>CM018691.1:49196230-51997660 GCA_009363875.1 Mikania micrantha | reverse complement strand
AAAAGCCGAAATTTTGTGTTTTTTTTGAAATTAGAAATACCGATAAAACTGGATTAACCGCCGCACGATCGATCGAAGAAACCTACATAATACCGGAGGGTTTCGTACCGATTAGTAAGCGGCAAGCGGTTCTTCGAACCGGTTTTTTGAAATATTGAAAAAATGCAAATTAAAAATGTTGAAAAGTACCCTAGGAATATAACATGAGGATGGAGAGAGTACGCAGGATCCATATTGGCATTGATTGCTAGGTATCGACGAGAACATCACCTTCTTCTTTGGTACTAAAGAATTTTCATGTCTTGTAGCTTTTAGAACCTGATGTGGTCCCCAACCATTAAGTGGGTTTTTTTTTTAACGGCAATTTGGAACATTGACGGGTCTTAGACCCACCCGATCATATCCACACCAATACATAAAAACTATCACAGGTGAGAAAACTCCTAACCCAACATTAAACCCTATTTTGTCTATGCCAAGACTTGAACTCATGACCTTCCCAATATTGAAGCCACAAGTGGGCTGTAATCGAGCAGAGCCGAGCCAGGTCTGGCTCCAGCTTAGCTCGTGGATTTTCGAGCCGAGCCGAAATTTCTTTCGAGCCTAAAATTCTCGCTCCAGCTCGGCTTGTAAAAACCTCGAGGCACGAGCCAGCTCGTTTACTTTTTATTTTTTCCTCCACTTTATATATATATATATATATATATGTTATGTATGTATATCTAATATATATAAATCCAATATATTATATATATACATATACATATATATACATATATAATTATATAAAATCTATATATTTATAGAGTGAGGTTCTTGTACAAAACACTAATTTTGTAAAAAAGTATGAGAAACAGTCTGTACCATGGATGTGCTAAGATAAAGGGCTGGAAATTAATTTTGGGAAAACCTTTTAATTATCACGTGATTACGGTTATCAAAAGGGTAGTTTAGGATTTAATTAATTTTGATATGCCGATATCACGCTCAATCGAAAAGAAAGCGATTCAGTTGCCGAAATTAAGAGTCAATCCATGTTAAATTTGAAATATAAACTAACACCCGTATAATGGATGTGCTATTATGTGTTAGTATGTGCTAATACTGAATAATATATTGTGTTGTTGTCTTTTTGTACACATTATGTGAAACATTGTGCTGTTATGATGTTATAACAATATTGTTAAGCAACACACTGTGTTGTTATGTGTTGATATGGTGCGTGTTTTGAAAACAATGTGTTGTTATGTGTTGTTAATATGATGTTAGAACAATGTTGTTAGTATTGTTAGTAGCATATAATAAGCATGTGCCACGTTGTGTTGTTATCATGTTTTTTGCTAAAAAAATCGTATTTGCAGGTAATTTGTGATTTTCGATTATATTTTAATTTTTGGAATAAATTCGTATTTGCTGGTAATTTGTGATTTTCGATTATATTTTAATTTTTGGAATAAATTCAATCATGTAAACTGATTACCCACTTTCATTGTTTAATAGAAATTTAAAAATCAATTAAAATTAAATTGTCTGGACTACCCTTCTCTATTAATTAACCATAATGCCAAATGTCAACATTTAATTGGTTCTATCATTTTTACAAAAAATCCATTTTGTATATGAGCTTACTTCTATATTTATATAAATATGTGTATAAGATATGTATATATATAAATATATATATGTATGTGTGTGTATAATTTAATATATATATATATATATTATAAAAATCGAGCCAAGCCCACGAGTCGAGCCAACCCTGACGTCTCGTTTCTAAGAAGCTTTTTTCGAGCCGGGCCTCT
Source organism: Mikania micrantha (assembly GCA_009363875.1). NCBI lineage: Eukaryota > Viridiplantae > Streptophyta > Magnoliopsida > Asterales > Asteraceae > Mikania > Mikania micrantha. Next base: position 51,995,858 of record CM018691.1, on the reverse strand, counting down.
TTTGAGTTTTTTTTTTTTCGAGCGAGCCTCGAGTTTTTTGAGCAGTTCTAGCCACAAGGTACCTCTCATCAACCATTTGTTTTTGAACGGCCAACTAATTATCTGTCGGATACTCCGTACGCGGCCTCTAGTGGCTAAAAGATGCCCAAGCTGGCCACTAGTTCAGACGGACAGAGCCCCTAGCCCACCTGCCAACAATTCCCCAAAAAACCCGACTCAAGAACCCACCCGCCAAAGGCACGACGGTGGAAGGTCGGTAAAACCGGTGGGATCAAGAATTGAAAACCCAAGACTTGGGTCTTCTATCACTTCTCCCATATCTCCATCTTAAAACTAGGACAAGACATCATTGGTCTCTCATCAACTATTTAAGCTAAGGATCATTGGTATTAAAGTAATAGTTGCTTGTATATTACGCTTGATTATTGTACCTATGGAATTATAATGGTTTTAAGTAAAAAGAATGATGCACACTTCCATTTTGGAAAGAAAAAAAAAGAGGTGATGCTTATATATTTTTTTTAACAGTAATAGTCCTACCCTAAATAACACTCAAATACACTTTGCTTGGATTTGAATCTAAGACCTCCGTCCTAAGAGGTTATGCTTATGTATATGAGAGAAAATCATGTAAGAGGATGGGAGAAAATTTGCGATCTTTTCATCTTTAGGGTGGATAAAACCATACATGAAACTCCATTCAAAGGGTAAATTATAAAAATGATAGGGGAAAATAACATTTTTGGTACGTCATTACGTTTTAATATATTTTCAACTTGGTCATTTAGCTTTAATAATTAAAAATCGGGTAAATTACCCTTTGATTTTGCAACTAATAAAATTTAAGGTCAATTAGGTTAAAATTTTAAACTGTTACAAATCAAGAAGTCGGGTATTGATTCTATAATTATCAAATGTGTTTAATAACTAAAAATATACTTCTTAATACCTAATTTATCATTTTATGTTAAAATATAATTTTATATTAATTTTTTTTATTCACCAAAAGAGACTCTTGTCTTAATGTACCCCAAGATTCTTCCAAACTAGAGGTCTTAGGTTTAACTCCCTCCTACCCCAAAAAACGGGTCGAGGAGGGGTCAGGGGGTTTCCTAGGTGGGTTCCTAGGGGGTGGTGTTGTTGTGGTGGCTCATGGTAGGTCCAGGTAACTAGCCTTGGTGACATGGCCTGGAAACAGTGGGTTCACACGATTGAGACCTTCGCCGTTCAAAAAAATTAATTTTTATTCTTTTTAACACTTGTCATATTTTAAAATCAATATGCCACATGTCATCTTTTTATCATTTAACTTAATTTTCTTTCATGTTAAATAATTTTATTAACTCTCCTATTAAATAACAATAATATTAAAATATTATTTGCATTTTTAACGTGATGAAAATGGCTTTAAATAAATTACAAAGTAATTTTAAAAATACTTTAAAAAAGATTCAAAAATATATATTTTTTCTAAAATCAAAGATTGACATAAATATTTTTTATGCATCGGCTCTAAAAATAAGATTTTCTCACTTTTTTTAAAATGCACAATAAAGATTAAAACAGAGATTTTAAACAAAATATTTTTTATACACAAATGACATTTTTAACATGAAATGCAAAAAAAATAATTACTTTAAAAACTAAAATTTATATAAATGATAGGAGAAAAATTACACTTTTGGTCATTTTGTTTGATACAATTTTCAAATTAGGTCATTTAGCTTTAATAATTTAAAATTGGGTACCATACTATTTTGATTTTGCAATTGATAACTTTTAGCGTTCAACTAGTTTAAAAATTCAGCTGTTACAAATCAGTAAGTCAAGCATTAATTATTTAGTTATTAAAGTTATTGTTTAATATAATTAACATACTTATTAATACCAAATATATCAATTTATATTAAAAATATTTTGTTATCACACTTTTCACCAATTTAAGTGTTTTTATTATAACCTTGCACTATATATATATAAGAGCCGAATCAAATACAAATAGTTCTTAATGTAAGAAGCGTATGAAGAATTTTGAACCCTTAATTTAAATAATCAATGGATAAGATAGTACTCAACACTTTGTACAACTTTCTCCTCAAAACAAACGTAAAATATAACTGGAAGAGCAAAAGAGGAACAACCACATTTATGATTACAACAAGTTACACTAGTTTTTTTTTTTAAATTAAATAACTTTACATGATTTAGTATTTTATTTAAAAAATTACAATACAAATTGAGAATTTATTATATCTCTATTTTTAGTATATAGTATGTTAATTTTTTTTACCTTTTATTTGGTTCGTAATTTCACGTTGATTCGTGATTATTGGTATGTGATTATGCAGTTGGTCCTTGATTATGCATGTTACATGACGGTCTGTGATTTTCATGTGCTTGAGCAGCTTCTTGGACTCCTGGATCGTTGGTTTTTGAAGGTAACAAAAAGAGATGGTGGTGGGTATCCAAGCTTCTCAACTCCTCTTCCCAAATCCTCTAGTAGTTCCAAGCTTCAATATGGTCTCCATTGGCTTCCAGAGGGTGTTTCAGGGGGTTTTGGGGAAGATGAGCTCGAGTGATTTCGTGTGAAGTTGGGGATAATGATGAAAAAGGTGTAGAGTAGGCATAATGGTCTTGGTATTATAAAGATTTGGTGTTTGGGTGTCGTCGCGTACCGCCATGGGGGTTCAAAATGGTGCTCTGCCGTACCGCGGTGGATTTTGGGATTCAAAATCCCCGCCCACCCGTCGCGCGTACCTCACATGGACCTCTCCAGGGTCCTTAGTGTACCGCGACGAGTCCCGGAAGAGCCCAATTGGCCCAATTTCAATGGTTTAGCTCGTTTATCGCCGTTTTCACGCCTAACAAACTATTGTTCAGCATTGTTTGAACTTTCAAGTTCAACGTTCGATCATTTCGTGAGGTTTCTAGTGTTTTGTTACACGTATGTGCTAAACGTTCACCAACGTTTGTGTTTTCTTAGACACGTGTGTGCGTGTTGCGATAATTCTTCCGATATTATCGTGTTTGTGTCAGTGTTCATACTGTCATGCCACGTGTCACACTAAATTAACTAATTCTAATGCCACGTGTAAAAATTTCAATTAAATAAAACAATTAATAAAATCAAATGCTGACCTGGAATTTACGGGTGTCACATCATCCCCTTGTTAGAAAGAATTTCGTCCCGAATTCAGCTTGCGTTGCCAGTGTTTGTCCTAATCCGCGAATAGGTGTGGGTATTTCTTTTTCATCTGATCTTCACGCTCCACGTGAATTCCGGTCCGCGTCGCAAATTGCATCGCACTTTCACTATCGGTATCTTGCCGAGTTTAAGCTTCTTGATTTCCCGGTCTAAAATCTCAACGGGTTCCTCAACGAAGTTTAATTGTTCGTCAATCTGAATTTCCTCAAGAGGAATTGCAAGTGTTCGCAAGATAAGCACTTCTTGAGGTTTGATACGTGAAACACGTGTGCACACTGCTTAGCTCGTTTGGTGATCTCAAAAGGTCCAATGTAACGAGGATTACTTCCCTCGTTCTTTTGCCAAACCGAATAACTCCCTTCCAGGCGAGACCTTGAGCAACACTCTATCTCCCACATGGAACTCCAATGGTTATCGTTTTCTATCAGCATAGCTCTTCTGTCTGTCCCCTGCTGCTGCCATTCATTTGCGTATTTGCACGATTTTTCGGTCGTTCGTGCACAAGCTTGGGGCCGGTCAGTTGGCTTTCTCCAACTTCCGCCCAGCAAATGGGTGATCGGCACTTACGTCCGTAAAGAGCTTCGAACGTGCAGCTTGTATCCTTGAGTGGTAGGTGTTGTTATACGAGAACTCAACTAACGGCAGATGAGTCTCCCACCTACTGCGAAAGTCAATAACGCATGCGCGGAGCATGTCTTCTAATGTTTGTATTGTTCGCTCGCTCTGCCCATCGGTCTGTGGGCGGTAAGTGGTACTCATGTCCAATCTTGTGCCTAGTGCCTTATGTAAGGACTTCCAGAAATGCGACGTAAATCGACTGTCGCGGTCAGAAATGATCGAGATTGGCCCTCCATGTCCTGTGAGTGACCACTTCCTCAGATAAATCCGAGTTAATTTATCTAGTTTGTCTGTCTCTTTGATGGGTAGAAAGTCTGCTGACTTCATTAGTCGGTATACGATAACCCAGATGGTATCGCAACCACTTGTTGTCTTAGGCAGTTTAGTGATGAAGTCCATAGAGATATGTTCCCATTTCCACATTGTTATTTCAGGTTGTTGAAGTAGACCTGATGGCTTCTGGTACTCAAACTTTACCTTTGAGCACGTCAGACACTTATCTACGTAAGTTGCTATTTCTGCCTTCATGTTTGGCCACCAATAGGTTGTCTTCAGATCTTCGTACATTTATCAGAGCCTGGATGTACCGAATACCGGCTCTTGTGTGCTTCATCCATCACCACGTTCCTCAATCCTCCGTGATGTGGAATCCAGATCCGATCCATGAAATAGTATGCTCCGTCGGTCTTTACCTCCAGATGTTTGTCCATGCCATGCAAGGATTCTTGAGTGAGGTTCTTGACCTTCAGAGCTTCCTGTTGAGCATTCCTGATCTGTTTGGCAATTCGGAATGAATCGTGAGTTGTAGTGCATGCACGCGTTTCGTTGTCTCTTTTGGCTTAGCGCGTGGGCCATTACGTTTGCCTTACCAGGGTGGTACTTGATGGCGCAATCATAATCGCCGATGAGTTTAACCCATTTTCATTGTCTCATGTTTAGCTCTTTCTTGTCGAATATGTGTTGCAGGCTCTTATGATCGGTAAAGATTGTACACTTCGTGCCATATAAGTAGTGTCGCCATATCTTCAAGGCAAACACCACGGCTCCTAACTCGAGATCATGAGTTGTGTAGTTCTTCTCGTGTACCTTCAACTATCGTGATGCGTACGCTATGACTTTCTCGCGTTGCATCAGCACACAACCGAGTCCTTGTTTCGAGGCGTCATAATATACCATGAAGTCATCACATCCTTCCGGCAAGGATAGGATTGGTGTAGTGCACTACTTCTGCTTCAACAGGTTGAAAGCAGATTCCTGTTTTTCTCCCCAATCGAACTTCTTGTCCTTATGAGTTAGGGATGTCATTGACTGAGCGATCTTAGAAAATCCTTCAATAAATCATCTGTAGTACCATGCCAACCCTAGGAATTGTTGCACCTCGGTTGGAGTCTTTGGTGCTTCCCAGTTCTTGATGGCTTCGATCTTGGTTGGGTCTACATGTATTCCCTTCTAATTTACCACATGTCCAAGAAATTGGACTTCGCGAATCCAAAAATCATATTTGGAAAACTTCATGTACAGTTGTTCGTTCTTCAGTAATTCCAAGACAAGCCTTAGATGTTCAGCATGTTCCTCCTGATTCTTAGAGTAGATCAGGATATCGTCAATGAACACTATTACAAATTTATCGAGATAAGGTTTACACACTCGATTCATGGGATCCATGAATACAGCTGGTGCATTAGTCAGTCTGAAGGGCATGACCAAAAATTCGTAGTGTCTGTATCGGGTTCTAAAGGCAGTCTTAGGAATATTGTCTTCCTGTATCCTCAGTTGATGGTAGCCCGATCTCAAATCGATCTTCGAATAGTAGCTTGCAACTGGTCAAACAGATCGTCTATTCGTGGTAGCGAGTATCGATTCTTGATCGTTACTTTGTTCAACTCCTTGTAATCGATGCGCATAAGAAATGATCTGTCTTTCTTCTTTACAAACAAGACCTGTGCTCCTCAAGGTGAGAAGCTCGGTCTAATGAATCCTTTGTCTAACAGCTCTTGCAGCTGGTTAGACAACTCTTGCATTTCTGTCAGTGCCAGTCTGTATGGAGCTTTAGCAATTGGTGCTGCTCTTGGGGTGAGGTCTATCTGGAATTCAATTTGTCGTTTTGGTGGTATTCCAGGTAAATCCTCGGGAAATACTTCAGGAAATTGCTGACTACAGCGATGTCCTCGATCTTCTTCTCCTGCTTCGGTTGTTCGGTGATAAGGGTTAGTATAGCGGTGTACCCTTTCTGCAAGTACTTGCTCGCCTTCATGCATGATATGATGTTCAAAGGTATCCCCCGTCGTTTTCCCTGAATCGAGATCTGTTCTCCGCTCGGCAATGTAACTCGCACGATCTTTTCCTTGCACACGATCTCAGCTTGATTAGCAGACAACCAGTCCATTCCAACGACCATATCGAAGCTCCCGAGAGTTACCAGCATCAAATCGATTTCGAGTTCGTGATCCGCCAAAACCATGACGCATCCTCGAAAACGTGTTGTGTTTCAATCAGTTTGCTGTCGGCTAACTCTACGGTATACTTATAATCTAGTGGTGTTGGGGTAATATCAAGCAGTTTGCTAAATTCCCTAGATATGAAACTCCTATCGGCACTGGTATCAAATAATATACTTGCATAGACATTATTTAAAAGAAACGTACCGGTTACGATGTTCGTGCCATCCTTGGGTTCCCCCGAGCCAATCACAAATGCTCGGCCTTTGGCTGCACCACCTCCAGCCTTCTTCAATTGTGGGCAATCCCTCCGCATGTGTCCCGGCTTTCCACATTCATAACACCCTCTGAGGGTGTTTTGGTTGTTGTTGTTCTGGTTGAGGTTGGGGTGGTTATTGTTGTTTGCAAGCTTAGACCTACAGTCTTTGGCCATGTGACCATGTCGTCCGCACTTCAGACAATGGTACCTCTCACATTGTCCGAAGTGATGGTATGATCATCGGTTACACAGAGGGTATTTCCCCTCGTATACACCTTTCCCCTTGTGGTCGGGTTGGGTAGCAGTGAAAGCTCTTGCAGCTGCTGGTCTGGACTGTTGCTGGTGTGATGAGTGAGTCTGGTGATGGCTGGGTTCCCACTTTCGTTTTTGGCTCTCCTGAGATTTCATATGTTCACCTCGTTTTGGTAGCTTTCCTTGAGCCACAGCTTGATCAGTAAGTTTGTGGGCTAGTCTGATTGTAGGTTGAATCTGGGTCGGGTCATAGGCTGTGACCATGCCTTGGATTTGCTCTGGAAGTCCGCTAATGAACTGCTCGATCATTTTGTATTCAGGGGCCACCATCCCCGGACACAGTTTGCACAGTTCATGGAACCGTGTGTAGTATTGTTCGATCTCCGATCCCACCATCTTGTGGACCCAGAATTCCTCCTCCAACTTTTTGATTTCGTTCCTCAGATAGTACTCTTCTTGCAGCATTCGGGTGAAATCTTCCCAAGTCATAGAGTTAGCACCGTCCAAACCCAGGGTCTAGACATGGGTATTCCACCATTGAGGGCCGGTCCCTCAAGAGTACCGGTTGCATATTTAACCCGGTTTTCATCTGCGCACTCGCACATTGAGAAGGCAGATTCTGCCTTCTCCACCCATCGGAGCATCCCCACGGCTCCTTCTGTTCCCTTGAAAGTATGGGGATGGCAGCTCAGGAAGGTTTTGAATGAGCATCCCTTGTTGGTGCTGCCGTGTGATCCTGTTGTCAGTAACCAATGTCGTGTGTTAGTGATGGTGTCAGCTATACTATGTTAGTCGGGTTAGGCAAGTGTTAGTACCGTTGTTGGTTCCGCTTGTTTCACTGTGCGGGCGACTTGCTTCATATTCAGCAATCACCTTGTTGACTCGGCGATCAACCATCATCTTAATCGTTGCCGATCCAATTGGTCGTTTGTGTTGCTGGGTATGCGTTACTCTACCCGCCATAGTAGGTTTCTATACGGAAGGGATAGAGTGTTAGTCATTAGTGGTTAGAGTGTTAGTCAGGTGTTATGTTAGATGTCATGTAAGTGGCAGTCATGGTCAAGATACATAATAAATGAAAATAAAGCATCATTTCATTAATATCAGATTGAAGTACAATGATCTATCAAAACAAAATATAACTAAAATGTTTCATATGAGCACATCCCGCTCATATAGGCGTACAAAAAGTAAAGTAAACTGAAATAGGACAATCGAACTAATCTGAAGCAATCATGGAGTGTGAGTCTCCACTGTCCGCGGGACCATCATCCTGGTCCTCATCAGGATCCTCGTCGGGGTCCTCGTCGAAATCACCTTCCTCGAGGTCCTCGGCCTCGAACTGGGCTCCTGCTCCTGCCCGGGCTCCACAATGAGCTGTTCTGCCCAAGCGTCCTAGAGTATCGCCTGGTTCTCTTCGTTCGCGACTTCTACCGTAGCTAGTCGCCCACCCTGTTCTTGAACCACTGCAGCGATCTCTCCTTGCTGTTCTTCCAGTTGTGCCGCCCTATTCCAAAGGCCTGCGATCTTGTCCACTACCTGCTCCTGCAGGTAGTTTACCTGTCCTCGGAGGTGGTGGTTCTCCTCACGGAGAACTCTAACCTCCTCCTCCAGCTCGCGCATCCTACGTGCCCCTCGGGCTGATTGGGCGACATGGGCTGCGAAAGCCCGCTCAAGTGGCACCCCGAGTGCCAGAAGTCGATGTGCGCTTGGCGCATCGCTCTATAGTCGTGGAAAAGGTACTCTCTCCTCCACAATCCAGTCCCATATGGTCATAGGGTACCAACCCCATGCTCTAGCACGTTTCGCTAGACGTGCTCTCTTGGTCTCCTCCGCGTCTACTCGGGATACGATATCCCGGATCCTCTGACGGTCCTCCTTCGTCAGCTCGTATCCCGCGGGGCGTTTCCCCGGGTTCCTCCCATCATCATTGTTGTTGGCGATCCTGAAATCTTAAATCAGTAAGTAATAAATAACAATAATAACATATTACTGTGTAATGTCTAAGTGTAGTGTCTAGTGTTGAGCAATGGCTATAGTCTAAGTTTACTATATGCAAACCTAGTTCTCTATAACCAAGGCTCTGATACCAGTCTGTCACACCCCCAAATTCCCACGTGTGGTGTCAGTCCACACGGGTGTGACGTGGCCAGAATCACAGCTCATGGTCATATAGAACAACTCTATATGCGTTGGAAAATACAACGTTTGTCAAAACACAACAAACAGTTTAAAATATTGCAGTGGAAAATAAGAAGTTTAAACATGCAGCGGAGAGATGTAAAAGCTGCAGTGGAAATAAAACGTTAGACACTACATTGTTTCGAAGTACAATGACAAAATAAATATGGTTTGTTCAAAATGTCATGAAATGAATGCACGTGACCCTATGTTTGTTCCTTAAGTGCATCCTGATTCCATAAGCAACTAGTTACCTGAGAATACAAGTTTAAGAAAAAGTGTCAACACTATGGTTGGTGAGTTCACAGATTTTGATATACATAGATAACAATCAGAAAACATGTGTAATGTTGTTTATTAAAATGTTAGTCCCGAGCCCTAGGCTCAAAGTGTCAGTGCGTCACTACCGAACTGGACTTGTTAGTCCTTGCCTTCACTATGTCTCGTAATAACATAGCTAGATAGGTCGAGATTTCACGTGTCCTGACCTCCAGTCAGTATGGTGCCACGTGGGGTTCGTCACACCCAAACAGATCTATTCAAACTCACCTTGTTGTTTGTACATTAATGGTAAGACTTTGTGAGGGCTTGTTACGATTACAACACTTATGTTTGTCTAATAAACCATCATACACAATAATGTTTGTACAGTAATAGTGTTTGACTCGATTCAACAAGTATTCTCTCCCTATTTGAAAAGCCTGTAAAAGAGTAAAGAGGGGCCGTAAACTCACCTCGTAATGATCGGAAAACAAATGCGTAAGCTCCTGCTTGGAAAGCGTGTTGTCACCGGCTACCTATATCGTATGTCATACATGAGTTCGTGACCGTGTTTGTGTACGTGCTCGTGCTTGTGCTAAACAACCCTTGGTTGTTATGTTTGTCTGTGGCGGTCCACATTGACCGTGTTTGCTCATGTCGGTCCACATTGACCGTGTCAAGTCAACGACCCGTTGGTGAACCGTGTGTCGGTTGTGATTCGTGTAACATTCGTGATTGTGCTTGTCGTGTGCAAAACGCGCAATTCGCGTTCATGGACAACTTACTATGTATAGTAAGTTTCCTTTTATAGTAAGTCCTATAACACATATTGTTTTTAAGGTTCTAGCATGCTTGTTAATCCTACGTGATCATGTTAGCACATAGCACATTGTCATAAGCGATCAATTAATCACTTTAGTCTGATTTTTATCACCAAAGTTTCCTAATAAGGTAAGTTTCTACATTTAACATGATTACCATCAAGATTCATCTAACTTAGCATACAATGCTCATATCATATCATGTTAAGTCATTTAGCACGTGCCAACCATGTATCATACATCAAAATAGGGTTTTCTAAAAATAAAGTTACTATATATAGTAACAATGAACACTATCATTCAACCGATTATTCTAAGCATTCCTAAACCATTTTTGTATCACATAACATCATTTTATATTATCAATCATCATCTAAACATGCTTATTCCAACTAAATCTTCATTTAGCAACATTTAGGCCACAAAAGTTACTATAAATAGTAACTAGGCCCAATATGACCACAATCAAATCCCAAATCACTTTCCTTAGCATTTTAACATCATACTATCATTCTAATAACAAATCCATACACATGCATGTTCTTAATCTCACCAATATCACCATATTGTAATTTTAAAGCTTCTAAAAATAGTAAGTTCATCAAAAATCCATATTTTAACCATTTTGATAATACCAAATCATGTAACACTTAACTAACATCATCATTAATCATCAAAAATTCATCTAATAACCTTAGATCATGCATGCATGTAGGTATTTTACCCATTCATGGCCAAATCATGCATTTTACACATACACATTATCATAGATCATCATGAAAGATAAAAATACATCACCAAATCAATATAGATCAGTAAAATCAGTAGTGAAACCATCAAACCATATTCAAAATTCGTGAATGCATAGCATTTGTGATTGCATGTGGGTTTTAGTGCTTGCATGTGTGTTTGTGAGTGTTTGTAAGCTACAAGGGACATGTAACTACCTTCCAAGACTTCAAGATTGCTAAGATGGTGCTTGAGCAGCTTCTTAGACTCCTAGATCATTGGGTTTGAAGGAAACAAAGAGATGGTGGTGGTATCCAAGCTTCTCAACTCCTCTTCCGCAAATCCTCTAGTTGTTCCAAGCTTCAATATGGTCTCCAATGGCTTCCAAAGGGTGTTTCAAGGGGTTTTGGGGAAAATGAGCTCGAGTGATTTCGTGTGAAGCCGGGGATAATGATGAAGAGGTGTAGAGTAGGCATAATGGTCTTGGTTTTATAAAGATTTGGCGTCTGGGGGTCGTCGCATACCGCCATGGGGGTTCAAAAGGTGCTTAGCGTACCGCGACGGATTTCGGGATTCAAAATCCCCCGCTCACCCGTCGCGTACCACCATGGACCTCTCCAGGGTCCTTAGCGTATCGTGACGAGTCCCGGAAGATCCCAATAGGCCCAATTTCAGTGGTTTAGCTCGTTTCTCTCCGTTTTCACGCTTACGGACTATTGTTCGGCACCGTTTGAACTTTCAAGTTCAACGTTTGAGCGTTTCGTGAGGTTTCTAGTGTTTTGTTACACGATGTGCTAAACGTTCACCAACGTTAGTGTTTTTTTAGACACGTGTGTGTGTGTTGCAATAATTCTCTGAATTATCGTGTTTGTGTCAGTGTTCGTACTGTCATGCCACGTGTCACACTAACTTAACTAATTCTAGTGCCACGTGTACAAATATCAATTAAATAAACATTTAATTAAATCAAATGTTGACCTGGAATTTACGGGGTGTCACAGTGTGTTTATCTATATCGTAACACCCCGACCAATGGCGGAATCATCCGGGCGTTCACGAAGTGTAGACTGTTCTAAAGCACATGATACTATATTGTAATTACTTTCATTCAATGTCATTGCAAAATATTACATATCAACAACTAACTAACTAACTAGGTCCAAGCTCTAATTTGATCATCAAGATACTCTTAGATAGCAGTTCCACCTGAAACATGTTTGAAATAAAAGGTCAACTACAAAGTTGGTGAGCTTCATAGGTTTAAAGCACACACACCAAAAATAGTTGCTACAATATAGATAAATAGTTGTTACATGTGATTATAAAGCATAATGAACTAGAATAATGAACAAAGCATGTCAAAGCATATCAAATAATGTTTACAAGTAATGTTTGACCAAGTTTAGCATTCATAACAATGCTGAAGTAGCAAACAATCACCTCACGCTTCCCCCGAAGGGTAAATCAAACACGGTGGGTCTGACTGGGCCAATAGATCTATCATTGTTTACCAGAAAGTTTAAGTTTGTGATCAATGCAAATTCATACCTAAGGCTCACTACATATAAGACCATTAAGCTAAGTTCACATGGAATATAGTTAAAGATATAGTGTAATAGTTGAAACATGTTTCACCCCAAAAATAAAAGCATAAAATAGGGGCTATGAAGACTCACCCTGATTGATGAGCTAATTTGCAAATAATGCCAAGTGTGTAGACAATCACACAATACGAGTTATCCTATAATGTTAAACTGCGTATAAGCTAATGTAATTTTGACTTGCTATGAAATTCCTAATACAATAACAATATTGTAATTTGATCTCATATGTGAATGTTTGTGATTATAGTTTCTTGAAAAATATTTCGTAATCATTGTTTAAATACTTTAAAGTCTATGATTTAATTTATAATAAATTGTTAACTAATAATGTATTTAAATGGTATATTAATACTATTATTAAATATAATTGTCTTTATAGTTTCAATTTTACAAAGTAAGTTAATCTTAACCAAATTAAAATCGATTAATTATATATTAGTTTGTTATAATAAATATGTGGTTATTTAATGTTATTAAAATATTTTCTTTAAATATTTATTATAATTTCGTAAAACTTACAAAATTAAAGTTAACTAGTATCTTTTTTAACAAATGTAATATTTAAAGTTTATAGCTATTATTTGAAACCACTTTATAAATAAATAGTTAAATTAAAATTTTCATTGTTTCAATAAAACTCTAATAAATTTTGTAAATATTTTTAAATATCCTTGATGTATATATTTATAAAATCTTATTAGATAAAATATTTATAAATAAATATTATTATAATAAGTTTTATAACTTTAAAATAATCAAAAAATAATAAAATAATAATAATACATCTTAAGTATATAAAATTTGTATTTTTGTCTTTATGCATTTGTTATTAGTATTATATATATATATACACACATACATTTAATAGAATACTTAAGTTTTATATCACTTTTTATTTATAATTTTTTTTTGTGGAATAAAGACTTCAAAAATATGCTTTATATAAAAGAGTTATTCAAAATGCTAAAAAACGGCCCATGCTGGATTTGAACCCGCAACATGGGCTTAACGGAACCTTCAACACATGGGTGCAAACCGTTTAGACTAGAGCCACGCTCGCGCTAAAGAACCATTCGAAATTAATTTAAACATAATGCTTGTTTCTTCCCTAGTTTCAGATTATAAACAACGAAACCTTAGATCCATTCTTGTTCAGATTCGATCGATCCGGAGTTCGATGGATTCAATAGCCTTAGGCTTTTGTTCTTGACCATAAAACGAGTATGAGGGTATATAATTTGCTTACCTTTGTTTGCTAATTGATGGTTTTCGAGTTAGGCCGAGAGGAAGAAGAAACCGAAGCTTGCAGGGTTGATTTCAGGATCAAGAGAGGTTTTAGATGTGTTTCGAACGCACAGATCAGTTCGTCGCCCTCATATGTGTGTGTATCGATTTAATTTCGTTATCATGCTCTTTTATTTAGATTTCAGCAATCCCGATGGAGTACGAGTTGCTAGGCAACAATTTCGTAAGATTTTGATTTTTAAACATTGAATTGATGATATATATATCGATCCCTAATTGTTCGTAATTGATAAGTTTTGATTTTTTTATGGGATTAGCCGACTAATTTTGAGTTGTGGATTGATTTGGGATGAGTTGGTATTAGATGGGTATCCATGATTCCATGGGGGGTTAATCGGCTGAAGAAGAAACAACAATGGGGGCTTGTCATTTCTAGTCCCTCAATTCTTTGGTACAATTTAAATTTGACAGTTTTTGTCCTTCTAGTTTATGAACTTATATTTATATGGTTCAAAAAAAATGTAACATTTATCTCAATAAGGATGCTTTAATCTATTTATTATTATTATTATTATTATTATTATTTTATAAAGTTTATTTTATAACTTTTAGAACTTAAGAATTATTATTATTGTTATAAAATTACCAATAACATTTCGAATTTATTAATAGTTTTAGAAGTTACTTGAATTATCGAAATGTTACATATATACACACATGTATATACATGTGTGAGTTTAGAAATAAAATATTTAAATGAAGCCAAAAACTTTGTTTTTATACAAATTTGGCAAAACTTAAAATTAAAATTTGGAATAGAGCACCATAAGGATTACATAATCGTTGATGTTTTTGAACTTGAAGGGCAAAAGGAGGCGAAGGCCATATACGAAATTATATGTGGTGTATAGTTAATGCAATATGTGGCGTATAGCTCTATAACTTTTTACCAGTGCACATATTAGGGTGGCATATGCCTTATATGTAGCATACAGTCTATACTCCACAACACTATACATGACATATAATCTATACGTTATGTATAGACATATTTTTATTCTTTTGTTACCTTTTTTTTGCATCTTATATGAATTTTTCAATTTACGCAGGCATATATTCAAAGCCCGAGGGTGACAATCAAGTGCACCATCCACTGTTGCAATTTATGTCATGTTCTAGCATGCATAGTAGGTGCTTTAAGTTACGACGAATTAGGATTGACCATTAGAAGATCATCAACTGGAAGGTTATGGAGGATATTGGAGAATGGATTCATTCATCAGAGAGGATACTTGATGAAGCACGATTTCAGGGTTGCACTTACATTCATCAATTTTGTAATATATTTGTAAAATCCGCACGATTTCTAATAATGATAGTGACGTGTCTACCTCTCTTTCTTTCTAATAATTTTTCGTATATTTGGATACTTTTTCCAATATTTTTCGGATAAATTTTAGATACTTTTCCGGATATTTTAGATATTTCGGATAGTTTTCGGATATTCGGATATCCAAAATATATTTTTTTAAATTTTTTATATTTTTTCTGATTTCGGATATCCGAAGCACCATATCCGAAAATGATGGCGATTCGGATATCCGAAATAAGAAAAAAATTTAAAACAAATATATATCGGATATCCAAATGTCCGAAAACTATCCAAATATACGAAAAATTATTAGAAAGAAAGAGAGGCAAACACGTAGAAAACTATCATTATTAGAATTTCATTATTAGAATTCGTTCGGGTTTTACAAATATTTTAGGAAGTTGATGAATGTAAGTGCGACCCCAAACTATCTGAAAATTTTCAAAATAGTTATTCGAATCCGTATTTCAATTTCATGTCAGTTACAACCTTGTCATTTCGCCAATAATCTCATTTCATGTTCCAACTGAGCATGATAATGGAGACGCGAGAAGGGTAGGCTCACAGTATGTGAGACTCCCGCGTCATATAGCTCCTCAAACCAACTTGTCCTTTATTTCTATTCGAACTTTCGGATATCCGAAATTCCGGATATCCAATTTTTTCGGATATTTTGAATTTGGATTTTTAGATATTTCGGATACAAATTTTTTTGAACACTCATACGTGTCACCACCTAATAATTAATAAATTAATACATATGCTTTCCAATAGAAAACAACAATGCAAACATTGACTTAATGGTTAAGGCTAAACCATATAAAGGTATGGGTCCTCGGTTCAAATTCATTCAAGCCACCAATCTTTCTTCTTTTTGTTTCCCCTTACTAATTTACTTAGGTAATAATAATAATAATTAAATAATAGTAACAATAACAGTAATAAAATTGTCACACCCCGAGCCGGCGGGTTGGATCGACTTTCCCGCCGGGCGGAAAATTCCCGGGGTTCGATATCGTTTGATAATCGAAATGATCAGATTGTTTACATAGCACATGATAAAAAACTGAGAAATGCTAACATGATAGTGAAGTAGAATTACAAAGTTAAATTACATTGTTTCCTCATAATTTAACTAAGTAAATCTAATCAAAAGAATCAATGAGTTTATATCTTGTATTTGTACAAGATATACAAAAGATGATTCACTGTTTTGTCATTCCAAAAGTATGATCACACAAAATGTAGCTAGGTCTTCTAAAAGTCCACTAGCTATATTCTTGATATCTGATGACTAAACATGTTCGTCACCTGAGAAAACATGCATTTAAACAAAGTCAACACTAAGTTGGTGACTTCATAAGTTTGATATTTGAAAACCTTGAAATGTTGTCACACCCCGAGCCGGCGGGGTAGGATCGGGTTTCCCCGTCGGGCGGAAGGTTCCCGGGGCGCGATATCGTGAGTGATAATCGTGATGATCAGATTGTTTACATTGCACATGATATAAATGAGAAATGCTAAATATAATAGAATTACAAAGTTAAATTACATCAGTATTGTTTATAATTTAACAATGTAAATCTACCATCAACATCATAAATTTCTATCTTGTATTTACACAAGATATACAAAATAATCTGTATAATGATGTATTAAAAAATATGCAGGTCCAAAATACTAAGTCTTCTATAGGAAGTCCTAGTCCATAAGAAATGACTTCTTAATTGACCTGTTCGTCACCTGAGAAGTCATGCAAAAAGATCAAGTCAACACATGGTTGGTGAGTTCATATAGTTTAGTGATTGAAAATGATTTGAAAACCTCTTCCGGTTAAGACCCTAACCTCATTAATTCCACATGTAATATCCACATCGGTATGCTTATATATAGGGCATATGTAAGGGACAAGCCCTAGCCAACATCCCACCACATACTAATATGCATATGACACTGTTGTTAATGATAGTTAAGCATTTTTACCCATCACACCTCTGATTTAGATTATGATCTCCAAAAATTGATTTGCCTTTGATTCTTCTGAGTTCGTCATAGATACATGATTTCCCCAAAAGTCAATGATAGTAATAAAATGTTAAATATTTAATTAAATAATTAAATAAAACATTTAAATACAACTAAGACATGATGATTGGGCATTATTTTACTCAATCAACTAGACTTAGTTGTTGGTGGTTGTCCAAGTTGTAACCTCTCACACGTGACCCATGTCAGGCATAACTCACAAGGAGTACACCTGAACTGAGCGGGATTTTAATGTTTTGCCCTTACAGCTTGACCCAAAGGTCTTCTGTACATGCGGGGACTTTAAGGATATCCTTTGATTCTTGATCTCTTGATTCTCATGATTTTGAACTTTGATATTGATCTCATTTGATAGTTCACGTTGTTGCCCGTATAGCCTGACTACAAGAGTCTTCTATACCTGAAGGGGACTTTATATGTGTGTTACACGTGGTCTTGATTCCCTATACAACTGACATCCACCTTGACTTGAGTATTAATGATTTCATTAGATTGTAATGATTTCATTATTTCAATGATTCACACACATTTATGATTTCTGATTCCTTGAGTCTCTTGATCTTGATCTTTAGAATTTCCATGATTTCACAATGATAATTGATTCTTGATTTCTGATTCTTTGTTCTCAGATCACACACTGAGTTAAGTTTCTTTGAATATGATATTTAGTTTCTTTGATTTCACTTTGAATTTAGGTTCTTAAATTTGAACTTGATGGCCTAAGGGTTGTTTAGAGTTTAGAATTTAGGTATTACTCCTCTGAGTAATTTAATTAACTTGTTAGTTAATCTAACATGATAATTACCTAGACATGAGTCTAGGAGTATAAACAATCATATATATGTAAAAACATATAATAAAGTAAAGCATTTAAGTAAACAATTTAAATAAAACAGTTTACGCATGCTTCTCAGCCCTGCGTTTTAAAACAAAAATGTTTAGAAAAGGGGCAATGAACTCACCTGTGTTGATGTGCAAATGGATCACAAAAGAAAATGCGCGCTCTTTGTCTGTTGCTTATGTATCTTTAGCACCTGAGTTGTTTTAGGAAAATTCAAATACGATAAGTATATACGGTAATCGTCGTACTAGGGTTTGGTCTCGGCGTGCAACTATGTGTCCTAGATTACTAATGGGTTTCTATAATTCCATCTAATTAATCTAAACAAATTACCCTTTGATAACCCTTATCCCACATTATTAAGTATAAGTCTTTAGCTAATATTTGAAATCAATTCATTTTGAGAAAAACATTTGATTAGAAAAATCAACAATTTAATTTAATAGAGTTTGTAAATCATTTTCTTTTATGTAAAACACAATTAATTTAAATGCAAGGATGTTTAACATTTGATGGACTTATATCAAGCCCATTGGGCCATCCTCGGGTCCATTTATCAGACTTTGATTCTCAATTGATTCCCTTTCAATGCATCGATTAACTAAGCATTGATAGTTTTAAATAAACTACCTAAGTTAGTCACACATGTTTATAGATTTCCCGAAGATTTAGGTGTTAATATGTAAATCAACCCTATACCCTTTAGGTTATTGTTTGATCCCCAAAATAATGTTGACAATCCTTGCTTATGTAGCATCAAGATTTATGTGATTTCTTGTTAGAAATTTGTACATTAATCATTCATATCTAATGTTAAACCCCATTGTTACTATGTTAATCCTTAGTTTACTACATCATGATAACACCATATTCACCCAAAGTGGCTTGCATGAAAATGGAAATCCCAATTCCTTCCCATGCACACACATGCATGTATTTCCCATGCAAATCATACACACACATGATCAACATATGTGTACACACTAACCACTAGATCCCATGCGTAACCACCCCATCCGACTCGATTTAATCATGGCTGTGACAACCTGGGCCGAATGGGTCTGGGCCGAAGGACTAGGGCCGCAAGAGTTCTATGTCAATCGAATGGCAAACCGAATGAGATCGACCAACGAACGAACTCTGGTCGAATGAGTAGGTTGGTTGGCCAAAGGAGATGCTCGAGCGAATGGCTTGGGTCGAATGTGAGCTTGGCCGAATAGGTTAATGGCGACCGAATGATCCAGTTTGTCGAATGGGAGTTGTCGAATGGTGCATTGGCCGAATGAGAACTAGTCGAATGAAGGCTTTGCCGACTGAACAAAACCGCCGAATAAGAGGTGGCCGAATGGATTGGGCCGATTGAGGGCTGTTTCATTCGCTGCTCATACGGCCGAATAGGGTTTTAGGCCCATTCGGCGAGCTGTGGGCTGTCATTCGGCCAAGCCGATTTCCAAGGTGGGCATCCATAGATCTAGAACAAATCGGCTAATCATTGAAGTAAGGGTTGTTCCTACACCATTTTAAGGTGTCCTAGAGTGAATCCTAAGGCTTGAAAGGTTGTAAAACCGGTTTAGATGATGGTTCGAAACTAGGGTTTTCAAACCCTCAAAACCGAAACAAAAAAAATGGATTTTACGACGATTCTGATGGATTCAAGCCCCGATCTGTTGTACTTCCTTGATCTACAAGTGATGGTGGTGATTTTGACACCAAGAACACACAAAATGGTTGAGATTTGGGTGTGAAATCTTAGAGAGAAGGTGAGTTTTCTAGAGAGAGAGAGCTTGGGAGAGGGATGAACGAATTTTGGAGGTTGGTGGCTGGTTGGTGGGGCTTGAATGCCTCATTAAATGGGTGAAAATAAACTGGGTTCGCTCAGGTTCGTTCGGTTTCGAGTGGTTTCGCGTAAAAACGTCGGTTTCTCGTCGTTTTCGTTACGAAATGACTCGGTTTTAAAAATAGAAATTATGAAATTATTTT
This sequence comes from Mikania micrantha, assembly GCA_009363875.1. Taxonomy (NCBI): domain Eukaryota; kingdom Viridiplantae; phylum Streptophyta; class Magnoliopsida; order Asterales; family Asteraceae; genus Mikania; species Mikania micrantha. The sequence continues at coordinate 51,976,006 of CM018691.1, read as the reverse complement.
AGGTCGTGATTCCTAATAAATTAACTAATCTCTTTTATTTATTTAAAATTTTCAAAATTGTTAATTTCCGTTTAAATTGAATCGTACGGTCGTCGCGCGTATTCGTTCGAATCGTCACCCGTACGAACACGACGATAACTATACTTTTCGATATTGTTTTCTAATTATAGGATATCATTCAGAAGGTTAAACTCCCAGATTTATTCGTACAGATCGTCACCTATACGAATAATCAGTCGGTTTAGCATTCACGTAACGACATCCATGTTGTTTTGTTCTGTAAAGCCTCACCTACGTTTATACATAATAAAATCCTAACAAATAAATCCCATGATGGTTCTGTGTTGCCAGATAATTATCTGACTCAAGAACCATTGTTCTGAACTTGTTTCTCTGAAATGATTATGAATTCTCTGTTTGATTTATGAAATGATAATAGTATATGATATGAATATGAATTCACACTGGAATGCATAAAAGTTGTACCTGATTACTGTTCACGTACTGTTTAAGATCACTGTTCCGGTGACGGTTCCGGCACTGATGTTACAAATGTTCACATGCACAATCACAATGTCATACTTGTTGTTTGTAAGTTGTTTGATTCACCCGTTAACACAATGTCCTTTCCATAGTTATATTTACAAGTGATATTTCATCCTACTAGCTATGCTTATATATAGGGCATATGTAAGGGAACCAAGCCCTAGCCAACATCCTACCACATATCTCATAGAACTTAATACCGCTTGCGATACAACTATGGATCCCCATTTTACCTGTTCATCCTGTTTGTTAATCACCTGTTGTATCATATGTAGAATAATATAATAATAGGGGATTAGTTATCAAACTGATGTATTGATAAACCCTTTGTGTATTAAGGATATAAGATTAATTAATTTGATCCTTGTATTATTCTATTACTTGTGTGGTTAACTGTTAATCACTTTTAATAATGTAAGAGTATTAGTTAACCATTTGATATTTTATTCTCAACTTGAAGTGCATAGAGCCTAAAAGGAATCCATTGCAATCCTCACGTAATCAGATTACAATGCATCCGATTTACCTCTACCACCTTGTATTATCATAGACCTCATCGAACTGTTACTAGTATTATGGCATGACAGAAAATAAATTCTTTAGTCTACTAGTCAACAAGAAGCGATGGATTAATTACAATTTCACTGTCGTATGATACCACCATGTGTCGTTTACCAAACCTGACTGATCGTCGCCCTGTTACCAGTCATACGTTACCAGCCGATTAATGTTACGCTTAACATACCGACCTACTCGCCGGAGGTTTGTCAAACCTATGGTACCCCTATGCTAACGTCGGTTTAGATCCCACTAAATTAACTGGTAAACGATTCTGTGAAGGGACTTACAATGAAACTTGAATATATAGCACATGATTGACATGATATAATACAGACAGTTCAATAGCAATCAATTGTATTGTGTTCATCAATTTTGTTTTCATGAAGTTACATTATCATGATTATTATTCTAATTGTTCTAAGTAGTCACCATGTTGTCACCAAGCTGTGGTAAGAACTAGTCTTACTACACTTAGTCGACTCAGGTGGTGGATGATAGTTGTTCCATGTTAACTTGTAATATGTATCGAGTTGTAAACTAAGTGTTATAAGATCTTGTCTTATTACACTTATGTAACTCTAGTGTTGAATGTTATTATGAAGATATATTATCTTCATAACATTCATGTGTTTCGTTGTTGTTGTCATCATGTTCACCTGTCCTTATCTCAATGTTTGTTCTTGTAAGAATAAGTAAGTGTTGTAAGATGTGATCTTACAACTATGTTATTCTATTGTGTTGATGAGTTATGAAATTATAGTATCATATTCATCTTAGTTATCCCTATCATATCCTGATCATACAAGCATGCATACAATGATAAATGATAATAAGTCAAGCAATATTATATAATCAAAGTATAAGAAATATGTTAAACTAAAAATTTTAAATAAATAAAAGCTAAGCATGTTTCTCAGCCCCGAGAGTTTAAAATCGGTTAAGATTAGAAAAGGGGGCATATGAACTCACCTTGCTGTTGAAGTGGTTGACTTAGCTTAACAAGAAATGCATGCGCTCTTGATTGTACTTGTTGTGTATTCACGATCCTGTATTGATTTAATGTTGTTGTAACTTATAAGTATGAGTTGTAGACATTCATGTGTGTGTGCGTGTGTATGTGTTAGCCCTAAAGTTGGCTAACACTCGCGAGTCACGGTCTTGGTCTTCATTATTCGGCCCTGGTTTACTTGTTATAGCTTAGGCTAACACTTAACCCCATTTAAGCTAAGTTTAGCACTTAATGTTATAAATTTCATGTTTCACTTGTCTTAACCAACATGAATTAAATGAGTTGACCTCCAAGATCGTTCTAAGGGTCAACTTAGTCTTTCCAAGTTAAGAATTTGAAATCCTTAACCTCCTTTAAAAGACTTGAATGATAATTGCCTAAAAATCTAACCTCTTTTATATATAATTAATTTATACTTGAAATGATAGTTTTCTAGGTTTTTATCAATTTATCTAACACTTGTCACCACCTTTGTATTAATAATTACAAATTTCATGCAATATTTTCTTTTTTAACCCCTTGTTTAAGAAAATGTTAATGTCTTTTTGTCACGTGGGCCGAATAACATTTGTGTGGCCCAATTCGGTGGGCCTTAGCTGAATCCTATCACCATGGGCCGAACTCATCAATATGGGCTGAACAACTGGTTTGGGTCGAAGGGATTAGGCTGGGCCGTATGGAAAAGTGTATGGCTCCAAGGTTCGCTGGATGAATGTGCTAACAGTCCAAGGTTCGTTGATGATGCATAAGATTCGGTCAGGGGTTCGCCAAGCTTAGGTTCATGGCTAGCAGTAGGAAGGTTCGTTTCCCTTGGGTTCGGGACTCAAAGTTAACTGATGATATAAGGTTCGGCCATATGTAAGTTAACCATGCAGGTTCGTGAAAGCTAGGTTTGTGAGGCCTTAGGGTTCGGCTGGTTAGTTCACATGTTCGAGGTTCGCAGCTTTGTCATGGGTTCGGCTAAGGCGCATGTAGGTTCGCCGGAATGGTAAAGGTTTGTGAGTCACTGGTGAGATCTAACAGAATGTAGGTTCGCTTGGGTGAGCTTCGGTTGATCAAAGGTTCGGCTAGTACTGCCTTCCCCCGAACACTGTGTGTGTTGCCATCCTCACCAAGCCTGAACCCTTGGTCTTGCTATTTCCAGGGTGTTGCTACGCTCCGGTCAGTTCCTGGTGGTGTAAGGTGTGTGCATAGTTGGGTGTTACACCGGTTGGGTGTGTGTGTCGATCTAGAGTTAAGAAAACCCTATTTTTCAAACTTTTCAAGCTCAAATACCTCGAGTTTTGCCGGTTAACTTCCACGATCTGTTGTACTTCCTTGTAGAGGACGTTGATAGCTACGTGTGGACACCAAGAACGCCCGATTTCGTCGACAAACGAGTGAGATATCGCAATTTGAAGTTGGAATCTAGAGAGAGACAGGTTCGGGAATGGGATGTTTAGTGAGAAAGAATGATGAGTGAAATGAAAGAAATTCCCCTCTTTTAGTCTTTTTATACCCCGGGGTGTTCGAGTCGTTTTTGTTGTTCGGTTCGTATTTTCGTCGCGTTTCCGGAAAATAACGCACATATTGCGTATTTTAAATAAAGGATTTAAATTTTTGATTATTTTGATGAGTTTCAAAAGTAAAACGTAAAATATTGAATTTTCGTAAATTATTATCGTTCCTATCGTTTTCGTTTTCGTTCCGTCAGAAAGCGTCACCTTCGCACGTATTCGTTCGAATCGTCACCCGAACGAACACGACGATGATTTTGCTTTTTGATTCTTGTTTTCTACTTTCCAGTCATCATTTCAGAACGTTAAACTCACAGATATGTTTGTGTGAATCGTCACCCACGCAAACACACTGTCAGTTCGCTATTATGAAACAACACTGCAATTATGTTTTGAATTGTATTTCCTCACTAACGGACTCAACTAAACATCTTGTTTTTCACATTGTTTTCATACTGATTTGTCGGCAATCTAATTCCTGTCATCTATGGATATCAGATCGCAACCGACATGTTTTTGTTATTTACTTGCACACTGTTGTCATTATTGATTCGTTGTATTAATTGTACTTAGGTTTTCACCTAAATACTTACAACTATTGTTTATCGTGAGTGTTGTACTTACGGTATTTAAGTTTTCACATAAATACGTACAACTGTTTCTTGTATTCTGAATTCTGTTATCACAAACACTGTTCATAAAAATGTATTTACACACAGTAAATAATGAAAGTACACATACCGTACGGACTTGCCGGACGAGCAGGTACTGGATGTCACAAAAATAATAGTAGTAAAATAATATAAGTGATAATGAATTCTGCCTGTAAATTTTACGACTAAGCCTGACCCTTTCTTTTTGGGGTGACGACCATGTTTGCGATGAGTACACTTTAGGCTTTTTATGTTTAGGTGACAATCGGTGTGACGTGCAAGGATACTTCTTAATAAGAGCCACGGGGCCCCGGCCCCCCTGTTTTTCCGGTCAGAATGATAGATTTAATACTATTTCGTTAGAAAATCATTCGGTCCCCTTCGTTTTTTCTTAAAAGTCCTCCGGCCTTCTCAGTTTTCTTCCGGACCCTTCCGTTTTCTTCCTAAAAATTTTCCGGCCCCCTCTGAGATTTTTTTAAGCTCCGTCAACGGTGACATGCTACATTTTGATATAAGTAATCATGTCTTCATTCTGGTATTCGCAACTATAATGGAATTCCCGTCGCAACGCTCAGAAAACCCATTAGTTATCAACTAATCATCAAACCTTTTATATACTTGCAAAAGGAAATTTAGGATAAGAATAAAAAGAAACCATAAACCCACCACTAACTACTAATTAACATAAACAATTTGCACGAAGCACGTCGTTATTAAGTTTACTGTTTACATATATGAAAAAACGTCTTATGTAATTATTTATATATATAAAAATACAAATTAGGAATAGTAATGGAGCAATTCAACCCGCTTCACCCGCTATTTACCCCGATGATCCAGCTTTCCTGGCAGCAATAATTCCTCTTATCTTCCGTTTTTATCCATTTAGACTATTGGGTGTGCGGTGTGACCCAATCACTCCACGTATGCGCCACCACAACCACTCACCCCACTATTTTGGTGGAAATGCCCCATTACCCACTCACTCCATGTCATCATTCCTTTTTAAATTAAATTGAAATATAATTTAATAAAAACAAATTACAAATTAATAAAAAAAATTACAAACTAATAAAAAAATTAATAAAAAAATTACAAACTAATAAAAAAAATTAATAAAAAAATTACAAACTAATAAAAAAAATTAATAAAAATGATTTTTCCATAAATGTTCAATCAAATCGTCTTTGAGGTTCGCATGTGTATCCTCGTTGCGAAGCATTCGACGGTTTTCTTGTTTTTCTTCGTCGTTGATCTCCACATGCTCCAACAAATTCGGATCGTCTTCTTCATAAAATTCACATATCGCTCGACCGTTGTCTTCAATTATCATATTGTGTAGTATCACACATGCGTATAACGCGTTTCGGATACGACTTGGCTTCCATGCTCTAGCAGGGTGTTGAATCATGTGCCACTTTTTCTTTAGAACGCCGAATGCTTGTTCAATATCCTTTCTTGCCCCCTCTTGACGATTCTGGAAATACAATCGTTTTTCATCTTCAGTTTGTCGTGATGTAAAGGATTTCACGAAAAGTAGCCCATTGTGGATAAATACCATCGACTAAATAATACCCGTATTTGTATGTTGTGTCGTTGCAAATAAACTGCTGACCGGGTGCCTTGCCTTCAATAAGATCGTTGTAAATCGTCGACTGATCTAGAACATTTATATCATTGTTCGATCCCGATGCACCAAAGAAGGCATGCCATATCCAAAGATCTTGAGACGCAACAGTTTCTAGCATAAAAGTTGGTCTTGGATGGTCGCCTCGTTGGAATTGACCTCGTCATGCTGTTGGACAATTGTCCCATTCCCAATGGGTGCAGTCGAGACTACCTAACAGGTCTTTCAACTTGTTGTCTGATGATGTCGAGAGTAAGTTGTGCGGCTTCGATTAAAAAATCTTCTCCTTCGCTAAAATCGTCATCCTCCCGTAGAAACTCCATTTTTATAAAAATACTGATTTTTTGTTTGATTTTTTTTTTGTGAGATGTGAAGATTTTAGAGAGTGAGATGTGAATATTAGAGAGTGTGTGATGATTTTATATATAGGTTTTATTAAAATTTTTTTTTTAATTTGTAACCGTCGAATGCATCCCAACCCACCCCACCCACGCCGTTGCTGGACTCACGCCACACTACCCACGCCCCTCTCACGCTCCTAGGGGGCGGTATGCCACGCCCCTCCACGCCCCAACCACGCCCATTCACTGGGCATACCGGCCGGTCTTAGTAAACCATACACCTCAGCTTTCTAATCTTTCAACCATGGGCAACAACTCCATTCCCTCTTTGTGGAAGCCAACGAACGCCGGCCGGCCGATGACTACCGGTTTCTTTCCGGCGATTGGCACATCTTAAGACTCACCATTTCTTTTAAAGTACAGATGATCCACTTTTTTTATTTTTTAAATATCATTTGAAACTATTATTATCTATCTCTAATCTACACATGTTTACATTAACTATATTTTATGTTTTTAAATAGAGTAACAAATGATGTGTTTTTATATCTACATCTTGATATATGTTATCGCATATGTATTTTGATATTCGGAATCACGGAGGAGTTCCCCGGCAATGCGTGGAAGAACCCACTAGTTCCTATTAAATGACATGTTAAAGTGAATGGATGAATATGGTCACGTATATAATAGTAATGTTACGTAAAAGTAAAAATAAATAAATAATAGTATTATAGACTTTCATATAAATCTATTATGTACGTCAAACAATATCCATGATTTACTTTAACGTATCATTTATATAAAAGTGTTAAAAAGAGAATTGACGTTGTAGCAATTGATAGTGTTGTTGTTGAGTGACTTTGAAGTTATAGGTTGAAGCCGTGAGAAACAACCTTTTTACAAATATATAAGATAAGGTTGTGTACATCAGTTCGTAAAATGATTCGGCTATTCCCTAGACCCTACACAAAACGGGAGGTAAATCAAGAATTAAGTGAAAACTTTTTATATATAAGATTTACATAACCAAACAAATATAAAATATCAAAAGAATTGTAGTTTCGTGATTTTCCAGTCGTAATTTTCTTCATGGATTTTTTATTGTGCCAAACAACTCCCCATGAATATAAACAATTTCAAAAAAACTAGCTCGACACCAAGACATTAATCATAAAGTTAGATAATAGCATGCAAGGCGCTAGTTAGACGACAAAGGTATCACTAGGGATAAATCGTCGACTGACGGATTGTAATTTTTATATGTAATTTTACAGATATATATTATATACACACATCAATATCAATAATTTAATATAATATTTCAAATAATTTAAAAAATAAACTTAAATGTACAAAAGTTCAAACTTAAATACTAAGTTCAAAGTTTAAAAATGTGTTTTGATGTTTAGTGGCTGGATTCGATGTTTAAGATGTTAGATTCGATGTTTTACAGACATATTAAGGATTTTGGGTTGAGAAATGCCTTGAATAATCTTGGATCTGGTATTTTTTAGCCGAAAAAAGTGAAAAAAATATTGACTAGGCCGGCACCTAGGCACCGCCTAAGGTCAAATCGACATAGTTGTAGGCTGCCTAACGTCTAGACGGCCGTCTAGACCGATTTTTACAACACTGGATAACAGGTTAATTAAACTTTTCCGTGAAAGAATAGACTTTATTTTGGTTCGAAAGAGAAATTATGATGGATTTTCTTGTTTATTCTGTTTATATTTTAAAAATAACAAGGGGATACGAACCCGCGCTTCGCAGCGGGACGGGTCGAATATGCTTACCAAGCATGTCATCATCACCTTTTGACGGTAAACCATCACACCTTTGAGCCGCCCCCCATTGCATCCTATAGCATGTATTGTGTTCAGTAACTGGTTGATGGCTCCAATCACCTCTCAGTCGAGGGTTCAGATGCAAAATTTTTGGTGGATCTTCTGCAACTACAGATTTTAGCCCCTACAACTCAACCTTAAACTGGGAAACCAAAACCACAGGATCACCTCCCTTTGTTTTTGCAAGTTGGGGTACATATTCCTTGTGAGCATTATGAGTTGTTCCAACTACTGTTATAGATGATCTTGCAGCAAGACCACACGGAAGAAACATGATTCGATCTCCTTTAGTTAGTTCTTCACCATTGATTGATACCCATGGTGGACACTGTTCATGTTTCCCTTCGAGCACAGAAGACAACTCGGTATCTTTTTCATTGTATTCATGAACCTCATTCCATACCTTTAACCCTAAACTCCAAGCTTGATCTGCCATTTTCTCCAATCCTGACATACCCTGAGTCCTATGTCCTTCCCTCAAAATGTTCCCAGTTAATCGTCCATATCGAAGATCAATAGGGGGCAAGCCATCATCTTTCTCTTCTTGACTAAGGGGCCGTTTGGTGACGTCTGAATTATTAAGTGCTGAATGGTTAAGATGTCTGAATGATTAAGAGGGTCTGAACCATTAAGTGCTGAACCAGTTAAGATTGTTTGGTTGAACATCTGAACGAATATTCAGAATGACTATTTTACCCCCACAAATATAATCTTATTAATCTGTGAACAATGATCAAATTTAATTTCCACAAAACTAATTACACAAACATCAAACCTAAATCATGAAAATTAATCTGGAAATCAAACGCAAATACAAATCCCATAACTTATAATCAAGAAACCTAATTTGAAAATCCCAAGTAGCCCTCAAAATTGAAGGAGACGATAGTTGCTGTGGGCCTGTGCTATTACCGTTGCTGCCAAGAAGCCCTCAAAATCGAAGGAGACGACCACTCCTAAGATGGCTCCGGCAACGAAGGAGGGTGGCGACCGACGAGAAAGTACCAGTGGGCGACGCCGCGACGGGGGCTGGCGGCTGGTGGCTAGCAACGGGGCAGGTGGCGGGTGGCGGGTGGCTGCAACGTGAAGATGGAGACGACAGATTGGAGGGCGGCGACGTGAAGATGGAGACGACCGGAAGAGCTGCGGGGGGCGTTTGAACGAGATGAAGATGAGGAAATTTGATTAGGGTTAAAAAAATGAAAGGGAATAGAGTACCCCTCCTTGTCATTTTCTCATTCAGACTTGATTTAGGATCTGAATGATTCAGACCTCTATTCAGATGTGGGATCCCATTCAGACGTGTTTTTTTGGGTGAAACAAATGGTCTGAATCTGAACCATTCAGATTCAGACTCATTCAGACCAATTCAGATGCTACCAAACAGCCCCTAACTCTTTCAAATCGCCTCTCATTTTCTAGTGTTTCCCTATTACTATCACCTGATTTCAATTCCAATTTCTTCTCTTGTTGACTCAGTCTCTTAAATCTGTTGTCATTACCTACTGTTTCACTAATTTCATCATGATATGCAGATCTTATCGACGGTTTGCTTACATCTAACCGAACTTTAGTTACTGATTCATTGTCAGGAGTACTTGATGTATCAAAATAAGTAGAGAACTTGAAACAAACAACAATCAAATACAATGCCGCTAAACCAAACAAAATATATGGCAGTTTAACCCTCCTCAAACCAAAAACTTCACTGCGTGACCTCTTCATTCTAATTTGACATATACAAAAATCGAACACATTGAGCCCTACTTAGGCAAACTGAAGCAATCACATCACCTAATTTCACTTTAGGAGTTGAAATCGATAATAGGAAACGTAAGGTAAACAGATTCAGTGTACCCTAATTTGCTGAAGATGTAATCTGATCTTCACATGAACTTTTGTGATTTAATCTTCAATCGAATGCCAAGAACCAGATGAAATCGATGGCGGTTTGTGGAGACGAAAATTTTAGAGATATCGGGAAGATTTAATGACATGAGATCTGAGCAGACTCGTTCGTTCAAGGCAAACATCAAAAGGAGAAGAAAACCAGATACAAGAAAGATACAAAGGATGCTGTTGTACCATACGCAAAGAAGAAAACCAGATAAAAGGAAGATACGAATGATGCTGTTGTACCATACGCAAAGAATGGTGTAGGAGAGGAATAGTGTTTTTGTGAGTGATGAAATTTTTGGTTTTTAATATATATAATAATTATGTATTTTTTAGACAATAAACACACACATATAGTTTACTCTTGAATAACAATTTTTGTTAAACACACTTACAAAAACTATAGTGATAAATCAATAACCATATTTTTTTTATTTCTACTTCTTAATATTAAAATAAAAACTAGTAAAATAAAAACTAAACCTACCCAAATGGTTTATAAAATGGTACATCTAGACTACCTGTTTTTACTTCAATATCACTCTTTCAAAACACAAGGATACCTTATGTCTAACCTAAAAGGCTTATTCTCTTCTTGTTTCTTCATACTCAAACTTTATTTGATTCCCATTTTGAAGGGAATCAATTCTATTGTAACAACAAGCCACAACTATACATTCATACAAATACCAACTTGTAATTATCAATCATACCCCTATTACTCTATAGGCAATCATATACCATAAGCCCTATTACAAAATGAAGTCTAAAAAGCTTGGATACCTCTTACTTCTACTATTATGTGCACAATTCATATCTAGCTTGGCTTTTGAATCCCAAGGTAACATCTTCTAATTTGTAAAACTTTTCAAGACCAGATTGATTTAGTATTGTGTATGTATGAATATAATCTAGAGGATAAAGCTTCAATCAACATGAATAGAAGTAGCAATGGCGATGAAGATGGAGTGAAACCGTACGGGTTAGTTTTTTCGAAGACAGGTAAAGGAAAGGGTACCTATGGTGGTCAGAATAATCGAACACCAAATACTAATAAAAGCTCAGCAACCTCGATGCTTATAAAACAACATGGATACATGTCAAACATCTTCGTTTGTGTTATTATCACGAATATAATCCAAGGTTTTTACTTCTAGTTATCGGCAAGTACAAGATACAATATATTGTTTTTTGTTTGACTTGTTTGAGTTACTAAATGATTGTTCTTCTATGTGTTTCTTCAATAGTTTTCAATAAAAAAATAAATATTTTGGATGTATTGTGATTTTTGTTTGTAATTGTATTTGGTTTTGATTAACTGATTATTATAATATGTTTTATCGTTATGATTTACATTTTATATGTGAAACAAAGTTATTCCAGCTAAATTGTTACAATTTATAAAGCATTCAGAATATTGATTTTAGTTAGGGGTGTTTATTTTCAGATATTTGAAAATTCGGATTCGAATAATCCGTTCGGATATCCGAACTTAGGAAAAAAATTAAAAATTTTAAAAGCAATATATTTCGGATATCTGAATACTATCCGGAATATCTGAAAATTATCCGAATATCTGAAAAATTTCAAAAAAAACTATTTCGGATAATGGATATATGAAATATCTGAAAATTTTCAAAATAAGTATCTGAATTTCGAGATATCTGAACCTTCGGATATCCGAACTTTTGGATATTTGATTTTTTCGAATATTTCGGGTTCGAATTTTCGAATACTTTAAATTCGGATACGTAATTTCTTGATCACCCCGAATTTTAATGTTGTATTGGTGGTTTAAGGGATGATTGATCAAATAAAAAACTAATAAAGAAATAAAAGGAAAGCGAATGAGAATTTATGATGACCCACGTTACAAAAAGATGAAAGGGAACTAGATGCAAATTTTGACAAATATTCATAAACTAATATGAAGTGATAATTTAACCACGTTTCACATTCATTTGTTCTCAAACAATATGCTTTAACGAACATTTATACATACACATACGAATATGTAAGAAACTCATCATTTGTTAACCCACATTTTTGCGTTACGCTACAGGAAATTGATCCTGTGCCGAGAAACCCTGTCCTGACGAAAATTGTCATTGTTATAGGAAACCCAGTTCCGGCGACTTGTGGTCGGCACAGGACACCGTGGATTTTTTTCGGGCGCTTATCAATACCGATGACAGTTAGTCGTGAAAAATCATTGAAAAGGGCGGGCATTTTGTCACTCTTTTTTCGACACCTATGCCGACTACAAGTCGTCGGCACATGTTCCCACTTGTTTTTCCATATTTCTTTATTAATGACCTAATTATTGTCGGCTTGTCTCCCGACATGTCGTCGGGACAAGCGAACCGGGTTTTTTTTTTTTCATTTTCCAGTTTAATATCACACACTTATTATCATCTTCACCCCGACTTGTCGTCAGCATATGGCTAAATAAAAAAATTTCGATGGGATCTATTGCGATTAGTTGTTTTCGGGACAAGTTCTAGCGCAAAAAATAAGATCTCAGCTCCTTCATAATTGTGTTATTTCCCTATTCATTGTCTCTCGTGTTTCTCTCGTTCCTCTCGAGTTTTGGACGATTTTCTAGCATTTTTCAGGTAGGAACTTGTATTTGAAGATTAGATAGTTGTGGGTTTTGAAGTTTTGATCTAATTTTCAATTATGTTCTTTATATTTTCTTAGTTGTGGGTTTGAAGTTTTGATCTAATTTTCGGAACAGGTTGATCTATTCCGACAAGATGTATGCCGATGACTGTTGTAGACACGACTTGTCATCGGGATAGATCGATACTGGTGTAGTGTTAACCAGTATTACTATGCAAAGATTAATCTAATTCTTTGATTTTTTTCTTTAATTATTATTATTACACATGTAAAACTCTTTTATTTTATGTGTTCGTGCAAATTTACAAGTGTTTAGGATCTTACAACATTGTAAATTTTCGTTGCATTAAATGTATCGCTAAACTGTCATACAAACCTACACTTTATTAAAATCCCAAACACATGTGAATAAGCATACACATAAATTAAAAAAGAGTTTTACACGTGTAATAATGATAATAATAAAAAATACAAAGACTAGGAATGTAAACGAGCCGAGCCGATCCCGAACTCGTTAAGGCTCGAGCTCGGCTTGTTAGACAAAATAGGGCTCGAGCTCGGCTCGTTAAAACTTTTATTTTCAAGTATCGAGCTCTGTTTGTCAGAAAATTTTCAGGCTTGAGCTGGGCTTGTTTATATATTAATTATTTATTTTATTTACTTTAATTACTAATTTAATATATTTTTTTTATAATTCTACTTTCCAAATTTAACATAAAACACCAAACATATATATGTAAAATTACTTTTTTATTAGATTAAGAAAGGAGAAAGCGATATTTAACGTTGTGATTCAACAAAAACACCTAATATATATATATATATATATATATATATATATATATATATATATATATTACTAACATAGGAGAGTGAAATGAAAAAAAAAAAACCCTAAAAAAGAATAGATGTGGACCCGAATAATAAATAAAAGGCTATATTAATGTTATTTTTTTCAGTAACAAACCGATTTATAAACTCAAATTTAAAATCGGTTTTCCTCTAGGAACTCCAAACTAGTATCAAACAAACAATTAGGATCAGACTCAAACAGTTTTTATTCAAATCAGGTTGTACAATCAGGTAAGAACGTTTTGAAAATCCAAACAGGTATATTTACTCGTCTTTGAGCCGTACCATACAACTCTCATTATCGAACATTCATGAACTGTAAATGATCGTGTTAGGCCTAAGCCAACCCCATTAGTTGTAGCATATCAACTATTGATTCATGTAATACAACATCTCGCTAACAAAGTATATCAAATGCATATGTGCTTACACTATTACAAAACTGGGCAATAATATATAAAATTTACCTTGCCTTTACACCATATGTGCATGTCCTTCAAATTAAAATTCAACATTTCCTGATCTCCCCACCCCCTAAGACAACTAATTCTTGTAACTAAACGTGCTACATGAGTTTATATTGTCTTATGAGGGAGAGAGGCTCAGAAAAAATTGGATTTCAATATATACATCCATTTGTGTGTTCGTCAAGAAGTGAAAGAAAGATAAGAGTGGTAATATGGCAAATGAATGAAGAGCTATATATAATACTTGGCATAAATATAATATACTCATCATTGATAATTTCAAGTAACATATAACACCTACAAACGATGGGGAATAAAACATAAGCTACTTTTTTTTTTTTAATAATCCAAATAACTCCGTCAAGATTAAGCAAAATCTTTGATTTTTTTTAACATTACTGTAACACATTTAGAACATTTTCTTCTTTTATGTGTGTGTAAATTCATCACCATTTTAGAGTTAACATAATTGTAAGTTTTGGGAAGTAATAACATACATACATACATACATACATACATACATACATACATACATACATACATACATACATACATACATACATACATACATACATACATACATACATACATACATACATACATACATACATACATACATGTGAGTATGATTGGGAAGTAATAATAACTCATTGTTGTTGCAATAATCCTGATAACTTCGTCAAGATCAAGTCTAATCTTGGATTTTTATATCATCATTGTAAAACACTTAGAGCACTTTCTTTTTTTCTGAGCATGTGTAAATTCATCACGGTTTTAAGAGATAACAACATTGTAAGTTTTTGATTTATAGCACAGTAACTGTTTTAGACCCAAAACTTACAATGGTGTCAACTCTTAAACGGTAATTAATTTACACAAACTCATTAACGAAGCAAGTATTCTAAATGTGTTACAGTGATATTAAAAAAAATAAGCTAAAGATTTGACTTGACCTTAATGGAGTTATTTGGGTTATTGCAATAACAGTTGACTATTATTACTTTCATCCCCCATATATGTTATCATTTTTTTTGTATTTATATATGAGAATGGTAAACCTTATTTGCGGTATGCATATAATGCATATATCTTTCGGACCTTGAGGTGCAAAGTTAAAGTTGAACAAATTTTAATGTTATTCTATTTAATTTTTGTAAAAATAACGATAAAGCGTCTTAATTATAAAACATGAGCTTGGGGTCTCATTAGAAGCGGTCTCTTCTTTCCTACAAGGTTGAGGTGAAGTTATATATATCTTACACTCCACATATTTTACCATAGTTTTGTTAATGATATGATATACTGAGTACTATGATGATATGATATGTCATATCTTTGGGTAATAAGATTATGTTACTGTGTTATCAGCACAAATATTGATGCAGTCATCTTATTTGTCTGTTTGTTAAACTTGATTAATAAATCAGTCATATCATAAGTTATATGTATTGATTTCGCTATTGGTTTCGCCCCACTTTCAAACTATTTAAACTCCGTCATTGATCAAAAGTACAAAGATATTCGATTATGTAGACACATGACAACCAAAGACATTATATCATAGCAATGTCTTGATAGTGAGATAAGGCTCGGGAACCAAATAGTCCTGGGTTCGAATCCCACAAGGGGATTTTAACACAATATTCAGTTTTCTCCAGAACTAGTGCCTTGGTGGTGTGATCAGATGGTGCTGCTGGTGGCACGATGATACTCCAGTAATCCGTCAGTGGTCCAAAATTGGCCATTAAAAAATTAAAGGCACGTGACACGTGTAAGACAACGTTAAAACCTATGTATTGTATGAGTATTTTCGTTTTCTTGGGTTGTTAGCCCCAATCATTGTTAAGCTACCTCAATCATTGTTAGCCCCCAAATATGAAGATATGTTTAAACCAACAAGAACGATGATTTTGAATTATTTTTTTGTCCTATTGATCAAAGTGGTACTTTAGGACGACCGCATAACGACAATATGACTTTAAGAAACTTGTTTTGTGTTCGTTTGTCAAACAAAGCTCGAGAATGATATTTGTCCGTACAAGGTTTGGAATTGAAAGCTGGCCGATTTTTGTAAATTCCCCTAAAAAAAAAAAGACTTTTATGTCATGCACGCATTAGGTGCCTAAGCATTGATTGAGGGATTTTCTAAGGTTGATACGAATTTGAGATGTATACGATGTGCATGACAAAGATACAAAAGGTTTAATGCTTTTTGTATTGATTATAATATTATTATACGTTTTTATTGTATAGTATTTATTAGAAATATAAATAGGAGAAATAACTCACAATTATGAGACTAGCTTGTTGAGTTAAACGTCCTAATATACGTTAGAAAATTAAGAATTTTAGGCAAAACTAATTCTTCTAGGATGTGCAAAAGATAAGCTTTACAAATCTACAGACATTTATACAAGTCAAAGTGTCAAAATGTCACTTAAAAACAATGTTTTCATAACTAGACCAATCAAACATTGAATCGGATATCTTACTAATTCACTAGGTGGACCGGTATGATCGGATTCAAGAACTTAATAACATCATAAATAATTAAAAAATATCCAAAAAATATAGAATTATAAACATATTTAAATAAATAGTATAAATGGTTAAATAATCATAGTCATGATTAATAAAATATATATAGAGTTTGGTTTTAATGTTTTATCATTTAGATTTTAGAGAAAAAATAATCAGCCCGAGCACCGTTTGGTTCTCCAGCTCAACTGATAACCGGTGGGTTCAATTGAGAGTGATCCAGAGGCATCAAATCGAAGTGATTTTAGTGGCAGTTGCCGGTTTGGTTCGGCCAATAGAACACTCTTCAAAATACTTAAATGGAAATTGTGAGGGATGCCAAAGCATGCCTTTTGCTATTGCAAAGTGGTTTTGATTTTGAGTAGACCTGACAATCTTGAGTTAAAGCAAGATCAATGGGTTGGTTTTGAGAACTATTATTGTATTTTAGGTTGAAATAAGTCTTGAGATATGCAATATGTTAACACAATGCGAGTTAAGATTGGTAATATAAAAACTAGGCGAATAATCTTGATTTAAATAGTTAATAATTATCAATAATATATTTGATAGAAAATCACTAAAGATTATTAAAATAGGGTTAAGTTAAACTAAATAAGGCTTTCAACCTAAAAAGTCTAAGACGGATTATGAGTTATTAGATAATTAATCAATGGCTATGCTTAAATCAAGTTGTTGGATGTTATTTTAGTAATGACTACTTTTGTTGACTTTTTTTATCAAGTCCCTCACTTACTTTAAACGTTCACAACTTTTACATATGAAATTATTTTTTTCTACAGGTCATTGTGTCTTTTGTTTAGGTCGTTGTGTCTTTTGTAAATTTTCATTGTGTTTTTTGTGTTTCTTTTCAATGTTGTGTTTTCCTTAACATTTTTAAATACAATGATGTTGCATAATACATAATGTTAAACAAGGATGACACAATAACGAGTATGAATAACACAATAATATCTAAATAAAGATACAATTACCTGTAAAAAAGACATAATTATGAGTATAATAATTTTGTGCAGGTCATTGTGTATTTTGTATATGTCATTGTGTTTTTTGTGTTTCTGGTCAATGTTGTATTTTCATGAACAATTTAAGACACAATTATGTTGCAGAATGCATAATGTTAAGCAAGAATGACATAATGACGGCATGAATAACACAATAATCTTTAAAAAAGACACAGTTACCTGTAAAAAACAAGTTTACCTGTAAGAAAAACACAGTTACCTGTAAGAAAAACACAAAAATATGATTATACACAAACGTTTAAAAAAGACACAATGGCGATAATTAGACACAATGAGCTGAAAAAACTTTCATTTTTTATAACAAAATTATACTCATTTTAAAGAGAAAAAAATGCTCGTTTTTATGATATATATATATATATTTTTAAAAAAAATAATATTGTATGTTTAAGTTATAAACGTTTAACAAATGTGGGGGAAACGTGGTTATGACTAAATTACCATTTAACAACTTTTCCCTTTAAAATTTTAAATTTTTCATCTTAAATTTGTTTTCATGAAATAATAGTCAATAATTCTTTTTAGCCTTTTAAGATAAGGAGACTATTTAGTTAAACCCAATCCTATTAAAATATACTATTTGTTTAGTTGTAACTCATAACTTTAACTAGAATGATGCTTTTTAAAAACGATCTATTTAAATCAAAATAATTTTGCTTAAAACTCATCATGACCTGTTACCCAGCCAATCCACCCATTTTGTCACACTTAGTTTTGAGAGTCATGTGATGCAAATTTTGCATGCCACTAAAATTTAGTACTCTAAACTAACATAACATAGAGAAATTACTGAGTATGAAGTTATCTTTATCATTCTCAAATCTTTAAAATAAATACATAAATTTATTTAAGGATAATGCTATTCTTACACCCACTCTACGTCCTAAACTTAAGGTCTAAACGAACAAAGACAGCTCATGAAATACTCAGGATCAGATCGGTAAAAGTGTGGCTCGTTTATTGTTAGGTCTAGAAAAGTCAAGACCAATGGTTAATTTGGATAGATGGAATGTAAAAAAAAAGAAGTATTATGTATTTGTTGATTGGAGAGTAATGAGTCACCGCACGAGTCACTAAAGACTTAAAATTACGAAGACACTTATGACCAAAAGACTCGAAGACCACAACAAATGATAGAGCTTAATTTATTATTTATTATCATTTTGTTGTATTTGTTGTTTTAGGTTTTAGGTCATGTGACACTATAAATAGAGATTATTCTCATTTGTAGAAAAACAGCACAGACAAGAGAGTGTGTCACACCCCCAATTTTCAACAAACGGAATCATACCGTTTGGGACGTGACAAACCAGGATCTCAGATCATTAGACATAACGAAGACCTCTATATGATTTTCAAAACATACTTTGGTCTAAAACTGTAATATCAAAGTTCTACGTTGCGGAAGCGTTTTTAAAACAAAACAACCATAACAGTTTGAAAACTGTAAATTACAATGCAAAGTTTCAAATGTTCAAATCCAAATAACTGAAATGTAAAATATGCATGCGACTCGATCTCCTAGTCCATGCTTGCTTGCGTGTGTACCTTAGCGTCCTGAGAAAACATGTAAATCAAGTCAACACAAAGGTTGGTGCATACACAGGTTTAAGCATTCACAAATGTTTGAAACAACAATTTGAACAAAATGTTTACAGATAACATAATCACACATGCATAGTCATGATAGCTAGTCATTTATACTATTTACATAAGTGGTCGACACCGAAGCTGACTGTTGCATGCTAACGCATGTTTTGCCTTGCCACTATTGTCTAGCACAAACAATAGTAATGTGAATTGGCTAGTCAAACACTTGCGTAGATCCCATCCACCAAGTGAGGTTTGTCAAACCTAATAGATCTATTTCCAACTACCACGCTTTGCACTACGGCAAACTAAACGGTTCGAAATGTAAGGACTTGTAATGCTATGTTTGCACTCAATGTAAACAGCTAACTCATGCAAGTGATATGTATCTAAAAGTGTTTGTTGCACATGTTTTCTCCCCCAAAACAGTTAAAATAAGAAAGGGGCCGTGTACGCACCTTTGATTGTAGCAGAATGATCAAACACACGTGAACTTGCGTAAATAATCCTCTACGAAGAATCTGTGTTTAAACAATAACTTAGTGTTATTCGGAATGTCGTTTTATGCTTGAAATCACATACGTGTCAACACACGTATGTTAGAGTGTTAGGAATATGCATACGTATGTACGCGTGCCTTTGAAATCGTTTAAATAAAACCATATATGATTTTATTTAAATAAACGTAATTATACGCGATTACGTTTTTCGGGTTAAAATGTAAATTTTATAATTCTAATATGTTCGGAATTGAATTCTGGTTCTAACGCAATTCGAACGGATCGAAACGGAATTAAAACGAGTGAGTTACGGGTTAAAAACCAAAAATTGGTTTTTAATTACAAAAACCGGTTGGGCTGGGTTTGAACCCGCGACCTCCCGGATCACACGCTCGCGCCCAAACCATCTGGACTAGCTTAGTTTTTGTAACATAGAACGCAATTCAATTCTTTTAATCCTCAAATCAATGTGGTTCCCCTTTTGAATACTTAAACCGAACCAAAACTACCCAATTGAACCTCGAACCGAATCCGATCGATCCTCAACCCATAGGGGTTTTGTTCCTGTGATCTAGTCGAGTCTAGGGACTGTTTTAATTTGATTATCAACCAAAAACATGATCCAATTCATGATGTTCGTAGTTTCGAACATGGATATTCAAACATCCTATTCAAATCGGTTAAATTCATTTATGATAACTTCTAAAATCATAGGGTTTTCATTAAACATAACATTTTGAAACTTTCGGTTCCACTTAATTTGAATAACGATTTCGTTTAGGTCGAGATCCCCAAAAACGTTTTTCTTATTAATCCTAATGATCGAAATCCTTAAATTTGTTGTTTTAACATCCAATTAACCTAGGACTTAGCTTAGTCGGAACTTTCTGGAACTGGTGATATCGTTTAATTTGGTTCTCAGGCCGGTTTTGATCGAAACCCCCAAATCATTTTGGGTTAAGAACCCTAAAACATGATCATTAACAATTCACTATAACCTCATGAAATTGGTATATGTATTTCCTTAAACGCATTACTCTGAAACTTTCTATGTGGTTTAATTCAACTATTAATCCATTTAAACAAGAAACCCCCAAATTCGTTCATACAACAAACCCTAGATCTTGATCTCCTACAATTCGATGATATGATTCAAAATTAACATAGATTTATTCTTGGTCGGACTAGTCTGAAACTAACAGCAACATCTAATTTGATTTTAAAGCTCGTTTGATTAAAAACCCCCAAACCGTTTTTGATCATGAACCCTAGTTATTGAATTCGCAGAATTCGATACTGTTGAACGAAATTATCTTAGGGGAATGTTAAGTCGCATGTTTTAGGTGGTGTAGGAACAATTACTTACTTGTTTTGATGTCGAATGAAGTGGATCGACTTCTAGGTTGTTCTTCGGCTGGCTCTAGATCGAATTCTCCTATCCGAGACTTGCTACTTCGAATTCTTGTGTGCACTGGATCCTAATGAAGCCGATTATGAGTTATGTGGGTGCAATTGTGGTTCTATTACTCGAATTGTATCAATTTTACTTCCACCATTGACGGTTACGACTTGTGAGTGGTTATTGGTTTTAATTCGACCAATCATGTACTGATAACGGATGATTAAC
The DNA here is from genome assembly GCA_009363875.1 of Mikania micrantha. NCBI lineage: Eukaryota > Viridiplantae > Streptophyta > Magnoliopsida > Asterales > Asteraceae > Mikania > Mikania micrantha. The sequence goes on along the minus strand of CM018691.1, from coordinate 51,954,809 downwards.
CATTAATCATCACCATAATGAGTTACTAGAGAGTTTAATTCGGTTATTAACACCAAATTAACACGAATTTAGAATTTTGTTTGCAACTATGGCCGAATTTTGACTCTTAAAGTCAAAATTGAGACTTTTATTGAATTGCAACCTTAACCCTTGAAGTTTTAACATTCTAAGACTGCTTTTGATCAATTACCACCCCTCTAGTTTGATTTTAAATGATTTCACTTCATTCCGGTTAATTTCTGATTAACGGGATTAACCACGAATTTGCCGGATCGTCACAGAGTGTGTGAGAGTGTGCTTCAATGTAGTCTTGAGAGCTCTTCCCCATAAACTTCATGGATTCTTTATCCATGGAGTTTGAGCATGTAAGGGGTATGTAATGTAATCTTGTTGAATGTTGTTATTGTTATATATCATTTCTTGTTCTTCAGTTTACATTGCATATCAGATCCTTGTCTGTGTTCTTCACATCTTCAAGATTTTCTTTGTTCTTCATCTGCTTAATCTTCACAAATCGGGTAGGTCCTATTTCGCAACCGAATTTACATTTATTATCAAGCTCGAGCTTGAACTTTACATATCGAGCTCGAGCAGGCTCGTGAGCCTGAACGAGCTTTTTGAATATATAATTTTTATTTACTATATTAAGTGTTTATTTATAAAATTAATTATTTTTATATGTAAATCATGATAAATATATTTAAATCAAATGGTCTATGTTAAATTTAGAAAATATAATTATAAATATGATTAAATTAGTAATTAAATTAAATAAATAAAATCTAAATGAGCCGAGCCGAGTTCGAGCCTAAAAATTTTCTAACAAGCCAAGCTCGAGCCTAGTAAATAAAGTTTTTAACGAGCCGAGCTCGAGCTCGAGCTTGAGTCCAAATTTATCTAAACGAGCCGAGCTCGAGATTGGCTCGGCTCCTTTACACCCTTGGCTAAACTTCATCTTTATGCCTCGTTGTCACACCCCGAGCCAGTGGGCTAGATCGACTTTCTCGCCAGGCGGAAGGTTCCCGAGGCGCGATATCGTGAGTGATAATCAAATGATCAGATTGTTTACATCGCACATGATAAATAAATGAGAAATGCTAACACATCCATGATATAAAATTACAAGATTAAATTACAATGTATCGTTCATAATTTAACCAAGTAAATCTATCAAAAGAATCAATGAAACTATATCTTGTATCTGTACAAGATATACACAAGATGATTTATTGTTTTTGTCATCAAAAGCATGCAACACAAAATAAAGCTAGGTCTTCTAAAAGTCCAATAGCTTAGTCCATGCATATGAGTGGCTACACCTATTCATCACCTGAGAAAACATGCATTTAAACAAAGTCAACACTAGGTTGGTGAGTTCATAAGTATGTTAATTGAAAACCTTGATTCATTCACATGCACAATCACAATATTAATCATGTTACTTGTATGTTATTTGTTTCACCTGTTCACCCAATGGCTTCTCAATAGTTATATTCACAAGTAATATATCATCCTAAAAATGATGCTTATATATAGGGCATATGTAAGGGAACTAAGCCCTAGCCAACATCCCACCACATCACTACTAGAACTCCACACTACTTGCAATACAACTATTGATTTCCATTTCCATTCCACATGTTCATCTCGTTATTGATCACCTGTGATATCATGTATAGAATAATATAATGATAGAATTGTAGTTATCAAACCGAAGTATTGATAACCATTATATGCATTAAGGATATTAGATTTACTTAATCTGTTCCTTGTATTATTCTATTGCTTGTGGGGTTAACTGTAGATTCACTTTTAAATATTAAAAGTGTTAGTTAACTATTTGTCATTTGTACTCAATGCGAAGTGCATAGAGCCTAAAAGGAATCCATTGCAATCCTCACGTAATCAGATTTCAATGCATCCGATTCACCTCTACCACTTTCTGATCCCATTGCCTTCATCGAAACTGTTACTAATAATATGACATGAGAGAAAATAAATTCCTCAGTCTACTAGTCCACAGGTAATGATGGATGATGTACATCGATGTTAGTGTTTGTTCTCATTGTGGGATGTTCTCATGTGATTAACAAAGTCGAATAAGAACTTGTCTTATTACGTTATGTTAATCATTGTGTGAATGATGTTGTTATCATGAAGTTACGTTATCATGATTATCATTCCATGTAATCCATATGTTCACCATGTAATCCTTAAGCCGTAGTAAGAACTAGTCTTACTACCCTTAAGTGACTCAGGTGGTGGATACTCAATGATCCATGTTATCACATAACATGTTTTAAGGTGTAAACTAAGCTTTATAAGTACTTGACTTATCACACTTAGTTAATTTTAACGTTGAATGATATTAAGAAGATGTATTATCTTCTAATCATTCATGTGTTTTGTAATGTCATCATGTTTCTCTGTAAATGTTCTCAATGTTCGTTTGTGTATGAATTTTCTCAATGTTTACTCATGTAAGAATAAGTAAGTGTTATAAGATAAAATCTTACAACTATGTTATTCTAGTGTGTTGATGAATTAGGAAATTATATTATCATATTCATCTGATTGTCCATGTCATATCATGATCATACAAGCATGCATACAATGATAAGCGATAATAAACAATTTAATATTATCTAAATCAAAGTATAAGCAATATGTTAAGCAAAACTTTTAAATAATTAAAAGTAAATCATGTTTCTCAGCCCCGTGAGTTTAAAATCAGTTAAGATTAAAGAAAAGGGGCATATGAACTCACCTTGTTGTCGTAGTGGTTGACTTAGCTTAACGATGAATGCACGTGCTCTTGTTTGTACTTGAGTTTGTTTTCACGATCCTGTATTGATTTCATGCTGTATGTAACCTATAAATATAGTTTGTGATGATTTATGTGTGTGCATGTGTTAGCCTGAAAATTGGCTAACACCTGTGTGTCGCGGTCTTTATTCGACCCTTTAACGGTCAAGTGTGGGAAGTGTATTAGGCCCAAAAGCCTTTACTTGTGTAGTAAAAGCCATATTTCTCATGTTCGATTATCTTTAGACTCTTGTTTGACTTTGTTGTATCGTGTACACTTGAATCTCATTCTTGTTTTCTAGTCTAACACCTTGATCATAATTTAAGCTTTTCATTGTTGTTCTTGAAATCCCAACTTGGGTTATATGTTTACTAAATAACCATGACTATTCTTGTAAAGATTTTATGATTTAGTTGCTACTAATGATTTGACAGTTAAACTCTTATGGTTTAGTTAAATCAATTTCTAACCCATAGTCGATTTTGTAAAAGATGTTGGGCCTAATACATCTCATGGGCCAAATGAGTGGGCTCTAGGTCGAATGGATTTTCATGTGGGCCTTATGAATTTCACATGGGCCTAGTAATGATACATGTGGGCCGATGCATTTACATGAGCCAATAATCATGTGGGCCGAATGTCATTGGGCCTAAACAGTTTCATGGCCAATTGCTTGGGTCAATTAAATTTTATTTGGCCGATTGGGCCTAACCGCCGAATGGGCTTGTTCCAAGAGAAGGGGTGTGTTGGCTGCTGATGGGCCGAACATAAGTGGCTGCACATGGGATGGGATAGGTTCGACACTTATGTAGCCATCCAGATAGCAAGGTTCGTTCCTGCATAGTAGAAGCAGGATTCGGCTAGAAAGTTCCTGGCATGAAAGGTTCATTTGAAGCAGGTTATTTGAGGGGTTCGGCTCATCATGTTCGACAGTGTAGGTTCGCCGGAGGACTAGTTAGCATAGGTTCGGCCAAGTGGCGGGTTCGGTGGCTGTGTGCGGCTAGCAGGTTCGGCGAGGTGGTTCGCAACCATAGGTTTGGTGGTCGAGGAAGAAGGGTTTGCAGCTCGGTCCACGCAGGTTCGTTGGGATATAGGTTCGCCTATGCAAAGACCGGCCTGTGTGAGGTTCGTTGTATACTAGGGTTCGGCCAAAATGTCCTACGAACCCTAGGTTCGGCTAGGGATACTTCGACCAGCTCCCAGTCCTACGAACCTGTTCATCCTCCCCTTTCTTCGAGCTAAAATGGTGTGGGTCCCTTAGTGGTGTTATGCGTAGGTGATGTTCCCACAGAAATGGATTCGAAAGACAAGTCTTGGGTCCGGTTATGTGTGTAAGTCGACCTATAAGGTTTCAAACCCTAAATTTTCAGAACTTCAAAGCCAAATACCTCGTGATTTGGTGGACAAATCTTCAGATCTGTTGTACTTCTAGGTAGAGGAGGTCGAGAGCTACGCGTGGACTCCAAGAACGCCTGATTTCGTTGAGATATGACCAAGATATGGTGGTTTGAAGTTTGAAATGGGTGGTGGTAGAGAGGTGGACGGGAATTTAAGTCTAGAGAGAGAGTGGTGCTGGAAGAAATGAGAGAAATGGTCTCATTTGTGGTTTATATACCCCGGGGTGTTCGGGTTCGTTTCGGTTGCTCGGTTCGCGTTTTCGTCGCGTTTCCGGAACGTAACGCGTAACTTACGTGTTTTAAATAAAAGATTGTTATTTTAATTATTTTGATGAGTTTCAAAATTGTAAAACATTATTTATTTTATTTTATCAATTTATGGTCGATCGTGTCGTGTTCCGTTTCGTTTCGTCATATCGCGTGACCATCGCGCGTATTCATTCGAATCGTCATTCGAACGAACATGTCGATGGTTTGGCTTTCTGACTTTGGTTTTCTACTTTCCAGTCATCATTTCAGAACGTTAAACCCATAGATATGTTTGTGTGAATCGTCACCCACGCAAACACACTATCAGTTCGTTATTCTGAAACAACACTGAATTATTGTTTTAAAGTGTATTTCCTCACTGTCGGACTCAACTATACATCCTGTTATCACATTGTTTTCACACTGATTTGTCGGCCATCTGATTCCTGTTATCTATGGATATCAGATCGCAACCGATTTGTTTATGTTATTCACATGAACACTGTTGTTTCTCCTGATTAGTTGTGTTAACTGTACTTAGGTTTTCACTTAAATACACACAACTATTGTTTATAATGAGTGTTGTACTTACAGCATTTAAGTTTACACAAAAATACGTACAACTGTTTCTTGTATTTCGAATTCTGTTAATACAAGCACTGTTCACAAACATGTATATACACACAGTAACTATTGAAAGTACACATACCGTACGGACTTGCCGGCCGGTCAGGTACTAGATATCATATTCGTATAAGTCTATACGAGGTGTGTAAGGGGACAATAATCGATTGTCAAAGTTTCTTCAGTAAGGTTATTTTTTTGTTCGAAAGGTTAATTTTTTTTAAATAAATTTATTTCGCCCCTTGATAAAAAAAAATTGATTGCGCCCCCTGATTGAAAAAAAATTATATTACCATCTTTTTCAAATAAAAAAAATTATTTTTGTAATTAGTAAATAAAAAATTAACTTTAAAAATTACCTATATATTAAGAACAGCTATTTATTTTGTTCTTTTATATTTTCCCTAAATACTTAAATACCTCTTTTATTTCGCCCTTCCTTCCTTCCATATTTTCTTTCTTTTTCTTGTTTCCCATCGGAGGTCCACACCGTCTACCCCATTCCACTGCCACAGATTCAAGCTACCGCGCCATTCACTTTCAAGTAGCTTAGCAGCAACCATTTCACCATCTAATCTTGACACAATTCTAGTCGGTAATTTTATTATTTTCTTCATAAATTATTTCAAAAGCAACCTATTTTAATGTGGATATTCAGGATATTTAGGTAATCACTCTTTTTCAAGCATAATGATAATTAATAACTAATATTTTTATTGTTTGACTCGACTTGACCCGAATTATTGACCCGTACACTTAACCCGACTAACCGATACATACCGATCGATTGGAAAAAAAATTAATTTAGGTAAGTTTTCGCCTCCTATGATCCATTTGAACCTCCACCGAACAACCAAGTCCTTATTTAAAAACAAGATAAAAGACCAACGTAACTAAGTAATAATTAGCCAGCTAGGTGTTAAATAATACGCTAGTATAAGACTATTCATAGCGGTCACCCCACTGAAAACCCTTTTCCACTGAAATTTCCTGCCACGTCATCATCCCACTGAAAACCTTAAACACCCACAATGGTCACCCCACTGAAACCCTTCCCCACTATTCCACATCATCAACAATTAAAAATAAATAAAAAACATTACTCTAAATTAAAATAATTCAATATTTTACAAAAAAAACACACATTACATTAAAAAAGACAAAAAACATATTAAAAATATTATAGTCGCCTTAGATGCTACGAACAACAATATCAGTGCGAACCCATTTGATGTGTTCGACCAAATCGGCTTTTAACGACTCATGAATGCTTTTGTTTCGCAACGCCAAAATTTGGTTATCTCTGCGCGGGTCATTAATGTCAAAAGAAGATGGCGGTTCGTCTTCATCCGATATAAACGGGCTAATCGACTTGCCCTCACATTCAAGTATCATATTGTGTATTATGATACAGGCATACATAACTGATCTAATTTTTTTGGGATGCCATGCTCTAGCCGGATATTTTATAATTTAAAATCTTTTTTTAAGAACACCAAAAGCCCGCTCAATATCCTTCATTGCACCCTCTTGAGCTACTTGAAACCTTTTTTGTTTAAAGGTTGTTGGACATGTTATTGTTTGCATAAAAACCGGCCATTCTGGGTAAATCCCGTCAGCAAGATAGTAACCGTGAGCGTACTCGTTATCGTTACAAAAAAACGATGATTGTGGAAACACACCGTTTTCCATATCATTGAGTAACGGTGACGACTTTAGAACGTTTAGGTCGTTATTCGCCGGGCATGCCAAAATATGCATGCCAAATCCATAAATTCTGTGAAACAACTGCTTCAAAAATAATCGAGGGCATCCGTGATCGCCTCTCATAAGTTGTCCTCTCCATACAACTGGACAATTTTCTCAATCTCAGTGCATACAATCAATACTACCAAGCATACCGGGAAACCCATGATAATTTTCATGGTGTTCATACAAATTCATAACATCATTATAATTTGGTTTGCGCAAATATTTAGGACCATAGAGTCGACGGATATTCTTACAGAAATTATAAAGGCATTCTCTGGAAGTGATGTCTGACATCTGTAAATAGTCATCCATTATGTCTGCCGTACTCCCGTATGCCAATTGTCGAATAGCCGAACCGACATACACTTTTGTAAAGGTGTAAATCCTCGCTTGCCATGAGCATCCAATCTCAATTGAAAATAAGTATTGTGACAATTGCAGTTGAGAATTACGTCATCAATGACATGACCACATGTGATTGTTCTAGAAATCCACGTTAATTTGACGATTGTCATTATTACAGGTTGATAGTATGTGAGAACTGATGAACGTGGGCGAAAACGTGCGCGAAACGGAGTTACGGACTGTCCGGAATCGTGAAACGAAGAAAATCCAAGAATTTGGGAAAAATGACCCTAGGCGGTACGCCTAGATTCAGACCTCGACTCTAGGCGGTACGCGCGGATCACACAAAAGATCTGAATTCGATCCTCCTCGCGTGGTACGCCCAGACCAATGTTCTAGTTGGGGCGGTACGCCTGGCGGCTCCAGAGGCGATGGACGAGTTTTAAGATCAGATTTTTGTCCAGAAAGTATTTCTTTTCTTCCTTTCGACGATTCTGCAATCCCAGAAGAAAACCTACCTTCTAAACACCTCAAACCTTCATTTTGAAGGCCTATAAACTATCAAACTCACCAAGGATCGTGTTTTCAAGTCCCGATCGTGGTTTTAACAGCAGAAATCCGTCAGATTGGGTAACGGTTCGTTTTAACCTTATAGTTTGATTTTGATTGATTAGATCTTGATTTTGAACGTAATGACATAGTTAGGATTGTTGATTATTGCCTAGATGATGGCTAGGATTGATTATAAACAAAGAACACGATGTTTTAACGGTTAAATCCTTGTTTTGATCCGTTGTAATGCCCGGTGTGCATGGAATCATAACAATGGTTATAATGGTTTAAACCATTTGATTATGACAATGTAGGTGATTAGTTTGATTAATCTTTGACATGCAACATGAAATCCAAGGGTTTCAAACTAATCACAATCATTAACATACTCATTGGAATGATTATCTGTTGTTTATGATAACAGTCAGATTAGTATGTTAAATATGGTTATTATATCTATCATAATGCTACATTGTGATATTTGATGATATTTGGGTAAACAATAACAAGGATTGATCATTCGTAAGCCATTAATCTGTCTAGGAACTGTTTTAGCATCATAATCAACAACATTAACTATTTGGTTAATCAAGTGTGTCATCAACCTAGTATTAGGAACCTGAATCAGTGTAGGTTCCTACATTATTATACATTGTATGATATAACACTAAATTAATCAATTAAATACTTAATATCAGTTTGATGACTTTTAAGGCAATGTCTTTGACATTGTACGTTCAGAAAGATCTAATCGGTAAGTTAGAACATAAATAACTTATTAAAAATAAATAAATGCAGAATCACTCTATTACTATCAGTCTTGTGAGATTCTGCTACTACTAAATTATCAGGTGAGTTTTGTACAACCTCTTTTCATTTTAGTGTTTTACAAATATCGGGGAATTTCTGTAAATTGATTTCTGAACATATGATATGTATCACTGTTATCTGTGTGATTTCATGTGACTTTTGTGTGATTTCATGGGATTTTGCCGTTAGTATCTTTATCACAACATCAAAAGTCCTCATCTCTTGAACTGTATTTAGTGAACCCATGTGGGGCCGAACAGGAAGCATTGATAGTACTATTGGCTGACAACCCATTTGCTGGGAGGATTGCATCTCCCCTGGTGTGAATGTTTGTTACCTGTTTCCGAAACACTTTCTTAATGTTAGTGATAGACATTAAAATAATGAGGCATTAAGATATTTACCGACGGGTAGTATATTCGTAAAACGTAAAATTGTCCGAAAGGAACTAGATACGGGTCCCATGGTTATCTGAACTGTATATCTTGAAATTTTGAATATCATATTGTTTAATTACTAAACTTTACGAACTCACCAGCTTTGTGTTGACGTTTTTAAATTTAAACTTTTGCAGGTAGACAGTGATTCCGGTGAGACTGCACTTCACAAACTTGTAACTGAAAAGTTGATTTTGTAATGAGAAGTGTAATAATGAACCATGAAATGTAATTATCCTAAGTTAATTTGTGTGCTTATGATATCGGATCAAGTAAGTCACCCTCATCTCTGAGACATCACCACTATGCTTCCGCGACCGTTTCAGTGACATCATCAACAGGTGACGAGAGGTGGGGGTGCGACATGGTGGTATCAGAGCCACAGATTATAGAGAATTAGGTTGACTTAGAGACCTAGACTATAACCATAGGCTCGAATAGTGACACAGAGAGCACCGAACATAACTAATGAACAAAACTTGTTTTTGAATGAAGCCAGAATAATCAGGTGGTACGAATTCCAGTTATGAGTGGCCAACATAACTGAAATTTGCAACACGCGTGCGTTCTAGTTTAATTTAATTCAAGTAGAACAATAACAATCTTAAGGACGAGTAGTTGCTTTGAGATAGGAAGAGATATCATATCATGTTTGTGTTGAATATTATTATTCAATATTTATCTCATGATACTGATCTAGAAATTTTGTTTGTACAGCGATGGCGAATCCAGGAGAGCATTATATTTATCAGAGATTTCCCTACGTTATTTTGGACGACACTCCTAGCGATAAAACTGGTTCGAGTTCGGATGTCGTGCCATCACAGGCATCATCAGAGGCATCCCAGGCTGGTCCACAAGTGCCAGCCACACTGCCACCACCATCACCATTACCACCACCACCAGTATCCCCTATTATACCTAGTCCTCCCCACTCACCCCTGGTTCATGCCTTTGCTGAGAGGAGGCAGAGCTCCTCTCCACAGAGAGTTCCCGTATGGGACGGGATGCGACGGATGCGTGGACAAGCCCGCAAGACAACTGGGCTAACCCCACGACACAAGATGGCTCCACGGGATGAGCCTCAGGTTGTTCATGAGGTGGGAGAATCCTCCCACCAAGCAGAGCTACGGGCCCAGATGCAGCAGGTCTCCCAAGACCTGCAGGGCCTGAGACAAGACCTACATCAACATCATACTACCCTTGAGGATACTCGTACCACCATACTGGAGATCCTCACCTCACACATGATTCTTATGGAGCAGGTGAATGTTATGGGTACTGACACCCAGACTTGGAGGACGATCGTGGAGGAGCGGTTTAGGAGGACCTGGAGGCAGGTGCTAGTTGTTGCATTTTGGCAGCAAGTTGCAGTTTGGAGAGAGAGACTGCAGGGATGGATCTGGAGGTATGATGAGCATCAAGGCTAGGCTTCTGTGTTTAGCTATAGTATTAGCTACTATAGCTATTGTGCTAGCCTACTTACCGTATTTCTTACTGTAAGTCTGATCGTGCATCTTACATTTTTGGGACTCTTCATTGTATATACCGCTGACGAATAGGTTGTTATCAGTATGGATGTTATTGTAACACTCTTTTGTATCGAAACTCTATGATTGTATAAAACGATGATGTAATAATAGTGGCGTGTTTTACTTTTGTGTACTCTGTTGTGTTTTGTATGTGATCTGACATCCTAAAATACCTAGTGAGGTATTCTGTCCTCGTGAAATACCTAGTGAGGTATTCTGTCGTCGTAAAATACCTAGTGAGGTATTCTGTTTTCATAAAATACCTAGTGAGGTATTCTGTTATTGTAAAATACCTGATGAGGTATTCTGTTATTGTAAAATACCTAGTGAGGTATTCTGTCATCGTAAAATACCTAGTGAGGTATTCTGTTATCGTAAAATACTTAGTGAGGTATTCTGTAATCATAAAATACCTAATGAGGTATTCCGTCATCATAAAATACCTAGTGAGGTATTCTATTATCTCGTAAAATAGCTTGGTGCTATCTCGTAAAATAGCTTGGTGCTATCTCCTAAAATAGCTTGTGTGCTATCTCGTAAAATAGCTTGGTGCTATCTCATAAAATAGCTTGTGTGCTATCTCGTAAAATAGCTTGTGTGCTATCTCGTAAAATAGCTTGGTGCTATCTTGTAAAATAGCTTGTGTGCTATCTCGTAAAATAGCTTGGTGCTATCTCGTAAAATAGCATGTGTGCTATCTCGTAAAATAGCTTGTGTGCTTTCTCGTAAAATACCTTGTGTGGTATATCGTAAATACCTTGTGTGGTAACTTACCTATTGATTGTGTAACACATGTTAAAGTCCTGTATAATAATATCTCAAAAACATATGTGATCATGAATTGAAAAACGAAAAATGTGTATTTCCTGTGAACAGTGACATATCGGTATTGGTATCATAACGTCGTGTGCTATGTGATACTATAACACATTTTGAGATAACAGGACTAAGTATGACTACAAATATCTGTATGATTATCATATGTTGAGAACATATCTGAATTATATCAATGTAGTTATACTATATCCTTTTATAATCACATTTCAATATAAAATTTCAGTGTAACTGAACATGATTGAACTAATGTGATTGAACAAAGGTTGTATATTTTTTTATTATTCTTGAACTAAAATGAGTTTGTCTGCATGTGAGCAGAACGATGGCTCCAAAACGAGGTCGACCAGCCAAGAAAGCTGGCAGGAATAATGTTAACCCTGAACCGGAACAAGTTCCGCCTATGAACGTAGAATCGAATCCGGATCCACTTGTTAATCCGGAAGTGAACATGGTTCCACCCGTAAATCGGGAAACGAATACTGTTCCACCAGTGAACCCAGAAGTGAACACTATTCCACCTGCTGGTGCAAGTGGATCTGAATCAAATGAAGCAATGATAGCATGAATTGTTCGAGAACAGCTATCAGCCTGTGGTGTATTAACCCAACACCAACCTCATATCACTGCGGGTTCTGGTGGGAATCATGATCATGTGGAACATAACGCTACTGGTGGGCACGTAGAAACTCATAATACCACCGGTGCAACAATTAAAACAACTGCTCCTGGTCCACCACGATAGGGATGTACTTATAAGTATTTTGCTTCCTGCAACCCTCCTACTTTCACAGGCAAGGAAGGAGCGGCTGGTCTTTTGAGGTGGATTGAGGAGATGGAAACCAAACTTAATATTACCCAGTGTTTGGAGGAGCATAAGGTGTCTTATGCTGCCTGTTCTCTGAAAGAATCAGCTTTAACCTGGTGGAATACCCAGGCTAAAACTCTGGGCTCAGCTATAGTTGACTCTATGGGTTGGAACGAATTTAAAACTTTGATTAGATTAGAGTATTACCCAATCACTAAAATCCAAAAACTCTAGGAGGAATTCTGGAATGGTCGGTGCTGATTTCTTAGCTTATACCAATCGGTTTCATGAACTTACTTGCTTACTTCCCGATATGTTTCCTACGGAAGCAACATTGATTGAGAAGTACATCAAGGGTTTGATTCCCCAGATTCGGGGAATGGTGACTGCAGCTGAACCTACAACTCTGAAACATACAATTCTTTTGACCACTAAGCTTACCGATGATGCGGTAAGGAGTGTTACTTTGTCCACAAAAACTCAGACGGCGGTGGGCCGTAGTGATGTTAGTACCTCTAGTGCAGTGAGAGTTACCAAACGAAAGTGGTTTGGCAAAACCAAGGCGAAAGCTCCGGCTGAGATCAACCAGAGCAAGCCAACTGTGAAAAATTATGGTGCTGCTATTCCTAAGAGGAAAACTTATACTGGGCAGGTGCCCAAATGCAACAAGTGTCCATATCATCATACAGGACCGTGTCCTTTTTGTGCCAACTGTAATAGGGTTGGACACTATACCAGATACTGTACTTTGCCTGCTCGTCAACCAAATCAAGCACCACGACAAACCACTAAAACCTACCGGTCATGCTTCAAGTGTGGAAGTCCTGACCATCTTATGAGAAACTGTCCGAACAATAACACCAATCAAGGGAATTAAGCTAGGGGGAGAGTTTTTCGGATTGGTGCAACTGAGGCTAGGCATGATGCGAACATTGTCACTGGTACGTTTCCTCTTAATAATCTATACGCATCAGTTGTGTTTGATACATGGGCAGATAAGAGTTTTATCTCTCCTGAATTTGCATCATTACTTTCATTGCCTACGGTAGATCTAGAAACTCCTTATGTTATTGAACTTGCTAATGGCAAGTTAATCAAAACTAACAGTGTTATTCAAGGATGTTCCTTGAATCTGAATGATCATCTTTTCAATATCAATTTACTTCCTATTGAGCTTGGGAGCTTTGATGTCGTTGTCGGTATGGACTGGCTTTTTGATAACCAAGCGGAAGTTGTATCTCAAAACAAGATGATCCGTATTCCATTACCTAATGGTAATACACTGATAGTTCAAGGAGAACGAGCCGGTAGAAAACATGGTATCATTTCTTGTATGCAAACTCAGAAACTCTTACGAAAAGGTTGTCAGGCCTTTTTCGCATATGTGATCGAAAGTTGTTCTATACATAAACGTATCACAGATATTCCAGTAGTCAAAAATTTTCCTGAAGTTTTTCCTGAGGATATATCAGGATTACTCCCAGTGAGACAAGTCGAATTTCGTATTGACTTGATTCGAGGTGCAGCACCTGTAGCTAAAGCTCCTTATCGTTTAGCACCCTCAGAGATGCAAGAGCTTTCAGGTCAATTGCAAGAACTGTTAGACAAAGGTTTTATCAGACCTAGTTTCTCACCCTGGGGAGCACCAATTCTTTTTGTGAAAAAGATGGATGGTTCATTCAGGATGTGCATTGACTACAGAGAACTCAATAAACTGACAATCAAAAATCATTATCCTTTACCACGAATCAATGATCTGTTTGATCAGTTACAAGGTGCTACTTACTTTTCAAAAATCGATTTAAGATCTGGATATCATCAGTTACAAATTCATGATGATGATGTCCCTAAAACTGCTTTTAGAACTCGATACGGGCATTATGAAATTTTAGTAATGCCATTTGGATTAACAAATGCACCTGCAGTTTTCATGGATCTGATGAATCGAGTATGTAGACCTTATCTGGATAAATTTGTGATTGTGTTTATTGATGATATTCTCATTTATTATCGGAACTAACAAGAACATGCTCAACACTTGAAACTAATCTTAGAACTTTTGGCACATGAGAAATTATATGCCAAATTCTCTAAGTGTGAGCTTTGATTACGAGAAGTTCAATTTCTTGGGCATGTTGTAAATGAGAACGGTATTCAAGTGGATCCCAGTAAGATTCAACGGTGAAACAATGGGAAACACCACGAACCCCAACTGAAACACGTCAATTTTTAGGGTTGGTAGGTTATTATCGCCGATTTATTAAGAACTTTTCAAAGATAGCCTTGCCACTGACTACATTGACCCTGAAAAATCAAACGTTTATATGGGGTTCCCAACAGGAGGAGGCATTCCAACTGTTGAAACATCAACTCTGCAACGCACCTATCTTGGCATTACCAGAAGGTACTGATAATTTCACAGTGTACTGTGATGCTTCTCGTCAAGGTCTTGGGTGTGTTTTAATGCAGAACAACAAGGTAATTGCTTATGCTTCTCGACAACTGAAAATACATGAGAAGAACTATACCACTCATGATCTAGAACTTGGTGCAGTAGTGTTTGCACTCAAGATTTGTAGACATTATCTATACGGAACCAAGTGTATTATATACACTGATCTCAAAAGTCTTCAACACATTCTAGATCAGAAAATGTTGAACATGCGATAGAACTCTTAAATGACTATGATTGTGAAATTCGTTATCACCCAGGTAAAGCGAATGTCGTAGCCGATGCCTTGAGTCGCAAGGAACGAGTCAAACCTTTACGTGTGAAAGCGTTAGGCATGACTATTCAAACTAGTCTAATTTCTCAGATTAAAGAAGCTCAAAAACAAGCTTTACAAGCATCGAACTATCTTGCTGAGGAACTGAAGGGATTAGACAAGAAACTTGAAAGGAAAGCTGACGGAGTGTTGTATTTCAAAAGCCGAATTTGGGTTCCTTTATTCGGTAACTCTAGAACAATTATCTTGAACGACGCGCACAAATCCAGGTATTCTATTCATCCAGGTGCTGATAAAATTTATAAAGATCTTGGAGATTTTTACTGGTGGCCTGGAATGAAGAAACACATAGTTGAATACATGGTTCGATGCTTAACATGTCTCAAAGTTAAGGCTAAACATCAACGACCTTTTGGGTTATTGCAACAACCAGAGATTCCCGTGTGGAAATGAGATCAGATCTCTATGGATTTTATCACTAAATTACCCAAAACATCACGTAATCATGACTCTATATGGGTTATCGTTGATCGCCTTACTAAATCTGCGCATTTCTTACCCATCCGAGAAGATTATTCTATGGATCGACTCGCTAAACTCTATGTTAATGAGATTGTATCTCGACATGGGGTACCAATCTCTATCATTTCTGACAAAGAGAGTCGATTTATGTCACGATTTTGGCAAACTCTTCAGAATGCTCTGGGCACACAAATCAATATGAGCACAGCTTATCATCCACAAACGGACGGGCAGACTGAACGAACAAATCAAACTCTTGAAGACATGCTCCAAAGCTGTGTGATTGATTTCGGAGGTAGCTGGGATATTCATCTTCCACTTGTTGAATTCTCGTATAACAACAGCTACCATACCAGTATTCAATGCGCTCAATTCGAAGCACTTTATCGATGCAAGTGTAGATCACCTATCTGTTGGTCTGAAGTAGGTGAAAATCAAATAATAGGCCCCGAATTCATTCAAGAAACAACTGATAAGATCGCACTCATTCAAGAACGAATTAAAGCTGCTCGCGATCGTCAAAAGAGTTATGCTGATAACCGTCATAGACCGTTATAATTCCAAATAGGTGATCGAGTAATGTTGAAAGTTTCACCTTGGAAGGGCATTTTCAGATTTGGGAAGAGAGGTAAGCTTTCACCAAGATTTGTAGGACCATTCAAAATTCTTGAACGAATTGGATCAGTAGCCTACAGACTTGAGTTACCTCTTGAACTCAGTAACATTCATGATGTCTTTCATGTATCAAATCTGAAAAAGTGCCTAGCCAATGAATTATTAATCGTGCCTCTTGAAGAAATCCTAATTGATGAAAAACTTCAGTTCAGTGAAGAACCAGTAGAAGTAATGGATTGGGAAATGAAAGTGTTGAAGCGTAGTCGCATACCAATCGTTAAAGTTCGATGGAACTCACAACGTGGATCTGAATACACGTGGGAACGAGAAGATCGAATGAAAGCAAAATACCCACATCTATTCTCATAAATGATTGTCATCATGTAAGTCTTCATTAAATTTCGGGACGAAATTTCTCTAACAGAAGGAGATTGTGACAATTGCAGTTGAGAATTACGTCATCAATGGCATGAGCACATGTGATTTTTATAGAAATCCACATTAATTTGACGATTGTCATTATTACAAGTTGTAGTATGAGAGAAATGATGAACGTGGGTGAAAACCGTGCGTGAAACGGAGTTACGGATTGTCCGGAATCGCGAAACGAAGAAATTCCAAGAATTTGGGAAAAATTGCCGTAGGCGGTATGCCTAGAGTCAGACCTCGACTCTAGGCGGTATGTGCGGATCACACAAAAGATCTGAATTCGATCCTCCTCGCGTGGTACGCCCCAGACCAATGTTCTATTTGGGGCGGTACGCCTGGCGGCTCCAGAGGCAGTGGACGAATTTAAAGGTCAGATTTTTGTCCAGAAAGTATTTCTTTTCTTCCTCTCGACGATTCTGCAATCCCAGACAAAAAACCTACCTTCTAAACACCTCAAACCCTCATTTTGAAGGCCTATAAACTACCAAACTCACCAAGGATCGTGTTTTCAAGTCCCGATCGTGGTTTTAACCGCAGAAATCCGTCAGATCAGGTAACGGTTCGTTTTAACCTTCTAGTTTGATTTTGATTGATTAGATCTTGATTTTGAACGTAGTGACATAGTTAGGATTGTTGATTATTGCCTAGATGATGGCTAGGATTGATTATAAACAAAGAACGCGATGTTTTAACGGTTAAATCCTTGTTTTGATCCATTGTAATGCCCGGTTTGCATGGAATCATAACAATGGTTATAATGGTTCAAACCATTTGATTATGACAATGTAGGTGATTAGTTTGATTAATCTTTGACATGCAACGTGAAATCCAAGGGTTTCAAACTAATCACAATCATTAACATACTCATTGGAACGATTATTTGATGTTTATGATAACAGTTAGATTAGTATGTTAAATATGGTTATTATACCTATCCTAATGCTACATTGTGATATTTGATGATATTTGGGTAAACCATAACAAGGATTGATCATTCCTAAGCCATTAATCTGTCTAGGAACTGTTTTAACATCATAATCAACAACATTAACTATTTGGTTAATCCGAGATTATTCTGATTAATCAAGTTTGTCTTCAACCTAGTATTAGGAACCTGAATCAGTATAGGTTCCTACATTATCATACATTGTATGATATAACACTAAATTAATCAATTAAATACTTAATATCGGTTTGATGACTTTTAAGGCAATGTCTTTGACATTGTACGCTCAGAAAGATCTAATCAGTAAGTTAGAACATAAATAACTTATTAAAAATAAATAAATGCAGAATCACTCTATTACTATCAGTCTTGTGAGATTCTGCTACTACTAAATTATCAGGTAATTTTTGTACAACCCCTTTTCATTTTAGTGTTTTACAAATATCGGGGAATTTCTGTAAATTGATTTCTGAACATATGATATGTATCACTGTTATCTGTGTGATTTCATGTGACTTTTGTGTGATTTCATGGGATTTTGCCGTTAGTATCTTTATCAGAACATCAAAAGTCCTCATCTCTTGAACTGTATCTAGTGAACCCATGTGGGGCCGAACAGGAAGCATTGATAGTACTATTGGCAGACAACCCATTTGCTGGGAGGATTGCATCTCCCCTGGTGTGAATGTTTGTTACCTGTTTCCGAAACACTTTCTTAATGTTAGTGATAGACATTAAGATAATGAGGCATTAAGATATTTATCGACGGGTAGTATCTTCGTAAAACGTAAAACTGTCCGAAAGGAACTAGATACGGGTCCCATGGTTATCTGAACTGTATATCTTGAAATTTTGCATATCATATTGTTTAATTAATAAACTTTACGAACTCACCAGCTCTGTGCTGACGTTTTTAAACTTAAAACTTTTGCAGGTAGACATGATTCCGGTGAGACTGCACTTCACAAACTTGTAACCGAATAAGTTGATTTTGTAATGAGAATTGTAATAACGAACCATGTAATGTAATTATCCTAAGTTAACCTGTGAGCTTGTGATATGGGATCAAGTAAGTCAGCCCTCATCTCTGAGACATCACCACTATGCTTCCGCGACCGTTTCAGTGACATCATCAACAGGTGACGAGAGGTGGGGGTGTGACAAGTATCCGCAACCTCTAGGTCTTTCACGGTGTGTTCAAATAAAGGTCGTTGCATCCGGAAACGCCTCTTGAACAATGTCTCATTATACGTTCGTACCCAAATAATGCCGCATCAAAAGATCATGCCACGCTTCCCTGTCTCCATTAATTTGAATTCTTCTAATGATAGGCCGAGGAATCTGAGAAGCGTTTTCTTGAGCTATCATAGACAACGATGAGATAAAATGACCAATACCCTCGCTATCAGAAGATGAAGAGGATGATGACATTTTTATAAAAAAATAAATTGTATCAAAATTAATATAGTTTGAATGAAAATGAGTGTGTAAAATGGTTGAAATGAGAGGTTTATATAAAGATTGATTTTATTATTATTATTATTTTTTAAAATGTAGCCATTAAAAAGCATTGGGGCCACAACCTTTTTGAACCAACCAATCAAATGGAAGAATCAGAAACGGGGAGCGGGGGGCCGTGGAGGCCGCTTGGACGGGCACCGTTGGCCTAGGGGGCGGTGTTCCCGCTGGACTCCGCCGCGGGGTGAGCCCATCGGCTTCACCGCTGTGGGTGGTCTAAGGTTAAAAACCAATAGAAGTAACATATACCCCAACAGTCAGTTTTAAACCAATCATTCTTATACTAGAGCCTACTTTTTTAAAAATATATTCAAAAGAAACACTGTGGCCCCGTACATGTAATATCTCCTTGGACTTCAAAAACTTGATGCGAGCGGTCAGTATACTAAAAACAAGACTAAATTTAATCTATTTAACTTAAGCTAAAGACTCCAAATCTAATCCTAGACCTATACTTAACCTAAACACCTAGTAATAATCGAAAATCCTAAACTAGACCGCTCCTAAGGCAAGTGTACCTGTTGGTGACAAAATAGCTGATGGAAGTTCGGATATCGAACCAATGAACACTAGTATAACAAACTAAACCTAGACTGTGAACTAACTAAGGTAAAAGGGGGGGGGGGTTTGGTGCAAACTGATAACCTGATCAGACTGAACTAACTAACACACTAAACTAACAACTATACTAAAACAGCAAACTAAAACTGATAATGAAACAGGAATCTAACTGCAGTGAGAAAAAAACTGGTATATCTAGGTTGGGAATCAAAAGTATGACAGATGCTGATCTAGACTGACTTATGAAGCATGAAGACTAGGATCTTAAAAAACAGACTAGGATCTTAAAAAACAGACCAAGAAATACTTAATGGGACCCAGATCAGATACCAGGAAACTCCAATGGGAATCCTAAGGCTGTAATGTATGCACTAGTCTATCGGGTCACCTTCCGGATTTCCCGATATGCAATTGCACTCTAACGGGTGGATCACCTCCCGGATTTCTCCACCCGTTTGTATCCTAAGACACTAGAGAACTATAAAGTTGACAACTTTGACATGGATTGACACTTACACTAAGTAGATCTAAGACAACGCCCTCCCGGGTCGTTTAACTCAAATATCCTAAGTGAAAGAGACCAACCATCTAACCTATTACCTCCCGGATTTCTAGGTTAGGTCACACATGTAAACAATCAACACTTAATGAAGTTTAATCCTATGGAATGTGATCAACAACCCATAAACTAACCTAAAACACAAAGTAGTAGGCCTAACATGCATCTATGTGTGGAAAAACCATCCTAAACACATGTGGATCAAACATTCATCAAGTATTATCATTCAACACATGCAAATATCATCAAAGATTCAAACTTTACTGCTGATTACAAAGCATATATCATCCACAAGCATAAATCATGTCCAAAATCATCAAAGATCAAAACTTTATCATCCCAAACTTAGATATAACCACAGATCTAGCCAACAATCATCTCAGCAGTAACAAAACAGGTCTGATATATGTCTAAATACATCTTTAACTACTGATTTAAACTAGAACAAGAAAGGATAAATAAAATACTCAAAAGCAAGCTCCTTCTTCACTTCAAAAGCAAGCTCCTTCTTTCACTGCAGAGGTCCAGAGTGGCTTCAATCTTTTCTATCCATTGGATTAATCCAACGGCTCCTTTAGACCCACTAAAACTGGGTGGTTTACATCCCATAAAGGACTTGTAGGAGTGGTGTGAAGTACCACTAGTGTTCCCACTAGCTTCTTCTGATGAGTTGCCAGTATTGTTGGGGTTCTGTGGTGCAGCTGCTATTTGTTGGAGAGGTGTGGCCATCGTGTAGTTCTTGATGACCTTTTGTCTCTTCTTCTGGTGAGGTTTCTTTGACGGCTCTGCTGTGTTCTTGCCGGAGTCAGCCTCTTTCTTTAGAACTCCTGAGGCTACCATCATATCCGTGAGTTTCCCAGATAAACTCACCGCAGACTCCAATGTGACAGGGTTTGCAGAAACCACTAATCCTTGTATGCAGATTGGTAACCCACATACATACCTGTCAATCCGCTTCTCCAAAGTCGGTACCATATCCGGCACCAAAGCAACCAACTCATGGTAACGAGTCGCATATCCCATATGGTCTGCCCCTTTCATCACATGGTTAGACAATTCCACTTCCAATCTTTGTAGCTCGTTCTTGGGGCAAAACTCAGTCCTCAGTAAGGTCTTGAAATCCTCCCATGGCATTGCCATAGCTTCATCTCTTCCTCTTGCATTAACTTGGCCATTCCACCAAGTTAAGGCTCGCTTGTTGAACGTTCCAGCAGAGTAGCGAACCTTGTGATGCTCTGGACAACTGCAGAGGTCCAGAGTGGCTTCAATCTTTTCTATCCATTGGATTAATCCAACGGCTCCTTCAGACCCACTAAAACTGGGTGGTTTACATCCCATAAAGGACTTGTAGGAGTGATTTGAAGTACCACCAGTGTTCCCACTAGCTTCTCCTGATGAGTTGCCAGTATTGTTGATCTCGTTACGGAAACGACTGAACACTTCCGGTAGCGCTTCCTTCATCTGACTGGTCATCTGACTGCTCAGAAAAGTCGCCAATGCGATAGTGGCAGGATCCATCATTGGTGTTGTGCTCGGGCCAGATGATTGGGTTAGCAGCGGAGGAGGAGGAGGAGGCAGTGGAGGAGGTGGCGGTGGTGAATCAGATGGTGATGGTGTCGAAAAGCGTGGAGCCAAACCATGTGGTGGTAATGAGGGAGTTTGTCTTCTCGGCGGCATTCTGATCATAACCAATAAAATTATTGGTTAGTGCAATGATCGAATACAGAAGACAGCATGCAAGTAAAGTCTTAAGTCTTGTGTCCTCTACATGCAGGGTCCCTAGGTTATAGTCTAGGCCAAACCGTTTAAATACATGACCTATATTTCTCTATAACCATAGCTCTGATACCAATCTGTCACACCTCGAGCCGGCGGGGTTGGATCGAAGTCCCCGTCGGGCGGAAGGTTCCCGGGGCGCGATATCGTGAGTGATAATCATGATGATCAGATTGTTTACATTGCACATGATATAAATGAGAAAATGCTAAATAGAATAGAATTACAAAGTTAAATTACATCAGTATCGTTTATAATTTAACAATGTAAATCTACCATAAACATCATAAAGTTTCTATCTTGTAAATATACAGGATATACAAAATAATTGTATAATGATGTTCCAAAAGTATGCGGGTCCAAAAATGCTAAGTCTTCTATCTGAAGTCCTAGTCCAAAAGCATAAGCTTCTTAATTGACTTGTTCGTCACCTGAGTCATATAGTTTATTAATTGAAAATGATTTGAAAACCTTCTCCGGTAAAGACCCTAACCTCATTAACGCCACATGTAATATCCACATCGGTATGCTTATATATAGGGCATACCCCTGAGTCGAGCCTGCGACCCGCCCAGACGCCGTCCCACCACATACTAATGCGTATATGACACTGATGTTAATGATAGCTAAGCGTTTTTACCTATCATACACTCAAAACCTTTGTTAAACCCCCCGGGTAACAACCTTAATCTCATTAACATCACATGTATCATCCAGATCGGTATGCTTATATATAGGGCATACCCCTAAGTCGAGCCTACGACCTGCCCAGACGCCGTCCCACCACATACTAATCCGCATAGGACATTGGTGTTGATGATAATTAAGCGTTTTACCCCTACCATTACCAAATTTGTTCTTCAGTTCTTTGTTCCTGTAAATACAACGATTTGAAATCTCTATTGATTCCTTAAATTCATCACACAAGTATGATCAACCACAACAATTGTACAACAGTGAAATAAATGCTTAATTAAATAAATAAATAAACATTTAATAAAATTTAAGTCCTAATGATTGGGCCTTGGTCATACTCGAGTAGACTAGTGTAACAATCAGGTACTTAGTAGTAAAGGAGATCTGTAAATATCATCAAGCATGCAACCTATACTCAATCAGTCTAGCTAGGACATCTTTTGAGTAATAGGATTTTATTGACCGTTCTTGACCGTTATTGACCGTTATTGACCGTTCACATGCTATCTTTGAATATTTCCTAGATTTTCCTCAAAATAGTTCTTTGTAAATAGTTCGTTAGATCATTAGTTCTTTGACAACACCCTCTTGAAATATTTATTTGAAAATAGCTCTTTAGTTCTTTGAAATAGATCGTTAGTTCTTTGAAAATAGTTTTTTGAAATTAGTTCTTTGATTCACAAAGTTATTTACTCATGATGAATAGATAACTTGTTTTAAAATTCAATAAACAGTTTACCTAGACAAAGTCTAAAATAAACAGTTATACATGATAAACATATACAATTTAAAAGCATTTAAGTAAACAATTTAATTAAAACAGTTTACGCACGCTTCTCAGCCCCGCGTTTTAAAACAAAAATGTTTAGAAAAGGGGAAATGAACTCACCTGTGTTGATGTGTAACTGAATCACAAAAGATAATGCGCGCTCTTTGATGGTTGTTTATGTATCTTTAGCACCTGAGTTGTTTTAAAATATTCAAATACGATAAGTATTTATAATAGACGTTGGGTCTAAGGTTTTGGTCTCGGTGTGCAACTAAGTGTCCTAATTTACTAATTTGCTTCTTTGACTTCATTGAATTTCTCTAACTTATTACCCATAATTAACCCTGATCCCACATCACTAGTTAAAAGTCTTTAATAAAAATGTTTTTAATTTATTTCTATTTAATTAAACTTTTAAGTTTTAAAAACTTTTTATTTAATTTAGTGAAACTTATAAATCAAGTTCTCTATTCAAGACATTATTAAGTTAAGAAAAATATAGTTATCATGATGGGCTTAGGTTAATCCTAAATGATTAACCTTGGCCCCCTTACAAGATCTTGATCGGTGTGTATGCATAACCCATTTTAGGTAGTTTGTATGAAACCCCTAAGGTGGTTATGTATTCTCATGAATTGCCTAAGTGGTAGGTGTCAATGATTTCATCAACACTCGTAACCTTAGGCCATTGATTTGATCCGTAATGATTTCTCTTGTGTTTTGAACTTGATAATATCAACCCCATGTTTAGTTCCACCTTGTTAACTCTACACTTAATTTATGAATCTCCTAAGGTTGATGGTACATAATGAAACTCTTATATTCCCCCATGCACATGCACACTCTCATCCGATTCCCATGCATACCCACGCACCCTCCCCATGCATCCCATGCATAAGCAACCCAATCCGACTCAAATCTCACCACGACGAATGAGCTTGAGCTGAGAGGAGTCTTGGGCCGAAGGTAACCAAGAGAAAAAGAGTTGGACGAAGGGACCCTTGATCCGAAGTAACTTGGCCGAACGAATGACCTTCTTGTCGAATGAGGGTCCAGCAAATGAGAGGATGGTCAAATGGAGAAGACCTGGTCGAATGGCCCTAGCCGAAAGGGCTGACCCGTATGTAAGCCGAAAGAAGGTTGGCCGAAGAAGCATTAGGCGAATAAGGACCCATTCCCAGCTTGTGCCATTCGGCGAATGATGGTCAAAAGGGGAAACCCTAGTCATTCGGCGAATGAGGTTTAATGCTCATTCGGCGAATGAGGTTTAATGCTCATTCGATGAGCTGTTGATGGGTCTTTCGGCCGTTCGAAGGTCTCAGATGCAGCGCCCTTCGTTTTGACAAATCAACTACGGTATGAAACGAGGTGTATTCCTACATGGTTCTAGGGTGTGAGTAAATGATTTCCCTAAGTATTTGAGAAGGATCACCCGGCCAAACAGTGGGTTCAAAATAGGGTTAGAAAACCCTAAAAATCGCATGAAAAACCATGATTTTACCTCGATTTGGCTGGAATAAAGTTTAGATTCCTTGTACTTTCTAGATCTACACAATGTAGCGGTCGTTTAGACACCAAAATCCCTTGAATCGGTTGAGAAACAAGAGAGATTGAGTGTTGGTTTCTAGAGAGAGAAAGTGTAGAGAGAGAGTGAATGAGTTGGAGGTTGGTGGCTGGTTGTTGAATGAGTTTATGGCATTGAATGCCATTTATGGCTGGTTGTTGAATGAGTTTATGGCATTGAATGCCATAATAAATGGCTTGGGTTACCCGGGTATGGTCGGGTTCGTTCGGTTTCACTTGATTTCGCGTAAAAATCGCCGGTTTCTCGTCGTTTTCGTGACGAAACGATCCAGTTTTAAAATAGAATTTATAAAATTATTTTAGGTTGTGATTCCTAATAAATTAACTAATATCTTTTATTTATTTAAATTTTTCTGAAATAATTTACTTACCGTTTAAATTGAATCGCGTAGTTATTGCGCGCGTTCGTTCAGATCGTCACCCGTACAAACACGACAATAACTATGCTTTTCAATATGGTTTTCTAATTATTAGACATCATTCAGAACGTTAAACTTTCAGATGTATTCGTACAGATCGTCACCTATACGAATAATCCGTCAATTTAGCATTCACGTAATGACATCCGTTGTTGTTTTGTTCTGTAAGGCCTCACATACGTTGTTACATAATAAAATCCTACACATAATCGCATGATGGTTCTGTGTCGTCAGATAATTATCTGACTTACGAACCCTTGTTCTGAACTTTGTTTTCAGAACTGATTCTGAATTTGTTCGTTAATGACATGAAATGAAAATGGAACATGAAATGAACATATATACAATGAAACACATATAGTTCGTACCTGACTTCTTGTTCGTTTTACTGTAGCGATCATTGTTCCGGTGCCGGTTCCGGCACTGATGTTACAGAAGAAGACTCCCAAAACGGTTGGAATGCGATCCATTTATAGAGGGCTTGAAATTAGGGTTTTAGGCTAAAAATCCATCTGGGGCGCATCGTCTAGCGTGCATGCACAAGGCTAGGCGATGCGCGCGGATAAAAAGTAGAGGTGGCGGCTGATGATGCCAGGCACAACGCCTGGGGCCAAGCAGCCACGTTAAGCGCACCGCCTAGGGTTTTCTTCTTTGTTTTCTTCGCTTGATCAACCGCACTCGATTCCGATGCCCGTTTGCCCTCATTTCCGCTCCTTCGGGACACATTCCTGCACAAAAACACTAAAATGTAAAAAGGAACTAGAAAGGACTCGAAATATTTACAAAACTAACGAAAACAGACTCGAATATGTACAAAAACGGATGTGTTAAACTAACACATCAAAAATACCCACACTTAAAACCTTTTTCGTCCTCGAAAAAGCTAGCAAAATGGAATCATAGAGTAGGGACTTGGTTTTTATTTGCTAAAGATTTAACAATCTAAGATCCTTGTGTATTAACCGCGATTGTTGGTATAATGGTCCAATCTAAACCCAAACACCAATTTCAAATTCCCTAATCATGATTTATTTATGTTCAAGTTTAATCATTCATCGTATGGATCCCATCCCTTGGTCAAAACGAGTTATCTTAATCCTAAACAACAGCTTTCAAGGCACAGGATTAAATCAAAAGATTTAAATCTACCTCTGTATGCAAACTACCTAGACAAAGTTAAAATTTTAACCTAATGATGGAGATGGATGAAGGTGTGAGCATTTTGCCTTTTTATTCTCTCATTTTTCTTTTTCTTTTACCTCACTTGAGCGTATTACAGCACTGTTTCACTCGGTTATGAGCCGGGGTATGACAACTGCTTTTTAGCTCTTATTCTCTCTTTCTTTTATTTGCACAGGCTCAGCTCACTTAGTGGATTGTGGAATTTTTTTTTATTTAGCGGGCGCCATAAGTCTCGGATTTATTTTCATAAAAAGAGAACATATGTGCCAGGTTTAGATTTTAAAATTTCTAGATTGTTAGTTTACAGAGGTTCCTTTATTCACTATTACTTTGTTTCAGATTTCCTGAATTTTCCAAGTCTTAAACCCACAAGAATCCTGAATTTAAGTTTATTTTATCAAATCCTAGGGAACTTTCTATCGGCGGGGCCTACCAACAAATCCCAAATCAATACACAAGTTAGCCTCTAAAAACCAAAGTCCTAATCATAATCCGATCATCTTGCATTTATAAAATGCAAGCCAGAACATGGACGTTTTTCAAGACCCTAGCTATATACATCCTAAAACTCTAGACTCAATCATAAAATGCAAAATAAATAGATAAAGAGACGAACATTTACAGAAAGAGAAATCTAAGGTAAAAAATGGAGAAGACTTAGCTGATCATGCAACATCAGCACGCGTGAGTCTAATCCGAAAAGAAGTCGATCAACAGTCGGCCGTTTGCAAATGGAGTAGGCTAAGTAGTCGCCACCCGAATGTAATTAAGTACGAGTGGTTAAAAACAAACTGCAAATTAAGATCTCAAACAACCCAACTAGATTAACTGAAAATAAAAAGACTCAAATACTGACTTGTCAATTATTTACAACTGACCTAATTGAAAGGAAAATCTTTTTGTAAAGTTTTTGCTTTTTTTTTTTTAATTTTTTTGTGTTTTTAACTTTAAATCTTTATCAATTGAAGCATTTAATTACAAGTTCTACTTTATTTACAAAAATTTCAAAAATTTTATTCTAATTTACAAAATTTTATAAGAAATTTAACTTTATATACACAATGACTTGATTTTACAAAAACAATAAAAACTAAAAGGCGTCAGCCTGACATACCCACACTTAGAACAACACATTGTCCTCAATGTGGATTCAGAACTGGCGATAAAAAAAATTGAAAAGTAAAGTTGCAAAAGGATGGCGACGAACTCTCTGATTTTATGTAGACATGTAGTGCGTGGAGTCACGCGCCTTTAAATATACAACAACACTCATATGCAATTGTTAATACAACAGAAGAATTACAATTTATACATACAACATTATATACAACCATTAAATACAACTAATAAATTACAGAATTAAACAATTATACAACCAACACAGTACAAATATTTTACAATAAAAATAAACAATCAATGCACAACATTAATATACAACCACAATAATAACAGAAAATAAATTAAACACAACCACAGAATAAATAAACAAATAAAAAAAAGATAAACATACCAAAATAGATAACATAGATAATGTTAGTCCTAATACATACAACTGAAAAGAGGAAATACATCAACTAAGCTAAATACAAACTATCACCCCGCATCCTCATCCGCATCCCCTCCACCCTCGAAATCTGTGTCAGTGTCTCCCTCGAGGTCAGGTGGAAGGCGGGGGTCTGGCATCCGAGGGGCCAACTCGATCTCGAAATGAGCCGCTATGCGCCTCACGCTGTCCTCAATAGCGTCTATCCTCTGAAGGAGATATTGCTGTGTAAGACGAGGAGCAGCAGGAGGGCGTGGCGGGACATCACGAGCCGGTCGCTCCCCTCGGTGAAGGATGCGGTGCATGGATGGCGGAGGCACCGCGGGAATAGGGCCAGCTGGATCCTCTAACCTAGGCACCCATCGGGGTGGTTTGTCCCACGTGACCATCCCCGATGTCTGCATATCCCGTAATGCGTATGGCGTCGTCTCGGGGCCCATGGTAAGATGCTCAACTGGGTACCAGTCAGACACCCCAAGACGAGCGGCCAAGCGGCAGATGTAGGGGCCCATGTCTAGGCGTGTAGTATGGCCTCCCCGGCGAGGCCTCGCAAAAGATGTAAGCAGTATAGTGGCGAGGTTCGCCGGGTGGCAACCATGAATGCAGTATAGGCAGAAAAGGTCAAAGTAGCTAACCTTGTCCTTGCCTGAGTGGTGAGGAATCATGGTGCTAGCGAGGATCCTATGAATGTACCGCAATAAAGGATCGCGGATCTGCGTAGCCAGCCGCCGATCCGTATGCGGAGGGACCGCTATCGTGCGCCAATAAGCGGTCATATCGTCTTCGGTAACGTATCCAGGCGTGGCTGCCTTAGACACGCCCCGAAGGAGGCCCTCAAACTCTCCAGCTGCCACCTCTGCCCTGGAGTAAATGCCCATAGTCATTGCAAAATCAGCGACACTCATGCGTTGTGTCGTTCGTCCTAAGGCGAACGACACAACACCGGAGGCTATGAGGGAGCTCTCATCGCAGCGTATGGTGGATAGGTATTCCACCGTGAGCTGTGTGTACTGCTGCCACAGACATCGCAATAGGTACGCCCACGGTGGACTCACCATCGCATCAAACTCTTCTAATCGGCCAAGCCGCTCGATGACCGCTTTATCAAATCCCCTGTGCTGTATGGTCTCCAGTACTGCCAGTCTGGTCATATGTGAGTACTCCATGGTACCTGTCTGAAACTGTAGGAATGTGTGGTCAGGTATAGAGCGCAGCTGAGGATGGACCGGGTGAGCATGTGGTGGTGGCACGTCCAGCGTTGCTGAATAACGGATCTCGCGGGGTGGCGGCGGCTGTCTCCGCGCCTGTGCCTCTGCAGTAGTCATCCTCCTGGCCCTCGAAGTAGATGCCTCTGCCATCTCTGCGATAGTTTACAAAAAACATATATACAAGTAATTACAAACTAATTACAACCTAATTCCTAAGTTATTATTAAATTTATTTGACAATTGTTTATTTATTTACAAACTTTGTTGTTATTGTTATTTATGTACAAATTGGTTTATTAAATTATTTATTTGTGATATACATATATACAATGTGTTATTATTTATTTTTATACAAATTTTATTTTAGTATACAATTAATTTAATAAGTTACAAAAATTATACATACATTTGTTTTCAATTATTTCATACAAGTATACATTTATTATTTTTATTTATGTTAAAAGGATTATACATATATGTTATACATATTTATAATATTATTGTACATATAAAATTTTATTAATTTTGTACAAGTACAAGGATACAAATTTATTTGTTAAGTTACAACATGATACATACATATAATTTATTTATTTATAAAATACATACTACATTTTATATTTTACAATACAATAGTTTTTATTAAGTTTATTTTGGTACAAAATTTATTTATTCATAATATACAATTGTTTTATTAGAAATACAACATTTATATTTTTAGTTTACAAAACATATATAATTATTTTAATTTACACTTTCATTAATATTAAACATACACAATTTTACATACATACATTATCTTACATACTTTACACTTATGTTACAAAACATATACATATATAAATACATCTACATACAAAATAATATACATTTTTTTAATTATTAAACTTATACAAATTTATTTTACAAATTTTACAAACATACACTTTATTAGTATTTTTAATATACTATATACATACATAAGTAAAAGGCAAAAATATACATACATACTATTTATGTTACAAATATACATTCAAAAACTTAGTGATGTTACAAAATTATTCATGCATATATATTTATGTTATATTATTTTTAGTGTACAAAACTTATATTTATTTTACAAAAATTATTATTTTAATTATTTTATTTAGGCTATTACATATTTATTTATTTACTGATTTTTGAAGAAGAACAAAACAGGGGCGAAAACTGGGTTGGGCACATGGACTGGATACCCGTGTTCGGCCCTAGGCTATGTGCCTAGGGTTTAGATGAACTGAGAAAAAGAATCCGGCAATCTAGAACCTTCCCGGACGATTTTCCTATCAAGATCATCAATAATCAACCCCAAATCTAACCTAACCTAACCAGTTTCTACTTTAAGATTCGAGAATTAAAAGAAAAGTAAAGAAGGGGTTGCCGATGGTAATGAAGTAGAAGGTAGAAGATGGTGATCAGGAACGGCGGCGGCAATTGCGGTCGCGACTGGAGGAAATCGGTGGAGCAGGGGTAAGATGGTGGTGTTGTTGCTGTTGACGCAGAGAGAAGGTGGTGATGGCGACTCCGCTGTGGTGGCTGGTGACTGGGGACAACTGCGATGGAGACCAGTGGTTGTGCGGTGGCGGCGATTGCGGTCGCGACTGGAGGAGAACGGCGGATGTAGCTGGTTTGCTCCGGAGATGGTGGATGATGTCGTTGATGACGATAGCGTGACTGGAGGGAGAAAATGATGTCGGACGGTGGAGATGATGATGGTGGTGTGGTGGCCGGAGATGGTGGTGACCCGTGCTGGCCGGAGAACGGCGGCAGCGGCGGACCGGTGCTCCTGTGATTGGTAGAAGGGCTTCTGATGGCGGAGAGTGGTGTGAAACGATGGAGGTGATGGTGGTTGTTAAAGGCGTCAATCGGTGGTGTGCGAAGGAGCTGTAGTGGTGGTGGACGGCGGTCTGAGGTGAGGAGGTACGGTGGTCCGACGGTGGTGAGCGAAGAAAGGGGAAGGGAGGCGTGGTAGGTGATGACAGTGAAAAGTGGTGGTGTCCGGTGGTAGGTGTGGGTTTTTGAAAATTATTTTTTTCGAATTCCTAGCATACGCGCGCATCGCCCCATACCAAAGGTTGAATCCGGGCGTACCGCGCGAAAGCTATCGACTCAATTTTTGGAAACCACCCGCGCGTACCGCCTGAGGCTAAATTTTTCTGTTTTCTTTTTTTTTTTACTAAAAAGGAAGTCTAATAAAAATTAACTAATTAAATTCTAAATAAATTAATTTCTAATTAAAGTTAAACTAATTTAAATTTTAATTCTAAGTTAATTCCTAAAAACTATAACTAATAAAGTTAAGATTAAACTAAAGAAATTTAAAATTAAGAGGTATCCTAATTAAGTAAATTAAGCTACTAACTTTATCTAAACTAAATCTAAAATTTTTACTAATTCAATTAAACTTAATTAAAAATTCTAATCAATCTAAATTAAACTTATTAAACTAAATTCATTAACGCAATTGAAAACAAAATCAACATAGAAGCAAAGCAATTAAACCCTAACAAAATTAAGAACTAAAATTAACCTAACAACAATAAAAGAAGAATCGAGTTAAAATTAACCTAACAACAATAAATCAAGTCCTAAGCAATTAAAGGTAGTCAATTATCCGAAATGGTAATATCGAACGTCATGACATACCCACACTTGAATCCAAGACAGTCCTGCTAATACAAATA
Source organism: Mikania micrantha (assembly GCA_009363875.1). NCBI lineage: Eukaryota > Viridiplantae > Streptophyta > Magnoliopsida > Asterales > Asteraceae > Mikania > Mikania micrantha. Next base: position 51,922,908 of record CM018691.1, on the reverse strand, counting down.
CATCACCAATTAGATAGACTCGAGACATCAAACAAAAACACCCAACTAAGCTATGTACACTATATACACATTGGGCCGAAGCCCAAATCCCTAACTAGCTCGGGATTCGAGGAGAACAACCTCCTCGTCAGATAGAATCGGGCCTCCAATGTAGGGCTTCAATCGGTGCCCATTGACCTTCCATGTGTGGTCACCCGATTCCAGCTCCACCGTACCATGCGGGAACACCTCGCGAATCAAAAACGGGCCTCTCCACCTCGACTTTAGCTTTCCTGGGAACAGCCTCAGTCTCGAGTCATAAACCAAAACTCGATCGCCCTTCGCAAACTCCTTCACGTTCTTCAATCGCCTATCGTGCAGCGTCTTTGTGCGCTCCTTGTAACTCCACGACCGAGCGTACGCGTCGTTGCATAGCTCACCCAACTCATGCAACTGGAGGAACCGGTGCTTGCCAGCCTGTGACATATCCAAATTCACAGCCTTCAAAGCCCAAAAGGCTTTGTGCTCAAGCTCTACCGGCAGATGACATGCCTTACCATAGACCATGCGATAGGGAGTCGTCCCAATAGGATTCTTAAACGCGATCCTAAAGGCCCACAAGGCGTCATCTAGTTTGTCGGCCCTGTCTTTCCTAGTGTGGCCTACAGTCCTCTCCAGAATCCTCTTCACTCCCTGATTTGCGTTTTCCACCTGATCGCTGGTCTGCGGATGATATGCGGTCGACAGACGGTGGGTGACCACGTACATGGCTAGCACTTTGTCCATCTGGACATTACAGAAGTGCGTGCCACGGTCACTGATCAACGCTCTCGGGGTCCCAAACCTACAGAGCAAGTGCTTCAAAAATCTCACCACTACTCGCGCGTCATTAGTGGGGAGCGCCTGTGCCTCCACTCACTTAGAAACGTAGTCAATCGCGACGAGTATATACCTGTTCCCTCGAGAAGAAGGGAAAGGTCCCATGAAATCAATCCCCCAGACATCAAAAATCTCAACAACCTGAATAGGATGATGGGGCATCTCATTCCTGGATGAGATGTTTCCTGTCCTCTGACAGGAATCGCACTTCCTCACCATCTCATGAGCATCCTTAAAAATGGTGGGCCAATAAAAACCAGAATCAAATACCTTCTTCGCTGTGGAAGAAGGTCCGTGATGCCCACCAATAAGGCCCTCATGACAGTGCCTAAGGATCTCCAATCCTTCATCTCTGCTTACACATCTCCTAAAAACCTGATCAGCACACACACGGAAAAGGTAAGGCGCATCCCAGATGTAATGCCTCGTGTCGGCAAAGAACTTCTTGCGCTGCTGGGATGTCAAACCCTTAAGAAGGAAACCGTTGGCCAAATAATTGGCAATGTCTGAAAACCACGGTAATCCTTCATCTAACCTATCCGTGTGGCAGATCTCACCTATCCCCACACACATCAGTGTCTCCTGGGGAAACCTATCCCTCATCGCGCCCTCGCGAATGAACTCCCTCTCCGGATCCTCAAGTCGCGACAAATGGTCGGCGGCTACGTTCTCAGCTCCCTTCTTGTCCTTGATCTATATGTCAAAATCGGACAGAAGGAGGATCCACCTGATCAGTCTTGGCTCCCTTCTTAGCAAAAAGGCAACGCAGAGCCACATGATCGGTATAGACAACAGTCTTGGAGAGGACGAGATAAGACCTGAATTTATCAAATGAGTAGACTACCGCCAACAACTCCTTCTCGGTAGTTGTATAATTCTCCTGGGCGGCATCTAAGGTCTTACTAGTGTAGTAGATAGGGTGGAAATGCTTATCCAACCTCTGCCCAAGGACAGCCCCCACTGCTAAATCACTCGCGTCACATATGAGCTCAAACGGCTGGCTCCAATCGGGGGCTATCAGAATCGGGTCACTCACCAGCCTCTCCTTCATGTACTCGAAGGCCCTTAGACAATCTTCATCAAACACAAACTCCACATCCTTCTCAAGCAAACGAGTGATAGGTCGGGTGATCTTCGAAAAATCCTTAATGAAACGTCTGTAGAATCCCGCATGACCTAAAAAGCTTCGCACAGCTTTAACACTCATGGGAGAGGAAGTTTGCTGATCGTCTCAATCTTAGCTTTGTCAACTTGGATGCCGTCACGGGATATATTATGACCAAGAACAATCCCCTCTGTGACCATAAAGTGGCATTTCTCCTAGTTAAGCATCAGATTCGTCTCCACACATCTCCTAAGCATCTTCTCCAGATTGGTCAGACACTGATCGAATGAACTCCCGAACACAGAAAAATCATCCATAAACACTTCCATAGAAGTTTCGATCATGTCCTGAAAGATTGCTACCATACACCTTTGAAAAGTCGCTGGAGCGTTACATAACCCGAACGGCATACGGCGGTATGCAAAAGTTCCGTAAGGGCATGTAAAAGTGGTCTTTTCCTGATCCTCAGGTGCGATCGGGATCTGGAAGTAACCAGAGAAACCTTCAAGGAAATAGTAAAACTGTTGTCCTGACAAACGCTCCAACATCTGATCGATAAATGGGAGTGGGAAGTGGTTCTTCCGGGTGGCGTCATTTAATCTCCGATAATCAATGCACACCCTCCATCCGGTAACTGTACGGGTAGGAACAATCTCCTTCTTCTCGTTCACCACCACAGTCATACCGCCCTTCTTAGGGACCACATGCACTGGGCTCACCCACGAAGAATCTGAAATGGGGTAAATGAGCCCATCATCTAACAACCGAAGGACCTCCTTCTTCACCACTTCCCCCATGTTAGGATTAAGCCTCCTCTGTGGCTGAACCACCGGCTTGTAATCCTCCTCAAGCATTATGCGATGCGTACAGAATGAAGGGTGAATACCCTTAATGTCCATTAGCTTCCAAGCTATCGCCTGCTTGTGCTCCTTGAGCACACCAATAAGTCTACTCTTCTCTACATCTGTTAGAACTGCTGAAATAATGACATGTAGATCAAAGTCCCCATCAAGGAATGCATACTCAAGGTGAGGAGGCAACTCCTTTAGCTCTAATGATGGGGGAGCCTCAACAGATGGCTTTTCAGCTGGCTCAGAACTCTCAACCTCAAAAACTGTGGGATAACCAGGAGGCTCCACTGCTAAATTGCTAGGGATGTAATCAAGGTAAGCCTCAATAGCAGCAGCATGGACCTCAACTCCCACATCCTCAATTCTCTCATCACTGTCACCCAAGCCCTGATCTCCCAACATATCAACTCCACTAATGTAGTCCAGGCAACGATCCATAATAGAGAAAAATGCATCTAGAAAGTAGACCTGATCATCCTGACCACTGGAGGTCTTCATGGACTTTACCACATCAAAGGTGACAGTGTCCTCTCCAACACGCAATGAGATCTTCCCCTCATAAACATCAATCATCGCCTTCACCGTGCAAAGGAAAGGTTGTCCCATGATGAGTGGAACTCGGTCATCAGCCTGCATTTCAAGTATAACAAATTCCACGAGGAAGACAAACTTGTCCACCCTCACTAGGACATTCTCAACAATCCCCCGAGGATACTTGAATGACCGATTAGCCAATGCCAAACTCATGCGTGTAGGTGCTGGCTCTCCAAGATCTAGCTGCTTATAAATGAAATATGGCATCAAATTGATGCTAGCACCTAGATCAGCCAATGCATGGTTCACAGAAGAACCGCCAAACAGACAGGGAATATTGAAAATCCCTGGATCCTCAAGCTTCTCTGGCAGCATATTCTGAACCAATGCCGAGCACCTAGCCCCTAAAGTAACGGTAGAGAGTGTCTCCAACTTCTTCTTGTTAGACATGAGGTCTTTCAAGAATTTAGCAAATTTCAGCATATGCTGGAGGGCCTCAACAAATGGGAGATTGATCTTAAGCTGTTTAAACATCTCCAAAAAGTGTCCATACTCCTGATCACGCTTCATCTGCAGTGCGCGTGCGGGATATGGAAGCTTAGTCAAATCAATCTCAGGCTCCTTCGCCACTCTCTTACTCTTCTTCTTCTTTTCTTCCTTCTCCCTCCTCAACCTATCAACTGAAGACTCGCTGCTCGGTGCAGTACTTGCTGGGTCTAGCCTCACAGGCACCCCTGCAGGAGTCTCCATCTTTATCTCCTCGTCCACCGGCTCATCATCAACAGGTATGACCGGTGGTGGCAGTTCAACATCTCCTCCCCGACCACTTCGTGTGGTCATTTCCTTCACATGACCCCTCGGGTTAGGGTCAGTGTTCATGTCGGGTGTAACATGGTGCATACCTCGGGTCGGGATAGGCGGTGCAATAGTGGGCTTTGCAACCGGCACAACTCTCCTCACATAGGACGGGTCCTCATATTCCGCTAAGGCGAAATCCTCAAACATCGCCTCGCACTCTTCTGGCTCCTTCTTGTCCATAATGTGCCCCCAGCAGCTGTATTAAATCTCCACTTCGTCTCCAATGTCAGTCCATTGTAGAACTTCTCGACTAAAGCCCAATCAGATAGGCCGTGCTGTGGGCATCTGCTCAGAAGGGAGTTAAACCTCTCCCATGCCAAGTAATATGGCTCATCATCGTCCATTCGAAACGAATGGATCTGATCCCGCAATTTGGCAGATTTAGAAGGAGGATAATATTTCTTCAGGAACCTCGTCTAAAGGTCAGCCCATGTAGTGATCGAGTCCTTAGGAAGAAGATTCAGCCATGTAGCAGTTTGTATGGCGAGTGTGAATGGGAACAAACGAAGGTAGACGGTCTCCTCCGAAACTCCATTGATGCATAACTTGGCGCATATACGCACAAAGAGGGAGAGATGGCCTGGGGCATCCTCGTTGTCCAGGCCATGAAACTGCGTCGAATTCGTGATCGTCGACATCATGTGAGAAGCGATCTGCCAGTTGTTGTTGTTGACGCTCGGTCTTGTGATGGCAGACCGGGCTTCAAAAACCCCATGACTGGCTAGCTCGTGCACAGTCTGCCTCGGTGGCGGAGGTGGTGGTGGATCCATGACAAGAAAGGGATCAAGAAAACTTACTTGCTGTCAGGCCCGCAGAATCTGCTCTGGTGATGTAGGCTCGAACTCCGGCGCTCCCTGCGATCGGGTGTGGGGCATACAACTACCGACACCCTAATCAAACAAGCAAATAAGACTCAAATATACACAAAGAAAAATCCTAATCTAAGGCACACATAACAAATAACAAATAAAGGCACTAAGAAGAAAAATAAAAACTACACCTAAAAAGGAAAACTAAGCTAATAGGGAGGGGGGAAAGAAACAGGAAAAGAAGCAACTAAAGGTCACAATCTAAGTAATCTTTGCTATTGCCAAGTATCCCCGGCAACGGCGCCAAAAACTTGATGCGAGCGGTCAGTATACTAAAAACAAGACTAAATTTAATCTATTTAACTTGAGCTAAAGACTCCAAATCTAATCCTAGACCTATACTTAACCTAAACACCTAGTAATAATCGAAAATCCTAAACTAGACCGCTCCTAAGGCAAGTGTACCTGTCGGTGGCAGAATAGCTTATGGAACTCCGGATATCGAACCAATGGACACTAGTATAACAAACTAAACCTAGAATGTGAACTAACTTAGGTAGGGGGGGGGGTTTGGTGCAAACTGATAACCTGATCAGACTGAACTAACTAACACACTAAACTAACAACTATACTAAAACATCAAACTAAAACTGATAATGAAACTGGAATCTAACTTTAGTGAGGAAAAAACTTGTATATCTAGGTTGGGAATCAAAAGTATGACAGATGCTGATCTAGACTGACTTATGAAGGATGAAGACTAGGATCTTAAGGAACAGACCAAGGAATACCTAATGGGACCCAGATCAGATACCAGGCAACTCCAATGGGAATCCTAAGGCTGTAATGTATGCACTAGTCTATCGGGTCACCTTCCAGATTTCCCGATATGCAATTGCACTCTAACGGGTGGATCACCTCCCGGATTTCTCCACCTGTTTGTATCCTAAGACACTAGAGAGCTATAAAGTTGACAACCTTGACATGGATTGACACTAACACTAAGTAGATCTAAGACAACGCCCTCCCGGGTCGTTTATGTGTGGATAGACCTTCCTAAACACATGTGGATCAAACATTCATCAAGTATTATCCTTCAACACATGCAAATATCATCAAAGAATCAAACTTTACTGCTGATTACAAAGCGTATATCATCCACAAGCATAAATCATGTCCAAAATCATCAAAGATCAAAACTTTATCAACCCAAACCTAGATATAACCATAGATCTAGCCAACAATCATCTCAGCAGTAACAAAACAGGTCTGATACATGTCTAAATACATCTTTAATTACTGATTTAAACTAGAACATGAAAAGATAAAGAAAAATACTCAAAAGCAAGCTCCTTCTTCACTTCAACAAGCTCTAATCAAGCCTCCTACTCCATGGTTAAGCTCCAGCAGCTCCCAAGCTTGATTAGGGTTCCAAAGACGCTGAAGAAGACTCCCAAAACGGCTGGAATGCGATCCATTTATAGAGGGCTCGAAATTAGGGTTTTAGGCTAAAAATCCATCCGGGGCGCATTGCCTAACGGGCATGCACAAGGCTAGGCGATGCGCGCGGATAAAAAGTAAAGGTGGCGGCTGATGATGCCAGGCGCAACGCCTGGGGCCAAGCAGCCACGCTAGGCGTACCGCCTAGGGTTTTCTTCTTCGTTTTCTTCGCTTGATCAACCGCACTTGATTCCGATGCCCGTTTGCCCTCATTTCCGCTCCTTCGGGACACATTCCTGCACAAAAACACTAAAATGTAAAAAGAAACTAGAAAGGACTCGAAATATTTACAAAACTAACGAAAATAGACTCGAATATGTACAAAAACGGATGTGTTAAACTAACACATCAACCTTATTCAACCTCCTCGAATTTATCGGGCTTTGACTATAGGGGAATCAACGAAAAACTCATGAGACATATTTATGAAGATATCAATATGACACGAGTTGGGCTTATTCATGAATCATGAGGGACGAAGCTTGAATTTTTTGTGTAGTGAGGCCGACGTTTAATATAAAATTTTTTGGAAGAAAAACCAAGGGGCCAGACTCTATTAATATAAAATTTTCCAACCAAATCCTACTACATACCTACTTCTGAGCCGAAAAACAGTAGGGGTCGGGGTCCCCCAGACCCTCACTATCCTTCGTCCTTGTGAATCATTATGTGGATTTGAGTTGGGCAAAAAAGCAGAACCGGAACTCGAACCGGAAATGAAACCAGTATGACCAGAACCGATGCGTATATATGGTTCCGGGTTTTTTGAAAAAATCGTAACCGAAACCGGTTCCATCTTTACTTGGCCAAAACCTAACCGGAACCGGCTAAAACCGGAATCAAAACCAGCCAATAACCAGTCGGAGCTCGTCAAAACCGAAATTGGAATATGGACGGTTCTTGACTTTGTAGACCTGAAGCAATCCAAAAAAGCCTGTTTGCCCACTTCTAATCATAATTATGATCGATTATTTATCATGTTTAGGCATGGACAGATCGAGGAAGGAATCAATACAAATAAATAAATGTTTTTGTATGTTTTTATGTGATCATAGCCTTATATATAGACACACACAAAGAAAATATTTTTATATTTATTTATAAACTTATTTAAACGATTGAATTGATACGAGAACGAGAGCCAATAAATTAAATTATGATCATTTTAATTTCTATATATTTATATTTGCTTTTTTCATTAGAACTTATCAAAATGATTATATGATTATATATTATGCATTTGAAAATTTAGCTAATAATGAAACTTAAAGATTAGACGATCTGTTTTTAATTTTGCTGCAAATTTAAACAAATTAAAATGTAGCTCTAATTCATACATACATACATACGTACGTACGTACGTACGTACATACATTATATTTTAGTGATAGTGATTATAATAAATATAATTTCTGAGATAAGATTTTATTTGGACTTAGCAAACCGATGTATTTACATCCCTAGAATGTACATGTCACGTACTCGTATTTATAAATGTGTATTCAATTGATAATCGATAGTCAGTGTTGCCGTTAAAAAAAATCAATAGTCAGTGTTGATTATATAATTTTAGATATATATGTAATGAATTAAATTTTAATAAAGAGTAGACTTTTGTAATTCAAATTTGTTTAATTTTATCATAAAAGTGACTATATATATATAGGATTGTGATATATTACTAACCCTCATTTATAGCAATAACCCATTAACTCTCATAAGCCAATCAGAATTGAACACATATATTTATTCTATTAAATCTGATGAGGTCAAAAGAGTAATTTGCTCATTTGTACTAATGTGTCATTTAATTAGACTTGGTAGACAATAATTACCTCTAAATCTATAATTATCTCTCTTAGTTTGTACTTTATTCACCGGATTTCTAATTCAAACCACTTCTTCTTCTTGATTTTTTTCTTTCTTCCATGGGTGGTGGTGAAGCAGTTCATCGGATTGAAGGTTGCGAAGAGATGGTTTCTGGTATTAGCGATATTTCTAGAATGAATGAAGCAAGTATTACAACAATGGAGGGTAGGTCGACGTCTCAGGAGGGTTTTCAGTTGCATGTTTTTAATGATTTGGGTGAAGTTTCAGTCCCCGAAGGTGTTCCTGTGTTAGAAGACATCGTTGATGAAGCTATGGATTTAACATTGGTAGGCGACAAACAGATTGGGGAACCTTTATATGACGATACATTTGACCTCCTTGTTGGTAACTCTCCTTTGAAATATCTTGGAACAGACATGAAAGGTATGTTTAAATGTATTGATTTTTTTAATCATCCAAAAGTTTCCTTTATTGCTAGGTTTTTATCGACATTGAGTTGTTTTTGATACTAATCCACTGTATTTTTTTGATGATCAAGTGTTTCTTGTATCTACTTATCTTTATGTTTTTTTTCCTGGATATTACACCATTGTAAGTTTTTATGGGTCGACATTTGATTGATTTTATATATTATCTAAGTTTTATTTACTATTATTTATCCTACACCAGGTTTTATAGGTTTTATTATGTATGTATGTTACACCATTGTTTATTTATATACAGGTTCTCATTCTAGTGTTGTTTATCAAACTCCTAATGGAACATGCTACTGGTGTCCGGATGTTAAAATAGAACATAAACCCCAAGTTGGGATGGTTTATAGCACATGGGATGAAGTTGTTAGCATGTACGAAGCATACAGTGAGCTATCAGGTTTTGGTGTTCTGTCTGGTGCATATAAAAAAGGGAGAGATCACACACAGGGTTTTGAGTTGCAATAGGGTTGGCAAACCTAAGGAAAAGAAACTTAGTTCACTTAATGTTACAGCACATGTTTCAACTCGTTGTAGAGGTTTCAAAGTTACTGATTGTAAGGCTCTGATTCGATTGAAGGCAGTAAAAGGATCTTCAGTTTTTTATTGTATGAGTTTGCTGAGAACCATAACCATGAGCTGGTTTCATCTGATAATACGGATCTTACTCGTAAGGGGAAACATTTGAACTTTGATGACATTAATTTTGTGCACACTATGAGTCTGCATCGGGTTGGTCCAACTATTGCTCATAGATTTAATATTGCTTTGAAGGGCGGTCATCAAAACATGCGGGGGACTAGGAATGTTTATAGGATTATAAGCCGTGACATTAGGTTGTTCATCGGGGACCGTGATGTTCAACTATTTCTTCAAAGATTAAAGGAGTGTTCAGATAACCTACCTAACTTTGAATATGAAGTCTTACATGATGGTCGGGAGCTGAAAGCTATTTTCTGGGCTGATGATGTGTCGAGAACAAGCTACCAAACTTTTGGTGAAGTTCTTGCATTTGATGCCACTTATTCTACCAACAAGTAAGTTATATGTGAGTTATATAACAAAGTAGTTAATTGTTTTAACTGGTTTTTCATTTTGTAAGTACAATATGATTTTCGTTACTTTCACTGGAGCTGATCACCATAACAAGTGCGCTACTTTTGGTGCTGGTTTGATACACAACGAAACAGTTGAATCTTATGAATGGTTGCTTCGAGCCTTTACTAAAATTCATTTCTGGGACCCTCTGCTTGTTTTAACAGATCAAGATCCTGCCATGCGGATTGCGGTATCTAATATTTTCAAAAAAGCGGCTCATCGTCTTTGTATGTGGCATATAATGAGGAAACTACCATCCGAGGTATACCAGTATATATTTATTTGTTTATTAATTTTGGTTACTAGTACACTTATTTTATATACGTGTGATATTGTGTGGTTGGAGTAAGTAGAATTATTTTTTGGTCTAGGTCTCGGCTGATTTATACAAGAATTCAAACATTAGGTCTTCTATTCACAAACTTGTCTGGAATGTTTACTTATCTCCTTCCAGTTTTGAGGAAAAATGGGTTGAACTGATACATCGTTTTAACTTGCAAGATAATGTATGGTTAAATGATATGTTTGGCATTAGGAATCTTTGGGTACCAGCATACTTTCGGGAGATCCCTATGTGTTGTCTTATGAAAACGACATCCCGTTGTGAGAGTTCGAATGCCTCATTTAAAGTAAACTCTAGCTTCTCAAATACACTAGTTCAGTTTCTTATGTGTTTTGACTCTGCAATCGACCAACAACGTTACAATCAGAGAATTTTAGAATTCAACACCAACACCAGTTCATTGAAATATCAAACTGAGTTGGAGATAGAGAAACATGCTGGTAAGCTTTAGACTCAAAATGTTTTTAAAGACGTGCAAAAGGAGATTCATAAAAGTGTGATGGTGTGTTTCATAACAAATGTGGATGTAGTGGATCATTCAAAGTTTTACACGTTTTCTCACAAGAATCATAATTATGAATATGTGAATGAATTCAAGGTATTCATTATCTTCCCTTAGAATTTTTAATTTGATTTATTTACTTCAACAGTGTAACACGTAAGACCCATATTCATTCTTTATTTTTGTTGTTTAGGTGGCTGTGCATATGGATGATAACTCATTTGAATGTTCCTGTATGGGTTTTACTTGTATTGGTCTACTATGTCGTCACATATTTTGTGTTTTTAGAATCCTACAAATCAGAGAGATTCCAGATAGATATGTTTCCAAAAGATGGCGAAGAGAGGTTCTCCCCAGCTGTGTTTACAGCATCTCAAACCGTCTCTCTGTTGACACGAGTTAATTAGCTGCCTTAAGGAATGAAGTAATGGATTGTGTAAATGTATGTGTTGATCGGTTATGTACTCGTGTTGATGATTTGTCTTGTTTTGCTGAAAAGATGAAGGAAATCTAGAAGGAAGTCTTAAGTGACTACCATGTTTTGTTTGCTGGGAAGAGGCAAGCTGCTAATGTGGACCTGGTTGGTCATTTGGATGAATTTGATAATGCTCTCATGCCTCCTCAAGGAATTAGAAACAAAGGTTTCGGTACCAATCGTCGATTGGTTGGTCCTGGTGAGATGGCAGTTGAGAAGGCCAAAAAAACCCCACGTTTGTGCCGTTCTTGTAATAAGATATCTTACTGTGACTCTCACAACTGTAAAGCGAAGGACAACGCCACACCATCTTCCGTTTAGTAGTATCTAATATTTATGTGGACAATATGAATATTAGACTACGTTTTTTGGTGCATCAGGTGGTTGCTTATATATGATGCTTTTGATGGCAGGTGGGTTTTGTTTTGAATATGTTGTTTGGTTATGTAGCAGGAACTTTTTGCATTTTACAATCGTGTTTGTTTAATATGTGGTGTTTGGTTATGGGAGGTGTTTTTTGTTTAAAGTGTTTGCTTATATCTAATTGTTTTACAATCAAAGTCTTTGCAGGTCTTTTGAATAATATACATTTCAGGTCGGTTGAACTATAATGTTTACACTTCAATGGTGTAAACAAAAATTACAATGGTGTAAATTTTTTTTCATTTTCTTTTACTGTGTTTTTTTAAACAGTAATTTATATTTTTATATTCTATATTTTTGCAATTTTTGTAAATTATTATATAACAAAAAGTTATTGTAAACGATTATTTTAATAATTTTATAAACAATCAAGTAAACGTTTAAATTACATTGTAGTTTATGTAATTTTTTTGCAACCATAATGTAAATTTCAAATACAAAAATTTAGAAAACTTTAATATTTTTTTAAATGGAAAAAACAAATACAACCCCCCCCCCCTTCAATAATGTAATTTTTGGTTTAAAAATATATTAAATTGTGTAATATTTTTAACCTAAAATATCACAAAAAAAATATTAATACAATTTTTGTAAATACATTTCATGGCTTAAAAATAAATACTATAACATTTTGTTAATAAAAAAGTTTTGATTCAGTTGTATATATATATTTTTTGTACTAAACTTTTATAATTTCTTAAATTAGAATTCATAAATATAAAAATTATATTTAATAATCCAAAAAATTGACAAGGCTGAAAATTGACAACGCTGAAACATTTTTTACTTTTTTGTTAACATTACAATGGTGTAGCCATTGTAAAAAAATTTTATTACACAAAAATTTTATATTTTTTTAAACTAGAATTCATAAATATAAAAAATTGTAAACTGTATTGTAAAATTATATTTTAAAATTCAAAAAAATTGACAAGGCTAAAGCATTTGTATATATATATTTTTACATTACAATGGTGTAGGTGGTTTTACATTGAATTGTAGTTTTTTAAATTTTTTTTTACTTCAACAATGTAATTTACAAAAATTAAAATTAACACCACTTTAATATTTTTTTAATCTAGAAATAATAAATAACAAAAATTGCATACAGTATTGTAAAATTATATTTTAATTTTGTCCTAGGGTGGTCAATATAGTGACTTTTAATGTTATCGAATACCAATAAAGAGAGTATCCAAAACTACATAGCATAGTAAATTTTGTAAATATTCTTCAAAACAGACCAATAACATACAGCTACATTATGTCACTTTCAGCCCCAAGTTTACCATGTCAGACACATGCATTATCAATCACATTCATCCTTAGTTTGTTAATGTTTGAAAGTATGATTCTACTTGCATACTTCTTCCTTAGAGCTTCTATTTGCTTTGTTTGTTCCTCTTGACTTGTTGAAAACCCACAATTAAATGCATTATGACAGTTGCTCTGACCATTTCCATGTGCCGCATCGCAAAGACACCACAATATGTTATATTACCTATTGTTGCCCACAGAAGCCCCAGCCTTACAATTGTAGCCTTCTCCAATTCTTTTGTCATGGGATGCTTCCACTTGCAAAGGTAATCTACTATAATATGTTTCTGTGATAATAACAAACAATTAACAATAAAAAATACTTTATGATTTAACATGTAAATTTACAATATGTAATAGTTTAGATATATTAACTTACCACTTTGTAAGGAGTATCCTTCTTGTAGTAATCATTGCGATCTCTCATGGAAACAATTGTTTCATCAGGGTCCATGTTGTCTATCAAGTAAAATCCGGGGTTCTTTAAGTCCAGAACAATAATATAGAAATGATTTATTTCAATGAGTGGGAAGATTATCACTTCATATTGCTTCAAGTTTTTTAACTTCTCTACCCTTCCAATGGCTTGGTAAATACATTTCTCAAATGCAGCTAGCCGAATCGAGGGATCAACTCTTTTTCGTTTCAACATCCATTCTTTCTATAGTGCGCACAACAATGTAATATTATTTAAAACAATTTATATAGTAAAAGTATGAATCTTGCAATATAAACTTACAAAGACAAAGGGTCCACAAAACAACCTCTTTGCTTGCTCATTGCCTTTCATTCTTTCTTCATTGTTTAACACCGCTGCCTAACAATCAATAACATCAGCTGCTATTTGTGTTCCTACACTTAAAGTCTTTAGCATTCTTGACTCTGTTAGCAATCCATCCTCAGTTTCAAATATATATGGCCTATAAAATCAGATCAAATTCCTTCACAATGACATACAACAAAATTCAAAGATGAATATACTAATATGAAGTGTTTTGGTATATAACCCGGTTTTTTATCATTACAAACAATACTATTAAGAAAATGTAAACAATCATTATTGTTTTATGAACTACAGACTGATGTTAGCTTACATTGACTTGCTGCCTTCGCTTGTGTTTTGTATATATAAGGACCTTCTTCCTGTTTTCACCATAATTGGCTCTTTTCTGTTTTTATTAGAAAGTTCATTATATAACTTTCTTTTAAATATTTAATAAAACAAGAACTTACATAATTTCATTTTTAAATAGGTACCTCCAAACAGCCTCTTCTTCTTTTGTGTAAATCATGGAGATGCAAACATCATCTTTATCTAAAAAAGTTACTTTCTTCATCATTTGTTTCTTGGCTGCGGTACCTAGCAACAAAATAAAATTGACACCATGAGAAGTGTATACTTCAAAACTTGTGCCATGTTTGGTTTCTTACATAAAATCTCAACTTACATGGTGTTTTATCCCAAATTGGTTGATTATTCTCATTTGTCAACTCTAGATCCACCTTTAGTGGGTTACCTTCAAAGGTTTTTGCACCGCTCGACTCTATGTCAACTTAACAATGATGTAACATTAAAACATTTTTCTAATATAGAATTCAACAAATCAAAGAAAACTCTTTGTCGTCTGTTATAGAATTCAACAAAGTTTACTTTGGTTTTAACCATTGTTAGAATCATTTGAGCATAATTTTTTTTATCATGCCCAATCATAAATTAGTTTTACAATGATGTAACTATTTTTATGTTATCATTAACAAAGGCAATTTTGCTTTGTTTTTAACCATTATTACAATGATGTAAGTATAATTTAGTTTTTAGTTACAAATGCAAGTTTCCTTTAGTTTGGACCATAATTACAATGACGCAAGTTCACTTTAGTTTGGTTTAACATAGTTATTTCTTTTATTAATTAATACGACTAATTATACCTGGAATAACATCTGCTTTTGTTTCTAACCATTCTTGAGTTAAACCTAAGCTGTAAGACGTCATATCATGTGGCTTGACACCATGTTCTGCTTTCGTTTCATTTTTTGACACGTTGTATTTTATAATTACACTCAATCCAGCATTTTTTAGATAAAATATAATACACTATTTTTATATACATATGCATCAAACTAACCTTTAGCATTGGAAATTGTTGCCACTTTTTGTTCAACAAGTACTTCAATTGTTTCATCACCTATAATTTGATAACTTTTTAATATTGATTTTTGGATTTAATATAATTTACACTAATGTAATTGCAATTTATCTATACTAATGCAAGTAGACATATACTTAAAATAATATAACGAACAATGTTAGACTTTGTAACTAATTTAACCCAGCCTACTCTAAACACTATTCAACATCTTCATCTTGTATAAAATATGAATATATATAAAAAAGGAAACTAACCTTTAAGATCAAATGTTTTGGCTGTGACATCCGCAGGCTCACCTTGCATCAAAATGAAACAATCATTTATAAATCAACATTAGCTCATTCTTTTAGAAACGATTACGACTAATTATACACCTCGTGAAGCATATTCTTGAGTTTCTGCCCATTCTTGAGTTAAACCTAAACTGTAAGATGGCATATCATGTTGTTTGACTCCATGTTCTCCTTCTATTGCAATTTTTACACATGGTAATTTATAATTACACTCAAAATACCATTTTTTAGATAAAATATATCACACTATTTTATATACATATCCAACAAACTAACCTTTACAATTGAAAACGTTGGCCTCTTTTTGGTCAAGAAGTACTTCAACTGTTTCATCACCTATAATAGACAATATTTAATTTGCTTTGTAATTTTATCCCATCTTACTCTTAACACCATTCAACATCTTCATCTTTTATCAAATAGAAATATACATATAAAAGGAAACTAACCATTAAGAGAAATGACATCAATTCTGACATCGTCTTCAACACCTTCACCTTTTATACAATAGCAAACATTAGTTCAATATTTCTCATTATTAGTTCTCTTTGTACAATACTTCTATATCTCCAATTAGATACCTGAAATAGTGTTTGGTTTTTTAATTTCTTCCCATTCTTGAGTTAGACCTAAACTGTATGATGGCATTTCATTTGGCTTTAACCCTATTCCAGCTTCGATTTTTCTACCTGTAACAATTCATATGATAAGAAAATATTTCAACATAAAATTTTACAGTTGTTGTAATCCAAATATACGACTTACATAATACACTTATTAATTACATATTTACAATTAGCCTTATAATACTCATATTAATTACACAATTACAATTATGTAGATTACATTTTTAGAATAAAAACTAAAATAATTAGCCTTACAATACTCATATTAATCATAGATTTACAATGATACAGGATTACGAATTTAGTAATTTTTTGCATAATTACAATGATGTAGATTACCAATAAAAGTTATTTTTTGCATACTTACAATGATGTAGATTACAAATAAAAGTTATTTCTAAACCAGTTAAACTAACCTGTATCATAACCCTTCATCTCCACATTATGACCTACAAACATTCCCAATTACTTGGTCAAACAATCATCTTGAACACACTTATATATGAAATTATTCCAAAAGTTGCAATGTATTAAGAATAGATAATTCGTTATCTACACCTTCTCCTGGTCATCATCTGTTAAACCTGACTTACTATTATAAATTTCTTCATAACTTGAACAGATGACTTCTAATCTTGCATCCTCTTTATTTTTCTTAAGAATAGATAATTCGTTATCTACACCTTCTCCTGCTCTGGTGATGTAGGCTCGAACTCCGGCGCTCCCTGCGATCGGGTGTGGGGCATACAACTACTGACACCCTAATCAAACAAGCAAATAAGACTCAAATATACACAAAGAAAAATCCTAATCTAAGGCACACATAACAAATAACAAATAAAGGCACTAAGAAGAAAAATAAAAACTACACCTAAAAAGGAAAACTAAGCTAATAGGGAGGGGGAAAGAAATAGGAAAAGAAGCAACTAAAGGTCACAATCTAAGTAATCTTTGCTATTGCCAAGTATCCCCGGCAACGGCGCCAAAACTTGATGCGAGCGGTCAGTATACTAAAAACAAGACTAAATTTAATCTATTTAACTTAAGCTAAAGACTCCAAATCTAATCCTAGACCTATACTTAACCTAGACACCTAGTAATAATCGAAAATCCTAAACTAGACCGCTCCTAAGGCAAGTGTACCTGTCGGTGGCAGAATAGCTGATGGAACTCCGGATATCGAACCAATGGACACTAGTATAACAAACTAAACCTAGAATGTGAACTAACTTAGGTAGGGGGGGTTTGGTGCAAACTGATAACCTGATCAGACTGAACTAACTAACACACTAAACTAACAACTATACTAAAACAACAAACTAAAACTGATAATGAAACTGGAATCTAACTTTAGTGAGGAAAAAACTGGTATATCTAGGTTGGGAATCAAAAGTATGACAGATGCTGATCTAGACTGACTTATGAAGGATGAAGACTAGGATCTTAAGGAACAGACCAAGGAATACCTAATGGGACCCAGATCAGATACCAGGCAACTCCAATAGGAATCCTAAGGCTGTAATGTATGCACTAGTCTATCGGGTCACCTTCCAGATTTCCCGATATGCAATTGCACTCTAACGGGTGGATCACCCCCCGGATTTCTCCACCTGTTTGTATCCTAAGACACTAGAGAGCTATAAAGTTGACAACTTTGACATGGATTGACACTAACACTAAGTAGATCTAAGACAACGCCCTCCCGGGTCGTTTAACTCAAATATCCTAAGTGAAAGAGACCAACCATCTAACTTATCACCTCCCGGATTTCTAGGTTAGGTCACACATGTAAACAATCAACACTTAATGAAGTTTAATCCTATGGAATGTGATCAACAACCCATAAACTAACCTAAAACACAAAGTAGTAGGCCTAACATGCATCTATGTGTGGAAAGACCTTCCTAAACACATGTGGACCAAACATTCATCAAGTATTATCCTTCAACACATGCAAATATCATCAAAGAATCAAACTTTACTGCTGATTACAAAGCGTATATCATCCACAAGCATAAATAATGTCCAAAATCATCAAAGATCAAAACTTTATCAACCCAAACCTAGATATAACCATAGATCTAGCCAACAATCATCTCAGCAGTAACAAAACAGGTCTGATACATGTCTAAATACATATTTAATTACTGATTTAAACTAGAACATGAAAAGATAAAGAAAAATACTCAAAAGCAAGCTCCTTCTTCACTTCAACAAGCTCTAATCAAGCCTCCTACTCCATGGTTAAGCTCCAGCAGCTCCCAAGCTTGATTAGGGTTCCAAAGACGCAGAAGAAGACTCCCAAAACGGCTGGAATGCGATCCATTTATATAGGGCTCGAAATTAGGGTTTTAGGCTAAAAATCCATCCGGGGCGCATTGCCTAACGGGCATGCACAAGGCTAGGCGATGCGCGCGGATAAAAAGTAAAGTTGGCGGCTGATGATGCCAGGCGCAACGCCTGGGGCCAAGCAGCCACGCTAGGCGTACCGCCTAGGGTTTTCTTCTTCGTTTTCTTCGCTTGATCAACCGCACTTGATTCCGATGCCCGTTTGCCCTCATTTCCGCTCCTTCGGGACACATTCCTGCACAAAAACATTAAAATGTAAAAAGAAACTAGAAAGGACTCGAAATATTTACAAAACTAACGAAAATAGACTCGAATATGTACAAAAACGGATGTGTTAAACTAACACATCAACCTTATTCAACCTCCTCGAATTTATCGGGCTTTGACTATAGGGGAATCAACGAAAAACTCATGAGACATATTTATGAAGATATCAATATGACACGAGTTGGGCTTATTCATGAATCATCAGGGACGAAGCTTGAATTTTTTGTGTAGTGAGGCCGACGTTTAATATAAAATTTTTTGGAAGAAAAACCAAGGGGCCAGACTCTATTAATATAAAATTTTCCAACCAAATCCTACTACATACCTACTTCTGAGCCGAAAAACAGTAGGGGTCGGGGTCCCCCAGACCCTCACTATCCTTCGTCCTTGTGAATCATTATGTGGATTTGAGTTGGGCAAAAAAGCAGAACCGGAACTCGAACCGGAAATGAAACCAGTATGACCCGAACCGATGCGTATATATGGTTCCGGGTTTTTTGAAAAAATCGTAACCGAAACCGGTTCCATCTTTACTCGGCCAAAACCTAACCGGAACCGGCTAAAACCGGAATCAAAACCAGCCAATAACCAGTCGGAGCTCGTCAAAACCGAAATTGGAATATGGACGGTTCTTGACTTTGTAGACCTGAAGCAATCCAAAAAAGCCTGTTTGCCCACTTCTAATCATAATTATGATCGATTATTTATCATGTTTAGGCATGGATAGATAGAGGAAGGAATCAATACAAATAAATAAATGTTTTTGTATGTTTTTATGTGATCATAGCCTTATATATAAACACACACAAAGAAAATATTTTTATATTTATTTATAAACTTATTTAAACAATTGAATTGATACGAGAAAGAGAGCCAATAAATTAAATTATGATCATTTTAATTTCTATATATCTATATTTGCTGTTTTCATTAGAACTTATCAAAATGATTATATGATTATATATTATGCATTTGAAAATTTAGCTAATAATGAAACTTAAAGATTAGACGATCTGTTTTTAATTTTGCTGCAAATTTAAACAAATTAAAATGTAGCTCTAATTCATACATACATACATACGTACGTACGTACGTACGTACGTACGTACATACATACATTATTTTTTAGAGATAGTGATTATAATAAATATAATTTCTGAGATAAGATTTTATTTGGACTTAGCAAACCGATGTATTTACATCCCTAGAATGTACATGTCACGTACTCGTATTTATAAATGTGTATTCAATTGATAATCGATAGTCAGTGTTGCCGTTAAAAAAAATCAATAGTCAGTGTTGATTATATAATTTTAGATATATATGTAATGAATTAAATTTTAATAAAGAGTAGACTTTTGTAATTCAAATTTGTTTAATTTTATCATAAAAGTGACTATATATATATAGGATTGTGATATATTACTAACCCTCATTTATAGCAATAACCCATTAACTCTCATAAGCCAATCAGAATTGAACACATATATTTATTCTATTAAATCTGATGAGGTCAAAAGAGTAATTTGCTCATTTGTACTAATGTGTCATTTAATTAGACTTGGTAGACAATAATTACCTCTAAATCTATAATTATCTCTCTTAGTTTGTACTTTATTCACCGGATTTCTAATTCAGACCACTTCTTCTTCTTGATTTTTTTCTTTCTTCCATGGGTGGTGGTGAAGCAGTTCATCGGATTGAAGGTTGCGAAGAGATGGTTTCTGGTATTAGCGATATTTCTAGAATGAATGAAGCAAGTATTACAACAATGGAGGGTAGGTCGACGTCTCAGGAGGGTTTTCAGTTGCATGTTTTTAATGATTTGGGTGAAGTTTCAGTCCCCGAAGGTGTTCCTGTGTTAGAAGACATCGTTGATGAAGCTATGGATTTAACATTGGTAGGCGACAAACAGATTGGGGAACCTTTATATGACGATACATTTGACCTCCTTGTTGGTAACTCTCCTTTGAAATATCTTGGAACAGACATGAAAGGTACGTTTAAATGTATTGATTTTTTTAATCATCCAAAAGTTTCCTTTATTGCTAGGTTTTTATCGACATTGAGTTGTTTTTGATACTAATCCACTGTATTTTTTTGATGATCAAGTGTTTCTTGTATCTACTTATCTTTATGTTTTTTTTCCTGGATATTACACCATTGTAAGTTTTTATGGGTCGACATTTGATTGATTTTATATATTATCTAAGTTTTATTTACTATTATTTATCCTACACCAGGTTTTATAGGTTTTATTATGTATGTATGTTACACCATTGTTTATTTATATATAGGTTCTCATTCTAGTGTTGTTTATCAAACTCCTAATGGAACATGCTACTGGTGTCCGGATGTTAAAATAGAACATAAACCCCAAGTTGGGATGGTTTATAGCACATGGGATGAAGTTGTTAGCATGTACGAAGCATACAGTGAGCTATCAGGTTTTGGTGTTCTGTCTGGTGCATATAAAAAAGGGAGAGATCACACACAGGGTTTTGAGTTGCAATAGGGTTGGCAAACCTAAGGAAAAGAAACTTAGTTCACTTGATGTTACAGCACATGTTTCAACTCGTTGTAGAGGTTTCAAAGTTACTGATTGTAAGGCTCTGATTCGATTGAAGGCAGTAAAAGGATCTTTAGTTTTTTATTGTATGAGTTTGCGGAGAACCATAACCATGAGCTGGTTTCATCTGATAATACGGATCTTACTCGTAAGGGGAAACATTTGAACTTTGATGACATTAATTTTGTGCACACTATGAGTCTGCATCGGGTTGGTCCAACTATTGCTCATAGATTTAATATTGCTTTGAAGGGCGGTCATCAAAACATGCGGGGGACTAGGAATGTTTATAGGATTATAAGCCGTGACATTAGGTTGTTCATCGGGGACCGTGATGTTCAACTATTTCTTCAAAGATTAAAGGAGTGTTCAGATAACCTACCTAACTTTGAATATGAAGTCTTACATGATGGTCGGGAGCTGAAAGCTATTTTCTGGGCTGATGATGTGTCGAGAACAAGCTACCAAACTTTTGGTGAAGTTCTTGCATTTGATGCCACTTATTCTACCAACAAGTAAGTTATATGTGAGTTATATAACAAAGTAGTTAATTGTTTTAACTGGTTTTTCATTTTGTAAGTACAATATGATTTTCGTTACTTTCACTGGAGCTGATCACCATAACAAGTGCGCTACTTTTGGTGCTGGTTTGATACACAACGAAACAGTTGAATCTTATGAATGGTTGCTTCGAGCCTTTACTAAAATTCATTTCTGGGACCCTCTGCTTGTTTTAACAGATCAAGATCCTGCCATGCGGATTGCGGTATCTAATATTTTCAAAAAAGCGGCTCATCGTCTTTGTATGTGGCATATAATGAGGAAACTACCATCCGAGGTATACCAGTATATATTTATTTGTTTATTAATTTTGGTTACTAGTACACTTATTTTATATACGTGTGATATTGTGTGGTTGGAGTAAGTAGAATTATTTTTTGGTCTAGGTCTCGGCTGATTTATACAAGAATTCAAACATTAGGTCTTCTATTCACAAACTTGTCTGGAATGTTTACTTATCTCCTTCCAGTTTTGAGGAAAAATGGGTTGAACTGATACATCGTTTTAACTTGCAAGATAATGTATGGTTAAATGATATGTTTGGCATTAGGAATCTTTGGGTACCAGCATACTTTCGGGAGATCCCTATGTGTTGTCTTATGAAAACGACATCCCGTTGTGAGAGTTCGAATGCCTCATTTAAAGTAAACTCTAGCTTCTCAAATACACTAGTTCAGTTTCTTATGTGTTTTGACTCTGCAATCGACCAACAACGTTACAATCAGAGAATTTTAGAATTCAACACCAACACCAGTTCATTGAAATATCAAACTGAGTTGGAGATAGAGAAACATGCTGGTAAGCTTTAGACTCAAAATGTTTTTAAAGACGTGCAAAAGGAGATTCATAAAAGTGTGATGGTGTGTTTCATAACAAATGTGGATGTAGTGGATCATTCAAAGTTTTACACGTTTTCTCACAAGAATCATAATTATGAATATGTGAATGAATTCAAGGTATTCATTATCTTCCCTTAGAATTTTTAATTTGATTTATTTACTTCAACAGTGTAACACGTAAGACCCATATTCATTCTTTATTTTTGTTGTTTAGGTGGCTGTGCATATGGATGATAACTCATTTGAATGTTCCTGTATGGGTTTTACTTGTATTGGTCTACTATGTCGTCACATATTTTGTGTTTTTAGAATCCTACAAATCAGAGAGATTCCAGATAGATATGTTTCCAAAAGATGGCGAAGAGAGGTTCTCCCCAGCTGTGTTTACAGCATCTCAAACCGTCTCTCTATTGACACGAGTTAATTAGCTGCCTTAAGGAATGAAGTAATGGATTGTGTAAATGTATGTGTTGATCGGTTATGTACTCGTGTTGATGATTTGTCTTGTTTTGCTGAAAAGATGAAGGAAATCTAGAAGGAAGTCTTAAGTGACTACCATGTTTTGTTTGCTGGGAAGAGGCAAGCTGCTAATGTGGACCTGGTTGGTCATTTGGATGAATTTGATAATGCTCTCATGCCTCCTCAAGGAATTAGAAACAAAGGTTTCGGTACCAATCGTCGATTGGTTGGTCCTGGTGAGATGGCAGTTGAGAAGGCCAAAAAAACCCCACGTTTGTGCCGTTCTTGTAATAAGATATCTTACTGTGACTCTCACAACTGTAAAGCGAAGGACAACGCCACACCATCTTCCGTTTAGTAGTATCTAATATTTATGTGGACAATATGAATATTAGACTACGTTTTTTGGTGCATCAGGTGGTTGCTTATATATGATGCTTTTGATGGCAGGTGGGTTTTGTTTTGAATATGTTGTTTGGTTATGTAGCAGGAACTTTTTGCATTTTACAATCGTGTTTGTTTAATATGTGGTGTTTGGTTATGGGAGGTGTTTTTTGTTTAAAGTATTTGCTTATATCTAATTGTTTGTTTTTATATTACAATCAAAGTCTTTGCAGGTCTTTTGAATAATATACATTTCAGGTCGGTTGAACTATAATGTTTACACTTCAATGGTGTAAACAAAAATTACAATGGTGTAAATTTTTTTTCATTTTCTTTTACTGTGTTTTTTTAAACAGTAATTTATATTCTATATTTTTGCAATTTTTGTAAATTATTATACAACAAAAAGTTATTGTAAACGATTATTTAAATAATTTTATAAACAATCAAGTAAACGTTTAAATTACATTGTAGTTTATGTAAATTTTTTGCAACCATAATGTAAATTTCAAATACAAAAATTTAGAAAACTTTAATATTTTTTTAAACGGAAAAAACAAATACAACCCCCCCCCCCCTTCAATAATGTAATTTTTGGTTTAAAAATATATTAAATTGTGTAATATTTTTAACCTAAAATATCACAAAAAAAATATTAATACAATTTTTGTAAATACATTTCATGGCTTAAAAATAAATACTATAACATTTTGTTAATAAAAAAGTTTTGATTCAGTTGTATATATATATTTTTTGTACTAAACTTTTATAATTTCTTAAATTAGAATTCATAAATATAAAAATTTGTACACAGTATTGTAAAATTATATTTAATAATCCAAAAAATTGACAAGGCTGAAAATTGACAACGCTGAAACATTTTTTACTTTTTTGTTAACATTACAATGGTGTAGCCATTGTAAAAAAATTTTATTACACAAAAATTTTATATTTTTTTAAACTAGAATTCATAAATATAAAAAATTGTAAACTGTATTGTAAAATTATATTTTAAAATTCAAAAAAATTGACAAGGCTAAAGCATTTGTATATATATATTTTTACATTACAATGGTGTAGGTGGTTTTACATTGAATTGTAGTTTTTTAAATTTTTTTTTACTTCAACAATGTAATTTACAAAAATTAAAATTAACACCACTTTAATATTTTTTTAATCTAGAAATAATAAATAACAAAAATTGCATACAGTATTGTAAAATTATATTTTAATTTTGTCCTAGGGTGGTCAATATAGTGACTTTTAATGTTATCGAATACCAATAAAGAGAGTATCCAAAACTACATAGCATAGTAAATTTTGTAAATATTCTTCAAAACAGACCAATAACATACAGCTACATTATGTCACTTTCAGCCCCAAGTTTACCATGTCAGACACATGCATTATCAATCACATTCATCCTTAGTTTGTTAATGTTTGAAAGTATGATTCTACTAGCATACTTCTTCCTTAGAGCTTCTATTTGCTTTGTTTGTTCCTCTTGACTTGTTGAAAACCCACAATTAAATGCATTATGACAGTTGCTCTGACCATTTCCATGTGCCGCATCGCAAAGACACCACAATATGTTATATTACCTATTGTTGCCCACAGAAGCCCCAGCCTTACAATTGTAGCCTTCTCCAATTCTTTTGTCATGGGATGCTTCCACTTGCAAAGGTAATCTACTATAATATGTTTCTGTGATAATAACAAACAATTAACAATAAAAAATACTTTATGATTTAACATGTAAATTTACAATATGTAATAGTTTAGATATATTAACTTACCACTTTGTAAGGAGTATCCTTCTTGTAGTAATCATTGCGATCTCTCATGGAAACAATTGTTTCATCAGGGTCCATGTTGTCTATCAAGTAAAATCCGGGGTTCTTTAAGTCCAGAAAAATAATATAGAAATGATTTATTTCAATGAGTGGGAAGATTATCACTTCATATTGCTTCAAGTTTTTTAACTTCTCTACCCTTCCAATGGCTTGGTAAATACATTTCTCAAATGCAGCTAGCCGAATCGAGGGATCAACTTTTTTTTGTTTCAACATCCATTCTTTCTATAGTGCGCACAACAATGTAATATTATTTAAAACAATTTATATAGTAAAAGTATGAATCTTGCAATATAAACTTACAAAGACAAAGGGTCCACAAAACAGCCTCTTTGCTTGCTCATTGCCTTTCATTCTTTCTTCATTGTTTAACACCGCTGCCTAACAATCAATAACATCAGCTGCTATTTGTGTTCCTACACTTAAAGTCTTTAGCATTCTTGACTCTGTTAGCAATCCATCCTCAGTTTCAAATATATATGGCCTATAAAATCAGATCAAATTCCTTCACAATGACATACAACAAAATTCAAAGATGAATATACTAATATGAAGTGTTTTGGTATATAACCCAGTTTTTTATCATTACAAACCATACTATTAAGAAAATGTAAACAATCATTATTGTTTTATGAACTACAGACTGATGTTAGCTTACATTGACTTGCTGCCTTCGCTTGTGTTTTGTATATATAAGGTCCTTCTTCCTGTTTTCACCATAATTGGCTCTTTTCTGTTTTTATTAGAAAGTTCATTATATAACTTTCTTTTAAATATTTAATAAAACAAGAACTTACATAATTTCATTTTTAAATAGGTACCTCTCTTCTTCTTTTGTGTAAATCATGGAGATGCAAACATCATCTTTATCTAAAAAAGTTACTTTCTTCATCATTTGTTTCTTGGCTGCGGTACCTAGCAACAAAATAAAATTGACACCATGAGAAGTGTATACTTCAAAACTTGTGCCATGTTTGGTTTCTTACATAAAATCTCAACTTACATGGTGTTTTATCCCAAATTGGTTGATTATTCTCATTTGTCAACTCTAGATCCACCTTTAGTGGGTTACCTTCAAAGGTTTTTGCACCGCTCGACTCTATGTCAACTTAACAATGATGTAACATTAAAACATTTTTCTAATATAGAATTCAACAAATCAAAGAAAACTCTTTGTCGTCTGTTATAGAATTCAACAAAGTTTACTTTGGTTTTAACCATTGTTAGAATCATTTGAGCATAATTTTTTTTATCATGCCCAATCATAAATTAGTTTTACAATGATGTAACTATTTTTATGTTGTCATTAACAAAGGCAATTTTGCTTTGTTTTTAACCATTATTACAATGATGTAAGTATAATTTAGTTTTTAGTTACAAATGCAAGTTTCCTTTAGTTTGGACCATAATTACAATGACGCAAGTTCACTTTAGTTTGGTTTAACATAGTTATTTCTTTTATTAATTAATATGACTAATTATACCTGGAATAACAGCTGCTTTTGTTTCTAACCATTCTTGAGTTAAACCTAAGCTGTAAGACGTTATATCGTGTGGCTTGACACCATGTTCTGCTTTCGTTTCATTTTTTGACACGTTGTATTTTATAATTACACTCAATCCAGCATTTTTTAGATAAAATATAATACACTATTTTTATATACATATGCATCAAACTAACCTTTAGCATTGGAAATTGTCACACCCCCAATTTCAACTAACGGAATCATACCGTTTGGGAACGTGACAAACCAGGATCTCAGATCATTAGACATAGCGAAGACCTCTATATGAATTTCAAAACATACGTTGGTCTTTAAAACATAATATTCAGAGTTTACAAAAAGTTGCGGAAGCGTTTCAAATCGAAACAAATAAACTGTTGATAAGTAAAACATTACAAATCAAAATACTGAAATATTCAAATTCAAATGTTCAAAGTTTATAATGCATGAGACTCTATCTTCCTAGTCCATGCCAGCCGTTACGCGCGCCTTAGCGTCCTGAGAAAACATGCAAATCAAGTCAACACAATGGTTGGTGCATAACACAGGTTTTAAGTAATCATAGTGTTCAAAACATCAGTTTGAATAACAAGTTTGTAGATAACATAATCACAATTGCACAGTCATGATAGCTAGTCATATAAACTATTTACATACGTGTTCGACACCGAAGCTGACTAGTTGTCATGCTATAGCATGTTTTCGCCTTGCCACTATTGTCTATCACAACAATAGTAAAAATTGTGTTTGGTCAGTCAAACACCTGCGTAGATCCCATCTACCAGGTGAGGTTTGTCAAACCTAATAGATCTATTTCCAACTACCACGCTTTGCATTACAGCAAACTAAACGGTTCGAGGTGTGTAAGGACTTTCAAGTTGATATGTTTTCACATAATGTAAACAGATAACTCATGCAAGTGATATGTATCTAAAAATCAGTTTGTTGCACATGTTTTCTCCCCCAAAACAGTTTAAAATAAGAAAGGGGCCGTGTACGCACCTTTGATGATAGTAGAATGATCACACACTAAAAGCTCGTGAAAGAAATCCTTCTACGAAGAATCTGTGTTTAAACAATAACCTACAGTTATTCAGAATGTCGTTTTGTGATTGAAATCACATACGTATCAACATACGTATGTTAAAGTGTGAGAATTAGGCATACGGAAGTACGCGTGCTTTTGAAATCGTTTAAATAAAATCACATTTGATTTTATTTAATTAAACGTAATTATACGCGATTTCGTGTTCGGATTAAAATATAAATTTTATTATCCTAACACGTTCGTATTCTAATTACGGTTCCAACGCAACTTGAACGAATCGAATCGGAGTTCGTATGTGGAAGATATTTCAAAAATACTAAAAATGAATTAAAACCCAAAAAAACTGGTGGAACCCGGATTCGAACCCGCGACCACACCCTCACAACACACCCATCCTACCACTCCGGCCCGCTAGGGTATCGCACAAGGATTCCAGAATAAATTGTTTTAAGTACTCAACAAACCGGTTTCTCTTTTGATATTATAGCCGAAGCATTCAATCCCCAATTGACCACGAATTCGAATTCTATCAAACCTAAAACCATAGGGCTATTATTCCTTGAATCCAACCGATCCTAATAATGGTTTTAATTCCAAATTGAGTTGATATAACTCACTTAGTTTGGTTGTATAAACGTTCGAACTCAAATCTAAATTCCTCACTAAAAAACTAACAATTTGTGATGATATTAAGAAATTGATATGTGGATACACATGATCGGTGGTTTCTGAATCAGGAAACACCATTCGATTTGATTTTTAAACTTATCATCTCGAAAACCCCCAATTCACTTCCCTTCAAGAACCCTAATTGTCGAATTCTTACTATTCGATATCATTTCGTGAAATTCACATACAGGCTTTATTAATCGGGGTTCTCTGAAACTAAAAATAGCAATTGATTTGATTCTCGACTCAATTTAAATCAAAACCCCCAAATGCGTTTTCACTTAGAACCCTAGAAATCGAATTCCTATTATTCGCATTTTATTGATGAAATTAACCTATGGATTACATTTAAAACACAATTCCGAAACTGTTGGTGAGTTTTAATTTGACTACTAAACTTGTTTAAGCAGAAATCCCCAAAATCGTTCTTATTTAGAACCCTAGAACTCAAATTCCAAACATTCGTTGTTAGAACATGGAATTAACATAGGGTTATGTTTAATCGGCTATTTTAGAGTGTGTAGAAACAATTTCTTACCTGTTTTGATACCCGATTGATGAATCTCGACTTTAGAATGCTTCTTCGGCCGACCCTATATCGACTTCGACTATCCGCAACTCCTGGGTTTGAATTGATGTATGCTAGAGTTGCTAAAAGTGCCGATTATAGTGTGATAAGGTTCAATTGTGTGGGTTTCGGTCGAATTGTATGAGCTTGCATATGCTAGTAACGGCTTTAAGGAAATAGATCGATATTTGAGTTTAATTCAGCAATTATGATCATGTTAACTGATAATAACCGCTGGCTACCATCATTAGATGTTTTATGTACCATCAATTCGATTAATTGCATCATAAAAGTTCGAAATTCATAACTCCCCTTGTATACATGAACGAATTTTGACTTTTAGGAGTCAAAATTGTGTATTTTGACAAATCACTAGTTAATTCTTACAATTCTAAGCGTTCTAGATTTGTTTTGCTTAATTCTTACTTCTATATACTAATCCGGATCAATCACATATTGTTTTCGATTTACAAAGCTACTTTAAAAATCCCTAATTACCACTACATAGGCCAATTAGAACATTGTAAAGTTCAATTAAACTAATTTGACTTCTCAAATATAATTGGCCTTCACTGGGCCTTCCTGGGCCTACCTTGGCCTTCCCTGGGCCTGCTTTGTTCACATTGGGCCTTTTCTTGAACTTATTGGGCCTTACTGGGCCTCTCTTGACTTATTGGGCCTACATTAGCTCTGTTGGGCCTACATAGACTTCGTTGGGCCTAATTGATCTTGTTGAGTCTTCCTTGACCTTACTGGACTTTCTTTGGCTCTACTGGGCCTTCATTGGTCTTGTTGGGCCTTCATTGGCCTTGTTGGGCCTGTTGGACCTTCATTGGTCTTATTGGGCCTTGATTGGCCTTATTGGGCCTGTGATAGCACCAACTCCCGTTAACAAGGTTAGTGTGAAAAGTCGGATTGTCACATCATCCCCTTGTTGAAGGAATTTTCGTCCCGAAAATTAGCAAGTGTTAAGAGTAGTTAGGAAACTACTTACGAGTTTAAATCGTACGTGTTAGTGTGATTTGATCATTCTGTGTGCTTGTGTGTACTCACACACAAAGTCTAATGCTTGCAACATCACAACTCAACTGTGATTGTTCAATGTAACTGTTTTGCGTGTACACTAGTTAGTTCACCTAACTGTGACTATTTGTGTTTGATCATACTGTGTTGTGTAACCTCACACATAGTGAGTGTCTGAAACTGTTTGTACTATGCAACCCCGCACATAGCAAAGTGTATGTAACCTCACACATAGTGAGTGTCTGAAACTGTTTGTACTATGCAACCCCGCACATAGCAAAGTGTATGTAACCAATGTACTATGCAACCCCGCACATAGCAAAATGTATATAACCAATGTACTATGCAACCCCGCACATAGCAAAATGTATGTAATCAATCGTGTATGTACTACCATAACATGTAACATATGAAATGTAGCACATAAAACATATAAAATGTAATGTAGCACAAATATTTGTAACAAAATCAATTGAATAAATAAAACGTTTGTGCTTACAGTTTGAAATTTGCAGTGTTGATGTGTGAAAGCATCACGTCATCCCCTTGTTGAAGGAAATTTCGTCCCGAAATTTAACGTGCGCTCTCAGTGTTAGCAGTAGCTGTCTTGAATAGATGAGGATATTTCTTCATCATTTGATCTTCTCGTTCCCATGTGAATTCAGGACCCCGTCTTGAATTCCATCGGACTTTGACTATCGGAATCTTGCTTTGCTTCAGTTGTTTGACCTCTCGGTCCATGATTTCTGCTGGTTCTTCAATGAACCGCAGTTGTTCATCTACTTGTATTTCTTCCAACGGTACAATCAATGTCTCGTCAGAAAGACGTTTCTTTAAGTTCGACACATGAAACACATCATGAACTCCACTGAGTTCATCTGGTAGTTTGAGTTGATACGCAACCGGACCAATCCTTTTCAGAATCTCAAAAGGTCCTACGTAACGTGGACTAAGCTTCCCACGCTTGCCAAATCATATCACACCTTTCCAAGGTGATACCTTTAGAAGAACTCGGTCTCCTACTTGAAATTCCAACGGCTTGCGACGTTTGTCTGCATAACTCTTCTGTCGATCCCGAGCTGCTGCCATACGATTCCGGATTTGAACTATCTTCTCTGTCGTTTCGTGCACCAGTTCAGGACCTGTTAACTGACTGTCACCAATTTCAGCCCAGCAAACTGGTGAACGACATTTGCGACCATACAAAGCTTCAAACGGTGCTGCTTGAATACTTGTATGATAACTATTATTGTAAGAGAATTCCACCAACGGTAAATGATTCTCCCAGCTGTCACCAAAGTCAATTACACAAGCTCGCAACATATCCTCGAGCGTTTGAATCGTTCGTTCACTTTGACCATCGGTCTGTGGGTGATAAGCTGTACTCATATCCAAGCGAGTCCCCAATGACTTATGAAGAGATTTCCAAAAGTTGGAAGTAAACCGGGCATCCCGATCTGATATGATAGAGATTGGCACGCCATGCCGTGCTACTATTTCCTTGATGTAAATGCGAGTCAGTTTCTCCATCTTATCAGTTTCCTTGATTGCTAAGAAGTGTGCAGATTTCGTTAATCGATCGACAATTACCCATATCGTATCACAACCACTCGGTGTACGGGGTAACTTGGTAATGAAATCCATCGAAATCTGTTCCCACTTCCACATCGGTATCTCTGGTTGTTGCAGTAAACCAGATGGCTTCTGATATTCAACTTTGACTTTCGAACAAGTCAAACATTTGCTAACGTACTTAGCAATATCAGCTTTCATGTGAGGCCACCAATACAGTGCCTTCAAGTCATGGTACATCTTGTCTGATCCCGGATGGACTGAATATCTAGACTTGTGTGCTTCGTCCATCACGAGTTCCCTTAAACCTCCATACAAAGGTATCCACATTCGATCAATGAAATAACGAATTCCATCAGGTTTAACATTCAATTGTTCTTCCATTCCTCGTAAAGATTCCGGTACTAAGTTTTCCGCTTTCAAAGCCTCAATTTGAGCACTGTGTACCTTGTCTGGTAAGTCAGTATGTATTGTCATCATAAGTGCGCGAACCCGTCTTGTTCCCGTTGTATCTTTTCTGCTCAAAGCATCGGCTACGACATTAGCCTTTCCCGGGTGATACTTAATCGCACACTCATAATCATTCAACAACTCAACCCATCGTCGTTGTCTCATATTGAGTTCCTTCTGATCAAAGATATGTTGTAAACTCTTATGATCAGTGTAAATAGTACACTTAGTTCCATACAAGTAATGCCTCCAAATCTTTAAAGCAAAAACCACTGCTCCTAACTCCAAGTCATGAGTAGTGTAATTCTTTTCGTGTGTTCTTAGTTGTCTGGAAGCATAAGCGATCACTTTATCCCGTTGCATCAACACACATCCCAAACCCTGTCCAGATGCGTCACAATACACCGCAAAGTCTTCTGTTCCTTCCGGTAAGGACAGAATCGGTGCACTACAGAGTTTCTGTTTCAATAACTGGAATGCAGCTTCCTGTTTATCCGTCCAGTTATACTTTGTTCCTTTGTGCGTCAGAGCTGTAAGTGGTTGAGCGATCTTTGAGAAACCCTCAATGAATCGTCGATAATAACCCGCCAAACCAAGGAATTGTCGTACCTCGGTAGGGGTCTTTGGTGCTTCCCAATTCTTAATCGCCTCAATCTTTGCTGGATCAACATGTATACCCTTTTCATTAACTATATGACCCAGAAATTGTACTTCCCTCATCCAGAAATCACATTTCGAGAACTTAGCATACAGTTGTTCTTGTTTCAATAACTCTAGCAGTAATCGAAGATGTTCAGCATGTTCCTCCTCAGACTTTGAATAGATGAGAATGTCATCAATGAAAACAATGACAAACTTATCAAGATAAGGTTTACAAACACGATTCATGAGATCCATAAATACAGCTGGAGCGTTTGTCAACCCAAATGGCATGACCAAGAACTCATAATGGCCATAGCGCGTCCTGAATGCTGTCTTCGGAATATCCTCCTCCTGAACTCTTAGTTGATGATAACCAGACCTGAGATCAATCTTCGAGTAGTAACTCGAACCCTGCAACTGATCGAACAGATCGTCAATCCTAGGTAACGGATACCGATTCTTGATGGTAACCTTGTTCAATTCCCGGTAATCAATACACATACGGAAAGTCCCGTCCTTCTTCTTTACAAACAATACTGGAGCTCCCCACGGTGAAAAACTAGGTCGTATGAAACCCTTATCCAACAATTCTTGCAATTGTGTGGATAACTCTTGCATTTCTGACGGTGCAAGTCGATAAGGCGCCCTAGCTATCGGTGCTGCGTCTGGTGTAAGATCGATTCGGAATTCCACCTGTCTCACAGGCGGTAATCCCGGCAAGTCTTCTGGAAATACCTCCGGAAACTCACAAACTATAGGTATATCTTCAAGCTTCTTCTCAGCTACTGGCTTTTCAGTTATAAGTGCTATAACTGCCGTATGACCTTTCCGCAGACATTTGTGTGCCTTCATACAAGATATGAGACGCAGTGGCGTACTGATCTTTTCACCTTGTACATACAGTGTCTCTCCGTTTGTAAGAGGTATACGAACAATCTTTTCATGACATACTATTTCAGCCTGGTTTTTGGACAACCAGTCCATGCCAATGACTACATCAAAACTGCCTAAGGTAATAGGCATCAGATCAATCTCTAATGTTTGACCCATCAAATCAAGGATACATCCCTTATAAATGTTTTCTACTACAATGAACTTACCATCAGCTAATTCCACAGTGTATGGACTATCTAAGGCAGTGGGACTAACATTTAGCAACTTAACAAGTGAACTAGATACAAAGCTCCGATCGGCACCGGTGTCAAATAACATAGAGGCATAGTGATTATTTAAGAGGAACGTACCCGTAACAATGTTGGGATCCTCCCGCGCTTGACGTCCTCCGATCACAAACGCCCTGCCTCTAGCACCGTTGTTGTTGTTGTTATTGTTGTTGTTATTGTTGGTGCCATTTCCATTACCGTTGCCATTTCCATTTCCATTACCATTGTTGTCCCCGCCTTTCTTAAGTTGTGGGCAATCTTTCTTGAAATGGCCCATTTTGCCACACTCAAAACAACCTTTCTGAGCGTTGTTCTGGTTATTGTTCTGGTTGTTATTGTTGTTCTGCAGCTCTCCGCGACAATCTTTAGCCGCATGCCCAATCTTGCCACACCTCTGGCACTTTGCTTTGTCACACTGGTTACCCGCATGATGGTAACCACACCTGTTGCACTTGGGGTGCTTACCAATATAGCCCCCTGATGATGATGATTGTTGGCCACTGTTGGAATTATGATAGGACTTGTTTGAGTCCTGCTTCCTGTTCTGCTGTTGGTTGTTACCCTTGAAGTTGTTACTTTCCCACTTTCTCTTGTGATCTCCTACCTTGGTAGCAGATGTCCGCTTAGGCAGATTTCCCTGTAACACTGCCTGGTCAGTAAGCTGATGCGCTAGACGAACAGCTTGTTGGATGGTGGTGGGATTTGCTGAAGTAACCATCCCCTGAATCTGAGGCA
Source organism: Mikania micrantha (assembly GCA_009363875.1). Lineage (NCBI taxonomy): Eukaryota > Viridiplantae > Streptophyta > Magnoliopsida > Asterales > Asteraceae > Mikania > Mikania micrantha. Next base: position 51,888,207 of record CM018691.1, on the reverse strand, counting down.
CTAGTCCTCCAATGTATCTTTCAATCCACTTACTGGCTGGAGTAGCCATGTGTGGTAGCAGTCTGGCCAACTCATGTGACCTGGTTGTGTATTCCTCAATGTTTGACCCCTCCATTTTGAGGTGCCAATATTCTTCTTCCAATTTTTGCATTTCACTGCGAGGACAGTACTCTTCTCGCAGTAAGGTTTTGAAGTCATCCCATGTTAAGGCATTTGCCTCACCCAATCCCAGAGTCTGAACATTCGAGTTCCACCAGGTCAATGTTGGACCCTCCAATGTTCCCGTTGCAAACTTCACTTTGCTCTCGTTGGGGCAGTTGCACATTTCAAACACCGACTCAGCCTTTTCAATCCACCGAAGGAGTCCAATGGCCCCCTCCGACCCTTTGAAATTGTGAGGTTTGCAGTCCAAAAACATCTTGAACGTGCAGACTTGTGGATTAACCAATCCCCCAGCTGGACCATGTGGTCCTGTGTTATGTGTCTGAGCATACTGTGCAATAGCCTCCACGACTCTGTTGTTGATTAGATCGTTGAGCTCAGCAACAGTCATATGAACATTTCCCTCAGCCATTAGTTCCTATTTACAAGAAGTGTTAGCACGAATTCAAAATCCAATGTAACATGTGTAAGTAAAACAACAAACACAACATGTAATATAAGCCAACACAGCTGTTGAAAAAAAATAATTCTTCCATAAATAGAAACTTTCTTTGAGTACAATACTTTTGAAATGAAATACAAAATTTCAAACTACTAATGTAGGAACACAACCCGTTCCTAATAAGTTTAAATAAAACAAGAAGTAAAAGAAAAATAATCAGTCGTCCTCAACGGTGGATTCAGGATCGGACTCAGCAACTGGTGCTGGTTCCTCCTCCTCATCCTCATCCTCATCCTGTTCCTCATTCTCAACTACCACTAAATCCTCCAAAGCTTCAATCCTGCCCTCCAAGATCTCGGCTCGGTTCTCTGACTCCTCTAGACGACCAATCATGTTCACCATCTCATCCCGCATGTCATGAACTAGATGGGCAAGTTCATCCTGCCTCTCAATGGCATCCCATAACTCCTGAGATCTCTGTATAAGCTTGTCTTCTGTCTCATCCAAGTCCTCGCGCAACTTGGCGATCTCCTCCGCGTCCGTTCTTCGCCTCTTAGGCTCAGGAGCATCTAGTGCGGGTGGTGGGTGTGTAGATGGTCCTGCAGCATAGAGTCCCTGAGTATTCACCCATGGTGCCTCCTCCGGATCCTCATCCGGGTCCTCAACTGGATCCTCCTCTGGATCCTCCTCTGGATCCTCCTCTGGATCCTCGTCTGGATCCTCGTCTGGGTCTGAGTCATCCATCCCATACGGTGGAGGTGATGGAATAGGTGGTGGTGGTGATGATGGTGGTGCCGGAACTATCGGCTCCTCGTCCTCGGAATCATCAATGATAACATAAGGAACTGATGATGAAGCCATGCCTGTTACATAATATCATATGTAAGTGCAGTGCCATGGAATACGTAAGCAAGTCAATTACATAATGTCATATGTAATTTCTAAGCAGTATGTGTAAACATGTGTGTCTAATGTCTAACAGTCATAGTCTAGGCCTACAAATGCAAACCTAGTTCGCTATAACCAATGTCTCTGATACCAATCTGTCACACCCCCAATTTCAACTAACGGAATCATACCGTTTGGGAACGTGACAAACCAGGATCTCAGATCATTAGACATAGCGAAGACCTCTATATGAATTTCAAAACATACGTTGGTCTTTAAAACATAATATTCAGAGTTTACAAAAAGTTGCGGAAGCGTTTCAAATCGAAACAAATAAACTGTTGATAAGTAAAACATTACAAATCAAAATACTGAAATATTCAAATTCAAATGTTCAAAGTTTATAATGCATGAGACTCTATCTTCCTAGTCCATGCCAGCCGTTACGCGCGCCTTAGCGTCCTGAGAAAACATGCAAATCAAGTCAACACAATGGTTGGTGCATAACACAGGTTTTAAGTAATCATAGTGTTCAAAACATCAGTTTGAATAACAAGTTTGTAGATAACATAATCACAATTGCACAGTCATGATAGCTAGTCATATAAACTATTTACATACGTGTTCGACACCGAAGCTGACTAGTTGTCATGCTATAGCATGTTTTCGCCTTGCCACTATTGTCTATCACAACAATAGTAAAAATTGTGTTTGGTCAGTCAAACACCTGCGTAGATCCCATCTACCAGGTGAGGTTTGTCAAACCTAATAGATCTATTTCCAACTACCACGCTTTGCATTACAGCAAACTAAACGGTTCGAGGTGTGTAAGGACTTTCAAGTTGATATGTTTTCACATAATGTAAACAGATAACTCATGCAAGTGATATGTATCTAAAAATCAGTTTGTTGCACATGTTTTCTCCCCCAAAACAGTTTAAAATAAGAAAGGGGCCGTGTACGCACCTTTGATGATAGTAGAATGATCACACACTAAAAGCTCGTGAAAGAAATCCTTCTACGAAGAATCTGTGTTTAAACAATAACCTACAGTTATTCAGAATGTCGTTTTGTGATTGAAATCACATACGTATCAACATACGTATGTTAAAGTGTGAGAATTAGGCATACGGAAGTACGCGTGCTTTTGAAATCGTTTAAATAAAATCACATTTGATTTTATTTAATTAAACGTAATTATACGCGATTTCGTGTTCGGATTAAAATATAAATTTTATTATCCTAACACGTTCGTATTCTAATTACGGTTCCAACGCAACTTGAACGAATCGAATCGGAGTTCGTATGTGGAAGATATTTCAAAAATACTAAAAATGAATTAAAACCCAAAAAACTGGTGGAACCCGGATTCGAACCCGCGACCACACCCTCACAACACACCCATCCTACCACTCCGGCCCGCTAGGGTATCGCACAAGGATTCCAGAATAAATTGTTTTAAGTACTCAACAAACCGGTTTCTCTTTTGATATTATAGCCGAAGCATTCAATCCCCAATTGACCACGAATTCGAATTCTATCAAACCTAAAACCATAGGGCTATTATTCCTTGAATCCAACCGATCCTAATAATGGTTTTAATTCCAAATTGAGTTGATATAACTCACTTAGTTTGGTTGTATAAACGTTCGAACTCAAATCTAAATTCCTCACTAAAAACTAACAATTTGTGATGATATTAAGAAATTGATATGTGGATACACATGATCGGTGGTTTCTGAATCAGGAAACACCATTCGATTTGATTTTTAAACTTATCATCTCGAAAACCCCCAATTCACTTCCCTTCAAGAACCCTAATTGTCGAATTCTTACTATTCGATATCATTTCGTGAAATTCACATACAGGCTTTATTAATCGGGGTTCTCTGAAACTAAAAATAGCAATTGATTTGATTCTCGACTCAATTTAAATCAAAACCCCCAAATGCGTTTTCACTTAGAACCCTAGAAATCGAATTCCTATTATTCGCATTTTATTGATGAAATTAACCTATGGATTACATTTAAAACACAATTCCGAAACTGTTGGTGAGTTTTAATTTGACTACTAAACTTGTTTAAGCAGAAATCCCCAAAATCGTTCTTATTTAGAACCCTAGAACTCAAATTCCAAACATTCGTTGTTAGAACATGGAATTAACATAGGGTTATGTTTAATCGGCTATTTTAGAGTGTGTAGAAACAATTTCTTACCTGTTTTGATACCCGATTGATGAATCTCGACTTTAGAATGCTTCTTCGGCCGACCCTATATCGACTTCGACTATCCGCAACTCCTGGGTTTGAATTGATGTATGCTAGAGTTGCTAAAAGTGCCGATTATAGTGTGATAAGGTTCAATTGTGTGGGTTTCGGTCGAATTGTATGAGCTTGCATATGCTAGTAACGGCTTTAAGGAAATAGATCGATATTTGAGTTTAATTCAGCAATTATGATCATGTTAACTGATAATAACCGCTGGCTACCATCATTAGATGTTTTATGTACCATCAATTCGATTAATTGCATCATAAAAGTTCGAAATTCATAACTCCCCTTGTATACATGAACGAATTTTGACTTTTAGGAGTCAAAATTGTGTATTTTGACAAATCACTAGTTAATTCTTACAATTCTAAGCGTTCTAGATTTGTTTTGCTTAATTCTTACTTCTATATACTAATCCGGATCAATCACATATTGTTTTCGATTTACAAAGCTACTTTAAAAATCCCTAATTACCACTACATAGGCCAATTAGAACATTGTAAAGTTCAATTAAACTAATTTGACTTCTCAAATATAATTGGCCTTCACTGGGCCTTCCTGGGCCTACCTTGGCCTTCCCTGGGCCTGCTTTGTTCACATTGGGCCTTTTCTTGAACTTATTGGGCCTTACTGGGCCTCTCTTGACTTATTGGGCCTACATTAGCTCTGTTGGGCCTACATAGACTTCGTTGGGCCTAATTGATCTTGTTGAGTCTTCCTTGACCTTACTGGACTTTCTTTGGCTCTACTGGGCCTTCATTGGTCTTGTTGGGCCTTCATTGGCCTTGTTGGGCCTGTTGGACCTTCATTGGTCTTATTGGGCCTTGATTGGCCTTATTGGGCCTGTGATAGCACCAACTCCCGTTAACAAGGTTAGTGTGAAAAGTCGGATTGTCACATCATCCCCTTGTTGAAGGAATTTTCGTCCCGAAAATTAGCAAGTGTTAAGAGTAGTTAGGAAACTACTTACGAGTTTAAATCGTACGTGTTAGTGTGATTTGATCATTCTGTGTGCTTGTGTGTACTCACACACAAAGTCTAATGCTTGCAACATCACAACTCAACTGTGATTGTTCAATGTAACTGTTTTGCGTGTACACTAGTTAGTTCACCTAACTGTGACTATTTGTGTTTGATCATACTGTGTTGTGTAACCTCACACATAGTGAGTGTCTGAAACTGTTTGTACTATGCAACCCCGCACATAGCAAAGTGTATGTAACCTCACACATAGTGAGTGTCTGAAACTGTTTGTACTATGCAACCCCGCACATAGCAAAGTGTATGTAACCAATGTACTATGCAACCCCGCACATAGCAAAATGTATATAACCAATGTACTATGCAACCCCGCACATAGCAAAATGTATGTAATCAATCGTGTATGTACTACCATAACATGTAACATATGAAATGTAGCACATAAAACATATAAAATGTAATGTAGCACAAATATTTGTAACAAAATCAATTGAATAAATAAAACGTTTGTGCTTACAGTTTGAAATTTGCAGTGTTGATGTGTGAAAGCATCACGTCATCCCCTTGTTGAAGGAAATTTCGTCCCGAAATTTAACGTGCGCTCTCAGTGTTAGCAGTAGCTGTCTTGAATAGATGAGGATATTTCTTCATCATTTGATCTTCTCGTTCCCATGTGAATTCAGGACCCCGTCTTGAATTCCATCGGACTTTGACTATCGGAATCTTGCTTTGCTTCAGTTGTTTGACCTCTCGGTCCATGATTTCTGCTGGTTCTTCAATGAACCGCAGTTGTTCATCTACTTGTATTTCTTCCAACGGTACAATCAATGTCTCGTCAGAAAGACGTTTCTTTAAGTTCGACACATGAAACACATCATGAACTCCACTGAGTTCATCTGGTAGTTTGAGTTGATACGCAACCGGACCAATCCTTTTCAGAATCTCAAAAGGTCCTACGTAACGTGGACTAAGCTTCCCACGCTTGCCAAATCATATCACACCTTTCCAAGGTGATACCTTTAGAAGAACTCGGTCTCCTACTTGAAATTCCAACGGCTTGCGACGTTTGTCTGCATAACTCTTCTGTCGATCCCGAGCTGCTGCCATACGATTCCGGATTTGAACTATCTTCTCTGTCGTTTCGTGCACCAGTTCAGGACCTGTTAACTGACTGTCACCAATTTCAGCCCAGCAAACTGGTGAACGACATTTGCGACCATACAAAGCTTCAAACGGTGCTGCTTGAATACTTGTATGATAACTATTATTGTAAGAGAATTCCACCAACGGTAAATGATTCTCCCAGCTGTCACCAAAGTCAATTACACAAGCTCGCAACATATCCTCGAGCGTTTGAATCGTTCGTTCACTTTGACCATCGGTCTGTGGGTGATAAGCTGTACTCATATCCAAGCGAGTCCCCAATGACTTATGAAGAGATTTCCAAAAGTTGGAAGTAAACCGGGCATCCCGATCTGATATGATAGAGATTGGCACGCCATGCCGTGCTACTATTTCCTTGATGTAAATGCGAGTCAGTTTCTCCATCTTATCAGTTTCCTTGATTGCTAAGAAGTGTGCAGATTTCGTTAATCGATCGACAATTACCCATATCGTATCACAACCACTCGGTGTACGGGGTAACTTGGTAATGAAATCCATCGAAATCTGTTCCCACTTCCACATCGGTATCTCTGGTTGTTGCAGTAAACCAGATGGCTTCTGATATTCAACTTTGACTTTCGAACAAGTCAAACATTTGCTAACGTACTTAGCAATATCAGCTTTCATGTGAGGCCACCAATACAGTGCCTTCAAGTCATGGTACATCTTGTCTGATCCCGGATGGACTGAATATCTAGACTTGTGTGCTTCGTCCATCACGAGTTCCCTTAAACCTCCATACAAAGGTATCCACATTCGATCAATGAAATAACGAATTCCATCAGGTTTAACATTCAATTGTTCTTCCATTCCTCGTAAAGATTCCGGTACTAAGTTTTCCGCTTTCAAAGCCTCAATTTGAGCACTGTGTACCTTGTCTGGTAAGTCAGTATGTATTGTCATCATAAGTGCGCGAACCCGTCTTGTTCCCGTTGTATCTTTTCTGCTCAAAGCATCGGCTACGACATTAGCCTTTCCCGGGTGATACTTAATCGCACACTCATAATCATTCAACAACTCAACCCATCGTCGTTGTCTCATATTGAGTTCCTTCTGATCAAAGATATGTTGTAAACTCTTATGATCAGTGTAAATAGTACACTTAGTTCCATACAAGTAATGCCTCCAAATCTTTAAAGCAAAAACCACTGCTCCTAACTCCAAGTCATGAGTAGTGTAATTCTTTTCGTGTGTTCTTAGTTGTCTGGAAGCATAAGCGATCACTTTATCCCGTTGCATCAACACACATCCCAAACCCTGTCCAGATGCGTCACAATACACCGCAAAGTCTTCTGTTCCTTCCGGTAAGGACAGAATCGGTGCACTACAGAGTTTCTGTTTCAATAACTGGGCCTTCATTGGTCTTGTTGGGCCTTCATTGGCCTTGTTGGGCCTGTTGGACCTTCATTGGTCTTATTGGGCCTTGATTGGCCTTATTGGGCCTGTGATAGCACCAACTCCCGTTAACAAGGTTAGTGTGAAAAGTCGGATTGTCACAGAAATTGTTGCCACTTTTTGTTCAACAAGTACTTCAATTGTTTCATCACCTATAATTTGATAACTTTTTAATATTGATTTTTGGATTTAATATAATTTACACTAATGTAATTGCAATTTATCTATACTAATGCAAGTAGACATATACTTAAAATAATATAACGAACAATGTTAGACTTTGTAACTAATTTAACCCAGCCTACTCTAAACACTATTCAACATCTTCATCTTGTATAAAATATGATTATATATAAAAAAGGAAACTAACCTTTAAGATCAAATGTTTTGGCTGTGACATCCGCAGGCTCACCTTGCATCAAAATGAAACAATCATTTATAAATCAACATTAGCTCATTCTTTTATAAACGATTACGACTAATTATACACCTCGTGAAGCATATTCTTGTGTTTCTGCCCATTCTTGAGTTAAACCTAAACTGTAAGATGGCATATCATGTTGTTTGACTCCATGTTCTCCTTCTATTGCAATTTTTACACATGGTAATTTATAATTACACTCAAAATACCATTTTTTAGATAAAATATATCACACTATTTTATATACATATCCAACAAACTAACCTTTACAATTGAAAACGTTGGCCTCTTTTTGGTCAAGAAGTACTTCAACTGTTTCATCACCTATAATAGACAATATTTAATTTGCTTTGTAATTTTATCCCATCTTACTCTTAACACCATTCAACATCTTCATCTTTTTTCAAATAGAAATATACATATAAAAGGAAACTAACCATTAAGAGAAATGACATCAATTCTGACATCGTCTTCAACACCTTCACCTTTTATACAATAGCAAACATTAGTTCAATATTTCTCATTATTAGTTCTCTTTGTACAATACTTCTATATCTCCAATTAGATACCTGAAATAGTGTTTGGTTTTTTAATTTCTTCCCATTCTTGAGTTAGACCTAAACTGTATGATGGCATTTCATTTGGCTTTAACCCTATTCCAGCTTCGATTTTTCTACCTGTAACAATTCATATGATAAGAAAATATTTCAACATAAAATTTTACAGTTGTTGTAATCCAAATATACGACTTACATAATACACTTATTAATTACAGATTTACAATTAGCCTTATAATACTCATATTAATTACACAATTACAATTATGTAGATTACATTTTTAGAATAAAAACTAAAATAATTAGCCTTACAATACTCATATTAATCATAGATTTACAATGATACAGGATTACGAATTTAGTAACTTTTTGCATAATTACAATGATGTAGATTACCAATAAAAGTTATTTTTTGCATACTTACAATGATGTAGATTACAAATAAAAGTTATTTCTAAACCAGTTAAACTAACCTGTATCATAACCCTTCATCTCCACATTATGACCTACAAACATTCCCAATTACTTGGTCAAACAATCATCTAGAACACACTTATATATGAAATTATTCCAAAAGTTGCAATGTATTAAGAATAGATAATTCGTTATCTACACCTTCTCCTGGTCATCATCTGTTAAACCTGACTTACTATTATAAATTTCTTCATAACTTGAACAGATGACTTCTAATCTTGCATCCTCTTTATTTTTCTTATACAAAAACTGATTCTCTTCTCTATTTCCCTTTTCTTTTCAAAATTGTTTCTAAGCATCCTTTGTATCCCTTTAAGTTGCTCCTGTGTTAAAGGAAACAAAAGTATTTATAAACATTTACAACCAACATTAAAACTATTTTCTCATACCTCGAAACCTATGTCATCAAATGTAATCTTCGATCCTTCTATGTTTTCTTGATTCTCGGTTGACCACTCTAACTTTGCCATCTTCATAATCTCACCATCTCCAAAACGACTACTAGCTACTTCTACGTGCTCACGCCCCTTAAGCCTATCCAAATCCTAAAATTTAATTGGAGGTACATGCATATCCACATTCATTCCATTAATCTTCACATTGCCCACATACATAAGCTATGAAATATGACATGTTAGTGTTTGTATATTTGAATGTATATATTGACAATTTACATTGATGTAAATTACATTATTGTATTAAAATTTAGTATAAAGTAATGATTAGATACCGTTAGTATTGTCAGCCCACCTTTGAATGGTGATGTTGCCTGTCTTTCCCATCCCCTTTTACAATCTTTCAACCTACTGATAATGTACTTACACCAATTTATTTTTCCCACATCAGTGTCATCAAATAATCCAACACATCTAGTTTACATTTACCATGTGCATAACACTCTACCATTGGTGAAATAAACAACACCAGGAAATCTAATTGGAAATTTAATGAAACATCATCATAATTTTTAATAATCCGGCTTACAATATTAGAAGGTGTAATGTAATCCTTGTCATATTTTTTTCTCCATCCAGTCACACCTAGTGTCCATACCTTTTTTGCATCTCTAGATAGCAGGTCAACACCATCTTTTGGAACACCAAGCAAGTTATGCAATGACTCTTCGTCAACCTTAATGTTTCCACATGGAACTCTAATTTCCATGTACACTTCATCAAACATATCAACCACATAAAAGCTCATTCTTTGAGGCACCCCCTCTACCTGTTACAAAAGCAGCCCACCAAAACCCATCTGTTTTACCACCTGTTTTTGTTGACTACCTAGTTTTCTAATTGCATTGAAGAGTTGTTTTGGAGAGCATCTATTAAATATTATAGGATATTTCCCTACCACAACCTGATTTTCTACACCTATACCACCAGTCACCTTCTTTTTCCCCTTTAATTTACCTGTAAAATTACAAATCTATATAATTATTTTTTTCTACATGATACCTATAACAAAATATACGCTTTTTACACACATGCTTTTTGTTTCTTTCCTTTTGTTCCATTATGTGTCTCATCCAACTCAGTATCTGTATAAACTACACCGCACAATAAAGAATCAAATAGTTTAATGATCGATATAATAATTAAATAGAGCTTTGAATTTCAAATAAGTAGTAACAAATCAATTACAGTAATTTTAATTTTAAATTATTAAACTTTCTCCAGTAGGTTTGTGTTAGAATTTAATTACAGTATTGTATAAATACCTAACAAAAGATTTTCCTAAATTAATGTTGTACTATTTTTAGTTTAACATTGTTACAATGTTGATTTATTTTTAAATCTTACAAATTGATATACAATTTGGGAAAACTTAAACAGAAATGTACAATAAGAATTAAATTAAAGTAGTCACATAATCTATAATATTCAACTTTATTTTGCAATAACCTAATGAAAACTTAAACAGAAATGTTCGGTGCTCTCTATGTCACTATTCGAGCCTATGGTTATAGTCTAGGTCTCTAAGTCAACCTAATTATCTATAACCTGTGGCTCTGATACCACCCTGTCACACCCCCACCTCTTGTCACCTGTTGATGATGTCACTGAGAAGATTGCAAAAGCATAGTGGTGATGTCTCAGAGATGAGGGGTGACTTACTTGATCCAATATCATAACACACAGATTAACTTAAAGTAAATATATTACAAGGATGTCGTAATCACAACCAACATTACATTATATAAACTAAGTTATTACATTATTTAATTTACTTAATTACAAATTTATACATAAGGTGCATCCTCACCTGAAAGTCACTGTTTCCCTGCAAAAAGGTTTAGATTTAAAACGTCAGCACAAAGACGTTGAGTTCGTAAAGTTCATGTTCAACAATATGATATGATGTACAAGTTCACAAAATGTCCAGTTCCAGATAACCATGGGACCCGTATCTAGTTCCTTTCGGACGTTCTGTTCTTGTTCTATAAAGATACTACCCGTCGGTACATATCTTAGTGCCTCATTGTCTTAATGTCTATCACTACATTAAGCAGTTCTGGAAACAGATAACAAACATTTACACCAAGGGGAATTGCAAGCTCCCGGAAAATGGGTTGTCAGCCGATAGTACTATCATTGTTTTCTGTTCGGCCCCACATGGGTTCACTACATACAGTTTAGAAATGAGGACTTATAAATTCAGTGATAGTGTTATGTTCTACAGGCAAAATCCCATGAAATCCACAAGTTCTCAACAATCACATGAAATCACGTAGATAACATTGATACATATCATATAGTTATGAAAAGTTTCACAGTGCTACCCCGTCGTTTATAAAAGATTAAAAAGAAAAGGGGTTGTACGAAACTCACCTGATAATTTAGTAGTAGCAAAATATCACCCAACCGATAGTAATAGAGCGATCCTGCATTTAGTTATGTTTAATGAGTTATTTATGTACTAACTTACTGATTAGATCTTTCTGAAAGTCCAATGTCAAAGACATTGCCTTAACAGTCATCAAACTGAGGTTAAGTATTTAATTAGTTATTTTAATGTTATATCATACAATATATGATAATTTAGGAACCTACATGGATTAAGGTTCCTAATCCAAGGTTGACGACACACTTGATTAATCTGAACAATCTCGGATTAATCAAATAGTTAATGTTGTTGATTATAGTCCTTTAACAGTTTCTAGATAGATTAATGGCTTAGAAATGATCAATCCTTGTTATTGATTACCCAAATATCATGAAATATCACAATGTAGTATTAGAATAGGTTTAATAACCTTGTTTAACATCCTAATCTGACTGTTATCATAAACATCTGATAATCGTTCCAATAAGTATGTTAATGATTGTGATTAGTTTGAAACACTTGGACTTAACCTTGCATTTCAAAGATTAATCAAACTAATCACCTACATTGTCATAATCAAATGGTTTAAACCATTATAATCATGGGTATGATTTCACGCAAACCGGGCATTACAACGGATCAAAACAAGGATTTACCTGTTAGAACATCATGTTTTTCGTTTATAATCAATCCTAGCCATCATCTAGGCAATAATCAACATCCTAGCTATCTCATTACCTTCAAAAACAAGATCTAATCAATCAAAAGCAAACTAAAAGGTTAAAACGAATCATTACCTAATCAAACGGAGTTTTAACCGTAGAATAGCGATTAGTACTTGTAAACATGATCCCTGGTGCGATCCGTGGACTTTGGCAGCTTCAAATTTGAATTTAGATGATGAAAAGCTCGTCTGGTATGTGTTTTGTGCGTATATGTTTGAGAGAAAACGTAAATGAATAATCTGCATGAATTCTAATGAAGATAACCAAGTTTATCCACCGCCTCACTCGTTGCGTACCGCGAAGAAGAGCAAAACAAGGCATCGCGTACCGCGAAGAAAATCGGAGAAATCAGATATTTTTCAACTGTCGCGTACCACTGAGAACCCTCAACCCATCCTTAGCGTATCGTGACGAGCCCAGCAGTTCAATACTTAGAAATTTTTCTTCGTTTTTCGATTCTGGACAATCCACAACTCCGTTTCGCACACGGTTTTCGCCCACGTTCATCATTTCTCTCATACTTTCAATCTGTAATAATTACAATCATCAATTCAACGAGGATTTCTAGAACGACCACATGTGCTCATGTCATCGATGATGTAATTCTCAACTGCAATTGTCACAGTCTCCTCATGTTAGAGAAATTTCGTCCCGAAATTTAGTGAAGACTTACATGATGACAATCATTTTTTTGAGAATAGATGTGGGTACTTTGTTTTCATTCAATCTTCACGTTCCCACGTATACTCAGGTCCTCGTTGCGAGTTCCATCGTACTTTGACAATTGGTATGCGACTTCGTTCCAATACTTTCACTTCTCGATCCATCACCTCTACTGGTTCTTCTCTGAACTGAAGTTTTTCATCAATTTGAATCTCATCGAGAGGTACGATCAATGATTCGTCAATTAGGCACTTTTTTAGATTTGATACGTGAAAGACATCATGGATATTACTAAGTTCAAGAGGTAGTTCAAGTCTATAGGCTACTGATCCAATTCGTTCAAGAATTTTGAATGGTCCTACAAATCTTGGTGAAAGCTTACCTCTCTTTTCAAATCTAAAAATGCCCTTCCAAGGTGAAACTTTCAACATTACTCGATCACCTATTTGGAATTCTAAAGGTCTACGACGATTATCAGCTTAACTCTTTTGACGATCGAGAGCAGCCTTAATTCATTCTTGAATGAGTGCTATCTTATCAGTTGTTTCTTGAATGAATTCTGGGCCTATGATCTGACTCTCACCTACCTCAGACCAACAGATAGGTGACCTACACTTGCGTCCATAAAGCGCTTCGAATGGAGCGCATTGAATACTAGTATGGTAGCTGTTATTGTATGAGAATTCAACAAGTGGAAGATGAATATCCTAGCTGCCTCCAAAATCAATCACACAACTTCTGAGCATATCTTCTAGAGTTTGATTTGTTCGTTCAGTCTGCCCGTCTGTTTGTGGATGATAAGCTGTGCTCATATTGATTTGCGTGCCCAAAGCATTCTGAAGAGTTTGCCAAAATCGTGACATAAATCGACTATCTCTGTCAGAAATGATAGAGATTGGTACTCCATGTCGAGATACAATCTCATTAACATAGAGTTTAGCGAGTCGATCCGAAGAATAGTCTTCTCGGATGGGTAAGAAATGCGCAAATTTAGTAAGGCGATCAACAATGACCCATATAGAGTCATGATTAGGTGATGTTCTGGGTAATTTAGTGATGAAATCCATAGAGATCTGATCCCATTTCCACATGGGAATTTCAGGTTGTTGTAATAACTCAGAAGGTTGTTGATGTTCAGCCTTAACTTTAAGACATGTTATACATCGATCCACGTATTCTGCTATGTGTTTCTTCATTCCAGGTGTAACACCCCGAGCCGGCGGGGTAGGATCGGGTTTCCCCGACGGGCGGAAGGTTCCCGGTGCGCGATATCGTGAGTGATAATCGAAATGATCAGATTGTTTACATTGCACATGATATATAAATCATAAACTTGCTAGAATAAAATAGAATTACAAAGTTAAATTACATCAGTTAAGTTTATAATTTAACAATGTAAATCTACTATAACATCATAAATCTTCAATCTTGTATCTGCACAAGATATACAAAATAACTGTGTATAATGTCCAAAAGTATGCAGGTCCAAAAGCTAGGTCCTCTATCTGTAACCTAGTCCAAAAGAAACAACTCTTCAGTTGACCTGTTCGTCACCTGAGAAGTCATGCAAAAATAAAGTCAACACATGGCTGGTGAGTTCATATAGTTTTAGTAATCGAAAATGATTTGAAAACCTCCTTTGGTAAAAACCCTAACCTCATTAACACCACATGTAATATCCACATCGGTATGCTTATATAAAAGGCATATGTAAGGGACAAGCCCTAGCCAACATCCCACCACATACTAATATGCATATGACACAACTGTTAATGATAATTAAGCATTTTTACCCTACACACCTCTGATTCAGATTATGATTTCCAAAATTTGATTTACCGCTGCTCCTCTTGAGTTCATCATAGTTACATGATTTCCCAAAAGTCAATGATAGAAATAAAATGTTAAATATTTAATTAAATAAATAAATAAAACATTTAAATACAACTAAGACATGATGATTGGGCCTTATTTGACTCAATCAATTAGACTTAGTTGTTGGTGGTTGTCCAAGTTGTAACCTCTCACACGTGACCCATGCCAGGCATAACTCACAAGGAGTACACCTGAACTGACCGGGATTTTAATGTTTTGCCCTTACAGCTTGACCCAATGGTCTTCTGTACATGCGGGGACTTTAAGGATATCCTTTGATTCTTGATCTCTTTTATTCTCTTGATATGACTTTGATATTGATTTCCTTTGATAGTTCATGTTATTGCCCGTATAGCCTGACTACAAGAGTCTTCTATACCTGAAGGGGACTTTATATGTGTGTTACACGTGGGCTTCATTCCCTATACAACTGACATCCACCTTAACTCAAATATTAATGACTTTATTAGATTGTAATGATTTCATTATTTCAATGATTCACACACATTTATGATTTCTGATTCCTTGAGTCACTTGATCTTGATCTTTAGAATTTCCATGATTCACAATGATAATTGATTCTTGATAATGATTCTTTGTTCTCAGATTCCACACTGAATTAGATTTCCTTTGAATATGATCTTTTGTTTTAGTTCATTTGATTTCACTTTGAATTTAGATTCTTGAATTTGAGCTTGATGGCCTAGGGGTTTATTTAGAGTTTAAATTTAAAGTATTACTCATAAGAGTACTTTAATTAACTTGATAATTTGATTCTGTTTAATAATTGCCTAGACAGGAGTCTGGGAGTATCAACAAACATATATATGTAAAACATATTATAAATAAAAGCATTTAAATCAACAGTTTAAAATAAAACAGTTTACGCATGCTTCTCAGCCCCGCGTTTTAAAACAAAAATGTTTAGAAAAGAGGCAATGAACTCACCTGTGCTGCTATGTAAATGATCTAACACAAAATGCGCGCTCTTGTTGTAGCTTAGGTTTCTTCGGTTCCTGAGTTGTTTTATAAGAGTATGAATACGATAAGTACGCGTAATAGTCGTCAGATATAAGGTTTGGTCTTTGTGTGTGTAACTAAGTGTCCTAATCTCTAGTGAACTTCTAAGATTTAATCTAAATTATCTAGTTCAATTACCCATTTAAACTCCCAATTCCCATGTTTAATTACAACACTTATAATTAAATTTTACAAAAATTTGGGCAGAGTCTCCTCTGTATCTCGTTCAAATCCAGACAATTATATTGTCTATTTTACAACAAAATCCCAATCAATGATATTACATCTAACTTTTATAACTAAATAAACTTAAAAGAAACCAATGACATTTATAAATGACATTTCCAACTAAACAAGATTTTAGAAATTATAAAATTAACTTTTATAAATTTATAACACCTTCATTATGTAAACATCATTACTTGAGTTTAAGTAATCACTTAAGGTATGATGGGCTTAATTAAGCCCCATTGGGCCCACTTAGGCCCAATGACAACCTTTGGTTTCAATTGAATATCCTTGCTTTTTAATTGACCATGATTCAAATCCTTAAATGGTCTCATGTAGATAATTACACATCTAAGTGAATTATCATTTATAAACATTCCGTAATGTAAATGTTGATAACCTAGTTCATCACTTGATCTTAAACCCCTTGTTATATGTCCTTAATGCTCTCATTTTTAATAACCAATTGTTACCCAAGATTTAGTATCTTATGTCATTCCCATGCACACCCACATATTCCATGCACACACATATTTATTTCCATACATGCATGCACCTTTTATGATCAACTTCTCATGAAATGCTAAATTTAATGGTCCATTAATCATTCCCTAGGTTATAACATTATTTTCATTGATCCTAGACCCATATTAACCCCATTAAACAACTCCTAGGTTCGACATGTTGCCCAGGGCAGCGAACCTATGGTCTTAACCCATAGGTTCGGCTGAGTTATACCATGTAAAGGTTCGGCTACATCACAAGTGGTCCTAGGGTTCGGCTGCCATCTACCCTAGGTTCGTGAACTGCATGGTTCGCCATAGGCTCGGCTAGGGTTCGGCCACTAGGAAGGTTTGGCCGGGGTTAGTGAGTGTAGCAGGTTCGTGGCAGGTAACCATAGGTTCGTTGCAGAGAGGTTCGTGGCTGATAGGGTTCACCACCCTCTCCTTCCACCCAAGAAGGGTTCGGCCGATCTGATGGTCCACGAACCTGCATTCTTTCTTCCTTGTTTGCGGCTCCAATCTGTTATAAACACATTCCTGACAATACCTAAACGTGTATACACCTTCATCTAAGTGTTTTAAGTGTTTAATATCGATTATAGTAGTCAAAACCACATGAACTCTTGAAAACCCTATAAAACCGAATTTAAAATGGATATTTACCTTAGCTTTCGTGGATGAAAGTTCAAAAGTTCAAAATACTTGTACTTCTGTAATCTACAAGATGAGAGGATCGTAATGACACTTAGAACACTTGAATCCACTAAGATTTGAGCTTCAAAACTTAGAGAGAAGATTGAATCTTGAAAAAGAACTAGAGAGAGAGGGAGTAGGACGAGATTGAGAGAGAGATGGGTGAAATGGTGGTGTTTGTGGCATTTAATGCCCACATTAAATGTGGGATAAATACCCGATCGTTCGGTCTCGTTCGGTTTCGAGTAAAGTGCCGGTTAGTGTGGTTTTCGCGGCGAAAAGACACGGTTTATAAAATTAGAAATCATTTAATTATTCTAGGTTGTGATTCCTAATAAATTAACTATTATCTTTTGCTTATTTAAATTTAAAATATTTAATTAACTGTTTAAATTGAATCGTACGGTCGTCGCGCGTATTCGTTCGAATTGTCACCCGTACGAACACGACGATAACTATACTTTTCAATATTGTTTTCTAATTATAGAATATCATTCAGAACGTTAAACTTTCAGACATATTCGTACAGATCGTCACCTATACGAATAACCCGTCAATTTAGCATTCACGTAACGATATTTGTGTTGTTTTGTTCTATAAGGCCTCACATACGTTTATACATACTAAATCTTAACAAATAATCACATGATAATTCTGTGTTGCCAGATAATTATATGACTCAAGAACCAGTGTTCTGAACTGTGTTTCTGTTAAATGTTTCTGAATTTGTTCTATGATAACACGAACTGATAATGATAAATGATATGAATATGAAACGTACTGAAATGTATATGGTTCGTACCTGTTTTACTGTTCATATACTGTAGAGATCACTGTTCCGGTGACGATTCCGGCACTGATGTTACAGTCTCCCCTTGTTAGAGGAATTTCGTCCCGAAATTTAAGAGTTGTTATCGGGTACAGCTTCCTCTTCAAACAGTTGGGGATACTTTGACTTCATGTGATCTTTACGTTCCCAAGTAAACTCGGGCTCGCGTCTTGAGTTCCATCGAACCTTTACAATAGGAATACGGCTTCGCCTCAGTTGTTTAACCTTGCGATCCATAATCTCCAAAGGTTCCTCAATAAAGTGTAACTGTTCATCGACTTGAATTTCTTCCATCGAAATGACAAGTGATTCATCAGTAAGCATTTCTTTAGGTTTGAGACGTGAAACACATCATGCACCCCCCTGAGTTCATCCGGTAATCTCAGTCGATAAGCTACAAGACTAATACGTTTGGTGATTTCGAACGGTCCTACGTATAGTGGTGCTAATTTGCCTTTCGTTCCAAATCGTACAACGCCTTTCCATGGGGATACCGTCAACATTACATGGTCTCCCACTTGGAATTCCAACGGCTTGCGTCGTTTGTCGGCGTAACTCTTTTGTCTGCTCCTTGTAGCTTGTAGTCTTCTTTGAATCTGAGCTATCTTGTCAGTGGTTTCTTAAATAAGTTCTGGCCCAGTTATTCGATTGTCTCCAACTTCAGTCCAACAGATCGGTGATCGACATTTCCGGCCATAAAGAGCCTCGAATGGTGCACATCCGATACTGCTGTGATAACTGTTATTGTAGTAGAACTCGATTAGTGGCAAATGGGAGTCCCAGTTTCCACCGAAGTCCAATACACATGTTCTCAGCATGTCCTCTAGGGTCTGGATAGTACGTTCGCTTTGACCATTCGTTTGTGGATGGTAAGCTGTACTCAGGTTTAACTGTGTTCCTAGAGATTTCTGCAGTGATTGCCAGAACCTTGATGTGAATCTGTTGTCTCTGTCAGAAATAATAGACAATGGCACACCGTGGCGTGCCAATATCTCATTGATGTATAATCTTGCCAATTTATCCATCGTGAAGGTCTCACGCATAGGCAAGAAGTGAGCAGATTTGGTTAAACGATCAATGATCACCCAAATTGTATCATGACCACTGGAAGTGCGGGGTAGCTTGGTAATGAAATCCATAGCTATTTGTTCCCACTTCCAGAGTGGAATCTCAGGCTGTTCCAGTAGACCAGACGGTCTCTGGTGTTCCGCCTTTACCTTCGCACACGTTAGGCATTGGCCGACGTATTCGGCTATGTCCTTCTTCATTCCAGGCCACCAATAAAATCCACGCAAGTCTTGGTACATTTTATCAGCGCCTGGATGGACGGAGTATTTAGTCTTGTGTGCTTCATCAAAGAAAAGTTTTCTCAATTCATCTACCGCCGGTATCCATATACGTTCCCGGTAGTAGATCATTCCATCAGGTTTCGTGTCGAACTGTTTCTCTGCTCCGCAATCAAGTTCCTTTTTCAGATTTCCTCGGTCAAGGGATTCTTGTTGTGCTTGAGTAATCTTGTCACTTAAACTGGTCTGCACGGTTATCCCCATTGCTCTAATACGTAGGGGTTGGACCCGTTCCTTCCGCCTCAAGGCGTCAGCTACAACGTTCACCTTTCCTGGATGGTACTTGATCACACAGTCGTAATCATTCAGAAGTTGAACCCAATGGCGTTGTCGCATGTTGAGTTCCTTCTGATCAAAGATGTGTTGCAGACTTTTGTGATCAGTGAATATGGTACACTTGGTGCCATATAAGTAATGTCTCCAAATCTTCAGTGCGAAGATTACAGCTCCCAGTTCAAGATCATGAGTAGTGTAGTTCTTCTCATGAACTTTTAACTGCCTTGATGCATAGGCTATGACTTTGTCCCGTTGCATTAACACACAACCAAGTCCCTGATGGGAAGCATCACAGTATACAAAAAAGTCATCACAGCCTTCTAGGAGAGATAGGATTGGAGCATTACATAGCTTCTGTTTCAATGTCTGGAAAGCATTCTCTTGTTTCTGCTCCCAGACGAACGGTTCACTTTTCTGAGTTAGTTTGGTGAGTGGCAAGGCTATCTTAGAAAAGTTTGAGATAAACCTTCTGTAATAACCCGCCAATCCCAGAAAAGACCGTATCTCCGTCGGTGTCTTCGGAGTATCCCAGTTTTTTATCGCCTCGATCTTGGCAGGATCTACATGAATTCCCTCGCTGTTGACTACATGACCCAGAAATTGAACTTCTTTTAGCCAAAATTCACATTTGGAGAATTTGGCATAGAGTTTCTTTTCTCTCAACAGCTCCAAGATCTTTCTGAGGTGTTGCTCATGATCTGCTTTGTTCTTAGAATAAATCAGTATGTCATCAATAAAGACAATGACAAACTGATCCAAGTACGGCTTGCACACTCGGTTCATGAGATCCATGAAAACCGCTGGTGCATTTGTCAATCCGAAGGGCATCACCATAAATTCATAATGCCCGTATCTTGTTCGGAAGGCCATTTTCGGTATATCTTCGTCTTGAACCCTAAGCTGATGATATCCCGACCGCAAGTCAATCTTTGAGAAGTATTGAGCTCCTTGCAGTTGGTCAAACAAATCATCAATCCTCGGTAATGGATACTGATTCTTGATGGTTAGTTTGTTCAGCTCCCTGTAATCTATGCACATTCTGAATGATCCATCTTTCTTCTTCACGAACAGGACCGGAGCTCCCCAAGGCGAGGAGCTCGGTCTAATGAAACTCTTGTCAAGTAGCTCCTGTAACTGATTAGACAATTCCTGCATTTCTGAAGGTGCTAACCTGTAAGGAGATTTAGCAACAGGAGTTGCTCCAGGAATTAAGTCAATACGAAACTCTACCGGTCGCACAGGTGGCAAACCTGGTAGGTCTTTGGGAAATACTTCAGGATACTCTTTCACTACCGGTACATCTTAAATCTTCTTTTTATCCTTCTCCTTTTCCACCACATGAGCTAAGAATGCCACGCACTGCTTCTGTAGACACTTACGCGCCTTTATGCAAGAGATGATTTTGACACTGCGTTTTGCTTGATCCCCTTTCACTTCCAACACGATCACTCGGCAACGGAATTCGAAGCAGCTTTTCAGAACAGATGACTTCCACTCGATTAGAAGAAAGCCAATCCATTCCAACAATGATGTCGAAACTACCCAGCTCCATCGGTATCAAATCGATGGTAAATGTATAATCATTAAGTGTCAATGGGCAGTTCCTATAAACTGTACTAACTGTGATCTGTTTCCCATTAGCTACTTCTATAATGTAAGAGGAATCTAACTGTTCTTCTATAGAATCTAATTGGCATGCAAAATCGGAAGACATAAAACTCTGATCCGCCCCAGTGTCAAATATAACAGATGCATAAAAGTCATGTAAGAGAAACGTACCAGTGACCACATTCGGGTCCTGGCGCGCAGCTGGTGCTCCAATGGCAAAGGCTCGTCCACGAGATGCTTGAACTGCTGGTTGTGCCTTCTTCGGACAGTTCTTTGCAAAGTGGCCTTGTTCGCCACAGTTATAGCATCCACCATTGTTCTGATTGGCTGGTGGAGGAATAGCCAAAGCAGCATCGTTGACTGCCTGGTTAGGTGTTATCCGGCAGTGTCGGACCCAATGGCCCTTTCTTCCACATCCCGTGCATTGCTTGCAGGGAGTGTTAGCAATGTGATGATACTGACACTTGGTACACAAAGGATGTGGGCCAGTATACTGTTTCTTGGGCACATTTTGTTGTGCCATCGCTACTTGATTGAGGGGAGTAGCCACAGTGTAGTTCTTGACGAATTTCTGTTTCTTCTTCGGATGTTGCTGGTGATGAGATTTCTTTGAAGACTCTTCCTTTCTCTTACCAGTGTCAGTCTCTTTCTTCAGAACTCCAGAGGAAACCATCAGATCAGTGAGTTTTCTAGACAATCTCACTGCTGATTCAACAGTATTAGGGTTGGCTGAAACAACCATGTCCTGAATGCAGGCGGGAAGTCCACCCACATATCTGTCTATTCTTTTCTCCAAGGCTGGTACCATGTCTGGCACCAAAGCAACTAACTCGTGGTAACGAGTAGTGTAACCCATGTGATCAGCCCCCTTCATCACATGGTTGGATAACTCAACCTCCAGTTTCTGCAGCTCATTTTGGGGCAGAATTCTGTTCGCAGTAGTGTTTTGAAATCTTCCCATGGCATGGCCATGGCTTCTTCTCTTCCTCGGGCATTGATCTGACCGTTCCACCAGGTCAGAGCCCGTTTGTTGAATGTTCTAGCTGAGTAACAGACCTTGTGATGTTCGGGGCAGCTGCAGAGATCCAAGGTTGCCTCAATCTTCTCAATCCATTGGATTAATCCAACGGCGCCTTCAGACCTACTAAAGCTGGGTGGTTTACATCCTACAAATGACTTGTAGGAGTAATGAGATGATCCTCCAGTATTTCCACTGGCTTCTCCAGATGAGTTGCCAGTGTTGTTGATTTCATTGTGGAGGCGAAGGAACATCTCCGGTATTGCTTCTTTCATCTGATTTGTCATCTGGCTACTTAGTAACGTCACCAGGGCAATGGTTGCAGGATCCAAGGTAGGTGTTGTACCCGAACCAGATGGTTGAGTAATCAAAGGAGGAGGGGGAGGAGGAGGTGGAGGAGGTGGTGGTGGTGGTGAATCATTTGGTGACGGTGTGGAGGAATGTGGAGCCAAGTCCCGCTGTGGTAGCTGTATCAAGGGAGGCTGTCTTCTCGGCGGCATTCTGATCATAACCAATAAAGTTATTGGTTAGTGCAATGATCAAATATAGAAGACAGTATGCAAGAAATTCCTAATTCCTGTTTCTCTATATGTAGGGTCCCTAGGTTATAGTCTAGGCCAAGCCGTTTAAATAAGTGACCTATATTTCTCTATAACCATGGCTCTGATACCAATCTGTCACACCCCGAGCCGGCGGGGTAGGATCGGGTTTCCCCGACGGGCGGAATGTTCCCGGGGCGCGATATCGTGAGTGATAATCGAAATGATCAGATTGTTTACATTGCACATGATATATAAATAAGAAACTTGCTAGAATAAAATATAATTACAAAGTTAAATTACATCAGTTAAGTTTATAATTTAACAATGTAAATCTACTATAACATCATAAATCTTCAATCTTGTATCTGCACAAGATACACAAAATAACTGTGTATAATGTCCAAAAGTATGCAGGTCCAAAAGCTAGGTCCTCTATCTATAACCTAGTCCAAAAGAAACAACTCTTCAGTTGACCTGTTCGTCACCTGAGAAGTCATGCAAAAATAAAGTCAACACATGGTTGGCGAGTTCATATTGTTTTACTAATCGAAAATGATTTGAAAACCTCCTTTGGTAAAAACCCTAACCTCATTCACACCACATGTAATATCCACATCGGTATGCTTATATATAGGGCTATGTAAGGGACAAGCCCTAGCCAACATCCCACCACATACTAATATGCATATGACACTGCTGTTAATGATAATTAAGCATTTTTACCCTACACACCTCTGATTCAGATTATGATTTCCAAAATTTGATTTACCGCTGCTCCTCTTGAGTTCATCATAGTTACATGATTTCCCAAAAGTCAATGATAGAAATAAAATGTTAAATATTTAATTAAATAAATAAATAAAACATTTAAATACAACTAAGACATGATGATTGGGCCTTATTTGACTCAATCAGTTAGACTTAGTTGTTGGTGGTTGTCCAAGTTGTAACCTCTCACACGTGACCCATGCTAGGCATAACTCACAAGGAGTACACCTGAACTGACCGGGATTTTAATGTTTTGCCCTTACAGCTTGACCCAATGCTCTTCTGTACATGCGGGGACTTTAAGGATATACTTTGATTCTTGATCTCTTTGATTCTCTTGACATGACTTTGATATTGATTTCCTTTGATAGTTCATGTTATTGCCCGTATAGCCTGACTACAAGAGTCTTCTATACCTGAAGGGGACTTTATATGTGTGTTACACGCGGTCTTGATTCCCTATACAACTGACATCCACCTTAACTCAAATATTAATGACTTTATTAGATTGTAATGATTTCATTATTTCAATGATTCACACACATTTATGATTTCTGATTCCTTGAGTCTCTTGATCTTGATCTTTAGAATTTCCATGATTCACAATGATAATTGATTCTTGATTATGATTCTTTGTTCTCAGATTCCACACTAATTAGATTTCCTTTGAATATGATCTTTTGTTTTAGTTCATTTGATTTCACTTTGAATTTAGATTCTTGAATTTGAGCTTGATGGCCTAGGGGTTTATTTAGAGTTTAAATTTAAAGTATTACTAATAAGAGTACTTTAATTAACTTGATAATTTGATCTGTTTAATAATTGCCTAGACAAGAGTCTAGGAGTATCAACAAACATATATATGTAAAACATATTATAAATAAAAGCATTTAAATAAACAATTTAAAATAAAAAGTTTACGCATGCTTCTCAGCCCCGCGTTTTAAAACAAAAATGTTTAGAAAAGGGGCAATGAACTCACCTGTGCTGCTATGTAAATGATCTAACACAAAATGCGCGCTCTTGTTGTAGCTTAGGTTTCTTCGGTTCCTGAGTTGTTTTATAAGAGTATGAATACGATAAGTACGCATAATAGTCGTCAGATCTAATGTTTGGTCTTTGTGTGTGTAACTAAGTGTCCTAATCTCTAGTGAACTTCTAAGATTTAATCTAAATTATCTAGTTCAATTACCCATTTAAACTCCCAATTCCCATGTTTAATTACAACACTTATAATTAAATTTTACAAAAATTTGGGCAGAGTCTCCTCTGTATCTCGTTCAAATCCAGACAATTATATTGTCTATTTTACAACAAAATCCCAATCAATGATATTACATCTAACTTTTATAACTAAATAAACTTAAAAGAAACCAATGACATTTATAAATGACATTTCCAACTAAACAAGATTTTAGAAATTATAAAATTAACTTTTATAAATTTATAACACCTTCATTATGTAAACATCATTACTTGAGTTTAAGTAATCACTTAAGGTATGATGGGCTTAATTAAGCCCCATTGGGCCCACTTAGGCCCAATGACAACCTTTGGTTTCAATTGAATATCCTTTCTTTTTAATTGACCACGATTCAAATCCTTAAATGGTCTCATGTAGATAATTACACATCTAAGTGAATTATCATTTATAAACATTCCATAATGTAAATCTTGATAACCTAGTTCATCACTTGATCTTAAACCCCTTGTTATATGTCCTTAATGCTCTCATTTTTAATAACCAATTGTTACCCAAGATTTAGTATCTTATGTCATTCCCATGCACACCCACATATTCCATGCACACACATATTTATTTCCATACATGCATGCACCTTTTATGATCAACTTCTCATGAAATGCTAAATTTAATGGTCCATTAATCATTCCCTAGGTTATAACATTATTTTCATTGATCCTAGAACCATATTAACCACATTAAACAACTCTTAGGTTTGACATGTTGCCCAGGGCAGCGACCTATGGTCTTAACCCATAGGTTCGGCTGAGTTATACCATGTAAAGGTTCGGCTACATCACAAGTGGTCCTAGGGTTCGGCTGCCATCTACCCTAGGTTCGTGAACTGCATGGTTCGCCATAGGCTCGGCTATGGTTCGGCCACAAGGAAGGTTCGGCCGGGGTTAGTGAGTGTAGCAGGTTCGTGGCAGGTAACCACAGGTTCGTTGCAGAGAGGTTCGTGGCTGATAGGGTTCGCCACCCTCTCCTTCCACCCAAGAAGGGTTCGGCCGATCTGATGGTCCACGAACCTGGATTCTTTCTTCCTTGTTTGCGGCTCCAATCTGTTACAAACACATTCCTGACAATACCTAAATGTGTATACACCTTCATCTAAGTGTTTTAAGTGTTTAATATCGATTATAGTAGCCAAAACCACATGAACTCTTGAAAACCCTATAAAACCGAATTTAAAATGGATATTTACCTTAACTTTCGTGGATGAAAGTTCACAATACTTGTACTTCTGTAATCTACAAGATGAGAGGATCGTAATGACACCTAGAACACTTGAATCCACTAAGATTTGAGCTTCAAAACTTAGAGACAAGATTGAATCTTGAAAAAGAACTAGAGAGATAGGGAGTAGGACGAGATTGAGAGAGAGATGGGTGAAATGGTGGTGTTTGTGGCATTTAATGCCCACATTAAATGTGGGATAAATACCCGATCGTTCGGTCTCGTTCGGTTTCGCGTAAAGTGCCGGTTCGTGTGGTTTTTGCGGCGAAAAGACACGGTTTTTAAAATTAGAAATCATTTAATTATTCTAGGTTGTGATTCCTAATAAATTAACTAATATCTTCTGCTTATTTAAATTTAAAATATTTAATTAACTGTTTAAATTGAATCGTACAGTCGTCGCGCGTATTAGTTCGAATCGTCACCCCTACGAACACGACGATAACTATACTTTTCTATATTGTTTTCTAATTATAGAATATCAGTCAGAACCTTAAACTTTCAGATATATTCGTACAGATCGTCACCAATACGAATAACCCGGCAATTTAGCATTCACGTAACGATATTCGTGTTGTTTTGTTCTATAAGGCCTCACATACGTTTATACATACTAAATATTAACAAATAATCACATGATAATTCTGTGTTGCCAGATAATTATCTAACTCAAGAACCATTGTTCTGAATTGTGTTTCTGTTAAATGTTTCTGAATTTGTTCTATGATAACACGAACTGATAATGATAAATGATATGAATATGAAACGTACTGAAATGTATATGGTTCGTACATGTTTTACTGTTCATATACTGTAGAGATCACTGTTCCGGCACTGATGTTACACCAGGCCACCAGTAAAAATCTTTAAGATCTTTATACATTTTATCAGCGCCTGGATGAATAGAATACCTGGATTTGTGCACTTCATCCAAGATAATTGTTTTAGAGTTACCGAATAAAGGAACCCAAATTCGGCTTTTGAAATATAACACTCCGTCTGTCTTGGTTTCGAGTTTCTTGCCTAATCCCCTTAATTCCTCTGCAGGATAGTTCGTTTCTTGTATAGCTTGTTGCTGAGCTTCTTTAATCTGAGGAATTAGATTGGTTCGAATAGTCATCTCTAACGCTTTCACACGTAAAGGTTTGACTCGTTCTTTGCGACTCAAGGCATCGGCTACGACATTCGCTTTACCTGGACGATAACGAATTTCACAGTCGTAATCGTTTAAGAGTTCTACCCACCGCCTCTGTCGCATGTTCAACATCTTCTGATCTAGAATGTGTTGGAGACTTTTGTGATTAGTGTATATAATACACTTGGTTCCATATAAATAGTGTCTCCAAATCTTAAGTGCAAACACTACTACACCAAATTCTAAATCATGAGTGGTATAGTTCTTCTCATGTACTTTCAGTTGTCGAGAAGCATAAGCAATTACCTTATCATTCTGCATTAAAACAAACCCAAGACCTTGACGAGAAGCATCACAGTACACTTTGAAGTTATCGATACCTTTCGGTAATGCCAAGATAGGTGCGTTGCAGAGTTTGTGTTTCAACAATTGGAATGCCTCCTCCTGTTGGGAACCCCATATAAACGGTTGATTTTTCTGTGTCAATGTGGTCAATGGCAAGGCTATCTTTGAAAAGTTCTTGATGAATCGGTGATAATAACCTGCCAGCCCTACGAATTGACGTATTTCAGTTGGGGTTCGTGGTGTTTCCCATTGTTTCACAGCCTTGATCTTACTGGGATCCACTTGAATACCGTTTCATTCACTACGTGCCCAAGAAATTGAACTTCCCGTAACCAAAACTCACACTTGGAGAATTTGGCATATAATTTCTCATGTGCCAAAAGTTCTAAGATCAATTTCAAGTGTTGAGCATATTCTTGTTGGTTTCGAGAATAAATGAGAATATCATCAATAAATACAATTACAAACTTATCCAGATAAGGCGTATATACTCGATTCATTAGATCCATGAAAACTGCAGGTGCATTTGTTAATCCAAATGGCATTACTAAAAATTCATAATGCCCGTATCGAGTTTTGAAAGCAGTTTTAGGAACATCATCATCATGAATTCGTAACTGGTGATATCTGGATCTTAAATCGATTTTTGAAAAGTAAGTAGCACCTTGTAGCTGATCAAATAGATCATTTATACGCGGCAATGGATAACGATTTTTGATTGTCATTTTATTGAGTTCCCTGTAGTCAATGCACATCCTGAATGAACCATCCTTCTTTTTCACAAAAAGAATTGGTGCTCCCCAGGGTGAGAAACTAGGTCTAATAAAACATTTTTCTAACAGTTCTTGTAATTGACGTGAAAGCTCTTGCATCTCTGAAGGTGCTAAACGATAAGGAGCTTTAGCTACAGGTGCTGCACCTGGAATCAAGTCAATATGAAATTCAACTTGTCTCACTGGGAGTAATCCTGTTATATCCTCAGGAAAAACTTCAGGAAAATCCTTGACTACTGGAATGTCTTCAATACGTTTTTCTACAGAATAGTTCTCGATCACATGTGCTAGAATGGCTTGACAACCTTTCCGTAACAGTTTCTGAGTTTGCATACAAGAAATGATACCAAGTTTTCTACCGGCTCGTTCTCCTTGAACTATCACTGTATTACCATTAGACAATGGAATTCGGATCATCTTGTTTTGACATACAACTTCCGCTTGGTTATCAGAAAGCCAGTCCATACCGACCACAACATCAAAGCTCCCAAGCTCAATAAGAAGTAAATTGATATTGAAAAGATGATCATTCAAATTCAAGGAACACCCTTGAATGACACTGTTAGTTTTGATCAACTTGCCATTAGCAAGTTCAATGACATAAGGAGTTTCTAGATCTACCGTAGGCAATGAAAGTAATGATGCAAATTCAGGAGAGATAAAACTTTTATCTGCCCCTGTGTCAAACAGAACTGATACGTATAGATTATTAAGAAGAAACGTACCAATGACAATGTTAGCATCATGCCTTGCCTCGGTTACACCAATCTGAAAAGCTCTCCCCTAGCTTCATTCCCCGTATTGGTGTTGTTGTTCAGACAGTTTCTCATATGATGGTTAGGACTTCCACATTTGAAGCATGACCGATTGGTTTGAGTGGTTTGTCGTGGTGCTTGGTTTTGTAGTTGAGCAGGAAAGTTGCAATATCTAGCATAGTGTCCAACTCGGTTACAATTCAGACAAACAGGACATGGCCCTGTGTGATGAAATGGACACTTGCTGCATTTGGGCACCTGCCTAGTATAAACTTTCCTCTCAGGAACAGTTGCACCATAGTTTTTCACAACTGGTTTGCTCTGTCTAGTCTCAGCTGGAGCCTTGGTTTTGGTTTTGCCTAACCACTTTCGTTCAGTACCTTTAGAAACATTCGAGGTACAGATATCACTACGGCTCACCGCTGTCTGAATTTTTGTAGACAAAGTACCACTCCTTACCACCTCATCGGTAAGCTTAGTGGTCAAGAGAATTGTACGTTTCAAAGTTGTAGGTTCAACTGCAGTCACCATTCCCCAAATCTGGGGAATTAGACCCTTGATATATTTCTCAATCAATGCTGCTTCCGTAGGAAACATATTGGAAAGTAAGCAAGTAAGTTCTTGAAAACGATCGGTATAAGCCAAACAATCCGCGCCGACCATTGAATGATTCCAGAATTCCTCCTGGAGCTTTTGGATTTCAGTGATTGGGCAGTTTTAGCCCAGAGTTTTAGCCTGGGTATTCCACCAGGTTAGAGCTGAGTCTTTCAAAGAACAAGCAGCATAAGACACCTTATGCTCTGCCAAAAATTGGCTAATCTTGAGTTTTGTTTCCATTTCCTCGATCCATCTCATCAGTCCAGCCGCTCCTTCTTTGCCTGTGAAAGTATGAGGATTGCAAGAAGCAAAGTACTTATAGGTACACCCTTGCTGTGGTGGATCAGGAATAGTTGTTTTAGTTGTTGCACCGGTGATATTATGAGTTTCCACGTGACCACCAGTAGCGTTATGTTCAGCGTGATCATGGTCCCCACCAGAACCTGTAGTGATATGTAGCTGGTGTTGTGTGAAAACACCACAAGCAGATAGTTGTTCTCTCACAATTCGTGCAATCATTGCTTCATTTGATTCAGATCCACTTGTACCAGTAGGTGAAACAGTGTTCGTTTCAGGATTCACTGTTGGAACCGTGTTCGTTTCCAGATTAACACGTGAATCCGGATTTGATTCAATGTTCACAGGTGGGACTTGATTCAATTTTGGGTTAGCATTATTCCTACCAGCTTTCTTGGCTGGTCGAGCTCGTTTTGGAGCCATCGTTCTGCTCACATGCAGACAAACTCCAATTAGTTCAAGAATAATAGAAATTATAACCC
This sequence comes from Mikania micrantha, assembly GCA_009363875.1. Taxonomy (NCBI): domain Eukaryota; kingdom Viridiplantae; phylum Streptophyta; class Magnoliopsida; order Asterales; family Asteraceae; genus Mikania; species Mikania micrantha. Next base: position 51,857,669 of record CM018691.1, on the reverse strand, counting down.
TTGTTTAATCACATAAATTCAACCATATTCAGTTACACTGAAATTTTATGTTAAAATGTGATTATAAAGAAATATAGTATAACTACATCGATATAGTTCAAACATGTTCTCAGCACACAAAGATCACACAAATGTTCGTAGTTATACTCAGTCCAGTTAATTCAAAAACATGTTAAAATATAACACAGCTCACAGTACTGTGATATAGATATATTATTACCCATGTTTTTGATATATTAACATACAGGACATTGACAAGTTCTCACACAGAAATGTTCATACACAGTTCTTTGATACATTGCCACATCGGCAATAGATATGTTCTCATTCAAAAATGTTCTCATAATTCTGTGACATATTGCCATACTGGCAATAGATATGTTCTTGTACGGATATGTTCTCACACATATATGTTCTCATACAGATATGTTCTCACACAGATATGTTCTCAGACAGATATGTTCTCACACAGATATGTTCTCACACAGATATGTTCTCACACAGATATGTTCTCACACAAGAATGTTCTCACACAAGAATGTTCTCACACAGATATGTTCTCACACATATATGTTCTCACAGTTTTGGTTATAGTTTACACATCACACATATAGCTCATTACACAGACAGATATACAAAACCAACCATTTTATTACTATCATAGTTTTGTACAACCATAACAAGTTTATACAGACTACCAGACCCAAGACATTACAACTACATACCGGGGATCTATTTTACAACCAAAAACATCCCCCAAACATCCCATCCTCAACCTGTCCGCATGCTGCTGATGATATCTACAATGATGATCCCCAAAATGACCTCCTGAACATACTCATCGTATGAAATATGATAAGCAAGAAAATATCATGGCTACAACTGCCATACCAAACTAAAAACTCTCTCACTCGCCCTACTCCTGCTCTCGCTATCTCCACCTGCTGCCAAAACGCAGCAATAATCTTCTGCCTCCAAATCCCGCGTAAACGCTCCTCTACAATGACCCTCCATGCTCGGTTCTCAATGTCTAATGTGTTCACCTGATCCAATAGGGTCAGATGAGAGGTAAGAATCTCCAATACCGTGTTACGAGTATCATCAAGAGTGGCGTTCTGCTGCTGCATCTCCTGTCTCATCCCCTGCAGATCCTGGGAGACCTGCTATAGCTGGGCTCTAAGCTCAGCCTGGTGAGATGATCTCCCACCTCATGCACAACATGTGGCTCATCTCTCGGTGCTAACGGATGCCTAGGAGGAAGTCCAGTAGTCTTGTGGGCCTGCCCCCGCATCCTCCTTAAGCCATCCCATCTAGGGACTCTCTGTGGGGACGGACTATATCGTCCATCAGCTGCTATATTCTCATCACGAGGCTGAGAATGTCCCTGTGATACTAACTGTGCTGGTGGTGGTGGAGTAACAGGTCTAGGAGATGATGGTGTGTGTAGTACTGCAGGTGTCGCCTGAGAGGCTTCAGATGAAGCCTCAGAAGGATCTCAGTCCGATCCTGAACTAGAACTCGGTGTATCATCCAGAACAACGTATGGGAATCGCTGATATATGTATCTTTCTCCTTGATTGGCCATTGCTGTATACACAAAAGTTCAAGTCAGTACCATGATATAAATATTGAATAATAATATTCAACATACACATGACATGACATCTTTTCCTATCTTAAAACAACTACTCGTTTTTATAGTTATTAATGTTCTACTTGAATTAAATTAAACTAGAACGCACATGTGTTGCAAATTTCAGTTATGCTGGCCACTTATCACTGGAATTTGTACCACCCGATTATCCTGGCTTAATTCAAAACAAGTTTTGTTCGATAGTTATGTTCGGTGCTCTCTATGTCACTATTCGAGCCTATGGTTATAGTCTAGGTCTCTAAGTCAACCTAATTATCTATAACATGTGGCTCTGATACCAACCTGTCACACCCCCACCTCTTGTCACTTGTTGATGATGTCACTGAGAAGATTGCGGAAGCATAGTGGTGATGTCTCAGAGATGAGGGGTGACTTACTTGATCCAATATCATAACACACAGATTAACTTAAAGTAAATATATTACAAGGATGTCGTAATCACAACCAACATTACATTATATAAACTAAGTTATTACATTATTTAATTTACTTAATTACAAATTTATACATAAGGTGCATCCTCACCTGAAAGTCACTGTTTCCCTGCAAAAAGGTTTAGATTTAAAACGTCAGCACAAAGCCGGTGAGTTCGTAAAGTTCATGTTCAACAATATGATATGATGTACAAGTTCACAAAATGTCCAGTTCTAGATAACCATGGGACCCGTATCTAGTTCCTTTCGGACGTTTTGTTCTTGTTCTATAAAGATACTACCCGTCGGTACATATCTTAGTGCCTCATTGTCTTAATGTTTATCACTACATTAAGCAGTAATAGAGTGATCCTGCATTTAGTTATGTTTAATGAGATATTTATGTACTAACTTACTGATTAGATCTTTCTGAAAGTCCAATGTCAAAGACATTGCCTTAATAGTCATCAAACTGAGGTTAAGTATTTAATTAGTTATTTTAATGTTATATTTTACAATGTATGATAATGTAGGAACCTACATTGATTAAGGTTCCTAATCCAAGGTTGATGACACACTTGATTAATCAGAACAATCTCGGATTAATAAAATAGTTAATGTTGTTGATTATAGTGCTATAACAGTTTCAATATAGATTAATGGCTTAGAAATGATCAATCCTTGTTATTGATTACCCAAATATCATGAAATATCACAATCTAGTATTGGAATACGTTTAATAACCATGTTTAACATACTAATCTGACTGTTATCATAAACATCAGATAATCGTTCCAATGAGTATGTTAATGATTGTGATTAGTTTGAAACACTTGGTCTTAACCTTGTATTTCAAAGATTAATCAAAGTAATCACCTACATTGTCATAATCAAATGGTTTAAACCATTATAATCATGAGTATCATTTCATGCAAACCGGACATTATAACGGATCAAAACAAGGATTTATCTGTTAGAACATCATGTTCTTCGTTTATAATCAATCCTAGCCATCATCTAGGAAATAATCAACAATCCTAACTATCTCATTACGTTCAAAGAAAAGATCTAATCAATCAAAATCAAACTAAAAGGTTAAAACGAATCATTACCTAATCAAACATAGTTTTAACCGTAGAATAGCGATCAGAACTTGTAAACACGATCCCTGGTGCGATCCGTGGAGTTTGGCAGCTTCAAATTTGAATTTAGATGATGAAAAGATCGTCTGGTATGTGTTTTGTGCATATATGTTCAAGAGAAAACGTAAATGAATAATCTGCATGAATTCTGATGAAGATAACCAAGTTTTTCCACCGCCTCACTCGTCGCGTACCGCGAAGAAGAGCAAAACAAGGCTTCGCGTACCGCGAAGAAAATCGGAGAAATCAGATATTTTTCGACCATCTCGTACTACCGAGAACCCTCAACCCATCCTTAGCGTAGCGCGACGAGCCCAGAAGTTCAATACTTAGAAATTTTCTTCGTTTTTCGATTCTGGATAATCCAGGACTCCATTTCACACACGGTTTTCGCCTACGTTCATCATTTATCTCATACTTTCAATCTGTAATAATTACAATCATCAATTCAACGTGAATTCTAGAACAACCACATGTGCTCATGTCATCGATGACGTAATCCTCTACTGCAATTGTCACATAAAACACCTCAACTAATCAATTTTTTCAATTACAACCATATGGGTAAATCCACCTTTCATATTATAGTTACTACACCATTGTAGCTTGACCAACACAGAATTTTTGAACACAAACAACGTGGTTATTTACAATGTCCTTAATTTCGGGTACTTATTTAAAAGATACATCATACACCAGAAGCCTATAGTTGATTAAACTAAATAGAATTATACTTTGTGATTCATTTAAAGTAAATGTGCTTAATTTTGAAATTTTTTTTGCCATTTTTACAGAAATCAGTTGACAAAATGAAATGTCAATAAACCTAAATTTCAAAAATAAGATAAATGAAACTCAAATTGACCTACAAACAAGATTTTATGAGAACATTTAGCCAATCAGCATTTGTCAATGTTAACCATATAAATTAAACATCAATGTTAACCAATACATCATAAATATTAAGTGTATATCAACTGTACATGATAATACATGGCCTAGAAATAAACGTAAAAACCCTAAACTAATCAATTGTTTCAATTACAACCATATGGGTCAATCCACCTTTCATATTATGGCTACTACACCAATGCAACATAACCAAAACAAAATTTTTGTACACAAGAAGCATATTATAGCTACTTTTTTAAAACACACATCATATACCAGAAGCATATTAAAATAAAATCAAATTTTTTGATTCATTTAGAGTAAAAGTGCTTAATTTCGAACTAATTTTGGCAATTTCATGGAAATCAGTTGATAAAATCAAAGGTTAATAAAACTAAAATTCTAAAAGAAGATAAATGAAACTCAAATTGACATAGAAAAGAAATTTTCCCCCAAAATTTGAGTTTAATCAACACTCACGGTACCTAATTAGTAAAAAAGATCACAAAAAACACAAAATTGCACAAAGATTTTTGACGGCAAACCTGCATGTGTTGACCTTTATCCAAAAAATATGTCGATCGATTCGAACCTCCCTTTTCAGACGGTGAACCTCTAGATTGAGGTTGATTCTTCTTTCGACGCCTTCCTTTCGTAGCGTATTACCCGTCGACTAATTTGAAGCCTCCTTTTCAGACGGCGAACCTCTCGATTGAGGTAGATTCTTCTTTCGACGCCTTCCTTTCGTCGCCTGTTAATATAAGATATTCAAAAGAGAAAATGGTGGAACGAAAATGGTGGTTTGTCGGTTTGGAAACTTTTTGAAATCAGATGTGATATGTTCTGCATATTTGCAGACTAATAGATAAATAACAAATTACGTATATACCCTTTTCAACTTATCTTTCAAATAAAGTACAATATAATATTATAATTAAATAACAACCATTGCATCAGCATCTTTTTAATTGATCATTGAACATGGTTAGGTTAATGGGTTATTGATGAATCTTAGAGTTAGTAATAGATCACTTCCCTATATATACACACTATGTGAAATCCCGTGTGTTACACAGGTTGAAAACTAATACATTATATACTTTGTAGGAAAACTTATTTTGAATAAAATTTGTCTTTTAAGAAAACTTATATATATATTTTCTAAATGCTATTTTTTAATATGAAAAGATATATAATAGGATTAGTCATTAAATTTATAATTATTTAATAAAATAGAGAATTTATTATCATTTAATATGTGAGATAATTAATTGAAAATATATAGAAGTGACACAAGTCAATGGTAGCATAACAAAATAAAGTGTGGCAAAATTATGTTCGTTTATTATAATAGTAAAATATATATAGAGAGACAAATATCCAATAAAATTCGTCTTTTTGGAAAAAATAAGAAAACTCATACTTATCAATAAATTTTTACAAATTTTTTTTTATAATTTTTTTGTAATGTCAAAAATGTTATAATAAAAAAAATTAATAAAAAAATGTTGATCACAAAGTTATATCTATGTAACTCAAAAAATTTCGCATCTAACTCATTAAATTACATATATATAACTAGTATGTGCAACTATCAAAAAACTGAAATTTTTCCGACAAAATATTCGTCGGAAATTTGTCGGAAAGTGCTAAATAGAGACGAAATACCGACGAAAAAAGGTTGTTGGAATAAACCCAAACATTCCCACAATTTAGCGACAAACGTCTTTTGTCGCTAAATTTGCGACAAAATACCGACAAAATATGTTTTAAAAATCTCCAATTAATTTGCGACAAACTTATGATAAATGTTATTTTCTTTTTTCTTTTTAAATTATTACTAATATTAAAAATAAATTTTGATAACAATAAATCATTTAAATTTCCAACAAGTTTCCGACAAACTATTTTTTTTAATTAATTTAATTTACCGACATCTCACAGACCAGTTTTTTTTTTAATTTTTAATAAAATAAACTTTACCGACAAATTTACGACGAAACCCTCAATAAATAAACTTTTTTATAAATTGTTACCGACGACGTTCCAACGAAAATTTCCAACAAAATTCCGACAAATATTTAAATTTCATTATTTTCGACAAAAGTCCAACAAAGATTTAAATTTCAATATTTCCGACAAAATATCGAGAATATCGGATTATATTTTTTTCCGACAACTTTCCGACAAAAATTAATATGAATTCATCTGCAAATACTCCAAAAAGTAAAAGCATTCAGTTTTTATGCAAAAAAAAATACATAAAAATCCCAAAAAAGCGAGAAAATTATGACAATAAAAATATTTGAATACGCATATGTCCATTACAATTAATTATCAAAATATAAAACATAACACATGTTTTAACATCACAAAATACAAAATAAAAGCGAAACTACTTATCGGAAATTTTTTTTATAAAATCTTCCATTTGTTTTTGTAGCTTTTTGCTTTCGATCCGCTCATTTTCTGCTTGTCTTTCCATTTGTTCCAAGCAGTTTTCCAAATTTTGTCGAGCCTTCTTTTCTTTTCCAGTTGAGATCTAAAATCTTTAATTAACCTATAATGTCACACCCCCATCTCTTCTATCACCAGATGTAATCACTGTATGATATATGAAGTCGATACTGACATAACAAGTCGTGGAAGCTTGATGGTAAAGTCTCCAAGATGGGTGTGGCTTTCGATGTGGTTGTATCAAAACAATAATGGCATTCTAAACATAAGTTATGTTACATGATATGTTAAAACTTCAACATTTATGTTACGTTCACCCATAGACAAAGGTTTCCTAACGTGTGATCTTGTTGTGCATCCTCACCTTCGTTTCTTTTGTTATTCACTGTTCACATGAAATTGGTTTTTGTAATGTAAAAGATCAGCAAGGATGCTAGTGAGTTCATAGATGTAATAAAATTGATATGATATAATATGATTTGATATAACATAATATGATATGATAAGTATGCAGGCATACACAACATGTAACATCTGTGCAGGAATCGTTACCGGAACAGTAATTTGCACAGTAAAGTGCACAGTAACTCAAGTACGAACTGCGTGAACTAGGTTGATACTATTTACACATGATGCTTAACATTAAACTATTATGCAATCGTGCTGAAATCTGATTTAAACCTCATGGTTTAACAGTCAGAACCATTACAGACAACACGGAACCGATACACAAATGTTTGATTTGATGTTATTATGTATAAACGTATGTGAGGTTAAACAAAACAAAACCATAACGGTTGTTGTTACAGAATGCTAAACTGACGAATTATTCGTATAGGTGACGATCTGTACGAATAAATCTGAAAGTTTAACGATCTGGAATGATGACCGAAAAGTAGAAAACAAAATCAGAAAGTGAAACGTACGATTGTGTTCGTACAATTAGCGCTCTGTACGAAAACGCGCGTAAGTGACGTTTTCTGACGAAACGAAAACGATGACGATACGAGCGATAATAATATTAAGGAAATGAAATATTTCCTGTTTTACAGTTTCGAAACTCATCATAATTAAATTAAAAGAAACTATTTTAATTAAAATACGTAAATTACGCGAAAAGCTAACGAAGCGCGCGAAATAATGAATTACGACAAATAATTCAAGAAAATAATATTTAAAATATTTACTAGAAATAACCACCTTCCAAACACTTAAAAATAAATTTCTTTTATTTAAGTTACAAAACACGCGCGTAACGTGCCGGAAACGCGACGAAAACGAGAACCGAGCAACCAAAACGAACCCGAACACCCACGGGGTATATAAACCCTAAATGAGTTAAATCTTTCATTATTTACACTTTCCTTCTCTCTCAAAAACCACCAACTCGTTTTTCTTCCTCTCTCTACAAGATTTGAACTTCCAAGCTTCATATCTCACTCAATCCTTGTGAAATCGTTCATTCTTGGTTTCCACTTGAAGCTCTTGACTCCCTCTACAAGGAAGTACAATAGATCTGAAGATTTATCCACGAAATCTCTAGGTATTTGGCTTTGAAGTTCTGGAAAATTAGGGTTTTTGTTTTGTTTTGGTTTCACTAGCCCTTAACCGGTTTGAACTAAACCGAACCCGACCCAAGGTCTTTATCCTACCTTCGAACAGTTTAGGAAGAACCAGAATAAGAGGGGGAAGTTTATGGATGTAGTTGCAACTTGGGCTCGATGAGAATGATTACCAGGTTCATGAAGATGGTGCTCGACATAGCAAATGGCCAAACCGCAGCGAACCCCTGCACCTCCGAACATCACCACCGAACCTATGGCGAACCATGTCTGGTTTTCATTAGCCGAACCTAAGGAATGCCGCGAACCTCACTGGCCAAGCATGTACCAGCCGAACCCTCCTCAATGGCCACGAACCTCAATCCAGCGAACCTAGCAACATGTTCAGCGAACTAGTCGAGCTCAGCCGAACCCTGTTTCATTTCAGGCGAACCCACCATGCCCCGAACCACACCCCGAGAGAACCTGTATACACTTGAGCGAACCTTTATGATGCAAACCTCCATACACGAACCTATGGTAGCATGGAAGCCTAGCCGAACCCATGCATGGCTTGCGAACCCTCACCTGGCGAACCCTATTTCTAACCACAAAGATCACCAAACCTTTTCTTTGGCTGCTAAGAACTTAGCCGAACCTCAGTCGAGGTTCGCTGGATTGGAGGATGCACACCACCCGGACGAATTAAGCCGCATGTAGCTAGATTGACTACTTCCGGCCCAATATTGTTACCCAACCCATTTAATTAGCCCACACACAATCGGCCCAAATAAGCCTATCCAATCCATACACAACGTGCGGCCCATGGTTTTGGGTTAGTTCAACAAGCCGGCCCACGAAAGCTACGAGGCCATGCGACCTTTGTTCGGCCCAACTGAAAACCATAAGCCCACTTAACAGGCCCAAGACACAACTAGTTCGGTTATGCATTTGTTGGGGGTCCATGACCCTTGGCCTAAGCCCAAATGATTAATACACGGCCCATTTACATTCGGCCCACTTGATTTAGAGTATAGCCTAATATATCATAACACTTAAAATGTTAAGCTTTTCAAGAATAATGTTATGGTTATTTATTAACTTTGAAACCATTTATTCAAGATATTATAAAGTGTAAGTATTTATAATCTTTAAACGAAAACTTAAGTTTATTACTTATGAACTATGGAAGTTCATGACTATACACCATAATAAAGTTATATTAAGTCAATGATAACGTATGATGGAAAATGCTAAACTCAATTTGAATGGATAGAGTATTAACATAAATTATATCTAGCAAACATGGCCGAATGAAGACCGCGACTCACAAGTGTTAGCCAACTTTAGGGCTAACACTAACACGCATACACACACGAATCCCTACAACATATACTTATAAGCTACAAACACTATGAAATCAATACAGGATCGTGAACATCACAACAAGTACAAATAAAGAGCGCGTGCATTCTTATTTTACTTAGTCAACCACATCATCAACAAGGTGAGTTCATTTGTCCCTTTTCAAACCATTTGTTTTAACTCGGGACTGAGAAGCATGTTATACATTTTAAACAAATATTGAAATGTTTATTAAATGCTTTCATACTTATTTATAATGCTTATACTAATGCTTAAACTCATAACGCTTGTTTTGGAAACTAAAGATCTTGACTATAGTGTAAATAGCTAATGTTATTTACACTATACTCATTTACATTATTCTTAAACTCTATGCTCAAACTAGATACTAAGGTTAATGCTACAAACTCTATGCTTAGACTATATACTAGAACTAAAGCTACAGATTAAATGCTAATGCTATTTACACTATACATAATTGCTTAACACTTTTGAAACATTTAAATGCATAAGGAAAATTTAAGCTAAAACTAGAAATGCTTATGAAAACCATGCCTATGTAAACTTGGAACTTAAACTTAGAAAGACTTATGTGTTTGGGATACTTGAAACACTTGAATACTTAATATACTTGGAATACTTGAAACACGTGAATACTTGATATGCTTGGAATACTTAAAACACGTGAATACTTGATATGCTTGGAATACTTGAACACTTTAATGCTTGATACACTTGGAATGCTTAGACAATAGACTGATTGACCGCCGCGTGTTGACCTGTGTGTCAACCCCTACTAGTCATTAGTAAATCTATGTGGATGCTATAAACTTGTATGCGTAAGCTCTCAGACATCGTAAGACAGACTGATTGGCCATCGCGCCTTGACATTTGTCAAGCCCTACTAGTCATCAGTGTTCTTCGTTGTCAGGACCTAGTAAGAAAGATTGAATTTCCATCGCGTGTTGAACGGTGGAGTCAACCCCTACTAGTCATTCAATGTTCTTCTCTGTCCATTTATTTTGATGTTTATTGGGGTTCAATACATTTAATTGTCCTCGATAGTGAATTCAAAACAACTCACAGATTAATCGAATGCTTAGTTGTTGGGAGGTGAAATGCTTAATTATCATTAAGAACAATATGTTAAGCAACCCAGTATGTGGTGGGACGGTGGCTGGGGCTTGTCCCCTACATATGCCCTATATATAAGCATACTAGGTTGGATAGCATAGGTGGTTGTTAGTGAGGTTAAGGTTGTCATTTCGGGGAAATCAAAGTAAACATTTTCAGGATAATCAAATGCTAAGAATCATATGTCATGGAAATCAAGGTAGTGTAATGAAATGCTTAATTATCATTAACAACAATATGTTAAGCAGCCCGGTATGTGGTGGGACGATGGCTGGGGCTTGTCCCCTACATATGCCCTATATATAAGCATACTCGGTTGGTTAGCATAGGTGGTCGTTGATGAGGTTAAGGTTGTCATTCAGGTAATCAAGGTAAACATTTACAGGGTAATCGAATTCTATGAATCAATTATTATGAAATCAAAGATGCAGGATGAAACACTTAATTATCATCAGGAACAATATATCATGTGGTTTGGTATGTGGTGGGACGGTGGCTGGGCGGACGGTAAGTTTGACCCTACATATGCCCTATATATAAGCATACTGAAACAGATGGTATAGGTGGTTAATGGTGAGGTTAAGGTTGTCATTCAAATGATTTTTCAAACTAATTTTTTTTACATAAAACTACATGAACTCACCAACCATTGTGTTGACTTTGTTTTCTTACATGCTTTCTCTGGTGATGTACAGGATTAAGCTAAGACTTTGGATTGCATGCTAGGATGCCCAGTTAGAGGTCCTAGCCGACTTTTGAAAAGCACATATTTTCGATGATTGATACGTATCACTTTTGATATCTTGTACAGATACAAGATAGAAACATTTGATTCATTGATAGGTTTACTTAGTTAAATTACTAAACATTGATATTGTAATTTAACTTTGTAATCCTAGTTAAATACTTTATTGTGCTTTAATTATTCTTAACATTGATGCCGTGTAAACAATCTGATCATCACGATTATCACTCACGATATAGCGCCCCGAGAACCTTCCGCCCGACGGGGACTCCGATCCAACCCCGCCGGCTCGGGGTGTGACACAACATTATGAATATGATTCAACATGAAAACCCTTAACCAAAGCCTATGTGACTGTAATGTAATTGGCGGCAATACCCGAAGGTAAAACCTTAGCCTCACTATTAATGTCTATCGTTGCATTAAGATATTATCTTGTAATGTAGTAAATGGTAACAGGTATTCACAAAAGGGGGTCTATGAAACTCACATGTGTTATTGGAGCACTAGTATCCTGTAAATGAAATATCACACAAGACCTGAAGTGAATTATGCAATTTATTAATGTTCTATGAGTTCTTTGTATTTGAATTGGATTATCAAATCTTTCTTTGATATTTTGATGTCAATAAATAATGTAAATCGAATCATCGAGCTGATTCCGAATTACGAGCTCGTTCAAAGTCCAGGTGATACGCTTATTAGTTAACTTGTAATGTCAAAATCGTTGATTTTGATTAATGATTGAATTCTGAATGAATTCCTATATTCATTTGATTGTAAAGCGATATTAATTGCATTCCGTTGTTAAAACCAGAATGTTAATCGATTTTCCGATCAAAAATTGGGTTTCTGGATTACGAAATTGATTGCAAAATCAAGTCCGGAACGCGAAATTGATTAGGAATGCCGTATTGAAAACCAATGCTTAAATTAAGTCTTGTATTTAAACCGGAGTGTTAATCAGAAATCTGATAAAAATCGGGTCACCGGATTGCAAAATCGTTCGCGAAATCGAGTCTGGAACGCAAAATCGAGTCAAAATTTGTCCTTTTTATCGAAAATGGATCGTCGGACTGCGAACCGGAGCGCGAAACGCAGTTTAGAAAGCAAAATGGACAAAATTACGGTTCCTGCCAGAATATTCCTCTTGGCCGGAAAATTTGCCGGAATATTCGATCGTCAGCAACCCTCGCCGGAATTTTGGCCGGAGTCCGGCTCTAGTCTAAATCTATTAGAAGTGATTTTCTATTAAATACATTATTTATATTTTAAAACATATAAATAATAATAGAAATATAACTATTTTTGCAATGCCAATAGTTTTAGACAATTGGACATTACAACGGCTTATAAGACTGAGGTTTCGTATACTTGTTTTGGACAGAGTCTCTGCTTATAAATGTGAGGTTTTCAGGTTTTAAGTCGGAAAGAACCTTGACTTATATTTCTTAAGTTTCCTAAAAACAATTGGGCAGAATCTCTGCTTATAATTGTTTGTATCCCAAAAATTAGTTGGGCAGAACTTCGACGTGTTTTTGATTTATATAAAAATAATAAGATCTAAAACGAGCATTATAACAAATAGAAATGATGCGAAACGAGATTTTTACCTCACAGAAGTTTGGCAACACCTCGTGTTAAACACTAGATAATTGGAGGGGTTAAATGTGGGTATTTGGAGGTGTAGAGTCGGGATTTGAGAGTAGGAAGGTTAATTTTCGAAACCAGAGTCGAAATCTGGTGGCCTGGTATTTATAGGCGAATTTTGGGTCTGGAACGTACTGCGTAGTCCCAGGGTTTGGTTTTGGGCATAGTGCCTAGTTCTGGGGCGCATAGCCTAGTTACACTGTTTGGTTCAGGGGCGTAGCGCCTGGAATCAGTATGTTGCATGTGTGCCACGTGGCGCCATGTGGCGTGTCCTGGTGACACGTAGATGCTGACTCACCTCTGAGATTGACACGTGGCACTCGACTAATGGGGTTTTGCCACGTGTCTTGTGACGTGTCGTGTTCGAATGCGATCTGACTGCTTTCTTGTTTTCGCGATAACTTGAGCATACGAACTCCGTTTTATGTACGGTTTTCGCCCACATTCACGATTTTTCGAGCTCTCTCTAGTGGTTATAATTTCAATACCTGAAGAGTTCAAAATATCAGATCTCTTATTTAACGTTATATTCAACTCAGTGTATCTTGAAATCGGAGCCTCGTTTCGTGATTTCGCTTACACTCATTCTCTTTATTTCTGAGTTATGATTCTAGACATGAAATTGGTTGGTCACCTATTTGAATAAGCATTAGGTGATGGATATGTCTTTGCGATCTACTAATATCAGATTCCTGAGTAACTACAAGTCATGAACTGATATGATATGATATGGTCCTTCTGGCACATACATAACAATGAGTATGGATATTTTGATTCACTGGTTTTAGTCTGATAAGTAATCACATTGTATAGGCTATCTAGCCACATTGCCTAATTCAGTTTGTTATACAACATGATTAGTTTGTTTTGAGTTAGAAATACACCTTACATGGTTTTTGAGTCCATGGTGAATACACACATGCATACTCATACACGTACGTGTATAGCCAGAATGGATTTAGATGGATTGTGACAGTCTCCCCCTGTTGAAAGAATTTCGTCCCGAAATTCTGTCAGAACTTCTTGGAACTATTTAATCAACAAAAGATGGGGATACTTGAATTTCATTTGTTTCTTCAGGTTCCCAAGTAAACTCAAGTCTACGTTTAGCGTTCCATCTAACTTTCACGATGGACATCTAAGCTTTTTTTTTTTTTTTTTTTGACTTGGCGTTCTAGTATTTCCACCAGTCCTTCCCTGAATTGCACTTTGTCATCAATATGTATTTCTTGCAACAGAATCTCTAAGGAACATCGGCCAAACGCTTCCTTAAATTTGAAACGTGGAAGACATCATGAACTTTGACAAATTTGGGCGGAAGCTCTGATCGGTAAACCACAAGACCAAATCTTTGCAGGATTTTGAATGGTCCAAAGTAGGAGGTGCAGGCTTCCCTTTCTTTCCGAATCTAGTAACTCCCTTCCAAGGAGATACCTTAAGTATGACTCGATCGCCGACTTGAAATTCTAGAGACCTTCGGCGTTTATCTGCATAACTTTTATGTCTATCCTGAGCTGCCTTAAGTCGTTTCCAGAATTCGGTTTGCACTTTTGGTAGTTAATTCATAGGGGTAGGGAGTAAGAATACCCGGATATCCATACCATGCGTTCAATTGTATTGGAAACGTATTAGGATTGTTAACTTGTTATGCAAGCTTTCCAGATAAGTTATGGAAGCTAACTCAACTGGTCGTGCTATCCCACTCTAAGTTAGTACGGGTTCTTGTTCACAGGGAGCTTGGTAATGACATCTTTAGCAGTTTTCCTATTTGGGCCTACTTGAGGATTTGTATGGGAACGACTTACTGGGCGATGGATCTTTCACTAATAGTAACGGGCTCTTTGTTTGGTCCTTGGTTCTATATCATTTGCTTTGTTGGTACTTATGTACATGATACCATGGCTGACCTAATATGTCACCACCACGTTGAAATCTTACAACTGTTGTTATGCGTTGGACTCAGGTTTCAATTGACTTGTTTTCTGGTAAGGTTCTTCACTGGGTAACGTGGTTTCTTGAGAAATTTACAATTGGGTTTCACTGATTCTTGATATTTTTCCAACTCCACACTCACACACCAGATCAGTAATTGTAATGAATTTGGCTCGCTCCTGTAACCAATGCATTAGAAGCTTGCCTACCTCCTCTTACACTACACTCCTAGTGGCTTTAAGTTGACTCGAGAGATTCTCCATCATTCTCGTCTCATACCACCTATTGGTGGCATATGTATCTGGAGATTCAAGATTACTCGTCACTCGCGGATTGACCATTGCAATGAAAAGTTCAAGGAGGAATTTTTTTAACTTGGGTTTTCTGTAGCACACGTAAAGTATCACCAAGTCTGCGATGATGACGTTTTCCTTTATAATTATAAATAGCCGGATTATTGGCTAAGTCGTAGCCAACATTTTCTTTGATATTCACCCACACTGAGTAATTTGAATTTGGAGTTATGTTTTAGAGTTCTCGTTCCGGCATAGCTACTACTTGGACTCCAACTTGTGTATAGGTTCGCTACTCTTAATAAATTTGACACGGCGCTGAGTCACCATGCATAGGTTGATATGATTTGAGTTGGTTCTCCTGACACATATGTGTTTCTTCACGAGGCTCATTTCGTGTTTTCAGAAATCAAAATCAGTCATTTGTATGACTAATCATGCTCTATGCTTGAGTAAAGTTGGCACAAAATCATAAGGAAGATGGTTATCTACAGTATGAATCGTCATAAGAGGTGCAACCAATCTGGCTACTTTCTCGATTCAGGTTGGTATATCGCATGACCGGTTTGGTTCGGGAGGTTGTACCTTCGCCAAAAATGTTTGAATTCGCAAGGAGCACAACACGTACCCTAAGCACTGGTACACATGAAATGAAAAGAGGGTTCTTATTGTAAGCATCCATTCAACTCATCTTTCCATCAAGGAAAATTGTTGTTGAGGTATTTCTCTTTCAGACCATTTTCATTTAATGCCCATTGTACTGCAGGGGCATTCATATTGGTACGACTGACACTTTGTTCATCCTACTTTGATATGGTGCCACTTCTTACTATCTCATCAGTAATTTAGTGGTCAAGATAATGGTTCATTTCAGACTTATGGGTTCAGCAGAGGTCATCATTCCTCTAATTTGTAGAACCAAGCCTTTAATGTATTTCTCTACTGAGGATCACCTGGTAGGAAACATGTTAGGGAGTAAGCATGTGAATTCATGAAATGAGTCGGAATATTTCAAAGAATCCGCACCGATCATAGATTGATGCCAGATGTGTTTTTGCAGTTTCTAGATTTCTGTGATTAGTCAATATTCTGAAATAATCAAAGTTTTGAATTCATTCCAGCCAATCACATTAACAGTGGTTGTACCCAGTGTTTTCACTCGAGTATTTCACCGTGTTAAAGTCGTGTCCTTGAGAGATCAGGCAGCGTATGACACCATATGCTCCTCTAAGCATTGACTGATCTTCGGTTTAGTTTCCATACACTCATTAGTTGCATTGTGCTCAGTATACCCTCCACCTGAGCCAAAAGCTATGTTTTGTTGAAATCGGGCTAATATACCCAGAATAATTGTAACTAATTTTTCATGTACAATCCAAGCTATATCAGTTTTGCTCAGATTTGATCCACTCATAAGTGGATCTGTATTTGTTTCTCGATTTGTAGTGTTCTTAACACGTCGACCACATTTAGGAGGCATATTCTAACTACATACCGATTGATTAAACTCAGAATTGCTTGAATAATAACACTTAGATATGAGCACATTCAGTCACACGGATTCAGTTGTGCACAGTTGTATTGAAGTGTTGCATTTGATATACAAATACACGTGGTCACACAAAGACACTATATAACTACATAGATACAGATTCGGGTATGCATAGTCACACAAGTACAATGTGTACTATTGTGTTGGTACTCATGGTTAGACAGGTATGCTTTGTTATCTAACAGACGTGTTGTAGTATCACTTAGCAACATGGCATTGTGACACTGGTATTGTTACTTCAATTATTCAGATATGTTATGTTATGATATAGATATGTTCAGTTATACTGTTACACCTGTTTAGTTTCGTTAAGTCTCGATATGTCTGTATTAACATTATTGCTTCTACGAAACCCAAAGGCATACGTGGCTAAAGCTAAATTACTAAGTTAGGAATTATAGCCACCAGTTGTTCATCAAAAACTCTGGCTATGTCAGCTTCTCTAGAGTTAGTACCACCAGTAGTTGCATTAATGTTTGTTTCTGTTGGTGGTGTATTGATATTAACCCCTGCTAAAGGGGTATCATGACACACTTGTTTGCGCTTGGGAGACACGATCAAGTTTAATTGAAATATGAACTAAAATATCTAATTGTTACTTTTCGTCCCATGATCACACAAGGATTTGGAATTTGGGAGTCTTAGAATTTAATAATTATATGGACAGTTATGGGTGGATTATTTTGAGGTTTACTAGGATTCACACGTGCTGCAGTTTTCAATTACGCTGGCCACTCGTAATTGTAAATGGTACCACAATATCACCCTAATCTTGCTCAATGGTAAACCACACCCACTGTCCTATTAGTTCTGTTCTATTCTATATAAATAGGGATATTGGAAATTTAACTTAGGTAGCACAGTATGTTTTTGAATCGAGACGTACGTAAGAAGTGAATGGAATCGTTGAAATGGAAGCACTTAGTACTAACTAGATTCACTTATCACATGATAACTCTGCACTAATACATATACACGACTTATCTGAATTTTGAAATGTCTTAGGAATACCCTCATAGGATACCACAGTATCAAGGGTTTTGAAATTTCTTTGTAACCATGCACACTAACACTGACTTGAAATCTAGAATCGTTACCGGAATACCCTCACATGATACAACAGTATCAAGGGTTTTGAAATTTCCTAGTAACCATGATTTAAATTTGGTCCGTGTCGCGATTCATGAATTGAATACTACACTTCCCCCCAAATCCGCACTGACTCTTTCTTGGTATGTTGACATCAACTTGTATATAGGGCTCACGTTGCCGCTGCCCACCACCTATTCAACACACAAGATCGAGTCCTTGTTAACATCAAGACTTTCATTTCGACCACACTGACTGAGACATACCATTTTGGATTCGTTTTGAACACTAAGCCCACTAACACTGATCACGTACCTTTTGAAAAAAGGTAGATAAGAGTTGGGTGAGTCACAGGGCCTATTCCATCCCTTGACAAGTTGAGTAAGTCACAGGGCCTATTCCATCCTTTGACAAGTCAAGTAAGTCACAGGCCTATTTCATCCCTTGACAAGTTAAGTTTCTCATGTATTCTCATTAGTTAAACGTACACTGCTCATCCTAGGCGTAGTGTACATCCGAGAAATTATATTAATTACCAATGCAAAATATAAACAACATAATGCAACGTTGAAATATTCCATAGATAATTAGCAAGGTCTCAAGAGTTACTGTTTTCGTCATAACAAAATTACTCGACGTTCATCACTGGAAGATTCTGGCAGCCTTCCCTATTCTTTGGTTCTTTCGTTAGCCATTACTTCATTTGGGGACAGTCTGGCCAATGCGTTTACGTCCATAACATGGTTTCGCCCTAGGTTGCGGTTGTGGGGTTTGAACCACCATTGCTCCGTGTCTATTGCAATACCTTGTATAATACCCTCCTTCTTCACAAAACTCGAGAACAGGGCAGTTGCTGGCTCGATGGATGAACACCAGTCGCGCTTGTGTGCCCTCCCCGAATAAGGTTTCTTGTGTTGAGAGGCGGATTCCTTATCTCTTTGGTTCAGATCCTCACTATCTCGCTTCCTTTTTTCCTCGCTGATCCACCCCTACAACTTGACTTACGTTCCAAGGGTTATAGAGTACAATAGCTTTGGAAGTGTCATCTGCGGCAGGTACGACATTGATGTCGTTGCTGAATCGGATCTCATCATCTAGCACTCCATAATTATGAGCTTGCACAGTAATATTGATGAGCATAATGGCAACCTGTTCTTGCACCATCTTGGTTATGACTCCTTCAGTGAGAGGGGGTTTGACTGAGTTGGGGGAGGAGTTGCTTCTTAGGGTAGACAAAATTTCATTCACTGTTTGTTTTCCATGTTCGTGTAGTCTCTTGATTTGATCAACCACCTTGCCAGTTTGTTTGGGTTGGATATTCAAGGGGTTATGAGTGAAGGCTGAGGCTCTTGGTGTCAATCCCTCTTGTTGGGAGGATTCACCAAGATAATGCGACTGGCCATTTGAGCCTTGGTTAGTTCCACCCCAAGTGTTGGCACCCTCATCGTCATTAATCCTAGAAGGAACTGGGCTATGGGTCTGGTTAATAGTGTTACCAGACTTAGGAAAGCAAGGTTTTGTCGTTGGTGCTGGCAAAACGGAATCAGTAATTACAGTAGGTAGTTTCGGTAATAGTTGCTCTATGGGATATTCCCTTTGCCAAGAGACAGCTCCATCAGAGACATAAGTTGGGCCATACACTGCGTGATTTCGTTTGCCATTACTGCACCAAGTTTGAGTTATGTATGACATATGAGTATTACTATATAAGAATACTAATCGATTGAACTTAGTAATACGACACTCAAAGTGCACTCTGTGTTACTTTTTAAGCCTAGAGGTTATAGTCTAAGTCACTAATTTAACTTAATTCTCTATAACCATTGGCTCTGATACCAAAATGTCACACCCCCATCTCTCCTATCACCTGATGTAATCACTGTATGATATATGAAGTCGGTACTGACATAACATGCCGCTGAATCTTGGTGGTAAAGTCTCCGAGATGGGTGTGGCTTTCGATGTGGTTGTATCAAAACACATACATGGCATTATAAAAATAAGTTATGTTACATGATATGCTAAAACTTCAACATTTATGTTACGTTCATCCATAGACAAAGGTTTCCTAACGTGTGATCTTGTTGTGCATCCACACCTTCATTTCTTTTGTTATTCACTGTTCACATGAAATTGGTTTTTGTAATGTAAAAGATCAGCAAGGATGCTGGTGAGTTCATAGATGTAATAAAATTGATATGATATGATATGATATGATTTGATATAACATAATATGATATGATACGTATGCAGGCATACACAAAATTATGAATATGATTCAACATGAAAACCCATAACCAAAGCCTATGTGACTGTAATGTAATTGGCGGTAATACCTGAAGGTAAAACCTTAGCCTCACTATTAATGCCTATCGTTGCATTAAGCTGTTATCCTGTAATGTAATAAATGGTAACATGCATTCACACAAGGGTAGACGCTATCTACCCATGAATGGGGTTGTCCACTATCATTGTTATCATCCGCCTCATCCATGAGTTTGTTGGTTGCAGTTGTTATGTGAGGACTTTTACGATAGCATGGTACCATTTTCATGTAATCATCAGACAAGAGTTGAAATGCATAAGTAACATGCAATCATATCATTGTAATTGAAATATGTAACCATAATGTTATTGTAGTACCAACCCCGAGTTTTAGAAATCCGAAGATTTCAAAAGGGGTAATGAAATCATAAAAGTATACCACTGTAGTTGAAATACGTAACCATATTGTCATTGTAATGCAAACCCCGAGTTTTAGAAATTCGAAGAGTTGAAATGGGGCAATGAAATCATGTAAGTATACCACTGTAATTGAAATACGTAATCATAATGTTATTGTAATGCAAACCCCGAGTTTTAGAAATCCGAAGATTTGAAAAGGGGTAATGAAATCATACAAGCATATCACTGTAGTTGAAATACGTAATCATATTGTTATTGCAATAGAAATTCCGAGTTTTGGAAAACAAAACATTGAAAAGGGGGTCTATGAAACTCACATGTGTTATTGGAGCACTAGTATCCTGTAAATGAAATATCACACAAGACCTGAAGTGAATTATGCAATTTATTAATGTTCTATGAGTTCTTTGTATTTGAATTGGATTATCAAATATTTCTTTGATATTTTGATGTCAATAAATAATGTAAATCGAATCATCGAGCTGATTCCGAATTACGAGCTCGTTCAGAGTCCAGGTGATACGCTTATTAGTTAACTTGTAATGTCAAAATCGTTGATTTTGATTAATGATTGACTTCTGAATGAATTCCTATATTCATTTGATTGTAAAGCGATGTTAATTGCATTCCGTTGTTAAAACCAGAATCTTAATCGATTTTCCGATCAAAAATTGGGTTTCTGGATTACGAAATTGATTGCAAAATCAAGTCCGGAACGAGAAATCGATTAGGAATGCCGTATTGAAAACCAATGCTTAAATTAAGTCTTGTATTTAAACCGGAGTGTTAATCAGAAATCAGATAAAAATCGGGTCACCGGATTGTAAAATGGTTCGCGAAATCGAGTCCGGAACGCTAAATCGATTCAAAATATGTCCTTTTTATCGAAAATGGATCATCGGATTGCGAACCAGAGCGCGTAATGCAGTTCAGAATGTAAAACGGACAAAATTACGGTTCCTACCGGAATATTCCCCTTGGCCGGAATATTTTCCGGAATATTCGAGCGTCGGCAACCCTCGCCGGAATTTTGGCCGGAATTTGGCCAGATTCCGGCTGTAGTCTAAATCTATTATGAGTGCTTTTCTATTAAATACATTATTTATATTTTGCAATGCCAATAGTTTTAGACAATTGGACATTACAATGGCTTATAAGACTGAGGTTTTGTATACTTGTTTCGGACATAATCTCTGCTTATAAAAGTGAGTTTTCAGGATTTAAGTCGGGCAGAACCTTGACTTATATTTTTAAGTTTCCTGAAAACAGTTGGGCATAATCTCTACTTACAATTGTTTGTTTCTCAAAAATTAGTCGGGCATAATTTCGACGTGTTTTTGATTTATATAAAACAATTAATCTCAATCCTATTATATAAAAATAATAAGATCTAAAACGAGCATTATAACGAATTGAAATGATACGAAACGTGATTTTTACTTTATAGAAGTTTGGCAACACCTCGTGTTAAACACTAGATGATTGGAGGGGTTAAATGTGGGTATTTGGAGGTGTATGGTAGTGATTTGAGGGTTGGAAGGTCGATTTTCGTAACCAGAGTCGAAATATGGTGGCCTGGTATTTATAGGCGAATTCTGGGTCTAGGGCGTACCGCCTAGTCCCAGCGTTTGGTTTGGGGTGTAGTGCCTAGTTATGGGGCGCATAGTGTTTGGTTCGGGGCGTAGTGCCTGGAATCAGTATGTTGCATGTGTGCCACGTGTTGACACGTGGCGCCACGTGGCGTGTCCTGGTGACACGTGGATGCTGACTCACCTCTGAGATTGACACGTGTCACTCGACCAATGGGGTTTTGCCACGTGTCTCGTGACGTGTCGTGTTCGAATGTGATCCGACTGGTTTCTTGTTTTCTCGATAACTTGAGCATTTGAATCCGTTTTACGTGAGGTTTTTGCCCATGTTCACGATTTTTCGAGCTGTTTCTAATGGTTATAATTTCAAGACCTAAAGAGTTCAAAATACCTGATCTCTTATTTAACATTATATTCGACTCAATGTATCTTGAAATCGGAGCCTCGTTTCGTGATTTCGCTTACACTCATTCTCTTTATTTCTGAGTTATGATTATAGACATGAAATCGGTTGGTCACCTATTTGAATAAGCATTAGGTGATGGATGTTTCTTTGTGATCTACTAACTTCAGATTCCTGAGTAACTACAAGTCATGAACTGATATGATATGATATGGTCATTCTGGCACATACGTAACAATGAATATGGATATTATGATTCACCGATTTTAGTCTGATATGATATGAACATTATTTTTGCAAAGACAAGTAATCACATTGTATAGGCTATCTAGCCACATTGCCCAATTTAGTTTGTTATACAACATGATTACTTTGTTTTGAGTCAGAAATACACCTCACATGAAAAGTTTTTGAGTCCATGGTGAATACACACATGCATACTCAAACACGTACGTGTATAGCCAGAATGGATTTAGATGGATTGTCACATATAATTTGATAAAACATATATAAGCTTGAATGATTAAAATATCAAGATTTCATAAGTGGAATCACATCCAACTATTATGCCGGACAACATTATGTGTGTGCATGCATATATGTAACACAAAAAATAGGTAATGTCTCCTAAGTCAGATAACATATATATACATTTAAATCAAATAGCCAACTTTTGACTTATTTGATTATTTGACCTGAAAGAGTCAAATTCATCTCATAACCAAATAATAATGTTTTTCTAATATACCAAATTAAGGGCCACTGATAAGTAAACATTAAAGAACATGTGCAGGTCACTTTACATGATGTTTCTGATTGTTATAGGAGTAAATTTTGCTTCCATGCTGCGCCTTTTCAATCACAATAATATTAACCAAACCAAGAAACTAAAAAAATTAATTCTGTGAGACTTTTTAAACACACTTAAAGACAATAAATTATTATTATTAGCAATTAGCCAATTCTAGCTTTTCTGTTAAGTACTTTAGTTTAAACCAAAGATTAGAATCTTAAAATTCAAGTATGCAACACCATAAATTCTAAGGAAAAATAACTAACCAAAGTTAAACTCTGATTGGTTTAAACTTTAAGCTAAAGATGAGAATCATGAAAATTCAAAATCAAAGAAAAGAAAATAGCAAAGAGTTTTCTGCTATTATGCACAGAGTAAAAAAAGAAAAGAGGGAAGCCATGAATAGCGATTTTAAGCAAAAAAAGAGCAAAAAAATCATTGTGACCTTTGATTGATGCTTTTGCCAAAACACAGCTTCAATAATAGACAAGAATGTGTAAACAAAAAATGAAAATAACAATACCTCTTGTGATTGTCGAGCATCACCATAAGAAATAGACCCGCATGATGATTGTGACCTAGTCACAACAAAACGTGGATATGAAGATTCTATTCCGAACATTTGTCCATGATCCTATTCGGAAGTAGTTTATCAAATGTTGAGTCAGAAACATTACATTCGAATTTCCAATTCAATAATCTTGTGGTGATAGACAGTGTGCTAGCATCCTTTGCCCCGTCCCATAAAGGCTCATTGGCTAACTCTAACATTTTATAAAATGCCTCTGCTTTTTGATTAGGATCTTGTGGTCCTTGTGGATAATAAGGATCATGATTCTGGTACATGCCTTCCATAACCATTTGATCATATTCATGAAATTCACCAAGATCTTCATCATAATCTTGATCCACATGTTGAGATGGTATGGGGTTTGAACATTGCCCCATATCTATAGCTTCATCAGAATACCTTTCACCATGTGCATTCCATAACTGATAATCTTTCGTAAAATCTTGGGTAATTAGATGAACTTGAACTTCATCCGTTGTTTTGTAGTAACGGTTTTTGAATTTGCTACACGAGCACCTAATCTTTCCATTTTAAATGTTTGTTGCATTTTCATTTGCAAAATCCAGGAAATAAGAGACGACTTGTTGAAATCGAAGATTGAAAGAACCATATTTATTGGTTCTCATTGTGTATATCCATTCTCTATTCGAAGCCATTTTTCTTTTCCAAAATTATAATTCCACTTAATATTAGAACTTAACTAAAACCAACAAAATTAGAGAAATTTAATAGTAGTCAATAAATAATCTATACTATTATAATACAACTATACATACATAGCATACATATAGCACACTTGGCTTTTTGATGCAAACACTTGGAAAAATGGACGGTTTAGAACGGGTTCGGGTCAAGACGGGTTATTTTAAAAAAATAATCATCTAATAGAACTAAATGAACTAACTTCTTCTTCAAAATCAGTTTGATTAGACATGTTTACCTACAAATTATTAAACAAAAGTTTAAGATATCTAATGGGTTGTGGTCTAAAGACAAAGCATAGGTTATTGATTATAAATGCACATTACTTAAATAAAGACGTACATGGTGGTTAAAACTAAAGGAAAAAAGTAAAAAGAGGTGTAATTTAGAAGTGAAACATTAAGAAGAAAAGAATCAAATGAAAACAACACCTCACCCACAAAATCCCTGCAAAGTTTCAAGTCTGCAAAATTCTCAAACTCAAAGACATAATTAACCTGAGATAAAAAAAAAAGGATCATTAATCAT
Source organism: Mikania micrantha (assembly GCA_009363875.1). NCBI lineage: Eukaryota > Viridiplantae > Streptophyta > Magnoliopsida > Asterales > Asteraceae > Mikania > Mikania micrantha. The sequence goes on along the minus strand of CM018691.1, from coordinate 51,832,540 downwards.
ATAAAGCAATGTAGATATTTAGGTAGAATCAATGATCAAACACACAAATGGCCAAATAAGCCTAAAATTACTTAAAACTTTAAAAAAATATATCTATAGCCAACTTACACCATCCCAAACAAGCCTAAAATATGTCTAAAACCCGTTTCTACAGAAAAAATTGCTCAATACGAAAGAATTTTATGTACTGCGTCTACAAATTTTTTTCCATAGAGAAATAAGTAAATAGTACAGCAATGACCTGGAATTGTATGCTTAAAAACTGAGAAACAATAGTCTACATGAGCAGAAAAAAACCCTAGAAAGGTTGAGTCGAGATTGTTATCCGCCCATGAAAATTAGCAATGAACAAAGCATGTGGGAAAGATGAAGGTGACGATTCAATAAATTGAACTGAATCACGTGGAGAATCTGTCATTATTATTCAAAAAAAAAGTCATGACTAGAAAAATCTCTAAAAGGAACAACAAGAAAGAACTATGCATGCTTTGCCAAACAAAATTATATATGGCAGAAGGTGGTAGACAGAAATGCAGTTGTTTTTAAAATATGTAATAAGGGTAACAATTAATAATTATATTCAATTCAGAGGAAAGAAAATACACTATCATTCAAATTAACAAGCCATAACTACTGTACATAAATGAAAAAGGTATCATGTAATAGAATATTACACAGAAATTACCTGCATTGACATTAAATACAGTTGACTCGGTAGGTCGTTCGGGGATCACAATGTGAATTGGAATCCAAAATGGTGGATTCGCATCAGAACCACAATAAATAAAGAAAAATCTTAGAATGGTTAACTTATTTGTAAAAAAGAAACTGCTCTATAATTGAAAACTAAGAATTTGTTTATTAACAAGTTCAACCAGAAACTAAAGACAGAATGGTTAACTTATTTGTAACTCTGATTCACATAATGAATAATGTCAACACTAGAGATCTATAGAGACATAAGTATATAAGATCCTACCTACCATATGATTATACCAACGAAAACTATGTGAAGATTATGTTTAGGTATATGTGCACAAGTCTCTGATGTGCATGCTATGCACATCACTATTACAACAAAAGGTGGGCCAAATTAGTTCTAAGATTTGCATATCATTGATAATTTAACCCAATTCTAGATATCCGATCAAGAGAACACAAAATGAATAAACAACCAAAAATCTGAAACAAAGCAATTTCTTAAGCTTTGGTATATATAATGCAAAAAAAAAAAAAACTATAGTTCCTTCCCCAAATGGCGATAACAGATGGCGTTGTTTTTGGCCATAAAACACAATCAAAGTGAAAAAGAGTCGATTTCTTCAAGCCAAACCTGCGCAAATGGTGATTTCTTTAAACCATACCGTAGGTTTGACGTGCAGGGCAACAATAGTTGTCACCGGGAGAGACATGGTATGCGGGAGTACGTCGCCGAGTCGGGAGAGGGTTGTACCAGGGGGCAGGGGCGGGAGACTTGAAATGAGAGTGAAAAATAAACCATAACTCCCTTGGTTTAAGTTTAAACAATTTAAAAAAAAAACAAAATGTGTAATAAAAATAATTTTTAATGGTTGTCGGAAGGTCGTCGGAAACTTAAAAAATTTTCCGACACATTTCCGACAAAATGTGCAATCAATATAATTTTTTTGTGTTCCGGAATATCGTAGGAAAAGTTATAAAATTTCAGACAACTATCATACAACATTTTAACTTTTTTTTTTGTTTGTAGGAAAGTTGTTGGAAAACTTATCAAATTATCCATTTATGTATTTTTTTAGTAAAAGTAAATAACATAACATTTACTTCGTCGGAAGATAGTCAGAAAATAGAACAAATTTCCTACAACTTTCCGACAAAATTAAAAAAAAATAATAAATTTACATTATTTAAAACTAGTTTGATAAACCGAAATAATATAATATTTTTTCTTTTGTCGGATTTTTAATCAACGTTTCGACAACTTAAAATATTTTTTAAATTAATTAAATTTCGTCTGTAATTTTTCGGCAGTGAGTCGAAAAGGATTTAGAATTTGTGACTACTTAGCGACAAAATTATATTTTTAGCTATTTAGTCGGAACGATGTAGGAAATTTTAGTGTTGTATTTTTTTTGTTCATTTTGTCGGAAAATTATCGCAATTTCATAGGAAATTTTTTTGCCGGAATTTCGTCGGAAAATTGTGGGAAACCTAAGTTACATATATGTAATAACATGAAATACATATTTTTTTTAATTTTTTTCTTTTTTGTATATTTCTTAACTTATAATAAAAAGAAATAAAAAAGTACAAAAATGAAATATAAAATTAATTGGTAATGATTGTGAATATTGGCATTGTTGTAAGTTCTAAGCATTGATTATATGATTAGAATGTATATTACATTATCAGTGTTGTTATTTATATTTGTCGTTTTCATTAGAACTTAACAAAATGATTATATGATTAAAATGTATGTTACGTTATCGGTGTAATTATATGTTTAAATGGTTGAGTTTTATATTACATTACCAATGGTATTGTACATTTTAAATTTAATTTTATGTAAATTTAATTTTTTTTCTTTAGCAGAAGTGTTCATCTAATGACCGATTACGTATATGTAATGAGAAAATAAAAAATTATGTTACGATAACAGATGTATGTATGTATGTATGTTGGAGACTTACGGTTATGATTTTTTGTACTTTTTTTAGGAGTATTATTGGTTTAACTAACATTTTATATTATTTGAAGGATTCAAATTATAGGATTTTTTTAGCAAGCAGGAGAATAATTAAAGAATGAAGAAACGATCATCAAAGAACGAAGAATGAAGAAGGTTAATTAGATTTGACGATTTCAATTGGTGTAATGTTCATATGAAATTATTTTTATTTGTCTAATTAGGAAATAGAAGTAAAATAATTGCTCTTAAAATTTCTTTTAGTATCTTAATACTTTTTTAAATCCAATCGTAACTTGTTGACTCAAATGTGGATATTTATAATGTTATAGTTGATTTTGACTTTAGTTATTTATATATAATGGTTGTTCTAATAATTATACACACACTATAGCTAACCTGATATTGCATTGTAATTGACCTTATATAGCATTGCAAGCATTGCAAACATTGATTATGATTAAATACCCACAATGTTTTATATGTATTATGTTCATTTATTTTGTTGTGTTCCCAATCTTTATTTGATTTATGCTCCTTTTTCATATTGTATATGAGTTTGTTATTGTCTTACAAAATTTCTTATGTAATCATGTTGGTTTTAAAACTATATTGGTTTCAACACCACTAGTAAAACGAATGGTTATTCTTTGATTACTTATATGTAATCAAGTTACAATATGTGAAGTCATAATACGCATAATTACTATATAAATAATAAGGAATGTAATTGATATAAAAGAGTTGTTTGTTTTTAATGTTGGTATTATAACAATGAACTTAAGTTATATGTGATTTATAATTTTTGCATTGTAATTGGATTTTCAAAAATTTTTGCAATTTGTGATAACCTTCTAACATGGACCAATTAAACACTTGTTGATGTAACATCCTCTGTTTCTTATGCCATGTGGGATTTATAACATCCTCGTTTTCATGTGATGGCTCATTGGGCAATTCATTAGATATCCGGTCCTTAATATGTAATCATAATACATGTATAACCAGACATGTAGGTCTCACAAGTATGACCAGTGACTGCGATCCTACAGAACTGAGACCGATTTGTGATCGTACCCTCGGCAGCCGGAAAATCCGGTGCGTGACATAACTTTTGTTTGGGAAACCAGCAAAGGTCGAGTTGGCCTTCGGATCAGCCATAGTGTTGCTCAGTTACAACTAGTTGTTAACTCATATATCAAAATATCTCGAGTAAGTGACAAGTGTTGGGAATTGAGGATGTGTGCAGAGTTGAAGCCTTAATTTCCATTAAGGACATGATTGTGTCTTGTCAAGGGCGTGGTGGGCTGGCGTCTAGGCTTGACCCTATGTATGCCCTAACTAGGTTGACTTGTTTTCGCATGTTCTTTTTAGGTGATGAATATGTTTAGTCACCGGAAGCAAGATACTAACTAGGTGGCTTAGTTTGAGGACCTTTTAGTTTTTGTGCATTTGTCTTGTGACATCATGTGAATCAATACCTTTTTGCAGATCTTGCGTAGGACAACATAGGTTGAATTCATGTCTTTTGGTAGATGACAGGGCTAAATTATTGAACTCAAACCGATGTAATTTAATTTTGTAATTATTATTGAATATTTGTTTTAGTTTTCTCATTATATTTATCATGTTCTATGAATACAATCTCCTCACACCGATGCGATCGCACCCCGGGACTATTCCGCCCAATGGGAAAATCGATAAAGCCTGCCGGCATGGGGTGTGACAGGTATGTTTGAATTCAAAGAAAGATTCATTAAGTACAAAGAAAGATTCATATGTTACCATGAAATGATCTTGATCTTGAGGAGGGCGCTAACTTTTGGAGAATAAAATGGACTTGAAAGCAGGAAGTGTTATTATATTTTCGTGTACCTTAAGGTTGTCCATTATATGCTCCTCAAACAACCGAAACATTACTACTTCTCACAATGAACTTTAAACCGAAACATATATATTTAGGGGAAAGATCCATTGTTAACCAACTTTTATTGTGGTAACCCAAACAACTCTCACAAGATCAACCCAAATCTTTGGTTTTTTTTATGACATTTATTACACTAGTGCAACACTATGTTGTTTTATGTGTATGAGCTAATTTACGAGTGTACGCGAAATTGCACTATTGTAAAGTTTTGGCATTTTTTCGTAACATTTAAAATTTGTCAAAATTTTACACTAGTGCAATTTCGCGTAAGCTCGTGAATTAGCTCTAAAAGAACATAGTCTTGTACATATATAATAAAGCTCATGAAAAAAAAAACCAATGATTTGGGTTGATCATGTGAGAGTTATTTGGGTTACCACAATTAAGGAGGATTATTAAAAGAACCGAATCATATATATATATATATGTAGGGGGAGGTTCATAAGAAAACTAAGAGGTTTGAGAAAACTAAGAAAACCTTCATCTAACCGTTAAATTATCAAATCAATGGATATAATTCAAAGTGGCATGATTGTAAATAAGATTCATTTTGTCACAACCCAACCAGGGGCTTGACTAACAATTGATTCAAAACACAAAGCAGCGGAAGACAATAAATAATTTACAATTCAACCAAAGGTTTGGTCTAAATATCTAATTTGTTTACAACAATTCTAAAGACATGATTTAACTAGTGGGAGATTTTCTAGAGTTATTGGGTCTATCCAGGCATCAGCACACTTTATTAATCTATAAGCCAAGTTCTTCAGTTTTACATCCAGTATTCTTGTTCAAGCAACCAAGTATCCGGGCCATACCTGTTTCTAATTACATGAAAGACATGCTAAAATACGTCAACTATAAAGTTGGTGAGCTCACGAGTTTTAGTATATAGACACAATAATATAAAGCATTACACAATAATAAAGCGTATCTGATAATTCAAACCAATAAAACCAACCCTGTGCCATGCCCAGGCGTCTGCTTTATATACTGTTAGCCCGTGACATGGTCACTCTAATCTACTTCCAATTCCGAGACCCGTTCTTGTCCTCGGTGTAAATGGGTCATGATGAATATATGCCACAATGGTTGACATTAACCTCAGTGGGGTTTCAACCCTAATTTTTATAGGGCCACCCTTTCAGGCAACTATGCGTGGGGGATTCTCCAAGTAGTACTACTCATATACCCATCGGCTCTCCTCTAGAGTTAATGGCTGTATATGATGATTCATGTCTAGGGGAAGCAATTAATTTGAACGGATGTTCATTATCACATAAATGTAAATTTTATAAACATTTTGGAGCATGCTTTCAGTATCCCAAAACAGTAAAAGGAAAAGGGATCACATGAACTCACCTGGTTGCTGCAATGGCTTCATTTTGTTCCTTTACAAATATGTCATTGTGCCACAATGTATGCTTTGCTATGTTCCCAGAGTTATCATCAAAACAAGTTCCTATTTGTATCAATTTATGTATATATGTGTAAGTTATAAAATTCATAGATTATGATGGTTGATTGTGGTTGTGCCCTTTGGGTTTTTGTATTTAAGGTTTACTAGTTTAAAGTTTCTTTATATTACCCTACCTAATGAAATCTTATTATACAATTGGATATATATAATTGATGTTTAATATAACTACTATTATGATTCTTTATCTAGATATCTTATGTAACTAGTATGTTTGTAGTTTCTAAGATGATTCCGTTTTATTTACCTTTAACACGAATATACTTATACAATTTGGACATTGATTGTCTCTCAAAACGCATAAACAAGAGTTAAATAGTCTTTAAAACTTCAGAAGCATGGAAAAAGAACAAGAAAACATCTCCATGGAGCCCAGATCTCCTGATGAAATCCAAAAGTCTTTTTCAAAGGCTAGGTCCCCTTGTTGGACCACAGCCAGGGTTACCATGGAGGATCCCACTGAAGAAACAACCTCTATCTTCATGGAACCTATGTCCCCTCTTGGGACAATAGCTGATGAACACATGTCCCCTTTTGGGACAATGGCTGTAGAAGACCTGTCCTCAAATCCTGAGCTCTCGGAGGGCAATACTAAGGAACCTTCCAAGTCAAGCAGCCACTGTAACATCAGTGCTGGAAACGTCACCGGAACAGTGATTGGTACAATAAAATGAACAGTGATTAAAGTACATAACTCAGTTGATGTTCATATATCAGTATCATTTCATGTTATCATAGAACAGACTCAAACTTGTTTCAAAAACGAAACTCAGAATCATGGTTCATCAGTCAGATAATTACCTGGCAATACAGAACCATCAGGTGATTATTTGGTAGGATTTTATTATGTATAAACGTATGTGAGGCTTTACAGAACAAAACAAAATGGATATCGTTATGTGAATGCTAAATCGACGGATTATTCGTATAGGTGACGATCTGTATGAATAAATCTGAAAGTTTAACATTCTGAATGATGTCCAATAATTAGAAAACCATATTCAAAAGTGTAGTTATCGTCGTATTTGATCGGGTGACGATTCGAACAAATACGCGCGATGACCGCGCGATTCGATTTAAACGTAAATTAAATATTTTCGAAAATTTAAAATAAATAAAAGATATTTAGTTAATTTATTAGGAATCACAACCTAAAATAAAATTTTAGTCTTTACTTTAAAACCGAGACGTTTCGTTATGAGGACGAAACGAAACCAACGTCTTTCGTGAAACCGAGCAACCGAAACGAACCCGAACTCACCCGGAGTATAAATACTCCAATTGAATCTTCTTCCTCATTCACCCTCTTCACTCTCTCTCTCTAAAAACAAAAACCCAGAACTCTCTCTCTTTAGAATTTCTCTCTCTCTCTAAGATTTCTCCCTCATTTCTTGATGAAATCATGTGTTCTTGGTGCCAAAACAACCATCACGGCTTGTAGATCATGAAAGTACAACCGATCTAAGCTTTCCTCCATCAGATTTGAGGTAAAATCGAATTTTATGTCACGGTTTTTAGGGTTTTCAAACCCTAGTTCGAACCTCACTTAGAAACCGGTTCCAACCCCTTAAAACCTTAGGAAATCACACCCACACCACCTGAAATAAGTTAGCAGCATGATGAGCATCAGGTCTTGTTCATATCCGTCGAAGATGGTGTTCCATCTGGATGAACCTCGAACCTCCGAATGGCTGGACCACCAGCTCAGCGAATGGCCACCTTCGGACCACATTCGGCCGAATGTCTAGGCCTAGTCGGCCAGCCTTCCTTCGCCCGAACTAGGGATCATTCGACCTTAGTCAGTCGCCCCTTTCCTTTCGGACCCAGCCCCATTCGTCAAGACAGACATTCATTCGGCCTAGCTTAGGCTCATTTAGTCACTTCTCCTCCGAATCAGTCCTCATTCGTCTGGCCCTCATACGGCCTGGGTCATTCGACTGCCCCATCCATTCGGCCAGGGCTTCAGTCGTCGTGACTCATTCGACCAGACCCTGGTTCGGCCTAAAACTATTCGCACTAACCCATGCGGCCGAGCCACCTTCGAATGAACTGTTTCGACCAATTCTTCATTCGGCAAACCTACATACGGCCCAACAGCCCTCAGCCGGCCCAGGACTCCCTTTCGGCCCAACATCACATTTGGAATCATGCTGGTCAGAACAAGTAGATTCGGATCAGGGTGTTAGGCTTGGGATCGAATGCATGGGAGTCGAATGTGTGTGTGTGTGTGCGCATGGGAATCACGTGAGTATGCATGAAAAGGGGAAACATTAGGGTTTAATGGCATGTTTAAACTTTAGTATTTTCAAAGGATCAAACATTAAGTTAAAACAAAGGCATAGATTAGAGTTCCTTTAAATAACAAGAGTATTCTCAAAAAGAAACCTTACTAACACTCAAGTAAGGTGGTGAATAGCATTTTGAACTTAACACAAGGGAAAAAATTCCTAAGAGGAATAATACTACAGTTTAAGTAAAGGGATGTTTAACATCCAATACATAGACAAATTCATGGAGATGTCAACCACATTAGGTTGTTCTTTTGAACTACCTAGAATGGATTTACTCACATAAGAGATTAGAGAGTCATGGAGCAATCAAGAAACATTAATGGGCCAAGGTTAATTAAATGATATTGATTCAAGCCCATTATGAGTAAATTTTACTTACCTTAAATCATTATGTCTTTAATAAAAGAAATTGAATTGTAAACTCTTTCGAATTAAAATAAATGATTTTCTAAATTAAAGTTTAACTTAAATTGAATTACTTTAAAAACAAGTTAATTAAAAACAGGTTAGGATTAATCATGGGACATGGGTCTATTACGGGTAATACAATTAGACTAGTTAGGTGAAATCCTAGAAACACTTTAGTAATGTAGGACACTTAGTTGCACCCCGAGACCAAACCCTAGTTACGACAACTATCGTATGTACTCATCGTATTCGAATTCTTTTAAACAACTCAAGGGCTAAAGATACATAGGCAACAATCAAAGAGCGCGCATATTCTTTGTGATTCAAAAGCACGGCAACACAGGTGAGTTCATTGCCACTTTTCTAACATTTTTGTTTTAAAACGCGGGGCTGAGAAGCATGCGTAAACTGTTTTATTTAAACTGTTTATTTAAATGCTTTTATATATTATATGTTTTACATATATATGTTTGTTGATACTCCTAGACTCCTGTCTAGGAAATTATTAAACAGATCAAATTATCAAATTAATTAAAGTACTCTTATGAGTAATACTTTAATTTTAAACTCTAAACAAACCCTTAGTCCATCAAGTTCAAATTCAAGAATCTAAATTCAAAGTGAAATCAAATGAACTATAATAAAAGCTCATATTCCAAGGAAATCAAATTCAGTGTGGAATCTGAGAACAAAGAATCATAATCAAGAATCAATTATCATTGTGAATCATGGAAATTCTAAAGATCAAGATCAAGAGACTCAAGGAATCAGAAATCATAAATGTGTGTGAATCATGAAAATAATGAAATCATTAATACTCAAGTTAAGGTGGATGTCAGTTGTATAGGGAATCAAGACCACGTGTAACACACATATAAAGTCCCCTTCAGGTATAGAAGACTCTTGTAGTCAGGCTATACGGGCAATAACATGAACTATCAAAGGAAATCATTATCAATGTCATATCAAGAGAATCAAGAGATCAAGAATCAAAGGATATCCTTAAAGTCCCACTCAGATGCAGAAGACCATTGGGTCAGGCTGTAACGGGCAAAACATTAAAATCCCGCTCAGTTCAGGTGTACTCCTTGTGAGTTATGCCTGACATGGGTCACGTGTGAGAGGTTACAACTTGGACAACCACCAACAACTAAGTCTAATTGATTGAGTCAAATAAGGTCAAATCATCATGTCTTAGTTGTATTTAAATGTTTTATTTAATTATTTAATTAAATATTCAACATTTTATTTCTATCATGACTTTTGGGAAATCATATATCTATGAGGAACTCAAGAGGATCAAAGGTAAATCAAGTTTTGGAAAAACATAATTCAAATCAGAGGTGTGTAGGGTAAAAATGCTTAATTATCATTAACAACAGTGTCATATGCGTATTAGTATGTGGTGGGATGGCGTCTGGGCGAGTTTGTTGGCTCGACCCAGGGGTATGCCCTATATATAAGCATACCGATATGGATATTACATGTGAAGTTAATGAGGTTAGGGTCTTTACCGAAGGAGGTTTTCAAATCATTTTCAAACACTAAACTATATGAACTCACCAACCGTGTGTTGACTTTATTCTTGCATGACTTTTCAGGTGACGAGCAGGTCAACTGAAGAGTTGTTTCTTTTGGACTAGGTTACAGAAAGAGGACCTAGCTTTTTGGACTTGCATATTTTTGGACATCATATACCATTATTTTGTATATCTTGTGCAGATACAAGATTGAAGATTTATGATGTTATAGTAGATTTACATTGTTAAATTATAAACTTAACTGATGTAGTTTAACTTTGTAATTCTATTTTATTTAGCAAGTTTCTCATTTATATATCATGTGTAATGTAAACAATCTGATCATTTCGATTATCACTCACAATATCGCGCCCCGAGAACCTTCCGCCCATCGGGGAAACCCGATCCTACCCTGCCGGCTCAGAGTGTGACAGCCACTTCCAAATTTTCTGTCTCGTTTTCCTCCTTTTTTTTATCCGCAGGAGGACTGTGTTATGAATCCTCTATTCCCTCTGTTTGGTCAACTGGAGGGGGCAGTGAATGCTTAGGTTAACTCCGAAGCTGCAGTTTCTTCCGAATGCCCAATCATATTTGAGGTATCCTCCTCATATGACCTTTTGGCCGATGAATCAGCTGGTGAGGCCACAAGATCTATCTCCTATGGGTTAAACACAATGGATAAAGGCAAAAGGAAACTGACCCTAGTGGAGGAAGCTGCACAGGAGGAGAGGAGGCCAGTTATAAAGAAGGGCCAACCAGATACTTCCCTAGATGAAGAGATTCTACGACTCTCTAGTCTCCTACTCTCTAGTCTCCTCGAGTAGAATAGGTTTGACATTGACGAAGTGCTACTCTAGTCAAATAAATAAAATTTTTGACTTTTTTTAAATAAATAAGAACTCGTAAATAAGTAATAAAAATTGTAAATATTTAAGTCAAAAACACAAAAAAAAATTAAAATTAAAAAAATTACAAAAAGATTTTTCTTTTAATTGAGTCATTTGTAAATATGTAAATCAAGTCAGTCCTTGAGTCCTTTTATTTTGCATATTGATCTTGCTTGGTTGTTTGAGATCTTAATTGTTGTCTGGTTCTAACCGGTCGTACTCAATTTCCATTCGGGTGGCAAATACTTGGACATTTTTCATACGCGAATGACCGACAGTTGAGATCGACTTATTTTAGGATTAGATTCACTCATGCTGATCCCACGATATTAGCTAAGTCTTTTCCACTTTTTACCTTCTTTTACTCTTTCTATAAATATTTATTACTGTCTATTTTGCATATGTTGATCATGTCTATAGTTTTAGGTTGTATATAGCAAGAGTCCATAAAATGTCCTTGATTTTAGCTTGCACTTAATAAATGGAAGATGATCGGATTATGATTAGGGCTTTGTTTTTAGAGGCTAACTTATGTATTGATTTGGGATTTGTTGGTAGGCCCAGCCGATAGAAAGTTCCTTAGGATTGATAGAAATACATCCATTATTCTTGTAGGATTAAGACTTGGGAAATTCAGGAAATCTGGAACCGGGTAATTGTGAATAAAGGAACCTCTGTAAACTAGCGATCTAGAGTTTTTAAAATTTAAACCTGGCACATATGTCCCCTTTTTATGGAAATAAATCCGAGGCTTACGGCGCCCGCATAATAAAAGAAATTCCTCAATCCACCAAGTGAGCTGAATCTTTGCAAATAAATGAAAGAGAGAATAAGAGCTAAAAAGCAGTTGTCATACCCCGGCTAGCAATTGAGTGAAACAGTGCTGTAATATGCTCAAGTGAGGAAAAAATAAAAAAATTGAGAGAATAAAAAGGCAAAATGCTCACACCTTCATCCATCCCCATCATTAGGTTGAATTTTGACTATCTCTAGGTGGTTCGCATACAGAGGTGGGTTTAAGTCATGTGTGTGGACCTTTCAAGATGGATCAATTTACATTCGAAACAGTCTCGGATAAAGTGAATCCGGATATCAATATGCTTAGTTTTGGAATGTTGTACCGGATTCTTGACGATCTGTAGAGCTGCTTCATTATCATAGTATATAGGAGAGTCAAGAAAATTTAAACCGTAATCGAGAAGCTGTTGTTGCATTCGGATGACCTAAGAAAAAATCGAGGTAGCTACATACTCAGCTTCTGCAGTGGAGGTGGATACGGTTGTCTACTTCTTGCATTGCCACGAGACGAGGCGATCTCCTAAATACTGACATCCACCTGTGGTTGATTTACTGTCTAGATTGCAACCACCAAAATTACTATAAGAGTAAGCAAATAAATTCAACTCAGAGTTCTTAGGATACCAAAAACCGAGACGAGGTTTCCCAACTAGGTAGCGAAAGATCCTCTTGACAACAATCAAATAAGAAGCCTTCGGATTCGCCTTATATCTGGCGCACTGACATACTGAAAACATGATGTCTGGTCTGCTGGTGGTCAGGTACATCAGTGAGCCAATCATAGATCTATAAAGATGCTAATCAACATATTCACCATCTGAATCTGAAGTCAAAACCTGATGTACAGCCATAGGAATGGAAGCAGGCTATGAGTCCAACATGTTGAACTTGGTGAGAATGCTGGTGACGTACTTGCCATGATGAATCATCACACCCTTTGGATCCTGCTTTACCTGAAGACCCTAGAAAAGGGTCATCTCTCCCATTGCACTCATCTCAAATTTCTTCTTCATTACCGCTTCAAATTCTTTACATAGCACCGAGCTCGTGGAATCGAAGATAATATCATCCACATAGATCTGGACAAAAATCAAGTCATCCTTCTATCTGAGAACGACTAATGTCTGATTGATGGCTCCACGGGTATATCCATTTGCTAGTAGATGATCTGTGAGGGTAGCATACCATGCTCGTGGTGCCTGATGAAGACCGTACAGGGCTTTGTGTAGCTTGTAGACGTGGTCGGGAAACTGCGAATCCTCGAACCCGGTAGGTTGACAAACATAGATCTCTTCCTTGACTTTTTCATACAAGAAAGCCGTCTTCACATCCATCTAATAAAATGCGAAGTTCATGTAGGAAGCATAGGCCAAGAAGATGCGGATAGCTTCAGGTTTTGCAAGTGGTGCTAAGACATCTTCATAGTCGATACCCTCCTATTGGTAGAAGCCCTGGACTACCAGCTGAATCAGTGAGCTTGTGGTCTAGTTGCACAGCTTGTTGCAGGGTGATCAGATCAGCAGAAAGTACCATCCCCTGAATTTGAGGGGGTAATCCCTCGATGTATTTCTCAATGTGCTTATAAGCCGGTGTTACCATCTGCAGGCACAGGTGTGCCAGTTCATACGATCGAGCAGTGTATGCCTCAATCTTGGAACCAACCATCTTGTGGTTCCAGAATTCGGTTTCCAGTTTCTGCACTTCACCGCGAAGACAATATTCGCTGTTCATCATTTGCTTGGACTCTTCCCAAGGTAGGGCATTGGGTGCATCCAGCCCTAAGTTCTGAACGTTGGCATTCCAGCAGCTAAGGGAAGCTCCCTCCAGATTTTCATCAGCGAATTTGAGCTGGGCCTCATTCCTGCAATTGCTCATGGCAAAAGCCAATTCCACCTTCTCCATCTAGCTCAAGAGACCGACAGCACCCTTAGTACCTTTAAATGAGTGGGGTTTGTAGTCTAGGAATGACTTGAATGTGCAGAGAAGTGGGTTAAGGTTTGCCCCTTGATTCAGATGATTTTGGTTGCAGGTAGTTTCCCATGCAGCAATTGCCTCTTCAACTCGTTCATTGATGAGTGCGTTCAGTTCAGCTCCGGTGAGGTTGATGTTTCTACGTCCTCCCATGTTTTCGCATCCTCTGTGTCTTCCAGCCATGATCTTCATAGTGAGAATAAGCGTTAGAGTATTTCTAAGGACTAATGTAGTGTGTGTGGTTGGTACAAAAAGGAAACATGTATTTATTTGCATTGACAAGATTTTCAATAACAAACTATATTTTTTGATATATAATAAGTTGTACTGGTTCCAATTCATTTAACACCAAAACATCAAGATCCCAAAATATCCAGTATAGGGACACAACCCTTCCCTACTAGGTCTATGCTAAGTCAATCTAATGCATCGTCAATAGTGGAATTAGATCAGTATCCTTTGTTGGTTCGTCCTCCTAAGTGTCAGGCTCCTCTGGGCCTTGAATGACGACCATGTCCTCTAGCTCTGCGAGTCTAGCTTCAGTGAAGGCAGCTCGGTACTTTGCCATTTGAAATACTGCAATCAACTAGGTCATATCCTGATCCATCCTCTTGACTACACTACAGAGCTTTGCATGTCAAGTATTTGTATACCTCAGATCCTCTACGAGACACTCAATCTGATTATCTGCCCAGGCCATATCCCGAGTCAGTATGGCGATAACATCCGATTCAAGACACTGCCTCTTAGGCTCAGGTGGGTCTAGTATGGGAGATTCATTGTCACCCCACAGGGTTTTCCTCTGGATCCTCGTCAGGTTCCTCATTGGGATCCTCCTCTGGATCCTTCTCGGAATCCTCTACGGGGTCATCTGTCTCGCTCCCTTAGATGGTAGGGGATGCTGGTCAGGTGACTCTACAGCCACTGGTAGAGTTGATGCGAGCAGTACTGGAGCTATCTGCTCCTCCTCGTCGGATGCGAGTGTAGTTAGTGGCGGTGATGACGCCATATCTAAAATGCGCGTAATAAGTATATGTACGATCATGTATGCAAGTAGTAATAATAATAAGCACTATGTGTCATGTGGAGACTAATGGTTATAGACTAAGTTCACTAAATGCAAACCTAATTCGCAGTAACTGAGGTCTCTGGTACCAACTTGTCGCACCCCGACCTTTCGAGAGCGCGACTTAGAGACCGACCGGTATCGGTCTCTGCACAGGATCACAGTTTTCGGTCACGCTTGCGAGACCTACATGTATGGTTGCATACGTACATCCAATAACTTGGATAAAATAGTTTTTGTAAAATAAGAGTTGCAGAAGCTAAGTTATAACATTTTTAAAACATTAGAAAATAATAGTAGCAGAAGCGGTTTAAGTTTTTTAACATTACATAACATAACATAACACACAGTAAATGTTTTCAAAAGCCTAAGACACTAAAGCAGATGCATGAGACTCAATCCTAGAATCATATTCCTAGTGTGCATCCCTTAGTTACCTGAGAAAACATGCTAGTAAAAGGTGAACACAACGACTGGTAAGAGCACATGTTTTCTATCCTTAGTAAACAATAAATGTTTACAGTAAATGTTTGCAGGACTACACATCATTACAATGAAATATCGATTGATAGCTAGTCAATATAGTTATATTATATATGGGTTCGAAACTGAAGCTGACTGCATTCCTCCCACCATGTCCATCACATAAGACAATGGAAAATGTGTTTGGTCAATTTTGCACCCATTCCGACCTCCAGTTGGGCTGGCCTCCCATGCGTGATGGGTGGCGCCTGTCAGGCCCAAATAGTACCATCCAAGATTACCACGCTAGGCACCCGCGCTACTAATGGTCCGAGATGTGTTTGTGAGGACTTGAGTTGTGATTGGTGCCACACATATACATATAGTGAAAAAGCATGTCCATATGAATCCAAAATATGTTTGTTGTTCAGAAATAGTTTGTATGCAATGTTTTCTCCCCCAAAGATAGAAAATAGAAAAAGGGGTCGGGAACTGACATGGTAGTGTAGTTCCTGTTTGGGTGTGTTCGCAACCTATGGATGCTAGCACCTGCTAGTGATTACCTATAATCATATAGGTAGTGAGTAATTGTTTTATGGTGTGTTGTATCCCATACAACTCCAAGTGTCGGTGTGTTCAACCGTGTGTTTGTGTGTTGACTTGTGTTGACTCGACGAATCGTTGATGACGCGTTTGTCGTGTTTAGTTTGTTTATGTGCCATGTAAATTTTAAACGCAAGTAGGACATCATCATGCATCCTACGACACTAGCCATAGAAAATTTCACATAAGTCATGTAGGAAGTCATAAAAGTTTCCATTTCTAGAAAGTTACCATTTTTGGAAAGTTTATATTTTAAGAAAGTTTGGTTAAGAAATCGCATTTCATAAAACTAATGCCTCTAGTATGTTTGAAAAAAAATACATTTAACACCTCAAATATATCTTCTGTGCCTAAATTACAATTTATTCCATTTTGCTCAAAATAAAGTTTTCATTTTTGGAAAGTGTTCGTTTAAAAGCTTGTTTTCACAAATTGAAGTCCCAAATACGTTTACAAATCATTATTAAACATATTTCAATAATCCTAAATCATCAAAACATGTTAAATTATTGATATCCCTCTTTTGATTTTTCAAAAGTTTCCATAAATAGTAAGTTACTATCAAAATCGTGTGTTTTCACAAATCCAACTATCCAAATGTGTTTCTAAACCACTTTGATAAACATTTGACATTGTCTAGATACATGTAACATGTCTAATGATAACAAATCAACAACATGCATCATAAAAGTTTCCTTTTATAGAAAGTTTTACAAAACTTCACAATAACCTATCTAAACTCAATCCAAACATTTCTACACTCTAAAATCAGTAACATTTCATTAATAATCACATATGAATACCAAATAATTCGTGCACAAGAGCATATGGAGTTTCATTTGATCAAACACACTTTCATGTGTGTTTTTACACTTTGCATGTACGATCTAAGCATAGATAAGCCATAGATACTAACTTAGATGATGAGATTTGAGATGTAACAGCAGCTACACCACTCCACAAGTGGCTGATGATGATCTTCTTGTGGATGTCTTGACAGGATTTTGGAGCTGGTTTGGCAGTGTTTTGGTAGTGGAAGTTCATGTGGAGATCGTTAAATGAGTGAGAGAACCGAGCAAAAGGAAATGGGGTTGCGTTTATAAAGTCTTTGAATTCTGGAAGTTGTCGCGTATCGCCAAGCCCATGGCTGCATGTCCTTGGTGTACCACCAAGATTAAAATAATTGGATTTTCTCCCAAGACACGCCACACAACGCCAAGGTGAGTGTATTTGGTTGTGGCGTACCGCGTGGAAATTCGGGCATTCAAAAATCCCGCCCGAGCTTCCGTACCGTGAAGCTTTTCGCCGAGAGGTCTTTGCGTACCATGAAGGGTCCATTCTTCATATTCTTTCATTTATTTAATCGATCTCATTTGCGTTCGATTCGTAAAGCCTATTCTAAACGTCTACTTCATGTTAACGAATAAACACTTAATAACACATATGATTGTTTGATTATTGTTTTGTGCACCAACGTTCGTGTAATGAGAATCGCGTGTGTTTCGATAATTCCTTGAACTATCGATGATAGTTTGTGTTCGTCTTCTACAAAATGTTTACACACTTGATTAACCAAAATCAACGTGTAAGGCACAATCCAATAATTCCTCAAATCATTTTTTTACGATTGTGTTTGTGTTTGCCACACTTGATTTCCAAAATCAATGTGCAATGTAAGATTCGATAGTTCCTCGAACTATCGTTTCGCAGTTCTTTGTGTTTAGCTCATTTAATTAAACCTAATTAAATGTAATGCAAAAGTATGAATGTGAAATACAGAATTGTAAATGTTGCAATTTACCTGAAATTATTGGGTGTCACAGATGGACTCCCACAAAGGGTTTCTTGTTTGTGTTTAGTGGTTCTTGCTGGTTCACCATGATACCCAGAATAACATGGGTCGTCATAGAGAAATTCCTAGCCTTTTGTTTGCGAGTGTTTGGTTTGGTGGGGTTGATAGATTCAGTTTTGGCTTCTGTAGAAGGCTCATCAGTGTTGGCCTTATGTTTCAGCTTTCTTTGCCCCCTTCCTGGTTAGAGTTCCAGCCTTGTGATTGTCGGTTAAGGTTGCAGCAAGTTGGATTGAATCTTCAAGTGTGGTAGGCTTGCTACCAAATTAGTGTCTTGAATTTTCATAGGAACGCCACCAATACTTTTCAATGGCCCGAGATAGAGGTGTCACCAAGTGTGGCACAAGCAAACCGAGGATAGAATTCGTCGGTCATAAGTTGCTTGATCTCAGACCAGGTCAAAGCTAAGGCAGCATCCGAACTCCTTATTTGTTTTTCACCATTCCACCAAGTGACTGCCCCTTACTGAAAGACACTTGTGGCATAACGAACCTTAAGGTTCTCAGGGCAATCAGAATGACGAAACAAGTGACACCCCATAATTTCCATGTCAGCAAAGGATTAAATTAAATGCTTATTAAACTTATTATATTACTCGTGTACTATAATTAGTTTAATTTAGTGAGACACGTGGCACAAAAGCACAAACACAGTCGCACAACAGGATAATTCGATGAATTATCCGAAAACGCACACAAGTGTCGGAAATTACGAATATTGGTGAACGTCAAACTAATCAAGCACAAGAACATTTCACAAATCAATTATGACAAAATAATTAATAATTAAGTTCAAACGAAGTTAAAACGACGAGTTATGGTCGAGAAACAAGCGAAAACAACTCAAACAAGTAAAATGAGCCAATTGGGCTCATTTAGACAGTCAGGCGGTATGCCTAGGACCAAGCTTTGGGCCTTGGCGGTACGCCTAGGACCAAGCTTGGGGCCTAGGCGGTACGTTGGGCTATGGTGGGAGAAATTTGAATTCTCTGAAACACCAGGCGCTACGCCTAGAACCACCGATTATTCCCCAGGCGGTGCGCGTGAGACGGAGAAGTACATTTCGGATTAGAATAATCCGGGCGGTGCGCCTGCGATTCGGGAATCACAGAAATCTTTAAAGGGCCTACCAGAAGCTTGACATGACATTTCCACTCATTACCTTCGAAAATATAAGCTAAAATATGGCAAAACACTCTTCCTCATCATCATCACAGCCCCTGGAATTAAGAGACTCCATTGTTGAAGCTCAAGTTTGAAGGTTTGAAGGCTTGGAAGCAAGAAAGGGAGATTTAAAGACTTGTCACCACCATCACACTCACCTACAGCCGTTGGAAGGTCATTACCAGGAGTTTTAGAAGCTGCTCAATCACTATATCAGGATTCTTGGAGCTTAGGAGGTAGTCTCATAGTTATATTGCACATATTACACATAAAAATCACACATGCAAAGCTTAACACCCACATGCAATCTTCCTATCTTCACATGCGCGAATGTTTAATGATACTAATCTATGATTTGATGTTATAAAAACTGATTTATAGTTGTTAGAACGATCTAAGGAGATCTACAATGAGTCTTGATGATGTTGGTGTGATTTGGGTCATAAATCTATGAAATGATCATTTTTAATGACATGCATGCATGATCTAATAAGTTCTAGTGGATTTTAAATGTTCATGAATATTTGGTTTGTGTAAATTGTTACCATAGATTAAATAATGGTTTATGGTCATTTTGAGCATAGTTACTAAAACTTGTAACTTTATTTATGCAAAACTTACTAAATAATGTAGTATGTATATGCATGTAACTTTAAATGATGATTTGTGGTATATGATGATGATATTTGCATAAGAGAAATGTTAGAAATGTTGAAATGGTCATTTGGAGAATATTTGAGCATACTTACTATTGTTAGAAACCTTATTGTGTATAAAGTTGTTAAATAATGAATTTGGTGAAATAGGTAGGTTAAAATTATGAGATATAGTTAAGAATGAGATTATTAGAAAATGTCATGATTTTATTTTTTTAAAAGGGTGTTCTAAGTGAAACCTTCTAATTTTAGAAACATTATTTTGGGATTTCATTAAATAGAATCATAAGTCTAGATTGATTGATAATAAATAGCTTAAAATGATGTAATATAATGATTATGTGAAAATTTGTGTGATTTTTGTTACTAAACATGCTAAATATAGAAACTTTCTATGTTAGGAAACTTTAATTTATAAAAACGGACTTACGTGTTTATTTGATTGTATGTGACAACGTGCTAAGTGTTAACATGATCACTTAGGAGTAATGAGCATGCTAGAACCATTAAAATGTAATTTATTGTAAACGTACTAAAAATAAAAACTTACTATAAATAGTAAGTTGTCCATTAACGTGACTTACGTGTTTTAACGCACTACTTGAACGATAACGAATATTACACACATTATAACTAAAACATGATTCACCAATGGGTCGTTGACTTTGCACGGTCAAACACGGTCAAACACGGTCAAAAACGAACAAGCATGGTCAAACATGAACAAACCTAACAACCGAGGGTTTTTGAGCATGAACACGAACACGAAAACAAAACACGATCACAAACACACACTTACGTAAGCCATATGATATAGGTAACCGGTGACCGACACATTCGAAGACAGAAGCTTACGCATTATTCTACAATCACTAAGATGAGCTTACGGCGCGTCTTTCAAACTCTTTTACAAACTTTCAAACTAGGGGGCGAATACATGTGTTGAGTCAAACTTTGTTACTTGTACAAACATATCGTGTATGCTGGTTTATTGGACAAAACCTTAAAGTGTCGTATCATAACAAAGACTTCGCATAGTCATACCGTTAATGTATTCACAACTAGGTGAGTTTAGACAGTACTATTGGGCGTGACGAACCCCACGCGACGCCAACTGTGATCGGATGTCAGGACGCGTGTAATCTTAACCCATCTTCCATGTCCCTACGATAGGCATGGCGGAGGCCAAAGCAAACAAGTCTAGTTCGGTAGAGACGCAACTGACACTTGAAGCTGCGGGCTCAGAACAAATATATAATAAACAGCATGACACGTGACAAACAGTTCTTTTACTTATGTATTGATATCAAAACCTGTGAACTCACCAACCTATGTGTTGACACTTTTTCTTAACATGGGTAACTATCTCGAACAAGGATAGGGATGCACTTAAGAGAACAAGCCTTGAAGTCACATGCATTCATATCTTTCCTTCCAAAAACAATTTTTATATTTATGTTATGACAACAGTAGTATCAAACAATTTATTTTCCGCTGCATGTACTATCTATATTTCTGCTGCTTTAGACATATACTATTCCGCTGCTTATTAATTAAACGATTTGGTTAAATGTTGTATTTCAAACGTACTTTTAAAATGCATATAGAGTCATTCTATATGACCGAGAACTGTGATTCTGGCCATGTCATACCCAGCAGTCTGACACTGCAGGTGGAGATTTTGGGGTGTGACAGAACGTTCTCTCAACGCTTTCAAACCATTGAAGCAGTCTAGCTGCTCCTTCAGAGCCAATGAACTTTGTAGGGTTGCAAAAGTTAAAGTGTTTGAAGGTTCAAGTTGGAGTTGCACCCCCACCATTACCATTGTTTTGAATTGGGTTCACATTCGCAACTTGATTGAGCTGAGTCACTAGGGTTGGTAGTACAATAGCCATTTGCTGAGAAATGATATAGGCCAACTCTTGTATAGTGGGGTTGGTGGTGTTGTTGCAATTGGTGTTAGTGTTGTTGGTATTGTTGGCATTGGTGTTGTCGGTATTGTTGGCATGGGTGTTAGTGTTGTTGGCATTGCTGCGAAGAAGACGATGCATGATTCAACAAGTTTTCAATTGATAAGGATTAGGATTTATATACTCAAAGAGTTCAAATAAGAAATTGAGGGTTCAAATGAAATTCATATTACAAAAAAAATACTTGGATTGTATTCCTAAAGGAATACTTTTGACATTTCAAAGTGTTTAAGTTCAATTTAACTTTCAAAAAGGCATACTTTAGCCTATAGGTTCATACACACTTCAAGGATTCCTAGGAAATCATAACATGTCCATCGGTTGATTTGGATTTATACGAAATGCTTTCTAGACAGAACACCCCAAAGTACATGTATTCACCCTTCCAGATTGTATGTGTTTCTTACTCACTAATATGAACCTAAAGACATTTGATGGAATTCAAAATCTTTATTACACTTAGAAAGTTTAAGATCATTCTTCGCAGTGATGATCCTCATGCAAGTTGCAAGAATGGGGTCGAGAAGTTTTGAATCCTAAAGTCTAGTGAGGGAATACTATGGCATCCTAAACTACGTTCAAATATTTGACGTATCAAATAACTAGTCATGTAGCACAAAGAAATCACATAGTCAATTTGACCTATCATGCCAAAACTTCAAGTAACAGTTCATGGCCTAGAATGGAAACTATAACTTCAAACTACGACATCCTATGGTTATAGTGTCGCACCCCGGTCTTTCTGGCCTTCACGAGGGCACGACGCGTGGCTGTCAAGATCACAGTCTCCGGTCATATAGTTGCGAGACCTACATGTCTGGTTTTATATGTACATCCAAATACTTGGACAAAACAGTTTTATAAAATCAGAGTTACAGAAGTAGTTGTAAATATTCTAAATCAGTTTGAATTCATAAGTTGCGGAAGCGTTAAAAAAATAGTTTTCAAAATAACACAGAGTAATAATTTGCGAAAGCGATTTAAGTTGTTTAGCAATACATAGCATAACATAAGATATTGAATGATCAATAGCCTAAGACACTATTGTATATGCATGGACTCCATCCAAGCATCCTAGATTCCTCGTGCGCGTGCCTTAGTTACCTGAGAAAACATACGAGTAAAAAGGGTCAACACAATGATTGGTGAGAGTACAGGTTTTATATCAGCAATAAACATTAAATGTTTAAAGTAAGAGTTTGTATGTCTACATTTCATTACAATGCAATATCCATTGATAGCTAGTCAATATGCGTTATATAGTATGCGGGTTCGTAACCGAAGCTAACATGCTGCCTCCCACCATGTCCATCCAACTAGACAATGGCAATGATGTTTGGTCATTAAAACCACTCTTTTGATTTACAAAAGTTTCCATTTTTAGTAGGTTTGTCATAAAATCGTGTTTTTCAGAAAATCAAATACCCAAATGTGTTTTTAAACACTTCAATGTGCATTTGATAACATCTAGACATGTCTAACATGTCTAGATCATCACAAATCTACAACATGCAACATAAACGTTTCCTTTATGGCCAGTTCTACAAGATCAACGCAATAACCTATCAAAACTCAATCCCATCAATCCTATGTTCTAAAATTAGTAGATCTATATCAAAAATACACAAGGACACCAATAAATTTCGTGCACAAGAGCCACATGGAGTTCCAAGTGGGTGGATGTTCATGCATGTGGGTTTTCACCCCTTGTATGCATGATCTAACTATAGATAAGGTCATAAAACTACCTCACAAAGCTATAAAACACTGAGATGAAGCTGGAATAGGGGCTTCATAGCTTTAAAACCTTCTGGGAATGATTTCATAGAAGGTTCAAGTGATTGTTGATGAGGACAAGCTTCCAAGCTTCCTTCTATGCTTAAAGTTTTCCAAGAGCTCGAAAAATGGCTTCCAAGCTCAACAATGGAGGTTTTCTAGTGGAATGATGAGGAAATGGGCCAGTTTGATCGAGATTTAGGAGCTCTGGCTGAAAGATTAGGATATAAATGTTTATGGTTAAGCTAGGTTGAGTGTTAAAGTGATTTTTAGCCTGTGCGACTTCCAGGCGTACCGCCTAGCGTGCTTACACGAGGCTAGGCATACCGCCTAGATTAAAATAATCATATCGGCGCCTGGTTCATCCACGCACAACGCCTGGCGTCGTCGTGGCTCCCTAGGTGTACCGCCTGGTGGTCTGATTGAGCCCAATTGACCCAATTATGTTGTTTAAGCTCATTTTTCACATATTTCTCGTTTACGATCATCGTTTTGAAACTAATGGACGTTGTTTAACTTATTCTAAGTTCTCACGGAGCTTAATTATTGTTAAATTAATTTGTTGTTCGTCTAGTTCACCAACGTTCGTGAGACTCGTGTGTGTTTCGATAATTCCTCGAATTATCGGTGATAGTTTGTGTTTGTATTTTACGAAAGGATCGCAAGTTGATTAGTCATAATCAACGTGTAATGCACTATTCAACAATTCCTCAAATTATTGTCTTGTGTTTGTGTTTGTGTTTGCCACACTTGGTTTCCAAAACCAATGTGCAATGTACGCTTCGATAGTTCCTCGAACTATCGTTTCGTAGTTTCTTGTGTTTAACTCATCTAATTAAACCTAATTAAATGAAATGCAACAAGTATGAATGTGAAATGCTAATTTGTAAGAGTGGCAATTTACCTGAAATTGCCGGGTGTCACATCATCCCCTCGTTGAAAGAAATTTTGTCCCGAAATTTGATTGTTGTTGGTAGTGTTTGAGAACATAAATTTTATGTTGTTACATATAGTATTGGTCATCTAATTCTAGTAACCTAGTTCTCTACAACCCAGGCTCTGATACTAATCTATAACACCCAGACCGATGGCGGAAACATCGGGGTGGCACGAAGTGTAGATTGTTCATAGCACTAGGTATAAAGTTGTAAATAGTTCAAACATTAAATTCAAATTTCAATTCTTCATTAAATTCCTACATTCAATACATTGTCTAAAATTCAAACCCTAACTATTACATCAATCGAATTCAAAACATTAAACATAAATAAACTCAATCCAAGCTCAATAAATTAGTTGATTGGCATTCCCACCTGAAACATGTTTAAAAATCAAGTGCCAATTGCAAATAATTGGTGAGCTTTACAGGTTTTAGCACACACACAAAAATAGTTTGATAAAAAAATAAGTTGTCACATGTGATAATAAGCCAATATGAATTAAAACATGCAATTAAACCATACACAGATCAAATAATGTTAACAAATGATGCTTGACCAAGCTAGCTTTCCTAACAATGCTGAAGTAGTAAACAATCACTACGGAGGACCGAAGTCACACTAAAGTTTAGGTCACAAGCTAAGTTAACATGTACTATAGTTAAAGATAAGTTCAAATTTACATGTTTCACCACAGAAGTTCAAAACAAGTTAAAGAAGGGCTACGAAGACTCACCTGGATAGATGAGATGGCATGTGCACAATAGTTGTCAACTGTTAGTCACAAATATGTGTAACAAGTTCAATGTTCACCTATATATTTTTTTTCGTATAATGTTAACATAACTATATCTTTCTAAGTTTTAAATGAATCAATGAGTTCGATTGTTTCAAATTGTTAAAACTCTCAATTTATTATGCTATTTGTTAAATGAAAATAGTGATGATGTTTATAAAGTCTAAATAACTCATGTTAACATAAAATATCAATTACAAATGTGGAATTTAAATCAATTGATGTTTAGTCAAAAATTAATAACCACTTAAAATAATTTAACATGCAAAATAATAAGTTTTGAAACTTTAGATAAAGTTATTTGAACATATAAAAAACTTTTATAGATTGTATAAGAATGTTTGTATGAAATATTAATTTTTTGTTTATTGACGCATAAGTTATTAAAAATAAATTCATATATAATGATTATACATTATACATTTTATATATATAGGGAAGTGTTCAAATAATAACCCACTCACAAAGCAATAACACAGATAACTTTGCCAAGATGAAGCCGAATATTGAAATTTTTTTTGAACATCATTGTAACACAATTAGAACACTATGTTCTTTTATGAGTTTGTGAAAATTCATAACCGTTTAAGAGATATCATCGTTGTAAGTTTTTGATTTACAGCACTGTAACTGGTTTAGGCCCAAAACTTACAACGATGTAAACTCTCAAACGGTGATGAATTTTCGCAAACTCATAAAAGAACATAGTGTTCTAAATGTATTAAAATGATGTTAAAAAAAATCCAAGATTTGGCTTCATCTTGTCAAAGTTATCTGGGTTATTGCTTTAAGAGTGGGCCATTTCTATGAAACCATGTGTGTTTAATTGGTTGAACTAAGGCCTAAGCCGCGGTAATAATCCCTCTGAAATAGTTTTAACATAATCAATTTTAGTTCCTGTAGATGAAAAGACGATTCGAATGATGCAATAAACACTTACCTTTACTTGCGATTTGACGGATTTTGACTGAAGTGAAAGAAAGACGAGTCGCCGAGACCTTTGAGTCTTGATTCGCGATTAATTCATGTTGAAAATTGATTTGGTGTGCATAGACCCTTTCCAAATGTTCGAATGAGAGTTCTGGTCGAGTTAATTTGCTATTTATACACTTTTGGTTAGTATTTGAATTCACGGTTGTCGTTTAAGCTTTTGGAAATGTTTTACGCGTATTGAGTTGTTAGTTGTATTAATTGATGATTGAAATCAGTTAATGTGGTTGTAATCTTGCTAAAAATAAGATTGATTGCCGGAAATCACCTGGAATTAAGTTGTAGATTGGAACCGGGTTGAAGATGGGTCGGACCATGGGTTGTTGGGTGTAGAAGAGAACAAGTTTGAGGGTTTGAGAGAAGTAGTCCCTCAAAGTTTTCTTTTGTTATTCAGTTTCAATTTTTGGCAATTTTAACCCTTAACCTTATAAAACAATGTTTTAATTTGTTATAAAATAATTTATTTAAATCCCCTAAAACTAATATAAATAGATTAGTTACACACTCACACGCATATGTATATATCTATATATTTTATATACATATATGAAAAAAAAATACTTTAGACGCACGGTCAAAGCTTGGGTATTAGCTCTCTCTAAAGTTTAACACTTAGTTATTTTTGGTTGTTTAGTTTTTGCTAGAAAGAGAGAAAAACATAATAACAACACAAGGAATTTTGGGAATGTAATTCAATTATCTTAGGGAATGTTGGGGTTTAAATACCCAACATTCAATGTTACAAGACAAAGAAGTAATAAGACAAATAGCTGACACTGTTACAGACACTGAATCATCAGAAAAGTGCAACTAATACAAAGTCAACAACCACGGAATCATGAGTCTTCAGAAGTATTCAGTTCTTCTGAGGTTGAGATAGTTGTGTAGAGTTCAGTGGTTATTACTTCGAAAGGTGTTCGTCGGAAGCTGATTAAACAGTATTTATTCAATCAGAGGTTGTCTTCCAAAGCATTGGTTGTCTTCTGAAGAGATCAGGTTCGGCTATTATCTTTGGAAGTCAAGAAGGTATGCAGTAGTTCTTTTTGCGAAACTTCCTCTATTGAGCTTCCGATGCTGAAGTTCAGTAGTTCTATAATCGAAAGAGAAAGTATCTGGAAGAGAAGACATCCGCGGTTGGTCAATCTGCGGTTTTATTCAATTTTTGGCTTCAGTGGTTTTGCTTATCAGTCCTTATTTTCCAACAATCTCCCTCTAGACTGATGAAGCCAAAACCATTTATTTTTTCCTTAAAGCCAAACTTATTTTATTTATGAGAGTCCACACATACATCAGGATTTCATATTATGTTTCAGCATTTTCTAGAGTCATATGCTGTTGTTCCTTCAGATCATAATCTGGTAGCTTGAGAATTTCATACCAATATGAGGAGAAGGTCCTTGATCCATTGAATCTCTCAATGATCATGCTTTTGGAGACAGGATCATAGAACCATCTCTTTATTCTAGTTCTGGAATTTGTGATCTGAAGGGGTTGGGATTTAAGAGAAGGACCCAAAGGAAGAGGAGCTCCAGCAGTCCAGTGAATTATTTCTCTTCTTTTTAGTTGATCCTTTGAGTCAAGTACTTTCTTCACTACAGCATGCTGATGAGGCTCATAATTCCTTAGAAGATCAGGAAGAATTTCCTTCTCAATTTCAACCCAAGTTCTGAAGTTGACAACAGGTGGACATTCCACAGACCCACCACCTAGGCTTCCGATAGGTGAATTAAGCAGATGGTCAAGCATTGTTCTTGAATTAGCATCCTTAAGCTTGGACACTATTGTGGGAGAAGGTGATGTGGCTTCTTTCCAAAGCTCAGGATGATCACTGTTTTCTCTTTTGAATTTTGACCATTCATCAAACAGTATGTCACCTCTGCATCTCATTATTTTGTTCTTTGGTCCCTATTGATTTTGGATGAGTATGTGTTTTATTGTTCTTCTTTGCTCAAGGGCTTTTTCTTCTTGATGTCTGCCTTTATTCTTTTAGAAAGAACCTCAGCTTCATTTCTAAGGCTTGTGATATCCCAGTTCGGGCCTTTTTTTTTGTTCCAAAAAATTGACTTTCTTTTTTTATTTATAGGCAACATACTCTAAATAGCCGGAAGGTTTCAACTTTATACTTACCTTCATCCAGTAGAAACTTGATCAGTTGCACCCTCTTAGCCTGATAAGCTTCATCTTGATGCTGATCCATCAAGGCTATTTGTTCCGGATAGGCTTCGACCAATTCATCTCCTGAGAGACCAATGGATTCTAGACCTTCTAAGATCTTGTTTTCCTTTTTATTTTCTTTATTCTTTGCCTCTTGAAGGTCTTCATCTGAGGGGAATTGCCTTACAGGAGAGTATGGTTCTTTTAAAGGAGAGGTTTGTGATTTTTCAGCTTGAACATCAGATGACTTTATTGGTGAGGAAGCTTTGGTGGTTTTAGGTAAATCAAACTCATCATCATCAGCCAATATAAGCCTTCTCTTTCTTGGAATAAGAGAGGCAATGGGCTGATCAACATTTAAGTCTGAGCTTGGTTCTTGAATAGGATTTAAAAGTTTCTTGGGTTTATTGGTGGGGGTTTTTGATTTTCTGGCCACACTTTTTAGTCTTCTTGTGAAAGACTTAGTGATTATGGGAGCTGGTTTCTAGCCTATTTTGGATGCATTTAGAGTAGTGGGAAGGGAGGAATGTGAGGATAGCTCTAGAAGGGTTTGAGAAGCAGAATTTGGAGAGGGTAGGTAAGTTTTCTTTATTTGTTTGTATAGGTGAAGAAGGGATAGATATAGTGGGAGAAGTTTGTTTGGGAGAGATTGGGTTATGTTCAGATTGGACATACTCAGCTGGAATTGTTATGTCCTGAGTGGTGGAGGCAAAAGAAGAAGGGGCAGTGGTTGTGAGTTTTGTTGGCTCAGTGGGAACTGATTTGGTAGGTTTAGGTTTTCTGCTCACCCCAGATATTCTAGTTTCCAGTTGAGCTTCACCTTCCCTTTGTTTTTGCTCAGAGCTAGCCTTGGTAGCCTCAGTCTGAAACTGCTAATTTAATGCATCTTTGAGAAGTGCCTCCTGATTTTTCAATCTTATTTCCTTCATCCTTCTCTGCTCAATTTTATCTTCTGCCCTTTTGGCAGCTTGGGCTGCAGACCGGATCCTTTCATTCTCTCTCTTTTTGGCTTCATCAGCCTATTCCTTGAACCAAGGAGGAGGATGGGCTATTCTTGTGAGAGACTCCTGTAGGACCAAGTTGGATCTCGGAAACAATCCGGTTCCTATGTAGATCTACTGGACAGCCTCTGGAATAGTGCGAAATCCTATTACAGGGTTTTCCAATCGAAACCAACAGAACCCGTGGCGATTTGAAGGTGAGGGATGAATGTTTGGATCAAGATCGAACACCACGGGATGAGAATCGAAGTTGGACAGACAAGAACCACTCAAAACTTCTAGGGTTTGACACTAGAGTGCTCTGGGAAGAAAGAGGGCTCGAGAAAGTTAGGTTTGAATATGTTTGAAAAAGTATATATAGACTGTAATCATTCGGACGAATGAGTGGCAGAAACAACTCATTCTGCGAATGACTCAGCCGAATGAGCCAGATCAACCGAATGAGTCATGCAGATGACTCATTCGATCGCCCTAGTCATTCTGTAGGCGTTCATTTGGCTGAATGACCTCATTCTTAGGGTCATTCGTCCGAATGGGTCTATAAGACATATATAATCAAAGTTAAACATAATCAAACACATATTAACTAGAATAAACATTAAGAACAATATAGAAAGATTGATTTCATTGATAACATAAACTTTATACATCAAATATTGTACAATGGCTGAACTAGGGACATTTAATGCACTAACATACTCCCCTTTGGACCTAGTTCCTCACTTTGCAGCATCTTTCTGGAAGTATTTGTCTGATATAGCTTTTCAGTCTGATCCAGCATGAATTCCAAAAACAAGGCAGATCCTGATAACTCTCATGTATTGCAGTGCTTATTCCATGTCTTCAACATCAAAGAAGATCTGACATCTGTACAAAACATCAACATCATTGCGTACCAGATTCGTCAGCCACATAGGATCAAATATGTGTTCTGTATCCCACTTGTTGTCCTTGCACATCACAATAACAGCTTCTACAGTACACCCATCATAATACCACAATCGGAATCTGTCCTACAAGTCTTGTCTCATCTTCCGTAAAGGAATCTTTTTCATGACTCTTGGAGGCAGCCACTTCAGGATGACTTTGTGTCTACGGGTATTCTTGGAAGGTAATATCTTTTTGGTTCCTGAGACTTGAAGTTAATCCACCTCTTTCTGTACTCATACTGAAACTGTCGAGAGAACCAAGCTGACATCCCCGAATCTCCACTGTACAGCATCTTCAAACACGCAAGTTGATTTACTTCAAATCCAGGCAGCATCTTAAAGTCATGGGGATGCTTGAAATACTGAATTCCCTGTTCTCTATTGATAGCATAGCATTGCAGATCATGGAAGTATGCCCGGCTAAGTATTTGACCTCCAGCCTTGTAGCCTTTGGTCCTATAAACTTTGGTGTGTGTAGCTGGCATCTTCGTAATGCTTTCCTTCTTCAACACCTCCCAGTAGGCTTTCAACTCTTCTTTTCTCTTTTGGATGTCTTCCACTGAAGACTCACTACCACTGATCTTTTCTTCAATTTTTCTGTTAAGCTCCTCTTCAGTGTGTTGTCCAATAAGATCAGAAAATGCAGGTAGATCATCTTCAGCTGAAGTATACTTTGCGTTCTCTTCTTCAGTGATATCCTCCAAAAGCACTTCATCAGTATCATCAAAGACCTCGGGTAAAGGAATATCAAAAGCAGGAGCAGAGGTTTCATCAATGACCACCTCGTCAGGATTTAACCTGAACAACTCAGCAATCTGCTCCTTGGATAAACAGTGAATGAGCTCTCCTTCCTCCTTATCATAGTTGACTGAGTGCTGTATAATTCCTTGAGCGTCTAAGATCATAGTCAATGTCTCATCCAATCTACGTCTCAAAGGCACAGCTTCAATTTCCTCAATAGCTTTAGGATCTTCAGTCTGAGGAGGACCTTTCTAGTGGTAACCTCGTTGTTAGACCTTTCTAGTGGTAACCTCGCTCTGATACCAATTGAAAAAACATTAAGGACCGGCAAATATGTATTGGACGGAAGGTTAGGGTTTGCACACATGAAGATATGAATCAAATCGTATGGTATATTGATTAAATCAAATGATTACAATATCGAATCCACATCATAAAAGAACAAAGTGTTGCCAGGGAGAGATCGAGCATGATCTCTCCCCCTCTCATGCTCAAAACCCCGAAACAGCAAAAACCTTAAACTCTCAAAGCTGGAAACTGGTATTTATAGGGGATGTATCCCATTCGGCCGAATGGAGACATTCGTATGCTCATTCGGCCGAATGGACCCTTTTACGTTAATCTTAAGTATGACCTCGTAAGGGCTGAAATTGTATATGCAACGTATTGAACTTATTTCAAGTTTGATTAAAATCATATGGAGTAGTATCCGAGTTTTGGCTTATTAGAATTATTTTCAAGATGTAACGTACTTTGGCCTATAGATAAAATATTCTCATCAAGAATCCCCAGGATAGCTAGACTGTTCCCTCGTCAAGGATTATGAATCGCTTTCCTACACAGGAGTCTCAACTACTTGTATTCACCCTTCCGGTTACTACATGTTCATCTTAACAACTTAATTCTAATAAGGGTTTGAATAAAATAGTCAAATGGTTGATAGAATCACTGTAAATCAAATCAACTGAATTCGTTTTGAAAACAATAGGAATGGTATTTAAAATTGAATACCGGGTGACATATTAGAATCATTTGGTTTGTAGGGTGTTTGATATGACATGCTTTGGCCTATAAGTGCTTGTACTCTCATTTATTGGAATACTTTTATTATTCCATTTATTCATTATAGAAGTCTAAGAATAATTGTTTTGGGATTATTTAATTAAATATTCTTATTTGTATATAATAAATATATTGGAATGTTTTTAACATTCCATTTATTTATTATACAAGGTTTATGAATGCAAATTTGTGCCCCAATGATAATAATTTAAATTTTGATATAAGTTATTTATACAAAATGATTAAATCATTCTATGTAAAACTTATTGTTTCAAAGGTTTTAATTTTAAAAATAATCTGTTAAGACACACAAACCTGTGGAGAAGCTGTTTCACCAGCAACAAAGGCTTTAGACACTTAGTCCAAGCTTTGGTATTAGCTCCCTCTAAAGTTTTGCACAAGGTTATTTTTGTTGTTTAGTTTCTTGCTTAGAAAGAGAGAAAAGAACATATAGAAAGCACAAGGAATTTTGGGGGAAGTAATTCATTTTACTCAGAGAATGTTGGGACTTAAATACCCAACATTCTGAGATACAAGACAAGAAATAATAAGACAAATAGCTGAAACTATTACAGACACTGAATCAACAGACTAGTACAAATACAAACTCAACAACAATGGAAACAAGAGTCTTCAGGAGTCTTTAGGTCTTCCGAGGTTGAAATAGTTGCGCTGATGTTCAGTGGTTATTCTTTCGGAAGATGATCATCGGATGCTGATTAAACAATCAGTAATTTCAGAATAGGAGATTGTTTTCCGAGTCATTTGATGTCTTCCGAAGGTGTCATAGTCAGCTAGTGTGTTCTAAGGTAGATAAGTTCAGCGGTAGTTCTTTTTGGCGAATCTTCCGCTGTTGATCTTCTGATGCTGAAGCAGTTTTTCAAACTGAAGAGAGGCATTCGCAGTTGGTCAATCCATGGTTTATTCATTTGTCTGAATTTAATGGTTTTGATCATCAATCCTTATTTTCCAACAATCTCCCTCTGGACTGATGAAGCCAAAACCATTTATTTTTTTTAAAGCCCAACCAATTTTATTTCTAAGAGTTCGAACATAGTTCAGAACTTCATACTCCGTATCAGCACTGTCTAGAGTTTTGTGCGATAGTTCCTCCAGATCATCAATTGGTAGGGTGAGAATCTTATCCAAATTTGAGAAGAAGGTTCTTGAACCATTATATCTTTCAATGGCCAAGCTCTTGGAGACAGAGTCATAGAACCATCTATTTATTCTATTTCTGGGGTCTTTGATCTAAGGAGGCTGGGATTTAGAAGGTAGACCCAAAGGAAGAGAAGCTCCAGCACACCCAACACCTAGGCTTCCCATAGGTGCATTTAGCAAATGATCAAGCATTGTGCTTGGGTTGGCATCCTTGAGCTGAGTCACTATAGCAGGAGAAGGGGAAGTGACTTCTTTCCAAAGCTCAGGATGATTACTGTTCTCTCTTTTTAACTTTGACCATTCATGAAACATAACATCATTTCTCCATCTTGTTATTGTATTCTTTGGTCCCCATTGATTTTGTATGAGGATGTGTTTTATTCTTTTCCTCTGCTCAATGGTCATTTTCTTCTTGACTTCTGCCTTTATTCTTTTGGATAAAACTTCAGCTTCATTTCTAAGACTAGTAATATCCCAGTTGCTGAAGTTTTCAACTTTGTACTTCCCTTCATCTAGTAAAAACTTAATTAGCTGCTCCCTCTCAGCCTGATAGGCTTTATCTTGTTGCTGATCCAATCTGGCAATTTGTTCTTGATAGGTCCTTACCAGTTCATCTCCTAAGAGACTAGTGGCTTCTAGACCAGCTAGGATCATGTTTTCCTTCTCAGTTTCTTTATTCTTTATCTTCCAAAGGTCTTCATCGGATGGGAATGTCCTAACAGGTGAATAGGATTCCTATATTGGTGAAGTTTGTAGTTTCTCAGCATCTGATGACCTTATTGGTGAGGGAGCTGTTGTGGTTTTGGGAAGGTCAGACTCAACATCATCAGCCAATATGAGCCATCTCTTTCTTGAAATAAGAGATGCAATTGGCTGATCATCATTTAATTCTGAGCTAGGTTCTTGAGTAGGGGTTAGGGGTTTGTTATTGGGTGTTTTGGTTATTCTGACCACAATATTTTGTCTTCTTGAGAAAGACTGAGTGATTATTGGTGCTGGTTTTGGCCAATTTTGGAGGCATTGAGAGTAGCAGGAAAGGAGGTTTGTGAGGATAGTTCTAGGAGGGTTTGAGAGGCAGAATTTGGAGAGAGGGTGGGTGAGTTTCCTTTATTTGTGTGTATAGGTGAAGAAAATGGGGCAGTGGCTGTGGGCTTTATTTGCTCAGTGGGAGCTGATTCAGAAGGTTTGGGTTTCTGGATACTCCATATGTACCAGTGTTTATTTGAGCTTCAGCTTCCCTTTGCTTCTGCTCTGAGCTAGCCTTAGCAACGTCAGTTTGAAACTGTTGATCCAGCGCTGCTTTGAGGAGTGCCTCTTGATTTTTCAATCTTATTTGCTTCATCCTCCTTTGCTCAGTCTTGTCTTCAGCCCTCTTGGCAGCTTGGGCAGCAGACAAGAGCCTTTCATTCTCCCTCTTTTTGGCTTCATCAGCCTGTTCCTTGAACAAGGGAGAAGGAGGAGCAATCCCAGTAAGAGACTCAAGAAAGCGAGTATGGTTAGAAACTTCATGTTGTAAGGAGGAGACTTTGGTATCTATTGAAATTTTCAGTAGATCCAGTTGGATCTTTTGAGTGGTGAGGAATTGTTGGGTAAAGGTTTGAAGTAGGGTAGTTAGATGGGCAGTAAGAAGTGGGTTTAACACTTCTTGAAAAGCATGAGTTGAGAAGGTGGGGGCAGTGGAAGTAGGTGAAGTGTTTGGAGGACCTTCAAGTGAAGGTGCCTGCATGGGGATGGATTTGGATTGCAGGACTTGATTATTCAAGGCTGTTGTGACTAACTCAGTGAGCTTGGTCACATCAGCCTCAATATTAGCAACATAATCCGTCAATTCCTTTATTTTAAGATATGATTCGTCCATCCTTTTACCAATGTCATCCGAATCCCTAACTAGTGAGTCAGTTTATCATGACCTGAGTCCATCTCAGGAATGTCATGGACCCCTTTTTCTTGGTTTCAGGGATTTCCAGCCTCAGTTTCAAGAACTTCATGGGCTGTTGCCATATCAGGAATCTTATTTCCTGATCCATAAAAATGAAAGCCCATTGGATTAACATATGAGATGGATGCTCCAGATATATGATCAAGAGGTCTATGGACATCCTGATCTCATCCTCTTCTCCATGGGTAAGAGATTGATGAGTTTGATCAGATGTTTGAAGGGGCAGTTCCTCTATAGGCGAAGGTGGAGGAGAACCAAGCTGCTCAAAAATAGAATCAATCTCATGGAGAACATGGGTAGGAGAGTGAGGGGCTATTTGTGGAGAAAAAACAGAGATGTCCTTAGGAGATTGGACTGCCATCTGAATGTCAAGTGACATTTCAGTGGTTAGAGAGGGTTCCCTTTGGAATTTAACATCATCCTGTTGAGAGGACTGATGAGGAGCTAGGTGTGGCAGAGACATGTTCAGGGATCTCATCTTCCTAAACAGTCTTTTTGGGCTTTTTAGGTTTAGAGGCTTTGGTAGAGGCTTTTCTTTTGGCCGGTACCTGTACAGGTGTGGAAGAAGAGGTGGATGTGGGTTCACCAAGGATGGGTATTTCCTCAGTGTCATCGAATTGTCTTGCATGAGTGTTCAATCTAGTGAACACCTATTTGTCAGTGCTCTTGATAGTAGAAGGAGGAGCAATATGACAAACATTATTAAGATCGGCAAAGAGACAAGCCATCACAAACCTAGGGTATAGTAGAAACTTGGGACTTTTCTGATAATGTACCAGATGGTCAAAAATTATTTGGGACAAGTTGACCTTTTCATTGGACAGAACAACATACATGACATATTGCATGTCATATGGCATTTCTCCCCAACTCGTAGACTTTTGAGAAAGACACTGTAAAATTGTGTGATACAAGAACTTGTACTTAGGGTAGAAGAAAGCTTTGTACAAGGTCCTGTTTTTCAGGTCACCCTGATAATCACACTGAATAAAGGCATTATGAAGAAGTTTTAAAGAAATAGTTGTGGGAGCCTCGGTGTCGTTCAAGTTTAGGGCAACACTTATTTTGGAGGGGGTGAGGGTGACTCGTTGACCTGCGACCTCCGAAGTGATGCTTTCAACAGAGTCATACTTTTTCACCAAGGAGGAGTTTGCCCAAAACTGGTTTAGAGAAACTTCCGAGATAGGAGGATTTAAGATGAGAGCAGTGTGAACGAAAGAGTTTACCAGAATGTCGATTGCTTTGTTGTAGTGAGGGTACTTAGATTATTTAGCAAGGTAAGCTCCAAGGTTGTGGATCGGCTTGATTTTCAAAGCTTCAGATGCCATTTTTGCGACGATGAACACCGAGCAGTTATGAGTGCAAAGTGTGAGTACAAATCTTTGCTTTAAATTTAGAGAAAAAGAGATGAGAAAGTTTAACCATTCACAAACAAGGGCGGTTTCAAAAATAAAAACTTCAACTACTTATAACTTACCAGCGATTTTACCTAAGGGCTTTTACCCATTGGACAAACTTGTGAGCAAGAGAGAGAAGAACAAACGAAAAAGTAGTACGTTCATGCACACGCTGAAGTACAGACAAAGCTTTGTAAGGAATGAAGCGTGGTCCAATGCCATTACACCATCATCATGAACATAAAGCTCAGACGAAATCAGTGTAAGTGCGTTGTGCCAGGCGACAGGCCTGACAAGCAGTTGTGCTTCGCCATGAGCAGCATTCAGAAGATTCAAATTTGAAAGAAGGGTTTTCTTGATCAATAGAAGATCAAGAAACTTCGTTAAATTATTGTG
Organism: Mikania micrantha; assembly: GCA_009363875.1. Taxonomy (NCBI): domain Eukaryota; kingdom Viridiplantae; phylum Streptophyta; class Magnoliopsida; order Asterales; family Asteraceae; genus Mikania; species Mikania micrantha. The sequence continues at coordinate 51,795,547 of CM018691.1, read as the reverse complement.
AAAGAACTGAAGAACATAAGAGGGTAACCACTGATGTAAAAAATATCAATGGTCATTAGAGAAGAGAAGGGTAGAAAGGTAAAATGCAAAGATATTATCGAGCCGTGAGAACAATTAATGAGGGTCAATTCAATTAATTGTAGGGGGTTTAATCTTGCAGAGCGATTAGTGAAGGTCAAATCAGACGTAAGTCTCAAGAATTAGTTAATTATAGAGAAAAGAAGTTAACCATGGAAGAGAGTTTTTAACATCGGAAGAACCTTATCCTCGGAAGAAAAGTAACCATGGATAAGTGATGAGGTTAAAAGTCTCGGAAGGAATGGAGACATCGGAAGGGAAAGAAACCACAGAAGGTTTTAAAATGTAACAACAGAAGGTTTTAAATGAAGCCGTAGCTAGCATAACCACTGATCCTATCCGTGTTTTGGGATAACCACTAAGAGAGACCAGGGTTGCTTCATCAGTGGTTTATCAAATATGCGTTGTTAGGATAATTATTGAGGATTATCCTTTTATATATTTATTTAAAGGTTTAAGAAACATATTCTTAACCATGTTTATTAGCTCATATTAATCATTCCCAATTTGGTCACATACTTAGAAAAGGTTGAAGAGTCCAAGGGTTTGGTAAATATGTCCGCTATTTGGTCACTTGTAGAGACATGTTCTGGGACAATTAGTCCCTTTTCAAAACAATATCTAATGAAGTGATGCCTTATTTCTATGTGTTTGGTTTTAGAATGGTAGACAGGATTCTTTATTATGTTTTTAGTTTAGTTATTCCAAAATCCAACAGTTGGTATTGTAACCAAAGGATTTGGGCAGTGCAATGGGCTGCTGCAATATACTTAGCATCTACAGTTGAGTTTGACACAGACATTTGCGTCTTGTTTTGCCATGACACTAAGCAATTTGCAAAGAACTGACATCCTCCAAAAGTAGACTTTCTGGTGAGCGAGCATCCAACATAATCATTGTCTGAAAAACCAACAAGCTTACAAGTTTGATTAGTAGGATACCAGATACCTAGCACAGGAGTGCCTTGAAGATATCTGAGTTTCCTCTTCACAAATGACAAATGGGATTGTTTGGGGGCAGACTGGTATCTTGCACAGACACATGTTGCATACATGATGTCTGGCCTTAATGCAGTTGATACATCAAAGATCCAATAATGCACCTGTAGAGGGTTTGATCTACAAGTTCACCATTTTCATCTGGACTTGTTGTCATGGGGGTAGAGATTATTTTGCAATCATTCATATCAAATTTATTTAAAAGATCCTTTTCATATTTAGATTGATGAATGAAAGTCCCATTAGGGGTTTGTTTGACTTGGAGTCCTAAAAATGTTTTTAGTTCACTTAAAGCACTCATTTCAAACTTAGAAGACATTAATTTAGAAAATTGTTCACACAAGGAACATTTTGTTGATCCAAATATGATACATCCACATAAATTTGGGCCAGCAAAAGTTCCTTGTCTACCCTCTTGATGAACAAAGTCTTATCAATGGTTCCTCAGAAAAATTTATTAGAATGAAGAAATTAAGAAAGAATGTCATACCATGCTCTGGGTGCCTGTTTCAGACCATAAAGTGCTTTGTCTAGTCTGTACACCCAATCAGGATGATGAACATCATCAAACCCTGGAAGTTGACACACATAGACTTCCTCCATTATAGTCCCATACAGGAATGCACTTATTAGATCCATTTGATATACCTTTATATTATGAGATATAGCAAATGCTAGGAAGAGTCTGATGGTTTCTATCTGGCTACGGGAGCAAAGAACGCATCATAATATATGCCTTCCTCTTGGCAGTACCCTTGCACTACCAATCTGGCTTTATTTTTGATCATGATACCTCTGTCATCTGTTGTAATTCTGAATACCCATCTAGTTCCAATAGGGTATTTTCCTGCTGGCAAGGGGCAGAGAGTCCAAACATTTTGTCTTTTGAACTGTAACAGTTCATCTTTCATAGCTTCTACCCAATTATTATCTTTAAGAGCTTCATGATATTTAGAAGGCTCAAATTGGGACAACAAAGCTACATTAAGGCAAAAGTTTGAAATTTGGCTCCTATTTTGAACACCCTTATTTAAATCACCTAAAATCTGTTCTAGAGGATGATTTCGGTTGAAGGGAATGATGTCCAAACAGTTATTTGTAGAGACAGCATCCAAAGAAGATGAGTTTTCAGTGGGGCCAGGAGAGTTTTCAGCTGGGGAAGTATGAACATGTTCAGGAATATCTACCAATATATTATCCAAGGCTAGGGATAATAGAGTAGATATTTGTTCATGTTGGTCTTGATGATTTATTTGATAAGAAGGAATAGAGGTAAAGAATTTAGATACAGAACATTCCTTAAGAAAGGATAGATCTTCAGAGGTTTGACACGATTCTGAAGAAGGAGAAGAAGAAGGAGTAGAGGGAATCTAGGTGAAGCTTACAAGATTGAAGAGATCATCAGGGGCAGATGGGAAAGAGGAACTTGATGAAGATTCATTGAATTTAACATCACTATTTACTCAACAATTTTGGTCCTGAGATTGAAAGCAAGGTAAGCCTTAGAGGTCTGAGAGTATCCAACAAAATATCCAGAGTCAACTTTAGCAGCAAACTTGGACAAAGAGTCCTTTGCGTTCAAAATGAAACACGGACACCCAAAAACTTTAAAGAAGGAAATGAGAGGCTTTATGTTATGAAGGACTTCATAGGCAGTCTTGTTATGTCTCTTCACAATGTGAACTCTATTTAAGACATAGCAAGCAGTGTTTACTGCCTCAGCCCAGAAGGATATAGGTACTCTTGAATCTGCAAGCATAGTTCTTGCACCTTCAATAAGAGTCCTATTATTTCTTTCCAGAACTCCATTTTGAGCAGGAGTTCTAGGAACACTATATTGTCTAAGGATTCCTTTAGAAATGCAGAACTTATCAAGAACCAGATTCTTGAATTCAGTACCGTTATCACTCCTTATTATCTTGACAGGAAGACCAATTTGGCTTTCAAGTTGAGTGATAAGGGCTATTATTTTATCAGAAGTCTCATCTTTGCTGAAAAGGAAAAAGGTCCAGCAAAATCTTGAATAATCATCCACAACAACTAAACAACATCCCTTTCTTTCCTGGCTGGCTACCTTCACTGGACCAAACAGATCCATATGAAGCAGATTGAGACAGTTAGTTGATTTGGATTCCTCAATAGACTTATGTGATGATTTATGTTTCTTTCCCTTTAAGCAAGATTCACATTGACTTTCGAAGTGAAATTCTTTGGAAGGCAATACTCTTACTAAAGAAAGGGTAAAAAACTTATGAAGAGATTGGTGGTTAAGATGACTGAATCTTCTGTGCCAAAGAGCAATGTTAGAAAACGATGCTTTGGCTATCAAACAAGTAGGATAGGATGTTTGAGAATAAGTGGTCATGTCTACAACGTAGACATTTCCACTTCTTTTCGCCGTTAGCAAGGTGTGTTGATCAATTAAGACCTTTATTTTTGAATTTATTTCAGGAGAAAGAATTTTGCAACTATCCTTGGTGAAAAATGAACTAAAGTTCTTGGCTGCTAGTTGAGAAACACTCAAGAGATTAAACTTGAGGTTTTCAACTAAGCTTACATCTTTGAAGTGTAGTTTTCCACTTACGACATAACCAGACCCTACTATCCACCCCTTTGCATTATTTCCAAAGAAAACAGATCCTCCATTATTTGGAATGAAGTTATTTAAGATGGATATGCATCCTGTCATGTGCCTTGAGCCTCCACTGTCCACATACCAGAGATGATTTTGGTTTGAAGAAGGTCTCTGTACAAGAGGATCAAATGCAATCGGTTAGATATGGGTCATAATTTGAATCAGCTGTTGCTGATTTTGATGCAAAATATTGATTTGTGAATCCACAGAAGAATGTTTCACAATACTAGGAGAATGGGAAGAAGGTGTAACCACAGGATAAGAAGGTCGTGTACGAAGAATGGATGGTCCGGGAGAAGCAGATAGAGGTGAAGACAAGCGAAGAGATGGTTGGGAGTTAGATCTTATTGAACTGTTAGCTGAAGATCTATTTGCCTTCTTTGATTTCTTCATCTTATTGGGAAGATTCCCTTTTGATGAAGAAGCCTGTTCAGCTTTCGATTTTTCAGTATTCAGCTTATCTCTAGCTTTCTCCAAAGGAGTTTTTGTACAATAGTTTTCAGTAGTGTGATTGTACTTGAAACACTTTAGACAAGCAGGAGATAGAGAAGAATAGTTGGGATGAATGGCTGATTTGCCTTCATTATTGGATAAGGTGGGTGAGGATAAGAAGGAGGGAATTTGATATCAACCATGGGCCTATTTCCTTTGTCAAGGTAGGGGAGATGGGTTCAGAATCAGTCTCATTTATTTCATTGTCAATCGGGGTATAGTCCTCTGGAGGACTAGTGTGATTATACCCGATTTCGAATTTTGCCTTAATGTGAACTTGCTTACTCAGAAACATTTTGAATCCTTTACAGGATTCAACCCACTTGTCACAGCTGACTTTGGTTTGAGACAGTTCATCTCTACAAGATGCATATTTTTCATTTTGCAAATCAAATAGAGCTTGTAGGTTGGATTTTTCAGTCTTTAAGATAGAGATTTGACTGTCTTTATTTTTTATTAATTTTTCTACTTTAGAATTTTTATTATCTAGAAGTTGCTCCAACTCCTGATTTTGTTGTCGAAGCAACATATTGGCTTTCTTTATTTTTACAAAAGCCTCAATGCACACATCGGTGCATAGTTTTTCCAAAGTAGAAAAAGATACATGTGCATCAAGAGAGTCTGCTACAGGTTGATCAAAAGCAGTAGGATCGTCACCAACAGCCATGAGAGCAAATTCTGTTGGTTCAGAGGTGACGAGGGCATAGCCTACATCTTCAGGCAGACTGCTCCAGTCTACGTACTCTTGGGTGAAAAGAGTCGGTTGACTAGAAGAAGAGGACTGGACAGTAGGGCCTGGTGCATTTATTTGTGAAGGGGGTGGTCAACAATTTGAGGAGGGGCAGGAGTGAGCTGATGCACGCTACCATTGGTAGCTTATACATATTGTATATTTGTAGAAAGAGATTTCTGTACAATGTGTGCTGACTCCTGAGAATTGTTGTGCCTTCTGAAAGATGAGGAAGAAGAAGAAGAAGAAGAATAAGAAAAAGGTACTAAAGAAGTATGCGAGTGTGTTTGGGAAAGTCACATACGGTGAAGAGTTAGATTTGGGAGCATTTTTGCATTCCATGGCAAAGTGTCCAGTGCCATGACACCTATAGCATTGGACCTTAGCCTTATTAAGGCCAATCCTGGTTTTCCCATGAATACCATGAAATTTTCTTCATGTCCTCTTGTAGAACTTATTTTTTCTTATGCTCAAGAGGGCCAGTTGATGAAGAATGTCTATCTCTTCTAATTCATCACTTGGAACCTAATGGAGATCATCCATGATAAAGCACAGATAATCAGAAATAGGAGAATGGGCATCACAAGAAGAAGTGGTGATGCAAGTAGTTATGTCTATGTAATCATCATAACCCTGATCATTTGTCTCAGAGTTATGACTGAGAAGAGCTATGTTCCCTTGAACATACTCTTCAGTTGATTTACCAGACATTATTAGTTTTCGTTTTTGGTCGATCTCTCGTTCAAAGGTTAGCAACTTACCATGAAGTTGGGTAAGCGAGAGTTTGCCAAAGTCTGGAGAAGATCTCATGACAATGGAATAAGTTTCACATTTATCAGGAAGAGATCTCAAGAAACGATTAAGAACAGAGATAGGGGTACACTTGAGCACCTAATTTTAGTTCACTTAAGATAGAAGTGAACCGTTCAAACTGCCGAGTCATTGACTCATTATTTAGTTGGCAGAGTGTCGATCTCATATTGTTGAGCTAATATCTCCATAGTACTAGCCACAACATCGTCGGTACCACCGAATTGCTCTTTTAGAGCATCCCTCATGTCTTTAGCAGACTCGTGTTGAAGAAGACCAGAGTATATTTCATTAGGGAGGGCCATAGCCAGTTGAGCATGTGCCTTGGCATCAAGCTCTAACTTCTGGTAGTCTTCTTCGGTGTAATTCCGAGGATCCTTAGGAACATGGTCTCCAGTCTCCGTGTCCAAGACCACTGGTTTATGAGGTCCGAACATGACAGACTTCCAAAATTCTATATGATTATTGGACAGGAAATGTAACATCCGTCTCTGCCAAATGTTATATTAATGCCTAACCAAGATTGGTGACTTTGTGGCAGAACCGGTGTTCTGGGGGTCTAAGGTGAATTTTCCTGCCATGGGTTCACAAACAGTTATGAGTAAATCAAAGAGTGATGAGTTCTCAAAGTAGTTTGTTAGAATGATTTTTGAACACAGATTATCTCAAAAACCAAACTCCTGTAGAATTAGAAAGACAATAGAAAGATAGAAGAGACAGAACACAGAAAACTAAACAACAAGGTATCAACGAGAGCTTTGAGTAAATCTTGATGTTTAAACCAAGACTAAGGACAAGATCTCATACCAATTGTTGAGACACAGAAACCCGAGAAGAAGCTGTTTCGCCAGGAACAAAGGCATTAGACACTTAGTCAAAACTGTAGGACCAATTTGGAGCACAGAAACAACCCGGTTCCAATGGAGATCTGCTCTACAGCCTCTGGAATAGTGCGGAATCCTATTCCAGGGTTTTCCAATCGAAACCAACAGCAACCGTGGTGATTCGAAGGTAAGAGATGAACGTTTGATTGGGAATCGAACACCACGAGCTATGAATCGAACTTGGACAGCAAGAAACTCTCAAATCTTCAGGGGTTTGACACTGGAGAACATAGAGAAGAATGAGGGTTCTTAGAAGTTAGGGTTGAAATGATTTTGAACTTGTATATATAGGCAGCTGACATTCGGCCGAATGAGAGGCCGAAACAACTCATTCGGAGAATGACTTCTGTCGAATAGGTAATTCAGTCGAATGAGTCATTCAGCGAATGAATCATTCGCTGAATATAGACATACTCTATTCTCATTCGGCGAATGACTTCATACTCTAGAGTCATTCGGCCGAATGAGCAATACTCATACTCAATTAATCAATAAACCAAATCACCCAATCATATAATCAAATAATTAAAACATAAACGTTAAGAACAATATAAAAAGACAACTTCCATTAATAACTTGAATTTTACATGATGAATATTACAAAATAGAACTAGGGACATTAAGTGCATCTACAAACTCCCCCTTGGACCTAGTTCAACTCTTGGAAGCGTCCTTCTTGAAATACTTTGCAGAGATAGCTTTCAAGTCAGCTCCAGCGTGGATCTTGAAAATGCTGCAGAGACGGATCACTCTCATAAACTGTAATGCTTGCACCATGTCTTGAACATCAAAGAAAATCTGGTGCCTAAACAAAGCTTGGACATCTTTGTGGGATAGGTTGGTCAACCACATTGGCTCAAAAATCCTTACAGTCTCTCACTGCTTGTCCTTGCAGAGTACAATCACTGCTTCTCCAGTACGACCGTCATAATACCACCATTGGAAGCCTTCCATAAAATCTTGTCGCATCTTCCTTAGAGGAATCTTCTTCAAGACTTTAGGAGGAAGCCACTTCAGGATAACTTTGTGTTTCCGGGTGTCTCCATCAATCTCAGGAAGATAATAACGTTCAGGCTGTTGAGGTTGGAAGTTCACCCATCGCTTACGGTACTCGTACTGGATCTGTCTAGAAAACCAAGCAGACATCCCTGAGTCTTCACTATAGAGCATCTTCAGACGAGCTAATTGATTTACTTCAAACCCAGGCAACGTCTTGAAGTCATGGGGATGCTTGAAGTAGTCTATTCCCTTTTCTCTTTTCACTGCATACATCCGAGGTCGTGGAAGTATGCCCAGCTAAGAATCTGACCTCCAGCTTTATAGCCTTTGGTCCTATAAACCTTCTTATGAGTGGCTGGCATCTTCTCAGTGCTCTGTCTCTTTAAGACTTCCCAATAAGCCTCCCACTCCTCTTTCCTTTTTCTCTGTTCATCGGCTTCAGACTTGCTGACTTCGACCTGTTCTTCCAAGTATCTGACCAGAAGATCCTCTGTTTCTTGATCAAATGGTTCAGTGAATGTAGGCAGCTCATCTTCAGCCGATGCATATTTAGGATACTCCTCATCCGTAATATCCTCCAGAATAACCTCATCTATATCATCTAAAGGTTCTGGCTCTGGCTCATCAAAAACAGGAACAGAGGTATCGTCAGTGATCACCTCATCAGGATTTAACCTGAATAGCTCAGCTATTTGTTCCTTTGAAAGGCAGTGAATGATTTCTCCCTCCTCCTTGTCGTAGCTGACTGAGTGCTGCATAATGCCTTGAGCGTCCAGAATCATAGTAAGAGTCTCGTCTAACTGACGTCTCACAGGCACAGCTTCTACTTCCTCAGTCGCTTCAGGTTCGGTTGTCTTTGAGGGAGACGAAGGAGGAGGAGCCTGTGACTTCTTGTCATTTGCCTTCTTGGACCAGATCTCAGAAGATGGAGGGGCTTGATCATCATCATCATCGTCATCATCATCATCAGTACTGGATGACCCAGAAGACCCACTCCCAGATCCGTCGTTGTCTTCATCATCAGATTCAGCATCTTTCTCTGAATCCTCATAATCTACCTCCTCCTCAGACTCTTCTTCTTTTTCTTCATCTTCCTCCTTGTCTGATTCATCGGAACGTGTTGCAGAGCCTTCAATCAGAGGAGTACTATCCTTGAGACTGTCGATCTGATCTGCTAATCGAGCATTTTCAGTCTCTAAGGACAGTATCCTATCACTGAAATTTGTGACTGTCAGGGCTAGCTGATGATGCCCATCAATGTATTTCAACAGCTGCTGCTCCTGTTGAGCAGACCTAGCCCTCAGATCAGCCCTTTGATCTGCAGCTTGAATCAGCAGAGTGTTCTGCTCCTCCACTCTCTTGGTGAGCTGAGCAATAACAAGCTCTTGCTCCCTATTCTTCTTTTCCTGTTCCATACACCTCTCCATCAATCTGAGTACCATACTGTTCAGTGTGCTCAACTGATCAACAATTGACACAGTAGGTATAGACATATCAGCACGTGAAATGGAGGGACCAGAGAATGCAGCAGTAAATATGGGGGCCTGAGTCACCGAGGTGGTCAGAGGGGCGGTAGTGGCACGAACATGAGTTGCCCTTGACCTGGTCAGTGAAGAAGCTGAAACAGCTGCTACTGATGTAACAGTAGTTGCAGCAGCCGTTATCAGTTCTGACCTTCTCTGGAATGAGAACCTCGACCTCTTTCCTCTCCTGGCTCTGGAAGATGTAGACAGAACAGCAGCAGTAGTAGCACGAGCAGAAGACCGAGGAGGTGAGGGTACATCAAAATCTGGAATAAAGGAAGGATCAACAATCTCCTCTATCTCTACTTCACTCCTCTTTCTCTTCCTCATCTCCATTCTTCCTCCTTCCATCACTTTCTCAAACTCATCATCCTGAGTCTCTTCAGAATCCGAACTGTCAGCCTCACCAGCACCACCCTCACCCTCATCTTCACTTGAGTCCTCTGACTCATCACCACCTTCAGAAAAATGAGGGACTGTAGCATCAAGAGGAGCAGTCACTGTGGAGGTAGTAGTAATCAGGAAATTCAGCTCCATCAGTGAGTCAATATCTACTTCCTCCTCTGCAGCCAAAGAGGTGCTAACACCTGCATCAGGAGTCACAGCATCTGTGCCTACAGTCATCATGCTCACACTTACTGATATCCTCAACGATATCCTCAACATCTGAGTCAGACTCATCATGTCTCCATCTTCGACCAGCTGGTGCTCTGTAATCAGGCCTAGAGAGATGACCAAATAAAGATCTGGAAGCTGGCTTCCTCTCTTTGCCCCTGTATGACATCACCCTGTTGAGAGTGAGATCATTCATGTGCTCCATCTTGATAATGTCAACATTGATCTTTGGTAGATCAGGTAACTGAGCATCGATCAACTGCTGCAGAAACCTTGGGTACATCAGAAATTTTTTGTCCCCCTTCAAAGTAACATTCTCCTTCATGTTAGTGAAGACCATCTCAGAGAAGTTGAATGGTCTGTTCAGCACAAGAGCAACAAAGGCACCTTGAATCGTCTCTCGCATGTCGTCAAATCCACCTCTCCTGGATCCTAGACAATGAATCAGAACATGCGCAAGATACTTGAACTGATGAGACATGAAGGCTTTGTTGAGAATCCCAGCTCCAAGATCTCCCTCATACTTGCATCTCATGAAGCATCCACGGACCAAGTAACGATCTAACAGATAGGGCAGTTCCGGAGAATCCTGAAAGCCACAGACTCTCCTGATGTGTTCTGCTGAGATAACCACATCATGTCCAAGAACCTTTCCCCGGATAATGGTAGGCTCAGCCTCACAGTCTATGTCAGCAGAGTCCCAGAAGTCTTGCTGATGCGAACGGTACGGGGTATGGACAGTAGAAATAGCCGTGAAAATCCACGAACGCCTGAGAAAGGTAATGATCTCAGTGTAGTGCTTGGCGTTCGGAGTGTCAAGATCCAAATGAGCGCATATGTTGTTCTTCGTCACGGACTTGTATCCAGCCATTCTGAAAAACATATTAGAACATGTTAGAACCATTCAGATAACTTGAAAAGATTGCATCTGATAAAAATTTTAACTTAGAAACAGTTCAGGCAGATTAGCCGAATGACAGTCAATTTTGGCGAATGAACACATTCGCCGAATGAGCTTCATCAACTCAGACATTGGTCGAATGAGTGTCATTCGCCGAATGAGCTTCAACGAATGAGACATTCGTCGAATGAGAGTCATTCGCCGAATGAGCTTCAACGATTGAGACATTCGTCGAATGAGAGTCATTCGCCGAATGAGACATTCGACGAATGGCGTCATTTGGCTGAATTTTGAAATTCAAACCCTTATTTATCAGAAGATCAAATCAGTTCATAAAACTTGTATCTACACTCTCAGAAATGACCGACTAACAAGTTTAAAACATGTCAAAGTTCGTTTTAAGTTCTTTTTGACCATTTATTTTAGGGGCGAATCTGTAAACCCTAAAATCCTAACAGAGGTTCGGAAATCGATGATTTCATGGCTGAAAATTGACGATATTTGTTCCCCAAGTACCTGAAATAATGATAAGAAAGATTATCAATGGCTGGGTGAAGATGAATCACTAGAAAAAGAACGAATGAGCAAAGATGGTGTTCGGGCGAAAGGGGCACACAGTTACGGCGAAAGAGTATTTGGTCGAATGAGCTCTTTCGGCCGATAGACTGTTTATATAGTCTTGTTCATTCGCCGAATGAGACAGGCGAAAGTTCGGTTGAAACTCAAACACATTCGCCGAATGTGATTTATGAATGAGACATTCGTCATCTCTCAATCGCCGAATGTGAATGTCGAATGAGACATTCGACACACTTCATTCGCCGAATGAGATTTACTTAGTCTGATTGATTCGGTCGAATGACTCATTCGCAGAATGAGATCATTCGGCCGAATGAATGAAATTCACACCTCATTCGGGCGAATGAGATATTTTAACATCCAAAACACACACTTTTTCAATATTTAACATTTTGAACAACAAAATTGTGATATTTATGAAGATATGTCTGGTTGGTTCAGGATTCAGATGTGACAGACATCTGATTCTACAAATGATCATCTAAACTAAAATTGAAAATAAAAAATCTTTTTGTATTTTTCTGAAACAGAAATTACAACTGTACAACTAGTAACTAAACACAAATAAGCACATGTTTTTGTGAGACATCTACTGATAAAGTAACACATGCATCTAATCACATCACATTAGCTTCATTGAATGTTTCACCTCAAACACAATTGTATTATGATACGATTACTGATATGTTTATCCAGTTTTAAACCATACAATACACAACTACTAAACAAACTTTATGATCACTCATGTTTTCTGATCGAGTTCCCCATTTCATTTCACCATTAACGATCAAAATCAGTTTATAACTCATTTCTGCATAACTTAATACCAGTCATCATAAATTCAATAAGATTTCAAATTTATTATCTTTTTGTATTTTTCTTGTTCTATCCAAATGGACGGCTTCAGCTATGTTCGTCCCAGCAATATGGCACGTGTATGGAATCGAACTTAATTTTTTCAAGTATTTCTCAAGCTTAATACCAGCTTGCATTTATTTTTCTTCAAGCTTAATACCAGCTTGTTTTTACTTTTCTTCAAGGTTAATACCAGCTTGCTTTTCTTTTTCTTCAAGCTTAATACCAGCTTGTTTTTGTTTTTCTTTAATTGAAGCCTCATTTGATTCCATGATGACCGGTGTATGCTTGATTTGAGTCAGAAACTATTTCTCACATAAGTGGTGTTATAAAACAGATTCCACAAATCAGACTTTCTAAGTTATCACAAGCTGTTTATTCATTTGTAGAGTTGGCCTATCAGTACATCACATCACAATTTTCTTGTGTGTTCAGCTTACACATTCAATTCAGCTTCTATATCATGATAGATTAATGTGTCACTTTTTCAAAGAAAGACCATCTCAATTTTAACTTTTTCAATTGTTTTTGGTTTTTCAATTAACAACTATCTCCCCCTAAAAATCTAAAACAGAAAATCTTTTTGAGTGTTTGATTTAAGAAAAGAAACTAGACAAGAAAACTGAAATAAAGTAAATAAACAAAACAAACACTATCTAAGAAAAACGATGATCATTTGTTAGATTCAGATGAAGGTAGGACTTCATCCTTTTGGAAAACACCATTAGCCGATAACAGATATAAAAATCTGGGTTTATCAAAAGCTTTTGTGAAAAGATCGGCTTTCTGGTGATCGGTGTGAATCTTAACAACATCGATTAATTTCTTTTCAAAACAATCACGTATGAAGTGATATTTAATGTCGATGTGTTTTGTTTTGGAGTGCTGAACAGGATTCTTAGTGACAGCTATGGCAGCAGTATTATCAACATATATAGGAGTGTTAGAAAAATGTAACCCATAGTCCCTGAGTTGCTGTTGTATCCAGATGATTTGAGAACAGCAACTAGCAGCAGCAATGTATTCAGCTTCACAGGTTGAAGTAGACACCGACGTCTGCTTCTTGCACTGCCAGGTAACTAATCGGTTTCCAAAGAACTGACATCCCGCAGATGTTGACTTGAAGTCTCTTTTGCAGCCACCATAATCAGAGTCACTGTATGCAGTGAGCTCAAAGTTATCATCATTAGGGTACCATAAACCAAGATCCGGTGTACCCTTCAGATAACGCATAATCCTCTTGACAGCAATGAGATGGGAGACTCTTGGTTTTGATTGATACCGTACACACAAGCATGTGGCAAACATGATGTCTGGCCGAGAAGCAGTAAGATACATAAGAGACCCAATCATTCCTCGGTACAAAGTAGCATCAATTAACTCCCCCTTTTCATCTGGTGTAATCCCGTGATTAACAGCCAGTGGGGTACCAGCAGGCTTTGCATCAGACATACTGAACCGGCTCAGTATATCCCCAACATATTTGGTTTGATGAATGAAGATTCCTGCCTCAGACTGATCTACTTGTAATCCCAGAAAAAATTTCATCTCTCCCATTGAGCTCATCTCGAACTTCTCTTTCATGACCTCTTCAAAATCTTTGCACAGATCATCATTTGTTGAACCAAAAATGATGTCATCCACATATACTTGCACCAAGAGTAATTCACCATCCTTTTCTCGAATGAACAGTGTACAGTCAATGACACCTCTTCTGAACCCGTTGTTCAGAAGGTGAGTAGACAATGTTTCATACCAGGCTCGCGGCGCTTGATGCAATCCATATAAGGCTTTGTCTAGCTTGTAGACTTGGTCTCTATGCAATGGATCCTCAAACCCGGGAGGTTGACTTACATACACTGTTTCATTTATCACACCATGAAGAAATGCACTTTTTACATCCATCTGATAAACTTTGAACCTTTTGAAGGATGCATAAGCCAAGAAGATACGAATGGCTTCAAGTCGAGCAACGGGTGCAAATACTTCATTATAGTCCAAACCTTCGATCTGTCTGAATCCCTGAACAACCAGACGTGCTTTGTTTCGCACTATGATCCCGTGATCATCTTTCTTACACCGAAGAACCCATCTAGTACCAATCACTTTTGCACCTTTGGGTTTGTCTACCAATTGCCAAACACCTAACTTTTTGAATTGCAAGAGTTCTTCTTGCATGGCATCCACCCAAGATTCTTCTTTTAAAGCTTCAGTGACTGTACGTGGCTCAACTTGGGAGATAAAGCAGGAATGAGCACAAAAGCTTACATCTGCAAAGTCCAGAATGTCTGCAAGTCCTCCTGACGAAAGCTGATTTCTTGTCTTGACCCCATCCAAAGGACTTCCAATAATATTTTCTTGAGGATGAATCCGATTAATTCGTCCAACAGGATGAGCGGGAACTTCAACCTGGATCAAGTTTTTATTTTCAAATCCTCAAGTCTGGTACAAGATTGTCAACCTCTGGTTCAGGGGCAACAGGGGAAGATTGTCATCTGTGTCTGAGCTGTCATCATTTATCTGTGCTGTAGGAGTTGAAACAGATGAAGGTTGCATTGGTTCTTCAGGTTCATTCTGTGCATCATATAACATCTGAACTGCAACATCTTCATCCGAATACATGGGAGGCATGTTGAAAGAATCAAAAAGACCAGAATAATCAAACATCCAATCTTGTCCTTTTCCAGGTGGGGGCATAGAATATTTCTGAACATCAACATGGTACCACTCCTCCACATTATGTGTTGATGTGTTGTAAACTCTTTTATTTGGAGTGCTGTACCCAAGAAAGTACCCTTCTTCCACCTTTTCATTGAACTTGCCCTGCTCGTGTTTCTTAAGCATCGTGCATGGTGCACCAAATGGTTCAAGATACTTAAGATTTGGTTTTCTGTTATGGAGCAGTTCAAATCAAGTCTTCCCATGTCTTTTCACAATGAGAACCCGGTTCAATGTATAGCAAGCGTTTGCTACAGCTTCATTCCGGAACTGAACTGGAAGTGATGAATCAGCAAGCATGGTCCTAGCAGCCTCAATCAATGTTCTGTTTTTACGTTCAGCAACACCGTTCATTTGAGGAACATATGGAGCACTAAATTGTTGCACAATCCCCCGTGTATTACAAAAATTTCTCCATGTTGAGATTTTTGAACTCCGTTCCATTACCTGTTCGAAGCTGACGAATCTTGAGCTTATAAAGTGATTCAAGTTTGGTGACCAACACTTGAATGCACTCAAACGTTTCAGATTTCTCCTTTAAAAAGAAAACCCAAGAATATCTGGAATACTCATCAGTGATGACAAGACAGTATTGATCTCCAGCGATACTTTTGCGATTTACAGGACCGAATAGATCCATATGGAGAAGCTCAAGAGGAACATTGATTGAATGAAACTTTTTCAGTTTGTGAGACTGCTTGACTTGCTTGCCTTTCTTGCAAGATACATAGACATCAGACAGCTTGAAATTCTTCAGACAGACCCCCTCAATCAGATTGTTGTGTACCAAGTGGTTCATCTTGCGTAGATTCAAATGACCCATCCTCTTATGCCAAAGAATTGAATCTTTTTCTGTTGCCTTTGACATAAAACATGAAGCTGTGGAGGATGTAGTTGAAGCTGTGGCCATATTGAGTACATACAAGTCTTGCTTCCTGGGGGCAGACATCAAGATCCAATCTTCAGGAATTTTCACACCTTGCTTAAGAATGTAGCATCTGGAATCATCAAATAAGAATTTATACTCCTTGTCACAGATTTGTGACACTGAAAGAAGATTATTTTCCAATTGCTTGACATATCTGACTTTATCAAATGAAACTTGCCCATTTGTCAGAATTCCCTCTCCTGTTATAAACCCACCTTTGTCACCAATTAAAGCTACATATCCACCGTGAACTGCATTCACATTGGTGAGTAACAAGATATCACCAGTCATATGCCTGGAAGCCCCACTATCAACGATCCAATTGCTGTTAACACCAGCTTTTGGGGCAACCTGCACAAAGATGAAACAATGAGTTCACTTTGGGAACCCAAGCCTTTACAGTCTTGGGTTGACCCAGTGAGTCTCGGATCCATACATCAATCCATTTACCATCTGAAATAGGCTTGTCTGAGAAGGGTGGAACTGAACTCTCAGATGATTTAACTTTCCAGATTGCATGTTTATCAAAAGAATTTTTCAGATAAATGGATGATGGTTTAGATTGATCAACATTAACAGACTTGAGAACATTCAAGTTCATCAATTTCCCTTTACCCTTGTCCACAAATTTAACCTGATTTGGTTGTTTGGGTTTTGTCAGAGATGATTTGGACTCAGATCTCACAGTTTTAACAAAATTCATATTTTGTTTTCTGGGTGGTGCAATTTTTGGTCTAATCAAATGAGGGCAGGATCTAACAAAGTGCCCAGGTGCACCACACTCAAAACAAACCTTTTCACCTTTTTTATGAAAATGTTTTAACTCAGAGAAAGACTGTTTATGTGATTTAAAAACATTTGATTTTAGCTTGTCTTGATTAAAACCCAACACTTTTGTCCCTTTGTTACCAACAAAAACATACTTGGTAACATATTTTGCTTCAGACTCTTGAGAAGCTTTTACAAATCCCAATTCTTTGTAAATCTTTGAATTTGAGATTGGGTCACATTTCATGACTTCAGGGGCTTGATTCTGAGTAGAGACATATGAATCATCTGATTCATCCTCAGAATCTGAGACCCAATCCTCAACAAGTCCATCCACACGAGATTTCTCAGATTTTGAGGAATCCTCATTAATAAATAGTCCAGTTGGATCTATTACTAATGGAGTAGTGACTTGAAAATCCTTAACATCTTTGTCATTTGGTGTATTAACAAAGGTGTTGAGGATAGGTGGAGGACAATTTTGATAGCTAACTTTTCCCTTTCCCTGTTGATCAGTACCCCTACTGATCATGTGCTCAATAATGTAAGATGAGCTCTCATAGCTCTTGAGCTTTTGTCCCAAGGTCTCATAGTCACACTCGACTATTGCTAACTTCTTCTTAATCTCATTGATGGTATTGAGATAAGAAGTGATAGCATCTTGCTTATTCAGTACTGCGATCTCGGCTTCATGCGATTGTCTATTTAAAAGATCAATTTTAGCTTGAAAATCTTTTTCATTAGATTTTAGAATTTTGTTAGCCTCAATGCACAAGTCGAGATCGTTCATCAAATCACTATTATGTTTCTGATAAGCAAGGACCTTACTCTTTAGGTCAACACAATTAAAACACTCTGAATGTGAAGATGAACAATCAGTATATACCTGCTCGGACTCTGATGAAGCAGAAGAGTTTACCATCAACGCAAACTGAGTAGAAGAGTCTTCAATTTCAGCATCAGATTCCTGAGTGTCTGAATCAGTCATGCTATCAGACTCTGAACTTGATGCTTCAGTATCATTAATCTTTGTTTCGTCCAAAGTGTTTTCCTCACTATAATCTTCAACCTTTTGAATTTCAGCAACACAAGCTTTGTCTTGTTCTCCTTGATCTGCATTGAATCTGATGTCCCAGTTTACTCCTTCATCTTGTTGTACCATCAAAGCTTTGCTAGCAGAAGAAGATCCAGCTTGAGTAGGAGAATCAATGGGAACTAATCTCCTTTCTGGGTTTGAAGTAGTGGACTTCTGATGTTGAAACGGATTCTTGTTTCCAGTCTTCTTTGGTTGCTTGCATTGTCTAGCAAAGTGACCCTTTTCTCCACAGTTATAACAAGTCACAGAAGCCATATCAAAACCAAACTTGGATTCTTTGTTAAGATTGATGTCTTTTCCCGTTCTCTTTACAAACTCTTTTGCTCTTCGAACAGCACTTGCCAAAGCCCACATAATATCAATCCTCTCCATATCATCGGGATCTATTTGAGAATAATCATCATTAGTCAGATAAGGATTTCCAATCTGACCAGCTACTAAACCATCATACGAGCTGACGAGTGTAGATAAAAGACCCATGTGTTCCTTAGCAATCTCCACAGTAACTTTGTCAAAATTATCTGTTTTCAGACTGGCAGCAGGTTGATGATGTTCCTTTTGAGTGCTGATTGAAGAAGATGACTGAATAAAATGAATCTGAGTAAATGATGGAGCTTCAGTAGTCTGAGAAACAAATGATGTCTTCAATGGAGCATGAGAAGATGATTTCTCAACTGTAGGAGTAGAATAGTACAACGATGGATCCTGGACTTGGGCAACTCTCTTTGCCTTCCACTTGTTCTCTATCTCTTGCTCTTTCAGCTTCTGAATAAAATCATTTATGTCCATATGAGCCAACATCTGATTCTGCTTGAGGACCATCAAGAATGACTCCCACTTTGGAGGTAGAGCATCTGCCAAACACTGGATCTTTTCCTGAGTAGTTGTCTTGACTTCATGATTGAATAACTCACTCAAAAGATGATAAAATCTAGCAATCAGCTCATCCAGTGACTCATTTCCCACATACATGAAGCTATTGAATTCCTTTCTCAATGCCTTTGACTTGATACTCTTCAAAGCATCATTACCCTCATATCTTTGTTGTAGTGCATCCCACAGCAGCTTTGCAGAGGTAAACTGTCTGAACTGATGGAAAATATCAGTGGCAATGGACTGGGATAGAATAGCATAAGCTTTCTTCTCATAATCATACAGCTTCCTCTGAGGCTCAGTCATCCGTGTGACTAGCATAGGAGTTCCATCTTCATTCAGAGGTCTCAGATAACCTCCCTCGATCATCATCCATAAGTTTGTATCCACTCCATTGTTATGAATCTCAAATCGATACTTCCAGTGTGGATAATCGTCTAAGGATAACAACTTTGGAGCTTTATTAGAATTTCCAGTCTCAGTCTCAGTCAGTAGCAAAGTCTGAATACGATGATTCTGGTTCGCCATCAGTGCTAAATCTTCCATTTAATCAGAAATGACAAGATTCAACACTTAGAAAAATTTGCAGAATGATAGCCGAATGAAGATCCTTAGGGCTAATGTCGGGGGCCGAATGTGATAGAACTGGCGAATGAGAGGCTGAGTATGACTGACTGGCGAATGAGAAGAGAGAATGAACCTATTCGGCGAATGAGTTGACCCAATGAAGCTATTCGCCGAATGACTGATCGAATGAAGCTATTCGCCGAATGACTGATCAAATGAGGGCTATTCGCCGAATGAGACAGTCGAATGTGGCTATTCGGCGAATGAGGCTTATTCGGCTGAAACTATTCGGCCGCCATTGACATTCGGCCAATCTGAGGATTTTTGCAACAAAAATCGTGATAACTTGAGATTTAGACTAGTTCTAAGTACCAAATTTGGTACAGAACATCATGAGATGATGATGAACAAATTGGGAAAAACGTTTTGACAAAATCACCACAAAAATCCACGGATTAGCAATGAAACAGTAACTTTAAGGACAAAAAGCTTAGGGTTTTTGCTGATCTCGAATGAACAATCAAAGATATGATGATTTGGATTGGAAATCGAGCAGAATCAAGAGCCAAAGCTCTGATACCACTTTGTAGGACCAATTTGGAGCACGAAAACAACTCGGTTCCAATGGAGATCTGCTCTACAGCCTCTGGAATAGTGCGGAATCCTATTCCAGGGTTTTCCAATCGAAACCAACAGCAACCATGGTGATTCGAAGGTAAGAGATGAACGTTTGAATGAGAATCGAACACCACGAGCTATGAATCGAACTTGGACAGCAAGAAACTCTCAAATCTTCAGGGGTTTGACACTGGAGAACACAGAGAAGAATGAGGGTTCTTAGAAGTTAGGGTTGAAATGATTTTGAACTTGTATATATAGGCAGCTGACATTCGGCCGAATGAGAGGCCGGAACAACTCATTCGGCGAATGACTTCTGTCGAATAGGTAATTCAGTCGAATGAGTCATTCGGCGAATGACTCATTCGCTGAATATAGACATACTCTATTCTCATTCAGCGAATGACTTCATACTCTAGAGTCATTCGGCCGAATGAGCAATACTCATACTCAATTAATCAATAAACCAAATCACCCAATCATATAATCAAATAATTAAAACATAAACATTAAGAACAATATAAAAAGAAAACTTCCATTAATAACTTGAATTTTACATGATGAATATTACAAAATAGAACTACGGACATTAAGTGCATCTACAAAAACTTTGGTATTAGCTCCCTCTAAAGTTTTGCACAAGGTTATTTTCGTTGTTTAGTTTCTTGATTAGAAAGAGAAAAAAGAACAGATAGAAAGCACAAGGAATTTTGGGAGAAGTAATTCATTTTACTCAAAGAATGTTGGGACTTAAATACCCAACATTCTGAGATACAAGACAATAAATAATAAGACAAAAAGCTGACACTGTTACAGACACTAAATCAACAAACTAGTACAAATGCAAAGTCAACCACAACGGAAACAAGAGTCTTTAGGAGTCTTCAGGTCTTTCGAGGTTGAAATAGTTGTGCTGATGTTCAGTTGTTATTCTTTCGGAAGATGATCATCGGAAGCTGATTAAACAATCAGTTATTTCGGAATAGGAGATTGTCTTCCGAGTCATTTGATGTCTTCCGATGCAATGGTTGTCTTCCGAAGGTGTCATAGTCAGCTAGTGTCTTCTGAGGTAGATAACTTCAACGGTAGTTCTTTTTGGCGAATCTTCCTTTGTTGATCTTCTGATGCTGAAGCAGTTCTTCAATCGGAAGAGAGGCATCCGCAGTTGGTCAATCCGCGGTTTATTCATATGTCTGACTTCAATGGTTTTGCTCATCAGTCCTTATTTTCCAACATAATATATTGAATAATCTTCATTATTTATGTTTTAAATTTCATAAAATTATTTTTCAAATAGTTTTGTAAAATTAAAAGTTGTAGAATTTAAATTGGATCTAAGCATGTTTATAGTTGTATTTTCAAATAACTTTAAAAAGTCATGAGTTATAATACTCATATTAAATTAAAAAATGTTTTAGATTATGTGTTCTCAAATTTAACCTTATATTTGTTTATAAATTTGGGTAAAATAATCTTATTATTAAATAGATTTTAAAAATTTTAAATCTAATTAAAAATATTGTAAATGTAAGTTGAAGATTTAAATTACTTTCAGTTTGTAAAAATTTAAAATAAAGGTTATGTTGTTTTATAAATGATTTATAAAGATTTAAATATGGTTTTCTAAATTAATCTAGATGAAAATGTCTTATTTATATTTCTCTAATAATTAAAACAGTTTTTTAAGATTAAATAGTAACTGATAGATTAATGATTTAAGTTTATAAAATTTTGTCCAGAATTTTATAAGAAAATAGCATTAAAATGGGTCAAAAAGAGGCATAATACCGATTTAGGGGTAGCGGGTGGGGCTCGAACCCGAGACCCTTCTTTTGGTCGGGTAGCGCCAAAACCAGTAGGCTACGATGTATTTTCTGCAAATCTTTGTTTAGATTTCAATGTTATTCACGTTTTAAGATCATCTCTCAAATCTAAGAACCCTAATACTAAATCGATTTCCAATTCTTTTGATGGGGTGGTTGTGAGAGATCAAAAGCATGTGGCTTTTCATCCTCACAAGATTTCGAACCTTTGGATGTAAAAATTACCTTGTTTGATGACAGTTTGAGAATGGCTCAAGTTACGCAACAGGTTCGGCCATTTCTTTAATCCAAATCGCATTCGAATCTTGTTGTGTGTTCTTGTTTTTAGCCTAAACGAGTTCACACGAGTAAAAGGGTTCGAATGGTATCACTTAATCTGCCTTTTACACAGTTTGTGAGAGGTTTTTAATTTTGAATACGCGTGAATCAATTTCGAATCATTTTCCTCATTTAAGGATTCAATCACCTTAATTGATGATTCAAATAATTTCATGAGGCCGAATACTTACCAAATTGATCAATTATTAGCTGGCATGAGGCTGTATTCGAGCAGGAGAGAAGATGGGTTAAGATCGGGTCTCTTGGGTCGACCGGCTACAGAAATGGGCGAAGGGGGAGGGGATCTTTGGGTTATTTATGGTTTTCGCCCTTTTGTTCTTTCTAATTTAACCCTTTTGTCAAACAATTGCCCCACTCACATCTTAAATTCGAAAATCTTCCATTTAACCCCTCCCTTTGATTTTAATGTTTTAATCTTATAAAACCTTTTATAATTTTTATAATTTATGTTTTATAGTTGTTACACCCCGAGCCGGCGGTCCGGATCATGTGTCCCGTAGGGCGGAAAGGCCTCGGGGCGCGATATCGGGAATGATAATCGTGGTGATCAGATTGTTTACATTGCACATGATATATAATGAGAAACTGCTAATGAAAATAGAATTACAAAGTTAAATTACATCGGTTTTGTTCATAATTTAACAATGTAAATCTACTATTAACATCATGATTCTTCTATCTTGTAACTGCACAAGATATACAAAATAATCTGTAAAATGATGTTCAAAAGTATGCAGGTCCAAAATACTAGGTCCTCTATCTGGCATCCTAGTCCAAAAGCAATAACTTTTTTCTCAGACCTATTCGTCACCTGAGAAGTCATGCAAAAAGATCAAGTCAACATGGTTGGTGAGTTCATGTAGTTTTATAAAAAAAAATGAATTTGAATAAACCGTTCGAATGACAACCTTAACCTCACCATTAACCACCTATACCATCTAGCTCAGTATGCTTATATATAGGGCATATGTAGGGTCGAACTTACCGCCCTCCCAGCCACCGTCCCACCACATACCAAACCACATGATATATTGTTCCTAGTGATAATTAAGCATTTCATCCCATACCTTTGATTCCCAACGTTTGAATAACTTGAAAAACTTGTTTACCCTGATCACCCGAAATGACAAACTTAACCTCATCAACAACCACCTATGTTATCCAATCAAGTATGCTTATATATAGGGCATATGTAGGGTCGAACTTACTGCCCGCCCAGCCATCATCCCACGACATACCGGACTCCTTAACATATTGTTCTTAATGATAATTAAGCGTTACATCTCATAGTTTGAGCATATAGTCTGTTGCATTAGCCTTAGCATATAACTTAGCATGTAGTTTGTAGCATTAGCATTAGCATTAGCATATAGCTTAGCATGTAGTTTGTAGCATTAGCATTAGCATATAGTTTGAGCATATAGTCTGTAGCATTAGCCTTAGCATATAGTTTGAGCATATATTCTGTAGCGTTAGCCTTAGCATATAGTTTGAGCATATAGTGTGTAGCATCAGCCTTAACATATAGTTTGAGCATGTAGCTTATAGTATTTGCATTAGTGTCTAGTTGTAGCATGTAGTTTATAACATTAGCATTAACATATAACTTAGCATGTAGTTTATAGCATTAGCACTTAAGTTAAAGTCTTAGCTTTTAGCTTTTAGAATAAGTGTAACAAGCATAAGCATTAGTATTAGCATTATGAATAAGTGTAAAAGCATTTATAAAACATTTCAATACTTGTTTAAAATGTATATCATGTTTCTCAGTCCCGAGGTAAAACAAATTAGTTTGAAAAGAGACAAATGAACTCACCTTGATGCTGAAGTGGTTGACTAAGTAAAAAAAAGAATGCACGCGCTCGTTGTTGTAATTGTTGCTTTCACGGTCCTGTATTGATTTCATGTTGTTGGCAACTTATAAGTACGAGTTGTAGTGATTTGGATGTGTGTTCGTGTTAGCCCTAGAGTTGGCTAACACCTGTGAGTCTCAGTCATCCTTCGGCCCGGATTTGCTAGTTTTTTGCTTATGTTACTATGACATGTTTTCATATTGTCTATTAAGCTTACTTGTTGTCATTAATAGCCTCTTATTAGTTTGTTGCATAGTAGTTGCGAAAGTTAAAGTTTCAATCTTGTTTCTAAATTCCTTCACCACCTTTGTAGTAAATAGAATTTATACAAACATCCATGCATATAGTCCTTGTTCATAGTTCTTGTGTGCTATGTGATCCTTTAATCATGTGGGCCGAATCTTAATTGGGCCGAAGGGCAAATTGGGTCGTATGAGTTATGTGGGCCGAACCAAGTGACTGCTCGGCCAAATAGATTCGTGGTTGTGTTAAGCATATGAGTTAGACAAATAGGCCTTGGCCGAATAGTTAGATCAACAATTGTTGAAATCGAATACCCACTTGGTCAGCAAACCTATTGGCATTAGCTAAGGTTCGTCAGGCCTGATGCGGCCAAAGGTTCGTGTCTCCATCTCAAGTTCGGTCAGGGATCATCATGGCTGATTGAAGGTTCACTCATGGTAGGTTCGCCATTAAGGTTCGGTGGAATTAGGTTTATAGCATAGGTTCGTGGCTTAGGCTTTCTCAGCTAAGGTTCGTGGGTACAATGGTTCGTAACTGCATGATGGTTGGGGTTCCTAGGTTCGCCACTTAGGGTTCGCAGGTTTCAAGGTTCGGTAATAAAGATTCGTGAGCATGGAAGGGTCGCCTCTCATGGGTTCGTCCAGCTCATTGGTTCGTCTGTTCCTTGGTTCGTGGTAACAGCTTCGTGACAACCCCAGGTTTGTCGATGATGAGAAGGTTCGGTGAGGTTGGTGGCTCACACAGGTTTGTGGCAGCAGGAAGGATTGGCAGACCTAATGTTCATTCAGCCCAGGTTTGTTCATTCGAAGGTTCGGCCGAACCACCTACCTTGCGAACCTGCAAAAAGCTTCATCATCATCTTCGAATCTCTGCTTTCCAGATCATTATCATTGTTAGGTATGCCCTAATAAGTTCTCGAAAGTGTAAGACTCGAAAGGGTTGAGCTAGAACCGGTCAAAGTAGAGGGGTCAAAGTAAGGTACTAAAAACCCTACTTTTTTAATCTTTCAAGCTCCTATACCTTTATTTTCAGCGGCTAGATGCTCTGATCGGTTGTACTTCTATGTAGAGGATGTTGAGAGCTTCATTGGACACCAAGAACTTGAGATTTCCCCAAGGATTGAAGGAGTTATGGTGATTTGAACTTCAAATCTTGTAGAGAGAGGGAGAAAACGGTTTTGAGAGGTAGAGAGAGAGAGGAGATGTAGTAAATGAAGAAAATGGCTTCATTCAAGCCTTTTATACCTCGTGCATGTTCGGGTTCGATTTCGTAGCCCGGTTCTCGTTTAAGTCGCATTTCCGGCACGTTATTCGTGTTTTATAAATTAAATAAAAAGACTTTATTTTCTAATGTTTGGAAGGTAATTATTTCTAGTAAATCTATTAAATCAACTTTTCTTGAATTATTTTATCGAGATCGATTATTTTACGTGTTTCGTCAACTCGTCTGACCATCGCGCGTATTCTATGTATTTTAAATAAATGAATCTATTTTAAGGTCTTTTAAAAAGGTTGTGATTCCTAATAAATGTTAAATATTTAATTTTTCTTAGATTTGTATCATTCGTTCGGTTTTTCATTTTCGTTTCGTCAGAACGTGTCACCATCGCGCGTATTCGTTCAAATCGTCACCCGAACAAACACGACGTTGGTTTTACTTTCTGATTTTTGTTTTCCACTTTTCAGTCATCATTTCTAAACATTAAACATTCAGATTTATTCGTACTGATCGTCACCTATACGAATAATTCGTCAGTTTGACATTCTGTAACAACAACCGTCATGGTTTTGTTCTGTTTAACCTCGCATACATTTATACATAATAGCATTAAATCAAGCATCTGTGTGTCAGCTCAGTGTTGTCTGATGTGTTTCTGACTGTTAAACCATGAGGTTTAAATCATATTTCAGAACAACAGCATAATAGTTTAGTGTCAAGCATCAAATTTCAATAGCATATACATAGTTCACGTAGTTTGTACCTGAGTTACTGTGTAAGTTACTAAAGAGATCACTATTCCGGTAACGCTTTCGGCACTGATGTTACAGTCTCCCTTTGTTAGAGAAATTTCGTCCCGAAATTTAAGAATTGTTATCCGGTACAACTTCCTATGCAAACAATTGGGGATACTAGAGCTTCATGTGATCTATGCGTTCCCAAGTGAACTCGGGTCCGCACTTTGAGTTTCAACAAACCTTGACAATCGGAATACGGCTTCGCCTCAGTTTCTTAACCTTGCGATCCATAATCTCCAAAGGTTCTTCGACAAAGTGTAAATGTTCATCCAATTGAATTTCTTCAACTGGTATGACGAGTGATTCGTCTGTAAGGCATTTATTCAGATTTGAGACATGAAACACGTCGTGTACACCACTAAGTTCATCCGGTAATCTTAGACTATACGCCACAGGACCAATATGCTCGATGATTTCAAACGGTCCCACATTTCGTGGTGCTAATTTGCCTTTCTTTCCAAAATGGACTACGCCTTTCCATGAGGATACCTTTAACTTGACGCGGTCTCCCACTTGGAATTCCAACTGCTTGCGCCGCTTGTCTGCATAACTCTTTTGTCTGCTTCGAGTTGTTTGTAACCTTCGTTGAATCTGAGCAATCTTGTATGTAGTATCTTGTATAAGCTCTGGTTTAGTTGTTCGATTATCTCCTAACCCAGTCCGACAGTTCGGTGACCAACACTTCCGGCCTTAATGAGCCTCGAATGGTGTGCATTCGATGCTACTATTGTAACTGTTGTTGTAGGAGAATCTAATCAGTGGCAAGTGAGAGTCCCAATTCCCATCAAAATCTAACACTCAGGTTCTCAACATATTCCCCTGGGTCTGTATCGTACATTAGCTTTGACCGTCCGTTGGTGGATGGTAAGCTGTACTCAGATTTAAGTGTGTCCCTAGAGATTTCTGCAATGATTGCCAGAACCTCGATGTAAATCTGCTATCACGATCTGAAATGGTAGATAATGGCACACCGTGGCATACCACTATCTCATTTATGTAAAGTCTTGCTAGTTTATCCATCGTGTAAGTCTCACGCATTGGGAAGAAATGAGCAGAATTGGTTAATTGATCAATGATAACCCAAATAGTGTCATGACCACTGGAAGTGCGGGGTAGCTTGGTAACAAAGTCCATTGCTATCTGTTCCCACTTCCAAAATGGAATTTCAGACTGTTCCAGTAAACCTGACAGTTTCTAGTGTTCCGCCCTAACTCCTGCACACACAAGGCATCGACCACAGCATTCGGCTATGTCCTTCTTCATTCTCGGCAACCAATAACAATTTCTGTAAGTCTCAGTAAATTTTATCAGCGCCTGGATGTACTGATTATCGGGTTCTGTGTGCTTTATCGAGAGTAAGTTTTCTCGGTTCATCTACCGTAGGAAATCCGCCCATTATGTTGGTAGGAGGTATTCCATCCGGTTTCGTCTCAAGCTATCTTTCTGCTCTACAATTTGACACTCTCCATAAAGTTTTCTTATGTGACTCTATCACGACTCTAGATCTTGATCGACCGATCTAGATCTTCGTCTTGTATTCACAACTGGTTCTCCTGGTCCACTTATCTAGTTTAACTATGATCCCTGCACAGTTCTAACATTCATCATGTCCTAGCCTCCTAGAACCAGAGTTCTCTAAATCAGTTGATTCGAGTTCTATGAGGTCTAGGTGAGAAAATGGCAGCTTACACATTAGCTTTAGCATTTTGAGTTCCTACGGCCTTTATTGCTCTAATTAGATAAATTTCTCTTCCTAATTACAGTAGTTAAACTGTAATTAAGAATCACCCTATCTTTATTTAATTATTTGGTGCTTAATTGACCTAAAGATTCCTTATGTTACTATTCCTGTTATCCTATTTGCATCGAACTTGCTTATAGTTTCCTTGGATTTATTGTTTCTAAAGCCACAACAGAATATGCATTTCTAATTAGCATCCCAACACATGATTTGATGTAACATGATGGAATTTGCATACCTGTGGGGTCATCCCACCCCAAACTTTCATCAAAAGCTGATAAGGTAACCATTTCCTTAGAATGCGCAGGATCTGCTGAAGATACCGTGACAGGGCAGTCTCGTGCAATGTGTTCGGACATTCCGCACACATAGCAATCCTTGTTGTGTTGAGGAAGGGGATATGTAGTGTTTCCAGGCATCTGATTATGAGTTGGGGGATTATTACAATCACGACTCCAATGTCCCTTCCTCCCGCAATTCAGACAATGTTTGCACAGTTTGTTCTTAGCATGATGAAGATTGGACGTGGCACATAGAGGAAACTTGCCAGCATTATGTTTGCATACTAATTCCATCGAAGGTCTGCATTGATGATTCCAATGGCCCTTCTTACCACAACGGGTGCGTTGTTTGCATGGGTGATTAGCACAGTGGTGATAGTAGCAACTAGTGCAAAGAGGGGCTTTTCCAACATAACGCTTACGAACATCTGACTTCGGAATAACGGCCATTTGGTGAAGGGTAATGGCCTCCGTGTAGATTATAGGATATCTTGATTTCTTAGAACGACACTGCTTTCGCTTCTTACTTGTTTCTCCTGGCACCAATCCTTCAGTTCCCGTGATTGTCTTTGAGTAACATCGAGTGTTCTCGTCACCGTTCATGACTTGAGTGATGATTCCAGGGAGAACCGTCATTAACTGTTCAGTGACTTGGGTTGCGAGTGCAACGGTTGCTGGGTCCATCTCCTGTGTAAGAGAAGATGGTGATGGTTGTCTTCTTGGTGACATTCTGCTTATACTCGAAAGAATATCGGTTAGCAAAATGACCAAATGTAAAAGACACAATGCAAGCATAATTCCTATGTTCTCTATATGGGGTCCCTAAGTTATAGTCTAGGCCAAACCATTTAAGTAAATGAGATATTATTCTCTATAACCTTGAGCTCTGATACCAATCTGTCACACCCCGAGCAGGCGGGACGGATCGACTTCCCTGCCGGGCGGAAGGTTCCCGGGGCGCGATATGGTGAGTGATAATCGTGATGATCAGATTGTTTACATAGCATCAACATTGAGAATAACTAAAGCACAAACAACATTTAACTAGGATCACAAAGTTAAATTATAACTATTAATGTTTGATAATTTAACTAAGTAAATCTATCAAAAGAATCAAATGTTTTCTATCTTGTATCTGTACAATATGTCAAAATAGTTTCACGGCATTCATCAAAACATGTGCTTTTCAAAATCTACTAGTTCCTCTAACTGGGCATCCTAGTATGCATTCCTTAGTCTTAGCTTATTACTGACATCACCTGAGAAAGCATGTAAGAAAACAAAGTCAACTCAATGGTTGGTGAGTTCATATAGTTTAATAGTTGAAAAATAGCTTTAGCAAACCTTTTCGGTAAAAACCTTAACCTCATTAACATCACATGTAATATCCAGATCGGTATGCTTATATATAGGGCATACGAAAGGGTCGAGCCTACAACCCGCCCAGACGCCATCCCACCACATACTAATCCACATATGACACTGTTGTTAATGATAATTAAGCGTTGTACCTACCATCCAATTCCATCATAGTTTCAAGCATCCTGTTTAGAAGTTTAAGATATGCACCCAATAGCATTTTCACAACCCTTTCGGTAACAACCTTAACCTCATTAACATCACATGTAATATCCAGATCGGTATGCTTATATATAGGGCATATGAAAGGGTCGAGCCTACAACCCGCCCAGACGCCATCTGTCACACCCCCAAATTCCCACTCGTGGTGTCAGTCCACGTGGGTGTGATGTGTCCATAATCACAGCTCAAGGTCATATAGAACAACTCTATATGCGTTTACAAATCCAAGTTTGACACATACACTTGATAAAATAGTTTGCAGCGGAAATAAAGTTATCATAACATGCAGCGGAAAGATAGTTGTTTACACAGCGGAAATTAAATTGACAAGACAACATTGTTTACACATAACCCAAAAGTAATTGTTTTTCAAAAGACTGTTAACATGAATGCGGGATCCTATGCCCATAATCCCTAATGTGCATTCCTGCTCCATGGTCAGCTAGTTACCTGAGAATACAAGTTAGAAAAAGTGTCAACACAAGGGTTGGTGAGTTCACAGGTTTTGATATACATATAGTAATAAAAGTGTGTCATGCTGTTTATCAATGTTAGTACCGAGCCCTAGGCCCAAAGTGTCAGTGCGTCACTACCGAACTAGACTGGTTTGTCCTTGCCTCCGCTATGTCTCGTATACATAGCAAGTTAGGTCAGAATTTGCACGGGTTATGACATCCAGTCAACATAGTGCCCCGTGGGGTTAGTCATTCCCTAATGGATCCATCCAAATCTACCACATTGTTCGTACATTAACGGTAAGACTTTGTGAGGGCTTAATACGAGTTCAACACTTAATGTTTGTCCAATAAACCAGCATACACCAAATATGTTTGTACAGTAATAAATGTTTGACTCGATGCAACTAGTATTCTCCCCCTATTTGAAAGCGTTTGAAAAAGAGTAAAGAGGGGCCGTAAACTCACCTTAGTGATATGAATGCAAATCAAGCGTAAGCTCCTGATGTAGTAGCACGTGTCGGTCACCGGCAACCTATATCGTACACTGTACGTGAGTTCGTGTATGTGAGCGTGCTAGTGTTTGTGTTAGTGCTCGTGTTTGTATCCAACAACCCTTGGTTGTTCATGTTTGTCCGTGTTGGTCCACAATGACCGTGTTTGCTCGTGTTGGTCCATATTGACCGTATTTGACTGTGTTGGCCCACATTGACCGTGTTTGACCGTGTTTGACCAGAGTTGACCAAAGTTGACCGTGTCAAGTCAACGACCCGTTGGTGAACCGTGTGATGGTTGTGAATCGTGTAGCGATCGTGTGAGTGTTTGTCGTGTGCAAAACGCGCAAGTCGCGTCTATGGACAACTTACTATTTATAGTAAGTTTCCCTTTATGGAAAGTTCACAAAGCATGACGGTTTTATATTTCTAGCATGTTCAGTAGTCCTACGGGATCATGTTAACACATAGCACATTATCATACAAGGTCATATAAGTCGTTTATATCATGTTAGCACACAAAAGTTTCCTAAAATGGAAAGTTTCCATTTTTAGCATACGTGACATCGGAAACCATCTAACTTAGCATCTAAACATCATATTAAAACATAATAAGTCATTTAGCATGCTCAAATCATACAACATGTTGACAAATCGGTTTTTCGAAAAATAAAGTTACTATAAATAGTAACTTTGTGGTTTTTGCATAAAAATGACCATTTAACATTTCTAAACCATTTTCACATTAACAATCCTCATGTTAACCAATATAGCATCATTTTAATCATACAAATATGGTGAAAGAGTCTCCTATCATTATTTTGACCCGAAAAGTTACTAAATATAGTAACTTTGTCAAAAATGACCATAAACATTATCGAGATCACATTTTAAACATTCTAATCATCATATTAACATTCTAAGAGCAATTCCAAGTACATGCATGTTCATCAAGTACACCATTTCACCAACTTGTAACTAAAAAGTTTCTAAATATAGAAAGATTCATAAAAATCATTGTTTTAACCATTTTAACATCATCTAAACATGTAATCATCATCCAATATCATTAAGAATTATGCCCAAGTACTGAAAATCACTCTAACTATCATAGATCGTACATGCATGTGGGTAAATCACCCATTTGTGACCAAATCATGAAATACATATAAACACATCATCATGGATCGTCATGAAACACCATTTAAACATCATAGATCATCATCAATCACCTTAAAATCAACAAACCCAGATCATAATCTCGTGCATGTGTATTCAAAGTGCTTGCATGTGGGATTTAGCACTTGCATGTGTGTGTAATGGATGTGAAAGTAGGTTTTAAGCATAGAACTACCTTCTAGATATCCTTGAACACCAAGATAATGGATGAGCAGCCCCTGAACCTTCTGATATGGCTGGATTCGACAGAAAGAAGAGGGTGATGGTAGTTTCAAGCTTCCAACTTAGGTCTTCAAGCTTCCAATCTTCACTCTAAGCTTCCACAAGCTTGATGATGGCTTCAACAGAGTAACAATGGAGCTTTCTGGTGGGGAAGACGACTTTGAGTGGTCTAGAGCTCGAGAAGATAAAATAGGGTGGCTTGAAATGATTTTTCTTGGTTTTATAAAGATCTTAGTGTGTTAGGCTGTCAGGCGTAACGCCTGACGTGGGTGTGCACTATGTGTCGTTACGCGCGGGTTAAGACGGATGAGGCGCTCAATTTTCCATCCGCGCGCATCGCCTGATGTGGGCGTCTCGGGTCAGGCGTACCGCCTGGCTTGATTTTCAAGCCCAATAGGCTTGTTTTGTTGTTCTGGCCCATCCTTGCCCGTTTCTCGACTGTAAAACATCATTCGAGCGTCGTTTGGACTCTATTGGCCAATTATTAGCCATAATTGACTTGTGACAGTGTTTCGTGAAGTTTCGAGTGTTGTGCTACACAATGTGTTAGACGTTCACCAACGTTCGTGTGTTTTGACACGTGTGTGCTGTTTGTCGATAATTCCACGAATTATCTTGTCGTATACCAGTGTTCGTACTGTCGTGCCACGTGTCACACTAAATTAATCTAATTCTAGTGCCACGTGTACATAATGCATTTAAATAAACATTTAAATAAATAAGATGCTGACCTGGAAATTACGGGGTGTCACATCCTCCCCATGTTAGAAAGAATTTCGTCCCGAAATTCAACTCGTGTTGCCAGTGTTTGTATATTCCGCGAATAGGTGTGGGTACTTTTGTTTCATTTGGTCTTCACGTTCCCACGTGAATTCCGGTCCTCGTCGCGAATTCCATCGCACTTTCACTATTGGAATCTTGCTGAGCTTGAGCTTCTTGGTTTCCCGGTCCATAATCTCCACCGGTTCCTCAACGAAGTTCAATTGTTCGTCGATTTGTATTTCCTCGAGAGGAATAACAAGTGTTTCATCAGATAGGCACTTCTTGAGATTCGAGATGTGGAATACGTTGTGCACACTGCTCAGTTCAGCTGGCAGGTTTAGTTCGTAGGCTACAGGGCCTATTCGTTTTGTAATCCCGAAAGGTCCGATGTAACGAGGGTTCAACTTTCCTCGTTTGCCAAACCGAATGACACCCAGGGCGAGACCTTGAGTAACACTCTGTCCCCCACCTGGAACTCCAACGGTTTGCGTCGCTTGTTGGCATAGCTTTTCTGTCTGTCACGAGCGGCTGCCATTCGCTTGCGTATTTGTACGATCTTCTCAGTCGTTTCGTGCAAAAGTTCTGGGCCAGTCAGTTGACTGTCTCCAACTTCCGCCCAGCAAATGGGTGATCGACACTTACGTCCGTAAAGTGCCTCGAATGGTGCAGCTTGAATGCTAGTGTGGTAGCTATTGTTATATGAGAACTCAACTAACGGTAGATGAGATTCCCAGCTACTACCAAAGTCAATGACACATGCCCGGATCATGTCCTCCAGTGTCTGTATCGTTCGCTCACTTTGCCCGTCCGTCTGCGGGTGATAAGCGGTACTCATGTCCAATCTCGTGCCCAAAGCCTTATGCAAGGACTTCCAGAAATGCGACGTGAATCGACTGTCGCGATCAGATATGATTGAGATTGGCACTCCATGTCGAGTGACCACTTCCTTTAAATAAATCCGAGTGAGTTTGTCTAGCTTGTCAGTCTCCTTGATGGGTAGAAAATGTGCAGACTTTGTCAGTCGGTCTACGATAATCCGGATGGTATCGCAACCACTTGCCGTCTTTGGCAGTTTAGTGATGAAATCCATGGAAATCTGCTCCCATTTCCACATTGGTAATTCCGGTTGTTGAAGTAACCCTGATGGCTTCTGGTACTCAACTTTGACTTTTGAGCACGTTAGGCATTTACTCACGTATGTTGCTATCTCAGCTTTCATGTTTGGCCACCAATAGGTTGTCTTCAAATCGTGATACATCTTATGAGAGCCTGGGTGTACGGAATACCGGCTCTTGTGAGCTTCATCCATCACTACTTCTCTCAATCCTCCGTAGCGTGGAATCCCGATTCGATCCATTAAATAGTAAGCTCCGTCGTCTGTTGCCTTTATTTGCTTATCCATGCCACGCATGGCTTCAAGAGTAAGGTTTTCAGCTTTTAGAGCTTCTTGTTGTGCGTTTCGTATCTGATTTGGCAATTCAGAATGAATCGTGAGTTGTAGTGCACGCACGCGCTTTGTTGTTTCTTTTCGACTCAATGCGTCGGCCACTACATTGGCTTTGCCTAGATGATACTTGATGGCGCAATCATAATCACCTATGAGTTCAACCCACCTTCGTTGTCTCATGTTCAACTCTTTCTGGTCGAAGATGTGTTGTAAGCTCTTATGATCGGTAAAGATTGTACATTTCGTGCCGTACAAGTAGTGTCGCCAGATCTTCAAGGCAAACACCACGGCTCCTAACTCAAGGTCATGAGTCGTGTAGTTCTTCTCATGCACCTTCAGTTGGCGTGAAGCGTATGCTATCACTTTCTCGCGTTGCATCAGCACGCAACCAAGTCCTTGTTTCGAGGCGTCACAATACACCACGAAATCATCGCATCCTTCCAGTAAGGATAGGGTAGGTGCAGTACATAGTTTCTGCTTCAACAAATTGAAAGCAGTTTCCTGTTTGTCTCCCCAGTCAAACTTCTTGTCTTTATGGGTCAGGGATGTTAGTGATTGAGCAATATTTGAGAATCTTTCAATGAATCTTCGGTAGTACCCGGCCAGACCTAGGAATTGTCGCACCTTAGTTGGAGTTTTGGGTGCTTCCCAGTTCTTGATGGCTTCAATCTTGGCTGGGTCTACGTGTATCCCTTGCTTATTAACCACGTGTCCAAGAAATTGGACTTCTCGAATCCAAAAGTCGCACTTTGAAAACTTCGCGTACAGTTGTTCTTCCTTCAATAATTCCAAGACTAGCCTCAGATGTTCAGCATGTTCTTCTCGATTCTTTGAATAAATCAGAATGTCGTCAATGAACACTATTACGAATTTATCGAGATAAGGTTTGCACACTCTATTCATGAGGTCCATGAATACCGCTGATGCGTTGGTTAGTCCGAAGGGCATAACCAAGAATTCATAGTGTCCATATTGGGTTCTAAAGGCAGTCTTAGGAATATCATTTTCCTGTATCCTCAATTGATGGTAACCCGATCTTAAATCGATCTTCGAATAGTAGCTTGATCCTTGCAACTGGTCAAACAGATCGTCTATTCGCGGTAACGGGTACCGATTCTTGATCGTCACCTTGTTCAGCTCTCTATAGTCGATACACATACGGAATGATCCGTCTTTCTTCTTCACAAATAAGACCGGTGCTCCCCAAGGTGAGAAGCTCGGTCTGATAAACCCCTTGTCTAACCGATCCTGCAACTGATTAGACAGTTCTTGCATCTCAGTTGGTGCGAGTCGGTATGGAGCTTTAGCAATTGGTGTTGCTCCTGGTATGAGGTCTATCTGGAATTCGACTTGTCGTTTCGGAGGCAGTCCAGGTAGATCCTCGGGAAACACTTCGGGAAAATCACGGGCTACTGCAATGTCCTCGATCTTCCTTTCTTTCTTCGGTTGTTCCATGATGAGGGCTAGTATTGCAGTGTATCCCTTTTGGAGGTACTTGTTTGCCTTCATGCAGGACGTAATGTTCCATGGTATTCTCCGTTGTTCTCCATGGATCGAGAGTTGTTCTCCGTCTTGCAACGTCACTCGTACGATCTTCTCGTTGCATACAATCTCGGCTTGGTTAGCGGATAACCAATCCATTCCAACGACTACATCAAAACTTCCGAGAGTCACCGGCATCAAGTCGATTTCGAGTTCGTGATCCGCCAATACCGTGACGCATCCTCGGAAAACGTGTTGCATTTTGATCAGCTTGCCGTCGGCTAACTTTATGGCATACTTATAATCTAGTGGTGTTGAGGTAACATTAAGCAATTTACCAAATTCACTAGATACAAAAACTCCTATCGGCTAGGGTATCAAATAATACACTTGCATATTTAAAGGAACGTACCGGTTATGATGTTGGGATCATCTTTAGCTTTTCCGGATTCAACTACGAATGCCTTACTCCTTGCAGCGTTGCCTCCTGCTTTCTTGTTTCGTGAGCAGTCTCGGCATATGTGGCCAGGCTTGCCACAGGTGAAGCATCGCCTTTATGGTGTCACTTTACTTGTGTTTGGCCTCGGGTTGGCACGACACTCCCTTGTAATATGTCCATTTTTCCCACATCTAGTACACTTGATCCTATTGCATGGGCCAAAGTGATGGTATGAGCATTTGTTGCACTTGGGGTAGTTACCTTGGTATACTTTCTTGCCTTGAACATCAGATTGAGTGGTAGTAAAGACTTTTGTTGGTGCGGGGAACCGTTGGGTTGATTGTTGTGGTGAGAAGGTCCTGTTGTTGATTGGCTCCCACTTCCGCTTGGCCCCTTGGGGCTTCAGGTGTTCACCCCTCTTGGGTAGCTTACCCAGTGCTACCGCTTGGTCAGTCAGACAATGAGTCAAACAAATAGTGGGTTGAATGAGTGTGGGGTCTTCCGTGGTAACCAAGCCTTGGATCTGTTCAGGTAATCCCTTGATGTATTGTTCAATCTTTTTGTATTCTGGGGTCACCATTTTTGGATACAGTCTACACATCTCGTGGAATCGAGCGGTGTATTGTTCAATCTCGGATCCCTCCATTTTGTGAATCCAGAATCCCTCCAGTTGTTTGATTTCGTTTTGAGGGCAGTATTCTTTCTTCAACATCTTGACGAAGTTTTCCTATGGGATTGAGTTAGCAGTCTCCAGACTTAGTGTCTGGATGTGCGAATTCCACCAAGTGAGTGCCTGTCCTTCAAAAGTCCCCGTAGCAAATTTTACTTTATTCTTTTCAGAACACCCGCTCAAGCAGAAAGTTGACTCAACCTTCTTAATCCATTGGAGCAGTCCTACCGCTCCTTCCAATCCCTTGAATACATGAGGATTGTAGTTAGTGAAGGTTCTGATTGAACATCCTTCCGAGTTGTTGTTATGAGTCACGTTTCTTGTTTCACTGTTCAGGCGTGCCGTCTCGTGATCCGCAATGGCTTTTCTAACCCGTTGTTCTACCATAGCTTCGATAGCCGCAGAACTGATTGCCTGGTTGTCTGTACGCACATACTTTCCTTGACCAGCCATTCGTAATATCTATATACAATAGATATTGTATTACCTATCGTTAGAGACAGTAGGGTGTTAGCATGTGCAGAGGGAAAAATTACCAGTTTCTTCAAAAGTACAGTAATAGATTTCATAAGATCACTATTACCAAAGTGATGTGTATGAGCTTAGCTCGCTCATGTAGGTTCTAACAATACTAAATACAATAGGGAAATAAACTGCTCGGTGTAAGTAGCGGAGCTCAGGTCTGTACTAGCAGCGGTGTGCTACCCAATTTCCCTGATGATTGTAGCTTACCATCTGAATTTACCAGAACTCATATGTACCTATAAATTCACGATTATGTTGGCCACCATAATCGTCAATTTATCTTACACAGTCATTCTAGTTCCTTCATTCCGAAGCTAGTGATCACAGTAGCGCTCGAGGTTCATATTCGGAGTGCTATCACTAGGGTTCCAGTCCGCAAGTGTACGTCAGGTGACTGGGTTTACGCACCAGAATAGGGATTGTGAAAAGCGTTCGATTCGAGTTAGATCGTGCTAGTGTAGTCTTCCTCAGAACATTGAAGAGTTCCATTCCGTCCTGTGCTCGTCCTTTCACAAATCCCATCGCACAGTTCTCAAGCGTAGTCGGATATGAACACCCGCTAAGGGTTCCACAGGTGTGCTCGTAAGTATCCGATAAAATCGCAAAGCATATTGTTAAACTATGCACTTAATATGTCGTGTGAAACTAGTGTAGTGTCTAAAGTTGAGCAATGGCTATAGTCTAAGTTTACTACATGCAAACCTAGTTCTCTATAACCAAGGCTCTGATACCAGTCTGTCACACCCCCAAATTCCCACTCGTGGTGTCAGTCCACGTGGGTGTGATGTGTCCAGAATCACCGCTCAAGGTCATATAGAACAACTCTATATGCGTTTACAAATCCAAGTTTGACACATACACTTGATAAAATAGTTTGCAGCGGAAATAAAGTTATCATAACATGCAGCGGAAAGATAGTTGTTTACACAGCGGAAATTAAATTGACAACACAACATTGTTTACACATAACCCAAAAGTAATTGTTTTTCAAAAGACTGTTAACATGAATGCGGGATCCTATGCCCATAATCCCTAATGTGCATTCCTGCTCCATAGTCAGCTAGTTACCTGAGAATACAAGTTAGAAAAAGTGTCAACACAAGGGTTGGTGAGTTCACAGGTTTTGATATACATATAGTAATAAAAGTGTGTCATGCTGTTTATCAATGTTAGTACCGAGCCCTAGGCCCAAAGTGTCAGTGCCTCACTACCGAACTAGACTGGTTTGTCCTTGCCTCCGCTATGTCTCGTATACATAGCAAGTTAGGTCAGAATTTGCACGGGTTATGACATCCAGTCAACATAGTGCCCCGTGGGGTTAGTCATTCCCTAATGGATCCATCCAAATCTACCACGTTGTTCGTACATTAACGGTAAGACTTTGTGAGGGCTTAATACGAGTTCAACACTTAATGTTTGTCCAATAAACCAGCATACACCAAATATGTTTGTACAGTAATAAATGTTTGACTCGATGCAACTAGTATTCTCCCCCTATTTGAAAGCGTTTGAAAAAGAGTAAAGAGGGGCCGTAAACTCACCTTAGTGATATGAATGCAAATCAAGCGTAAGCTCCTGATGTAGTAGCACGTGTCGGTCACCGGCAACCTATATCGTACACTGTACGTGAGTTCGTGTATGTGAGCGTGCTAGTGTTTGTGTTAGTGCTCGTGTTTGTATCCAACAACCCTTGGTTGTTCATGTTTGTCCGTGTTGGTCCACAATGACCGTGTTTGCTCGTGTTGGTCCATATTGACCGTATTTGACTGTGTTGGCCCACATTGACCGTGTTTGACCGTGTTTGACCAGAGTTGACCAAAGTTGACCGTGTCAAGTCAACGACCCGTTGGTGAACCGTGTGATGGTTGTGAATCGTGTAGCGATCGTGTGAGTGTTTGTCGTGTGCAAAACGCGCAAGTCGCGTCTATGGACAACTTACTATTTATAGTAAGTTTCCCTTTATGGAAAGTTCACAAAGCATGACGGTTTTATATTTCTAGCATGTTCAGTAGTCCTACGGGATCATGTTAACACATAGCACATTATCATACAAGGTCATATAAGTCGTTTATATCATGTTAGCACACAAAAGTTTCCTAAAATGGAAAGTTTCCATTTTTAGCATACGTGACATCGGAAACCATCTAACTTAGCATCTAAACATCATATTAAAACATAATAAGTCATTTAGCATGCTCAAATCATACAACATGTTGACAAATCGGTTTTTCGAAAAATAAAGTTACTATAAATAGTAACTTTGTGGTTTTTGCATAAAAATGACCATTTAACATTTCTAAACCATTTTCACATTAACAATCCTCATGTTAACCAATATAGCATCATTTTAATCATACAAATATGGTGAAAGAGTCTCCTATCATTATTTTGACCCGAAAAGTTACTAAATATAGTAACTTTGTCAAAAATGACCATAAACATTATCGAGATCACATTTTAAACATTCTAATCATCATATTAACATTCTAAGAGCAATTCCAAGTACATGCATGTTCATCAAGTACACCATTTCACCAACTTGTAACTAAAAAGTTTCTAAATATAGAAAGATTCATAAAAATCATTGTTTTAACCATTTTAACATCATCTAAACATGTAATCATCATCCAATATCATTAAGAATTATGCCCAAGTACTGAAAATCACTCTAACTATCATAGATCGTACATGCATGTGGGTAAATCACCCATTTGTGACCAAATCATGAAATACATATAAACACATCATCATGGATCGTCATGAAACACCATTTAAACATTATAGATCATCATCAATCACCTTAAAATCAACAAACCCAGATCATAATCTCGTGCATGTGTATTCAAAGTGCTTGCATGTGGGATTTAGCACTTGCATGTGTGTGTAATGGATGTGAAAGTGGGTTTTAAGCATAGAACTACCTTCTAGATATCCTTGAACACCAAGATAATGGATGAGCAGCCCCTGAACCTTCTGAGATGGCTGGATTCGACAGAAAGAAGAGGGTGATGGTAGTTTCAAGCTTCCAACTTAGGTCTTCAAGCTTCCAATCTTCACTCTAAGCTTCCACAAGCTTGATGATGGCTTCAACAGAGTAACAATGGAGCTTTCTGGTGGGGAAGACAACTTTGAGTGGTCTAGAGCTCGAGAAGATAAAATAGGGTGGCTTGAAATGATTTTTCTTGGTTTTATAAAGATCTTAGCGTGTTAGGCTGTCAGGCGTAACGCCTGACGTGGGTGTGCACTATGTGTCGTTACGCGCGGGTTAAGACGGATGAGGCGCTCAATTTTCCATCCGCGCGCATCGCCTGACGTGGGCGTCTCGGGTCAGGCGTACCGCCTGGCTTGATTTTCAAGCCCAATAGGCTTGTTTTGTTGTTCTGGCCCATCCTTGCCCGTTTCTCGACTGTAAAACATCATTCGAGCGTCGTTTGGACTCTATTGGCCAATTATTAGCCATAATTGACTTGTGACAATGTTTCGTGAAGTTTCGAGTGTTGTGCTACACAATGTGTTAGACGTTCACCAACGTTTGTGTGTTTTGACACGTGTGTGCTGTTTGTCGATAATTCCACGAATTATCTTGTCGTATACCAGTGTTCGTACTGTCGTGCCACGTGCCACACTAAATTAATCTAATTCTAGTGCCACGTGTACATAATGCATTTAAATAAACATTTAAATAAATAAGATGCTGACCTGGAAATTACGGGGTGTCACACCATCCCACCACATACTAATCCACATATGACACTATTGTTAATGATAATTAAGCGTTTTGCCTACACCCCAATCCCATGTCCATCATAGCTTTAGTATACTGTTTAAAAGTTTATAAGTTTATAGCATTCACATAGCTTAGCCTTTAAGTATACTGTACAAGGATAATAGCTTCACAGAATCGTATTTTAACTTTACGAATCTCATGCATGGGTACAAGCTTTGCTCTAGCATAGTTTAGCATTTACGTAGCCCATGATTAGATACAAGCTTCGCTCTAGCATAGTTTAGCCATTACGTATCTCATGAATTGATTCTAGCTTTGCATCAGAATATTTTAGCATTCACGTATCTCACATATGTAGATACAAGCCTTGCTCTAGCATAGTTTGGCATTCACGTATCTCATATATAGACACAAGCTTAGCATTCATATAGTTTAATATCTAGCTTGTAGCATTAGCATTAGCATTAGCATATAGTTTAGCATGTAGTTTGTAGCATTAGTATTAGCATTAACATATAACTTAGCATGTAGTTTGTAGCATTAGCATTAGCATTAGCATATAGTTTGAGCATATAATCTGTTGCATTAGCCTTAGCATATAGCTTAGCATGTAGTTTGTAGCATTAGCATTAGCATTAGCATATAACTTAGCATGTAGTTTGTAGCATTAGCATTAGCATATAGTTTGAGCATATAGTCTGTAGCATTAGCCTTAGCATATAGTTTGAGCATATAGTTTGTAGCATTAGACTTAGCATATAGTTTGAGCATATAGTCTGTAGCATCAGCCTTAACACATAGTTTGAGCATGTAGCTTATAGTATTAGCATTAGCGTCTAGTTGTAGTGTGTAGTTTATAACATTAGCATTAACATATAACTTAGCATGTAGTTTATAGCATTAGCACTTAAGTTAAAGTCTTAGCTTTTAGCTTTTAGAATAAGTGTAACAAGCATAAGCATTAGTATTAACATTATGAATAAGTGTAAAAGCATTTATAAAACATTTCAATACTTGTTTAAAATGTATATCATGCTTCTCAGTCCCGAGGTAAAACAAATTAGTTTGAAAAGGGACAAATGAACTCACCTTAATGCTGAAGTGGTTGACTATGTAAAAACAAGAATGCACGCGCTCGTTGTTGTAATTGTTGTTTTCACGGTCCTGTATTGATTTCACGTTGTTTGCAACTTATAAGTACGAGTTGTAGTGATTTGGATGTGTGTTCGTGTTAGCCCTAGAGTTGGCTAACACCTGTGAGTCTCAGTCATCCTTCGGCCCGGATTTGCTAGTTTTTCGCTTATGTTACTATGACATGTTTTCATATTGTCTCTTCAGCTTACCTGTTATCATTAATAGCCTCTTATTAGTTTGTTGCATAGTTGTTGCGAAAGTTAAAGTTTCAACCTTGTTTCTAAATTCCTTCACCACCTTTGTAGTAAATAGAATTCATACAAACATCCATGCATATAGTCCTTGTTCATAAATCTAGTGTGTTATGTGATCCTTTAATCATGTCGGCCGAATCTTAATTGGGCCGAAGGGCAAATTGGGTCGTATGAGTTATGTGGCCGAACCAAGTGACTGCTCGGCCAAATAGATTCGTGGCTATGTTAACCATATGAGTTAGACAAATGGGCCTTGGCCGAATAGTTAGATCAACAATTGTTGAAATCGAATACCCAATTGGTCAGCGAACCTATTGGCATCAGCTAAGGTTCGCCAGGCCTGATGTGGCCAAAGGTTCGTGCCTCCATCTCAGGTTCGGTAAGGGATCATCATGGCTGGTTGAAGGTTAGCTCATGGTAGGTTCGCCATTAAGGGTCGGTGGAATTAGGTTTACAGCATAGGTTCATGGCTTAGGTTTTCTCAGCTAAGGCTCATGGGTACAATGATTCGTAACTGCATGATGGATCGGGATTCCTAGGTTCGCCAGTTAGGGTTCGCAGGTTCCAAGGTTCGGCAATAAAGATTCGTGAGCATGGAAGGTTCGCCTCTCATGGGTTCGTCCAGCTCATTGGTTCATGGTAACAGTTTCGTGACAACCCCAGGGTCGTCGATGATGAGAAGGTTCGGTGAGGTTGGTGGCTCACACAGGTTTGTGGCAGCAGGAAGGTTCGGCTGACCTAATGTTCGTTCAGCCCAGGTTTGTTCATTCGAAGGTTCGGCCGAACCACCTACCTTGCGAACCTGCAACAAGCTTCATCATCATCTTTAAATCTCTGTTGTCCAGATCATTATCATGGTAAGGTATGCCCTAATAAGTTCTCGAGAGTGTAAGACTCGAAAGGGTTGAGCTAGAACCGGTCAAAGTAGAGGGGTCGAACTAAGGTAATAAAAACCCTACTTTTTTAATCATTCAAGCTCCTATACCTTGATTTTCAGCGGCTAGATAGATGCTCCGATCGGTTGTACTTCTATGTAGAGG
The DNA here is from genome assembly GCA_009363875.1 of Mikania micrantha. Taxonomy (NCBI): domain Eukaryota; kingdom Viridiplantae; phylum Streptophyta; class Magnoliopsida; order Asterales; family Asteraceae; genus Mikania; species Mikania micrantha. The sequence goes on along the minus strand of CM018691.1, from coordinate 51,752,174 downwards.
ATGTTGAGAGCTTCATGTGGACACCAAGAACTCGAGATTTCACCAAGGACTTAAGGAATTATGGTGATTTGAACTTCAAATCTTGTAGAGAGAGAGAAAACGGTTTTGAGAGTTAGAGAGAGAGAGAGAGAGGAGATGTAGTAAATGAAGAAAATGGCTTCATTCAAGCTTTTTATACCTCGTGCATGTTTGGGTTCGATTTCGTAGCCCGGTTTCGTTTTCGTCGCGTTTCCGGCACGTTATTCGCGTGTTTTGTAAATTAAATAAGAAGACTTTATTTTATAATGTTTGGAAGGTGGTTATTTCTAGTAAATCTTTTAAATCAACTTTTCTTGAATTATTTTATCGAGATCGATTATTTTACGCGTTTCGTCAACTCGTCTCACCATCACGCGTATTATATGTATTTTAAATAAGGTGAATCTATTTTAAGGTCTTTTAAAAAGGTTGTGATTCCTAATAAATGTTAAATATTTAATTTTTCTTAGATTTTTATCGTTCGTTCGGTTTTTCATTTTCATTTCGTCGGAACGTGTCACCATCGCGCGTATTCGTTTGAATCATCACCCAAACAAACACGACGTTGGTTTCACTTTCTGATTTTTGTTTTCCACTTTTCAGTCATCATTTCAGAACATTAAACGTTCAGATTTATTCGTACAGATCGTCACCTATACGAATAATTCGTCAGTTTGGCATTCTGTAACAACAACCGTCATGGTTTTGTTCTGTTTAACCTCGCATACATTTATACATAATAGCATTAAATCAAGCATCTCTGTGTCAGCTCCGTGTTGTCTGTTGTGTTTCTGACTGTTAAACCATGAGGTTTAAATCAGATTTCAGAACAATAGCATAATGGTTTAGTGTCAAGCATCAAATGTCAATAGCATATACATAGTTCACGTAGTTTGTACCTGAGTTACTATGCAAGTTACCGTAGAGATCACTGTTCCGGTAATGCTTCCGGCACTGATGTTACAAATACAATTAAGACATGATGATTGGGCCTTATTTAACTCAATCAATTAGACTTAGTGTTGGTGGTGTCCAAGTTGTATCGTCTCACACGTGGTCCATATCAGGCTTGACCCAAATGAGTCTACCCGTATGTGTCGGGACTTTCATGATGTGCCCATATCAGCTTGACCTTCAGGCGTACTGTACATGTCGGGACTTTAGGATATCCTTTGATTTTGATCGTCTTTGTTCTCTTGAATTCGTTTGATCGTTTGATTTATGCCCATGTAGCTTGACTATAAAAGTCTACTATATATGACGGGACTTTCCGTGTGTTATCACGTGGTCTCGATCTGCATACAACTGACATCCACCTTAAATTGATCTTTAATGATTTCATTAGTTCTTTGATTCACATACGGCTATGATTTCCTTGATTCTGATCCTTAGAATTCCATGGCTACAACACTGAATTAGATTCTTTGAATTTGATCCTTAGTTTACTTGAACATACACTGAATTTAGATTCCTTGGATTTGATCTTTAGTTTTTAGTTTTCTTGATCACACACTGAATTTGGATTCTTCGATTTAGAACTTTGATAGAATAATTGTTTGATTTAGAATTATTGTCTTACTCATAAAGAGCAATTAATTAATTCATTAAGTTTATCTGTATATAGATTTACCTAGATAGGAGTCTAGAATACATTTAAGTATATCAAACATACAATAAGTAAAAGCATTTACGTAAAACATATTTTAAAGAAAAGTTTACGCATGCTTCTCAGCCCCGCGTTTGAAAATAAAAATGTTTAGAAAAGGGGCAATGAACTCACCTGTGTTGCTAGGAATTAAATCACAACCAAATGCGCGCTCGTTACTTGTAGATTATGTATCTTCATTACTTGAGTTGTTTTAAGAAGATTCGAATACTATAAGTATTTAAAATAGACGTATCTAGGGTTTTGGTCTCGGTGTGCAACTAGGTGTCCTATGTTGCTAATACGTTTCTATGATCTTCTCTAACTAGTCTAAATGTATTACCCATTTATACCCTTATCCCATGAATAGTCACTATTAAACCTTAGTTATGTAAGGTTTATGTCAATTACATTCAATGTCTTTAAGTACAACATCTTAATTAAACTCATTTTATATTAAAATCTTTAGGTTAAAAGTCAATTAATTTATTTTAAAACATTTTAATTAGGAAATCTTATAAATCATTTTCCTTTATTAGAACACAAATCATTTTAAGAAAGTATACATTAATATGATTAGACTTAGGTTAATCTCATTCGATTAGCCTTAAGCCTGTTACTAGATCTTGATTTCCCATGGTTCTTTGATCGTTCTTGTGTATAACTTTGCTTAGAAAATTCAATAGATCTATCTAGCTTAGTTGTATGTTTGTATTGAATTTTACTAAGTATTGAATGTTAATAATGTAAATAACATCTACATACTTAGGTTGGGTTCTTGAATCCGTGTCACCCATGATTGAAATTAATGTAGTTAGAATTAGTTCCCATTTGATAGATTAAAATCTATGTTTGTATTTTATATTAGTTTAAAGAGATAAATACTGAAGTCTATGGCTTAGGTGCTACACAAACCCGACTTGTACTACAAACCCTAATATGATTTCATGTAATTAACCCACGTGTTTTAAACCAACTTGTAACCAATAATTCATGATTAAACCTTATTGTCATTTAAAAGCCTTTAGTATTTAACCCTAATAGGTTTCCCTTCCCATGCATGCACCCACGTACAAGGTCCATACATGAACCACACGGTCCAACCCATGCACACAATCATATACTCAACCCATGCAATCGGCCGATTAGTGGTTCAACTTATGCGAATGAGGGGTTGGCCGTATGAGACCATGCATGCAAATGGAGGAGGATGGCCGACAGAAAGTGTCATGTGCCGTAAGGCTCTTGGCCGAATCAGCATGGCCGAATGATGATGCCTGCGAATGGGAGGCTTGGGCCGAATGTGAAGCTGCTTCGGCCTTGTGACCATTCGGCCGAATGTAGCTAGATGAGGCTCATACGATGAGCTGGGGTTGTTCCATTCGGTGGTTCGAAGCTCAGCAAAGTGGAAGCCCCATTTTTCGAGCTAAACAACTAGACCTTGCTTTCTAGCATGTTCCTAACACATCCTAAGGTGATTTAGTGTAGTTTCCCTAAGGTTTTTGAGGGTTTTAACCGGTTTCAAGTGGTTCGAACAAGAGGGTAAGAAAACCCTAAATACCGTGATATAAAACTCGAATCTACCTCAAATTAGATGATTCCAAGCTGATCGGTTGTACTTTTGTGATCTACAAGTTGTAGTGGTCGTTTTGACACCAAGAGGGCTCGATTTGGTTAAGAAATGGTGAATCTAGAGCTTGCGGTTGTAGAGAGAGAAAGTAGAGAATGTGACGAGATTGGGAGTTAATGGTTGGTAGGTGGTGATGGATATGGCAATTAAATGCCATATTAATGGCTTTAAGATACCCGGGTGTGTTTGGTCTCGTTCGGTTTCGCTTGGTTTCGCGTTGAAACGTCGGTTCTCTTTCATTTTCGTTTAAATCGAATCGTACAGTTGTCGTGCATATTCGTTCGAATCGTCACCCCTACGAATACGACGATAACTACACTTTTCGATATGATTTTCAAATTATTAGACATCGTTCAGAACGTTAAACTTTCAGATATATTCGTACAGATCGTCACCTATACGAATAATCTGTCGATTTAGCATTCACGTAACGACACCCATTGTTGTTTTGTTCTATATATCCTCACATACGTTTATACATCATAGAATCCTAACTAACAATCACTTGATAGTTCTGTGTTGTCAGATAAATATTTGATTGATGAACCATAGTTTTTAGTTACGTTTCTGCAATGAATTTCAAATTGTTCTATGATAAGCATGAAACGATGAGGATATACATGTAATACATATACTTTGTACCTGAGTTACTGTTCATGTTACTGTGTTGATCACTATTCCGGTTATGATTCCGGCAATGATGTTACAATAGTTGTTAATGACTTAAAAAAAATTATAAATATCATTTTAAGTTTAATAAATTTATATTTTTATAAATTTATTGTTTTATGCTCAAATGTTTGAAAATTTATAAAATCTATTACAAATCTTAGAAATTTTTGGTTTATAATAAGTTGCTTTTATTTTATAAAAGTTTAAATCATGTTTTATTATTATTATCATTATTATTATTATTATTATTATTATTATTATTATTATTATTATTAAACACAAAACTAATGTTTATTTCATATATATATATAGATCCCATATGATGTAATGAAATTATTATTTTATTTCAAATAGTTTAAAAAAATACTAATATAAAATATATATTTATATTAATTTTTAAAATTTTCATCTAATTTATTTTTTTAATATACGTTTATTAACATTAATTTATATGTATAAATTAAATAAATAAGAATGTGAATACTCCACACTTTGCTTTATTAGAATTTAATAACGATTACATTTATTAAATTTTCGAAACAAACCCTAGGGATTACATTATTTCCTTAGTTAACATTTTATTTGATGTTATTATTAATTATACATAAGATATACATTTACATACCATATACTTATTTATATTTAAAAGTATTTATTTATATTTATTTTTTATTACATTATTTTTATTATTATTTATTTTGTATACAAAAGATATACATTATTATGATTTATTATTAATTTTGTTATTAAAAGTTGTTGTTATTATTATTATTATTGTAGTTTTTTATTTTCATTTTTATCTTTATTTTTATTTTAGTCATGACACCATTATTTATTTTTTATTTTTTTATTTATTTTTATTTGAAATTAAAATTAAAATAAAAAATACTGAAAATTACACATGGGGCGGGGTGCCTGGGCACCAGACCTCGGCAGAGGGCGGTGCGCCTCGGGCTAGGACCACCGGAAAAATGAAATTCGGCAACCCCGATTTCTCCCGGTCCAATGTTCGTTCAAAATCAATAGTTTTCTTCCCCAGACAAACCTAATCTAACATCTCTATGTGATTACTAAACTAGAAAAAACGAAAAATAATAACGAGATGGGTGTTACTGGTGTCGAGCAGGAGTTGCGGTGGTGGGGAGGGAACCTGAGATGGTGGTGACCGTGCGATGGTTGGTGATTCTGCTGGTGCGGTGGTCGATGCGGTGGATGTCACACCCCGACCGACGGCGGAATACGTAGGGCGCGAGCTTGACTGTTCATTAGCTCACGGTGCTATTATATGTTTCAATATTTAATGCATCCTCATTTAAACTTACAACATATCATAAATTAAATTCAAATAACATTACATGAAATGAATACAAAACAATTACAATTGAATGCTAAAACATTGTTTATAATTTAACTAGGTCTACTAAGTCTTATCCTATGTGTTCATCATGCTTCCTTATCCTGTTACACATGTAAAATAGAGTTTGTCAACTATTTGCATAGTTGGTGAGTTCACACACTAAGTTTATATAATAAGTATAAAAAGGATGCAAACTATAGCCTAACTAGATATGTATCATAAGCGCAACATGAATAAAAGTTTGAATAAATTGAATGAATGAATAACCATTGCTTGTGTCCAAACAAGCATCCTTACAACATGTTAATTCAAGTATGGCCATACTATACTTAACAGTTATAATTCTAACGAGGATTTGAATCAAAATTAACGTTTAAAATCACAGAAAGGTTAATCATTTGATCTTGTTTCAAAACAACAGGAATGATATTCAAAATTGAACACTGGGGACATATTAGAATCATTTAGTTTGTTATGTGTTTGGTATGATATGCTTTGGCCTATAAGTGATAGTACTCTCATCAGACGTCCACAGGAAAGCTAGACAGGTCCCACAGTACATCGGGGATTTATACGAATAGCTTTCCTAGACAGGAATTCTAACTACCGGTACTACACTCTTCCAGTTACTACATATCCACCTCACAAACTTAATTCTAATGGAATCTTGAAATCAGTATTGGAGTTCCTATTTTGTCTAAGGAATAATATTAGGCATTAAGCCTAATGAGTTTGAATTCCTACCATCTAAAGATTGTTTGTGTGAGTTTGAGAATACTTTAAAATTCAAATTATAGGACAATTGCTTAAACTAAGTAATCCTCATGACAAGAAGTTATCTTAAACTAATGTATTCCTAACTAAGTGTAGGCAAAGGCATATTAACAACAATGGCATTCCTCTATGGTAATATGCATATATCACACATTGTATATATATGTAACACATAATGAATAATCATAGCACATAGCACATAAGCAAGTAGTAAACAATCAAAGATAATATGAGATAACTCATATACGGGAAGCTTACTTATAGTCTAGGCCACCATTTTCTAATAACCTAGATCCCTATAACCATGGCTCTGATGCCAACCCGTCACACCCCGACCGACGGCGGAATACGTCGGGGCGCGAGCTTGACTGTTCATTAGCTCATGGTGCTATTATATGTTTCAATATTTAATGCATCCTCATTTAAACTTACAACATGTCATTCATTAAATTCAAATAACATTACATGAAATGAATACAAAACAATTACAATTGAATGCTAAAACATTGTTTATAATTTAACTAGGTCTACTAAGTCTTATCCTATGTCTTCATCATACTTCATTATCCTGTTACACATGTAAAATAGAGTTTGTCAACTATTTGCATAGTTGGTGAGTTCACATACTAAGTTTAAATAATAAGTATAAAAAGGATGCAAACTATAGCCTAACTAGATATGTATCATAAGCACAACATGAATACTAGTTTGAATAAATTGAATGAATGAATAACCATTGCTTGTGTCCAAACAAGCATCCTTACAACATGTTAATTCAAGTATGGCCATACTATACTTAACAGTTATAATTCTAACGAGGATTCGAATCAAAATTAACGTTTAAAATCACAGAAAGGTTAATCATTTGATCTTGTTTCAAAACAACAGGAATGATATTCAAAATTGAACACTGGGGACATATTAGAATCATTTAGTTTGTTATGTGTTTGGTATGATATGCTTTGGCCTATAAGTGATAGTACTCTCATCAGACGTCCCCAGGAAAGCTAGACAGGTCCCACAGTACATCGGGGATTTATACGAATAGCTTTCCTAGACAGGAATTCTAACTACCGGTACTACACTCTTCTAGTTACTACATATCCACCTCACAAACTTAATTCTAATGGAATCTTGAAATCAGTATTGGAGTTCCTATTTTGTCTAAGGAATAGTATTAGGCATTAAGCCTAATGAGTTTGAATTCCTACCATCTAAAGATTGTTTGTGTGAGTTTGAGAATACTTTAAATTCAAATTATAGGACAATTGCTTAAACTAAGTAATCCTCATGATAAGAAGTTATCTTAAACTAATGTATTCCTAACTAAGTGTAGGCAAAGGCATATTAACAACAATGGCATTCCTCTATGGTAATATGCATATATCACACATTGTATATATATGTAACACATAATGAATAATCATAGCACATAGCACATAAGCAAGTAGTAAACAATCAAAGATAATATGAGATAACTCATATACGGGAAGCTTACTTATAGTCTAGGCCACCATTTTCTAATAACCTAGATCCCTATAACCATGGCTCTGATACCAACCCGTCACACCCCGACCGACGGCGGAATACGTCGGGGCGCGAGCTTGACTGTTCATTAGCTCACGGTGCTATTATATGTTTCAATATTTAATGCATCCTCATTTAAACTTACAACATGTCATTCATTAAATTCAAATAACATTACATGAAATGAATACAAAACAATTACAATTGAATGCTAAAACATTGTTTATAATTTAACTAGGTCTACTAAGTCTTATCCTATGTCTTCATCATGCTTCATTATCCTGTTACACATGTAAAATAGAGTTTGTCAACTATTTGCATAGTTGGTGAGTTCACATACTAAGTTTAAATAATAAGTATAAAAAGGATGCAAACTATAGCCTAACTAGATATGTATCATAAGCACAACATGAATACTAGTTTGAATAAATTGAATGAATGAATAACCATTGCTTGTGTCCAAACAAGCATCCTTACAACATGTTAATTCAAGTATGGCCATACTATACTTAACAGTTATAATTCTAACGACGATTTGAATCAAAATTAACGTTTAAAATCACAGAAAGGTTAATCATTTGATCTTGTTTCAAAACAACAGGAATGATATTCAAAATTGAACACTGGGGACATATTAGAATCATTTAGTTTGTTATGTGTTTGGTATGATATGCTTTGGCCTATAAGTGATAGTACTCTCATCAGACGTCCCCAGGAAAGCTAGACAGGTCCCACAGTACATCGGGGATTTATACGAATAGCTTTCCTAGACAGGAATTCTAACTACCGGTACTACACTCTTCCAGTTACTACATATCCACCTCACAAACTTAATTCTAATGGAATCTTGAAATCAGTATTGGAGTTCCTATTTTGTCTAAGGAATAATATTAGGCATTAAGCCTAATGAGTTTGAATTCCTACCATCTAAAGATTGTTTGTGTGAGTTTGAGAATACTTTAAAATTCAAATTATAGGACAATTGCTTAAACTAAGTAATCCTCATGATAAGAAGTTATCTTAAACTAATGTATTCCTAACTAAGTGTAGGCAAAGGCATATTAACAACAATGGCATTCCTCTATGGTAATATGCATATATCACACATTGTATATATATGTAACACATAATGAATAATCATAGCACATAGCACATAAGCAAGTAGTAAACAATCAAAGATAATATGAGATAACTCATATACGGGAAGCTTACTTATAGTCTAGGCCACCATTTTCTAATAACCTAGATCCCTATAACCATGGCTCTGATACCAACCCGTCACACCCCGACCGACGGCGGAATACGTCGGGGCGCGAGCTTGACTGTTCATTAGCTCACGGTGCTATTATATGTTTCAATATTTAATGCATCCTCATTTAAACTTACAACATGTCATTCATTAAATTCAAATAACATTACATGAAATGAATACAAAACAATTACAATTGAATGCTAAAACATTGTTTATAATTTAACTAGGTCTACTAAGTCTTATCCTATGTCTTCATCATGCTTCATTATCCTGTTACACATGTAAAATAGAGTTTGTCAACTATTTGCATAGTTGGTGAGTTCACATACTAAGTTTAAATAATAAGTATAAAAAGGATGCAAACTATAGCCTAACTAGATATGTATCATAAGCACAACATGAATACTAGTTTGAATAAATTGAATGAATGAATAACCATTGCTTGTGTCCAAACAAGCATCCTTACAACATGTTAATTCAAGTATGGCCATACTATACTTAACAGTTATAATTCTAACGACGATTTGAATCAAAATTAACGTTTAAAATCACAGAAAGGTTAATCATTTGATCTTGTTTCAAAACAACAGGAATGATATTCAAAATTGAACACTGGGGACATATTAGAATCATTTAGTTTGTTATGTGTTTGGTATGATATGCTTTGGCCTATAAGTGATAGTACTCTCATCAGACGTCCCCAGGAAAGCTAGACAGGTCCCACAGTACATCGGGGATTTATACGAATAGCTTTCCTAGACAGGAATTCTAACTACCGGTACTACACTCTTCCAGTTACTACATATCCACCTCACAAACTTAATTCTAATGGAATCTTGAAATCAGTATTGGAGTTCCTATTTTGTCTAAGGAATAATATTAGGCATTAAGCCTAATGAGTTTGAATTCCTACCATCTAAAGATTGTTTGTGTGAGTTTGAGAATACTTTAAAATTCAAATTATAGGACAATTGCTTAAACTAAGTAATCCTCATGATAAGAAGTTATCTTAAACTAATGTATTCCTAACTAAGTGTAGGCAAAGGCATATTAACAACAATGGCATTCCTCTATGGTAATATGCATATATCACACATTGTATATATATGTAACACATAATGAATAATCATAGCACATAGCACATAAGCAAGTAGTAAACAATCAAAGATAATATGAGATAACTCATATACGGGAAGCTTACTTATAGTCTAGGCCACCATTTTCTAATAATCTAGATCCCTATAACCATGGCTCTGATACCAACCCGTCACACCCCGACCGACGGCGGAATACGTCGGGGCGCGAGCTTGACTGTTCATTAGCTCACGGTGCTATTATATGTTTCAATATTTAATGCATCCTCATTTAAACTTACAACATGTCATTCATTAAATTCAAATAACATTACATGAAATGAATACAAAACAATTACAATTGAATGCTAAAACATTGTTTATAATTTAACTAGGTCTACTAAGTCTTATCCTATGTCTTCATCATGCTTCATTATGCTGTTACACATGTAAAATAGAGTTTGTCAACTATTTGCATAGTTGGTGAGTTCACATACTAAGTTTAAATAATAAGTATAAAAAGGATGCAAACTATAGCCTAACTAGATATGTATCATAAGCACAACATGAATACTAGTTTGAATAAATTGAATGAATGAATAACCATTGCTTGTGTCCAAACAAGCATCCTTACAACATGTTAATTCAAGTATGGCCATACTATACTTAACAGTTATAATTCTAACGACGATTTGAATCAAAATTAACGTTTAAAATCACAGAAAGGTTAATCATTTGATCTTGTTTCAAAACAACAGGAATGATATTCAAAATTGAACACTGGGGACATATTAGAATCATTTAGTTTGTTATGTGTTTGGTATGATATGCTTTGGCCTATAAGTGATAGTACTCTCATCAGACGTCCCCAGGAAAGCTAGACAGGTCCCACAGTACATCGGGGATTTATACGAATAGCTTTCCTAGACAGGAATTCTAACTACCGGTACTACACTCTTCCAGTTACTACATATCCACCTCACAAACTTAATTCTAATGGAATCTTGAAATCAGTATTGGAGTTCCTATTTTGTCTAAGGAATAATATTAGGCATTAAGCCTAATGAATTTGAATTCCTACCATCTAAAGATTGTTTGTGTGAGTTTGAGAATACTTTAAAATTCAAATTATAGGACAAGTGCCTAAACTAAGTAATCCTCATGATAAGAAGTTATCTTAAACTAATGTATTCCTAACTAAGTGTAGGCAAAGGCATATTAACAACAATGGCATTCCTCTATGGTAATATGCATATATCACACATTGTATATATATGTAACACATAATGAATAATCATAGCACATAGCACATAAGCAAGTAGTAAACAATCAAAGATAATATGAGATACTCATATACGGGAAGCTTACTTATAGTCTAGGCCACCATTTTTTAATAACCTAGATCCCTATAACCATGGCTCCGATACCAACCCGTCACACCCCGACCGACGGCGGAATACGTCGGGGCGCGAGCTTGACTGTTCATTAGCTCACGGTGCTATTATATGTTTCAATATTTAATGCATCCTCATTTAAACTTACAACATGTCATTCATTAAATTCAAATAACATTACATGAAATGAATACAAAGCAATTACAATTGAAGGCTAAAACATTGTTTATAATTTAACTAGGTCTACTAAGTCTTATCCTATGTCTTCATCATGCTTCATTATCCTGTTACACATGTAAAATAGAGTTTGTCAACTATTTGCATAGTTGGTGAGTTCACATACTAAGTTTAAATAATAAGTATAAAAAGGATGCAAACTATAGCCTAACTAGATATGTATCATAAGCACAACATGAATACAAGTTTGAATAAATTGAATGAATGAATAACCATTGCTTGTGTCCAAACAAGCATCCTTACAACATGTTAATTCAAGTATGGCCATACTATACTTAACAGTTATAATTCAACAAGTTTGCTAGGTGTACTTTTCACCGTTTTCACACAAAGGCAAAAGCCTTTGCGAAGATAGTATCTAACCATCTTAGGCTACTAAATACTAGATTGCTTGACTGGCAACACACATCGAATCACACATAGAATCAACACACTGTATAAGCCTAGCCTCTAACACATAAAGCTAACTAGGTCTAAGGCTTGCATCATGGATTGAATTAATAGTAGAATGAATAAAGTTTGAATAAGACATGTGTAACATCCCAAAAACAAAATGTAAAAGGGAGTGTGAAGAAACTCACTTGGATTGTTTAGCTAATCCGAATGTTCTTGATAGGATTTATGATTTAAAGATCACGCGATACCCTAAAGTTTAAAGGAAAAACTTATTAAACTTAATATTGCTATAGTTCACTTTCATGCTCTAAGTCTATGGCATTCTATGGAATACTTAAGAACACATATAAGTTTTTGAATGGTAATGATTAGGATGTTTATCTATTTATTTAACCATATTCCTTCAAGTTTGTTAAATAAATAGTATTCTTCGTTCTGTTAAAGTCTAGAACAATACTATGGAGTAGTTATTATTAAAATAACATATATATGAGTAATTTATATTAGTTTAGAAAAATCACATAAAATATTTAAAATAATTATGTATGATTTATTTAAATTTATGTCCTTTTAAGTATTTTGAAATTTATCAAATTTAGAATTTAACATTTGACATAAATTATAAAATCAGGTTTATATCTTAAGGAAATAAATAGATATATAAATATATAATTTCTTTCAGTCTTTAATAATTGAGTAGTAATTATAAATTTAATATATTTTTTTTTATAAATAAATCTAAAATGAATAACTATTTATTTGATAACAAAATAAATGAATTGAAAGAATTCTTTACGATATTTAAATCATACTTTATTGGCATGATTATGATTAGGTTAGAACTTAAAAGGAAATACTTTTTTTTTTCTAATACAATAGCTTTGCTTTTAAAACAAATTTTAAATAGTTGATTTAAAGTATTTATAACTTAGTTTATTATTATTGTTGTTTTATACATCAGGATTTACAACGAATATTTAATTTTGAATAATATAATAATAAATAATTCTAAAAAAAATTACTGTATTAGAAGCTGGAAAAATTCAACTAAGAAACTAAGAAAGAAGAAAAACAAAACCGGGAGCCGCCGGATTTGAACCCGGGGCTCCGGTTTACTAAGCCCATTCACGAGTACAAGAAACCAGTTGATCTAAGTTTTCAGTTTTGTGACAGTTGCATACGAGAATTACGTCATCAGTGACGTGAGCACATTTGATCGTTCTAGAAATCCACTTTGTTTTAATACTTGTAATTGATACAGAATGATAGTAGGTGAGAAATGATGAACGTGGGCGAAAACCGTGCTCAAAACGGAGTCCTGGATAGCCCGGAATAGAAAAATGAAGAAAAATTACTAAGTGTTGGTCGACTGGACCCATCGCGGTACGCGATGGAGGGATTGAGAATCCTCCGCGGTACGCGATGGTTGCAAAATATCTGAAATTCCCGAAAAGCTTCGCGGTACGCGAAGCCCCTTTTGGCTTTTGGTCGCGGTACGCGACGGATGTGGCGGTGCAACAATCTGATCTACTTCATCAGATTTCATGCAAGATGTAAACTTTATACATCTTCTTGCTTCTGCTTCATTTTCAGGCAACGAACAACCATAAAACACCACCAAAACTCACATCTGAAGCCACTAGAAGTCACCGATCGTACCAGGGATCGTCTCTACAAGTTCTGATCGTCATTTTACCCGCAAAACTCCGTCTGATTAGGTAATGATCCGTTTAAACCTTCTAGTTTGATTTTGATTGATTAGATCTTGATTTTGAACGTAATGACATAGTTAGGATTGTTGATTATTGCCTAGATGATGGCTAGGATTGATTATAAACAAAGAACACGAAGTTCTAACGGTTAAATCCTTGTTTTGATCCGTTGTAATGCCCAATTTGCATGAAATCATACCCATGATTATAATGGTTTAAACCATTTGATTATGACAATGTAGCTGATTAGTTTGATTAATCTTTGAAATGCAAAGGTTAAATCTAAGTGTTTCAAACTAATCACAATCATTAACATACTCATTGGAATGATTATCTGATGTTTGTGATAACAGTCAGATTAGTATGTTAAACCTGGTTATTTCACATATTCTGATGCTACATTGTGATATTTCATGATATATGGGTAATCAATAATAAGGATTAATCATTTCTAAGCCATTAATATATCTAGAAATTGTTATGGCATCATAATCAACAACATTAACTATTTGATTAATCTGAGATTATTCTGATTAATCCAAAGCGTCATCAACTTTGTGTTAGGAATCTAATGCAATGTAGGTTCCTACATTATCATACATTGTATGATATAACATCAAATTAATTATTTAAGCATTTAATATTGAGTTGATGATTTACTAAGCAATGTCTTTGACATTGAACGTTCGGAAAGATCTAATCAGTAAACTAGAACATAAATAACTCATTAAATAAAACTAAATGCAGAATCACTTCTCTATTATCATTTGGAGATATTCTGCTACATCTATATCATCAGGTGAGTTTCGTACAACCCCTTTTATTTTTAATCTTTTATAAACATTGGGGAAACTCTGCAAACTGTTGTCTGAACATATGATATGCATCAATGATATCTGTGTGATTTCATGTGATTTTGTGGGATTTCATGGGATTTTGCCTGTAGACTGAACTCTATCATGGAACTGAAAGTCCTCATTTCTGAACTGTATCTAGTGAACCCATGTGTGGCCGAACAGAAAACATTGATAGTACTATTGGTTGACACCCCATTCGCTGGGAGGATTGCATCTCCCCTTGTGTGACTGTTTGTTATATGTTTCCTGAACTTCTTAATGGTATAATAGACATTAAGATAATGAGGCACTAAGATATGTACCGACGGGTAATATCTTGAGACAGACTAGATGTCCGAAAGGAACTAGATACGGGTCCCATGGTTATCCGGAACTGAACTTTTGAGAACATGCTTATCATATCATATTGTTTTAAAATGAACTGTCGATCTCGCCAGCTTTGTGCTGACGTTTCAAACTTAAATCTTTTTGCAGGGAGACAGTGACACTCGGTGAGGCAACACTTCAAACACTAGTAATTAAATAAGTCAGTTGTGTAATAAACTTATTTGTAAACTATGATACTGATTGTAATGACGGAACCCTGTATTGTATTTATTTTAAGTTAATCTGTGTGCTTATGATATCGGTTCAAGTAAGTCACCCCTCACCTCGGAGACATCACCACTATGCTTCCGCAACCGGTTCAGTCAGATCATACACGAGGTGACGAGGGGTGGGGGTGTGACAAGTTTACAACACTTCCGTTTCAAATATACAAAACATCGCTTCCCGGCTCAACATAATTAAGTTTTGTTTCCCTCAAATCGATTTCGAGCCCTAGAACAAGGATAGATCGAATTCGTTTTGTTTATTGATCTTCAGCCCCGGAATTGATAGGGCTTTTAATATTGGAACAAAACCGATTAGAAAGGTGTAGCTTATTACCTGGATTGGTTATGATTCGTGGTAGTTCATGTTCACGAACAGACGCGAACGAATGAGATCTCGATTCTTCTTTTTAGAGTGCTACAGTAGGAGTTCATGATTTCATATCAATCAGAGAGTGTGCGTGAAGAGTTTTGTGTCTCCAATTTTGTTTATTAGCTTTGATTTTACCAAATTTTGATTTAAGTTTCCACTGAGCTGTACTTGCTCGTATTAACGCGTTAATTGTGGCTTATTTTGGGAAATTTTTGCATGATTGGGATCGTGATTGAATGAGGAACGCACTTTGGTTTGAAATTCGAATTTAAACGCGCCCCTGAGTTGGTTTCGTAAGAAAACCGTGATCGGGGGGGGGGGGGGGGGCTCGAACTCGTGAGTTGTGAAAGGAAGAAAGAAGAATCCTGGATTTACAAAATTGGTCCCCCATGTTCTATCTTTTTAACCCTTTTCTGTTAACCTTTTATAACAAATTTAATGATTTTCAAAATCTACACTTTTGAACCTTTCTATTTCTAAAGTTTTGTTATTTATGTATTATAATTTATAACAAGGGTTTATATAACCTTTATTATTTTGTACTTATAATTATTTGTTTTTATAAAACAACTACATCTTATGGGTTTTATTATCATTATTGTGTATATAACCTTTATTATTTTGTACTTATAATTATTGTGTATATAGGTATGCATACCATCATACACATGATAAATATTATAAACAATGATGGTTAAATGTTCTAAACTTGTTAAGTTCGAAATGAATATTAATTTATTTATTTATTTTTTGTATTTTTATTTATTATTATTATTATTTTTTAAAAATTCTTTAATAACATTTGTGGTGTCATATTTTCATATGTACATTATAGTATGTGTATATATATGTAACTACTTATTTGTTTCTTTATAAAAATTACATATAATTATGTGTATATGCAAATAGAATCGTTCAAAGAATTACGTGACTTATTTATTGGATTTTTGCATTTTACAAGTTTGAAATTAAGACGAAACCTCTGGGGTTTACAGTCTCCCCTACTTTAGAGAATTTCGTCCCGAAATTTATGTAATGTTAACTATAGCCACTCAATGTTGGTTGTTTTTATGTTTCTCCTTTGTTTTTGTTCTCTTCTAAACTGTTATTATCGGTTACCATATTTGAATTTTTAATTATTTGTATTATTGAAATGACTCTAAATTCTCAAACTATTATTTGGGAGATTAGAAATTTGAAAGCATCTTTCTGTTTAGGATTTGAAATTCACTCCGAGTGTTTATGAGCAACATATTTGTTTCTAGAATTTGTATACACTACTAGTTTTCTTGCTATGAGGGTTTTGAATTTAATGATGATGGACTCAACTAACGGTGAGATTAACTACAAATGTAGTTGAATAATTTGGTATAAAAGTACACCCCAAATATTGTTAGAATATTTTATTTGTTGATAATTAGTGACTCAAGAATAGTTCACTCGAAATGTAGATTAAACTGCATAATCCTATACTTGGTCAAGCTTTCTGTGCTACTATCAATGTATTAGTGGTGCTTATGTATAGGGTATATTGCAGCCAACCCACCACATCACTAATACCTTGATAGCATTCCAATTACCTACCAAGACTATCCTAAACCTAACTACATTTGAATAGATTCTTGAATACTTGACTATCTTTAGAAATTGTATGAGTTTATAGGTATTAACAATTGCAATCTTGCAATCAAATCTCATAGTTATATGGATTTCTAAATGATTGATTTTGAATATACGAATGATATGAATACACTAGCATGTGATATTATATAGTTATGATAACTACTTATCATTAACCTTAGTTATGATATCACTGAATCTTTGAATAACTGTTTAAACATAAGAATATAGGATAACTCATTTAAGAACCATTAGCATGATTCCTATAGTTATCAATATCCTTAATTTGACCTGGTGTAATAATACACACCAAGATTAAATATTGGGTAACAATTGATTTGACTAGCATGGTTTCTCGAAACTATAGATTGAATTGACTACTCTAGCCCTTGATAAAGCTTTTGATCCTACTACCAATGTACCATTACTGCTTATATATAGGCTATACCGCAGCCAACCCACCACACTACTAATACTTTGATAGCATACCAAACGCCTACCAAGGGTGACAAGAACTTTAGACAAACTAGAATAGGTGTGGGAGACTTTGACTTGCTTTTTAAAAAAATTTCATGAGTATAGAGGTTTTCATCAATGAATTTTTTTATTGCAATGGAATTTCTCGGTTGTAACGTATGAATTGATAAATGATCGATTTTTGGACAAACGAATGATGTAGAATACATAGATTTTGATATTATATAAGCTTTGATTGTTGTGATAACTAATTATCATTAATCTTAGCTATAAAATCATGGAATTTTTGAATCTTTGTCTAAAGATATGAATATAGAATGATGTCTAAAAATCAATAATATGATTCATGTGGACTTGTTTTAAAATTTTATATGGAATCACCCATACTTCAATTCGTAAGTCCACATTATGTCATTCTATTGAAATCTAAACATAATATAATAAGAAATAAATGTTTCTTGGTAAAAACAATCAAAAATCATTGTAACTTGTTTGAAACATAGAGAAGTATTTTTTTTTATCAGAATTGAATACCAAATGACGTGTTAGAATTATTAGGCATAATATCCTAGTGGGTTTATAAATTATAACATAGACGTCATGGTTAACATAAGGTATGTGATATAATAACTTTGTAGATGTAGTGACAAATCCCTAATCATAGGTACCATATCATCGAATTTTCTATCATGGGTTTGGATATGGAATATGTAATATTATAACTTTATATATTTATTAATGAATCACCATCAATAATTCTTAAGTACAATATTACTGATTTTTTTGAATTATTTATCATATATCAAAGAAAATAACACCATAATCTTTTAGAATCAGTAATGTATCACAATCACTAATCTTAAGTACAGTACGAGAGCCATACTGTACGAGAACGTGTCTAATTGTGAATGTGTCTGTAACTAAAGTACAGTACAAGAGCCATACTGTACAAGAACATGTCTAAACGTGAATGTATCTAATTGTGAACATGTCTGTTACTAAAGTACAGTACGAGAGCCATACTGTACGAGAACATATCTAAACAAGAACATATCTATTGTTGTTATGAGAATTTAGTGCATGAACTGAGAACATATCAGAGAACTTGTGTGAGAACATGTCCTAGTCCTGTATGAACATATCTCTAAAAACATGTGTTGCAATGCAAGGAGCTGGGTAAGACTCTAACATGTTTTTGAAATAACAGGACTAAGTATAACTACGATCAATTGTGTGATCTGTGTGTAGTGCAACCATGTCTGGACTAAATTCATGTAGTTATACTATATTCTTTATAATCACATTTCAATATAAATTTTCGGTGTAACTGAATATGATTGAAATTATGTGATAGAACGGGTTATATCTTTAATGTTCTTAAACTGACCTGAATTTGTCTGCTTGTGAGCAGATTAATGGCTCCTAAAAGAGGTCGACCAGCTAAGAAAGCTGCTCAGAACATTACAAACCCTAAACCGAATCAAATTCCACCTTTGAATGTTGAATCAAATCCGGATCCGCATGTTAATCCGGAAGCGAACGTGGTCCCACCTGGGAACTTGGAAACGAATACTACTCCACCAGTGAACCCTGGAGCAGGCATTGTTCCACCTGCTGGTACAAGCGGATCTGAAACAAATGAAGCTATGATAGCTCGAATTGTGCGTGAAAAATTATCTGCTTGTGGTGTTCTGACACAGCAACACAATACTTCGGGTTCTGGTGGGAACCATGTGGAACAAAACGTTACTGGTGGACATCCAGAAACCCATCAAACCACCGGTACAACTACCATTGTTCCTGATCCACCACGACAGGGATGTACTTATAAGTATTTTGCTTCCTGTAACCCTCCTACTTTTACTGGCAAAGAAGGAGCGGCTGGTCTTTTAAGGTGGATCGAGGAGATGGAAACCAAACTCAAAATCAGTCAGTGTTTAGAGGAGCATAAGGCGTCTTATGCTGCCTATTCTCTGAAAGACTCAGCTTTGACCTGGTGGAATACTTAGGCCAAGACTTTGGGTTTAGCCACAGTTGACTCGATGGGCTGGAATGATTTCAAAACTCTGATTAGATCAGAGTACTGTCCCATCACTGAAATTCAAAAACTCCAGGAGGAATTCTGGAATCACTCAATGATCGGTGCTGATTGTCTGGCTTACACCGATCGTTTTCATGAACTCACTTGTTTACTTCCCGATATGTTTCCTACGGAAGCAGCTTTAATTGAGAAGTACATTAAGGGTCTGATTCCTCAGATACGAGGAATGGTGACTGCTGCTGAACCTACAACCCTGAAACATACGATTCTTTTGACCTCTAAGCTTACCAATGAGGCGGTAAGGAGTGGTACTCTGTCTTTGAAGCCTCAGACGGTTCATAGTAGTAGTGAAGTCGGTACCTCGAATGTGTCAAAAGGTACCAAACGAAAGTGGTTTGGTAAGAACAAAACAAGGTCTCCGGCTGAGATCATTCAGAACAAACCAACGGTGAAGAACTATGGTGCAAATGTTCCTGAGAGGAAAGCTTATACTGGGCAGGCGCCCAAATGCAATAAATGTCCACTCCATCACACGGGACCATGTCCTGTTTGTCTGAATTGTAACCGAGTTGGACATTATGCTAAATATTGCAACTTTCCTGCTCAAACACTAAACCAAGCACCACGACAAACCACTCAAACCAACCGGTCATGTTACAAATGTGGAAGCCCTGATCATCTCATACGAAACTGTCCAAACAATAACACCAATCTGGGAACTGAAGCTAGGGGAGAGCTTTTCAGATTGGTGCGACCGAGGCGAGACATGATGCAAATATTGTTACTGGTACGTTTCTTCTTAATAATCTATACGCATCAGTTCTGTTTGACATAGGAGCAGATAAAAGTTTTATCTCTCCTGAATTTGCATCATTAATTTCATTGCCTACGGTAGATTTAGAAACTCCTTATGTTATTGAACTTGCTAACGGCAAGTTGATCAAAACTAACAGTGTTATTCAAGGATGTTCCTTGAATTTGAATGATCATCTTTTCAAAATTGATTTACTTCCTATTGAGCTTGGGAGCTTTGATGTTGTTGTTGGTATGGACTGGCTTTCTGATAACCAAGCGGAAGTTGTGTGTCAAAACAAGGTGATCCGTATTCCATTACCTAACGGTAATACACTGGTAGTTCAAGGAGAACGAGCTGGTAGAAGACTTGGTATCATATCTTGTATGCGAGCTCATAAATTCTTAAGGAAAGGCTGTTATGCTTTCCTGGCACATGTGACTGAGCACAATTCTTCACCCAAACAAATCACAGATATCCCAGTAGTCAAGGATTTTCCTGAAGTTTTTCCTGAGGACATATCAGGATTACCCCCAGTAAGACAAGTTGAATTTCGAATCGACTTAATTCCAGGTGCAGCACCTGTTGCTAAAGCCCCGTATCGGCTTGCACCATCCGAAATGCAAGAACTTTCAGGTCAATTGCAAGAACTGTTAGACAAAGGTTTTATCAGACCTACTTTCTCACCCTGGGGAGCACCTATTCTTTTTGTGAAAAAGAAAGATGGTTCATTCAGGATGTGTATTGACTACAGGGAACTCAATAAACAGACAATAAAGAACCGTTATCCACTACCTCGTATCGATGATCTGTTTGATCAACTACAAGGTGCTACTTATTTTTCAAAAATCGATTTAAGATCTGGATATCATCAGTTGCGTATTCATGATGATGACATTCCTAAAACTGCTTTTAGAACTCGATACGGACATTACGAATTTTTAGTAATGTCGTTTGGTTTAACAAATGCACCAGCAGTTTTCATGGATCTGATGAATCGAGTATGTAGACCTTATCTGGATAAATTTGTGATTGTGTTTATTGATGATATACTTATTTATTCTCGAAATCAACAAGAACATGCTCAACACTTGAAATTAATCCTAGAACTTTTGGCACATGAAAAATTATATGCCAAGTTCTCCAAGTGTGAGTTCTGGTTACGAGAAGTTCAATTTCTTGGTCATGTAGTAAATCAAAACGGTATTCAAGTGGATCCCAGTAAGATTCAGGCGGTGAAACAATGGGAGACACCACGAACCCCGACTGAAATACGCCAATTTTTGGGGTTGGCAGGTTATTATCACCGGTTTATCAAGAACTTTTCAAAGATAGCCTTGCCACTGACCACATTGACACAGAAAAATCAACCGTTTATATGGGATTTTCAACAGGAGGAGGCGTTCCAACTGTTGAAACACAAACTCTGCAACGCACCTATCTTGACACTACCGGAAGGTACTGATAACTTCACAGTGTATTATGATGCTTCACGTCAAGGTCTTGGGTGTGTTCTAATGCAGAAGGATAAGGTAATTGCTTACGCTTCTCGACAACTGAAAGTACACGAGAAAAACTATACCACACATGATCTAGAACTTGGTGCAGTGGTGTTTGCACTCAAGATTTGGAGACATTATCTATACGGAACTAGGTGTATTATATACACCGATCGCAAAAGCCTCCAACACATTCTAGATCAGAAAATGTTGAACATGCGACAGAGGCGATGGGTTGAACTCTTGAACGACTATGACTGTGAAATTCGTTATCACCCAGGTAAAGCGAATGTTGTAGCCGATGCCTTAAGTTGCAAGGAACGAGTCAAACCGTTACGTGTAAAAGCGTTAAGTATGACTATTCAAACTAGTCTAATTCCTCAGATTAAAGAAGCTCAGCAACAAGCTTTACAAGCAACGAACTATTATGCTGAGGGACTAAGAGGATTAGATAAGAAACTCGATACCAAAGACGATGGACTGTTGTATTTCAAAGACCGAATGTGGGTTCCCCTATTCGGTAACTCTCGAACTATTATCTTGGATGAGGCGCATAAATCCAGGTATTCTATTCATCCAGGTGCTGATAAAATGTATAAAGATCTTAAGGATTTTTACTGGTGGCCTGGAATGAAGAAACACATAGCTGAATACGTGGATCGATGTTTAACATGTCTCAAAGTTAAGGCTGAACATCAACGACCTTCTGGGTTATTGCAACAACCTGAGATTCCCATGTGGAAATGGGATCAGATCTCTATGGATTTCATTACTAAATTACCCAGAACATCCCGTAATCATGACTCTATATGGGTTATCGTTGATCGCCTTACGAAATCTGCGCATTTCTTACCCATCCTAGAAGACTATTCTATGGATCGACTCGCTAAACTTTATGTTAATGAGATTGTATCTCGACATGGAGTACCGATCTCTATCATTTCTGACAGAGATAGTCGATTTATGTCACGATTTTGGCAAACTCTTCAGAATGCTCTGGGTACGCAAATCAATATGAGCACAGCTTATCATCCACAAACTGACGGACAGACTGAACGAACAAATCAAACTCTTGAAGACATGCTCAGAAGCTGTGTGATTGATTTTGGAGGTAGCTGGGATATTCATCTTCCACTTGTTGAATTCTCATACAATAACAGCTACCATACCAGTATTCAATGCGCTCCATTTGAAGCACTTTATGGACGCAAATGTAGATCACCTATCTGTTGGTCAGAAGTAGCTGAGAATCAAATCATAGGCCCAGAATTTATTCAGGAAACAACTGATAAGATCGCCCTTATTCAGGAACGAATCAAAGCTGCTCGTGATCGTCAAAAGAGTTACGCTGATAATCGCCGTAGACCACTCGAATTTCAAGTAGGTGATCGGGTAATGTTGAAAGTGTCACCTTGGAAAGGCATTTTCAGATTCGGGAAGCGAGGTAAACTTTCGCCAAGATTTGTAGGGCCATTTAAAATTCTTGAACGAATTGGACCAGTAGCCTACAGACTTGAATTACCTCTTGAACTCAGTAACATTCACGATGTCTTTCATGTATCTAATCTGAAGAAATGTTTAACTGATGAATCATTGATCGTACCTCTCGAAGAGATTCATATAGATGAAAAACTTCAGTTCAGTGAAGAACCAGTAGAGGTAATGGATCGAGAAATGAAAGTGTTAAAACGTAGTCGCATACCAATTGTTAAAGTACGTTGGAATTCGCAACGTGGACCCGAATATACTTGGGAACGTGAAGATCAAATGAAATCAAAATACCCACACCTATTCTCATGATCAATTGTTATCAAGTAAGTCTTCACTAAATTTCGGGACGAAATCTCTAACAGGAGGAGACTGTGACAGTTGCATACGAGAATTACGTCATCAGTGACGTGAGCACATTTGATCGTTCTAGAAATCCACTTTGTTTTAATACTTGTAATTGATACAGAATGATAGTAGGTGAGAAATGATGAACGTGGGCGAAAACCGTGCTCAAAACGGAGTCCTGGATAGCCCGGAATCGAAAAATGAAGAAAAATTACTAAGTGTTGGTCGACTGGACCCATCGCGGTACGCGATGGAGGGATTGAGAATCCTCCGCGGTACGCGATGGTTGCAAAATATCTGAAATTCCCGAAAAGCTTCGCGGTACGCGAAGCCCCTTTTGGCTTTTGGTCGCGGTACGCGACGGATGTGGTGGTGCAACAATCTGATCTACTTCATCAGATTTCATGCAAGATGTAAACTTTATACATCTTCTTGCTTCTGCTTCATTTTCAGGCGACGAACAACCATAAAACACCACCAAAACTCACATCTGAAGCCACTAGAAGTCACCGATCGTACCAGGGATCGTCTCTACAAGTTCTGATCGTCATTTTACCCGCAAAACTCCGTCTGATTAGGTAATGATCCGTTTAAACCTTCTAGTTTGATTTTGATTGATTAGATCTTGATTTTGAACGTAATGACATAGTTAGGATTGTTGATTATTGCCTAGATGATGGCTAGGATTGATTATAAACAAAGAACACGAAGTTCTAACGGTTAAATCCTTGTTTTGATCCGTTGTAATGCCCAATTTGCATGAAATCATACCCATGATTATAATGGTTTAAACCATTTGATTATGACAATGTAGCTGATTAGTTTGATTAATCTTTGAAATGCAAAGGTTAAATCTAAGTGTTTCAAACTAATCACAATCATTAACATACTCATTGGAATGATTATCTGATGTTTGTGATAACAGTCAGATTAGTATGTTAAACCTAGTTATTTCACATATTTTGATGCTACATTGTGATATTTCATGATATATGGGTAATCAATAATAAGGATTAATCATTTCTAATCCATTAATCTATCTAGAAATTGTTATGGCATCATAATCAACAACATTAACTATTTGATTAATCTGAGATTATTCTGATTAATCCAAAGCGTCATCAACTTTGTGTTAGGAATCTAATGCAATGTAGGTTCCTACATTATCATACATTGTATGATATAACATCAAATTAATTATTTAAGCATTTAATATTGAGTTGATGATTTACTAAGCAATGTCTTTGACATTGAACGTTCGGAAAGATCTAATCAGTAAACTAGAACATAAATAACTCATTAAATAAAACTAAATGCAGAATCACTTCTCTATTATCATTTGGAGATATTCTGCTACATCTATATCATCAGGTGAGTTTCGTACAACCCCTTTTATTTTTAATCTTTTATAAACATTGGGGAAACTCTGCAAACTGTTGTCTGAACATATGATATGCATCAATGATATCTGTGTGATTTCATGTGATTTTGTGGGATTTCATGGGATTTTGCCTGTAGACTGAACTCTATCATGGAACTGAAAGTCCTCATTTCTGAACTGTATCTAGTGAACCCATGTGTGGCCGAACAGAAAACATTGATAGTACTATTGGTTGACACCCCATTCGCTGGGAGGATTGCATCTCCCCTTGTGTGAATGTTTGTTATATGTTTCCTGAACTTCTTAATGGTATGATAGACATTAAGATAATGAGGCACTAAGATATGTACCGACGGGTAATATCTTGAAACAGACTAGATGTCCGAAAGGAACTAGATACGGGTCCCATGGTTATCCGGAACTGAACTTTTGAGAACATGCTTATCATATCATATTGTTTTAAAATGAACTGTCGATCTCACCAGCTTTGTGCTGACGTTTCAAACTTAAATCTTTTTGCAGGGAGACAGTGACACTCGGTGAGGCAACACTTCAAACACTAGTAATTAAATAAGTCAGTTGTGTAATAAACTTAGTTGTAAACTATGATACTGATTGTAATGACGGAACCCTGTATTGTATTTATTTTAAGTTAATCTGTGTGCTTATGATATCTGTTCAAGTAAGTCACCCCTCACCTCGGAGACATCACCACTATGCTTCCGCAACCGGTTCAGTCAGATCATACACGAGGTGACGAGGGGTGGGGGTGTGACAAGTTTAGAACACTTCCGTTTCAAATATACAAAACATCGCTTCCCGGCTCAACATAATTAAGTTTTGTTTCCCTCAAATCGATTTCGAGCCCTAGAACAAGGATAGATCGAATTCGTTTTGTTTATTGATCTTCAGCCCCGGAATTGATAGGGCTTTTAATATTGGAACAAAACCGATTAGAAAGGTGTAGCTTATTACCTGGATTGGTTATGATTCGTGGTAGTTCATGTTCACGAACAGACGCGAACGAATGAGATCTCGATTCTTCTTTTTAGAGTGCTACAGTAGGAGTTCATGATTTCATATCAATCAGAGAGTGTGCGTGAAGAGTTTTGTGTCTCCAATTTTGTTTATTAGCTTTGATTTTACCAAATTTTGATTTAAGTTTCCACTGAGCTGTACTTGCTCGTATTAACGCGTTAATTGTGGCTTATTTTGGGAAATTTTTGCATGATTGGGATCGTGATTGAATGAGGAACGCACTTTGGTTTGAAATTCGAATTTAAACGCGCCCCTGAGTTGGTTTCGTAAGAAAACCGTGATCGGGGGGGGGGGGGGCTCGAACTCGTGAGTTATGAAAGGAAGAAAGAAGAATCCTGGATTTTCAAAATTGGTCCCCCATGTTCTATCTTTTTAACCCTTTTCTGTTAACCTTTTATAACAAATTTAATGATTTTCAAAATCTACACTTTTGAACCTTTCTCTTTCTAAAGTTTTGTTATTTATGTATTATAATTTATAACAAGGGTTTATATAACCTTTATTATTTTGTACTTATAATTATTTGTTTTTATAAAACAACTACATCTTATGGGTTTTATTATCATTATTGTGTATATAACCTTTATTATTTTGTACTTATAATTATTGTGTATATAGGTATGCATACCATCATACACATGATAAATATTATAAACAATGATGGTTAAATGTTCTAAACTTGTTAAGTTCGAAATGAATATTAATTTATTTATTTATTTTTTGTATTTTTATTTATTATTATTATTATTTTTTAAAAATTCTTTAATAACATTTGTGGTGTCATATTTTCATATGTACATTATAGTATGTGTATATATATGTAACTACTTATTTGTTTCTTTATAAAAATTACATATAATTATGTGTATATGCAAATAGAATCGTTCAAAGAATTACGTGACTTATTTATTGGATTTTTGCATTTTACAAGTTTGAAATTACGACGAAACCCCTGGGGTTTACAGTCTCCCCTACTTTAGAGAATTTCGTCTCGAAATTTATGTAATGTTAACTATAGCCACTCAATGTTGGTTGTTTTTATGTTTCTCCTTTGTTTTTGTTCTCTTCTAAACTCTTATTATCGGTTACCATATTTGAATTTTTAATTATTTGTATTATTGAAATGACTCTAAATTCTCAAACTATTATTTGGGAGATTAGAAATTTGAAAGCATCTTTCTGTTTAGGATTTGAAATTCACTCCGAGTGTTTATGAGCAACATATTTGTTTCTAGAATTTGTATACACTACTAGTTTTCTTGCTATGAGGGTTTTGAATTTAATGATGATGGACTCAACTAACGGTGAGATTAACTACAAATGTAGTTGAATAATTTGGTATAAAAGTACACCCCAAATATTGTTAGAATATTTTATTTGTTGATAATTAGTGACTCAAGAATAGTTCACTCGAAATGTAGATTAAACTGCATAATCCTATACTTGGTCAAGCTTTCTGTGCTACTATCAATGTATTAGTGGTGCTTATGTATAGGGTATACTGCAGCCAACCCACCACATCACTAATACCTTGATAGGAGTCTCAACTATCGGTATTTACTTCCAGTTACTACATGTTCATCTTAACAAAATTAATTCTAACGAGGATTTGAATCAAAATTGAACGTTTAAATCACAGAAAGGTAAATCATTTGATCTTGTTTCAAAACAACAGGAATGATATTCAAAATTGAACACTGGGGACATATTAGAATCATTTAGTTTGTTATGTGTTTGGTATGATATGCTTTGGCCTATAAGTGATAGTACTCTCATCAGAAGTCCCCAGGAAAGCTAGACAGGTCCCACAGTACATCAGGGATTTATACGAATAGCTTTCCTAGACAGGAATTCTAACTACCGGTACTACACTCTTCCAGTTACTACATATCCACCTCACAAACTTAATTCTAATGGAATCTTGAAATCAGTATTGGAGTTCCTATTTTGTCTAAGGAATAATATTTGGCATTAAGCCTAATGAGTTTGAATTCCTACCATCTAAAGATTGTTTGTGTGAGTCTAAGAATAGACTTTTAAAATCAAATTATAGGACAATTGCTTAAACTAAGTAATCCTCATGATAAGAAGTTATCTTAAACTAATGTATTCCTCACTAAGTGTTGGCAAAGGCATATTAACAACTATTGCATTCCTCTATGGTACCATGCATATATCACACATTATTTATATGTGTAACACATAATGAATAATCATAGCACATAGCACAAAAGCAAGTAGTAAACAATCAAAGATAATATGAGATAACTCATATACGGGAAGCATAGTTATAGTCTAGGACACCATTTTCTAATAACCTAGATCCCTATAACCATGGCTCTGATACCTATCCGTCACACCCCGACCGACGGCGGAATACGTCGGGGCGCGAGCTTGACTGTTCATTAGCTCACAGTGCTATTATATGTTTCAATATTTAATGCATCCTCATTTAAACTTACAACATGTCATTCATTAAATTCAAATAACATTACATGAAATGAATACAAAACAATTACAATTGAATGCTAAAACATTGTTTATAATTTAACTAGGTCTACTAAGTCTTATCCTATGTCTTCATCATGCTTTCTTATCCTGTTACACATGTAAAATAGAGTTTGTCAACTATTTGCATAGTTGGTGAGTTCACACACTAAGTTTAAATAATAAGTATAAAAAGGATGCAAACTATATCCTAACTAGATATGTATCATAAGCACTACATGAATACAAGTTTGAATAAATTGAATGAATGAATAACCATTGCTTGTGTCCAAACAAGCATCCTTACAACATGTTAATTCAAGTATGGCCATACTATACTTAACAGTTATAATTCAACAAGTTTGCTAGGTGTACTTTTCACCTTTTTCACACAAAGGCAAAAGCCTTTGTGAAGATAGTATCTAACCATCTTAGGCTACTAAATACTAGATTGCTTGACTGGCAACACACATAGAATCGACACACTGTATAAGCCTAGCCACTAAAACATAAAGATTACTAGGTCTAAGGCTTGCATCATGGATTGAATAAATAGTAGAATGAATAAAGTTTGAATAAGACATGTGTAACATCCCAAAAACAAAATGTAAAAGGGAGTGTGAAGAAACTCACTTGGATTGTTTAGCTAATCCGAATGTTCTTGATAGGATTTATGATTTAAAGATCACGCGATACCCTAAAGTTTAAAGGAAAAGCTTATTAAACTTAATATTTCTATAGTTCACTTTCATGCTCTAAGTCTATGGCATTCTATGGAATGCTTAAGAACACATATAAGTTTTTGAATGGTAATGATTAGGATGTTTATCTATTTATTTAAACATATTCCTTCAAGTTTGTTAAATAAATAGTATTCTTCGTTCTGTTAAAGTCTAGAACAATACTATGGAGTAGTTATTATTAAAATAACATATATATGAGTAATTTATATTAGTTTAGAAAAATCACATAAAATATTTAAAAAAATTATGTATGATTTATTTAAATTGATGTCCTTTTAAGTATTTTGAAATTTATCAAATTTAGAATTTAACATTTGACATAAATTATAAAATCAGGTTTATATCTTAAGGAAATAAATAGATAAATAAATGTATAATTTCTTTCAGTCTTTAATAATTGAGTAGTAATTATAAATTTAATATATTTTTTTTATAAATAAATCTTAAATGGATAACTATTTATTTGATAACAAAAAAAATGAATTGAAATAATTCTTTAAGATATTTAAATCATACTTTATTGGCATGATTATGATTAGGTTAGAACTTAAAAGGAAATACGTTTTTTTTCTAGTACAATAGCTTTGCTTTTAAAACAAAATTTAAATAGTTGATTTAAAGTATTTATAACTTAGTTTATTATTATTGTTGTTTTATGCATCAGGATTTACAAAGAATATTTAATTTTGAATAATATAATAATAAATAATTCTAAAAAAAATTTACTGTATTAGTAGCTGGAAAAATTCAACTAAGAAACTAAGAAAGAAGGAAAACAAAAACAAAACCGGGAGCCGCCGGTTTTGAACCCGGGGCTCCGGTTTGCTAAGCCCATTCACGAGTACAAGAAACCAGTTGATCTAAGTTTTCAGTTTAGAACACTTTCGTTTCAAATATACAAAACATCGCTTCCCGGCTCAACATAATTAAGTTTTGTTTCCCTTAAATCGATTTCGAGCCCTAGAACAAGGATAGATCGAATTCGTTTTGTTTATTGATCTTCAGCCCCAGAATTGATAGGGCTTTTAATATTGGAACAAAACCGATTAGACAGGTGTAGCTTATTACCTGGATTGGTTATGATTCGTGGTAGTTCATGTTCACGAACAGACGCGAACGAATGAGATCTCGATTCTTCGTTTTAGAGTGCTATAGTAGGAGTTCATGATTTCATATCAATCAGAGAGTGTGCGTGAAGAGTTTTGTGTCTCCAATTTTGTTTATTAGCTTTGATTTTACCAAATTTTGATTTAAGTTTCGACTGAGCTGTACTTGCTCGTATTAACGCGTTAATTGTGGCTTATTTTGGGAAATTTTTGCATGATTGAGATCGTGATTGAATGAGGAACGAGCTTTGGTTTGAAATTCGAATTTAAACGCGCCCCCGAGTTGGTTTCGTAAGAAAACCGCGATCGGGGGGGCTCGAACTCGTGAGTTGTGAAAGGAAGAAAGAAGAATCCTGGATTTACAAAATTGATCCCCCATGTTCTATCTTTTTAATCCTTTTCTGTTAACCTTTTATAACAAAATTAATGATTTTCAAAATCTACACTTTTGAACCTTTCTATTTCTAAAGTTTTGTTATTTATGTATTATAATTTATAACAAGGGTTTATATAACCTTTATTATTTTGTACTTATAATTATTTGTTTTTATAAAACAACTACATCTTATGGGTTTTATTATCATTATTGTGTATATAACCTTTATTATTTTGTACTTATAATTATTGTGTATATAGGTATGCATACCATCATACACATGATAAATATTATAAACAATGATGGTTAAATGTTCTAAACTTGTTAAGTTCGTAATGAATATTAATTAATTAATTTATTTATTTTTTTATTTTTATTTATTATTATTATTATTTTTTAAAAATTCTTTAATAACATTTGTCGTGTCATATTTTCGTATGTACATTATAGTATGTGTATATATATGTAACTACTTATTTGTTTCTTTATAAAAATTACATATAATTATGTGTATATACAAATAGAATCGTTCAAAGAATTACGTGACTTATTTATTGGACTTTTGCATTTTACAAGTTTGAAATTACGACGAATCCCCTGGGGATTACGGTGGAGACGTGTGACCGGATATGGTGATGATCGGAGATGATGGCGAAGATGCGGTGGTAACCAGTGGTGGAGATGATGATGGTTGAAGCTGCAGCGGTGGCCGGACTGGGGGAGACAGGTGGAGATGATGGTGGTGGTGGTCGTGGTTTAGTGGTGATCGGTGGTCGAGGATGGTGGAAGAAGTGGTCGTAGTGGTGGTGAATGACGGTGGAAGTGGTTTTTATTTGTTTTTTTTTTTAAATTTCTGGAACCCGCATGCACCACCCCAGACCAGGCGATGGTGCTGGGCAGTGCGCCTAACTTTGAATTTTTAATTTCTAAACCCACAATCTGCGCGCACCGCCCGGGTCTCAGGTGTTCGGGTGGGGCGTTGCGCCTAGGGTTTTGTTTCGTTTTTTTAAAGCTAAGTTTAAATAAAGGAAACCCTAAAGATTCAAAATAATTAAATTTAAAAGTTAAGTTAAGTACTAATTAACTATAACTAAAGAAATTAAACTTAACTACAATTTTAATAAAACAAACAATTTAATCTAGTGAAATTAATACGGAACTAAATTATAATAAGATTAACATTTCTACTAAAATTAAAATTGAATAAGATTGAAACTAAATTAAACCCTAATACTTCAAACGTAAAATTGTTCTAATAAACCTAATAAAAATTTAATCTAAAATCAACAAAACCGAGTCAAGGATTGGATGATGCGATAAGTGATCCGATTCTATGTCTGGTATGGTAATCAGCTGCCCGAGCTGGTGATTGGATATCTATCGCTCAGCCTGACATACCCATACTTAAATCTGATATAATCGTATAAGCAATAAATGCATCACCAATCTTATAAGACTCTAGATTATAAACTAAAGTACTTAACTAAGACTATGTACACTATATATAAGTTAGGCCTAAGCCTAAAGCCCTAACCTACTTAGGATTCGAGGAAAACAATCTCCTCTTCAGATGGAATCGGACTTCCCATGTAGGGCTTCAAACGGTAGCCGTTTACCTTCTATGTGTGGTCCCCAGATTCCAACTAAACTACACCATGCGGGAATACCTCACGAACCACAAAAGGGCCTCTCCACCATGACTTTAGCTTTCCTAGGAACAGCGTAAGTCTCGAGTCATAAACCAACACTCGATCGCCCTTCTTAAACATCTTAACTTCTTCAACCTCCGGTTGTGTAGCGCCTTCGTGCGCTCCTTGTAACTCCTCGACCGAGCGTACGCCTCATCGCGTAGCTCATCCAACTCAAGAATCCAAAGAAACCGGTGCTTGGCGGCCTTAGGCAAGTCCAAGTTCATGGCTTTCAAAGCCTAAAAGGCCTTGTGCTCAAGCTCAACCGGGAGATGACAGGCTTTCCCATAAATCATCCGATAAGGAGTCGTTGCAATAGGATTCTTAAATGTTGTCCTGAAATCCCACAATGCGTCATCTAATTTGTTGGCCTAATCCTTCCTACTATGGCCGACAGTCTTCTCCAATATCCTCTTCACCCCTCGATTAGCATTCTCCACCTGACCACTAGTTTTTGGATGATAGGCGGTTGACAATCGATGGGTGACCCCATACTTTTCTAACACCTTCTTCATCTGGTCATTGCAGAAATGCGTGCCTCGGTAACTAATCAACGCTTTCGGGGTCCCAAACCTACAAAACAGATGTTTTAAAAATCTCACCACCACTCGTGCATCATTAGTGAGGAGCGTCTTTGCCTCAACCCACTTTGAAACAAAGTTAATGCCCCATATATTAAACACTTCAACAAATTTAATAGGGTGATAGGGCATCTCATTCTTAGATGAGATGTTTCCTGTTCGCTGACAGGCATCACACTTCCTTACTAGATCATGAGCATCCTTCAATACGGTGGGCCAATAGAAACCGGAATCGAACACCTTCTTCATGATGGAAGACGGTCCATGATGGCCGCCGGTCAGCCCCTCATGACAATGTCTAAGGATCTCAAAACCCTCCTCCTAACTCACACATCTCCTAAAAACCTGATCCGCGCCCACATGAAAGAGATAAGGTGCATCCCAGATGTAGTGCCTCGTGTCGGCCAAGAACAACCTGCGTTGCTAGGATGTCAATCCTTTAAGAAGGAAACCATTAGCTAAGTAATTAGCAATGTCAGAAAACCAGGGCAATCCCTCATCCAGCCTCTCCGTGTGGCATATCTCCTCAATCCCCACGCTCATCAGTGTATCCTAGGGAAATCTATCCCTCATCGTTCCTCACAAATCAACTCTCCCTTCGGATCCTCTAGCCTAGACAGATGATCAGCAGCTACATTCTCAGCACCCTTCTTGTCCTTGATCTCGATATCAAACTCGGGCAGAAGTAGGATCCACCGAATCAATCTTGGCTTCGCGTCCATTTTTGCAAAAATGTATCGCAAAGCCGCATGATCAGCACAATCTTCTTGGAGAGGATGAGATAAGACCTGAACTTGTCAAATGCGTAGACAACCACCAACAACTCCTTCTCAGTCGTCATGTAATTCTCCTGGGCGGCGTCTAAGGTCTTACTCGCATAATAGATCAGGTGTAAATGCTTCTCCACCCTCTGTCCCAAGACAGCCCCCACTGCGAAATCGCTCGCATCACACATGAGCTAGAAAGGTCGTCTCCAATCGGGGGCTATCAAAATAGGTGCACTCACCAATCTCTCCTTCAAATACTCGAAGGCTCTCCAACACTCATCATCAAACACAAACTCCACATCCTTCCTGTCACACCCCGAGACGGCGGGCTGGATTGACTTTCCTTTCGGGCGAAAAGGTCTCGGGGCACAATATTGGATGATAATCGGAATGATCAGATTGTTTACCTTGCACATGATATGATGTGAGAAAACACTAAATGAAATTGAATTACAAAGTTAAATGACATCAGTATCGTTCATAATTTAACAATGTAAATCTACCAATAACATCATAAATATCTATCTTGTATTCAGACAAGATATACAAAATTATTTGTACAATGATGTTCAAAAATATGCATATCCAAAATACTAGGTCTTTTATCTAGGATCATGTCGTGTTATGAACTTAGTTATCACATTTTTGTTAATAATTGATCTCCGAACATTAATCGGTTAATCGTCTGTTTCCTGTCGCAACTACTAAATAGTTTTATAATGACTTCGTTAAAACAAACATGTCAATTTAACTGAGTTATTCGTTATGGATTGGCCCTAGATTGGTCTAATTTCTTATTGGCCTTAGTTGGGCCTACCCTATTTGGTTCCATTAACAATGAGTCATTTACTGAAGGAGACCTGAATAGATCTCATTAGGGAGTGCCATTGCTAACTAGGCATGAGACTTGGCATCAAGCTCCAGTTTCTGATAATCTTCCTTAGTATAGTTACGAGGATCTTTAGGAATTGATTCCCCAATTTATGTGTCCAAGACCATGGGTTTTACGTGGTTCGAACATAACTGATCTCCAACAACTAGTATGGTTGTTGGACAAGAAATGTATCATCCTCCTCTAACATATACTACACTGGTGTCTAACTAGTATAGGGGTTTTGTAGCAGAGCCAGTGTTTTGAGGATCCAGATTAAAATTTCCTGCCATTATGAAACAATAAGAGAAGATCAATGGATGACTGATATCTCTAGGTTGTAAAAAGAAGTTTTAGCAATCGGTTATCAAGAAGAGCTCTGATTTTCAGGCTTGATGACTAAATCAAGAACTGAAGAACCCTGCTCTGATACCAATTGTAGGATCAGAGGGGTTGTTAACGTGGATATCCAACTTTAGACACTGGGATCAAAGACTGCGTATTAACTCCTCTTGAGTTAAACTGTTGATTATTTCAAACTATTGCTAAGTTAGCTAAAGAGAGAAAATATGAGAAATAGCACAAGGAATTTTCGGGGAATTCAATTCATGTAATGCAGAGAATGTTGGGATATAAATACCCAAACATTCAATGTTACAGGACAAAAATAATAAGAAAAGCAGCTTGCACGTTTATAGACTCTAAAACATAAAAGTACAACTTATACAAAGTTAACAACAACGGAAACTTAAGTCTTTAGAAGTTCTTCACTCTTTAGTTCTTTCGTAGTTGAAGCAGTTGTTGTGTGATCAATGGTTGATCCTTGGAAGTTGATCTTCGGAAGCTAATCTTCAGAAGAAGATCAGCATTTGTTATTGTTTAATCAACAATGATTGTTTTTCGAAAGAGGAAGGATCAGTTATTGTCTTCCAATAAAGAAAGAATCAGTTATTGTCTTCCGATGAGGGAAGAATCAGCTATAGTCTTTCAATAAGAGAGGAGTCAGTGGTTGTTCTTTTATGAACCATCCGCGGTTGTTATTCAGTAGTGTAGATACATTAAATGTCCCTAGTTCTATTTTGTACAGTTCTTGATGTATAAAGTTTATTATATTAATGGAAGTTGTCTTTCTATATTGTTTTTTAATGTTTAATATTGATTATAAGTGTTTGATTATGTTTAAAGTTGAAGTTGTATGGTTAAAGACCCATTCGGGCGAATGACTCTACAAATGAAGTCATTCGCCGAATGAACGCCCTAGCGAATGACATAGGCGAGCGAATGAGTCATTCGTCGAATGACTCATTCGACTGACTTGTCCATTCGACATGGTCATTCGCTGAATAAGCTGCTTCGGCCACTCATTCGGCCGAATGACTACAGTCTATAAATACAATTTCAAATCATTTTAAACCTAACTTCTAAGAGCCCTCCTTCTTCTTAGAGCACCTAGTGTCAAACCCTAGAAGATCTGAGCGGCCATTGATCGTCCAAGTTCGATTCTCAACCCGTGCTGTTTGATTCACACTCAAACGTCCTTTCCTACACCTTCGGATCACCACGGTTGCTGTTGGTTTCGATTGGAAAACCCTGGAATAGGATTCCGCACTATTCCAAAGGCTGTCGAGTAGATATCCATTGGAATCGGATTGTTTCCGAGCTCCAAATAGATCGTACAAAGTGGTATCAGAGCTTTGGCTCTTGATTCTGCTTGATTTCCACTCCAAATCACTAAATCTGAGATTGGTTGTTCGAAATCTGTCAAAACCCTAAGTTTCTTGCCCTCCAAGCTACTGTTCCATTCAAAATCCGTGGGTTTTTGTAGTGTTTTTGTCAAAACCTTTATCCCAATTGGTTGGTAATCATATCATGATATTCTGTACCAAATTTGGTGCATAGATTTGATCAAAATCCAAAGTTATAGCGATTTTAGTTGCTGAAAACCTCAGATCAGCCGAATGAGCATGGCGGCCGAATAAGTTTAGCCGAATCACTCCCATTCACCGAATAGCACCATTCGACACTCTCATTCACCGAATAGCACCATTCGACACTCTCATTCGGCGAATAGCTTCATTCTCCATACTCATTCGGCGAATAGCCTCATTCGATCTTTTCATTCACCGAATAGGTTCATTCGCCAAATTGTCATACTCATCTTCTCATTCTCCAGTTTTGTTACATTCGGTCCCCGACATTTGCCATAGTCTTCTTCATTCAGCCAACAGTTTGAAAATTTTTCTAAGTGTTGGATCTTGTTATTCTTGATTTTATGGAGGATTTAGCATTGATGGAGAACCAGAATCATCGTTTTCAGACGTTGCTGTTGACAGAGACTGAGACAAGAAACTCCAATAAAGCTCCCAAGTTGTTATCCTTAGATGACTATCCACACTGGAAGTACAGATTTGAGATTCACATCAATGGAGTGGATACTAACTTATGGATGATGATTGAAGGAGGTTATCTGAGGCCTCTGAATGAAGATGGAACACCTATGCTAGTCACACGGATGACTGAGCCTCAGAGAAAGCTTTATGATTATGAGAAGAAAGCTTATGCCATTTTGTCTCAATCCATTGCTACTGATATCTTCCACCAGTTCAGACAGTTTACATCTTCTACATATCTGTGGGATGCTTTGCAGCAGAGATATGAGGGCAATGATGCTTTGAAGAATATAAAGTCAAAAACCTTGAGGAAGGAATTCAACAGCTTCATGTATGTTGGAAATGAATCTTTGGATGATCTTATTGCTATATTTTATCATCTTTTGAGCGAGTTGTTCAATCATCAAGTTAAACTACAACTCAGGAGAATATTCAATGTTTGGCAGACGCTTTACCTCCCAAGTGGGAGTCATTCTTGATGGTACTTAAGCAGAATGAGATGATGGCCAACATGGACATCAATGATTTCATCCAGAAGCTGAAAGAGCAAGAAATAGAGAACAAGTGGAAGGCTAAGAGAGTTGCTCAAGTCCAGGATCCATCATTGTATTATTCTACTCCTACTGTTGAGAAATCATCTTCTCATGCTCCATTGAAAACATCATTTGTTTCTCAGACTACTGAAGTTCCATCTTCCCATCAGATTCATTTCAGGCAGTCATCCTCATCATCTAGCTCTCAAAAAGAACATCATCAACCTATCACCAGTCTGAAGACAGATAATTTTGACAAAGTGACTGTAGAGATTGCTAAGGAGCACATGGGTCTTCTGTCTACTTTAGTCAGTTCCTATGATGGTTTAGTAGCTGGACAGATTGGCAATCCTTATCTAACAAACGATGACTACTCTCAAATAGATCCAGATGACATGGAAAGGATTGACATTATGTGGGCTTTGGCCAGTGCTGTTAGGAGAGCCAAGGAGTTTGTGAGAAGAACAGGAAAAGACATCAACTTGAACAAAGTGTCTAAGTTTGGATTTGACATGGCTTCTGTTACTTGCTACAATTGTGGGGAGAAAGGTCATTTTGCAAGACAATGCAAACAACCAAGGAAAGCTGGAAACAAGAATCCATTTCAGCATCAGAAGTCTTCTACTGCAAATCCAGAGAGGAGACTAGTTCCTATTGACTCTCCTGCTCAGATTGGTTCTTCAAATTCAAGCAAGGCCTTGATGGTTCAACAAGATGAAGATTAAAATTGGGATTTCAAATTTAATCATGATCAGAAGGAACAGGATAATGCATGCATTTCTGAAATCTAGGAGATAGATGATTCAATTACAAAGAGTACTTCTGAAGAAACACAGATCTGTGGAGAAGAAACATCGGGTTCAGAGTTAGAAAGCTTATCAGACTCAGACACTCAAGCTCATTCTGATGCTGATATTGAGGATCCAGTAACTCAATTTGCTTTGATGGTGAATTCATCTGTTATTCCTAATGCATCTTCTAAATCTGATCAGGTATCTAATGAATGTTCTTCAGCTAGTTCTAGATGTTTTAATTGTGTTGACCTTGACAGCAAGGTCCTTGCTTATCAGAATCACAATTCTGCTTTAATTAGCGATCTCAACCAGTGTATTGAGGTAAACAAAGTTTTAAAATCTAATGAAAAAGATTTTCAAGCTAAAATTTAACTTTTAAACAAACAACTTCATGAGGCTGAGATTGCTGTTCTGAACAAGCAAGATGCTATCACTTCTTATCTCAATACCATAAATGAGATAAAGAAGAAGTTAGCCATAGTTGAATGTGACTATGAGACCCTAGGACAAAAGCTCAAGAGCTAAGAAAGCTCATCTTATATCATTGAGCATATGATCAATAAGGGTACTGATCATAAGGGTAAGGGAAAAGTGAGTTATCAAAGGTGTCCTCCACCAGTCTTAAACAGCTTTGTCAATTCACCAAATGACAAAGATGTTAAAGATTTTCAAGACAACACTACATTAGCAATTGATCCAATCGGGATGATTACTGATGAGGGTTCCTCATTGTCAGAGGAATCTTTGGTGGATGGAATTCTGAGAATGAATCTGATGATTCATCAGATTTTGTTATTGTTCAGAATCAGCCACCAGTTGTCATGAAAGGCGACCCAATCTCATCTTCAAAAATTTATCATGCTTTAGGCTTTGTGAAAGCTTCAAAAGAAAACGAAGCTTGTGTGTCTGACAAGATTGATAATCTTGTTCCTAATGGGAAAAAGATTTTGGGTTTTAATCAGAACAAGCCTAAAAAAAATGTTTTTAAACCAAAAAGGCAGTCTTTTTCTGAATTAAAACAATTTCATAAAAAGGGTGACAGAGTTTGTTTTGAGTGTGGTGCTCCTGGACACATAGTTAGATTTTGTCCACAGTTGATTAGACCGATGGTTGCACCACCCAGGAAATTAAATCAGATGTTCATAAAAGCTGTCAAATCTGAATCTAAATTAACTCAAGCAAAACCCAAACAACCAAAACGGTTTAAATCTTTGGACAAGGGTAAAGAGAAAATAGTGAACATGGATGTTCCAAAAGTGATCAATGTTAATCAAGCAAAGTCATCATCCATTTATCTGAAAAACTCTTTCAGTAAAAACGATGTCTGGAAAGTCAAGTCTTCTGAGACTTCAGTTTTACCTACTACAGACAAGGCTGTTGTTCAGGATGGTAAATGGATCGATGTTTGGATCCGAGACTCAATGGGTCAACCCAAGACTGTAAAGGCTTGGGTTCCCAAAATGAACTAATTGTTTCATTTTTGTGCAGGTTGCCCCAACAGCTGCTTTTAACAGCTCTTGGATCGTTGAAAGTGGGGCTTCTAGGCACATGACTGATGATATTTCGCTGCTCACCAACATTAATTTTGTTCGAGGTGGTTATGTAGCATTTGCTGGTGACAAAGGCGGGTTCATAACAGGAGAAGGTATTCTGTCAAATGGCCAAGTTTCTTTCGACAAAGTCAGATATGTCAAGCAGTTGGAGAATAATCTTCTTTCAGTATCACAGATTTGTGATAAACAGTACAAAGTGTTTCTATCCCTGAAGATTGGATCTTGATGTCAGCCCCCAAGAAGCAAGACTTATATGTACTCAGTATGGCCACAGCTTCAACTACATCCTCCATAGCTTCATGTTTTATGTCAAAGGCAACTGAGAAAGATTTAATTCTTTGGCATAAGAGGATGGGTCATTTGAGTTTGCGTAAGATGAATCACCTAGTACACAACAATTTGGTTGAAGGAGTCAATCTGAAGAATTTCAAGCTGTCTGATGTCTGTGTATCTTGCAAGAAAGGAAAGCAAACCAAAAAGTCTCACAAGCCAAAGAAATATCATTCAATCACTGTTCCACTTGAGATGCTCCATATGGATCTATTTGGTCCTATTAACCACAAGAGTATAGTTGGGGATCAATACCGTCTAGTTATTACTGATGAATATTATAGATACTCTTGGGTCTTCTTTTTAAAGGAGAAATCTGAAACGTTTGACTGCATTCAAGTGTTGGTTACCAAACTTGAATCTCTTTATAAGCTCAAGATTCGTATACTCAGAACCGACAATGGGACAGAGTTCAAAAATCACAACATGGAGAATTTTTGTAATGAACGGGGCATTGTTCAACAATTTAGTGCTCCATATGTCCCTCAAATGAACGGTGTTGCTGAGCGAAAGAATTGGACTTTGATTGAATCTGCTAGGACGATGCTTGCTGATTCATCTCTTCCAGTTCAGTTCTGGAATGAAGCTGTAGCAAACGCTCGTTACACACTAAACAGGGTATGGATAGTGAAGAGACATGGGAAAACTTGCTTTGAACTGCTCCACAACAGAAAACCAAATCTTAAGTATCTTGAACCATTTGGTACACCGTGCACGATGCTTAAGAAACATGAGCAGGGCAAGTTTAATGAGAAGGTGGAAGAAGGGTACTTTCTTGTTACAGCACTCCTAATAAAAGGGTTTATAATAGATCAACTCAGAACGTAGAGGAGTGGTATCATGTTGATGTTCAAAGACATTCTATGCCCCCACCTGGGAAAGGTCCGGACTGGATGTTTGACTATTCTGGTCTTTTTGACTCATTCAATATGCCTCCCATGTACTCAGATGAAGATGTTGTTGTTCAAATGATGTATGATGCACAAAATGCACCTGATGAACCAGTGCAACCTTCATCTACTTCAATTCCCATAGTACAGACAAATGATGACAGCTCAGACACAGACGACAATTCCGGTCAGCCGATTGCACCCGAACCAAATGTTGACAATCTTGTGCCAGGTCTTGAGGACTTAAATCTAAACAATATTGATCCTCAGGTTGAAGTTCCAGGTCATCCTGTTGGATGAATTAATCATATTCATCCTCTAGAGAACATCATTGGAAGTCCATTAGATGGGGTTAAGACTAGAAACCAGCTTTCTTCAGAGGGGCTTGCAGACATTCTTGATTTTTTTGTGCTCATTCTTGTTTCATCTCCCAAGTTGAACCGCGAACCGTCACTGAAGCTTTAAAGGAAGAATCATGGGTTGATGCCATGCAAGAAGAACTCCTACAATTCAAGAAACTAGGAGTCTGGCAACTTATTGACAGACCAAAAGGTGCAAAAGTCATAGGCACCAGATGGGTTCTTCGATGCAAAAAGGATGATCACAGGATCATTGTTAGAAACAATGCACGTCTGGTGGTTCAAGGGTTCAGACAGATTGAAGGGTTGGATTATAATGAAGTGTTTGCACCAGTTGCTCGACTTGAAGCAATTCGTATTTTCTTGGCATATGCATCATTCAAAAAGTTTAAAGTCTATCAAATGGATGTCAAGAGTGCATTCCTTCATGGTGTGATCAGTGAAACAGTGTATGTCAGTCAACCACCAAGGTTTGAGGATCCATTGCATCGTGACCAAGTCTACAAGCTAGACAAGGCCTTATATGGATTACATCAAGCACCGTGAGCATGGTATGAGACAATTTCCACTCACCTTCTGAGCAACGGGTTCATAAGAGGTGTCATTGACTGTACACTGTTTATTCGAGAAAAGGATAGTGATATACTCTTGGTACAAGTTTATGTGGACGATATCATATTTGGTTCTACGAATGATAGTATGTGCAAGGAATTTGAGAAAGTTATGAAGGAAAAGTTCGAGATGAGCTCAATGGGAGAGATGAAATTTTTTCTGGGATTACAGGTGGATCAGTCTGAGGCAGGAATTTTCTTTCATCAAACCAAATATGTTGGTGACATACTGAGCCAGTTCAGTATGTCAGAGAAACCTGCTGGTACCCCACTGGCTGTTAATCACGGGATTACACCAGATGAAAAGGGGGAGTTAATCGATGACACTCTGTATCGAGGAATAATTGTCTCTCTGATGTATCTAACTGCTTCTCAGCCTGACATCATGTTCGCCACATGCTTGTGTGCTCGTTATCAATCAAAACCAAGAGTGTCACATCTGATTGTTGTGAAGCGGATTATGCGTTATCTGAAGGGTACACCGGATCTTGGCTTATGGTATCCTAATGATGATAACTTTGATCTTACTGCATACAGTGATTCTGATTATGGCGGATGCAAGAGAGATTACAAATCAACATCTACAGGATGTCTGTTCTTTGGAACCCGATTAGTTACCTGGCAGTGCAAGAAGCAGACGTCGGTGTCTACTTCAACCTGTGAAGCTGAATATATTGATGCTGCTAGTTGCTGTTCACAAATCATGTGGATCCAACAGCAACTCCGGGACTATGGGTTACATTTTTCTAATACCCCTATTTGTGTTGATAATACTGCTGCTGTCACACCCCGAGCCGACGGGGTTGGATCGGAGTCCCCGTCAGGCGGAAGGTTCCCAGGGCGTGATATCGCGGGTGATAATCATGATGATCAGATTGTTTACATAGCATCGACGTTTAAGAATAACTAAAGCACAATCAAATGACATATAGGATTACAAAGTTAAATTACAATAGAAAT
Organism: Mikania micrantha; assembly: GCA_009363875.1. Classification (NCBI taxonomy): domain Eukaryota; kingdom Viridiplantae; phylum Streptophyta; class Magnoliopsida; order Asterales; family Asteraceae; genus Mikania; species Mikania micrantha. The sequence goes on along the minus strand of CM018691.1, from coordinate 51,708,943 downwards.
GTTCTACAAGTTAACTAAGTAAACCTAATCAAAAGCATCAAATGTTTATATCTTGTATATGTACAAGATATCAAAAGTAATAAGTGTCATCACAAAAGATGTGCTTCTCAAAAGTCTACGTCCTCTATCTGGGCAGCCTAGTATGCAAATCCAAGAGCTTAAGTTTAAACCTGTTCTTCACCTGAGAAAGCATGTAAAAAGACCAAGTCAACACAACGGCTGGTGAGTTCATAAAGTTTATAAGTTTAAAATAGTCTTAACAAACCTCTTTTGGTAAAACCTTAACCTCATTAACTCCACATGCAATATCCAAATCGGTATGCTTATATATAGGGCATACCCCTGGGTCGAGCCTACAACCCGCCCAGACGCCGTCCCACCACATACTAATCCGGATATGACACTGTTGTTAATAATAATTAAGCATTTTACCTACCAATCAACCCATTACTCATCAAAGCTTTTGTTGTCTGTTTCAAAGTTTACAAGTCTATATTGTTTACGAATGTTAGTTTCAATGTACGTTTATCAAGTATCAAGCTTCACACGCACATAGTTTAGCTGTCCCTACTCTCATACATAGGTACAAGCTATGCATACACAAATAATCCAGCAATTACATATCTCCTATAAGCAGACAAAAGCTCTGGAATACCAGAAGTTTAGCAATTACATGTCTCTTATATAGATAATAGCTTAGCATCGTTATGTTTATGTTTAGCATTTACATACCTCACATAAGCCGACAAAAGCTCTGGACTACCAGAAGTTTAGCAATTACATGTCTCTTATATCCAGGTAATAGCCTAGTATCGTTACGTTTATGTTTAGCATTTACATACCTCATATAAGCCGACAAAAGCTCTGGACTACCAGAAGTTTAGCAATTACATGTCTCTTATATCCAGGTAATAGCCTAGTATCGTTACGTTTATGTTTAGCATTTACATACCTCATATAAGCTGACAAAAGCTCTGGACTACCAGAAGTTTAGCAATTACATGTCTCTTATATCCAGGTAATAGCCTAGTATCGTTACGTTTATGTTTCTACATGTATCTCACCCCATAGGTACAAGCTCTGGAATACCAGAAGTTTAGCAATTACGTAGACTCTGGTTAGATACATGTACAATGTTACATGCGCAAGTAGTAGTTTTCAAGCATAAGATTTCAAGTGTTCACACATTATTTCAGAACGTTAAACTATACGAACAACTCGTCGGTTTAGCATTCCATAACAATAACCGTTATAGTTTCGTTTTGTTTAACCTCCCATAAGTTTACACAAAATAATATCACATCAAGTATTTATGTTTCAACACTGTGTTGTCTGACATGTTTTCAGACTGTTAAACCCTAAGGTTTCAGTCCGATTCAGACAATCGTATAATAGTTTCATGTTAATCAAATGCATCAATAGTCTAAACATAGTTTTCACGTAATGTGTACCTGAGTTTCTGTACATGTTTACTGTTACGATCACTGTTCCGGCACGCGTCCAGCACTGGTGTTACAGTCTCCACTTGTTAGAGAAATTTCGTCCCGAAATTTAAGACTCGTTATTCGGTACGACTTCCTCGGCAAAGAGTTGGGGATACTTGTTCTTCATGTGATCTTCACGTTCCCAAGTAAACTCGGGTCCGCGCCTTGAGTTCCAACGAACTTTAACTATAGGAATACGGCTTCGCCTCAGTTTCTTGACTTGGCGATCCATGATCTCTAAAGGTTCTTCCACAAAACGTAAGTTTTCATCCAATTGAATTTCTTCAACTGGTACGAAGCATTTCTTCAAGTTTGAGACGTGAAACACGTCATGCACACCACTAAGTTCATCCGGTAAGCTCAATCTGTATGCTACAGGACCAATACGGTCGATGATCTCGAACGGTCCCACGTATCGTGGTGTTAGTTTGCCTTTCTTCGCGAAACGGATTACGCCTTTCCAAGGAGAGACCTTAAGCATAACACGATCTCCCACTTGGAATTCCAATGGCTTACGCCGTTTATCGGCATAACTCTTTTGCCTACTTCGGGTTGCTTGTAGTCTTTGTTGTGTCTGAGCAATCTTGTCTGTGGTTTCTTGAATAAGTTCTGGCCCTATGATACAATTGTCTCCTACTTCTGACCAACAGATCGGTGACCGACATTTCCGGCCATAAAGAGCCTCGAATGGGGCACAACCTATGCTGCTGTGATAACTGTTGTTGTAGGAGAACTCAATTAGTGGCAAATGGGAATCCCAACTACCACCGAAGTCTAGAACACAAGTCCTTAACATGTCTTCGAGGGTCTGAATAGTACGTTCGCTTTGACCATCCGTTTGTGGATGATAAGCTGTACTTAAGTTTAATTGTGTCCCCAGAGATTTCTGCAATGACTGCCAGAACCTTGATGTAAATCTGCTATCACGATCTGAAATGATGGACAATGGCACACCATGGCGTACCACTATCTCATTGATGTAAAGCTTCGCTACTCTATCCATTGAGTAAGTTTCTCGCATCGGCAAGAAATGAGCAGACTTGGTTAATCGATCAATGATAACCCAAATAGTATCGTGTCCACTGGAAGTGCGGGGTAGCTTGGTTACAAAGTCCATAGCTATTTGTTCCCACTTCCAAAGTGGAATTTCAGGCTGTTCCAGTAAACCTGACGGTCTCTGGTGTTCCGCCTTCACTTTAGCACACGTAAGGCATCGACCAACATACTCAGCTATGTCTTTCTTCATACCCGGCCACCAATAAAATGCACGTAAGTCTGGGTACATTTTATCCGCACCGGCATGCACAGAGTACTTGGTCTTGTGTGCTTCATCAAAAATAAGTTTCCTTAACTCATCTACTGCAGGAATCCAGATACGATCCTTGAAGCAAACAAGTCCATCGGGTTTTGTTTCCAAATGTTTCTCCACACCGCAATCAAGTTCTTTCTTCAAGTTTTCACGTTCAATGATTTCTTGTTGTGCTCTCATAATGCTAGTTCATTATTTCAGAACGTTAAACTATCCGAATTATGCGTACAGATCGTCACCTATACGAACAACTTGTCGGTTTAGCATTCCGTAACAATAACCGTTATAGTTTCGTTTTGTTTAACCTCCCATACGTTTACACAAAATAATATCACATCAAGTATTTATGTTTCAACACTGTGTTGTCTGACATGTTTTCAGACTGTTAAACCCTAAGGTTTCAGTCCGATTCAGACAATCGTATAATAGTTTCATGTTAATCAAATGCATCAATAGTCTAAACATAGTTTTCACGTAATGTGTACCTGAGTTTCTGTACATGTTTACTGTTACGATCACTGTTCCGGCACGCGTCCAGCACTGGTGTTACAGCTGCCATAGCTGTCACTAAGAATCCGGTCCAGCACTCGAAAACAAAACACATCGACATTAAATATCACTTCATACGTGATTGTTTTGAAAAAAAACTAATCGATGTTGTTAAAATTCACACTGATCACCAGAAAGCCGATCTTTTCACAAAAGCTTTTGATAAATCCAGATTCTTATATCTGTTATCGGCTAATGGTGTTTTCCAAAAAGAGGAAGTCCTACCTTCATCTGAATCTAACAAAAGATCATCGACTTTCTTAGATAGTTTTGTTTTGATTTATCTCTTTATTTCATTTAGTTCTCTTGTCTATTCCCTTATCTTAATCAAAAACTCAAAAAGATTTTCTGTTTTAGGTTTTTAGGGGGAGATAGTAGCTAATTGGAAAAACCAAAAACATCTGAAAAATTTTAAAAATACAAAAATAGTTGAAAAATGTAAAAAAAAAAATGAGAAGGTCTTCCTTGAGAAAGTAATACATTAATCTATCATGTCCTAAAAGCTTTGGTGAATGTATAAATGAAAGGCATATGAGAAGTGTGAGTTGATGTACTGATAGGTTGACTTTACAAAATGAATAGACAAATTTGTGAAAACTTAGAAAATCTGATTTGTGGGATCTGTTTTAGAAAGACAGTTAAGTGAGAAATAGTTTATGACTCAAATCAGGCATACACCTGTTATCATGAGATCCAATAAGGTTTCCAATGATTCATGAATTCAAAGTCTGTACACGTGCCATATTGTTGGGACGAACCTAGCTGAAGCCGTCCATTCAGATGAGAATGATTGAATCAAAATAAAATAAAAGAAAATCAGCTGGTATTAAGCTTGTGAAAAATACAAAAATAAAATAAGTTCGATTCCATACACGTGCCATATTACTAGGACGAACCTAGTTGAAGCCGTCCATTTGGATAGAACAAGTCAATCATGTCAACACAGGTCTGTATATGTGCCATATTACTGGGACGAACCTAGTTGAAGCCGTCCATGAGAATGTGTTGGTCATGAGAGACAAATCAAAAAGAAAAATACAAAAAGAAAATAAATTGGAACCTTATGGAATTTATGGTGCTGGGTATTAAGATGTGCGGAGATGAGTTACAAACTAATTTTAATCTTTGCTGAATAGATAAAACATGTAACTTAATCAGAAAACATAAGTAATCATCAAATGAGTTTAATAATTTTGTATTGAAAAGCTTAAAGTGGACAGATATATCAGTAATCATATCACAAGTCAAAAGTGTCTGAAATGAAACATTTATTAATGCTGATTTGATTTGATTAGATGTATGTACTAGTTTTTCAACAGATCTCTCACAAAAATATGTGTTTCTTTGTTTATAGTTGCTAGTTGTACAGTTGTAATTTGTTTCTAAAAATTACAAAAGGATTTTCTATTTTCAATTTCAGTTTAGGTGATCATTTGTAGGTTCAGATGTCTGACTTATCTGAATCCTGAATCAACCAGACTTGTCTTCATAACTGACATCCATTTTTACAGATTAAAATAAGTTGTGTTTTTGTGAGTGCTTTATCTCATTCGCACGAATGAATATTGAGTATGAATCATTCGACCGAATGACTTCATTCGGCGAATGAGTCATTTGGCCAAATCAATATAAGCCGAAGGAAGTCAATCGCTTATTTCATTCAGCGAATGAAGTTTGTGTGTGAAGGTCATTCGGCGAATGACTTTGGGGAAAAATAGCTCATTCGCCGGTTTCATTCGGCGAATGACTCAACCTATATAAACATTCAATCGGCCAAACTACCTCATTCTCCAAAAACTTTCATTCGGCCCTATCAATTACATTCGGCTAAATCAAGTTCATTAGGCCAAATGGTCATACTTGTTCATTGTTCTGATTTGAATCTTGTATTCAACTAAATTGTACTGATATATATCTTTAATTGATTTTCAGAATGGCTGGATACAAATCCGTGACAAAGAACAACATTTGTGCACACCTGGATCTCAACACGCCAAATGCTCGACATTACACTGAGATTATCACATTTTTTAGGCGTTCCAGGATTTTCACTGCCATTTCTACTATGCATGTACCATATCACTCTCACCAGCAGGACTTCTGGGCTTCTACAGATATTGATTGTGAGGTTGAACCTCGTGTTATTAGAGGCAAGGTGCTGGGACATGATGTTGTTATATCAGCTGAGCACATCAGGAGAGTTTGAGGTTTCCAAGATATACCTGATCAGCCAAATCTGCTGGATCATTACTTAGTTCATGGTTGCTTTATGAGGTGCAAGTACGAAGGAGATCTTGGAGCGGGAATCCTGAACAAGGCTTATATGTCTCCACAGTTCAAGTATCTCGCCCATGTACTGATTCACTGTCTTGGATCTAGAAGAGGCGGTTTTGATGATATGAGGGAGACCATACAGTGTGCATTCGTTGCCCTGGTGCTAAACCGACCATTCAATTTTTCAGAGATGGTCTTCTCACACATGAAGGAGAATGTGACACTTAAGGGAGACAAGAAATTTCTGATGTACCCTTGGTTTCTCCAGCAGCTGATTGATGCTCAGCTTCCTAATTTGCCAAAGATCAATGCCGATATTATCCGATTGGAGCACATGAATGACATTACTCTTAACAAGGTAATGTCATACAGAGGCAAGGATAGGAAGCCTACAGTCCGGTCTTTGTTTGGACATATGGTGAGGCCTGACTATGTAGCTCCAGCAAGCAGGAGGTGGAGGCATGAAGATTCTGATTATGAGGTAGAGGACATCATTATTCCTGATGACGGTGGTGATGATGATGATGGTCCAGGTGGTAGTGTGAGTACAGTTGCTATTAGCACTGTAGCTGCAAGCACTGTTGTGACGAGTACTGTTATTGATGATATCATTACTACTGCTGACGTGAGCATGATTGAGGCTGGTGGTGTTAGTGTTGGTGGTGGAGTTGGCATGTCTACCTCAGAGGGAGAGGATGTGGATATTGTTTCTTCGATGGAGTTATATTTCTTGGCTACTTCTACAGCCACTGTATCTACTTCATTTGATATGACTGGTACCACATCTGTAGAGGACAGAGAGGATTCTGATGATTCCGAGGGTGAAGGTGATGAGGCTGGTGGTGAAGGTGGAGAAAGCTCAGACTCAGAAGATACTCCTGATGATGAGTTTGAGAGTGTGTGGGTAGGAGGGAGATTAGTGAAGAGGAAGAGGAAGCGAAGTGAGGCTGAGATTGATGAGATCACAGATCCTATGTTTATTCCTGAGTTTGATTTATCTCCTTTTCCGCGTTCCTCTGCTTCAGTTACTGTAGTTGTTTCTATTGCTGCTACCTAGTCTACCTCATCTCATGCTGGCAGAAGGAAGAGATCCAGATTTCTATTTCAGAGGAGGTCAGAACTGTCGACAGCTGCTACAACTACTGTTACATCAGTAGCAGTTGTCACAGTTTCTTCACTGACTAGGTCACGGGCTATTCTGACACGTACTACCATTGCCCCTCTGACCACCTCGGTTTCTCAGGCTCCTATATTTACTGCTGCCTCTTCTGGTCCCTCCACTTCATGAGCTGATACGTTCATACCTACTGTTTCAGTTGTTGATCAGCTGAGCACATTGAACAGTGTGGTACTTAGATTGATAGAGAGGAGCCTGGAACAAGAAAAGAAGAACAAGGAGCAGGAACTGATTATTGCCCAGCTCACCCAGCGGGTAAATGAGCAAGATACTTTGCTTCTTCAGGCTGCCGGTTAGAGAGTTGATCTGCGAGCTTGATCTGCTCAGCAAGAGGAGCAGCTATTGAAATACATTGATGAGCATCATCAGTTGGCATTGACTGTCACTGATTTCAGTGATAGGGTTCTGGCTTTAGAGACGGAGAATGCTAGGCTTGCCGAACAGAGTGACAGCCTTAAAGATAGTACTCCGAGGATCGAAGGCGTTGCTGTTCACTCCGCTGATTCAGATTCTGAGAAGGAAAAGGACGAGGAAGATGAAGAAGAGGAAGAGGAATCTGATGAGGAGAAAGTTGATTACAAAGATACTGACAAAGATGATGACTCAGACGGAGATGATCAGGATGAATCAGGGAGCGGGTCTTCTGGTTCGTCAAGTTCAGATGATGATGATGATGATCAAGCCCCTCCCCCTCCTGAGATCCGGTCCAAGTCCATGCATGACAAGAAGAACAAGGCTCTTTCTCAACCTCCTCCTACACAGACAGAAGAATCAGCTGCTACTGACGAAGTCGAAGCTGTGCCCGTGAGACATCAACTAGATGAGACACTCACCATGATTCTTGACGCTCAGGGCATTATACAGCACTCAGTTAGCTATGATAAAGAGGAGGGTGAGATCATTCATAGCTTATCAAAGGACCAGATAGCTGAGTTGTTCAGGTTAAATCCTGATGAGGTTATTACTGATGATACCTCAGTTCCAGTTTTTATGAGCTAACTCCAAAAACTTTTGATGACATTGATGAGGTCATTCTGGAGGACATAACCGAAAAGGAGTATCCAAAGTATACATCGGCTGAGGACGAATTGCCTAATTTCACTGATTTATTTGATCAAGCCACTGAAGAGATGTTGAACAGATACTTGGAAGAACAAGTTGAAGTCAGTAAGTCTGAAGCTGATGATATCAAACAGAGGAAAGAAAAATGGAAGGCCTATTGGGAGATCCTGAAGAAAGAAAGCAATGAAAAGATGCCAGCAACTCACAAAAAGGTTTACAGGACCAAAGGCTACAAAGCCGGAGGTCAGATTCTGAGATGGGCTTACTTTCATGACTTAGGATGTTATGCTGTGAAGAGGGAAGGAGGAATAGATTACTTTAAGCATCCTCATGACTTCAAGATGTTGCCAGGATTCGAAGTAAATCAACTTGCACGTCTGAGGATGCTTTATAGTGAAGACTCTGGGATGTCAGCATGGTTCTCCCGATAGCTGCAATACGAATACAGAAAAAGGTGGGTGAACTTCAGGCCTCAACAAACTGAAAGATATTATTTTCCGGAGATAGATGGAGATACCCGGAAACATAAAGTTATCCTGAAGTGGCTTCCTCCTAAAGTTTCGAAGAAGATTTCGTTAAGGAAGATGCGACAAGACTTTATAGAGGGCTTTCGATGGTGGTACTACGACGGGCGGAGTGGAGAAGTTGTGATTGTTATGTGCAAGGAGAAGAAATGGGAGACTGAATGTATATTTGACCCGATGTGGTTGACTAACCTGTCACACAACGATGTCAAAGCTCTCTATCGCCACCAGATTTTCTTTGATGTACAAGACATGGAACAGGCACTTCAGTTCATAAGGGTGATCAGGATCTGCATATGCTTAAGGGTTCATGCTGGAGCAGATTGGAAAGCCATCTCTGACATGTTTTTCAAGAAAGACACTTCCAAGGATTGAACTAGGTCCAAGGGGGAGTTTGTAGATACATTAAATGTCCCTAGTTCTATTTTGTACTGTTCTTGATGTATAAAGTTTATTATATTAATGGAAGTTGTCTTTATATATTGTTTTTTAATGTTTAATATTGATTATAGGTGTTTGATTATGTTTAAAGTTGAAGTTGTATGGTTAAAGACCCATTCGGGCGAATGACTCTACAAATGAAGTCATTCGCCGAATGAACGCCCTAGCGAATGACATAGGCGAGCGAATGAGTCATTCGCCGAATGACTCATTCGACTGACTTGTCCATTCGACATGGTCTTTCGCTGAATAAGCTGCTTCGGCCACTCATTCGGCCGAATGACTACAGTCTATAAATACAAGTTCAAATCATTTTAAACCTAACTTCTGAGAGCCCTCCTTCTTCCCAGAGCACCTAGTGTCAAACCTTAGAAGATCTTATCGGCCATTGATCGTCCAAGTTCGATTCTCAACTCGTGGTGTTCGATTCACACTCAAACGTCCTTCTTACACCTTCGAATCACCACGGTTGCTGTTGGTTTCGATTAGAAAACCCTGGAATAGGATTCCGCACTATTCCAGAGGCTGTCGAGTAGATATCCGTTGGAATCGGGTTGTTTCTGAGCTCCAAATAGGTCCTACAAGTAGTTGAGCTTCACAGTGGTTTTCTTCAAGGACGGAGAGTGTGGTTGAGGCTCATCAGTCCTTATTTTACCTACAATAAGTTCGATGAGATTCTTGCCGAACTTAACATGTTCGACCAAAACTTCGTCGATACTATTAGTATCGACACTGGATCATCTTTAACCTCCGACCGTTCCTTTCCAATTGTTGTAGGTTCATTCTAAGACCCTAATCAGTTCATGTTAGGTTCGTTTATGATGTTTTCATGTGGGGATATCAGTTTAGAAGGTTGTGACATGAACTGATTGTTGTTTTGAACAAACCCCGATTTAAACCCTTAGATCTACCTTCAAAACGTGGTTGTGAGCTCGTTTTCTTTGTGGTTCCATGTTCTAGACGAGTAGAGAAACGTTTTGGTGCAAAAACATTCAAGAATGGTGAAGAAATGAAGCTTTTCTCTCTAGGGTTTCAAGAGAAAGAAACTAGAGTGAGAAAGTGACGGGTTTGGGGTTTCTATAGAGAGAGAGAGATCATTGAAAAGTGAAGGAAGAAGGAACGGTAGGGGCTTTTATAGCCTGGGCCAAATTCGTGTGTCCGGTTCCTTCCTTTTACACATTATCATTTTGTTTTGTCACGGTTTTATAGAATAACTTTAAAACGCATAATGTTTTATAAAATAATTTTATTTTAAATCTTTTAAAGTGTTAATTCCTAATAAATGTTTTAAATTCCTTTTTATTATTTTAAAATTTGTAAAAATATTTATCTTAATTATCTCGTCGGAATGCGTAACTTACGCTTATATTCGTAAATATCGTCACCTTTACAAATACAACACTCCTATCATATTCCAACTTGATTTATAAATTTACGGAATATCATTTCAGAATTATTAATCCTAATAGATGTATTTGTGTGAATTGTCACCCACGTGAACATATTATTAAGTTAACCTTTCTGAAATAATATTCGCGTTTTAATTTGATGTTTGTGTCCTCACTAACGTTTAATGTTTCAGTATTGCCCTTATATTAATTAATTTATTTAAATCCAACATTCAAAAATTCTTCTCACTACATCATATTATCGACACATCCATGATATACCGAATTAAGTTTATGTATAGGGCACGTAGAAGTTGGTCGCAACCTATTCAACCGCCAGCCCACCACCACTACTTCGATAAACCATGACCTATGTCTTTACATATATTTAGTGATAGAATCTTACACTATTACCCAAAATCATTCAAACTAATATATATCTTACATGCGTAAACTTCAATAACCACTCTGGGTATGTTTTCGTTATATTACATACAAATCAGAGTTTAAATGCAAATAAAAGTTTAAATCGTAATGCAAACTTATATAACCTTCATATCATAATATGTTCTACCATCATTACAATCTCTACAGTATAAGTTTACCTGAAAACGACGACGTTACAGAGTTGCCGGAGAAGGAAGCTGGTAGCTCCTTTTGTTGTTGCTCTTCTCGATCAGATGCTCACACACACACAAGTGTGTGTGCTTTGGTGTGTTTGATGACTGGGAGCAATGAAGAGTTGAGAGTTGTTGGAGGTTGATAAAAGGCTCACCGGAGCTGCACCAGCGATGGCAGTCGGAGATGGCTACAACTACTTCTTCTAGTTCTTCCTTCTTGGTTAAAATGCACACAAACACCAAGAGTGTGTGTGTTGAGGTTGCAGCAATGAGGGAAAAAAGGTAAATTCCCTTTTATATCTAGGGTTTTCCAACGGATGCAATCGCGTATCAGTCACGTATAACTCGCGTAACGAACCTATTCGACTCACGTTTATTTTCTTGATTATTATTTTCAGACCGTAATGCAATAAGAAAGATCAGAACTTTCTTAAATATATAATTTGTTACAAAATTGTCCAATGAATAAATGCGTTTACCGGGTTAAATCGTGGTTTAAGCATATCTAAATAATTTATGCAGTTTTGCGTAACAAATTTCAGTATAATTTTTCTAATAATAATATTAGGATCATGTCGTGTTATGAACTTAGTTATCACATTTTTGTTAATAATTGATCTCCGAACGTTAATCAGTTAATCGTCTGTTTCCTTTCGCAACTACCAAATAGTTTTATAATGACTTCGTTAAACAAACCTGTCAATTTAAATGAGTTATTCGTTATGGATTGGGCCTAGATTGGTCTAATTTCTTATTGGCCTTACTGGGCTTAGTTGGGCCTGCCCCATTTGGTTCCATTAACAACGAGTCATTTACTGAAATTTTGACAGATGTTACAATTTTAAATCCATATCGATAACTATAACCAATTGGTTGGTTTACCATGAATCAGTAGCCACCAGTTATGGTTCGATATTGGTTAAATTAAATTAATAAGTTTGTGTATCACAGATATATTGATGACAAAAATCTAAGTGAAGCTCATGGGACTTTGAAGTGACTAAGAATTAGTTAATAAAAAGTTAAACCACATGAGCCCTAGCTCTACTGCTGATATATTTAGTCTCACATGTGACCCATAACGTTTCTATCTAATAAAAATATATGACTTACTTTTTATACTTGACTTGCACTATAACTTATAAAAACACACACATAGAAATATAAAAATAAAAAGAAGAAGAAACAAATATACAATAATCGGTTCGGTTAAAGTTGATTAATTACTTGGCTTAACCATAACCATAACTGTAATCCATTTCATTGGCTAATAGTTTTACTTAACCATAACCGTTGGTTAAAGTCGGTTTTTACCTTGATAGCAAAACGCGATCTGCTAGATATAATCAAAATCAACATAACCCTCATCCGGATGTCATGTCGGCCAGGAGTTTTTCTTTGATAGCAAATCGCGACCATTTCCTGTGTAGTATGCTACCGACCTATCGGCATATCCTGAAAATTTTCCTATTTAAATTCATTTAAGTGCGTTTACTCAGACTTGTTGACTTTGGGACGGTTGAGACGACTGAGCCCAATTATACTAAACTCAAATTAAGGTGCACAAAATACCCGGTTTTGGAACTGAACCCGGCCAATTACCCGGACCTGGACCCGATTAATACCCGAACACGGTAGTACCCGGTTCCACCCCAAAAATATCCGACGGTTCCTACCCGGGTACACATTTTTTTGAGAAAATCGGTTCCTACCCGACCCGGAACCGGTTTTTACCGTTTTTTCGGAATTTGACCGTTTTTTTCAAAAAGCTAGCTGTTTATGACCGTTATTTTCGAATTTTTTTTGACCTTTTTACCCCTCCAAGCTTCTAAATAAAGATTTTTGATGAATTGGTTGATTCACAACTCTCAAACGCAAACCCGAACGCTCAAAACGCAAAAACACAAAAAGCTCTCGTGTTAACTTTGTTCACTCTCTTTTTAATCCTCCTTATTTTCTTACTATGGCTCATTCACATTCATCCGTTGGGCAAGAAGGTTGTTCATCTACCGACCTTCTTGTTTTTTGGGTTATACCTAACAATAGAAACCCGGAAGTTTGGTACAATTGTGATTTATGTGAAATGAGTGACGGGTCTTCAAAGACTCGTTGCAAATTTTGTGGTTTTTGTTGGCCATAAAGTTCAACACTACATTTAAAAATCACATTTCTAAATTTTGCAAAGGTAAGAAAGAAAATCCGGATTCCGATCAACGCAAATCGGTGTTGACGGTGGAACGTTTATATATGACGTAAAGAGGGTTCAAGATAGAATGTCTAAGTTCGTAATTCAAGAAGGTTTGCCAATTCGACCATTTCGACAACCCTCGATTAACGAAAATGATTCGTGAGACGCTCCAACCTCGCTACGCACATGTAAGTTGCACCTCTCTTAGACGTTATTGCCTAAAAATGTGGAAAAACGTGAAAGAAGATTTAATTTCACTTTTTGAAAATTAACAAATCGGTGTGAACCTAACCACCGATGGTTGGTTGGCTCCTCATGGTTTGCCCGAGTCATACCTTTGCGTTACCGCTCATTGGGCAAATCCCGCCTCGTGGCAAATGATGAAACGCACAATCGCGTTTGAATTATTTCTCTATCCACATTCCTGCGAAATTTGTTTTACATTTTAGATTATGTAATACAAACTTTTAAATTAGAAAATAAAATATTTTCAATGTCGTTCGATAATGCGTCAAACAATACAAACGCGGTTGAAAACTAAAGATTAGATATAAACCGATTTGCCACGGCGATTTTTTTCATAGTCGATGTGTTGCACATATTATAATTTGATTGTGCGAGACGGGCTCGGGGTTGACGAAGTTGAAATTCTTAGAGACGATTTTAAAAATATGATACATGACGTTTTTAAAAAAAAGTAGAAAAAGATTTATGAATTATAGAAAACTATGTAAAGATACGAATTCTATTTGTTTAGGTCCGAATTGGGACGTACCTACTTGCTGGAATTCAACTTTCAATGTGTTTAAAAGAGCTTTATGACAAAAGAACACTTTATCTGTTTTTCATAACAGTCTTTCGGGTGCCGGTCGAGCTACACCGTTTTACGACGAGAGTTGGGAAAATATTCTTTATATCACTGAATTTCTTGAAGTTTTTAGTAACTCAGCTACAAAATTATCCGGGGTTTATTATCCCACTAGTAGTTTAGTACTTTCAGAATTATATTTAATGGTTAATAATATATGAAATTTTTGAAAATAAAACCAATTTGTTTACAAAAATGGTAAAACCAATGAAAGAAAAATTTAAAAAAATATTTCCAATCGCTACTCGGCATTTTCATTTGTACCGCGGCCTTAAATCCTCTTTTAAATATTACGGGGGTATAAACTATTATTGACGAAATAAAATCCGATTTATGTTTGTACGAAGACGACCCAAATTTTGCTAACGAAACAAAACGTATGAAGTTTATGACATAAGATATGGGCCTAATATAAAGTATAAACCCATCTGGGTCAATGGCATCGGGTTCAAGTCGCACGAGTAAGGATCCGGTGGTTAATGTATTTAATACGTTACGAAACGAAACGACTAAACGCCAAAGAGGTAATACCCCAAGTATCACGCTTTGGGAGGTATAGTGGAACATATTTTATATCCACTATGAGTGCTGAAAAATATATGCAATTTGCTATTTTGGCTTCGTGGAAAGGAAAGAAATCCCAATTTTCTATTCTATCCACTATGACCCGTGATTTACTAATTGTCCAAACTTCTACGGTAGATTCGGAATCCGCTTTTTCTGTTAGTGGCAGGGTTTTATCTTTAAGAAGAACAAAACTCCCCCCGACGTCCGTAGAAATGTGCATTTGTCTTAAAGATCACTTGGACGCGGTGGATCGTATACAAGACTCTACAAATCTCGAAGACAAAATAATAATTGAACCTTAAGTACACGAAGAGGAGGTTGCCGAAGGATTATCCTCCGGTTTGTCGGACGAATAAGTCGCCTATGACGCATCGATTCAGTTGAACAATAAAGATGAAATGTAAACTACGAGCGGATTTAGATAAATTTGTATGATTAGTTTTTTTTAGAATCATTGTAATTGTTTTTTAGTTTTTTAAAAAATATAAAAAAGAAATTTATGTTATTTAAATGTTTTTGTATTAATTTGTAAATTGTTTAAAATAAATAAAAATGATTTTATGTTATTTAAATGTTTAATTATAAGAAAATAAAAAAAAAAAAGAAGTTTTTTTTAACCCATACCCGGTTTCATACCCGACCTGACGCTTACAGGTTTCCATAGGGTATTATTTTCGTCTTCTGGACCGGCCCGGACCCGAAACCGGGTACACCTTGGAACCGGACCCGGTTGTACCCGATTTGAAAAAACCATGACCCGGTTTCTCAAAAAACCCCCGAAATGTGCACATCTAAACTCAAACATATGAAATATCATGTTTAATTCGTCACATGTAAAAAATTCACACCTATCTATATTATATTGTTAGCCTGTTAGGTACATTTGTATGCAGTTTGTGACTTAGTTTTAATAATTTTCATTTTAACTAGGTAGTGTTAACAAGTAGATTTCTTACATCAGAAAAATACCCGGAACCGAAACCGATCATACCCGAACCAGAGGGTACCGGTAGTCCGGATTCTTAGAGAAATCAGAAACAGAATCGGAATTGAAAAAACGGAACCGGTTCCACATTTACTCGGCAAAACCAGAACCAGAACCGGCCAAAACCCGAACCGGAACCCGCAAAAAACTGGAACCGGTTATTGACTTTGTTGACCAGAACCGGAACCGTTTTGACCTGTAACATTTCTAAAAAAAAAACCCAGTTTGCCCACCTATACATCAACAACATAGTATCACAAAAGTATTTCATCACAAACCTAAATCATATTGTTTTATACAGACTAAAATTACAAACTTGAAAAAAAAAGCTGCAACATAACTGCCTTAAAATACGTAATCAAATTTTATAATATTATTATATATATTTAAAACTCATAAAAAAGAAATAATAGGAATAATATTATTATATAGTGAGCAAACATCATTTCTTATTATATTATATATTATATTATTTATATGTCCGATATATGTAGTAATGCTTTGAATATGAAAAAAAGAAATAATAGAAATATCATTATTATATAGTGAATAGCCATCATTTCTTATTATATTATATATTTTGTTATTTAAGAGTTTGATCTGTATAGTGACATTTTAAAAATTTAAACTTAGAGCATAAGAAATTTTTTTACTTTAAAAAGTAGTAAACATATATAAGGGTATTAAATTTGAAATAATTGCTTAGATATTTGGGTTTTTCTTTTAATGCAAACGATTGATTGCTAGTAAGACGGATTTTGTAATTAATTTTTTCTATTATTTTTATAATATAAATGTGAGAATTTGGTATGATTTTATATTTTTATGAAAACTTTGTATAAAGTTCGTAATAAGAGATTTGATTACTATGTAATTTATGTTTCTGCAAATGATTTATAATGCCCATTTTCAGGAGTGTATTGTGATAAGCCACCACAACGTGCGGGGCGAATAAACCTAGTTGGTATTAAATTTTGAAATAAACACCTAGCCTCAAGATTGAGCCTTCAAAGTTCAAACCAAACCAAAACCCATAAGCTTAATGTGAGATTCAGATAATCAATTCTCAGTCAGAAAAATAACAGCCGCTATTATTTAGTGTTTAAAATTATTTATTTCTCCAGTGAAAAGCAATAATAATGTATTCCTCCATAAAAACACCTGAAGGGTCGTATTAATCCCATAACACATGATATCACACAGTGCCTACTAATTTTTTATTATCAGGCACTGCAATTTAAAACTTCATATAAGTATGATCATGATCTAGAACCAACCTATCATCCTAAACTAGCCCTAAATAAACTTAAAGCATGTCTAAGACCACTAAAAATAATATTTTTATGCTTGAATCATGCTTTTCTCGGACCTTTGCCTTCTAAACATCTTACACCTAGACCCAAGGCTCCCTTTTTTACTTTTAAAGTGTGCTTTCAACATTTACACAAAATACCCTAATTTAATAGTCAGGTTTCCTCATATGTGCACACAAAGTTCCCATCGGGGAGGTTTTTACCAACATGATTCATTTCCTCTTTTTTTTTCCTCTCTAACCAACCAAAATTCAACACAAGTCAGTGGGAAGTTTGGGAAAAATGAGCAGGTTGCTTATATATATGCCAAGATGAATCTTATATACATATCAAGCATCTTGAATTCAAAAGAACAATATTTACTGACAAAAGAGCTAATATCGTCTCCACTTTTCGACTTCTCTGTGAGTTGCTTTGATCAGCTTCTTTGTGTTCACAACAACCTCTTCGATCAAAACATTAATCTCATCCCTAGTATCAACATTCAACAAGAAAAAGGTCATCATATTGGCATATTAGACATGGTATACATTTTCCTCGAAGAAAAGAGTTAATAAAAAGGTCCTAAATCTATCATGAAGACATGCAGTGATCGATATC
The DNA here is from genome assembly GCA_009363875.1 of Mikania micrantha. Taxonomy (NCBI): domain Eukaryota; kingdom Viridiplantae; phylum Streptophyta; class Magnoliopsida; order Asterales; family Asteraceae; genus Mikania; species Mikania micrantha. The sequence continues at coordinate 51,691,594 of CM018691.1, read as the reverse complement.
TGTAATGTAACTAGTTGAAGTGGTGATTTTGGCACGTTTAATTATGAATGGTTCGATGTGTTTTGTAAACAAAAAAAGTAATTAACAAGTAAGCTAAAGGAAGATAAATTTAATGGGTTGAAGGCCGATCAATGTCTACTTCTCACACATACAACCTACCAACTCCTTTTGTTAAAATAATTAAAATGTTATTGTAACAATATTATTCTGGAAAAGTTTAAATTTAAACATGACTAGCAAACTAATTATTTATATTTTCTATAACAATTCAATTCAACAGACTTAACACATTGTGATCTATGCTTAAGCCAGATCCATCTCAACCTGAACCAGTTTTTGTGTTGACCTGGTAACCCAACCCACTTTCACCTACCTTTCTTGCCACCTCTTGTACATAAATTAAAAAAAAAAAAAGCAGAAACTAGCATAAAAATTCCAAATATGCTTTGAGTAAAAAAACCTTTTTAATGCTCCAGATAGCATTCAAGAAAAGGCGAAAATCTTTAAATATTGGCACATTAAAAATATTCAAAATAAGCACATATTAAGTTAAAGCATGGCATGCATCAGATAAAGTTGGAGAGATGAAATTTTACATGTATAAATGGAATAATGAAGTGTAAAAACTTAAAAACAGAATTCAGTATGAGATAGCAGCAAAGAGGACACAAAATGTTCAAGCACATGTGATAACATCATTGATCTATTGAATATTGATACAAAGATATGTGATGATGATCACCGAATTTTTGATGCATCTTATCAAACATAAACTAAAAATTACAATAAACAAACAAACATAACCAATAAAGTTTCATTATTCAGAAGGGTAAAGATTACAATAAAAAGAACCAAAATCAAATTACCAATATCAATTATCATAGTAATAGAAAAGTTAATTATAATGAGAAACTTACATAAAGATACAATGATATCAAAAAAAATTAAATCAAAAACTTTAAACAGACCCAAACACACACATGCATGCACACAACTTACTGAGTAGGAAGACTGCCAGGCCCACTGAACAACCTCCCAACATTGGAGTGTTTACGATTCTCATCATAAGCAATGCCCCGTCCTGCACCATAGCCAAACCCAAGACCAACCCCACATCCAGCACCAAATCCAAAACCAACCTGTAGGCCAGCGATTCCAGGACCTAACCCAGCACCTGAAATAATATTCATCAAAATTATTTGCAAGATAGCTAACAGAAATAGCCAGTTTCTTTCAACATTTTCTTCTCAAACAGTTAAACCTCACATCAATTTAGCATTCAGTCTCAAGTAAGTAGAAAAGGCAATGAACTGATGGTAACAACTAACAATGAAGGTTTGGTATGTAATTTCAAAAGATTCCCTAATTGAGTCATCAATTTGGGATCACCTTGATCTCCAAAGGGCATACTGCTCTGTTTGGCACAAAAATCACCACACCAGCAGCAACAAATCTCAATTACAACTACACAAGTTTGAATCAAATGCTGATTATTAAACCTAAAGACGATTTTCAATCTATTTGCAATTCAAACACAGTGTGTTAAGAACCTGTAAACTTAAAAAACATGCATACCCTACAAAATCCTAGATCCTACTCATATGGTAGGGTCCGAATAGTATGAGATGAAAGAAAACATTACGACTATCTCATGGGATAAAAAGGTGGCTCGCAGAGAACCCTCGGCTCAGAAAAACCTCTAGCAGAAAACATACTATAAAAAAACAAGTATCACAACATAATCTAATAGCAGCTGATAAAAGAACATAAAATTCCCTTAGTATATATCTTTTTTTCCTAAATACACACTGATATCATCATATTACAAGCACTTTATGCCTGGAACTAATATCTTAATTTTTCACAAACCCTAAATCCATGAAAACGATTAGCCCAAAACATAAATTATATATAAATTTGAATACGAAAGTTACTGATTTCACAATGTTTCAGAATCAATCTATGTCCCAACTACAACACACATAAAAATAATCAATTTGGTGTACAACAAATCACGCAAGAGAAACACTACCTCCGATCAATCCGACGCCGAAACCAACACCGCAACCTGCGCCAAGGCCAAAACCAGGTCCGAGTTTACCGAGTTTGTTTGAATACACCACAGGGAGCTTCCACAGCAATCCTTTGTCGTCGTCGTCGTCGTCGTTCCGGTTAGCCATGAGTTTATGATTCGAATAGCATATCTAGATTATATAAAGAGGGTATATGTTCCCGACTTTATTTTCGTGATCAAAAGAGGGTTTGTTTCGAATCGCATATCTAGGTTATCTAAAGAGGGTTTGTAGTCCACACTATATTTTGGGTTTCACCTTATGATCACTTCTAGGTAATTTAAGAACATTAAATTACCCGGTTTTGGAACCGAACCTGGTCGAATACCCGTACTTGGGCCCGATTAATACCCGAACCCGGTAGTACCCGGTTCCACCCCAAAAATATCCGGCGGTTCCTACCCGGGTACACATTTTTTTGAGAAAATCGGTTCCTACCCGACCCGGAACCGGTTTTTACCGTTTTTTCGGAATTTGACTTTTTTTTTTCAAAAAGCTAGCCGTTTATGACAGTTATTTTCAGATTTTTTTGACCCTTTTACCCCTCCAAGCTTCTAAATAAAGGTTTTTGATGAATTGATTGATTCACAACTCTCAAACGCAAACCCGAACGCTCAAAACGCAAAAACACAAAAAGCTCTCGTGTTAACTTTGTTCACTCTCTTTTTAATCCTCCTTATTTTCTTACTATGGCTCATTCACATTCATCCGTTGGGCAAGAAGGTTGTTCATCTACCGACCTTCTTGTTTTTTGGGTTATACCTAACAATAGAAACCCGGAAGTTTGGTACAATTGTGATTTATGTGAAATGAGTGACGGGTCTTCAAAGACTCGTTGCAAATTTTGTGGTTTTTGTTGGCCATAAAGTTCAACACTACATTTAAAAATCACATTTCTAAATTTTGCAAAGGTAAGAAAGAAAATCCGGATTCCGATCAACGCAAATCGGTGTTGACGGTGGAACGTTTATATATGACGTAAAGAGGGTTCAAGATAGAATGTCTAAGTTCGTAATTCAAGAAGGTTTGCCAATTCGACCATTTCGACAACCCTCGATTAACGAAAATGATTCGTGAGACGCTCCAACCTCGCTACGCACATGTAAGTTGCACCTCTCTTAGACGTTATTGCCTAAAAATGTGGAAAAACGTAAAAGAAGATTTAATTTCATTTTTTGAAAATTAACAAATCGGTGTGAACCTAACCACCGATGGTTGGTTGGCTCCTCATGGTTTGCCCGAGTCATACCTTTGCGTTACCGCTCATTGGGCAAATCCCGCCACGTGGCAAATGATGAAACGCACAATCGCGTTTGAATTATTTCTCTATCCACATTCCTGCGAAATTTGTTTTACATTTTAGATTATGTAATACAAACTTTTAAATTAGAAAATAAAATATTTTCAATGTCGTTCGATAACGCGTCAAACAATACAAACGCGGTTGAAAACTAAAGATTAGATATAAACCGATTTGCCACGGCGATTTTTTTCATAGTCGATGTGTTGCACATATTATAATTTGATTGTGCGAGACGGGCTCGGGGTTGACGAAGTTGAAATTCTTAGAGACGATTTTAAAAATATGATACATGACGTTTTTAAAAAAAAGTAGAAAAAGATTTATGAATTATAGAAAACTATGTAAAGATACGAATTCTATTTGTTTAGGTCCGAATTGGGACGTACCTACTTGCTGGAATTCAACTTTCAATGCGTTTAAAAATGCTTTACGACAAAAGAACACTTTATCTGTTTTTCATAACAGTCTTTCGGGTGCCGGTCGAGCAACATCGTTTTACGACGAGAGTTGGAAAAATATTCTTTATATCACCGAATTTCTTGAACTTTTAGTAACTCAACTACAAAATTATCCGAGGTTTATTATCCCACTAGTAGTTTAGTACTTTCAGAATTATATTTAATGGCTAATAATATATGAAATTTTTGAAAATAAAACCTATTTGTTTACAAAAATGGTAAAACCAATGAAAGAAAATTTAAAAAAATATTTTCAATTGCCACTTCGCGTTTTTACTTATGCCACGGCCTTAAATCCTCTTTTAAATGTTACGGGGGTATAAATTATAATTGAGGAAATAAAATCCTATTTATGTTTGTACGAAGACAACCCAAATTTTGCTAACAAAACAAAACGTATTTTTCTTCAAAGCCTTCAACAAATGTATGAAATTTATGACATAAGATATGGGCCTAATACAAACCCATCTGGGTCAATGGCATCGGGTTCAAGTCGCACGAGTAAGGATCCGGTGGTTAATGTATTTAATACGTTACGAAACGAAACGAAACGGCTAAACGCCAAAGAGGTAATACCCCAAGTATCACGCTTGGGAGGTATAGTGGAACATATTTTATATCCACTATGAGTGCTGAAAAATATATGCAATTTGATATTTTGGCTTGGTGGAATGGAAAGGAATCCCAATTTCCTATTCTATCCGCTATGATCCGTGATTTACTGATTGTCTAAACTTCTACGATAGATTCGGAATCCGCTTTTTCTGTTAGTGGCAGGGTTTTATCTTTAAGAAGAACAAGACTCGCCCCGACGTCCGTAGAAATATGCATTAGTCTTAAAGATCACTTGGACGCGATGGATCGTATACAAGACTCTACAAATCTAGAAGACAAAATAATAATTGAACCTCAAGTACATGAAGAGGAGGTTGCAGAAGGATTATCCTCCGGTTTGTCGGACGAATAACTCGCCTATGACGCATCGATTCAGTTGAACAATAGCTCCGGTGAAGATGAAATGTAAACTACGAGCGAATTTAGATAAATTTGTATGATTAGTTTTTTTTAGAATCATTGTATTTGTTTTTAGTTTTTTAAAAAATATAAAAATGAAATTTATGTTATTTAAATGTTTTTGTATTAGTTTGTTAATTGTTTAAAATAAATAAAATTGAATTTTATGTTATTTAAATGTTTAGTTATAAGAAAATTTAAAAAAAAGTTTTTTTTAACCCATACCCGGTTATACCCGGTTTCCATACCTGACCCTACCCTAACAGGTTTCCATAGGGTATTATTTTCGTCTTCTGGACCCAGCCCGGACCCGAAACCGGGTACACCTTGGAACTGGACCCGGTTGTACTCGATTTGAAAAAACCCGGACCCTGTTTCTCAAAAAACCCCGAAATGCGCGCCTCTAAACTCAAACATATGAAATATCATGTTAAATTCGTCACAATTAAATAATTCACACCTATCTATATTATATTGTTTGGTACATTTGTATGCAGTTTGTGACTTAGTTTTAATAATTTTCATTTTAACTACGTAGTGTTAACAAGGAGATTTCTGACATACGTTTTTTGATACATCAGAAAAAAACCCGGAACCGAAATCGATCACACCCGAACCAGAGGGTACAGGTAGTTCCGGATTCTTAGAGAAATCGGAACCAGAACCGGAATTGAAAAAACGGAACCGGTTCCACATTTACCCGGCAAAACCCGAACCGGAACAGGCAAAAAACCGGAACCGGTTATTGACTTGGTTGACCAGAACCGGAACCGTTTTGACCTGTAACATTTCCAAAAAAAAACCCAGTTTGCCCATCTATACATCAACATAGTATCACAAAAGTATTTCATCACAAACCTAAATCATATTGTTTTATACAGACCAAATTACAAATTGGAAAAAAAAAAAAAAGCTGCAACATAACTGCCTTAAAATACATAATCAAATATTTATAATACTATTATATATATTTAAAACTCATAAAAAAGAAATAATAGGAATAATATTATTATATAGTGAGCAAACATCATTTCTTGTTATATTATATATTATATTATTTATATGTCCGATATATGTAGTAACGCTTTGAATATGAAAAAAAGAAATAATAGAAATATTATTATTATATAGTGAATGGCCCTCATTTCTTATTATATTATATATTTTGTTATTTAGGAGTTCGATCTATATAGTGACATTTTGAAAATTTAAACTTAGACCATAAGAAATTTTTTTACTTTAAAAAATAGTAAACATAGATTATGTAATACAAACTTTTAAATTATTTCTCTATCCACATTCCTGCGAAAATTTGAATTATTGGGTAAATCCTGTCACGTGGCAAATGATGAAACGCACAATCGCGTTTGAATTATTTTTCTATCCACATTCCTGCGAAAATTTGTTTTACATTTTAGATTATGTAATACAAACTTTTAAATTAGAAAATAAAATATTTTCCATATCGTTCGATAACGCGTCAAACAATACAAACGCGGTTGAAAACTAAAAACTAGATATAAACCGATTTGCCACGGCGATTTTTTTCATAGCCGTGTTGCACATAATATAATTTGATTGTGCGAGACGGGCTCGGAGTTGACGAAGTTGAAATTCTTAGAGACGATTTTAAAAATATGATACATGACGTTTTTAATAAAAACCAGAAAAAGATTTATGAATTATAGAAAACTATGTAAATATACGAATTCTATTTGTTTAGGTCCGAATTGGGACGTACGTACTCGATGGAATTCAACTTTCAATGCGTTTAAAAATGCTTTACGACAAAAGAACACTTTATATGTTTTTCATAACAATCTTTCGGGTGCCGGTTGAGCTACACCGTTTTACGATTAGAGTTGGGAAAATATTCTTTATATCACCGAATTTCTTGATGTTTTTTGTAACTCAACTACAAAATTATCCGGGGTTTATTATCCCACTAGTAGGACTTTCATCACAACTTGGCAACTGGTGTTGATATCATAGTATGTGATCAGGTGCTATTTTTTTAAAATTCTGTTAGGTACACTTTAACTAATATTCTACTTAAAACTTTTATATATACATATATATAAAGTGCGGTTCTTTTCTTAACCCAGATTTACTTTTGATTTATACCTTTAGATTTACTTTAATGTGGACCTTTAAAATTCTATTATATATAGGAGGCGAATCCAATACAAAGGATGTTTAACGTGAGAAGGATAGGAATAATTCTGGACCTTTGATCAAATAAATCAATGGTTAAGATCTAGTGGTCCCCACTCTTTGTTTAAAACTTTCGTGAATAAATGATAAAAGGGTAAAAAAAGGAATTGCCTACATTTGTTGACTTTTTTGTGGGTAAATCAAGTTCCACCATGTTGTTGTAAATCGAATAACTTATAAACGTTTAATTACTTTTTTAAAAAAAAACTACACAATAAAATCAAGAATTTTATTATCTTTAATTTGAGTATAATATTGTTATAGTTTATTAAAAAAAAATTACGTGGTCCGTGATTTTTATGCTTAGTACGTAATTGTTGCTCCGTGATTATCCATTTGGTGATTATATGTATTAAATGACGGTCCATGATTTGATATAACACATTGGTTCGTGATTATGCTTGTTAAAAGATGGTCCGTGATTATTGTGACAATCCAACTTTTTGGATTAACTTCACTAACTGAAAAACAGTGAGATTACAGGCTCAACAAGACCAATTAGGCCCAATGAAGCCTATGTAGGCCCAATAAGCCCAAGGGTGGCCCAGTAAGGCCAAAGAAGGCCCAGTAAGGCCAAAGGGAAGGCCCAACAAGGCTAGGGTAGGCCCGATGAGACCAAGGTAGGCCCAATGGTATTTAAGAGGCCCAATTGGATAAATCAAGCTTGAAACTAGTTCAATTGTTCCGTTTAGTGACAATTAGGAATTTTGAGTTCAATTTGGTAAACCGAAATATTATGTTTTTGTTAGAAATCAAATTCAAAGATTTGGAAAATATTGAAATCATTTTCAATACATTTTAACTGTTAAGTTTAGGTTAGTAATTGATTTAAAGATCCAATTTTGACTATGGAGGTCAAAATTCGAATGGGGATTATCAATTAAATTCGGAATTGTGGTCATTATGTTTAAATTGATTGAATAAACCTTTCAATCATCATCTATTGATGATTATTAACAGAGGCCATACGTTATTGGTTCATTAAGTGATCGAATTTAAACCAATTAAGGACCAAAAGTCGTAACCGAAACCTTTCAAGATCAAAATCAATTGTCCCAATCATAATTCGCAAAATCAAAACTTTAGAACCTCTATTCGGCACTCTCAGAACCTATTCCATATCACAATTCGAAGCAGCAAGTTCTGGATTGAAGGACACAATCGAGATTTGGCCGAAGTTCAACCTAGAAGAAGAGATATATCAATTCGTCCACAAATCAAGTAAGTTTTCGTTCTAACACCTTCTAAAACAACCGACTAAGATAATCCCTATGTTAATTCGGGGTTCCAATATCGAATTGATCATGAACGACAATTAGGGTTCTAAGTAGAAACGGTTTTGGGGATTTTTATACAAATGAGTTCTAAAATCGAATTAAATGATATAGAAAGCTTCATAAGTGATCGATTAAGGTTAATGATAGGTTAATTTCATCAAAACAGTTCGAATTGGTGGTTTTCGATTCTAGGGTTCATAATGGGAAGACGATTTGGGGATTTTGATTCAAAAGAGTTTAAGAATGAAATTGAATGTTATAGATAGTTTCAGAATAGGCCAATTGAAATGAATCCCATGTTAATTTCAACAAAATATAACGAATTGGTTAATTTCGAGTTATAGGATTTATAGAAATAGCGAAGTTGGGGATTTCGTTATAATTGGGTTTGATTTTTGAATTAAACACTGTGGAGTGGGTCGACAATCTCTGAGTAGCATAAACCCTATGAGTATGGAAAATTTTGATTATCAATTCAACCAATTAGAATTGGGATTAAACGAATTCGAGTTCGAATGTGATTAAGAACGATCTAGTCATTTAAATGAAACTAAACTTCAAATTAAAACCACCTGGAGGCTCGGTTGGGTTTCTGGAACAGTAGCCCTAAGGTTTAGGGATCGAACTAGGCTGAATCATGGGTCAATTTGGGGCTCAGATGGTTCGGTTAAAGAACAAAAGGGAATCAGGGAGTTTAAGGTTAAAAATATTTTTTTTGGATTCTGGTTGCAAATGTTGAAGGAGTGCGACTGGTAGGGACTGTGTGTGTGTGTGTGGGAGGTCATGGGTTCGACCCCATGCCTCACCAAATTTTTGAATTAAAACCTATTTTTAGTATTCTAAGCATAACTTTCTCGTTCTAACTCCGAATTGATCCGTTCAAGTTGCGTTGGAACCGTAACGAAGTCCCGAACACATTAGAATAATAAAATCTATATTTTAGTCCGAAAACGAAATCGCGTATAATTATGATTATTTAAATAAAATCAAATATGATTTTATTTAAACGATTTCAAAGGCACGAGTACTTTCGTATGTATATTTCTGACACTTTAACATACGTATGTTGATACGTATGTGATTTCAAACACAAAAATGATATCTCGAATAACACTAGGTTATTGTTTAAACACAGATTCTTCGTAGAAGGATTTCTTACACGAGCTTTTAGTGTGTGATCATTCTGCTATTACCAAAGGTGCGTACACGGCCCCTTTCTTATTTTAAACTGTTTTGGGGGAGAAAACATGTGCAACAAACTGTTTTTAGATACATATCACTTGCATGAGTTAGCTGTTTACATTATGTGAAAACATATCAACTTGAAAGTCCTTACACACCTAGAACCGTTTAGTTTGCTGTAATGCAAAGCGTGGTAGTTGGAAATAGATCTATTAGGTTTGACAAACCTCACCTGGTAGATGGGATCTACGCAGGTGTTTGACTGACCAAACACAATTTTACTATTGTTGTGATAGACAATAGTGGCAAGGCGAAAACATGCTATAGCATGGCAATCCGTCAGCTTCGGTGTCGAACACTTATGTAAATAGTTTATATGACTAGCTATCATGACTGTGCATGTGTGATTATGTTATCTACAACTTGTTATTCAAACTGCTGTTTTGAACATTGTGATTATTTAAAACCTGTGTTATGCACCAACCTTTGTGTTGACTTGATTTGCATGTTTTCTCAGGATGCTAAGGCGCGCGTTAAAGCTGGCATGGACTAGGAGATAGAGTCTCATGCATTATAAACACTTTGAATATTTGAATTTGAACATTTAAGTATTTTGTTTTGTAATATTTACTTTTCAACTGTTTATGGTTTTTAAACGCTTCCGCAACTTTTATAAACTCTGAATGTTATGTTTTAAAGACCAAAGTATGTTTTGAAATTCATATAGAGGTCTTCGCTATGTCTAATGATCTGAGATCCTGGTTTGTCACGTTCCCAAACGGTATGATTCCGTTAGTTGAAAATTGGGGGTGTGACAATTATATATAACGTGGTCCGTGATTTTACACGGATCATTATACCCCTTACCCATATTACACGTGGCGCATTCTGGTGGCTTCCTACGCTTCTCACGTTAATTTCTTTTGTACAATAACCGGCCCATATATATATATATATATACATACATACACATATAGGGAAAAGATATTTTAAAAAGACTAAAAACTTTAAAATGCCTAAAAATGATTCTTAAATCGTTAATAACCGACTCATACGAACTCCAATTTAACTCATTTAACTTGCGTTAGAACCGACTTATTGAACCCAATTTAACACCCCACCCTCACCCCTGCCCACAAAAGCCAAAACCCCCCACCCACCACCACCCCTCCCCCAAAAGCCTAAACCCCTCACCAAACCCCCCCCCCCCCAATCCTAAACCCCCATCCCCACCCCCACCCCCAAAAACCTAACCCCCACTCTCCCACACCACCCCCCCAAAAACCTAACCTTACCCCCCACCCCTCCCTCCAAAAAACCTAAATCCTAAAACTATACCATAAAAGCTAAATCCTATGGTTAAAATACTAAATCCTAAAATATAAATTCTAAAAGCTAAACCCTAAAAGCTAAGAACGTAGAGTTCGACGAGACGGTTCTAACACCGCCGGAATGTGTCAAATCAGAGTTCGTATGAGCCGGTTATGAGCGTTTTATATATATATATATATATATATATGATTCGGTTCTTTTAAAAATCCTCTTTAATTGTGGTAACCCAAATAACTCTCACATGATCAACCCAAATCTTTGGTTTTTTTTCATGAGCTTTATTATACATGTACAAGATTATGTTCTTTTATGTATATGAGTTAATTCACGAGCGTACGCGAAATTGCACTAGTGTAAAATTTTGACAAATTTTAAATGTTATGAAAAATGCCAAAACTTTACAATAGTGCAATTTCGCGTACACTCGTAAATTAGCTCATACACATAAAACAACATAGTGTTGCACTAGTGTAATAAAGGTCGTAAAAAAACCAAAGATTTGGGTTAATCTTGTGAGAGTTATTTGGGTTACCACAACTAAAGTAGGTTAACAATGGATCTGTCCCCTATATATATATGTTTCGGTCTAAAGTTAACTGGGAGAAGTAGTAACGTTTTGGTTGTTTGAGGAGCATATAATGGACAACCTTAAGGTACACGGAAAGATAATAATACTTCCTGCTTTCAAGTCCATTTTATTCTCCAAAAGTTAGCGCCCTCCTCAAGATCAAGATCATTTCATGGTAACATATGAATCTTTCTTTGCTCTTAATGAATCTTTCTTTGAATTCAAACATACCTATCACACCTCGTGCCGGCAGGCTTTATCGAATTTCCCATCGGGCGGAATAGTCCCAGGAGATTGTGTTCATAGCACATGATAAATATAACGAGAAAACTAAAACTAATATTCAATAATAATTACAAAATTAAATTACATCGGTTCGAGTTCAATAATTTAACCATGTCATCTACCAAAAGACATGAATTCAACCTATGTTGTCCTATGCAAGATCTGCAAAAAGGTATTGATTCACATGATGTCACAAGACAAATGCACAAAAACTAGTAGGTCCTCAAACTAAGCCACCTAGTTAGTATCTTGCTTCCTGTGACTAAACATGTTCATCACCTAAAAAGAACATGCGAAAACAAGTCAACCTAGTTAGGGCATACATAGGGTCAAGCCCAGCCGCCAGCCCACCACGCCCTTGACAAGACACAATCATGTCCTTAATGGAAATTAAGGCTTCCACTCTGCACACATCCTCAATTCCCAACATTTGTCACTTACCCGAGATGTTTTGATATATGAGTTAACAACTAGTTGTAAGAAAGGCACTAGTTTTTAAGAAAACCAAGAAAACTCCCAACCAATCAAATAATTTTGATATTTTTTATTTTTTTAGTTGAAAAGGACACAACAGTAATTTTTCACAATTATTAATTAATTAATTTGTATTTTATTTATTTAATTCCTTTTTTAATTATTCATCATTAATGAGGATCTAAACGTTCACAATAACTGAATCAAAAACTTAAATCGTTGATTTTTTATTTAGGGTTCATACAAAATTAAGATTCATATCAATTAAAATCAAGATCCCGACTACATTTTGACAAGCATATCATATTGAATTCTTCGAATTTACAGATTCTTTACTGGGTTATAGTGTTCGAACATATAAAAAAAATCCGAAAAATCAAGAATCGTGGCATTAAAGGAATCTGATTCAGTATATATTTGATGGAATTGGATTCTTAAATGATAATTGTACAATAATCAGATCGATTTATGCAATTTGTTAGGTTTCAGTTCGTGTTTTATATGTTTATATGAAACAGGGAGTCGTTTTCTGAACAGGGGGTTCGAATATAGCATACTTTTTTGCTCGAAATGGATTGTTCTAACGCTGAAATGAATTCGGATAGCATGAACGATCTACAATTGAATGATAGAGCAGATCAACATGGAACCCACAGTGAAGATCATTCTAATTTAATCAGCCAAGTAGATAAATTTTATCAAATGACAGTCATTTCTGATGTTCAACAAGGTATTGGCACTTTATATATGTATTACAATTTAGAATCAATGTTTTTAGTTATTCATTAATGTTTTTTTGGTTGTTGAATAGACGTAACTCTCTGGAATTTTTACAGTGATAGTAGTAGAAGATACACTTTCCTTTTTTTAAAGAAAACATTAAAATTGTATTAATACACATGTATGATTTTTCATATTGTTACAGCGCAAGTAACAGAAGACGTTGGTTTAGGCAATCGAACATAGCAAAATTCAGACATGATAGGCATTCACAGAGTTGAACAAGATGGTATTACACTTTAAAGATTATATATATTGTTTTCTCATTACATGTAAGTTGATTACGTATATGTAATAAAATCAAGTTTGTTACAAACATTGAATTAGTAAAATGACATGCACGTAACTAAAATGACCACACTTATTTTTTAAACATTTATATTGAATTAGTACAAAAAATATTAACTTGATATTTGTTACAGCCCAAGGAGTAGAAGATGTCAATAGACATAATATGGAACATGGTCGTCCTCCATATCTAACCGATGTTGAACACAAAGGTATTATAAATGTGATGAATTTAATATATACATCTATCAGACAAAATGCATTTTTGTTTAACTCGATAATTTTTGTTTTTTTTCAAGATACTGTTTGTAGTACTGTTTTTGTTTCTCTGAATGGTACAAGATATTGGATACCCATTCTAAACATTATGTTCAAACCGTCTGTTGGGAGTGTTTTTTTTGAAATGGGAGGATGTTGTAACAATGTACGAGGCTTATGCCCAACAAGCAGGGTTTTGCACTCTGTTAGGTGTTATGAAAAAAAGGCGGCCGGAGTAATCACACATAGGTACATGATGTGTTCAAAAACACGTAAACCTAATAATCTTACATAAACCCAAGTTACATATATGTAACTACATTATATATATATATATTTGATGTTCTATGATTACACATATGTAATAAACATACATATAAACTAGCTTGCGTATTTTTGTACATATCATTTGATTACACATGTGCAATCATTCACATAACAACAACAAAAAAAAACCAACTCACATCATATGATCAAATATGTAACAACACATATATAAGAAGAAAGAGTCTATAAGTTTTTTATAAGAATATTAGAAACTAGAGAATCAATTTTTACTAAATAAGAAAGTAAAAAGGTGGCAATAGACCCTGGTTGCAGGCCTTAATTCAACATGTGCTTTCTGATGCGTGATGGTTGTGCTTCTGTCAAACAAAGAGTGGTTGATGGTGATCGTTGTGAGACTTTAAGGCGGTGGATTTCTTCCTAAAGTGATGATAATACAATGAACTAATTTTCCTATATAAATATGATGATTACGTAAATAATTACGTATATGTAATCATACCTAGTGTAAATACAATGATTAAGAACAACACGTGTAAGTACATAAGTAACATGATTGTGTATATGTAAGTACACACATACATCAACAAGATAAGACTGAGTCTATTATACAAGATGCAATGTTCAGGATGGTAACAACGAAACAGGGAACAATAAACCAGTAAAAATGTACACGTGTACAACACATCAATGCGAAATAGGAAATCTGATTTCATTTAAAAAATCTGTATTTTTTTATTTAAAAAAACTATATTTTTTATCCAAAGCATTTAATTACATTTATGTAATCATATATTTGGTTACATATATGTAACAATATTTGTTACTAATATTAATTAATACATTCATACATGTAAGCATAGAGTAAAATTTTTACGTATATGTAAATATATGTGTAATTTGAAGTTTTAAAAAAATAAACCAAATGCAAACTAGATACGAACACATATTCAAAAACTAGATACGGAACTGGAATGTTCAACCAATACAAACATAATAATAAGAAGATAGGTGATATCAAAACATAAATTAAAACCCAACTAACAAATCCGATTACTTTTCATTAGACACCTATGATTATCGAAAACTAATAAAGTCCCACACATATTATAAACGATGTTACTTTTGAACCGCTAGAGGCAAGTACTACCACTGAAATCACTGCTTCTTTCCCTTCTTTTTATCTTTTGTCATCAACAGTCATGACCATTTATTATTTGAATCATTATAATAACAAGAACATCAATCTGATAATAATGATAATTTAGGGGGAATTTATTAAGAAACTAAGTTTAAACGAAATTAATATATAGTTTTATATCCATTAGTTAATTTGATAATGGTTATTACTGTAACTTAGAAAGCAGCTAACTTGAACAAGAAAGTGGTGTAGCCGCTGCAATTTGGTGGTCATTATATCTTCTTTTCTCATAGCTGATCCCCTTAGATCAAGTACATATTTACTAAAACAACCTTTTGAAATAAAAGAAAATGAAATACATGTAAATATTTTTGATTGGTTGAAAGAAGTTTTATTGATTTTCTAAAAAAAGAGTGGTTTTTCATATGAACCCTCCTCTATATATACATGTATGTACGTCCACATGTATGCATGTATGTATGTATGTATGGATGCATGCATGTATGTATGTGTGTGTGTATGTATGTATGTATGTGTATGTGTGTGTATCTTGAATGATAGAGGATCTTCATGTCACACCCCGACCAACGAAGGAATATGTAGGGGCGCGAGTTTGATTGGTCAAAAGCTCATGGTGCTATGATTAAGTTGAAGTATTTACACATCCATATTAAATAAAATGCAAACATTCATTCATTCATTCAACCAAACAATTATTCATTACAAACATTCAAATTCAAATACAAAGAAATAAATAACATTGTTTAAATTTAACTAGGTCCAATACTAAGTCTTCCTCCTTGTTCTTCATCTTATCATGTTACATATGTAAAATAAAGGTCAACTATTTGCATAGTTGGTGAGCAATTGTATAGTTTGATAAACACTTAAAAATGATTCAAAACTATTAAACTAGATAGAACTAGATTTAAAGCATATGTAAATTTCAAGTAGCACAAAATAATAATCCAAACAAATGATCTTACAAAGCTTAAATCAAGACTAGCTAGGTATTTAACTTAAACAATGTAAATCATAATGTTTATGTAAGTGGTTGTGTACATGTCACCTTTTTGACACAAAGACATAAGTCATTGCGAAGAATGTAGCAACATTCTTAGGCTGCTATGCGCTAGTATATGTTTGATGTATGAAACGTCTTCTAACCTAATTCCCACATAGCAATTAGCACATAAGTTCACATAACATCTAAATCATGTCTACTAAGCTTAAGAGTTTGCATCATGTATATGTTTTTGACTATATGAATATGTTTTTTGTATAAGACATATGTAACATCCCAAAAAGTTACAAAATGTAAAAAGGGAGTAAGAATTAACTCACTTGTATTATGTCTAATCCTTGATCAAATGTTTCTTGTGTTTGTATAAGGAAAAACTAGCAATATTTCCCTAATGTTTATGAATAGCACATGTCTTAGTCTATGTTCAAAAGTATGCCTAAAGTTCAAATGCTTGCCTAAAAATCTATGGCTTCTATGGAATCTCTAATGTTCTAACATTGATAATGTGTACTAGTCTTAGAATAATAGATTTAGGAATATTTTATTATCATTTAATATTAAATATTCTCCATTGTATAAATAATAAATAAATTGGAATGCTTTTAATATTCCCTTTATTTATTATAAACTTCTAAGAATAATTGTTTGGGAATATTTAATTATTCTAATTAAATATTCTTATTTGTATAAAATAAATATATTAGAATATTTTTAATATTCCATTTATTTATTATACAAAGTTTATGAATATAAAGTTGTACCCCAATGATCATAGTTTAGTTTGTTAGAATTTATTTATATAGAATAATTAAATTATTCTATATAATATTTATTGTTTAAAAGGTTTTGAAAATAATTTATTGAATAAATTTTTTTAATAATATTCATTGTGAATCTTTTGTAATTTATAAAAATTAATTTTCAAATCATTTTATATAATTACAAGTTATAAGTGTCACAGCCTTGTCATTACGGAAGCGCATGGTGTGACTTTAAAGGTTTCACAGTCATAGTTTACAACAAAGCACATATGTTTCTATATTACACAACCACGTAACAACTACATTAGCCACAAGTCTAATGTAATAAAAGTTATAACTGATTTTCACATATTTCTATTACATTATATGTCACATTGTTAGAGTTTAATTCTCATAGACTATACTACTTATATTCAAAGTTGAGCTCCTAGCTCCACCCCTGTGTCGTTATGCATATGAGAAAACATGATTTTTAACAATCATCATATCGCTGGTGAGTTCACAAGTTTTAGAATTTCAAAATGTATGTAATGTATCTAATCAAATCAAGTATTTTCATCAAAGTGTTAAATAATATTCATGTCCCAAACTGGGTGTAAAACATTGGTATCTAGTGCGAACATGGTTCCTTCCAACAATGTAGTGTTTAGCCTCGACCAACTGTCCAATTATAACTTGTGGGCTCCCATAACCGAGCTGACGAGTTCAATTGCCCCTTCCTAATGTCCTTGTCGCAAAACATTGTGTGTTTTAGCCTTATTGAGCGCCCGCTCGACATCTGGTCATGGTTTTAGCGACGAACCATGGGCGTAGATTTTTGGTCACTAATAGAATCTATGCTCAATAATCACGCTCCCCCCACGATTAACGGTTACATAATAGGGGACTTAGTTTAAAATGTGTAACCAGTGAAATAATGACAAGTTTGGTCGTATTTTTCGCCCCACTATCACATGTTTCAACCAAATGTTTTACAACACTTTCATTTTCATGTTTCACAGAGTGTTTCAAAAGTGTTTCAATTTCACATGATGCAAATCAGTTTTCATGTTTCACAAAATGCATCAAAAGCGTTTCAAAGTTTCACCTGATCCAACCAAGTTTCATGATTCACAAAATGCATCAGAAGTATTTCAAAGTTTTCCAATAATCATTATGTTTCAAATGTGTATTTATGTTTTCTCATCCCTCGAGTCTCAAAAGCCAAATTACAGGAAAAGGGGTTCGTGAACTCACCTGAGTTGATTCAAATCAATAAACAGCGCACACCGTTCGTATCACTAGTTCTTGGACTCTAAATCTGTAATTGATTAGAGTTCTATGAGTTATTTATGCTTAATTTGACTATCAAAAATTTCCTTGATGTTCAATGCCAAGGACATTACAACTTGAGTTATCAATCTTACCTTAAATGCTTAATCAGTTTCCTTAACTTAATAGCGCACAGAGTTTGTTAACTAAGAACCTGTAATGATTTAAGTTCTTATTAAGAGATTGACTACTCATTGGATTAATAAGGACATTCTCAGATTAACCAAATAGGTATTGTTGTTGATCATATCACCGAAACAGTTTCTCGATGGATTTCGGGTTAAGGAATAGTCAATCCTTGTTATTGATCATTATATTTGATGAAACATAGGAATATCATATTGGAATAGGTTTAATAACCATATTCAATATACTAATTTGTATGTTAACATAAACATTAGATTGTTATTCCAATGATTGTCCTAACTTCCTGTTATTAACTTCAAACACTTGGATCTGATCAAGCATTTCAAGGAATGATCAAGACAATCACAACCATTTTTATAATCAAATGGTTAAAACCATCATGATTCATAGTATGATTTCAAGATAATCGGACATCATAACAGATCAAAACAAGGATTCCACCATTAACATATCGAGTTCTTCGTTTCTAACTATTCCTAGCCATCATCTAGGAAATAATCAACAACAATAACCATTGCATTGCGTTCAAAAACTAGATCTAATCCATACATTATCAAACTAGTAGGAGAGATAGAATCGTTACCCTTTCGAATGTATCTTCGGTTGAAAAACGACAATCGGGTGTTGCAAAAACGACCCTTAGCTTGATTATGATGAGTTTACAGCTTGATCACACTGATTTGGTGGTTTAAGATCATCAAAATTGCCTGTGAAGGTTTAAAGTTTGAAGAAGAAAGAAGAAAAATAATTCTGCTTGGAAATCTAATGATTCTTACTGATATATTTGAACTGACCTACCTTCGCGTGCTGCCAAGGAGGCTTGATTGGGGCTTGGCGTACCACAAAGGAATCCAGAGTTCTCAGATATTTTGGGCTCTTCGCGTACCACCAAGGATACTCAAAATAGCCTCGGTGTACCGCAAAGAGTTCCGGAACAAGATATTTTCGAATTTTTCTTGTTTTTACGTTTCCAGAAAATCAGGAACTCGGTTTTTCGTACCGTTTTCACCGACGCTTACGATTTTTTATTTTTCGCGATTTTATGTTTCAATTTTGTTAATCTTAATAAAACTTAGTTAAAACTAATGCACAAAATCTTAACCTGGAAATTGCGAATTGTCACAATAAGGTTAATGATTTATGTTTTAGAAAAACTTATTCAATTATTGATTATAAAATTTATAATTGATTACTTTGTTAATAAAATCCTTAATTAGAATTTACAAATGTAGGACCTAAGAAACCCTCAGAAACACCTCGGTTCCTTGAGAGATCTGCTCGACAGCCCTTGAATAGTGCCGAATCCTATTCAAGGGTTTTCCAATTGAAATCACCATTCCGTGCGGACACAATGATGTAGAATCAACATTTTGATTGAAATCGAAGCACCACGGGGTGAGAAACGAACTTGGAAGGGAAGGAACGACTCTAAACCCTAGGAGGATGACTTGGGCGTTCAGGGGTCAGAGGAATGACTGAAAAGTTATTGAAACATTCTGTTTGCAGTCCTATATATTGTCTGAGCTCATTCGGCCGAATGAATGGTGCGAAGCACTCATTCGGGAGAAAGGCTCAGCCGAATGGGCTAGTCAACCGAATGAGTCATGCGAGTGACTCATTCGTTCGCCTCAGCCATTCGCTAGGCGTTCATTCATGCGAAAGGACTCATTCTTAGGAACCACTAGCACGAATGGTTCAGAAACATAGTTAAAGTTAAAGTCAAACAACGTTAATCATATAAAACTTGAATAAACATAAACAAACGATATATAATAAACGATTTCATTACTGATATAAACTTTATACAATCCAAGTCATACAAAATACAGAACTAGGGACATTCTATGCGCTAACATACTCCCCCTTGGACCTAGTTCTTCACTTATTAGCACTTTTCTTGAGATATTTATCTGAAATAGACTTCCATGTTGTCATTCTTGAATTCTGTCCCGCAAATGAACGGTGTTGCTGAGCGAAAGAACAGGACTTTGATAGAGGCTGCTAGGACAATGCTTGCTGATTCTTCTCTTCCAGTTCAGTTTTGGAATGAGGCTATAGCAAATGCTTGTTACACTTTGAATCGGGTTTTGATAGTGAAGAGGCATGGGAAAACTTGCTTTGAACTGCTTCATAACAGAAAGCCAAATCTTAAGTATCTTGAACCTTTCGGTGCACCATGCACTATGCTTAAGAAACACGAGCAGGGCAAGTTCAATGAGAAAGTGGAAGAAGGGTATTTTCTTGGGTACAGCACTCCAAATAAAAGGGTTTATAATAGAGCAACACAGAATGTAGAGGAGTGGTACCATGTTGATGTTCAGAAATATTCTATGCCCCCACCAGGAAAAGGGCCAGACTCGATGTTTGATTATTCGGGTCTCTTTGATTCTTTCAATATGCCTCCCATGTACTTAGATGAAGATGTTGCGGTTCAAATGTTATATGATGTACAAAGTGCACCTAATGAACCCATACCACCTTCATCCACTTCAATTCCCATAGTACAGACAAATAATGACAGCTCAGACACTGATGAAAACACTGCTCCACCAGTTGCCCCAGAACAAAATGTTGATGATCTTGTACCAGATCTTGAGGATTTGAATTTGAACAATCTAGATCCACAGGTTGAGGTTCCTCCCCATCCGGTTGGAAGAATTAATCATATCATCCTCAAGAGAACATAATTGGGAGTCCATTAGATGGAGTTAAGACCAGAAATCAGCTTTCTTCAGGGGGACTTGCTGACATTCTTGATTTTGCAGATGTAAGCTTTTGTGCTCATTCCTGTTTTATCTCTCAGGTGGAACCACGAACTGTCACTGTGGCTTTAAAGGAAGAATCATGGGTTGATGCCATGCAAGAAGAACTGCTGCAATTTAAGAAGTTAGGTGTCTGGCAACTTGTTGACAGACTGAAAGGTACAAAAGTCATTGGCACTAGATGGGTTCTTCGTTGCAAGAAAGATGATCATGGAATCATTGTACGAAACAAGGCACGTCTGGTTGTTCAAGGATTTAGACAGATTGAAGGTTTGGATTACAATGAAGTGTTTGCACCGGTTGCTCGACTTGAAGTAATTTGTATTTTCTTGGCATATGCATCCTTCAAAAAGTTTAAAGTTTATCAAATGGATGTCAAGAGTGCATTTCTTCATGGTGTGATTAGTGAAATAGTGTATGTCAGTCAACCTCCCGGGTTTGAAGATCCATTGCATCGAGACCAAGTCTACAAGCTAGACAAGGCTTTATATGGATTGCATCAAGCGCCGCGAGCATGGTATGAGACACTGTCTACTCACCTTCTGAGCAACGGATTCAGAAGAGGTGTCATTGACTGTACACTGTTCATTCGAGAAAAGGATGGTGATCTACTCTTGGTACAAGTTTATGTGGACGATATAATTTTTGGTTCAACAAATGATGGTCTGTGCAAAGAGTTTGAGAAGGTTATGATAGAGAAGTTAGAGATGAGCTCAATGGGAGAGATGAAATTTTTTCTGGGATTACAAGTGGATCAGTCTGAGGCAGGAATATTTATTCATCAGACCAAATATGTTGGTAATATACTGTGCCAGTTCAGTATGTCAGATGCAAAACCTGCTGGTACCCAACTGGCTGTTAATCACGGGATTACACCAGATGAAAAGGGGGAGTTAATTGATGCCACTCTATACCGAGGAATGATTGGCTCTCTTATGTATCTTACTGCTTCTCGGCCAGACATCATGTTCGCCACATGCTTGTGTGCACGTTATCAATCAAAAC
The DNA here is from genome assembly GCA_009363875.1 of Mikania micrantha. Lineage (NCBI taxonomy): Eukaryota > Viridiplantae > Streptophyta > Magnoliopsida > Asterales > Asteraceae > Mikania > Mikania micrantha. The sequence goes on along the minus strand of CM018691.1, from coordinate 51,669,653 downwards.
CAAGAGTGTCTCATCTGATTGCTGTGAAAAGGATTATGCGTTATCTGAAGGGTACACCGGATCTTGGTTTATGGTACCCTAATGATGATAATTTTGAGCTTACTGCATACAGTGACTCGGATTATGGCGGATGCAAGAGAGACTTCAAGTCAACATCGGCGGGATGTCAGTTCTTTGGAACCCGATTAGTTACCTGGCAGTGCAAGAAGCAGACGTCGGTGTCTACTTCAACCTGTGAAGCTGAATACATTGCTGCTGCTAGTTGTTGTTCTCAGATTATCTGGATCCAACAGCAACTCAGGGACTATGGGTTACACTTTTCTAACACTCCAATATATGTTGACAACACTGCTGCCATAGCTGTCACTAAAAATCCTGTTCAGCACTCGAAAACAAAACACATCGACATAAAATATCACTTCATACGTGATTGTTATGAAAAGAAACTAATCGATGTTGTTAAAATTCACACCGATCACCAGAAAGCCGATCTTTTCACAAAAGCTTTTGATAAACCAAGATTTTTATATCTTTTATCGGCTAATGGTGTTTTCCAAAAGGATGAAGTCCTACCTTCATCTGAATCTCACAAATGATCATCACTTTTCTTAGTTAGTTTTTTTTGATTTATTTCTTTATTTCATTTGCTTCTCTTGTTTATTTCCTTTTCTTAATCAAAAACTCAAAAAGATTTTCTGTTTTAGGTTTTTAGGAGGAGATAGTAGCTAAATTGAAAAACCAAAAACATCTGAAAAATTTAAATATACAAAAACAGTAGAAAAAGTATAAAAAAAATTGAGAAGGTCTTCTTTGAAAAATTAATACATTAATCTTTCATGTCCTAAAAGTGTTAGTGAGTGCACAAATGGAAGACATATGAGAAGTGTGAGCTGATGTACTGATAGGCTGACTTTACAAAATGAATAAACAATTTTGTGAATACTTACAAAATCTGATTTGTGGGATCTGTTTTTGAAAGACAGTTAAAGTGAGAAATAGTTTATGAATCAAATCAGGCATACACCTGTTATCATTAGATCCAATAAGGTTTCCAATGATTCATGAATTCAAAGTCTGTACACGTGCCATATTGCTGGGACGAACCTAGCTGAAGCCGTCCATTCATATGAGAATGATTGAATAAAAATAAAAAGAATAAGAAAATCAAGCTGGTATTAAGCTTGTGAAAAATAAAAAAAAAGTTCGATTCCATACACGTGCCATATTACTAGGACGAACCTAGTTGAAGCCGTCCATTTGGATAGAACAAGTCAAGCATGTCAACATAGATCTGTATACATGCCAAATTACTGGGACGAACCTAGTTGAATCCGTCCATGAGAATGTGTTGGTCATGTGAGACAAATCAAAAGGAAAAATACAAAAAGAAAATAAATTAGAACCTTATAGAATTTATGATGCTGGGTATTAAGTTGTGCGGAGATGAGTTACAAACTGATTTCAAACCTTTGCTGAAAAGATAAAACGGGTAACTCAGTCAGAAAACATAAGTGATCATCAAATGAGTTTGATAATTTTGTATTGTAAAGCTTAAAGTGGACAGATATATCAGTAATCAGATCATAAGTCAAAAGTGTCTGAAATGAATCATTCAGTGATGCTGATGTGATGTGATTAGGTGTATTGTAAATTTCTCAATAGACTTCTCACAAAAATATGTGTTTAATTGTTTTTAGTTGTTAGTTGTACAGTTGTTTTTTGTTTCAGAAAATTACAAAAAGATTTTATTTTTTCCATTTCAGTTTAGGTGATCATTTGTAGGTTCAGATGTATATCTCATCTGAATCCTGAACCAACCAGACATATCTTCATAATTGGCATAATTCTTAACAGATCAAAAAGTTGAAAATTTTGAAGTCAAGTTATGTTTTTGTAAAGTGCTTTATCTCATTTGTATGAATGAATGGTGAGTATGAATCATTCGACCGAATGAAATTCATACGGCGAATAATTCATTCGGCCGAATCAACATAAGCCGAAAGAAGTCAGTCGCTTAGCTCATTCGGCGAATGAAGTCTGTGAGTGAAGGTCATTCGGGGAATGACTTTGGGGCAGAAAGAGTTCATTCGCCGGTTTCATTCGGCGAATGACTCAACCTATATAAGCATTCAATCGGCCAAACTACCTCATTCTCCAAGAACTCTCATTCGCCTAACTGTGTGAACCCCATTCGCCCGAATAACTTCTCTCTTCAGTCGTTCATTTTCTCTTGATTTCTTTCGTCCCAGCTTCTGATAATCTTGTTTCTCATCATCTCAGGTACATGGGGATCAAGAATCGTCGAATTTTGACCGCTGAATCCTTCAATACAGTTTAAATTTTAGGGTTTTAGGGTTTACATAATCTCCCTTTCAATAAATTGTCTAAGTGGACTTAAAATCACATTCGACATGTTTCAAACTTGTTAGTCGGTGGTTTCTGAGTATGTTGGTATAATCTTTATGAACTGATTTGAGAATTTTGTCAAAAGGGATTCGAATATGAACAGACAGCCGAATGACGCCATTCGGCGAATGGCTCATTCGATGAATGAAGTTTTTTCGACGAATGACTCATTCGGAGAATGAGATTTATTTGACAAATGACTCATTCGGCGAATGAAGCCATTCGACAAATAAATTCGACCAAGGGTCATTCGTCCAAATTAACCTCATTCGGCAAATCAGTTTAAAATGATTCTTTGTTCTGATTTCTGATCTGCGTTTTGTATCTTATGCAATTGAACTGTTCTAACAAGTTTTTATCTGATTTACAGAATGGCTGGATATAAATCGGTGACGAAGAACAACATCTGCGCTCATTTGGATCTCACTACTCCAAATGCCAGACATTACTCTGAGATCATCACTTTTCTGCGACGTTCCAGGATCTTTACAGCCATATCTACTGTTCATGTGCCTTACCACTCACTTCAGCAAGATTTCTGGGCGTCTGCTGATATAGACTGCGAAGCTTAACCTACTGTGATCAGAGGAAAGGTTCTTGGGCATGATGTTGTTATCTCTGCAGATCATATTAGGAGAGTTTGTGGATTTGAAGATGAACCTGATCAGCCATACCTACTTGATCGATATTTGGTTCGTGGCTGCTTCATGAGGTGCAAGTACGAAGGTGATCTGGGAGCCGGGATCCTGAACAAGGCTTATATGTCCCCACAGTTCAAATACCTCGCTCATGTATTGATTCACTGCCTTGGATCTAGGAGAGGGGATTTTGATTATATGAGGGAGATGATACAATGTGCATTCGTTGCCCTGGTGTTGAACCGACCATTCAACTTCTCAGGGATGATCTTCACTCATATGAAGGAGAATGTGGTTTTGAAGGGAGATAAGAAGTTCTTGATGTATCCGAGATTCTTGCAGCAGTTTATCGATGCACAGCTGCCTGATCTGCCAAAGATCAATGCTGATATCATTAGGCTGGAGCACATGAATGACATCACTCTCAACAGAGTGATGTCATACAGAGGCAAAGAGAGGAAGCCTGCAACTCGATCTCTATTTGATCATCTTTCTAGACCTGATTATGTAGCACCTGTTGGTCGGAGATGGAGGCACGATGACTCTGATTCAGATATGGAGGATATAGTTGTGCCTGATGATGGTGGTGATGATGATGCTGGTGCAGGTGCTAGTGGTGCAAGTATCAGTGGTGCAGGTGGTAGTAGTGGTGGTGTTGGTGAGAGCTCAGTGGCTGTAAGCACTGTAGCTGTTAGTTTTGTTGGTGTGAGTACGGGTGTTGATTATACGACCACTACTGCTGATGTTAGCCTAGTTGAGGCTGTTGTTGTGACTACTGATGCTAGTGTGAGTACTTCTATAGCTGCTGATGAGGATGTAGATATTGATTCACTGTTGGAACTGGACTTCATGGCTACTACTACCTCCACAGTGACTACTCCTCTCGATATGACAGGAACCACATCGGTTGCTGATGAGGATGAGTCAGATGACTCAAGTGATGATGATGGTGAAGCTGGTGCTGATGAAGCTGGTAGTTCTGATTCAGAGGATACACCAGATGATGAGTTCGAGAGTGTATGGATTGGTGGGAGGTTGGTTAAGAGGAAGAGGAAACGGAGTGAAGCAGAGATGGAAGAGATTACTGATCCTTCCTTTATTCCTGAGTTTGACATCTCTTCTTCCCCTCGTTCTATTCCAGCTTCTGCAGCAGTTTCTATTGCTGCAGTTCAGTCCTCTTAATCTCCTCCTGGCAGGAGGAAGAGATCGAGGTTCCTCTTTCAGAGGAGGTCATAACTGACGACAGTTGCTACATCTACTGTTACATCAGTAGCAGCTGTCTCATTTCATCACTGACCAGGTCAAGGGCTATTCCGACTCGTGCTACTACAGCCCCTCTGACCACCTCTATATTTCAGGCTCCTGTTTTTACTGCTGCCTCTGCTGGTCCCTCCGTATCACGAGCTGACACGTTCGTACCTACTGTTTCAATTATGGATCAACTTACCACACTGAACAGTATGGTTCTTAAATTGATGGAGAGGAGCCTTGAACAGGAAAAGAAGAATAAGGAGCAGGAGTTGATTATTGCTCAACTCACTGAGCGAGTATATGAGGAAGATACTTTGCTTCTTCAGGCTGCCGATCAGAGAGCTGATCTACGGGCTCGATCAGCCCAGCAAGAAGAGCAGTTGCTAAAGTACATAGATGAGCACAACCAGCTGGCATTGACAGCCACTGGTTTCAATGAACGGATTTTGTTATTGGAAGAGGAGAATGATCGTCTTGCTGAACAAATTGAGAATCTCAAAGACAACACTCCCAGACTTGAAGGCATTGCTGCTCAATCCGATGATTCAGATTCTGAGAAAGAAAAGAAAGAGGAAGAGGAATCTGATGAGGAGAAAGTTGACTATGAAGATTCTGATAAAGATGATGATTCAGATAATGATGATCAGGACGGATCAGGAAGTGGGTCTTCTGGTTCATCAAGTTCTGATGATGATGATGATGATCAAGCCCCTTCTACATCTGAGATCCGGTCCAAGAGTGCAAATGACAAGAAGAAACAGGCTCCTCCTCCACCTCCTCCTACACAGACTGAAGAACCAGCAGCTACTGAGGAAGTAGATGTTGTGCCTGTGAGACGTCAACTGGACGAGACTCTTACTATGATTCTTGACGCTCAAGGAATCATACAGCACTCAGTTAGCTACGATAAGGAGGAGGGAGAGATTATACATTGCTTATCAAAGGAGCAAATGACAGAGTTGTTCAGGTTAAACCCTGATGAGGTTATCACTGAGGATACCTCTGTTCCTGTTACTGATGAGCCAACTCCAGAGACCTTTGATGATGTAGATGAAGTCATCCTGGAGGATATTACTGATGAAGAATACCCGAAGTATACATCAGCTGAGGAAGAGCTGCCAACATTTACTGATCAGTTTGATCAAGTTACTGAAGATCTACTGATCCGATACTTAGAAGAACAAGTTGAGGTTAGCAAAGCCGAAGCTGATGATCAAAAGAAAAGAAAAGAGGAATGGAAGGCCTACTGGGAGGTCCTGAAGAAAGAAAGCATCATGAAGTTGCCAGCTACGCACAAGAAAGTATACAGGACCAAAGGCTACAAGGTTGGAGGTCAAATTTTATGTTGGGCATACTTTCATGATCTTGGGTGCTATGCTGTGAAGAGAGAAAGAGGCATTGACTACTTCAAGCATCCTCACGATTTTAAGACGTTGCCAGGTTTTGAAGTCAATCAGTTAGCACGTTTGAGGATGCTATATAGTGAAGATTCTGGAATGTCAGCCTGGTTTTCTCGTCAGATTCAGTACGAATATAGAAAGAGATGGGTGAACTTCCAGCCCCAACAGCCTGAATGTTATTACTTACCAGAGATTGATGGAGACACCCGAAAGCACAAAGTTATCCTGAAGAGGCTTCCTCCTAAAGTTTTGAAGAAGATTCCGTTAAGGAAGATGCGACAAGACTTTATAGAGGGCTTCTGATGGTGGTACTATGATGGGCGGAGTGGAGAAGCTGTGATTGTCATGTGCAAAGATAAGAAGTGGGAAACAGAACGGATTTTTGATCCAATGTGGTTGACTAACTTGTCCCACACAGATGTCCTAGCACTGTTTCGTCATCAGATTTTCTTCGATGTACAGGACATGGTACAGGCGCTACAGTTCATGAGGGTAATCCGTCTCTGCAGTATATTCAAGATTCATGCTGGAGCAGACTAGAAAGCCATTTTTGAAAAGTACTTCAAGAAAGACACTTCCAAGGAGTGAACTAGGTCCAAGGGGGAATTTGTAGATGCATTTTATGTCCCTAGTTCAATTTTGTATTAACCATCATGTAAAGTTCAAGTTATATTAATGGAAGTTGTCTTTATATGTTGATATTAATGTTTAAATGTTGATTATATGTTTGTTTGATTTGATTTAGTAATGTTTAATGTTTAAGTATGTGTTCTGACCATTCGGGCGAATGACTCTAACGAATGAAGTCATTCGCCGAATGAACGCTCTAGCGAATGACATAGGCGAGCGAATGAGTCATTCGCCGAATGACTCATTCGACTGACTTGTCCATTCGACATAGTCATTCGCCGAATGAGCTGCTTCGGCCACTCATTCGGCCGAATGACTACAGTCTATATATACAAGTTCAAATCATTTCAAACCTAACTTTTCTGAGTCCTCATTCTTCCTAGTGCATTCCAGTGTCAAACCCTTGAAGTTTTGAGCGATTCTTACCGTCCAACTTCGATTCTCAACCCGTGGTGATCGATTCTCACTCACACGTTGATTCTACTCTCTCGATTCACCACGGTTGCTGTTGATTTCGATTGGAAAACCCTGGAATAGGATTCCGCACTATTCTAGAGGCTGTCAAGCAGATTTCTCTTGGAATCGGATTGTTTCTGAGCTCCTACAAGGTCCTACAATTATTATTAACATTAGTATTATTTTTATTATGATCACTATTATCGTTATTAATATTGTTATTATTAAAATTATTTATTATATTATTATGATTAGTATTAATAATAGTTATATTATTTTGATCTCTTAAACATTGTTAATAATTTTAAACAACCAAGCGACTTGTATTATAAACAATTTTTTTTGAAAATATACTCTATCATAAAAATTGATTGTAAACATATGGAATACAAATACATTATGAAAATTTTATGCAAAGTCATAGTTACCTTAGTTATGTACGATTGAATTATAAGTTAAACTAGATCGTGTTGGATACTATTTGGACTACATATTTATCATTTATTAGCGACGACTAGCTTATCATACAAGGCGAGTCTTCATAGCCGTTTTTTATGATTTTATTGTTTGGGGTGAAACATGTTATCAAACCTTTTAAACAGTTTATTTGAAACAAGTTTATGACATTATACATGTTGAACATTAGTTAAAATTTAGCATTGATCACCCCTAGTGACTATGATAGATCTATTGACCGGCCATTCCACTGTGTTTGATTTACCCTTCGGGGGAAGCCCACAGTGATAGTTACTAGTTCAAGCATTGCGATGCTTACCATGGTCAAACATTATTCTGTTAACATTAGTTGATCTGCTTTATTTACTAATTCAATATTGTATGTTCATATTGCTTGGTTACACATATCATAACATTTATAAACATTTATTCAACTATTTTGGTGTGTGTGCTTAAACCTGTGAAGCTTACCAACTTTATAGTTGACCTTTTTATTTAAACATGTTTCAGGTGGAAATGCTACTTAGGCCTGCAATGATATTAAATTTAGTTTTCGTATTATGTTTAGGACTTAAATGTTTGAATTATTATTTCCTTTTTGATGTAATAAATGCTTGAATTTTAAGTTTGAATTTATTATAATATATGGGTTTAATTTATTACAATAGACACCCTGTGCTTTTTGAACAATCTACACTTCATGTACGCTCCGATGATTCCGCCATTGGTCGGGGTGTTACACCAGTCATGTGCCTTGTAGCCCCACTATCAACGATCCAAGTGCTGTTAAGAGCAGCATTTGGGGAAACCTGCACAAACACAAACTATTAGTTCAATTTGGGAACCCAAGCCTTTACAGTCTTGGGTTGACCCAATGATTCTCGGATTAAGACTCCAATGCATTTTCCATCTGGGGTCACATTATCTGGAGTTTTTGAAGCTGAAGTCTCAGAAGACTTAACTTTCCAGATTGTGTTTTTGCAAAAAGAATTTTTCAAATAGATGGATGATGGTTTGGATTGTTTGACATGAACAACCTTTGGGACATCCACATTGACAACTTTCTCTTTACGCTTATCCAAAGACTTGATGGAAATGCGCTGATTTGGCTTTCTAGACATGACTTCTTTAACAAAATGCTGATTTTCTTTTCTGTGTGGTGCAACTTTCGGTCTGATCAGATGAGGACAAAATCTAGCAACATGCCCAGGTGCACCATGCTCAAAACAAGCCCGTTTATCTGAATGATAAAACTGTTTGGTTTTATAATGAGACTATTTGGCTTGAAATTTTGATTCATGATTTTTATGAAAGAATTTTTCTTTGTCTCTTCTTTCTTGAAACCCAAACCCTTTGTCCCATTAAAAACAAGATTATCAGTCTTGTCTGAACCACTTGCGTCTTTCTGATTTGAGGCCTTTACAAAAGCAACTGCTTTGTAAACTTTGAAGACATGTTTGTGTTTGATAAGATTGGGTCAACCTTTTTGACATTAGATGTTTGATTCTTAACAATGGGAAATGAAGGAGAATACCATATGTAAGTACAGTGCCATGGAATACGTAAACAAGTCAATTACATAGTGTCATATGTAATTTCTAAGCAATACGTATTAACAGATGTGTCTAATGTCTAACAGTCATAGTCTAGGCCTACAAATGCAAACCTAGTTCGCTATAACCAATGGCTCTGATACCAATCTGTCACACCCCCAATTTCAACTAACGGAATCATACCGTTTGGGAACGTGACAAACCAGGATCTCAGATCATTAGACATAGCGAAGACCTCTATATGAATTTCAAAACATTCGTTGGTCTTTAAAACATAATATTCAGAGTTTACAAAAAGTTGCGGAAGCGTTTCAAATCAAACCAATAAACTGTTGATAAGTAAAACATTACAAATCAAAATACTGAAATAATCAAATTCAAATGTTCAAAGTGTTTATAATGCATGAGACTCTATCTTCCTAGTCCATGCCAGCTGTTACGCGCGCCTTAGCGTCCTGAGAAAACATGCAAATCAAGTCAACACAAAGGTTGGTGCATAACACAGGTTTTAAATAATCATAGTGTTCAAAACATCAATTTGAATAATAAGTTGTAGATAACATAGTCACAAATGCACAGTCATGATAGCTAGTCATATAAACTATTTACATACGTGTTCGACACCGAAGCTGACTAATTGCCATGCTATAGCATGTTTTCGCCTTGCCACTATTGTCTATCACAACAATAGTAAAATGTGTTTGGTCAGTCAAACACCTGCGTAGATCCCATCTAACAGGTGAGGTTTGTCAAACCTAATAGATCTATTTTCAACTACCACGCTTTGCACTACGGCAAACTAAACGGTTCGAGGTGTGTAAGGACTTTCAAGTTGATATGTTGGCACATAATGTAAACAGATAACTCATGCAAGTGATATGTATCTAAAATAGTTTGTTGCACATGTTTTCTCCCCCAAAACAGTTTAAAATAAGAAAGGGGCCATGCTATAGCATGTTTTCGCCTTGCCACTATTGTCTATCACAACAATAGTAAAATGTGTTTGGTCAGTCAAACACCTGCGTAGATCCCATCTACCAGGTGAGGTTTGTCAAACCTAATAGATCTATTTCCAACTACCACGCTTTGCACTACGGCAAACTAAACGGTTCGAGGTGTGTAAGGACTTTCAAGTTGATATGTTGGCACATAATGTAAACAGATAACTCATGCAAGTGATATGTATCTAAAATAGTTTGTTGCACATGTTTTCTCCCCCAAAACAGTTTAAAATAAGAAAGGGGCCGTGTACGCACCTTTGATGATAGCAGAATGATCACACACTAAAAGCTCGTGAAAGAAATCCTTCTACGAAGAATCTGTGTTTAAACAATAACCTAGTGTTATTCGAATAATCGTTTTGTGCTTAAAATCACATACGTGTCAACACACGTATGTTGGATTTGCTAAAATTGCGCATACGAAAGTACGCGTGTCATTGAAATCGTTTAAATAAAATCATATTTGATTTTATTCAAATAATCGTAATTATACGCGATTTCGTGTTCGGATTAAAATATGAATTTTATCATTTCAACACGTTCGTATTCTCGTTACGGTTCCAACGCAACTTGAACGGATTAAAACGGAGTTAGAACGAGTGAAATATGGTTAAAATACTAAATAAATATTAAAAACTCAAAAACTGGTTGGGCCGGGACTCGAACCCGCGACCCTCAACACCAAACACACCACATCTACCATCTCAGCCCGCTAGGGTTTCGCAATAACCATCCGGGATTAAATCTTTTAAACCCACATGAGCTGGTTTCCCCTTTTCTTCTATAGCCGAAGCTTAAACCTCCAAATTGGTCCTCAATTCGAACCCGATCGATCTCAGAACCTTAGGGCTATTTTTCCTTAGACTTAGGCGATCCTATAGATGGTTTCAATTTGATAATCATCCTTTTAAAGCTCCAATTTATTGCATTCACAGTTTCGAACGTGAGCCCCCAAACCCATCATCTAATCCTGATAAAATCGATACTAAAATTCGAAATTAACTTAGGGCTATCCTATATCGATCCCTTCTGAGACTACAGATGTACATCAATTTGATTTTAAAACTCATATGAATTGAAATCCCCAAATCCGTTCATGCTTAGAACCCTAATTATTGAATCCACACCATTCGTTGTTAAATCACGAAATTGATAGATGGTATTCTTTAGTCGGCATCTTATGAAACTATCCATGTGATTTAATTTGAATATCAAACTCGTTTTCATGAAAACCCCCAAAACCGTTTTGTCTAAGAACCCTAGTAATCAAAGTCTATCAATTCATTGGTATTACTTTCAATTGATATGGGGATTTCGTTTAATAAATGTTTCCGAAGCTTCATGTATGGTTTAATTTGATTCTATAACCGTTTAACTCGAAAACCCCCAAATGTGTTTTCACTTAGAACCCTAGTAATCGGACATGTATAATTCGAAACTAGAATCAGAAATTGACTTAGAATTAATCTTAGTCGGCAGGTTTAGAAGGTTTAGGAGTGAAAACTTACTTGTTTTAGAGTCTAATTGAACGAATTAGTCTTGAGAGTTGATGTTCGGCCCCTCCACGATCAAGTTTCTTTCCCCCAGCTTCTCAGATAAAATTGTTGTGTGAGAAGGACTCTAAAGATACCGATTAGATGGTCTGGAGTTTCGATTTCTTGATTTATAACCCAATGATGCGAATTTGATAATAATACTAAACGGTTTCGACTTGTAACCATAATGGAAGTTTAATTCTATCAATTAATGAACTAATAACGTATGGTTGTTGTTAATAATCATCAATGTGATGATTATAACAGATTAATTTCGATTTTTACTGCCTAATGATTCGAATTCCACTTCAACTTGATAAGCCCATTCGAATTTTGACTTTTATAGTCAAAATTGATAATTAAAACATTACTTCTTATAATCAAAGTGTCTTATAACCTAATTTTATTTTATTCTAACCCTTGTACTTTGATTTCCCTTGATTTCTTGCCATAACATCACATTTCGATTACAAAGTTACACTAACAATCCCGAATTATCACTAATCGGTTAAATTGGAATACCATTGGGCTAAATTAATCCATTTGGCTTCTCAAATACCATTGGGCCTCACTGGGCCTTCCTGGGCCTACCTTGGCCTTCCCTGGGCCTACTTTGTTTACATTGGGCCTTACTTGAACTTATTGGGCCTTACTGGGCCTTTATTGGCTTATTGGGCCTACATTGGCTCTGTTGGGCCTACATAGACTTCGTTGGGCCTAATTGATCTTGTTGAGTCTTCCTTGACCTTACTGGATCTTCTTTGGCTTTACTGGGCCTTCATTGGTCTTGTTGGGCCTTCATTGGCCTTGTTGGGCCTTCATTGACCTTGTTGGCCTACGGAGGTTAACAAGGTTAACTTGAAAAGTCGGATTGTCACATCATCCCCTTGTTGAAGGAATTTTCGTCCCGAAAATTAGCAAGTGTTAAGAGTAGTTAGGAAACTACTTACGAGTTTAAATCGTACATGTTAGTGTGATTTGATCATTCTGTGTGCTTGTGTGTACTCACACACAAAGTCTAATGCTTGCAACATCACAACTCAATTGTGATCTTTCAATGTGACTGTTTGCGTGTACACTAGTTAGTTCACCTAACTGTGACTGTTTGTGTTTGATCATACTGTGTTGTGTAACCTCACACATAGTGAGTGTCTGAAACTGTTTGTACTATGCAACCCCGCACATAGCAAAGTGTATGTAACCAATGTACTATGCAACCCCGCACATAGCAAAATGTATGTAACCAATGTACTATGCAACCCCGCACATAGCAAAATGTATGTAACCAATCGTGTATGTACTACCATAACATGTAACATATGAAATGTAGCACATAAAACATATAAAATGTAATGTAGCACAAATATCTGTAACAAAATCAATTGAATAAATAAAACGTTTGTGCTTACAGTTTGAAATTTGCAGTGTTGATGTGTGAAAGCATCACATCATCCCCTTGTTGAAGGAAATTTCGTCCCGAAATTTAACGTGCGCTCTCAGTGTTAGCAGTAGATGTTTTGAATAGATGAGGATATTTCTTCATCATTTGATCTTCCCGTTCCCATGTGAATTCAGGACCACGTCTTGAATTCCATCGAACTTTGACTATTGGAATCTTGCTTTGTTTTAGTTGTTTGACCTCTCGATCCATGATTTCTGCCGGTTCTTCAATGAATCGCAGTTGTTCATCTACTTGTATTTCTTCCAACGGTACAATCAATGTCTCATCAGAAAGACATTTCTTTAAGTTCGACACATGAAACACATCATGAACTCCACTGAGTTCATCCGGTAGTTTGAGTTGGTACGCAACCGGACCAATCCTTTTCAGAATCTCAAAAGGTCCTACGTAACGTGGACTAAGCTTGCCGCGCTTGCCGAATCGTATCACACCTTTCCAAGGTGATACCTTTAGAAGAACTCGGTCACCTACTTGAAATTCCAACGGCTTGCGACGTTTGTCTGCATAACTCTTCTGTCGATCCCGAGCCGCTGCCATACGATTTCGGATTTGAACTATCTTCTCTGTTGTTTCGTGCACCAGTTCAGGACCTGTAATCTGACTGTCACCAATTTCAGCCCAGCAAACTGGTGAACGACATTTGCGACCATACAAAGCTTCAAACGGTGCTGCTTGAATGCTTGTATGATAACTATTATTGTAAGAGAATTCCACCAACGGTAAATGATTCTCCCAACTATCACCAAAATCAATTACACAAGCTCGTAACATATCCTCGAGCGTTTGAATCGTTCGTTCACTTTGACCGTCGGTCTGTGGGTGATAAGCGGTACTCATATCCAAGCGAGTCCCCAATGACTTATGAAGAGATTTCCAAAAATTGGAAGTAAACCGGGCATCCCGATCTGATATGATAGAGATTGGCACACCATGCCGTGCTACTACTTCCTTGATGTAAATGCGAGTCAATTTCTCCATCTTGTCAGTTTCTTTGATTGCTAAGAAGTGTGCAGATTTCGTTAATCGATCGACAATTACCCATATCGTATCACAACCACTCGGTGTACGGGGTAACTTAGTAATGAAATCCATCGAAATCTGTTCCCACTTCCACATCGGTATCTCTGGTTGTTGCAGTAAACCAGATGGTTTCTGATATTCAACTTTGACTTTCGAACAAGTCAAACATTTGCTAACGTACCTAGCAATATCAGCCTTCATATGAGGCCACCAATACAGTGCCTTCAAGTCATGGTACATCTTGTCTGATCCCGGATGGACTGAATATCTGGACTTGTGCGCTTCGTCCATCACGAGTTCCCTTAAACCTCCATACAAAGGTATCCACATTCGGTTAATGAAATAACGAATTCCATCAGCATTCGTATCCAACTGTTCTTCCATTCCCCGTAAAGATTCCTGTGCCAAGTTTTCCTTTTTCAAGGCCTCGGTCTGAGCACTGCGTACCTTATCAGGTAAGTCAGTGTGTATTGTCATCATAAGTGCACGAACCCGTCTTGTTGAAGTATCCTTTCTGCTTAAAGCATCGGCTACCACATTAGCCTTTCCCGGGTGATACTTAATCGCACACTCATAATCGTTCAACAATTCAACCCATCGTCGTTGCCTCATGTTAAGCTCCTTCTGATCAAAGATATGTTGCAAACTCTTATGATCAGTATAAATAGTACACTTAGTTCCATACAAGTAATGCCTCCAAATCTTTAAAGCAAAAACCACTGCTCCTAACTCCAAGTCATGAGTAGTGTAATTCTTTTCGTGTGTTCGTAGTTGTCTGGAAGCATAAGCGATCACTTTATCCCGTTGCATCAACACACATCCCAAACCCTGTCCAGATGCGTCACAATACACCGCAAAGTCTTCCGTTCCTTCCGGTAAGGACAGAATCGGTGCACTGCAGAGCTTCTGTTTCAATAACTGGAATGCAGCTTCCTGTTTATCCGTCCAGTTATACTTTGTTCCCTTGTGCGTCAGAGCTGTAAGTGGTTGAGCGATCTTTGAGAAACCCTCAATGAATCGTCGATAATAACCCGCCAAACCAAGGAATTGTCGTACCTCGGTAGGGGTCTTTGGTGCTTCCCGATTCTTAATCGCCTCAATCTTTGCTGGATCAACATGTATACCCTTTTCATTAACTATATGACCCAAGAACTGTACTTCTCGCATCCAGAAATCACATTTCGAGAACTTAGCATACAGTTGTTCTTGTTTCAATAGCTCTAGCAGTAATCGAAGATGTTCAGCATGTTCCTCCTCAGACTTTGAATAGATGAGAATGTCATCAATGAAAACAATGACAAACTTATCAAGATAAGGTTTACAAACACGATTCATGAGATCCATGAATACAGCTGGAGCGTTTGTCAACCCAAATGGCATGACCAAGAACTCATAATGGCCATAGCGCGTCCTGAATGCTGTCTTCGGAATATCCTCCTCCTGGACTCTTAGTTGATGATAACCCGACCTGAGATCAATCTTCGAGTAGTAACTCGAACCTTGCAACTGATCGAACAGATCGTCAATCCTGGGTAACGGATACCGGTTCTTGATAGTAACCTTATTCAACTCCCGGTAATCAATACACATACGGAAAGTCCCGTCCTTCTTCTTTACAAACAATACTGGAGCTCCCCATGGTGAAAAACTAGGTCGTATGAAACCCTTATCCAACAATTCTTGCAATTGTGTGGATAACTCTTGCATTTCTGACGGTGCAAGTCGATAAGGCGCCCTAGCTATCGGTGCTGCATCTGGTGTAAGATCGATTCGGAATTCCACCTGTCTGACAGGCGGTAATCCCGGCAAGTCTTCTGGAAATACCTCCGGAAACTCACAAACTACAGGTATATTTTCAAGCTTCCTCTCAGCTACCGGCTTTTCAGTTATAAGTGCTATAACTGCCGTATGACCTTTCCGCAGACATTTGTGTGCTTTCATACAAGATATGAGACGCAGTGGTGTACTGCTCTTCTCACCTTGTACATATAATGTCTCTCCCTGCGGAAGAGGTATGCGAACAATCTTTTCATGGCATATGATTTCAGCCTGGTTTTTGGACAACCAGTCCATGCCAATGACTACATCAAAACTGCCTAAGGCAATAGGCATCAAATCAATCTCTAATGTCTGACCCATCAAATCAAGGATACATCCCTTATAAATGTTTTCTACTATAATCAACTTACCATCAGCTAACTCCACAGTGTAGGGACTATCTAAGGCAGTGGGACTAACATCTAGTGACTTAGCAAGTGAACTAGATACAAAACTCCGGTCGGCACCAGTGTCAAATAACATAGAGGCATAGTGATTATTTAAGAGGAACGTACCCGTGACAATGTTGGGATCCTCCCGCGCTTGACGTCCTCCGATCACAAACGCCCTGCCTCTAGCACCGTTGTTGTTGTTGTTATTGTTGTTGTTATTGTTGGTGCCATTTCCATTACCGTTGCCACCTCCATTACCATTACCATTTTTGTCCCCGCCTTTCTTAAGTTGTGGGCAATCTTTCTTGAAGTGCCCCATCTTACCGCACTCAAAACAACCTTTCTGAGCGATGTTCTGGTTATTGTTCTGGTTGTTATGGTTGTTCTGCAGCTCTCCGCGACAATCTTTAGCCGCATGCCCAATCTTGCCACACCTCTGGCACTTTGCTTTGTCACACTGGTTACCCGCATGATGGTAACCACACCTGTTGCACTTGGGGTGCTTACCAATATAGCCCCCTGATGATGATGATTGTTGGCCACTGTTGGAATTATGATAGGACTTGTTTGAGTCCTGCTTCCTGTTCTGCTGTTGGTTGTTACCCTTGAAGTTGTTACTTTCCCACTTCCTCTTGTGATCTCCTACCTTGGTAGCAGATGTTCGCTTAGGCAGAGTTCCCTGTAACACTGCCTGATCAGTAAGCTGATGCGCTAGACGAACAGCTTGTTGGATGGTGGTGGGATTTGCTGAAGTAACCATCCCCTGAATCTGAGGCACTAGTCCTCCAATGTACCTTTCGATCCACTTACTGACTGGAGTAGCCATGTGTGGTAGCAGTCTGGCCAGTTCATGCGATCTGGTCGTGTATTCCTCAATGTTTGACCCCTCCATCTTGAGGTGCCAATACTCTTCTTCCAACTTCTGCATTTCACTACGAGGACAATACTCCTCTTGTAGTAAAGTTTTGAAGTTGTTCCAAGTCAATGCATTTGCTTCTCCCAACCCCAGGGTCTGAACATTGGAGTTCCACCAAGTCAGGGCTGGACCCTCCAACGTTCCAGTAGCAAATTTCACTTTGCTGTCATCCGGGCAGTTGCACATTTCGAACACAGACTCGGCCTTTTCAATCCATCGGAGAAGTCCTATAGCCCCCTCCGATCCCTTGAAATTGTGTGGCTTGCAGTCCAAAAACATTTTAAACGTGCATGCCTGTGGATTAAGCAATCCCCCAGCTGGACCATGTGGCCCCGTGTTGTGTGCCTGTGCGTACTGTGCTATTGCCTCTGCAACCCTGTTGTTGATTAGCTCGTTGAGCTCAGCAACTGTCATTTGTACGTTTCCCTCAGCCATTAGTTTCCTATTTACAAGAAGTGTTAGCGCATAATCAAAATCCAATTTTGACATGTGTAAGTAAAACAACAAACACAACATGTAATATAAGCCAACACAGCTGTTGAAAAAAATAATTCTTCCATAAATAGAAACTTTCTTTGAGTACAATACTTTTGAAATGAAATACAAAATTTCAAACTACTAATGTAGGAACACAACCCGTTCCTAATAAGTTTAAATAAAACAAGAAGTAAAAGAAAAATAATCAGTCGTCCTCAACGGTGGATTCAGGATCGGACTCAGCAACTGGTGCTGGTTCCTCCTCCTCATCCTCATCCTCATCCTGTTCCTCATTCTCAACTACCACTAAATCCTCCAAAGCTTCAATCCTGCCCTCCAAGATCTCGGCTCGGTTCTCTGACTCCTCTAGACGACCAATCATGTTCACCATCTCATCCCGCATGTCATGAACTAGATGGGCAAGTTCATCCTGCCTCTCAATGGCATCCCATAACTCCTGAGATCTCTGTATAAGCTTGTCTTCTGTCTCATCCAAGTCCTCGCGCAACTTGGCGATCTCCTCCGCGTCCGTCCTTCGCCTCTTAGGCTCAGGAGCATCTAGTGCTGGTGGTGAATGTGTAGAAGGTCCCTCAGCAGGGATCTGCTGAGTGCCCTCCTCAGGCTCCTCTTCCGGATCCTCATCCGGGTCCTCCTCTGGATCCTCCTCTGGATCCTCATATGGGTCCTTGTCTGGATCCTCCTCCGGATCCTCCTCTGGGTCGGAGTCATCCATCTCATACGGTGGAGGTGATGGAATAGGTGGTGGTGATGATGATGGTGGTGCCGGAACTATCGGCTCCTCGTCCTCGGAATCATCAATGATAATATACGGGACTGATGATGAAGCCATGCCTGTTACATAATACCATATGTAAGTACAGTGCCATGGAATACGTAAACAAGTCAATTACATAGTGTCATATGTAATTTCTAAGCAATACGTATTAACAGATGTGTCTAATGTCTAACAGTCATAGTCTAGGCCTACAAATGCAAACCTAGTTCGCTATAACCAATGGCTCTGATACCAATCTGTCACACCCCCAATTTCAACTAACGGAATCATACCGTTTGGGAACGTGACAAACCAGGATCTCAGATCATTAGACATAGCGAAGACCTCTATATGAATTTCAAAACATACGTTGGTCTTTAAAACATAATATTCAAAGTTTACAAAAAGTTGCGGAAGCGTTTCAAATCAAACCAATAAACTGTTGATAAGTAAAACATTACAAATCAAAATACTGAAATAATCAAATTCAAATGTTCAAAGTGTTTATAATGCATGAGACTCTATCTTCCTAGTCCATGCCAGCTGTTACGCGCGCCTTAGCGTCCTGAGAAAACATGCAAATCAAGTCAACACAAAGGTTGGTGCATAACACATGTTTTAAATAATCATAGTGTTCAAAACATCAATTTGAATAATAAGTTGTAGATAACATAGTCACAAATGCACAGTCATGATAGCTAGTCATATAAACTATTTACATACGTGTTCGACACCGAAGCTGACTAATTGCCATGCTATAGCATGTTTTCGCCTTGCCACTATTGTCTATCACAACAATAGTAAAATGTGTTTGGTCAGTCAAACACCTGCGTAGATCCCATCTAACAGGTGAGGTTTGTCAAACCTAATAGATCTATTTCCAACTACCACGCTTTGCACTACGGCAAACTAAACGGTTCGAGGTGTGTAAGGACTTTCAAGTTGATATGTTGGCACATAATGTAAACAGATAACTCATGCAAGTGATATGTATCTAAAATAGTTTGTTGCACATGTTTTCTCCCCCAAAACAGTTTAAAATAAGAAAGGGGCCATGCTATAGCATGTTTTCGCCTTGCCACTATTGTCTATCACAACAATAGTAAAATGTGTTTGGTCAGTCAAACACCTGCATAGATCCCATCTACCAGGTGAGGTTTGTCAAACCTAATAGATCTATTTCCAACTACCACGCTTTGCACTACGGCAAACTAAACGGTTCGAGGTGTGTAAGGACTTTCAAGTTGATATGTTGGCACATAATGTAAACAGATAACTCATGCAAGTGATATGTATCTAAAATAGTTTGTTGCACATGTTTTCTCCCCCAAAACAGTTTAAAATAAGAAAGGGGCCGTGTACGCACCTTTGATGATAGCAGAATGATCACACACTAAAAGCTCGTGAAAGAAATCCTTCTACGAAGAATCTGTGTTTAAACAATAACCTAGTGTTATTCGAATAATCGTTTTGTGCTTAAAATCACATACGTGTCAACACACGTATGTTGGATTTGCTAAAATTGCGCATACGAAAGTACGCGTGTCATTGAAATCGTTTAAATAAAATCATATTTGATTTTATTCAAATAATCGTAATTATACGCGATTTCGTGTTCGGATTAAAATATGAATTTTATCATTTCAACACGTTCGTATTCTCGTTACGGTTCCAACGCAACTTGAACGGATTAAAACGGAGTTAGAACGAGTGAAATATGGTTAAAATACTAAATAAATATTAAAAACTCAAAAACTGGTTGGGCCGGGACTCGAACCCGCGACCCTCAACACCAAACACACCACATCTACCATCTCAGCCCGCTAGGGTTTCGCAATAACCATCCGGGATTAAATCTTTTAAACCCACATGAGCTGGTTTCCCCTTTTCTTCTATAGCCGAAGCTTAAACCTCCAAATTGGTCCTCAATTCGAACCCGATCGATCTCAGAACCTTAGGGCTATTTTTCCTTAGACTTAGGCGATCCTATAGATGGTTTCAATTTGATAATCATCCTTTTAAAGCTCCAATTTATTGCATTCACAGTTTCGAACGTGAGCCCCCAAACCCATCATCTAATCCTGATAAAATCGATACTAAAATTCGAAATTAACTTAGGGCTATCCTATATCGATCCCTTCTGAGACTACAGATGTACATCAATTTGATTTTAAAACTCATATGAATTGAAATCCCCAAATCCGTTCATGCTTAGAACCCTAATTATTGAATCCACACCATTCGTTGTTAAATCACGAAATTGATAGATGGTATTCTTTAGTCGGCATCTTATGAAACTATCCATGTGATTTAATTTGAATATCAAACTCGTTTTCATGAAAACCCCCAAAACCGTTTTGTCTAAGAACCCTAGTAATCAAAGTCTATCAATTCATTGGTATTACTTTCAATTGATATGGGGATTTCGTTTAATAAATGTTTCCGAAGCTTCATGTATGGTTTAATTTGATTCTATAACCGTTTAACTCGAAAACCCCCAAATGTGTTTTCACTTAGAACCCTAGTAATCGGACATGTATAATTCGAAACTAGAATCAGAAATTGACTTAGAATTAATCTTAGTCGGCAGGTTTAGAAGGTTTAGGAGTGAAAACTTACTTGTTTTAGAGTCTAATTGAACGAATTAGTCTTGAGAGTTGATGTTCGGCCCCTCCACGATCAAGTTTCTTTCCCCCAGCTTCTCAGATCAAATTGTTGTGTGAGAAGGACTCTAAAGATACCGATTAGATGGTCTGGAGTTTCGATTTCTTGATTTATAACCCAATGATGCGAATTTGATAATAATACTAAACGGTTTCGACTTGTAACCATAATGGAAGTTTAATTCTATCAATTAATGAACTAATAACGTATGGTTGTTGTTAATAATCATCAATGTGATGATTATAACAGATTAATTTCGATTTTTACTGCCTAATGATTCGAATTCCACTTCAACTTGATAAGCCCATTCGAATTTTGACTTTTATAGTCAAAATTGATAATTAAAACATTACTTCTTATAATCAAAGTGTCTTATAACCTAATTTTATTTTATTCTAACCCTTGTACTTTGATTTCCCTTGATTTCTTGCCATAACATCACATTTCGATTACAAAGTTACACTAACAATCCCGAATTATCACTAATCGGTTAAATTGGAATACCATTGGGCTAAATTAATCCATTTGGCTTCTCAAATACCATTGGGCCTCACTGGGCCTTCCTGGGCCTACCTTGGCCTTCCCTGGGCCTACTTTGTTTACATTGGGCCTTACTTGAACTTATTGGGCCTTACTGGGCCTTTATTGGCTTATTGGGCCTACATTGGCTCTGTTGGGCCTACATAGACTTCGTTGGGCCTAATTGATCTTGTTGAGTCTTCCTTGACCTTACTGGATCTTCTTTGGCTTTACTGGGCCTTCATTGGTCTTGTTGGGCCTTCATTGGCCTTGTTGGGCCTTCATTGACCTTGTTGGGCCTACGGAGGTTAACAAGGTTAACTTGAAAAGTCGGATTGTCACATAAGAAGTAATAGCAACTTGCTTATTTATCACAGCAATCTCAGCCTCATGCAATTGCCTGTTTAATAAGTCAATTTTTTCTTGAATGCACTGGTTGAGATTGCAGATCAAGTCAGCATTATGCTTCCGATAAGCCAGAACCTTACTCTCAAGGTCAACACAATTAAATCAACTAGAACGAGAGGAAGAACATTCATCATATACCCGATCAGACTGTGATAAGGTAGAAGTATTGACCATTAAAGAAAATTGGGTAGCAAAGTGTTCTTCAGCTTCAACATCTGATTCCTCTTGAGCTTCTGAATCTGAAGAGCTTTCTGATTTTGATTCGAATGACTCATCCAGATTTGTCTTTATTCCTTCTGAATTACTTTCATCATAGGATCCTCCAGCCTTCTTTATCTCTGAAACACAAGCTCTGTCTTCTCTTCTCTTTTCATCAATGAATCTGAAATCCCAGTTTTCTCCCTCATCATTTTGAACCATGAGTGCCTTGTTTGCGTTTGATGAACTGGCCTGAGTAGGAGTGTCAATTGGTATTAGACTTCTATCTGGGTTAGCAGATGATGACCTTTGATTCTGAAAAGGATTATTGTTTCTTTGTTGCATTGTCTTGCCAAGTGACCTTTCTCACTACACTTGTAGCAAGTAACAAATGACATATCAAATCCAAACTTCGAATCTTTGTTCAGATTTATGTCTTTTCCAGTTCTTCTAACAAATTCATTTGCTCTTCTAACTACACTTGCAAGAGCCCACATAATGTCAATCCTTTCCATATCATCAGGATCTATCTAAGAGTCGTCCTCATTGGTCAAGTGTGGGTTACCAATCTGCCCAACTAACAACCCATCATAAGAGCTTACAAGTGTAGACAACAAACCCATATGCTCCTTATTTATCAAAGTTTTCGTCTTCAAATTTGTGACAGAATGACTTTCTTCTTTCTGAGTTGTGGAAGTTGTAGAGGGCTGACTGAAATGTGTCTGGCCTGAAACAGGAGCTTCTTTAGTTTGTGACACGAAAGCTGTCTTCAATGGAGCATGAGAAGAAACACTTTCCACAGTAGGAGTAGAGTAATACAATGAAGGATCGTGGACTTGTGCAACTCTCTTGGCTTTCCATTATTCTCGATCTCCTGTTCCTTCAACTTCTGAATAAATTCATTAATGTCCATAAGCAATCATCTCACTTTGCTTCAGAACCATCAGAAATGATTCCCATTTGGGAGGTAAAGCATCTGCTAAACACTGAATCTTCTCTTGTGTTGTAGTCTTGACCTGATGATTGAACAACTCACTCAGAAGATGATAAAATCTGGCAATCAGATCATCTAGGGACTCATTTCCCACATACATGAAACTATTAAGCTCTTTTCTTAATGCCTTAGACTTTATGCTTTTCAAAGCATCATTCTCCTCATATCTTTGTTGTAATGCATCCCATAGTAACTTGGAAGAAGTTAACTGTCTAAACTGATGAAAGATATCTGTAGCAATATTGAGAAAAAATTGCATAGGCTTTCTTCTCAAAATCATATAACTTCCTTTGAGGTTCAGTCATCCGTGTGACTAACATGGGAGTTCCATCTTCATTCAGAGGTCTCAGATATCCACTCTCTATCATCATCCACAAGTTAGTGTCAACTCCATTGATATGAATCTCAAATCTGTACTTCCATTGATAATCATCTAATGAAAGCAACTTAGGAGCTTTATTAGAGTTTCCTGTCTCTGCCTCTGTGAGTAGTAAGTTCTGAATTCTATGGTTCTGATTTGCCATCAAAGTTAGTTCCTCCATTTTGTCAAGAATAAACTTATCCAACACTTAGAAAAATCTTAGAACTGATGCCCGAATGAAGCTGAACAGACCAAATGTAGGAGACCTAATGTATAAGAACTAGCCGAATGAAATTGATTTGGCCGAATGACTTGTCTGATGCGAATGAGGAATGAACAGAAAGAGTAGTCACTCGAAAGAGCAAATGACCGAATGAGCAATTAACTGAATGACTTACTAGCTGAATGATCGGTCGATCGAATGAATTTTAGAAAGCCGAAAGAGACCCTATTCGGCCGAAAGAACCCTATTCGCACAGCTATTCGGACGATCGACTCATTTGCACAATATAACTTTTGATTTTGATCGAATCTAACCACCAAAATTGGTACAGAACTTCAAGATAACATTACTAGCTATAGGAATGATCGATTTACCAAAAAAACTAGAAAAAACCACAGATTTCTAATGAAACAATAACTTTTAGAGCAAGAAACTTATTTCAAAAATCTCGAACTAGCAATTTGAAATATGATGTTTGAGATCGAAAATCGAGCAGAATCAAGAGCCACAGCTCTGATACCACTTTGTAGGACCTAAGAAACCATCAGAAACACCTCGGTTCCTTGAGAGATCTGCTTGACAGTCTTTGAATAATTCGGAATCCTATTCAAGGGTTTTCCAATCGAAATCACCACTCCCCATGCTGATACGATGATGTAGAATCAACGTTTCGATTGAAATCGAAGCACCACGGGATGAGAAACGAACTTGGACGGGAAGGAACGACTCAAAACCCTAGGAGGATGACTTGGGCGCTCAGGGGTCAGAGGAATGACTGAAAAGTTACTGAAACATTCTGTTTACAGTCCTATATGTAGTCTGAGCTCATTCGGCCGAATGAATGGTGCGAAGCACTCATTCGGGTGAAAGGCTCAGTCGAATGGGCTGGTTAACCGAATGAGTCATGTGAGTGACTCATTCGTTCGCCTCAGCCCTTCGTTAGGCGTTCATTCATGCGAAAGGACTCATTCTTAGGAACCATTCGCACGAGTGGTTCAGAAACATAGTTAAAGTTAAAGTCAAACATCATTAATCATATAAAACTTGAATAAACGTAAACAAACGATATAGAATAAACGATTTCATTACTGATATAAACTTTATACAATCCAAGTCATACAAAATACAGAACTAGGGACATTCTATGCACTAACACCAAATAATATGAATACACTTTAAAGTTTTATTTTCTTAAAGTTTGTAAATAAATAAATAAAGGTTATGTTGTTTTGAAAATGATTTTCAAAAGTTTATGTTTTGTAAACAAAATAAATATTGGTTTAAAATGTTTTATTTATATTCTCTAATAATTAAAAAAGTTTTTTTATTAAATAATAAACTCTTAAATAAATATTTAAGTTTATACTAATTTTTCCAAAATTGTTATAAAAAAAATTAGCATTAAAATGGGTAAAAAGGGCATAAAACCGGTTTAGGGTCTCGGATGGGGTTTGAACACCTGACCCTTCCCTCATAAGCTGAGCGTCCAACCAGTGGACTATGTTGTGTTTCTTCGAATCATTCAGATTCGGTTTAAACTTATCTATTGCTAGAAATTGATTCCCAAATTTGAAGAATCCTAATTCAAATTGATTTTCAGTTCGTTCGATTCGTTCTTTGTGAGAGATCAAAGTATAGGGCTTTTGATCCTCATGTCTGTGCAAGTGTAATGGTGTAAAGATTACCTGGTTTGGTGATCGTTTGAGAGGGTTTTGAGTTATAGGAGGAGCTGAGATCTTCTTGAGTTCGAATCGAGTTTAGATGAGTTTGTGTGACACCCCGCAAAATCCAGGTCAGCTTTTGTTTTAATTAAATGATTATTTAATTGATATTTGTATATTTGGCACTAGAATTAGCTTAGTTTAGTTTAGTGTGACACGTGGCACGACTGTACAAACACTGAGAAAGACACGATAATTCGGTGAATTATCGCAACACGCACACACATGACTAAGAAAATACGAACGTTGGTGAACCTTTAACAAATCGTGTAACTAAACACTAGAAACATCACGAACGCTCGAACATTGAACTTGATAACTTCAAACAATCAAAAAACGAGCCAAACCATCGAAATTGGTCGAATGAGGCTCAACCGGGATCACTTATACATTCTTGAACCTCTTGAGGTAATTTCTATGGTCTAAACACACATCTAACACCATGAAACACACATGCAACACTTGAAACCCACATGCACACACTCAAACCTTGCATGCACGAAATTTGGATGTTTTATGATGTGGGTTTGATGATATTGCTACTGGTTTTGATGATATTGCTACTGGTTTTTGATAATCTTGATGATTGATATGAATTATAATATTGATTTAATGAAGATATTGTAGCCATCATGGCATTATTTGTGATTTTTGATAGAAACAACTGTTTTATTTACATGCATGTATGATTTAAAGTATTTTAGATGATTTTGGTTATGGAGAAATGATTTTTGTTGATACTCAAGTATATTTGCAAGGATCAATAGGATTTAGACGTTCGAATATGGGTTATTTAAGGATATTGCTATTTATAGTAACTTTTGTACGGTAAATCTTGATAGATGATGAAATAGAGCTTTGCATGTGATTGCAAGTAGTGATGTATGATCTAGATTGATGATTTTAACATAAGAAATTGCTTGAATTTAGTGAGATGATGTTTACTTGAGAATATTACCAAATATAGTAACTTTATCTTGTGAAAACTTGTGAGATGATGATATTAGGTGAAATAGGTTGCTAAAATGATGTGTTGTTATTGATAATGAGATTATTAACGTATGTTAGGTATTAAATTGGTTAAAAGAATGCTAGAATGAAGAGTTGCAATTTTAGGAAACTTTAATTACTAAAAACGAACTATGTGTTTATTTGATCGCATATGACAACGGGCTACGTGTTAACATCGTCACATAGGACTAATGAGCATGCTAGAATCTTTAAAACGGCAAGTGTTGTGGAACTTGCTAAAAATGGAAACTTACTATAACTAGTAAGTTGTCCATAAACACGATCTACGCGTTTTGCACACAATGATCATAATCACGAGTGTTACACGAGTTACCCCCGACACATGGTTCAGCAATTCGAATGGCTCCTGTCGAATGACTCACGGCCGATTGAACCACACCAGTCGAATGGCTCTCTTCGGCCACCTGAATAACATTCGGTCCCAGCACCCTTTCTCATTCGATGGCCATCATTCGACCTAGGCCATTCGCGGGATACCCTCATTTGACCAAAGACAACCGGTCTAGGACCACCTCCATTCAAGACCTATGTTGGTCATGCGGCCTAGGAGAACCTGTTTTGACCCAGAGCACTTCATTCTGCCTAACCAGTCGGCCCAACTCCATTTGGTTCGGCCCATGGCCTGGTTTGGCCCATGATCACTTGGTTCGGCTCAAGAGCTGTTTCGGCCCAGTTTTCCGGCCCAACACCATTATTTGAAACCAGGCTATGCACCCGGCCCATGTGGAATGTTCGGCCCAGCAACTCCTTTGGCCCAGTAGCATTCCATTTGGCCCAGTCCATCTACTCGGCCCAATCTTGGTTGGTTCCGCCCATGTAATGGGATTTGGCCCACAAAACAGTGATGTAAACACACTTTAAACAAAAGTGAAGGAATAACAATACATGGGATTTTGTTACAAATGTGGTAATTATGAGTGAAAGAAATCTTGTAAAGACTAAAATCTTACGGTTTATAAAATGGGAACATAACTATTTATCAATTGTGTAACGATAGCTTCAAAATAACAAGAACAACAAGTGAGGTTTGAACCTCAAACCTAAGTTTATTCTTGGGTTTAATTACTAAGCATCATATCAAAACAAATGATTAACACCTAATGATAAGGTTTATAGATTTCCAAGAGTGAATCAAGGCTAAACACACAACATAAAGACACATGGTAATGACAATCTATGACACTTGAAATAAGGGTCGAATGATGACAGAGACTCTCGGGTGCTAACCAACTTTAGGGCTAACACATACACGCACACAAATCACCTAGAACTTATACTTATAAATGACAAACAATGTGAAATCAATATAGGATCGTGAATACAACAACAAGTACAACAAAGAGCGCGTGCATTCTTGTTTAGGCTAAGTCAACCACAACAGTTACAAGGTGAGTTCATACGCCCCTTTTCTAATCTTAATTGATTTTAAACTCTCAAGGCTGAGAAACATGCTTAACTTTTATTTATTTAAAAGTTTTAGTTTAACATATTGCTTATACTTTGATTTAGACAATATTGCTTGTATGATCATATTATGACAGAGACAACAAAGATGAATATGATAACATAACTTCATAAATCATCAACACAATAGAATAACATAGTTATAAGATTCTACCTGATAACGTTTAATTATTCTTACAAGAACAGACATTGAATTATCACAGGCGATCAAGATGACAACAACAACAAACAAGAATGATAGGAAGATAAATTGTCTTCATAATATCATTCAGCATCGGAGTTAGTTAAGTGTAATATGACTAGTTTTATAACACTTAATTTACAATTTGATGCAAATTACAAGATAACAGGCAACAAGTATCATCCACCACCTGAGTCGACTAAGTGTTGTAAGACTAGCTCTTACAATACTGTAGTGACAACAGGGTGACTATATGGAACAACAAGAATGATAATCATGATAATGTAACTTCATGATAACAACATCATTCACTCAATTATTAATATTGTATAATAAGACATGTTCTTATATAACTTTGTTAGAAACAACGTAAACATACATACAAGAGAACAACAACACTGAGAACAAACAACATTGGTGAACACATAATACAATTGATTACTATTGATCTGTTTGTATTATATCATTTCAATCATGTGCCATGTACTCAAGTTGATCATTTTAAGTCCCTTCACAAATCGCTGATCAGTTAATTTGACGTGACTAAACCGACGATAGCATAATGGTACCATAGGTTTGACAAACCTCTAGCTTGTAGGGCTAGTATGTTGATCGCAATTTCATTTGGCCGGTAACGTACGACCGGTGACAGGGCAACTTCAAGTCAGGGTCTGGAAAGCGACACATGGTGATATTAATCTGCAGTGAAAAGTAATTAATCCATCGTTTCATGTTAACTAGTAGACTGAGGAATTTATTTTCTCTCATGTCGTATTGCTAGTAACAGATTCGATGAGGCCTACAGTAATACATGGTGGTAGAGGTAAATCGGATGCATTGTAATCTGATTATGTGAGGATTGAAATGGATTCCTTTTAGGCTCTATGCACTTCAAGTTGAGAACAAATATCAATTGGTTAACTAACACTCTTATTAATTAAAAGTGATTGTCAGTTAACCCCACAAGAAATGGAATAATAACAAGGATAAGATTAAATTAATCTAAATTTCTTAATACATTGAGGGTGTATCAATACTTCGGTTTGATAACTAAACCCCTCCCATAATATTATTCTACATATGATACTATGGGTGATGAGCACAAATGGACGGGTGAAACGAAAATGGGTATCTTTAGTTGTATTGCAAGTGGTGTTAAGTTCTATTAGATATGTGGTGGGATGTTGGTTGGGGCTTGTTCCCCTACATATGCCCTATATATAAGCATATCTAATAGGATGAGATACTACTTGTAAATATAACTATGGAAAGGCCATTGTATGAATGGGTGAATCAAACAATATACAAGAAACGTGTTGACATTTGTGATTGTGTATGTGAACAATTCAAGGTTTTCAATTATCAAACTTATGAACTCACCAGCCTAGTGTTGACTTTGTTTAAATGCATGTTTTCTCAGGTGACGAATAGGTTTAGTCACCAGTATTCAAGAACATAGCTAGAGGACTTTTATAAGACCTAGCTACATTTTGTGTTGACATACTTTTGGAATGACAAAAGAATGAATCATCTTTTGTAGATCTTGTACAGTTACAAGATAGAAACTTATTGATTCTTTTGATTAGATTTACTTAGTTAAATTTTGATGATACAATGTAATTTAACTTTGTAATTCTATTTCATTGTCATTTTAGCAAATTTCTCATTTATATATGATGTGCTATGCAAACAATTTAATCAGTTGTGATTATCAAACGATATCGCGCCCCGAGAACTTTCCGCCCGACGGGAAAGTCGATCCAGCCCGCCGGCTCGGGGTGTGACACATAGGACCTTTTGAGATCACCAAGCGGACATGCCCCGTAGCCTATGAATTGAACCTGCCTAACGAGCTAAGCAGTGTACACATCGTATTTCACGTATCGAACCTCAAGAAATGCTTGTCTGACGAGCCACTTGTGATTCCCCTTGAGGAGATCCAAATCGACGAGTAATTACACTTCGTTAAGGAACCGGTGGAAATTATGGACCGGTAAATCAAGGAACTTAAACTCAGCAAAATACCAATAGTGAAAGTGCGATGGAACTCGCGATGCGGACCGGAATTCACGTGGGAGTGTGAAGATCAAATGAAGAAGAAATACCCACACATGTTCACTGAATAGACAAACATTGACAACACAAGCTGAGTTTCAAGACCAAATTCTTTCTAACAGGTGATGATGTGACACCCCGCAAAATCCAGGTTAGCTTCTTTTTAATTAAATGATTATTTAATTGATATTTGTATACGTGGCACTAGAATTAGTTTAATTTAGTGTGACACGTGGCACGACAATACAAACATTGACACATACACGATAATCCGTTGAGTTATCACAACACGCACACATGTGTCTAAGAAAATACGAACGTTGGTGAATGTTTAACAAATCGTGTAACTAAATACTAGAAACATTACGAAACGATCGAACATTGAACTTGATGAGTTCAAACAAGGCCAAACAATGTCCCATAAACGTGAAAACATCGAAAAACGAGCCAAAGCATCGAAATTGGTCGAATGAGGATCAACCGGGATCCTTCGCGGTACGCTAATGACCCCGGAGAGATTCTTCGCGGTACGCAATGGATGGGCATGGATTCTGAATCTCGAAATTCATTACGGTACGCCAAGTCCTTTGGGGACCCCCTTGGCGGTACGCGATGACATCCAGATGCCAAATCTTTATAAAACCAAGACAATCATGGCTATCCTACCCCTTTTCATCATTATACCCGACCTTGCAGTCTCCACTCGACCATATCCTCTGTAAACCCGTCTGAATACACCATTGGAAGCCATTGAAGCCGAAATATTGAAGGTTGAAGCTTGGGGAAACACTAGGAAGCTTGGAAGAAACTAGTTGGAACACAAGAACCACCACCACCACCTTCAATCTGCCCAACCCAGCTTTCCCGGAGCTTGAGAGACCGACAACATCATCACTTATACATTCTTGAACCTCTTGAGGTAATTTCTATGGTCTAAACACACATCTAACACCATGAAACACACATGCAACACTTGAAACCCACATGCACACACTCAAACCTTGCATGCACGGAATTTGGACGTTTTATGATCTGGGTTTGATGATATTGCTTCTGTTGATGATATTTCTACTGGTTTTGATAATCATAATCATTGACATTAATTATAATATTGATTTAATGAAGATATTGTAGCCATCATGGCATTATTTGTGATTTTTGATAGAAACAACGGTTTGATTGACATGCATGTATGATCTAAAGTATTTTAGATGATTATGGTTATTGAGAAATGATTTTTGATGATACTCAAGTATATTTGCAAGGTTCAATAGGATTTAGATGTTCGAAAATGGGTTATTTAAGGATCTTGCTATTTATAGTAACTTTTGTATGGGAAATCTTGATTATTGACGAAATAGAACTTTGCATGTGATTGAAAGTAGTGATGTATGATCTAGATTGATGATTTTAACATGAGAAATTGCTTGAATTTAGTGAGATGATGTTTACTTGAGAATATTACCAAATATAGTAACTTTATCTTGTGAAAACTTGTGAGATGATGATATTAGGTGAAATAGGTTGCTAAAATGATGTGTTGTTGTTGATAATAAGATTATTAGCATATGTTAGGTATTAAATTGGTTAAAAGAATGCTGCAATGAAGAGTAACCATTTTATGAAACTTTAATGACTAAAAACGAACTATGTGTTTATTTGATCGCATATCACAACGTGCTACGTGTTAATATGGTCACATAGGACTAATGAGCGTGCTAGAATCTTTAAAACAACAAGTGTTGTTGAACTTTCTAAAAATGGAAACTTACCATAAGTAGTAAGTTATCCATCTACGCGATCTACGCATTTTGCACGCATTAGCCGATTATCACTAAGGTGAGTTTACGACCCTTCTTTAACTCTTTTACAAACTTTTCAAATAGGAGGAGAATACTTGTTGAATAGAGTCAAACATATATACTTGTACAAACATATTGTGTATGTTGGTTTATTAGACAAACATAAGAGTTGCATCGTAACAAGCCCTCGCAAAGTCTTACCGTTAATGTACAAACAACGAGGTGAGTTTGAATAGATATGTTTGGGTGTCACGAACCCCACGTGGCACAATACTGACTGGAGGTCGGGACACGTGAAATCTTGACCTATATTGCCATTGTTATTACGAGACATGGCGGAGGCAAGGACTAACAAGTCTAGTTCGGTAGTGACACAATGACACTTGGATCCTAGGGCTTGGGACTAACATTGATAAAAAGTATGACACGTGACAAACATATGTGTTGACACTATTTTTTAAACATGTATTCTCAGGTAACTAACAGACACATGGAACAGGAATGCACTTCAGGAATGAGCATAGGATTTCTTGCATTCATATCATGTCTTTTGAAACAAACAATTTTATTTATGTTATATGTATGAAACATGTAGTGTCTGAGAAATCATTTTCCGCTGTATAACATTTGTATTTCCGCTGCTTTATTTTATAAACTATTTGGTTGTGTTATGACAAAAATTGTATTTTGCAACGCATATAGAGTTGTTCTATATGACCATGAGCTGTGATTATGGCCACATCGCAGCCATGTGGACTGACCCAAAACGTGGGAATTTGGGGGTGTGACAGTTTGTGAGTCCTTCTTTCTTGCTCAGACTGGTTCGAGAGAGTGAAAAGGTTCTAATGGTGCACTTTGATTTGGATTTTATACTGATGTTCGATGAATTGGAATTCCAGTCGAGCTCGATATTTTTAGAAATGATTTGACGTGTTTATCGATTCGATTATCAGTGATTGATGATTGCAAGCTGTTTTCTCGTTCGAATCTCTTCCAAACCGAGCATGAATGAGCTATAATTGAGCTGTACACATGAGGATTGCATTTTGGGTTGTAAACGGGTCGTGGACGATCCAAATGGGGAAACGAGTGAAAGGGGAAGAGAATCTTTGGCTTAATTGCAAATTCAGCCCTCCAACTCTCATTCAGTTTTAAAAGTTGTTTTAAAACTTTTCTTTTCTTTATGTGAGTCTATAAGATTATCATTATTAGCCCCTCTTGTTTAAAACTCTTATTTTATGTAAAAACATAAAAATTTACAAATTTTCTAACATTTTATGTTTTAAAAAATTATTTATACTTTGTTATTCACTAATTTTGTAAGTAAAATACTTATCATGCCTTGTGTGATTATATATATATATATATAACTAAATACTAATAAAAATAATATTTAGCATGAATTATATGTTTATACATTTCATATATTTAGGACTTACTATAAATGATTATGTAATTATTATTATAATTTTTAATGCTTAGCATATTATTATTTTTAGCTTAAGAGTTAATATAAATTATACCTACTATATTAATAAATAATTATTATTTATATGTATTAGTTTTTATATTCCTTTTTAAAATATATCTATATATGTATTCATATGTGTTTATTTTATATATGTATATTTAAAAACATATAAATATTTATTTTAAAAGAATCAACATCTCACTTTTATTTATTAAGTTTTATTTTATAAGTTTATATTACGCATAAAAATTTCGAAATAAACACGCCGACTTTGCTTTATTAGAAATCGAACGCAATTACATCTATTCAAAATTTGAAATAATCATAGGGATTACACTTCACATGGTAGCCACTGAGAGCTAGATGATATATCCAAGGTCGATTCCTCTACGAGACCTCTTGATAACATTGCCATTTTTTTATATAATTTTCTTCCTCAATATGGTAAATGATTGTCGTATTTTATGGCTTCAGTTTTTAAAATTTAAAGCGCATCATTCTCGATTGTCCCTTTTAAAAAATCCGGACACGTGCAAGAATGATTTGATACAGAGCATTTGAAGTACTAATACCATGTATAAAAACTATAGGCTAAGATGATTAAAAGGGAGAATTGCGTACCAACTGACATTGTGTTTGCCATTCTTCAATTAGATTATAGTAAAACGAAGATAAAAATATAATTAAGGACCCACTACTATAGTAAGTGGGATAAACATTTAATGACTTGCCCATTGTTATAAAGCTAACTAATATAATAACTAATATACAAACTAGTGACTACCAATATGTCACACCCTCACCGATGGTGTAATCACTAGAGATGTAACGATATGAAAATCAAGAGTGAATAGTCAACATAAGTACTTACATTAATAAACCCAATATAATAGTATCAGTTTTACAAACAAGTTGTCTACATCCAAATGTTACATATGTGAAAGATTACAAAATTAGGGCTTAAGTGTTTACGCTATATGTCACACCATGCGCCGCATGCGGAATCCATGACGCGTTGACTATTATTGAATCATAACCAAGAGTTGATAGAAAAACCACAATGTCTACTATGTTGAATAAATTTAGAATGTAGTTTAAATACAAGCCATATCTAACTACCAAAATAATTACAACTAATCAACCTCAAAAATAATGTTTACAAAATGAGAACAAATAAGATAATAAACAAAAGGATTTAATGAGTTTCTAGTCCATCCTAGTTTTTTCTTGATCTTGTTATATCTTAACTTGGTCGCCTAGTTGTCCCTGATATAACATATCCTTGATTTCCTGAAACATGTGAGAAAACTGTCAACTAAGAATAGTTGGTGAGAAACACAGGTCTTAACAACGATAAACAATGATATGACATAACAAACAATACATAACATATAAGTTGCAACATGATAATTGTAACCCAAGCTATCAACAAGTAAAATGAATAACGAGGCCAGTCCACAACTGTCCTTGAGAATATGCCTAACTTGTGATCAAGTCCCAAATTACATTTGGAGTTAGATATATAGTTGACATAAATGCATTCAACATGGCTCATGCTGTTAATATTAATTAACACCAACTCCATATTTCCGTAAATGCGTCCAATATGTTTCATGCTGTTAAACTTAATTAACAATAACTCCATATTCCCATAAATGTGCTCAATCTGCAGTCAGCTTTCAAAAACATATTTAAAGCAAACTACAACCTTGTCGTAATGTGACCGCTTTCCCTTGTTGTGTTCACCCAGTACTAGCAACATGATGTGTAAAACGATGATTATGATATGTGTATAAGCTTCTCTAGAATGATGAGAACCATGTTACATGTTATGAAAGTTGAAACGATGTTTTACTGTTGATGAACTCCTGTTGAAATTAAACTCCATCCAAAGTATGTTTCAATGATTCGAGCAAATGAGTTCGCTAATGTAACCACTTTGTTTTCGATAGGTTACCGATTGTAGATTTTGCAAAGATGACATAACATATTATGCTATTGAGGTTATATAACCTTACCTTTTGGGATATACTTTGATTTACATTATTGAGTACTCATACTTGAAACACATAAACCAATGGGAAGTTGTAGTTTGAAATATAATTAGACATGCCCTAAATGGTTTACGCAACTTAACACGTATAACATATTATACTTGGGAAGTAACAGTAGTGCAA
The DNA here is from genome assembly GCA_009363875.1 of Mikania micrantha. Classification (NCBI taxonomy): domain Eukaryota; kingdom Viridiplantae; phylum Streptophyta; class Magnoliopsida; order Asterales; family Asteraceae; genus Mikania; species Mikania micrantha. The sequence continues at coordinate 51,634,197 of CM018691.1, read as the reverse complement.
GATTCTATCACTAAATATAGGCAAAGATATAGGTCATGATCTATCAAAGAGGTGGTGGATTGGCAGCTAAATTGATTGCGGCTGACTGCTACGTATGCCCTATACATAAACTTTCTTCAGTCTATCGTGAGTATATTAGTGATATGGTTTAGTAAGAAGAATCTAGAGGTTGAAATGGAAGGAAGTGTAAAGACAAAACAATCAAAACAATAAACATTGGTGAGGACACAAATGTCAACACACGAATATCATTTTTGAAATATCAAACTAATAGTGTGTTCGCATAGTTGGCGATTCACACGAATAAATCTATTAGGCTTAACATTATAACCATATCTCAATACTTTATAATCAAGTTGGAATGCAAGACGTGTGTTGTATTCGTATAGATGATGATCTGTACGAATATAAACATAAGTTACCCGTTTTGACGAGGTATTTAGAATAAACAGTTCAACGGAATTTATAATAATTAAAAAGATTAAAAACATTTATTAGGAATTACACCTAAAAATTTTTGAACAAAAATATTTTACAAACGAAAGTTAGTTATGTTTGAAGTTAAGTATTACAAAACCGACACCATTTTACGTAAACGAAAGAAACTGAGCACACACGTTAAACTTGAGCTATAAAAGGGTTGAACTCCTTCTTTCTTCCTCAGTTTGCAACTACTTTCTCTCTCTCTCTCATAAATACCATTTCCATCACTCTCTCTGCTGTCTCTCTCTAAAACCCAAGAAGCTAACTTCTTCATTTCTTCACCATTTTTGGTGATTTCGGCGTCCAAACATTTCTCCTTTTAACTGGAGTTCAAAAATACCCTCCAAAAGGGCTCCTAATATCAAATTCAAGGTAGATCTAAGTGTTTTTTTCCGAGTTTTTATCTCAAATAACCACCATCAAGTGGAAAAACCTAACTTGCAACTAACATGGAAAAACGTCGGCTGAAGGTTTGAGACAACCTAGCGTTGATATTGATAGTATCAAACCCTAGGCCTTCGAGCATAATTGTATCGATGGGTGCTAAGTTCGACCACGTCCCCAACGATACTGATAGTCTTGATGGCTTCTAGATGATTACCAAGTGGTGGTCGATATTGGTAGTATCGGATACCCTTTAGAAAAGCCGAGGACCATGGAAATAATTAGTGTTAAAGGTTATCAAAAATTAACAAGTTACCTTCGACACTAATAATGTCTATGTCCTTCTAAAATCGACTAAGTAAATATTGAACTTGACATCCCTTGATCAATCTTAACACCTTCAATAGTGTCCATGGACCCAGTGATATTAACAGTATCGACAACTTTGGATTTTACCAAGTGTGTGTCGATATTATTAATTTCTACATACTCTAAACATGGGACAACCTTCTAGATACTATGAGAATCGATGGGAAGAAAACAAGCTAAGTATCATCGACACTATTAGTGTCGACGAACCCAAGATGAGTTTTAAATATTGGTGTGTTGACATTATCAGTCTCAATGATCCTAGGCTTGCCACAAGTGTGAATATCGATTTATTCAGATCGATGGACACTTACACAAAACTATCAATATTGACAAGTACAATAACAACCAACTTTGAAAACTTATGATTTTAACTAGCGTACATTCATGATTTCATGCATGCATGTTTCGTAGTATAACACATAGCCATATTTGTTTGGATAATCCTTTAAAGGTGGTAAAGGTAAAAATGTGTTTCAAATATATTCATACATTAACAATGTTGCGCCCCCGGCCACCCCGGCCTTTCTCTGAGGGTGCGACGCGTTGGCGGCGGTCACCGGCGCCCGGGAGGATCACAGTCTCCGGACACATTTGCAAGACCTACATGTCTTGTTGCATACAAACATCCAATAATTTGGATAAAATAAATTTATAAAATTAGAGTTGCGGAAGTAAATGTTTGAGTTATCAATATAGCGTTGAAAACATAAGTTGCGGAAGCTTAAGTTAAAACAGTTTTTCAAAACAAAACAGAGTAACAGTTTGCGGAAGCGGTTTAGGTAGTTCGCATTAAATGACTAAATAAAATGATAAATGTTCTAAAAGCCTAATGCGTTAAGTTGATGCATAAGACTCCAGCCTAGCATCCTATCCTTGTGTGCGTGCCTTAGTTACCTGAAAAACATGCGAGTAAAAGGGTCAACACAAAGGTTGGTGAGAGCACATTTTTGTCATAAGCAGTAAACATCAAATGTTTAAGTAAGTGTTGCTAGATTACATATCATTACAATACAGTTGTAGAGCCAAACTAAAGACGAAGACTGACAAAGTCAACCAGAGAAGAGCTGAAGACCTGATTTTTGGTTATTTTCGTGTACAATGTCTTCGAATACTTTAGATTTTCGAGTAGTCGAACCATTTTCATGTATAGGGTTTGAGTACTCCTAGAATAGTATATATAGACGTATTTTGTACTGTTCTAGGGCTGGATTCCCGAGACGTGCTCTCTAGACGTATTGAGGCACTGCTTTTGAGAACTTCACGAAATATACAAAGCATTTATTTTTCTACTTCTTCTTGTGATTCTATTATGGATTTCGCACATTATAGAGTCATTTGATGTTGATTGGAGCAATAAAGCTCAAGTCTTGACAAGACCTGGACCTACAAGTGGTATTAGAGCCTTTGAGCTCTTTTCTACATCAAGGTACAAGCTTTTTCATACAAGTTCGATACTTTCTTGATCTTCTCTACACCATCTAGCTGCTATTGAAATTTGGGACTCTGAATCGTGAGAAATATTTCTGTGGAAATTTTTAAGTATTTTCGAGTTCAAAATTTCTAGAACAGTTTTTTCGAGTATAGTTTGAGAGTTCGAGTACAAATTGATGAGTTCGAGTATAATTGGATTTCTAGTAAACAATCGAGTTCGAGTACAACTGGTTTTCGAGTACAATCTGAGGTTCGAGTACGTTTGGAGTTCGAATACACTTGAGTTTCTAGTACACTTGAAAGTTCGACTACTTGGTTTTCGAGAACATTTTTGGACTTCGAGTACACCTTGGACTTCGGGTAGTTTTGTTATTTCAAATATAGCTTGGACTTCGTGCACTGCTTGGGACTTCAAACTCTTGAGGACTTCGTGAACTTATACTTAGAAAATTTTCTGTTTGTCATGGCATCCAAGAATTTCACCAACCTGTCCAACCTTCTGAACTTAGACAATGAGATTGGCACCGGAACCAAGCCACCTAGGTTCGTGTCAGGGGATAACTTCCAAGATTGGAAATTCAGATTCCATTCTTTTGTCAAGTATATAGACCCGAAGTTATGGAGTTCGATTGAAGAGGGGCCGTATGTGCCTATGTACCCGAGTGAGCTAAACGGGCTTATTCCCAATGACCCATAGTTATACACTGAAAACGACATCCTATTGAAAGAGAAGGATGATAAGGCATATGCCTCAATCACTATGGCATTGTCAACTGATGTGGCTCACGGATTCAAGAAGCATCAGACAACTAAGCAACTCTGGGATGCTTTGGTAGAAGGATTTGAAGGAAATGAGGACATGCAAGAAAATCGCAAGGACATGTTGAGGCAACGGTTCAACATGTTTAACCTTGTTAAAGGAGAGTCCCTAGAAGCCCAACTCAATCGATTTACTCATCTGATGACTGAGATGACCAGTGCAGGAATTGAGATGTCTTAGGGAGAGGTCAACAAGAGGCTCTTGAATTCTTTACCATATAACCGGAGTTCCAACTGCACCACTATCAAGAGAACAAAGGATATGTATAAGACTTCTCTTAGTGAGTTGGTCTTCTTTATCAACTCATATGACATTGATGACAAACAAAGAGCTCTCAATCATGCCAGTTCAATAGGAATTACTCATGCATTAGAGAATGCTGCTGTCTTGTCTGCCATCAATTTTCAAGCCTCTGGATATCAACATTACCAGACCCTTGCGTCACAGTATGTTCCTTTTGAGACTGCATTCGTTTCATCATTGTAAGTTAGTTCAGTGCCCAAAGTCAGCTGTGAAGAGAATATGTTGCTGTTCAAAGGCTCCATGAACAGTTACAATGCTTTCATTGCTGGAGAGTTGGCACCGGCCAATCTCACTCAAGACAACTTAGAGCAGATTAACCCAAAGGCTTCATGAACAATTACAATGCTTTCATTGCTGGAGAGTTGGCACCGACCAATCTCACTCAAGACAACTTAGAGCAGATTAACCCGGCAGATGTAGAAGAAATGGATATATCTTGGCAAATGGCCATGGCAGTTTTTTATGCCAAAAAGTTCATAAAAAAGTATGGGAGGAACAGTTTTGGAGACAACCTAGGGAAGAAGCTGGGATTTGACAAGTCAAAGCTGCGATGCTACAACTGTGACCAGCTGGGTCACTTTTCAAGGGAATGTAAGCAGCCGAAGGTGGTGAAGGAGGGAAGGGAGAGAAGAAGCCTCATGAGAAAGCTGCAGATGGGGGAGGTGCAAGCACATCCAAGGCAACCGAATTCTATGACTAGAGTGATCAAGTACAAAAGCTGGAGATGACCTTGAGCCACGCATTAATGGCAGAGGAGGATGAAAAATCTAATGAGGCAACTGAAAATCTTTTCTCTAACTCTTGAATTGAAAAGGTATTTAAGCACCGGTCTCACAATGAGACCCTGATCAAAAAGGTCACTAAACTGAAATATTTAACTTTGAGTTTCTAAAAAATGAAGCAATTTTTAAAAGAAAACTTGTGGCTGAAGGTCGTGATATTTCAAAATTGAAAGAACTTTTAAGTGACAAAGAGGCAAATTATCGAGATGCTAGATGCAAAATCGATGAGCTCACTTCAGAACTAGAACAGATAAAAACTCAACTTTCTAAAACCTCAGTTAGATGCGAAAAATATGACTATACAAGCAAAGTTTTAGAAGACATGGTCAGTATTCAGTATTGGGAGAAAAAGGGTAAGGGTCTTGGTTATAAGGAGTGTGAGCCTCCTTTTAACCATAATTACTCAAGCATGCCTAGAATCAACACATCAGTTGATGACTTGGTTCTACAATCTGATCATGCTTTTGAGTTTCCCACTAAACCAGTTTCACTTACAGTTGACCCCATGTTTTTTTCTGATGATTCTGAGGTGTGTGCAGATAATTTAAGTGATACAGGTCTGAGGGGAAAGAATGAAGAAATAAGTGTTGGGAGGAGTAGTGTTCAACATCATCTAGCAAATCACAATATATTCCACAAAACTGATTTTGCAGGATTATTTGAAACAATTAAAGTCAAACCAAATGAGATGTTTAAGAATTTTAATTCTATTTTTGTTAAAATTGATGATGTTTTAGAATCAGATTCTTCTCCTTTAAAATAGGTGAACATGGCTCAATCCACAATCACCAAAGAGGCAGGTTCAAAGTTAAACCCTAACTGTGAACCTTATGTTCCAACCGGGTCATTGGAACAAGCCTCCACAAGTACTTCTTCAGGTCAAGGTGATTGTGATGTAAAGCCATTTGATCCAAAATACTTTCATGACAACGTATGTTGTTACGCATGTGGGAGACCAGGCCACAATGCCAGACACTGTCTGCACCAACCTACTGAATTCTACTATGGGAAGAATCAGAAGTCACACCCAAGGCCAAACCTACCAAAAGTTCAATGAGGACTGACCAATCCTCCAAGCCTAGGGTGACACCTCAGAAGGTACCTCAGAATCATACCACTGCCAAGAAGGCCAAACTAGTAAAACAAAATCAATCTAGTTTTCTTAAACAAAAATCAAAGGTTTCTAAAACTAAAAGCAAACCACAATGGAAGAATAAACCACTAGTGAAACCTCCTTTAAAACCAATTGATCATGGCGGTGGTGTAAGGCCCAAGAATGTCAGGGCTAAATCAGACAAGCCCAAAGGGATTCTCAAGAAAGGGCCCATTGTTTCACCAGTACCTAAATCTGTTATGATATGGGTACCCATTTCTTATTGAGTGTATGAGTTACGCAGGGACGACCAAATAAGCTGAAAAATGCTTGCTACGTAGATAGTGGGTGCTCCCGGCATATTACTGGGGATTTCTCTCAGTTACATGAAGTTACACCATTCAATGGAAGATATGTCTCATTTGTTGGAGACAAGGGTGGTAAGATCAGTATGAAAGGCACAGTCACAAATGGAACTCTAAGTTTTGAGGATGTGTATTACGTTGAAAAACTCAATCACAGCTTGTTGAGTGTTTCTTAGATATGTGACAAGAGCTTCTCAACACACTTCACAAACAAAGAGTGTCTCATTCTTAAGCCCAGATTTGTAGTGCTGGAAAAGCGAATCTTGATAAGAACTCCGAGAATCAACAATGCCTATATCATTAATATGAATTCTGATTCATTCACTGAAAACACATGCTTGTTTTCAAAGGCATCGAAGAATGACTGTCTGCTTTGGCATCGCCAACTGGGTCATGTGAACTTGAAGATCTCAATCGACTCTCTAAGGGAGATCATGTCATTGGCTTACCTTCTAAAGACTTCTCCTCAATTGAGAAGTGCATCGCATGTGCCAAGGGGAAGCAACACACGAGACCCCACAAGCCTAAATTGTTCAACTCAATCTCATCAATTACGCAACTGCTTCACAAGGATATCTTTGGACTGGTTAACGTAATGAGCATCGGGAAAAAGTCATATTGTCTTGTTGTGACAGATGATTATTCCAGATTTACTTGGGTGTTCTTTCTGGCCAAGAAAGATGAGACACCAGATATCCTGAAGAAGTTTATCACCCTGATCGAGAATCAGAAATATCTAGAGGTTAAGGTGATCAGAACTGACAACGACATTGAATTTAGAAATCAGACACTTCTTGATTTTTTGTGACGAGAAGGGAATTGCTCGACAGTACAGTGCAGCTCGTACACCTCAGCAAAATGGAGTTGAAAGAATGAACAAATCGCTTATCGAGGCTGCACAGACCATGCTGTTAGAATCCAAACTGCCAATATTCTTTCGGGCTGAAGCAGTTAACACAGATTGTTATGTTCAAAATTGAGCACTGTTGAACAAACGCCATCAGAAGACTCCCAATGAGATTTTCTTCAACCAGAAGCCAAAAGTTGGTCATTTCAAGTCGTTCAGGTGTCCGTGCACTCTTCTCCATACTGAGCCAAATCATAAGTTTGATGACAAGGCTGGTGAGTGTTACTATGTGGGCTACTCATCTGAGAAAGCTTCCTACCGGTCATACAACAAGAAGACCCAAATTATTGTGGAGTCATACTATATTGGTTGGCAAGAGATGAACAACCCCGATGCTGGTTCTGGTCCAAACTGGTTATTTCAGTATGATTCTATTTTTGAGCCCTATAACACTTCATCTGAGAGTGCAGGACCATCTGAGCCAACTGACAACTTTGTTAGAAAATAAGGACTAATGAGCAAAACCACTGAGAGCCAGACAAATAAATAAACCGCAGATTGACCAACCGCGGATACTTCTTTTTGGATTAGAGAACTGCTTCAACATCGGAAGATCAACAGCGGAAGATTCGCCAAAAAGAACTACCTCTGAACTTCTCTACATCGGAAGACAATAGATGACCATGATACCTTCAGAAGGCAACCATTGCACCAGAAAACATCAAATGATTCGAAAGACAATCTCCTATTCCGAAATAACTGATTGTTTAATCAGATTCCGATGATCAAGTTCCCAAATAATAACCACTGAGCCTCAGCACAACTGTCTCAACCTTGGAAGACCTGAAGACTCCTACATACTCTTGTTTCCGTTGTTGTTGACTTTGTATTTGTACTATTCTGATGATTTGGTGTCTGTAATAGTGTTAGCTAATTGTCTTATTATTTATTTTCTTGTATCTCTGAATGTTGGGTATTTAAATCCCAACATTCTCTGAGTAAATTGAATTACTTCCCCCAAAATTCCTTGTTCTTTCTCTGTGTTCTTCTCTCTAGCAAGAAACTAAACAACGAAAATAACTTTTTTCATAACTTAAGACGGAGCTAATACCAAAGCTTTGACCAAGTGTCTAAAGTATTTGTTCCTGGTTAAACAGCCTCTCCGAGTCTTTGTTTGAACAATTGGTATCCGAGCCTTGTCCTTAGTCTTGGTTTAACCGTCAAGACTAAAACTCAAAGCTCTTATCGATATCTTGTTGTTTAGTTTTTTGTGTTCTGTTTCTTCTATCTTTCTACTTTTTAAAATCTGCACGAGTTTGGTTTTGAACTAAGCTATGTTCAAAAACCATTCTAACATACTACTTTGAGAACTCTTAACTCTTTGATTTACTCATAACCGTTTGCAAACCTATGGCAGAAAAATTCACCTTAGACCCTCATAACACCGGCTCTGCCACGAAGCCACCAATCCTGGTAAGGCATCAATATAACATACGGCAGAGAAGGATGTTACATTTCTTGTCCAAGGATTTTGGTAGTATGTGATGTTCGGACCTCATAAACCAATGGTCTTGGACACAGAGACTGGAGACCATGTCCCTAAGGATCTTTGAAACTACACCGAAGAAGACTACCAGGAATTAGAGCTTGATGCCCAGGCACATGCTCAACTGGCTATGGCCCTCCCGAATGCAATATATTCTGGTCTTCTTCACCACGAGCCTGCTAAAGACATGTGGGATGCTCTAAAAGATCAATTCGGTGGTACCGACGATGTTTTTGCCAATACAAGGGAGATATTGGCTCAACAGTATGAGACATTCTGCCAACTAAATAATGAGTCACTAACTCAGCAGTTTGAAAGGTTTACTTCTTTCTTAAGTGAACTAAAATTAGTTGCTCAAGTGTACCCTCCTATTTTTGTTCTTAATCGTTTCTTGAGATCTCTTCCTGATAAATAGGAAACTTATTCCATAGTCATGAGATCTTCGCCAAACTTCAGCAAACTCTCACTTACCCAACTGAATCAAGAGTTGGAGCAACTACTAGCTAATAAAAACTCAGAAGTAAAATATTAATAAAAAATAAAGATAGCCAAATTTTTATCTTAACAACTGAAAAAGTCAACCTACAAGCTTTATTTAATTTGCAAAAGGAAAAATATGCAGCTTATAGAGATGAACTGTCTCAAACCAAAGTCAGCTGTTAAAAGTGGGTTGAATCCTGCAAAGGATTCAAAATGCTTCTAGGTAAGCAAGTTCACAGTACGTCTAAGTTTGGAATCGGGTACATCCACACTAGTCCTCCAGAGGACTATGCCCTGACTGACAATAACATAAATGAAATTGATTCTGAACCTATCTCCCCTACCTTTCTCCTTAATGAAATTCTAGCCATAAAGATCACACCTCCAAGGGTGTATCTACCCAGACAGTTTCCAATGTTTGTATACCCCGCAGATACAAACTTGGATAAAAGGAAGAGACACACTTGGAAAGTGATCAAATCAATAATTCTTCTGAATAAACTGATATTGCTCCAACCATGAGCTCTACTCGAAGTTCAGAAGGTACAAATCTTCTTGAAACCTCTGATAACGTTGTGCCCCATCTTGACAAAGGAAATAGGCCCATGGTTGATATCAGATTCCCTCCTTCTCTTCCACACTCACCTTATCCAATAATGAAGGAAAATAAGCCATTCATTCCTAACTATTCTTCACTATCTCCAGCTTCTCTAAAGTGTTTTAAGTATAATCACACCACTAAAAACTGATGGACAACTCCTTTGGAGAAAGCTAGAGATAGACTGAATGTTGAAAAATTGAAAGCACTTTAGGGAATCTCCCTAATAAGATGAAAAAGTCCAAGAAAGCTAATAGATCATCAGCTAACAGTGCAATAAGATCTAACACCCATTCATCCCTTTGCTTGTCTTCTCCTATACCCGCTTCCCCCCGGACCATCCATTCTTGGTACACCACCTTCTTATCCCATGGTAACTCCTGCCTCCTATTCTCCTGCTGCTGTGAACCCCTCTTCCATGGATTCACAAATCAACATCTTGCATCAAATTCAGCAACAGCTGATACAAATGATGCAGAAGTTGATGAATAATACTTAGCAAAACAAATAAGCATCCAAAATGTTCTCCTCTTTCTTCTAAAATAAATAATGACCCATATCTAACCTATTGCATTTGATCCTCATGTGCAGAGACCTCTTTCAAACCAAAATCATCTATGGTATGTGGACAGTGGACAGTGGAGGCTCTAGGCACATGACATGATGCAGATCCATTTTAAATAACTTAATTCCAAAAAATGGAGGATTTGTTTCCTTTGGAAATAATGTAAAGGGTTGGATAGTAGGGCCTGGTTCTGTCCTGAGTGGAAAACTGCACTTCAAAGATGTAAGCTTAGTTGAAAACCTCAACTTTAATCTCTCTAGTGTTTCTCAATTAGCGGACAATAACTTTAGTTCATTTTTCACCAAGGACAGTTGTAAAATTCTTTCTCCTGAAATAAATTCAAAAATAAAGATCTTAATTGATCAACACACTTTGCTAACGGCTAAAAGAAGTGGAAATGCCTATGTTGTAGAGATGACTACTGATTCTCAAACATCTTCACCTACATGTTTGATAGGTAAAGCATCATCTTCTGAAACAGCTCTTTGGCACAAATAATTCAGTCACCTTAACCACTAAACTCTTCATAAGCTTTCTACCCTTTCTCTAGTAAGAGGATTGCCCTCCAAAGAATTTCAATTTGAAGGTCAGTGTGAATCTTGCCTAAAGGGAAAGCAACATAAAACATCAAATAAGTCTATTGAGGAATTGAAATCAACTGTCTCAATCTGCTTCATATGGATCTGTTTGGTCCAGTGAAGGTAGCCAGCTTGGCAAGAAAGAGATACTGTTTAGTTGTTGTGGATGATTACTCAAGACTTTGTTGGACCTTCTTTCTCTTCAACGAAGACGAGACTTCTGATATAATAATAGCCCCTATCACTCAACTTGAAAGACAATTTGATCTTCCTGTCAAGACAATTAGGAGTGATAATGGCACAGAATTCTAGAACCATGTTCTTGATAAGTTTCGCATCCCTAAAGGAATCCTTAGACAATATAGTGTTCCTAGAAATCCTGCTCAAAATGGATTTGTGGAAAGAAAGAATAGGACACTAATGAAGCTGCAAGAACTATGCTTGTAGACTCAGGACTACCTTTATCCTTCTGGGCTGAGGCTATAAACACTGCTTTCTATGTCTTAAATAGAGTTCACATAGTGAAGAGACATAACAAGACTGCCTATGAAGTCCTTCATAACATAAAGACTCTCATTTCTTTCTTTAAAATTTTTGGGTGTCCTTGTTTCATTTTGAATACAAAGGACTCTTTGTCCAAGTTTGCAGCTAAAATTGACTCTGGATATTTTGTTGGATACTCTCAAACAACTAAAGATTACCGAGCTTTCAATCTTAGGACCAAAATTGTTAAGGAAACTATTGATGTTAGATTTAATGAATCTGCATCAACGTCCTCTTTCCCATGTGCTTCTGATGGCCTCTTTGATCTTGAAAGCTTCACCTACACTTCTCCTACCCCTTCTTCTGCTCCTTCTTCAGAATCGTGTCAAACCTCTGAAGATCTATCCTCTGTTGAGGAATGTTTTGTATCTCAATTCTTTACCTATATCCCTTCTTATCAAATAAATCCTCAAGACCAAGATGAAAAAATATCTACTCTATTACCCCCAGCTTTGGATGATGTACCTGTAGAAATATTCCTGACCATGTTCATACTTCCCCACCAGAAAACTCTCCTGGCCCCACTGAAAATTCATCTTCTTCTGATGCTATTTCTACAAATAATTGTTTGGACATCATTCCCTTCAACAAAAATCATCCTCAAGAGCAGATCTTTGGTGATTTAAGTAAAGGTGCTCAAACTAGGACCTAGATTTCAAACTTCTTCCTTCATGCAGCCTTTTTGTCCCAAATCGAGCCTTCCAAATATCAGGAAGCTGTTAAAGATAATAACTGGGTGGAGGCTATCCAAGATGAACTATTACAGTTCAAAAGGCAAAATGTTTGGACTCTTTGCCCCTTGTCAGTAGGAAAATACCCTATCGGAACTAGATGGGTATTCGGAAATAAAACAGATGACAGAGGTATTTTAATAAAAAATATAGCTAGATTGGTAGTCCAAGGGTACTGCCAAGAGGAAGGCATCGAATACGATGAAACCTTTGCCCCCGTGGCCAGACTAGAAGCCATCAGACTCTTCCTATAGCATTTGCTATATCCCATAACATAAAGGTATTTCAAATGGATATAAAAAGTGCATTCTTGTATGGAACTATAAAGGATGAAGTCTATGTTTGTCAACCTCCAGGGTTTGATGATGTTCATCATCCTGATTGGGTGTTTAGACTAGACAAAGTACTTTATGGTCTAAAACAGGCACCCAGAGCATGGTATGACACTCTTTCTCAATTTCTTCTTTCTAATAAATTTTCTCGGGGAACCATTGATAAGACATTGTTCATCAAAAGGGTAGACAGGAACTCTTGCTCGTCCAGATTTATGTCGATGACATCATTTTTGGATCAACAAAACCTTCCTTGTGTGAACAGTTTTCTAAATTAATGTCTTCTAAGTTTGAAATGAGTGCTCTAAGTGAACTAAAAAACATTTTTAGGACTTCAAGTCAAAAAAACCCCAATGGGACTTTCATTGATCAATCTAAATATGTAAAGGATCTTCTAAATAAATTTGATATGAATCACTGCAAAATAATTTCTACCCCCATGGCAACAAGTCTAGGAATAAGTCCAGATGAAAATGGTGAACCTATAGATCAAACCCTCTATAGGTGCATGATTGGACCTTTGATGTGTCTTACTGGCATACTGCATCAAGGCCAGACATCAGTATGCAACATGTGTCTAGGTAAGATACCATTCTGCCCCCAAACAACCCATTTATCATTTGTGAAGCGGATACTCAGATATTTTAAAGGCACTCATGTGCTAGGTATTTGGTATCCTGCAAATCAAACTTGTAAGCTTGTTGGTTTTTCAGACAGTGATTATGTTGGATGCTCTCTTACCAGAAAGTCTACTTAGGGAGGATGTCAGTTCTTTGCAAATTGCTTAGTGACATGGCAAAGCAAAAAGCAAATGTCGGTGTCAAATTCAACTGATGAAGCTGAGTACATTGCAACAGCTCATTGCACTACCCAAATCGTTTGGTTACAATACCTACTGTTGTAGTTTGGAATAACTGAAATAAAAACACTCTTCCTAATAGACATCGAAACTACCAAAAACATAATAAAGAATCATGTCTATCATTCTAAAACCAAACACATAGAAATAAGGCATCATTTCATTAGGGACTGTTTTGAAAAGGGACTAATTGTCCCAGAACATGTTTCTACAAGTGACCAAATAGCGGACATATTTACTAAGCCTTTGGATTCTTCAACATTTTCTATGTTTGTGGCCAAATTGGGAATGATAAATATGAGCTAATAAACATGGTTAAGAATTAAACCTTTAAATAAATATATAAAAGGATAATTTTCAATAATTATCCTAACAAAAGATATTTGATAAACCACTAATAAAGCGACCTTGGTCTCTCTCAGTGGTTATCCCAAAACACGGATAGGATCAATGGTTATATTAGCCACTGCTTCATATCTATCCGCGGTTAAAACCAGCGGTTGTTACAATTTAAACCTTCCATGATTTCTTTCCCTGCCAAGATCTTCATTCCTTCCGAGACTCTTAACCTTGTAACTTATCCATGGTTACATTTCTTCCGTGGTTAACTACTTTTCTCTATAGTTAACAAATTCTTGATACTTACGCCTGATTTTACCGTCACTAATCACTCTGCTAGATTAGACTCCCTACAATTAATTGAATTGACCCTCATTAATTGTTCTCACAGCTCGATAATATCTTCTCATTTTTTACAATCTTACCCCTCTCCTCTCTAATAATTACAGATCTTATTTATATAAGTGGTTATCTTCTTCAGTTCTTTCATAATGACTTAACGAAGTTTCTTGATCTTCTTTTGATCAAGAAAACCCTTCATTCAAATTCAAACCTTCTGAATGCTGCTTATGGCGAAGGACAACTGCTTGCCAGGCATGTCACTTGGCACGACACACTTACACTGATTACGTCTGAGCTTGATGCTCATGATGATGGTGTAAAGGCATCAGACCAGGCTTCATTCCTTACAAAGCTTTGTCTATACATCAGGGTGTCATGAACGTATTCATTTCTCATTTGTCTTTCTCTCTCTCTAGCTCACAGGTTTGTCCAACTGGTAAAAACCCTAAGGTAAAATTTTGGTAAGTTATAGGTAGTGGAGGTTTTTATTTTTGAAACCGCCCTTATGTGCAAATAGTTTAAATTCTTCACTTCCTTCTCTCTAAATTTAAGGCAGAGATTTGTAATCAAACTTTTCACTCAAAACTGCTCGGTGTTCATCATCGCAAAAATGGCGTCTGAAGCTCTGAAAATCAAGCTGATTCACAACCTCGAAGCCTACCTTGTCAAATCTTCTGAGTACCCTCACTATAATGAAGCAACCGACATTCTGGTAAACTCTTTCGTTCATACTGCTCTCATCCTAAATCTTCCTATCTCAGAAGTTGCTCTAAACCAGTTTTGGGCAAACTCAACCTTGGTGACAAAGGATGAATCTGTTGAAAGCATCGCTTCGGTGGTCGCTGGTCGACAAGTCACCCTCACCCCTTCCAAAATAAGTGTTGCCCTAAATTTGAACGACACCGAGGCACCCACCACTATTTCTAACTTCTCCATAATGCTTTTGTTCAGTGTGATTATCAGGGTGACCTGAAAAACAGGACTTTGTACAAAGCATTCTTGTCTTTCTCAAAAGACAACTAGTTGGGGAGAAATGCCGTATGACATGCAATATGTCATGTATGATGTTCTATCCAACGAAAAAGTCAACTTGTCACAAATAATTTTTGATCATCTAGTACATTACCAGATGAGCCCTAAATTTCTGTTGTATCCTAGACTTGTGATGGCTTGCCTTTTTGCTGATCTTAATAATGTTTGCCATATTGCTCCTCTTTCTACTATCAAGAGCGTTGGCAAACAAGTGTTCGCTAGATTGAACACTGATGCAACACACATAGATGCCACTGAGAAAACACCCATCCTTGGTGATCCCACATCCACCTCTTCTTCCACACCTGTACAGGTACCAGCCGAAAGGAAAACTTCTACCAAAGCCTCTAAACCTAAAAAGCCCAAAAAGACTGTTCAGGAAGAGGAGATCCTTGAACATGTCTCTGCCCCTACTGGGCAATTGGATACATCTGTTCCATCCTCACAGCTGAATCATGCATCTCCACCCTATCTAGCTCCTCATCAATCCTCTCAACAGGATGATGTTGTACTCCAAAGGGAACCCTCTCTAACCACTGAAGTGTCACTTGACACTCAGATGGCAGTCCAATCTCCCAAGGACATCTCTGTTTCTTCTCCACAAAAATCCCCTCACTCTACTACCCATGTTCTCTATGAGATTGATCCTATCTTTGAGCAGCTTGGTTCTCCTCCACCTTCATCAATAGAGGAACAGCTCCTGCCCATGGAGAAGAGGATGAGATCAGGATGCCCAGTCCATCCAGACATCATGATCATATCATATCACATGAGAACCCAATGGGATCTCATCTGAATAGATCAGGAAATAAAACTCCCTATATGGGAACAACTCATGAAGTTCTTGAAACTGAGGCTAGAGATCCCCGGAACCAAGAAAAAGGGGTCCATGACATTCCCGAGATGAACACAGGTCATGATAAAACTGACTCACTAGTTAGGGATTCGAATGATATCCGTAAAAGGATGGACGAATCAGATCTTAAATTAAAAGAGTTGATGGATTATGTTGCTGATATTCAGGCTGATGTGACCAAACTCTCTGAGTTAGTCACAACAGTCTTCAATAACAAAGTCCTGCAACCCAAATCCATTCCAATGCAGGTACCTTCACTTGAAGGTATCCCACACATTCCACCTACTTCCACTGCCCCCACCATCTCAAACCAAGATTTTCAATAAGTGTTAAACCCACTTCTTACTGCCCATCTCACCACCCTGCTTAAAAACTTTACCACAGATTTCTTCACAAATCAAAAGATACAACTGGATCTACTGAAAATTTCAGTAGATTCCAAAGTCCCCTCTTTACAACATGTGGTATCTAACCATACTCGTTTTCTAGAATCTCTTACAGGGATTGCTCCTCCTTCTCCCTGGTTTAAGGAACAGGCTGATGAAGCCAAAAAGAGGGAGAATGAACGGCTCTTGTCTGCAGCCCAAGCTGCCAAGAGAGTAGAACATAAAACGGAGAAAAGGAGGATGAAGGAAACAAGATTGAAAAATCAGGAGGAACTCCTCAAAGCAGCATTGGATCAATAGTTTCAGACCGAAGCTACTAATGCTAGCTCTAAGCAGAAACAAAGGGAAGCTGAAGCTCAAATAAACACTGGAACATCTGGAGTATCCAGGAAACCCAAACCCTCCAAATCAGCTCCCACGGAGCCAATTAAACCCACAACCGCTGCCCCCTCTTCTTTTGCCTCAACTACTCAGTACATACCAAATCCAATTGGTTCTGTCCAATCTGAGCATAACCCTATCTTACCTAAACAGATCTTTCCTACCATATCTATCCTTTCTTCACCCATACACACAAATAAAGAAAACTCACCTACCCTCTCTCCAAATTCTGCCTCTCAAACACTCCTAAAACTATCTTCACATATCTCCCTTCCTACTACTCTCAATTCCTCCAAAATTGGCCAAAAACCAGCCCTAATAATCACTCATTCTTTCTCAAGAAGACAAAAGAGTGTGGCCAGAAAAACCAAAACCCCCAATAACAAACATCAGAAACCTCTAAACCCTGCTCAAGAACCTAGCTCAGACTTAAATGATGATCAGCCCATTGCCTCTCTTATCTCAAGAAAAAGAAGGCTCATATTGGCTGATGATGAGTCTGACCTGCCCAAAACCACCATAGCTCCCTCACCAATAAAGTCAGCAGATGTTGAGAAATCACCAACTTCTCCAATAAAGGAATTCTATTCTCATGTTAGGACTTTCCCCTCTAATAAAGACCTTCAAGAGACAAAACACAAAGAAACGGAGAAGGAAAATAAGATCCTAGCCGATCTAGAAGCTACTTGGCTCTCAGGACTTGAGCTGGAAAAGACCTATCAGGAACAAATTGCCTTGTTGGGCCAACAACAAGATAAAGCCTATCAGGCTGAGAGGGAGCATTTGATCAAGTTTCTTCTGGATGAAGAGAAGTACAAAGTTGAAAACTTCAGCAACTGGGATATTACTAGCCTCATAAATGAAGCTGAGGTTTTATCCAAAAGAATAAAGGCTAACATCAAGAAGAAAAAGACCATTGAGCAGAGAAGAAGAATAAAACACATCCTCATCCAAAATCAATGGGGCCCAAAGAACATAATAACAAGATGGAGATATGATGTTCTATTTGATGAATGGTCAAAGTTCAAAAGAGAGAACAGTGATCATCCTACTCTTTGGAAAGAAGTCACTTCACCCTCTCCCACTATAGTGACTCAGCTCAAGGATGCCAATCCAAGCACAATGCTTGATCTACTGTCAAATTCAGACCCTGGGTTGATGTTGATAAGGAAATTCTTCCTGATTTTCTGTGGCATTACGAGCCTTATCAACGTGATGTAGTAAAGAAGGTACTTGATTCAAATGATCAAGTGAAAATAAGGGAAATAATTCACTGTCCTGCTGGAGCTCCTCTTCCTTTGGGTCTACTTTCTAAATAAGGACTGATGAGCAAAACCACTGAGAGCCACACAAATAAATAAACCGCGGATTGACCGACCGCGGATACTTCTCATCATATTGAAGAACCGCTTCAACATAGGAAGATCAACGGCGGAAGATTCGCCAAAGAGAACTAGCGCTAAACTTCTCTACATCGGAAGACATTAGCTGACCATGATACCTTCGGAAGACAACCATTGCACCAGAAGACATCAAATGATTCGGAAGACAATCTCCTATTCCGAAATAACTGATTGTTTAATCAGCTTCTGATGAACATCTTCCGAAAGAATAACCCCTGAGCCTCACCACAATTGTCTCAACCTCGGAAGACCTGAAGACTCCTGAAGACTCTTGTTTCCGTTGTTGTTGACTTTGTATTTGTACGAGCCTGATGATTCAGTGTCTGTAACAGTGTCAGCTATTTGTCTTATTATTTGTTGTCTTGTATCTCTGAATGTTGGGTATTTAAAGCCCAACATTCTCTGAGTAAATTGAATTAATTCCCCCAAAATTCCTTGTGCTTTCTCTCTGTTCTTCGCTCTAGCAAGAAACTAAACAACGAAAGTAACTTTGTGCAAAACTTAAGGAGGAGCTAATACCAAAGCTTTGACCAAGTGTCTAAAGTATTTGATCCTGGTTAAATAGCCTCTTCGAGTCTTTGTTTCAACAAACTTCTACAAGGGTGATGACGTAGACTATAGGGTTGACTACGTTCCATGTGATCCCAAGCTTCTAAAGGGTGACCCACCAGGCATGTATGATCGGTCTCCTCCAGTTCAGTCAACCCCTATCAACGAAGTCATCCCATCATATGCGGATACTTCTTAGTCGGTTCAGCCAATTCCGGAGACAGATCAAGCGTCATCCTCTTCCCACCAGACCTTTGACAATCCACTATTCTCAGACCACATCCCTGAGGAACATTGTGTGGATATTGGAGCTGAAGCAAGTGAATCTGATCTTGTTGACAACATCTCTTCCTCAAATGAAGATTAGCTGACTCACATCAGCAACCTGCTAGACAACTTAGCTGTAGAGGAAGTGCCAACCTTAAGCATCAACAAGAATCATCATGTGGAAAATGTTATTGGACCTCTTTCAGAAGACGTTCTCACTCGGAGCCGATCCATTCTAGCTCAGAACACCTTGCCTGAAGGAACTATCACACGAAGTCAATCAGGTTTGATTAATTATTGTTTGTATTCCTCTTTTATTTCGCAGGTCGAGCCCAAGAATGTCAAGATGGCTCTAAAGGAGTCAAGTTGGGTCAAGGCGATGTCGGAAGAACTGATACATTTTCAGAAGCTCAAGGTGTGTAATTTGGTTCTGTTGCCCAAAGGGAAACTGCCAATTGGATCCAGATGTGTCTTCAGAAACAAAATAGATGATTTGGGGGTAATCATCAGGAATAAAGCAAGGTTGGTAGTTTAGGGATTCTTCCAACCGATAGGGATCGACTATGAAGAAGTCTTTGCACCGGTCGCAAGACTTGAAGCTATTTGGGTCATCCGGGCCTATGCTTCCTACATGAACTTCACTGTTTATCAAATGGATGTGAAGACTTCCTTCTTGTATGGAAAGGTCAAAGAAGAGATCTATGTATGTCAGCCCTCGGGGTTCGAGGATTCGCAGTATCCCGACCGTGTCTTCAAGTTAGACAAAGCCCTTTATGGTTTTCATCAAGCACCGCGAGCGTGGTATGCAACACTTACTGATCATCTGCGTGCTAATGGATATACCCGTGGAGCCATTTATCAGACACTGTTCGTTCGCAAGGATAAGGATGATTTGATTCTCATCCAAATCTATGTGGACGACATTATTTTTGTTTCCACGAGCTTGGTGCTGTGTAGAGAATTCGAGGCTGTTATGAAGAAGTTTGAGATAAGTGCAATGGGGAAGATGACCTTCTTCTTGGGTCTCCAGGTAAAGCAGGATCCTAAGGGTATGCTGATTTATCAGGGCAAGTACGTTACCGACATTCTCACCAAGTTCAACATGTTGGAATCAAAGCCCGCATCCACTCCTATGGTTGCTCGTCAGATCTTGACTTCGGAGTCTGAGAGTGAAGATGTTGATCAGCACCTTTACCGTTCAATGATTGGCTCACTAATGTACCTGACTGCTAGCTGACCAGACATTATGTTTTCTGTATGTCAGTGTGCTAGATATCAAGCAAATCCGAAGGCTTCTCATTTGATTGATGTCAAAGGATCTTTCGCTATCTCGTCGGGAAACCTCGTCTCGGCTTGTAGGATCCTAAGAACTCTGAGTTTCGTTTATTTTCTTACTCTGACAGTGATTTTGGTGGTTGCAACTTAGACAGGAAATCAACCACTGGAGGATGTCAATACATGGGAGATCGCCTTGTCTCGTGGCAATGCAAGAAACAAACAACCGTGTCTACCTCCACTACGGAAACTAAGTATGTCGCTGCTTCCAGTTGTTGTTCTCAAGTTGTCTGGATGCAACAACAACTCCTCGATTATGGTTTGAACTTTCTTTGCTCTCCTATTTATTGTGATAATGAAGCTGCCCTACGGATCGTCAATAATCCGGTACAACACTCCAAAACTAAACACATAGACATCTGTATTCACTTTATCCGCGACTGTTTCGAACGGATTCTGATTCATCTTGAAAAGATCCACACAGATGATAATCTGGCGGATCTTTTCTCAAAATCGTTCGACACGGCTCGATTCCATCATTTGCTTGCCTTTCTCAAACTAACAAGTATTGATTAAAACATTTTTGTATATAGTGTAAAATTTGTGTTTTGTTTTATTTTAATTTTTAGATCACAAATTTAGGGGGAGAATATTTACAAAAACAAAAAACAAAAAGATTTTCCGTCTTCGAGTCAATATCTACAAAAACGACAAAAAAATTTTCGGTCTTTGAGTCAGTCAAAGTTGATTTACAAGTTTAGGGGTAGTGAATTGTAAGAAAACAACAAAAAAATTTACATTTTCAAAGTTTAAGAAAAATACAAAAAGAGTTTATTTGGACGGTCAAGTGAAGTGGTTCAATTGGGAAGTCAAATGTTTTCTGACACTTACAAATTCACTGACTACAAGCAATTTCTAAAGAATAACATCTTTATATAACTATAATTCACTAAGAAGTTAAAACAAGTTTTTCCAAATGAAAGGATTTGACATGATCATTCAAAAATATTAAATATATAAATAAGTGAGAAGTAAGGAAAATCAGATAACCGGAAACATGTAACAACTATTTGACTTTTTACGTAAGTCTTTAAGTCAAAACAAGATTGTGTTTCGATAAACTTGAAAGTGTTTTGAAAAACTCGGGTATTTTTCATCTTTTGTGTAAACAAAGAGCGGGAAATACTTACTGAAGCATCCTTTGTTTTGCATAAGCAAAGACCTGGATGTGTGATGTTAAGGCCAACCTGTCTGCAGATCAGTAAAATAAAAGATTCCAATGATCAGAAAGATGATAGAAACCCTTCTTGTTCTTGGTTCTAGTCTAATAGATCTGTTCTTTTCTCTTCTCACCTTAAACTCTGTCGAAAAATTTTAAGTTCATTGAAACACAATCAAAGTTGAAACATAAGATTTCACAAAATTGATAGGTTGCATGTTAATCTGGTTTTACTGTCTGATTGTTCATAAACTTCCCAAAAGGATTTTCAGAAAAACCGTTAGAAAATTTTTCATCATAAGTCTTATTTTTAAATTATGGATTAACGAGTGGAAATTATTGGTGGAGTATAATTATTTTAGGTTGGGTTTCCATAAGAAATTATTTTAATGTGGTCAAATTTATGATACAGATTTGATCCCACGAAATTGACCTAACTCAACTTTGAACTTGTCCAAAGTTTCTGAGTTTGTTTTATCTTATCTTCTTTTGTTTTGTTTTGTTTTATTTTATTTAAGTTAGAAATTTTAAATTAATTATTGTACTCGAAAATTAGTAGTCAAAATTAGTACACGATTTCAAGTACACGAAATCGTGTACTCGAAATGGGCCTATAAATACTTCGAGTATGTCCAAAACGAGTACCATAATTTTCGAGTACAGACCTTTCTCTCTAGGCGATCTCATTTTCTATGCACATTTTCAAGATTCCGCTCTGACTAATTTGTAGATCCTACTTAGACAAACCTAGATATAGATTTTGATACAATTTGTAAACGCAAAATAAAAAGTTATGGGACTTAAACCCATTTCGAGTACTTTGGTCCGTTAACAGATGGAATCTTAGACAAATCACCACGAAAAACTCATAATTGGAAAGGGATCTTCTTATATGTTGGTCGCCTACTAATTTCGAGCATTTCGAGTGTAATTAGTAGTTCTAAGGAGCAAAATTGAGGGTGTTATGAAGTTTTTGTAGTTCTTGAAAATTTGAATTTCGAATACAGGCTTCGAGTACAAACTTCAAGTACATGTTTCATGTACAAGTTTTAGAGAACTCCATTTTTGATTAAAAATTTTCGAATACAACTCAATTTTCGTGAACTCCAAAAAAATTTCGTGAACTGTTAAAACTTCGTGAACTCCTGAAAAACTTGAACTTGTTTTGACTTTGTGATTTTGTTTAACTTATTTGACCTGGACTTGGACTTTGACTTTTGACTTTTGACTCTTGACCTTTTACTTTAACTTTAACTTTAACTAACTTAGCTTGTTTTGTTTTAGATGGATGACTTACGGTTCGTTCTGGACCACAACATGTTTGCTTACGTCGGAGATCCTCTGGAAAAGCACTTCATGTTCAAGAGCATGGTTGAGGGGCTGATTTTATCACCCCTCAATTACGCGATCATGGAGCACCCCGAGATCATATCTAAGTATATCCATAGCTTTTGGAACTTGATCACAGAATGCACTGACGCCAATGGCACTGTGAGCCTGATTGGAAAGGTTCAAGGGCAACCCATCATCATCACAGAGCAGATCTTGAGAGAATGTCTACGGTTAGGTAATAAGGAAACTGTCCCAGTTGAGCTTGATCACGAGCTAGTTCAAAGAACAGTGTACCAGCTGGGGCATGAGGGTTTTTATCCTCATACTGAGAAGAAGTTGTTGCACCCATATTGGAGATATCTTGCACATGTGGCAACTCAATGCCTGTCGGGAAGGAAAGGAGGCTATGACGTGCTTAATCAGACCCTTAGTTCTTGTTTGGTGGCCATCGCATTGGGTGTTGACTTCAACTACTCCAAGATGATTTTTAGGGATATGCATGCAAACATCAAGGGAAATAGGAAAAAAAGATTCCTGGCCTTTCCTCGATTCATCCAAATAGTGATCAACAAGCATCACCAAGACCTTGTCCCTACTATTGGCACACTTGGGATCAAGAGGATGAGGGAGGATATATTTTCTTATATGATGATGAACAAGTGGGGCAAAAAGCAGTATGTTGGGGAGTGTCCTCTTTTTAGGTTTGGAAGGTTCTTGAGACAGGACGAAGAGATGGAGGAACAAGGCATTCCTTCAACATTTGTTGCTGAAGAACACGATGTTTAGACTGCATGGGCTACAGGCTTTGTAGCCAATGAGCATGATCATCCTCCTTCTCGCACAAGTATTGAAGCCGACAAGGCTACTAAGGAATATTCTTCTGAGTCTTCATCATCCTCTGCTGAAGAATTTTTGATTAGAGAGACGAATCAGTCATTCCACCAATAGCCAAACAAGAAGAGATTCAGGACATAGATTACGTGCAGACTCCCGAGACTTCGCCGAAGAAGAAAAAGGCTAAAGATGATATCCAAACAGACAAGGGACCCGAGACTACAGAAGAGGACCGCGAGCTCATCTTCGTCCTCTCAGACAGCCTCCACCACTTCCACCACACTACACAGCCTAAAACACCTCCAACCAAACCACCTCCAACTAAACCACCCACATAGCCTAAACCACCAATACCACCAAGGCCAAAGCCACCCATTCAACCCACTAAACCCACAACTACCATCCAAATCCCCATTCCATCACCACCTTTCACCACCACAGAAACCACCCAAACCACACCATCATCTCCTCCTCACATTCACATCTCACCGCCACAGTCTCCTACTCCCATCCACCTTTCAGAACCACCACCATCTCCACCCAAGAACCAAAAAGATAAGGGCAAGGAACCAATGCATACTACTTCTCCCTATATGCCTGAGAGGACAACCGTTGATTTGGAATGGCTGCAAGAGCGTTTGTTCCAACTGGAACAGGATTCAATTGCAAAGGAAGAAAGGATCTCGAGTTACAGTGAGCCATGCTCAAAACCTGTGACATGTTCAGAAGGCAGAACAGAGACCTTGGTCATATGGAAAAACAAAGCAAATGTCTGACTAAGGTTATTGAGTAGTTGACTGGTTCAAAGCTTGATGATCAGGAAGATGATGAGGTTGACGATGACAACGATGATGATGATGATGAAGAAGAAAAGAAATAGAAGAAAGACGAGGATGATGATAAAGGTGGCAAAGCTACCAAAGATGACAAGAAAGATGACAATGATGATGATAACGTCGGTGGTGATGTGGGCCAGGGTGCTAGTTCATCTGGTCAGCAAAATGATGAGCCTGTTCAAGACGCTACAAAAGAAACTGATGATTCTGAGAATCCACCTTCTTCAGAGAAGCCTCTTGATTATTTTGATGACTTATTTGAGGATCTTCCTAAAAACTTTCTGTTTGACAGATTCGGTGATGAGCTCGGTGCAGCGGGACTTGGAAACTTGTTTGCTTATGTCTACATGGATTCAGTTTTTAAGGCAGTATATGATCAGGAAAGAAAAGAGACAGCCGACTCTTCTGCAGGGGCATCTGCAGAAGAACCAGAGAATATCATGATCAGCAATGTCTCCACATATCCATACTCGACTAATTGCATGCCCACAAGTACGTCGACCCTCAAGGACATGAGGTTGCTTCGCTTGGAAAAGTAATTGACAGTTGGTTTGATCGTCAGAGCGATTGGACTCCTGCTCCTGTAGAGGTGCAGCAATCTTGGTTAGGAGATGTTCATGTGGAGCAGAATGATAGTACTTAGACTTCTGATCCTCGTAACTTATTTGCAGTTCGAAACGATAGATCGAACGTTGCTTGATGGATGAATGACAAAGACCGACACCTGTATCTGATCAAGAGAATGAACGGAAAGCTTGAGTACTTCAAAATGCCACAAGATTTCTGCTCGATGCCCAAGTTCGATCTTCGGAGCATAAAAAATGCAATGTTCTTCAAACCCTCAAAGGACAGTCAAGCTGAGCTCTTTGCGAAGTTTCTCAAACACCAGTGTGACAATGACTTTCCGGTGATGACGACTGCCAAAGGAAGAAGATTCATCTCTTCATGTATAGTGGATCCAGTGAAGAAAGAACCATGAGTCTACTACAAGTATCCGCCTCCAGAAACAGATAAAGCTATGCCAATCTCTACACGAGTCCTTGATAATTCATTGGCCAACTTCATGTCCTGGTGTTTTGATGAGAAGACCCTTGCTGCTATCATTCTTAGGATCAAAGATGACATAAACGACATCGACATGATTTTGGATCCAATGGATTTGGTGATTGGGACGAAGAGGCGAAGCCATTTACACGTGTAGTTGCATTTACTATGGAAAAGAAGTGATATGCTGGTGCAGGTCCTCACTCTGTCTCACTTCCCATCGGTAGACTTCATCAGTCTAGGGGGAGTTTGTAGAGCCCAACTAAAGACATAGTCTGACAAAGTCAACCAGTAAAGAGCTGAAGACCTGATTTTTGGTTATTTTCGTGTACAGTGTCTTCGAGTACTTTAGATTTTCGAGTACTCGAACCGTTTTCCTATAAAGGGTTCGAGTACTCCAAGAATAGTATATATAGACGTATTTTGTATTGTTCTAGGGTTGGACTCCCGAGACATGCTCTCTAGACATATTGAGGCACTGTTTTCGAGAACTTCACGAAATATACAAAGCATTCATCTTTCTACTTCTTCTTGTGATTTTATTATGGATTCCGCACATTATAGAGTTGTTTGATGTTGATTGGAGCCATAAAGCTCGAGTCTTAACTAGATCTTGACCTATAGCAGTACCGATGATAGCTAGTCAATACAGTTATATTATATGTGGGTTCATACTGAAGCTGACTCTGTGCCTCCCGCCATGTCCATAACAAGACAATGGAAAATTATTTTGGTCAATATTTCACCCATTCCGACCTCCAGTCGGGTTGTCCTCCCAAGCACGATGGCTGGGGCTTGTCAAGCCCAAATAGTACTATTCAAGATTACCACGCTAGGCGCTCCGCACTACTAACGGCCCGAGGTGTGTTTGTGAGGACTTGGAGTTGTGATGTGTGCTACACATATACATATAGTGACAAAGCATGTCCATATGTAACCAAAATAAGTAGTTGTTTCAAAAAAAAAAAGTTTATCATGCAATGTTTTCTCCCCTAAAGGTAGAAAAGATAAAATGGGGCTGTGAACTCACCTGATAAACCAGTTCCGGTTATGTGTTTGCTACAATGAGTGCTAGAAATCTGCTAGTGAGCACCTCTAATCATAAAGGTCATGAGTATGTGTGCAGTGGTGTGTTGTATCCCCTACAAATCCAAGTGTCGGTGTGCTCAACCGAGTGTGTGTGTGTGTGTTGACTTTTGTTGACTCGTGTTGACTCGACGAATAGTTGGTGACATGTTTGTTTTGTTTAGTTCGTTTATGTGCCTTAAATGCATGTAAGACTTTAACTTGCATTCTACGAATCAAGTCGTAACGCTTTCGCATACGTCATGTTATGAAAATCATAAAGTTTCCATTTTTGGAAAGTTTCCATTTTAGGAAATTGTAGTTATGAAATCCCATTTGATAAAACTAATGATTCTAGTATGTTCGTAAAAACATATTTAAACACGTAAAATACATCGTTTGTGCATAGATCGGCTTTTATGACGTTTTCCCAAACAAAGTTTCCTAAAATAGTAAGTAATTGTTTAAAGATCCGTTTTCAAAAATCAAAGTTCCCAATATGCTTAGAAATCATTTTTAAACATATTTCCATAATCACAAATCACCAAAACATGTTAAATCATCAAAACCCCTCTTTTGATTTACAAAGGTGTCCATAAATAGTAAGTTTGTCCCAAAACCGTATTTTCACAAAATCAAATACCCAAATGTGTTTCTGAATACTTCAATATGCTTTTGGCAACATCAAGACATGTCTAACATGTTTAGATCATCACAAATCACCAACATGCAACTAAAATGTTTCCTAACATAGTAAGTTGCATAAAATCATCATCAAATCAACAAGACCCAATCCTAGATGATTTCTATCATCAATCTTATTCAAAATACATCAATAGACACTCAAGACCAACTGAAAATTCATGCATGTGAGTGGATCGGAGTTGCATCTGATCAAACACACTTGCATGTATGTTTTTACACATTGTGTGTGCGGTCTAACTATAGGTAAGCATGTAAAACTACCTTAGAAGCTCTTAGATGGTAATATTGGAGCTGAATAGAGGCTATGGTGATGGTTTTTGCTTGAGGATTTCTTCAATGGACTTCCGAAGCTACCTTGAGTCTTCAAAGTCTTCAAATCACCAAAGGAAACTTCAATAATGGCTCAAGCTTGCTCCTGGTGGTTGGGGATGGGATTAACAGGTGGTAAGGGTCAAGAATGGTCTGTCGGTTCGAGTGAAATAGGGTAAAAATGGTTTCGAACGAGCTGGATGAGTTTTGAACAATTTTTACGATCTGATGGTCTGGGGCGCACCACCTGGTGCCGACGTCTGGCCTAGGCGCCCCGCCCGGAATGTTGGGGCGCACTGCCTGGTGCTAACGTATAGCCGCAGGCACCCCGCCCGGAGTGTTCAGTTCCAGTTGTGTCTTTATTCCAATCGTTTTCGCGTTCTAGTTCGACGTTCAAGCTTTGTTTATTGATTCGAGACTCGTTCGGGCTTGTTTTTGGGTTTATTTGTCCTATGTTCACATACCATGTAATATTGTTCGATTATTTCAATTGTTCGATTGTTCACCAACGTTCGTGAGACTCGTGTGTGTTTCCATAATTCCTCGAATTATCGATGATAGTTTATGCTTGTTTTTTACAAAATGATTGCATGTTTAATTAGACATAATTTACATGTAATGCACAATTTAATAATTCTCCGAATTATTGTTTTGTGTTTGTATTTACCACACTTGGTTTCCAAAAGCAATGTGCAATATATGATTCGATAATTCCTCGAACTATCGTTTCGCAGTTGTTTGTGTTTAACTCATCTAATTAAACAAAATTAAATGAAATGAAACAAGTATGAATGTGAAATACAGAGAGTGAAGGTTGCATTTTACCTGAAATTGTCGGGTGTCATAAACAAGGTTTAACCTTAATTATAAAAATAGACATGGGTAAAGGTTGGGTAGTCCCATCACTTTGAAGTTAAATCACTTAGATGATAACAAGTTTTTCAAACATAAATCCAAAAGAAATATGCATGACATGATAACCACGTTGATTCACAACCTATATAGATAAATGAACTTAGGGTGTTGAGTACATTACGTGACAAAACACAGCGAGGGTGCATATCTATGCAACATAACTAACACATCACACAATCAGATGAGTTCTCATACCCCTTTTTACTTGTTTTGTTTTTAAACTCTTGGGAAAACATGTAAGATATTATCACGATGTGATCATTTTACATACACTTTCGAACCATGATAGCATTGCTATGATGATTTTAGACTTGCGTTGATCTGAACATATTTTGGTAAACAATGATAACTATTGGTCCGAATAGACCCATTGTTGATTGAGTTGACTTCAGTCCTCTGCAGTGATTTTTTGCTACTTCAACATTGTTAGGAACCCTAAACGTGGTTAGAACATATTGGATAACACATTAGTTTGCTTGTTAGCGAATTCATATAGTATTTTTATCAAATCAAGTTCATAAGCACATTATTTACGCTTTCATAACTATTTTTTTTGGGTGTGTGAAAACCTGTGACTTCTCACCAACTACTTTTGTAGTTGACACTTGTTTTATAAATGATTCAGGTAATAAAGGAAAGTAGGGAAGGATAACCCTACATACTTTTGGATATGGGATGATACAATTTACTTACCCATGAGCTTATGAACAATCTGAACATTATTTCTTGGCATCATGATGATTCTGCCGTCGGTCGGGGTATTACAGATTGGTATCAAAGCATGTGTTACAGGGAATTAGGTTATTAAAAATGGACAACCTAGTCTATAATGATTGGATACCCAAGTATAAATTGCGTCATGTCATAACTACTCTTTTAGGCGTTTTGTTTCTATGTGTTTATTAATTGTTACTTGCTATATCTCTATGTGACTGGTTTTTATAAACTCTGATATGTGCTATGCATTTTCTTATAAGATTGATTGAACCCTAATCCTTTAGCCAAATCATACTTGTAGGACCAACTAGGAGCTCGGAAACAATCTGATTCCAAGGGAAATCTGCTTGACAGCCTCTGGAATAGTGCGGAATCCTATTCCAGGGTTTTCCAATCGAAATCAACAGCAACCGTGGTGAATCGAGTGTGTAGAATCAACTTGCGAGTGAGAATCGATCACCATGGGTTGAGAATCGAAGTTGGATGTGAAGAATCGCTCAAAACTTCAAGGGTTTGACACTAGAGTGCACTGGGAAGAATGAGGACTCGGGAAAGTTAGGTTTGAAATGATTTGAACATGTATTTATAGACTGTAGTCATTCGGCCGAATGAGTGGCCGAAACAACTCATTCGGCGAATGACTATGTCGAATAGACAAGTCAGTCGAATGAGTCAGTCAGCGAATGGCTCATTCGTTGAGTATAGTCAGTCGCTATTATCATTCGGCGAATGACTTCATTCGATAGAATCATTCGCCCGAATGAGTCATACTCATACTCATATATTAATTAAATCAAATCAAACAATCATATAATCAATATTATTCATTAAGAACAATATATAAAGACAACTTCCATTAATATAGCTTTAATCTTTACATGATGATTAGTACAAAATTGAACTAGGGACATTAAATGGATCAACAAACTCCCCATTGGACCTAGTTCAGCTCTTGGAAGTGTCTTTCTTGAAGTGCTTCTCATTAATAGCTTTCCAGTCAGCTCCAGCATGAACCTTTAAGCATATGTATATTCTGATCACTCTCATGAACTGAAGTGCCTGTTCCATATCCTGTACATCGAAGAAAATCTGATGACGATACAATGCTATAACATCTTTGTGGGACAATTTAGTCAACCACATTGGCTCAAAAATACGTACTGTCTCCCACTTCTTGTCTTTGCATAGAACTATCACACTCCAGTACGTCCGTCATAATACCACCATCGGAAGCCTTCCATAAAATCTTGACGCATCTTCCTCAAAGGAATCTTCTTCAAGACTTTAGGAGGAAGCCACTTCAGGATAACTTTATGCTTTCTGGTGTCTCCATCAATCTCAGGCAGATAATAACGTTCAGGCTGTTGAGGCTGGAAGTTCACCCACTTCTTTCTGTACTCATACTGAATTTGTCGAGAGAACCAAGCAGACATCCCGGAATCTTCACTGTATAACATCTTCAAACGTGCTAACTGATTAACTTCAAAGCCTGGCAACGTCTTGAAGTCATGGGGATGCTTGAAATAATCAATCCATCTCTCTCTCTTTACCGCATAGCACCCTAAATCATGAAAGTATGCCCAGCTCAGAATTTGACCTTTAGCCTTGTAGCCTTTGGTCCTGTAGACTTTCTTATGTGAGTCTGGCATCTTCATGGTGCTTTCTCTTTTCAGGACCTCCCAGTAGTCCTGTCATTCCTCTTTCCTTTTCTTTTGATCATCAGCTTCAGCTTTGCTGACCTCAACCTGTTCTTCTAAGTATCGGATCAGTAGATCTTCGGTTGCTTGATCAAACTGATCAGTAAATGTTGGGAGCTCTTCCTCAGCTGATGTGTACTTTGGATACTCCTCCTCGGTTATGTCCTCCAGAATAACCACATCAATGTCATCAAAAGGTTCTGGAGATGGTTCATCAAGCACCGGTACAGAGGAATCATCAGCAATAACCTCATCTGGGTTAAGCCTGAACAGTTCTGCGATTTGTTCCTTACATAGGCAATGTATGATTTCTCCCTCCTCTTTGTCGTAGCTAACCGAGTGTTGTATGATGCCTTGAGCGTCTAAAATCATCGTCAAAGTCTTATCTAACTGACGTCTCAATGGCACAGCTTCGACTTCCTTGGCAGTTATGGATTCTTCTGTCTGAGCAGGAGGAGGTGGAGGAGGAGCCTGTTTCTTCTTGTCATTGGCTTTCTTGGATCGGATCTCCGATGTAGAAGGGGCTTGATCATCATCGTCATCATCATCAGTACTTGATGAACCAGAAGACCCACTTCCTGATCCGTCCTTGTCATCATCATCAGATTCATCATCTTTCTCTGAATCCTCATAGTCAACCTTTTCCTCCTCAGACTCTTCTTCTTCTTTATCATCATCTTCTTTGTCTGATTCATCGGAAATTACTGCAGAACCTTCAATTCTGGGTGTGCCCTCCTTGGAACCTTTAACCAGTTCAGCAAGTCGGGCGTTCTCAGCTTCCAGAGCAAGAATACGATCACTGAAACCAGTGGCAGTAAGTGCCAACTGATTATGCTCATCAATATATTTCAGCAACTGTTCTTCTTGCTGGGCTGATCTGGCTCTGAGGTCTGCTCTCTGATCCGCAGCTTGAAGCAGCAGTGCATCCTGATCTGTTATCCTCTGAGTAAGTTGAGCGATAACCAGATCCTGCTCTTTACTCTACCTTTCCTGCTCCATATTCCTCTCCATCAGTCTCAGTACCATACTGTTCAGTGTACTCAGCTGATCAACAACTGAAACAGTAGGTATAGACATGTCAGCCCGTGAGATGGAGGGACCAGCAGAAGCAGTAGAGAATATGGGAGCCTGAGTCATAGAGGTGGTCAGAGGGGCAGTGGTAGCACGAACATGAGTAGCCCTTGACCGTGTCAGTGAAGAAACTGAGACAGCTGCTACTGATGTGACAATAGTTGTAGCAACTGTCGTCAGTTCTGACCTCCCCTGGAAAGAGAACCTAGATCTCTTTCCTCTCCCAGCCCGTGAAGATGAAGTCTGAATAGCAGCAGCAGACATAGAGCCAGTAGCAGGAGTAGAGGACCGAGGAGGTGGAGAAATGTCAAAATCTGGAATGAATAAAGGATCAGAAATCTCTTCTATCTCTGCTTCACTCCTCTTCCTTTTCCCCTTTGTCATCCTCCCCCCAAGCCAAACAGTCTCGAACTCTTCATCAGGTGTATCTTCAGAATCAGGACTACCAGCCTCATCAGCACCGGCTTCACCATCATCATCACTTGAGTCCTCTGACTCATCTTCATCTGCTGCAGATGTAGTGACTGTAGTATCAAGAGGAATAGACACTGTGGAGGTTGTAGTCGTCAAGAAATCCAACTCCATCAACGAATCAATGTCAACCTCTTCATCTGCAGCAGATGTGCTAACACCAGCACTCACACCACCTGCACTCACACCACCAACATCCACCATGCTAACATCCATAGCAGTAACAACATCACCAGCAACAGTGCTCACAATAACACTAGCACTTGCACCATCACCACCTGCACCAGCACCAGCATCACCATCATCACCATCATCACCATCATCACTAGGCACAACTATGTCCTCCATATCTGAGTCAGAATCATCATGTCTCCATCTCCGACCAACAGGAGCTATGTAATCTGGCCTAGAGAGATGACCAAATAAGGATCTAGTAGCAGGCTTCCTGTCTTTGCCTCTGTATGACATCACCCTGTTGAGGGTGAGATCATTCATATGCTCCAGCCTGATAATGTCAGCATTGATCTTCGGCAAGTTAGGTAACTGAGCATCTATCAACTGCTGTAGGAACCTTGGGTACATCAAAAATTTCTTGTCTCCCTTCAAAGCTACGTTCTCCTTCATGTGAGTGAAAACCATCTCAGAGAAGTTGAATGGTCTGTTCAGCACAAGTGCGACAAAGGCACACTGTATGGTCTCTCGCATGTCATCAAATCCTCCTCTCCTGGATCCAAGAAAGTGAATCAGAATGTGAGCAAGATACTTAAACTGCGGAGACATATAAGCTTTGTTGAGAATCCCAGCTCCTAGATCTCCCTCATACTGGCATCTCATAAAGCAGCCGCGAACTAGGTAGCGATCTAACAAATAAGGCTGATCAGGAGAATCCTGAAAACCAAAAATTCTCCTGATGTGCTCAGCTGAAATAACCATATCATGTCCAAGAACCTTCCCTCTGATCACTGGAGGTTCAGCCTCACAATCGATATATGCCGAAGCCCAGAAATCCTGTTGATGCGAATGATATGGCACATGTATAGTGGAGATGGCAGTTAAGATCCTCGAACGCCTGAGAAAAATAATAATCTCAGTGTAGTGCTTGGCGTTCGGAGTGGTAAGATCCAGATGTGCGCATATGTTGTTCTTCGTCACTGATTTATATCCAGCCATTCTGAAAATCAGAGAAATACATATGTCAGAACAACAGAAATAGTTTAAAATACTGAAATCAGATTAAAAACAGGAAACAGAATCAGTTTAAACTGATATGCCGAATGAAATGAATTTGGACGAATGAACACTTTGGTCGAATGAGTCATTTGTCGAATGACCTTCATTCGCCGAATGGGCTTCATTCGCCGAATGAGCTATACTTCGAATGAAGTCATTCGCCGAATGAGTTTCATTCGCCAAATGAGGTTCATTCGCCGAATGACCTTCATTCGCCGAATGAGACATTCGCCGAATGGCGTCATTCGGCTGTCTTTTGAAATTCAAACACCAGTTTCCAAAAAATGAAATCAGTCCATAAAAATCAGATATCTATGCTCAGAATCGACCGACTAAAAACTTTAAAACATGAATCATGTGATTTCAAGTCCAAATTGTCAGTTTATTACAAGGGCGAAATGGAAAACCCTAAAACCCTAAAATTGTTCGGTTTTTGATGATTTCACGGTCAGAACTTGAAGATATTCGATCCCAATGTACCTGATATGACAATAAAGAAGATTATCAGTGGCTGGGTGAGTAGGAATCACGAGAAAAAGAACGGCCGAAGAAAGAAGTTTTTCGGGCGAATGAAAACACACAGTGGGGGCGAAAGAGAATTTCAGCGAATGAGGTAGTTCGTCCGAATTACTGTTTATATAGGGTCCCACATTCGCCGAATGTGAATGTCGAATGAGTTTCATTCGACATTTGTTCATTCGCCAAATGTGACTGACGAATGGGTCATACGGTATGAGTCATTCGCCGAATGAGACTGATTCTGTCATGAGTGATTCGATCGAATCTCATTCGTCGAATGGAGTCATTTGGCCGAATGAATGATTCTAACATCTCATTCTGGCAAATGAGAATTTTAACACCCAAAACACACACTGATTTCAAGATTTTACTGTTTGAATCAGAAAAAAATTGATGACAATTATGAAGATATGTCTGGTTGGTTCAGGATTCAGATGAGACAGACGTTTGAACCTACAAATGATCATCTAAAATTAAACTGAAAATTGAAAATCTTTTTGTACTTTTCTGAAACAAAATACGACCGTACAACTAGTAACTAAAAACAAAGAAACACATGTTTTTGTGAGAGGTCTATTGATAAAATAACACATACATCTAATCACATCACATCAGCTTCATTGAATGTTTCACCTTAGACACATTTATCTTATGATACGATTACTGATATAATTGTCCAATCTTAAACCATACAATACACAACTACTAAACAAACTTTGTGATTACTCATGTTTTCTGATTGAGTTCCCCATTTCATTTCACCATTAAAGATCAAAATCAGTTTATAACTCAATTCTGCATATCTTAATACCAGTCATCATAAATTCAATAAGATTTCAATTTTATTATCTTTTTGTATTTTTCTTATTCAATCCAAATGGACGGCTTCAGCTAGGTTTGTCCCAGCAATATGGCACGTGTATGGAATCAAACTTAATTTGTTCAAGTATTTCTCAAGCTTAATACCAGCTTGCATTTATTTTTCTTCAAGCTTAATACCACCTTGCTTTTATTTTTCATCAAGCTTAATACCAGCTTGCTTTTCTTTTTCTTCAAGCTTAATACCAGCTTGTTTTTGTTTTTCTTTAATTGAAGCCTCATTTGATTCCATGATGACCGGTGTATGCTTGATTTGAGTCAAAAACTATTTCTCACATAAATGGTGTTATAAAACAGATTCCACAAATCGGACTTTCTAAGTTATGACAAGCTGTTTATTCATTTGTAGAGTTGGCCTATCAGTACATCACATCATAATTTTCTTGTGTGTTCAGCTTACACATTCAACTCAGCTTCTATATCATGATAGATTAATGTGTCACTTTTTCAAAGAAAGACCATCTCAATTTTAACTTTTTCAACTATTTTTGTATTTTTGAATTTTTCAAATGTTTTTGGTTTTTCAATTTTCAAATGTTTTTGGTTTTTCAATTAACAACTATCTCCCCCTAAAAACCAAAAACAGAAAATCTTTTTGAGTTTTTGTTTAAAATAATGAAATAACAGAAATACTGAATTAAAAGAAATAACAGAAATAACTAATAAAAAAGATGATCATTTGTTAGATTCAGATGAAGGTAGGACTTCATCCTTTTGGAAAACACCATTAGCCGATAACAGATATAAAAATCTGGGTTTATCAAAAGCTTTTGTGAAAAGATCGGCTTTCTGGTGATCAGTGTGAATTTTAACAACATCGATTAATTTCTTTTCAAAAGAATCACGTATGAAGTGATATTTAATGTCGATGTGTTTTGTTTTCGAGTGCTGAACCGGATTTTTAGTGACAGCCATGGCGGCAGTATTATCAACATATATAGGAGTGTTAGAATAATGTAACCCATAGACCCTGAGTTGTTGTTGGATCCAAATGATCTGAGAACAACAACTAGCAGCAGCAATATATTCAGCTTCATAGGTTGAAGTAGACACCGACGTCTGCTTCTTGCATTGCCAGGTAACCAATCGGGTTCCAAAGAACTGACATCCCGCAGATGTTGACTTGAAGTCTCTTTTGCAGCCACCATAATCGGAATCACTGTATGCAGTAAGTTCAAAATTATCATCATTAGGGTACCATAAATCAAGATCAGGAGTACCATTCAGATAACGCATAATCCTTTTGACAGCAATCAGATGAGACACTCTTGGTTTTGATTGATAACGTGCGCACAAGCATGTGGCGAACATGATGTCTGGCCGAGAAGCAGTAAGATACATAAGAGACCCAATCATTCCTCGGTACAAAGTAGCATCAATTAACTCCCCCTTTTCATCTGGTGTAATCCCGTGATTGACAGCCAGTGGGGTACCAGCAGGCTTTGCATCAGACATACTGAACCGGCTCAGTATGTCCCCAACATATTTGGTTTGATGGATGAAGATTCCTGCCTCAGACTCATCTACTTGTAATCCCAGAAAAAATTTCATCTCTCCCATTGAGCTCATCTCAAACTTCTCTTTCATAACCTTTTCAAAATCTCTGCACAGATCATCATTTGTTGAACCGAAGATGATGTCGTCCACATATACTTGCACCAAGAGTAAGTCACCATCCTTTTCTCGAATGAACAGTGTACAGTCAATAACACCTCTTCTGAACCCGTTGTTCAGAAGGTGAGTAGAAAGTGTCTCATACCATGCTCGCGGTGCTTGATGCAATCCATATAAGGCCTTATCTAACTTATAGACTTGGTCTCTATGCAATGGATCCTCAAACCCGAGAGGTTGACTGACATACACTGTTTCATTTATCACACCATGAAGAAATGCACTCTTTACATCCATCTGATAAACTTTAAACTTCTTGAAGGATGCATAAGCCAAGAAGATACGAATGGCTTCAAGTCGAGCAACTGGTGCAAATACTTCATCATAGTCCAAACCTTCAACTTGTCTAAATCCTTGAACAACCAGACGTGCCTTGTTTCGCACAATGATACCATGATCATCCTTCTTGCAACGAAGAACCCATCTGGTGCCAATTACTTTCACACCTTTTGGTCTGTCAACCAATTGCCAGACACCTAACTTTTTGAACTGAAGGAGTTCTTCTTGCATTGCATCTACCCACGATTCTTCTTTGAGAGCTTCAGTAACAGTACGTGGCTCAACTTGGGAGATAAAACATGAATGGGCACAAAAGTTTACATCTGCAAAGTTAAGAATGTCTGCAAGTCCTCCTGAAGAAAGCTGATTTCTTGTTTTGACCCCATCTAAAGGACTTCCAATAATATTTTCTTGAGGATGAATCCGATTAATTCTGCCAACAGGATGAGCGGGAACTTCAACATGTGGATCAAGATTATTCAGATTCAGATCCTCAAGTCCTGGCACAAGATTGTCAATAGCTGGTTCTGGAGCAGCTGGAGGAACTGAGTTGTCGTCTGTGTCTGAGCTGTCATCATTTGTTTGTGCTGTAGGAGTTGAAACAGATGAAGGTAGCATTGGTTCTTCAGGTGCATTTTGTGCATCATACAGCATCTGAACAGCAACATCTTCATCAGTGTACATGGGAGGCATGTTGATGGAGTCAAACAGATCAGAATAGTTGAACATCCAATCAGGACCCTTCCTAGGTGGGGGCATGGAATACTTCTGAACATCAACATGGTACCACTCCTCCACATTTTGAGTTGATCTGTTATAAACTCTTTTATTTGGAGTGATGTACCCAAGAAAATACCCTTCTTCCACCTTTTCATTAAACTTGCCTTGCTCATGTTTCTTAAGCATAGTGCATGGTGCACCAAATGGTTCAAGATACTTAAGATTTGGCTTTATGTTATGGAGCAATTCGAAGCAAGTTTTCCCATGTCTCTTCACTATCAACACTCGATTTAGAGTGTAACAAGAATTAGCTACAGCTTCATTCCAGAATTGAACTGGAAGAGACGAATCTGCAAGCATAGTCCTAGCAGCCTCAATCAAAGTCCTGTTCTTTCGCTCAGCAACACCGTTCATTTGGGGAACATATGGAGTACTAAATTGTTGAACAATACCTCGTTCATTACAAAAGTTCTCCATGTTGTGATTTTTGAACTCTATCCCATTGTCGGTTCTGAGTATGCGAATCTTGAGCTTATAGAGAGATTCAAGTTTGGTAGCCAACACTTGAATGCAGTCAAACATTTCAGACTTCTCCTTTAGAAAGAAAACCCAAGAGTATCTGGAATATTCATCAGTGATGACAAGACAGTACTGATCCCCAGCAATACTCTTGCGGTTAACAGGACCAAAAAGATCCATATGGAGCAGCTCAAGTGGAACAGTGATTGAGTGATACTTCTTCGGTTTGTGAGACTGCTTGACTTGCTTGCCCTTTTTGCAAGAAACACAAACATCAGACAGCTTGAAATTCTTCAGACTAACCCCTTCAACCAGATTGTTGTGCACAAGGTGATTCATCTTGCGCAGACTTAAATGACCCATCCTCTTATGCCAAAGAATTGAATCTTTTTCTGTTGCCTTTGACATAAAACATGAGGCTGTGGAGGATGTGGTTGAAGCTGTGGCCATATTGAGTACGTACAAGTCTTGCTTTCTGGGGGCAGACATCAAAATCCATTCTTCAGGGATAACTACACCTCGCTTTAGAATGTAGCATTTGGAGTCATCGAAAAGAACTTTGTAGTTTTTATCACAGATCTGTGATACAGAAAGCAGATTATTCTCCAATTGCTTGACATATCTGACTTTGTCAAATGAAACTTGCCCATTTGATAAGATTCCCTCTCCTGTGATAAAACCACCTTTGTCACCAGCAAAAGCTACATAACCACCATGAACAGATTGAACATTGGAGAGCAAAGAGATATTTCCTGTCATGTGCCTTGAAGCCCCACTATCGACAATCCAAGAGCTGTATAAAGCAGCTGTTGGGGCATTCTGCACAAAAAAAGTAAGACAATTAGTTTAATTTGGGAACCCAAGACTTTACAGTCTTGGGTTGACCCAATGAGTCTCGGATCATAACATCGATCCATTTGCCATCTGAAACAGCCTTGTCTGAAGTGGGTGGAACTGTGGTCTCAGACTTTACTTTCCAGACTTCATTTTTACTGAAAGATTTTTTCAGATAAATGGATGATGATTTAGATTGATCAACATTAACAGTCTTGAGAACATTCAAGTTCATCAATTTCCCTTTACCCTTGTCCACAGATTTAACATGATTTGGTTGTTTGGGTTTTGTCAGAAATGACTTGGACTCAGATCTGACAGGTTTAGCAAAATTATGATTTTGTTTTCTGGGTGGTGCAACCTTTGGTCTGATCAACTGAGGGCAAGATCTAACAAAG
This sequence comes from Mikania micrantha, assembly GCA_009363875.1. Taxonomy (NCBI): domain Eukaryota; kingdom Viridiplantae; phylum Streptophyta; class Magnoliopsida; order Asterales; family Asteraceae; genus Mikania; species Mikania micrantha. Next base: position 51,594,991 of record CM018691.1, on the reverse strand, counting down.
TGCCCAGGTGCACCACACTCAAAGCAAACCGGTTCTCCCTTTTTATGAAAATGTTTTAATTCAGAAAAAGATTGCCTTTTTGGTTTGAAAACATTTGTCTTAGGCGTGTTCTGATGAAAACCCAAACCCTCTTTCCCATTTGGAACAAGATTGTCAAACTTGTTCAACACACAAGCTTCATTTTCTTTTGAAGCTTTCACAAAACCTAAGGCTTGATATATTTTTGAAGATGAGATTGGGTCACCCTTTTTGATAACAGGGAGTGGATTCTGAGCATTAACACAATCAGATGAATCATCAGATTCATCCTCAGAATCTAAAACCCAGTCCTCTACAAGTCCATCCACCGAAGATTCCTTTGACAAAGTGGAACCTTCATTAGTAAACATCCCAATAGGATCAATTACTAAAGGAGTTATAACTTGAAAATCTTTAACATCTTTGTCATTTGGTGAATTGACAAAGCTGTTTAAGATTGGTGGACATCTTTGATAACTCATAGTTCCCTTACCCTTATGATCAGCTTCTTTGCTGATCATGTGCTCAATGATATAAGATGCGCTCTCATAGCTCTAAAGCTTTTGTCCTAGGGTCTCTTAATCACACTCAACCATTGCTAACTTCTTCTTTACCTCATTAATGGTATTGAGATAAGAAGTTATAGCATCTTGCTTGTTAAGAACAGCAATCTCAGCCTCATGAAGTTGTCTATTTAAAACTTCAATTTTAGCTTGAAAATCTTTTTCATTAGCTTTTAAAACTTTGTTAGCATCAATACATTGGTTGAGATCACTGATCAAAGCAGCATTGTGATTCTGATAGGAAAGAACCTTGCTTTTAAGGTCAACACAATTAAGACAATTAGAAACAGAAGATGAACAATCATCAGATACCTGATCAGACTGAGAAGTTGCAGCAGGAGTAGCAGATGAGTTTACCATCAAGGCAAACTGAGTAGGAGATTCTTCAACATCAGCATCAGACTCAGATTGAGTGTCAGAATCAGTCAAGCTTTCAGACTCTGATGCAGATGTTTCTTCTGTCTTAAGCTGTGCTCCTTCGGCAGTACTCTCTTCATGTAGATCATCTGTCTTCTGAATCTCAGCAACACCAGCTTTATCTTGCCCTCCCTGTTCAGAATTAAATCTGAAATCCCAATTCTCACCATCATCCTGCTGTACCATCAAAGCTTTGCCTGCATTTGAAGAACTAGTCTGAGCAGGAGAATCAATAGGGACAAGTCTTCTTTCTGTATTTGCTGCAGAAGATTTCTGATGATGAAAAGGATTTTTGTTTGCAGCTTTCTTTGGATGTTTGCATTGTCTGGCAAAGTGACCCTTTTCTCCACAATTGTAACAAGTGACAGAGGCCATATCAAATCCAAACTTAGATTCTTTGTTCAAGTTAATGTCTTTGCCAGTCCTTTTCACAAACTCCTTGGCTCTCCTCACAGCACTTGCCAAAGCCCACATAATGTCAATCCTTTCCATGTCATCTGGATCTATCTAAGAGTAGTCATCATTCGTCAGATAAGGATTTCCAATTTGTCCTGCTACCAATCCATCATAAGAACTGACCAAAGTAGACAAAAGACCCATATGCTCTTTAGCAATCTCAACTGTAACTTTATCAAAATTCTCTGTCTTTAGACTTGTGACTGGTTGATGATGTTCTTTCAGAGAATTTGAAGAGGATGATGATTGACTGAAAAGAATCTGATTGGAAGATGGAGCTTCAGCAGTCTGAGAAACAAAAGCAGTCTTCAGTGGAGCATGAGAAGAAGTTTTCTCCACAGTAGGTGTAGAATAGTACAATGAAGGATCCTGAACTTGAGCAACCCTCTTAGCCTTCCACTTGTTCTCAATTTCCTGCTCCTTCAACTTCTGAATAAAATCATTGATATCCATGTGTGACATCATCTCATTCTGCTTAAGAACCATCAAAAATGATTCCCATTTTGGAGGAAGAGCATCTGCTAAACATTGAATCTTTTCCTGAGTAGTGGTCTTGACTTCATGATTGAACAACTCACTCAGTAGATGATAGAATCTGGCAATCAAATCATCCAAAGATTCATTTCCAACATACATAAAGTTGTTAAATTCCTTCCTTAATGCCTTAGACTTGATGTTCTACAAAGCATCATTGCCTTCATACCGTTGCTGCAAAGCATCCCATAAATACTTAGAAGAAGTAAATTGTCTGAACTGATGGAAGATATCAGTAGCAATGGATTGAGATAGAATAGCATAAGCTTTCTTCTCATAATCATAAAGCTTCCTCTGAGGCTCAGTCATCCGTGTAACTAGCATAGGAGTTCCATCTTCATTCAAAGGCCTCAGATAACCTCCCTCAATCATCATCCATAAGTTTGTATCCACCCCATTGATGTGGATCTCAAACCGATACTTCCAGTGTGGATAATCGTCTAAGGATAACAACTTTGGAGCTTTATTAGAGTTCCCAGCCTCAGTCTCAGTCAGTAGCAAAGTCTGAATACGATGATTCTGGTTCGCCATCAATGCTAAGTCTTCCATTTGATCAGGAACAACAGGATTCAACACTTAGAAACATTTGCAAACTGATTGCCGAATGAAAATCCTAGGGGCAAATGTCGGGGTCCAAATGAGTTAATTGTGGCGAATGAAAGACTGAGTATGACCGTTTGACGAATGAGCAGAGAGAATGAACCTATTCGGCGAATGAAAGGGTCGAATGAGGCTATTCGCCGAATGAGAGTTTGAAAGAGTGCTAATCTCCGAATGACTTGACCTAATGAAGCTATTCGCCGAATGACTGATCGAATGAGGGCTATTCGCCGAATGACTTGATCGAATGGAGCTATTCGGCGAATGAGACTGTCGAATGTAGCTATTCGGCGAATGAGACAGATTCGGCCAAACCTATTCGGCCGCCATGTTCATTCGGCAGATCTGGGGTTTTCAGCAATCAAAAACGCGATAACTTGAGATTTTGACCAAATCTAAGTACCAAATTTGGTACAGAACATCATGAGATGATAATGAACAAATTGGGATAAACGATTTGACAAAACAACCACACAAACCCACTGATTTTCAATGAAATAGTGACTTGAAGGACAAGAAACTTAGGGTTTTTGCAGATCTCGAACGAACAATCAAAGATTTAGTGATTTTGAATGGAAATCAAGCAGAATCAAGAGCCAAAGCTCTGATACCACTTTGTAGGACCAACTAGGAGCTCGGAAACAATCCGATTCCAAGGGAAATCTGCTTGACAGCCTCTGGAATAGTGCGGAATCCTATTCCAGGGTTTTCCAATCGAGATCAATAGCAACCGTGGTGAATCGAGTGTGTAGAATCAACTTGCGAGTGAGAATCGATCACCACGGGTTGAGAATTGAAGTTGGATGTGAAGAATCGCTCAAAACTTCAAGGGTTTGACACTAGAGTGCACTGGGAAGAATGAGGACTCGGGAAAGTTAGGTTTCAAATGATTTGAACATGTATTTATAGACTGTAGTCATTCGGCCGAATGAGTGGCCGAAACAACTCATTCGGCGAATGACTATGTCGAATAGACAAGTCAGTCGAATGAGTCATTCGGCGAATGGCTCATTCGCTGAGTATAGTCAGTTGCTATTCTCATTCGGCGAATGACTTCATTCGATAGAGTCATTAGCCCGAATGAGTCATACTCATACTCAAATATTAATTAAATCAAATCAAACAATCATATAATCAATATTAAACATTAAGAACAATATATAAAGACAACTTCCATTAATATAGCTTTAATCTTTACATGATGATTAGTACAAAATTGAACTAGGGACATTAAATGCATCAACAATACTTGTGCTGTAATGTAGAGGTGGTGGGCCAGCGGCTGCATGTGGTGCTACGTATGCCCTATATGTAAACTGCCTAAATTACAACGCGAGGCTTTCAGTGTCAAGGTTAGTGTAACAACCGTCACAATTCAATAATCAATTCAACATTAAATTGAACCTAATGTGCTAGGCCCAACAAAGCCCAATAACCAATTCATAAAGTTAAGCTCGTTTAAACTTACAAATATTTTTAACATGTTGTTATGTAAATATCTAAGAAACTTACAGACATGGCACGTTGCTAATATTATTATAGTTATTATTGTTGTTATTATTATTATTATTATTATTATAAAATTTGTGTTGACAGTCGTTACGTTAAGCGGCATAAATTAATTAAATACGTATTTAAACGCAATTTTGCACCCGGAGTTATCATATCCAACAAAATATATATTTTGATAATATTTATATTTCATCTAAAATATTTCAGTCTCGAAATAATAATCGATGACAATAGACGTGACTCGAACGTTTCGTTACGTGACTTATATGCGCTATGAACTAACATAGGGCATTCCCCATCCACTCTAAACGATTGTTATATAATGAATTAAAAGAATTTTGCTTCTATATCTTGAGAAGTCGTTAAACACACCAAAAACACACACTGGTGTGTGTGGGCATGCGGTCAAGAACGAAGGATCAAGGAGTGCTATTTCCCAGCTTCTTCTCCGGCGAGTCTCCGGTGATAGAACCTGTCGGATTCCAGCGACATGACTCTTAACGACCTATACTTCCTTAGAGCTCACGAGCTCCTTCGCTCTCAACCGCGGCCTCAACAAGCTGCAGGTCTTTACGTTCAGCTCTTTCCCGGCAATATCCCGGCCGACCTTGTCTCGCGTGACCATCTCTCTCTGACGCAGCAACCTCACGTGACCCAACCGTTGGTAAGATCCTCTCTCTTTCTTCCCTTTTTTGTTTACCTTAAAACTCAGGCGAAAGAGGTGACATGTAACTTGATATATTTACGTACTTATATATTTGCTTTGTAAAAGTTAGTTATAATGTATTATTATTTTCATATACATATGCATATACTTTAAATTTATATGTATTATAAGGTCATTAAATTCATTTTATAAAATATGAACATAAGTTCAATAATAACTTAAATAGGGAGAAGACGGTGGCGATAACCATTGACAATGGTGATGATAATGGGGAGGCTCTTTTCTGGTTCTGATTCTTGGTCACACCCTCATTTCCTTTGTCATTCTACTAAAAGATCGGTCATAGTGGTGGCAAAATGTTAGCCTCTAAACATCCCCTATGGTATCTACACTTTCAGGTGACGGGGTAGTTGGGTTCGAGACGCGGCGGTAATGTTTTTATGGCTGAAAATCCTAGCTCAATGGTGACCAGGTCGAGAACCATTATTGGTAGCGGCAACTCGCAGCCCTAGATGTAGAAACGCGATCTTCGTGTAGTCTATAATCTTCCCAAAAATCTAGGTAAACTGGCGGTTATCAAAGCGAGTTCGCATACGCGAACCGCCTGAGAAGGTATTCCCGCATACTAACCTTTATTATGTTATCATACGACGGGCATCATAAGAGTTTACAATCAATTCGCAGTTATATTAAACAAAAGACACACGATAAATGTAAACTATTATAACAATTGTGAAGCGATAAAAATATATACTTCAATTTAAAAGATAAATTATCTTAACGAAACGAGTACATCCTGACATCGAGAAAGTTTGGATACACATGTAAACACATAATCTGATATGTCATTATTTGTATAATATGAGATATTTGAACAATTTTATCAAATTGTAATAAGAGATTACACAACCCCTTTTATACTTGTATATATTTTCATCATAAATTATTAATTTATTATGCCTGAATTAATTTAAATAAGTTATTATTGAACTTATGTTCATATTTTATAAAATGAATTTAATGACCTTATAATACATATAAATTTAAAGTATATGTATATGTATAAGAAAATAATAATACATTATAACTAACTTTTAAAAATGAAAATATATAAGTACATAAATATATCTAGTTACATGTACTTTTAGAAATAATATTGAACAAACAACATATACTTAGATGGGTTAATCCTTATCGAATCACACAATCGTATTACATAACCACTTATTCATACTTGTTTTGATTAAGTTAAGCAAGTGAAGGATTAAATATATATATTTTTGTTGAGTTGAACATTTTTATAAATTCAACCAACAACAATTACATATGTGTTCGTTACATTTAATTATTAAAATGTAGTAGCCATATTTATATACATGGAGGATATGACATGTGACACCTGACAAAATCAGGTAAATTGCAACCTTTATAATTCTGTATTTCACATTCATACTTGTTGCATTTCATTTAATTAGGTTTAATTAGATGAGCTAAACACAAACAACTACGAAACGATACTTTGAGGAACTATCGAATCGTACATTGCACATTGGTTGAGGAAACCAAGTGTAGCAAATACAAACACAAACGCAAAACAATAATTCGAGGAATTATTGAATTTTTCATTACAGTTGATTATGTTTAATCAAGCATGCAAAACACTTCATAAAAACAAAAACGAATGATTAAAGATAATTCGAGGAATTATCGAAACACACATAGTCTCACGAACATTGGTGAATAAACAATAAACAAACAAACATACGTGTCATTATGTGCTTATGTACTAAACACGAACTAGACGTTAAGGATAGAAATCACGAATCGAGCACGAACGAGATCGAATCAACGAAATCGGAAAAATTTGTGAAAAGACCCTTCACGGTACGCCAAGACTTCTCGGCGAAAAGATTGGCGGCACGCGAAGCAGAAGTGGGATTTTGATCGAATCCTGCAATCCTTGGCGGTACGCGAAGAGTCCCATAAGACAAAAGGTTTATAAAGACAACTCCATTCTCTTTTCAGTCGGTTCCATTACATTTTCTCTGAGTTTCTATACCCTCTCTCAACTAAAACCCACTGAAACCAATCCCCAAACCCTCTGGAAACATTCTTGAAGCCATCCTTTGGTGATTTGAAGTACTTGGAGCTCAAAGAAGGTGTGGAAGCCATCTAAAAGCTAGGAACAACCATCAATCTGCTAGATCTTCATCATCAGAAGTTGTTTCCAACTCGAATTTGCACATCTAAGGCAGTTTTAATAGTTTATGTACACTTAGATCATACATGCAAGGGCTAAAAACCCACATGCATCAACATCTACCCACATGCAACTCCATATGCTCTTGTGCACTAATTTTGTAGGGTTCTTTGATGTTATTTGGTGTATTGTAACTAATATTGAGGATAGAAATCATCTTGGATTAAGTCTTGATTCATTGATGACGATTTTGAAATACTTGCCATAAAAGGAAACTTTTATTTTGCATGTTGTAGATTTGTAATGATATAGACATGTTAGAGATGTCTAGATGGTGTCAAATACGTATTGAAGTGTTTAGAAACATATTTGGATAGTTGGATTTGTGAAAATATGGTTTTGTGACAAACGTACTATTTTTAGAAACTTTTGTAAATCAAAAGAGGGATTTTAATGTTTTTAACATGTTTTGGTGATTTGTAACTATTAAAATATGTTTAAATATGATTTTCAACATATTTGGAACATTGATTTATGAAAACAAGCTTTTAAAACGAGCACTTTCCAAATAAGGAAACTTTATTTGGGCAAAATGGCATAAACGGTAATTTATGCGTAAAAGATAGATTTTAAAGTGTTAAGCGTTCTTTTATAAACAAATTAGAGGTATTAGGTTTATGAAATGGGATTTCATAACTATAGTTTCCAAAAATAGAAACTTTCTAAATATATAAAGTTTATAAAATGGAAAGTTTCCATAAATGGTAACTTTTACGATTTCATAGCATGACTTATGTGAAAGCGTTGTGATTAGAGTCTTAGGATGCATGTTGATGTCCTACTTGCATTTAAGATTTATATGACGCATAAACAAACTAAACACAACAAACGTGTCACCAACGGTTCGTCGAGTCAACACACAAACACTCGGTTGAGCACACCGACACTTGGAGTTGTATGGTATACAACACACCACAAAACTCATACTCACAACCTATATGGTTATAGGTGCATACTAGTAGGTGCCAGCATCAGCAAGTCGCGAACACACGTAAACCGGAACTGCTTTAAAAGGTGAGTTAACGACCCCTTTTTATATTTTATATCTTTGGGGGAGAAAACATTGCATTACAAACTATTTTTGAACAACAAACTTATTTTGGATACATATGGACATGCTCTATCACTATATGTATATGTGTGGCACACATCACAACTCAAAGTCCTCACAAACACACCTCATACCGTTAGTAGCGCGGGGCGTCTAGCGTGGTAATCTTGGATAGTACTATTTGGTCCTGACAAGCCCCACCCATCGCGCCTGGTAGGCAAACCCGACTGGAGGTCGGAATGGGGTGCAAAATTGACCAAACACACCATTGTCTTGTGTGATGGACATGGCGGGAGGCATGCCGTCAGCTTCGGTTTCAAACCCACATATAATATTTTTGTGTTGACTAGCTAGTAATCGGTATTTCATTGTAATGATATGTACTCCAACAACACTTACTTTAAACATTTGATGTTTATTGCTTACGTAAAACCTGTGCTCTCACCAACCTTTGTGTTGACCTTTTTACTCGCATGTTATCCCAGGTAACTAAGGCATGCTCATAGGGATTAGGATACTAGGCTGGAGTCACATGCATCTACTTAGTTTCTTAGGCAATTTGATAATATCAACTATTTATTATGTTATGTACTGCTAAACAACTTAAATGACTTCTGCAACTGTTACTTGTATTATTTTGAAAACTATTTTAACAACGCTTCCGCAACTTATGAATTCAAAACTGTTTTGATAACTCGTACATTAACTTCCGCAACTCTGATTTTACAAAACTGTTTTATCCAAGTTATTGGATGCACGTATGCAACCAAACATATAGGTCTCGCAACTATAACTAGAGACTGCGATCCTGCGCCGATCGTTGGTCACACCCTTGGTTGTCGGAACCTGGGGTGTGCCATGAAAACTAGTAAATACATAAATAAACTTGTATATTAGTTATCTAAAAAGATGTAGACATAATAATTGCATCTCAGATTATAATGAACATCTTGTTACTAGATATATATATATACACACATGAGTTGAAGTGTATTTAATATCTACCATCTATAAATACAAACTAACTATTTGACAAGGTTAATGTATAATAACAACAATTATCAAGTCTTAATAATTCTTATTATATAAGTTGATACTCAAGCATACCAACTATAATCACATCTAATCAAATGAGTAAACGAGTATTTTTGCGAGTATGTATACACACTACGGACTCGGTCAAACAGAATTCAACTAAATCTAGTTAAGTGAGGACGCGTTAGGACACTTAACGATTGTTGTGATGAATAATAAACTGTTTGACTAATTGAGTTAACATATGGTAAACATTTGATCAGAAGTTCATATTTGGCTCAATTGGGAAATACTATGCGATGTCAAACATATAGAGTTGACTAACACTAAGGCTGCATATGGTCAATCGGGCTTTGGTTATCATAACACATGGACATGGGTTCCATTGCTATACACAGTGTTAGTATTTTTAGTCCCTTTTACATTTTTACATATTTTGGGGGAAATACATGTTCCAATACTTTACTTTTCTACTATGATACTCAAATTGTTTTCATCAATATGCTAAATGTGTTAATACTGGAACATAAGTTAGTCGGATTGTACATTGCATGAGACATTGATACTTTTACCATAAGTCCTTTTTTCTTATTTAGACACAACCATTAACTCATGGGTTTGAGCCAGTGGACATATATTGTATAGTACTATTTGGGTTCACATTCCATTCATCTATCGGGTGGTCTTGCTAGCTACAGTCACCTAATGACGCTGATCAAAAAACGAAAATAGGTGCATAGTTCAGTGATGTACAAGAGTGGTAGAGGTCCCGATCAGGTTTAACAAGCTAGTTAGGCCAGATAGGCTAAATTAGTAGTTCGTAGTTCCCCAGGATAGTGGGGCAGGTGCATAGCTTGTAAGGAACCAAAGGTTTTTCGCTTGCTTGTTAACTGAAAAGAAGCCAATAAGGTACAGTTACAACTACATTGGATAGGGAAAAGGTTGAAGTTGCAAAATCGGGCATAGGGTGTACGAATAGCACTGATCGTAGACCATCCAGATGCTTATAGGGCAGAATAGACCAACTGATTAGTTCTCGTGATCGTAGATCCGCTTTAGCTAATGCAACTTGGGAAGAAGCTTCCAATATCCAGTCGCTTACAAATGCTCCAGCGTGAAATAAGGACTTTTTTAGGAACTGGGAGAAATTCGTACAATTGTGCGAGGACGGAAAAGAAAACAACCTTCTTTGACACATGTTCTCCCAATACTGCGAGTACATTATGAACTCGGGAAGAGTTATTGATTCTTTGGATAACTAAGGGCAGTCAACCATAAGCTTGGTTGTGGACTCATGTAGATTGCACCTATTTACACTTATGATTAACATATTATATAATAGCATAGCACTTAGGGATGACGCTCCTATCGAATTTTGATTAAAATATTTTGCTCGTGCCTGGGGTGGCCAACACTATTATTTCAACTGTTTGATTTAAACCTAAAACATACGAACTCACCAACGTTTTAGTTAGCACTTGTATTTTAGGTACTAATCAAAGGCTACTATGGACTTTACACTTAAGCATAAGGATTAGCATACTCTCATATTCAATGGGTTCTTGATATACAACTTTGTCGCATCTCAGTGTTTCCGCCGACGGCGGGGGTGTAATAGTTAGGGGTAGGACGGTTAGGTACTTAATTTTTATCCTCAATAGGGTATGTTATAGACTCAATTAGGGAGACATATATATTATACACATCAAGACATAAGATAGTACATCATATGGACATTGTGAGGCATATGCCTAGACAACATGTGAACATAGACATATTTCAACCACAATTATCCCTTGAGGAGTATAGATTGTGGCATAATCCGTATAGAAAACAAATGTCATACCCTAATCATTAAAAAGGGCCGTGGTCGATTATAATGGTGGGGAACGGGTGGATGATGTGACTGTGGTCAAGTCTACATATGCCCTATTTATAAGCCGGTTATAGTGCATCGGGAGGTTGTCAATGTTAGGATAGAGTGAGAACAGTTCGGTATTAGCGAATAGATAGATTATATAAAGATATACCTTTGGTATAATACCCTAGCCCTAAAATTCTACGGACTAGCTCACTACTGCGAGTTTTGATAACAATAAGGAAACACGTACAAATCTAAACATGTCTTCCTAACTGTTAAACAAACTCATAAATACCTGTTTGTATGACTTGCTTTGTTCACGATAGTAACATGTTTCTATACGTTTCGCGGAAACATGCCACCGGGTCGCAACTACGTGAATGATACGAACAACACCGACAACACCAATGCCAATAGTACTAACAAAACTACCAACCCCACTTTGCGAGAGCTTGCTGCTCTCATTTTCGAGAGATGTCTGTGGTGATATCAGATATGGTAACCCTATTGAATATATATGTCCGATCATCGATAATATCAACGTTCGATCCAAAGAGTTACATTTTGGACGACATCATTAAAGTTAAGTTTAAAATTGTTCAAAACTTATGTAACTTCATGAATATTAGAAATTGTTAGTTTTGTTGTTCACGAAATAACAATATTAGAGAAATTAATTAATGTGATAAGTAATAAAAATTAAATTGATAAAGTTCAATTAGTTAAGTTTCGATATTTAATTAAAGTTTACTAATTAATTGTTAATTGGTAAATAAAAGAAAGGTAATTAAATGAATAATTACGTGTGGGTTTTAATTTTATTTGTTACAACGTCTAAAGTGTAAATATGGTTTAAATAAGTAAAATATTTTAGATCTAGATCTAACAACCCGTTCATTTTCAAGTTTAAAATCCCTAACCTCCTCCCCCTTTCTCACTCTCTCTATATATATTCGGCCACCCCCTCTCCAGCTCCTCTCCTTGGTTTGGCAAAGCACCACCAACCACCACCACCGCCACCGTTGCCAAGCCACCCTAGGTGGTTTTAGGTCACTTGGTTGCCGGTTTGTTCGGCGATAGAGATCGAGGTTCGTGATTTGGTCATCCAACGATTTCAATGTTGGATCCAAAGTGTGTTTTTGGTGTTCTTCGTTAAGGTCGAATACTAAACACTCTATGATTGTGATTTGTTTATTCATTTGTAACTAGATACCTAGATTTGGGAATTTGATTTTTGAAATAATTGATTTGTAACCTAACGCTTCCGCATATGCAAATCTGATTTTATTAATTAATATGATTTGTTAAAAGTTCAAAAATGGTTATTTAGATTCCCAACAAAACCAACTCAGACAAACCGATAACAACACTGGGGGATGTTCAGCCACACGAATATGCACTTTTATGTATTTTAACTCCTGCAACCCGACGAAGTTCATGAAGGATGAAGTGGCCACTAGCCTGTTGCAGCGGTTTGAGAGCATTGAGAGCATATTTCTCAACAGTGACTAACCTGAGGCGCTTCAGGTGTGCTATGTCACAAGTGTCATTCCCCGAGCCGGCGGGCTGGATCGACTTTCCCGTCGGGAGGAAGGTTCTCGGGGCGTGATATCGTGAGTGATAATCAAATGATCAGATTGTTTACATAGCACATGATAAATAAATGAGAAATGCTAACACATCCATGATATGGAATTACAAGATTAAATTAGAATGTATCGTTCATAATTTAACCAAGTAAATCTATCAAAAGAATCAATGAAACTATATCTTGTATCTGTACAAGATATACAAAAGATGATTCATTGTTTTTGTCATCAAAAGCACGCAACACAAAATGAAGCTAGGTCTTCTAAAAGTCCACTAGCTTAGTCCATGGATATATGTAGCTACACCTGTTCATCACCTGAGAAAACATGCATTTAAACAAAGTTAACACTAGGTTGGTGAGTTCATAAGTATGTTAATTGAAAACCTTGATTCATTCACATGCACAATCACAATGTTAATAATGTTACTTGTATGTTATTTGTTTCACTTGTTCACCCAATGGCTTCTCAATAGTTATATTCAAAAGTAATATATCATCCTAGTAGTGATGCTTATATATAGGGCATATGTAAGGGAACTAAGCCCTAGCCAACATCCCACCACATCACTACTAGAACTCCACACTACTTGCAATAAAACTATTGATTTCCATTCCCATTCCACATGTTCATCTCTTTATTGATCACCTGTGATATCATGTATAGAATAATATAATGATAGAATTGTAGTTATCAAACCAAAGTATTGATAACCATTATATGTATTAAGGATGCTAGATTTACTTAATCTGTTCCTTGTATTATTCTATTGCTTGTGGGGTTCACTATTAATTCACTTTTAAATATTAAAAGTGTTAGTTAACTAATTGTCATTTGTTCTCAATGCGAAGTGCATAGAGCCTAAAAGGAATCCATTGCAATCCTCACGTAATCAGATTTCAGTGCATCCGATTTACGTCTACCACTTTGTTATCCCATTGCCTTCATCGAAACTGTTACTAATAATATGACATGAGAGAAAATAAATTCCTCAGTCTATTAGTCCACAGGTAACGATGGATGATGTACATCGATGTTGTTGTTCTCATTATGGGATGTTCTCATGTGATTAATAAAGTCGAATAAGAACTTGTCTTATTACGTTATGTTAATCATTGTGTGAATGATGTTGTTATCATGAAGGTACGTTATCATGATTATCATTCCATGTAATGCATATGTTCCCCATGTAATCCTTAAGTCGTAGTAAGAACTAGTCTTAGTACTCTTAAGTGACGCAGGTGGTGGATACTCAATGCTCCATGTTATCGCATAACATGTTTTAAGGTGTAAACTAAGTGTTTTAAGAACTTGACTTGTCACACTTAGTTAATTTTGATGTTGAATGATATTAAGAAGATGTATTATCTTCTAATCATTCATGGGTTTTGTAATGTCATCATGTTTCTCTGTAAATGTTCTCAATGTTTGTTTGTGTATGCATTTTTTCAATGTTTACTCATCTAAGAATAACTAAGTGTTATAAGATAAAATCTTATAACTATGTTATTCTAGTGTGTTGATGAATTATGAAATTATATTATCATATTCATCTAATTGTCCCTGTCATATCATGATCATACAAGCATGCATACAATGAAAGCGATAATAAACAATTTAATATTATCTAAATCAAAGTATAAGCATTATATTAAGCAAAACTTTTAAATAAATAAAAGTAAGCATGTTTCTCAGCCCCGCGAGTTTAAAATCAGTTAAGATTAAAGAAAAGGGGCATATGAACTCACCTTGCGTTGAAATTGGTTCACTTAGCTTAAACAGAGAAATGCACGTGCTCTTGATTGTTCTTGTAGTAGTTTTTACGATCCTGTATTGATTTCACGTTGTATTTAACTTATAAGTGTTGAGTGTAATTGTTTTGTGTGCACGTATGTGTGTTTTTGTGTTAACCCTAGGATCGGCTAACACTCGTGAGTTTCAGTCTTGGTCTTCATTCGGCCCATTTTTGTTGTTATAGACTTGCATATTCCTTGATTCATTTAAATTACATTTGAAATTACTCGTTAATTTACTAAAGCTACCTAGTTTTAAGTGTTGGGAGCTTAAGTTCACAATCTTGTTAACCTTGTAGTTGCTTAGTTTGATAATCTCATGCATATTATCATAATTAATTAGTTTAATGTGTTGACCTTTCTTCTTAACCATGGGGCCGAATGTGGGTTTTGTCTTGGGCCACATCTAACCAAAACGAGTCATGTGATACCGTCTGGGCCTAGGATTAGGATCTTGGGTCACTTAGGCGCACATGGGCTGGTACTATGTGTGTGGGCCAATTATTTGGGCCGAATGAACTGGGCCCGAACAGCCCTAGTGGGCCGAAAGGGTTGTTGATTGGGCTTTGTATGTATATGGACCAAAATACTAAATTGGGCCGCAACAGGAGGCCTTGGCCGAAGTCAGTGGGTCTTGAACCAGAAGAAATAGCCCTATCCTAATCAGGTTATGGGCCGAGTCAATTGGGTTAAGGCAACCAACGGTTTTCGGGCCTGGGACAAATATGGGTCTAGCAGATGTGTGGGATCATCCTTTGGGCCGAGTTATCCCTAATTTGGCCGATCAGATGTTGCTTTGGGCTGTACATTGCCTCGGCTGGGAAAAGATGGCTTCGGCTCTTACTCAACGAACCTATTTGGTTTTACTAGATAGGGTTCAGCCATGACTACATATAAGGTTCGGCTAATGAGAAAGAGATGCATGGTTCAGCTGGTGTTTCTCTCAAGGTTCGTGAATGACATCAAGTGTTACACGACTACCAGTTCTCAATGATAAGCTCTTGACAGAGTTGGGATCTAGAATCGGTTAAAGATGCACGGGTCGCATAAATACACCAAAAACCCTATTTCCCGTAATGTTCTTTGGTTCATACCTCAGATTTCAGCGGACAAAAGTTCAGATCTGTTGTACTTCCTTGTATAGGAGGTCAAGAGCTTCGTGTGGACACCAAGAACGCCCGATTTCGTTCACAAACGAGTGAGATATCGCCATTTGAAGAGTGGTTCTTCTAGAGAGAGGACACGTTCGTGGATCTGTTCTTAGAGAGAGAGAGAGAGAGAGAGAGCTGCCATAAATGAGGAAAAACACCCTCATTTGGTGTTTATATACCCTCGGGGTATTCGGGTTCATTTCGGTTGCTCGGTTCGCGTTTTCGTTGCGTTTCCGGAAATTTTATGCGTAATTTATATGTTTTAAATAAAAAGAAGTTAATTTAATTATTATGATGAGTTTCAAAATTGTAAAATGTTAATTATTTTATTTTATTAATTTATTTTCGTTCGCGTCGTGTTTAGTTTTAGTTTCGTCAGATCGCGTCACCATCGCGCGTATTCGTTCGAATCGTCACTCGAACGAACACGACGATGGTTTTGCTTTCCGACTTTTGTTTTCTACTTTTCAGTCACTATTTCAGAACGTTAAACTCACAGATATGTTTGTGTGAATCGTCACCCACGCAAACACACTGTCAGTTCGTTATTCCGAAATAACACTGCATTATTGTTTTAAATTGTATTTTCTCACTGTCGGACTCAACTAAACATCCTGTTTTCACTTTGTTTTCGTACTGATTCGTCGGCCATTTGATTCCTATCATTTATGGATATCAGATCGCAACCGACTTGTTTTTGTTATTTACTTGAACACTGTTGTTTCTCATGATCTGTTGTGTTAAATGTACTTAGGTTTTCACTTAAATACACACAACTATTGTTTCAAATGCGTGTTGTACTTACAGTATTTAAGTTTACACAAAAATACGTACAACTGTTTCTTGTATTTTGAATTCTGTTAATACAAGTACTGTTTACACACATGTATTTACACATAGTTACTGTTGAAAGTACACGTACCGTACGGACTTGCCGGCCGGTCAGGTACTAGTTGTCACAATCTCCCCTTGTTAAAGAAATTTCATCCCGAAATTTAAGCATAAAGGTTGGGTTTTACTTCTCGAACAGGTGGGGATACTTTGTTCTCATGTTGTCCTCGCGCTCCCAGGTAAATTCTGGTCCACGCTTGGAGTTCCTTCGAACCTTTACAATAGGGATACGACTTCGTTTCAGTCTCTTGACTTCACGTTCCATAATCTCTACATGTTCTTTAATGAAATGTAGTTGCTCATCAAGTTGTATCTCTTCCAATGGTATGATCAATGATTCGTCTGCTAAGCACCCCTTGAGATTTGATACGTGAAACACATCGTGCACTCCGCTGAGCTCATCAGGGAGTTTGAGTCTGTATGCAACAGGACCTATGCGTTGAGTAATCTCAAATGGTCCAACATACCTAGGTGCTAGTTTGCCTTTAGCCCCAAAACGAACTACGCCTTTCCATGGGGACACTTTCAACATGACTCGGTCACCCACATCGAATTCCAAAGGCTTGCGCCGTTTGTCTGCTTAACTCTTTTGGTGGCTACGTGTTGCTTGTAGTCTCTGTTGTATCTGGGCTATCTTATCAGTAGTTTCCTGAATAAGTTCAGGCCCAGTAATCCTGTTGTCTCCCACTTCGGTCCAACAAATTGGAGACCGACATTTTCTACCTTAAAGTGCTTCAAACGGAGCACATCCAATGCTGTTGTGGTAGCTATTGTTGTAGGAGAACTCAATAAGTGGTAAATGTGTATCCCAACTTCCACCGAATTCTAGGATGCATGCCCTCAACATATCCTCTAAGGTTTGAATGATTCGCTCACTTTGTCCATCCGTTTGGGGATGATAAGCGGTGCTCAAGTTAACACTTGTCCCTAAGGATTGTTGCAATGATTGCCAGAACCGCGATGTAAATAGACTGCCCAGTCTGAAATAATAAACGACGGCAACCCGTGCCTCACTACTATTTCGTCGATGTAAAGTCTTGCTAGTCTCTCCATCTTGGAAATTTCTCTGATCGGCAAGAAGTGAGCGGAATTGGTCAACCTATCAATGATGACCCACATTGAATCGTGTCCGCTGGAAGTGCGGCTTGGTAATAAAATCCATAGCTATTTGTTCCCACTTCCATTGTGGAATCTCTGGTTGTTCCAGCAAACCCGAAGGTTTCTGGTGTTCAGCTTTGACCTTGGCACATGCGATGCATTTTCCAACATAAATGGCAACATCTTTCTTCATCCCCGGCCACCAATAAAATGACCTAAGATCTTGGTACATCTTATCGGCACCAGGATGAACTGAATAACGTGTTTTGTGTGCCTCGTAAGTATGAGTGTTCGAAGTTCATCTATTGCTGGAATCCAAACACGATCCAGATAACAGATAACTCCGTCTTGTTTTCTCTTAAAGTGTTTCTCGGCTCCACAATCGAGCTCGCGTTTCAAGTTGTCTCTTGCCACTACTTCTTGTTGTGCTCGTATGATTTGATCTTTCAAACTTGTTTGCACGGTCATTCCCATTGCTCGAACGCGCAAGGGTTTAACTCTTTTCCTTTCAACTCAAAGCATCTGCAACAACATTTGCTTTACCCGGATGGTATTTGATCCCACAATCGTAATCGTTCAGGAGCTCAACCCAGCGTCTCTGTCTCATGTTAAGCTCCTTCTGATCAAATATGTGTTGTAAACTCTTGTGATCTGTGAAGATAGTGCATTTTGTACCATACAGGTAATGCCTCCATATCTTTAAAGCAAAGACAACAGCTCCCAGTTCTAAATCATGTGTTGTGTAATCCTTCTCGTGTGCTTTCAGCTGTCTTGAGGCATAAGCAATGACTTTGTCTCGTTGCATCAAAACACATCCAAGTCCCTGATGGGAAGCATCGCAGTATACTACAAAATCATCATAGCCTTCTGGGAGTGTTAAGATTGGAGCATTGCACAATCTTTGTTTCATTTTCTGGAATGCCTCCTCTTGTTTCTGTGTCCACATAAAAGGTTCACTCTTCTGTGTGAGTTTGGTGAGAGGCAAGGCTATCTTAGAGAAATTCGAAATGAATCTCCTGTACTAACCTGCCAATCCCAAAAAGGATCTGATCTCTGTCGGCGTTGTAGGCACATCCCAGTTCTTGATTGCTTCAATCTTGGCTGGATCCACGTGAATACCATCACTGTTAATCACGTGACCCAAGAACTAAACTTCTCTTAACCAGAATTCACACTTGGAGAATTTGGCATAGATTCGTTCTTCTTTTAGGAGTTCCAAGACTGTTTTGAGGAGTTGTTCATGTTCCTTCTCGTTCTTTGAATAAATCAGTATATCATCGATGAAAACAATAACAAACTGATCTAAGTACGGCTTACACACCCGGTTCATTAAATCCATGAACACTGCCGGTGCGTTCGTCAGTCCGAATGGCATCACCATGAACTCGTAGTGACCGTATCGGGTACGAAATGCCGTCTTTGGTATGTCTTCCTCTTGAATCCGGAGCTGATGATAACCTGATCTCAGGTCTATCTTTGAAAAGTACTGTGCTCCCTGTAACTGATCAAACAAATCATCAATCCTCGGTAACGGGTACCGATTCTTGATGGTGAGTTTGTTGAGCTCTCTGTAATCAATACACATTCTGAAAGATCCATCCTTCTTCTTAACAAAAAGAACCGGAGCTCCCCATGGAGAAAAGCTCGGTCGGATGAATCCTTTGTCGAGTAGCTCTTGTAATTGATTGAACAAATCCTGCATTTCTGATGGTGCGAGTCTGTAAGGAGACTTGGCTACAGGAGTCGCTCCCGGAATCAAATCGATTCGAAACTGCACCGATCTCTCGGGTGGCAGTCCCGGTAAATCATCCGGAAACACGTCCGCATAGTCTTTCACAATTGGCAAGTCTTGAATCTTGATTGTCTTCTTGTCTTTCTCGATCACGTGAGGAATGCAACGCATTGTTTTTAGAGGTACTTGTGAGCCTTCATGCAGGATATTATCTTGACACTGCGTTTTTCTTGGTCTCCACGAATCTCCAAAATCTCATTGTTCTCCACTAGAATACGTAGTAGTTTATCGGAACAGATGAACTCAACTCGGTTAAGAGATAGCCAATCCATTCCAATGATGATGTCGAAACTGCCCAGCTCCATCGGTATCAAGTCGATGGAAAATGTGTGATCGCCAAGTGTTAGTGGGCAATTCCTAAATATTGTGTCTACTATGATCTGTTTGCCATTTGCTATCTCAATAGTGTAAGGGGAGTCTAACAATTCCTCAGCATAATTAAAATGGCATGCAAAGTCGGATGAGATAAAACTCTGATCCGCACCAGTGTCAAATAATATTGATGCATATAAGTCGAATAAGAGAAATGTACCCGTGATCACGTTCGAGTCCTGACGTGCATCAGCAGCTCCTATCTGAAAGGCTCTACCTCGTGCTGCTGGAGCTCGTTGTTGAAATATCTTGGAACAATCCCTCAAGAAGTGTCCAGGTTCACCACA
Organism: Mikania micrantha; assembly: GCA_009363875.1. Taxonomy (NCBI): domain Eukaryota; kingdom Viridiplantae; phylum Streptophyta; class Magnoliopsida; order Asterales; family Asteraceae; genus Mikania; species Mikania micrantha. The sequence continues at coordinate 51,575,044 of CM018691.1, read as the reverse complement.
AGTGAAACATGACCTGGTATCAGTAGCAGCAGCAGTGGCTGAGTCACCTTCTATTTCTTAGGCGGCCTCTTGTCCGACTTATTTGAAGTTCCAGCTTTGGCTGAGTCAGCCTCTTTCTTGATTGCCCCAGAGGCAACCATCACATCTGTCATTGTTGATGACATAGTAACAGCCATTTCCATGGTTGTGGGATGAGCAGCAAGGATAAAACCTTGCATACAAGCCGGTAATCCCCCAATATACCGTTCAATTCTCTTTTCCAGTGTTGGCACTATATCCGGTGCCAATGATGCCAGCTCATGAAATCTTGTGGTGTAGGCCAGATGCCCAGCAACAATCATAACCAGATTGAGTAATTCAGTCTCAACCTTCTTGATTTCGCTCCTTGGGCAAAACTCTGCCCGCAGTATGGCCTTAAAGTCTTCCCATGGCATTGACAGGGCCTCATCCCTGCCTCTAGTATTAACCTGAGCGTTCCACCAAGTTAACGCTCGCTTGTGAAATGAACCCGCAGCATACTTCACCCTATACTGTTCCAGACAGCTGCTAATCTCCAGGGTTGTCTCCATCTTTTCGATCAATTGGATCAATCCGACGGCTCCTTAACTGCCACTGAAACTCGGTGGATTACATCCCACAAAGTTCTTGTAGGAGTAGTCTTGATGGTTTCGGGTGTTCCCGCTGCCTTCTCCCGAAGAGTTGGCAATGTTGTTGCTGTTGTTGGTGTTGATCCTGATCATCATCTCCGGAATCACATCCCTCAGTTGACTGGTCAGCAGAGTGGCCAGTGCTATGGTAGCAGGATCTAACTGATGTACAGGCGGTGGCGGAGGAGGAGGTGGTTGTGTAGGAGAATCAGCAGGTGAAGGTGTAGATGAGTGTGGTGCCAAGTCTTGTGGTGGTGGTGGCAATATGGCAGGTGGTGGTCTTCTCGGCGGCATTCTGATCATAACCGAAAGAAAATCGGTTAGTGCAGTGATCAGATCCAGAAGACACATGCAAATAGAGTTCTATGTCATATGATCTCTATATGAGGGTCCCTAGGTTATAGTCTAGGCCAAACCGTTTAAGTAGTATGACCTATATTTCTCTATAACCATGGCTCTGATACCAATCTGTCATTCCTCTAGCCGGCGGGCTGGATCGAATTTCCCGTCGAGTGGAAGGTTCCCGGGGCATGATATCGTGAGTCATAATCGAATGATCAGATTGTTTACATAGCACCTGATAAATAAATGAGAAATGCTAACACATCCATGATATAGAATTACAAGATTAAATTACAACGTATTGTTCATAATTTAACCAAGTAAATCTATCAAAAGAATCAATGAAACTATATCTTGTATCTGTACAAGATATACAAAAGATGATTCATTGTTTTTGTCATCAAAAGCATGCAACACAAAATGAAGCTAGGTCTTCTAAAAGTCCACTAGCTTAGTCCATGCATATCTGTAGCTACACCTGTTCATCGCCTGAGAAAACATGCATTTAAACAAAGTCAACACTAGGTTGGTGAGTTCATAAGTATGTTAATTGAAAACCTTGATTCATTCACACGCACAATCACAATGTTAATAATGTTACTTGTATGTTATTTGTTTCACATGTTCACCCAATGGCTTCTCAATAGTTATATTCACAAGTAATATATCTTCCTAGTAGTGATGCTTATATATAGGGCATATGTAAGGGAACTAAGCCCTAGCCAACATCCCACCACATCACTACTAGAACTCCACACTACTTGCAATACAACTATTGATTTCCATTCCCATTCCACATGTTCATCTCATTATTGATCACCTGCGATATCATGTATAGAATAATATAATGATAGAATTGTAGTTATCAAACCGAAGTATTGATAACCATTATATGTATTAAGGATATTAGATTTACTTAATCTGTTCCTTGTATTGTTCTATTGCTTGTGGGGTTAACTATTGATTCACTTAAATATTAAAAGTGTTAGTTAACTATTTGTCATTTGTTCTCAATGCAAAGTGCATAGAGCCTAAAAGGAATCCATTGCAATCCTCACGTAATCAGATTTCAGTACATCCGATTTACCTCTACCACTTTGTGATCCCATTGCCTTCATCGAAACTGTTACTAATAATATGACATGAGAGAAAATAAATTCCTCAGTCTATTAGTCCACAGGTAACGATGGATGATGTACATCAATGTTGTTTTTGTTCTCATTGTGGGATGTTCTCATGTGATTAACAAAGTCGAATAAGAACTTGTCTTATTACGTTATATTAATCATTGTGTGAATGATGTTGTTATCATGAAGTTACGTTATCATGATTATCATTCCATGTAATCCATATGTTCACCATGTAATCCTTAAGCCGTAGTAAGAACTAGTCTAACTACCCTTAAGTGACGCAGGTGGTGGATACTCAATGCTCCATGTTATCGTATAACATGTTTTAAGGTGTAAACTAAGTGTTTTAAGCACTTGACTTATCACACTTAGTTACTTTTGATGTTGAATGATATTAAGAAGATGTATTATCTTCTAATCATTCATGTGTTTGGTAATGTCATCATGTTTCTCTGTAAATGTTCTCAATGTTTGTTTGTGTATGAATTTTCTCAATGTTTACTCATGTAAGAATAACTAAGTGTTATAAGATAAAATCTTATAACTATGTTATTCTAGTGTGTTGATGAATTATGAAATTATATTATCATATTCATCTGATTGTCTCTGTCATATCATGATCATACAAGCATGCATACAATGATAAGCGATAATAAACAATTTAATATTATCTAAATCAAAGTATAAGCAATATATTAAGCAAAACTTTTAAATAAATAAAAGTAAGCATGTTTCTCAGCCCCGCGAGTTTAAAATCAGTTAAGATTAAAGAAAAGGGGCATATGAACTCACCTTGCGTTAGAAGTGGTTGACTTAGCTTAAACAGAGAAATGCACGCACTCTTGATTGTTCTTGTAGTAGTTTTCACGATCCTGTATTGATTTCACGTTGTATTTAACTTATAAGTGTTGAGTGTAATTTTTTTGTGTGCGCATATGTGTGTGTTTGTGTTAACCCTAGGATCGGCTAACACTCGCGAGTTTAGGTCTAGGTCTTCATTTGGCCCATTTTGGTTGTTATAGACTTGCATATTCCTTGATTCATTTGAATTACTTTTGTAATTACTCGTTAATTTACTAAAGCTACCTAATTTTAAGTATTGGCAGCTTAAGTTCACAATCTTGTTAACCTTGTAGTAGCTTAGTTTGATAATCTCATGCATATTATCATAATTAATTAGTTTAATGTGTTGACCTTTCTTCTTAACCATTGGGCCGAATGTGGGTTTTGTCTTGGGCCACATCTAACCAAAACGAGTCATGTGATACCGTTTGGGCCTAGGATTAGGATCTTGGGTCGCTTAGGCGGACATGGGCCGGTACTATGTGTGTGGGCCAATTATTTGGGCCGAATGAACTGGGCCCGAACAGCCCTAGTGGGCCGAAAGGGTTGTTGATTGGGCTTTGTATGTATATGGACCAAAATACTGAATTGGCCGCAACAGCAGGCCTTGGCCGAAGTTAGTGGGTCTTGGACCAGATGAAATAGCCCGATCCTAATCAGGTTATGGGCCGAGTCAATTGGGTTAAGGCAACCAACGGTTTTCAGGCCTGGGACAAATATGGGTCTAGCAGAAGTGTGGGATCATCCTTTGGGCCTAGTTATCCCTAATTGGGCCGATCAGATGTTGATTTGGGCTGTACATTGCCTCGGCTGGGAAAAGATGGCTTCGGCTCTTACTCAACGAACCTATTTGGTTTTACTAGCTAGGGTTCGGCCATGACTACGTATAAGGTTCGGCTAATGAGAAAGAGATGCACGGTTCGGCTGGTGTTTCTCTCAAGGTTCGTGAATGACATCAATGGTTTGTGCCTTGTAACAGGTTCGGCCGACTGTAGTGGGTTCGCCTGCATGATGGGAGGTTCGGCTTAGGAGGATGTAACCATGTAGGTTCGTGAGCAGAAAGGGTTCGGCTAGGATCTCGAAGGTTCATCTAAGGATGGAAGGGTTCGGCTGAGGGGATGCTGTTGCAAGGTTCGTTCATCCCTTATGCAGTTTCGGCCCCTAGGCCGTAGCAGGTCACCTGCGAACCCTGGTTCCATCTTCATCCTCGTCTAACCCAGCTGCCCAGATCATTCCCATAGTTGTTGTTACACGACTACCAGTTCTCAATGATAAGCTCTTGACAGAGTTGGGATCTAGAATCGGTTAAAGATGCATGGGTCGCATAAATACACCAAAAACCCTATTTCCCGTAATGTTCCTTGGTTCATACCTCGGATTTCAGTGAACCAAAGTTCAGATCTGTTGTACTTCCTTGTAGAGGAGGTCAAGAGCTTCGTGTGGACACCAAGAACGCCCGATTTCGTTCACAAACGAGTGAGATATCGCGATTTAAAGAGTGGTTCTTCTAGAGAGAGGATAGGTTCGTGGATCTGCTCTTAGAGAGAGAGAGAGAGCTACCATAAATGAGGAAAAACACCCTCGTTTTGTGTTTATATACCCTCGGGGTATTCGGGTTCGTTTCGGGTTCTCGGTTCGCGTTTTCGTTGCATTTCCAAAAATTTTACGCGTAATTTATATGTTTTAAATAAAAAGAAGTTAATTTAATTATTATGATGAGTTTCTAAATTGTAAAATTTTAATTATTTTATTTTATTAATTTATTCTCGTTCGCGTCGTGTTTAGTTTTCGTTTCGTCAGATCGCGTCACCATCTCGCGTATTCGTTCGAATCGTCACTCGAACGAACATGACGATGGTTTTGCTTTCCGACTTTTGTTTTCTACTTTTCAGTCACTATTTCAGAACGTTAAACTCACAGATATGTTTGTGTGAATCGTCATCCACGCAAACACACTGTCAGTTCGTTATTCCGAAATAACACTGCATTATTGTTTTAAATTGTATTTCCTCACTGTCGGACTCAACTAAACATCCTGTTTTCACTTTGTTTTCGTACTGATTCATCGGCCATCTGATTCCTGTCATTTATGGATATCAGATCGCAACCGACTTGTTTTTGTTATTTACTTGAACACTGTTGTTTCTCATGATCTGTTGCGTTAACTGTACTTAGGTTTTCACTTAAATACACACAACTATTGTTTCAAATGCGCGTTGTACTTACAGTATTTAAGTTTACACTAAAATACGTACAACTGTTTCTTGTATTTTGAATTCTGTTAATACAAGTACTGTTTACACACATGTATTTACACATAGTTACTGTTGAAAGTACACGTACCGTACGGACTTGCCGGCCGGTCAGGTACTAGTTGTCACAACAAGTGTCTTCTAGAAAATGGCATTGACTTGGTGGAATGACGTGAAATGAACTAGAGGAGTAGATGCTCAGTAGCAGAGCTTCATACGAATATTAGGGGGGCAACCTAATTTTTTTATCAAACCTATCGATATATCTCGATTAGTCGGATTAAATATTTGGGTCAATGATTCTGGTGAAACAATAAAAGGGAAAACTTCACACAAATTTGACCAACTTTCTTAAGTGTTTCAATTAAGTCACTCAAACTTTTTTTTGTCTCAATTAGGAAACTCAACTTATAAGAAGTGTTCTATTTATATGTTTTTACCTGTTGAAAAGGTTTCCATGCTGACGTGTCATTTAACATGATGGCATGGCAATGGCTAAAGGATGCCCAAGCTGGCCACTAGTCCAGACGAACTAAGGCCCTAGCCCACCAGCCACCAATTCCCGGGGAAAACCCGACCCAAGCACCCGCCCAAAGGCACGACAATGGAAGGCCGGTAAAACTGGGTGGGATCAAGAATCGAACCCATGACCTGGGTCTCCTATCACTTCCCCCATGCCTCCATCTTACCACTAGGACAAGACATCATTGGTTAAAATTCAACTTCTATTAAATGCCAAACTCATCTCATGTTATTTCCCCCCTAAGCATTAAAAAGAAAAGAAAATAAAAGGAAATGCGATGTCAGCATTTGTGTGAAGTTTGAGTGACTTAATTGAGACAAAAAAGTTTGAGTGACTTAATTGAAACACTTTATAAAGTTGGTTATATTTGTGTGAAGTTTTCCCATAATAAAAATATAAGTATCTAATAATGATTATTATTATGCATGAAAAAAGAGTAAGTGCCTAAAAGAAGAATTACAATTCAGTTTGACAACTTTTGAGATTAGTTGAGGATTTTTTAAGTTTATCTTGATTTGTGTCACACCCCGAGCAGGCGGGCCGGATCGTGTGTCCCGTCGGACGGAAAGATCCCGGGCCGCGATATCGGGAATGATAATCGTGATAAGCAGATTGTTTACATTGCACATGATATATAATGAGAAATGCTAAATAAAATAGAATTACAAAGTTAAATTACATCAGTTTCATTCATAATTTGACAACGTAAATCTACTGTTAACATCATAATTCTTCTATGTTGTATCTGTAAAATATATACAAGATAATATGTATATTGATGTTCAAAAATGTGCTCGTCCAAAATACTAGGTCCTCTATCTGGGCATCCTAGTCAAAAGCATATACTTCTTAGTCAGACCTGTTCGTCACATGAGAAGGCATGCAAAAAGATCAAGTCAACACATGGTTGGTGAGTTCATATGTTTTTATGTTTAAAAATGAATTTGACCAAACCTGACAAGTGACAACCTTAACCTCACCCATAGCCACCTATCCTATCCAATCCAACATGCTTATATATAGGGCATATGTAGGGTCAAGCCCAGCCACCAGCCCACCACATACCAGACTGCATAAGATATTGCTCTGAGTGATAATCAAGCATTTCACCCCTTTTTCTCTATCACAACTTGTTCGTTAGATCGTTCTTGTTCCTTTGATTTACCAACCCGAATGACAACCTTAACCTCACTAACAACCACCTATTCCATCCAATCCAGCATGCTTATATATAGGGCATATGTAGGGTCAAGCCCAGCCACCATCCCACCACATACCAGACCACATAAAATATTGTTCTTAGTGATAATTAAGCACTTCACACTCATCATGCACACAATAGTTCTTTAGTTCTTAGTTCTTGTAGTCTCACAAAATATGGAAATTCTCTTGATTCCTTAAGTTCATCACACAATCATGATCAACCATGGAATTTGTAGAAACATTACATGAAATGCTTAAATAATTGAATAGATAAGCATTTAATAAAAGTCTAAGACCTAACGATTGGGCCTTGGTCATACTCGAGTAGACTAGTCTAGCAATCAAGGTTCTTAGTAGTGGAGGAAATTGGTAAATATCATCAAGCATGCGACCTACAATCAATCAGTCTAGCTAGGACATCTTTTGATATATAGGGTTTTATAGTTCGTTTAGATCGTCCTTGTTCGTAAAGATCGTTAGTTCTTTGGCACATGCTATCTTTGAATATTTCCCAAATATTTCTCTAAAAATAGTTCGTATAATTTAGTGGTTACTGTAAGTGGCATCAAACATGCAGCCTATAATCAAACGGTCTAGCTAGGACTTCTTGAAATATAGGTCTTTTGTTTCGTCATTGGCACATGTCATCTTTGACACTTCACACATAATCCACTATGTAATTGATTTGTTTGAACATTGATCCGTCACACGTCTCTAGTTCTTTGAAAACACACCACTGAATAATAGTTTTTGAAATAGTTCGTTAGTTCTTTGATAACCCACTGCTGGAAATAGTTCTTGAAATAGTTCATTAGTGCTTTGAAAATAGATCTTCGAAAATGGTTCTTTGTTTTAGACCTTTAGTTCTTTGAAAATAGTCCATCGAGAATAGTTCTTTGATTTGAAATAGTTATCTATTCATGATGAATAAACAACTCGGTTTGAAAACCAGCAAATATTTTACCTAGACAGAAATCTAGGATAACAGTTATACATGTAAAACATATATGAAGTAAAAGAATTTAAGTAAATATATTCCAAGGAAAATAATTTACGCATGCTTCTCAGCCCCACGTTTATAAAACAAAAATTCTTAGAAAAGGAACAATGAACTCACCTGTGCTGCTAAGAATTGAATCACAACAGATAATAAGCACTTGTTACTTGTAGCTTAAGTATCTTCAATACCAGAGTTGTTTTAAGAAGATTCGAATACTATAAGTATTTATAATAGACGTATCTAGGGTTTTGGTCTCGGTGTGCAACTATGTGTCCTAGATGTTACTATTGTATTGTTATGAGGAAACTGGAAGCTGAGTTATGGGGACTCAAGTAGGAGAGCGGTGATAATGTGACCTACAACACACGTTTTCACAAGTTAAGCTTACTAGTACTGCATCTTGTCACTCCGTTAGATCGAGCCATAGAGAAGTGTATAGGTGGACTTCCTATGTAGATTCAAGAAACTGTCCTTGGTAGCAAGCCTACCACACTTGAAGCTGCTATTCTCCTTGCTGCTACTTTGACTGATAATTACGTGAAAGATGGAACACTTACCCGGAAAGGGGGTAAGAAGACTTAAGCCAAGACAATATTCAATGAACTCTCCACATCAGTCAAGACCGAACCATCTGACTCATCCAAAAGTAGTAGTCGCAAGCAAAAGGCCAAAAATTTTGTTGTCACTGCGCCTACCGTTAAAACCAGCAAACAATAATCTAGCAACTCCAACACCAAACCTTATGTTGCAGTAAGTTCACATTAGAACATTTGCAGATATCATTATGCTCCAAACCTACCTTTTCGCGTCTACACTAACTGTAGAAAGTATTTTCACTATGCCAAAACTTGTCAGAGTGCACCGCAAGTACAACAACCGCAACAAGCTCCACTTGCTCTACTCGCTCCACCAGCTCAAATGCAACCACATGCTGCTCCAATTAGATGTGAACCTATACAGGCAAGAACTTGTTATGAGTGTGTCAATCTCAATCATTTCAAGAACCAATGCTCAAGACTGGTGGGCAACAATCAACAGATGGCAAGAGGAAGAGCATTTCAAATGAATGCTCCAGCAGCTCAAGCCAACTAGGACGTCATTAATGGTACGTTCCTGATTAATAACATTTATCCTTCTATATTGTTTGATTCTGGTGCTGATAGAAGTTTTGTTTCTTATGAGTTTGAATCTATACTTGGTAAAACACGCACTAGACTAGACAAACCGTTTAACATAGAGGTGGCCGATGGTAACCCAATTGATATTGACTCTGTTATCATTTGATGTACGGTGTATCTTAATGATCACGTTTTCCTAATTGCCCTTATACCTAAGAACCTAGTAGCTTTGATGATATCATAGGCATGGACTCGTTGGCCATCCATGGAGCGAAAACAGTCTGTTTTGATAAATTTATTCTTATTTGCTTACCTTCGGGGGTAACTCTAAGATTTTTAAGGGAAACACATAGTCAAGGCCTTAAACTTATGTTATGCACCAAAGCACATAAATGCCTTAGGAAGAAATGCATAGCATTTTTAGCACATGTGGTGGAGAAGAAGGAGCCAGACAAAAGAATCCAAGAAGTTCCTATGGTACGTGATTTTCCAGAAGTCTTTCAAGATGATTTATTGGGAATCCCATCAGAGCACCTTCGAAGTTACAAGAATAAGTACTTCAATTGCAAGGACTGTCGGAAAAAGGATTCATTCACACGAGCCATTCACCATGGGTTGCACTGGTCCTATTTGTCAAAAAGAACGATAGGTCATTCCGAATGTGCATCGATTACCGAGAGTTGATCAAACACACCATTAAGAATCGATACCCATTGTCGTGCATTGATGATCTTTTTGATCAGCTCCAAAGCTTGACATGGTTTTTAAAGATTGATATTCAATTACGATATCATCAACTTCGTGTATTCCCAAGACAACATTTAGAACGAGATATGATCATTATGAGTTTTTTGTAATGCCTTTCGGCCTTACCACTGCACATGCGGTTTTTATGGATCTCATGAACTGAGTTTGCAAACCATATCTTTACAAATTTGTAATTATTTTCATTGATGGAATTTTGATATATTCTAAGAGCAAAGTAGATCACATGAGCAACATATTAAGTTGATTTTGGAGCTCTTAGAAAAAGAACAATTGTATGCCAAATTCTTCAAGTGAATATTCTTGGCACAAATTGTCAATGAAAAAGGTGTTCACGTGGTTCCTGCAAAGATTGAAACTGTGAAGAATTGGAGTATCCCATGGACTACAACATAGATTCATTCTTTTCTTGGACTTGCTGTTTACTATCGGTGGTTCGTTTCAAATTTCTCTAGAAATGTTGTTCCCCTCACTTCTTTGACACACAAGGAAAAGCTTTATGAATGGGCACCAAAGCTAGAAGAAGCATTTCAAACATTGAAGTAGAAAATTTGTGATGATCTAGTCTTAACTTTGTCGAATGGCAATGACGATTTTGTGGTTTATTATGATGCGTCCAACCAGGGTCTCGGTTGTATTCTTATGCAACGAGGAAAAGTTGTGGCATATGCATCAAGAAAATTGAAAATCCATGAAAAGAACTACACCACTCACGACTTGGCACTTGGTGTAGTCGTGTTTGCTTTAAAGATATGGAAATATTATTTTTGTTGGTGTGTCGATATTATCAATCTCGATGATCCTAGGCTTTTCACAGTGTGAATATCGATATTATTAAGATCGATTGACCATTAAACAAAACTATCAATATTGTTAAGTACAATAACAACCAACCTTGAAAACTTATAAGTTTAACTAGCGTACATGCAGGATTTCAAGCATGCATGCATGTTTAGTATTATAACACGTAGCCATCTTTGCATGGATTACCCTATGAAGGTGGTAAAGTTACAACGTGTTTCAAATATAATCATACATTTATAAGGTTTAACCCTAATTATAAAAATCAACATGGGTAAAGGTTTGGTAGTCACCATTGTTGTAAAACTTAGCCTAGGCGGCTGAGTACTTGGCAAGCACTCGGTACTTGGCTCTCGGCTAAACCGATTTTCTTCATCTTGACCAAACCGATTTTCTTCAACTCGGCCAGACCATCTCAGAATCTCTCAAACTGGGTCCAACTTTGGACCTTCTCGGACCAACTTGGCCAAAAACACTCGGTCTAACTCAGACCTAATTACTCAAACTCTGGTAAACTTAGACCAACTTGGCCATGCTAGTAATTCGCTGTTTTTTACCGGTTTCCCTATTTTTCACTAGTTTTCATTGTTTCTCATCAATTATTATTTCATTTTTCATATATGTATTTCATTTATATTGATATTCACTTTATCTGTTATACATAGTATTAAACATATGATATTTGATATATATATATATATATATATAATTTTATAAAAATTATTGTTTTATAATTTATCATATCTGAGCACTCCCCACCTAAACCGAGTACTCACAACTCCCCAATCGACAAACCTGGTAGTGTCTAGCCACTTTTCCAAACATGGTAGTCACACCACTTTGAAGTTAAATCACTTGGATCATAACAAGTTTTCAAACATAAGTCCAAAACAAACACTCACGACATTGATAACCACATTTATTCACAACTTATATTAGAAATAAACTCAAGGTGTTAAGTACGTTACATGAGAAAACACGAGGGAGCATACTAGTGCAACATAACCAACACATCACACTATCAGGTGAGTTCTCATAGCCTCTTTACACATTTTGTTTTTAAAATCAGGGTGAAACATGTATGATATTATCAAGATATAATCACGATATGATCATTTTACATACACATTCAAACTATGGTAAATCTTCTATTATGAGGCTAGACTTGCAATGATCAGAACATATTTTTGCAAACAATGATAGCTATTGGTCCAGCTAGACCCATCGTTGTTTGAGTTGACTTCAGTCCTTCGCGGTGATTGTTTGTTACTTCAACATTGTTAGGAATGCTAAATGTGGTCTGATTATATTGGATAACACATTAGTCTGCTTGTTAGTGAATTCATATAAATGTTTATCAATTCAAGTTCATAAGTACATTATTTACACTGTGATAACTATTTTTTTGGTTGTGTGAAAACGTCTGACAACTTACCAACTACTTTTGTAGTTGACACTTGTTTTATACATGTTTCAGGTAGTGAAGCAAAGTAGGGAAGGATAGCTCTACGTACTTTTGGATATCATCACAGAGGGGTCTTGGACTTAGCCAAATTAACGGGATCAACTGAAGACTAGAATTTAGTTAAATTAGCTACATCTTTTGAGTACATGTTGCATATGATTCATGATAAGCAAAATTTTTGTGTAATTAATTATAATGACTAAACGATATGTGATGATACAATTTAGTTACCCATAAGCTTATGAACAATCTGCACATTCTTTCGTGGAATCCCGACAATTCCGCCTTCGGTCGGGGTGTTACATTTAAAAGTTGCACCGTGTTAGATAAACAATGTTTGTAATTAAATTTGGTAACACTGTTTCATAATGAAAAGCCTCCATAAAACTAGTTTTGGTAGCGGTTTTCATAAAGTCTTTGATCACATTTATCACCTCACATGTTTATAAAACAAGTAAAAGAAGGGCTATTTTCTCTCCTGGTTGTGCATTGAAGTTGACTTGTTTACCGATGTGATTTGTAAGTTGATTGTATTCAAACCCTACTGTACATTTGATTTGTGTTTATAACCATGAGTATCTTGAAATATTTGTGTCTTTATATTTGTTTTGGTTTGTGTTTTAAAGGCCATGTTATTATCTAAGTTATCTAAAACAAAATCAGTGTGTATTACTTAACTCTTTATGCATAGTTAGTATTATGATTAAGGCTTAGCCATATGAAAATGAAATTATGTTTGAAATATGCTATGGTATCCAAACCCTCCACCAGTACACGGTGATACGTGTATGTTTATGCATATAAGCATGCATGCCTAACTAAACTTGTTCTCCACTTCTTATCTTTTTTATTAGTTAGACTTAGTATGTTTAAAAGCTTTATTGTTCTTGTCATATCAATGGGAAGTAGTATAACTAAGTTAGTATTTATAACTTGGTTCTCTATGGCACCATCGATATAAATTCTTTTGGCCCAACACTAGTCGCTTGGTTATAAACCATCGATGCTAGCAAGTTCGACAAGGTTATAAAGGCTTCGACCTTACTAGATTCGACAGTTACTTGGCTCACTTTACTTGGAACCCATTGACAGTGCTAAGTTCAGAGACATGGGTTGTAAAAAATAGTGTCGACACTGCTAGTGTTGACACACACTTAACCTAAACTATGGAAAGCTTTCTGCTACTAATTATATCGACCAATCCTTGACTTCTATTTTAGAGACTTATGACATTTGTAATATCAACCCAGACTTAACCATATCTCCTTGCATTTGTTCGAACTTATCAGAATCGATGGGGGTTTAGTCGAACATCATAGGATCGACCCACACTTGGCTGAAGTTGAAGCTCATCGATACTACTAGTATCGATGGGGAGTTGGTTGGTTTTTCAAGCCCTTCGACCCCAGTATTGACATATGAACATCATCTTCAACCTCCTAAATATAGAGGATAGTGTAGGTAGTTTTAGATCACTCATACATGGTTTGTTTAAGACTTAGGTAGTTTAGAATGATTGTGCAAAGGTGGTGAAAGGTTTCGGTTACTGTTTTAACTGAAGACCCAACAAAGATGGTTTAGATCTACCTTGTTCCGGTTGTTTTAAGCTCATTTTTCTATATTTCTTTACTATAGATTAGGAGAGGATTGTTTTGATAGCTTGATCTTCAAAAATGGTGAAGAAATGAAGTGTTTTGGTGTAGGGTTTTTAGAGAGAGAAAGTTAGAAAGAGAGAGAGCTCCAATTTAGAGAGAGATGGGATAAATTTTGGTAGGTGGAGCATTAAATGAGGGTTTTTATAGCTTTTATATCCCGGGTCTTCGTACGCGCGTTCGGGTTCATTCGGTTTAGCGACGAATATTTAATTCTTTGTAAAATGGTTTTATTTATTAATTTTTGGTTGTAATTCCTAATAAATATGTTAAGTTACTTTCTGTTATATTTACAATTCGAATAACATTTGAATTTAATGTTTTGTCAGAAAGTCCAACCTACGCTCGTATTTGCGCAGATCGTCACCTATACGAGCACATAATAGCTATTACTAAAAAAATTTGATATATTCAGTGATTCAAAGGCTTTTAGATTAGTTTTAATAGTCTTTTTTTAATCGAAAAAAAGGAAAGAAAAGAAAAAAATGGATTTTGTAAGCTGTCCATATATCCTTTAGTCCTACAAAATCGTATACGAAATAGAAGGATATAAAGAGATTTTTGATTGATTCTTCCCAAAGGAATGATCTATTTTATTTGACTCATGGAGCCAACAAACAATTAATTATAACAAATCAAAAAATATTCAAAACAATCTAAATCTAAATAATAACTAAAATAAAGAAAAGGCCTGATCTTCTATTCGAAACGTCTAGTGATCTTCAACCAATTGTGAGCTTCAATATATTTAGCAGGAGTAAGTGCTCGAAAAGAATTCTATTTCTCAATGTAGGTAGGGCAGGAATATAACTCAAAAGTCGAGTGTCACCTTGACGTGTTTCGTTTTACTTTCTAACCTTGTAATCTAATTATAAGATATAACTAGCTTGGAATGTTGAACCCATAGATATATTCGTGTGAATCATCACCCACGCGAATATACCGTTAGTTTAACATTCGCGTCATGTTATTTGTTGGTTATTTGACATTTGTATTCTCACCATCATTTGTGTTATCCATTGTCATTGTACTTGTATAATGTGTCCCCAGTATTATGATTTTCATTATCGAAGGTTATATCAATGTCACGATCGTTACGTTTTGTCTGTTTCAACCCTTTGTTATGTCGTTGTTTCGTACGTATATGTTAGTTATAATAGGCATGTTTATCAAACAAGCTCATTGTTTAATAAACTGATACATAAATACATACAAGTATCTACACTTATCATTCATACACGTATTCCTACAGTATAGTTACCTATCGATTTTGTACTAGATGTTACACTATGCTATCAAATCTTCCCATCTAACTCAAAAGGGTTTTCTTCATATTCTTGATCAAGGTCCTAAAAACATGAAAAAAGGGTCAACTAAAAAGTTGATGAGATTCACAAGTTTTGTAGAGTCAATATCATCCCAAAGTGCTATGCTATTAGTAATATGTCAATCTTAATTATGAATGGATGCAATCTACATGAGTCCACAATCAAACATTCGACTCACTGCTCATGACTATACAAAGTGTAGTAAATTCCCTTGGGGCCCAAAAATAAGCAGCTGAAATAGTCACTCGTCAAGAATGACCATGTCAGTTGAGACGACTGTAGCTAGAAAGTCCAACCTAAGGATGAATGGGGGTGTCACCCAGATAGTACTATCCAATATCTATCCATTGGCTCAGACCCTTGAGTTAATGGTTCTGTAAATAGAAAAAGGACTTACATAAAGTATAATCAGTCTCATGAAATCTACCATTCGGCTAACTTATGTTCCAGTATTAACACACATAGCATAGTAATGAAAACATTTTGCGTATCATGTTTTTCATCCCAAATTTGCGTCATAAAACAATAAAAAAGGTTTGTGAACTCATTGCTAAGTTGTGATTTATTTGATTGAGGATCTGAGAGGCTATAGAGCTTCACTACACAGCCCCTATACTATTCAAAGGTTTCACATCAAAACTCCAGTCCTTGTAAATCATTAACCATAAAGGTTTGTTTCTATGTGTCAATGTTTATATTATTATCTTATTCACCATCTTCACATCAAAAGTCATTAATTTGTTTTAGTTTGGATATGTTAATGGGTTTTATTTCTTCACATGGTGTGATTATTCTTAAGCTTAAATAACCAAACACCTGTGGATTGGGGCTACAATTGTTAAAGCATCCCTTGGCTTAGACTCATTCAGAATCATGATTTGAGTATGGAAACCCCATTTTCTTTGTGTCAACTTTATTTGTATGTCCTCTTTCTTTGGTTAGCTTAATCATGGTTAAAGTGGGGGTTGTAAACTTTAGGCATCATTCCCTGGGAATACAACCGTTGTCTTTCCCTTTTATTTGAGTTAGTTACCGTATAATCTTTGTATGAAGAAAAAGACTACCCATATTACTCCTTCATACCCCCCCCCCCCTCTAGGGTTTACTTTCATAGGGCAATGAAGTTTTCATGTATATACTAGCACAAAACCCATTTTATGAAGCGATTAAAATCTATTTATTGAAGCGGTCCTTTTTAAAACCGCTTAAATCACTTTAAAAGGATTCGTTTCAAACTTTTGAGGCGGTTTTCTAAGTGTAAGTGATGATATAGACTGTTTTATAAGGCGGTTGATCAAAAAAGCTTCAAAAAAATTAACTTTTGAGGCAGCTTTACCTTTTTTGAGGCGATTTATATTTTGAGGCGGTTTGTTATTTTTTGAAGCGGTTTTCTTCACCATTTTTTGAAGTGTTTTATATTTATTTTTTGAGCCGGTTTTATTAAAATGAGGGGGTTTATATTATTTGATGCGGTCCTGCCGTTCAAAAAAAAAATTGATGTGGTCCTATATTAAATAACGTTTGAATTTCAAATTGGCCAATCACATTTAATTAATTTATGTTTTATAATATTGTACACCGTCTTCAACCTCTGCAATCTACTGGTCTAGATCTATTGCTCTCAAGTTTCTCAGTCTTTTAAAATTTTAATTTACAATCAGAGTTATTGGATTATTAAAAGCACGTATGTATCAACCTTCAACAATCTAAATCAAGTAAATTAAAGGTCAGTTATTTATTATTGTTTATATTATTGCTATATATATAATTATTAGTTGAATATTTTATTTATTTAATGATAATTTGCTTTTATCAACAATATATGTATCTCATACTTAATTATCTAGCAAAATAAATGTAAGTCACTAGTATTAATCGTATTTCTTCTTATGTATGTTGGTGTGTGTGTATATTGTTTTTATTTTTACCAGATGGATCGTATTGATTGGATGTATCATAGTTCACGTAGTAGCTCAACATATATGAAGGGCGTGCAAATTTTCTTAACACAGCAGAAGTTGATCGATTGAATAAAAGAAGTGGATCGATTTGTTGCCCTTGTGTAATTTGTAAATATTTTAACAGATTTGATGATATTAAAGATATCGAGTTTCATGTGCTAAAACATGGTTTTATGCCTAGATACACTTGTTGGTATATGCATGGAGAAACGCTTACGGATCATAGCACGTCATCGACCAATTTACACAGTAATTATATATAAAACAATGATACGGGGTGTTTCGTCTTGTTCTAAGAAATGTGGAGAGAAAGGTTACATTATCGAGTTTGATGAAAATAATCAACCAGTGGGTGAAAACTATCATCGATTTATGTCAAGTCTTGCATTGAAATGCAAACAAATGTTTCCGTATCATATTGAGACAAGCAAATTTGAAAAGAGCAGGTGGGATGATCTATGGTTAGTAATCAAGGTATTACATTTTATTTTTATTTTTTAAATTACAAAAATATATGTAATTTATGTTAATTATTATGTCTGACCTTTTATTTTGTGAATTGTTAGGAGGAGTATAACATTCAAACTGATGCCCCAAAAAACTTCATAATTAAAAAAGCAAAGAAATGTTGTACTGATTTTAGAAGTATGCTTGTTAGAGATTTTGTAAACATAAGTGAGATGCCTTTTGGGAAATATAAATATCTGAATTCTACACATTGGGATGAATTCTCAGAGCAAAAAACTAGCGAAAAATTTTTGGTATGTGCAGATTGATTATATTTATTAGTATTTTTATCATTATTTATGTATATATATGTTTGCAAGTATTGAAAACAGATTGTCAATTTTTGTGAAGGCAAGAAGTAGAAAAGCACATGCAAGTGCAAAGGCAAATACAAATTTTGCACAGCTTGGACGATCAGGATATAGAGGGCTGAGGAAGAATTTTCTATCATATGGCCTCAGCTTGAATCAAAGTATCCACATCTTAAAGACATAAAAGATGAACGTTCTAAACTATGGATAACGAGTAGAGCAAAACAAAACAAAGAGACAAAGTCATATGAACTTGAACCGAACATGAATGAAAAAATTTTCGATTTGGTAAATAAATTACTTATCTAGGTATATGAGTTTATTTATATAATAGTCAAATTTATTATAAATTATTTTTTATAGGCTCGTATTGAGAAAGCAATGATTAAAGATGGAAGTTACTTTGAAGGAAATGAGGATCCTTTAGTCAGATTACTGGGACCTGAGCATGGGGGGCGATCGAGGACAATTTCTGGGGTAATAGGTAATGACATTCATATATAATAGTTTTTTAAATATTTGTATATGTACTAACGTAGTTTTGGATATTGAGTTTATAGGTTCTACTAAGGTTAATGGTGGATTGTTCAAAGGTGGTAAACACAAAGTAAGGAGTGATTTGAGAGTGGATATGAACAAGGAGAGGGTGTCAGTACGAGGGGTTGACATGAGCCCATGTCTTCGTGATTCTAGTTATGCATCTGGTGGATCATATGTTGACTATCCACCTATTGAGGTAATATTTATAGGTTTGCAAATAAAGAGATTATATACACACATATTTGTTTGTTAAATATCTTGTGTGGGTTTTGCAAAATTTGACGCAATGTGAGTTGTTATTTCCATACCAACTTAGTATGGAATTGACTGTGGCTAAAGGACAGGCATGGCCAACTTTAGAGAGAAATTTACATGGTAAATTTATAAACAAGGAATGTGTCAAAGTCCAAGTGGATACTATCATTGAAGGTTATGAAAAATTGCCTGTCCTTGAGGTGACTCGAACGGATGAGATTATTTTTGTTGGAGATATGCTTCATCATTTCATTCAATGGCCAAGAGAAGCATTAAAGGTATATCTATTTATTAAAAAATATTTTATCTTATCATATTATAATATTCAGTATAAGGTTTTTTTGTTAAATTGCAGCTTGTAAACAAAGAGGCCTCAAGAAATACTCCTTATCCTAGTTCCTCGAGTCACAGAGACGCATCGAGAAATGTCTCGAGCCCTAGTTTATCAAGTCACATAGGTGTCTCATCACAAATTCACATTGGTGACGTTGCAACCAGTTCACCTTATGTACCACAACAGGTAATTTAAATTAAATTAGTTTGAGTTGTTTATATTAACAAAATGTTTATTCTTTTAGGATGAGAAGTTGATTTGTTTGAAACACAAATGCTACCACATCATGACATTAGATCGACAAGTTTTGTGAATATGGTAATTATTCAACTTGTTTTTTTATAACAATTCATACACACACACATACACACACTCATATGTGTAAGTACAAATGATTTTTTTATAAATTTTTGTTAACACAGATGCAACAATCAATACTACTCGAAAATCTTGATGATCACGAATTAATTGATGCTCCAAATCCAAATCCAAAATTTGTTGATCCTGAATTAACCAGTGCATTGGAAAAGGTCAGGAAGAGGCCTCGTTCAATTCAAAATATAGTTGAGTTATTATCAATGCACATGGGAGATGAAAATGCCATTATTAGTTCTTCACCAAAGGGGATGTATCGAGAGACATATGTTGAGGGTTTATCATACGTGGAATTGCTACAACTATTCTCTGTGAATGTTTGTCTTGATATCAGCGTCATACATTTGTTTGCAATGTAAGTTGTTTTAATTTTTTTATATGGTATCATAACATTTTATATAATACTGAATTTACTAACGTTATCACATTAATTTTTTTCTTGATTTAAGGTATTTTTATGAGTTGTCCAATTCCAATTGTGCTTTCTTTAATCCGAATGACATTTATGGTGATATTTGCATTAAGAAACCTTCTCGAGCTAAAAAACACATCATAGATGTTTACACGTTTCATTGTGGCAAAAACTTTTTTTTGGCACCATATCATGCAAGGTAATATATATATATATATATATATATATATATATATATATATATATATATATATTTTGCAACATACATACACATATACATACATGTATAGTAATTTTCTAATTTTTTTATTGTAGTGGTCATTGGATTCTATTTATCATTTCTCCATTAAACAAAAAAGGATATATTGTAGATTCTATAAACAAGAATAAGAGCCAGGCTAATTATGCTCTTTCGTTTATCATTGAAGAAGTTTTTGGAGCTAGATTTGATTGGGAAATGGTAAAGGTATGTTTCTATTTTTTGTGATTTTTTTCCTGTTTTTATAATAAATAGATTTTTTCAATGCAGTGTAAGCAACAAAAGTCAAGTTGGGAATGTGGCTTTTGCTTGATAAAAAATATGACTTTATGGATGTTTATCAACACAATTTTCCCGATAGTGTAAGTGTTTTATGCATATTTTTATACCTTATGTAACACATTAAATACATATGTGTTTTATATCTAACTTTTCTTTATTTGGTTTTAGATTTGGAACGAAAAAAAGTTGTTGACACAAGAGGATATAAATGAATTGATCTTAGATTTAGCACCAAAACTTATTAAAAGGTTGTTTTCTAGTGGGCCGTGAACTTGTTTTGAGGCACGCATGAGTTGTATTATGGTAGACATTGAGCCTCAAGGTTAGTCTATGTTCTATAATTTCAAATTTATTTTATGTCAATTAAAATGTAGCATATGTGTATGATGGTTTTGTAATGTGTCAAAGGTAATTTCTAGGATGGTCTCTATAATGGTGTAAAGTATAGTAGCAAAATAATATATATTGTGGTTTATATTGTTTTAAGTTTCATTTTATAGATATAACTTAATATTACATGTGTTAAATGTTTGTTTTTTTACGTGTACAGCTAGCAAGGTGCGAAGAAAGTGCAGGTTGATCAAGTTGATTGCAAATTAAAAGAGAATATTTTTGTGTTTTGGCAAAAGTTAGTAAAAGTAGCTAGTAAACAATTTTTTTTTTGTTGTCTCAAGTTATATTGTATATTTGTAGTTGGATGAATTTTGTTGTTGGTGAATTGATGTGATAAATTATTATGTTTTTTTAACAATTAAAGTTAGAACTTTGGTGTATGATTATGCATGGTGTGCAATTTGTTATTTTTTAAACTTACAGGTTTGGATTTGGTGCATGGATATTGTGTTTTAAAATTAAAATAATCTGGAAGGCTCCAAAAAGCTATTAATATGCAGCATATTTACTTGTTTTTCGTAAAAAAATGTTGACCGCCCCAAATGAATAATTGAACCGCCTCAAAGATTTATCTTTTGAAGTGAGAAAGCCCAACACATGAGGCGGTTGGTACACCCAAGCAAAATTTCTGGCAACGATTTATATTAGTTTTGAAGCGGTTTGATAGCCGCCTCATAAATTACATATTTAATGAAGCGATGCTATAAGAAGCGGTCAAAGAAACGCCTCAAATGTATAAATTAACCGCCTTAGAAAATGGCACTTTGTACTAGTAGTTGGCCGTTTGTTGGTGTCAAGTATATATGTATGGCTCGTTTTTCATGATTTCTTATCCTCTAGTTCATTTTTGTAACCAAACATGTTTTAATCCCAATTAAATCTTGGGCATACCATTGCAAACTTACGAATGTGACATGTCCTTGGGTATTTGTGGTTAGAGTTCCAATTTTATTATATGGTTCGTCGCTTTACTAGGTTTGTATAGTTTTCTTTTTGAGATTAAGCAGGTCCATTCACACTTGCATGTATTTCTTTGGGTGACCCGGTTTGACCTTTGGATGGAACGTCTTGGAGGTTTGTAAGCTTAACTCTTACCTTAGCAAAAAAGGATTGGTAAGGCTTTGGGCTTCCTAGGAATTTCACACGTCGAGCTAGCTAGCACCGCAAGTGACTGGTTGGAGAGCTACATTCTTGTCGATCGGGTGTCCAAATGGCTTTGACCGGTTAGCTCTAGAAACCGTAAATTGGCCCTAGGCGTATGGCTGTTGATGTTGCAAAAGGGGTTAGAGCTGCCATTTTTTTTTTTGTTTAGTAACCCCCAACTGGAGGTGAATGGTATATATGGCGCTGGACCAAGTTGAATTTTGATTGGTTATTTCCATGCTTTTAATTCGTTGGTTGCCAATGGTGAGGTTGGGCGGCTCATGGCTGCCAAGGCTAGGGTGAGGGATAGGTTGGAGGGTTCGAGCGAAGAATAAGGTTTTACAAAGACATTGCATGCATGCATTTGTATATGTATTTTTGTAGGTTTTTAGATAAGAACGTGGTTTTTGACAAGCCATGCATCGAATGGGGTTTAAGACAAAGCTACATATGTATGATTGTAGTTTATATTTGAGTCTTAAAGATTTAATTCCTTTGTTTGTGTCCTTATATGGTGGTGACATTTTATTGAAGTTTTTATGTTGGTTTATTAAATCGAAAGTTTGATTTTATTTGGTTAATTAAGTTAGAATTTACTTTGGGTATTTATGAACTTTAACGGATGCAATTATAATTGAATTTTGCTTGATAATGCAGGGTTGAGATAAGTCGAAAACCCGATTTTAGTGCCAGTTGTTACAGTCTCTACCGGTTAGAAGAATTTTGTCCAGAAATTCCGTAGTTGACGAAGGAAGACACATTATTGAATAAGTGTGGATATTTCTGATTAATTTTATCCTCGCGTTCCCATGTGAATTATAGTCCATGCCTAGAATCCTTCGTACTTTACAATGGGAATATGACTTTGTTTTAGCTTTTTGATTTCATGATCCATGATCTCAAAGGATTCCTTGATAAAATGGAGTTTTTTGTCTAAGCGGACCTCCTAGAGGGTTATAAATAATGGTTCATTAGATATGCACTTCTTAAGATTCGAAACATGAAACGTATCATGAACTTCCCTAAGTTCTTGTGGTAACTCTAGTTTTAAGCAACCGGTCCTGTCCTTTCCAGAATTTCAAAGGTTGTAACATAACTTGGTAAGAGCTTGCATTTCTTGCCAAATCGTACTGCCCCTTTAAAAAATAATACTTTTAAAAGGACTTTGTCACCAATAACAAATTCTAAGGGTTTTCATCTTTTTACAACAGAACTTTCGTGCGGTCACTAGCAATTTTGATTCATTCTCGGATCTTAAAAATCTTGTCAATTGTTTCAGTATCACTCCAGACCACTAAGTTGTGATTCTCTAATTTCAGTATAACATATCGGTGATTGGCATTTACGTCCATATAATGCCTCGAATGGTGCACATTGTATACTTGAGTGATAGCTATTATTATAAGAAAATTCAACCAACGGTGAGTGAGAAGGCCAGTAACCACTGAGTTCTAGCACCCATGCCCTTAGCACATCTTCCAAAGTTGGTCACTTTAACCATCAGTTTGAAAATGGTATTCCTTTCTAAGGTCTAAATGTGTTCCCAATGCCTTTTGTAAAATTTTCCAAAACCATGAAGTAATATAGTTATCTCGGTCATAGATTATTGACAGAGGAACTCTATGTCTAGAGAAAACTTCCTTGATATAAATCCTAGCACGTTTCTCCATCTTGTAATCTTCCCGAATGGGTAGGAAGTGTGCTGATTTGGTTAATCGGTCTACGATCACCCATGTAGTAACATAACCTTCAAGGGTTCTAAAGATTTTACTAATGAAATCCTTGGAAATTTGTTCCCATTTCCATTGAGGGATTTCGGGTTGTTTTAACATTCTCGATGGTTTCTAATGTTCGGTTTTAACCATGGAACACGTTAAACATTTCCCAATGTATATGGCAATATCCTTTTTCATATCAGGCCACAAAGATTATTTTCTAAGGTCTTGGTACATTCTATTGGCTCCCGGATGGACATAGTACTTGGATTTGAGAGCCTCATCCAAGATGGTTCTTCTGATATTACCTAAGGTAGGGACCCAGATCTGATTCATGAAGTAAAACACTTCATCTACCTTAACCTCAAATTGTTTCTCTATTCCTCGTAGTGGTTCATTTTCAAGTGGTCTTTTTGCAATGCTCGTTTTTGCGCATCGAAGATCTGAGGAATGAGGCTTGATTGTATAGTAATGCTAAGCACACTAGCTCATGTAGGCTTAACCCATTCCTTGCGGCTTAAGGCATCAATAACAACACTTGCTTGCCTAGTGAGAATAGTCAATGGTTGTGCGATCCT
The DNA here is from genome assembly GCA_009363875.1 of Mikania micrantha. Lineage (NCBI taxonomy): Eukaryota > Viridiplantae > Streptophyta > Magnoliopsida > Asterales > Asteraceae > Mikania > Mikania micrantha. The sequence goes on along the minus strand of CM018691.1, from coordinate 51,550,910 downwards.
TGAGAAGTTCTTGATGAAGCGTAGGTAGTATCCAGCCAGTCCTAAAAACTGATGGATATTAGAAGGTGTTCTCGATGCTTCCCATTTTTGAATTGCCTCTATCTTTCTCAGGTCTACATGAATACCTTGTTCATTGACCACATGACCCAAGAAGTGAACTTCTCTTAACCAAAACTCATATTTAGAAAATTTTGCATACAACGATTCTTTTGCGAGTAATTCTAGGATCAGCTTTAGGTGTTGTTCATGATCTTGTTTGGTTTGTGAGTAGATGAGAATATTGTCTATGAATACGATTACAAGTTTGTCTAAATATGGCCTACATACCCAATTCATCAAATCCATAATTGCTACAGGTGCATTGATCAACGTGCACGATATTACTAGGAATTCGCAATGTCCATACTGAGTTCGGAAAGTAGTATATGGTATATCATCATCTTGTACTCGTAGCTGATGATATCAAGAACGTAAGTCAATCTTGGAGAAGTAAGTGCAACCTTGAATTTGATCGACCAAGTCATTAATCCACGGGAGTTGGTACCGATTTTCTGACAGTTAGCTTATTCTGCTCCCGGTAGTCAATGCACATGTTGAATGATTCATCCTTCCTCACAGACAGGACCGGTGCTTCCCGCAGGGAAAAGCTCGGTCTTATGAATCCTTTTCCAAGTATCTCTTGTAGTTGGCTAGACAATATTCTTGCATTTCGAATGGTGCTCGTTTTTTGTGTAGGATGGGTGACTTGCCTACCAATGTGCACGCTCGTTGTTTGTATGTTTATTGTATTCAGATCTTGTGTTTCATTTGTTTACATATCATCATTATGTGTTATAATTATTGTATTGTGTGCATTTGTTTTTTGCTTTATTATTGAAAACCATGTCATTGTCTAGTTATCTAACCCAAAGTAAAGTGAGTTACACAACCTTTATTCATAGTTAATATTACGATTAGGGTTTATCCATGTTAAAAAAAACATTAAGCTTGAAATGGGTTTTTCGCCTTTACCCCTTTCATACAGTAATCCATGGAAAGGTGATAACCCATGCTCCTTTCCATACATGCATATTCATGAGAGGTTAAGTTTGAAATGTGTTTTAAACCTATGCCTAATCCCTCGGCGCGGTGTCTTACGGCTAGGATGGGATGGTTCACTAAGATAATTTCCATTCATTAATACATAAAAGTTTGCCTAGAAAACGAACTTAATTTCTGATGAACCCAAAATTATAAATCGATCATATTCAATCGATTGTTTGTTTGTAAGGGTTAATAATGAAAGGGTTATTTCTCTTCGTGTCACATCCCCACTTCTCATCACCTAATGATATCACTTGTTGTCATAATGTATGGCGAAATCCTGGTGGTGATGTCTCTAAGATAGGGTATGAGTTTCGCTATGATTGTATCGAAATACATACATGGAATACTAAACATAAGTTATATTACATTGTACATTAAGATTACAGTATATTTGCTACAGTCATCCGAATTAAATCAAAGGTTTAATTCCTAAACATGTGATCTTGTTGTGCATCCTCGCCTATGATCCTTTAATTTAGTTACTGTTCACCTGAAATTGATTATGTAATATTTAAATCAGCACGAATGCTAGTGAGTCATCGTCGTAAAAGTCTCAATGTAACGCAATTTGATAATTATACAAGCATATACAAAATTATGAATACGATTCCCTATGAAATCCCATAACCAAAGCCTATGTGACTCTAATGTAATCAATGACAATACCCGAAGGTAAAACCTTAGCCTCACTCTTAGTGCCTATTGTTGCATTTTCTCATGCATTTTTCCCTCAGAAACTGTTAAATATTGTGCTTCAACAATAGAAGTTTGCATGTTAGACGTAGTTTGAATTCTTTGTAGTTAGATAGACTTTTAGTGGTCTTTTTGACTAAGTTAATCGACTATAACATTAACCTTACCAAAATGATAACGAATTTTACATTCACATGTAATTGAGTAACTCTGCCCAACGTATTTGCAACATGTTACGATTTTTTGGATTCCAAATGTGTTGGAGGACTCTTATGATTAGTGAACATCACAAAAATTGTACCATAGAGGTAGTGCCTCCGGATCTTTAAGACAAATTCGACCACCAATTTTAAGATCATGAGTCGTACGGTTTTTCTTATTAATTTTTATTTGTCTTAGAGTATATTCAATCACCTTTCATTGCAATAAACCACAAAATCATCACTTCCATCATGCATAATAAGAATACAAGCGTTGCACAAAGTTTTTTTGAGAGTATAGGAAGCATTTTCCTCGGAAGCCTCCCACTTGTAAAGTTATCCTATGTGAATCGAGGAAGTAAATGGTAATACAATTTTCGAGAAGTTGTAGATTAATTATGGGTAATAAAATGTCAATTATTAATTAAGATTATTGGTTTGAGTGTGAGATAAGAATGAATCCTAAATGAATAAAATTTTAGCTTCCTAGACCAAGAAAAGATCGAATATCAGTAGGTGTGTTGGAGTTTTCGAATTCTTCACCATTTCAATCTTCGCAGGATCAACATGGATTCCTACTTCGTTTAAAATACTTTACAAAAAATGAACCTCTTTAAACCAAAATTCACATTTGGAAAATTTGGCATAAAGTTGCTCCTTTTACATATTTCAAGTATTAATGAAATCCCAATCAGACATATTTGAATGAGTGCAATCAACATTGACAGCATTCAAACAAGCATTATGAGTACTTAAAACAAAAGAAACAAAAGGCACTGAGTTTTAGAAAATAGAAAAATCCAAAGGTTTTGAAACAAAATTGTCATCAGAAATCATTTTTGAAGACGCATTGTTAAAATTTATAGCAGCAACCGGTTCATCATCCTCTTCAACCAAATATTCCACTATCACTTGATCTGCGCAAGAATTAGAAAGGTTAGAAGATGTCACATGGACTTCAGGCTCAGGTGTCGTCACTGAACGTGAAGTCGAAACAGACATATTTTCCTGTCTACCTTATTTTAAAGTTGTAGACCTTGCTAGCTCTTCTTCTGTCATGGGTGAGTAAACAAAACTGTTACTCAATGGTGGAGGGTTATTTACAAAAATATTGCCCTTTGCACCGATCACAGTCATAGGAGTCTCTTCTTTAAAATTTAACCCAAATTCCTGACCTTTTGCATTTACCCAGACCGTTGGTTTAACCAAACCCTCATGTACACAATTCACATACCCCACACCCTTAGTTTCTTGTCATTTCATTTGTTTGTGAATCATATCTTCTACCACTGCAGATGTTACATCAAATTTTTTAAAATTTATTTCAGAGTTTTCAAATTTCTTTTTGTATCGTTCTGCTTCAGATTTAGCTTTATCGATTATGGTTTTAGAAGATTTAATGGCACACTTTGCATTGCTCAAATCTCTTGTTAAAACGGTGATGTCAGCCTTTTGAACTTTAACTTTTTCAACTAAATGTTTATTTTCATGTTTTAATTTTAAGTTTTCTTGCTCAAGTCATGACATATCAAGAAAGAGATTAGTATTGTGAACCCTGTACCTAGTCACTTTATCAATGCATGCTAGAGTGCACAAAAAATTACTTACATCAACATCATCGGGAAGGTGTGCATAAACGCATGCTCCTGATGTTTACGAGCAGAATTGCCATCAATGCATCGGCAGATTCGTCAGAAGTATTTAGAGCTTTTATTTGATCATCCAATCTAAAAGCACTGTCTTGCATCAGCACTAGGGCCTTGGTGTTAGCACCTTTGTTATCTTCACTTGTAGCTCCACTTACTGGAATCAGATTGCGCTCAGGATTATCAGTACTTTTCTTTGCTTTAGTACATTCCTGAGCGTAGTGACCGGGCTCATGATAGTTGAAGCATCTAAGCTTGTCTTTTGTAAACTTCACCTTGTTTATGTCAGACCGGCCCCAGGGATTTCTTCCTGTTGTTTTCATGAAGTTCTTAACTCTGAAAACAGCATTAGCAATGTGCCAAGTGATATCCATCTCTTCCATATCTTCAGAATGAATTTGCTCGAGTTCGGAACCCACCACGGCAAATGGTGGCAACAGATCACCAGATCCCAAAGCAGTTGAGCATTTAAGAAATCCCGCAACTAAGGCAATGTTATCCAGAACTTCGTTAGTGAATGTGGCAGGTTGTACTGCAATTGAGCCAGATGAACTTCCAGAATTAGCTCCACAGGTTTGAAGAACATGAACAGATGATCTGACAATAGATGACAAAACAGACTTGCCAAATGAGACAGAGGGCAAAGCAACTTTGTGAATAGGGTATGCAGATAATGGTTGAGAGATAAAAGCACTGTTGACACTGTTGATGCCCTTAGCATTGTAACTGTTTGTATTATTCGTGGCTCTATGCTGATCATTCATTTCATAGGACTTGATAACCGACACCATCTCAGTCAATGACAGATTATCCAGATTCTTGGTTGGTTTCATGATGCCAACAATCATGTCCCAATTCCTAAGAAGAGCATTCATAAGCTTTTTGTTGATCACACTTGCTTGATTGTCAATTTTTGTTATACACATCTCTTTGATCAATGTGACAAATCTCTGAATCTGATCATCTAGGCTTCCCCGACTATGTAGTTGAAGGTGTTAAATTTATTATTTAACATTTCTTTGCAATACTCCTTCATCTTAGTGTTACCTTCATACATGTCGATAAGAGCCCTCCAAAGCTCTCTTGCATCAGTTATCCCCCTAAAACATTGTGAAATCTTAGGAGTAAGACCTTGAGTGATGTATCCAAGTGCCTGCCCATCTTCCTTTATTATCTGAAAGTCCTCCTCAATATAGTGTTCAGGATTTTTAATTAACTCATTTCCTTTAATGTCTTTATAGTTTATCTTTCATTTACCTCTTAAAATCACCCTCCAAAGCCTTGGTTCTATAGTCCTAATATGTTTTTCAAATCAAAATTTCCATTCAGGAAAACTAGCAGCGGACTAAAGCCTAGGGATTCGGGTGGTGGTATCCATGATGGCATGAAACTCATTTTGCTTACTGGACAAAGCAGCAGCAAGTATACTAGAGGAATCCATTTGTGAACAAAACAGAACTTGTCACACAACAGTAAGACAAACAACGATAAGTCGAGAACCAAAGTTCAATTCGAGAACCAAGTGACAAAAAATGAGAATTCGAGAACCTAGACAGACAATTTGAAATTTCGAGAAAACTAATTGAGTTCAAGAAGCAACTTAATTCAAGAACAGTAGTCGAATTCTAGAAACAATTGACTTCGAGAATAGCAATCGGATTGGAAAAGCAATTCAATTCGAGAATCTAGAACTTTCGAAAACCAAATTCAAGAGGATCAAATTAGAGAAAGCCAATTCGAGAAAATAAAAATTTAGGATACACAACTCGAGTTTTAATTAATGTATTCTCGAAATTTTTGACACAGCTCGAGAAAATCAGTTCCTAAAATAATGAGGGTTTAAAATTTGAATACTGATCTTGTCAATCTCGAAAAAATTTAAACAGATCTGATTAACACTTATTCAAACTCGAGAAAGGTTATTCCACAGATTAAAACACTTCCTTTTAACAAAATAATTCAAGAACACCACGATCACCACCTGTAAACAAAAAAAACTTTTCTCTTGCAAAATCGATACCACTATGAGCCACAAAACTAGTTCTTGAGGCTCTGATACCAATTGTTAGTCCCAATTAAGGATCTAAAACTGATATGGATTGAAACAACATACGTGAGAGTGCGGAATGGAATCACGTGTGTGCAAGATAGACAATAATAAATATTAAAATGAAGATGTAGGACCTATTTGGAGCCCGGAAACAATTCGGTTTGCCAAGGAATCTGCTCTACAGCCACTGGAATAGTACAGAATCCTATTCCATGGTTTTCCAATCGAAAACACCAAGCCCCGTGGCAATCCGACGATGAAGAGTGAACGTTTGGATCGAAATCGAACACCACGGGGTGAGAATCGAAGTTGGACAGCAAAGAACCACTCAAAACCCTAAGGGTATGACTCTGGAATGCTCTGAGAAGAGAGGAGGCTCGGGAAAGTCTGGTTTAAATATGTTTACATAAGTATTTATAGACTTCACTCATTCTGCCGAATGAGTGGCCGAAACACTCATTCGGCGAAAGGCTTAGCTGAATGAGCTTGGTCAACCAAATGAGTCATGCAGATGACTCATTCGTTCGCCCAAGTCATTCTCTAGGCGTTCAATCGCCCGAATGACCTCATTCTTAGGGTCACTGGCACGAATGGGTCTATATGATATATATAATCAAAGTCAACCATAGTCAAACACATATAAACATGAATAAACATATAAGAAAATATAGAATAACTGAACTTCATTATTAAAATAAACCTCATACATTAAGATCATACAAAACATGGAACCAGGGACATTTCTGTGCACTAACATACTCCTCCTTGGACCTAGTTCTTTACTTGTCAGCACCCTTCTTGAAATATTTGTTAGAAATAGCTTTCCAGTCAGCACCGGCATGAATTCCAAACACTATGCAAATCCGGATGACTCTCATGAATTGAAGTGCTTGTTCCATACCTGCAACTTCAAAGAATATCTGACATCTGCACAGAGCTTTAACATCGTTGTGTGACAGATTAGTCAGCCACATGGGATCAAATATGCGCACAGTATCCCATTTTTGTCTTTGCACAGCACAATTACTGTCTCTACAGTTCTCCCATCATAATACCACCATCGGAAACTGTCCAAGAAGTCCTGAGGCATCTTCCGTAATGGAATCGTCCTCATGACTTTTGGAGGCAGCCACTTCAGACTGTATGCGGGTATCGGCATTGATCTCTGGCTGATAATATCTTTATAGTTCCTGAGGCATGAAATTAATCCACCTCTTCCGGTACTCATATTGAATCTGTCTTGAGAACCAAGCTGACATCCCTGAATCTTCACTATAAATCATCTTCAAACGTGCGAGTTAATTTACTTCAAATCCTGGCAACCTCTTGAAATCATGGGGGTACCGGAAGTACTGTAATCCTCGCTACCTCTTGACTGCATAGCAGTTCAAATCTTTAAAGTATGCCCAGCTTAGAATTTGACCTTCGGATATGTATCCCTTGGTCCTGTAAACTTTAGTGTGTGAAGCTAGCATTGGAGCAACGCTTTCCTTCTTCAACACTTGCCAATAAGCTTCCCATTCTTCTTTTATTTTTCTGAATGTCTTCTACTGAAGGCCTACTACCGCTGACCATTTCTTCAACCTTCCTGTTAAGCTCCACCTTAGAGTGTTGAGAGAAAAGATCAGTGAAGGTAGGCAGTTCATCCTCAGCTGAAGTATACTTGATGTCCTCTTGCTCAGTGATATCCTCCAAAATAACTTCATCAATGTCATCAAAGGCTTCAGGAAAAGGAATATCAGCGGCAAGAATGGTAGCTTCATCCAGAATCACCTTGTCAGGATTTAACCTGAAAAGTTCTGCAATTTGCTCCTTAGTCAAGCAATGGATAATCTCTACTTCCTCCTTATCGTAGCTAATAGAATGTTGGATAATGCCCCGGGAGTCCAAGATCATAGTAAGCTTTTCGTCCAAAATCCGTCTCACAGTCATTACTTCAACCTCTTCTGCAGCTTTAGGCTCTTCAGTTTGAGGAGGAGGCTTGGCACCTTTATCGTGCCTTGTCTTTGTCCGGATCTCACTTGATGAACTGATAGACCCACTTTCGGCACTGTCATCATCATCATCTGAATCATCATCTTTATCAGTGTCCTCGTAATTAACCTTTTCCTCATCAGATTCGTCTTCTTCTTCATCTTGGTCTTAATCATGGGAGGCAGCTTCAGAGGCTTCCAGCCTAGGAGTAGCATCTTTAAGGCTTTCAACTTGCTCAACTAATCGCAAGTTTTCGGCCTCAAGAGCTAGTATCCTATAACTAAATTCAGAGGCAGTCAGTGGCAACTGGTTGTGTTCATCAACATACTTGAGCAAACGCTCCTCCTGCTCAGCTGATCTTGCCTTCAGATCTACATGCTGGTCAGCAGCTTGCAATAAAAGAGCATCTTGCTCACTGACCCTCTGTGTAAGTTGTGCAATGGCTTCATCTTGCTGGTGGTTCCTCTCCATCAGCCTAAGAACCAAACTGTTCAGTGTGCTGAGCTGTTCAGCAACTGAAACAGTAGGTGTATATCGATCAGCTCGAGTGAAGGAGGGACCAGAAGAAGCTGTAGTGAAGACAACAGTATGAGCAGTAGAGGAGGTCAGAGGGGCAGAAGTAGCATGTGTAGGCATAGCCCTTGACCTGGTCAGTAAGGAAGTCGACACTGTTGCAGCTGATATGACAGTGGTTGCTGCAACAGACACCGACTCTGACCGTCTTTGCAGGACAAAGTGTGTCCTTCTTCTTTTTGTAGGAGGGGATGTAGACTGAGCAACAGTAGCAACAGCAGTAGATGTAGAAATGGAAGTATGTGGGGAGGAGAAAAGTCAAAGTCAGGGACAAAGGATGGATCCCTGATCTCCTCCCTCTCCTGCTATGTCACACTGGGCCTCTTCCTCTTCTTCACTAGTCTCGTCCAAACCATAACACTCTCAAACTCATCATCTGGCATGTCAGAATCTGAGCTGTCAGAGCCTTCTTTATCATTATCTTCACCACCAGCCTCACTTGATTCACCTGAATCATCTCTCACCTTGGCTGAAGTGGTGCCAGCCATATCTAATGAGGTGGAAACTGTTGCCTCAGTGGTAGTAAGGAAATCCAGCTCAAGAAGACTATCTACATCAACACCATCAGTAGCATCACCAGAAACACCAACACCGGTTACACCAACACTAGCAACACCTGCACCCGCTCCAGTAACATCACCACCAGCTTCAGTAACATCACCACCAGCTCCAGAAACAACATCATCACCACCAATATCCCTAGCATCACTACCACCCCATCACCAGCACCAACATCTTTACCATCATCACCATCATCTCCATCATCACCACCCGACACTATGATGTCTTCTAAATCTGAATTAGAATCATCATGTCTCCATTTCCTTCCACCGAGAGCAATGTACTCAGGGTTGTGGAGATTACCAAATAGAGCACGAACTGGAGGCTTCGTCTCCTTTCCTCTATATGATAACACTCTGTTAAGGGTGATGTCGTTCATATGCTCTAATCGAATGATCTCTAAACTGGCCTTCGGCAGAGTAGGCACTTGTGCATCAAAGATCTACTGAAGAAATCTCGGGTACATAAGGAAATTCTTGTCACCCTTGACATAGACATTCTCCTTCAGAAGTGTAATACCATCTCCGAGAAGTTGAATGGTAGATTCAGCACCATGGCCACGAGAGCACCCTGCAATGTCTCCCTGAGCTCATTAAATCCCCCGCGTCTAGAACCCAAACAGTGAATTAGTACATGAGCTAAGTACTTGAACTGCGGGGATAGATAAGCTTTGTTGAGAACTCCGACTTCTATGTCACCATCGTACTTGCATCGCATAAAGCATCCTCGAACAACATAGGGATCAAGTAGAAAGGGATGATCAGGTGCATCCTGGAATCCACAAATCCTCCGAATGTGCTCAGCAAAAACTATGATGTCATGCCCTCGCACGTTGCCTCTGATCACAGGAGGCTCGACCTCATAGTCTATGTCTGCTGATCTCTAGAAATCCCTCTGGTGTGTCAAATAAGGATCATAAACAGTAGATATGGCAGTGAAGATCCAAGAATGCCTGAGAAAAGTAATAATCACTGTAAAATGCTTAGCGTTCTTGATGGTAATATCTAGGTGAGCACATATGTTGTTCTTCGTCACAGCTTTGTAGTCTGCCATACTAAAAAACAAAAGAATTAACATGTCAGTTCAATTCAATTAATCAATTGATTAAAATTGGAAATGTCACACAAGTACACAACATGTGCGAATGATATATCAATGCCCGAGTGAGCCTTGGCGAATGGGTCCAATGACCGAATGAGTCATGTCAACCGGATAATAGACGAATGAACTCATTCGGTTGACTCATTGACCGAAAGAGTCAAGTCATCCGAATGACCAACGAATGAGGCTAATGGCCGAAAGAATCTCATTCGGTCGAATGGTTTCATTCGGTCGAGACATCTCATTCGGTCCATCTTGAAGTCCGAATGGGTGTTATTCGGTCGACCTAAGGAATTCAAAAATCCATGTTCCCAAAACCACAAATTTAACTGTAAACTCGACACCAACATGTTCAGATATGACCGATTAACATTTAAGAACTTCTTTTAGGTCGTTTAGGGTTCAATTTGTCCATTCATTAGAGGGTTACAGTTACGAGCCCTAAATCCCTAAATTGAGAACTGTTCTCAGCAAATCCATGGTCAAAACTGGAAAAGTTTGGTTCCATTAGTACTAGTAACAACCACAAGAATGAATACAATCAGTTTGGTCCAGTTGATCGACCAAAAATCGAAGAAAAGTCAGGAATTTGAATAGGCCGAAAGGGATGCTCACAGTAGAACCGAAAGAAGGATTTGGGGGAATGACTTGATTCGGCCGAAAGAGCCCAATATATAGTAAGATTCATTCGGCTGAGAGGTCAATCGAATGAGTTACTTCGCATCAGATTGATTCGCCCAAATGACTCATTCGTATGAGTGGAGTCATTCGGTCGAATAAGCTCTTTCGTCAGCTTCATTCGCATGAAAGAAACATAGCACTCACAAACACCAATTAATTTCAAATTTGATATTTTTACTATTTAAACAAATGCCATTATGAAGATTAGTCTGGTTTGGTGATGGATTCAGATACGATTGAACATCTGAACACACAAATGATCATCTAAAAACAAATTTGAAATTTTAAAATCTTTTTGTACTTTTCTGAAACGAAAGACAACTGTACAGCTAACAAATAAAACTAAAACAATTAAGAAACACATATTTTTGAGAGCAGTCTTTCAAGAAAATGACACATACACCAGATCATGTCCAATCAGCATTCAAGAATGTAACGCTTTTGACACATTTGTCTTATGACTTAATTGCTGATATACTTGTCCACTATAAACCTGACAATACATCATTTCTAAACACATTAATGATCACTCATATTTTCTAACTATGTTACCCATTGTATTTAACCAAACAAGATCAAAACTAGTTTGTAACTCATCTCTGCATAACTTAAAACCTAACATCATAAGTTCTATAATGTTCCAATTTATTTGCTTATAGTATTTTTCCTATTGATTTGTCTCTCATGTTCAACACATTCTCATGGACAACTTCAGCTAGGTCTTTACAAAGCAATATGACACGTATACAGAACTGTGTTGACATGATCAACTTGTTCTATCCAAATGGATGGCTTCAACTAGGCTGCAACCCAGTAATATGGCACATGTATGGAATCGAACTTATTTTATTTTTGTATTTTTCTTTGGCTTATCCTATCTGAATGGACAGCGTCAGCTAGGCTGCAACCCAACAATATGGCACGTGTACAGAACCGGATTTACTTTTATTTTCTTGTGATTCAATCATTCTCATCTGAATGGAAGGCTTCAGCTAGGTCTTTACAAAGAAATATTGCACGTGTACAGACTTGAATTCATGAATAATTAGAAACCTCATAAAATCCTATGATAACAGGTGTATGCCTGATTTGAGTCAAAAAAATGTTTATCCCTTAACTAGTTTTCTAAAGTGGATCCCACAAACCAGACTTTCTAAGCAATCACCAACAGTTGATACATTTTGTAAAGTCGGCCTATCAGTACATCAGATCATAATTCTCATGTGCTATCAGTTTATTCATTCAATCTTTGCTTTTAAGACATGATAGGTTAACACATCACTTTCTCTAATCAGAATTTCTCATTTTTACAATTTTCAAATGTTTTTGGTTTTTCAATTTTTCAAATGTTTTTGGTTTTTCAATAATCACTTTTTCTCCCCCTAAAAACCTAAAACTGAAAATCTTTTTCAGTTTTTTTTTTTTTTGATGTAGTAAAAGAAAAATAACAGAAATACTAACAAAGAAAAATTAAACAATAATCATTTGTTTGATTCAGATGAAGGAATGGCTTCATCCTTTTGAAAAACACCATTAGCCAATAACAGATATAAAAATATGGGTTTATCAAAAGCTTTTGTGTAAAGATCGGCTTTTTGGTGATCGGTGTGAATTTTAACAACATCGATGAGTTTCTTTTCAAAACAATCACGTATGAAGTGATATTTTATGTCGATGTGTTTGGTTTTAGAGTGCTGGACTGGCTTTTTAGTTACAGCAATGGCGGCAGTATTATCAACATATATGAATTGTTAGAAAAATTGTAACCCATAGTCCTTGAGTTGTTGTATCCTGATGATTTGTAAGAAACAACTAGCAGCAGCAATATATTCAGCTTCACATGTTAAAGTAGACACCAAGGTTTGCTTCTTGCACTGCCAGGTACCTAAACAGTTTCCAAAGAACTGACATCCTGCAGATGTTAATTTGAAGTCTCTTTTGCATCCACCATAGTCTCAGTCACTAAATGCAATAAGCTCAAAGTTATCATCATTAGGGTACCATAAGTCAGATCCGGAGTACCCTTCAGATAACGCAAAATCCTCTTCACAGCAATCAGATGGGAAACTCTTGGTTTGGACTGATAACGAGCACACAATCATGTGGCGAACATGTTGTCTGGCCGAGAACCTGTGAGATACATGAGAGATCCAATCATTCCTCGGTACAGAGTGGCATCGATTAACTCCCCCTTTTTGTCTGGTGTAATCCCGTGATTGACAGCTAGTGGGGTACCAGCAGGTTTTGCATCCGACATACTGAACCGGCTCAGATTGTCACCAACGTATTTGGTTTGATGAATGAATATTTCTGCCTCAGATTGATCCACCTTCAAACCCAGAAAGAATTTCATCTCCCCCATAGAACTCATTTCAAACTTGTCTTTCATAACCTTCTCGAATTCCTTGCACAGACTATCATTTGTAGAACCAAAGATGATGTCGTCCACGTATACTTGTACCAAGAGTTAATCACCATCCTTCTCTCAAATGAACAATGTGCAGTCAATGACACCTCTTCTGAACCCATTGTTCAGAAGGTGAGTAGACAGTGTTTCATGCCATGCTCGCGGAGCTTGATGCAATCCATATAGTGCCTTGTCCAACTTGTAGACTTGGTCATGATGCAATGGATCTTCAAAACCGAGAGGTTGATTGACATACACAGTTACGTTGATCACACCATGAAGGAATGAACTCCAGACATCCATTTGATAAGTTTTAAATTTCTTGAAGGATGCATACGCCAAGAAAATACGAATTGCTTCAAGACGAGCAACCGGTGCAAACACATCATTATAGTCAAGTCCCTCAATATTTCTGAATCCCTGCACCACCAGACGTGCTTTGTTTCGCACAACGATCCCGTGATCGTCCCTTTTGCAACGAAGAACCCATCTTGTGCCTATAACCTTTGCACCTTTCGGTTTGTCAACAAGTTTCCAAACACCGAGTTTCTTGAATTGTAAGAGTTCTTCTTGCATGGCATCAACCCACGATTCTTCTCTCAATGCTTAAGTGACAGTTCGTGGTTCAACTTGAGAGATGAAATAAGAATGGGCACAATAGTTCACATCAGCAAAGTCAAGAATATCTGCAAGACCACATGAAGATAACTGATTTCTTGTTTTGACCCCATCAGACGGACTTCTAATAGTATTTTCATCAGGATGAATGCGATTAATTCTTCCAACAGAATGAGCAGGAATCTCAACCTGTGGACAAGGTTGTTCAGATTCAATTCCTCAAGAGCGGGTATAATGTTGTCAACATTTGGTTCGGGGGCTACTGGTTGAACTGGATTATCATCTGTGTCTGAGCTGACATCATTTGTCTGTATGGGAATGAAAGCTGATGAAGGTTGCACAGGTTCATCAAGAGCGTTTTGTGCATCATACATCATTTGAACAGCAACATCTTCATCTGAGTGAATGGGAGGCATATTGAAAGAGTCGAAAAGGTCTGAATAATCAAACATCCAGTCTGGACCTTTTCAAGGTGGGGGCATAGAATGTCTTTGAATGTCCACGTGGTACCACTCTTCCACAATTTGAGTTGATCCATTGTAGACCCTTTTATTAGAAGTGATGCACCCAAGAAAATACCCTTCTTCCACCTTCTCATTAAACTTGCCTTGCTCGTGTTTCTTAAGCATCGTGCATGGACCACCAAAAGGTTCAAGATACTTAACATTAGGCTTTCTGTTGTGAAGCAACTCAAAGCAAGTCTTCCTATGTCTCTTGACTCTCAAAACCTGGTTCAATGTGTTGATTTGAGGAATCGATCACAAAATCCTACTATTCGATCATAAAGGTGCGGAATCCATTCATGATTAGATTTGAATCAACAAAAAAATTGTAATTTATCATGAATCTACATTTCTCATTAACATTCAAGTGTTTTACAATGAATCAAACGTGAAATACACAACACTTCAATACATAAAGACACTAAGATGGATAGAATTTGATGAAGATCTTCAAGTCATGTTCTTGATTCTTGAGAGAAAATGTTGCTTTGTGTGTGTGGAATTATGAGCTCCAACCTTTCGAAATGAACAAGCAACACCATATATATATATATATATATATATATATATATATATATATATATATATATATAGGTTTCTAGAGCAAAGGTTCGGCCCTTGTTACCCTATCACGAACCTCCATTTTACACGAACCTTTGATAAGGTTCGTGAACCCTCACGCCAACCGAACCTTAAACCATGTGATCCGAACCCTTTTTGGATCTCTAGCGAAACCCTTTAACAGTGATTGAATGATATTTTTTCAGCTTATGAGACTGCTTGGTTTGCTTTCCCTTCTTGCACGAAACACAGACATCAAACAGCTTGAAATTCTTTAAGCTAACACCCTCAACCAAATTGTTGTGTACCAAATGGTTCATCTTACGTAGACTCAAATGGCCCATCTTCTTATGTCAAAGAATAGAATCTTTCTCTGTAGCTTTTGACATAAAACATGAAGCTGAGGAGGATGTTGTTGAAGCTGTAGCCATGTTGAGAACATACAAATCTTGCTTACGAGGTGCAAACATCAGAATCCAGTTTTCAGGAATAGTGATTCCTTGCTTGAGAATGTAACAGCTAGAGTCATCAAAAGGAACTTTGTACTTCTTGTCACAAATCTGTTAGGCTGAAAGTAGATTGTACTCCAGTTGCTTCACATGTCTGACTTTGTCAAAAGAAACTTGGCCGTTTGAAAGAATACCCTCTCCAGTAATGAACCCGCCTTTGTCACCGACAAAAGCCATATAGCCACCTCGAATTGAATTGACATTGGTAAGCAACGAAATATCTCCAGTCATGTGCCTTGAAGCCCCACTATCAACGATCCAAGTGCTGTTAAGAGCAACAATTAGGGCAACCTGCACAATCACAAACTATTAGTTCAATTTGGGAACCCAAGCCTTTACAGTCTTGGGTTGACCCAATGAGTCTCGGATACAAACTCAATCCATTTTCCATCTGGGGTTGTCTTGTCTGGAGTATGTGAAACTGAAGTCTCAGAAGACTTAACTTTCTAGACTGTGTTTTTACTGAAAGAGTTTTTCAAGTAGATGGATGATGGTTTGAATTGATTGACTTTAACAATTTTGGGAACATCCAAATTCACAACTATCCCTTTACCCTTATCCAAAGGTTTGACAAGATTGGGTTGTTTGGGCTTTGCTTCAGATGATTTACAATCAGATTTGACATGTTTGAGAAAATGTTGGTTTTGTTTTCTGGATGGTGCAACCTTAAGTCTGATCAGATGAGGACAACATCTGACAACATATCCAGGTGCACCACACTCAAAGCAAACTCTTTTGTCTTTGTGATAAAACTGTTTGGCTTTAGACTGAGAATTTTTGGTTTGAAAAACATTTTTCTTAGTCTTGTCTTGCACAAAACCCAAACCCTTTGCACCATTAAAAACAAGTTTCTCAGTCTCTTTGGTCTCATTTGCTTCACCATCCTGGAAGACTTCACAAAGCAGATGGCTTTGGATAATTTTGAAACCATGTTTGTCTTGGGTAAGATTGGGTCATCCTTTTTGCAACAGATGTCTGATTCTTAACACAAGACACTAGATGAGAAACATCATATTCATCCTCAGAATCAGAGACCCAATCTTCAATCACTCCCTCCAGAAAAGATTCCTCAGACAATAAGGAACCCTTATTAGAAATAATCTCAATAAGATCAATAACTAATGGGGTTTTCACTTGAAAGTCTTTAATCTCTTTGTCATTTGGAGAATTGACAAAGCAGTTCAAGACTGATGGGGGACAATGATTATATTTTGTTTCTTTACCCTTCCCAGTTTGATCAGTCCCATTACAGATCATGTGCTCAATAATGTATGAAGAGTTTTCATAGTTCTTGAGCTTCTGACTTAAAGTCTCATAGTCACACTCGACTATGGCAAGTTTCCTCTTAGTCTCATTGATAGTGTTGAGATAAAAAGTAACTGCATCATGCTTATTGAGCATAGTGATCTCAGCCTCATGTAACTGTCTGTTTAACAAATCGATTTTAGCCTGAAAATATTTTTCCTTTGATTTTAAAATTCTATTTGCTTCAATCATTTGGTTGAGATCGTTGATCAAGTCAGAATTGTGTTTCTGATAAGCTAGGACCTTACTGTCAAGGTCAATACAATTGAAGCATCTGGAATGAGAAGAAGAACAGTCATCATATACCTGATCTGACTGAGAGGTAGCAGAAGTATTCACCATCATAGCAAACTATGTAGCAGGTGGTTTTTCAAACTCAGCATCAGAATATGCTTGAGTGTCTGAGTCTGAAGAGCTCTCTAATTTTGATCCTGATGATTCCTCCAGACTGGTTTTTGTTTCTACTGAAGTGTTTTCATCACTAGATTCATCAGCCTTCTGAATTTCTGCAACACAAGCTTTATCTTCTCCTCTCTGATCAGGATTGAATCTGAAATCCCAGTTTTCTCCTTCATCATTTTGAACCATCAAGGCCTTGCTAGCATTTGAAGAACTTGCACGAGTGGGAGTATCAATGGGTACAAGTCTTCGTTCTGGATTTGCTGCATATGATCTTTGATTCTAGAAAGGATTATTGTTGCCCATCTTCTTTGCTTTGTTGCACTGTCTTGCAAAGTGTCATTTTTCTCCACAGTTATAGCAAGTGACAGATGACATATCAAAACCAAATTTTGAATCCTTGTTCAGATTGATATCTTTTCCTGTTCTTCTTACAAAATCCTTAGCTCTTCTTACTACACTGGCAAGAGCCCACATGATGTCTATCCTCTCCATATCATCCGTGTCAATATGAGAATAATCTTCATTTGTCAAGTGAGGATTACCAATCTTCCAGGCTAGTAATCCATCATAAGAGCTCACAAGAGTAAACAAAAGACCCATGTGCTCTTTTGTGACCTCCACAGTCACTTTATCAAAGTTTTATGTCTTCAGATTGGGGACTGTATGACTATTTTCTTTCTGAGAGGATGATGTTGAGGATGATTGACTGAAGTGAATCTGGTTTGAAACAGGAGCTTCTTTAGTATGAGAGACAAAAGAAGTCTTCAAAGGATCATGAGAAGATGCTCTTTCCACAGTAGGAGTAGAGTAATATAGTGAAGGATCTTGAACTTGAGCAACTCTCTTTGCCTTCCACTTGTTTTCAATCTCCTGTTCTTTCAGCTTCTTGATAAACTCATTGATATCCATATTAGCCATCATCTCATTCTGCTTCAAGACCATGAGGAATGACTCCCATTTGGGAGGTAAAGCATCTGCTAAACATTGAATATTCTCTTGTGTTGTAGTCTTGACTTGATGGTTGAACAACTTACTCAGAAGATGATAAAATCTAGCAATCAGATCATCTAGAGATTCATTTCCCACATACATGAAGCTGTTAAACTCTTTCCTCAAAGCTTTGGACTTTATGTTCTTCAAAGCATCATTTCCCTCATATCTTTGTTGCAATGCATCCCAAAGTAACTTAGAAGAAGTAAACTGTCTGAACTGATGAAAGATATTAGTAGCAATGGATTAAGACAGAATAGCATAGGCCTTCTTCTCAAATTCATATAACTTTCTCTGGGGTTCAGTCATTCGGGTGACTAACATGGGAGTTCCATCTTCATTCAGAGGTCTCAAGTAACCACCATTTATCATCATCCATAAGTTTGTATCAACTCCATTGATGTGAATCTCAAATATGTACATCTAATGAGAGTAATCATCTAATGAAAGCAACTTAGGAGCTATATTAGAGTTCCTCGTCTCAGTCTCTGTGAGTAGTAATGTCTGAATCCTATGATTCTGGTTAGCCATCAAAGCTAGATCCTCCATTATGTCAAGAACTAATGGATTCAACACTTAGAAAAATTTCAAAACTGATAGGACGAATGTCACTGTCTCGACCAAATGTCGTGGACCAAATAGGTGTACACTGGCCGAATGAACTGAGTTGGCCGAATGAGCAGTCTGAAGAGAATGAGCAGAGGACAGAATGACCTAAAGGCCGAATGAGTAGTCAACCGAATGGCAGGTGGACCGAAAGAGGAGTTGTCCGAATGAGTGGAAGACCGAAAGAGAGCTATTCGGACAGCTTATTCGGATGATCAACTCATTTGTACAATCTGGGGTTTTCAGCAACAAAAATCATGATAACTTTTGATTTAGAGCGAATCTAACCACCAAAATTGGCACAGAACTTCAAGATGTCATTACCAAGCAATTGGAATGATCAATTTGTCAAAACATCCACAAAAACCCACGGATTTATAATGAAACAATAACTTGAAAGGCAAGAAAACTAGGGGTTTTTGAAAATCTTGAACAACCAATATGAAATATGATGATTTGGATTGAAAATTGAGCAGAATCAATAGCGAAGGCTCTGATACCACTTTGTAGGACCTATTTGGAGCCCGGAAACAATCCGGTTCACCAAGGAATCTGCTCTACAGCCACTGGATAGTGCGGAATCCTATTCCAGCATTTTGCATTCGAAAACACCAACCCCCCGGGCGATCCGACGATGAGGAGTGAACGTTTGGATCGTAATCGAACACCACGGGGTGAGAATCGAAGTTGGACAGGAAAGAACCACTCAAAACCCTAAGGTTATGACTCTAGAATGCTCTGGGAAGAGAGGAGGCTTGAGAAAATTAGGTTTGAATCTGTTTGCAGAAGTATTTATAGACTTCACTCATTTGGCCGAATGAGTGGCCGAAACACTCATTCAGCGAATGGCTCAGCCGAATGAGCTTGGTCAACCGAATGAGTCATGCGGATGACTCATTCGTTCGCCCCAGTCATTCTCTAGGCGTTCGTTCGCCCGAATGACCTCATTCTTAGGGTCATTCGCACGAATGGATCAATATGATATATATAATCAAAGTCAACCATAGTCAAACACATATAAACTTAAATAAACATATACGAACAATATAGAATAACTGATCTTTATTATTAAAATATACTTCATACATTAAGATCATACAAAACATGGAACTAGGGACATTTCTGTGCACTAACAGAAGAACTATGCAAAAATTCAAGTCAATTGCACTCAGCTTCAATGGAACTGACTCGTACAAACTCGAAATCCCCTAGAACAAAGAGAGAAAATATTATCAACAAACTCTAACCCTAATATGACTCTAAACATGGTTTATACACTACCCATACAAGACTTAGGCCTCTAGGCCCATTGCAATTAAACCAAAACCAAAACCAAAACCTTTTATAACAAACTCAAGAACATCATCCAGACTCGAGAACCCCAACCATGTTGAGAACTCACTAACTAATGAAACAGAAACATCAAAACTTTAACATATTCCAACAGTAATTGAAAGAATCAAAGAAAAGGAAAGAGGGTTGCTTCTATAGAGTTTTGAGCTCTGGGACTCGTCGTGTACCGCCAAGGACAAATTAGTCGGGTAGTCTGTAACATCACTGTATTTCTGGTCGTCCATACATCCGTACGATTGTACTGTTACGACCTGAGATTTATAATTATTAATGATGATGTATTATTTGATGATTATCACTGTTATTGGTATACATACTAAGAATATATTTTTAAACGCGTAAACCATGGAAAGTGTAGTTGTAACCCAACTAAACTGAACCAGTGAGTTTATCGCAGCTGAATTCACGAAATTATGGATTATTGACTTGGAAATGGAAAGGAGTTTGAGTTGGTTGTTGTATGGTTTCTAAACATAGTCAAGGACACATGGTCATGGTTTATCGAAATAGCGGTGGGACGGTTACCCCTACATATGCCCTATACATATGCATATTTCGGTCTATCATGGGTGTGTTAGTGATATGGTTTAGTGGGTTTTGGATTGGGATTGATAATATTGAAGTTAATAAAATAATGGAAGTTGTAATAAAAACAATTACGCGATGGTGAGGTTACGAACATAACTAAAACGCGAATATTAATTCAGAAATATTAACTTAATAAATGTATTCGCGTGGGTGACGATTCACACGAATATAATTATTAAGAATAATATTATGAAACGATATTCCATAAATTGTAAATCAAATCGAAACACGATACGAGCGTCGGATTCGCAAAGGTGACGATCTTTACGAATACGTACGTAAGTAACACGTTTCGACGAGATAATTAAATAATATCTAACGATATTAAATTAATAAATGAAAACTAAAAATATTTATTAGGAATCACAATCTAAATTAAATCTGAATAAATCGTTTATTTAAATGAATAATTTAGCGAAAATAAAACGAAAATTGTTTTACGAAACAACTTTATTCCAAATCGTTTTATGAAACAATATTAATTAAAATCATTTTAATTGAAATGAAATATATTTACGAGCATAACCGATCATCTAATAGAGTTATCCCGATAAAGACGAGACGGAACGAGCGGGAATAGGATAGACATAAATGGTGGGAGACTCCACCATCTTCCTCACAATCACAAACCCTCTCTCTCTCTAAAACACACACAATTCGTCACCGTCTCTCTCTAAATCTTCTCTCTACCATAACTTCTCTGTTACTCAACGAAATCAAGAGATCTTGGCACCTAAGAGACCGTGTGATCGAGAGGATCAAGAGGATACGAAGAAACCCTGCCTTTGATCGACAAAACGAGGTGAATCTGCAGTTTTCTTTTCGATTTTGTAAAGAAAATTCATGGGTACACGTTTGCTACTTTTAATCGGGTATAGAGTCTTAGTTTTGATAAATCAAGTTAGTATTAATCAATGGAAGCTATAGGAGAAACCTACTATACTGGGGACGCGAGGTTGATGATGATACACACAGGGTTCGCGGCCATGGGAGTCGACCGAACCTGTTGGTGCTGGGGATAGGGTGGCGAACCTTTGTTCCAGCCGAACCCTAGCTTCAGCTGAGCCTTCCTTGAGCTAGACGAACCTTGGCCCTGCAACCCTTAGGGAGGCGAACCTAGCCATACAGCGAGCCATGGTCGAACTCTTGCCATGCAAGCCTAACATAGCTACGAACCATTCAGCCGAATCCCCCCTTGGTGACGAACCTGCTGAGTTTATGTTGGGCCGAACCTTAAGCCTTCACAAACCATGTTTCACGCGAACCCTAGCTATCAAACCTTAATTCCCACGAACCTTGTCATGCACGCATTAGAGGAGAGCCGAACCTACATGGTTCCTGGAACTGGCCTCGAAAACCCTAATGGTTGAACCCATGAGGGTGGCCGAACCTTTAGTCGACCGAACCCTCCCTTGCTTCCAACGAACCTTGGGCCGAATCTCTTAGACAGCCGAAGCTTTTCTCTTGGACGAACCTATGCACATCTCTACGAACCTGATATTTTAACCTGGCCGAACCTTAGCACATCATGACCCTAGCAAGGGCCGAACCTTGGTCATGTGGGAGCCGAACCTATGCTTTATGTTGGAAGGTTCGCTGCTTTCATGGGTAGTCAAACACAAAGATCAAATTAGGGTTTACGAAATACCATAGGGTATGGGAAACTATGAACCAAACGCATACATGCATGAAAGTTTATGGGTTGTCACCTTTTTCTTAATAGCATGGCTTTAAATGTTGAGATCGTTTAAAGTGAACAATGATAAAAATAACTTGAATATAATATGTTAAACTTCAAATGTGATTTTTGATAACCTAAGTTAAGATGGCCGATATGCTATTATGCATGCATGTGTTGATGGGTATATAACTAATACCATTGCCTTTTTTACCATCCATGAGGTGTACACATAAAGTTTCACAATAAGCATCATCGTTAATAAGTGAAACTATCAAACCCCGAAAATCTATCCTTTATAATGAAACTAAGGAAAAACATTAGTGTGTAACTTTACAATTAAAGTGATAAATTTAAGTTGTTTGCACACCTAATAACCTAGGGGCAAATTAACATGGAAAACTTAATCATGGTCCAACATGAATACTTATGAATATGAAATGCACTAAAATTACAGGTTGTTGAGTTGCTTTTGAGTTCTCTTACGTGAGCGTCCATCATACGACAACATTGAATCTAAGGACTCAGGTGAGTTCTCATAACCTCCTTTTAAACTGTTTTGTTTTAAACTCAGAGGTGAAACATGTATACCAATTTAAATATTATTTTTATAACACATGGATGATACCTGTTTATCAATATGATATTCATATTATGGGATTATCATTATTTATAAATTATCACTGATTATCATGTATCCTTGTAACATTGTCATTGACTCCGGTCATTAACAATGATTACATGTATTGCCACTTGGATTATCACAACTCCATGAAACATTGCCTTTGACTTCGGTTAATTGCATTGGTTTCATGTATTGTCACGTGGGTTGTTTCCACTACATGGATCATGTCTTAAACTTATGTTAATCACATTAATTCCATGTATAGTCACATATACTAATTGAGAATATTGATGTTTGAGATTTTTTGAATGGTTATGTGGTTGATTATCTACAATTGTCTATGATTATATGAGATGTGTGATTATGTGTTGGGATTTTGTCTGATATGTTGTGTTGGATATTCTCACAGGTACTCATGTGGATTTTCTCAAGAAACTCTAAACTTTTATAATCATTTTATAAAACTTTTTTTTAAATATAAAAACCTATGATTACTCACCAACTACTTCGTAGTTGACACTTGATTTTCTTACATGTTTTAGGGAATGAAGACAAGTAGGTTGGAGAGGATGATCTCTCATATTTTGGACATCAACACATAGAAATCTTGGACTTAGCTAAATAACTGAAATTCTGGCGATTAGAATTTAGTTAGATAGCTAAATCTTTTTGTGTAATTGATGTAATTAATTCATGATGAGCATATTTTTGTGTAATTAATTTGGTTGATTAAATGATATGTGATGATTTAAATTAGATGCCCACGAGCTTATGAACAATCTACACATCCCTCGTGGCATCCCGACGTTTCCGCCATCGGTCGGGGTGTTACATAGTCCATCAAGACACGTCGCGTACCGCCAAGGTGGGAAATGATCGGTCATGGCATGCTGTAGAGCATTTCAGCGGAATTCAAATTTCCCGCGTAGGCTTCGCGTACCGCGTAGAGTTTGGCCGAGGCTCTTCGTGTACAGCGAAGTGTTTGTTTTGCAATTTTTTAATTTATTTATTCGGTATATTTCTTGTTTGATTTGTAACGTCTATTATAAATGTTTAATATGTTTTAATCACATACGCACATAATGACATATATGTTCGTTTGATTATCGTTTCGTTTTTTCACTAACGTTCATGTAATAAGACTCGTGTGTATGATTCGATAATTCCTAAAATTACCAATTCATGATTGTTTGTGTTTGTCTTTATGAAATGTTGGCACACTGATTAATCATAATCAATGTGTAATGTACAATTCGATAATTCCTCGAATTATCGTTTTGCAAATGTTCATGTTAACTCATTTAATTAATCCGAATTATATGAAATGCAAAAAGTATGAATGTGAAATAAGTTATAGTGAGTGTTGCAATTTACCTGAAATTGTCGGGCATCACACATGTAGCATAGAAGAGTTCAGCACATAAGTTCTAGGATGAGCTTAAGTTAGTCTATGCCTCATTAAGGGAAACCTAATTTTCTATAAGCAACAGCTCTTATACCAATTTGTCTCACCACTCCTTTGGTGGAAAGATAGGAATGCGACTTATCATATGTCACAACACTTCACTTTAATAAAACAAATCATTAAATGAGCCAAGACATATGTTATACAAAGTTTCTAATTATTCATGTCACATTATAGGTGTTGAACTGCAAGAACCTCGAGTAGTAGCTATTTCACCAGGAACAAGGCTTTAGACACTTAGTCAAAGCTTTGGTTTTAGCACCCTCTAAAGTTTTGCACAATGTTATTTTAGTTGTTTTAGTTTTGTTGCTTATAAAGAAGATACAAGATATGACGCACAAGGAATTTTGGGGAAGTAATGTTATATGTGAAAAGGAGACTGTCTTCAGAGTAATTTGACTTCTTCCGATGCAATGGTTGTCTTCCGATGATGTCAAGATCAGCTAGTGTCTTCTGAGGGAAATAAGTTCAGCGGCACTTCTTTTTGGCGAAGCTTCCGCTGATAGCCTTTCGATACTGAAGCAATTCTTCAATCGGAAGAGAAGCATCCGCGGCTTGTCTGTCCGCTGTTTTATTCAAGTGTCTTGCTTCAGTGGTTTTGCTCATCAGTCCTTATTTCCCAACAATAGGTCCTACTAGTAATAATCTTATATACAAATAAGTACAAAACAAACAAATAAAATGGGCACAATTTACAACCTAACAAAGTAACAACAGAAAATTGTCTAAAACTAATGAAACATATAGTTACAATCTTCTTATTAACTTCTCTTGATGTATTAATACATCCTTCTTATTGTAATTTTCATGGCCTGAAAATTAAAACACACTTAAAATGTCAACTAAAAAGTTGGTAAGTTCACAAGTTTTGTCTCAATAAAAGTAATGAGATACGTGCCTGTTGCTATGCAAAGGATATCATGCATTAACGTAAATCATAGTAAATGACACGAGCTCAGAATCATGCCTTCGACTTCTCTGCCTAGAAACAAATGCACATGACAATTATCAAAATAAAAATAAATAAACTAGATTGTGCAAAGTCTATCCACTTATTTTCCTAAAACAAAGCATTGGTTAGAGCGACCAAACGATAGATGAGAGTTGTCATCCCCGAATAGAACCAATACCAGTACATCGGCTCGCCTCACGAGTAAAGATATTGTAATAGTGTGGGAATTACGAGAAGGTGTTGCATAAAAATTGGCTATTGTCTACTCATGCATATAAAATTCACAACAAAATGACATGAACACAAAGGCATAAGTAATTGTCTCAAAAACCTTCCTAAGTAATAGTGTGTTTTCCACACTGAAGTATAAAATAAAAAACATGTAAAGAGAGCTATGAACTCACCTCTTGGAGTATTAGTAATGAAACACTTGTCTTTGTCAAACATTGTAAAGCATAAGGTAACCTTTAACCTAAATGCAATAAACTTTGCATCATAATTCACATATATTGTAACAATCAATCAAAAACTTTCAACCTAATGACTTTGATATCTATATGTGTTCATAATATATAAAGATTTTAGGTCACACGCATTTGATGATACTTGTACTATATTCCATTAATTATATTTTGTGCTACATTAAACATTTGTAACCATTTTAGTATCAAAGATTGAGTTTTACCAAATTGTTAAGTTTATAGATTTCTTTGGCCATTTATATTGTTCTTTTTATATTTTTACTGTTACTTTCTAATAATAAAAATTTAAATGTTATACTTATATGTTTTAACATATTATATAAATTTTTTTATTCTATTTAAGTGTGTTTAATTAGTCCATTGAATAAGTTTTAGATAACTAGTACACACCAAACCAAGATCTGTGTGCACACTAAAATTGTATTCACTGGTTGAAGGAGCACGCTGAAATTCTACAAAGTCGTTGCAAAACCTTGGTTTTACCAACGTTTCTTGTACCGACCAAACACTATCATATGTTTTTAACATACATAACACATGTTTGTTGGTTTAGTCATAGCCGAATGATCATAAGATGGAATCTTAAATATAAATATCTGGTCCACATTGTTGGAAAATAAGGACTGATGAGCAAAACCACTGAAGCCAAACAACTGAATAAAACTGCGAATTGACCAACCGCGGATACCTTTTTCTTGCCACTGTATCTCAACAACGGATTGCAACAACGGATCCCAAAACAATGGATCCAATTACCACTGATCTAGCAAACCACGGATCATGTAGCTGTTGACAACCACGGAACAAGACCAAGAAAAAACGGATTCAATAAATCGCGGACTGTCTTCCACGGTTCGACCACTGAAGACACAACAACTGATCACAACCGCATAGAACCAGTGAAGACTTAGGTTTCCGTCGTTGTTGACTTTTGCATTCAGTTGTTGTACAATTATGTTTTGTTTAAGTATTTGTATTTTGTCAGTGTCTTGTCTTATTATTCTTTGTCTTGTAACATTGAATTATGGGTATTTAAACCCCAACATTCCCTAAAATACTTGAATTACATCCCTCGAAAATTACTTGTGCTACCATTCTGTTTTTCTCCCTTTCTAGCAAAAACTAAACAACCAAAAATAACTAAATGTTAAACTTTAGAGAGAGCAAATACCAAGGCTTTGAGCGTGAGTCTAAAGTCCTTGTTCCTGGTTAAATAGCTCCTATGAGTTTTAACAATTGGTATCAGAGCCTTGTTCTTTAGTCTTGGTTTAACCATCAAGTCTAAAACTCAAAGCTCTCATTGATATGTGGTTTTTTAGTTTTTCACTATAAAAAGTTTGCTTGCTTTCTACGTCATTTGCCTTCAAGTTCTGCAGGTGCTTGGTTTTAAACTAAACTTGGTTCAAAAACCATTCAAACAAACTACCTTGAGAATTCATCTTTCATTGATTTGCTCATATCATTTGTAACCTAATGGCAGAAACATTCACTGTAGACCCCCACAAAACCAGCTCTGCTACTAAGCCACCAATACTGGTAAGGCACCTGTATAACATATGGCAGAGAAGGATGTTGCACTTTCTGTCCAACAATCACACTGGATGTTGGAAGTCTGTGATGTTCGGACCACACAAACATATGGTCTTGGACACAAAGAGTCTATCCCTAAAAACCATCGGAACTATACAGAAGAAGATTTCCAGAAACTAGAGCTTGATACTAAGGCACATGCTTAATTAACTATGGCTCTCCCAAATGAAATTTATTCTGGACTTCTTCATCATAAGTCTGCTAAGGACTTGTGGGATGCTCTAACAGAGCAATTCATGGGAACCGATGATGTTATTGTCAATACCAGGGAGATATTGGCTCAACAATATGAGACTTTCACCCAACTAAATAACGAGTCACTAACTCAGCAATTTGAAAGGTTCACTTCTCTCTTAAGTGAACTAAAACTTGTTGGTCAAGTGTACCCAACCATCTCAGTCCTTGACCACTTCTTAAGATCTCTCCCAGACAAATAGGAAACATATTCTATTGCTATGAGATCTTCGCTAGACTTTGGCAACCTCTCACTTACCCAACTTCATGGTAAGCTACTCCCTTTTGAGCGAGAGATTGACCAGAAAAGAAAATTAATCAAGTCTGGTAAATCAACAGAGGAGTATGTTCAAGGGAACACTGCTCTTCTTAGTCATAACTCTGACTACTTCTTAGTCATAACTCTTAGTCATAACACTGCTCTTCTTAGTCATAACTCTTCTTATTCATAACACTGCTCTTCTTAGTCATAACTCTTAGTCATAACACTGCTCTTCTTAGTCAAGTGAACTAAAACTTGTTGGTCAAGTGTACCCAACCATCTCAGTCCTTGACCACTTCTTAAGATTTCTCCCAGACAAATAGGAAACATATTCTATTGCTATGAGATCTTCGCCAGACTTTGGCAACCTCTCACTTACCCAACTTCATGGTAAGCTGCTCCCTTTTGAGCTAGAGATTGATCAGAAAAGAAAATTAATCAAGTCTGGTAAATCAACAGAGGAGTATGTTCAAGGGAACACTGCTCTTCTTAGTCATAACTCTGAGATTATTGATCAGGGTTATGATGAACACATTGATATAACCACTAGCATCACTTCCTCTCCTTCTTGGGATGACCACTCTTTCATCCCTGTCCAACTGCGTTTTATCATGGATGATCTCCATCAAATTCCAAGTAATGACTTGGAAGAGATTGATATCCTACATCAACTTGCCCTCTTAAGTATGAGAACTAACAAGTTCTATAAGAGGAGAAGAAGAAAATTTCCTGGTATCCATGGGAAAACCAGAATCGGCCTAAATAAGGCAAAGGTCCAATGCTACAGGTGTCATGGCACAGGACACCTTGTCAGAGAATGCAGAAATAGACCGATATATTTTCTGCAATAGACCGATATATTTTCCGGCTTTAAATGCCGAAAAATTCAATACATGAGTATTGGACATCCAAATGCTAATAAACTTTTACACAAAAACTATGACCAACAAAGTATTAAAATTCAGTCATACCTATAAACAAATACTTCAAATCTTAGCCAGCATTATCTTTTTGCAAAGTCCTGAGCATATCAATGACACTACTATTTGCCAAAACAATTTCCGAACCTACAAAATATATGTGAATAAGACGTTTATTCTTCAAATTTTTAAAAATTTAAATAAATTCATGTGTAAAAAAACATAACAAGAACAGTCCCATGAAGAGATCCATAACGTACTAGGCACAACCCTCGAGCATTAGTAGAGATATTTCCACAAATCTTACAGCTTCCCTTTGCACCTAAGTCTAATGGCATTATAAAATTGAAAGAAAAACAGTTGGAACATCACACTAATGATGTAAAAGGATAACAACAACAACAACAACAATAATAATAATAATAATAATAATAATAATAATAATAATAATAATAATAATAATAATAATAATAATAATAATAATAATAATAATAAGTAAATGATTTTCGTATTGCAAAAGATATTACCCTTCTTTGTATGGGAAAGAAATGAGATTTTCCAATATACATCCTGCTTCACAAACCAGTACACCACTGACTTGCAAAGAAATTACATATGAAAATAAACAAAAAATTAAAAAAAAAAAACATATTCTAAAAAACTAGTGACTGAATAAAAGGTTAAATTAGTAATATCTTAAGACTAAAGACAGACCTTCCTGCTATATCAAAAGAAATAATGCTAGTCATTCACTATTAATAATGATCTGCAATTAAAAATTTACAAATTAATGACTTAAGAAAATAAATGAAAGGTTATAGGCGTGTGTTACCTTATCAAACGCAGGTACACTTCCTCCAACAAGACCCATGCTTCCACCTTGAGGAACAACTGTCAAATATCTAGAATTGCAATACTTCAGAATTTGAGATAACTGTGTGTTAAACACATGGACCATAATCATTTTTGAGACTAACCTAACCATCCACTATGGAAAAAAGAAATATGTGAACCTCTATGGTGCTCTTAGGTTGGATCATAACCGGTGGCGAACCAAGAAAATTTTTTCATGAGGGGCGGAAATTTTTAAGGTCGTTTAAGGATCACTATATATTAGATTTTTTTCTCTTCTGTTCAGGTTGAGTTGGGCCGTATCGGGTCGGGTTAAGTTAGGAAAAAAGACAATCAAACTAACTTTTATATATAAAAACATAACAAAAATACAACGCTTCTAAAGTTGTTATTTACGAGGTTTATGTTTAGAAATATATCCAAAACAACATCTATGAATACTTTTTAAGTAACTTTTCTTCAAAAAACAAGAAAAACTATTACTTAAATTCTCATCATAATTCCAATTATACAAATTGAAGGGGGCGATTGCAAAATATTAAAATGGGCGGTCATGATTTTTACATATATATACTACTGAAAAAAAATTTCAAGAAGGATGGCTACGCCCCCAAGCTTCAAAGTGGGTACGCCACTGATCATAACCTTACTTGAGCCTTTGTAAATATGCATCCAATCTGTCTTTGCAGTTTCGAGTTCTTCACGGTCTTGAATAACTTTTTTGGCTCCTAATATCTTCTAAAAATAGATCAAATCATCATTATTAATAGTTGAAAACATGGGGTTTCTTTGAATCACGGTGGAGGTCACTGAACCAAACTATTTGTGATGGATTGCAGACATACTATTCTGCATGTGAATTAAGGAAAATTTCTGAAGATTCTGTCAAGAAATTGCTTTAGACGTACGGTGGCAAAATGATGTGTAAAACACGCAACTACGCATAAATTAAACATGGCTAACAAAGTAACATGATTCCAGAAACCAAATTGCAAGAATAACTTGATATAACAAATGAGATCCAATCTAAATTAAAAAAAATTTGTTTTAAATTTTTATACACCCTTGCAAGATCCAATGAGCGAAGTGACTGTACAAATAGGTAAGATGAAGCTTGAAGTCCCTAAATTTAAGGGCCTCCAAACTATAGGGTGTAACTTAATATAAGTTATAGGGTTTGACAAGTTGACTAAAAAACTCGTGAGATGGTAGTAGATATTAAAATGTTATGTAATATAAACAAAAACATATATATAATTACAAAATCAATTTAAACGATTTAATCGAATAACTGAATGTTGGATTAATCTTGATGGTTCGGGTAAGTTCAGTTCGGGCCAAACGGGTCATCAAATAATAAACGGTAACATAGAGGAAGTTGTCAAGGTTGACCGAGTAATACGGATGACGTTGGAGGACGTGGGTTGCTATTTTATTTCCTATTTTCATGCATGTAGAGGGTGCATGAGTTTGTTTTTTTATTATAAATAGCATAGGATGTAGGTATGTTTTTTTGTACCCCATTTTTGTAAGCTCTTTCTTGAGGTTAATACATAGAGCAAGTGTACGTGAGCTTTGTGTGTGTTTTCTTGTGTGTGAGTAGTGTGTTAATTCGGGGCCTGATCCAACATTTGGTATCAGAGCGGTTAGGAAGACGGTGAGCCGTTTTGAGAGTTGACTTTCGAAGGGGAGTAGCCTTAGGGTGCGGGGCTGCGAGAGCAGCAGAAGCAAAGGGGGTCGACCCGTTTTTGGGTCAAGACAGTAGCCTGTTTGACTGCTGATTTGGAGCGTACAAGGTTCGAGACAGCAGGGGATGCTTCGGGGTTTTTTTTTACAGCAGGGGGTGTAGCCCATGGCTGCAGGCAAACGCAGCAGTAGAAGACCGACATCAAGGGCTGTTTCAGGCTGGATTATTGCGGTAAAACGGAGACCGTAAAGTGTTTTCGTGTCAACCGTTGTCATGTTGGAAGGGCCGTTTAGGATGGCAGGGTGACTGATGAACATGGATGGTCCGTGGCTGTTAGCGGTGAGTTCCGGTGGGAGACCGAAGAAGATGGGCGAGTCGTGAAAGACCGGCTGTAAAGACCGAAGAAGACTGTGGCCGGAAAAGTTCTGGCGTGAAACTGAGAAGACTGTTAAGCTACAAGAGACCGGAGGCTAGATCGAAACAGATGACCAAGACAGAAGGCTCATCTAAGTAAGACGAAAAGACCGAAATTTCGACAACAAAAGACCGAAAGAGTTGTTGAATTAGAAGACCGATCAGAAAATGTAGACCAAAGACCGGAAGTGGTGACCGGAGATCGAATGATCACCTAAGAAAGTTCAGACCGAGAGAGAAAGTTGGCTGATCTGAATCAGCAAAGAAAGAAAGAAAGAAGAACGACAAGTGCTCGGGTTTGTTGTTCCAGAGAGAAAGAAGTAAGTGGTTATGTGTGAACCACACTCGGTTCTTTGTGAATCGAAGCAACAAGATGAAGACCAAGATTCTGTGTGAATCTAAATGAAAGTTAGCAAGAAGATAAAGCAAGAAAATAAGCAAAGTTAGAAAGATGGCATGATCAGCAAGTTCATGGCAAGTGTTGCAAGATTGAAGCAACTTTATTTAGCAAGTTCAGCAAGCAGCAAGTAACATAGAAACATCAGCAAGAAGCAAGAACCGAGATCAAGATTAAGGGGGTGAATGTTGGATTAATCTTGATGGTTCGGGTAAGTTCAGTTCGGGCCAAACGGGTCATCAAATAATAAACGGTAACATAGAGGAAGTTGTCAAGGTTGACCGAGTAATATGGATGATGTTGGTGGACGTGGGTTGCTATTTTATTTCCTAATTTTCATGCATGTAGAGGGTGCATGAGTTTGTTTTTTTTTATTATAAATAGCATAGGATGTAGGTATGTTTTTTTGTACCCCATTTTTGTAAGCTCTTTCTTGAGGTTAATACACAGAGCAAGTGTACGTGAGTTTTGTGTGTGTTTTCTTGTGTGTGAGTATTGTGTTAATTCGGGGCCTGATCCAACACTGAATAGACCGGATTCAAAAAAAATAATGAATCCGAAAACCGAATCGATAACTGAATTTTTAATTCATATAAGGTTAAGAACCGAACCAAAAACCGAATTTTCAGAATTCGGTTAGGTTGTTTCGGTTACTAATACGATTTGCGTGACGGTTTGGGAGAGAAAAGTTTAGGGCATAGAAAGAAATGTTAACAAAAAATGAGATTTCAAATTTTGATTAATTAAAGTTGTTGAATATTTTATTAAACATGTGGTAGAAATATAGTTGGAAAATTGCTACAACTTTCCAACGAATTGTTTATTTGGGTCGGAAAAATATCGGAAACTCCCGACCATTTTCCGACTTAAACGATTGAATTTTTTTTTCAAGCTATAGACATCGTCTTTCACTTCTTTTATAAACATTCGTCATACGTCATAAAAAACTTAGTGTTAATAAATTAAATGTGTTATACACATCCGTGTATTTACGTGTGTACACTATTAGAACCCAAAAAAGTTTTTAGTGTGCAAGTATATATGCATTTGTTTGTTTACGCAACCGACAAACAATATAATTTGTTAAATTATGTTGTTTACAACTAATTTTTTCGTATATAATCAAGGTGTAACAAATATGATACGAGAAGCGATATTTACAGCCTAAAAAAAAGAAAAGAAAACCTCTTGTATGAATATAATCGGAAAATTGATACAACTTTCAAACGAATTGTTTATTCTAGTCGAAAATGATCGGAAACTACCGACCATTTTCTTATGAAAATGATTCATTTCTTATTTTTCAAGCTTTAGACTTTTTTATTTCACTTCATATTTTCTAAACATTCAATATACATGCAATTCTAATCTTATTTCACATACGACTATCTCCTTTGTCAGTGACAAATCAAGGAAAAAACAGGTCTTGTAAGTTCATCACTTACATAATAACAATATAATATATTGTGTCAATAATTAATAAAAATTGCCCTAAAAAAGTTTAGAGGTGCATAGTAAATACCTGTTTTTGATTTCTAAGCTCCAGACTAAAAGGGTCGTGCCCCCATGCGGGGTCATAGAAGCAAATTCCTTGGTAGAGGTCCTGCTAAGTCAATAACTACAATTTTGATAAATAGACAAAAAAAAATCGACAAAAGTCACGAAAACTCATTATTGTGCATTGCATTTAAACCACTCATCGTCAATTACATTCAACTTGTGAGAGATACTTGAATCATAAATGGCAAATTGCGAATAAACTAATGCAACCGTGCATTTAACTTATAAATCCTTCGTCAACTACGCACATGAATTCTTCGTCAGACTCAAAAGCCGCCATGGTTTCCGGCAACAGGCAAATTTGCAGGTCTATGCTTCCTCCGCCGTTCCGTCCCGGAAACGATATTAATCTCCCATCAAACTTAAAACCATACCCACTCAAAACCGCCAATGCTTTCGTCAATCCAAATTCGATTCCATAGGAATCAAATCTGGGAGAGTTCCCCATCTGCACATCAGTTTTATTTCGATCAAATTGCGCAGCAAGATTAATCACAAACGGGTTTTGTACCCACCAATCCATCACTTTCTTGATCTCTTTATCACCATAGTTTGCCACCGCTTCATGCAATTGCAATGCCGCCCACCCAACGCCATGATCAAGCAACTCCCCTGCGGTTGCACGTCCTTTCACCCCGAAAGCTAGATTACCTGAAATTTATTTTGCCTATCTTGATCGATCAGGTGGATTACAAGATATTTCAAAAATGGGTTATTAGATTTAAAAGTTAAATGCCAAGATGATACCTGTGTTTATATCAAAAATGTCATTTTAGTCCCTAAATAAAATTTGTTGTCATTTTAATCCTTGTGTTTTAATTTAGTTGCCAGTATAGTTCTTCGTCTAAATTTTTGTTGCCATTTTAATCCTTGTGTTTGAAATTTAGTTGCCAATATAGTACCTAAAATGACAACTAAAATTTAGACGAAGGATTATATTGACAGCTAAATTAAAACACAAGAACTAAAATGGCAACAAATTTTATTTATAAACTAAAATAACATTTTTGATATAAACACAAGAAGCATTTTGGCATTTAACTCTAAATTTAAATAATCTAACCTCTGACCTTTTGACCGGCAATACTCACAAATGAGAAAATGTTTAATGACAATCTTAACTTTCAAAACATTTTCTATTGACACTTTATTATACTAAAATTTTGATAACATGGCACCTGTTATATAGTGCTAATGAAAAATATGTTAAAAGTTGAGAGTATTTAAATCCAACCCTTCAAAAGTTATTGTGATTACCGAAGAAGTTTTCAGGCACAGGTGGGGATAGTTTTCTTCTGTTATCCGCAGCTAGCGCACAACTGGTTTCAACACCTGCCGGAAGGCGTCGGGCGCGTGTAATGCACCTCCACACAAGCCCGCCAAGAGACTGTAAAGTGGATATCTTTGTTGTATTACACTCGGAATTGACTTTTTTTTTGAGTTCAGAGAGCGAATCTGACGAAAACCGGAAGATTCGCTCTCTGAACAAAGTATCGTTTGGTCTTTCGATGAATTGGTCTTCATGTTTAAACGGGAGGGTGTAGATCGGGCCAGATCCTTCAGGAATCCATCTACCTAGAATCGGAGGACGTGAGATGCTGTTTCGGCTTTTGGATATGAACATTTCCGACCAGGATTTAAAAAAGTACCAAAACGAGGTTCCGTCAGCAACCATATGGTTCATGGAACAACTGATAACTATACCATCAATGAGTTCGGTCACTTGAACTGACAGCAGTGATAGATCATGACCGTCGTGACAGATCGCTTTGTGATGATCGAAAAACGATTCGACAATGGAAGGTACATCATTGGGTGTAAGGATATCAGCCATTTTCAAATTGACAGCAGAATGGATGAATCTTGCTCCTGGGCTATTTTCAGGGTTCAAAAAGATGACAAGAGAAGATGGGTTTTGTTGTTTGATGGTGGCGAGACGCGCGGCGAGCGGATGGAAATGAGTGAGTGTGGCTGAAAGTGAATCTTTGAGGTCTTCTAAGAAGGTGGCCATGGTGAAATCTTGATTTTCTGGTATGGGAAAAAGGAGACCATGTTGAATGTAACTTACAGAAACCATCATAAGATCCCATGGTGACAAGTGAATTGGCTTCTTTGCTTCTTCGGATTGGAATTTGGGCTTAATGAAACAATCTGAGATGAGTTCAACACCTGCAAAATCCATCTACCAAAATATGGAGGTAGCTCAGATTTTGTTTTGGAATTGTAATCCAGGAAATGTATATCGTATTTTTTGTTTATACAATTTGCACTTTATTCTATTACTAAATATACAATTTGTATAATTTGAAAAGACAATCGTTGTCTCTATATATACAATTTGCAATTTATTTCCTTACTATATATTCCACTTGATTGATATATATACACACATGTATACATATCTTACTTCTTAATATATTATAATATACAAAAATCATCATTTGTTACTTGTCACATTTTAAGACCAATTTATCACTTGTCAATTTTTTATGTACTCAGATAATTCTCTCTCTTATTAAATAATTATATTATATCTCCTATTTAATACTTGTAATAATAATTATAACTAGTGATATTATTTATCTTTTATAAAGTATGAAATTATAATAGTTTTGCATAAATTGAAAATCAAATTATTTTATTAAAAACATACTTTAAAAATGTTTATACACTATATTTTTTTAAATCAAAATTAAAAAAATATTTAAAATCATTTTTTAGAAATAAAAGTTGTATAAAAATAATGTTTCTTGAAAAAACAATATTTTTTTTAAATATAAATGACAATAAACCAAAAGTGATAAAATTGATAATTAATTTTAATAACTACAAAAATTTTATCTTATCTTTCTAATTTGAAATAGTTAGTTTTTGACTAAAAGTAACTTAATTTTTTAAAGTTAATTAGTTCAAATATCTCAATTATAATTAATCAAGAAGGTTAGATGACATTGCTATTGTTATTAAAACTTTTAATTGTTTTTTATTATTTAAAGTAGTTATTAATGCATAATTTAATCATTTTACAGTTCAGAATATATAAATTTTTATTGCTAAATATTTAATATCTTATATCTAATTCGTGTAATACAAGGAGTAATAGTCTAGTCTATCCTATATATTAAATAATAAATTTGTTAATTTCTCGTGTCTCTTCATATTCTTGGTTGAGTAAAATGTCATTTTAGTCCCTGTGGTTTGGCAACTTTTGTCATTTTAGTCCAATAGTTTAAATTTTGTCATTTTGGTCACTATGGCTTCATTTGATTGCCATTTTGGTCATTATTTTTTCCTTTTTATTGCCATTTTAGTCCAATTAAATTTAAAATTTTGGACTAAAATGGCAAAATTTACCAAACCATAAGGATGAAAATGACAATAAAATGAAACCATAGTTACCAAAATTGCAAAATTCAAACTATTAGACTAAAATGACAAAACTTGTCAAACCACAAGGACTAAAATGATATTTTACTCTATTTGGTTTTTATGTTCTAATTCTAACTTTGAGTGGTTTTATCATAGTGGTGAGTTTTTTTTCTAAAATAATAAGATATAGTTAGTGTTTCTTTCATGAACGTTTTAGCCAATCGACTGTTATCTTTAAAAAAATATTAAATAATAATACTAATATTAAAAGAATATATATTTAGATATTTAATATAGGTATAATCATAGATAAAGTTAAACAATAACAACAACAATAAAAACTTGATATTCAAATAACAAATTATCAATGAATCCATTCAATATTGGTTTTGTTTCAATAAAAGTCAAAAGTCTTTTGATTTCAATGACACTACTGACTTAATAGATATTGTTAGACTACCTGCAATGTTAAAGACTGCATTTAGAACACGCGTCCTAGTCATCACTGTCACATCAGTATTTTAATATTTTTTCACATGCATTCTCTCTACCCTTTTTAATTTCAACACATCATTCCTACATGCATTCTTTCTCTTCCACATCACCAATTCATTTCCTATTTTCCTATGGTTCCAAATCACCAATAGATGAAGGAAAGTGGTTGTGAATGCTTTGACAGGGGCTAGAGAGACTTTGGCCGGAGGTTTGGTCGATTGAAATGCCAGGGATTCGAGATAAAGGAGAAGAAATGAAGTGTGGAGTGAAAGGATTGTTTCTTATAAAGTTTTTTCTTCAGTGACTCGTCGTGTCTGCCAAGGATTTCGGGATTCAAAATCCCGCTCCTGCTTCGCGTACCGCCAAGGAATTCGCCGAGGGGTCTTGGGTTACCGTGAAGGCTCCATTTCTTAGTTTTTCAATTTCGTTGATTCAATTTCGTTCGTGTTCGATTCGTAACGTCCATCCTAAACGTCTAGTTAATGTTTAGCACATAATGACACATACAATGGTTTGATTACTGTTTTTTCACCAACATTCGTGAGACTCGTGTGTGTTTCGATAATTCCCCGAATTATCGGTGACCGTTCGTGTAACATCAGTGCCGGAAACGTAACCGGAACAGTATTCTGCATAGTGACTTGCACATTAATTCAGGTACAAACTGTGTATATTAGTTGTATGCTATTATCATGTAATGTTTGACACAAAACTATTATGCAATTGTTTCAGTAACATGATTCAAACTCACGGTTTAACAGTCGAAACATATCATACAACGCAATATTACCAGATGAATGCTTGTTAGGATGCTATTATGTATAAACGTATGCGAGGTTGAACTGAACAAAACAATAACGGACGTCGTTACGGGAATGCTAAATGGATGGATTATTTGTATAGGTGACGATTTGTATGAATATATCTGAAAGTTTAACATTCCGAATGATGTCCAATAATTAGAAAACCATATGGAAAACTGTAGTTATCGTCGTATTCGTACGGATGATGATTCGAACGAATATGCGCGACGACTATACGATTCAATTTAAACAGTAAATTAAACATTTTCAGAAAATTTAAATAAACATAAGATATTTAGTTAATTTACTAGGATTTATCACCTTAATTAATTTAATAAATCTTATTTTTAAAAACGTAACGTTTCGTTACGAAAACGACGCTTCTACGCGAAATCGAGCGAAACCGTACGGACCCGAACATAATGGGTACATTGAAGCCATTTATTATGGCATTTAATGCCATAACCACCACCACCACCAACCAGCCCAAAGCTCTCATTCCGTCACTTTCTCTCTCTACATTCTCTCTCTAGAAATCCTCACTCTATCTTCTTCATTTCTCAATCAAATCAAGCATTCTTGATGTCAAAACGACCACCACATCACGTAGATCTTAAAAGTATAGAAGATCTGAGCTTTGAACCATCTATTTTGAGGTAAAAATGAGTTCTTTGTCACGATTTTTAGGGTTTTCTAACCCTAGTTCGAACCTCTCTGAAAACCCGGTTCAAACTACTCAAAACCCTTAGGGAAATCACACCAAACACACCTAGGATGATGTAGGAACATGGGACAGTGCTTGGGTTAACAATTGGCTTCGAAATGGGTGGCTGCACTCAGATGTGGTTCGAATGGCCGAAGGAGGCGCCATCAGGTGGGTCGAATGGCCTTTAGGCCGAATGGCCAGCCTCCTAAGCCGAAGGGCTCCTTCATTCGGTCCAAGCTATTTCGCCCCAGCTCACATTTAGTCAGGCCTTCACTTGGTTAATCATATTTGGCCGAATGGCCGCCAGGCGGAAGGGAGGCTCAGTCGGTCGCTCCTACTTTCTTGTGTGTACACATTCGGCTCAAGGCCTCATGCGACAAAGCCTTTCGGCCAAGACTCCTTCGTACGAATACATTCGGTCAAAGTATCACAAGAATGAAACCCTCATTTGACCAAGGAAACATGTTGTGAATGTGTGGGATTGTGACTACATGGTCGGGATTATGGGAATGTGAGTGCATGGAATGCATGGGAAAAACTATTAGGGTTGGAAACATGCTTGGAAATTGTACATCACGTATGCCATAGTTCTCAACACTAACTTTTCTAAAGAAGATAATGACCTAGAAACATGGGTTTCGGGCATAATGTGGGATTAAATCTTAGATGTGGGTATTGATTTAGATACATAAATTTAATTAAAGCAATCATGAATTAGGGTTTTCAAGCATGGAAGCCAAGTTGTAAATCCTTTATGTTAGGGATTGATAATACTAATATTTTTATAAACAAAGGTTGAATTACAACATGAATGTTGGTCGTCCTTTTAGTTTAACACAATTAAATTTTATTAAACTAAACTATCAATATCATGGTGAGAAGTGCACTATGGATAAAAACGATGACTAAGTATAGGGATGTTGACTCCATAACCAACATCCAACACTTAGACATTTCATGAGAACATACAACTTAGGTTGTTCCTTTGAACTACCTAAGATGGGTTACACATATGAACGAGCAAAGAACCATGGGACAATCAAGAGCTAGAAATGAGCTCAAGGTTAATCGAATGAGATTAACCTAAGCTTAGCATGTTTTAACTTATATTTTCTTAAATTAATTAATGTTTAATAAAGGAATTGAATTATAAACTTCTTTAAATCAAATTAAATGAACTATTTAAAATGTTTTACTTAAAGACCTTGAGTATAACTAACATAAGCCTTACATAACTAAGGTTTATATAGCAACTATTCACGGGATAATGGCTATGAATGGGTAATACATTAGACTAATTAGAGAGAATCCTAGAAAACACATTAGAAATATAAGACACTTAGTTACACACCGAGACCAAGACCCTAGATACGGCTATAATAAATACTTATAGTATTCGAATCTCTTAAAACAACTCTGGTGTTGAAGATACTTAAACTACAATTCACGAGCGCGCATTATCTGTTGTGATTCATTCTTAACAACACAGGTGAGTTCATTTGTCCCTTTTCAAACTATCTTGTTTTACTTCGGGACTGAGAAGCATGCTTATACATTTTAAATAAATGTGCAAATGTTTCTTAAATGCTTTTAAACTTATTCATAATGCTAATGCTTTATACAGTTATCATAAATGATAATGCTTTATACGCTCATTCTTAATGCTAATACTTCATACACTTATACTAGTTTGCTTAAAACCCTGGATGCTTTTAAATTGCTAAAAATACAAAGGCTAAAATGCTAAAATGCTTTTATAAATTATACTTTGAAAGCTTGAATACTTCAACTCAGAAAGGCTCATATGCATGATGTGCTTGTTATTCTCGAATGCTCGGAATGCTATAAACTCTTGTATGCTTGATATGCTTGAAATGCTAAGACAACAGGCTATACTTGTGCATAGGATACATAAATGCTAAGCTATGTGAATCCTATAAACTTGTATGCTAAAGCTATCGGCTATTGTAGAAAAAAATGATTGGCCTCTCAGTGCTTGCCATAGTGTCACACCCCGAGCCGGCAGGCTGGATCGACTTTCCCGCCGGGCGGAAGGTTCCCAGGGCGCGATATCGTTGTGATAATCGAAATGATCAGATTGTTTACATAGCACATGATAAATAAATGAGAATGCTAACATGACAATGAAATAGAATTACAAAGTTAAATTACATTGTTTCCTCATAATTTAACTAAGTAAATCTAATCAAAAGAATCAAATGAGTTCATATCTTGTATCTGTACAAGATATACAAAAGATGATTCATAGTTTTGTCATCCAAAAGTATGCAACACAAAAGTAGCTAGGCCTTCTTAAAGTCCACTAGCTAAGTCCCTGTTATCCTGGTGACTAAACCTATTCGTCACCTGAGAAAACATGCATTTAAACAAAGTCAACACTAGGTTGGTGAGTTCATAAGTTTGATATTTGAAAGTCTTGAAATGTTCACATACACAATCACAATAGTTCACATGTTACTTGTAGTTTGTTTGATTCGCCTGTTCACCCAATGGTCTCTCCATAGTTGTATTTACAAGTAATATCTTATACTGTTAGTTATGCTTATATATAGGGCATATGTAGGGGAACCAAGCCCCAGCCAACATCCCACCACATAACTAATAGAACTCAACACTACTTGCAATACAACTATAAGTACCCATTCCATTTCACCCGTTCATTTCATCTGTTATTCACCCGTTGTGTCATATGTAGAATAATAGGTTTAGAGGGGTTTAGTTATCAAACCGAAGTATTGATACACCCTCATTGTATTAAGGAAATTAGATTAATTTAATATGTTCCTTATTATTATTCTATTACTTGTGGGGTTAACTGCCAATCACTTTTAATAATAAGAGTGTTAGTTAACCAATTGATATTTGTTCTCGACTTGAAGTGCATAGAGCCTAAAAGGAATCCATTGCAATCCTCACATAATCAGATTACAATGCATCCGATTTACCTCTACTACTTTGTGTTTCTGTAGGCCTCATCGCAACTATTACTAGTAATATGACATGAGAGAAAATAAATTCCTCAGTCTACTAATCAACACGAGACGATGGAATAATTACACTTATAACTGTAGATTTATATCACCATGTGTCGCTTACCTGACCCTGACTTGAGTCGCCCTGTCACCGGTCATACGTTACCGGCCAATGATTGAGTATGATCAACATACTAGCCCTACAAGCTAGAGGTTTGTCAAACCTATGGTACCACTATGCTATCGTCGGTTTAGTCACATCAAATTAACTGGTCAGCGATTTGTGAAGGGTCTTACAATGATCATCTTGAGTACATGGCACATGATTGAAATGATATAATGCAGACAGTTCAATAGTAATCAATTGTATTGTGTTCATCAATGTTGTTTGTTCTCAATGCTGTATATTTCTCGTTGTAATTAACAAGATTAGATAAGAACTTGTCTTATTACATTATGTTAATTGTTGTGTGAATGATGTTGTTATCATGAAGTTACATTATCATAATTATCATTCCTTGTTGTTCCATATAGTCACCATGTTGACACTAAGCAGTAGTAAGAACTAGTCTTACAACACTTAGTCAACTCAGGTGGTGGATGTTCCTTGTTTCATGTTATCTTGTAGTATGTAACGAGTTATAAGCTGAGTGTTATAAGAACATGTCTTATTACACTTAACTAACTCTGGTTTTGAATGATTTTATGAA
Organism: Mikania micrantha; assembly: GCA_009363875.1. Lineage (NCBI taxonomy): Eukaryota > Viridiplantae > Streptophyta > Magnoliopsida > Asterales > Asteraceae > Mikania > Mikania micrantha. The sequence goes on along the minus strand of CM018691.1, from coordinate 51,508,309 downwards.
GATATATTCTCTTCATATCATTCATGTTTGTGTTGTTGTTGTCATCATGTTCACCTGTGATAATCTGTTCTTGTAAGAATAATTAAGCGTTATAAGATATAATCTTATAACTATAATATTTTGTTGTGTTAATGATTTATGAAGTTATATTATCATATTCATCCTAATTGTTCCTGTCATATCATGATCATACAAGCATGCATACAATGATAAGCGATAATAAGTCAAGCAATATTATCTAAATCAAAGTATAAGCAATATGTTAAACATAAAACTTTTAAGTAAATAAAAGTTAAGCATGTTTCTCAGCCCTGAGAATTTAAAATCAATTAAGATTAGAAAAGGGGCGTATGAACTCACCTTGTAACTGTTGGGGTTGACTTAGCTTAAACGAGAATGCACGCGCTCTTTATTGTATTTGTTGTTGTATTCACGATCATGTATTGATTTCACGTTTTTTGTAAGTTGTAAGTATGAGGTGTATGTACGTGAGTGCGTGGAGGTGTTAGCCCTAGAGTTGGATAACACGCGTGAGTCTCGGTCATCATTCGGCCTCGTTTTAATTATTATTAATTATGCTAGCACCCTATCCATTTGTTAACTGAATTTGTCATGTTGTTAAAGTTTTTGTGTTTAGCTTGACAAGAACCCATCCTCTTGATGTCATTTACATTTGAAATAATAGATTCCTAGGTTATCACTAATTGTTAAATCATGTTGTTCCCCACCACCTTTGTAGTAATAAATTGTTCATAAACCCATACATGTTATCCATAATGTTTCTTTTAATTGTTTGTTTACACTCTCGATTTTAAGTGGATCAAATTCCACCACATGGGCCGAGTGGGTGTGTCAAGTGGGCCAAACTGTTGGGCTAGGCCAAATGGGGTGTTGCTGGGCCGATCCAGTGGTATTGGGCCTATTCACATGGCAATGGGCCAAACCAATAAGTCCTTGGGTTGATTGAGCCATGTGGGCCAAACTGTTGTGTGGGCCGAATGAAGTGTTGTGGGCCAACTAATGAATATTGGGTCGAATAGACCTCTGGGCTGAATGTCTAGTCCAGGTCGAATGATCATGGTTGAGTAGCCGAATGAGGGTGTGATGTGTATGGCCGAATGGCTACTGCTCAGGTCGAATGATGTGTCCCAGCCGACTAGATGGCCGAATGAAGCTTAGTTGGCCGACTGAATGGGTGTGCCGAGCGAATGGATCCCGACCTAACCAGTGGTTCACGAATGAAGCCTCATTCGGGCGAAGCAAGGGCAAAACGACCCTTCGGCCCATCCTCTCCCTTTCGGCCGAACCAGCCATTCGGTGGCCTGTGGTTCGTGGTCGCCCGAGGTGTTTCAATCGAGCATCTAGCCGAGGCTCCATGGTGGTTTTCGGTGGATGTGTGTTAAGACTAGTTTTCAAGGCGTCTTGTTGAAGATGAAAGAGTCTAGGACCGGTCTAGGGTGTTGAGTTAAACAAAGGGTGAAAACCCTAGTTTTCGCAAACTTCTCAGTCTATTTACCTTCTATTTGGTTGTTTTCAGAACTGATCCCTTGTACTTTGGTGTAGAGGGGATCAAGATCTTCGATTTGGTTCAAAGATGGAAGGATTTGGTGGAGTATTGAGTGAGATATGAGAGGTTGAAGCTTGGAAATGGTGATGGGAGGAGAAATCCGGGATTAGGGTTTTGAGAGAGAGAGAGAAGAAGAAAGAATGAGGGAAATACCCTTATTTAGGGTATTTATACCCCGAGGGTGTTCGGGTTTGTTTTTGTTGCTCGGTTCGCGTATTCATTGCATTTCCGGAATTTAACGCGTAATTTTACGCGTTTCAAATAAAAGGATTTATTTTTATTATTTTGATGAGTTTCAAAATTGTAAAACACTAAATATTAAATTTCTTAATTTATTTTCGTTCGTATCGTTTATCGTTTTCGTTTCGTCTGATCGCGTCGCCTTCGCGCGTATTCGTTCGAATTGTCACCCGAACGGATACGACGATGGTTTTGCTTTCCGACTTTTGTTTTCTACTTTTCAGTCATTATTTCAGAACGCTAAACTCACAGATATTTTGTGTGAATCGTCACCCACGCAAACACACTGTCAGTTCGTTATTCTGAAATAACACTGTACTTGTGTTTGAATTGTGTTTCCTCATTGACGGACTCAACTAAACTGCCTGTTTTCACATTGTTTTCATACTGATTTTTCAGCCATCTGATTCCTGTCATCTATGGATATCAGATCGCAACCGACTAGTTCTTGTTATTTACTTGAACATCGTTGTCATTATTGATTCGTTGTCTTAACTGCACTTAGGATTTTCACCTAAATACCGACAACTATTGTTTATCGTGCTTTGTTGTACTTACGGTATTTAAGTTTTCACATAAATACGTATAGCTATTTCTTGTATTTTGAATTCTGTTAATACAAACACTGTTCATATACGTGTATTCACACACAGTAAATATGTGAAAGTACACATACCGTACGGACTTGCCGGACAATCTGATACTGGATGTCACAGTCTCCCCTTGTTAAAGAAATTTCGACCCGAAATTTAAGCATCAAATTCGAGCTCTAATTCTCGAACAGACGGGGATACTTTGTCTTCATGTTGTCCTCGTGCTCCCAGGTAAATTCTGGTCCACGCTTGGAGTTCCATCGAACCTTTACAATATGGATACGGCTTCTTTTCCGTCTCTTGACTTCACGTTCCATAATCTCTACAGGTTCTTCAATGAAATGCAATTGCTCGTCAACTTGTATTTCTTCCAATGGTATGATCAATGATTCATCAGCTAGACACCTCTTGAGGTTTGATACGTGAAACACATTGTGTACTCCACTGAGCTCATCAGGGAGTTTGAGTTTGTATGCCACAGGACCTATGCGTTGAGTTATCTCAAACGGTCCGACATACCTTGGTGCTAACTTGCCTTTAGCCCCAAAACGAACTACGCCTTTCCATGGGGACACTTTCAACATAACTCGGTCACCCACATCGAATTCCAAAGGCTTGCGCCGTTTGTCTGCGTAAATCTTTTGGCGGCTACGTGTTGCCTGTAATCTCTGTTGTATCTGGGCTATCTTATCAGTAGTTTCCTGAATAAGTTCAGGCCCAGTGATTCTGTTGTCTCCCACTTCGGTCCAACAAATTGGAGACCGACATTTTCTACCATATAGTGCTTCAAACGGAGCACATTCAATGTTGTTGTGGTAGCTGCTGTTGTAGGAGAACTTGATGATTGGTAAGTGCTTATCCCAACTTCCCCCGAAGTCTAGGATGCATGTCCTCAACATATCCTCTAGGGTTTGAATTGTTCGCTCGCTTTGTCCATCCGTTTGTGGATGATAAGCGGTGCTCAAGTTGACACTTGTCTCTAAGGATTGTTGCAATGATTGCCAGAACCGTGAAGTAAATCGAGTGTCCTGGTCGGAAATAATATACAATGGCACACCGTGCCGAACTACTATTTCATCAACATAGAGTCTTTCTAGCTTTTCCATCTTGTAAGTTTCTCTGATCGGCAAGAAGTGTGCGGACTTGGTCAATCTATCAATGATGACCCAAATCGAATCGTCTCCGCATGAAGTGTGGGGTAGCTTGGTAATAAAATCCATAGCTATTTGTTCCCACTTCCGTTGTAGTATCTCTGGTTGTTCCAGCAAACCCGAAGGTTTCTGGTGTTCAGCTTTGACTTTGGCATATGTGAAGCATTTGCCAACATAAGTGGCAACATCTTTCTTCATCCCTGGCCACCAATAAAAAGACCTAAGATCTTGGTACATCTTATCGGCACCAGGATGAGCAGAATAGCGTGTCTTGTGCGCTTCGTCAAGTACGAGTGTTCGAAGTTCATCTACCGACGGGATCCAAACACGATCCAAATAATAGATAACTCCATCTTTTTTTTGTCTTGAAGTGTTTCTAGGCTCCACAATCGAGCTCGCGTTTCAAATTGCCTCTTGCCACTACTTCTTGTTGTGCTTGTATAATTTGTTCTCTCAAACTTGTTTGCACAGTCATTCCCATGGCTAGCACGCGCAAGGGTTTGACTCTTTCCTTCTGACTCAAAGCATCTGCAACAACATTTTCTTTGCCCGGATGGTATTTGATCACACTATCGTAATCGTTCAGGAGCTCAACCCAACGTCTCTGTCTCATGTTAAGCTCCTTCTGATCAAATATGTGTTGTAAAATCTTGTGATCTCTGAAGATAGTGCACTTGGTACCATACAGGTAGTGTCTCCAAATCTTTAGAGCAAAGACAACAGCTCCCAGTTCTAGGTCATGTGTTGTGTAATTCTTCTCGTGTATCTTTAACTGTCTTGAGGCGTGAGAAATGACTTTGTCTCGTCGCATTAAAACAGATCCGAGTCCCTGATGGGAAGCATCACAGTATACTACAAAGTCATCATTGCCTTCTGGGAGTGTTAAGATAGGAGCATTGCACAATCTTTGTTTCAATGTCTGAAAGGCCTCCTCTTGTTTCTGAGTCCACACAAAAGGTTCACTCTTCTGTGTGAGTTTGGTGAGAGGCAAGGCTATCTTAGAAAAATTCGAAATGGATCTCCTGTAATAACTTGCCAATCCTAAGAATGATCTGACCTCTTTCGGTGTTGTAGGCACATCCCAGTTCTTGATTGCTTCAATCTTGGCAGGATCCACATGAATAACATTATTGTTAATCACGTGACCCAAGAACTGAACTTCTCTTAACCAAAATTCACACTTGGAGAATTTGGCATAGAGCCGCTCTTCTTTCAGAAGTTCCAAGATTGTTCTGAGGTGTTGTTCGTGTTCCTTCTCATTCATTGAATAAATCAGTATATCATCAATAAAGACGATAACGAACTGATCTAAGTACGGTTTGCACACCCGACTCATCAAATCCATGAACACAGCCGGTGCGTTCGTCAATCCGAATGGCATCACCATGAACTCGTAGTGACCGTATCGGGTATGAAATGCCGTCTTTGGTATGTTTTCCTCTTGAATCCGGAGCTGGTGATAACCTGATCTCAGGTCTATCTTTGAAAAGTACCGTGCTCTCTGTAATTGATCAAAAAAATCATCAATCCTCGGTAACGGGTACCGATTCTTAATGGTGAGTTTGATGAGCTCTCGGTAATCAATGCACATTCTGAACGATCCATCCTTTTTCTTAACAAAAAGAACCGGAGCTACCCATGGGGAAAAGCACGGTCGGATGAATCCCTTGTCGAGTAGCTCTTGTAATTGATTGGACAACTCCTGCATTTCTGATGGTGCAAGTCTATAAGGAGACCTAGCTACAGGAGTCGCTTCTGGAATCAAATCGACTCGAAACTACACCGATCTCTCGGGTGGCAGTCCTGGTAAATCATCCGGAAACACGTCCGCATACTCTTTCACAACTGGTACGTCTTGAATTTTGATTTCTTTCTTGTCTTTCTCGACCACGTGAGCTAGAAATGCGACACATTGTTTTCTCATATACTTGCGAGCCCTCATGCACGATGTTATCTTGACACTGCGTTTCGCTTGATCTCCATGAATTTCCAAGATCTGATCGTTCTCCACTGCAATACGTAGTAACTTCTCGGAACAGATGAACCCAACTCGGTTAAGAGATAGCCAATCCATCCCAACGATGATATCGAAACTGCCGAGTTCCATCGGTATCAAATCGATAGAAAATGTGTGATCGCCAAGTGTTAGTGGGCAATTCCTAAGTACTGTGTCAACTGTAATCTATTTGCCGTTAGATATCTCAATAGTATAAGGGGAGTCTAATGATTCTTCAACATGATTAAGATTGCATGCAAAATCGGATGAGATAAAACTCTGATCCGCACCAGTGTCAAATAATATGGATGCATAGAAGTCATATAAGAGAAATGTACCCGTGATCACATTCGGGTCCTATCTAGCAGCAGCTCCGATCTGAAAGGCCCTTGTTCTTGCTACTTGAGCCCTTTGTTGATTCTTCTTGGGACAATCTCAAGAAAAGTGTCCAGGCTCGCCACAGTTGTAGCAAGACTTGTGAACCACACTGGGACTGAGACACGGCCCAGACTCCTACGGGAGGCAGCAGTGGGGAATTTTCCGCAATGGGCGAAAGCCTGACGGAGCAATGCTGCGTGGAGGTAGAAGGCCCACGGGTCGTGAACTTCTTTTCTCGGAGAAAAAGCAAATACGGTATCTGGAGAATAAGCACCGGCTAACTCTGTGCCAGCAGCCGCGGTAATACAGAGGATGCAAGCGTTATCCGGAATGATTGGGCGTAAAGCGCCTGTAGGTGGCTTTTTAAGGCCGCCGTCAAATCCCAGGGCTCAACTCTGGACACGCGGTGGAAACTACCAACCTGGAACAGTAATTCACTATTCTTAACAATAGGTCCTGGAGACTTTTTGGTTCTGGGTGGAATTGCCACAACATAGGCGTTCTTCTTAGCAAGAATTATTGCAGTAGGATATTCTTCCCCCAACTAACGAAGAGATCTTGGCGGAATTGCCACATATGAAATTGAGCACAATTTTGCAAAGAAATAGACAATTAGTTCCGAGACTAAGAGATTGGGCTATCGTCTAAAACAACGATTTTTATTAGCTGTAGAAAAGAAAGAAACTTCATAGAAGTTGCAATATGAAGATATATATATGCCTAGCTATTTTAGTCTATGGGTAAAGGATCTAATTGATAGAGTAAGCACCGTAAAGATCATGCTAGGCATAGCTGGTGTATTCGGCGGCTCCCTATTTAGTGCTATGCATGGTTCCTTAGTAACCTCTAGTTTGATCAGGGAAACCACAGAAAATGAATCTGCTAATGAAGGTTACAGATTCGGTCAAGAAGAAGAAAAAGCCTATGTATGAACAAGGATTAATTTTACTTTCCACCTAGCTACTCTAGGTTAGGGGGTAGGTCCTGGTGGGGAAGTTATAGATATTTTTCCATACTTTGTATCCGGAGTACTTCATTTAATTTCCTCTGCAGTATTGGGCTTTGGCAGTATTTATCATGCACTTTTAGGACCTAAGACTCTGAAGTTTCGATAGATGGATTCCTCTACCAATGTAAGACAATCAACTCCATTCGTTAGAACAGCTTCTCAATCCCATATTCAATGAAAGTCTCCGCCGTGTCTGACCCCCTCAATCTTTCTATCCGGAGTGAGTCAGGCGGCTAAGCCTTTCATAAATTGATAAGCTATTTCTCAATGATATTCCACGATCAATACAACTGGCTGAATCCTGTGAAATCAGTTCATAGAAGTTCACAGAGATCTTCTTTTTATAAAGGGGATCAACTTCGATTCTTGAATAATCCACATCACTTCTGCTTCTATGGTAACAAAAGATTCCCCTTTTATGTGGAAAAGGCCCGTATCAATAATTATGATTTTACGTGTGGACAATTCCTCAATATCTTGTTCATTCGCAACAAAATATATTCTTTGTGCGTCGGTAAAAAAACATGCTTTTTGGGGGAGAGATACTATTTCAGCAATCGAGTCACAGGTATCTAACATATTCATACCTAAGGATTTTCCACAAAGTGGTGACGAAACGTATAACTTGTACAAATCTTTCCATTTTCCAAGTCGATCCAATCCATTCTTTCGTAGAGCTATTTACTCGATCGCAGACATTTCTGGAACACCTCTAACAGAGGGACAAATAGTCAATTTTGAAAGAACTTATTGTCAACCTCTTTCAGATATGAATCTATCTGATTCAGAAGGGAAGAACTTGTATCAGTATCTCAATTTCAATTCAAACATGGGTTTGATTCACACTCCATGTTCTGAGAAATATTTACCATCCGAAAAGAGGAAAAAAAGGAGTCTTTGTCTAAAGACATGCGTTGAGAAAGGGCGGATGTATAGAACTTTTCAACGAGATAGTGCTTATTCAACTCTCTCAAAATGGAATCTATTCCAAACATATATGCCATGGTTCCTTATTTTGACAAGGTACACATATCTAAAGTTTTTGTTTTTAGATACTTTTTCAGACCTATTGCCGATACTAAGTAGCAGCCAAAAATTTGTATCCATTTTTCATGATATTATGCATGGATCAAATATATCATGGCGAATTCTTCAGAAAAAGTTCTATCTTCCACAATGGAATCTGATAAGTGAGATTTCGAGTAAGTGTTTCCATAATCTTCTTCTGTCCGAAGAAATGATTCATCAAAATAATGAGTCACCATTGATATCGACACATCTGACAAATGTTCGGGAGTTCCTCTATGCAATCCTTTTCCTTCTTCTTGTTGCTGCATATCTCGTTTGTACACATCTTCTCTTTTTTTTCGGGGCCTCTAGTGAGTTATAAACAGAGTTTGAAAAGGTCAAATCTTTGATGATTCCATCATCTATGATTGAGTTGCGAAAAATTATGGATAGGTATCCTACATCTGAACCGAATTCTTTCTGGTTAAAGAATCTCTTTCTAATCTGATAAGTTAGTTTATAATAATTCATGAAATTGATTAGAATATTACCGCAATTGTAATTAGATTTGAGATCTATAAATCTTTGTTATTCATAGTTGTATAAGCGCTTTTTGTTGGAATCTTTTTTTATCTTTTAAGGAATTGGTTAGTCGTCCAGTAACAAGTAAGAATAGGAATTTTTATTTGATAAACGAAAAAGAACAACGAGGCCGAAGCCCCAGTGAACGGCGGCCGTAACTATAACGGTCCTAAGGTAGTGAAATTCCTTGTCGGGTAAGTTCCGACCCGCACGAAAGGACGAGGCGTGTAACCTCGATAGCATGTGCCCTAGCCACCCAAGCCTATTAGTCTCTTAGATAAAGAAGGAAGCCCTTCGGGAGCTATTCTTTCCCCGATATTGGCAGGACTTACTAGCCCCTAGTTGTTTCAATGGTAGGAGCAGGGGATTGAAGAGGGACATCCGTGCTAAGAAGAAGGGACTGCAGCCCCAAGGTGTAGCATCAGTTCCAGACAACTGCTCAAGTTCAAGTAAAGGCTTCTGTCCTAGGAAGAAAGGCTCGAAAGCCTAAAGCTATGATTTATACTTGCTCTCTCCCTGAAGTGGATGTGGAAAAGCGGGCGCTAATGCAAGGAAAGGAGGTGTTGTTCGTCCACTTCTGCTCCAGCTGAGAAATTAATTACCTTGTAGTCAGAGGAAACTCAAAGTATAAGCAATATGTTAAACATAAAACTTTTAAGTAAATAAAAGTTAAGCATGTTTCTCAGCCCCGAGAGTTTAAAATCAGTTAAGATTAGAAAAGGGGCGTATGAACTCACCTTGTAACTGTTGGGGATGACTTAGCTTAAACAAGAATGCACGCGCTCTTTATTTTATTTGTTGTTGTATTCACGATCCTGTATTGATTTCACGTTGTTTGTAAGTTGTAAGTATGAGGTGTATGTACGTGAGTGCGTGGAGGTGTTAGCCCTAGAGTTGGCTAACACGCGTGAGTCTCGGTCATCATTCGGCCTCGTTTTAATTATTATTAATTATGCTAGCACCCTATCCATTTGTTAACTGAATTTGTCATGTTGTTAAAGTTTTTGTGTTTAGCTTGACAAGAACCCATCCTCTTGATGTCATTTACATTTGAAATAATAGATTCCTAGGTTATCACTAATTGTTAAATCATGTTGTTCCCCACCAGCTTTGTAGTAATAAATTGTTCATAAACCCATACATGTTATCCATAATGTTTCTTTTAATTGTTTGTTTACACTCTCGATTTTAAGTGGATCAAATTCCACCACATGGGCCGAGGGGGTGTGTCAAGTGGGCCAAACTGTTAGGCTAGGCCAAATGGGGTGTTGCTGGGCCGATCCAGTGGTATTGGGCCTATTCACATGGCAATGGGCCAAACCAATAAGTCCTTGGGCCGATAGAGCCATGTGGGCCAAACTGTTGTGTGGGTCGAATCAATGGCCTTGGGCCGAATGAAGTGTTGTGGGCCAACTAATGAATATTGGGTCGAATAGTCCTCTGGGCCGAATGTCTAGTCCAGGTCGAATGATCATGGTTGAGTAGCCGAATGAGGGTGTGATGTGTATGGCCGAATGGCTACTGCTCAGGTCGAATGATGTGTCCCAGCCGACTAGATGGCCGAATGAAGCTTAGTTGGCCGACTGAATGGGTGTGCCGAGCGAATGGATCCCGACCTAACCAGTGGTTCACGAATGAAGCATCATTCGGGCGAAGCAAGGGCGAAACAACCCTTCGGCCCATCCTCTCCCTTTCGGCCGAACCATCCATTCGGTGGCCTGTGGTTCGTGGTCGCCCGAGGTGATTTCAATCGAGCATCTAGCTGAGTCTCCATGGTGGTTTTCGGTGGATTTGTGTTAGGACTAGTTTTCAAGGCGTCTTGTTGAAGATGAAGGAGTCTAGGACCGGTCTAGGGTGTTGAGTTAAACAAAGGGTGAAAACCCTAGTTTTCGCAAGCTTCTCAGCCTATTTACCTTCTATTTGGTTGTTTTCAGAACATATCCCTTGTACTTTCGTGTAGCGGGGATCAAGAGCTTCGATTTGGTTCAAAGATGGAAGGATTTGGTGGAGTATTGAGTGAGATATGAGAGGTTGAAGCTTGGAAATGGTGATGGGAGGAGAAATCCGGGATTAGGGTTTTGAGAGAGATAAGAAGAAGAAAGAATGAGGGAAATACCCTCATTTAGGGTATTTATACCCCGAGGGTGTCCGGGTTTGTTTTTGTTGCTCGGTTCGCGTATTCGTTGCGTTTCCGGAATTTAACTCGTAATTTTACGCGTTTTAAATAAAAGGATTTATTTTTATTATTTTGATGAGTTTCAAAATTGTAAAACACTAAATATTAAATTTCTTAATTTATTTTCGTTCGTATCGTTGATCGTTTTCGTTTCGTCAAATCCCGTCGCCTTCGCGCGTATCCGTTCAAATAGTCACCCGAACGGATACGACGATGGTTTTGCTTACCGAATTTTTTTTTTCTACTTTTCAATCATTATTTCAGAACGTTAAACTCACAGATATTTTGTGTGAATCGTCACCCACGCAAACACACTGTCAGTTCGTTATTCTGAAATAACACTGTACTTGTGTTTGAATTGTAATTCCTCACTGACAGACTCAACTAAACCGCCTGTTTTCACATTGTTTTTATACTGATTTGTCGGCAATCTGATTCCTGTCATCTATGGATATCAGATCGCAACCGACTAGTTCTTGTTATTTACTTGAACATCGTTGTCATTATTGATTCGTTGTCTTAACTGCACTTAGGATTTTCACCTAAATACCGACAACTATTGTTTATCGTGCTTTGTTGTACTTACGGTATTGAAGTTTTCACATAAATACGTGCAACTGTTTCTTGTATTTTGAATTCTGTTAATACAAACAATGTTCATATACATGTGTTCACACACAGTAAATATGTGAAAGTACACATACCGTACGGACTTGCCGGACGATCTGGTACTGGATGTCACACATAGGGTGTTCTTCATAGTCAGGACCTTGAGGAGCAACCTGTTGGCCTCTCAGTGCTTACCATACGGTGTTTCCTCATTGTCCACCCATGTTTCTTGATAAGCAACTAGGATGATTCATGTTTTCTTTAGGTGACTTCGCGTCATCCGGGTAATTCCTTTATCAAAATACCGATGTTGCGGCTCACATCTAACTCTGATATGGACTGATACTGGATTCCTTAGGGTGTTCAGTTGTCCATAAAGGTAACTCTCAAAGCTATATTTTCAAAATGATATTATGTGCGTGTTTGAAACTCTTAAACAGAATGCTTGAAGCTATGATGGAAATGAAATTAGATGGTAGGTAAGACGCTTAATTATCATTTACAATGATGTCATATGTGGTTTAGTATGTGGTGGGATGGCGTCTCGGCGGGTTGTAGGCTCGACTCTTTCGTATGCCCTATATATAAGCATACCGAGCTGGATATTACAGGTGATGTTAATGAGGTTAAGGTTGTTACCGAAAAGGTTTGCAAACTCACCAACCATTGTGTTGACTTTGTTTTCTTACATGCTTTCTCAGGTGATGTACAGGAGTAAGCTAAGGCTCAAGATTGCATACTAGGGGGCCCAGTTAGAGGACCTAGTAGAATTTGGGAAAGCACATATTTTGTTGATTATTGTGAATCACTTTTGATATCTTGTACAGTTACAAGATACTAAACATTCGATTCTTTTGATAGGTTTACTTAGTTAAATTATCAAACGTTGACAATTGTAATTTAACTTTGTAATCCTAGTTTAATATCATTGTGCTTTAGTTATTCTCAATGTTGATGCTATGTAAACAATCTGATCATCATGATTATCATTGCCGATATCGCGCCCCGGGAACCTTCTGCCTGACGGGACACACGATCCGGCCCGCCAGCTCAGGGTGTGACAGTTCGCGTTTGTCTTTCACAAAATGCTTGCACGTTTGATTAGTCATAATCAACGTATAATGCACAATTCAATAATTCCTCAAACTATTGTTTTGCGTTTGTGTTTGCCACACTTGGTTTCCAAAACCAATGTGCAATGTATGATTCGACAGTTCCTCGAACTATCGTTTCGCAGTTGTTTGTGTTTAAGTCATTTAATTAAACCTAATTAAATGAAATGCAATAAGTATGAATGTGAAATACACAGTTGTAAAGGTTACAATATACCTGAAATTGCCAGGTGTCGCAATTACAAATTAGCATTCTTATACATTAGAATTGCAAAATTTAAATAAAAGAATAAGACAATAAGAGTACTTATGCCCATTTGTGGTTTACTCCTAACATGCTCGTAAGTGTGTCTCCAAACGTAAAATTCAAAGCAACGATTGAAATCACGTCTACTATGATGTTGAAATCAAGTCTATTATGATGTTGAAGACAACTTCTACCATGATAGCATAATATGTTATTATAATGCAACTTTTATTATAATGCAACTTGTCATGGAATATTGTTGAGAAATTTAATTGGTGGACTCAAAGTTATGAAAACACTCATAAGCAATGATCTTTGTTTGGTGTTAGATTCTCAAATAATTCAAACAACAAAAACAAAATTTCGATCAGCAAACAGCCCCCACATCCTCATGATTTGCGCATGTTCTTGAAACGTGAACACCATCGTGGTGTTCTTGAATCTGTTATTTGATAAAGCAAAAACCTTCACAGAGTCTTAATCGAATTTGGAGCAATGACAAAATGGTCTGATCTTTTAATCAAAAGTCACAAAACACACTTCTTTGGACCCAATAAAATTCATTGTTTCATATTTTGCCTACTTGCTCGAAATTCAAACAAAACGAGGAAACAAAGCCTCATTTGCTTTGTTTTTCAACAACAGATTAACCCAAAAAAAAAAATCTCAATTTATGTTGAAACAAGTTACAATGAAAACAAAACACCTTGCTTCTTAGCCTAAGACGGAGACGACAAGTTACAACGGTGATTTTGACCAAATTAGTCAAAATGGAAACCATATGTTTCGGCCCCTTTTTTTGAAATCAAAAAAAGAATCCAAAAATTTTGCAAGACAAACACCTTCAGTGATGTTTCGTGTCACATATGGATCTATAATACCGTTAATCAGTTTTTGATTTTGATCAGGAAGAAACAAACTCGAACCCACAGTGGTTTGGTCTCTTGAACGTCAAATTATAAAAAAAAAATACACCATTTACCTTGATATGATTCTCAAAACCGTTTCTTAATCACCCACGGTGATGATATACGATCGTTAATCTCAATGTAGTCGATTTGTGATGTTGTTAATCAAAAGAATGGAGAAAAAGAAAACCGGCGCCTGGTTTGGATAAAAAAATGTTGATTTCTTGATTTATGGATGTATAAATGTTCTTCCCGGATCGATTCGAGCCTTCGGCTCTGATACTAAATGATGAAATCACAAGATACGTCTTTGCAATCCGTAATCAAAGAAACAGGAATCAAGAATAAGGAGAACAAGAAAATATGTATGCTTTCTTAATAGATATGATCGACCTCTTTTCTCACAACCATGGATAAATATATATAAACCTAACCACAGTTAACAAGTTTCCCACTTGACATATTACATTCCTAAAATAATTACACATATATAATTGACATAAAACATACCTTAAACAATATACAAATTTGACCCTTTAATTCATCTAACTTAGGTTGACAATTATGCTTCCAACACTATCATCATTAAATCCATTTACAACATCATGGAAGACATTATAGAAGCCTATGTAATTGGAATAAAAAACGAATAGTTTATATTAGGGGTGTGCACAGTTCGGTTCGGTGCGGTTTGACCATTTCCATAACCAAAACCGATAATTAGGTTAATTCTAAATCCTTAACCATAACCATAACCATAACCAATTAATCGGTTAACCACCGTTTACACTTCAGTTTCGGTTAAATTCGGTTAATAATTTTACGCGTTTTAAATAAAAGGATTTATTTTTATTATTTTGATAAGTTTCAAAATTGTAAAACACTAAATATTAAATTTCTTAATTTATTTTCGTTCGTATCATTTATCGTTTTCGTTTCGTCAGATCGCGTCGCCTATGCGCGTATTCGTTCGAATCGTCACCCGAACGGATACGACGATGTTTTTGCTTTCCGACTTTTGTTTTCTACTTTTCAGTCATTATTTCAGAACGTTAAACTCACAGGTATGTTTGTGTGAATCGTCACCCACGCAAACACACTGTCAGTTCGTTATTCTGAAATAACACTGTACTTGTGTTTGAATTGTAATTCCTCACTGACAGACTCAACTAAACCGCCTGTTTTCACATTGTTTTTATACTGATTTGTCAGCAATCTGATTCCTGTCATCTATGGATATCAGATCGCAACCGACTAGTTCTTGTTATTTACTTGAACATCATTGTCATTATTGATTCGTTTCTTAACTGCACTTAGGATTTTCACCTAAATACCGACAACTATTGTTTATCATGCTTTGTTGTACTTACGGTATTTAAGTTTTCACATAAATACGTACAATTGTTTCTTGTATTTTGAATTCTGTTAATACAAACACGGTTCATATACATGTGTTCACACACAGTAAATATGTGAAAGTACACATACCGTACGGACTTGCCGGACTTTCTGGTACTGGATGTCACAGTCTCCCCTTGTTAAAGAAATTTTGTCCCGAAATTTAAGCATCAAATTCGAGCTCTAATTCTCGAACAGACGGGGATACTTTGTCTTCATGTTGTCCTCGCGCTCCCAGGTAAATTCTGGTCCACGCTTGGAGTTCCATCGAACCTTTACAATAGGGATACGGCCTCGTTTCAGTCTCTTGACTTCACGTTCCATAATCTCTACAGGTTCTTCAATGAAATGCAATTGTTCGTCAACTTGTATTTCTTCCAATGGTATTGATCAATGATTCATCAGCTAGACACCTCTTGAGATTTGATACGTGAAACACATCGTGTACTTCACTGAGCTCATCAGGGAGTTTGAGTCTGTATGCCACAGGACCTATGCGTTGAGTTATCTCAAACGGTCCGACATAACTTGGTGCTAACTTGCCTTTAGCCCCAAAACGAACCACGCCTTTCCATGGGGACACTTTCAACATAACTCGGTCACCCACATCGAATTCCAAAGGCTTGCGCCGTTTGTCTGCGTAACTCTTTTGGCGGCTATGTCTTGCTTTAATCTCTGTTGTATCTGGGCTATCTTATCAGTAGTTTCCTGAATAAGTTCAGGCCCAGTGATTCTGTTGTCTCCCACTTCGGTCCAACAAATTGGAGACCGACATTTTCTACCATATAGTGCTTCAAACGGAGCACATTCAATGTTGTTGTGGTAGCTGTTGTTGTAGGAGAACTTGATGAGTGGTAAGTGCTTATCCCAACTTCCCCAGAAGTCTAGGATGCATGTCCTCAACATATCCTCTAGGGTTAAATTGTTCGCTCTCTTTGTCCATCCGTTTGTGGATGATAAGCAGTGCTCAAGTTGACACTAGTCCTTAAGGATTGTTGCAATGATTGCCAGAACCGCGAAGTTAATCAAGTTGACACGGTGTGCTGAACTACTATTTCATCAACATAGAGTCTTGATAGCTTTTCATCTTGTAAGTTTCTCTGATCGGCAAGAAGTGTGCGGACTTGGTCAATCTATCAATGATGACCCAAATCGAATCGTGTCCGCTGGAAGTGTGGGGTAGCTTGGTAACAAAATCCATAGCTATTTGTTCCCACTTCCGTTGTAGTATCTCTGCTTGTTCCAGCAAATCCGAAGGTTTCTGGTGTTCAGCTTTGACTTTGGCATATGTGATGCATTTGCCAACATAAGTGGCAACATCTTTCTTCATCCCTGGCCACCAATAAAAGGCCTAAGATCTTGGTACATCTTATCAGCACCAAGATGAACAGAATAGCGTGTCTTGTGCACTTCGTCAAGTATGAGTGTTCGAAGTTCATCTACCTCTGGGTTCCAAACACGATCCAGATAATAGATAACTCCATCTTGTTTTGTCTTGAAGTGTTTCTCGGCTCCACAATCGAGCTCGCGTTTCAAATTGTCTCTTGCCACTGCTTCTTGTTGTGCTTGTATAATTTGTTCTCTCAAACTTGTTTGCACAGTCATTCCCATGGCTCGCACACGCAAGGGTTTGACTCTTTCCTTCCGACTCAAAGCATCTGCAACAACATTTTCTTTGCCCAGATGGTCTTTGATCATACAATCATAATCGTTCAGGAGCTCAACCCAACGTCTCTGTCTCATGTTAAGCTCCTTCTGATCAAATATGTGTTGTAAAATCTTGTGATCTCTGAAGATAGTGCACTTGGTACCATACAGGTAGTGTCTCCAAATCTTTAAAGCAAAGACAACAGCTCCCAGTTCTAGGTCATGTGTTGTGTAATTCTTCTCGTGTATCTTTAACTGTCTTGAGGCGTGAGAAATGACTTTGTCTCGTTGCATTAAAACACATCCGAGTCCCTGATGGGAAGCATCACAGTATACTATAAAGTCATCATTGCCCTCTGGGAGTGTTAAGATAGGAGCATTGCACAATCTTTGTTTCAATATCTGAAAGGCCTCCTCTTGTTTCTGAGTCCACACAAAAGGTTCACTCTTTTGTGTGAGTTTGGTGAGAGGCAAGGCTATCTTAGAGAATTCGAAATGGATCTCCTGTAATAACTTGCCAATCCTAAGAATGATCTGACCTCTTTCGGTGTTGTAGGCACATCCCAGTTCTTGATTGCTTCAATCTTGGCAGGATCCACATGAATAACATTATTGTTAATCACGTGACCCAAGAACTGAACTTCTCTTAACCAAAATTCACACTTGGAGAATTTGGCATAGAGCCGCTCTTCTTTCAGAAGTTCCAAGATTGTTCTGAGGTGTTGTTCGTGTTCCTTCTCATTCATTGAATAAATCAGTATATCATCAGTAAAGACGATAACGAACTGATCTAAGTACGGTTTGCACACCCGATTCATCAAATCCATGAACACAGCCGGTGCGTTCGTCAATCCAAATGGCATCACCATGAACTCGTAGTGACCGTATCGGGTACGAAATGCCGTCTTTGGTATGTTTTCCTCTTGAATCCGGAGCTGGTGATAACCTGATCTCAGGTCTATCTTTGAAAAGTACCGTGCTCTCTGTAATTGATCAAAAAAATCATCAATCCTCGGTAACGGGTACCGATTCTTAATGGTGAGTTTGATGAGCTCTCGGTAATCAATGCACATTCTGAACGATCCATCCTTTTTCTTAACAAAAAGAACCGGAGCTACCCATGGGGAAAAGCACGGTCGGATGAATCCCTTGTCGAGTAGCTCTTGTAATTGATTGGACAACTCCTGCATTTCTGATGGTGCAAGTCTATAAGGAGACCTAGCTACAGGAGTCGCTTCTGGAATCAAATCGATTCGAAACTGCACCGATCTCTCGGGTGGCAGTCCCGGTAAATCATCCGGAAACACGTCCGCATACTCTTTCACAACTGGTACGTCTTGAATTTTGATTTCTTTCTTGTCTTTCTCGACCACGTGAGCTAGAAATGCGACACATTGTTTTCTGAGATACTTGCGAGCCCTCATGCACGATATTATCTTGACACTGTGTTTCGCTTGATCTCCATGAATTTCCAAGATCTGATCGTTCTCCACTGGAATACGTAGCAACTTCTCGGAACAGATGAACTCAACTCGGTTAAGAGATAGCCAATCCATCCCGACGATGATATCGAAATTGCCCAGTTCCATCGGTATCAAATCGATAGAAAATGTGTGATACTACGCTCAACCCTAGTTTATATTATGCCTGGAAAAATGGACGGGTTGAGTTAGATTGGGTAACAAGTCAGAACGGGTACGGGTCAAGATGGGTTTTAAAAAAAATCTGGTTGGGTCTAAACAGGTCACTTATAAAAAACATTAATTTAGCTCAAGTTAAATGAGTTGTAATGAAACAAATAGTTTATTTGAATATTTTTTAATGATTTTATCATTAAATATATCGTTATTTATTCTTCCTTGCTTAAATTTATTGTAATCACATAGTTTTTAAGTTACCCATCGTGATCCGCATTGTGTTAAATTGTTAACCATCTCAAATATTATATGTCATAATTTTACACATTTCAACACAAAATACATTAATTTTCACTCAAATCTTCCCATTTTTCTTACTATGAGTCAAGATTACCAGGTCTAATTTATATTAGTTGTTCTTTACACATAGTATACATACCAACTTAATAATAAATATGCACAAATAAGCATTTTGTGAAACTTCAATAGTAACAAACAACGATAATTACATGGATAAACAAAACTAAACAACTGACTTAAGAATTAAGATCGTAGATAACTTTAATATGCCCACTAGTTACGTTGTTCAAACATGAAAATAACATTGATATAAAGGGGTGATATGGTATGCCAGATGGCCGGTCCACATATATCTCTATTAAAAACTATAAACTTGCAAACACATATCTCATTATTGTTGATTAAAGCACACTTTTCATTTTAGTCAATAGTCTAAAACAATTATGAGTACGTCTAACAAAATGGTCGGGTTGGGTAACGGGTCAGAACAGGTTCGGGTAAGAATAGATGTGGTTCAAATGATTTTTAAGCAAAATCAGTTCGGGTCTAAATGAATTGTTCTTAAAAAACATCAATTTAGTTTAACTTAAGATGTGTTATAAGTAAACAAATAGTCCATTCGGAGAATTTTTAGTAAATATGTTATTAATCATTTTTAAATATTTGAATGATTTACATAGTTTTTTGGTTACCCATCTTCGCCCGCTTTGTGTTTAAGTGCTACTCATCTCAACACATTCAATATTATGATGTTACTCATTTCAAACCATTATACTACAATTGTTTACCCAAACCAACTCACTTTCTTTGATATGGGTAAAAATTGTCACCTCTAATTATGAGTATGTAGTGAAGCTTTAACAAAACTTTAAAATTAAATGCGTATTTCGTCTGAAAAGTTTGACACAACCATTTATCCTAGAATGGTCAAAGTAGTGAGTGTTGGAAAGTAATGTTAATATCTTAACGGGTCAATCAAGTTCTTAAGTGTTTTATTATGTTTAGAAGGTTAGAAGTGTCTAGTTAAGTTTGGTCGGTTAAAAGTTAGTTAAAAGGTAGTTATTGATACCAAAGTGTAACTAGTCTTAACTGCCATTGTAACCGTATTTGTGGGCTATAAATAGCCAAACATATGTGTATATTATGCGTGAATGTATATAATATTTGTTGTTCTTATTTCACCGTATATACCTGTTGATTTCCAATAGTGATCTCCTCCCACTAATTAGCTTATGGTCTAAAAGAACGGGCTGAATAATTTGCAATTATAAACATTCAAGACCTATTAGACATGAAATTATGATTTTAGTGAAACAAGACATAGTGATAGTTTTGTTTAATATATTTGTTAAAATATGTTGGAAGTTCACTTTGTAATTCAGTTAGTGTTGAGTATGTTAGGTTGAACATGTTAACTTGTTATTTGCAAAAGTGTTTTTATGCAGGGTAGAAGTTTACAAGTCTTAGAAGGCTGAGGGGCTGAAGTGTATTTGCTACTATCTATTTGAGAGATCACTTTTACTTTGTTGAATAATGATTTTAAAGATGACGGTGGATCTGCTACAAAAGCCTTTACACCAAAGTTCAATGGGTTTTAAATAAAAAGCATTTTCACAACACAGAAGTTTTGATGTGCCAGATTGGTTGCTGGTTCTATAGCCTTGAAAGCCCTAGAAAGCTTATTCTTTGTCTTTGGCAATATCATTGGTGTAACCCTGTTGATTCTGCACCAGTTGATTGCTACTCTCATCATATATGACTTCTACAATGATGAATAATGAGTTTCTTGTTATCTCTCTCACCCATCTATGTATCTGGGGATTTAGGGTTATCGTGGTTTGTAGTTTTGATTCATCATTTGTATGATCGTTTAGATCTTGGTTTATAGTGTATTGTTGTTTGTTCATCTTCATCAGGTGATGAAGATGTTGAGTTCATGTTCTTTTGATATATATCTGGGGTTTGTGTCAATTGTTCTTAGATCGAGTTGTATTGTTCAGGTTTGTGTGATTTTTGTATTGTTTTTTATTTCTATTAATCACAGATTCTGTAAGTTGTGTTCTTGATATCTAATTAAGTTTTTGACAGTCTTATAATTGTGGCTGAAGGTAGTGAAGAATGGATACCATTATCTAAACATTAAAATTGTAATAATGATCTTTTGTCAAGGTCTACAAATGATGATT
Source organism: Mikania micrantha (assembly GCA_009363875.1). Classification (NCBI taxonomy): domain Eukaryota; kingdom Viridiplantae; phylum Streptophyta; class Magnoliopsida; order Asterales; family Asteraceae; genus Mikania; species Mikania micrantha. Next base: position 51,487,565 of record CM018691.1, on the reverse strand, counting down.
TAAATTGAGTGCGTTCACCACAAAGATCACCTTTTGATATGGAGCTTAATTAAAGTTAAGAGTTCGTGTAGGCAACCACAAACATATCAGTTACAACTACAAGAAAAATGTTGTGCAATGCAGAGTTGACCTTTTACAAATGTCATCAATTATAGCTTAAGTAAATAGCAAATGATATCATTGTGCTAAAATACAAAACAGTTCATCTATTTTTGGCACATAATTGATATTTAAAGATTAACACACTTGTTGATCTTCAAGCAACACAAACAAGCTAATGTCGTTATGGATTATTTACCTTGTGTGCTATGAATGTGAGCATGTCAATAATATTAATAAACATAAAATGTTCTATGTTGGAGCTCACTCATATATATGAACCATATTATATAAACATAATGCACTTGAAACATTTTATAAAACAAATGGAATACCTTAGCACTTATGGTTGAATCAAACTTGCATAATAAATACAGCTCATGATAAAATTTGTGACAAACTTTCATTAACTAAACTAAAATAAAACAAATATGCACCATAAATCATAAAAAACCTATGTTCACTGCACTAAAATGAAACAAACCTGCATCATAAACATAAATTGACATAAAACTTAATGGTTGGGTTCTTAAATCAGAGCTAAATAATAACACACACTACTTGCACCAATTAGATTTGTACACGTGCATAAAAAGAAATTTAATCCATTTTCCGACGAGTTTCCAACAAAACTTGAAAGCTATCAATGTTATCTTTTCTAAAATTAATTTAAAAAAAAAAACAAAAAGTATAAATTTTTTAGTTGTCGGAAATTCAATCCATTTTCCGACAAGTTTCAAACAAAACGTGAAAATAATCGCTATCATCATTACCAAAATTAATGAAATACAATTAAACAATATAATATTTTAGTTGTCGGAAATTTAATCCATTTTCCGACAAGCTTACGAGCAAACTTGAAAATTATCACTATTATCTTTTCTAAAATTTATTTAATAAAATTAAATAATATGATTTTTTTTGTTTGTCGATAATTGGCAGGAAATTTAATCCAATTTCCGACAAGTTTCCGACAAAACTTGAAAACTATCTCTATTATCTTATCTAAAAGTAATTTAATGAAGCCAAATAATATAAATTTTTACCTTATCGGGACGTAGGCAGAAAGCTTATTAAATTTCAAATAACTTTCCAACAAAACTTGAAAAACAACACTTAATAAAGCTAAATAATATAATTTTTTTTAGTTTGTCGAAAACAAATCCATTTTTCTGACAAGTTTCTGACAACTTAAAAAAGTTATATTAATTAATCATTATGCTAAATTTTGTTGCTAATTTGTCGGAACTAAACAAAAATTAGCAGCCGATAAACGACGAAATTACCTTTTGTAGCTATTTTGTCGGAATAATATAGGAAATTTTAGTGACATATTTTTGTTGAAAAATCACCGCTATATTATAGGTATTTTTGTTTGTCGGTATCTTGTCGGAAAAATTAGTGGGAAATATGAGTGTTTTATAGTAGTCTAGTAGTGAGGCCTTGTTTGTGATTGCTTATATAATATCAAAAGGACTATTTGTAAAAAGTGTTTATTAACTTATGACTTTTTGAAATAAAGTTTTTAAAAATATGTTTATATTAGTTTTTTCAAAAAGGTTTATTCAAAATGACCAAAAATGACATTATTATGTTTACAACTATTTAAGGTTATGGGTAGCGGTGGTGGATGTCGGTGGAAGTGGGTGGTACGGTGAGTCGGTGGTGGGTGGCGGCGATGGCGGTGGGTAGTGATGTGTGATAGTTGCGGGTAGTGATGGGTGATAGTTGCAGGTAGCGATGGGTGATAGTTGTGGGTGGCGACGGGTGGCGGCGCTCATGATGGTGGCCGCATTCGCGATAGGTGGCAACATTGGTGGTGGGTGGTGGTGGCAACGGCGATGGGTGGTGGTGGGTGGAAGATTGGGTAAAGGATAAAGAATGATGACAACTTTGTAATTTTATGTCAATAAGTCAAGTCGGAATTTTTAGTTTTTGAAAAATAACTTATTAACTTTTTACAAAAAGTCATTCTAAAATGTCTTTTTAGATTTGACAAACAACTTATTGAATTATTGGTTTTTTGAAAAAACAAATAAATCAATAAGTTATTCTAAAATAAAATCTCATGTCTTGTAAAAAATAAGACAATACTCAATAATACGCGACAAAATTTACCTTTCAGCCTTAAAAAAAATAAAAGTTCCATTTATACGTGACATATTTTGCCTTAGTCTTTCTTTTTAAGACAAAAGAAAAACTCCATTTCTTAAACCGTCGCTTCACACGTAAAATTAAAACTTTAATTGATTTTACATGACAAAAGAGTTAAATGATGTGGTTCATTAAATTTCCGTTTACATTTGCAAGCCTTTTTATATATTTATTTTTTAAAATAAAATCCTCCATTTGTGATCAGAGGAAAAACAATATATTTATTTATTCTAATAAATAAAATTTTTTTAAAGACACATGGCATGCATAAAGCACCTTAAATTGATTTTCTCACATCTTTTTCTTATTAAATACATGTCATATTAAATATATATGTTATACATTTTTAAATTAAAAAAGATTTTTAATACAATAAAAATATATTAATGTTAAAACACACTTTTTAAAAAGATACTATAAAATTTAAAAAAATGAAATGTTTGAAGAAAATAAACTTTGAAAAAATTAGGATTTAAAGAAATAATATAATTATTTTATTAATTAAAGTATTAAGTTATACTAAATTTTAGTTATCTTATTAAAAAATCATTATCATCTGCTAATACACTCTCAATTAATGTTTGGATAAAAATCTTGTTCACCATCATTCCAAATCAATATCATCACATGAATCGTAAAGCATAAATCTTCGTTAGTATTTAATTATTTATATACACTACAAGAAAAATGTGCAATAGAGGCAACACTTTTAGCGGCAACAACCGGCGCCTCCGAGCAGGTTAGCAATAGCGACAACAAGGGCCGCTAAAGGTGAAAAAAGGGCGGCTTTTACCATTTCCCTCCCGATCGGCCTGCATCCCACTCTCACCCTCCTTGTCGATCTTGAACCCTCCAGCTCTAGACTACAGCTCGGAGGCGTTGGTGGTGTCTCCAGGGCTATCAGATCTTCCTCCAAAAAACCGCAGGAGCCGCTTCGCCGGGCGATCGCGGATTGTCTATCGTCTTCTCTTTTGTCCGCTGGAAGCTCATCGGCCATTGTATCAGAAGCTTCCAGGACTCTTCGGGTATTAACGACGTTAATTTTCGATTTATGTATTTAGATCCCGTAGTTTTTTTAGTTCTCGAATCTAGGGTTAGATAGTGGCTGCGTGTGATTTGGGGTTAATTTGGATTGTAGAGGGTTTATACATTGATCTATACATTATTGTGCATAAATTTGAAATTGGGACTTCGGGTATATGTAGATTTTAGATTTTTATGGTTGGGAACTGAGGAATTATATTGTTTGAGCAGCTAGAGTGAATTGTAGTTGTTATATCAAGCATACGACACTTAATTGTGAAAATTAGAGGTCTGTTTGGATGCTTTTGAGTTTTGCTTGATCTGAGAGAATGTTTTGGGTTAAAGTCAAGGAAATTAATTGCAGGTTTAGTCATAAATGTATCTAATCTAATTTGTTTTTTAGTTTATGTACTGTTGAGTCTACTGAGTATCTGTATCAATGCACTAACTGTGATCACCCGATGCTTTTGGGTTGATGAACTTATGAATACAACGATTTAAGAAGTCAGCAAGTTTTGGGTTGTGAATTGTAGTTGTTATATCAAGCATACGACACTTAATTGGGAAATTACTTGAAGGGATGCTTTGATTAAAGCTGGTGCAATTGCTGCTGTATTATATGAAGTGTCTAATACACTTACTAAGGCTGCTGGTACACAGGTCAATATTCATTTTATGGTGTCTGAATTTCAACAAAATTACCATATTTGATTATATTCAGTTATTTATTTATAATGTGGATTATATTATATCTTCCTGATAGGCCCATGCTGATAATGATGTTAAAAGACCTGAATTCTATGATTTTAACATTCTTCCCCTTGATCAAGGAGGTGTTCATCAAGCGATAATGCAACTCCCTGAGGTCTGATGTTAAAAGATCCAACTTCTATGGTTTTTGTAAAAGTCAAACGGGACGGGTCGGGTCGGGTCAGCTTGACATGAAACACATCTTGTCCAAACTTGTTTGATTATCTATAAATAGTGCTAGGATAGGATTTGGTGCTGTTCGAAATGTTCAGGGTATACCTTTCATTGAAGAATTCACAAATCATGCACCTCATTTTGACTTGTTTGACTGGCTCCAGCATTTTTTTCGGTTTCAGGTAGAACACCATTCAGTTTTTATCATTTCTTTTAAGAAAAACATCACTTTCTGATAACAATTAATAGTATCATTTAATTTCAGAAGGAAATGTTGCTAATGAAAGGGAGCATTTGATTCTAGTTATTGCTAATATCCATATCAGAAGGAGTAATAAACCAGCAAATACATCTAAGGTGCCCGAAAGCTATAAAATTCTAAATATCTTGCTAATTTTACCAAACACATTTGTTATCCTTTTGAAATAACAGTTAGCCGATGGTGTTTTAGACGAGCTAATGAAGAAATTCTTCAAGAATTATACAAAATGGTGCATGTTCTTGGAGAAGAAGAACAACATAAGGTCAGAGATTCTACTCAATTGTTTTACTGATTTCAGTATCAACTTTATTGGTGGTTTTGCAGGACTTATGAAGAAATGTCCTTGAAAACAAACGCAACACAGATGTTCATTCTAGAAGCCTGAAGAAAGTGAAGGTTATGTTATGGCCAAAACCTTCTTAATGTCCTGTAGTTAGGATAGTCTTTGTTAAACAAGATCTCCATGCATTATTTGGTTTATCTATGTTGTAAAAAAGATTCGAATAGTTAATTTGGTATTTATGTAGTTTCGTATGTTGAATATCAATTATTGAAGCGTAATTTATAATTTCTGCATTTTTAGGAACCAGGTAACGCGAATTTAAAGCTGAATCTAAAAAAAAGGGAAAATAACATTAGTGGCTACAAGAGGGCATTAGAGGCGATTTTGTCGTCGCTAATGGTTCAACCCTATTAGCGGCGACTTTGTAGCGGCGATTTTTGTCCATTAGCGACGTTTTTTAGCAGCGACCTTTTAGCGGCGGGTCGCCGCTAAAGCTATTAGTGGCGATTTTGAGCACTATTAGCGGCGATTTTTGTCGCCGCTAAAGGTCAGTTTTCTTGTAGTGATACTATATTTCTTTATTTAATCCGTGTAATACACGGGGTATTAACCTAAATACATATATAGAAAGGGACTTGCTAACTCACCATGGTAAAAGGTTGTTTAACTTTGTTCAAATTTGACTTTCTTGGAAATAAAAAAAGTTAATGGTAATTGTCTAGTGAAAAGTAAAAGGATTAAAAAATTATACGGATGTTGAAAAGAATGAAAAGCGTGATTATGATCTTAACCACCGTCTTATGAGCATTAATCTTCTTTGTATATACTTTCAAGGGGAAATCTTAAATAAGGTATCAAGGGTAATTACATGCATCAAAATAATATTACCTATCTAAATGAGTTTTTAAGTAATTAATCAATTAAATAAATAATCATGAGAGTATTATTGTAAATATTTAGTCTTATAAACAATAAATGAAATCAGTTTAATATTGTAACTTGTTATATTTAGAAGTCATGTGATGTTAAACATCAACAAGAAGATACGAGCATGCCCATCAGTAGTACTTTAGACAATGACTTGTTTTGTTTATATACTTTTAAATTCACATTAATAAAATGATCTAAAGGACCAAATAGGTTACATGTCAATTCATTATTTATTTAATCGTTATAGTAACAAAATGAGTATTCCAAATCAAATAAACTACTTGGTTTTGTTGTTACAAACGAGGCAGCTGAAAATGATGCCTTACCAAATACAAAGTTCTTGCTTTAAGTATGGCAAATCAATAATCAATCAGTATTAGTAAACACGAATTTGGTCATTCTTAGCAGCAAAAAACATGTAAGTCGATAAGTGATCTTTCTTTATCATGACTATTGAAGTTAAAACACTTTTTATCACTTGCATTCAACAATTATACCATTATTTTCCATATTTTTTCTTTAGAAACTTTTGATCTTCTGATTGACACATATCATGATTTATCAATTTATCAATCATCGTTGGCCAATTTGTTTAGAGTTCATAGATACGCATAAAGTTGTAGTAATTCTATTAATATTTCAGTTTTACTTGTAATTAGTGATCATGTGTGGTTAAAGTAGCTTAGACTGAATAATGAACGAAGCGAGTGGAGACATGAGAGCAGAAGAGGGGATCTCATCAACAAGTTCTTTGCCCACCCCCGATAGAAGAAGCAAGAAAAAGGAAGCACTTAGTGATGATAGTGTTCCATATTACAAGCTTTTCGCATTCGCTGATGCCACCGACTGTGTGCTTATGGTCATTGGAGCGATCACAGCCGTTGGAAGCGGCATCGCCATGCCACTTCAAACGCTGATATTTGGGGAGCTCATTGACACATTTGGAATGAATCAAGATAACAAGAAAATTGTCGATCTAGTCTCAAAGGTATATATAACTGAAACCAGAATCTAATATGTAGTAGTACACACGTTTTCATATATAACTAAAAATTCTTAGTCTCACATATGGAATTCTGGTTTCAAAGGTATATATAACTGAAACCAGAATCCAATATCCAAAAGCTGATTTTTTATATGAAAACGTTTGTTTTTTTTTTTGAACGGCTTGGTACAACGACACCCAAGACGGGATTTCAACCGTCCCCTCGGATTTGACGCTCTGGGGCGTATGCCCGAGCCCACCCCAGGAGGAACCCCACAACTGGGTAAACCCCCTGACCTTGCTTCAGCAAATATGCCTCAGCCCGGATTCGAACCCAAGACCTCCCATAGGGAAGTCAAGGGGGTAACCATTAGGCTAGAAGCCCTTGGTTATATGAAAACGTTTGTTGACTCCTTATTTATAATCCATTGAAAATATATATATATATATATGATGACCCATTGACCAAGAATTTTGAGTTCTATAATTATTTATATATACTTAGTCGATCGATGCTTGAACTCATACATCTCTTGCTTAGGTTTCCCTAAAATATGTGTACTTGGCTCTGGGGACTGGTGTGGCAGCATTTTTCCGTAAGTTTCGTGTACCTCCTGTTAACTTTACAAGTTTCAGTACTGTAATATATACACAATCAATAATTTAACAAAAAAGAGCAATAGAAAACATGCAGGATTATAACTTAAATAATTAACTGGAAAACATAAATTACCAACAATCCAACCATAACAAGAAAAGCTCGCTAGGAAGACCTTACTTTTATTTTATGATGAAAGAGTGGCTATTTAGAGAGAAAACACAGTTTAACTGCCCACTAAACATTATCTAGATTTAAAGATGTAAAAAACACTAGTAGAAATTTAACTTTTAGACACGGTTAAATATGTTTTTAGCCGCGGTTTCCCACCGCGTCTAAAAATACCGATGTAAAAAATCAAAAACATCTTTAGTCGTGGTTTGGTTAGATTTCAGAATTCCAGTGATTTTAGTATCTTTAGTCGTGATTTTGACATCCAAGTTTTTGTCGCGGTTATAGACATTTTTAGACGCGGTTTTGTATTTGTTTGGGGCTTTATTTTTAGTTGCGTTTGGATCTTTAGTCACGGTTTAAGAACAATTTTGTCACATATTAGACGCGATTTCCATCTATTTTTAGTCACAGGTTTATTTTTATTTATTTTTTAAAATGTTTCATTTAAACAATTATAGACCTGGTTATATTTACTGCTCATCATGATAATCACTCCAATAAAATCTTGCTGAACACAGTAAGCTGGACAAATTTAATTTTCTTTGCATTACTACCATAACCAAGAATTCAACCCATTCTTAATAAATTACAACCAAATAATAAAATATCAAAATATCATTTGCTGGATCCGGACGCGTCATTGGAGCCGTGAAAGACATCCATTTAATTTTAATTATTGTTTAGTCTTTTAATTTTATCTTTAGTTTATTGTTTTATCTTGTCCTACTTTTTGGGAAGTTTGTTATTTTGAATTTTAGTCCTTTAGAACTTTATTTATGTTTGAGATCTAGTTTAATAAAAGTTCAGTTGATTTCTTTTTTTTTCAAAGATTCTTGCTTCGTATTCCTTTGTTTGTTCCGTATCAACTGTTATCGCAAGTCAGATTGCATCACTTAGGTATGAATGCTCCTACTTGGTTACTGTCTAAAAACTCTCTTAAAATGTTTTGCATTAACATGAAAGAAGCTAGCTTTCTCCGCAAGCTTTATAACTGATCAATTCTGCCCAAAATCTGAGACTGAACATAACAGCCACATGCTCTCTTGAGCTACCATTGGAGTCGCACGATATGATTTATGGCAAAAAAACATGGGCTGCAACTTGCTGCAGCTAGGAGTGTTCAACAAATCGAATTTCGAATAATTTAAAATTTTGAAACTTAAAATAGGATTCGTATTTGATTTGAATTTGAAATAAATTTGAATAAAAATTCGAATTCAAAATTCTAGTTCAATATAAAATTCAAAATTCGATTCTATTTCAATTCAAAATTCAAATTTGAGTTGATTCGGGTAGAATTTACCTAAATAATTTGATTCAAAACTTATTATCAGACTTTGAATTGAAGCAAATTCAAATGTCAAAATTCGAACCAAATTTTGAATTAGTGGTTCTCGAGTCAAAATCGAATCGAATTTCTATTTTTTTCGTGCCCCATTTGAAGACTGAACACCCCTAACTACACCTTTGAAACACCCGGGGAAAGAAACTTGAAATAGCAGTAACTTGTGTTTGATTTTTTATATCTTGGACATCCCTGTACGTAACATCATAAAGTTGTTTAATTTGGCATCAGGCTACCTGTTAAGTAGTGCACCATAACCTGTTAGATGTATCTTTCACATACCTTAGCACTCATATGATGGCATGTAAGTACCCTAACAGGCTTTGCGTAATAGGTTGTCTAGGGTTTTGTACGATCGAATTATTCATCTAGGCTATTATATCTTGACATATAATTCTTGCACCCGGATTCAACGTTGCAATTCGGATTATTAATACGGGTTTCTCAAGTGACATCCAACACATCTACTTCCACTATTAATGCCTTATTGCTTCAAAATTCCACTAGGGATCCAGATGGACTGCCTTATACGAGTTACCCTATTCATGTAACTTACTACAGTATTTAGATATATAGCCTTTCTTTCCTCAATTCTAACAATTAAACATGATCCTTTCACAATGTTGTACATATTGGCCTCCGGTTTGTATAACAAACAAACAATGCCCAGTATATTCTCACTGTTCAGTAGGGTCTGGAGGTAGGATAGACACAAACTTTACTCATATCCTAGTTGAAATAAAGAGGCTGCTCCGAAGGAATCCCCGGCTCAAAGTTGTCGTTTGAAGTTAGTCATCCCAATACTTTTAACATTATCTTCGCTAATTAAGTAAAACGAGCAAATGTCACCCACGCGTTGCTGCGGGGTAGTACGATTAAAGCCCGCTTGCTATATTGTGACGATACGATTAAAACAAATATAAGAAGACACATCGGATCAATTTTGAAGATTGAAACTCTAATAGAAATAGCATTATGTTCAATTCTGGAGATTAAAACTCTAATAGAAATAGCATTATGTCTCAATTTTAAAATGTCATTTTCTGAAAAATATCCAAACAAAATTTAAGTATAATTTTACCCATTCTTCATTGTAGTGGTGTCTCGAATTTATAATATCGAATGAAAATATATTATATTTGACGGAACTCGTTTCAGCTTTATTTTACCCGAGTCATATCTGGATAAAAAAATGTCTATAAAAACAGATAAAATGAAAATTATCGTGTCAAATTGAAGAAACGTGCCAAATAAAGTGCACAAAATAAGCTTTGAAAGAGCTACCAGAATGTATGGAACACATATCTCATAAGCACCATAGTTGCTGACACTGCATCTCATTCCTCTCTTTTCATCTCCAAGAACTCCTACTCGAGCAGTAACAGCGGGTAGGGAAAGAGCGCTTACTTTTACACCGACTAGGAGAAGAGTAAGGGCTGACTAAGGCGATGGGGCATATCCGATCTTCCAATCGTTGATCTAGTTGAAAATGAGCAAATGACATTTCTCTGTAAATAAGGAACGAACTTCATATATCCCTTTTCCACTCAATCCAGAAACAAGATCGGACGTTATTCCGGTTCGTCTCCATTTTAGTGAAACTCTTCCTCAAGCAAGGCAGCCGATAAGTCATCGAAGGCTTTGTGTGAATAATGTAATGAAACTGCCTTTTATTTTCTTGATTCGGATCGGATTTATGTTGGTTTCATTGGGGGGATCGCGTAGTTTGTTACGTCAGCTCCAAAAGGATAAGTCTGAAGGAGTCGTCATTTAGGAGGGCTGTGTCATTTACAAGCCCGGCGTATTTCGGATGCTTGTAACCTATTTTGTTCGTCAATTTTGTATTCAATTATATATATATATATATATATATATATATATAGTATTATGCCTAGTTTAGTTGAAATAGATTCTAATATTTCATATTTGTTGTTCGTTTGTTGTTGTTATTCACTTATACATTGTTGCTATTTGGTCATTATGTATTGTTATATTGGTAAGAGTCTTGATTTTCTCAACATTTTCTTATGTTGATATTCAATCTATTTTAATTATGTTATGTTAGATCGATTTCCTTAATTATCCAGATCAAAGATGAATCTGGTTTGTGTTTGTAATTCAGAGAAATAGAGCCACAAAGGTTGAGTTAAATGAAATGCGAGAAAAAAAGTGCCATGGTATAGATTTGAAAGATTTGAACTTGGGTTTGGGCTATACATGGGGCAAGTGTTAACCGGCAAGGTAAATCTATTTTATAATTCTCATTAGGGGTATTCAGAAAAACCGAAAATCGTTTAAAACCGATAACCGAACCGTATCGGTAACCGAAAAAACCAAATCGAATTCGAAATTCGGATACGGTTAGGTTTTCGGTTCGGTTAACGGTTTTAGATTTTTTTTTGAATTCGGTTTATTCGGTTAACCGATTAAACCTAATTCATAATTAAATTTATTATTTTTATTAATAATATAAGGTTGAATTCGGTTTATTCGGTTTTTAAGCGGTTTATTTGGTTTTTAATCGGGTTATTCGGTTATAACCAAACCGAATTGAATTCGGTCGGATAACCATTTCCTGAATTTGGTTCGGTTAGGGGGCGGATTTTGAAAACCGATTAAATCGAACCGAATAAACCAAACAAATCGTAAACCGAACCGATGAACACCCCTAGTTCTCATGTCATTTTGTTCTAATAATAGAGAAAGAGCGTAAGGGAAAAAAAAAAGAAAAAGAAAAAAGATAAGTAGCGCCAAGAATCGAACTCTCAACCACCCAGTTGAAGCATTGTTGCTCCAACCACTCTAGCTGAAAAGACTTGAGAATGAGAACATTACTATTATATATATCTTAATTAGGATAAGATGTCAAACAACCGACATTTCTAATTAAGATATATATAATAAGGTTAAAATTAATGCAATTTTACTTTGGCCCCTTAAGGTCCACACATATATACCTTATATGTGTACCGTAAATGGGCAGGCCTCTGGTTTGTATATGATTCAAAATTTTCTTTTGTATGATGAACTTATCTTGTACCTATTCGTCATAGAACATACAAGCATAACTTACTTTCAAGGAGCTACCACTTGCTATAAAGCTTTTGATTCATAGGTGTTTCCAAGTCATCACCACCCGTTAATGCACTTGCTTGCTTATATCTATAGTCCTAGCAATATCTATCTATATGTTTCAATTCCTTGCAGACGTGGTTTGTTGGATGGTTAGTGGGGAGAGGCAGGTTGCACGAATTAGAAGTTTATACTTGAAAACTATATTGAGGCAAGAGGTGGGATACTTTGATCAGGAGGGTAAAAGCGGAGAAATCACGGAATGTATGTCTGGTGATACCGTCATCATTCAAGATGCTATGGGAGAAAAGGTACTTATAACCCAAGTTATAAAATCTAACATCTACAATAGGTAATTAAGAAGTTGATCAAAAACAGGTGGGAAAGTTCATCCAACTGACTTCAACGTTTTTCGGAGGATTTGTTATCGCTTTTTCGCAAGGGTGGCTACTATCCCTTGTGTTACTATCTTCAATTCCTCCGCTAGTGTCGTCGGCAACTTTCATGACCATCCTCATGGCAAAGCTAACATCAAGGGGACAAGCAGCTCATTCTGTTGGAGCATCTATTATTGAACAAACAATTAGCTCGATTAGAACTGTACGTACGTTAGATCGATCAAATTTTCTGATTTACTTGTCAACTTTCTAGCTAGAATCATGATGATTTCTTTGCTACAGGTTGCATCATTCACTAGAGAGAAACAAGCTATTGCCAAGTATGAGGAGTCTCTTGCAAAGGCTTATAGGGATGGTGTCATAGAGGGTCTGGTCTCCGGACTCGGTTCTGGAATATTTATGTTTTGTGTCTTTTGTTGCTACTCATTGACCATATGGTTTGGTGGCAAAATGATTATAGAAAAAGGATACACAGGTGGGCAGGTCATAAACATAATGTTAGCCGTAATGATAAGCTCATTGTAAGTGCATATCATAATAACATTTGGTTGAAATACTTAGTTTTCATAACTAATTTTTTATATTTGAACATCAATCAGTTCTTTGGGGCAGGCTTCACCATGTTTAAGTGCATTTGCCTCTGGAAGAGTTGCAGCTTCCAAACTATTCAAAGTAATAAATAGACAGTCAAAAATAGATCCTTGTGACCCGAGTGGTCTGAAACCGGACGACATTCGTGGGGATATTGAGATAAGGGAAGTTAGCTTTAGCTATCCATCTAGACCAGAAGACAAGATCTTTAACCATTTTTCTCTTGTGATACCAAGCGGCACGACAACTGCTTTAGTTGGAGACAGCGGAAGTGGGAAATCAAGTGTTATTAGCCTCATACAACGGTTTTATGACCCCGAAAGAGGAGAAGTTTGCATTGACGACATCAATATTAAAAACTACCAACTCAAATGGCTTAGAGGCAAGATTGGTCTTGTCTGCCAGGAACCTGTTTTGTTTAATTCTAGTATTAAGGATAACATTGCTTACGGGAAGGATGGTGCAACACTTGATGAAATCAAAGCCGCTGCCGAGCTCGCTAATGCTGCCAGATTTATTGACAAATTCACCAAGGTTTAAGTTCATAGTCATTTGCATATATTATATTTCATTCATCAGACGTCCTATTTGCGGTGCACGCATATAATGTATATATGTGTGAGTCCTTAAGGGGCAAAAGTAAAAGTGCACTAATTTTAAAGTTATTTTAATTATTTTGTGAAAATAACGTTAAAATCATTGGGATGATCAACTTCAAACGATAACTTTGAGCCGGGGACTCTTTTGGAGCAGCCTCTCTATCCCAATTGGGATAGGGGTAAGGTTTGTATATATCATTTTCCCTCAGACCTTACTGAAAAGTGAGAATATACTGGGTAAGGTTGTTGTTGTATATATATGTCATTCATCATATACCATTATTAAGGCATACTACTAGTTTTGCTAAATGATAATCAACTTTGTGTTAGTTGTTGGATCATGAGTATTCATGTGTCAGAAGAAGAAACGTTCAGAACATTAAGCTAATGTGAATGAAGAATTTATGAGAAGAAAATTGTCACTAAAACGAACTTTAAAACTTAGAGTCAATCGGGCATATACTTGCTAGTGTTTTGTAAGAATGCTTTTTTTTTTTTTTTGAATTCATAAACTTGATTGACCCATTCTCTACACATTTTTAGATGAAATAACTTTCATGTTAAGGAAACTTCTAATTCCCTGAAACTCGATACCCATCATCAAAATGTTATAATGTATTATCAAGACAGAATGTTGTATGAGTGTGAACACTTAGAATGACACTCATCAATAGGTTATGCTTACAAGCTAACATATGCGAAATATCTTTTAGTAGGATCTCACAAACACTTAGATAAATGCAATCACAAAAAAATTCCTTCAATATTAAAGAATAATTCTCTCAAATATTGCAAAGTAACAAAACTCGAACAATCCACACCAAATTGTTTTAAATTGGGCTTCAACAGTGTCATCAAAATTTCATGAGGGTCGGTGTCAAAATTTCTTGGTGGTCGGTTAAGAACGGATCGTATATAGAACACCTTAAAATAAAAGTTCATGCATGGGGGTCGGTCCACCCCATAAAAAGGGTTAGGTCCACCACTGCACACAGGGGCGTGACCACCCTGTGGTGACAAATCCGTGACCACCTTCACGGCGTGGAGGAAGGAAGGGAAAAAGGAGGGGGTGATGGGGCCTTGATAAGGGGTGATAATAACACATGTGGATGATAACACATGTGGTGATGACATGGAGTGATGAGGGGGTGATGATGTTAGCTGTTTATGTGACGCATGCGTGGCACCTACGTGGAGTGATGGGTATGTGATTACTACACATAGCCTTAGCATGTTGTAATGTGCTAGCTTTTGTTCTTCATTAGTTTATTCCAGATAAACTCATATTATACACTATTTTTTTTTTCTTTTTTTTAATTATAATGGGGAAAAAATGCTTATAGGGCCTAGATACGATGGTTGGTGATCATGGAAGTCAAATGTCCGGAGGACAGAAGCAGAGAATTGCAATAGCAAGGGCAATATTGAAAAACCCAAGGATTTTACTACTTGATGAAGCTACAAGTGCACTTGACGCAGAATCAGAAAGGGTTGTTCAAGAGGCACTTAATAAAATAATGGTTAACCGAACTACTGTAATTGTAGCCCATCGCTTGACTACCATAAAGGAATGTGATGCAATCGTTGTTATTAACCATGGTAGAATCATAGAGAAAGGTGGTTTATTATCTACCCTTTATTTTTACGTATATTAATCTTATCTTATCTTACTACTATAATAAACATTAAACAAAGATCAATTTTACAACATGTCAATTTGTTAGACTATCATTGGCATGTGTCACTTCTATATATTTTCAATAAATTAATTTTCTTTTTTATTTAATGATAATAAATTCTCTATTTTATAAAATAATTATTAATTTAATGACTAATACTATTATATATCTTTTCATATTAAAAACACAATTCAAGAAAAGTTTCTAAAATATAAAATTTTTTTAAAAATCAAATTTTAAAAAACAGAAAACATCTTAAACCTATACTTTTAGAAAAAAATATATATAAATTTTATAAAAAACAATAAGTTTTCTTAAAAGGCAAATTTTATTTAAAATAAGTTTCTCACAGAGTGTATAATGTTTTAATACCTGTGAAACACACGGGATTTAACCTAGTTAGATTAACAAGTCGTAGCCACAACAATCAATCAAATATCTAATCTAATGCTTGTTTTGTTATGGTTCCAAGGTTCACATTTTGAATTACTACAAGACCCTGGAGGTGCATACTACCAACTTATACGATTTCAGCTCACCACACACACAGAAAGCCAACAAGGTGATGATAAGGATTTGGAGACTAGTACTGATTGCAATTCTGTTTTAAGTCAAGAATCATCAGCATCTTATATTGCCAACCGGAGTATCCGTGGTGATGGACATTCACAAGAAGATTCATACTCGGCTTCAAAAGCCTCGCTCGTTCGATTGGCCGCTTTGAACAAGCCCGAAATCGTAGTGATACTACTCGGCTGTTTAGCTGCTGTGATTAATGGTATCATCCTACCAATATACGGTTATCTTCTTTCGAGCGTTATAAAGACTTTCTTTGAGCCGGCTCATGATCTACATAAGCATTCTGAGTTTTGGGCATTGATGGTCTTTGTACTTGGTTTGGGAAGTTTAATAGCAACACCGTTTCGAACCTACTTTTTTGGTGTGGCTGGGTGTCAACTTATAAGGCGAATCCGGTTAAAATGCTTTGAGAAAATGGTTCAGATGGAGATAAGTTGGTTCGACAAGACACAAAATTCAAGTGGTATAATTAGTGCAAAGTTGTCTGTAGATGCAGCATCTTTGAGAGGTATAGTAGGGGACACTCTTTCTCTACTTGTTCAGAACTCGGCTACAACGTTTTCGGGTTTAATCATCGGATTCATGGGATGTTGGCAATTGGCTTTGATAATTGCATTGTTGATACCATTGATAGGACTTAATGGGTATCTTCAGATGAGATTTGTTAATGGATTTGGTGCAGATACAAAGGTCAGCAACATATGAGAACTAGTTTTGTAACCGTCCGATGGCCTGGTATAATGGTATAATATAATCAGTTTAGTAAAATTCATTATGCTAAAAGTAATAATTGTTTAACTGGAATAAATAGGATATTAGAGAAGTCAGGATAAACTGTTTTTCATAACTACCTTCAACATTGAATTTACATGGATGAGATTTATTCTCAACCATTTTAAACAGCCCAGATCTTCTCTTAAGGCAGTTGAATTAATTGGAAACCATATATGTAGGGTACAATGGTATAATCGAATCAATTTAGTAAAATTCCTTATACAAAAAATAATAATTGTTTAAATAGGATAAATGGGATATATAGTGGAAAAGGGAGGATAAATTGTTTTCATAACTGCATCCAAGATTGAATTTACACGGATGAAATTTTATTCTCAGCCATTTTAAACGGCCAAGATATTCTCTCAAGTTAGTTAAGTTAACCGGGAACCATATATATACAATTATGCCTAATTATTAGCAAAAACAACCTCAACTTAATAATCATTAAAAATTTACATAAATAAAAAATGATGAAACAAAATTTTTATATATATGATTGCAGAGATTATATGAAGATGCAAGTGAAATTGCTAGTGATGCAGTAGGAAGCATAAGAACAGTTGCTTCCTTTTGTGCAGAAGATAAGGTGATGGAGTTATATGAAAAGAAATGCGAAGGCCCTCGAAAAGTAGGAGTGAAGCAAGCGTTAATTAGCGGTGCTGCTTTTGGGTCCTCATTATTTATGTTATTTGTAGTATATGCAACCAGCTTTTATGTTGGTGCTCGTTTTGTTGCAGCAGGCATAACTTCATTCCCTAAAGTTTTCCAGGTATTGAAACAACTTATGTTTATATTATTTAGAAAAAATGTTGTAAAAACACAATCAACTTTTCATTTTGTTTTAATTAAATCATTAGAACTTTGTTTTGTTTCAATATGGTAACTTAAGTTTGATTTATGTTTTAATACTATATAAAAAACGTAGATTGCAGGTAATTTTGCTCCGTTTAGGTTTTATAAGTGAATATTTAGATGAATTTAGTATATGTTTGAAAAATTTAGGCATGTTATAGATCCATTTGGGTGTTTTGTTATTTTTTGTAATCAACTAAATATTTACAATTTTTTGAAAATTTTCAATATTTTTTTATTTTTTTTATTTTGGCAATTTTTTAAAAAAAATTGAGATTTTCTTCAAAATCCATGTTATTTTCATGTCATCATACAATAAAAATAAAAATAAAAAAATTATGATTACATGTTAATATATATGTCACATATGTAAGATTGAAACATAAAAATTAATTTAAGTTATCAAATTGGAACAAAACAAAGTTTGAGTGACTTGATTGAAACAAAATTAAAACTTAGTTATGTCTACAAAATAACCCCATATATTTATATTGAATAATAAGTCTACTAATACATCATCTCCTTATATGAAGGTGTTTTTAGGCTTGAGTTTGGCAGCAATAAGTGTTTCTCAATCAGGATCCTTTGTACCAGACTCTAGAAAAGCCAAGAATGCTGTTTCCTCGGTTTTTAGTATTCTTGATCAGAAATCCAAAATAAACTATACCGACCAATCGGGAACCATTTTGGAACACTTGAGGGGGGATATCGAGTTTAGTCATGTTAACTTCAGTTATCCTTGTAGACCTAGCATTCCAATCTTCAGGGACCTATGTATGGATATTCTTTCAGGCCAGGTAATGTTTCAACCTATTTCTTAGAAAAATTGTGATAATCCACAGAGCTAACAGTGTGGATGTGGTGGATATTAAGATGGTAGCTCTTGTTGGAGAAAGCGGAAGTGGAAAATCAACCGCAGTTTCTTTGCTTCAACGGTTCTACGATGTTGATTCAGGGAGTATAATGATTGATGGAGTCGATATTCGAAAGCTAAACGTGAAGTGGCTAAGGCAACAGATGGGAGTAGTGAGCCAGGAGCCAGTATTGTTTGATGACACAATCAGAGCCAACATTGCATATGGGAAGGAAGGTGATATCACAGAGGCACAAGTCTTGGAAGCATCAGAACTAGCAAATGCACATAAATTCATCAGTGCCCTACACCAGGTATTATAATTAATTCATGTTGGATAAATTCGTCACTAATTGCTTGTAAATCGATCGGATCGTGTATGAAATCACTATACGAAATCAATATTTCTAACCTTTCGAGTTCAAAAACTTGATTTTGAGATACCCAATAGAGAGAAATTTCTGATATACGAATAATTGATGCTTGCTTATGCGAACTCATTTTCTTGTTAAATACCAACCAACCGCATGGCGGTTATTAGCTGTTGGTTTTGGCAGGTAAATACAGCAGGTCAAATCTCGGGTTAAGGTAATTCCAAACATAATAAATAAGTAATTTTTGTTTAGGGTTCGGGTCGTTGCCCCGAACGCCACCAGGGGCTCTGCCTCTGGACCCCACTAGAGATGCTGCCCCTATGACCCCGCAAGGGGCCAGGCGTGGGCCACTTGACCTCCGTGCTTGGTTCGAGCTCAGACAATATTAAACGAGTGTTTACTCTGCACTTCCAACTCTTTAGTATCCATTTACATCCAATTACACTGAAATATACAACAATTCACACACTAAGATAAACTAACCACTAAATATATATAGACTTGACCATTACATCATGATTGTGTGTTATTGATCAGGGTTATGGAACTAGTGTTGGGGATAAAGGGATCCAGTTGTCAGGAGGACAAAAGCAAAGAGTGGCAATAGCAAGAGTAATTCTAAAGGCTCCAAAGATATTGCTATTAGATGAGGCAACTAGCGCATTAGATGCCGAATCTGAGAGAGTGGTGCAAGATGCACTTGACCGAGTTATGGAACATAAAACAACGCTAGTGGTGGCTCACAGGCTGTCTACAATTAAGAGAGCAGATGTTATCATGGTCATAAAAAATGGAGTGGTTGTAGAGAAAGGGAAACATGAGACGCTTATTAATATTAAGGATGGCATTTATGCCTCTTTAGTTGCTTTACATGCTATCACTTGTGTTACCTAAGGTTACGTACATCTATTGTTGCACATTAATTTCCATTCAAGTGTCTTTCATTTTGAATTAAGACAACCCATTGTAATAATATGTAGCAACCATGCTATTTGTAACCTTTAGGGTTATTATTAAATTAAAGTTATAATAAAATTGTGCCAAAGTTGCTATAAACAAAATTTATGCAATATTTTAAATTTGTAGTTAATAAAAATATACTTAAAAGGATAAATATGTATGTATCTATGTATGCATGTATCGATGTATTTATGTACGTATGTATGTACATACGTAGAGACACACACATGTGCGTACGTACGTGTGTGTATACATATTGAGTTGTAATTATATCTAATTATATTGAATACTTACCAATTACGTGTTATTAAAATTAAATTTATACTTAAGTTGAATAAATTAAACATATTCTTTTACAAACTTGTTGTATGTGGATATATACACACACATGACACATGTATATAAGTAATAAAAGAAAACCATTACAATTACATTATTATACAAAAACTTGTTGCATACATATGTATGCGTATAAAAATGTGTATGAATACTTAAAATTATATGAAAATTTATTATATATACACACACACTAATAAGTTTGATTTTTAATAAACAATTAGTTAACTTAATTAAGGCTTTACAAAGTTTATTAAATTTCTAAAACTTTTAATAATTTCAATTTTTCTACATAAAATAATAAGTAAGGATAGAGGAAGGGCTAAAACCATAATTATCTAAAACCATATTAGTTTTAGGAAAGTTAATATTTCAAATGAATAAACACAGAAACATCTGAATACCACCATGTACTTAGAACTTGTATAGACATCATAACTTCTCTTTATTAGTATATCTGTAAATAATATACTTTTGGTCATATTTTGGGTTTATGGAATTTAAAACGTTTATTTGGGAGACACAAAAAATTTGGAGAAGTCGTAGTTTGAAATATAACTAGGTGTGTCCAACGACTTATTCGGATCAAAACATGCAAAACAACATATATGGGAATTGTTGGTACTTGGTAGTATATGATTCTATCTCTAAATATCAGCAAAGGCATAGGTCATGTTTTATCGAAGAGGTAGTGGGTTGGCGGTTGAGGTCGACTCTATGTATGTTAAATACATAAACTTCCTTCGTCTTCTCGGCCATCTCACGGGCGTGGCCGGTTAAGTGATTAGATGTAGTCCACAAAAATTTCATGTCATTGTTGTATTTTTTTTCTCCTATAATTCAACAAATTTTTGTAACGACTCCGAGATGGTCTCCAACATGTCTTTGTAGTCATTGAAGACAGCTTGTGGTCGTTTTTTTCTTTATTGTTTCAACCGGGCGGAAGTTGTGGAAAGGGTGGGGGCATGTCCATCTCAATTTCTTCATCCGACTCGTTTAAATCAATGAAATATCGACCGATGGAGTCGGATTGAGTGGTCGTGTACTTGCCGGATGACGACGACGTCTTCGTTCGTTTCAAATTTTGTAACTTCGAGACGGGAAGTCATTTTGTTGATTGTTCATAACTTGTCACGCCTCGATATGAGACAATGGCACGTTTTCTCTAGCATAGGTCATCAAGGCCTCGTTCATGATCATCTCGTCATTCGCACAACTTTTCCGGTTGTAGTGGTGTTGCATCCATAATCCGTTAAATTTCGAGACTTTACGTTGTAAGTCGTGTCATTTTCAGGAAATCATGTCGTTGGTTCAGTAGGAGTCACGACCCATTACTGCAAAAAACTGAGCTCTAACAAGTTTCCTAAATTCTGCACTCGTTTGGTTGTTGCCACCAAACGGCTCTTCAGAAACATCAATGTAGGCACAAGCTAGTGCCACCTTCTCAACTTCTATCCATCACGTGATGGTCGGTTTGGTTTTTTCGGCACATCCTTTCTTATACGTGTTCGCCATGATGTAGCCGGTTGAGGGTCGAGTTGTGTTTCTGACACCACTTCGGTGTGGGGTTTGGGTTGGGTTTCGTAAACATTTCTCGAACGTGGGTGATGATTGGTTGAAAAACGGTTGTTTTGGGTACCAATTTGCAAATGTTAGAAATCGGTTTGGGTTGTTTATATCGGCTTGAGGACGATAACAATTCATAAACTAGTTAAAAACGAATTGTTTGAATCCATGGTTTATAAAAAAATTTAGAGATTTGACAATTTGAAATTTTTGGAGAGTTAGAAATTTTTTGGAGAGGGTAAATATTTTTTAGTGGGGTTGAGTGGTTTATATAGGTAAAAAAAATTTGGGCCAAAGGTACAATTCAAATTCAAAACAGTAAGTTTGATTTTTTTTTATTTCTTCCAACGGTCAACCACCCATTGTCACACCCCAACCAACGGCGACATACGTTGGGATGCGAATTTGATTGTTCAAAAGCTCATTGTGCTATGTTAAAGTTTAAATAGTTCACAATCCATATTAATTCAAATGCAAAACATTCATTCAACCAAGATAAAATATTCAAATTATAATCATACAAAGAACTAAATAAACATTTGATTTTTAAATTAAACTAGGTCCAATGCTAATTCTTCACCCTTGTTTCTTCATCTTATCCTGTTACATATGTAGCATAAATGTCAACTATTTGCATAGTTGGTGAGCAATTCTATAGTTTAACACAAGACTTAAAAAGGATGCAAAACTATTAAACTAAATAGAACTAGATCTAAAGCTTATGTAAATTGCAAGTAACACAAAGCAAGAATCCGAACAATGATATTACAAAGATTAAATCAATGTAAATCATAATGTTTATGTACGTGTACCTTTCACCTTTTTATCACAAGACATAAGTCATTGTAAAGAATGTAGCTACATTCTTAGGCTACTAGATACTAGTATATGTTTGATGTATGAAACGTCGTCTAACTTAATTCCCACATAGCAATTAGCACTTAAGTTCACATAGCATCTAAATCATGTCTACTAAGCTTAAAAGTTTGCATCATGTATATGTTTTGACTCTAAGAATTCGTTTGTGTATATAACATATGTAACATCCCAAAAGTTTACTAAAGTAAAAAGGGAGTAAGAATTAACTCACCTGTATTGAGTTTGTTTGTTGTCCAAATGTCTCTTGTGTTTGAATGAGGAAAAACTAGCAATATTTCCCTAAATGTTTATGTAAAGTATATGTCTTAGTCTAAGTTCAAGTTTTTGCCTAAGGTTCAAGTGTTTTGTCTTAGATCTATGGCTCATATGGAATCTCTAATGTCCTACACTGATAATGTGTACTAGACTTAAAATAATAGTTTTAGGAATATTTAATTATTAGTTATAATTAAATATTCTCAATTGTATAATAAATAAATTGAAACATTTGGTATTTCATTTATTTATTATATACTCTAAGAATATGAATTTGTGCCCCAAATGTGAATGGTTTAATTGTTATAAATTATATAGAATAATTACATTAATCTTTATAATACTTGTTGTTTTGAAAGTTTTGATTTTTAAAATAATCTGTTGAGTAAAGCTTTTAACAATTATATATATATTTTAAGAATTTATTAAAGATCATAATATTTTATAAATGATTTAGAAATTAAATCTTATTTAAAATAATTAAATTTTTGATTCAAACACTTTGTTTATGGTTATAATAATTAAAACAGTTTTGAATTAATGTTAAAATTTATTGAGAATATGTGCTTTATGTTTTAGAAATTTTACCAGATTTTTTATAAAAAAAAAAGCCATCAAAATGACCTAAAATGAACAAAACAATACTTGTTGTTTAGAAAGTTTTGATTTTTAAAATAATCTGTTGAGTAAAGCTTTTAACAATTATATATATATATATTTTTTAAGAATTTATTAAAGATCATAATATTTTATAAATGATTTAGAAATTAAATCTTATTTAAAATAATTAAATTTTTGATTCAAACACTTTGTTTATGGTTATAATAATTAAAACAGTTTTGAATCCATGTTAAAATTTATTGAGAATATGTGCTTTATGTTTTAGAAATTTTACCAGATTTTTTATAAAAAAAATGCCATCAAAATGACCTAAAATGAACAAAACCGTATATAGATTTAGTGGAACAGCATCAAACCCGAGACCACCAACAGCCGGAGTTGGGATGTTACCACTCGGCTGTGGTGACTTTAATTTCTCTGATATTGAAACCCACTTGAACCCTCCTTTTCGATTAAACCCTAATATGGAACCATTCCAAATTCGTTGGATTCATCGACTGTGAGAGCTCGGGACGATAGGGCTTTTGTTCTTCGCGTTGTTATGAGTATGTGGATGTAAAACTTACCTGGTTTAGACTTGTAATCGATAGGATTTGAGTTTGAGCAGGTCGCGGTCGTTCTTGGGTTCCAATTGCGCTCAAAGGATGTTGTGAGTTCTCTTTTCTTGCCCAGAAAGCTTCGTGAGATCAAAAGGGTTCTAATGGTGTATTTTGATTTGAGTTTTATAATGGTTTTGATCGAATTTGCATACCCATCGCTCGTGGTATCTTTGGGAACGATTTAACGCATTTATTTGATTTGAATTCAATCAATCGGTGATTGATTATCGTTAACTCGTCCGAATACTTTCCAAATCTATCAAGGATGAGCTGTAAGTTAGCTGTAAATGCGTTGATTCGAAATGGGTTGGCAACGGGTCGAATGGAGTATCCATCAGTTTGGTGGGTTAGGAAGAATAAAGAAGAATATGATTTTTGCATCTTTAGCCCTTGAACTTTTAGGTTTATGTTATTCTGATTTTATAATTTCTCCTCTCACAACCTAAGTTTGAAATGCACCATTTCAGTCCCTCTAATCATTTTATGTACAATATATCAAAATTTATAAATGTTTTACAAGTCTTTACGTTTTATAAAAATAAATTTCTTACATTTTATAAAAATTTAATTTATATATTTAATAATGTGTTATTATTATTATTTTAACCCAATATCAAATAATGTTTGGGATGAATATATATGTGTTTAGATATTTAGTGTGTGTATGTATGTATGTATGTATCATTTTATGTCACTTTATAATTTTTAGATGATCATGAAAATCATTATTTTTAGTTCTAACTAGGATTAACGACGGGCGCGTTGCGGCGCGTTAGATTGCTAAACAACAAATGGTAAATAAATCATGTTTAGGAGTTGGTTTACTTTACAATTTACATTCTGTTACCTGCAAAAAAAGGCCACAACGAAGTTTGTCTTGTGGTTGCAATTAAAAAGGAAATTTCAATTCAATTATATGGAAACATAGATCTCATACCATACATATTTATTAATTCATTTGTGGCATCTTCTTGCATGCAGTGGATGTGAAACAATTACAATCAACAATATATATACAATGTTAAGATCACCTACTTGGTTGCTTTCCAAATCCGTTTCGCCACTTTTGAGTAACTTAAAGTGTATATTTGTTTTAACTCCTGCATTTGAAGGTAAAGTGCAAGTACAATTCATATAACAAAATTGATTTAAGTTGGTTAGTTCTGATGGTCTGGCAGCTCACGAAAAATGTATCAGTTGACAATATTAAAATACTTTATTAATTAAAATGGGTACCTGTGTGGCTCGCGAAGCCGTGAGGGTTGTGAAGTGTTAACTTTCTGATTAGCTTCCTGATTCTCTTATAATGAACCTATTGATTACACAAACAGTCGACAACAACACTATTTTTTTTCTATAAACAACATATCTAATGAAGCAGACATTTCCTAATTCCATTTTAGGTTTTTTGGGAGGAGGGATTTTTTTAATACATGGTTTCGTTTTTATCATCCTTTTGGGTTATAGGTATTAAAAGACATCACCATTCTATAAATAGCAAGCTTTAAATTAGTTACTCTGCAAAGTTGGAACTTTTTCTCATCTGGTAGACAAATCTGCCCTTTCCACCCATGCTTCTTTTAAGTAGAAGGTATGAGAGGTACAGTACAAGTATTTGATGCAATTCTGGGTTGTTGGGTGATCCAAGATTATAGCACCTATATATGTTTTAGTTACATTTTTTTTTCTGCAAATCAAGATATTAGGATATAGCATCATATAAAAATCCAACACAAAATTCACATTCAAAAACAAACATCCCTCTATGAAAAGTATTAAAATAATTGCATGGGAGAATGACATAAGACCACACACAAAACAGAGTGCTTTGTTGCCAACATCTGCTCATATAAAACGCCTTGAAAGCACAAAGCTTATACTCCAAGCACACCTATTTATAAGCTGATTATATAGACTCCTTATCATTACCATCATAGCATTAATTAGCATATTATAGATGTGGATTTTGTTTTTTATACACAGCTAAATAAGCACCCTAAATTTCAAATAAAAAGAGGATCCTTAAAAAAAACTTCCAATGAAATAAGCATGATAGACAAAGAAACATACTTGCGTATATAGAATTTAAACGAACCCGGGTGTCAACTAATTAGATCTAAAAATGAAAGATGAACAACAAAATATATCATACTGGACCTAAATCATGCTATTCTGGTTTTGTAGAAACTTTTTCAAAGGTTTGTCATTCATTTTGGGGCATACTGGAAAAGCAAACACCCTACCAAATTGGATTATATGGTGTTATAATACAAACTGGAAAAACACACCCTCTGACAAACATCCCTCTATGAAGTAAAACAACCCTCTTATTCTCCTTTTTGGGGCATACTAAACAAAACATTGACATTAATAGCGCTGGAAGAATTTAATAAAATCATTCATTTTTGCATCATTTTTATGTATATGCATGTATGTAAGGTGACGCATAGTACTTCATTAGTTCATTTACAGATCTAATAAAATAGCATGCATGTTATTTGAGTTTCCAAGCATTAAATAACACTCTACTACAAATCATCAAATAGGATTTTCAATGATTTAGGTTCTGAATCAGAAAAAAGTAAAAAGGGTTAAGATATCTAAAATAATTTATTCTTTTTACAAAATAAATGATCAAATAATTAAAGAGGGGTTTTCACAGATTTAGGTTGTGAGGGACGTGGTTTTGTATTATGCATCAACAGCGAGTAACATTATCAATTTCAACAGACATTAAAAGAATACCCTTAAAATCAAGAAATTTCGACTCAGAAAACGATCAATTAAAGTTTCCAGGCCATCTACAGCTAACGAACATCAAAATCCATAAATGGGTTTGGATATAACAACTGAAATCTAAAATGATACATGATCTTATTGTGCAATTGAAACAAAACAACATACCTGGAGAGGCGTCGATTAAAAAACCCTAAGCCTGCAATACCCATAGAACCCTCAATCGCCAATGAGGGGTTTTCACTTCTCAGTTAGCTTATATTCAGGTTAACAAAGATTTTACGTATGTACAAGATGAGACGAACCAGGAGCCGTGAGTGCGAACGACAAACAAATGACGTACAGAGACGTACCTTAAGCAGTTGACGTCCACTGGTTGTTGATTTCAAGCGGAGAAACTCCAGAAGAAGAAGCAGGGAGACGATGGTGGAGAATACGTTTAGGGTTGCTGATGGTCATGAAGCATATGATAGCTGGTGGTGTGATGTTAGCAGACATGGGCCCTTTTTTATGATTATCGTCTGCAAGGGATGGGGATGGGAAGATGATAGAAAGAATATTGTTTAAACAGTAAATACTATGCAGGAGATGCTGTAATTTCGTGTGTCAAAAACACAAAACCAAAAACTTCTCTATTTTGTGTCCAAAACACAAAAGCAAAAACTTATCTATTTGTTTTCATGACTTTTAATATAATATAGTAATATTTTAACTATTAAGGTTTTTAGAATCTATGTATTTTAATAAAACAAGGTTTTAATTTTCCACGTGTCACTCAATGAACCCAGTTTTGGCTTCAAATTCCCGCTCATATATTCCTCCAATTTTAACACGCGGGTCATGGGTATTTGTTAACCCAGGTATAAAAGCAAATTATAACCCGAATTGTTCCCTTTTCTTTCTTCCACAAAACCCTAACTACGTTTTCTCTCCACCGGTTTTCATCTTCCATCGGCAGCCATGTTCTCCACCGGCTTTCATCTTCCGTCGAGTGTACATCCCATCGTATGTTGTAACCGTCATCACAAATGATCGAAGTTCTCTATAATCGACGTGATAGGTAAGTTTTCCATCCATGATTCATTCTTGCTTTTAATCATGATATATGTAATCAACATATGTGTTGATTCAGTTTTAATGTTTATTTGAAAACAAGAACACAATCAAAAGGTATGGATATCTCTTCGTATCATTTTGTTTCGTTATGTGCATTCGACTAATTTGTGATTTACAACACCCAGAAGCCCTAAATCTTATTTTGAATTAATCTTTTCTCTTTTTTTGGATATTCAACATCGATCTTCAATCTTTATGTGTTTGGTGAGTTAAGATATGTACTTAAAAGTCTATATTATGTTTATATACATTATATTGTTTTCTCTTTATCGATTTCCTCATGAAACATATGGCTATCATACTGCCATTCTTATTTTTAGAGAAGATTTTAAA
Source organism: Mikania micrantha (assembly GCA_009363875.1). NCBI lineage: Eukaryota > Viridiplantae > Streptophyta > Magnoliopsida > Asterales > Asteraceae > Mikania > Mikania micrantha. The sequence goes on along the minus strand of CM018691.1, from coordinate 51,459,613 downwards.
TATACCAGTTGCTTTTTGTCCAAAACAAAGAAAGGGCATAGGAACTTTATATGGAATTGAATTTTAGAATTATCAGAGTCGATGTAATATGTTCTGGTCTGTCTCAATTATAGGTAAATCTTTCTGCCTTCCATGGTATTTACTTTTTAGGTGGTTCATTCAATAAAAGATTGGGGTGTGTTCTTGATGATGTTATTCTGATTAGATTTGTATCTTTGTGACTTTTAGTTGTCAAATTCAGAAAGAAGATAATGCTATTGATAACTTTATAGTTGGTAAAACATGGGTTTTAATCGCATCTTATGCCATTGCCAAAGGAATGGATTTTAGAATATCACTTTTGTTGTGGAATGTGAATTTATAAATTTTAGAGTATGAAGTTTATAAATTGCATTACCTCTGGCCTTATAATTTGCATCATCTTTGGAACTACATATGCATATACCTCATTTATTACACTGCATTTGTTTGCATTATATAATATTTCAGTTATTGGTTTGCATCACAAATTCTAAATGAAGGCTTCAGTAGATAATGATTGATGGCTCTTGCATAGCTCCATATCATAAGGGATGAAAGATTGGTTTGTACTTTGTTTGGTGGTGCTTGTGTAAGAAAAATTGTGCTTATTATGGAATTATCAACAACATTGCAAAAACTAATGGTTGGTTGATGCATCATTAAAATTTTAAGATTTGGATTTGATTTAACATAACAAAACATGTATATGAATCATTTTTTTCCTACAGGTGGGTTCTGTGTCTTAGCGAGCGTTGGTGAATGCACTCGAGAGGGTCATGATTTACATATGGAAATGAAGGAAAGTGATGTTATTAAGCTAGGTGATAAAAAAGTTTGTTCAATGAAGCTTTTATTATTCTATTTTAGATGTTTGACTTTTAACCCTTTTAATTTCGCGTATTTTTTATGCAAATAAATATTTACCAAATTATGAACTTATGTTGTAACTTTACAATTGCGTCTTTTTGTATGTAACAAAATATAGTTTTAGTTATTTATATTTATTACACTTTTCTTAATTTTTACTTGCCTTTATTTCAACCCGTGTTTTACACGGGTTTATAACCTAGTACTACTAATATATATAGTTATGCATATATTAGTTTATAAAATCTGTTTATTTAAACTATGACATATTATTAAGTGTATATGTTTATTAAGTTTATTTCATATGTATATATCAAATACATACAAATATTTCAAAATAAATTCCCCACTTCGCTTTATTAGATTTCAAGCACGATTAAAATCATTCGATTTTTGAAACAAAACCCTAGGGATTACACCCATGACCACCCTCACGCCACAACCCCTCATGCCTCGATCACGCCCCTATGTGGTAGGATGAGAGTGTAACACCCCGACCGATAGCGGAAATATCGGGGCGTCACGAAGTGTAGATTGTTCATAGCATAGGGTATAAAGTTATAAGTGATTCAAAAAATATTACATTTAATTCAAAATTCAAATCCATTCAATACATAGTCAAACCGTTCAAATTTTACATCAATCAATTCAAACATAAAGGACTAATAAATACTAAAAACTAGGTCCAAAACTAGTTTGCATTTCCACCTGAAACATGTTTAAAATCAAGGTCAACTACAAAGAGTTGGTGAGCTTCACAGGTTTAAGTATACACACAAAGATAGTTTGATAAAAGATAAGTTGTCACATGTGATAATAAGCCAATATGAACTAAAGCATGTAACTAAACCATACGTAGATCAAATAATGTTAACAAATGATGTTTGACCAAGCTAGCATTCCTAACAATGCTGAAGTAGTAAACAATCACCGCGGAGGACCGAAGTCAACTCAACCAACAATAGGATAGTCGGTCCAATAGATCTATCATAGTTTACCAAAGATAAGTTGTGATCAATGCAAGCTCAAGCTAAGATCACACCACAATTTAGGTCACAAAGCAAAGTTCACATGTACATAAGTTAAAGATAAGTTTAAAGTTACATGTTTCACCTCAAAAGTTCAAATCAAGTTAAAGAGGGGATATGAAGACTCACTTATTAATGAGTTCGATAAAATTGCAATAAATAATCAAATAGTAGCTCATATTGTCACAACAAGTTCAATATTAACCTAATGAGTTCATCAAGCATAAGTATATATTCTTATGTAGCTGTGACTTCTATGTGACACCTAAAATCTAGATAGATCATAGAGTTTGGTTTTGTTTTGAGACTTTGTTGAATGTTTAGCAATTGCTTTGTTTAATATAAATTTGGTTTTATTGTAAAAGTTTAAATGTAAATTATCAAAGTTGAAATATTTAAAATGTAAACCATTCAAATGTCTTTTTTTTTCCTTATTAAGATTAAAAGAAATGGAAGTTATTAAATAAGCTAGAAATGGTTTTAAAATGTATAAATTAAACAACTAATAATAAGATAGTTATTTTGCATAATAGTTTGTAAATAAGTTTAATAATATTGTTTCTTTTTTTTTAAATAAAAGTTTAAATGTTTGTAAATTATATAAGTGGAAACAAAAGATTAAAAAATGTTTTTGTTTATATATAAAACATTTTATAAAAAATCATTTGTAATCTAAGCTGCAAAACAAAATATGATTTTTTTATAATGATTTTCACAATTGAATATTATTTGTCACATGTTATAATTAATCATAGATATAAGTTATCATAAGTAATCAAAATTATCTACATATATATATATATATATATATATATATCATGTGTATACAATTTTTGTGAAAATAAAATGTTCATGTAAAAGATGATAAACAGTATATATATGTTTTTGTTGTTGTTATTATTAAAACTTTATTTTATTATTATTATTTTCAGAAAAAATAATCTTTTTGGGAAAAGAAAAATTAAAAATAGTTCTATAATAAAAATTTGACCCAAACCCGTCTAGGATGGGGTTCGAACCCAAGACCTAACCCCATATGTCACAAGCTCTAGCCGGTTGATCTATAGCCCTGAGAACAAAAGTGGGTTATTTTAAAATTTTATAATATGAACCTTGTACCCTTTCCCAAATTAATTTCAAAAACACCCGAAACCCTAGTTCTCATATCGTTCGAATTGGCTTGATTCTAAGCTCGATTGTTGAAATAGGTAACGGGCTATTGTTCGTGGCAACAAAACAAACGTAATGGTGTTCAAATTACTGACCTTTGGTTTCAGTTAAGTTAATTTCGATTGATGGTTCAGAGAGGGTCTCGGCCGCGAGGTTTTGGCTTCCAATCGCGATGATTAGCGCTTGTGCGTTACTTCTTGTGTTATATAAAGTTTGGAATAATCTAAATGAACATAATTTGTCAATTTAATTTGGTACTTGTTAACGTTTGATTTGGTTTTTGAACTCACGGTCAAGGTTCCTAGAGAGTCAGAGTGGACCGGTGGGCAATCACCACTAATATTCCCAACCCTCCACCCTTGCCCACCATGCAAACTAGAGCAAAGTCCGGCATATTCAAACCAAAACACAAGGCTAATGTTGCGCATCTTGAAACTCGTGGTCTGTTGCAAGCTTTGTTTTCCACCAAAAATTTCAAATTGGCTTCTACCAATCCCATTTGGATTAACACAATGAAAAAGGATATGGCTGCTTGAAACAAAAATAATACATGGACTTTGGTTCCTTGTCCTTCTAAACACAATGTTGTTGGTTGCAAATGGTTGTATCACACAAAGTTTAATCCCGATGGCTCTATTGAACGTCATAAAGCATGTCTTGTTGCCCAAGGGTCTAGTCAAATCCCGGGGATGGACTTCTCTCACACCTTTAGTCCAATGATTAAAGTCGCAACTTTTCGTGTTGTCCTATCATTAGCAGTAATAAACTCATAGCCACTACATCAGTTGGACGTATCAAATGCGTGCTTACATGGGAACTTATCTGAGACCGTGTTTATGGAACAACCACCGGGATTTTGACCCGAAATTCCCGACTCACGTTTGTCGCCTAAACAAAGCTCTCTATGGCCTCAAACAAGCTCCACTTATAACTACTCGATTTACCTAGGAGGAAACCTTGTCTCATGGAGTGCCAAGAAGCAACCTACCATTTCTCGATCCAATTGTGAGTCCGAATATCGGGCGATGGCGAATACGACGGTGGAAATAATTTGGATCACTCACTTGTTACGCGAACTACATGCCTTGCCTCTATCTCGACCAACTCTTTTATGTGATAATCAAAGTGCCTTGTTCCTCACTCAAAACCCGGTTTCTCACAAAGGTCTAAACATATTGATCTTGATAATCATTTCATTTGAGAACTTGTTGCCTCTCGAAAACTTCACACCAAGTTTATTCCAACCAAGCTACAAGTGCTGGATATTTTTACAAAGAGTCTTCCTCGTCACCAATTCAAGTTCTTTAGAGACAAACTTTAGATTGGACCACCACCTTCCGCTTGAGGGTATATTAGACTAAGCATTCCTTAGTTGTTATTTTGTACTTTTGTTATTGTATAAGGGCTTATTTGTATCTTGTTGATATATAAATACATATCTCTCATATCTCAAATAAAATGAAGATTTACGTTAACACTCACATCCACCCCACATCTTTCACACTCACTATACGCTCCTATAGGTCTATACGAATTGTAAAGGGGTTAATCATTGTTTACCAATAATTGGACTCATATACGATAGGCCTGAATGTGACATATCATTAAGGATATATACGAGATATATACGAGACTAATTATTGTCGTGATATCACATATAACTATACGACTAAAGTTGGCCTACAAATTAGATGCCGCACGCTAACGTACTGACGTAGTCTAGTAGAGAGAGAAAAGCGCGCCAAACTTTAAACCCGAAAGATTCTGAGTCGTCACCGAGAGATAACGATGGTGATGCTTTGCTTCCTGTTGGATTTGCGGACGTTATCGCCTCCTCTACTTCGAGATCTAAAGCAGGTACGAAGCAATTAATTTATGAACATTTATGCTATTCAATGAATCTCCTCTAAACATTAAATTCGATATACAACAATAAAATACACCTCTAAGGACTAATTCGAAGTCGTTTAAGAAGAGTCCAGTGAATCATGTTAGAATTCGTTGTTTCTCAGTCGTTACTTCAACTAGCGAATTTCTACGCAATTTCAAGCCCTGGAGGCCTCAAATCGATCTCCAAATCGAAGTCACTCGCTGATAAGATCGGGCTTTGCTACGTTATCAGGAATCGTATATCGTCTTCTTCCGAGGTACGTGATTCGTACTTTGATATACATGTCTTGCTATTGATACGTTAAATTTCGTTTTACTTGATCGTGTGATGAAGTAAAATCAATGAGATCAAATGTGATGAATGTTCAGACTGAGGCTACTTGAGATTTGAGAATTTTAGAGGCTAGGTCAACTCTGTATGGGTTTAACTTTAAAACGATTGAAATAAATTCAAATTGTAGGCAGAACGGAGTAATATCTCATCTGTTTCATAATAGGTGACCTGTTTGAATTGATAAATTTATTAGGGAAATCATTGACATAGTTTTGAATGATCATATGTAGTTAATTTTCTATTGTAATATATTCTCCCAATGCATGATGAAAATAGGAGGCAGGTGCCACACTGCTACTTGCATCAAATTCACGTAAAGTCAGAGCTAAAATTTTGAATTTGTTGTGTCTCATTTTGCAAAAGGATGTGCTCTTATTTGTTTGTTCTTCTTTATCATGTGCTTGCTTTGTGGTTCATGATTTATAGCAGATGAAGGAAGCATACAGGCCAAGAGGGAATTTTAGTCTCCGTGATTTTCATCATGCTGTTAACAACTTGCCTACCGATGCCTTCCTGCCAGAACTCACTAATAACATAACTATCTCTTGCAGTGGTAATGGGTTTTCGATGCTATCAGATACATATCACTTTCTTTAATACTCTTACAGTATAGTTTTAGTCATTATGATTCTTGTTTCTTTTACTTGTTTGTAACAATTTATTTTTCTTACCACTAGATGCCCACCTTGAAACTGTCCTTAGTGACAAAGTTTTGTACTCATGGGGAGGTGACAACGAAGATGTTGGAAGAAAATTGATTGTTATTAGTTCATGTCTACTGGAAAATCTAGATTCTGTAACAAAGAAGATTTTAGTGGTGAGCAAGTTCAACAACATTTTTTAGTTGTTCTTTTGTTTCATTTACTTGTTAACAACTGTAAATGTTAATGATTTCAAATTTCAATTTCTCAATTGTGTATGTTGAATTACTTTACAGGTTGCAGCAGAAAAATGTGTTTCAGTGGACTTTGTATTGTTGGAGCAAGTATCAAGTGGTGTTTTTAGTGATATTTCAGAAAGTATCAACAGCTTCTCTAAGAATATATGCGATCTTGAGAATTGTTCGTTCCGTAATCGTCTTCCAGGTTGTAATCTGTCTGGTTTAAAAGTTCCATTTAAGAAAATATAACAAACAATTTAATTTTTATAACTGTTAATGTCAAATTTGATGCTTGTATATGGTAAAGAAAAGAAAAATGGACTTTGAAAGAGTATCAAATGAACTTTGAAAGAGTATCACATGAGGATGAAATTGTATATCAAGTGTTTTTACGGTAGACTTATGCAGATGCAAAGGTTTTATGTACACTGGTGAAAGAATGGTTGAATGATTTGAGGGATGAAGCAGAACTACAGGGTCGTCTCAAATTCAAGAGAAACATCCTAGAATCTTTAAACCAAATTTGCTGCAATCTGATTCCATCTTTCAATCCCATCATTGATGAGTTTGAACCCTGCCAGGTAATATATTTTTATGTGATCCAACTTCCAAGACTATGAGAACTCACCTAAGTAGAAAGAACATTGGATTCCGTTAATCTATTTTGTTCCTTTTTTTATTATTTTTTATTTATTTGCCTCAACTTTACTCTAAATAACAAACTACAGTTATTAGGTATGCAGGTGTCATGGCTATCCATTGAACGATCAACATGGAAACAAAATGATGAAGTCCACTTGTCCAGTCACTGGCATTGAGCTTGGAACACTTGATTTGGTTTGCAACTCTCTTAAGGTTGGCAATCAAACAGTGCTACTCATGCCATCCTTTCATTACTATACAAAGTTGAAGCAGGTTATCACACCAATAGACTTTAACGTCATTGAAAGAACCAACTTAGGGTCTTTAAGCGAAGGTAATCCTCATACCCGAACATGAGAACTAATATGTGTTCCAAGATTTGTGTATACTGACAGCTTTAATCCTTGAGAAAGGCTAGTTGGTCAAACCATCAAAGCTTTAGTTTTATGATGCTTTACATATGTTTCTATAATTTTTAGTGTTATTTTTGGATTAATTTCCATGATTTTAGATTATTTATAAGGAGTCTAGTTTCAATCTTTCTTAAACTAAAGATGTTCATGATTAATGTATGCCAGACAATTAGATGATCAAAACTCAGAACATTTGCAATTTTTTCAGCTAATTTCACATGCTTTCATTGTTTACTCCTCTTCACTTGTTGGTCTTGCTTAACAGGGCTGATTGTGGGAACTCCCTTTGTTGTTGTCCCATCTACTTCCAATGAAGTGGATGATACTGACCAGACAGAATTAAACAACCAAGGTCACTGATTGGTTTCCTTTCTGGTTCAATTTTTTTCCTGTTCGTATGTACTATTTGATTCAAACTTCCTGGATTTTTAAATCTAATATAACTGATATTGACAGTGAGTGGATCTTCATGTTCCTATGATTTCACCAGTTTTTTTGGATGCGCTTTTGCAGTCTTTCAAGGGCTTTGCAGTGCCCTACATTCTCTAGACCAGGGCTTGGTTTGCTCATCCAGATGTAATACAGAGACTATGAGAGAGACACCATTTCAGTGTTACTACATACTTCTGCCATCAAATAATGGAGTGATGTTGCTCAGGGTGAGTTATGTTTCCTTGTACCAACGGTTGTGAAATTGGGGGACCATATAATGATAGAAGTGGTTTCATATCATAACTGAACGGATCAACTTGGTTTGATTGGCACATAATTTTTGTTAATCTTTGCTTGAATTTAATAAATAGTTATTGTTATAAGTATGATTAAGAAACCATATTATCAATGTATTAATCTATGTGTCTTGAATAAATAGATTTAAGTGGTTGGAAGCACTAAATACAAACTTTGTCATTTTCGAATCATTTGGATCATTTACTTGCGAATAATTCGATTAAGATTATGGTTTTATACTGACATGTCAAATGCATAAAAGCAATAAGATTAGCTTAACGGAAAAGAAGCCAATGGGTTGAAAGTCATCCTTGATGATATCTTTCTTTATGATTTGTCGTAACATTTATGATTCCTGCAGAGGCTTGCAGGATCAGAAGAAGTGATACCTATTGCTGATGTTAGTCAATCATTTGACTTGATAGATGCTAAGGATATGAGAGAATCTGTAAAAGCCTCTTTACTTGAGGTTGGATCTCTAAGATTTCTAGCTCATACAAAACCAATTATAGGTGGCAATTTTAACCCTTTTACATAGTAATGAGTCAATTTGGGTTATGTCTTATCTATTAGGTCAAATGGCTAGGCTAAAACATTTAACTGAAAATAAAACAAGTCAAATGGATGAGAGGTCAAACTGCGGAAAGTCATTAAATGAATTTAAATGCATAAAAACCACCTGAAATGCTTTATCAAAACAAGTGGAAACAACCATTCTAATTATCTGGTTCTTGTGATTATATTCAACACATTAACTCTTTACAAAACTTTTAAGAAATGAACAAAAATATGTTTGAGAGTCTTGTTTGTTTTGTGTTTTGACCCAACTAAAAGTTGTATCTTTAAATCCTTACCTACACGCCAACCTGTTCACCTAATCGCTACCACACCAAGAATAGAACTTTTAATGATTAATAATAGGTTGAGCAAAGCTTTTTTTATATAAAAATTTTTTAATCCTAAAATAGTAGTACATTTTTTTCTACGTCTGAATTTTAGTTCAGTTTGTTTACTAGAGTACTTCGTATGTGGTCTGTACCTTTGATATGCCATAACACATGCCAATGAGCCATTTTATGTATTCGACTATGTTCCTCAGATTGAAGCAACGGACTACAATCCCATTTCGCATGAAAGGGGATTCCATCAAAAACTAAATGTGCTTGTTAAAGAAAGCTTGCATTTTGGGTATATAGCTTCTCTTTTAGTGTTGCCTTGATAATTCGACTCATTCACTTATAAATGGGCTGATTTGGGTTTTTCTTAATGCCTCAATCGGGTCTAATCTAAAAAGTTGGCCGAATGCCCATAAGCATAACACAATGTCTCTCATCATGTTCTATTTTTAACGTAGACAACCTCCTAAATCGTTTTCTTCAAAAGTTATATTACAAGTTTAGTACCAGTCAACACATGATTTTTTTATAAAAACAAAAGGATGTATAAGAAACTGTTTGTGGGTCAACGTGAACCTGTTTGCTTGGTTACACATCCTGCCCTTCAAAGCTTAGGATCATAAACTCCCTTGGTTTTATATTTTCAGGTCATTACCTACCAAATCAGAAGAGATACCTCCTGAACCAACTTCGACTCAAGTAGATACTTTAAATGGATCTGAAGTGTTAAAGGAATCAACCGGTAGTAAGTTGGCGTTTACAGAGGAAATGCCACCGTTGGATTTGAAATCTGGACAAGATAAAATTACCGCACGTATAACAGAAGAATGGGAGCAATTAATTGTCAATGAAATTCCTGACATCAAACCTCCCACACCATGTGTTTCTAGGCAAAAGTTGGATAATTTGGTCATTTTACCACTTGAGAATAATAAGCCATTGGATGAAACTTCAAGAATACTAGAAAGATTAGAAGTACCAAGAAAGCTAAAAGCTAAAGTAGCTTCACCAGTCATTACTTCAAGCGGTGCTCCTATTGATGCATGCTTGTTAACAAAGAAACCTCTCATCCCATTTCAACCAACTCAAAATTCAGTTATGGGAACAGTTGCAAGCCAGCCAATGAAACCCAACTTCCAAAGATTGAAAAGGAAAAAATAGATAGATGGGTCCCACCAGCTGACATTTTGTGTGCTTCTCTTGCTGCCTTCTTTACAAGTAAGTGGTTTTTCAACTTCCTTTAGTATACTTGCATACATATATCCCTGAATTGGCATAGATTTATTTTTTGTGAACCTGAAATTTAAAAGATTGGAAACTACATTTCTGTATGTTGGAATGTGTGTATGTCATGTTAGCCTATGGAAATATGAGAATCAGGTGATCCGTTTGAAAATTAGTCTAGGTTTTCGATTGCTAAATTGAAAATACTCAGGAGTTAAGTGATAGGATCTTTGAAAAACCTAAGCACATGATTGGTCAATGGTTACCCCCTACTTTCCTGTAGAAGGTCTTGGGTCCGAATTCGGGCCAAAACATATTTGTTGAGGGAAGGTCAGGGGTTTACCCCGTTATGGGGTTCCTCCTGTGGTAGGCTCGGGTGTATGCTCTAAAGCGTCAAATCCAAGAGGGCGTTTAAATTCCATCTTAGGTTATGTGTTTCAAGTCGTTAAAAGTGATATTAGAAACTTAGAGTATTCAAAGTTTTTTCTTTATCCTTGTAATTTAGGTATAAAAACATATTCATTATTAAAATTTGTTAGATAATTGGGAATCTCTCACATACAAGACAATCGAATTTCTTATATTTATTCTTATTCACCTAAGGGGCTTTGTCCTAGCGGTACCTCTTGGCTTTCCAAATGGCAGGTCACGGGTTCAAATCCCTCCCAAGGCGAAATAGGGGTTCTTGATATTAAGTATATCAACCAAGAACTTGATTTCATTAATCTTGAAAAAGGGTTAATATACACATCATAGATCCTATAATTTTGGATCTTTCAACAGAAAAATAGATAAAACAAATGTATCTAAATACTATAAAATACAAGTTTGAATAAGTAAATTAAAGAGATAAAATTAGTTATGTTGACTAAAGTTTGAATCTTTAGAATCGTTAATAGGCCCCCGCAAGATGGACGAACGGGAGAGAAGACCAATCTTGGAGAAGAGTTCAAGGAAGCGAGGTTTGAGCAGCGGTTTAGTTAAAGCGTCGGCTAGCTGATCAGCACCATTGATGTGGGTTACTCGGATAGTGCCATTGTTAACTTTCTCACGTACAAAATGGAAATCCAAAGCAAGATGCTTCATGCGGGAGTGAAAGACTGGATTTGCTGAGTAGTTAGTAGCACTAAGGTTGTCACAGAATATGGTTGGTCTACTGATGGAGTTAATACCCAATTCTGATAATAGTGAGATGATCCATTGTATTTCTGTTGTAGTTGAAGCGATGGCACGAAACTCAGCTTCGGTGGAGGATCGAGCAAGAGTTGGCTGTCGTTTAGATGACCAGGCAATGGGATTTGATCCGAGATATACAATAAATCCAGTGGTGCTGCGGTAGGTGTGCTTATCTCCAGCCCAGTCAGCGTCCGTAAAAGCATGAAGATGTTGAGGAGAGTTGCGACGAAGCAAGAGGCCATGGTGGATTGTGCCATGCAAGTATCGAAGTAATCTTTTAAGGGCGGACCAGTGGATATCAGTGGGTTGGTGCATGAATTGGGACAACTTGTTTACAGCAAAGGTTACATCAGGGTGTGTGAGTGAGAGGTATTGTAGGGCCCCAATGAATGAACGGTAGGTGGTGGGGGAAGGTAGGGGAGTTCCAGCCGTGGGAGTGAGGGATTCGGAGGAGGACATGGGGGTGGAGGATGGTTTGCAATCACTCATATTTGCCTTGGTGAGAAGGTCAAGGATGTACTTTGATTGGGAAAGGAAGATGCCATGGTTATGATGTAGGATTTCAACACCAAGAAAATAAGAAAGTGGTCCAAGGTCTTTTAAAGAGAACCTGTTGGATAGAGAGGAGATGAAGGATGTGATTAGGGAAGTTGTAGGACCAGTGATGATGATGTCATCGACATAAACAAGGATGTAGATGGGGGAAGAGGTGGTGTGATTGATGAAGAGAGAAGGGTCAGAAACAGTTGGTTTGAAGTGGTTGGAAATGAGAAATTTTTTGAGTTCATCATACCAAGCACGTGAGGCTTGGCGAAGCCCATAGATGGCTTTGTGAAGTTTGCAAACGTGGTTGGGTTTGGATTGATCAACAAATCCGGGAGGTTGAGTCATGAACACAGATTCCGTGAGATGACCTTGTAGGAAGGCATTGTTGATGTCGAGCTGTCGAAGGCACCAATTGTGGGTGGTGGCTAGGGAGAGGATGAGGCGAAGGGTGGTGGGTTTGACCACCGGGCTAAAGGTCTCGATGTAATCTAGACCTGGGCGTTGGTGAAACCCTTTGGCAACAAGGCGTGCCTTAAGGCGTTCAACGGAGCCATCGGGTTTGAATTTGGTGCGGTAAACCCATTTGCAACCAACTAAGTTAGGGGCTTGGTCAGGAGGAACTAGTGACCAGGTTTGGTTGCGCAGGAGAGCATCAAACTCAGATTGCATGGCGGTGCGCCATTGGGGATTTTTGAGAGCCTGAGTGATGGTGGATGGTTCAGGGAAGGGTTGGGGTGAAACATTATAAAGAAGGAAGTCGTTGTTGTGGTACTTGGGGTTGGGTTTGGGGTGCGGTCGGGTTTGGGGGGGTGGGAGAGAAGAGTTGGTGAGAGTGTCAATAGGTTGGGTGGGTCTTGGGCGGCGGGAGTATGTAATGAGGGGAGGAGGTGTAGATGTGGATGTGGTGAGAGGAGTGTTGGCAGGAGGTGTTGGTGAGGGGGTGAGGTTGGAGATGAGGGTACAGGAAGAGAAGAGGCTGAAGACACAGGAGGGGTGGAGGGTGGCAGAAGCTGGACATGTAGCCAACTGTCCGGGTGGGGAGAAGGGGAGGAGGTGGATTTGGTAAGGGTAAGGTAAGGAAAGACATCCTCCACAAAGTGGACATGTCTGGAAGTATGTATTTTGTGTGTGAGGGGGTTGAAAAGGTGGTATGCACTTTGGGAAGATGAGTACCCGACAAAGATGCAAGGGGAGGAACGGGATTGGAGTTTGTGTTTGGTATAAGGGCGAAGCCAAGGGTAAGCAAGGCAGCCAAAACTGCGAAGTTTGGTGTAGTTGGGGAGAATGCTGAAAAGTCTTAGAAAGGGAGAGTCATTATGAAGAGTAGGGGTGGGTAGTCGGTTGATCAAGTAGGTGGCAGTAGTGAATGCAAAGGGCCAGAAATGGAGGGGCAGTTTGGCATGGGACAGAAGGGAAAGGCCCGTTTCTACGATATGGCGGTGGCGACGTTCGGCATAGCCGTTGTGCTCCGGGGTATGGGGTGGGGAAGTGAGGTGGGTGATGCCACAGTTTGTAAAATGGGAGGCTAGTTTGAGGTACTCCCCGCCATTATCAGAGAAGAACTGTTTGATTTTTGTTTGGAAATAGTTTTCTACAAGTTTTTGGAATTTGATGAAAGTGTTGAGAGAGTCAGATTTGTGTTTGAGAGGGTAAAACCATATGTACTTGGAGTAGTGATCAACGAAAATTATATAGTATTTTAGGCCGTCAAGGGATGTAATGGGTGATGTCCAAACATCAGAAAACACAAGTTGCAGAGGAGAAGAAGAAGTTAAAGAAGAAGTGTCAAATGAAAGCTTATGACTTTTATTAATGCAACAATCATTACAAGAAAATCGAGAAACTGAAATACAAGGAACAAATGAAGACAAAACATTCGAAATTTTAAAATGAGGGTGCCCGAGTCGGTGATGCCAAAGTGTAGATGATCTGGAATGCATGTGAAGTGCACGAGGAGAATTGGTGGAGCGAATGACATAGAGTCCTTGGCTAGCCATTCCTTGGAGCGGGAGTTTTTTGTTGTGAGGGTCCTTGATAAAAAAACAAGAAGAGAAAAATTGGATTAGTACATTATTATCAAGACATAAACGAGAGATAGAAATAATATTCTTTGAAACACAAGGAACACACAACACATTGTTTAAAGTAAAGTTGTGATTGTTGAGTGTAAGTGTGAGTGAACCGATATGAGTGATGGGTAGAGACGAACCATCGCCAATAACCAATTCATCGGTGCCATCATAGGGGGAATGTAAGGATAGGGCATTTAGGTCATTAGTGATGTGATGGGAGGCACCACTATCAAACAACCAAGATTGGTTGGATGGGGAAGGAGGGTGGGAGGAAGCCGAGGCAACATTGGCCTGTGGGCGAGGAGTGGATGGGCGAGGGAAAGTAGGGAGTTGAACATTGGGAAATTGTTTCTTGAAGGAGAAGCAAGAAGTGAGGGAATGTCCCTGTTTGAAGCAGAATTGACACTTCCCTAGAAAAGGTTTTTGGGTGGGAGATAATTGTGTTGGAGGTGGAGTGGGAAGAAGTCCAGGTGTGCGATTAGAAAGGGGTAGGGAGGGTCGGTTAAGCCAAGGTTTTTGAGGGTGGCGAGTGTGAGCAACAAATGCAGTGGTGGGTTGATGTAGGTTGGGAAGGGTGGGAGTTGTTTGAAGAATGGATAACTCATGATTGATGAGTTTTTCATGAAGTTCATGGAAAGAAATGGGGTGGTCACGAGCATGGATTGCATCAATGATAGGCTTGTAAGTGGTGGGATCAAGGCCAGTTAAGATGACATCAGTGATGTCTTCGGGATCCATTGTTTTGCCAAGAATAGAGAGCTCATCAATGATGACTTTGATGGACTGCATATACTCGGTAATGGGCTGATCAGAGGATTTAGAGGTATTTTTGAGGCGATGTTGGAGTTGTTTGACGTGACCACGAGAGGGGGAGGCGTAGGTATTAGAAAGAATGCGCCAAGCATCGAGGGAAGAGGTAGCATTGGTGATTAATGGAACGATGGAAGGAGAGAGGCTGCCGACTAGGGCGCCAAAAAGTAATCGGTCTTGGCGGAACCAGTGATTGTAGGAAGGTTCAGTAATGGGGGAAGGTGGGGGAAAGGATCCATCAATGAATTTGTGAAGGTCCAAGCCGTGGAGAATGGCTTCAACTTGAGTCTTCCAACCGAGATAGTTGGAAGAGGAGAGTTTGAGAGAAGATGGGAAGTGAACCATGGTAAGGGAGGTGGTGTTGATCGGAATAGAGGTGGTAAAAGGGGATTCGGAGTGGGGGGGAATGGTGGTGTCGCTGTGAGAGGCGGTAGACATGGTGGCTGGATTGTGAAGTCGAGGCTGAAGAGGGGCGGCGGCTAGGGTTGGATCCTCCTGGCTGATACCATATTAAGTATATCAACCAAGAACTTGATTTCATTAATCTTGAAAAAGGGTTAATATACACATCATAGATCCTATAATTTTGGATCTTTCAACAGAAAAATAGATAAAACAAATGTATCTAAATACTATAAAATACAAGTTTGAATAAGTAAATTAAAGAGATAAAATTAGTTATGTTGACTAAAGTTTGAATCTTTAGAATCGTTAATACTTGAGAGGTCAGGGGGTTTTCCGGTGCGGTTTCCTCCTGGGGTGATGGTGGGGTCTCAACAGAGGTCATGGTAACTAGACCTTGGTGACATGACCTGAAATCAGTGGTTCACACGTTGAGATCAAATGTCGTTAAAAAAATGTATTCTTATTCGTTAAATTAATAATTCTTTTTTTTTTCATCACTTTTTCTCTTTCTTTTCATCTAAGTCCCAACTACTCACAAAAATTACAAATAATTAATATAAAAAAATGAATAAAGAATCACTTAGTTTTGTTAAGATTACTCTTTATAAGATTGTGATGGAATGCTGATTTAACTATTTTTCTTAAATTGGCCCTAAATTTAAAGATATGATGTAATCTAAAAATCCTTATAAGGGTGTAATTTACATTTTCCTGAGTTGTTATTAAAAAGAGAAATTAAAAAAAGGGTCAATTACATATATCCCCTTGCTAAAACCATTTATTACATATTTACCCAATCATAAAACTAAATTACATATTTCTCTTTTCTAAACCAAATATATTACATATTTATCTATTTCATTAAAAAACAAATTATGTATTTCCTATTTTACCCTTAATGAGCTAACTAATAATAATTTACATATTTCTCCTTACCAAGGGGCAATCTTGAAACATGGGGATATTTGTAATTTTAATTTAACATTGGGGATATATGTAATTTTGATGTTTAATAAGAGGATACATGATTATCCCAATAAAAAATATTTGTGCTCATGGCTTAAAAAAAATACAATCCTAGGCGTTCCTTAAGGCACACGCCTTGGTTGAGGCGGCCAGAAAAAACATAAGAGGTGTAACCTCAGTTGGGGAATTGAAACCTAAGCCTCAACGGGTCGAGACGGTTTGAGGCGGAGATGCGAGGTGGGGAGGCTTAAGCCTCACTAAGGATGACATATTTTTACATAGATTTTTAGGTTGACTTGTTTTTGACCATTTTTAACCCTTATTTGACCCAATCTGAAACCCTAATTGAAATAAAACATGCCCGACATTCTCGTATCATACAAACTCATCTACTCGTTGCTTGTCGCTTGTTGTTCCCATGTTCCGATTGGCTCCCATTCGCTCATCATACGAATTATGCCTAGCAAAATGGGCGGGTTGGCTCGGGTTGTGTAACGGGTCAGAATGGGTTCGGGTCAAGATGGATGCAGGTTAGAACGAGTTTAAGCAAAATCAGTTTGGGTCAAAATGGGTTGTTCTTATCAATTTAGTTTAGCTTAAGATGTGTTATAAGTAAACAAATAGTCTATTTGGATAATTTTTAGTGATTTTCTCATCAAATATGTTATTAATCATTCTTAAATGTTTGAATCCATTGCATTTAAATAATTTTTTGGTTACCCATCTTGACCCACATTGTGTTTAAGTACTGTCCATTTCAACACATTCAATATTATGATGTTACTCATTTCAACCCATTATACTACAATTAATAATCCAATCCAAACCAACTCATTTCCTTTGTTTGGGTAAAAATTGCCACCTCTAATACGAATTCATCTGCTCGTTCGTTCTACGAATTCATCTGCACATCGCTCGTTCGACTCATTTTTCCTCGTGTCCACTCATTTCTAGTCTAGTTTTGATTGCTCATTTCTGCTCGTTGTTCCTGATTGGCTTCGATTTCGTCTCCTTGTCGCTCGTTCAACTCAGGTTCATTTGCTTTTATGTTCGATTATACGCATGGTTTGGTTCTCTGTTTGATTGTGCTTGCTTTATTTCATGATTTTCTGTCCAGAAGAAAAGGTCATTTAAAGAACCAACTGAGTTTCTTTTGACTTTCAAAATTATTTTGATTCATAACATTATTAAAATTTATAAACTTTAAAACATTTAAATCTCATAACATTATTAAATTTGCTTGTTGAAGTACTTTTGTGTTTAAATTGTGATGTTTTTATCTTTTGTTTATGATAAATTATGACTTTTATGAATGAATCTGTATTTTTAATTATTTTTCAATATTGTTTTGAGACTTACTCATCGGTACGTCTCGAGACTTATGCCTTGTGAGTCTAACAGAAAACACCCGATGCTCGTTTCCCTTTTTTTTTCAAACTTTGTGCTTTTAATGAGAGGAACTAAAAGTAAGATAATCAAGTATTTTTTCCTTCTAACTTTTCTTCCAATATGAAGAGAAGTGAAAGTAAATGAAAGAAAGAAAAATATAAAGTTTTACTAATGTTTACTCCTTTTCTTTCTTTCTTTTCTTTTTTATTGTTCTTTCTATTCTTTTCTTTTGTTTATATAACTCCGAGAGATGGTGTAAAGATAAAAAAAATCATCTTTCCAAATCCGTGAATTAATTAAGGGTTTTAATATTATAGCGCACTGCTATCATTTATACATCATACATAAGTCAAATCAAGCAAATCATGTCACACATTATTTTTACTTATACATGTTTTTTAAATATTTATTAACAATAAAAATATAAAAAGTTAGTATTATTGATATATCCGTATAACGATATGACATAACCATTAATTAATCACGTGTTTAAACTGCAAAAGCGTTGACAATGACGAGAAGCCACACCAAAGAATGATCATTGAATTTCTAGTTCAAAACCTATTTTTGAACTTTTATTATTTTATTACATTGAAATTATATCTTTAGTATTACAATATAGATTTTGTTTATATGATATTTAAATGTTTAGTTTTGATTATTTGATATTTTGGATGTTTAAAGTCTTCAAAATATAATGTATGTGTGTGTGAGTCCTCAAGAAACAAAGGCAAAATTGCACTAATTTTAATATTATTTTACTTATTTTTGTGAAAATAACGTTAAAATCTTTGGGATGATTAACTTCAAGCGATAGCTTTGAGCCGAGAACTCCTTTGAGCAGCCTCTCTATTCCAACTGAGATAGGGGTAAAGTTTGTCTTCATCCTTTCCCTCCCAGACCCTACTGAAAAGTGATAATATACTTGGTAAGTTTGTTTTTTGTGATGCTTAAACTCTCCAAGAATTTTGTAAACATAGTTTAAACTATTTTTTTTTTGTTAATTTAAGTCGAACCAACTCGAATTTAAATTCTGAATTTTAGTAGCAACAAACTTCGAATTCGACATTGAATCCAAGTAGAATTCGAGTCGTTCTAAAAAAATTAGATTTTTTTCTATTCAAATTATTTGAGTTATTTGAAATTTGAGCACCTTTAAATTCTTAACTAACATTTTCTTGATAGATAATAGTTTAAAAATTATTAATTTACAGTAGTCTTTGAGAAGATGGAAAAATTATAAAATTGTTGATATTGTTCGGTTCAAAACAAAGCAAACACAAGAGACCATGTATCACTCGTAATTTAAAAAAAAATGAAGCTACTTTTGTTTAGTGAGAAGGGATGATGCATTATCACGCAAATCATTATTATGAACTCTTACGTGTTCATTATCTTTTGTGTTGTATTGCGATTAAGATTAGTAAGTTTCTTTTTCTTTTTCTCTTTTTTTTTCTCTTGGAGTAGCTGCTAAAAGTTTTTCCAAATTCAATTTTTTTAACGACTGGGATCCATTTAGCTTAAGATTAATTACATATTTTTTTTTCCTAATTTGTAAACTTACATATTTCCTAAATCATGTTTTAAGATCATTATACATTATACACTAGGTTAGCACCCCGTGTATTACACGGACTGAATGATAAAAATATAATAAACAATCATTAATGAAAATATAGATAATATAAGATTTTTTAATATAAAATATGGCTAAAATTTTGAATTATTTAATAATTTTAGTAATAAAATAATTATATTATTTTTTAAACAATATTTTTTTTGTTTCTTTATTTTTTTTTAAATACTATTTTTAAAAATTGTATATTTTATAATAAGTTGGATATTTAAAATGTGTTTTTTTAATATTAATATATTTTTATGTATTATAAAATATGTTTCTTAGTTTAAAAATGTAAAACAAAGTATTTTATATTTAATATTATTATTTAATATAAGGTGTATTTAATAGGAGAGAGAGATGGGAAATCGAAGTTGTGGGGCTCTGTAATCACGCCATGTGTCCCTAGAAACTTCGATTTATTATAATAGATGGATTAGAAATTTGTACATGGAAGAAATATGCATTTTTACAAGTTATTAAGAGAAAATATGTAATTACTCATGTGAAGGAAAGGGGAAGTAGGAATTTGAAACCATGAAATTCCACTAGTTTTTAGACGTCAAATTTCATGAAACTAAGATAGCGTTTGGCATGCATGAATGAATGATGGAATGAAATGAGTCATTACGTTGGAATGAAAAGATACGTGTTTGGTTACCACATAGGAATGGAATACACTGTTCCACAAGGAGTGCGATTCCTTCACTTTTGATGATTTTCATTTCTTGAAGTAAGGGTGTTTTTTTTTCATTCCTTCTCTTGAAGGAATGATCTGACCAATCACCCGATCATGTCCGCAACCATTACCCGACCCATGTCTAAACCATTACCTGACCCATGTCCAAAACTATTACCCGACCCATGATCAAAACCATGACCCAACCTTGATCTGATTCATGACCCGAACCATAATTCGAACCATGACCCAAACCATGACTCGAACAATGACCTGAATCATGAGCCAATACATGACTCGAACAATTACCCGACCCTTGACTCAAACAATGGCTCAATCCATGAACCAAACCATGACATGTCACATGACCCGACCCATGACCTAAACTACGATCTGATCCACAAACCAAACTATGACACAATCCATGAAATGCCTTATGATTGAACCATGAGTTAAACAATAACCGACCAATGATTAAAATCATGTCTGGACTCATAATTTGTATTTCATTCTTTTATCTTCTCATGTCTACCAAACAACAAGAAGTAATAAATCTCATTACCATATGTAGCCAAACATAACATTGGAATGATAATGATTCATTTCTTTTCCACGTCCATTTTATTCACTTGTTCATTTTTGCAAATGCTTTGGTGGGTTTATATTTTATAACGCAACTTAATTCACTTTTTTGTCATTATAGGAAATAGCATATGCTTTTTTCCATTCTATGTGACGTGCTTTTAGTTTTTTTTGCATTGTAACTTAGATACTAAGGTAAATAATGCCACATCATACGTGTCATGTACTCATGTTACCATTTTAAAGGATAGCTGTATTCATTGTGAAAAAAAAAGTACATTAGAACAAAAATGTTTTTTTCTCTTGCCAACAATTAAAAAAGAAATACAATTTACTTTAATGTCAGTACTGTTTAGACATAGTCTATTTGTTGGTTTTCTAATTAATTAACGTATTACTAAAGTTAAAATCAAAATAATTTATTTTTAATGAATAATTTAGGACTCAAATTTTAACTACTTTTTTATATTTTAGAGTTTATATATCCCATCCATTATCAAACAAATACAAACCGGGTGCAATTTTTTTATAAAAACGGATTAAAATTGAACCCTCTACACAAATCCGATAACAAAAATTCTTGGAGTCTTTTCAGAAGGGGATCCACCACCAATTGTTTTCACCCATCTGAAATACAAATCATTAGACAACAAGATTTGGTTTAATCAATCTTGTGGGTCATAAAAATTTGACACCCGTTGAACGGTTTGGATTGTTTTGCTGCATATGATCATAATCCTTCAGCCTAATTCAAAGATGAAAGGGACTTTTAGAATCAAAATCACTATCTCACCTAACCTAAATGCCAAAAGGCCATTTCCACTTGAGCCCTCCTTATGATTTGTTGACATGTGCTTGATTGAGGCTTTCTAAAATTCAAATATGATTTAGTTTGCACGTCAATTTCTTGACTCCTATGGTGCTTGATTCAAACTTATGCATGTTGTATTCATCAATTTAATATTATCTGATATAATATTAATAAATAAAGTAAATTACACTTTTCATCTCTTATGTTTATATCATTTTTCAGTAAATGTTATTTAGCTTTAAAAATATCAGAAAATATATTTTATGTTTAAAAATCATTACAAACCATGTCCTTTGGCCTAAATTCTTTTAGTCTTTTAACATTAAATATGGTCACATGAACTTCACGCAAGGGCAAATATGTCATTTCTCCTCCTTTTTATATGTATGTTAGTTTGATTCTCTACATATTCTCTCTCCAACTCCATGAACTCAATAAAACCTATATCTACATCTCTCAACAAGCTTGCAAAACCTTCTACAAATTCATCTCCTTCAAGAAACCAACTAATCTAGTTTTCCTTGACATGTACAATGGAGATGACAATGGTGGTGCGTATGTGGTGCTCTGGTTACCCCTGGTCTCCCACATATGATTATCACCACAGGGACATGTTGATTCCTTCCCCTTCCCTCTTAAAATTGGTGGTCTAGTGGTTTAACCCCTATCAAGAAGATGGTTATGTTGACTCTTGGTTACACCAAAATATGACGACAAGAGACGGGATTCCAGTCCCAAAGCCATAGTGGCTCAAATCTGTTTGATAGGCCACCAGCTACATAAGGCGGCAATGCGGATGTGTCACCCAGAGCCAGCGGACCAGATCGAATATCCCGTCGGACGGAATGGTCCCGGGGTGCGATATCGGGATGATAATCGTAGTGATCAGATTGTTTACATAGCACATTATATAAAATGAGAAAACACTAAATGAAGTAGAATTACAAAGTTAAATTACATCAGTATCGTTAATAATTTAACAATGTAAATCCACTAATAACATCATAAATCTTCCATCTGGTATCTGCACAAGATGTACAAAATAATATGTATCATGATGTTCAAAATATGCACATCCAAAATGCTAGGTCCGTTATATGGGCATCCTAGTCAAAAACATGAACTTCTTAGTTAACATGTTCGTCACCTGAGCAGTCATGCAAAAATAAAGTCAACACATAGTTGGTGAGTTCATATAATTTCGTTTGAAAATGAATTTGTACAAAACCTGTCCGAATGACAACCTTAACCTCACCAACAACCACCTATACTATCTAGTCAAATATGCTTATATATAGGGTATACGTAGGGGACAAGCCCCAGCCGCCATCCCACCACATACCGGACCACATAGTACATTGTTGTTAATAATAACTAAGCATTTCATTCCTCATGATCAACACACCAGTTCTTAGTTCTTAGTTCTTGTTAGTTTCAACAAAATGTGGAAATTCTCTTGATTCGTTAAGCTCATCACATACATATGAACAACCATAGCAATTGTAGAAACATTTAGTTAAAATGCTTAAATAAACAAATAAATAAACATTTAATAAAATCTAAGACCTAATGATTGGGCCTTGGTCATACTCGAGTAGACTAGTCTAGCAATCAAGGTTCTTAGTAGTTGAGGAAATCTGTAAATATCATCAAACATGCAACCTATAATCAATCAGTCTAGCTAGGACATTTTTTGATGTATAGGATTTTATAGTTCGTCTAGATTGTCCATGTTCGTTCTTGTTCGTATAGATCGTTAGTTCTTTGGCACATGCTATCTTTGAATATTTCCCAAACATTCCTCTGAAAATAGATCGTTGTATATAGTTCTTTGAAATATATATTTAGTTCTTTGAAATCACACTACTGAAAATAGTTCTTTAGGGATGAGCGTTTGGTACCTGGTACCCGTACCGGTACCGAACCGGTACCTGTTTAGTCTATAGGGTATCGGGACCGGGACTCATTTTTACTAAATTTCGGGATCGGGACTAGTGGGTACCGGGACTAGGTACTTTACCGAAATATACCCCTTAGTCCCGTTAGTACCTGAAACTAGTTTTTATTAAAGACATTGTTAGTATTATATTACATACTATTTTTTTCTGCAAATCAAAAGATAGTCATCTTTCAACTTTATGAGGTTATTTTCATATTTTGTTTTTTTTATTATTTGTAGGAAGAAGATGAGACATTTGTTGAGGTAAAATGTTTAATTTTTTTTCGAACTATATATCTATTACATTATTTAGTTATAATTGTTGGCACAAAAAACTTTCTATTACTAGAGTATCTTGTCGTCTTGTCGTGTGAATTTTCATCAGTGTACAAGTATACAATCAGGTAATTCGTTTTGGGTACCGGTACCCAAACATGTAGCAAGCATAAAAAAGTGAAACTGTATCGGGTACCAAACAGATACTGAGTACCGAAATACCGGTACCGTACCAGTACCCGTACCTGTACCCATTTATAGATTTCGGGACCGGTACCGGGACTCAAATTTCGTAAATTTCGGGACCGGGACTAGTGGGTACCGGGACCGGTACAGGACGGGATTGGTACCGAGCTCATCCCTATAGTTCTTTGTTTTAGATCGTTAGTTCTTTGAAAACACACCACTGAAAATAGTTCTTTGTTTTAAAATAGTTATCTACTCATAAGAAATAAATAACCCGTTTGGAAATCCTGCAAATAGTTTACCTAGACAAAACTAGGACAACAATTATATGTGTAAAACTTATATGAAGTAAAAACATTTAAGTAAATATATTCCAAAGGAAGTAATTTACGCATGCTTCTCAGCCCCGTGTTTATAAAATAAAAACGTTTAGAAAAGGGCAATGAACTCACCTGTGTTGTTATGAACTGAACCAATAATTATGCGCGCTCATTATGTATCTTCAGCACCTGTGTTGATTTAGTGTGATTCGAATACTATAAGTATTTGAAGTTGTCGTATATAAAGTTTCAGTCTCGGTGTGCACTAAGTGTCCTAATATTTTCTAATGTGTTACTATAATTCCTTTAATTATTCTATGTTACATACCCTCTATGCACCCTTATCAGTTAGTTAATAACAACTAAACCTTACTTACATAAGGTTTACTAGATTAAAGACGCAACCTTTTAGAAATTATCATTTATAAAATCTTATTAAGTTATAATCAATTTAACTTTAGAAAATCCTTTGAATTACTTTATATATTTTAATAAAATAAATTATGACGATCTTTAAGATCTTATGGTTCATCTTATCATTTCATTTTAATACAATGTAAGTTATTTTTATGAAATGTGTAAGTTATACATGTTAGAACTTAAGTTAATCCGACTAGGTTAACATCAAGTCCCTCATTAGTTATTTGTTACGACCTCGTTCTGGTTCGTTCTTGAGTTGTTTATCAACTAAAGTTATCCCTTTGAATAACTAAGTTGAATATCGATGTGATGAAAAATTCTAAGTGCTGGGAGTTGATCATACGAAGTAAACATAACCCATACTTAGTTATTTTTCTTGAACTTACTTAGGTTTCCCCTTGTTCTTTAGTTCCTTTACAACCCATGGCCACTTTTCATGTTATTAAATTAACGTACATAACTAAATAAACTTAACTTATTAGTTTAAAAAACCTTTTGATGAGTAGGGTTGACATTAAGGTTTTTGGCTAACACCTCGTAACCCATCCTTGAACCTCTTAAGGTATGGTTTTATTTAACAAAACTCATGTATATTAGTCCCATAATATTGTAAAAACATATGCTTAGATGTTAAACGTTTAAAAAAAATGCTTTGGAGTTTAAAGCCTCACTGTTAATGATGTTTAAGTAAAACCGGTTAACACCTTAAATAGTCTCATCAATTATAGTTAACAAACCAACAAATTTTACACACAAATGATCATTAAAACCTTTGTTTAAATGTTAAGTGAGTTTAAAAAAGATTTAGGTTGAACCCTTAATATCGATAGCAACCAAAACCGATTTATCATTCAAAACCCCAATGACATCAAATTCGACTAACCCATGTTTAAATCCATGTCCCAACTTTGTTTCTAAGTATTTTGGGTCCATTCCAAGCTTATTGTACTTGGTTCATACTGAAATAACAATATCAACAGGGGCTGCTCCATATCGATGGCTTCAAGATACTTAATTTCGATGATAAGCAACAACACCCTATCGAGTCTGCTAGGCTCGACAGCCCCTGTTCAGCAGCTTCTAACCCATATATACTATCAGGATCGAAGGGGTTCTTGCCAAAATCCTTGGAGGAGGTCGACCCTAGAATTATCGAAGTGGTTCCATCGAAATTTACCCGTTGAATCTGTTAATCTCGGCTGATGAAGACTACTGCAAATGCAGCTCGTCAAAGTTGTGCAGCTGGGTATTCTTGGGTCAAGATTAACATTTCCAGGTCTAAACTCGAAATAAACTATACTAAACTTCATTCTAAGATGTTCCTAACCTTCCTAGGTCGATTTTTGTGCAAGTCCTAAGAGTTTAAAGGTCAAACTCGAGTTGCAAAGTTGCAGATCATCCGAAACAGTACCAACAACAAAATAAGGTCGTTTGTGCTCATTCTTACCTCAAATTCGATGGTCCAACTCGATTTCCAGCCACCAAATCTTCAATCTAGGTTTTTCCTTAGCTCCCCAAGTTGATTTAGTGCAGGTCCTAGAGGTTTAAAGGTCGGAAATGAGCTGAAATGTTCAGTTGGTCGAAGAAGACGATGAATAGTATATGTTTCAGTAAATCAGTGATTTCTCACTCGTTTCTACCTCGTTTTTGGCCATTCAAAGCTCTATTTCTTCCTCTCTTCACGATCTACGCGTTTCTACGGTCGTTTGGACACAAAAAACACCCAATTTGGTTCAGATTTGAGAGAGATATGGATGTTTTAGTGAGAGGAACGGTAGAGAGATGAACGGTTTTGGAGAGAGAGAATGGTTTTTATGAAAATTCAAATGGCATTTAGTGTCTTTTTATGGTTTTTAAACATTCGGGTATGTTCGGGTTCGCTCGGTTTCGCGCGAACGCGTCGGTTTCGGTTTTTCTCATAACGAAACATTAAGATATTTTAAAAATAGGTTTTCTAAATTATTTTAGGTTGTAATTCATAATAAATTAACTAGATATCTTTTATTTATTTTTAGCATTTCAAAAACGTTTAATTTTACTGTTTAATTGAATTGTACGGTTTTCGCGCGTATTCGTTCAGATCGTCACCCGTACGAATAAGACGACAACTATACTTTTCGATTTGATTTTCTAATTATTGGACATCGTTCAGAACGTTAAACTTACAGATATATTCGTGCGAATCGTCACTCACACGAATACTCCGTCAGTTTTATATTCACATAACGACGTCCGTTATTGTTTTGTTCTGTTCAACCTCACATACGTTTATACATAATAATCCTAACTACAATTCACATAATAGTTCTGTGTTGTCAGATAAGATTCTGACTGTTAAACCATGAATTCATGATATGATTCTGAAATATATCTGTAATAGTTTCGTATTAAACATCAATTGATAATAATACACATGTAATATACATTGTTCGTACCTGATCTGCCGTACTTGTCACTGTTCCGGCTACAGTTCCGGCACTGATGTTACAGGGTGATCTTTCGTCCCTCGTTTTAGTTGTCACATTCGAACCTATAGCGGAAAACATTGTAGCGTTATTTGTGATTGTTCAATAGTTCATATTGTTCGCTTCAAAGTTTACGTAATTAACACATCAATATAAAAAATTCAAACAACCATTCAAACAATCAACCAAACATTACATGAGTTTAAATCCAAAACGTACAAAATGAAATAACAAAACATTATTTAAAGTTTATCTAGGTCTACTAAATCCTAATCTAAGTCTTCACCAATCTTCACCTAGACATGACAGAATAAGTCGGAGCACGAGTTTGATTGTTCATTAGTTTATGGTACTATTTTAATGTTTCAATATTTATGCATCATTATTAACAACACAAACAAAACATTCATTACGACATAATAAAACATGACATGATCAGTTAAATATCCAAACAATTACAAATGCAATTTGATCTAGACATTGTTTTAAAGTTTAAACTAGGTCTGCTAATCATATTCTATGTCTTCAAATTAGCTTGTCGCATATGCACTGTTGTAAAAATCGACCTAGGCGGCCGCTTAGGCGCTAGGCGCCCCTCTACTGTGTCAATTTTGGCCTAGGCGATGCCTAAGCGGGGCCTAGTCGGCATAGTCATAATTTTGTTTTTACTTTTTTGACTTTTTTTTTGATTTTTTTCTTGTAAA
This sequence comes from Mikania micrantha, assembly GCA_009363875.1. Taxonomy (NCBI): domain Eukaryota; kingdom Viridiplantae; phylum Streptophyta; class Magnoliopsida; order Asterales; family Asteraceae; genus Mikania; species Mikania micrantha. The sequence continues at coordinate 51,432,155 of CM018691.1, read as the reverse complement.
AAAGGATCAATTCCATGATTATTTAGATATTTTCTTAACCCAAAAATCCTTAATATGTCCCTAAAACATCAAATCCAGTCACTTAACATTGAAAGTCATATTTAAACTTTGAACTCGGTGTTTAAATTTGAACATTGAAGTACTTAACTTAGTATGTTTAACTTTATTTTTCAATTATTTGAAGTATTTTATTAAATTATTGATATTAATGTGTGTATATAATATATATCTGTAAAATTGCATATAAAAATTCCAATCCGCCCGGTGTCGATTAATCCTGATGAATCCCTAGGCGGTACTTCGCCGTTCGCCTAGCGCCTAGCGACTTCTACAATCATGCACATATGTAAAATAAATTTGGGTCAACTATATGAATAATTTGTGAGTAACACATACAAGTCATATACGTATATAAAGTGAAAACTTAAATGCAAATATAGCCCAAATGGATATGACGCAAAGCAAGCATACTACAAATTTAATATAAATTCTTTGACTCTTTCACCTTTACTAACTTAATGACATATATACTCATTAATGAAAGGTTACTAGTTTAGTATTCAGGAATGTTGCATATCTTATACAATTCAATGTCTTTCTAGAATCAAATATAAAAATTAATGCAAACTGTTAGTCTAAGTTGTTTGAAATGAATGCTTTTATATGTCTACTTGTTTATATGTTATGTGTTAACTTGTTATGCCATGTATATCTAGTAACTAGGAATTTCACAATTGAATCATAAGTCCCCGAGCAAATGTTCGATGGTTTTAGTTTTGGTGACAAAGAAGACATTGTTTAAAATTTCAAGGGAGAAATCATGAGGTGAAAAATCAAAGGGGATGCGAAAAGACATTCTTGTTCCCACACGGGATCCACTTGACCGGCTGAACGTTAAAAGGTAAAGATGTTTACGTCAAAGGACATAACCCGTAAAAATTTATAATCATAAAAAAATTTATAATCATAAAGTATTTTTTTGAAATTTTTAATGCTAAAATATATCAACTAAAAAATAGTGTAAGCCTAAAAAGTAAAACGTATAATTTATTCTAAGAAATTACTTGTATGTATACAATTGTTAAAATTCTAGAAACTCTTCTACAGTTCTACTTGTTTTCCCGTTAAATTTTTTTTTCCTCTTAAAATTTAAAAATATAATAGTAAATGTAGTTTTATACTTTTATTATTTAAATTAAATATAAATTTTAATAACCTGTTTAGCATTTTTTTCCATTAACATCAATTATTTATTTAATTACACCTAATTTTCCCACTTTTAATTGTATTTATTTATTTAGATCAAAAACATATTATCTTTGTAGCTATCGTTAACGATACTTTTAGAACAATGAGAGCGATTATCTTGAAATTTAAATATTATTTATTGTCTTTTATTTAAAAATCTAAAAATCAAGTTTTTTATTATGATTTCATGATTATGTAAATAATTAAACATATTTTTTAATTAATAAACTTCGAATTTTGCAAAAAAAAAAATGTTATCCTTATAAACCAAGATATATAACAATATTTTATTTCTTCATCTAAAATTATTACATACACAGATTTATAATATTTATAGTATATTGGGTACCCAAATGGAACTAGACACGACTACCTAAACCGGAACCGGTTTTACCTTTACCCAAACAAAACCGTAACCGGCCAAAAACTAGTTAAAAACTCAAAGCTATACGTAACCGGTTCTTAACTTTGTTGACTAACACCGATTTAAAATTGGAACCGGTTTAAAAAAACTGGTTTCCTCACCTCTTAGGGTTGGCACTTTTCACTTTGTGTGCATGACCTTGGATTTCGGCTATATGTTTTATCTTAAAGTTACCAAATAGAAGGGATGGTTCAAAAATTGTTTAAAACATAATTTTTTGATCACACAAGCTTGTAAGTTGCTTCTTATTAGTTAGGTTACAAGAGTACAAATATAAAAGAAAATGGATCAAAAGTTGCTTAAACGTAATTTTTTTAATCAAAAACTTGGGTTATTGTATAATGCAAAGTTATAAGAGCCAAAATAAATTACATATCTCCCCTTAAAAGCGAGAAATATGTAATTTACTATGTTTCTTTGGAAATTCAAATATCTTTTAAAAAGAGAAAGTATGTAATTGACTTTTCTTATTAGGTATATATGTAATAAATGCTGTTAGAAAGATAAAATACGTAAATGCCCTTTTTTATTAGGAATTTATACATAAGCCCCTTGATAAAATCCTTTATTATATACATACCCCCTTTATATTATTTAATGTCTTGTGAATTTTTCAAAAGTTTATAAAACTTTTATTAAGCATTAATAACTTAATTTTTTTATAAAACCTTAAAGATTTAACAATTTCCTATTTAAATCTTATTTTATGAAATTAATTCCATAGCTAAATTAAATCTTATAACATATTACTATATATATATAAGGATTGAATCTTATGAAAACCCAATCTTAGAGAGAAAACACTTAAACCCTATGTAAGACATTGATTTGAAATCTTGAAAATAAATATGTGACCCACATTAACCCATAACCTATTCTATAAAAGATTAAAGTTTAATTAGTTTATCTTTAATTATAATATAGTAAGATTTTGTATTGGGTATGCGTGTGTATGAATAAATCTTTCAAGAAAATCTCATAACTTTTATTTATATGAAATTTGGCTCTATTACAAATTTAGATTTTGAAACAAAAACCCCTTAAGGTTACATCAATCTTCAACAAAGGAAAATAGTACAAAACCTAATTTAGTCCCCCTTTAACACATTGGTTCTTTAATATTATAAAACAATCAAATTTGATGTGGAGCTGTCCAAAAAGCTCGAAGCTTGGATTCGACACGTATCTCGTTCGGAAAAAGCTCCGATAAAGCTTTGCTAGAATAAAGCACGTTTGAAACCGAGCCGAACCGAGCCAGCTCATTGCTCGCTCGTAAGCTCGGCTTGTGGCTCGACTCGTTTGTACAACATGTTATACTAAAATATAGACTATAGGTTACTTTCACTAATAAATATAGTTTAGGGTTATTTTGTAATTATGTTAAAAAATAAAAATAATAAAATAATAAAATAAAAGAGGACAGATATACGAAATGAATATCAATTCTCACGTGTCTCACTAATTCCTAATTTATAAATCATATTATTAATTCCTAGTTCTACATATTCACGCCTCTTCTTTTATGTAAAAATCGAGCCAAAAACGAACCGAGTCGAGTTGAGATGAATGCAATTCAAATATTAAATATCTTATGTAAAAATCGAGCCAAAAACGAGCCGCGCCGAGTCCGAGCCAAGATTTCAGGCTCGGTTTACAATCCGAGCCGAGCCAAGCTCGTGAACACCCCTAGATGTGGTTTTCCCCATATCGAAGTTATAGGAATTTCACAATTGAATCATAAGTCCCCGAACAAATGTTAGATGGTTTTAGTTTTGGTGACAAAGAAGACATTGTTTAACATTTCAAGAAGGGGATGCGAAAAGACATTCTTGTCCTCACATGAGATCCACGTGACCGGCTAAACGTTAAAAGGTAAAGATGTTTACGTCAAAGGAAATAACCTGTAAAAATTTATAACCATAAAGTATTTTTTTGAAATTTTTAGTACTAAAAGATATCAACTGAAAACTAGTGTAAGCCTAAAAAATAAAAAGTATAATTTATTCTATGAAATATCTTGTATGTATACAATTTTTAAAATTCTAGAACATCTTCTACCTGTTTTCCCGTTAAAAAAATTTTTCCTCTTAAAATTTAACAATATAATAGTAAATGTAGTTTTATTATTTAAATTAAATATAAATTTTAATCACCTTTTTAGCATTTTTTTTTCCATTAACATCAATTATTTATTTAATTACACACCTAATTTCTCCACTTTTAATTGTATTTATTTATTTAGATTAAAAACATATTATCTTTGTAGTTATCGTTAACGATACTTTTAGAACAATGAGAACGATTATCTTGAAATTTAAATATTATTTTTTATATTTTATTTAAAAATCTAAACATCAAGTTTTTTTATTATGATTTTATAATTATGCAAATAATTAAACATATTTTTAATTAATAAACTTCGAATTTTGCAAAAAACAAAATGTTATCCTTATAAACCAAGATATATAACAATATTTTATTCCTTCATCTAAAATTCTTGCATAATAATTTATGTAGCATACACATAATACATGTATTAAGATTTATAAATGTATAGTATATCGGGAACCCAAATGAAACCGGACCCAACTACTAAACTGGAACCGGTTCTACCTTTACCCAGACAAAACCGTAACCGTCCAAAAACTGGTTAAAAACTCAAAGCTATACGTAACCGGTTCTTAACTTTGTTGACTAACACCGATTTAAAATTGGATCTGGTTCTAAAAAAACCGGTTTCCTCACCTCTAATAGGGTTGGCACTTTCACTTTGTGTGAATAACCTTGGATTTGGGCTATATGTTTTATCTTAAAGTTACCAAATAGAAGGAATGGTTCAAAAATTGTTTAAAACATAATTTTTTGATCACACAAGCTTGCATCCTATTAATTGATTTACGTAATTTTTTAATCCATACAAGCTTTCAAGTTGCATCCTATTAATTGATTTACGATAGTAATAGTTCTTGGGTAATCATTATAACTGGTAATTTATATAACAAGTTAATAACAACATAACTCGACACGATGTTAAATGAGTTCTAGTCATAAAGGAGACAAATATTAACGTCACAACTAAAACTGTGCCAAAATGGGTTCAACCCACCTAACATGTTTAACTAATCATGTTAAATGATTTAACACGCTAACATAAAACTTTAATACAACATGTCACGTTTGGTCATCTCTACGAATCATACTTTAAGTAGTTAATTATTAATTAAGTATTAAAATATACAAAAGATGGAAATTTTGCACATCATATCTTCATATTAATTTGGTGAACAATACAATGAAAAGCTAAACACAGGAACACAGAAAACACACATATTCAATATTACTATATTTCAAATTTGAAAAGAAATATATACATATTGAGTCAATAATTAGGTGACTAGCTGGTATAGTAGTATTTCTATCACACACCTAAATTAAATGAAATACATTTTTGACAACAAAAAAATAAAAATTAAATTAAAGAAACAAAATTTGACCAACAACCCCCAACCAACCAAACATGATTGAAGGATGACACCAGCCATTACAGAAGCAACCTTCTTTCTTTAATCTTACATAGAGCTTGATGGTGGATTTTATTTATTAATAATTAATAAAATTTTATCCCACTACTTTTGGTGGCAGCCACAACAATCATGGATGTCATTATACTCTCCTATATTAGAAAATGTGATTAATACATATGAGAGAGGGTGGTGGGGGTTAGGTGTATATATATATATATGCTTCTAGAAGGTTTGCATTGATATAATAGCTTGAAGGGCAAAATAAGGGAAAAAAAATATTCTTAGAAATTCTCTTTGTGAAAGACAAACTTGGTTGATGTCTTGTGTGAGAAATCTAGAGCTAGCTGTTTCAATTCCTTTGTTGGTGCTGGTGCTCCACAATAGAATACCCCTGCAAATTTTTTTGAGACAAGTTAGAAAACATCAAACATGACATGATACAATTAAAACAAGTCTCTCTGGTTTTTTCATAAACATACAAACAAACAACCAAACAAAGTTACGCAATATATTTCCATTTTTTGGTAGGGCCTGGGGGAATGATAAAGACAAATTTTACCCATATCTCATTTGGGATAGAGAAACTGTTTCAAATAAGTACCTGACTCAAAGCTATCGTTTGATGTTAATAATCCCAACCTTTTAACGTTATTTTCACAAAATAAGTAAAATACTGTTAAAATTAGTGCAATTTTACTTTTGTTCTTTAAGGACCCCACATATATGCACTATTATAATATAAGATATTCTAACATTTGTAATTTATGATAGAGTAAACTTCTCTTTTGCTCCCTGTGGTTTGACAAAAGTAACCATTTTCATCTAAATTTTGAAATTTTGCAATTTTCCTCCATTAGTTTCAGAAAATTAACCATTTTAGTCCCTGTGGTTTGACAAAAGTAACCATTTTCATCCAAAGTTTAAATGGACTTTGGATGAAAATGGTTAATTTTCTGAAACTAATGGAGGAAAATTGCAAAATTTCAAAATTTGGATGAAAATGGTTACTTTTGTCAAACCACAGGGAACAAAAGAGAAGTTTACTCTTTATGATATTATCATATACTTACCTGTTTGTGTATATATATTTATGCATATTATTTAATAAATAATACCAACATGGCTAACTTGCAGGAGACTAGTAGTACCTTTAAGGCTTTAATCTACCAGACTACTTTAGACTTTTTTCTTCCTAACCTTTATTCGCATGATTCATCTTTCATTGTCAATGTTGTTAACAATATTAATTAATTAGCACTAAATTACAATTAATCTCCACTAGTGTTGAATAATGACCAGTCACTATAGAGGTTGTTATTTAGCTTTTCTTGTGGTTCATCATTATCCTTTTTATAATATCCAGATTTAGAGCTAGTGTCATAAATAGGAGATCTTTGAGTCATGATATTTTGTATGATCTTAAGATTTAAGGGATGTTTGATAGTCTCTTAATGATTCCATTAAGAGGGTATCTCTGAATCAGTTAGAGACTATAATTGTTTGTTTCACTAAAAAATAAAAAAAAATTTGAATCAACTAGTCAACCTCTTAACTATTAAGTTCTAAATAAAGTTTGAATGATTTAAACATTTTATTGACTCAACACTTAATGAACAAACAACCTTTTCGCATGAAAAGGACTGATGTTTGGAAAATATAACACGCTTTTTGCTTTAATAAGAGAAAATTTCATTCAAAGACTTCATGTTTATATTTAGTACGTATAAAGTAATAGCATGAAAAAAACTAAAATCATATGTTTTGGGAAATTATTAGTTTAAGTCACTTTAGATTTAAAAATTCCTAGGAGGGTGTTTTATAAAGTGCCTTACAAGTGGTCTTAATTTCCTTCTAAAAGTTGACCATTTTTCTTAAAAAAAAAGCATAAGGAAAGGATGCATCTAGTGACAGATAAACCTTTATAGGAAAATTTCAGTTTATAATTACAAAAATAACAAATTTTATTAAAATGTAAGAGTTAATTACATAAATAGTCCATTTAGTTTGATAAAAGTAACACCCATGTTTGAGATTTGTAGGTGTCACATGAGCTTAACAAATTTTTTTTTACAAAAGTTAATGTTATACCCAAACGATGTTAAAACAATGTCAAATTTAACTTTTTTAAGTTGGACAAAAATGGGTTACTTTTGACAAACCTAAGAGACTATGTATGTAATTTAGTCCAAGATTTTCCACGATTGGTACACAATAATTTCGAAAGTTATCTAAGGCTAGAGAGCTGGAGTCTATTTTCTATAATGACACCTCTAATTTATATGAGTGATAAGTTTAAAACATATATATTACACATTTCATTAAATATATTTAAAATTATTTATTCTAAATAACGTATCACGTATTTTTCAAATACAGTTTATAAAAAAATTAAATAATATAACTTACGAAGTAATCATATTATTTATTAAATTGAATAGAATTAAACTTATTTAATAAGAAAGAGAAAGAAAAAACAAAATCTAATGAAAAATGACATTAAACAATTAATAAAAGGTGAGAGGCGAGAAAATCAATTTGTTTATTATAGATTATAGATATAGATATAGATATAGATTTAAGTTTATAAGTACATAATTAAAAAAATAAGAATGGATTAGTTGGACTGACCTATTCGAGAACCGGTGTGATTAAGAGCAATTCGCTTGTAAACGTTCCGCCAATTAGGTTTAGCAAAATGAGACTTGACACGAGTACCCGAAACAACATCAACGCCATTTTTAGCATGATTAAGCGACTGAAGCATCGTAATTAAAGCAGATCTGGCATCACCTTCCTCATAAACACTTGTGCAATAATTATGCATCTCTATAACACCATTTTTGTCCATCTCAGCAGCCTCATTCATAACCCCTTTAAACCAATCGAACGAACCCTGTTCTCGAGTGACCCAATAGAAGTAAGCACGTGTTGTTCTAAAGTTATTTGCACTTCTTGAACCCGGTTTATTTTTTTGTAATGTGGCCCCATTTTCCAAGGCGTTTTCTTCTTCTTCTTTGGCTTTCATGTTGTTCACAATGTCTTTCACAATGCTGATCATCGGGGTTGCTCCGATTCCTAATCCCACTAGCAACACCACTTCATATTTTTTGTAGTCTTGTGCTGGTGCACCGTATGGACCGTCGATCAAAACTCGCGGGAAACTGTCAAGAAATTTGAACAACATGTTTAAGTATACACATCTAAGTTTTAGGATTCTTGGGTGATAAAACCGGTTAAAATGGGTTCAGTTTTGAAAAGAGTTGATCTGATGGTATGTTTGAGCTCTACTAGGGTCAAAATAGTCCATGTCGAGTTGACCCGTAAACCCGTTTTTTCCAATCTTTTTTACTTTTTATTTTTGTTAAAATTGAATTTCTTAGTTGTGATCACCTAACATGTGTTATTTTGTCATTTTATAGTTTTTTTTTTTTTTTTTAATTTGGAAATCTTATTCTCCGAATGTCTGTACAAAGTGAGAAGGTCCAAAAACTCATGCAGGAAAAGTCCAAAAACTCATACATCTTATGTGTTGCCAACTTTTCTAATCTGTTAGATGTCCTTATATTTGCTTCATTTTGACAAAATATTCAAGGCTTCGGTTGCATCGATCAATAAAGACATTATGCTCTACAGCTAAACTCTTTGTAACAACAATAATAACAATAATTTTGAAAAAGTGTTTTGAAAAGTTGACGTGGGAAGTTTCTTACAAAAATATGAAAAACCAAAACTTGTAGTTTTGATTTATTACTCAACCCGTTTATCTTCGTTCCTTATATGTATATGCATGTGTGTGTATAGATATATATATATATATAGGATGGTTCCATTGTTAACCCTCCCTTGATTTAAATTCTAAACGGTGATGAATTAGTAAAAACACAAAAAAGAAACCTCTCCTATTTATGTATAATAAAAACCATGAAAAAAAAAAGATTCGGGCAAAAAATGCCCGGGTTAACAGATTAACGCTATAAGGAATGGTTATTATATGATCCCTTCCCTATATATTTATACTACTATATAATACATATAGGAAGGACACAATGGTCTTTTACCATAAGAGTTTTGCGACTCTTAGAACATAAAGTACAACAAACAAAGCTTTAAAAGCCATAAACTAAATGGTTTTCTTTTACGTTTTAGTTTGTCACACATTGATACATTTGAAAGATAAAGTGTCATATAACACCTATAAAAGAAAATCATCTCAAATCAAATAAATTACTTTTTCACACTTTTGTCATATCATATTTGGCATTTTAAATTATGAATTTAATCATAATAAATTTTTTAGTTAAAATAGTTGATTTGACAAAAATTAGGTGGTTTAAACTTTTTACGAGCCAAAATCAGTAGCCTAATTGTTTTGTTTTTTCTGTCGCATCGCTTGGGCATCTCACTAGTGTGTATATATATATAAACACACACACACACACATATATAAGATTGGGAATAAAATATAACCCACTGTTTTTGTACTAACCCAAATAACTCTATCAAGACTATGCCAAATCTTGGATTTCATTTTCGAACATTATTGTAACACATGTAATACATTTTCTTCTTTATGTGTATGTTTAAATTCATCGTCTTTTAAGAGTTAATGTCGTTTTAAGTTTTTGGGTCTAAATAGTTGCAGTGTGTTTGTGTGTATATATATTTTGAAACGGTCAAACAAGCTTACTTTGGGTTTTCTCCCTGACAATCAGCTCTAAGAAGCCCGCTTTTTCCGTTACGTGGAGGCTGACATACCTATCAAAAGACCAAATAACACATGTTAGGTGATACAATCAACTACCACACATGTGGTAAGTACCTTAATTACCAAATTTAACTATAAATAACATGTTACAATGTTACATGCCTCTGAAAAGACGGTTTTTAGTTGTCTAGTCCAATCACCAAGAGTCCGGATATGAACGCTCAGGTAGTCGTCCCCTGGGGCAGATGTAATGGAAAACGGGTGCCTGTATCGATTGTTAAGTTGATGCGTTAGCGTTATATCATTTATATATATTATTTTGTACATTTTTTAAGGTATAATACAAGTTACCATTCAAAAGGAGAGACAGCAGCACAGTTGACAAACATGTATTGTCCACTCTTGTATTTAAACCCTTGAGGCTTTGACATATGAAGAGCCAACACATTTCCAGGATATACAGCCACCTTTTAACACACCCAATATTTATAGATATTATATTTATATATTTCTCATTATAAAAATAAATAAAAAAATACAAGTGTCAAGACGGATGTGCAACTCGGTTGGGTAAAATGTCAAAACCGATTAAGGTTGAAAAATGTCGGGTCGGGTCATGTTGACTTGCAAACACTTGGTAGTGTAATTATTTAAAAAAAATTATAAATAATGTAGTTTGATTTAAATATTACCATGATAACACATAAACCAGGTTATATGCATTAAAAATAGGCTTTAGTCAACTTAAAAATATTTTTGATTTAACCCATTTATAAGTTAAAAGAATAAATTACCAAGATAGTGCTTGTGGTTTGCTAATATTTCACTCTTGATTCCTAGGTTTCAAAAATTACCCATATGGTCTCAAAACTTTAAACATCTGTAACACATAAAGTCCTTAGGTCAACCAATTACCCTCACATAATTGATAAAATTACCCTCACATAAAGACCATATGTGTTACAAATGTTTATAGTTTGGGGCCACTGAATAATTTATAAAACATAGAAACCAAGTGTGATATAATAGCAAACTACAAGGATCATATCAGTAATTTACTCTAAGTTAAATGAGTTAAAATTACAACCTGTGACGTAAAATGTAATATTATACCTTAAGTATCTTCACTGGTTTGACACTGGACCGGAACGCCCTTATTAATCTCTCGCAAGCATAGAGCAAGATCGGGACCGTCAAGTACATCCATGTCTACATTCAAAAAGCATGATTTAGTCTAAGGTTAAAAAAAAAATACCCTTTTGATTTAGGAACTTTAGAAACAAGGTTTTTATGAACATGAAATAACATACCGTTTTCTTGTACCATTCCTTGGTGAGGTAAAGTTTGATCCCATGAACTATAAGCATCACGTAGACGATAACAAAGAGGTGATGGGAGTACCAAAAGGCATTGAATCCGGTTAGTTTCTTTAGAAACGAGGGTAGATTGAGCTTGCCTCGTCTTAGCCACGGGGTTGCTAGTGTAAAAGCTATTGTCATTAGCACTATCATTATTATTCCTGTATACCCTTCTGGTTCCTTCACGAAATGCCAATAGTTTTTGGCTTGGTCCCCGAAAAACTGTTGCATCGGTTTATACTCTTCCTCGGTTGCGTGAATCAATCGAGGGAAGTCGCATGTTAAATGAGAAATCGCGTGTGATCCAACTCCAATCGTAATTGCGAGTGCAATCACCTATAAAGACAATAACAACCTTAAATAATCACATTAACCTAGTTACATTCTAAGAAACTATTCAATATCTCTAGTAGAAGTTTCATATTTGAATTCAGCTTTCACTCGTTACTGCTTTAACACCTTATATAAAGCAGGGGCGGAGGATTAGAAGGGCCCGGGGTGGCCCGGCCCTCCTGTTTTTCCGCTCAGTAGTGTCGATATAATAGTATTTCGTCTGAAAATCCTTCGGTTCACTTCATTTTCTTCCTAAAAATCCTTCGGTCCCCTCCGTTTTCATCCTAAAAATCATTCGGCTCCCTCCAAGCTTCACCATTGCCTTAAAGGGTAGCTGATAGCTGTCGGGTCTATGATATTTTGTGAAATAAAAAAGTTACTTTTTTCAAAAGTGAGAGCAAAAACTTACTTTATGGAAATTAAGATTGTCATCAAAAGGAACCACAACACCCAACTTAGTCTTGTTCCTCAACCAAGTAATCGTGTTTCGACAAACAGGCAACAGTATAATCGCCATGTTTAACTTTAAAGTCTCGGCTGCACCTTTTGCGACGCATACACACGGCCCTAGTACCTTATACACGGCTCGGTGTTTGTACTGAATGTACTTCCATGTAAACAAGCCCGCCATTACACATATCCAAAGAGCTATCACCCAACACCTCTGCCAGTTATCTTGTATAAAGAACTTAAAATCTTCATACCATCTTCTTATTGGGTTCCAATGGTGGGTTGCTTTTAGCTTTTGACTCAACAAATGGCTCAAGTTTTTGCTTTCTCCTCTGGCGTTATGTGTTGGTGCTTGTAACAATAACATCTCCAAGTTTTCAATCTATTTAATCACCAATCAATAATCATGCACTAACCATTAATTAAAAAATAATTATAACAATAATTATATAAAAATTACAACTTTAATGTTGTTTTATGATTTTTGATCATACATACCATGATGTAACCATGGTTTTCTGGGTCTAGTTCTTCCATGATCAATGCTGCATATTCATCTGCTTGGGTTTGAATGTTTGATAACTTGTTAGCTGATGCACTTAGACTGATAATCTGCATCACATGGGTATCAATTATTTGCATGTGTTGGGACAATATATTCTAAGTTGTTTACAAAACATTATGCCAGCCCTCTAGGCATAAAAGTAAAATTACGCTAATTTTAACGTTATTTTACTTAATCTTTGTGAAAATTAAGTTAAAAGAATTGGGTTGATCAGTTAATCAGATATCATGAGCCGAATGTCTTAATAAAAACAATCTCCTTAATTATTTCCACGTGGTAGGTGTAAACTACATATTACTTTCCTTATACCCTATCTTAATTTTGTTTATAGTTGGATATTTTGAGTACATTACAAATACATGAATTTCTAACAAGTTTACATAGTTACTATCTTAAAAAAATAATAAAATAAAATAAATGTTCGTTTTTGTTAAAATTTATCCAAATAAAAATAATTTTTTTATAAAACATCACAGACCTTTTGTAAGAAAATATAAAGATAGTTTTAGACTAGAACCTCTATGTATCAAAATAACTAATAAATTAATAATAAATCTTCAAAATTAATAATAAATAATAATAATAAATCTTCAAGAATCTGAGTTATGGTTAACAAACACTCAAAATGAACATGTTTCATGGCAGGCGATCACATACCTCTCTGACTTCGTCTTCTGTAATCCTGCCGTCTGCATCTTTATCAACCCTGTATTTAATATTTATTTATAATTCTGAATTATATTCCCACCAAAAACAAAATAACAACTAAAAATAAATAAATTAAAAAATTAAAATAAAATAATCAACACTAACATGTCAAAGAAAGTTTGTAGCCTTGAATCAAAACTCTGATCAGCAATCTGATCCCAAAACTCTCTTAATTGTGCTTTGTTGATCGAATCACCGGTTATATTCCGTCGTCGCGAAAGAGAATCGAACAACTCACCTGCAAATTCTTTTGAATCTTTGTTCATCCCTATCAAATTCAAAAAAAAAAAAATCATAAAACATTAAAACCTGTTAATAAATCATCAAAAAAACACAATGTATTGAATTAACGGTAAAGTTGTTGCCGTATGATACATACGGCAACAAAAAAAATAAAAAAAAATAAATATATATAGACACATTAAATCGCAAAATGTGAATTATGTGTTTAATTATACCGATGCATTCACCGAAACGTGATCGGTGAAGTAAGCCATTGGTGTCCTTGGTAAGCTCATCAAACCTCTTCTCCAATTGAGCCCATGCCGACCCACCATCATTCTTGCTGATAAACTTCAGCCCCTTCAGAGCATAAGCCGCGGCTGACTTCGTTCTGTCTAAACGACCTACAGGTCGTTTTGAGAACGAAGTCAGCCGCTTCAGCTCTTGCGACACCTGTCGAAACTTTGCGGACGCATTTCGCACAGCTGAAGATCCAAAAGACGACCTCTTCTCCAATCCTTTAGCCAACAAAGCCAGCTCTGGATCCTCCACATCAGCACCGCCTGCCGCCTTGACACTATGCACCGCCACGGTATCATGGCGAACGTCCAGAGTGATCTCAACGTAATTGTCATCACCACTATTACATCCTGAAGCACTGTCCTGGATGTTAATTCGAGAGCCTTTTCGGGCTCCCCTTTTGTTCAGCGGCCCGCTTACACTAAGCGGACCGCTGAATGATGATTTTCTATCACCTCCGACCACTTCTGTGTCGGAGTGGTAGTGATCATGGTGGCTGTAAGTTTCTGGCAGCCCGGTTCTTCCATCGTCTGTACCCATTTTATGCATTTGCATCCAAAATTAACGAAATGAATTTGAAATGGAGGATGTTAATTTGAAGAATGGTAAGGAATAATGGTGGGATGTTATGGTGTTGTGGAGAAATGAATAAGAGGGATTCCACTTATATGGTGAAAGCGTGTGAGATATGTATGTGTCTACTCCCATTTTCTAGTTTTATATGTATTTTAATTTTATTCAAATAATTACAACTTATTATATAATATAGGCTAAAACCATGGATGGACGTAGTTTCTGAAATTCAATTCGATACAATAGATTACAAGACATGCCAATCGTATATATTATTGATCGATCATTCTTGTTTTTTTGAATCCATTATATTTACATAATTTTTAAGTTATCCATCTTGACCCATATTGTGTTAAAATATTACTTATCTCAACCCATTATATGTTATAAGTTTACACATTTCACCTAAAATATAATATTTTTTTACCCAAACCTACCCATTTATCTTGGTACAAGTCAAGATTGTCAGGTTTAATAAATATATAATTGTATATAACTAAATATAGAAGTAACTAAATATAATATATTTTATGATATATAAAAATATGTGTAAACTTATATAAAAACAACAATATAAAGATATAACAATTATTAAATATTTAATAAATAATAAGTAATCCGTGCTTGAAATTCTACATATTTGGATATTTACTATTTTTTTTAGTAGAATTAATATTCATCCATCATTTGATGCAATTCAGATAATTTTTCATTTTTTTTTTTAAATTCAACCCTCATTCAACAAACAAACAAGTTGACACAAAATATATTTCTTTTCGTATCCTTCAACTAAAGAATTTCAAATTCCCAAATCGGTTTCTGTTTTAAAATTGTAGACGATGTGAAATTTGTGTATTTTGTGGGGTTTCACATGCTATTTTCAATGTCGGAAGCTCTAAATTCGAAAAATATAATTATTTTTGAAAATCATGCCTTGAGTGGATTGTATTGTCATCCTTACATATGATACCATGATCTAAGAAATGTAATTCTAAAAAAAATGGAAAAAATGGAAAGAAAGAAAAAAAACCGACGTTACGTATGTAAAACTTTTGTTTTAAAAGGGATAACATTTGCCTTTAAACAATAAGAGATTATATTAAGCGGAACTCGTAATTTTTAACCTGGTTAGAAATATGCTCAAAACCAAAATCTTAAAATTGTAGAATAATCTTTTAAAAGTAAAAAGGATACTAAAATAAAAAAAAGGTTTTTTGGTTACAAAAGATTAAAAAAATAACTACATAAAACTTTATTAAGTGTGAAAAACAAAATAAAATAATAATCGTGACCTAATCATGATAAATTATTAACTTGTAGACGTCTTATGTTTCATTTTGTACAAAACCAATCTTGTGTACAAAATCAAGGAAAAATGAAGTGTAAATATGTCATGTTATTCAATATTGATTTTGATAACGAAGTAAAAGGTAGAAGCCGCTTGATGAAGTTGTTCATATTAATAATTATTAATGGATGAACTAAAATTCATCTTTTCTTGAAAACCATTTATTTTTTATTCATCAATAATTACTAAATCTAAGATAACATATAAAAACAAGTTTTTAAACATTCTTATTTAATTAGGAGCAGTAAAATGAAATGCTCTATAATTTTATAAAACAAAATAAGTTAATGAAAATTGTTTTACTTTTATTGACAAAAATTGA
Source organism: Mikania micrantha (assembly GCA_009363875.1). Classification (NCBI taxonomy): domain Eukaryota; kingdom Viridiplantae; phylum Streptophyta; class Magnoliopsida; order Asterales; family Asteraceae; genus Mikania; species Mikania micrantha. The sequence continues at coordinate 51,416,075 of CM018691.1, read as the reverse complement.
TTGGCAGATACATCTTGTAATGAAATCTCATATATTAGTCACGCCAAATATCTTATCAATTCAGTAGAAAACCTATCATCATCAATTCACTAGAAAAACTTATATAATCTAAAGCATGGTTGCAAAAGTCGCTAGGCGCTCCGAGGTCGGAACAGATCCTTGGAGCGAGTAATCGGAGAGTACTCGGCCCTAGGCGGGAGTACTCGGGTAATACTCAGGAAGTGCTCGGCCTCGGAACAACTCCTTAGAGCGAGTACTCAGAGAGTGCTCGGCTTTGGAAACCGACTTTTACAACAGTGATCTAAAGATTATAACCTATATCTTAAAACACCTCAACCTTTATTTCTTATTCTCATGCTAATAATTCATAACATAATTCACGAGCTAATTAGAATTATTAATTGCCTATAGAACAAAGGCGTATGGAAATATGTGTGGATTTCAACAAAATGAAGATGGCAGGTATGACACCAGACCGAACCATCGTCCGAGTGACACCAAGTCGGATGAAAAGTAGGCAAGGTGAGCCAATGAGTGTATTCACTCTACATCCACTTTGACGGAGGATTGACCGTGTCATACAATATCATGTAAGATGTATGATTTAGGTTTAATGAAAGACTTAATATGTGTTTGATGAACGATGATTTTAATGTTTTTTATTAGTTTAAAAACATTAAATCTCTGTTTCACGCGCGTGTGACCACGGTCACCCTAGACCAGTCATGCTCTGGTCATTGGGCTTGAGTAACATGGTAGGGGCATGACGAGGGCTTGAGGCGGTCATGGGGTGGGGTTGTTTACGTCCCACTACTCTCGACGTTAGTAAATATTTTAGTATATAATCATTATATTCTTAACCATATAAAGTATTAAACCACACAAAACATTGAACTATATGTCTTATTATTTAATGGTTAGATATGATTTAAGAACCGGTTAACATTATAAATTGTTAAAAAGAGTTATAAAGTAACACATTTAAACATTCATAATCGTACTTAAAAAATATCAAGTTTGGTTTTAATGTTTTATCCTTTAGATTATATAGAGAAAAAAAAACTGGTCCGAGTAGAGTCCGGTGTGCTGGTTTGATTGATAATCGGTCGATTCAACTGAGAGTGATTTAAAGGCACCTAACCGAACTGGTTTTAGTGGCGGTTTATAGTCCAGTAACGAAAACACTGTATATGTATATGTGACTCGTTGCATCTGAAAGAGAGGAAAAAAAACAAAAATTGGATTGGTGTACAAAAAAACAAAATATGTTATATTTTTTTGTATATTCTATCAAGAGTAGATACAATGTTTTCAGAATCGGACCAGAAACCGGAGGGTTGGCTGGTCCAAAGTGAGCATGAGTGTAACATCAGTGCCGGAACCATAGGCAGAACAATAACATGTACAGTAGATCAGGTACGAACTATGTGTATTACACGTGTACTGTCTTCAATTGATGTTCAATATGAATCAATTACGCATTTATTTCAGAAACATATTGCAAATCCATGATTTAACAGTCAGAATCATATCTGACAACACAGAACTATTATATGAATTTTAGTTAGGATTTATTATGTATAAACCTATGCGAGGTTGTACAGAACAAAACAATAATGGATGTCGTTATGTTAATATTAAACAAACGGAGTATTCGTGTGGATGACGATTAGCACGAATATATCTGTAAATTTAACGTTCTGAACGATGTCCAATAATTAGAAAATCAAATCGAAAAGTATAGTTGTCGTTGTATTCGTACGGGTGATGATCCGAACGAATACGCGCGAAAACCGTATAATTTGATTAAATCGTAAAATTTAACGTTTTTGAAATGCTAAAAATAAATAAAATATATCTAGTTAATTTATTAGGAATTACCACCTTAAATAATTTAGAAAACTTTATTTTAAGAGATCGTAATGTTTCGTTACGAGAGAAACCGAACCAGATGCGTACGCGCGAAACCGAGTAAATCGAACGAACCCGACCATACCCGAACGTTTAAAAACCACAAAAAGAACTTGAATACCATTTAACCTTCACAAAAATCATCCTCTCTCTCTCCAAACCCGTAACTCACTCTCTCTACCTTGTTGGATATCAAGCCTCTTTATTGATTAAAGCTAGGGAATTAGAGGAACAAAAACTTCAAATGAATATAAAAGTTGCAGGCCCTATTTATTGAAAATTAATAAACCCACATGCATGAATTACATAATCCATGTATCCCGCTTTTCCAACCACCTTTCAAACGTTCTATTGCCACAAAACTCGGTCAATGAAGAACACTTCTTCAAACAATAGGCGGATGAAACCACTGGATTCAGATGGTACATTCGACGCGTTATTTAATGACCCATGAACCGCGACCCGCAATCGTGAACAAACCCACAAACAAACTGATTAACCCAACAATCACCCCTTTAATCGGTTTGTTCATACCCTTCAATCACAAGTCACAGCACCGACCCATCATCTTTCGACCCATCCCGGACACCACGACCTCAACCGATCACGTCCAAGGTCTCCTTGGTTCAACCGGAAACAATCCACCACACTTGCAACATGTAACATGGCATCACGCTCGAACCATTCATTAACATCTTGACTTTTCACGGATCAATGACCTCTTCCCCGGTCACATCCTATGCTACACGATTTGAACTCCAGCAAACATAATGACTAGAACCGTGTAGTTTCTTCACCCGGTTAACACAATCACATCAAACACCTTCATTTTAACAGCACCAAACCTTTTGGATTCGGCTTCCAAATCATGCACGCACGCACCAACAAACTGGATGCAACAATGAATTACCCATCAAAGTTATAACTCAGTTATCTTGTCTGAGAACCCCGCCCATTCCGATCACACTTGTTCAAAGAGGTTTCATCCACCGACCAAGAAAACAAAGTCACCACCTTTTACTGTTTTCTTTCACCTGCCTAACGAACTGAATCCAAAGCCACCTGCTTTGACGGATCCTTTCTGCCCGCTTTTCATACACCTACGTCGGTCACCTCTTATCACGAAACAAGCCGATCAAGGGTACTTTGATAACCTCTAACAGCCACGGACCACCTATGCTCATCACCGGTCACCCCCGTCATCCAAACCGGCACACATCCCGCGCCAACGACTGACCCGAACACATCTTCAAGTCCGCCTTCTACTTTAAAACACCCCGAAAACAACCCCTGCTGTCGATTTTCTGCTGCTACGTTTGCCCCGCAGCCAAAGGGCTACACCCTTTTCCCGAAACCGACTCTCAAAATGGCTAAGCAACCTTGGCTCTGATACCAAATGTTGGATATCAAGCCTCTTTATTGATTAAAACTAGGGAATTACAGGAACAAGAACTTCAAATGAATATAAAAGTTACAGACCCTATTTATTGGAAACTAATAAACCCACATGCATGAATTACTTAATCCATGTATCCCGCTTTTCCAGCCACCATTCAAACGTTCTATTGCCACAAAACTCGGTCAACGAAGAATTCTTCTTCAAACAATAGGCGGGTGAAACCACTGGATTCAAATGGTACATTCGACCCGTTATTTAATGACCCATGAACCGCGACACGCAATCGTGAACAAACCCACAAACAAACATACCTTTCCTCTCACTAAAACACTTAGATCTTGCTCAAATCTAAACTAAATTGGGAGTTCTTAGTGTCCAAACGACCGTAGAAACGCGTAGATCATGAAGAGATGAAGAAACAGAGCTTTGAATTGCCGAAAACGAGGTAAAATTGACTGAGAAATTACTGATTTTCTTGAACTTATACTATTCATCATGTTCTTTGAACGATCTGAACATTTCAGCTCAATTTGGACCACTAAAACCCTTAGTTTTTGCACTAAATCGATCTAGGATGCTAAGGAATCTCTTAGAATGAAGTTTGGAACAAATATTATCGAATTTGAGGCAAGAATGAGCACAAATGAACTCATTTTTTTGTGGTTGGCACTGTTTCGAACAACCTGCACTGTGCAGTCGTTTTTGACCCTTTAAACCCTTAGTTGGTGCACAAAACCATTTTAGGAACTTAAGAGACCACTGGGAACAAAGTTTGGGTCAGTTTAGAAGCGATTTGGATCTGTTTAGGGCAAAATATGATGGGTTAGAGGCTGCTGGACTTGGAGTTGTCGAGCATAGCATTCTTGATGGGGGGCTGAAGCATGTCATCGACCTCCATGATCCTAAAGCCATTGATATTAGCTGCTGCCCTGCAAATACTAATATTGAAACATGTTTTAGGAATTTAGAACTTGGAATCATCTCGAATGCTTAAGAAAGGAGTTCGGGAGGGCTGGTAGAACATGGAGTAGTCAGATGGGAACTAGTAGAGTTTTAAGGTGTGTTAAATGATTTTAAGCATTACCGACACTAAGGTTTGTAAAACCAAACCTTCTGTGAACGATGCTAACATCTAAACATATGTTTTCTACAAACTTAAAGAATTAAAAGACTTGGGTTTAGGTGAAATGAAACCATCAACAACATGGTTGAAACCGATTTTGTTCAAGGATACTTACTTATGTGTTAACCCAAAAACTCTAACACTCTAAATGCTAACCAATGATGTTTTAAGCTAATACATCAAGGGTAATCAATAATGATGTACAAGAGACAACATGATGGAAGCTATGATGTACAAAGAAGCTAAAGAACGAGGAAACTTATGTGAAACTAGGGAAAATACACTAAGTATGGGTGTAACATCAGTGCCAGAATCGTACCGGAACAGTGATCGCAATAGTAACATGAACAGTAACCAGGTACAAATTCTAATCATTTCACTGTAAATCATATTCATGGTACATATCACAATCATTTCATATAACAAACAGTAAATTCATCATTTGTTTCGGAGAAACAAAACTCAGAAAACATGGTTTATCAGTCAGATAATTATCTGGCAACACAGAACCATCATGGGATTATTTGTTAGGATTTATTATGTATAAACGTATGTGAGGCTTTATAGAACAAAACAACACGAATGTCGTTATGCGAATGCTAAATCGACGGATTATTCGTATATGTGACGATCTGTACGAATAAATCTGGAAGTTTAACGTTCTGAATGATATTCTATAATTAGGAAACAATATTGAAAAGTATAGTTATCGTCGTGTTCGTACGAGTGACGATTCGAACGAATACGCGCGACAACCGTACGATTCAATTTAAACAGTAAATTAATATTCTGAAAATTTAAATAAATAAAGGATATTAGTTAATTTACTAGGAATAACCACTTAAATTTCATTTATAATTTCTAAATCATAAACCGAGTCGTTTTGTGATAAAACTACGAGGAAACGAGGTGTTACGCGAAACCGAACAAAACCGAGCAACCGGGTATTATCTAAGTCTTTAATGACTTCATTTATGTCACCAACCACACTCACCAACCTTGCCCTCATTCTCAAATTCGTCCTCTCTCTCTAACTCTCTCTCTCTCTCTAAAAACCTTGAACTTCTCTCTACAATTTGGAGCTCATTTCAAGTCGGATTCAAGTGTTCTAGGTGTCAAGACATTCATCTAATCACGTAGATTTCAGAAGTACAAGAATTTGGAGCTTCCACCAAAGAAAGTGAGGTAAATCTCGACCTTATGTTCGGTTTAGAGTGTTTAACGAGCCTTCTTAAGTTTTTGTTATATTAACTAGTTATGAACACTAAATAAGTTGGAGATGAGTCATGGGTAGCAACTAGGAGACGCTAGGAACTAAATTTTAACAGGTTCTGATCAACGGGGAAGACAAAGGTGGTACAGGTTCGTGGCTATCCAGGCGGCCGAACCCTTGGATTCTCGACCGAACCTTCCTGATGGGGAACGAACCCTGCGCCGAACCTGTATTCTCTGCAACGAACCCTAGACCACTGCAGTGAACCTGTTTCTGCCTACCTACCACACAGGGCAGAACGTTTCACCACAAAACGAACCTAGGGAAGGACGAACCTTGTGGCTGAAACCATCAAGCTAGCCGAACCTTTGGTGGCTGGCGAACCTAAGAGACTCCTGGCCGGGCCATTCCCCAACGAACCTAATGACTGCGAGCCCTAGGTCTCACAAACTTAGGGTGGCAAACCTCATGGTTCCACGAACCTGCTCGCATGGGTTGACCGAACCTATGAAACTACGAACCAATTACATGACCGACGAACCCTTTTGGGAGGCCGAACCTAACGACCGAACCCTAAAGGTTCGTTGGAGTTAGGGTGTCACATGGAACCTTGGGGTCGAACCTTTGGTGCATGGTAAATGGCAGCCGAACCCTAGGACTCCTCTAGAATTGTCGAACCTCTTTACTACTTAGCCGAACCTTGGCCTGGGTCCAAAGGTTCGCTGGCCAGTGAGACGTACACCTTAAATTCTATGAATCATGGCAAATTAGGGTGGTGTAATGCATGGGAATTCAAGGATACATGCATGCATGGAATATATTATGTGTGTGTGTGCATGGGCCAATAGGTAGGGTTATTTCATAAATCTACTGCCTAAATCACGAGGGGTTAACTACATCTTAAACACTAGCCTATGGGAAAGGTCCTCAACATGGATAATTAACTTATGTATAAGTAATAGGCTATGTCAAATAATGCAAGGAACTTGAATGGTGATCGATAATGAAACAAACACCCTCAATGGGCCTAATTGGGCCCAATGGGGCTTAATTAGGGCCCATCATCGTTTAGATGTGTTTTAATTCAAATAATGATATTTGATAAAAAGGAAATGTTTGGAGAACGATTTATTAAATTGAATTATTTTCTTGATTGATGTTTCTTTAACTTAAAATAAAATTATTAAACATGACAATCAAAGATTTGTTGTAACTAACTTTGGGCTATGGGTCACCAATGGGTAATTAAGTTACATTGATTAGATTAGATCATAGAAAAACTTAGTAAATTAGGACACTTAGTTACACACACCGAGACCAATTCTTAGGTGCGACGACTAATATGTGTACTTATAGTATTCGAATTCTTTTAAAACATCTCAGGAACTGAAGAGGCCTAAGCTACAAGAACGAGCGCGCATATTGTGATATATCAGTTACATAGCAACACAAGTGAGTTCATTGCCCCTTTTCTAAACATTTTTGTTTTAAAACGCGGGGCTGAGAAGCATGAGTAAACTGTTTTATTTAAACTGTTTACTTAAATGCTTTTATTCATTATATGTTATATTTTTAAGTTTGTTGATACCCCTAGACACCTGTCTAGGTAATTATTATGCAGAACAAATTATCAAGTGAATTAATTTACTCTCATGAGTAATACTTTAATTCTAAACTCTAAACAAACCCTTAGTCCATCAAGCTCAAATTCAAGAACCTAAATTCAAAGTTAAATCAAAGTAACTAAAGCTAAAGATCATGTTCAAATAAACCTAATTCAGTGTGTGAACTGAAAACAAATGATCCTAATTAAGAATCAATTATCATCGTGACTCATGGGAATTCTAAAGATCAAATCAAGAGACTCAAGGAATCAGAAATCATAAATGTGTGTGAATCATTGAAATAATGAAATCATTAAGATCTATTGAAATCATTAATATTTGAGTTAAGGTGGATGTCAGTTGTATAGAAATCAAGACCACGTGTAACACACATAAAGTCCCGGCATAAATAGTAGACTCTCGTAGTCAAGATATATGGGCAATAACGTGAACTATCAAATGAAATCAAAATCAAAATCAAGAGAATCAAAGAGATCAAGAATCAAAGGATATCCGTAAAGTCCCGGCATGTACAGTAGACCATTGGGTCAAGCTGATATGGGCATCATTAAAATCCTGGCACGCTCAGGTAGGCTCCTAGTGAGTCCTGCCTGATATGGGTCGCGTGTGAGAGGGTACAACTTGGACAACCACTAACAACTAAGTCTAATTTATTGAGTCAAATAAGGCCCAATCATCATGTCTTAGTTTTATTTAAATGTTTATTATTTATGTAATTAAATACTTAACATTATATTTCTATAATTGCTTTTGGGGAAATCATGTATCTATGATGAACTCAAGAGGATCAAGGGTAAATTGAATTGTGGAAATCAGAATCTAAATCAAAGGTGAATGGAGTGAAACACTTAATTATCATTAACAACAATATGCTAAGCAGTCCGGTATGTGGTAGGATGTTGGCTGGGGCTTGTCCCCTACATATACCCTATATATAAGCATACTTGGTTGGATATCATAGGTGGTTGTTGATGAGGTTAAGGTTTTCATTTCTGGGGATCAAGGTAAACTTTTCAGGGTAATCAAATGCTATGAATCATATATCATGAAATCAAAGGTATGGGATGAAATGCTTAATTATCATCAGGAACAATATATCATGTGGTTTGGTATGTGGTGGGATGTTGGCTGGGGTTTGTCCCCTACGTATGCCCTATATATAAGCATACTGATTTGGATGATATAGGTGGTTACTGGTGAGGTTAAGGTGGTCATTAAGGTCATTCAAACTCCTTTTTATAAAACTATATGAACTCACCAACCATGTGTTGACTTTATTTTTGCATGACTTCTCAGGTGACGAACATGTCAACTGAAGAGTTAATTCTTTGGACTAGGTTATCTGATAGAAGATCTAGCTTTTTGGACCTGCATATTTTGAAGCATCATTATACAGTTTATTTTGTATATCTTGTGCAGATACAAGATAGAAGATTTGTGATGTGATAGTAGATTACATTGTTAAATTATAAACTTAACTGTTGTAATTTAACTTTGTAATTCTATTTTATTTTACCAAGTTTCTCATTTATGTATCATGTGCAATGTAACAATCTGATCATTCCGATTATCACTCACGATATTGCGCCCCGAGAACCTTCCGCCCGACAGGGACTCCGATCCAACCCCGCCGGCTCGGGGTGTGACAATGGGATTGACAAATACCCAAATCTTAGTGATTTCAACATATTGATGATAAACTTAGATTGTTCAATAGAATAATCTTAGTTAATTATCAACTCGAAAGCAAACACTATCAATGAAATAAATAGAAGCTAACATAGGACTTATGATTAACTCGAATGGGTCAACTCAAGTTCTTACATGATCAACATATGTTTTCATAAAATTTCTTAGAGTTTACAATAAAATGACTTGTTTTACGACATGAAACCTTACTTCTATAAAAAATAATCATAACTTGATTTATTAAAGTAATTTAAAATTAACTAAATGATTTTAGACTTAAATTGTTAGTAACTTAATAAGATTTTATAAATGATGATTTGCTAAAATGTAATGTCTTTTAAATTAGTAAGTATTAATGCAAATAAGGTTTAATTACTACTAACTAATAAATAAGGGTCGTAGGGAAATGCTTAGCCTAGAATACTTAGAGAAATTCTAGTAACTCATTAGTAAAAACATAGGACACTTAGTTGCACACCGAGACAGAAACGTATATACGTCAAAATATAAATACTTATAGTATTCGAACCATAATAAATCAACACAGGTGTTGAAGATATTTAACTTACAATAAACGAGCGTGCATATTTTCTGGGAAATATTCAAAGATATCATGTGCCAACGAACTGACGATCTAGATGAGCAAGAACGAACATAGACAATCTAGAACGAACTATAAAATCCTATACATCAAAAGATGTCCTAGCTAGACTGATTGATTATAGGTCGCATGTTTGATGATATTTACATATTTCCTCAACTACTAAGAACCTTGATTGCTAGACTAGTCTACTCGAGTATGACCAAGGCCCAATTATTAGGTCTTAGATTTTATTAAATGTTTATTTATTTGTTTATTTAAGCATTTTAACTAAATGTTTCTACAATTGCTATGGATGTTTATATGTATGCGATGAGCTTAAGGAATCAAGAGAATTTCCACATTTTGTTGAAACTAACAAGAACTAAGAACTAATGTGTTGATGATGAGGAATGAAACACTTAATTATCATTAACAATAATATACTATGTGGTTCGGTATGTGGTGGGATATCGGCTGGGGCTTGTCCCCAACGTATGCCCTATATATAAGCATACTTGACTGGATAGTATAGGTGGTTGTTCGTGAGGTTAAGGTTGTCATTCGGACATGTTTTGTACAAAATCATTTTCAAACGAAGCTATATGAACTCACCAATCATGTGTTGACTTGATCTTTTTGCATGACTTCTTAGGTGACGAATAGGTTAACTAGGAAGTTCGTGTTTTTGACTAGGATGCCCAGATAGCGGACCTAGCATTTTGGATGTGCATATTTTGAACATCATTATACATTTTATTTTGCACATCTTGTGCAGATACAAGATGGAAGATTTATGATGTTGATAGTAGATTACATTGTTAAATTATGAACCATACTGATGTAATTTAACTTTGTAACTCTATTTCATTTAGTGTTTTCTCATTTTATATCATGTGCAATGTAACAATCTGATCACTTCGATATCACCTCGATATCACGCCCCGAGACCATTCTGCCTGACAGGACATTCGATCCGGCCTGCCGGCTCGGGTGTGACAAAGAGAACCGTCTTCATGCAAACCGGCCAGTTGAGCCGGTTCACCGGTCGGAATTGGAACCGGTTCAGTGGTCGGACCGGTTTTCGGTTTTCGTTTTTTTAACTAAAACCCAAATGATGAAACATTAAAACCAAACCCTATATTTTTTCTCTAATGATTATCTTAGTTTAAACATTAATTATGTTTGTTTAGATGTGTGTATAATTTTATATATTTATTATGTCATGCTATACTTAAATATGATCTTACAATAACCTAGGGACCCTTCATGTAGAGAACTTAGGTATTATGAACTTATTTGCATTATGTCTTCTGCATTCGATCATTGCACTAACTGATGTTCTTTTGGTTGTGATCAGAATGCCGCCGAGAAAACCACCTCCTCTATTGCCTCCACCACCATCGCCACCTCCTCCTCCACCTCCTCCACACACTCCGCCTCCCGACCCGAACGCAAATCCGAATTGGATCCTGCCACTATGGCATTGGCCACCCTACTGAGCAGTCAGCTGACTAATCAGCTGAAAGAGGTGATCCCATACATGATCAATCAGATCCAGAATAATAGTAAGAACTCCGTTCACTCCTCAGGAGAAGCTAGTGGAAACACTGGCACTACACACAATTACTCTTACAAGTCATTTGTGGGATGTAAACTGCCTAGCTTCAGCGGTATTGAGGGAGCCGTTGGTCTAATCCAATAGATTGAGAAGATAGAGACTACTTTAGATATTAGCAGTTGTCCCGAGCACCATTAGGTTCGCCATTCTGCAGGTTCATTCAACAAGCGAGCCTTAACTTGGTGGAATTCTCAGATCAAGGCTAGGGTAAGAGAAGAGGCAATGGCAATTCCATGGGAAGACTTCAAGACACTGTTGAGAAATGAGTTATGTCCCAAAAACGAGCTACAACGGATGGAAACTGAACTATCCAACCATGTGATGAAAGGGGCTGATCATATGGGTTATACTACTCGCTATCATGAGTTGGTAGCATTGGTGCCAGACTTGGTAACGACTCTGGAAAAACGGATTAACAGGTACGTAGGTGGATTACCAGCCTGCATACAGAGTTTGGTGATTGCAGCAAACCCTGTCACTTTGGAGTCAGCTATTAGTTTGTTAGGGAAAGTTACTGATGTGATGGTAGCATCTGGGACCCTGAAAAGGGAACCCGACATAGGCAAGGGCAAGGAAGAATCATCAAAGAAACCCCACCATCATCCCAAGAAGAAACACAAGGTCATTAAGAACTACACGATGGCCGCTCCACTCAACCAAGTAGCTGCTGCACCACAAAACTTTCACAAGAAACCCTACACTGGCACATATCCTTTGTGTGCCAAGTGCCAGTATCATCACGCTGCTAACACTCCCTTATGATATAGTATCATAATACTACTTTTATACAATATATATATATATATATAATATAATATAAATACTCAAACCATTACCTTCTCTCTTGCTGTAGAATTTGTTATTTTTTTCAAATGGCATTTTCTTATTTTCGTCATGTACCTACAAATTATCATAATAAAAAACTTTAATAAAATTGATAATCATATATAACAATCATCTAAACAAATTTAAAGACCCACTAACAATGTTATATAATCCAATTAATGTTACACTAGTCGTTAAGCATAATGGAAAGGCACAGCTACAACCGTTTACAACCAAAACTCAAACACAAATAAAACAAAATAAATTGAATGAGTATGAATTCAAAACTCACTTTTGATTTCATATTGACACTAGACAGTCTGCATCTCTATACATGGTTACTTAGTTGAGCAAACCATAGTTAACTCCCAAAATTGAGTTGCAGAAGGTTCAGATTCTAACAACATCATTAGTATTTAACTGATAAGGAATCAGTCAATCGAAACAATATCTTTCAAATGATTTCTAAGATTAAAAGCAAGAAATTTTAAACATTTTAAATCCTCAGTTTAATTATCTAGAAAAACCAATAACATCCAATGAATATTAATGTCCAAAATATATATAAAATCAAATGTTTCAAAACATTCAAAACCTGTTCCAAGAAAAAGCAGAAGCTTGAATTAGATTCAAACAAATCATATACTGATTTGAAGATGAATACCTCTAAATAACTAATGAATCGAACATTACAGATAAATCATATTCTGATTAAATAGTGAACAACAAAACGTAGAAGATTAAACCCTAATAGATGAAACAGAGATTTGAAACGATGAGAATAGCAAGCTAACCTAAATCGACAATCTTGAATGTGGATGGCTGACAAAAACCCAAATTGATGAATTGAAGATTTGAAACGATGAGATTATAAGCTCCGTAAAAACGTCTTACATAGATGTTGATTGTCACTCTGTAGAACTCGTAATAGTTTTATTTAAAATACGTGAGAACATATTGTCATAGATTTTTTTTTAAAATTTCGGCATGACCCATTTTAAAATATATATTTCCTTACGAAATAAACATGTTCAAGACCAATAATTCACTCAATAAAAACTATTGCCATCATAACAAAGTTATGTCATAATAACTACTACTATTTGACAACAACACTATAGAAAACTCGAACTTGTTATAACTATTTACCAAAAGAAACCCAAAACGATACAACTCATAATATAAAATTTAAGTATCACTAAAACCATTTAACAACAGGTCATGTGAAACATTGGATAACCGATCTAATACTTGTTCCGTTTCTTATTGCATTGGAGCTCTACCTACAATTACACCAACATTTTAAATTATCAAAACGCTAAATAAGCAATCAATGACACCATATTTGTGCAAAAGAATAGTTATCACTGCCCACATTAATTAATACTTACCACCATTTTATTTAAAATGAGATTAGTCAGAGTCCACCATCTACCATATAGCAAGAGAAATCATCCGTTACATAATTACTACCACCATAAGTAAGATATAAATCTTACATTTTTCCACTATAATGAAGGTATAAACCTTACATTTTGCCACTATAAAGAAAATAAATTTACACTACCATCCTAGAGGTGTATCATCTACTTAACCTATATTTTATAAACCACTATGAATACACCATATATACAATGCACATGTATTCTACTATATCTATACATTAATCTTGTTCAACCATTATTAGTAAAACCACCATAACAACTATAACTCACCATAACAACACATGACTCTGCATCGAATCATGTTTACATCATTTCCCATATAGTAATCCGGTTAGGTTACTTACCTATATCTGTAGATGATCCTGCTTGATTATTCTCTCGATTGAAATATTGTTTTTCTGTAAAACTCTATATGAGTCAATATATATTTATATCTATTCACCCTTCTGTTTGAAATGTTTATATACATATTTGCATGGATATACACACACACATCCACATATGTATATATATATATTTCACATTCTATACTCATTCGACCCGTTTGAATTTGTTTAACATATTTATCATATTTTGTATAATTTCCCATACTTATCACATTTCACCTAACATTCAGGTTTCAATCTTTTTAGGATAATGTGTATTCTAACATTTATACTAATTTGATCAAATTAACCCATTTGATCTGTTTAGGTTAAAATCATATTAATCTAAATTTCATCTTTATACATATTTTCAAATTTAGACAACAACAAAAATCATATTTTTCTTAGTCACTCCAAATGAGTCATCCTTATCATCTCACTTTTATGAACCCTAACTTGGGTTCTTGGTAAAAATCATGATTCATACAACAAGGAATTTTTAAAACATAACAAAACAACTACACACAAATTTAGGAATCCATAACTACTCAAAACTCAACTCAATTTCACGTTTTTAGAACCCTAGTTCATAACCCCCATCAAATCCTTTAATGGTGATTCAAAGATGAGAAAACATGATTACCTCTAGTGGTTCACGACCTAGTCTAGCGATCTATGCTCGATGTTACGGATCGTTGCCCGGATCTTCCCTTATTTTGCCTACCTTCAAAACCCCCCTCTTCTCCTTTTCTACTTTCTACTTTCTTCTTCTCTTCTTTTTTCCTTCTTCTTTTTCGTTTGTTTATTCGCATCCTTATCCCCTTTATTATTATTAGTTTTTTTTTGCCGACTCACTGCTTCACACACACACATAGATATTTATATTTTTTGTTCTAGAAGCCATGTTCACCTATTTTATCTTTGATTTTGTGACAACTGGTACACAAGCTACCATGTTCACCTATTTTATCTTTGATTTTTTTCTAGAAGCCATGTTCACCTGTTTATATTTTTTGTTCTAGAAGCCATGTTCACCTTATCTTTGATTTTTTCTAGAAGCCATGTTCACCTATTTCACCTATAATAAATCCAAGGGTGTACACAACCCCAGTGTAAGACATTATGTTACGAGAGTGACGATGACGATAATAAACAACAATCAAAATAAACGGAATATTCCTAAAACAGTAGGAAAATCCATTGAATCACACAAACATGAATCAGAAGAAAGGAAAAACACCTTGCAAGGGAAAATAATGAACAAAATCTGTATAGATAACATTTGGAGTATCGATCATGGGTGACGATCCATGTGGATGTGCTGTTAGATTTGAATGCACTAAATGATATCTTTACAGTACAAAACAATGTCAGCAGTTAAATCCAACTCGACTTTTGTATGGGTGACGATTCATACAAATGTCTGCGTGAGTCTTTTAACGTTGATATAAAATAACAATAATTTGGACAAAATCTCACTGAAACAGTTTAATAAATAACCAAAATTTTGACACACATAACCGTTCGTACGAATGGACCCTGATTCGTACTAATAGGTTAATTCGGCGAAGCTTTATAACCACATATTCATTCGGCTGAATGGGAGCCATTCGTACGAATGAACCATTCGTGCGACAGCACAACTATAAAAGCAACACTTCCGTTTTTCAAACCCATTTTTCACCCAACTCTCTCAACCGAACCCCACTCTCGGCCACTTGACTTTTCGACCATTTCCAAGCGAAATCGGACCATTTCACCGTCCAAATAGTGTGTATTCAATCCCAACATCTCCATTTCCAGATCCCAACCCTTTTCAACTCATTTCGGTCAAATACGAGCTCCACGGTAGGTATTAGCACGAATCTTTTGCACCAAAACACTTCAAAACATTTTATCATCAATTTCGACCATAAAAACACAAAAACAACCACCGATTTCAGAAATGGATTTCTTGGTGAATTTGCAAGCGAATGAGCCGCACGAAGGACTCATTCGTGTGAATGAGAAGACTCATTCGTTGAAGAAAGTCACACGAACGAGCTGCCAAACGAAAGAGCAATCACACAAACGACATGGACTCATTCGTATGGGATGACCACACGAATGAGAACACATTCGCACGAATGGAGCTCAAGAATGAGAGATCATGAATTCTCATCATTCCATTCGTGTGAATGAAGGCAATTCCTACGAATAGGCCATTCACACCAGGAATAACCCAAAAATGGCTAAGTGTTGAACGTTCTATCGAACACCACCTGTGTCGATAGAACCAAACTTTAGACCAAATTTTAAATCAAATCAAGATGAAACGAAATAAAAACACATTTTCGAATCACATCAAAACACATAACTTACAACCATCCAACATTTAACTAACTAAATCATAACACAGGATTCAACCTAAGAGAACTTACCGAGTGAGTGCATCGACGACCCATAACCCCAGGTGAGTTCATAGACCCCTTATTTTCTTTAACTTACTGCCTTCCAAATCATTTGAGGCTGAGAACATGAAACCTCTTATTCGAATGATCAACGAATAAGAGTTATTTTCAAATAATTTCAATAAAAATATCAACTCTCAACCTCTTATTCGAATGTTATAAAAATAAGTGTATTTTCAATCATTTTTACTAAGCGTTCATCGCTCCATTCAACATTTTGAACAAACAACAACAAACAAGTTTCGAGGGTGATCACAAGGGTTCGAGGCTTTGTGCATAACCAAGAGATGAACAGACACGAACCGGGGAATTGAGTAGTACACAATCGAAAATTATCATTTTCATGGTATCTGTCTAGGGTAATTCACTAGAGCATGTATCCACACAACAACACATCAAGAATTCACTGAGGAAGTCTCAAGAAAGTCCCTTTAAAGTCATTTACCATTAGTTGACGCGGGTCAACAGACGGTAATGTAGATGGTACCATAGGTCTAACCAACCTCCAGCGCTGAGGCTGCTACGTTACACACATACAACGTGAAACAACAACTCGGATTAGTTCCATGGGAACTAATCAACAAAGGCATATCTGTTAGGCTTGGTAAATGATCACATGGATGATATTACGGACAGACCACATAACCAATAACAAGAGTTTTCAAACCGACCAAATGTTCAATACCTAGCCTTGAACGATTTTCAAACGAGTACACGACAAACAATGTATACTACAAGAAAGGAGCGTAAACTGTGTGATTTTCAAACAAACAATACATGTCTCCTATATCAGGAGAGAGAGCGTAAGCTTCTTTCTCAAAACCTTTCTTTTTACAATCATCAATCGTGTCGTGTCGAGTAGGGATATACGAGTGACAAGGTCTGATTTACGTTAAGGACATCCTCGTGGATCACCGAAGGGGTGGTGGGCTGGTGGCCGAGCTTTGGCTCTATGTATGCCCTATACATAAACTACCTTCGATGATTTGGGATGGTGTTAGTAATGATGTTTAGGCTAATGCACTTGTGTAGTTCATTTGTGTTTTCAACACCATTCATACACTATTTTCAAAACCGTTGTGAATGAAAAGATTTTCACTAAACCTTTTACAAAACCTAATGTTTTCAAAACTAACGTGAACTCACCAACCTAGTATTAACAGATTTTACATGTTCTCAGGTGAAGAACAGGTGAAAGCAGGATGACTTTTAGAGAGAGAAAGATAAGATCCCTTAGAGGAACCTACAACTCTTGCATGAATTCTTTCCGGCCATGCCGGATACAAGATTCAAGACTTGCACTTGTGCAAGCAGTTTTTGTGGAACATTTGGTCCATATTCCAGATATCCAAGTCAAGTTGTAATAGAATTAAATATAAAACATTTGTAATTTAATTTTATTCATTTAATGTATATTAGTATTCTCATATTATCATGTGCAATGTAACAATCCGATCACTTCGATTACAATCACGCCTTGGGACCTTTCCGCCCGACGGGTCTCCGATCCGGCCCGCCGGCCCAGAGTGTGACAGATTTATTTGTTTTATTATAATAATAATAATTATTATTATTATTATTTCACTACACATTTATAAATTAAGATGTTACAAATATACCTTCCTTATTGAAGGTTTTGTACCCGAAACCGCTTCTTTAAGCAAAAAGATAAGGCTAGAATTTATTCATCTCTTCCATAAATCCCAAGTATATTTTGACCATTTCCTATTCTTCTACCTTAAATTAACTTGATCAATGGTTCTGTTACGAAGCAGGTTCACTTTATGATCAAGAATTTCAATCGGCTCTTCTATTTAACTGAGCTTATCATCCACTACAATGTGATTTAGTGGGATGTATGTGGATTCATCAGCTAAACACTTTCGAAAATGTGAAACATTAAAAGTGTTATGGATTATCTTCATCTCCTTTGTAACTCTAAACGATAAGTATTGCCAACACGAGTGTTGCACTCTGGCCTTTCCGAGGGCGCAACGAGAGCACCGGTCATCAGTACTTGGCAGGATCGCAGTCTCCGGTCACAGTTGCGAGACCTACATGCCAGGTTGCATACGTACATCCAATAACTTGGATAAAACAGTTTTGTAAAATCATAGTTGCGAAAGTTAATGTAAGAGTTGTCAAAACATTTCAAAACCATAAGTTGCGGAAAGTTGAAACAGTTTTAAAACAATACAAGGTTACAGTTACGAAAGCGATTAAAGTTGTTCGACAATACATACTATCAAAAAGATAGTGTATTAGTAGCCTAAGACACTAAGCAAATGCATGAGACTCCAGTCTAGCATCCTAATCCTCGTGAGTGCGCCTTAGTTACATGAGAAAACATGCGAATAAAAGGTCAACACAATGGTTGGTCAGAGCGTAGGTTTTTCATAAGCAGTAAACATCAAATGTTTAAAGTATGTGTTTGCAGGAATACATATCATTACAATGCAATATAAATTGATAGCTAGTCAATACAATTATATTATATGTTGGTTCGAAACCGAAGCTGACTATGTGCCTCTCGCCATGTCCATCACAAAACCATGGCAAATGTGTTGGTCAATATTTCACCCATTCTAGATTACCACGCTAGCCGCTCCGCGCTACTAACGGTTCGAGATGTGTTTGTGAGTACTTTGCGTTGTGATGTGTGCCACACATATACATATAGTGATAAAGCACGTCCACAAGTAACCAAAATAAGTAGTTGTTTCAAAACAGTTTTTCATGCAATGTTTTCTCCCCAAAGGCAGAAAAGACAAAACGAGGTCGTCAACTCACCTAATAAAGCAGTTCCGGTATGTTTGTTCGCAACAGCGAGTGCTAGCAACCTGCTAGTGACCAACTATAATCATATAAGTCGGGAGTATGTGTTTTGCGGTGTGTTGTATCCCATACAACTCCAAGTGTCGGCGTGCTCAACCGAGTGTTTGTGTGTTGACTTGTGTTGACTTCACGAATCGTTGGTGACATGTTTGTTGTGTTTAGTTTGTTTATGTGTCTTAAATTCAAGCAGAACATCAACATGCATCCTACGACCCTAATCGTAATACTTTCACTTAAGTCATGTTATGAAATCGTAAAAGTTACCATTTTTGGAAGTTTCCATTTTAGGAAACTTTCTATATTTAGAAATCTTCTATTTTTTGGAAAGTGTAGTTATGAAATACAATTTCATAAAACTAATAACTCTATTATGTTTATATAAACACGTTTAAACACTTAAAAGATAGCGTTTGTGCTTAAATCACTGTTTATGTCATTTTGCCCAAACAAAGCTTCCTTATTTGGAAAGTGTGCGTTTGAAAGCTCGTTTTAAAAAATCAAAACTTTTTAAAAAATCAAAGTTTTCAAATATATTAAAAATCATTTTTAAACATATTTCAATGGTCACAAATCATCAAAACATATTAAAATGTCAAAATCCCTCTTTTGATTTACAAAAGTTTCCATAAATAGTAACTTTGTCACAAAACCGTATTTTCACAAAATCAACTATCCAAATGTGTTTCTAAACACTCCAATACACATTTGACGCCATCTAGACACATCTAAAATGTCTAGATCATCACAAATCACCAACATGCAGCTAAAGAGTTTCCTAATATGGTAAGTTGCATATAATCATCGTTAAATCAACGAGACCCAATCCTAAATGATTTCTATCATAAATCTTAGTCAAAATACATCAATAAACACTCAAGACAAACTAAAAATTCTTGCATGTGAGTGGATCAGAGTTGCATGTGATCAAACACACTTGTAAGTGTGTTTTTACACCTTCATGTGCGATCTAACTATAGATAAGCATATAAAACTACTGAGAAGCTCTTAGATGATGAGATTGAAGCTGAATATAGGCTACCAGGTCCTGGAAATGGTTGTTGGTAGCTTCTTTGCTTGTAGATGGCTTCTAGAAATCTTCTTTGAGCCATAAGGACTCCAAGAACTCCAAGAATGCCAAGAAATGCTTAGGGAATTATAGCAGGGGTTGAGAACTGGTTTGGCAGTTTTCTGACAGAGTAATTTTGTGGGGAGTGCATCAAATGAGTGGAAGAACAGAAATAAGTGGTTTGGGGCTGCTTTTTATAATATTTTTCCTTTCCCGACTCCTTCGCATACCGCCTAGTGGGCTCCCTTGGGGCTAGGTGTACCGCCTAGAATATTTTAATCAGACAATTCCTCAAAACCTTGCGCGTACCTCCTAGAGTGGCTGCATGGTCTCGGGCGTACCGACTGGTGATTCGAAGAATTTAAATGGTTCCTGCCCAAACCTGGCGCACCGCAAGGACCCAAGCCGTGGCCCTTGTCGCACCGCCTGGCTTGCCGGATGAGCCCAATTGGCCCAATTTAGTTATTTTGACATGTTTTTCGATTGTGATCGATTCGTAACGTTTATCCTAAACGTCTAGTTCATGTTTGGCACATAATCACATAAATGTTTGTTTGTTTATTGTTTGTTTACCAACGTTCGTGAGACTCTTGTGTGTTTCGATAATTACTCGAATTATCGATGATAGTTTGTATTTGTCTAATTAACGAAGTGTTTGTACTCTTGACTAACCATAATCAACGTGTAGTACACAATTAAATAATTCTTCGAATTATTGTTTTGCGATTGTGTTTGTGTTTGCCACCCTTGGTTTTCCAAAACCAATGTGCAATGTACGATTCGATAGTTGCTCGAACTATCGTTTAGGAGTTGTTTGTGTTTAGCTCATCTAATTAAACATAATTAAATGAAATGCAACAAGTATGAATGTGAAATACAGAATTGTAAAGGTTTGCAATTACCTGAAATTGCCGGGTGTCACAACGAGCAGTGATTTTAAAGGGTCTAATAAATCGTGGACTTAACTTTCCTTGTTTACGAAAATGTATGACACCCTTCCACGGTGAAAATTTTCGTAAAACCAAGTCCCCGACTTAAAATTCAATAGGCATTCTACGTTTATCATCATATGATTTCTGATGGTCTTATGTCGTCTTCAACTAAGCATGGATTTGATCTATTTGATCACCAATATCTTTAACTACCTTTTAGTATGCTCATTCTTGTTGCTCCACTTTTCCCCAACAAACAGGAGTCCCACATTTCCTTCCATAACACATTTCATAAGGAGGCATCCCAATCCAAGAATGACAGAAATTGTTATACGAGAACTCTGCTAAAGGTAGATAATAATCAAACTACCACCCAAATCAATTAAACATGCTCGTGACATATCCTCAAAAGTCTGGATGGTCCTTTCACTCTAACCATTAGTTTGAGAATGATGCGTCGTGCTCAACGAAAATTTTTGTACCTAATTCTTCCTTAAAGTTCTTCCAAAAACCAGAAGTAAATCGAATATCTCGATCAAATATAATAGTCACCGGCACACCATGCCGAGATACTATTTCTTTTACATATATCTCTGCCATTTTTTCGTAAGAATAGGATTCACGAATAGGAAAGAAATGAGCACTCTTGGTGAATATATCAATGATGACCCAAAATGCATCAAATCCTTTCCTGGTTTTAAAAGTTTAGTAATTAGGTCTATTGTGATATGTTCCCACTTCCACAATAGAAGCTGTGATGGTTGTAGTTTACCATCCAACTTTTAATGCTCTACTTTCACTTGCATACATGTCAAACACTTTTGAACATATTTAACCATATATTGCTTCATACCATGCCACTAGTAATAAACCGTAGGTCACGATACATTTTAGTAGCCCTCGGATGGATTGAGTATTTTGATTTGTGAGCTTCTTCCAACAATACAGACTTAAATGAACAAGTGGGATGTATCCACACTCGACCCCACCTAGTCATTATTGTCTTCGTCAAGATTATGTTCTTACTCTTTTATTGTGTCTCGTTTCCATTTTTCTTCTTCTAAGGCTTCCGTCTGAGCCTCTTTGATCTGCTCAATCAACCCTGAAGTATTTATAAGCTTCATAGATTTTACCTTAATAGGTGAATATTCATCTTTTCTACTCAAGGCATCAGCTACCACGTTTGCTTTCTCTAGATGATAGAGAATTTCGCTAACATAGTCCTTGAGTAATTCCAGCCACCTTCTTTAACTCATATTCAATTCTTTCTACATGAAGAAGTATTTTAGGCTTTAGTTATCCATGAAAATCATAAATTTAGTGCCATAGAGATAATATCACCATATCTTTAATGCAAACAATACTGCCGCCAATTCAAGATTATGAGTAAGGTAAGTTGTTTCATGTGGTTTCAACTGTCGAGAAACATGTCCCGTTTGTGCTTGATGAGGAATGCATAAAGGCATTCGAGTTTTTGAAGGAGAAGTTAACGAGTGCCCCCGTTATAGTTGCCCCCGATTGGAGCTTACCATTTGAGCTCATTTGTGATGCTAGTGACCAAGCAGTTGGGACGGTTTTAGGGCAAAGGCAAGAGAAACACTTTCATCCCATTTACTATGCTAGTAAGACTCTTAATGATGCTCAAGAGAATTATACCACCACCAAGAAAGAGCTTACAGCAGTAGTGTTTGCTTTTGACAAATTCCGATCATATATTATGCTTTCTAAGACCACCATCTTTACAGACCACTCGGCATTGAGATTTCTTTTCGCAAAGAAATATGCAAAACCCCGTCTTATTAGATGGATTCTTTTTCTTTATGAATTTTACATAGATATTAAGGACATGAAAGGGGCGGAGAATGTGGCCGCCGATCATCTCTCCCAATTGGAGGACCTGGAGAGAAGTGAGATTCGTGAGGAGGAGATAGTAGATAAGTTCCCTCACAAGGTGATTGATTTTGTGGAGGCGGAGAAGCAAGGGATGCCATGGTTTACCGTTTTGGCAAATTTTCTTGCTCGTGGAGTGGTGATTGAGGGTATGACCACTCAATAGAAGAAGAATTTCTTTTGGGATGCGGGTAAGTATATTTGGGATGAGCCGTATCTATATCGTGTGGGAGGAGATCGATTTCTTAGGAGATGCGTGAGTAGGAAGGAAGGTTTAGAAATTCTTAAGCATTGTCATGAGGGTTTGACGGGTGGTCATCATGGTAATCATTCCACCGCCCAAAAGGTTTTTGATTGTGGTTTCTATTGGCCTTCGGTGGTGAAGGATGCACTTAGTTTGTTAAGAAGTGTGGTCCTTGTCAACGCATGGTAACATCTCATCAAAAGATGAGATGCCTCAAAACCCTATCCAAGTCATGGAAGTGTTTGATGTGTGGGGCATCGATTCATTGGACCATTCCCTATGTCCAAATGGAATAGGTACATACTCATGGCGATATATTACGTTTCAAAGTGGTTTGAGGCTCAATCCTTGCCTACTAATGATGCCCGAGTGGTTCTTAAGTTTTTGAAGAAGTTGTTTAGCCGGTTTGGAACTCCAAGAGCACCTATTAGTGACCGTGGCACGCACTTTTGTAACGCCATGTTAGAAAAGGCTCTACAACGCTACGAGGTCACTCATCGTTTGGCGACCACATACCATCCACAAACAAGCGGTCAAGTGGAGAATGCAAACCGAGGAGTGAAGAGAATCCTTGAGAAAACCATTGGGAAGAGTCGGAAGGATTGGTCAGACAAGTTAGACGATTCATTTTGGGCATTTAGAACGGCCTACAAAACACCTTTAGGCACCACACCTTACATGACCGTCTATGGAAAAGCATGCCATCTTCCTGTAGAATTAGAACATAGATCTCTTTGGGCTCTTAAGACGGTAAGCCTCGATCTTAACGAGGCGGCTAGGAAACCGTACTTTCAAATTCAAGAGTTAGAGGCCCTTCGTGAAGCGGTTTATGCATATTCTTTAAGTATCAAAGAAAAGGCAAAATCTTTGCATGACCGAAAGTTGAAAGGATTGAAAGAGTTCAAGAAGGGGGATCGGGTGTTGCTTTACAATTCCCGATTGAAGTTGATTGAAGGAAAGCTTGAGTCCAAGTGGACGGGTCCTTACATTGTTGAAGAGGTATTTCCCTATGGCACCGTTGAGTTACATAATGAAGTGGATGGTAACACGTGGGAGGTGAATGGCCATAGGTTGAAGCATTATATTGAGGGACCGTTCGACGAAAGCAACAAGGAGGAAGAGGTCCTCCTTGAAAAACTTGAGTGAGAAGATGATGCGGGTTCTTGGGATGAAAACCCAAGTGTAAAGTGTGTAAGTTGATAGTTTTCATTTGTTTTTGGTTGGTTTTTCGATTTCGTTATTGTTTTTCGTTTTTGCGTGTTTTAATGTGTTTTGCAGGTTTTTGAATGAATTGATGCAAGGAAAACGAAATTGGGGCCACCAGGTTTGTATTTTCTTCCTTGGAATTTCTGGTGTAGTTTACTGGGGGTTTGGGAGTGAAAAATTGGCTAAGGCATGAAAATATGGAAACTCTCTAGAAATTTGACATCCTCGAGTTACGCGACAATTGCAAGGGTGCCCTTCGCGCTACGCGACAGAACTTGGTCAGCACGCGGGTCAAACATTTCTCGCGTACCGCGAGGGCTCCTTCACCCCCGTGTCCCAGTACGCGACGACCTCCCAGATGGTTAAATTAGAGTTACAAGTCCTAGAATTCAATTTTTACCCCAAATTACACCTTCTACACCGGCAATCCACCAATCTCTACCCTCTCTACCACCGTATCATTACCCCCATCACCATAAACCACCACCCACGACCACCATACATAACCCTTCATCCTTTTTCATTTTTTTCACCACCACATTTCACCCTTTTCACCTCCAACCCACCATTATAGGTTCTCACACAAGGAAATAGGATTTCTTCATCTCTTCATCTTTTAGGAATTGTTCTAAGCCGATTTTCAGGCATTGTTGCGATATAATTTCATTTTTTGTTGCTCATGATTGATGTTCTTCATTTTTAAGTTAGTTCCTAGGTTTGTTTTGAGTGTTTTTGATTGTTCTTGGTTGTTTTAGTATAATGGCAGATCATAGAGATTAAATTATTGTTGGTTTAGTCATCACTTTGCTGAAACTTGTTCATCTTGGGTCATGAGGCAACTGTATAGGGTTTGGTCAATGTTTTGAATTAGCAGCAAACACTTTGCTCATGAAAATGGAAATAAGAACTGATTTAGATGTATCTTGGTAATGGTTAATATAAATAAGTTAAAATTAGTTTTTGGGTGACGGATTGTTGTTTTGGTTTGAATCACTATTGAGATAGCCTTTGTGATCGCAAATGAAATGCTATACAGTCACTGTCTTTGGTCCTAAACTAACATTGCAGTTGTGTATATTGTCTAACTCTAATGCAGGAATGGCAGGCGTTGAATCTTCAAGGGCAGTATCAAAGAGAAGGCAAGGGCCAGTTGCACGACCCAGGGGAAAACCGGACTCCCTAGTACAAGTTCAGAGAAATGAGAGAACCATCAGATATTTGAATGTTTAGAGGGTGCCAACTACAAAGACTAGAAGGATTCGTGAGCATACTTTGCTTAGTTTTGAGCTTGGCACATTTGAGAGCGATCAGATTGACCTGTTTGTGTCCCTAGAGTTATTGCATCATAGGAATATTAATTGGGAGTTATTAAGTCAGTTGGGGCAAAGAGATAGGATAGAGATGCTCTTAGGACAGAAGTGGATGGCGACCTTAGCTTGTGATTGGCTTTAATATAAGGAGTTAGCCTTAGAGTTCCATTCCACTTTCACATAAGATGATGCCGAGTTTGATGATGAGGACACGGTGTCATTTGCTCTTGGGAGGCGTGTATACGAGATGTCCATCCCTCAGTTCGCTATGGCGACTGGATTTTACACTTAGGAGGAGGTGATGTCCACCAAGTTTTCTTCTTGTCTTAGAGGTGCTTTTAAGAAGAACAGGGACTTTTGTTTGTCTGAGGTTGATCTTAGCAAGTTTTGGGGCACGATTGCTGATTCACCATTCTCCACCAGCATGGTGGAGTCTGAGATCAGGGACCCGGTTCTGAGATACATTCACAGGGTCTTAGCATGTACGGTGGTGGGCAGGTACTCGGGTGAGGAGAAAGTCAATTGGATTGATTTGTTTTGCTTGTACTGTATGGTGAGGGGGAGAGAAGTCAACATTGCTTGTGTGTTGGCTCAGTCGTTTGCGAGAGGCAGGCGGGGAGGTGCTAGAGCGAGGTTAGACATGGGGTCGCACATCTATAGGATTGTAGATTTCTTGGGAGTGTTTGATAGATATAGGCCTGATTTGATGACTGTAGGGCCAGTGACCACCCCGATAGATCTGAGGGACTTGCGTAGGGCAGGGATTGTGGAGAGAGATGACCCATCGAGATGGGCCGGTTTTGTGGTGGGACCACAGGTGATGCCACAACACGGGTCTGCGGCGGCATAAGTTATGGGAGGTTCTATTCCCACGCACCGTCAGAGACAGATTTTCAGGCAGGATATGCCAACTCAATAGTACCCACTTCAAGAACCCATTCCTGACCCGCTTACTTTGGAGTGTCTGTGTGACAGGATGGATAATTATCATGAGCAACACAGAGAATGGTATTTGACAGGACACAGGCGGCAGGAGGATGCGATGAGATACCTGATGACATCATTGCACATAGACATCCCTGAGTTCTATAGAGCACCGGATCAACAGGATGAGAGAGGAGGAGGAGATGCTGATGATTAGTGTGGGGATGCTGATGGTTTCTTTCATTTTGGTTATGTTTTGTCATGATAATCTGTATTTTGTAATACTTTGAACTTGGTTGATTTGGAGAGTAGGGTTGGTTGTTTGGTTGAACTTGGTTATGGATATTATCATATTTTGGATATTGTGATGCTTGGTTGGCTTTGTCTTGTGTAGATCATTTTGTGTGTTTGTGGCATGTTGGAGCATATATGGCTTGAGGAGCTGTTTCTTGGAAAGACTGGCACTTGACAGTCTTGTTTTATAACCAGTTAAGTCTTTTCTAGTTTTCATTTTTCTTTTTAGTTTTTGCTGTCTTCATATCTCTACATTGGGGACAATGTAAATATTAAGTGTGGGGATGGGAAACTGTGTTTTTTAGCTTTAGTTTGAGTCATTTTTTCAATTTTTGTATATAAGCCTAGAATTTTTTTTCGCCCTTGTTAAGATGGTTGCAAAATTTTAAATGGGAAATGATAGAAAGTCAAGTTTTATGGTTTCAGTTAAGTGGGTAGGCTCAACTGATTTATCTGTTCCTTAGGATTGGTGTAACATTACTTAAATGCATGATTTTTGTAGGAAACATCTTGGTGAATCTGAAATTAATGAAACTGTTTTCTTGTTATTAAAGGAACCTTTGCATAGTAACAAACTAATGTTTTTAAAATCTGATTTTTATTGGCACGTAACTACTCTTTTTATGAGAATAAATTCGAGTCTTATGGCGCCTCCATTCAACCAAATGAGTTGAGCTATGATAAAAGAGAGAAGTTGAGCTGAAACTTATGTGTCACACGTTGGGTTGCAACCTGGTTGAAACACCACTAAGTTAGGTTCAATGAAAGAAAAAAAAAGAAAAATAAATAAATAAAAGAAAAATGCTCATACTTTCATCTGCTTCCATTTTAAAAATCTGATTTTAGAAATTTTTAGTTTGTTTATATGTGAGGGTAGGAAAAACATTTTCCTTGAAAGATTGAATTCGAGATTGATTTGGTTTCAGGTTTCCTAAGTGTGGGTCTCATGGATTGAATGTTAGAACACGAACACAAAGGATCATGATTAAGGAATTAAACAATCAGTTTATGGGTTTAGAAGGACAAACATACTCAAAATCTTTTCCAAGGCATATGATTTTGATATTTTGAGCTTAATTATTTAGAAATCTTATTGCTTGACTGTGATTCCATTTTGCATAAGTCTTTTTCAGGGACAAAAAAGAGATAAGTGTGGGGATGTGATGTGTTGCAAAACACAGCAGTTTATTTGGTTATTTTCGTTAGTTTTTGTACATATTTATTTAGTTTTGTAACTATTTTTAGCTGGTGCTTCACAATATTGTAAATGGGTGCTTGCAGGTCACAAACATACATATTTGGCACAAGAATGCGAAGAAACAAGCTCACGGTAGGGCGAGGACGGGTCTGGAATTGAAGAGAACAACAATAAATCATTGTGTTGACCCGACTAATTTGTCGGTTTATGGAACCCTTCGCGCTATGCAAGGGGTACTGCTGGGGGCGTCGCGATACACGACGCGAAGAAAAATTCATAAAATTCGTTTTTGATTTATTAAAACGGCTGAGGAGTGTTTTCTAGTTAGAGACACAATCTTGGACGAGCATAGGATGCGACCAAGAAGGCTTGGAAGGCTAGTAAGGCAAGAATCATCAATCGGAAGCCCTAGGATCAACTATTGAAGGGTGTACAACAATTGGTTTCTATTTCTTTCTTGTTTTGTCCCTTGAATGATATTTTGTATTTGGTTTTTATCTAGATCTCTCAGTATGTTTGGGATGATTATGGGCTAAACCATTAGAACTACCTAGGGTTTGAATGATTATGCATGTTTGACATTTGTTTTGATTGATTGTGGAACAATAGTTATGAGTATTGAATGACATAACGATTTGGTTTTGAATCTTGGATGTGTAAGAATGTTTAGATACATTTTTGGTATGATCAGTCATTCGTCATGTGCTTTGATGAATGTCTTTCATAACATAGGTACATGTTAGATCAATTACTTGGTGTTTTTTGTTAGTGAATGAATTGCTAGACGTAGTAGTTCATAGGAACGATGATGATGTTTTAAATGTTCTAAATGTTTAACCAATCTCGAAAGTCGTGAGGTGAGAGGTTGTTGGTTTGTCTTAAATGTTTGGTTTCTAGTTAAAGTCTTTGTGAAAAGACTAAGTCTAGTTGATTGGACATTTCCTTGCTTACCGAACCCAAGTTGAGATTCCTTGTTATCCCTTGCACATTTATGTGTTTGATACTTTCGTTTTCGTGAGGTAGATTGTCTTTAGGATATGTCATTGATGGTTTGGGTAACTTGTGAAAAAAACTCATAAACACCGGTACTTTAACAACTTGTAGGCATCTTAGTTGACATCTTTGAGAAAGGTTGAAGATACTCTAGGTTGTTTGCAAGTTAATAATTCAAGATCCCGGTTTCACAATAGTTCCATAATCAATCTAAAAAGTGTTAAGCATGTATAGAGTTCATCCCTAGGTAGTAACTTCATCATTGTTACTTCTTGATTCACTTTTTGCTATTTAGTCTTAAATCGGTTTTAGGTCATTTATTTCGTTTTATTTTAAATTTAATTATTCAGCAAAACCCCCTTTCAAATAATACTTTTAAATTAAATAAATTTGTATAGATAAGTCATAGAGTCTAGTTTGTACTTTCTGTAAAAGTCTGTGGGTTTGATAACCGGACTTGCTTTTGCTTTACTAGTTTCGATAGGTTCACTTGTCTGTCAGTAGTTTAGTTTTAGAAAGTCTAGAGTATTGCTTAGTGCTTAGGTCAGTTGTGATTTTGATACTTTTAATTGAACTACTTTGTGCACTTCACATTGCCAGAATCCATGTTGTATATTTGAAAGAGGTTGACCTCCTTGCTTCTCTCACAGTACAATCCTCTTCCCGTCGATTTGAGAATGCTCATTATTTTGTATGTGAGAAAATCAAAATATCATCTATGAAAACAGTTACTGATTTATCCAACATGGGTCTACACACCCGGTTCATAAGATCAATGAAAGCTGCAGGTGCATTCGTAAGTCCGAAAGGCATAACTACAAATTCATAGTGTCCATAACGAGTACGAAAAGCGGTTTTTGGCACATCTTCCTCCTTTACCTTTAATTGATGATAACTCGATCTTAGATCAAGTTTAGAAAACCAAGTTGCTTCCTGTAACTGATCAAAAAGGTCATCAATTCTAGGTAATGGATATTTATTCTTGATGGTGAGTTTATTTAATTCCCTGTAATCAAAACACATTCGGAAACTACCATCCTTCTTCTTTACAAATAAAACGGGAGCATCCCACGGTGAGACACTTGGACGGATAAATCATTTGTCCAGGAGGTCCTGCAGTTGTGTCACTAACTCCTGCATTTCGAAAGGTGCTAACTGGTAAGGAGCTTTTGCAACAGGTTTACAACAAGCACCTCTTCCAATTTAAGGTCTTCCTTATCAGAGTCGGTAACATACGTCATATAAGCTTTGCACCAGTGACTTATATATTTCTTTACTTTTATATATGAACAAATAACAACATCACCTTTTCTTTCACCATGTATCGAAATTGGTTTTCCACTTGGCGTTGTTAATTGTATAACTTTTTGATTACATATAATATTTGCATAATATTGTGACAACCAATCTATGCATACTATAAAATCGAATTCATTCATATCCATAGGAATGTAAATCAATATTAAAATCCTCTCCATCTATGTTTAGTAGACAATTCTTATAGACATTGAATACTAGAAAACTCTTGTTGTTAGCAACATCAATTTCTAATGGTTTAGGAAATTTATCAACTATGAACGAGGGATGGTTAGCAAATTCAACGCAAATAAAAGACCTACTAGCCCCCGAGTCACAAAGGATAAGTGTGGAAATAGAATTTATTAGAAATATACATGTTACTGCATTAGAGGTAATCTTAGCCTCCTCTGCTGTTATTTGAAATGTTCTACCTTTTAGCTTCAGGGCTTCAGGCCTCTTTACTTCCTTGTAGTTTCTCATTATTTCACCTCTCCTTCTGAATCCTGGAATAAGTTTTGGGTATTCACTCCTTACATGTTCGGGTTGATAACAATTGTAACACAAATTCACCGCACTAGGGCAATGCAAGGACGTGTGACCCGACCATCCACACTTAAAACATACAATCTGAGTAGCTCTACACTCTCCCGAGTGTCCTTTCCCACAAATTTTGCAACGATAGGGTTCAGTCTTGAAATTTTCTTTCTTAGAAGTTGAAAAAAGTTGTCTTTTTCACTAGAGTTGTTATCACCTCAACTTTTCTTTTTTCTCCATTTTCAACATATCTCAGAAGTTCCATCTCCCTTTCATGAGCCCAGTTTATCGATGCTTGAGGAGTCTCACATTTAGAAAGAGTTATGTACTCCCTATATTCCACCTTAAGAATAAGATGATATCTAATTATCCAGTCTCGCTCTGTTCGTAAGAGATCAACGAATAACTTAGTTCTATCAAAGAACATTCTAGTGAGTTGATCAACAAATTCATCTTTTTGCCTTACGGTAAGAAATTCTTCCTTTATTTTGTCAATTGCTGACTGTGGGAAAAAGTGTTGCAGGAACATTGCTTTGAAATCCGGCCACATCATTGCCTTAACACCTTCTTTATACTTTTCTTGCTTATGAGCATCCCACCAATCTTTAGCATGCCCTAAAAGAAGAGTAGTTGCATAAATTACTTCATCTGTAGGGTCACAGTGACTTGTTTCAAATACAGTCTCTATTCTAGATATCCATCAGTGACTCTCTCATGGATCAATGTCACCCTGAAACTCATCGGGTTTACATACCATGAAATCTTTGCAACTTGCCCTCTTTGTCTCCATTTCGTTTGTTTCCTTCGCTT
This sequence comes from Mikania micrantha, assembly GCA_009363875.1. NCBI lineage: Eukaryota > Viridiplantae > Streptophyta > Magnoliopsida > Asterales > Asteraceae > Mikania > Mikania micrantha. Next base: position 51,384,294 of record CM018691.1, on the reverse strand, counting down.
TATCCGTTTCTTTCTCTTTCATTGCTCATTCAAACTTGAGTTACCCTTGGATAAATCTTTTGAATTATTGTTCCCATCTTCTCAAGAAAGTATGGAATCGTAAATTTAAATGCTTTTGCTACTTCCTTCGAAATCTCCTTCCTGGTTTCCTCTTTTAATATTCCAGCTACACCTACACCATTATGAGAAGACGGCAAGACGCTTTGTCTTCACTTTTGTTTTCTTCCACAATTTTTGGTATTTCTCCACCCTCAGTCATAGTCTTCAGCTGAAAATTTACCCCTACCAGGGTCTATATATTTACAGATACATATATTTATTTCACCGCTTTCTTACTATGTATAATTAACATCATTCATTTATATTTAACATGTATTTAGTCGCCACTATATAAACGCCACAATATATACATTATCCTAATCCTAATCCTTCCATAAATTCAATATTATTCACCTCAACGTAATAACGATTAATACTTTAAAACAATGATCATAAATGACTTGAGTGATATATATAAATCATAACACTGGCAAGGTGTGATGATTAATATACTTTATCAATGTAATTATATTCACATTATTCTAACGTATTAAATGTTATATAAAGATTAAATCAACAAACATGTAAGCTTGTGCAATATCTTTGAAACGTCTCGGATCCAAGTTTCACCCTTCCGATTTATGAGCATAAAATGTTTGAGTTTAAGTATCTTTACACCCAATACTTATTTCTCTCAAACCAGTGCTTTAATACCAAACTTTGTAACACCCAACTTTATAATAGTTATATTTAAAATACGTGCGGAAATGTGGTCCCCGATTTTTTTAAAATTTCGGCATGACCCATTCTAAAATATCGATTTCCTTACGAAATAAACATGTTCAAAACCAATAATTCACTTAATAACAAACTATTACCACCATAACTAATTTATGTCATAGTAACTACTAATATTTGACAACAACACTATAGAAAACTCCAACTTGTTATAACTATTTACCAAAAGAAACCCAAAACAATACAACTCGTAATATAAAATTTAACTTTCACCAAAACAATTTAACAACGAGTCATGCGAAACATTAGATAACAAATCCGAGACTTGTTATGTTCCTTATTGCATTGGAGCTATACCTACAATTATACCCAACATTTTAAATTAGCAAAACGTTTAGTAAGTAATCAACGACACCATATTTGTACAAAAGAATAGTTATAACTGGGGGTGTTCATCGAATCGAATTTCGAATTTTTTAATAGCATTCGAATTGGATTCGAATTCGAAATCGATTCGAAAAATCCAATTCGAATTCGGAATTCGAATTCGATCCAAATTCGATTCGAATTCGAATTGATTTGATTTGAATTTAATTAAAAAAATTGTTTATAATTCCTATATTTGTGTATTCAAAATATCAAATAATCAAAACCTTAAACATTCAAATATCAAAATAACCAACATCTAAGTTGTAATATTAGAGACATCATTTAAACTAGTACAATAATAAAAATTCAATATATAATGCCAGTGATAAGTGATAACATACGAAAAAACATAAAGTGACAAATAATCAAAATATTAGAAATTAACAACTAAAATGATCAATTTTCGAGCTTCATGATTTACGCTTTTATCGTGAATGTTTAGGTTTAGCGTATTTAAAAGTGTTAAAATTATGGATATTTTATAATTAAATTGACATTTGTCTAATAGTATTTTTGTTTTTATAAACTAAACCACCTAATTAAAAAGCCTAATTTTTAAAGATAATAATTACTTGTGCATATAAAATAAAAATATATAAATAATTTAAATTCGAATTTCGAATCGAATCGACTTAAAAATATGAAATTCAAAATTCGATTCGAAATTCGAAATTATACTACGAATCGAATTGAGTTCGAATATGAAAATTCGAATCGAATTTTGACTTAGTGTTTTTCGAATTGAAATCGAATCGAATTTCGATTTTTTCGAGTCATATTCGAAAACTGAACCCCTAGTTATAACTACCCACGTTAATTAATAATTGCCACTATTTTATTTAAAATGACATTAGTCAAAGTCCATCATCTACCGTATAGCAAGAGAAATCATTCCTTACATAACCACCATATAATAGGATTACTACCACTATAAGTAAGATATAAATCTTACATTTTTCCATTATAATGAAGGTATAAACCTTATATTTTGCCACTATAAGGATAATAAATTTCCACCATCATATTAGAGGTGTATCCTCTATTTAACCAACATATATTTTATAAACTACTATGAATCCACCGGATATACAATGCACATGTATTTTACTATATCTATACATCAATCTTGTTAACCATTATTAGTAAAACCACCATAACAACTCTAACTTACCATAACAACACATGACTCTGCATCGAATCATGTTTACATCATTTTCATATAGTAATTCAATTAGATTACTTACCTCTACCTGCATATGATCCTGCTTGATTATCCTCTCGATTGAAATCTTGTTTTCCTGTTAAACTCTATACGGGTCAATATATATTTATATCTATTCACCTTTCTGTTCAAAATGTTTATATACATATTTGCATGGTTGCACACACACACACACACATACCCACATATGTATATATATTTCACATTCTATACTTATTAGACCCGTCTGAATTTGTTTAACATATTTATCATATTTTGTATAATTTTCCATATTTATCACCTTTCACCTAAACATTTGGCTTTCAATCTTTTTAGGATAATGTGTATTCTAACTTTTATACTATTTTGATTAAATTAACTCATTTGACCTGTTTAGGTTAAACTCATATTAATCTCATCATATGAGTTTTAGACAACTACAACATCTCAATTTCATCTCGATACATATTTTTAGATTTAGAGAATAAAAATAATCATATTTTTCTTAGTCACTTCAAATGAGTCATCTTTCTCATCTCACTCTTATGAACCCTAACTTGGGTTCTTGGCAAAAATCATGATCCATACAACAAGTTTAAAACATACCAAGACACCTATACACAAATTTAGGATCCCATAACTACTCAAACTCAACTCAATTTCAAGTTTCCACCCTCGTTCATAACCCTATCAAATCATTCTATGGTAATTCAAAGATGAGAAAACGTGATAACCTCGAGTGGTTCACGACCTAATACCGCGATCCAAGCTCGATGCTACGGTTCGTTACTCGTATCTTCCCTTGTTTTGCCTACCTTCAAAACCTCTTTTCTCTTTTTCTACTTTCTTTCTTTCTTATTCTCTTCTTTTTTTTTTCCTTCTTCTTTTCTGTTTGTTTGATCGCAGCCTTATCCCTTTATTATTATTATTTTATTTTTTTGCCGCCTCACTACTTCACACACATAGATATTTATTTTTTTTGTTCTAGAAGCCATGTTCACCTATTTTATCTTTGATTTATTTATTTTATTACTATTATTATTCTACTACACATTTATAAATTAAGATGTTACAGGTATCGATGCTCAATGTTGTATGTTTTGAACATTATGATAAATGTGGCCATTGATTTCCAAGTTGAAATAAAGATAAATATTTTGTAAGTTTATAAGCATGAGCTCTTATAGGAATACATTCAAATATAACAATACACACCGAGTGACAGCCAGGAGTGTTTAAAACATATAACAATACACACCGAGTGACAACCAGGAGGGTTTAAAACATCTTATGTGTGTGGACTAAGGCATGTGGCAAAGGGCGAGGGCGGTGGGTGCAATATGATGTTTTGATGACACATTTTGTAATTCGCACGCTCGCATTGGTTCGAGCCGCTTGAGAGTCGTTTTAGCATTCTTTAACCTATAACGGTTGGTTTGGTTCTGGTGATTGCATGTGTTTTTGTTCTGGTTGTTGCGGGTTTGACAAGTCCGCATGCATTTCTAACTCTGAGAAGAGTCAAAACATTCAAAATCGTTCGACTTGATTGCCTTAAATTTCCAGTTTCAACTAATTTGAAATTTTGGGTGTTTTAATAATTTAATGTCTTGGTTGTTCTGACACCACAAACAACACAACTCTCTCTAACTTTCAACCAAATGATTGAACTTTTGTCTTTTTGTTTCATGTATAACTTTGGGTACAAGTAGGGTATTTAACAGTTCGGTTTACGGTTTAAACAGTTTTGAAAGTTTTTTAGCACAACCAAAAACTAAACCCTAGCGTATTGGGAATCAATTCATTCAAACCGAATTCAATTCAGTTCTGCTTTGGTTAAAACCGAATCAATTGAATAATCGTTTGAAAAACAAATAAACCGAATTCAATTAAGCTTATGTCAAATTGAGAAAATTTAAATAATTGGATGAAAATGACAAATTCAACCAAAGCACAGTGAGGAAACGACAATAAAAATGTTTATTATAATTAATGAATGGTTGTCATACACAAAGTGTATGTTGCCGTTTAAAAAGATTTTAATTATCATGAGTTATAATAAATAATTTAAGATATTTAATCTAATATTATAAGAAACAATAACGAGGCATATAGCTTTAAAACTTAATCTCTATTAATCCACTTGTTTCATTGGCTCTGGTTGTGGTTAGAATCATGCCTTTTGGGTCGGGTTTCACATTTTTTTTAAATTATGTCATGTTAATTAGATCCATTTGTAATTAAATATAGATATGGGATCTTAACTACCTTTTCAAACTAAATTATTGCAGATACACTTAATCATTAATAAACAATAATTTCCCCAAAAAAAAAATTATCCGTCAACCCTTTGTACCACGATACAAATTATCATTTTAAGTTTTTTTATAGATTACAATGTGTTTCTATTCGGTTTGATAGCTTTAAAATGCTTTAAACCAACTAATTAAAATAAAGGAACCTTGTTATAATTTATTTAAATAAGGTAGATAAATTGTACCACTGTAAGAACCGAATGATTTTATAAACTATATATATATATAGGGCATGGAATTTTTGATAACCCTCATCTTTTGTTACAACTCATTAACCATCATCCAATGGTTACTTTAAAAATGCAAGTGTATAGGATGGTGACACGTGTCAGATTCTTTTTTTTTTCTTTTTTTTAACATAAAGGGCATTTAAGACATTTGTTATTTAAGTAAAGTTTACCCCGTTTTTTTTTAAACATTCATAACTTTTTTATACTATATTATTTTTTAAAAAAATTGCACCATTATACTCGTCTCATTTTTCTCTTTAATTTCGTTATAGTCTCGACTAGTTTTTTTTACTTTTTTTAAATGCCCTATATATATATATATAGGGAAGGGTATAAAAAATAACCCTCATCTTTTGCTACAACTACATAACCCATTTAAACCAATCAAAAACTTACACATAAGCATTACATTAAAAAATTAAAAAGGGCATCATAGTCATTTTACCCCTTATAAGTTTTCCCCCTCTCTTTTTTAAACATTAATAACTTTTTTATAATATATTATTTTTTAAAAAAAATTGCACCATTATATTCGTCTCATTTTTCTCTTTAATTCCGTTATAGTCTCGATTAATTTTTTTTACTTTTTTTAAATGCCCTATATTTACATCATTGTAACGAGGTTAAATATAACAAATTTATTTGAAATTTTTTTAAAAATGATAAATTAAAGTGATGTAATTTACATTGACGTAATTTATCGTGATGTAATTTACATTTACGTAAAATTCGGTTTCGGTTTTTTTCGGTGAATTTGGTTTAAATTACAATGATGTAATTTACATTGACAACAAATTAGTTTAAATTTTTTTCGAACAATGAAAAATTACATCACTATAATTATCATTGTGAGAGAAAAAAATCAAAATAATGTGTTTTATTACATCACTGTAATTTATCATTGTAATTATCATTGACGTAAAATTCGGTTTCGGTTTTTTTCGGTGAATTTGGTTTAAATTACAGTGATGTAATTTACATTGACAACAAATTAGTTTAAATTTTTTTCGAACAATGATAAATTACATCACTATAATTATCATTGTGAGAGAAAAAAATCAAAATAATGTGTTCTATTTACATCACTGTAATTTATCATTGTAATTATCATTGTTAGAGGAAAAAAATAAAATAATGTGTTACGTCACCGTTAATTATGTCATTGTAAATTACTTCATTTTGTATTACGTTACGTCATTTTTTGATACATTACTGTAATTTACCATTGTTAGAAAAAATTTCTAATTAATTTGCTATCTTTAAGGTCGTTACAATGATGTAAATACATGACATCAAAAAAAAAAAAAAACTAGTCGAGACTATAACGAAATTAAAGAGAAAAATGAGACGAGTATAATGGTGCAATTTTTTTTTAAAAATAATATAGTATAAAAAAGTTATGAATGTTTAAAAAAAACAGGGTAAACTTTACTTAAATAACAAATGTCTTAAATGCCCTTTATATTAAAAAAAAGAAAAAAAAAGGAATCTGACACGTGTCACCATCCTATACACTTACATTTTTAAATTAACCATTGGATGATGGTTAATGGGTTGTAACAAAAGATGAGGGTTATCAAAAATTCCATGCCCTATATATATATATATATAGGGTTTGAATCCTTGGAAAACCTGATCTTAAAAAAAAAACCCTTAAACTCTACGTGGACCGTTAGATTAAACTTATTTTGGATTTTCATTAATTAAATATAAAAAAATGTGGTCTAGAATTAAAGTTCAATATTTAATTGGGGTTTTGAAAAGAAAATGTTTATTTTACCTCTTAAAGGGGTAAAAGGGTATTTTTCTTATTACCTCTTCTCTCTCCTTTCTCTTCTCTCTCTCTATATTTTATATATTTGATTACCCAAATACTACACATGTGTAATGTTTTAGTTAAGTTAAAAAAATATTTTTTAAAATATTACAACGGCAAAAATAAAAAAGTCATTTTTTAAGAAACAAACAAATATGCGTATGTATATCAAAAAAACTACACAATGTGTCACATGTGTAAAAAACAAAAATGAACAAGTTTTAATACACAAAGTACACATGGTCAAGCAACTATAAAATCTGAAAAACTACACATGTATAAAATTAATATGTACAAGTTTACTACACAAAATACACTTGATCAAGCAACAAGTATAAGATTTGAAAAAGTATAAATTTTACTAATGTTAAAAAAATACACATGTGTAACAGATTCAAAGAAACAACTATTAAATTCCTAAACTACACATGTGCAAGATTAAAAAAAATACATACAATAATCACAACTTAAAAAATATAGCTTATACACAAAACTGATCTGAGCAAAAAAAAAAAAAGCAATCTGATCGAAAAGTACACATGTGTATAACTAGAAATGTACAAGTTTTATTACACGATATGATGTACATCCGAAAACTACACATGTGTAAACATATCAATTTTTTACTAATTTAAAAAAATACTTAATAATATTAAACATGTTTAATTATTTTTCAGTAATATTAAAAAAAATTAAAATAGAAAAAGTGTGTGAAAGAGAAAAGTGTATGAATGAGAAATGAAATAATTTGAAATAGATTGTTGATGATGATGTGATTTATAAAGAAAGAGAGAGTGATATTTTTACCAATATACTCATTGTAATTAAATAAAGAGAAATATAATTAAAGTTTAATCAATGGTTCACATAGAGTTTAAGGCTTTTCTCTTTAAGATCGGGTTTTTCATTGGATTCAAATTCTATATATATATATATATATATAATAAAAAAATTTAAAATTAAGGAAAAAACCGGTTTAACCACAGGTCCGCCGCCGGTTCACCCAAAACGGCCCAGAACCTCCTAACCGGAACGGTTCACCCACCGGTTGCCGGTCCAACCGGCAGGTCCGGTATGATTTTCAAAACATTGGATCGTTGTCTATATTTAATAAAAATTAAAACATGTATTTATGTACTATAAAATACACAAACGTGCAACCATTTTTACACCAAAAAATTATCTTCTCTTCTACTCTTTCTAACAAAAACAATATTATTCTTTGTTATAGACGGAGTCGAAGAAAAAATCGCTCAACGAAACATAAACCAAGCAAACCAAAGGTTGGCTCGAGCCAAGACGAACCAATTCCACCCAATGCTTTCTAACCTAACCTGTTGCCATCCAATATTCACAACACTACCTATAATATCTAACTACACAAAACATGTCAATTCAAGGCATGCTTGATGATTTACTTTTCCACATACTAAAGAACCAAACCCACACTACTATAACCACATATTTTGTGACCCAACCCATTTCATTCATGACTTGGATGAGTATAGGAGGTTGAATTAAGATGAACAACTTGAAGCAGTTTATGATAAATGACGAAACTCATGTTCTACCAGCAAAAAAAATCTCAAATATGGTGAAGCAAGTGCATTGTGTGACCACGAGCTAAAAAGTTGTCTTGTGCAAGGCTTAGAGTTGTTTGACAACTTTGTAATGGCTGTTAAAATGTTATCACTTAATGGATCATAACCCTTTAATGATTAAAATCTAAATAATTAAAAGACAACATTAAGAGGTAGAGCCGAAAAACGATTATTAGCCACGGTTATAATGGTTATTAGACGCGGTTATGGACCGCGTCAAAAGCTACCGACGCTAAAAATACGTTTGTTTTTTGACGCGGTTTTAGATAATGATTTTTAGCAGCGGTCTTGTTTTTTAGTCGCGATTTTACTTGATCGGGAAAATTATGGTAGATTATCTTTTTGTCGCGGTTCTATAAGATTTAGTCGCGGTTTATGTTTCTTTTATTCACATCTTTAAACGCGGTTTATTATTATTTTTTTTTATTTTTAGTCGTGTAAATGCTATATTTAGGCCGGCTTTCTTTGATTTTTAGAGGCGGTTTGAGAATATTTTAGTGGCGGTTGAATTATGAATTTACGTGGTTTCTAATTTAAATCTTTTTCACTAATAACCTGCTTGATTCAAGCTCAAATCCAAATAATATACTAGAATACATATGCAGCCAAAGAAATACTACATAAATATTACATATATCCAGAATCTTAACTTACGAGTCAAAGAAACAAAAATCACATAATAAAAGATAATTACCAAACTATACATACACTAAACGTTACGCGATTAACTCATCAAAAATTGAGCACACTTTCAGGCCTTCGATTATCTTCTTTAGGATGGATTGATCAAAGATTTTTGTAACCCAATTGAGATCCAAAGTGATACCAAATTCAACGAATACCTAGCTTTTCAAAAAGTGGTGGTACTATGCTCTTGAGCAACTTGTCAATGTATGCTTCTGTAGCAACGCTTGCATCTCCCCACATCTAAAAAAACAAATAAGTTATTTTTTTAAGAAAATCAAACACTTAGTAAATACAAATACTTACAAGGTCAGGAAATTTCTCTTGATAACTAGAGACAAAATCAAGCATATATTTTATCACCATATAGCCACATTCCCAATCAGATGCTTGTTGTTTACACTGTAATAAATAATCAATTAAATTTTAATAACAAATGACATAACATCAAAATTAGAGATATATAGCTACTAATTTAAGTGATGTGATTAACTATAAAAGTGATACAAATGTTTGCTAAGGTAAGAGTCAAATTTATATATAAGATACAAAAAGCATACCGGAATCATTGTCCACGTGAAATTTACTTCACTAAAAGCAGACTCAATTACTTGTGAAAGAAGATAACACGTTTGATCTTATTCCCCCATTGTCCTTAAAGAATCTAGAATATGCACTTGTGCTTTTCTGGGAGCAATAATAAACAGAGTTCAATGACCACTATACAAAAAAAATTATAGAATAATTAAGTAAAACTATAGTAATGAAATAAATAAAATAATTAAATTAAAGTAGACAAAAAGGAAAATATATATTACTTGGCTAAATATGGTGCAAGGAAGTATTATTTATCTGAATGATAGCTATATAAACTGGATATATATTCTTCAGCTTCAGCACGATGAGATTTCAACCAATCACCTGCAATTGTGTTTGTGTTTAAAAAGGCACATGGGTTGGCTTTTTCACTTGACGCCTCATAAAAGTACCTTTAATTAAGAAAAATATATGATAAAGTTAATAAAATCACTTAATATAAAGTTTTAAATAAACAAAAAACATAATAGCTTACGATGTAAAAAAGAACACAATGGTGAGATCAACCCATTCGTTGACAAATAGTTGTCCAACGCCTACGGTTCCAAGACGCTACTATGCTCGGTAGGAAACATCCCAAAAGTTGTCGAATATTGCAACTGAGTAGCCCAATATGATTTTGTAAACGACTAACCATTTTTTGGTACCATTCAGGTCTTTTTTTGATTTTTTTCAAAGCTATCTTCACTTTTTCGGCCTGTTGTTCATGATCTTTTGCTTTACCCTCGACCTATTTTCCTTTACCCTCGACCTGTTTTCCTTTACCTTTAGCCTTACTTTGTTTCACCCTGGCTTGCTTCGACTTTGGTTGTCGAATTTTAGCCTTGTGAATAGCATTCATAAATAAACAATATGTTATCTTAATAATAATATATTTTATATACAAATGTATACATTCAATATATATACACGCATATGTAACTATTAGAATGAATTGATTATTACCTTTTGTTATTGAATACGCTGAGTTTGAGGCTCCTCAAATGCAGTTAATCCAATACCGAGAAAAGCATCATTATCATTCTCATCCAGAAAAGCAGTATCGGCGAGAAAATCATCATTAATTTCTAACTGATGACAAACTTCAGGTGAATACTGCATATAAAATAACATATAATTTGTTATAATACAAATAAACAAAATAAAGTAATATGAACTACCTCTAGTACATAGGCATCATCATGTGTTTGGGATGGAGTTTGGAATTGTTGGGATGCATTGTTTGTTGAGGCGTTCAAAATCAAACAATTATTAAAAATAAATATTATAATGTATACTAGTATTATAAAATATAGACTAACTTATTTAACAACCAAATATACCTTTATTGCTCCTCTTGGCCACTGAATAAACATATTTAGAGTGTCTATCATTAACGTTATTTTGTCTCTTTTGCACTCTTCGGGGACCGGAATATACTGAAATTCTTGATGTACATAATCCACATGCACCTTAACGCAATGTTTGTGCATGGGAATATCATCAAGATATCTATCACAAGTAGGATATGCCTGTCCATTTGCTAAAACTAATTCAGCAGTAATGGAACTAAATGACCACAATAGTTTACATCAGCAAATACCATAAAATTTAGCTGGTGGTCCATTTTTTGTCACATCATCATAAAGTTTATCTATTTCGTTTTTTCGCTTATACCTAGATGTGCCACATTTTTAACATTTATGATCATTTTTGAAATCCTTTCTATATAACATACAATCATTTGGGCATGCATGTATTCTTTCAACTTCTAATCCCATCTGACACATCATTTTTTTTGCTTGGTATAACGAAAGTGGTAACTCATTATCATCCGGTAGTATATCGTGTAACAAAACTAATAAATCTGTGAAACTTTTATCACTCTATCCGTGTCTTAACTTTAGAGTAAACAACCTCAACACAGCACTAAGTTTAGAAAATTTCTTACAACCGGTATATAGTGGTTTTTTTGAATCTTCAAACATGTGTTTTAGTTTTTCATGTTCATTATCACCAACATTAGTCTTTAAATCATTATACATATCATTCAAATTGTCATTATTGTCATCCAAAACATCGCCTTCATGATCCTTATATTGGTAGTTGTTCTGTGTGTTATTATTGTCTAAATTGATCGACGATGTGCTACGATTATCAAGTGATTCTCCATGCATTGACCAAAAAGTATATCTAGGCATAAAACCATGTCTCAACAAATGAAATTGAACTTCTTTGACATCATGTTTTTGGAAATTTTTACATGACACCCAAGGACAAAAAAGTAATTGAGCTCCTTCATTAACCCGATGAATTTCAGCAACTTTAAGAAAACTTTGAACACCAATCATATATATTGCATCAGTACGACTTCTTTTGTACATCCATTCGTTACGATCCATCTAAAATTTTTAATAAACAAATAAAAAATACGAGTGTATGCATACAAGTGATGTAAACCATTGCTATAAGGTGTTGGATCCTAACCCACTTTTTGAACATTCCATCTCACATGGACAATCTAAAATTTATCTCTATTAGATAAATTTTAGATGGATATGCATTCAAAAAGGTTACCTAAAATATATAGCCACATGCATATATGTAAATATACGTTACATTTCTATATGTTTAATATAAAAAATAATTAGAAAATCTGTTTTTAACCTAAAATATACAACAAATTTAAAATTACATTACCACCATTTATAAGACTAAATAATATTCGATTAAAAAGCTATTAACTTTAATTCAATATAATAAAAAAGTAAAAAAATATATATATTTTTTACTAATAAAATAAGTAATAGAAAACAAATAATTACTCATTTAAAATCCTATTAAATCACTATACAAAACTAAAGAGACATTAAACTTTTATAAATTAACTAACCTTAAGTGAGAATGCTCTTCAAATAAAGTAAGACTGAATTTGATTGATCCTGAAAACACAGTAACAATGTATGTAATCGATTAAAATTTAGAATATTGGAAGAAAACTATATACATATAAATAAATAGATTGATAATAAATTAAAAAGAATTACAAACCTGATTTATTAAATAAAATTGAGCTGTTTAGCAAAATAACTATGAAGATGTTGGCCAGACGAGCTTCTGATTGCTATAGAGTAATTGAGAAAGGTGAATGAAAGACTGAAAATGTAAAGTTTTAGGTGTGAAACTCGATGAATTATGTTTCTGAGTTTTAAATTTGTTAAAATAAGTGAGAAAGATTTACTCCGGTTTTTTCTTCGAATCCCAAACCAAAATTTCAATTTCAAAGGGTTCATGACCGCGTCAAAAAATTATTAACCGCGTCAAAAAACTATACTATCCAAAACATCGTCAAAAAATTCGTTCAATACAACAAATCAAAAATATCATCCATAACCGCGTCAAAAAAAGAAATGTAACCGCGACTAAAAATAAGTAAAAACACAAAACCACGTCAAAAAATTCTTAACCGCGTCTAAAAATATTCGATGTTATAAGTTTAACAATATTAAAGTTTTGAGAGGTTTTTAGACCGCGGCAAATAATAAAAAATAACCACGCCAAATAATCGTTTTTCTACTAGTAATCGGGCCACCTCCTCGAGCCAGTTTTTTGAGAGGCCTAGAATTTGTAATATCTTTTTTATAATTTATACAAAGAAAAATGTTATTCCCATTAAGTTCAAATAAGTATAATAACCAAACTAAAAAAGATTGAGCCCACTAAGTTTATATAAGATTATAAAGTGTTTAAAATATTATTATGAGTAGGGTTATCGAAAATATCTGAACTTGACTAACCCCCATACACTCAAACCCGAATAAACTTAATAGGGTCAGGTTATTCAGGCCCTAAAACTTACTCGGGCTATTAGGGTCAACCCAATTAACCCGAAGTGTTAATAGGAACATGTTTCAGGTATATTTCAAAAAATTACTAAGATTTTGGGTTAACTAGAATAATGATCATTAATATTCTTTGTATATATTAATTATTAAATTATAAAGCACATTTTACTTTTCACCTAAATATTTAGTTACATTAACTATTTATGACTAGGGCTATTCATCAAATTATATATGGTTCAACACATTCTCCATTAATTTATATGTTTTGAACACGAATTATTTGTAACAATTTAAAATTAAGTCAAGATAAAAACAAATAAATATTAACCCAACTGACCCAACTTGAATGGCCTGTGACCCGACTAACATGAACGTTATTAGGGTCGAATTGCGTTTCAATATTTTTAAAAAAAACCATACTAACCCAACCCGATTAACCTAAAACCCGATCGGGTTGACCCGATCAACACCCCTAATTGATTTTGCTATGTTATCGTTGTTTAAAACAAGTGTATATAATTTATAATTTGTTTCTTCCCAGGATCATTTTTTTACTTCTCGTCCCGGACACTTAAATTCTCAAGACTGACAAGGCCGGCTCAACCATTTTGAAGGCCCTAAGCGAAATAAAAATACGGGGGCCTAAACTAATGGGTATCTTTAAAACCATCATTTTTTTATACGGGTTTGAGACCGATAGTAATAAATTAAAAGTTTATATATGATGGAATTAAAAAAAATTGTTTATATTTATATATGATGGAATTAAAAAAATTGTTTAGATGTATAAAATATTTATATTAACTTTTTTCTCCTAATTTTTTAACTTCAAATTATTTAATAATATGTTTGTAATCAATTTGTTAAAATCTTTTCCAATTGAATATTATAATGCTTTTACGTGGGCCTTTATTGTATTTTCTTATTTTATGTAGAGCTAATAAACTTAAAAAAGCCTACAAACCAAAAAATACCTACAAAACAAAAGGCCCACTGCATTTAATTATTTTTATAAATTAGAGGCCCTATATTTTTGGGGGCCATAAGCCTTGCTTGGATTGCTTGACCCATTGAGCCGGCCCTGAAAACTGATCATGTTAACTTTTATCAATTTTTTTTTAATTTTAGACAAGTCATCGGCAAAGTTATCGAATTTAGCAATGAATATGATGTGGATGGGTGCAAAGAAGGTGTTTCTAAGTTTTTTTATCCAACACCATAACGATGCTACCAAATTGTATTTATCGATTGTAAACTAGAAATCGCTATGTGGGTTTCTAAATTATCCTTGGTATATATATGTGTTTGTGAGTGGTTCTTCACCGATAATCACCCTTTCAGAAGATACAAGACCTTTTAATCCCAAGAATTTAAAGTATCTAAAAGTCTTTTAGAACAGTGATTTCATGACAATTATACAATCTGTCTCATATCTTACTATATTAATAAAAGAAAATAAATTGTCACTTGTCATAATATTAGAAAACTAATACCAAATGTCAATTTTGTATTAAATTCATTTAATTCTTTCCTATTAAATAATTATATTCTATTTCTAATTAAATAATTATAATACTACTAACTAATAATATTATTTATCTTTTTATTTCAAAAACATTTAAAAAATGTTATAAGATATGAAATTTTTTAATATTAATTTTTTTAAATAAGAAAAAAATTATTTTTAGAATATCAAAGTTATATAAGAAACATTTTTTCTATAAAAATGATTTTTTTGTATAAAAAATAAAATAAACTATAACCCAAAGTTTTAAACAATAAGATATTTATAATCTAATGTCATTTTTTAATTTATTTAAAAAAAACAAAGTAAAAAAGAGATAGACAAAATTAGGCTTTTTGTCCTTATGTTTAACGTTATTTTTTAATTCAGTTGTTTAAATTTTAATAATTACATAAATTATATTATACCTTATTTATTTATAAAAGTTAGCATGTTATAGAACACATGATGAAGTTTATTATCATTTAGTTTAAATATATAACTTTTAAAAATCAAAAAGTTAGATATCATTTGTATAGTTATTAAAGTTTTTAATTATTGTTTTATTAGTTAAAGTATTCATTAATATGTAAATTAATCATTTTATCTTAAAACATCCTTTTACAATTTTTAAATTTTTATTACTAATTATTTAATATTTTATATCAAATCCGTGTAATACACGGGGTAATAATCTAGTTATATTATAGTTATTGATAATTTCACACACTTTTGGTTAGAAATTTCAAGCAAAGATTTGAGATATAGGACGGAAGCGGTTTTAATATTGACGGTTATTGTTGATTTTAAAAAAATTTTGCTAAAATTTTCAATGAAGATTTGAGATATAGAGCATGAGCGGTTTAAAATGCAGTTGTTATTAATCCAAGAATTAAAAAATGTGTTAAAAATTCAAACTAGAAAGTTATGCAGAAGTGGAGAGTTTGTGAGATTCAGTTGATATTTCATTCATACATTAAAAAACTAGTTTAGTATCTCGTGTATTACACGAATTTAATAAAAAATATAATTAATAGTTATTATTGTAAATCTAAATTCTAATACGAATTATTATTAAAATTTTGTATATAATTTAATACTTTAAGTAATAATTGTATTATTCTTTGAACACTAATTTTTCAAAGTTTGTTACTTTATACATTTAATTCAAAAAACATTTAAAAATTTTATATTTTATAATAATTTGATTTTTTTAAATGAATGTTTTTTAATATTAATATATTTTTTTATAGTAAAAATATTTTTTATTTAAAAATGTATAAAAAGTATATTTAATATGAAATGTATTTAATATGAGAGAGAGACATGAAATCAAAGTTTACGTGTTCTAAGAACATGACATGCGTCCCTATAAACATTTGTTTATTATGATAGATAGATAGATAGATGTGAGACATAGCACAATTATTTTTCCTCTTATATCTTAATCGATAATAAATGTCTTTTTTTATAAGATTAGCAAATCTTGATTAAATAAGCATAATAAGATGTTAAGGTAAATTTAATTTATTATTGTTTTTAATATATTTTATAAATAAATAATTTTATCTTTGATTCTCAAGTTTCAATTGTGTTTATTTTCAGTTATATATATATTTTTTTATTTTTGTAAAATTTCACAAAGAGAGTAACCATGTTACGGTTATTAATTATGGTTGAAATTTAAATCAACACAAAACTAAATTACAACGTAGATGCTTATTTTGTCTATTTTCTACCAAATATGATTAAATATCTTACTTCTTTTAAGAAATGTCGCACTCTAATATGTATTAGTAGTGTATTAGATACTTATTCTCTTTGTTTTTGATTGTTTTAATAAAAGCGTATTTGTTTATTGTTATTTAGTTTATTGTTTTACATATGTGGCTTCTTTTTATAAAAATATGAAAAAACTTCTCTTTTTCTCCCTTTGATTTGACAGTTTTAACCATTTTGCTTCAAACTTTTCAAAATGGTCATTATGCTCTATGTGGTTTGACAGTTTAACAATTTTGCTCCAAATTTTTCCAATATGTCTCCATTATACTCCATTTTTTTCGAAACCACAGGGAGAAATAGGGTTATAACTGTCAAACCACAGAGAGCAAAATGGTTAAACTGTTAAACCACATAAAGCATAATGATCATTGTAAAAAGTTTGAGGCAAAAAGGATAAAAGTGTCAACCGACACGGGAACAAATGAGAGGTTTTTTCTAAAAATATTGATTTTTTTTGGTTTAAAATTGCATACAAATATGGTTTTCTTATTGTAACATCAACCCAACCAACCAACCAGCCTTTTTTAAGATTTTGATTTTTCCATCTCTATCTTATTAATATTAACTAGGTTTAATCCCATCTTATTAATATTAATGCTTTTCTATAATTTGGTAAATAATATGATTATATCATCATTTTTATTCTTTATTTTTTTATAAAACATATTTGTAAAATATATAATATGATATTTAAAACAAATTAATTTAGAATTCATTTATTTAAGCTTAAAGAATATGTTAGGCGCATCTTCCTATACTAATAATTGATTACATAAAATGTCATATGGCATTCTTTTATTATTTCAAAAATAAATATTTATTTTTTAATTTAAATATGAAAACTTATAATTAATGTAATTAATAACATATATTTAATTAATATTATTAATTAATAATATGATAATAATTATCATCTATGTATAATGTAAAACATACACACACATATACATATGCACGTATTATGAGCATTTTTTATTTACTTTTTTATTTTTAAAATTTTTTAATATAAAAATGTATAACTACTATTATTATTTTAAATATATAAATTTTTGAATGCATAATTAAAAATTCACATAATTCTTATTTACAAATCCATGTAATACACGTGTTTATAACCTAGTAAAATTGATAAACAACTCATTCTTGTAGATTTCAGTCAATATGTTTCTTTGAAGATCGAGGCTCACTAGCAGATTTTCTTGAAACTTCTTCCACTCAACCTCTATTTTGAATGAATCATTGCGTCCAACGCCTATTAATGCCACTAGTTTTCCTTTTAATATAGAAATATACAAAATTTAAACAAATTAATAGTAACCTAATTTAACTATTTTCAATAAAAATAACACTATATATACAACCAAGCCTTTGTAGAACTAATGACAAGAATCATAAGATCTCCCGATGCTCAAACTACTAGATTTACGTAGCAGGAATCATATCTTCTTCCGACACCTATAATTTATCTTTTTTAGCCAACTAACATATTCTTAAAGAGAGGTACAACTGCACAAGACTTGTTTTTTTAGAGGTCAAAATTTTGAATTTTGTATGTGTGTCAGTGTGTGCATATATTTCATGAACAACTTTTTTCAAAAAAATATTAGGAAAGCATCAGAATTTGTTTAGGTATGTAAAAGAAATCATTGTTAAGAAATCATTGTTACACCAATATGTTTTGTATTGTTTATTGACTTATTATTATCTCAATTATCGTCAATTTATGATTTTCTTAGTATTCATACGTACATGACACCCAAAATCTGATATATGGCCCTAGTTAACATGATATTTGCCAAAACAAATATATGCATAATATCTGCTTAAAAAGAACGTATTAACTACTTTCCAAAATTGACACCCCATTACCTGCTTAAAAAGAACGTATTAACTTCTTTCCAAAACTGACACCCCATCAAAGGTCGTTGCATGATTGACCATATTGCCAATGGACTTGGAGTTCACTGCTAGTAAATAGATCTAATGCAACTTTATTATACATAAAAGTTGCAATAAAAGATCTAATGCAACTTTTTCTATAAAAAGTTACAACATTTTATTGAATTTGCAACTTGTTGTATTTAGAAGTTGCTAATTTACTAAAAATGCAACTTTTATCTTTAAAAGTTGCATTGTAAGAATTTGAAGTATAACTTTATTATAAAAGGTTGCATTGTTAAAAATTAATTGCAACTTTCAGTTTTAAATGTTGCATCCATTACAAGATTCAATATCAAAATGTAATTAAAGACTTGTTCTAATTTATTTACGAATAAATCTTTTATGTCAATTTTTTTAATCTAATCATTATTTAACTATGCTATTTGATTAGTGGGATAAAAAGTAAATAATTAACTAGTTAATAAACCTAGTTAAGTTGTCATAGAAGAGTCGAAGGGTTAAATTGTCAAGTTGAAAAAGTAAATTTTCAAAAAGTAGAGGTTTATTGGCTTTGGTGAAAGTCCTCAAATTTTGGTCTTGTACTCACGTGAACAAAAGAGAAAACGTCAAGTTCGGATTTGGAGCTTAATCGTCATCAAAACAAGTATTGATCTTGTATACAACAATAAATTGTAGTTCTCCTTGTGTTAGTCTACATCTAGGTGAGTGATTTATTGTATTTTGGTGTAGAATTTCATGGCTTATGGATGGGTTGGGTAAAAACCCAAAAATTGTTTCTTGATGGTATTAAATGTTAATGGGTTTAATGGAGATCATGTACACTAACTAGAAATCACCTTTGAAATTCTATGATGATGAATGATGGTTAATTAGTAGATTAAGGTGATTAATCATGTGTTAGATGTCATATGCACACCAAGTGTTTGTTAAAAAGCTTGAATGACAAGTTAGATTTAGTGTTGATTGAAATTATTTTAATTGTTGCACTGTTTTTGAAAAATCATATAAAATCAACCGATAATCGGTTTGAGACGTGCAATATGTCGTTGGAAAGCTTATTGAGTCTACTTTCTACAGAGTTCTAGAAATAGAAAAGATAAATATGATAGGTACACGAAAATTACATTTCAAAACAGCTTCTCATGTTGTGTAAAAGCTAAATTTTTGGTAAAATGATGAATCTGTCTTGTTCTTTGAAAAATCATTTAAAAATTTGGAGAAAATGTGCCTTATATGGTTGGAAATCTCTTTGAGTCTACTACAATCTATATTTGAACATCAAAGGTTAAATAAAATTTTAAAGAGATCAAATTGGACAATTATAACAACTCATAAATTTGTTGCACTAAATTGAATGTTTTTTCGAAAGTGATAAATATGTATTTTTATGACATAATTTGATACTATTTTCAGAATACGAGAGAGATGGATAATGTTAGAGAGCAGATGTATTTACCTAGACGGTTACCTGAATTTGAAGCCGAAGTAATTAAATTTCTTAATGCTTCACTTGGTAAGGTGGCGAAAGGATCTCAAATATGTTGTCCTTGCAAACGGTGTAAGAACCGTTACTAGCATCAAAGAGATGAATTATTTGATAATTTAAAAGGACATGGATTCGTAGGTGACTACTATGCATGGGTCTTTCATGGAGAAACCTCCTCGCAAACAAGACATAATAGAGATGTTATGCATGAAAATTTTGATGAATTAATGTATGATAGATTTTTAGAGAAACTATGGAGGAAACAAGTACAAAAAATGGAGGTTTAAATGAAGAATTTAAAAAGTTGTATACACTAATAGAAGATGAAAGAAAAGCAAGATTTATTCCCTGGGTGTAGGAGTTTTTCAAAGCTATCTTTTAATGTTAGACTTCTTCTCTATAAAAACCTTCATGGACTAAGTAATGTGGCATTTGATGATCTTTATCATACCCCCAAATTCCCACTTACGGTGTCAGACCGCTGGGTGTGACGTGGCCAGGATCAAAGCTCTTAGTCATATAGAACGACTCTACATGAGTTTGAAAACACACAATTTTGATATTCAAATCAAGTTACATTAAAATAAAGCAACGGAATAAGTTAATTGTTTTGCAGTGGAATGTAATAAAGTTATGCAGTGGAAATAAATTGTAACGACACTACAATGATTACACAAATGTTGTGACCAAATCAAGTTTCTCAAAATGTTTAAAAAGAAAGCCTAGATGCATGCAGACTCTTTCTTGGGGTTTACAAGTGCATCCTAGCTCGTGCTGTTCAGTTACCTAAAATACATGCTAAAACGTGTCAACATAAAGTTGGTGAGTTCACAGATTTAAAGAAAATGAAAAAGTTATGAGATATATACGGGATATGTTAAGTTGTAGACCTACGGTCCCGAGTGTAAGTTCATCATACCGAAACTAGGCTGTTAGATGCCTCCGCCGAGTTTATCGCGAAACTACGACCTATATCGATATTACGCCCATCCTGACCACCAGTCAGAGTTGTCATCGAGTGGGGTTTGTTAGACCCAGTAGAACTACGTAATAATGACTTGTTTGGTGTTCAACTAATGGTAAGGATATGTGAGGACTTTGTTGCGACACAAACACACTTA
Organism: Mikania micrantha; assembly: GCA_009363875.1. Lineage (NCBI taxonomy): Eukaryota > Viridiplantae > Streptophyta > Magnoliopsida > Asterales > Asteraceae > Mikania > Mikania micrantha. The sequence continues at coordinate 51,363,028 of CM018691.1, read as the reverse complement.
AAGAGTTGTTTTACAACATACCACTCATATATCTAAAAAATTGTTGCAAAGTATTCTCACCCCAAAGTTTAACAAAACAGTTCAAGGTAAAAGTGGGGCTGTAAACTCACCTGAGTTTCTGTAGTTGTTATTGCGTGAACGGTTTGTTGTTCGCCTCTAGCGGTTACCTATATCACATAGGTGTTGTGAGTTCGTGTTCAAGGTTATGTTCTTGTTCACGGTTATGCTCATGTTCGTGTCCGTGTTCAATCAACTCTCAGCTGTTGGGTTGGTTGTGTTTGATCGTGTTTGAGTTAACGACCCGTTGGTGATTCGTTTAGTTATAGTGTTTGTTCAATGTGCGTTTAGTGTCGTGTGTTACGTGTAAACACATAAGTTATGTTCGCAGGATAACCTATTATTTATAGTAAGTTTCCTGTTTAGGCAAGTTTCTATTTCAAGCAAGTTCACATAAAGTTACATTTTAATTACTCTAGCATGCTTGTTATTCCTATATGATCACGTCATCACATAGCACATTGTTACATGTATCACATAAGCATATTTCTCATTTAAAAGTTACTAATTATAGTAAGTTTCTATATTTAGCATAGATTGAGTAAGTTAAGCATATAACTTGTTATTTCACTCATAAATACCATTTGTAAGTATAGTTTACTCCTTAATCATATCAAATAGTCATATTTTGCAAATTACACAAATAAAGTTACTAAATATGGTAAGTTGTCACATTTCTCAAGTTTTAACATTAAATATTACACAACAAATTTCATAAAATCATAACATAGAGGTTTAAACCATTATTCACCACATATCATGCACTTTAGTCATATTTCATGAAATTCTCCAAATTTAAAGTTACCATTATTAGCAAGTTTGTAAATAAACTTATCTTTAATAAAATCAAATCAACGAGTTCTTCAATAATCAAGACCTTAGTTGCAGATAATCATCTAAACATACTTTTTATACCTAGAACATCACCAAGTACCGATTTGCCATAATAAAGTTACTATTTATAGTAAATCAATTCCTACATCAATTTTAACTAACCAACATACCAAAAATCATCATTTTAATCATATATTTTCATCCTAACACACATGCATGTCCCTATTTCATCATCTAACATCATTTTGTAACTTTAAAGTTACTAAAAATAGCAATAATCCCAATTAATCCTTTCTTGACAACAATAGTTGCAATAAACCTTGCAAACCACTCACATATCATAAATAATCATTCATTTATACCCAAAATCATCTAAAATATCCTAGATTGTACATGCATGTTGCTAGGAAGCTTCATTTCATAGTAATATCAACAAATGATCATCAAATCTCACCAAGATCATCATAGATCGTCTCAATATCATCAAATCAGTAGCAAAATCATCAAAATACATATTGTAGTGTGTAAATTTTCGTGCATGTGTCATTATTGTTGGTGCATGAAGCCATTTGAGCTTGTATGTGTGATTTGTGGGTTTTTTGTGCGAATATACACATGAGACTACCTTCTAAAACTTCATGAACACTGAGATGAAGATCAAACAGCAGCTATGGAGCTTGGGAATGGCTGAGGTCGAGTAGAATAAGCTGGTACAAGAGGTGAATGGAGCTAGATGGCCTTCCTAAGCTTCCTTGTACCTCCAAGCCTTCAATGGATCTTCAAACAGGTCTTGGACACCTTTTGGAGCCTTGAATCAATGGTGACAGGGTAAACTTGGTCGTGTGGGTGTGTTTTACTCAAGAGAAATAGAGTAGAGAGTGAGCAAACGAGATGGGGTGGGCTTTATAAAATTTTTGCGATCTGGGCCTCCCTCGCGTACCGCCCAGACAACCCATATGGGGCTAGGCGTACCGCCTAGAATATTTTAATCAGATAGTTTTCCGAGACTCCGAGCGTACCTCCCTGAGAAGTTGAAGCGTCGTGGTGTACCGCCTAGCAATTCGGAGAATTCAAATTTCTCCCCCCCAAGCCTCGCGTACCACCAAGGTCTAGTCCTTGGACCTCGGTGTACCGCCTAGCCAGCCGGATTAGCCCAAATGGCCCAATTTAGTTCATCATAGGCTCATATAAATCTTAATTATAGTTTAATTGCATCGTGGTTCGTTCAATTCACCAACGTTCGTTATTCAAGACACGTGTGTGCGGTTTCCGATGATTCCTCGAATTATCGCTCGGTTGTTCATGTTTGGACTCTGGTGCCACGTGTCACACTAAATTAATCTAATTTTAGTGACACTTATGTAATAATAATATAAAATATTATTTAATAAATGTAAAAGCTGACCTGGAAAATACGAGGTGTCACAATCTTCTACTACTTTTAAAAGAGATGATTCCAGAGGCAAAACTTCCAAGTAGTTTACTGAAACCGGGAAAATAGTAAGGGATTTAGGCCTTGATTATAAGAAGAATCCTGCATGTCCAAGTTATTGCATGCTTTACTGGAAAGTGGATGAACATATTGAAGTGTGTCGTATTTGCAATACTTCCAAATGGAACAAATGAAGAAGAAAGAACAAAAGGAAAAAGATAGTGAGCATTCTAAAAAACCTCTAAAAATTCCGGCTATAGTGGTGTGACATTTTCCTTTAAAACCTAGGCTGGAAAAACTTTTCATGTGTTATGAAACAGCTAAACATATGACATGGCATGATAAGGGACACCCTAAAGATGATAATTTACGGCATCCTGCAGAGGGGCAAAGTTGGAAGGAATTTGATTCTTTGTATCGTCATTTTGAAAAAGAAACTAGAAATGTGAGGTTAGGGTTGTCAAGCGATGGATTTAATTCATTTGGAACAATGAGCATTGCTCATAGCACATGGCTTGTGGTATTGGTTATGTTGTCTTTGGTAATTCCCATACCCGAATATTCGGGTAATGATATAGGCGTTTATTTACAACCTTAGTTGAGGAGCTTAAAGAATTATGGATTAATGGGTTGGAGACATATGATAAATCTAGTGATAAGACCTTTGGAATGCATGCCGCCTTAATGTGGACAATCAGTGATTTTTCATCTTACTCAATGTTGTCAGGGTGGAAAACAAAGGGAAATTTTGCATGTCCATGCATAATCATGAGACTAGCTCACTTTACTTGACACATAGTAAGGAAATGTGCTATATGAATCACCGTAGATTTTTAGATGCGTAACTCCCATGGCGATGAAACAAGAGTTCTTTTAACAGGAAGATTGAGGATAGGGTTTCTCCAAAACCTCTATTAGGTGTTGATACTTTGAGTGAGTTGTCTAATTTCAAAAATCTATTTGGAAAAACACAAAAGAAGAAAAATGATAGCATTTGCCCATGCAAGAAAATGTCAATATTTTTTGACTTGCCATATTGGCAATTCAATAAATGCAGACATAATCTTGATGCATGCACATTGAAAAAAATATATGTGATCTGTGATAGGGACATTTTTGGATATTAGTGGGATGTCAAAAGATTATCTAAAAGCTCGATTTGATATTTTAGAACTCAAGATTAAAGAAAGGCATGAACCAGTACTTTCTGATGATGGCAAACATGTTATCATTCAAAAAGAAGGTTTCTCAATGTCTTCAAAGGAGAAAGTCAATTTTTGTCGTGTCCTAAGGGAAACAAAATTACCTTACTGATGTTTGTCTAATATTGCTCGTTGTGTTCATTCTTCGGAAAATTAATTTTCGGGTTACAAGAGTCATGATGCTCACATATTTTGACATTATTTACATCAAGTTGTCATAAGAAAATCATTATCAAAACATGTTGATATCCCTTCGATTAGGTTGGATGTCTTTTTTCGAAGCTGATGTAGTAAGGTAATTAGGGTTAAGCACCTTGACACATTACAATTAAAAATTACAAAAACATTGTGTGCATTTGAAAAAATATTCTTGCCAAATTTTTTTGATGTAATGGTGCATTTACATATCCATTTAGTAAATGAAGTTAGGCTTGGAGGACCTGTTCAATAAAGATGGATGTTTTTTTATGGAAAGATACTTGTGCAAGTTGAAGTCATATGTGCGGATCCATAGCAGAAGGGTATATGATTGAAGAATATTTGACCTTTTTTCTCACATTACATGCATGGATTAAATGAAAGTGTTAATAAGGGTGTAGAAGATAAGGTGTTCTGACGCCCCAATTCTTGAGACACGTCATTTAATAGATTTACTCATATGCACAAGTTTAATCAGAGACATTAATGTACAGCGGAAACAAAGACCTTGTTTATTAACCAAACGTTTATACATGTATTTTATTATTACATAACAACTATTTATTTACATCCAAATGTAAGTGCCAGTTGTTATCTCTTGGGTACATGTCCGATGCCTCTAGTCATTCCTTTTCTTTACCATTATTTCTAGCTAGAAGTCTCACTTGGTCCTGATGTGCATACTCAAAAAAGTCATTTTACGTTGGTGAGTTCTATGTTTTGAAAATACTTTATATGCTCATTATCATGCCAGCTTGATTCAAAAGCATTTCTTAAACATTTTAACATAACATATGTATTCATCATCCATGAACAGATTTATAATAGCTGCATTATGTTATCATACAAAGAACTGTCTCATTAATTGGGCAGGCTCACCCACATGTTGGTCGGTCGTCACCTCTCCAGTTGTACAACCCATACCATCTTTCCATAACAGGAAAGACTCATGACCATCTTTCCATAATTGGAAAGACACATACATACAGATAGTAAAATACCATCTCATTGGGATCGAAATCCCCATATCGCCTCCATCCCGCATATCGGGACACATTCACCCTCGTATACAAGGAGTTGACAGTATAGCTTTGTTACATACAAACATTAGCCACTTATTTAAATTGTGTTTCAAATATCTATTCATCAAAACATTTTTACTGAAACCTTCATTATATCCCACAACATTTTCCATGAATTGGATTAACTTGCATTTTAAATAATTTATAAGCATTAATCAACAGTTAGTTTCTCATAAGCTCTGAGTACGATACGCTTCCATTGTTTTGATCGAGCTTATATATAGGGTATATGTAGAGCATAATGCCCAACCTCCAACCCACCACCCTTTCAACTCATGGAAGTTTATCTTCATCAAAACATATGATAATCCCAAAACTATCAATACCTACACCACTCTCCACTATTAGTTTAAGCACATAATTGGCCCAACTCATTTCAAAATACCAAATTACCTAACAAAATCATCTTTACATAACTTGATTGTTCATTCAACAATATTGTTTGTAACAAAGCTTTAATTGTCAATCATACAAAACTTTCGCAAACATTTCAAAGGTATTTATCATGCATACACATCAGCTCTAAAGCGTTAAAACACTAAAAGAGGGCTCATAGAACTCACCTTAACTTAGATATGCACAATCAGCTAACTTTTTTTTTTTGCTATCCTTCACTTTCTCAACTTCAAAATGATATCCTATTAACATGGATATCCTAACATAATTGTAATCTTAATCATATTATGGAAACCCCTTTTCTTTTTGGGTTTCTAAATGAGCAACACAACAGCTACGTTTTCGTTATCACCAATACGAGTGTTTAGCTCGTATCACAATCCAGGGATTTCATAAACTTAATTTTTACTTATATAAAGTAATAATCACTTCAATATATCCCCAGAAAAATTTATAATTATTTATGGAGATAACTACAACTTCATCTTATGCATAAACCTTACCAAAACAACACCTCGTTTAATTGTTCTGTTCGTCCCGAACACTCTTCTCTTACTTTCGTAAACTTGTATTACCTCAAAGGGGGCTTAGAGGAGTGTTAATGTTGAGAGTAAATAGTGGTATTTGAATGGTATATGTAGAAAATGAACTTTCGAAGACCATTTATAGGAACTGGCACGCAAATCATGGCAACCGCATCACGACACATCGTCGGGCACATGGCGTCACCTAGGGACATGTGGCAACATTCTATGACACATTTCAGGGTGACTAGACACGTTTTCGTTTGCACGCATAGTGTCTGGAACTTGTTTTCGCGATATCCGCTTCATACACGTTCAAGATTTTTCATCCTCTTTCTAACCATATGTATCACACCTCCTAAGGATTCAATAATTATAGGGTTCATTTTATGGTTAGTGTTCAAAATTCAGTTTGTCGTAACTTTCACTACAAGCATTGTTTGTCAATTCTGCTTACACTCATTTTAAACATTGTTTTATCATCTTCTTAAACTAATGCTATTAAACCTTATATATGTTTCATGAACAATGTGATCATGGCTTAAAGCTTAGTTTCCTTATTATGGCAATATTACGTAACTATCATATAACTTATCATTTTCATATAATCATCTTAACAAAATAGTGGAAGTATTTTCATTATCATCGTTAATTACAAAGGATCATAACATAGAAAATTTGGGGTGTTACATGTGTCTTGACCTAAACCTATCCTGACCCATCACTATATCCAACCCGACATGCTCTCCCCAGCTTTAGTACAGTGTGTGTACTGTGTGTTTTTGTGTAGTGTGTGTATATATGTATTGTGTTTGCAGTGTGTGTATGGGTTTGTATATGTGTGCACTGTACATAATTTTGTGTAAATATGTGTAGTGTGTGTAAATGTGTGAAGTGTGTAAATATGTGCAGTTTGTGTGTAGTGTGTGTGTGTGTAAACATGTGAGGTGTGTGTAAATGTGTCCACTGTATGTAAATGTATGCATTGTGAGTGCAGTGTGTGTATGTTGGTAATACACATACTTATTCTAACAACATATAAATAGACTACTGGTTAGGGCTTTACCTTGTGACCGAGAGGTCATGGGTTCGAGTCCTGCCAGAGGCAATTTAAAGGACATCCAGGTGAGGGAAGGAATCTTGAGCTTAATCTCGGGTTCTGGACCAATGGGGGGCGAGGGTTTACCTATTCCACGGGGTTCCCGCGCATCTGGTGTGGCCGCGTCTTACCTCTGCCCGGTGAGCCCTGTTAAGACAACATACGTGGTATGTAGGATCGTCGCCGTTCAAAAAAAAAAAATTAAAAAATAAACATAAATTTATGACACAGTTGACCCATTAAGACATTTACTAGCTTTACATGATCATAATTGTTGTATGTAAGACTATCAATTATTTAGATAGTGCTTATGCATGTTTAAAGTTGTAATTATCACCTTACTCAATGGATTATAACAATGAATCAGTCTGTTTAGTCTTCTAATTGTTTTATTAGTATTTGTTTTTGTTTTTAATAATTTTTAAATTGATTTCTAAAATACTATGTATTTCATACGTCATTTATAACATTGTTTTGACATATTTTCAAAATATTTTTTGAATAATATTATAGGAACAAATGAAGAACTACAAGGCTACAGATAATGAAAACACAACTATTGATCCGTTTCTTGTTGTAATGCACAAAGAGAACTATGAATATCACTGACTTTATGGTAGAGGTGTTACGAATACATTGACAAAAAAAGTAGAGGGTCCTTTTACATCATACATGATTACAGAGGGGCTAATGGAATCATTCAAAGCGAATGTTGATGTTGAGAAAAACCAATTGCTCGAAATGCTCAAGGAGATTGAAGATGATCATGAGAAAAAAAAGGCCGAGCTTGAAGCCATGAGTGAAGTTATTGACAACCAACGACAAAACTCAGAGGCTATGATGCAAAAGGTTATTAGACAACCACCTGTTGGAGATCGAGAAGACTAGAATGCTTTCATTTCTATTTATTAATGCAATGATACTTTCTATTTGTAATAATGTTATCTAAGTTTGGACAACTATGTTAAACTACATATTTAACTATCAATGATAAGTGTGTTATTACTATTTTGGCAAATTACGATTACATGCATTTAATTAGTAGTAATTGAATTTATGTTACAGAATTGCTTTTGGGATACTTCCCTCATCTTCATTTCCTGGCCTAACATCTCCTATTTAGTTCAACATGTGTGTCTCTTTATGCACACTTTGAGAGAACCACATTTTGGTTTCCTTAAACAAATGCTATGGTACTCGAAGGGCATTCTTAATTTTAGCATCAACATATCACCGTCCAAGTCAACAAACTTAATGGCTTATTCCGGAGGGACCTAGGGTGTAGGGAGGGGAGTGCCATGATAGACGATCTACCTCGAGTTATTGTGTTTTTCTCTGTTACAACTTAATATTTTGATCCTCAAAACACCAATGCGTCGGATCCAAATCTAGTGTAGGAACAAAATATAGATGCATTGTCATTATAGTAGCTGAAACTAGTTAGTCCGAAAACTTACTTAAATTACATCTTCTAATTCATGAAGCCACAATTATATAATGTCTCACTATATGCATCTTTCAAAAAACACAGTTGAACATCATTGACTCCATTTGAGATCTACACATACCCAATTGCCAATATGTTGGCATCTTCACGAAACGCCTTCTAAATCAACTTTTTCACGAAATTAAGTCCCTACGATGAAAATAAAACAAAGAGTGTCCGAGTAATGGTGTCATCGAGTGACAACCTATGATGAAATAAGATTCAATTGTTGAGTAGTATTGCTAAGAGGGACGCATGTAGTGGCGGACCCAGAAATTTTTTTTATCGGGGGCGGAAATTTTTTTATGTTCGTTGGTGTTCAAGTTGGGTTGGGGCGGATCGGGTCGGGTCGGGTCGGGGCATGTTAAAAAACAATCAAATTAAATTTTATATATATAACATAATGAAAATACAATACATTTAAAGTTGTTGACTACGTGATTTTATTTTTTATATATTCAAAACAACATATAAGAAGACGTTCCTAAGTAACTTATTCTTTATAAAACAAATATAACTATCGCTTAAATTCTCATAAGCAATTCGATTACGCAAATCTAACTTTAAGTATGATGTTAATATGCTATTTAAATTAATAGTATAATTTTTTATAATGGGCTAGCTAGGGGCGGCCCTGAAAATTGAAGGTGCTCAGGACAAGTCGAAAAAAAAGGCACCATAGTAAATTCGAATATTAAACTAGAGGTGTTAAAAAATCTGAAAATTGTTAATACAGAAAATAAACCGTATTCGTAACTGAAAAAAATGAACCGAATTCTGAATTCGGTTTTTGGTTTGGTGGTTTGACTTATTATAAGTAATACTAAACTTAATTTTACATTGAGTTTAAATTATTAGTTGGGCAATTTTCAACTTAGTTTTATTAATTAACACTTAGAAATCAAAAGTTTAATGGGGGCGATTTCAAAATTTTACGGGGGACGATCTAGATTTTAACATATATATACTACTAAAAAAATTTTCAAGGTGGGCGGCCGCCCCCTCACGGCTTAAAGTGGGTACGCCGACACGCATGAATCTCCCTCACATCCCTTTTGCTTAAGAATTTCAAATTAGTGATTGATCTAAAATTCAATGTCCGTCCTTTGACAATTGAAAATATATCTTAATTGGAAAAGTGTTGGTAATAGCTAATAGGTCTCATGATTTTTAGTGAGTTCAAATTTATAGAATGTTACTAATAGTCTTATCAGTGATTGATCTACAGTAGAATGTATGTCGTTTGACAATTGAAAATACATCCCAAATGAAAAATATGTTGGTAAACTAATAACTGGTATGTTTTTATCGTGTTTTATTGAGTTGTTCTAATTCTTATAACCTAATATTAGGTTATAAGAATTCAATTAGGTGTTATAACATGTATATGATTATTAGTACTCTCAATTGCTCTTGAACGAGACTTGAAAACTAATTCAAATGGAAATTTGATGTCCAATTTGGGGCTAATTAACATGACCGACCAACATAAATATTCCAATACTCCACTATTCCATACATCACACTGTGTTAAAGAGTGTGTATGGTGACTTAGTTTACATTACACAAAGTGACATTTTGACCATAACAAATCATTTTGGTGTTAATTACGTATGATAATTAGTATGTTAATGAGCCTTAATGATTCGTATGTATTAGTAACTTATTATAGGTTGTCACATTAGATAAAAAAATCATTTTGGTGTTCGTGCCATTGGTTTAACATTAAGAGTTGAGTTAGTGGCATAAAAGGTCATTATGCGTTCAACATTCACTCGTTATACTTTCTATAATTTTTACTTGTAATGTCATCCACAAAGTTCTATAAGAGTATTGTTTGCTTTAAAAGAGAAAATATATTCAATACAAAAAAAAATTGATAAAACATAAATAATTTTATAATTTGATTCCATAAAGATTTAAAAAGAGATTCAGTTTAATTAAAACGAAATTACATGACCTAATTCTTGTTATTCGTTTATAAGTTAGTTGAAAAATGATCTAAGAATTCATTCGCTGATTGCAAACGCGATATGCGTTGATGTTGCAGATGATTAAACAAATTCTGTGAATTTATTCACTATTAAGACACCACATTGCCTATTCATATATGAGGGAGTTGAATGTTATAATGACTTAAATAGCTATAATAGAGCTCGATCTATAATAAATAAAATATTACAAGTGGATTGCTATATCGAACAATGAATTTGAATATTTGATAATGCATGAATAAAGTAGAGTAGTTGCATGGTGTGTAAATTTAAGAAACAATGACTTTGAATATTTGATAATGCATGAATAAACTAGAGTAGTTGCATGACAATGACGCGCGACCAGGGCTATCACCCGGCTTTGTGTCCGAGCCAAAAGAGTTTTACGCGGCAAGGTTAAAGCTTCATGTCTGGTTTTTCCTTGAAACGGTTGGTTGACGAGTCTTTGACTTTAACCAACTTGGCCCATCAAGAGGGTTGGGTGGAGCCTCCGTTGCAGTCGCAACATGAGAGAGCATCTCTAATGTCACTGAAAAATACATCGCTGCAATTGTAGCATTGTAGCATGAGTGTAAGGCTGAGGTTTCGATACTCAACCGTTATACTCTGAGGCAACGGTTTTGCTGTTGCATCAACCACTGTTCTAGAAAAAAAAATTACTCTTAAAGAAACTTAAATCAAAACCTATAGTAAAAAGTCAAAGTTATTAATTGTCAAATAAAAAAATGTTGACTAGAAATTTCTACAGTAAAAATCTCAATTCTCAAAAAAAATTTCTAGTGTTCGATTCATCTAACATTAACCTAGCATGTCTGCTAGTAAAATATCCTTTCAAATCTGAGAATTAATAAATCAAATTAAACCGAGAAAGCAATGACAGTGACGAAAAGCCACCTCAATAAATGGTCAATGAATTTCTAGTCAAAACATAATCTTGACTGTTAGAAACAAAAGTAAAAATAAACTTATCTTTCTATGATTATATTTATGGGATATTTGTCAATTATATAACATCCTAAATATCTGATCTTCATGCATATTATTTGACACAAAATTAATGTTTATACGGTTATTTTAATAACCGAATAAAAATTCTTTTGTTTCTTATTTTATGCTTTCAATAAACAAAACACAAACCCTAATTCTGGCATTAGACGGTTCTTTACTTGCACGATTTTTCTGTTGAAAAGATCTTCACATCAACGATTTTATATATATTTTAAGAATTTCATATTTTATTGCTATACAACTTTTGTAATATACGTGTTTCTAGATTAATCTATCTATACTAATAAACAAAAATTATTTTGAACACTTGTCATCATTATATACCCTTTATATTTTGATTTTTCCGCTTTTCTCTCTTATTTAAGGTATCATACATTAAATAATAGCATTAAATATTAAATACACATTTATAAAATTGAAAATATTTTTTTAAGACATAAAAAATTATATTCATATAAAAATACTTTTTTTTTCAAAAGCAAAATTATTATAAAATAAGAAATCTTAAAAACAGTTTTCTAAAATAAAATGATTAAAAAACAAACTTTGAAAAAGTAATATTTAAAAAAATAATATTATTATTTTATTACTAAAAGTATTACGTTGTTCAAAAATTTTAATCATATTTTATTTTAAAAAATTGACATATATTATAAAGATTTTTATTAATAACTATATATTATTTTTGTATTTAACACGTGTAATACACGGGATATTAATCTAGTATTCTAATATATAGAAACTGTTGCTATTGTGTGGGTCAAAAAAAAAAGGAAGCAAATTAGACCGTATTACCTCAAGATTTTCAAAAGTGAAGCTATATTTTATTTAATTATTATTATTGTTTTTTTTTGTGGAAAAAAGGCTGATGCATGATCACCTACCGCATTACTATCAACTGTTACGTGGTCATGGCTTTTGGGTTGTGCTACGCATGAGATTTGTATGATTGATTTCATATATGAAGGTTTTAATTTTTGACGAAGATAAAAGTGGTTTGGTTGGTAAAATATATATATTAAAAGAAATTGATAAATGTGCAAAGAAACTAAGGAAATTTAACCTTATTCAAACATCATGCCTATTTTAAACAAAATTAACAATTTGAATGAAAGAATTTCAGGGAAATGTAGTGTGAGAGAGGGAAAATTTTGTAACATTATAATCCGACTAAGGGGCCGTTTGGTAACGTCTGAACTATTAAGTGTTGAATCAATAGGATGTCTGAATGATTAAGAGGCTCTAAACTGTTAAGTGCTAAATATATTATTTGGGGGCTAAACCAGCACACCCAAATCCTTCAATTTAGGTGCTTTTATGGAGTTATGGGAGAAGACGGAGCCGACGGTGACAGTCCGGGGAGTGGGGGAGGCGACGGGAATAACAAAGGCAAAAGCTAGGTTACAAGGTGAAATGAGGGTATAAACGACCACTTCTTTTTTTCTCCATTCAGACATGTTCCAAGATCTGAATGATTCAGATAGTCATTCAGAAGTTTTTTCTCATTCAGACGTTCGAAACAAACGGTCTAAATTTGAATGGTTCAGGTTCAGATTCAGATTCATTCAGACCTATTCAGATGCTACCAAACAACCCCTAAGAATGTTTCAATATTACAAAAACTCGATAGTCAAACTAATGCACAAAACATATATGTTCTTTGGCAAATTGGATTTAAATAATCCGAACTTTGATCAATTGGCCGCTGGCGGTCCCAACTATGAAAATCCCTAATAATGGTCTGAACTTTCGACATGTTTACCTGTGGCGGACCACCGTAAAAAAAACCCAAACGGCGTTAACTTTTTTTCGAGTTTCGAACGGATTTTTGAGGGCTTTTGTTTAGATATAAAATGATGAAAATATAATAAAATCATATATATTATGTATATATGATAGTACATTTATAAATGTATATAATAATAAGAAATAAATTAATTTACAATTATGAAAATATAATAAAATCATATATATTATGTATATATGATAGTACTTTTAAAGTTTTGTTTTTTCGATTTTTGTCAGTAAAACTTTAATATAATATAAAGTTTTTTTTTCGATTTTGGTCACTAAAACTTTTTAAAGTTTTGTTTTTTCGATTTTGGCCACTAAAACTTTTATATAATATAAAGTTTTGTTTTTTCGATTTTTGCCACTAAAACTTAATAGTAAAGTTTTGTTTTTTCAATTTTAGTCACTAAAACTTTTATATAATATAAAGTTTTGTTTTTTCGATTTTGACCACTAAAACTTTTTAAAGTTTTTTTTTATGTTGGCCACTAAAACTTTTATATAATATAAAGTTTTGTTTTTTCGATTATGGCCACTAAAACTTAATAGTAAAGTTTTGTTTTTTCGATTTTGGTCACTAAAACTTTTATATAATATAAAGTTTTGTTTATTTAATTTTTGCCTCTAAAACTTTTAAATTTTGTTTTTTTGATTTTGTATAATTTTATGTTTATATATATAATTGTATAGAGTTTGTGATGAAAGATTTGATTTTGTTATGTAACTTATGATTTTGCAAATGGTATATAATACCCGTTATCGGAAGTGTACTGTGATAACCCGTCGCAACGCACGGGTAGGATTAAACGTAGTTAATATTAATTGAGAACAACTAAAATACAAAAATAAGAGAAACCGAAAAAAGAAATTTCAGCATCACAAAATTATGAAACATGGCGTTAACATTTAGTTATTTATATATAAAGATTGTAGTATGTGAAACTTTAATTTTAAAGAGAACACCTTTAAACCATATATAGGTCATTCATTTGGAATTTTGAAAATAAATATGTGATCTACATTAATCCATATTTTTTTATTCAAATCCCATATTTTTAATCATTTTAATGTGGGTCACATATTTATTTTTAAGATTTCAAGTGGACGGCTTAGGTAGGATTTAAGTGTTTTTCTCTTTAATATCATGTTTTCATATGATGCAATCTTTATATATATATATATATATATATATATATATATATATATAGGGAAGGGTATAAAAAATAACCCTCTTTTTTTGTTACAACTACATAACCCATTTTAGCCAATCATAAGCTTACACATATACATTTCATTAAAATATTAAAAAGAGCATCATAGTCATTTTACCCCTTATAAGTTTTCCCCCCTCTCTTTTTTAAACATTAATAACTTTTTTTTGATATATTATTTTTAAAAAAAAAATTACACCATTATATTCGTCTCATTTTTCTCTTTAATTCCGTTATAGTCTCGACTAATTTTTTCTTCTTTTTTTAAATGCCCTATATTTACATCATTGTAACGAGCTTAAATATAACAAATTTATTTGAATTTTTTTTAAAAATGATAAATTACAGTGTTGTAAGTTACATTGTTGTAATTTATCGTGATCTAATTTACATTGACGTAAAATTCGGTTTCGGTTTTTTTCGGTGAATTTGGTTTAAATTACAGTGATGTAATTTACATTGACAACAAATTAGTTTAAATTTTTTTCGAACAATGAAAAATTACATCACTATAATTATCATTGTGAGAGAAAAAAATCGAAATAATGTGTTTAATTACATCACTGTAATTTATCATTGTAATTATCATTGTTAGAGAAAAATAAAATAATGTGTTACGTCACCGTTAATTATGTCATTGTAAATTACTTCATTTTGTGTTACATTACTTCATTTTTTGTTACATTACTGTAATATACCATTGCTATAATTTTTTTTAATTAATTTGCTATATTTAAGCTCTTTACAATGATGTAAATACATGACATAAAAAAAATAAAAAAAAAACTAGTCGAGACTATAACGAAATTAAAGAGAAAAATGAGACGAGTATAATGGTGCAATTTTTTTTTTAAATAATATAGTATTAAAAAGTTATGAATGTTTAAAAAAAAGGGGGGTAAACTTACTTAAATAACAAATGTCTTAAATACCCTTTATATTAAAAAAAAGAAAAAAAAAAGAATCTGACACGTGTCACGATCCTACACACTTTTCTTTTTCAAGTAACAATTGGATGATGGTTAATGGGTTGTAACATTATTTAAGGGTTATCAAAAATTCCATGCCCTATATATATATATATATATATATATATATATATATAGGGAATGGATCAAATGCTAACCCTCATTTATGGCACTAACCCATTAACCCTACCATATTGAATGATCAAAATAGAAGATGCTAATCTAATGGTTGATATTAAACTATAATATAATAATGTAATTGATTTGAAAGAAAAGGGAATAAGGGTATTAATGTAATTTGATATATTAAATACTTTACCCCATCTTTTTTTATACATCCATAACTTTTTTATACTATAATATTTTTTTATAAAAATTGCACCATTTTACTCGTCTTTTTTTTCTCTTTAATTCCGTTATAGTCTTGACTAGGTTTTTTTATTTTTTTTCGGATGTTCGTATTTACACCAATGTAACAAGTTGTAACGAATTTGGGTTTACATTGTTGTATAATAAATAGGGGTTAAGTTTAAGAGTCTAAACGAGCCAAGCCAATCCTGAGCTCGTTAATTACGTTATATTCTTGACTAGGTTTTTTATTTTTTCTGGATGCTCGTTAATTACGGTATATTCTTGATTTTGTAACGAATTTTGGTTTTTAAAGTACTAAAACGTATTTACAATCTTGTAAATATAATTTTTAAATTATGAAAATGTATTTACAATCTTGTAGATATAACGAATTTTGGTTTTTATCAACAAAATGTTATATTATTTTTTTAAAGTATTAAAACATATTACAATCTAGTATATATAACGAATTTTAGTTTTTATCAACAAAATGTTATAATATTTTTTTAAAGTATTAAAATGTATTTACAATCTTGTAGATATAACGAATTTTGGTTTTTATCAACAAAATATTATATTATTTTTTTTAAGTATTAAAATATATTTACAATCTTGTAGATATAATTTTTTTAAAGTATTAAAACGTATTTACAATCTTGTATATATAACGAATTTTGGTTTTTATCAACAAAATGTTCTATTATTTTTTTTTTAAGTATTAAAATGTCTTTACAATTTTGTAGATATAACGAATTTTTGAGCATCCGGAAAAAATAAAAAAACCTAGTCAAGAATATAACGTAATTAACTAGCTCGGGATCGGCTTGGATCGTTTACACTCTTAAACGTAAACCCTATTTATTCTACAACAATGTAAACCGAAATTTGTTACAACTCGTTACAAATAATTTGTAATTTTTATACTTGTTACATTGGTGTAAATACGAACATACGAAAAAAAATAAAAAAACCTAGTCAAGACTATAACGGAATTAAAGAGAAAAATAAGACGAGTAAAATGGTGCAATTTTTATAAAAAAATATTATAGCATAAAAAAGTTTAAGAGTGTAAACGAGTTGTAACGAATTATTTGTAAAACTAACAAATTATTTGTAACGAGTTGTAACGAGTTGTAACGAATTATTTGGGTTTTTATCAACAAAATGTTATACTATTTTTTTTAAAATATTAAAATGTATTTACAATCTTGTAAATATAATTGTTTTTATAGTATTAAAATGAATTTACAATTTTGTAGATATAACGAATTTTTGAGCATCCGGAAAAAATAAAAAAACCTAGTCAAGAATATAACGTAATTAACTAGCTCGGGATCGACTTGGGTCGTTTACACTCTTAAACGTAAACACTATTTATTCTACAACAATGTAAACCGAAATTCGTTACAACTCGTTACAAATAATTTGTTATTTTTATACTTGTTACATTGGTGTAAATACGAACATACGAAAAAAAATAAAAAAACCTAGTCAAGACTATAACGGAATTAAAGAGAAAAATAAGACGAGTAAAATGGTGCAATTTTTATAAAAAAATATTATAGCATAAAAAAGTTATGGATGTATAAAAAAAGAGGGGGTAAAGTATTTAATATAACAAATTACTACTTTACCCTTATCAAATAATAATAGAAAAAGCCATGTGTTTATTTATGATTGGATAATGAGGGTTAATGGGTTAGTGCCATAAATGAGGGTTAGCATTTGAACCCAATCCTATATATATATATATATATATATATATATATATATATATATATATATATATATATATATATAGGGGATGTTCAATTAAGAACCAATATAAGTTTAGAACTAAAAGAACCATTTCTAACTAGGGCCGTCCAAAATGTTCGTCGCTCGATGCTCGCTCGATACTCGCTCGGAAAAAGCTCGAAAAAAGCTTGTTCGAATTTCGCTCGGTTTTAAACGAGCCGAGCATGCTCGGTTCGGTTTCAAAACGAGCCGAGCACGATCCAAGGTAAGCTCGCTCGTCGCTCGCTCGGATAGTCGCTCATTTGGCTCGCTCGTTTGACTCGCTCGATTTGGCTCGTTTAAGTATAACTAAGTTATACATATATATAAATTTTTATTAACACTAACATGTTTTAAATTTTAAAGATGAATGACGTTGGTGTATTCAAACAAATGTATAATGATGTTTATGAACTATTTATACATTTTAAATTTTTTTATGCTTTCGTTTTAGGGGTATTTAGGAACCGGTTTTTATAGTTTTTGAATGGAGCCATAAACCTAACTGTTATTAACGGTTTTTGAATAATAATAACCAAAACCAAACCATTAAGAATTAAAAGCAAAACAAACCGCTAAACGGTTTGGTTTAGAGCTCGAGCATTTTAGGTTTGGGATGTTTGACTCGTTAAAAATAAAAACAAATCGTTTTATTATTTGAGATTCAGTACTTATATTGTAAACCCAAATATATATATATATATATATGTGTGTGTGTGTGTGTGTCAATGATGTCTAAATCAATGAACTTATTCTATGTATCTATTTAATATGTGTGTATGTATGTGTGTGTATCATAAAGTCCGGTTCGGTTTTTTAACGACCAGTTTTTTAGTGAAAACCATAAACCAAAACCGTTAAGTATGGCTTCAAATTTTTGAAACTGACGACCAAATGTTTTGGAAAAAACCCGGCCGTGAAACTAAACTGATGACCAGTTCGCATTAAATTTTATTTTGAAACCGAGCCAAACCGAACCAAACCGAGTCGCTCGGTTTTAAAACGAGCTGAGCAACGAGCACAACATTTGGCTCGATTTTGCAAATCCGAACCAAGCCGAGCCGCTCGGTTTATAAACGAGCCGAGCACGAGCACACCCTCGCTCGGTTCGGTTCGGCTCGTGAACAGCCCTATTTCTAACTGTAGGATCAGATGTTCTCAATTGATTCAATATTAAAGTATAGCAGCGGAATTCAAAATTGAATTAGCACAATAATAGCAAGAACATAGTTCATTCAATCAAACAGTAATCGCACAATTTTGTTATAGAGAGAGAGTTTCTGCAAAAGGAATATTTCATTCAATTTGCTAACTTCGTTACATTACAAAATTGTCAACTGCCCTTATATAAAGACAGTGACGTCTGATGATGTCACATGATGTTGACACCTAACAGACAAAACAAAACAACTGAAATAACTAAACTACTGAGAATGTCTACAACATCTGAAGACATTCTCTTACAACTACTGAAGCAATAAAACTACTGAAGTAATAAACTAAAACATCTGATGAGTAAACTACTCATCAGACTTTTACAAGAACTGAAAGAAAACTACTGAAGACTAAACTACACACTACAACATCTGATGACTTACACTTCAGCTGTTGTATATCTCTTCAGATCTTGTATCTTCTGTACATTGAATGTCAGCCGTTGTGTTCTTCTTCAGTTATTATAAGTGCTGTGAGACTTAGAGATTTTTCTGATCAGGCTCATTGGTTCTTTTAGTCCAACAAACTCCCCCTGAACCAATGCAGCCAAAAACCTCTAATTTATTTATGGTCTCACTTATTTACTCCCAGGCTGAAAGATAAGTCTTTTTCTTTGAGATCAGTATCAAAATGACCAGTTAAAGTGTATGCCTGATAATCAACAGCTTCCAAAAAATCTAACAAGCAAAATATGAGAGGGAACTCCATTGGGGAAATGGACTATGAGCATTAACCCCTCTCATTAAAGCTATTGATTATATACTAACCTGAAGGACTCCCTGACATATGCCTCAAGCAGTATTACCTTCTCTTCTGGAGTCAGCCTCTCAGGTTCTCCTTCAAAGAAGGACTCAGGTCCATAATACTCAGACAAGTACCTGGCCGTTGTCCCATCATTCAGCTCAACTCTAGTAATCTCTCTGTATACAAACTCATCAGGATGCTTCCCTTCCAAAAACAGAGAAAGCTCATTTTGTTGAACATTTTCAAGTTTCCTATATACCAAGCCTTTCTTGATCATTTTGTTTTCTATAAACTTTGGAGCTTTTGAGCCAGAGTTGTACACACTCTTGAAGTCATTGATTATCTCCCAAGGATCAAGTACTGACCCTAGCATAATGTCAGCACTTAAGACCCTTCTGATTCTTCTGGCATAAGATGCTGGAGCTTCTTTCTTGTGTATCCTGTGAATGATTCTTGGATCAGGCCACATTCTAATTTGTTCCTTCCTATACTGGTAGGTGAACCTCAGAGCATACAACCTTTGAGCTTCTTTCTTCATTGCAATAATGGTTGATGTCTGAGGATAATCCTTGTCAACCATCTTTAAGATTTGCTCATCATGCTGTTTCTGGTTCTCTTCTTCTTCAAGCTTCACTTTTACTGCCAACATTCTAGACTCGGGTGTGATCATTGGATGTTGACCAAACACCAGTGGCTTCTCAGGCACATATTTGGCAGGTAAAGTTACTTTCTTCTTTTGAATGGCCAGATCTGACCCAGTTGTTGCTGAATCAGGCTTTTGAACCTTTGTTTTAATGACTATAGAGATAGGCATCCTGTCTTCCTCATCTGAATCTTCCTCAATTCTCAGTTGCCTTCTTTTCTTTAGAGGAGCCCTTACCTCAACACTTTCTGAAGATTTCTCAACCTCAACCCTCTGAGTTTGAACTTCTTGTTCTTGCATCTCCTCTTGTTCAGTTTCTTGTACATCAGAGGTTGTAACTTGTTCAGTACTTACCTTCTCAATGCTTACCTCAGCTTCTTTATCACCAACATTTACATGTTCAATCTCCTCATCAGCCCTGTTGACAACCTCAGCAGTTTTACTCTTCTTCTGTCTCTTGTATGTCACTTGAATGACAGGAGACCTTTCAGAAGCAATATCTTCATTGTCAGACCTTTGCCTTTTGGAAGCTGAAGTTGTGACTGACTCTGTTCCTAACTCCCCCTTTTTGGCTGCAGGGGAAGAAGGAGTATGAAGAGTTGTAAGTCTGGCAGTCATAGCATCATCTACCATCTGCTGAATTTGAGATTTGGAGGGTAGCCTCTCATCAAGGGCTTGGGCAATGATGGTTTTTAGTAAAGGAGTGATGAGAGGGATGACAGTTAGAAGGGCAGCAGCTAATGCCTCTGGGGGGCTAGAACCCAAAGGATTAGTGCCTGAAGCAGTGGCTGGAGGCTTGTCAAATTGTGAAGTAGTGGTGGAAGTATTTGGGTGACCTTCAGGATGAGAAGGTGCCATCTGTGGGGTAATTGGGGAAGATGGACTTTTGTCCTTGGACATTTTGGTGAGTAGCTCATTGAGTCTACAAACCTCAGCCTCAAGGATTTGATTCTGTTTCAGAACCTCAGCAAGTGTGCTTTGGTCATCATCAGCCTTAGCTGAATCATCTGACCTCCTGAGAATATCAGGATCTACCTGAGTTGAGTGTGGCTCAACATGATCAGGTGCCCCTTTTTCTTGGTACTGGGGACTTCCAACCTCAGGGGTAACCCCTTCATCAGTTGTTGCCTCTGACAAGGTCTTAGCAATGGTACCACTATCAATCACTCCAAATGATGGAGGTGATGAAGTAGCAGCCTTGTCAGATATCAGAATCTCTCTTTCCACACTAGGAGATCTGATGTGGTAGTCATAATCCTGTGGGATATCAGAGACACTTTGATCCTCCCCTCAATGTTGGAGCTAATCCCAGTAGTGATAGGTGTCTGGGAGGGGATAGGAGTGTTCAACTGATCCAGGATGTTGTCAATAACAAATGTGGGGCTATCTGGGGTGGTTTCCATAGGAATTGGCTTTGAAAGAGAGTGCACCCGGGGAGATTGGTGCTGTTCAATAGAAACCTTTTCAAATGAAAGAGGTTCTAGAGATGTGTCTGCTCCTACAATGGTTGCTCCAGGATCCTGTTGAGAGGAAACCTGGGCGGTTTGAGCTGGTAGAGTCTGATGGACCACTGGTTGACTACTCCCAGTGACCATGTCATGCCTTGGTGAGGCATGGGCAGACTCAGGGGACTCATTTCCCTGAGCAGCCTTTTTGGGCTTTTTGGATTTTGGTTTGGTGGGGACTTTGGATTTGGAAGTAGAAGTGGAGACTGTGGGTTCCCTCTGCTTGGGTTTTAGCTTTCGGGCAGCCTCTTTTAGAGTAAGGTTAGAGTTGTGTCGGGAATATACTTCCAACAAAACTGCTGGAGCAGAGATCCCCTGACCAACAAGGCCATTTTGCTGAAGCTGTTTCTCTATGATGGCCATGATAAAACGTGGATAGAGTAGCCATCTAGAAGAAGCAGGCTTAGCAGCATGTTCAGTTAATTCAGAAAACAGAATTTGAGAAAAATTTAATTTTTGAGATTCAAGGATTGAATACAATACCTGTTGCCACCTGGAAGACATTTGGTCCCATGAAGAAGACTTCGGAGCCAAGCATATGTTGATCATATGAAATATCAGGCGCTCTGGGTCATTGAAGTGCTTCTTGAAAAGTGTTGAGTCACTCAAGTCACCCTGGTATTCATGACGTGTAAAACAGAGGTCAGTTGCGCTCTTAGGAAATTGGGTGACCAGATTAGCATCATCGAGCTGAAGAACCTCCCTCAGTTCAGCTGGGCTTATGTGCACGTTATGACCATTGACAATGGACCGAAGAGAGATTACTCCTGTGCCAACATTGATCAGTTCCACATTCATCCAGAATTGATGAATAGAGTCGACATATAGGGTTGGATTGATGAGAAAAGCAGTTTTGAATTGAGAAGCATTCATCAAATCCACAGCTTCATCAAACTTTGACCAGAAAGAGGATTTGGTCAGATAGGCAATGGAGTTATGACGCGGTTTCAAGGTTATGGACGCCATGGATGCAAAGATTTGCCAAGAAACCAGACAATTTTCTAGAAATTGACACCCACCAGAAGTAGATTTTCTTGAGAGTTTGCATCCTGCATAGTCACTATCAGAAAAAGCAACTAGCTTGCAGGAATGTCCAGTGGAGTACCATATTCCCAGAGATTGAGTACCCTGTAAGTATCTGAAAATTCTTTTCACAGCAATCAGATGAGATTCTTTAGGTGCAGCCTGAAATCTAGCACAGATACATGTGGCAAACATAATGTCTGGCCTTGATGCAGTTAGAAACATCAAAGAGCCAATCATACATCTATAAAGAGTTTCATCCACTGAAGTACCTTTCAGATCAGCATCAAGTTGTGTGGTGCTGCTTATGGGGTTAGAACATGGTTTACAGTTTTGCAAATCAAATTTCTTTAACAGCTCTTTTGAGTATTTTGATTGGTGAATGAAAATTCCATCAGGTTTTTGTTTAATTTGAAGACCCAAGAAAAACTGTAGTTCCCCCATGGCACTCATTTCAAAATTTTTGGTCATAAGCTCAGTGAAAGCATCACACAACTTTAGATCAGATGAAGCAAATATAATGTCATCAACATAAATTTGAACAAGTAGCTTATGCTGTCCTACATTCTTTATGAATAAAGTTTTATCAATGGAGCCTCTAGTGAAATTATTTTTGAGAAGAAAAGTGGATAAAGTGTCATACCAGGCTCTAGGTGCTTGTTTCAGCCCATAAAGAGCTTTATCAAGCTTGTACACCCAATCAGGATGTTTATTGTCCTCAAAGCCTGGAGGTTGACACACATACACTTCCTCTTTTATTTTACCATATAAGAAAGCACTTTTGACATCCATTTGAAAAACTTTAAGTTTATGTAAGGCAGCATATGCTAAGAACAACCTAATTGCTTCTAGTCTGGCTACAGGGGCAAAAGTTTCATCATAATCAATACCTTCTTCCTGAGAAAACCCCTGTACAACCAGTCTAGCTTTGTTTTTAATGATTTGACCATTTTCATCTGTTTTATTCCTAAACACCCATTTTGTGCCTATTGCACACTTACCTGGAGGTAGAGAAACCAGCTCCCAAACTTGTTGTTTCTTGAACTGCAACAACTCCAACTGCATTGCCTCCACCCAGCCAATGTCTCTAAGTGCTATGTGATAGTTCTTTGGCTCTTGTTGACTTACAAATAGAGCATAAAGACAAAAGTTGGATAATTGACTTCTTGTGGAAACACCAGCAGAAATATCACCAAGAACTTGAGATAATGGATGATCCTTCAGTTCTTGATATGGAATAAGATCAGTGCAAGTGTTTGCTGGAGGAACAGATGCTGCAGTTGAAGAAGATTCAGGAAATACAGCAGCAGGAATTTCAAAGGATTTAGAAGATGCCAGAATTTCATCAGCATTTGTATTTGGAGCAGCAACTGGAGCAGGAGGAGCATCAGATTTAGCAGATAGTGGCAGATTATCACTAAATCTGAACAGATGAGTACTTTCATCTTCATCATCAGGACTTCCTTGTGTGGTTTCTGTAGAAGCTTGTGGTGGATCTGCAGTAAGTACCTCATGTGCTTCAACATTAGGCTCAACTGGAAATTCATGTTGCAAGATGTTAAGATCAAACATTTCAGCAGGATTTTGAGGAATGGGATCTTTGGGACATTCATTGAATTTAACATGAAGAGTTTCTTCAACAATCTTTGTTCGACAATTGAACACTCTATAAGCTTTGCAAGTTGAAGAATATCCAACAAAATATCCTGCATCAACTTTGGAATCAAACTTTGTGAGTTGATCTTTGGTGTTAAGGATATAACATGGACACCCAAAAGCTATGAAGAAGGAAATCAAAGGAGTTAGATTGTGAAGTATTTCATATGGAGTTTTCAACCATCTTTGATTTACTAGAACCCTGTTTTGCACATAGCAAGCTGTGTTGATGGCTTCTGCCCAGAAGGTCAAAGGCAGACCAGAGTCAGCCAGCATTGTTCTGGCAGCTTCAATCAAGGTTCTATTTTTCCTTTCTACAACTCCATTTTGTTCAGGAGTCCTGGGAATACTGTACTGCCTCTGAATTCCCTTTGATAGATAAAATTCATCTAAAATGTGATTTCTAAATTCTGTGCCATTATCACTCCTTACACACTTGACAGGTATAGAATATTGCTTTTCAACATACAACACAAAGTTCATAATAGCCTTGGCAACCTCACTTTTTGAGTGCAAGAAGAAAGTCCAGACAAACCTTGAGTAGTCATCTACAATGACTAGACAATACTTCTTCTTTGCCATAGACATTATCTGAACTGGCCCAAATAAATCCATGTGCAACATGTGCAAACAACTGGTGGATTTGGAATCTCCAATTGGAGGAAAAGAGACTTTGTGTTGCTTTCCTTTCAAGCATGCAGTGCAATTCTCATCACAACTAAAATCCTTTAAGGGAAGACCTCTAACCAATCCATGCTTCACCAATTGATTCATGTTTTTGATGTTCACATGACCTAATCTTCTATGCCACAGATTGGACTTCTGGAAAGAGGCCTTAGAAAATAAACAAGGATGACCCTTGACAGAGATTTTCTTAGATAAATCAAAGGCATATACCTTTCCCACTCTGTTAGCCTTAAGGAGTGTATACTCATCTAAGACTTTGCCAATCAAAGGCATCACATCAGAAGATAAAATCCTACAATCTTGCTTAGTGAACAGAAAAACATGACCCTTATCACACATTTGACTAACACTCAGAAGATTATACTTAAGATTCTCAACATGATTCACATCATCAAACCTAATCTCACCATTTGTTACTACACCTTTACCTATAATGTAACCCTTAGCATCATTTCCAAAGGATACAAATCCCTTCCTTCCAGTGAAATAATTATGAAGGAGAGATCTGCACCCAGTCATATGCATGGATCCTCCACTATCAACATACCAGATGCTATTTTGGCATGCTGAAGGACCCTGCATACAACAACACACTTAGTTAGACTTTTGGACCCAAACCATTTTGGTTTTGGGTCTGTTAACACATGATGAAACAAAAGTAACATTGTCAGTTGAAGCAACACTTGAAGCATTCTTATCAGAAGATTTTGCTTTGACTTTTGATTTTGATTTCTTTTTATGAAATGAATCAACAGATGCCTCTGCCAGATTGACTTTTCCTATCAGTTGTTGCATCATTAGCATCAGTTGATTATGATTTTGAGTTAAAATTTTGATTTCATCAGACACATCAGAACTTGATTTTTATTTTTGTGTTTGATCATTTTAGTGTCTTTAATCAAATGAAATGCTGTCAAGTGTTGTTTCCCTGAATCTGGAACAATCCCTTTTCCTTTCTTGGATGTACTTGAGTTATTTCCTTGTAAGGATTTTCCAGATTTTGAAACTACTGATGATTCTGGTACAAACTTTGAACTGAATTCATGTTTCATTTTGAGTATGTTCTTGTTTTTATGCTTGATTTTGTTGAATTTAGAACCTTTTCTGTACCAGCATTCATCAGTTGAATGATTAAACAGCCTACAAATTTCACAAGGCACCCTCTTTTTCTTTTCCTTGTGATTGTCTACAAGTACTGATGGCTTAGAGACTGAATTTTTGTTCTTCAGTACATTTGAAACATCAATATTTGTAGACAAATTGACAACAGCTGATGTGTTGACAACATCTGAAGAGTTATGCTTCAGCACTTGAGTATCAACACATTCACCAACATCAGTTGTTGCAGTATCAGCTTTTTCAACAACTGCTGATGAGTGACTTTGACTTATTAAAAGTCGTGCATCATTTTCTCCAGTGCCATGCCCATCTGACTTAACCAGTTTTAAATTTAATTCATTTGAAACATTTTCATCAGGATCAATCTCAATTAAAACACTATCCTGACCTATGTCATCCTGGATAACATTTGTACATCCAAGAGAATAAGAATAGGTTTCAATATCCATAATTTCAGATTCAGATTTGCATGCACTTGAATCACTTTCAAATGATTCATCAGCATCAGACTTTGCTGAGGACTTGGTGAATTGGTATACACTGTCCCCTTCAGACTCACAGTTAAGATTCTTTGGTGTATAATCAGCTGGGGGGGCAGTGTGATTGTATCCAATAC
Organism: Mikania micrantha; assembly: GCA_009363875.1. Classification (NCBI taxonomy): domain Eukaryota; kingdom Viridiplantae; phylum Streptophyta; class Magnoliopsida; order Asterales; family Asteraceae; genus Mikania; species Mikania micrantha. Next base: position 51,336,411 of record CM018691.1, on the reverse strand, counting down.
CAAACTTCACATTGGATGCTGTTTGCTTGTTTAACAGCAACTCAAACCCCTTGCAAGATTCAACCCATTTTGCACATTCTACTTGGGTTGCTGCAAGTGTTTGTTTCAAATCATTGTGTTTTACAAGCATGACTTCCACCCTAGCCTTTTCATCAGACAATTGACACTTGAGTTTGTAAATTTCAGACTCTTTTTCATTCAAAACTTTCTCAAATTCAGTTTTATTCTTTGTCATGACCCTTTCTAAAGCCAACTTCTCATTGATTAACTCAACATTGATTTCTCTAATGGAAGCAAATGCTGAAACACAAGACTCTGAACATAACTTAGCTTTGGATTCAGAGGATACCTGTGATGTTGAAGAAGATTGACAAGAGTTGTCAGTTGAATCAATAGCCATCAATGCAAGATTTCCAAAAGGATTGTCTCCACCATGTGGACCATTTTCAGAGTAAGGCTGCATGTTGAAGTCAGATAAATCATCAGGTAGGCTACTCCAATCAACTACTCCAGGAGTAAAGAAACTCTGATGATGTTGTTGTTGAGGCTGTTGATTGGTTTGTGATTTGCTGGGATCAGGAAGAGCAGGTGATTGTGAAGGAATTAATGCTGGAGTGTGTGTAGGTTGAGGCATGTAAAAACAAGGATATGGATATGGCATAGGATTTTGTGGAACAAAGTGAGCTGGATAGAATTGTTGTTGACTAGTACCAGAAGATTGTGGTCCTTTGCTTGATGTGTTGTTGCTTGGAAAAGTCACAAAAGGTGCAGCAGAGTTAGAACCAGTAGATTTGCACTCTCTAGCAAAGTGACCAAGTCTGTGACACTTATGGCACCTCAGCTTCCCTTTGTCAAATCCAACTTTGGTTTTGCCAGATAATCCAGGGAACTTTCTTCCTGTTCGTTTATAGAACTTTTGTGATCTGATGTTGATTAATGCCATTTGACTCAAAATGTCCATCTCCTCTAGATCATCATCCGGAATTCCTTTCAAATCATCCATCACAAAACACAAGTTATCACCATAATTTCCTGCATTACCATCAACTCCAACAAAAGCATGTTCAGAATTGTTAGTAGAAAAATCAATATGTTCATCATAAGAACATTCAGACCCATTAAACTCTGACTCCTGACCTATCAAAGCAGTGTTACCAGGAACAAAATCATCAGCAAGTTTTCCAGATGAAGACAGTTTTCTCTTCTGTTCTACCTCTCTCTCAAAAGTTAAGAGTTTCCCATGTAATTGGGTGAGAGATAGATTTTCCAGATTAGCATTAGAGCGTAGGACAATTGTGTATGTGTCCCATCTCTCAGGCAGTGATCTGAGAAATCTGTTATTCATCTGACTATTAGTATATTCTTGCTTAACCATTTTCAACTCAGAAATTAAACATGAGAACCGCTCAAATTGTTGAGTCAATGATTCACCCTTTCTATGAGAAAAGGTCTCATACTGCTGAGCAAGGATTTCTCTAGTGTTTGCTAAAACCTCATCCGTTCCACCGAATTGTTCTTTCAGTGCAACCCAGAGATCATAAGCAGTATCATGATGCATCAAGCCAGAATAAATCTCATTCGGCAAGGCCATGGCCAGAATACCATGAGCTTTAGCATCAATTTCAAACAATTTAATATCCTCATCCGAATACATATCCGAAGGTTTCGGAATCATTAGTTTAGTTTCAGGATCAGTGATCATGGGTTTATACGGACCATGCACTACAGATTTCCAACATCCTGCGCTGTTAATCGACAGGTGATGTAGCATTCTACGTTGCCAAATGTTGTACTCACTCCGCACAAGCATCGGAGGCTTGGTTGCGGAGCCTGTATTGTGCGGATCATTGTTTGGAGTTGTCATGATCACAGATTCAAACAATTACACACAAACTAATGCAAATTTCAATCAATTGAATCAAAACAGATCTATATCGAAAGACAAATCAACAGAAGTTAACAGAAAACTTCAATCTATAACAAATTCTTACTAATCAGCTAATTCGATCAACTAGAGAACAAATTTGAGCAGTTTCAGAGATCAATTGTTTAATCGATCAATGATTAACCTGCTCTGATACCAATTGTAGGATCAGATGTTCTCAATTGATTCAATATTAAAGTATAGCAGCGGAATTCAAAATTGAATTAGCACAATAATAGCAAGAACAGAGTTCATTCAATCAAACAGTAATCGCACAATTTTGTTATAGAGAGAGAGTTTCTGCAAAAGGAATATTTCATTCAATTTGCTAACTTCGTTACATTACAAAATTGTCAACTGCCCTTATATAAAGACAGTGACGTCTGATGATGTCACATGATGTTGACACCTAACAGACAAAACAAAACAACTGAAATAACTAAACTACTGAGAATGTCTACAACATCTGAAGACATTCTCTTACAACTACTGAAACAATAAAACTACTGAAGTAATAAACTAAAACATCTGATGAGTAAACTACTCATCAGACTTTTACAAGAACTGAAAGAAAACTACTGAAGACTAAACTACACACTACAACATCTGATGACTTACACTTCAGCTGTTGTATATCTCTTCAGATCTTGTATCTTCTGTACATTGAATGTCAGCCGTTGTGTTCTTCTTCAGTTGTTATAAGTGCTGTGAGACTTAGAGATTTTTCTGATCAGGCTCATTGGTTCTTTTAGTCCAACACTAACCACATGTTTGAAGGGTATAAAGGTAACTTCCCCTATTTTCAAAGGAAATTACTTTTATACCCTTCAAAACTTGTGGCTATAAATGTGGTTTCCTTAGTTATTTACGATTTCTTTGTTCTTAGGCCCTGTTTGGGATTGCTTATTTAACTTTAAAAATACTTTTTGTCAAAAGTGCTTATTAACTTATGACTTTTCGAAATAAAGTTTTTAAAAATGTGTTTGGATTAGCTTTTCTAGAATTAATTTTCAAAATGACCAAAAAGAACATTTTTTTATTGACACTATTTAATGTTATTGGGTAAAGGGTAAAAAGTGGGGTAGATTTGTAATTTTATGTCAATAAGTCATAAGTTAATTTGAAAATCTAGAATTTTTAGATTTTGAAAAAAAACTTATCACCCTTTTACAAAAGTCATTTTCAAAAGTTTTTTTAGGTTTGGCAAACAACTTATTGACTTATTCCCTTTTTGAAAAATCTAATAAGTCAATAAATCATTTTTAGATGAAATCTCAAATAGGACCTTAATATAATGAATCCCTATATATATATATATATATATATATATATATATATATATATATATAGAGAGAGAGAGAGAGAGATGATGGTTCGAATGTTAACCCTTCTAATCACGATAACCGAATAACAAAATCTTATTACTTTGGGGTCCACAGTAAAGTAAATCTAAAAATGTATGTTTTTTTTTATTAATGTAAGTGGGCCCTACATTAATTAAAAAAAAGAAAAAAAACATATATCTTTATATTTACTTTATTTTGGGCCACAAAGTAATAAGATGTAGTTATTCGGTTAACGCAATAAACATGGGTTAACATATGATCCTCTCCCTATATATATATAGCGCGTTATCAGTTTTTTATATAGTAAGGAGTTGGGTTCAAATCATTGTTTACAAAGAATTAAAATTCATTACGAGATAATACTTGGTTAAAAAAAAAAAGAGAGAGCATGCAACTTATAAAGAAAATGTACATTTCTCTAAAACATTTTATCTAAGTTCTAACCATTATTAGTAAATCCTTCCAACGCAACAACATGCGTACATGCAACTAGAAATGGGCAAAAAAAAAAAAAGATTCCGAAACCAGAACTGTTCCTACCCGAACGTCAGACATATTCTGATTTCTCAGAGAGAACAAAAGCGAAACTGGAATTAATGGAGCTGGTTCTTCCTTTACTTGGCCAAAACCCGAACCACAACTGGCAAAAATTGGTTCAAACCAGTCAAGAACCCAAACCTAAATAATTTTGATCTTGGTTTTGTTGAATAGAGCCAAAACCGGTTCCCAAAAAAGTTGGTTTGCCTACCTCTACATGCAAATTGGAGGTGCACATTTCGGGTTTTTTTAAAAACCGGTTCGGTCCCTGGTCATACCCGGTTCCGGGTCAGGTACAGGAGCCGAAAGTCATACCCTATGGTACCCAGTTAGGGTCGGGTCGTCGGGTATGAAAACCGGGTATAACCGGGTATGGTCAATTTTATTTTTATACTTTTTTATAATTAAACATTTAAATAACATAACTTCCAATTTTATTTATTTTAAACAATTTACAAACTAATACATAAACATTTAATTAACATAAAATTCATTTCTATATTTTTTATAAATTAAAAAAAATACATAATTCTAAAAAAACTAATTATACAAATTTATCTAAATTCATTCGTAGTATACACTTAGTATTCACCGAAGTTATTGTTCAACCGAATCGATGCGTCATAAGCGAGTTCTTCGTCCGACTAACCGGATAATAATCCTTCGGCAACCTCTTCTTCATGTACTTGAGCTTCAATTATTATTTCGTCTTCGAGATTTGTAGAGTTTTGTATACGATCCACCGTGTCCAAGTGATCTTTAAGACAAACGCACATTTCTACGGACGTTGGGGTGAGTCTTGTTCTTCTTAATGATAAAACCCTGCCACTAACAGAAAAAACGGATTCCGAAGCTACCGTAGAAGCTTGGACGGTTAGTAAATCACGGGTCATAGCGGATAGAATAGGAAATTGAGATTCCTTTCCTTTTCACCAAGCCAAAATATCAAATTGCATATATTTTTCGACACTCATGGATATAAATATGTTTCACTATACCTCCCAAGCTCGCTGCTTGGGGTGTTACCTCTTTGGCATTTAGCCGTTTCGTAACGTATTAAATAAATTAACCATCGGATCCTTACTCGTGCAACTTGAACCCGATGCCATTGACCTGGATGGGTTTATATTAGGCCTATATCTTATTGCATAAACTTCATACATTTGTTGAGGGTTATGTTGGAAAATACGTTTTGTTTTGTTAGCAAAATTTGGATCGCTTTCGTACAAACTTAAATCGTTGTTTATTTTGTCAATTATAATTTCTACCCCGTAACATTTAAAATAGGATTTAATGCCACGACACAAGTAAAAACGACGGGTAGCGAGGTAAAATATTTTTAAAATTTTTCTTTCATTGGTTTTACCATTTTTTGTAAACAAATCGTTTTTATTTTCAAAAGTTTGAATATTATTAGCCATTAAATATAATTCAGCAAGTACTAAACTACTAGTAGGATAATAAACCCTGGATAATTTTGTAGTTGAGTTTTTAAAAACTTCAAGAAATTCGGTAATATAAAGAATATTTTCTCAACACTCGTCGTAAAACGGTGTAGCTCGACCGGTTCCGGAAAGATGGTTATGAAAAATAAATAAAGTGTCATTTTGTCGTAAAGCACTTTTAAACATTTTGAAAGTTGAATTCCATTGAGTAAGTACGTTCCAAATTCGAATATAAACAAATAGAATTCGTATCTTTACATAATTTTCTATAATTCATAAATCTTTTTCTACTTTTTTTAAAAACGTCATGTAGCATATTTTTAAAATCGGCTTTAAAAATATCAACTTCATCAACTCCAAGTCCGTCTTGCCCTACCAAATTTATAATGTGTGCCACACATCGACTACGAAAAAATCGCCGTTGCAAATTGATTTATATTAAATTTTTAATTTTTCAACCGCTTTCGTATCGTTTGACGCGTTATCAAACGACATTGAAAATATTTTATTTCTAATTTAAAAGTTTGTATTACATAATCTAAAATGTAAAACAAAATTTCACCGGAATGTGGATAGGGAAATAATTCAAACGCGATCGTGCACTTCATCATTTGCCAATAGTCGGGAGTTACCCAACGAGCGGTAACCCAAAGGTACGACTCGGGCAAACCATGAGGAGTCGACCAAACATCGGTGGTTAGTTTCACACTGGTTTGTAAATTTTCAAAAAACGAAATTAAATCTTTTTTTACATTTTTCCACATTTAACGTCTAAGAGTAGCGCGACTTACATGTGCGTCTCGAGGTTGGAGCGTCTCCCTAATCATTTTTAATAAACGAGGGTTGTCGAAATAGTCGAATGACAAACTTTTTTGGATCACGAACTTAGACATTATATCTCGAACCGCGTTTACGTCATATAATGACATTACACCGTCAACACCGATTTACGTTTGATCGGAATCCGGATTTTCTTTCTTGCCTTTGCAAAATTTAGAAATGTGTTTCTTCAACATAGTGTTGGATTCTTTAGCCAAAAAAGCGTCACAAAATTTTTAACGAGCTTTTGAACACCAGTTACTCATTTCACATAGATCCCAATAGCACCAAACTTCGGGGTTTCTATTGTTAGGCAAAACTCGAACAACAAGAATGTCAGTAGAAGAACAACCTTCTTGCCCAACGGATGAATGTGATTAAGAAGAGAGTGAACAAAGTTAACACGAGAATTTTGTGTTTCGCGTTTTGAGTGTTTGGGTTTGCGTTTGAGAGTTGTGAATCAAACAATTCATCAAAAACCTTTATATATTAGCTTGGAGGGGTAAAATAGTCAAGAAAATTTGAAAAAAGGGTCAAAAACGCTAAAAACGGCTATATTTTCGGAAAAACGGTTCCATACCCGGCTATATTATCGAAAAAACAGTTCCATATGGCAAACCAACGGCTAGCATTTTTTCGGGTCCGGTTCCGGTTCCATGCCCGGTTTTTTTTGTGCACCCCTAAATTGCAAATATTGATCTTGGGCCCATTTAACATCATCAATTTCGGGCTTTAGAGGCTGTTGAAATAAAATTGGTCATAGACTCATATAGGTGCACAAAAAATAACAATTGGGCTGTTGATATTTAAAGGAAACAACATCAGTGCATAGAATACAAGGGGGCTAATGGTTCACAAATCTGGAATAGGTAGGAAAAAAAAAATTAATACGATCTAATAACCAGAACCAATGAGAACTTGTTTGCAACTGTTAGAAACCTGCGGTTTGGAACCATTTTAAGAATCACTTGTTGACAAATGATTGAAACCAGAACCTGACCTATAAAAAATCAAACCATTTTGGTGCTGAAGGAATCAAAACTGAACTTGACAACAAATGAGTGAAACCGGAGCCTAACCTTAAATGTATATTTTGTAAATATATGTCAAATAGTTGCAACCACTTGTTTTCTGTGTGATTTTTCATCTATGCGACAATGTAAGTAGTTTTTACGTTCGTTAAAATTCAAGTTTCAACACATCTTGTCTTGGTTATGAGAAACACTTGGGAAGTTCCCTATCTCACAAAAAAAAATGCTACAAAACTTATGAAACAAACTAATGCCATATATATATATTTACAAAACAAATATGAAAAACGAGTATCTAGGTATTTTAAAACACGCAGCTATTGCAACTATGATGCACATAATCAGATTTAAAAACCTATCTACAAAAATAATTTTATATATTAAAAAAAAAAAAATATATATATATATATATATATATATATATATATATATAAAGAAATCAAGCACACTATTTTATAAAGTACAAAAAAATTATAAAAGACGTCATCTTTTCCTCTCTTTACGTACTCTCCCTTTCACAATCACACTATAGGGATAAAAGCGAATATCGACAACAAAAGTCGTCGCAATAGGTCCATTTTTCGTCGCGGCCCGGTCGTCTCTATTACTTCGTCGCTGTTGCCCAGACTTGTCGTCGCTGTTAATGTCATCACTATAGGTCTCATTTAAAATGTTGTTTTTTTTTAATTTAAATTCTTATTTTCAATTTAAAAAATAATAATAGTAATTTTGATTAAAATATTATTAAATATTAATTTTTTAATGATTTTCCGTACACTATATAGTGACGACATAGGTCTACAACAAAAAAGGTTTGTTTTTTTTCCCATATTTAAACCTGTTTTTTTCAGATTACCAAAAACACAATTATCCTAATACGCGCATGCGCAAACCATGTTTAACACTACAAATCCGAATCCAAATTCAATCACAAACACAAGATAATTCAATCTAAACAAACACAAACAATCTAGTTTTAAACAAACACAAGATAAACCAAGTGAAATCCTATTCACTCTCATCATCATCTTCTTCTTCAAAGGCATGTTTGCAGGTGTTGTCGAAGGGATTGTCAAAGGCTTTTTGGCGTGACATCAGCTCGTTTATCTATTGTTGCATTCGTATGTTAATTTCTTGTTGTTCTTGTCAACGAGCATTTGCTTGTCGTAATTCGTAATGCAAATCTTGATTGTGTGACGTATACGACATACTTGGAGCAACATCTGGGTTACACTTTTCACCGTTCGGCCAACATCTCGAATGTGGCCACGCCTCTGTCCCAACGACCTTTCAAGAATTTCAACCTCATTAACTGGCGTATCATCGCCACCCGAGCTTGACATGGACTTGTTCTTCTTGTCCGTGATTTTACTCTACATTTAATCACTTAAACGGATCAAAGACATATTACACAAAACCAAAGTTCCTAACGGGTCAAAATTAACCAAACATACTTATATACACTTAAAACATGCAATTGCAACTCCAAACGGGTCAAAATTAACTAAACATACTTATATACACTTACAACATACAATTACAACTCCAAACGGGTCAAAATTAACCAAACATACTCATATACACTTAAAACATGCAATTGCAACTACAAAAGGGTCAACATTAAGTAAACATACTTATATACACTTACAACATACAATTGCAACTCCAAACGGGTCAAAATTAACTAAACATACTTATATACACTTACAACATACAATTACAACTCCAAACGGGTCAAAATTAACCAAACATACTCATATACCTTTAAAACATGCAATTGTAACTACAAAGGGTCAAAATTAACTAAACATACTTATATACACTTACAACATACAATTATAACTCCAAACGAGTCATAATAACCTAAACTCACATACAAAGACATATTACACAAAACCAAAGTTTCTAACGGGTCAAAATTAACCAAACATACTCATATGGGTCATTATAACCTAAACTCACATACGAAGACATTACACAAGACATGCACTTACCCAATGAGTTTCCGCCAGCTCATTGTACCAACCTGAGCTTCCCTTGCAGTGCATCTCCCTCCAACCTTCAACATGTTTTGCAACCCCGGTTTCTTGGACCTTACAAACAATTAAAATATTATATTAATGTGAATTAATTTTGCAAGAAAATTTAAAGAAGACATCCAAGTACAAGAAGGATATAACTCTATATTAAGCTCCTTAAACAATGCGTCAAATTATGGGTCTAAGCCACCTTCATATCCATCTACATCATCGTCATTTGTATTATGTTCCGCCATAACATCATCAATTGCATCAAACATTTCATTGTTTGTTACAGAAGTGTGTGTGTTTGAAGCCCATAGATTTTCTATCTCTGTAGCGTTAGGATACTTCTCGCCATGATAAACCCATAATGTATATGATTGTAGAAACCCCCGGTCATGTATGTGTGCATAAACCGTACTCAAATTCTGAAGTGACCTATTTGAATTGGCACAACGTTTACATGGGCAATACGTTTTACCTTCACTATTGACATGATTTTTGGCAATCTCCATGAAGTTATTAAGACCGTTTAAGAAATCCGAAGATCTCCGATTTCGCAAGTTAATCCAACTTTTATCAATTTTCATAACTATATATAAATAAAACAATTAAATAATAACACATATGCATCTAGCATTCAAATACAAATGCAAGTACAAGTACAACAAATATAATAAACCTTATCAAACCTTATCTATGATGTAAAGCAGTTCTCAAAGATGGTGGATCTTAACCCACTTTTTGAATATTCTATCTCATATGTATACACTTCAACGAGTTAAATATCAAGAAAAACCGTCAGCAGTCCGTCTTAACTCCCTAAAACTCAGAAGTTTTAGGGAGTTAAGACGGATTGCTGACGGTTTTTCTTGATATTTAACTCATTAAATTGCATACATATCCTAAATGTGATAGAATATTCAAAAAGCAGTCCCAAAACATGAACAATCCAACATTTAGCTCTAATAGATAAATGTTGGATGGGTATGTTCTATTGGTTATTCATAGTTAAACTTGCATATTTAAAAACAAAACTCAAACATAGCATGCTAAGCCTATAATCGAGATTTGAAAGCTAAAGCATACACTTTTCATACATAAATTTTATATAACTCATTTACATATAGCATACATCGATACATAAGAAAGCTATTATATTAAATACATAAATAAAAGTTAAAAAGTCATGTTACATAGATTTTCAATATCTTGAATATAAAACTTTTCTTCGACTGCAATAATGTCCTAATTTACAATAAAATACAATAAAATCAAATAAATATATACATAAACATAAGTGTGAATTAACTACATAAAGATTACATAATGAAACATACACATACACATATGACATACAATTAGTGTAGATAAACTTAAAACACTACTAGAAAACACGCAAAATTCCGACAAAACTTTTGGTCGGAAATTGGTCTGAAATCTAGTTTTCCGACTATTTTCCGACAAAATATTTTTGTCGGAAATAACCTGGTTGGAAAATTTTTCCGACAAACTTCCGTGAACTTTTTACGACAACTTTCCGACAACAATATTTTCGACTAATTTCTGACTAATTTTCTGACAAACCAAACTATCAGATTAAATTTTTTTTTTATTTTCCGACGTGTTTCCGACCAGATTTTCCAATAAATTTCCGACCAAGAGAAATTTCCAATAAACTTCCGACACTGCTTTTTCTTTTATTTTCCTACCAGTTTCCGACAAAAAAAAATGTTTCAAAAAAAAAATAAAATGGCTGCAAAAACCCAAATTTTTCCTGTTTAAAATGCCGAAAAATTGAATACAAATCTAGTTCCTACAAGATAATGTAATTGTTGAGTTACAAATTCTACCACAAAAAACTACCGTCATCAAATTACAAGTTCACGACAAAATACTACCATCATTAAACTACAAGTTCAACAACAATACATGAATATATAAAGTCAAACCATCATGTAGGATTGCTGGGATTAACAAATTTTTTCATTAACTCGGCTATTTGTCGTTGCATCTCTTCCTTCATCTCTTCTCTCATTTGTTGTTGTATTTCTTCCCTCATGTGGTGTTGCACATCTTCAACTCGATTATGCAATTCTTCTACTTGGGATTGTAAGTCTCGAACCTTAAAAAACGTTAAAAACATACATAAATGAATAACCAAACAAGATATAACTAATGGCAATCTTCATTAATAAACAAAACAAATAAGGATCTATCAATATACAAATTTTCATGAATACAAGTTTCTTTGTATGTTTATAGACTTATTGTTGGGTATATATATAGATATATATATGTTTATAGGCTTTTTGGCCCAACTTTTGGCCTCGTTTATCCTTAATATTTATTTTGGTTTTTTAGCCCATTAGAGCTTATTATGGGTAGTTCAGTTGTTGAGCCCTATTTCAGCCCCCATCCAGTCCTGTTAAGACCTTGTTAAGACCTTGCTGACCAGCCCTCTTTAACAGCCCACTATCAGGCATTAAGGCCTCTAAGATCTGCAAACAACAGTATTTTAAGGTTGTTGTAGCCATGTTTCAGCCCCCATTCAGTCATGTTAAGAACTTGATGACCTGCCCAACTTAACAACCTTCACTCTTGCAATCAGCAACTTTTTAAGGGCTGTAACAGCCATATTTAACATGTTAAAACTCTTTCGACCTTCCCAATTTAATTACTTGTTGACAGCAGCTAATCCTTGCGATTAGCATATTATTAAAGCTTTTCGAGCCATGTTTTAAGCTCTTGTATCATCAACAACTTTATTTTGTTTATGCCTAATTACTTTGTCTAATTCCTTCAGTTTATTATCACCAGATTTTAATCAGTATATGACATACATATATATCAATATATACACACACATACATCAATAAGAGTTTGTTAAATGAGTATGACTAGTCAAAACGGGTCATAATTTTCTTGATTGAATTTTTTTAAATACCTTCTCTTGCGAGCGTTGGTACTCAGCGTAAGATGGTGTAGACCCGGATGACAAAGATGGTGCGCCCGTAACGATGAAATTAGAATCCGAAGAACCTATCCCAAATTTGCTTCCTCCTTGCGTACTCTCCCACAAGTCAACATCATCCACCGGATGTTGACTAACGTCCTCCCCGTACCTCTCAAGCATGGCTGATGCGTATTCCTCCTACAATTTATAAAATCAACATGATTATTTTAATAGGACAATAAACTAAAGAACCCCATATGCAAGTAAAGAAGAAAAGGCTACCGATATTCACTTCTAAGATATACATGATATAATAACTTACATATGCTTTTCTCGATCGATTGGTACAAAACACCGCCTCGTCCAAGCTTTCATCATACAGTCCATCCCAAAACTTTTTCTTCGACTCTTTGACAAGGTGGGTTGCAAGAAAGAGTTCCTTAAATGTGGGTGGTCTGCCCAACTTCTTTTCCTATAAAAAAAAGAGTATTATATTTAATGTTACGTGTTGATAGTAAAAAACTGAAGTTTGTGGGTATAATTCGTCAACCAATATGATCCGGTGCTCGTCATATCCCCTAGATCCGCCTGTATGTCGAGATATCACATCCTCGTCATCGGTGCTCATGCGATTGTTTCTTCCTCTCTCAGACTTCTTTTTCCATGCATCGGTATTCCAACCCTATAAAAAAATAACAATATATGTATAATGATATAAACGATGATAATATGTAAGAAAAAATAATGATTTACTAAGTCACCTACCTTACACAAGTCACGCCATACTTCAGGATGCACGAAACGAGGCGGAAAATCACACATTATGTTAAAGTTAGGCTTATCATTTGGGAAATTATGCCCAGCATCTCTGGCCCTTTTTGCTGATTTGGCTCGGTGCTCCAGCATTATGTCTGGGTAGCGTTTCTTTAACACGTTTTGGAATGCTTCTTTAATGACATAATCATTTGACGGATCCCAACTATACCGGGTCTTTAAAACATAAAAATGTAAAGTTAAAAAATGCTAACTTTAAACAAATAAAAATAAGATATAAAAATTAGTAATTGGTGTTTACCCTGAAACGATCAAATATATGGTCCAATACTTCCTTGGGGACCTCTCTGTATGTTGCCCAAGGTCCATCAAAAGACTCATTAAATAAAGTTCGGATCGCCCTATGAACTTTACCTTTTGCAAACCTGCAATTAATAACCAAATAAGCATATAACAAGAAAAAACATAAATTTAAATGTTAAAAGGACGTACTTTTCTCCAATTCGAGAGATAAATTCCCTTTGAGAGGAACCATGAGGCAAGTTGGCAGCATTAGAGCCAAACTGAGTCGCATCTCCGTCCTCATTACAATCCTCATCTTCAAGAGATTCAACGTGATCTCTGACAATGTTAAACCCATCTTGGGATCCCCCATATCCCTCATGATGAAAATCCGCTCCCTGCTGATGCCGGAATACTCCTTCCATGTCAGCCATGGGATCACTGCGCCCCGCTTGGCTACTACTCCCAGCGTATCCGCGGCCTAACGTTCTACTAACCTCAGGACTCAACGCTGAACTATGTCCACGTCCATGCCCATGACTGGAGTTCAATGTGTACTTCCGACCAGGAATGGACTCCGATGCCCTCCCATGTCCACCACTGGAGCCCGATGCCCGTCCACGTCCCCCACCGAAGTCCGATGCCTGCCCATGTCCACCACCGGACTCCGATTGTCGTCCACATCTACCACTGGAGTTCAATGCCCGCCCACGCCCACCACTAGAGTCTGATGCCCGCCCACGCCCACCACTAGAGTCTGATGCACGCCCACGCCCACCACTAGAGTCTGATGCACACCCACTCCCACCACCAGAGTCCGATGCTCGTCCTCGTCCACGGCTGGATGATAAATCTCGCGGAGATGGGACACGTCCACGACCAACCATACTTTATGATTCCACGGTTAAGACCCTACATTTAAGAAAACAAGATTGGTAAAATAGATAATATAAGATTGATAAGCCCTATATGTATTATTTAAAGCAGACATACCGTATGATGAACAACGTAATATAAAGTTTCAAAAATAAAACATGTTTTTAACAATGAAGTTACTCTTCATCTGAAGAGTGGTCAGAAAAAAGCATTTCGTCACCATCAGAAGTATTTTCTCCATCTTCAAATTCATCCTCTTCAAATCCTCTAGCTTCCTCACTAGTCAATTGCACCTCTGTATTGGTATTTGTCACTAGACACAGTCGTTCGCTCCTAGTTATTTCTGAGGGCAACTCAAACCGTTCATCAATCTGTAGTACCCCATATGCTTCTATGTTGCCATCATCCATGTCTTGTGCTCTAGGTTCAGAGACTTCATATATGTGTCGAGCTTTTGTCTTCACAACTGCCCATAGATCTTTAATATCCTTTCTCACAGCAGGGTATGATGTATAAAACACTTGTTCCGCTTGCGATGCCAAGACAAAAGGGTCGTTAGTTAGAAGTTTGGACTTGGATTTTACATCAACCAACTTATTTTTGTTGACTACTACACCATGATTGATATCATACCAAGAACATTTGAATAATACAACAGTTGAACGCCCATTTCCATAATACTCAAGCTCTAGTATCTCATCTAATAAGCCGTAGTAGTCATCCTCTTGAGCATTATACGTCTCCCCTCGCACGCAAACACCACAGTTATTGGTGACACGTCCCTTGGCATATTCCCTAGTGTGAAACTTATAACCATTTACGAAGTATCCATTGTGAAATTGAACGTAATGGGATGGTTTCCTTGCTAAAATTTCCAAATGTTTAACATTTTCATCAAATGAACTCCCATTTACCTATATTGAAGAACACACACATTTGGTTGGTTAATAATGCACACATATATAGATACAATTTAATTGGTTTTACTTACGCGGGTTGTAAACCAATCAGCAAAGTATTTATCTCTAAGACATGAAATGGGCTCATCTGGGTATAGTCTTGGTGCCACACCATCAAACTCGATGACATAAGGGGTAACCTCCACACAATTTAGCAGAACATAGGTGTGTATCTTGTGATGTTCTTCATGAGTCAAGAATCTTCCCCTTCCACCCTTTTCATATAATCTTCTAGATGGAAAGACAAACACACTTAGTTGAGTTTCGGCACCCAAAGACCTAGGATGTTGCGGTGCGAAATTTCGCGGTTCTCGGTTATGGCCTGTCTCAATTGTTGGCGCAAAGCATAAAGAACAGTAGGTTGCAAGTTCATTCACCAAGTGTTCCCTAACGATTGAACCCTCAACCCTTGCTTTGTTTCTAATTCTCCTTTTTATCAAGCCCAACTTCCTGCATTTAGAAATTATCAAGAATGATTGAGGCGTACCAAAAAAAACATTTGAAAAGTGTTTAATCATGAAAAGAATAGTGTGATTACCTCTCATATTGATACATCCATCTATATTGAACCGGCCCACCAAGTAAAGCTTCATCAGCTAGATGTATGACCAGGTGTTCCATAGAGTCAAAGAGACCAGGTGGGAATATTCTCTCCAACTTGCAAATGGTTTGAACAATGGTGCGCTTCATTTTACATAAATCATCTAGATGTAATGTTTTTGAACATAAGACCCGAAAAAACATGCACAACTCTGTGACAGCCTCATATATCTCATTTGAAACAAACCCTCTGATAGCAAGTGGAAGCAACCTTTGCATAAACACGTGACAATCATGGCTTTTGAAACTGTAAAAACTATAATCTTTGTTGTTTACACAGTTTCCTATATTTGATGTATACCCATCAGGAAATTTAAGGTTTTTTAGCCACGCACAGACTTGTTTAACATCATGTTTCTGCAGAGTGTAATCTCCCCTATTTTTAGTCATCTTCTCATTGTTACCATAAATGCGGTTTAAAAGAGGTCGGTCACAAAGAAGCTCAATGTCTTGTCTTGCCTTCATGTTGTCCTTAGATTTGTTGGTGTCCATAATAGTATGAAACAAATTGTCAAATACATTTTTCTCAATATGCATCACGTCAAGGTTGTGTCGGATCAACAACTTACGCCAATACGGCAGTTCCCAAAAGATACTTTTTTTTACCCAATTATGGGTCTCCCCAAAGCCAGTTGGTTTTTCATATTCTGTCTTACAGGGGGTACCTTTATAAACAGTGGGAAAATGTTGGATAACCTGCCATATTTCCTCTCCAGTTGGCTCCGGGATAGATCTTACATTCCTCACCGTTTTGTTTTTCTTAAAATTAATCTTATCTTTTAGAAAACTATGTTTAGCCGGAAGATATTGTCTATGACAATCAAACCAACATGGCTTCCTTCCGAATTGAAGCTGGAATGATCCCGATTTATCAGAGCAATATGGACAAGCTAACTTTCCATGAGTGCTCCATCCAGACAACATTGCATAAGCAGGGAAGTCACTAACTATCCACAGCAGAACGACTTTCATTTGGAAATTATTCATTTGATAGGCATCATAAGTTTCAATGCCATCTGTGAACAACAATTTTAGCTCCTCTACTAAAGGTTGTAGAAAAACGTCCAAATTATGTCCAGGATTCTTCGGACCAGGAATGAGCACAGGCATCTGTATGTACTCCTTTTTCAACGCCAACCAAGGAGGAAGATTGTAAACCGTAATAAACACTGGCCAACAAGAATACGCAGTCCCGATTGAATTATTTGGACTGAACCCATCAGTAGACAACCCAAGGCGTATATTGCGTGTCTCTTGTGCAAAATTAGGAAAGACCGAGTCAAAATGGTTCCAGGCTCGACCTTCACTAGGATGACTCATCTTTTCCGTTTGTCTTTGATGAACTGCGTGCCAAGTCAAATGTTTGGATGTCTTCTTTGAATAAAACAATCTTTGAAGTCTTGGTCCAACCGGCATGTAAGTCATCACCAGCTTAGGCACCTTATTCCCTCTTACCTTGTATCTATTTTCATTACATACTATACAACGATCCAGATCAGCAAATGGTCCTCTAAATAGTATGCAATGGTTTGTGCATGCATGAATTTGTTCTGAGGGTAACTCTAGTGGCTTTAACATCTTCTTGGTCTCATAAAAGTTTCTAGGTAGCTTCTCACCATCGGGTAGACAATCTTTGATTATTGGAAGTAGTTTATCGTATGTCGAGTCAGAAACATTGCACTCTGATTTCCAATGCAATAATCTAGTGGTGATGGAGAGTGTGCTAGCCTTGTCGCTACCGGGCCATAAAGGCTCATCGGCTTGCCTTAACATGGTATAGAATGCTTCAGCGTTTTGATTTGGGCATTGTGGCCCTTGCTCATATGAAGGATGCTGATTTTGGTGCATGCTTTCCATAACCATGTCGTTGAATCCAGCAAAATCACCTTGATGTTGAGATGGTATAGGGTTTGAGCATTGACCCACGTCTTGGGTGGGCATTGATTCACCATGGCAATACCATATCAAATAATTCTTCATAAACCCTTTTTTATATAGATCATACTCAACCATATCTCTGTTTTTGTATTCCAGATTTTTACAAATGGTACACGGACATCTAATTTCCAACACATCCACCCCTTCTATAGTTCGCCTTCGAATGTTTGTAGCGTGGGCATATGCAAAATCCAAGAAATAAGTAACATGTTGTTGAAATTCTGGATTGAAAAGACCATTCGATGCTCTCGTTCTATACATCCATTCTCTATTTGATGGCATGTTTTTATAGAGCTAGAACTAAAATTCCCAAATTGTAAGAACTTACACTAGCATAAATTAATAAATACACGAATAAAAGGATCTAGACATAAAAACAAAGAAATATATTTGTGGCTGATTAAAATATATATGTGGCTGACTTAAATATATGTGCATATCAAGTAATTTTAAAAAGGAAAAAAATTCTAGAGGTTGAAGTGAATAGAAATGATATATGTGTGTAGTTTAAAACCAGCTTTATTTTGCCACCAATAATTAGAATTGGATTCAATTCATCCTGCAATTAAAGCAAATAAGTCATTGAAACAGAAGTCTCACATATTATTGCATTTTAGAATTAGATTCAATGTGTTCAGGCCCTAAAATACATGAGGTATTAGGTTACACAACATACGTCAAAACGTAAAGGTATTAGGTCTCAAACAAGCCCAATCTCCAATTTAGTAAGTTCATGATTTAAAAAGATTATAGCTCAAATATTAACCTTAAAAATCGTGAATGAGTATCTGGATTCTCTCTTGAAGCACTGCTTGTTTAATCAAAATATAACTTTGTAGAACTTTTTGTTAACAAAACATTGATTAATTTAAGAAATGATAAACAAAGTACTTAACAACATTACTTAGCCCTGAATTAATCAAGGGCTATGCCTAAAAGTGAAAATAAAATTGAGACACACACAACAACAGGTGATTCTATCATCTTTATCAGAGACAAAGGCTTCAATGAAGAGGTTGTGCCTTGTCCAGTTCTTGCTACCAACAGCCCTCTATAGCCACTAACAGTAGGTCTACCGAATTACTTAAATTAAGCCAGAACATCTTATGCGAACCTGTTTTACTTGCAGGTCTTGATGATGCACAAAAAATACATGTTATAAAATACAATTTTGATTCATTATCCTACTTTTATTTACAATCATTAACTATCTTAGTCAAACAAATAGCTTCAAAAATATAATAGCTTCTAAACATAAGTGATGTAGACAAAAGCTTCAAAACATCACTCAAAAAAAATACCTGTTGGGGGATATCTTTGGATTCGTCGGATGTCGCCCAAATCGATGTCGCCGGAAAGGCCTAGGAGGAGACCGGAGACTTTGGGCCCCAAAGTTGAGGATGTCTTTGGATACTCGGATGTCGCCGGAGAGGGCTAAGAGGTGACCAGATGTCGCTTGGATGTCGCTAGCAGAAGCTGAAGTGTTGAACGGCCGACGAGAGATGACGGAAGAGAGGGCGTGAACGCTAGGGTTTTGTTTTTACCCTTCCGTCTCAAGGCAATTTATCTGTACCTCCTTTTTTTGTCAACGAAATGTCTTTACATTTACTTCAAATGTTTAGTTATAAATTTTATTTTAAGAATAACAAAGAATAAAAACATATTACAGTAATAAATCATGAGATAATAGGAGACATTCAAATGTTATATAATATGAATAAAAATTATATAATTATTTACAGAATCGGTTTCAACAGTTTTTAAACTGAATTCAAAAAACAACGAATTCGAATATAGCAAACCCGTGGTAGGAATATAGTCGGAAAATTCCTACAACTTTCCGACAAATTATTCAGTTTCGTCGGAATCTTGTCGGAAACTTCCGACCATTTTCCTAGTAAAACGACTCGTTTTTTGTTTTTTCGAGCTTTAAACATCGTTTTTTCACTCCGTCTTTCTAAACATTCAATATATAACATAAAAAAATTGCATTAATAAATTATATGTGTTTTAACATATCCACGTATTTACGTGTGCGTAAACTATTAGAACCTAACCAAGTTTTTAGTATACATGTATATATGTATTTGTTCGTTTACACAACCGACACACGTATATTTTGTCAAGTTATATTTTTTATAACAAATGCTTTCGTATATAATCAAGGTATAACAAAGATGATGCGAGAAAACGATCTTAAGAGTCTGAAAAATTTATATAGCAAACCCGTGGTAGGAATATAGTCGGAAAATTCCTACAACTTTCCGACAAATTATTCAGTTTCGTCGGAATCTGGTCGGAAACTTCCGACCATTTTCCTAGTAAAACGACTCATTTTTTGTTTTTTCGAGCTTTAAACATCGTTTTTTCACTCCGTCTTTCTAAACATTCAATATATAACATAAAAAAATTGCATTAATAAATTATATGTGTTTTTACATATCCACGTATTTACGTGTGCGTAAACTATTAGAACCTAACCAAGTTTTTAGTATACATGTATATATGTATTTGTTCGTTTACACAACCGACACACGTATATTTTGTCAAGTTATATTTTTTATAACAAATGCTTTCGTATATAATCAAGGTATAACAAAGATGATGCGAGAAAACGATCTTAAGAGTCTGAAAAATTTATATAGCAAACCCGTGGTAGGAATATAGTCGGAAAATTCCTACAACTTTCCGACAAATTATTCAGTTTCGTCGGAATCTGGTCGGAAACTTCCGACCATTTTCCTAGTAAAACGACTCGTTTTTTGTTTTTTCGAGCTTTAAACATCGTTTTTTTCACTCCGTCTTTCTAAACATTCAATATATAACATAAAAAAATTTCATTAATAAATTATATGTGTTTTTACATATCCAAGTATTTACTTGTGCGTAAACTATTAGAATCTAAACAAGTTTTTAGTATACAAGTATATATGTATTTGTTCGTTTTCACAACCGACACACGTATATTTTGTCAAATGATATTTTTTATAACAAATGCTTTCGTATATAATTAAGGTGTAACAAAGATGATGCTAGAAAACAATCATAAGAGACTGAAAAATTTATATAGCAAACCTGTGGTAGGAATATAGTCGGAAAATTCCTACAACTTTCCGACAAATTTTCAGTTTCGTCGGAATTTTGTCGGAAACTTCCGACCATTTTCCTAGTAAAACGACTCGATTTTTGTTTTTCGAGCTTTAAACATCGTTTTTTTCACTTCGTCTTTCTAAACATTCAATGTATAACATAAAAAAATTTGCATTAATAAATTATATGTGTTTTTACATATACACGTATTTACGTGTCGGAATTTCGTCGGTGGATACCTAGATATTTCCGACCAAAATAAAAATATTTTAATTTATTTTATTTTTAAACTTTTGGTCGGTATCTTGTCGGTAGATACCGAGAGTTTTCCGACCACAACATGTGTTGTCGATTATTTGTCGGAAATTTATCGCCAAAAATATGTTTTTTTTTTGGTCGGAATCTGCTCGGAAAACCATTGGAAACTTCCGACCACATTTTTTTGTCGGAAAATACTGTAGGAAAATGCCAGTTTTCTAGTAGTGAAAAGATACACATACACATTACAATTAGTGTAGATAAACTTACACATACACACTTTTATAATTAAAAAATCACATACATATACATAATCAAATATAGAATTGCACATTGTAAGTGTATATAAACATGAAATAATACATACACATACACATTACAACTAGTGTACATAAACTTGTAATTATACATATATACCAAATCACTATCCAATACAAACAATACACATACACATACACATATGAACTTGTAATAATACATATAAATGCAAATACACCAAATCAACATACAATACAAACAATATTTATAGACATACACATACAAATTTACATGTACATACACATTACACGTACACATACACATACAATATATATATATATATATATATATATATATAGACTTGTAATAATACATCTAAATGCAATACACCAAATCAATATTCAATACAAACAATATATATACACTTACACATACAAATTTACATGTACATACACATACAAAATACTAATTACACATACACATACACAATACTCATGTACATACAAATACAAATATACATACAAAATAACACAAACAAATGAACATACACATATACATACGGCCAAATAGACAGTAAATACAAGCATAACATCACACATACGAACCAACATACATTCATACGAACCAATCTAAAGAAAACAAAAAAAAGGCTAAAAATTGCAAAAAAAAAGCATATGACAGTAAAATAAACAATCCAAATGATTCATAACAAAAAAAATACCTTCAAATGGCCCAAAAATGGTTAAAATAGCCGAAATTCGTCAATGGCGGCGGAGAAAACGATCAGGGAGCATTCTGGGAAGTCTGGGACGAAAACCCTATACATAACCCTATAGCGACGACTTGTCGTCGCTATAGGTCAATAAGCTAAACGACGCCGTTTGATTTTAAGGAGATTAAGTAATTAAAAAATTAAATAAACCTTCTAGCGACGACATGTCGTCGCTAATTTAAAAAAAATTAAATTTGTTTATTGATTTTCAGAGAATTTAATCAAAGAAAATTGAGAAAAAAAATATTTTTGGCTATAGCGACGACAAGTCGCGCCTAAATGTTTTCCCTTAACCTCGTAAAGTTTCATTGTTCCCGCCTAACCCTATAGCAACAACATCTCGTCGCTACATACCTAGCTTAGAAAATTTCAGAGGGACCCCTATAGAGACAACATGGCCTAATCAGTAGGGACGACTTTGATCATCGCTGTAGCTGTCGTCTCTATAGGCCTTTATTGGTGTAGTGTATCTAACAGACATAACCTTATCCACAAACTCGACGACATCATATATCGTGCTATCCATCTCATATCCTCATTTGATGCCTCCTTCCACTCCCATTGATTGCTCATTTTTGGCATAACACCAATACATTCTTACACGGTTACACCACACCCCTGTAGCAGTAGTGGATTTAAAAAAATTTATAAGGGGAAAAAATAGGTCGGTAAAAAAGGTATGGATAAAAAGCAAATGAGGTTACTTGAAACTAAAAAACAAACATATCAGAAGTATTAAAAAAAACAATTGGTTAAATAATCAATTTCAAAGTTATATCACAGGTTAGTATTCATTTCCAATTATGCCCTTTGTAATCAAGTTTGTGCCATTCTAATCAAATTTGTGCCCCTTTCTAATCTGATTTGTCCTCCTTTTTGTTTCAAAATTAAGCTAAATTATTTAAAAAATACGTTTTAAAATTTGGTCATGTGGTCCCATGGGAGGCCTAGTACCAATTTCTTTTAAATTTTTAATGGATAATTGAGTTTTTTTGGTCTGTTGACTTTTTTTAGTTTGTAGCTCCAAAGGAAATGATTATATAAGGAAGACTCAAATAAAAACTTATTCTTTTCTAATATTCATAGAGGATTTGAGGAAAGGTGATACACTTATAAATGTATGAAAAAGTTTGTAAAATTGATTTGGTTGGAAACTTAGAACTTTGTAGTTTATAATTCCATGAAAAAAAATTTAGTTTATTATTGTCGGTCCCAAGTCCGGATAAAAGTAGGAGGGTTTTTAACGTAACAGTTAGTAAATGGTCCCGAATTTTTATTCAAGTTAATGCCCCCAAAATAGTTGAGTCCGCCTTGCTTTTCCCCATGCTTCAGCCGAAGGGACCAAGTCTATCATCACTTATACTTTGATTCAAAAGCCATACTTATCAGCCTCTATAAATAAGACACATGGAGTAAGTAGAAAGAAAAAAAAATCTCTTGATCTAGCTTTCTCACCCTCACTCTCTTGGTTCAAACACACACACCTTTTCTTTTTAGCCTTAAGTAAGTCTTTACTTAACATTTTATTCTTACATATGCACTTTGAAGTCATAAAACGAGTTTACATATATTTCAAAAACATTCTATCAAAAGAAGGATTAATTTACAGTTTTATCTGAATCATATAAAGGATTGAAACATATCACAAAACAAGTTCAAACAAATGCTTCATTGAAACCTTTTTAATGTAATTGCAAATTTCATAGAGTTAGTGTGATGTTTTACCTATAGATATGCATACAAGTGTTATATACAATAATCTTACGAAATGGTTCATCATATTGAAATATATAAGAATGCATCTATGTAAATAGTTATATACCCTCAAGTCCTGGAAAATAAATTTTTATATATAATAATTGATGTTATTGTATAATTAATAAGTATAAGATTTAATAATTATTTATTGGTTTTATTTTTTTTTTATCACAATTCCTTCCTTGCTTGAAAACCAATGTCGGTGAGAAATTATCTCCACGTATGTGTCTTCTTCCTTTCGTTTCTCCTTGTATTTGGGTTTTCCAAATACCTCTTTCGAGTTTCAGGCTACATCAATTTGGATATTT
Source organism: Mikania micrantha (assembly GCA_009363875.1). Classification (NCBI taxonomy): domain Eukaryota; kingdom Viridiplantae; phylum Streptophyta; class Magnoliopsida; order Asterales; family Asteraceae; genus Mikania; species Mikania micrantha. The sequence goes on along the minus strand of CM018691.1, from coordinate 51,312,459 downwards.
TTCTTTAGAGTCGTGTAGTTATAGTGGATCAATTTGTTTATACACACTTGAGTTGGTTTAAGACCTGTTAGTGTAATCCTTAGGTTTTAGTTTCGATTTTTTTTAATGAATTGTAATCGTGTTCGAATTATAATAAAAATAAAGCTATGAATGTTCATTTAAAACGTTGGTATTCGTATATTTATTCAATAAACAAAGTTTATTAAAATTATTAACCAAATTATTATATATGTTACAAAACGTTTCTAATTCGATTAGATTTATTTTGCAAAAAAAAATAGTAATATCTATAGATGACATTAAACAAAATGTTTCAAAATAAATTCTTTTTCTATGAATCTATGTGTAATACATTTTTTTTATAATTCAAGTAAGAATTATTATACAAGATAATAATATTATATATATATTAAATGATAAATTCTTTTCAGCATAATAATATTTGAAAGAAAATCAACGAGACCTACAAAATTTTATAAAAGCAATATATTGTTATGCATAAGCTAAAAAGGATGTAAAACCACAAAGTCCAAAATGGGAATTTTTTTGAAACTTATTTTCAGTTAAAGGATTTTTAAAAGAAACAACAAAATAATTAAAGAGGGAGAGCCAAACTTGTAAAATCCTGATTCACATTTCCACCCCTTACCCGACCAGCTTCTGCAGAACCGACCCAAACCCACACCGCAACCCGTTTGGTGATACAGCTCACTACAGTCGAATCCCCACTCAATCTCGACAGATTTGGCAAATATTTGCACACGTAATTCATTGAAACCAGCAATTTACCGAATCATATATCATAAACGGGTGATTTAACTTCCGAAAATACACCACAAAACGCGTTAATCAAATCATGAGCAAATGCGTATAAAAACCAAATTACTCGAACCATTCTACTCCTTGGATCATTTCTAACGTTTCTGTGAAAAAAGATCAAACGGAGAAGCACATCTAAAGGTCTATCGAGACTCAAGAACCTGTCGCGACTGACCTTCATTCGAACCATATCAAAACCAAACAAACTCAAGGTAATTTTCATACCATTCTAATCGGTTTAAGTTACTGAACAAAAGCCCTATGTCTGATTTCTAAATCGAGTTCATTAAAAGACGAATTCGAGGAGGACAAGATTAGGGTTTTTCGGGTCCCTTATATCAATTTCGTGAAACCTGAATCAAATAGGTTGTATTAGTTTGAAACAGACATAAAGCAAAACAGAAGCTCTAGAGCAGATGATTTGAGACTTGCGTATGATCTGGATACCGAGTGGTTCGGGTTCAAAACCTGTTGAGCATGTTTTGTATCCATTTTTTTATCCAGCCTATTACTCCTTACTATTTAAAAAAAAATAATAGAAAATTCCCTAAATTCCTATTCTTGAATAACCTGTCAACATTAACTATTTTCAAGAAAATTATTTTAATTTAAACTTTTAATTAGGATATTTTTTTTACGAACAAAACAATTTAATAATGATAAATAATCTTAATTTTAAGAAATGTTTTTCTTACAATATATTTAATTTAACCATTTGATTTAAAATCTTGTAAATGATGAAAGAAGCTATTTCATATTTAAAAGTCATTTTATTTTATGCCAAGGATATTCCTTTAAAACAAATAAAGTTTGTTTGTATAAACTAATTCAAAACGATTTTAACAAATAATTTTAGCATTTATTTACTTACATATTTAAGTGTAATGAATATTGTTCAAATATATATGTTAAATGATTATGAACCTTATTTAAACATTTTAACAAATCTTTACATTTAAATAATGTAAATATATTTTTATATAAAATGTTTATGGTGCATGAACGATTGTTCATTTTTTTTATCAAAGTTAATAAATCATTTGAGAATAAATTATTTCATACAAGATTCTTAATCGCTAATGTTAAACTATAAAAATTTAATTCAAATGGATGAAAATAGGATGTTAGTACTATTACAAATTCAAGCTAGAATATTTATTTAAATAAATAAATATTCAAATGATCCATTCAAACTTAGATATTTCAATTCTAGGACTTCCATTATGATGCCTTAGATTTTAAGACATAAAAACTTAAACTTTAGAGTACTAAGACTCAATGTTAATCAAACTTTAGGGTGATTGATCCTTGCTTTCTCAAACATTATTCAAGAGCTTTAAGGACTAGCTTCTAAGTAATCCAAGTGAGTAATTCTATACTCCCTCTTTTACATTTTGTACTTTTGGGATGTTACATATGCCAGTATTCAAAATTCAAGTATTCTAGAGTCAAAATCTATAGATGCAATGCATTTTAGTCTATTTGGTTTGATTCTTTGCTATGTGATACTACTTGCTTTGTTATTCTATGATACTCTATGTTATTCTATGTTATTCGATACCGAGTAGCCTAAGGTGTGTTAGATACCACCTTCGCTTTGACTTAGGTCAAATGTGATAAAAGGGCGAAAAGTACAATCATGGGCAGACTTGTGAAAATACGTAGCTTTGTGCTTTGTATTGGAACGAGTTTGGAGACGATATAAACTATGGCAGACTTGTAGATATACTAAGCTTCTTAGCTAAGTATTGATACGAGTTTGGAGACGAGATATTCTATAAACTTAATTGCAAACTAGTAGGATATGCATGCTAGAGTTTAAACTTTGTAGTCTAATTGGATTGCATCAGTTTTCTACGTATACTATATAAACTGTATGGGTTACTCACCAACTATGCAAATAGTTGACAAAATCTTTATTTTGCATATGTAACAGGTTAATGGATGAAATGGCGAAGACATAGGATATGTTTATGCTAGTAGACCTAGTTTTAAATTTAAACAATGTAGACTTATTCAATTATTGTATTTTGGTTTTGTAAACAATGTAATGAATGTTTGATTTAATATAAGATAATGTTTGTTAAATCTTTAATATTGTTGCATTAACTATTGAAACCTATAAAATAGCACCATGAGCTAATGAACAGTCAAACTCGCGCCCCGATGTTTTCCGCCGTCGGTCGGGGTGTGACAGATTGGTATCAGAGCCATGGTTATAGGGATTTAGGTTATTAGAAAATTGTGGCCTAGACTATACCTAAGCTTCCCGTATATGAGTTATCTCATATTATCTATGATTGTTTACTACTTGCTTATGTGCTATGTGCTATGATTATTCATTATGTGTTATATATATACAATGTGTGTTACATATATATACAATGTGTGATATATACATGTTACCATGGAGGAAGGCCATAGTTGTTAATATGCCTTTGCTTACACTTAGTTAGGAATGCCTTAGTTTAAGATAACTTTTTATCATGAGGATTACTTAGTTTAAGCAATTGTCTTATAATTTGCTTTTAAAAGTCTATTCCCAAACACACATACACACAAACAATCTTTAGATGGTTGGAATTCAAACTCATTAGGCTTAATGCCTAATGTTATTCCTTAGAAAAAATAGGAAGTTCAATGTTGATTTTAAGATCCCGTTAGAATTAAGTTTGTGAGGTGGATATGTACTAACTGGAAGTGTGTAGTACCGTTAGTTAGAATTTCTGTCTAGGAAAGCTATTCGTAAAAAATCCCCGAAGTACTGTGGGACCTGTCTAGCTATCCTGGGGACTTCTGATGAGAGTACAATCACTTATAGGCCAAAGCATATCATACCAAACACCTTACAAACTAAAATGATTCTAATATGTCACCCGGTATTCAATTTTGAATATCATTCCTTATGTTTTCAACCGAGTTCAAAACGATTTACTTATTTGTGATTCTATTATTAGTTCAATTTTGATCAAATCCTCATTAGAATTAAGTTTGTTAAAATGAACATGTAGTAACTGGAAGGGTGAATACCGGTAGTTGAGACTCCTGTCTAGGAAAGCGATTCATAATCCCTGACGAGGGACCAGTCTAGCTTTCCTGGGGATTCTTAATGAGAGTATTTTTACCTATAGACCAAAGCATGTTACATTTTGCAAGCAACATTAATTCTAATAATCCAAAAGGTGTCCAGCTTGGGTACTAATCCTAAAGATTTTTAATCAAATCAAAATAATTTCAATACTTTGCTCATACAATTCCAAATTTTATGATATCATGCTTGAGGTTAGTGATGGTGATTCATCACTATGTATCACAAGATATGATGTCAATTCTCTTTGATTTATGATACTTATGTTATGGTTCAAGAATTTGTAACATTATTCCTAAGATCTGTGATGGTGATTCATCACTACATCTAAAGGTCATGGTGTTACATTTATTGGATTGATAATGTATATGCTATGATTTTTAAAACCCCACAATATCATACTTAAGATTAGTGATGGTGATTCATTACTATGTCTGACAGAATATGATATCATCTCTCCTTATTTTATGTTACCTATGTTATGATTTAACTAACATTAAACCTAAGATCAGTGATAGTGATACATCACTAAATCTAAAAGGTTATGGTGTTATTTTTCTTTAATTTATGATTCAAGAAAACCAGTAATATTATACTTAACAATTTTTGATGGTGATTCATCAATAAATATAAAAGGTTATAATATTACATATTCCAATTATCCAAACTTGTGATAGAAAATTCGATGATATGGTTCTGATGATTAGCAACTTATCGCTACATCTATAAAGTTAATATATCACATATCTTATTGTAATCCATGATGCCTATGTTATAATTCTATAAACCCACTAGGACATTATTCCTAAGATCGGTGTTAGATAATCATTTTCTATGTTCCAAACAAGTCACAATGATTCCTGATTTTATTGTTTTAGCCAAGACACCCTGATTTCTTATTATGTTCTGTTTAAATTTCAATAGAAAGATATGATTAGGACTTATGAAATTAAGTATGGGTGATTCCATATAAAATTTTAAAACAAGTCCACATGAATCATACTATTGATTTTTAGACAAATTATTCTATATTCACAACTACTCAAAGATTCAATGATATCATAATTAAGCTTAGTGATAATTAGTTATCACAACTATCAAAGCTTATATTATCAAATAACTATGTATTCTACATCATTCGTTTATCCAAAAATCGATCATCTGTCAATTCATACGTAACAACCGAGAGATTCCATTGCAAAAATTTCAATGATGAAAACCTCTATACTCATGCAATTTTTAAAAGCAAGTCAAAGTCTCCCACACCTAATCAAGTTTGTTTTTGTAGGCGTTTGGTATACTATCAAAGTATTAGTAGTGTGGTGGGTTGGCTGTGGTATACCCTATATATAAGAAAGCTTGATCAAGGGCTAGAGTAGTCAATTCAATCTATAGTTTCGAGAAAACTATGTTAGTCAAACCGATTGTTACTCAATTACTAATCTTGGTGTGTATTCTTACACCAGGTCAAATCATAGATATCAAAAATAACATAAATCATGTTAATGATTCTTAAATGAATTATTCTATATTCGTTGGTTTAAACAATTATTCAAAGATTCAGTGAAACCATAGCTAAGTTTAACGATAAATAGCTATCACAACCATATGACATCACATACTAGTGTATTCTATATCATTCGCAAATTCCAAAAATCGATCATCAGCTCATATGTAACAACTATGAGATTCTAATGCAAGATTGAAATGATTAGCATCTTTATACTCATACGATGACTAAAGTTAGTCAAGTATTCAAATGCAGTTAAGCTTAGGTTAGTCTTGGTAGGTAATTGGAATACTATCAAAGTGTTAGAGATGTGGTGGGTTGGCTGCGGTATACCATATATATAAGCATCAATAATACATTGATAGTAGCACCGAAAGCTTGACCAAGGGTTGGATTTGCCCCATTCATATTACAACTTCAAGTAAACTATTCTATAGTCTAGCCAAACCAATTGCTATACATATAACAACGTCTGATGTGTGTTCTTGCCCCAAATAACTCAAAGATAACTGTAAATACTTTTATCTTAAGTTAATTAAACTATCATTAAACTCAAAACCTTCTTAGCAATAGCAAAAAAAAAAAAAAAAAAAAGAAGAAGGGGTCGAATACAAAATATGAAAACTTTAATACATTATTAACACATATATACACTAAGATTAAATTTCATTACACAGCAAAAAATAATAATAATAATAATAATAATAATAATAATAATAATAATAATAATAATAATAAATAAACAAAAGAAATTTTCAAACTCCCTAATCTCCTATATAGTAATCTATGACCCGAGACACCATCTTGTAACACAAATAAAATAAATACAAAAACTAATACGATAATCGATAGTCCAGGTATACAAAATAATATACAAAGGAAAGTATGAAACAATCAACACTCGTAACAACAGTTCTGATTCAATTAATTTCGGGACGAAATTCTCTAAAGTAGGGGAGACTGTAATCCTTATGTTTTAGTTTCGATTTTTTTTAATGAATTGTAATCGTGTTCGAATTATAATAAAAATAAAGCTATGAATGTTCATTTAAAACGTTGGTATTCGTATATTTATTCAATAAACAAAGTTTATTAAAATTATTAACCAAATTATTATATATGTTACAAAACGTTTCTAATTCGATTAGATTTATTTTGCAAAAAAAAATAGTAATATCTATAGATGACATTAAACAAAATGTTTCAAAATAAATTCTTTTTCTATGAATCTATGTGTAATACATTTTTTTTATAATTCAAATAAGAATTATTATACAAGATAATAATATTATATATATATTAAATGATAAATTCTTTTCAGCATAATAATATTTGAAAGAAAATCAACGAGACCTACAAAATTTTATAAAAGCAATATATTGTTATGCATAAGCTAAAAAGGATGTAAAACCACAAAGTCCAAAATGGGAATTTTTTTTGAAACTTATTTTCAGTTAAAGGATTTTTAAAAGAAACAACAAAATAATTAAAGAGGGAGAGCCAAACTTGTAAAATCCTGATTCACATTTCCACCCCTTACCCGACCAGCTTCTGCAGAACCGACCCAAACCCACACCGCAACCCGTTTGGTGATACAGCTCACTACAGTCGAATCCTCACTCAATCTCGACAGATTTGGCAAATATTTGCACACGTAATTCATTGAAACCAGCAATTTACCGAATCATATATCATAAACGGGTGATTTAACTTCCGAAAATACACCACAAAACGCGTTAATCAAATCATGAGCAAATGCGTATAAAAACCAAATTACTCGAACCATTCTACTCCTTGGATCATTTCTAACGTTTCTGTGAAAAAAGATCAAACGGAGAAGCACATCTAAAGGTCTATCGAGACTCAAGAACCTGTCGCGACTGACCTTCATTCGAACCATATCAAAACCAAACAAACTCAAGGTAATTTTCATACCATTCTAATCGGTTTAAGTTACTGAACAAAAGCCCTATGTCTGATTTCTAAATCGAGTTCATTAAAAGACGAATTCGAGGAGGACAAGATTAGGGTTTTTCGGGTCCCTTATATCAATTTGGTGAAACCTGAATCAAATAGGTTGTATTAGTTTGAAACAGACATAAAGCAAAACAGAAGCTCTAGAGCAGATGATTTGAGACTTGCGTATGATCTGGATACCGAGTGGTTCGGGTTCAAAACATGTTGAGCATGTTTTGTATCCATTTTTTTATCCAGCCTATTACTCCTTACTATTTAAAAAAAAAAAATAGAAAATTCCCTAAATTCCTATTCTTGAATAACCTGTCAACATTAACTATTTTCAAGAAAATTATTTTAATTTAAACTTTTAATTAGGATATTTTTTTTACGAACAAAACAATTTAATAATGATAAATAATCTTAATTTTAAGAAATGTTTTTCTTACAATATATTTAATTTAACCATTTGATTTAAAATCTTGTAAATGATGAAAGAAGCTATTTCATATTTAAAAGTCATTTTATTTTATGCCAAGGATATTCCTTTAAAACAAATAAAGTTTGTTTGTATAAACTAATTCAAAACGATTTTAACAAATAATTTTAGCATTTATTTACTTACATATTTAAGTGTAATGAATATTGTTCAAATATATATGTTAAATGATTATGAACCTTATTTAAACATTTTAACAAATCTTTACATTTAAATAATGTAAATATATTTTTATATAAAATGTTTATGGTGCATGAACGATTGTTCATTTTTTTTATCAAAGTTAATAAATCATTTGAGAATAAATTATTTCATACAAGATTCTTAATCGCTAATGTTAAACTATAAAAATTTAATTCAAATGGATGAAAATAGGATGTTAGTACTATTACAAATTCAAGCTAGAATATTTATTTAAATAAATAAATATTCAAATGATCCATTCAAACTTAGATATTTCAATTCTAGGACTTCCATTATGATGCCTTAGATTTTAAGACATAAAAACTTAAACTTTAGAGTACTAAGACTCAATGTTAATCAAACTTTAGGGTGATTGATCCTTGCTTTCTCAAACATTATTCAAGAGCTTTAAGGACTAGCTTCTAAGTAATCCAAGTGAGTAATTCTATACTCCCTCTTTTACATTTTGTACTTTTGGGATGTTACATATGCCAGTATTCAAAATTCAAGTATTCTAGAGTCAAAATCTATAGATGCAATGCATTTTAGTCTATTTGGTTTGATTCTTTGCTATGTGATACTACTTGCTTTGTTATTCTATGATACTCTATGTTATTCTATGTTATTCGATACCGAGTAGCCTAAGGTGTGTTAGATACCACCTTCGCTTTGACTTAGGTCAAATGTGATAAAAGGGCGAAAAGTACAATCATGGGCAGACTTGTGAAAATACGTAGCTTTGTGCTTTGTATTGGAACGAGTTTGGAGACGATATAAACTATGGCAGACTTGTAGATATACTAAGCTTTTTAGCTAAGTATTGATACGAGTTTGGAGACAAGATATTCTATAAACTTAATTGCAAACTAGTAGGATATGCATGCTAGAGTTTAAACTTTGTAGTCTAATTGGATTGCATCAGTTTTCTACGTATACTATATAAACTGTATGGGTTACTCACCAACTATGCAAATAGTTGACAAAATCTTTATTTTGCATATGTAACAGGTTAATGGATGAAATGGCGAAGACATAGGATAGGTTTATGCTAGTAGACCTAGTTTTAAATTTAAACAATGTAGACTTATTCAATTATTGTATTTTGGTTTTGTAAACAATGTAATGAATGTTTGATTTAATATAAGATAATGTTTGTTAAATCTTTAATATTGTTGCATTAACTATTGAAACCTATAAAATAGCACCATGAGCTAATGAACAGTCAAACTCGCGCCCCGATGTTTTCCGCCGTCGGTCGGGGTGTGACAGTTAGCTCCTTATTTGTTTGCGTTGGTTTTCTGATTCAAGGTTTCGAGTTAGCTTTTCTTTATAAACGCTTGAATAGGTATAAAGATCTGACAACTTCTTATCTGTTTGCGTTGGTTTTGTGATTTAGGGTTCCCAAGTTAAATATGTGAAAAGCTCATATGCTTTAAGATTCGTTGTTTGGATTCAATTGTAGGACCTTTAAACAAACTAAAAGTGTTTAGGTAATACATTTCTAAAATCGTAAGAATGATGTGTGATGTTGACGTATTAGAATCCGGGTCGGGTTTGAGTCGGGCTAAGTCGTGCCTTATTATCCCGAACGTAGATCCTAGCTGCAACAAAATTGAAAACCTACGTTAGAGGGCCCGGGGGGAATATCCCCGAGGGCACTCCGACGCTCAAGTCAGTAATCTATATGAGATAATAGGATGTATACCATATAAACATGTAAACAAATATATAAAGGTTCTCGAATCCAGGCTATGCTTCGTATCCCTGCTAAGACACAGCAAACAATACCGTTAGCCTTACCACAGGAGGGATCTCCTGTGGTCAAGACTCCGACGTGAGAATAAGTATAGGTGGTTGAGAAGATTGTGAGAACAATAGATGAGTTGCAGGAGATGAATGGTTGTTGTGAACGTGCCTTACTTCCTTCTTGAGCTTGGTATTTATATTCAATTTGGTGAAGAGATGCAGAACACAATCTTCCTTCTATGGAAGCTTATCTTTTATATGTTATGGAGTTTGACTTTGGTTCTAGTGATGTTTCTATTTTTGGTTAAGTGTTTGACTCATGTTTACTTTATGGCTTTTTACCTTTATGCAGTCTGTCACTCAGCCTGACAACAGATTATAGCCTTTCACCACAAGAGTAGAAATCTCACTTTCTGCAAGGATTTTCTTTTGTTTCCTTCCCCTTTTGGTTATATGTCATTCATAGTCTTTCGCCAGTAGAAAGTCTCATCCGGGCTGTGCGGACTCAAAGCCCTGATAAGGAGTCTCGGCTATTTGTTATCTCTGTTATGCCATATCCCGGATAAACTGTATTAAGTGTTGATTGTACGGTTTAGGCTACTCCCGTCATCATGCGAATCTATACTTCCTATGAGTTGTTTCCTTCTTACATGATGTTAGGTAAGGGGGGATGATTGTTTGTTTATTATAACATGTAGTGTTGGGGAATATTAAAAAAACTGCATACAGTTTGTTGGTAATGACAAGGGGCGTGCATTGAGAACACATACAAGTGTATAAGAGATCGATGTGCAAAACAGTGAAGTTCATGTGCTGGTTAAGGTCTTAATTGTCAGGCTTCTATGGGTGGGCACAGGTTGTGCTATAAATATCTTAGAGTAAATTACATACATGATCTCTGTACCTTACTAGTATTTCATTCAATCTTGGTACATAGATTTCATAAATTAATCATATGGTCTTAAACTTTAGATATTTGTAACACATATAGTCTTTATGTCACCAAGTAACCCTTATATAAATGACCAAATTACACTCACATAAGAAATATATGTGTTACAAATGTTTAAACTTTGGGACTTAATGGGTAATCAAGAAAACCTAGGGACTAAAAGTGAAATACTAACAAATCATAGGGACCATCTTGGTAATTTACTCAATATCTTATGAACGATGCTATGTCAATCGATGTACAAGCTTAAACAACTTAGTTTAGATAAACAAAAGTTAAGACTAAATTTATTTTTAAAAACTGGATCAAGATGAAATCAATTTAGGGTAAGTTTAGGGATCATATTTGATGAGGTTGAACCCAATTTAAAAGGGAGTTTTAGTCTATTCGTATCATGTTACACCGGTTTCAAACCATAGCGTTACAACCCAAACCATAGTGTTACAACCCGGTTTCAAATTGACGATTGAAAACCAGCTTCTCCAAATTGAGTTGGGCCGGATTACAAACCAGTTTGGAAATGCAAACATCTTTGGTTCGAACAATGCAACCTAAAAGTAGGTTTGGGCCACGTCTGTACAAGACTTGCTATAGTTAAAAAGCCCAAATTTTGAACACTACAAGTATACTCGTTAATATAAGACTAACATACTTAACACAGCTTGGAATGAAATTTTTCGGGGTTTGTTATAAAGAAATTTACCAAATGTCCAATTTTATAATTGTTATTTTTGTATTAAGGTTCATATATCCTTTTGTCTTATCCTCTTATTTTCATATGTTACATTACGAACTGGTATAAGGATTTGTGACATACTGGGCTAAAGTTTGATGGGATGCATAGTGGTAACATACCGGTATTTGTTCCTAATTTTCATCTTATAATGGTATTGGCACGGTACTGGTACCAATATCGAATTTATGAAATAGTGGGTACCAAATACCATATCGAATTTATTGGTTTGGTATTGGTTTGGTAAAGTACCGGTTCTATTTTGGTATTGGTATAGTAAAGTACCGATTCTGTTTTGGTATTTGGTACCGAAAGCTCATCTCTATCATGAGAGGGGGTCTCATTAGAAGCATCATCTACATTTAGATGAAATCTCAAACATGGCCTAAGTATATTAATTATTAGAGTTAATTACACGGATGGTCCCTGTGGTTTACCCATATTGCACGGATGGTCCCTAACTATCAGAAATTACACCGGTGGCCAGAAAGTTTGCAAAAATGTAACACGGATGGTCCTTGGGATGGATGGAGGTTAACTTTTTCTGTTAAGTGTGTGTAAAATGACTAAACTACCCCTTATAATTAAAAAACAAACAAAAAATAAATGTGTAGATATACTCACACGCAGAGATATACACACCATCACCACCTCCGGCAACCACCACCTCCGATGAGTCCACCACCACAGCCACCACCATCATCAACCCCACCATCAACCCCCCACCCTCCCTTCTCCTCCAGCCCCTTTCTTCTTTTCACCACCGTCAACCACCCCTATTTCCTCCCCACCGGTTCGAGCAATCGCTGGAGTACCACGATTCCATCACCGTCAACCACCCTTTCTTCTTTGTAACGTGCACGAGGGATCAATGGCTGTTTACCCAAAACCCAATTCATCAAAACCCAATTCAATGTTCATCAAAACCCAATTCAATCCAATCCACCTGTTTACCGTCAACCACCCTTTCTTCTTTGTAACCACATAGCAGACACCGTCAACCCCCCACCCTCCCTTCTCCTTCAGCCCCTTGACCTCCATGTTCATCAAAACCCATGAGTAAAAAAAAAAAATACAGACACTTTCAACATCTACAATCACAACCGGCAACGAACATCACCGGAAACGAACACCACCAGCAACCACCACCTGCAACCTCCGGCAACAACTACCACCTTCGTTGATGATGAAACGGAAACAGGTAAATCTGGTAGCCTCATCATCTTAACCTTCCTCATCATCGGAGGCGCCGGGAGGATGTCTACGATTTACTCGCCGGCGATTACGGCGATAAGGAGACGCCGGAAGGTGTGTGAAGGTGGCGGTGGTGATGTGCCGGAGGTGAGTGATGTACCGGAGGTGAGCACAGCACAGTATCTGATAAAACAAAGAAAAGAAAAATGGTATGACGTAAGGGGTAATGGGTAAGGGTATTTTGGTCATTTTTGGAAATTTAACGGAAAAAGATAACAGACATCCAACCCAGGGACCATCCGTGTTACATTTTTGCAAACTTTCTGGCCACCGGTGTAATTTCTGATAGTTAGGGACCATCCGTGCAATATGGGTAAACCACAGGGACCAACCGTGTAATTAACTCTAATTATTATTAAACAACCTAAAAATCTAAACAACAAAAATATTATCGATCATCCATTATCCAAGCAATATAATAAACAATTAAGCAATTCCACGAAATGAATATTCATTATCAATTACTGTTTTTCAAAATTTAAAAAGAAATGTATACATGTTGAGACTTGACTTGAGTGAGTAATTATGTGAGTAGTTGGTTCCACGTCTAGAAGATCGTAGACATTTTTGCATAACAAAAGATTAAATTGAATAAATACTATTTACTTAATGTGACAACAAACCAACCAATATGATTAATGGATGACAACTACACAGCATGGATGTCTTCCATTATCTTTTCACAACTCTCGTACTATATTATAAAATACAGAGTAAATTACCGATATGATCCTTGTGATTTGTTAGTATTTCACTCTTGATTTATAAGTTTCACAAATTACAATATGGTCCCAAACTTTAGACATTTGTAACATATATAGTCCTTAGGTCACCAAATTACCCTAACATAATTGACCAAACTACCTTCACATAAGGACTATATTTGTTACAAATGCTTAAAGTTTAGGACCATATGAGTAATTTATGAAAGCTAGGGACCAAGAGCGAAACACTAACAAACCACAGGTACCATCTTGGTAATTTACTTTAAAATATAAAAAAATTTTATTACATATAAAATAACAAATTATAAAATTATATATAAAAGAAATATAAAATAACATAAAACAAATTAAAAAAATTATTTAAAAATATAGTTCAAGTTCTTGGTACAAAACTAGTAAACTTGTTAGAAATTCTCCTTGTGAAACACAAACTTGATTGATTTTGATGTATCTTGTGAGAAATCTGTAGCTAATTTTTTCAGCTCTTTCATTGCCACAGGTGTTCCACAATAGAATACCCCTGTGAATATTAATGAGATAAAAGTTAGAAAATGTCACACATGACATTATGCAATTCTAGCAAGTCGTTTTTCACTAGTGTGTATATTACATCGTACTAGGTTAAATCCCGTGTGTTGCAGGGGTTTAATATACAAAATATTATATACTTTTTAATAAAAATTAAAGTTATGTCTATAAAAAAAAGAATTACATTTGAATTTTTCTTTTATAATTATACATATTGTATTTTAACATTCAAATCATCCTATCAAGCTAAATATTTTAAAATATTTAAAAATAATTCATGGAAAATAATTACTATTACTATTATATATTATTGAATATTTTAATGAACATAATTTGAAGTTAATGAGAGTAAGAGACATAAATATAAGTTTAGATAAGAAAAGAAGTTAGCTAAAAACTTTATAACTAATTGCAAATTAAATTCATTTGCTTAATAATATATTAACTATTTTTCAAATCTATAATTCACAATGCAAGATTAAATAATGGATATCAATAATTAAATAATAGATACACATTGAAAAACAAAAAATAAATAACTACAATGATAATAAATGTTACCAATTATATATATTTTTTAATTTAAGAGTTATAAATAGATAATAACAATTTACATTAAGTTGTTGTCAAAAAAATATATGAATATTAAAGTTAATTTTCATATTTTATTATATAATTACCTTAATAACTAAAAATATTTATATACTAACATTTAATAATGTTACAATACTTAAAAAGAATTAACTTTTATGAATTATAATTATACCATAATTTGTAAAATATATAAATAAGTCCTTAGTTTTTGTAACTTACCTAAAAATGAAAAGATTTAAAAGTTTTATATTATTTAATGAAAATAGTAAGTTAAAAACTTAAAATATAAAAATATGCAAATATACATGAAATAATTTAGGTTTTTAATATTCTCATTTTTAATAAAATCATTATTTGTATATTTACAATTTGTTTTATAATGTATCTATTTTATTTTACTTTGTTTCGTTATTTGCTTTTTTTCAATGTATTCTAAAAATATTATTAAATTTGTACATTAAAAGTGTAAGATATTCATGACTTAATTATTTATTTGTATACATAATTTATTAATATAAGAAAATAAGTTAAAGTAATAATTTGTCAAATTTATTAATTATCACTATTAATTAAGGAGTGTTAATAAATGATTTAATGCTCCAGGTTTTAGGTGGGAAGCAAAAATAAAATATGCTCCATTGCATGACATGTGACAAACAAAAATCTTGATTTATTATATAAGATAGATATGTAATTAATATAGACGTTGAGTATAATTTGTTTGTCACACGGTTTAAACATGTCAATTTTAATCATGCTCGGTGGCGGATCCAGGAATTTTTTTAAGTGGGTTCACCATTTTCCGTCGTTTTAATTAAATAGAACTTGGCATAAAAATTTCCGAGTTGGGTTAACGGTACCGCTGGCCATTTAGCAGGCATGGGTCAAGGAGGCAATGCCCGTTGTAGTGTTTGGGGGCAACACCCCAAAACCTAAATGAAATTTTTTAAGTTTGGCTGACCAAAATTAACTTAACTCAAGGGTTTGGTCACTAATAACTACCATTTTGCTTGCTAAGCTTACATGATCGGAAAATGATGTTAACACGATCATATAGAAATCAAATCATTGATTATCGAGATTTCTCTAACAAAAATCACGTACCTCAATCAAGCTGACAAATTGTTGTGAAAATTACACTAAGAATTCACTCTTAAAAATCTTAATAGGTCCACTTCGATCAGGATTCACCCCTAAAATATTAATGTGTTCACCCTAATTTTCAACTCTTTGGAAATTTTTTTTTCCTACAAACGAGTTGAAGCGCGGTGGGTTCCCGTGAACCCACACCCCACAACCTACATCTGCCCCTGATCATACTGGTGTTTTTCATTCATGTGTCACATGAAAATCGATCGTTTTCAGTAAATAACTTAGAGGGATCAAGAGACAGAAAAGAGGAGAATGAGAATCATTGGTGGACCTTCCCTTGAATGAGTCATGGAGCTCTCAACAAAGTCAATAATTTTAAATGTATACGTTAACTATTAAAGGCTTAAAAGTCACCTAGAGTGTATTTTAATACATATGGTATTTTTTAAAGATTTTAAATCATTATTTCAAAATTATATTTCAATAACTAGGGCATTATTCAACACAACCTAACATGCATGACATGCTTTTTATGTCCATATTGATTTATGATCAGTTTTGACACAACTCATCAATTATGACAGCTATACATTATTATATGAATTTCAAAGCTTTTAATGAACTTAAAACGAGAGAATAAGTTTGTAGGACTGACCTATTTCAGAACCTCTATGATTTGCAGCGATTCGATCGTAAACATTCGACCAATTAGGTCTAGCAAAATGAGTCTTCACACGAGTACCCGATACAACATCAACGCCATTTTTAGCATGATTAATCGCCTGAAGCATTGTAATTAAAGCGGATCTCGCATCACCTTCCTCATAAACACTTGTACAATAATTGTGCACCTCTATAACACCATATCCAGCAACCTCATTCATAACATCTTCAAACCAATCAAACGACTCTTGTTCCTTAGTGACCCAATACAAGTATGCCTGTTTTGTTTTAAAGTCATTTGCACTTGTTTTTGAACTCATTCTATTCTTTTGTAATGTGACACCATCTTCCAATGAGTTATCTTTTTCTTTGTTGGATTTAATGTTGTTCACAATGTCTTTTACAATACTAATCATAGGGGTTGCTCCAATTCCTAAGCCCACAAGTAACACCACTTCGTAATTTTTGTAGTCTTGTGCGGGTGCACCATATGGACCGTCGATTTTAACTTTTGGGATACTGTCAAAAAGAATATGTAGGATCAATTTATGTATATATGTACACATACAAATCTAAGTTTTTACTCTTTGACATGGTTGTAAAAGTCGTTAGGCACTAGTCGGGTGGTGATGTGCCACCTAGGGATTAATCGACCATAGGCGGATTGTACTTTTTATATCTAATTTTACAAATATATACTATATACACATATCAATATCTATAATTTAATATAATACTTCAAATAATTTACAAAATAAACTTAAACATACTAAGTCAAGTACTTAAAAGTTGAAATTTAAACACTGAGTTTAAAGTTTTGAAATGAATTTCGATGTTTAGTGGTTATATTCGATGTTTCATGTGTTAGATTCGATATTTTAGAGACATATTAATAGTTTTGGTTGAGTAATGTCTCGAATAATCATTGATCTTAGTCCTTTTTACCTAAAAAAGTAAAAAAAAAAAAAAATAGGTCACCTGGGCTGACTAGATTGACAAGATTGGAGGGCGTTCAAGACGATTTTTACAACACTGCTCTTTGGGTTGGGCTGGCTAAATTAGTCTATTTGGTACGAGGTAATAGGAAAACTGATGGAATGAAATAGATGGCGCAATGGAATGGAGTAGACGAGGGAAAGAAATTGACGACTATGATTTCGTTGTCTTGTTTGATAATCTTATGAAATGAATGATTACTTAATGTCATTTTGTAGACATAAAAAGATGAAGGAATGACATGCAATTCACGGGTCGGGTAATAGTGTAGGTTATATGTCAGGCCATGGGTCGGGTTATGATTCGGTCATGGTACATGTTATGTGTTGGGTCAAGTTTGGGTGATGAGTTGGGTCACGATTTGATTCATGGGTCAGTTGATTGTTCGGGTCATGGTACGAGACTTGGTTCGAGCTATGGTTTACGTCATGAGTTGGTTCATGGTTCAAGCGAATGGTCAATCATAGATTGAGTCGGGTAATGGTTCGGTTCATGGGTCGGATCATGAGCTAAGTCATAAATTTGGTCAAAGTATTTGTAAAAGTGAGATCCAATTGAAAAAAATAATTCCATTCCTTGAAGGAATGAAAAAAAAAAACAGTACTCACTAAAGGACTAAAAACCACTAGAAGGAAGTAAATCACAATCATTATAAAATAATACATTTATTATTTTACGATTAGAAAACATTTTTCTTTTTATTACAATGACTCATTCCATTTATCTTACATTCATCTATTATATCAAACAATATCTTATGGTTCAAAACTGATTATAGATGACAATCATAATAATATTTTTTTTCTTACCAATTTCACCAATACATTCCTGTTTATTTTTTCTTATTTCTAGGTTTACATCATTGCTGTCATAATTTTTTTATTTTGTAATCATTAATAAAAAGTTAACTCACGTGAAACTATAAGAAACAAAAATCCATTTTGTCATGTTACACAACCCACATCTTACCACCTATGAAGATTAATATATATGTTGGGAATTAGTAAAATTAATACCCATTTTAGTGAGAAAACCGTGAAAATAGACAAAAATCATGTAAAAAAACGTATTTTTTTAATTTTTTTACAGGTTTGTAACATTATTGGGCACATTTTTATAAAATAAATCAAAAAAGCGTCGACCAAATATTTTTTAGAAAAATATTTTATAAACCCATGTAAACATACGTAACGTTGCGTCAAATCTAACGAAATTTTTTTACGTTTTGTTAAATATGTTTTACATGGTTTTATAAAAAAATTTAAAATATTTGGTCGGCACTTTTTTGATTTTTTTTATAAAAATGTGCCAAATAGTATTACAAACCTGTAAAAAATTTCAAAAAGAATACATTTTTTACATGATTTTTACATGGTTTTCATAGTTTTCACACTAAGTAGGGATTTTCAAATTATATATTCCCTATATATGTTAAAATTAAAATATGTAAAATTATGTAGGGTATTCAGTTTTCGAATATGACTCAAAAAAATTGAAATTTGACTCGATTTCAATTCGAAAAACACCAAGTCGAAATTCGATTCGAATGTTCATATTCGAATTCGATTCGATTCGTAGTATAATATCGAATTTCGAATTTCATATTTTTAATTCGATTAGATTCGTAATTGGAATTTAAATTATTTATATATTTTTAATTTATATACACAAGTAGTTACTATATTTAAAAATTAGGCTTTTTTAATTAGATGGTTTAGTTTATAAAACTAAAAGACTATAAAACAATTCGAAAATGAATTCGAATGTTCTTTAAAAATTCAAAATTCGAAATTATTCGATTCGAAATATTCGAGTTATTCGAAATTCGATTCGATGAACACCCCTAAAATTATGAACGTTTAAATAATGTAAAAACTTTATAAAAAGTTTGCATATGTGTTTATTACTAAAATAATCTTTAACAACTTTCCCTAACCGTTAAATGAACCGAATTCAGGAAATGGTTAACCGAACCAAATTCAACCGAATTCAATTCGGTGCGGTTTCGGTTAAAACTGAACAAACCGAATTCAGCCAAACAAACTGAATAAAAACTAAAATAATCGGTTAAAAACCGAATTCAACCAAATAAACCGAATTCAACATTATATATTATTAATAAAACTATAAATTTAAATATGGATTCGGTTTAATCGATTAACCAAATAAACGAACAAACCGAATTCAAAAAAAAAAATTGAAACCATTAACCGAGCCGAAAATCGAATTCAGAATTCGAGTCGATTTTTTCGGTTACAGATACGATTCAGTTGTCGGTTTTAAACGGTTTTTGATTTTTCTGAACACCCCTACTTTTCATGACTAATTTATTTTCTATTTGATCATTTCTCTCGAAAAAATAATTAATACACATCTAGAAAGAGTTGAAGTAGCTTACTTTGGATTGTCTTCTGGAAAATCAGCTCTACGAATCCCACTTTTTTCAACAAGCGGACATACCTACCACAAACCAAAACACACGATTTAGTTGAGTTGATAACTAATACACAAGGCAGATATTGTTTTCTTATAGTATTGGACAAATACAAGTTTTCACGTAATTACACGTTTTAGTTTTACATATAATATTCCAAAATTATTTTTCTGACTCTTTTTTATTAAATATTTACAGGGCTTAGTTAATTAAATAGTAATAGATTTTATTTAATAAGGTAAATAATATGGTTATATTATAAGTCATAACCTTCATATTGTTGTTAAACATCATTAAAAAATATGACATACTATCTCAAATATAATATTTTAAAATTTATTTATTTAATATGTGTAATACACATTAACCCAGTAACCAAATATACACAAGTGAGACTATCTAATTATTTAATTAGCACACATGTCACAACACTATATATAAGTGACACCAATACCTACAAACACGAATCAAATATCAATAGCCTTATAGTTAAATAGTATAGAGAATGAGGGATAAAACTTTAACTTCTTGAGATCTCATTTTCAAATCCTGACTCTCGAGTGTTTTACCACATAGTAGGTTTTCTCTTAGATTGGTGAGATATGGGTAGTGTGGTTAATGTACAAGCTTCCCTTCGAAGGACGTGACAAACAATCGACTGTTGTAGTTTAAAAGAAAAAACTACAAACATCAAATAATTAAAATGCTACATACATCTGAATAGATTTTGTTAATTTTTTCCGTCCAATCACCAAGAGCCCGGATATGCACACTCAGATAGTCATCACCAGGGGCAGATGTGATTGAAAATGGGTGCCTGTTGACATATATATATGCATTATATATGTATTGAGATATTGAATTGCATGATTTAATTTAGGTATAATTTTTAAATATTTTTTGATACAATTACCATTCAAATGGGGAGACAGCAGCACACTTGACAAACATGTATTCTCCACTCTTGTATTTGAAGTTTTTAGGCTTTGTCACTCTAAGTGCCAATACCCCTCCAGGATAACGAGGATAAGGAGATGTAGCAGGATAAGCAGTCACCTTTAATTCAATTAGAATCTTTAGATGTATCATCTTATTTGATGTTTTCATATATGAATCAGATTTTAGAATCGAATGACATCATAAATAACATGGAAATTTAATTGTTGTATATGTCTATCTAATTTATAACAAACTATAAAAAATATTATTACATTCTGATGTAGATTTATAACTTTAATAACATATGAAACCCTAACTAGATAAAATATAGATACTACAATAATAATTAATAAAAAAAAAGGAATATATATGAAGCAAAAAGAACAAAAAAATTGAAATCGAAGCTATTCATGATTCTCATGTACAGTCGGGTGTAATGGAAAACGAATCAAACAATATAATAAATAGATAAAATGGAAGTTAAGCTAGTATAATTTATAACATTTGTTAGATAGAGTAGGGTTCAAAAGAAAACTTCTCATTTTGAATAATAGGAAAACTAAGAAAACTCTTACTAACTAATCAATTTAAAAAAATCATGATTTTTTATTATTAATTTAGAAATGTTATAAACAAATTTTTTTTTTTATAAAAATATGTAAATCACAAAGTTACATATGTGTAAATTATAAGGTTACATGTATGTAACTTATATATGTAATGTACAGGTTAAATATATGTAATTAAATGAGTTACATACATCTTTTCTTTTTTTCTTTTTGTTAACAAAACTAAGCTTATAATAAAAAGAAATGAAAGAGCAAAAAACAAAATTAATTGATAATGATTGTGATTAGTTTTCTTTAAAATGAAGATTTTCATGAAACCCTCGTGTTATTAGATATATACCAACAATCACAATGATCAAAGATAACCAAAATCAACATACTATAAATTAAAACGTCAAAATTGTCACCTCTAATAAAAATCCAAACACGGGTGTATATACGTATGATTATACGTATGATTATACCTTAAGTATCCTGGCTGGATCAGAACGAGACCGAAACGATCTTATTAATCTCTCACAAGCATAGAGCATTATTGGAACCACCAAGTACATCCAAGTCTACATCCAAAAGTTATGATTTAGTTTAAAGATTACAAATTCCAACTTCTAAAACATTAATCACTCAAAAATAAATAAAAATTAAACTAACCGTTTTCTTGTACCATTCCTTAGTGAGATATAGTTTGATTCCATGAACTATAAGCATAGCGTAGACGATTATAAAGAGGTGGTGGGTGTACCAAAAGACGTTAAAGCCCGTTAAGTTGTTTAAAATGGCATAACATCCCGTTAATTTGGTTACAAAGGCACCATATAGTTTTGAGTTCTTAAAGGCATCATATTTTGTTAATTTCTTTACAAATGAGGGTGGTCTTAGCTTTCCTTGTCTTAGCCATGCAAATGTAAAAGCTATAGTCATTAGTACCACCATTATTATGCCCGTATACCCTTCTACTTCCTTCACAAAATGCCAATAATTCTTGGCTTGATCGCCGAAAAAATGTTGCATCGGTCTGTACTCTTCCTCGGTTGCATGGATTAATCGAGGAAAGTCACACGCTAAATGGGAAATCGCATGTAACCCAACTCCAATCGCGATTGCGACTGCAATCATCTGTAACATAAGCATTAAAACGTTGTAAGATGCTTTTAAAATTTAGTAACCAAGAAAATTCTTAAATTTGAGAATATTGACTAACTTGGTGGAAACTTATATTGTCATCGAATGAAACGATGACACCCAACTTAGTCTTGTTCCGCAACCAAGTAATTGTGTTTCGACAAACGGGTAATAACATTATTGCCATGTTTAGCTTTAAAGTCTCGGCTGCACCTTTAGCTATACATACACAAGCGCCCAATACGTCGTACACGGCTCGATTTTTGTATTGAATATACTTCCATATGAACAAACCAACCATTATTCCTGTCCAAAGTATAATCACCCAACATCTCCTCCAATTATCATGTAAAAAGTACTTCAAATCTTCGTGTCGTTTTCTTATAACACTTTGTGTCGACTGTTGTTGTTTCGATGATTCGGCTTTACGTTGTTGTTCTTCCCTTTTTTTATGTTTTTCTGCATCTCTTAACAAATTCTCTAACTTGTCAATCTGTTTAGTCATGAAGCATTGGTCAGTAGAATGTTCCTGATCAAAGTACGCAGGGCGCAGCTTAGTTCAGACCCGGGGGGGGGGGGGGGGTCGCCCCCTGTTTTTTCGTGTAATATTTCCCGATATGTAGTGTAAAATTTTTTAAAAACCTTTATTTCGCCCCCTTAGAGTTCTGGTCAAGCTCTGCCACTGAAAGTACGTATATGAAAGGTAGTTGTGTGATTTTGTTTGTACCATTATGTAACCGTGTTGTTGGGGGTCTAGTTCTTCCATGATCAATGCTGCATATTTGCGTGCATGAATTGTAATGTTTGATAACTTGTTGGCTGATGCGCTTACCTTGATCATCTTCATCACATAGGAATTAATTATGAATTAATAATTGTTAGAAAAAAAAATTAATAACAAATGGTGAATTGATTATCTGACATTAAAATTTTTTATTTTAATGTTAACTTTTTTATTTTTCTTGGGTTAAAACACTTGTGTACGTTGATTAAGCAAAACTTAAAATAGTAATTGGTAATATTTTTAATGACAAAATTAATTAGAAATATAATATTTGATGATACTATTCATAATTTCATTTATATTAAAGTACGTTAGTATGCATCTATGGTATTGTATGTGTTAAATAAAAATATATAATAAATAGTAACTAATAATAAATTAGACAATATAAACAATTTTTAACATCAAATATGATTAAAATTTTGTATAATTTAATATATTAAGGAATAAAATAATAGTGTTATTTACTTGAACACTATTTTTTCAATTTTCTTTAAACATTTACTTTTATCATTAACATATTTTAGTGTATTAAAAAATAATTTTTAATTTAAAAATTTATAAAAAGTATATTTCATATTAAATAATATTATTTAACACGAGATGTATTTAGTAAAATAATAAATAGCTAAAATAATTATATTATATGTTTCTAATATACCTCTGTGACTTCGTCTTCTGTGATCCTACCGTCTTTATCCTCATCAACCCTACATTTAATTTTAATATGGTAATTTATAAATATAATTTCCCCAGCTTAACAAATATATTAATTATATAAAAATATTAGACAAATAATAATTACTAATTAAATGCTCACATGTCCAGGAAAATTTGTAGCCTTGAGTCAAAATTCTGATTCGTAATTTCGTCCCAAAACTCATTAAACTGTTGTTTGTTTATCGAATCACTGGTTATATTCCTGCGCTGGCAAAGTGAATTAAACAAATCTTCGGCGAAAGCTTTTGAATCTTTGTTCATCCCTATCAAATTGATTGAAAATAAAACAATAATACTCATTAAGGAATTAAAAACCTATTTATTATTACATAGGTTAAATAAATAAAATTTAAAAATATTTGTTTAAATAACTATTCTCAAATATGTTTTACAAAATTTAAAGTATTAAGTTATAATATAATCATATTATATACAAAGTTAAATAAAATCACTACTGTTTATTTAATATAAGAAATAGGAGAAAAAATAAAATTTAAAAAAGATATTCTTGACATATTTAATAAGAGGGAAACATAAATACCAATATTTTCAAAACCAAAACAGACGTCAAAACAGACGTCTTACGAACCGGAATCAAGAACTAGATAACATATTAAATATATAAAAAATTTCAAAAAAATTATAGAACTATAAACACTTTTAAACAAACATAATCATGTTAAAAGGAAAAAAAACAAGGTTTGATTATAATGTTTTAATTCTTTGGATTTTGGTAAAAACAAAATAAAAACAAAAAAAACTTAATATCCGACCCGACCTATGAACTGGCTTAACTGGTTGGTTCTCTTGATGACGGTTCAAATGTTGTTTTTGGACCGGTTGACCCCCGGTTTCCGGTCCGGTCCGGTTTTCAAAACATTGAGAAATTTTTATTCTTAGATGTGTTATAAAACTGACGCGTGTTTTATAAAAGTTATTATTTATTATTATTATATAAAGTTATTATTTATTATATATATATATATACTAGTAAGATGACCGCACGATGCAGTGGAAAATAAAACAAGTAGGCTAATGATTTTGAATCGTAAAAAGGTTAAACCACCTAATTTTTATCAAATCAACTCTTTTAACTAAAAATTTATTATGATAAAATTCATAATTTAAAATATCAAATATGATATTATGACAAGTGTGAATAAGTAATTTATTTGATTTGAGAGGGTTTTTTTATAAGTGTTGTATGACACTTTATTTTTTAAATGTATAAATGCGAGACAAACAAAAAAGTAAAAAAAAAAACATTTAGTTTATGCCTCTTAAAACTTTGTTTGTTGTAGTCTATGTTTTAAGAGTTGTAAAACTCTTATTTTTAAAACTTTTTGGTAAAATACCATTGTTTCCTTTCTATATGTATTATACAGTAGTATACATGTATAGTGACATCTCTTCTTGTGAGGTTAGCTAGTAGCAATTTTCCATGTCGCTAACTACTTATAAAAAGGGCAAAAAATTAAATTTGATTAGAATTTAAATTCTGAATTTGAATAGAACCGAGTTCCAAATTTGATATTGAATTCCAATCTTGAATTCGAATTTGCTTATTTTAATTTATTTTGAATTCAAATCCAAAACTATTCAATTTAAATTATTTGAGTTATTTTAAATTCAATTTTTAAAGCCCCCTATAAACAAAACGAAAACAAATTAATTAATCGAAGATCAAGCTATGGATTTCATGTTACCAATGCATTCACCGAATCTTGAACGTGGAAGTAAGCCATCCGTATTCTTGAGCTCATCAAATCGCTTATCCAAGGCCTTTCGTGCCGAAGGACTAGTGTCGTTCTTGCTAACAAACTTCAGACCATGAGTCGCGGGTTGTTTTGAGAAGGCGGACAAATACTTCAACGTTTTCGACACTTGTCTTATTTTCGACAACCCATTCTTCGACTCCCGATTCACTGCTTGATGTCCATCAATCGTCACAACATTGTCGTTACTACCTCCGGGGGCACGTTCCATAACATTAAGCCGGACGCTAGTCCAGCCACCTCTTTTGTTCAACGGACCACCTTCGCTATGTGGACCGCTGATCACGTGCACATCATCAGAACCCATGTTTTGGGTTTGCATCCAATCGATCTAACCAAATGAATGGGAATTCAAGTCAAGAAATGGGTGTATGTAAACTTGATGAAATGTGAAGAACATATAATTGTGGAAGACCAAGAACAAGAAGGCTACCACTTATACGGATCGTGAGTGAGAGGAGGGTTCACGTAACAAAATAAGTCAACATATGTATTCTAATTATACGAATTTTTTATACCAACATTTTTTTCACGAAAAATGATTAATTCGCTGTCCACGCATTTGTGTTTTTATTATCTTAGTTTGGTCCAAGTTATTATCAAAAAGAATAATTTCATAAGATAACCAATTATTATCATTAATTTTTTATGTGACATGAAATTAAGTAGTTAATTTCTAATGACGCTTTTTTTAATCCACCCTTTCTTTTGTATGGTTAGAGTCAATCTAAACTACGTATATTATGTTCAAATGAGAACTACTGTTATCAGTTCTTATATAGGGAGAGTTGCAATAAAAACCTTCATTTTTAAGAAAACTTAGAAAACTAATCACAATTGTTATCAATCAATTTCGTTTTTTGTTTTTTGTTTTACATTTTGTTTTATTATATGGCTAGATTTGTTAACCAAAAAAAATTAAAAAAACATGTAACTCCTATTATCTATATCTATACTATATAATAAAAGACTAACCAAAGGGCTTCTAGACTAGCGGTATTGCAATGAAAAGGAGAAGCTGCACCTTATTAAGCTTAGGGGTTCAAACCTGAGCAGGGGAGAGGGTTTACGGATTTATCCGGTTCCCGCTTATCTGGTGGGTAGAGGGGTGACGACTGTGCCTGCCTTTGGATGTGTGCCCGTTTGAGCTTAATCAGTCGTTCAGCCTGAAGACGCTCAAAACAAAATAATAAAAGACTAACAATTTTGCCACGTGTCACCTTCTTACACCACTATTGCCACATGTGTTGGATCGGGTTGTTAACTTCAAACAACACTTCACAAGTATTTCTCTCTTACAATCTAACAGATGCGGAATATCTGTTGGAAGGATCTCTCAAACACTCAATGGTAAACAAATAATCTTTGAATAACAATAAGAACACAAGAAAAAATTTCAAGCTTAAAGATATATTTCTTTCAAAGTATTACAAGTGTTACAAGCATAACATACAAGCACCTAAACAGGTTTACAATGAGAGGTTATATAGCTAAGGCTACAACCGTATACTCTTAGGAATACAAGTTGGGTATACTAGACAATACATAAAGTAAAGCTTATTCTAGTATATAAAGTGTCTTAACAGGCTAAGACACTTAATTACAATCATTACACATATAGACATTGACTTTACAAAAGACTGGCTAAAATACAAAAGGCATTTAATGTTGTTGATCTTCAAGACTTCAGATGATCTTTTGCATTTAATGCTGAGGAAGGGAAGTAAGGTGCTGTGTCTGACTATCAGTATGTTATCTTTGTTTTACTCAGACCAGCATGTCTTGTGTCAGTCCCTTTTGTACTATGAAAGTAATCAGCTATAGTCTTTGACAGAGGATTATCCTCGGAAGTCTTTGTCTTTGTCTTCGTCTTCGGAAGTTGCAGAGGAGAATCTTCGGAAGCCTTTGATCTTCAGAAGCTTTATTGTCTTCGGAAGCTCTGAAGCTTTATCTTTGTTAAGTGTTGGCCTTCCGAAGTGATTTGTCTTGTACAGCCTTCAGTAGGAGTGAGTTACCCTTCGGAATCATCATTGCTTCCTTCCGAAGAGTAACTCCTTCCTTCCGAAGGCTGTTTGTCTTTGTAGTATCTGGTACTTAGACAAAACTGAAGTTTGGTGAGCATCAGCCTTTATTAGCCTTTACAGTCTCTCCCTAGGCTGATGCTACCAAAACTTCTTGTCAAATTCTCCTTGTCACCCTCTCTCCCCTCAGAACCTGTGCCCTAGTCTTTACCCATTTAGCTTCTACTCTCCCATCTGATCCATTATCTGGATTATCAAGAGGGAGTTTATCCAAATCAAAGACAAAGGGATCATCCAACACCATCAGTTGAACAAGATCCAAAACCTTTATCCCTCCATTGACCTGAATGAGTGTGAACACCTTGTGCAGTGCATCAAAGCTCCACTTCACTATAGGGATGTAGGAATGAACATGCTTCAAGGAGTGAATGTCTTTTAGATGTTCCTCAGGCATTGGAGGTTTTGGTGTGGCTTTTGGTTATGAGGGTTCTGTA
Source organism: Mikania micrantha (assembly GCA_009363875.1). Lineage (NCBI taxonomy): Eukaryota > Viridiplantae > Streptophyta > Magnoliopsida > Asterales > Asteraceae > Mikania > Mikania micrantha. Next base: position 51,284,263 of record CM018691.1, on the reverse strand, counting down.
TTAGGCTCAGAGTCAGAGGATATGGCAGTAGTTCTCTTTTTCCTTCTGGCTATGCTCTTTCTTCTTCTGAATCTTGGTTTGTCTTGGGCAATAGCTTGAATCCTCTGATCTCTGACCTGTTGTTCTTCTTCATTAAAGCCCACTGCTGCATCTGTTTTTGCAGTGGGCTCTGGGCCTGCATCCTTAGAACTGGAATTCTCTTTTCTTCTCTCATCAGCCTTTGATTGTCTCTTAGGATCAGGGTCTGTTGATTGTTGTTTCCTTGCAGCCTTTTTACCCTTGTTGATCTTAATCACTGAAGAGATTGGCATGTTGTCCAAAGAAGGATTTGATGGATAAGAGACTTGTTCTTCCTTAGGGTTTAGGGGGAACATGTTGGGGAACATGGCTTTTGTTGCTTCCCCACACATGACCTCTTCACCCTCTCTGATCCCAGATCCAGAGAGGAGAATTTCAATTCTGGCTCCTCCCCCTAAACCTAAGCCTAAGTTTAGGCTTGCCCTTTTAGCTTGTATCTGCTCCATAGAAGGTAACTCACCTCTGGCTTTTGATGCAGCAGCTGCATGTTCTTGCTGCTGCACCTTCTCCAGCTCAGCAGCCATTTCAGGTACTGACCAGAGTAAGACTTCATCAAGATCATATCCCTTCTCCTGGAGAAGAGTAGAAAGTCTGATAAGCTCAGTGTCCAGGGAAGTGTCTGGTCGGCCCTTCTTCTTCTTGGGCATCCTCTCCTCTAGTTCTGCTTCCTCCTCTGGGGTTAATTTTCTTTTTCCTTTGTCCATTAACTTTGCCCCAACAGAGATGGATCCTGTAGCCTCACCAGTTGGTTCATTGGCCATTAGCTCCTCTGTGGATGAGTCATCAAGAATGACTGGGTCTTCAGAAGAAGCTGCAGCTTCAGAGTTAACCTTAGCATTGACTGCCTCCTCCGATTGACCAACCACCTTGAGTGATTCCATAGCAACATCCACAGAGTGCTCAGGAGTGGAGGAGAGGTCTTCAGCAGCCTTTGTCCCAGAAGGGGACACAGGTTCCATGGAGATAGGTTGTTCTTCTTGAGTGGTATCCTCCATGGCAACCTGGGCTGTAGTCTCAGGAGGAGACTTGGTCCCAAAGGGGGACTGTTGAGTCCCAACAGGGGACTGAGGCTCCACAGAGTGATCTGCTGTGAGCTCTTGCTCAAACTCTGCGGCAGCCTCACCATCATCAGAAGAAGAAGAGGAGGAAGTTGAATGATGAAAATAAGTGCCCAAGAAGTCATCCCATTCATTAGTCAAGGTGACTATGGATGGGTTGGCATCTTGTGCAACTTCCTCTTCTTCTACTTGTGGTCCTGACCCTGCAGATGGTACCTTCTCCCCCTTTTTGGTAGCATCAGGGGAGACAAAAGTGGTTGTAGCAGGATCAGGGTGAAAGGGTTGGAGGATCACTAGGGGGCGCCTCCTGAGGTCCAAGATTGTGGCCTCCTTGGCTTGGACCTCCAGCTGCAGGGTAGCAATCTCAGCTTCCAGGTAAGCTACCATGGCTTGGAGGTATGTAATTGTGGCCGTCAATTCCTGTGTGTTGGTGCCCTCATCCACATGAGTGGAGTCATTGGGCGATGGAGTCCTGAGCTGGCTCCTGCACCTCCACCACCAGATGTGGTTTCTTGGCACCCTGGATTCCCCTCATTGAGAAGAGCTTCAAAGAAGTCTTCCCCAGTGTGGGTTTCCGCAGGTGAGGTCCTAGTGCCTGTACCACTATCCTGAGGATGCTTAAGATGATCAACAGTAGTGGCAGCCTCAACTGCATTGACCCCCTCTGAACTCCTGGGGTCAACCTCTGAAGTGATAGGCTCTGGGTCAGGAAACCTGGCTTGTAACTGTGTCACCACTCTCATAAGTGTTTGGGTAGTGGGAGAGAGTGGTTCCTCCATGGCCAAAGAAGAGGTTCCTTGAGCCTGGGTAATAGAATGGGTGGGGGGCATTTCTGGGTGATAGGATCCTGGAGACCTGGGAGACAGTCTCTGATCTAATGGAGTTGCTTCATCGGAAGCAGATATGTGTGGTGACATACTCTGAGGGCTTTCAGGCTGGTTAAGGACAACCATAGGTTCCAGAGGAAAAACATGTGTCATAACAACAGGTGTGGCTTTCACCTTAGGTGGAACTGTGCCCTTAACAGTTCTTTTCACCTTTTTCTTAATGGGTTTAGAAGAAGGGACCTGAACAGCTGTAGATAGCTGTTCATGGGTTCGGCGGCATTTGTAAGTGATTTTGATGGGATGGGGAACTGAAATGGAAGGTGTGGGTTCAGCATCTGTGGGTGCAACAGAGCTGTCACCTTCTGGAGTAGGTAACTCCATAGAAGGAAGAAGAGGAGTAAAGTTCCCAGAGGTTACTCTTCTTCTTCAATTGGACAAAAACCTTGGAAGTTACCAAGGGAACTTTGTATGTATTCCCAGTTAGTGAAAGGGCAGAACCCAACTCACTGTGAAATATATGCTGCAAAAACCTGGGATACATACAAAATTTCTTTGGAGACGAAATATTGTCAACCAAATTATTAAAAATAAATGCAGAAAAGTTAAAAAGTTGGTTGGAGACCAAGCCATGAATAGCCGAAGCTAAATCAGATGGAACTTGATCCCAACCACCTGTCTTATTAGAAAGACAGTGCAAAAATAAATGTATGAGGTACTTATAATTATAGGACACTCTACCCTTCAAATAAGTTGTTGAAGGGAGAGGACCTTCGTACCCCATTAACCTAAAGGTTGATGCTACATCATCCTTTGTGAATGAGACCCTTCCCCCGGCATCACAGAGTTGAAGATGCCGACAGATGGTCTCCACAGTGATGGAGATAGGATGCGCATCAATGGTGGCATGCAAGATCCGACCATTGGGAGTTGTCGAAACTGAGCATGTACCCCAAAACTGCTGGTGATGTGATTCATACACTAGGGGTTGAACAGTGAGAGCAAATGAATACCTGCTCCTTTGAAGAAAGGAGATGATTGGCACGAAGTCAACATCATGTTCTGCTGATAACTCCGCAGGAAGATTGTGAGAGGGTCTGAAGGCAAGAAATTCCATGGCGATCGACGGTTTTAGGTTTAATTGGGAGAGAAAAGGAAAAAGCAATTCGAAATGAAACGATGAGAGAAGGTGAATGAGCGGGAGATCTTTTATACTTTCGGATGTCAGCATTTAATATAGAAACACATTAAATTTTGAGATCCGGATGTCAGAAAAAGTACTTCCAAAAACAACTCATTTATTATTCAAAATTGGCTAAGGATAGATTTGCTTCCGAGAGAACTAGTCATCGGAAGTAGTTTATAGGACTAAAGATGTTCTTCGGAAGATACTTACTTCTGAAGCATACATAAGGATATCATCGGAAGTGCATCTTCTGAAGATTTAGATAAGTTCATCAGAAGAACTGTTCTTTGGAAGACATATTCTTCTGAAAAGTAAGTTCAGAAGATTGAGCTTCCGAAGGGATAATGTATCGGAAGGTTAATACTTCAGAAGAGAATTTATCTTCTAAAGTGTAACTTCTTCCGACATTAGGAGTGAAGAATGCTTCCGAAGACTTAAACTATCTTCAGAGGAGTAAGTACTCATCAGAAGATAATTTAAGTGTATCTTTCGAAGAATTATTCCTTCCTTTATTCATTCATTTACTCAAAGTTAATCATGACAATGGCTGTTATTAAGTACCTGAATCTTCCTTCATCAAATGCTTTGGTGAAGAGATCAGCCAGATTGTGTTCTGTATCAACTTTGACTAGATGAATCAACTTCCTGCACAATCTCTGATGAAATGATATCTGATATCAATGTGCTTGGTCTTGGAATGCTTGACAAGATTATTGGTGATGGAGATTGCACTGGAATTGTCTATCTGTATAGGAGTGTTGAATAGCTCTACTCCATAATCGTTCATCTGATTTTGAATCTAAATGACTTGTGCTCAGTAGCTAGAAGCAGCTATGTATTCTGCCTCTATAGTAGAGGTAGAAACACAAGACTGTTTCTTGCATTTCCAAGACACAATTCTGGGTCCAAGAAATTGACATCCTCCTGATGTGGATTTCTTGCTAATGTTGCAACCTCCATAATCACTGTCAGTATAAGCCACGAACTGAAAATATTCATTTCTAGGATACCATAATCCTAGACCAGGTGTTTCTTTGAGATATCTAAAAATTCTTTTCACAGCCAGCATGTGTGAGACTTTGGGATTGGCCTGAAATCTTGCACACACGCAAGTTGCAAACATTATATCAGGCCTGCTTGCTGTGAGATACATCAATGAACCTATCATTGTTCTGTACTGATGTTAATCAACATCCTCCCCTCAAGGTCAGGGCTAAGAGATGTTGTCTTGGACATTGGAGTACCTAGAGCTTTGCAATCAGTCAGCTTGAATCTTTCAAGAATGTCTTTGACATACTTTGATTGACTAATAAAAATCCCTGTAGGAGTTTGTTTCACCTGTAATCCAAGGAAGAAAGTGAGTTCTCCGATTGAACTCATTTCAAACTTGGATTTCATCAATGATTCAAGTTCTTGCAGAGAGATTCATTAGTGGAACCAAAGATGATATCATCAACATATATCTGAACTAGCATGATATGTTGATTGGACTTCTTGAAGAAGAGAGTTTTATCAATTGTTCCTCTCTTAAAGTTGTTACCCAATAGAACAGAAGATAAAGTTTCATACCACTTTCTGGGAGCTTGATACAGCCAATAAAGAGCTTTATCAAGCTTACAGACATGGTTAGGAAACTTTGGATCTTCAAAACCAGGAGGCTGACACACATACACCTCCTCATCAATCCTTCCATACAAGAAGTCACTTTTCACATCCATTTGAATACCTTGAAGTTTTTGGCAGCTGCAAAGGCTAAAAATATTCTGATTGCTTCAATTCTTGCAACTGGAGCAAAAACTTCATCATAATCAATGCCTTCTTCCTATGTGTACCCCTGAACAACCAACCTTGCCTTGTTCTTGATGACCACTCCTTTGACATCTTTCTTGTTTCTGAACACCCATTTTGTTCCAATGGGATGCTTACCCTTAGGTAAAGGGCAAATCTTCCAAACACATTGCCTTTCAAATTGAAGAAGCTCCTCCTGCATGGCTTCTACCCAACTGTTGTCTTTCAATGCCTCAGCAATTTTCTTTGGTTCTACTTGGGATAGAAAGCAAGAAAACAAACAGATGTTTGCTTCATGCATAGAGCTTCTTGTTCTGACTCCTTCTTGAACATTACCAATAATGTTCTCAACTGGATGAGTGTTATGGATGCGGGTTCTAGGAATCACATCCAGCTGAGAAGCTAGATCCAGATTTTTTGACTCAAGGTTAGGAAGTACCACCTCAAGCTGGATTTCTGGCATATCTTGTGGTCTTTGAGGTTGGACTGTTGTGGGATCACTTTCTCTGGGAGAAGAAGTTTCCAGAGTGTTTAGTACAGCTGAAGGACTCACATCTTCTTCTTGACTAATTGGAACTGAAGTAGAGTCACTTAAAGGGACAACATGAGATGTGTTCACTGTCTCAGACTGAGAGACATCATTATGTGCTGAAGTGGATTCTGCCAAGATTTGTCTTGAAGCTATTGGCAGTTCAACACGGAAATCTTCTTCTCTTGTAGACTGGGAGGAGTCTGTGGTAGTTGACTGTAACTCTGGAACATACTTTTTCACATGATTAAATGCAGATGTAAAGCTATCAAGATCAAATAGCCAATCAGGACCAGTTCCAGGCTTATTGATAGCATGTTCATTGAACTGAACATTTGCCGATTCTTCAATAATTCTGGAATCTTTGATGTATACTCTATATGCTTTTGCATGTGAAGAGTACCCAACAAAGTAGCCCTCTGATGATTTCACAGCAAACTTGGCTAAGTGATCTTTGGTATTCAAGATGGTGCATTGACATCCAAATGATTTGAGAAATCTTGTAAATGGTTTTCTCTTATGCCAAATTTCATAAGGAGTCATACCATGTGTCTTAACTACCAATGTTCTATTTTGGACATAACAGGCAGTGTTGACTGCTTCTGCCCAAAAAGTTATTGGAAGTTTGGCATGAGACAACATGGTTCTTGCAGCCTCAGTTAGTGTCCTATTCCTTCTCTCAGCAACACCATTTTGTTGTGGAGTCCTAGAAGCACTAAATTGTCTTGTAATACCTTTAGATTCACAAAAAGAATTTAAGACATGATTCTTGAATTCTGTTCCTTGATCTGATCTGATTATTTTTACATGGTGATCACTTTCATTCTCCACCCTAAGTATGAATGACTTTAGGATCTCAGCAGTTTCATCCTTGATACTTAAGAAAAATACCCATGTGTACCGAGAGAAATAATCAGTGACTACCAAGCAATATGATTTTCTGCCAAGACTTTTAACACTTGTGGGGCCAAACAAGTCCATATGAATCAAATGCAGGACTGTTGTGATTGAATTTATCTCTTTGGCATGATGAGATGTTTTGTGCTGTTTACCTTTCAAGCATGCAACACATTTATCAACATAGATGAATTCTTTTGTTGGTAAACCAGTTACTAGATTGTTTTTGACAAGTTTATTCATATTTTTAAGGTTTACATAACAAAGTCTCCTATGCCAAAGAGATGATTCATCAAGTGAAGCTTTTGAGACAAAGCAACTTATATTACTAAGTGGTGCAGCTGTGCTCATGTCTAGCATAAACATGTTGTTTATTCTTGGAGCCCTGAGCAGGATTTGATCATTTGGAACTACAAATCCTGGTTTCAGAAGTATGCATTCATGCTCAGTAAACAACATGTTGTACTTTTGATCACACCTGTGATACACTCAATAAATTGTAATTTAGTTCCTTTACAAAATGCACATTCTCAAAGCTTACCTTGCCATTTGTGATTGTGTCCCTACCTGTGATATAACCTCCCACTGGATCACTTCCAAATGCAACAGACCCACCAAAGAATGGTTCATATTTGTGCAGGTGAGTCTTATTGCCTGTCATGTGCCTAGAGCAGCCACTGTCAACAATCCACAAGTTGCTCTTTGATTCCTGCTGCCCCTGCACATGACCAGAAGTGAATTAGTTCCTGATGGGAACCCAAGCCCATGTGGTCTTGGGTTTTCCATTAGCATCATTGTAAGTAAATTTCTTTGACATCATCTTAGGTGGGACAGATGATAAGTTTTTTGTTGGTAGAACTGGTGGTTGAACAGATGGTTCAGCTATTTCCTTTTTCTTCCATATCTGTTTGACTTTTGAGGTTTTCGGAAGAGTTTGCTTCTTGTGACAGTCATCGAAAGCACTTTTTGTCTTCTCTTCCGATGACTTGGCTTTTGTTGACCAGTTGGGCTTTACTTCCGAAGTTCTTCTTCTTCCTAAGGGAAAAGATTTCTTTGGTTTGTAGGAAGCCTTCTTTGCCTGTGCTTCTGATGTTCTCTTTCCTTCGGAAGCCTTTCTTTCCTGATCTTCCGAAACATTCTTTTCAAAAGCCTTCCTATTCTGATTATCAGAAGTGCTTGCTTCTGATACTTTCTTTCCTAAACCCTTATTGTCTTGTTTCTTCCGACTATCAGAGGTACTTGCTTCCGATACTTTCTTTCTTGAGTTTCTTCCTAATTCTTCCGAAGAAAGAGATGGCTTGCTCCAACTCTCCTTTCTTTCTTTTCCTTGTTTCTCAGAAAACACTCTGCTTCTTGGATTATAGAAGCAATCAGCAGCAAAGTGATTTTTATCCCCACACATCAAACATACAGTCTGATTGTTTAGGAATTGTTGATGCTGATATTTGTTGGAGGAAGTTGAGCTTTGATTCATAGGAGATGATGATTAGGATGTTCCAACAGACTTGTTGGCTAGAAGATTTACCTGTTTCCCTAAAAAACTGGCCTTTCTTTCCTTTGACCTACCCTTTTTAGACTTGTCTGATGGACAAGTAACATAGTCATCTGAGGAGGTATCCCCATTTTGAATGTTCTTAGCTTTGACAAAAACTGATTGATGTTTCTTAGTTTTCTTAGTTATTTTATTAATTTTCAAAGCTGGTTTTTCTGATTCTAAGTGTGTTGGAATATCATCCTCATCTGAGCATGTTGAGTTAATTGGGTTTGGATCAGAGAGATTATCAGTTTTGACCACCTTATGTATGTCCAATTCATTATCATACACAAGGTCAACTACTGGTTTACACCTAATCTCCACCATGGGAGTGTAGGCAGATGGAGGCTCCACTTTGTTATAACCCAAACCAGCCCCCTTCTTATTTACCAGTCCAGTTGTGCTGCTCATTTTGAAAAGTTTTTCATACTTTTCACCTTGGCTTAAAAATTTGTCTCTATAAGACTCAGCCAATACAAGTTCAGTCTTGACAGTGGATAGTCTTTCTAAAAGATTGTTAATTTGACACTGTTTGTTAGTGTCTTCATGTTTAAGCTAGAAATGGTCTTTTCCATTTCTTCAATTTTTTCTTTGTAATTTCTTTCTGATTCAAAGAAATTTTCCTTGACTACTTGTAATGACTCAAATTCATTACAGAGTTGAGAATTTATTTTTTAAAAACATTTAACTTCTCTAAACATTCAGGTGTACACATATCATTAGTTACCTTGAATGAAGAAGTTGAATCATTTGCCATCAGAGCACTACTGGAAATGGAAGGATCTTCAGCTTGGAAGCTCCAATCTGCAAAGTCTTGCTCTGCAATGTTTGCACTGTTTGTTGAACTTGATGGTCTTTGATGTGGTTGCCCAGAAGTTGAAGGCTGAGTGCCTGTGGAATTGCATTCCCTAGCAAAGTGCCCCAACTGTTGGCAGTTGAAGCATTTGAGCTTGGACTTGTCAAGACCAAACCCAGTCTTCATATAGGAGATCATGGCCATCTGGTAGTTGATGTCCATCCCCTCAAGATCATCTGCAGGAATGCCATCTAAGTCTTCCTGGCACAAGTGAAAGTAATTGGTTTCCTCAGCCATGAATGCTCCTTACCCAGATGTTAAAAGTGGAGTTGGGTTGGAAAAATGGTTTGTGTGTGTGGTTGTTGGAGTTGGTGTTTCAGGAAAGCTGACAATGGGTGTGGAGGTAGGGTGGTAAATGGGTTGATAACTCTGGTAAGAAGAGTTATTGATGGGTGCATAGAGTGCTGCTGAACCTGGAGTTACATGAGAGGGTTTAGGTTCCTGGGCATCTATTTCCATCTGGTAAGCACTGAGTATACCAAACAGTTCACTTAGCTTTAGAGTCCTTAGATTTTCAGTCCTACGGATGGCCACAGAGTATATGTTCCAAGCATGAGCAAGTGATCTAAGAAACTTTCTGATCATATCCTGGTTCTCCATTTTGACACCTGCAGCTACTAACTCATCTACAAGCTGAACATACCTGAGATATTGAGAAGTCAATTTCTCATTATTTTGTTGACAGAAGTTCTCAAACTTCTGTTTCAGCGTGTCCTTTTTATTTTCTTTGACATCTTCAGATCCTTCATACGTCTGCTGTAGAGAGTTCCACAGCTCTTGAGCAGATTTGCATTTCTTGAATAGATGTATGATTGAGTTTGGGATGGCCATCTGGATGAGCCACAAATCCTTTGAGTCCACTTCCATTCTCTTGCAGTCTTCATCTGAATAGGGAGCTGGATCTTTTGGCACAGGTGCTCCACCGGCGCCAGCAGCAGGAACAGTTGGGATGAAAGGCCCTTCAAGAACTGACTTCCAGAGTTTGAAGTCGTGGTTCCTGATGAATCCCTCCATCCTAACTTTCCAAGTGTCATAGTCTTCTGGAGTGAACATTGGTGGCTTGTTGAGAGAACCATTTTATGTATAATGTTTGTTAAGTGCAGCCATTTGAACAAACAAACAGAGTATGAGTTTTGAAGTAGTGAGATTTTAGAAGAAATAGAACTGGTAACTTAAGGATAATTAATCACTTAAGTTCAAGAGCCAAAGCTCTAATACCACTTGTTGGATCGGGTTGTAACTTCAAACAACACTTCACAAGTATTTCTCTCTTACAATCTAACAGATGCGGAATATCTGTTGGAAGGATCTCTCAAACACTCAATGGTAAACAAATAATCTTTGAATAACAATAAGAACACAAGAACAAATTTCAAGCTCAAAGATATATTTCTCTCAAAGTATTACAAGTGTTACAAGCAAAACATACAAGCACCTAAACATGTTTACAATGAGAGGTTATATAGCTAAGGCTACAACTGTACATAGAGTAAAGCTTATTCTAGTATATGAAGTGTCTTAACAGGCTAAGACACTTAATTACAATCATTACACATATAGACATTGACATTACAAAAGACTGGCTAAAATACAAAAGGCATTTAATGTTGTTGATCTTCAAGGCTTCAGATGATCTTTTGCATTTAATGCTGAGGAAGGGAAGCAAGGTGCTGTGTCTGACTATCGGTATGTTATCTTTGTTTTACTCAGACCAGCATGTCTTGTGTCAGTCCCTTTTGTACTATGAAAGTAATCAGCTATAGTCTTTGACAGAGGATTATCCTCGGAAGTCTTTGTCTTTGTCTTTGGAAGTTGCAGAGGAGAATCTTCGGAAGCCTTTGATCTTCAGAAGCTTTATTGTCTTCGGAAGCTCTGAAGCTTTATCTTTGTTAAGTGTTGGCCTTCCGAAGTAATTTGTCTTGTACATCCTTCAGTAGGAGTGAGTTACCCTTCGGAAGCAATGATGCTTAGTAACTCCTTCCTTCCGAAGGTTGTTTGTCTTTGTAGTGTCTGGTACTTAGACAAAACTGAAGTTTGGTGAGCATCAGCCTTTATTAGCCTTTACAACATGTCACCTTCTGATACTATTTTTATCACTTGTTAGCTTCTTATCAATTACTCAATTATCTCTCCTATTAAATAATTATATTCCCTCTCTTATTAAATAAAATTTTCTCTTATTAAATAATTATAATAATAATAATAACTAATATATTATTTATCTTTTTATTGTAAAGCACGTATAATTTTTTTATAAAATATGAAATTTTCTAAAATCAAAAATTTTAAAGTAAAAATATTTTATTTTCAAAAAACAAAAATTATTTAAAAAAATTTATCTAAAAATATTTTTTTTAAAATAAAATATATTCTAAAAGAAGTTTTTAAACAATGAGATTTTTATCATCTAATGACGTTTTTTAATTTATTTAAAATATAAAGTTATAAAAATGATAGAGAAAGTTACATTTTTGGTTTGTTATGTTTAATAGTAATTTAAATTGTGTCGTTTTATTTTAATAATTACAAAAATATATTTTATAATATTGATTTTAAAAAAGTTAATTTTTAATATAACAGAAACTGAAGTTTTTAATGTTAGTTATTTCAAATATATTAGTTATTAGAAATTAAAAGGTCATATCAGTAACTTCGTGATTTACATATTTTTATTGCTAAATTTTTATCGTTAACTATTTAATATTTTTATCGTTAACTATTTAATATTTTTATATTAAATCCGTGTAATACACGAGTTAATAACCTAGTTAAATTTTTTTGTTTATAACCCATTGGTTACATATATGTAACTTTGTGATATACATATTTTTATTATTTTTTTGTTTATAACATTTTTTAGCTAATAGTAAAAGATCATGATTTTTTTTATAAATTGATTGGTTAGTAAGAGTTTTCTTAGTTTTTTCAAAATGAGTGGTTTTCTTTTGAACCCTCTATATATATATATATATATATATATATATATATATATATGGTGAAGATTAAATAAAGAATTTATACAAACAAAATTTTAAAAACTCCGAAACCAACTAAAGCGAACTCCGATTAAATTCATTTTGATAACGTTAAAATTGTCTTGTCGAACACTACAATATTAATTTTTATTGTTGTTTAACTTTAAATTTTAGGTTTTATGTTTGGTTTTTGCTTTAGGTTGAGTTTTAGGGCTTAAAATTTGATTTTAAAGTTTAAGTTTTAGTATTATGGTTTTTTTTTGTTTGCGTTTATGTTTCGACAAGTCGGTTTTAATTATACAAAAATGAGTTCAATCGTAATTTGTTTGGGTCGTCGCTCAATATGAAAAAAAATGAAACAACCCGTGTTCCCTACTGCGATAACGTCATCCCTATACCGTTTAATATTGCGATGATTTTTGTCGTTGCTGAACCTTCCTCTCCTATAGCCTTTTCTTGTAGTGTGTGAAAAATCCCACTAAAAAACTATGCATGATATGATCTCTCTATTGGAATCTTTCATTCTTGTAAAAACCTCTATGTTTTATTCATTCATTTGGTGTTTTGGATTGGACTTGTCCATTATAAGTATTACCAATGTTTTCAGAACTGAACCGGATTTCAAACCGAAAGTCTTACTGTTACTAGTTGGACCGGTCTGACTGGTTGGACCGGATTCTAAAACCGAATGACATAATAAATATTTAAAAAATACCCAAAAATTATAGAAGTGTAAACAAATTTAAATAAACATAATTAATATTCAAACAAAGATAACTATGTTAAAAAATACAAGCTATGAGTATAATGTTTAATTCTTTGGATTTTAGTTAAAAAAATAAAATCCAGTCCGACCAGTGAATCGGTTTCTGGTCCGACCGGTGAACCGGCTGGTTTCCGCCAGGGCGGTTCGCATGCTATATTTTGGCCGGCCACACGACCGGTTCGGTTTTCAAAACACTGCATTTTACTGGATCCTTTTTACTTATCCATTCTCATATACCCATATCAATAATTGGATCCCAATTGAATTTGCATCAACTTGTTCACTAGTTCTGGTATTATGTGAGTCACACATTAACCAGGTGTTGGTATACATTGTTCATTGCAAGTCTATACCATCTAGATGCCATAGCTATTGGTATACTATATATATATATATATATATATATATATATATATATATATATATATATATATATATATATATATAAAATTTGATATTCTAAGAGTACCTTCCCCATAACCCGTATTAACAACTGTTTTCTTCTTACCATTAAGAAAAATTCGAAACATTCAATGAGTTTTGATGATGCTATCCGTAGTAATTTCTTCTACTTGATGAAGTCTAAAAAAGCCTAATCATGTTGTGCTAATGGCGGAGACATGTGCATGTGGTGGTATCCCAAAGTCATAATCATCATCTACATGGATTGCCAATGTGGAAGTAACCCACTTAATAGAGACATTCTCTTAAATGAGAGGTTTTGAGTTTAAATTTAGTCAAAAAAGTTTATTATTTCATGTAATTTAGGAGTACAATAGATTTGTTATTTTTTTTTTTTTTAAAAAAATAAAGAACATCATGGGCCATTTTGTATGTAATCAGGTTACCGTTTCCCTATCAGCCTTTACACTTTTGTCATATATGGATCTAAAGGATTTTTCAGAGCATCACAATTTGTTTATTTTTCTTAATTTCATTCAAAAAACAATTACAAGAATAAATAGGAAACAACCTCCTAATAATCCGAGAATGAGTCTTCTAAATATGGATAAGATTTGAGCAATAAAATAAATATAAATATTAAAAAAAATCATATATTCCCCCTCAAGATGGAGATGTAAATTTGCCGTAGCAATCTTGTGAAGAAGAAAATGAAGTTGTTGTGCTGTAAGGCCTTTTGTCAGCAACTTGTATTTTACTACTGATGTTCATGGGAACAATTTCTTTGGACACAACCCATTCACGTACAAAGTAACAGTCCATCTTGACGTGTTTTGTTCTCTCATGGAAAACATGATTATTAGCTACGTGTCTTGCTTCTTGTTTATCACAAAATAAGGATGTGGGTAATGAAATATAAATTTGTAATTCACTAAGCAACCAACGAGCCCAAACGATCTCACTAAAGGTGGAGGCCTTCGCTCTATATTCAGCTTCGGTTGAGAAACATGATACTACGGATTGCTTCTTAGTTCTCCAAGAAATGGGGGTACCGCCTAGCAAGAGAAAATAACGGTTTGTGACCGTCTTGTATAGGGCCAATCAGAGTTGCAATAAGCAGTTAAGACATGACCCTATGCCCGAGAGAGGAGAATACCTTGGCCCCGTGTAGCCTTTAGATATACAAGAACATGATTCAGAGCCTCCAAATGGTTACTCCGTGGGTCGGAAACAATTTGGCTTAAAACATTTACGAAGTACGTGATATCCGGTCGAGTGGCTTGTAGATCGAGAAGTCAACCAATCAATCGACGATATTGATTTTCATCAACACATGGTTCATTCTCGCCTTTGTCTAATTTTAAACCTTGTTCAATAGGAAAGGAACTCGTCTTACATCCCATTTTTCCACTATCTTGCAAAATATCCACTGTATATTTTTGTTGGCTAAGAACTAGACTATGTTTTGTTTTTGCCATCTCTATCCCAAGGAAATATTTTAAGGAACCTAGATCCTTAATACTAAATTCCTCGTCAAGTTGTTTTTTGTTTCTTTCATTTTGGTCAGACAATTTCCAGAAATAATAACATCGTCTACATAAATTAGAATAATCACCATGGTGCCATCGGCCTTGTAGATAAATAGGGAGTCACCCACATTGGATTGTCTGAAGTTTAACTTCAACAGAAACGTGGTGAATTTGTACAATTCTGTGAAGCTTGTTTTAAACCATATAAAGACTTCCTTAAATGACAAACTCGAGTATCATCTTCATTAAAAAAAAACATTGAGAAAGTTTCATGTAAACCTCTTCATCCAACTCTCCATGCAAAAATTCATTATTTACATCAAGTTGATGGATAATCCATTCTCTTTTAACCGCCATTGCTAATACGGTTCGAATAGTCACTAGTTTATTAACCGATGCAAATGTGTCGTGATAATCCACCCCTTAAACCTTTTGCAATGAGACAGGCCTTGTACCTTTCTACTTCAACATTTGGTTTAAACTTGATCTTGTATACCCATTTTGAGTCTATGGCTCATTTTCCTTCGTGTAAAACTTCCAAAATCCACGCTCCATTTTTCTCTAGAGCTTCAATCTCCTTTTGCATTGCCTCTCGCCACCGAGCATCATGTGCTGCTTGTTTAAAAAACTTCGGCTCATCATTCTTAGTAATGGACGATAAGAGTGCTTTATGATTAGTGGATAAATTTTCATAGGAGACAAAGTTAGAGATTGGATAACATACCGAGGAAGAAACCTGATTGCAAGTAGATGCCGGGTGTTTAACGGAAAGGGGAACTTGGACTACGTAGTCTTTGAATTTATGCGGTTGGGATTTAGTGCGAGTAGGCCTTGTTTGAGATTGATTTTGAGCCTCATTAATCAATTCATCCGATTTACTGCCATTATTGAAATTTATTTCATTGGCCCACTCAATATCATTATCATTTCCTTGACTTGAATCATTTTTCTTGTGAGGTGGATCTGTGTACCATTGGACTCGTTGTCTTCACTTTGAGCTGAATCCATTTGAGAACTTTCTACCTCATGACTTTGTTCTTTGATTTAGGCTATCGTGGGCTCATCATGACAAAGACAGTCATGGGATTTTATTGGTTCTTCACTGTGATCTTCATGACTTACTTCAATGTTTTTAAATGGAAATTTTTCTTCATAAAAAATAGTTTCTCTGCTTATAATTAATTTTCTAGTTTCCAAGTCAAGGATTTTGTAAGCTTTGGTTCCTGGTGGGTATCCAAGAAACACCCCCTGGTTTCCCTTTTTCTTCAAACTTATCTCCCTTTGTGTTGGTATTCTTAAAATAAACAAGCCCCCCAAACCTTTAAATGATCATAATCTAGTTTTTGATTCCAAATTAGCTCGAAAGGCGTTTTGTGTTTAAGAACTTTGGATGGAAGACGATTAATCACACAAGCTGCGGTTAAGATGCATTCTCCCCAAAATATTTTTTGGGAGATTTGCATCAAATATTAGAGCATGAGCGGTGTCAAGAAGATGTCGATACTTCCTTTCGACAACACCATTTTGTTGAGGGGTGTGTGGACATGTAGTTTCTAATAATATGCCGTTTTTGTTATAAAATTCCAACATGTTGTTAGATGTGAGTTCCCCCACAATTTTCATATCTTACCTTTTTGATTTGTTTATCAAATTGCACTTCAATCATTTTGCAAAAATTCATGAGACATTTGCTTCCTTCACTTTTGTATACGATGATACCCGATAACCTTCCCAAATATCACAATGAATTAATAGAAATGGAGCATTGCTTTTGATAAAACTAGAAGAAAAAGGTGTACTATCAAACTTTGCCTTAGTACAAGAATCACAAAAAGTACCATGATCAATAACACTATTAAGATTAAAATCAACTTTGGTAAGTTTTCCCATTGAAGCATGCCCAAGTCTTTTATGCCATGTCTCAACAGTAGTACCATGGCTTTTCATTCTTGAATTATATTCATCCGGTATAGTCCCCTTTCGCATCTACCCGCTCCAATCAAGTTCCTCGTCTGTAATTCCTGCATGACACAAAAATCAGGAAAAAATGATATGGAGCATTGAAGATTGCGACTAAGAAAACTAACGAAAAGAAGACTGCATTTAAAATCTGGAACATAAAGAACACCATTGATTTTTCCGCCTCCTGGAAGGGTGCATTCCCCCTTTCCCTTTACTGGAATCGATTCCCCATTGGTAATAACAACATGTGCTTCAAGGGGAGTTGCTTTCTTGTTAATATATTTTGAGCAGATTAAAAAAAATTAATTTCTTTGAATTACACGATTATTTTATAAAAATAAAATAAAAAAAATATTGTAATGGTCAAAAGTGTCGCACCCCGAGAAATCCCGTCCCTTCCGGGGCGCGAGTGACAGACTGTCAGGATCGTAGTCTTCGGTCACACAGTTGTGAGACCTACATGTCTGATTGCATACGTACATCCAATTACTTGGATGGAACAATTTTGAAAATTCAGAGTTGCGGAAGTTTAATAATATCAAAACATATATAATTCATAAGTTGCGGAAGCGTTAATTAAATAGTTTTCAAAATAACATAAGTTTAAAGTTTGCGGAAGCGATTAAAGATCTTTAACAACACATGACATAATAAAACGATAATGTAAAATGTTCTCAATATCCTAAGACACTTAAGCAGATGCATACGACTCCAGCCTAGCATCCTAATCCTTGTGCGTGTGCCTTAGTTACCTGAGAAAACATGCGAGAAAAAGGTCAACACAATGGTTGGTGAGAGCACAGGTTTTTCATAAGCAGTAAACATCCAATGATTAAAGTAAGAATTGTGATTTACATATCATTACAATGCAGTATCGATTGATAGCTAGTCAATACAGTTATATTATATGCGGATTCGTACCGAAGCTGACAGTGGTGCCTCCCGCCATGTCCATAACAAGAAAATGGCAAAGTGTTGGTCAATATTGCACCCATTCCGACCTCCAGTCGGGTTGGCCTCCCAGGCGCTATGGTTGGGGCTTGTCGGGCCCAAATAGTACTATTCAATATTACCACGCTAGGCGCTACGCGCTACTAACAGTCCGTGGAGTATCATGAGGACTTTTAGTTGTGATGTGGTCCACACATATACATATAGTGATAAAGCATGTCCATATGTAAATAAAATGAGTTGTTGTTCAAAAACAGCTGTAATGCAATGTTTTCTCCCCCAAAGGTAGGAAAAGTAAAAAGGGGTCGTGAACTCACCTGGTAAAACAGTTCTGGTTATGTGTGTTCGCTACCTGCGAGTGCTGGCAATCCTGCTAGTAACCACCTATAACCATATAGGTGTGAGTATATGTTTTGTGGTGTGTTGTATCCCATACAACTCCAAGTGTCAGTGTGCTCAACCGAGTGTGTGCGTGTTGACTTGCGTTGACTCGACGAATCGTTGGTGACACGTTTGTTTTGTTAAGTCCGTTTAATGTGTCTTACTGCAAGTAAGACACCAACATGCATCCTATGACTTTAATCATGATGTTTTCACATAGGTCATGTTTCGAAAATCATAACGTTTCCGTTTCGAAAAAAGTTTCCACATTTGGAAAGTTTCTATTTTTGGAAAATATAGTTATGAAATTCCATTTCCTAAAACTAATAATTCTAGTATGTCTGTAAAAACACATTTAAATACTTAAAACGTATCGTTTACACATAAACCACCGTTTATGGCATTTTGCCGAAATAAAGTTTCCTTATTTGGAAAGTATCCGTTTAAAAACTCGTTTTCACAAATCCAAGTTTCCAATATGCTTAGAAATCATTTTTAAACATATTTCAATAATCCAAGTTCACCAAAACATCTAAAAACATCAAAACCCGTCTTTCGATTTACAAAAGTTTCCACATATAGCAAGTTTATCGAAAAATCGTATTTTCACAAAATCAAATACCCAAATGTGTTTCTAAACACTTAAATATGCATTTGACAACATCTAGACATGTCTAACATGTCTAGATCATCACAAATCTACAACATGCAACATAAAAGTTACCTTTTTTGGCAAGTTCTACAAAATCATCAAAATAACTTATCAAAACTCAATCCTATGAATCCTACATTCTAAAATCAGTAGATCTATATCAAAATCACACAAAACCACCAACAAATTCGTGCTCAATAGCCACATGGAGTTGCATGTGGGTAGTTGTTCATGCATGTGGGTTTTTACCCTTTGCATGTTCGATATAACACTAGATAAGCGTATAAAACTACCTTAGATGCTCTAAAACACTGAGATGAAGCTGGATCAAGGTCTTGGCAGCTCTAAAACTCTTCTGGACAGCAATGGTTTGTAGAAACAAGGTGATGGTGATGGTGTACAAGCTCCACAAGCTTCCTCCAATCTTCTTAGTGGTTCTTCCAAGCTTCCAAGCTTCAATGGTGTGCTCTAATGGCTTCCAAGAGACCAAATGGGGCTGTAACAGAGGTTAGGGAAGAGAAATGGCCGGTTGTTTGCGTGTGGGTTCGAGTGAAATGAATGTTAGTAGGCTAGGCATCTTTTTTTGTGGCTTTTAAGAAATTTTTCTGTCATTCTGCTGTCAGGCACATCGCCTGACCTGGTGTGTTGGCACCAGGTGTACCACGCATATGACCCTCATCCGGCTCCTTCTTTTCCTTCTCGCGCGCACCGCCTAGGTTCACTTGTGGGGCTCGGGCGTACCGCCTGGAATTCCAGACAAGCCTAATAGGCCCATTTCCATAGCTTGAGTTCGTTTTCGCTCGTTTTTCGATTATTTCCTACTTATAACTCATCGTTTATCATCGTTTGAACTTTTATTATTGTTCAACAGATTGTTCACCAACGTTCGTAAGACTCGTGTGTGTTTCAATAATTTCTTGAATTATCGGTGATCGTTTGTGTTCCTGTTTTACGAAATGTTTGCACGCTTGATTAATCCTAATCAACGTGTAATGCACAATTCAATAATTCCCCGAATTATTGTTTTGCGTTAGTGTTTGCGTTTGCCACACTTGGTTTCCAAAACCAATATGCAATGTACGATTCGATAGTTCCTCGAACTATCGTTTCGCAGTTGTTTGTGTTTGACTCATCCAATTAAACATAACTAAATGAAATGCAACAAGTATGAATGTGAAATGTAAAGGATGTAAGAGTTGCAATTTACCTAAAATTGCCGTGTTGAAAAAAATTTCGTCAACAAAATTTTTCTGGTTGTCACATCATCCCCTTGTTGAAAGGAAATTTCGTCCCGAAATTTATTCGTTGCTGTCGGCGTTCGACGTTGTGTGTTTGAATAGATGGGGATATTTGCGCATCGTCTGATCTTCACGCTCCCACGTGAATTCAGGTCCACGTTTTGAGTTCCATCGGAGTCTAACAATCAGAATCCAACTATGTTTGAGTTGTTTGACCTCACGGTCCATGATCTCTACCGGTTCTTCCCTGAACCGTAGTTCTTCATCCACCTGGATCTCATCCAGTGGAATTATAAGTGTCTCATCTGATAAACACTTCTTCTGATTTGAGACATGGAACACGTTGTGAGCTCCATTGAGTTTGGCTGGTAGGTTGAGTTGGTCTGCTACCGGACCAATCTATTTCAAGATCTCAAATGGTCCAATATACCATGGGTTCAATTTGCCTCGTTTCCCAAAACAAATAACGCCTTTCCACGGAGAAACTTTCAGAAGGACTCTATCTGCTTATCTGAAATTCTAGAGGCTTTCGGCGTTTGTCGGCATAGCTCTTTTGAAGATCTCAAGTTGCTGCCATACGGTTTCTGATTAGTACAATCTTCTCGATTGTTGTAAATACGTGATAGGATCGGCGATTTCACTTTGGACGGAAGGTTAGGGTTTGGACTCACGACGAACATGAAGATGATGAACAAAATCAAATGGTATATTGATATAATCGAATGATTCCATGATTGAATCCACATCATAAAAGAACATAGTGTTGCCGAGGAGAGATCGAGCATGATCTCTCCCCCTCTCGTGCTCAAACCCAAGAACACACACAAAAACCTTAAACCCTAAAATCTGGAAAACTGGTATTTATAGGGGCTGTAGTCCATTCGCCCATGAAATCCATTCGCATATGCTCCTGCGAACAACTCAGTTTTCAGTGTAACAACACACAATTACATACAAGTGATTACAAATAAGCAAATACAAATCTAATCTATTCGAACAGCAGCGGACACCCAAAATATGCATCAACAGTTGTTTCATGTACGAGTTCCGGGCCAGTGAGCTGACTGTCGCCCACTTCCGCCCAACAGATAGGTGATCGGCATATCCTGCAGTAGAATGCCTCAAAAGGCACTGCTTTTATACTCGTGTGGTAGCTTTTGTTGTAGGAAAACTCCACCAACGGTAGGTGAGTTTCCTAGCTATTTCCGAAGTCTACTACGCATGCTCGTAGCATGTCTTCGAGGGTTTGTATCGTGCGTTCGCTCTGGCCATCAATTTGTGGGTGGTATGCTGTACTCATATCCAACCACGTACCAAGCGACTTTTGTAGTGATTTCCAGAGGTTCGAAGTAAATCTGGCGTCTCGATCAGAGATGATGGAGATTGGCACTCCATGACGAGAGACTACTTCCTTAACATAGATTCTGGCTAGTTTTTCCATCTTGTCGTTTTCCTTGATCGCAAGGAAATGTGCTGACTTAGTCAGTCGATCCACAATTACCCAGATAGTGGCACATCCACTAGGTGTACGGGATAACTTGGTAATGAAGTCCATGGATATTTGTTCCCACTTCCACATAGGGATCTCTGGTTGTGTGAGTAATCTGGAGGGTTTCTGGCACTCGACCTTGGCTTTGGCACAAGTCAAGCGTTTGCTCACGTATGTGGCGATATCAGCTTTCATGTTTGGCCACCAATATAGGACTTTCAGATCATGATACATCTTATCAGATCCAGGGTGAATGGAATATCGGGACTTGTGAGCCTCGTCCATCACAAGGTCTCGTAAATCTCCATGATGTGGAACCCAGACAAGTTCCATGAAATAATGTAAGCCATCGGCTTTTACCTCAAGTTGTTTCTCCATCCCCCTTAGTGATTCGTTCGCTAGGTTTTCTTCTATCAATGCCTCAACCTGGGCATTGCGTATCTGTTCAGGGAGATTGGGATGGATGGTGAGCTGTAAAGCTCGTACCCTCTTAGGTTTCGAGGTATTCTTCTGGCTTAGGGCATCTGCCACTACATTGGCCTTTCCCGGGTGATACTTGATAGCACACTCGTAGTCGTTTAGTAGCTCGAGCCAGCGACGCTGTCTCATGTTCAGTTCCTTCTGCACGAATATGTGTTGGAGACTCTTGTGATCAGTGTATATCGTACACTTTGTACCATACATGTAGTGTCTCCAGATCTTGAGTGTGAATACCACAGCTCCAAGTTCCAAGTCGTGGGTGGTGTAGTTCCTCTCGTGGACTTTCAGCTGACGAGAAGCATATGCGATCACCTTCTCTCGCTGCATCAGCACACAGCCGAGTCCTTGTTTCGAGGCATCGCAGTATACTACAAAGTCATCCGTTCCATCAGGAAGAGATAAGATAGGTGCACTACAGAGCTTCTGCTTGAGAAGTTGGAATGCAGCTTCTTGTTTGTCAGTTCAGAGATATTTCTTGTCCTTGTGGGTGAGAGTTGTGAGTGGTTGGGCTATCTTGGAAAATCCTTCGATAAATCGTCTATAATAGCCTGCTAAGCCTTGGAATTGTCGTACCTCAGTTGGGGTCTTTGGTGCTTCCCAGTTCTTGGTCGCTTCTATCTTGGATTTATCCACATGAATCCCTTGTTCATTAACAATATGGCCCAAGAATTGGACTTCTCGAATCTAGAAGTCGCACTTTGAGAGTTTAGCGTACAGTTTCTCTTTCCGTAGCAGTTCAAGAGCCAATTGAAGATGCTCTTTGTTTTCTTCCTAGGTTTTGGATTATATGAGAATATCATCGATGAAAACAATGATAAACTTGTCGAGGTATGGTTTGTACACTCTATTCATGAGGTCCATGAATACTGCAGGAGCATTAGTTAGCCCAAATGGCATGACCAAAAACTCGTAATGGCCATACCGTGTGTGGAAAGCTGTCTTTGGGATGTCTTCTTGTTGAATCCTCAGTTGATGGTACCCAGATCGCAAATTGATCTTGGAGTAGTAACTCGATCGTTGCAGCTGATTGAAAAGATCATCGATGCGAGGTAAGGGGTAACGGTTCTTGATTGTCACTTTGTTTAACTCACGGTAGTCGATGCACATTCGAAACGTGCCATCCTTCTTCTTTACAAACTAGACCGGAGCTCCTCATGGTGAGAAGCTTGGTCTAATGAAACCCTTGTCCAACAACTCCTGGAGTTGGTTGGACAGGACCTGCATCTCCAAAGGTGCAAGTCGATAGGGAGCTCGTGCGATGGGTGCTGCTCCCGGCGCGAGGTCGATGTGGAACTCCACTTGTCGAGGTGGTGGTGGTCCTGGTAGATCCTCAGGGAATACGTCAGGATAGTCGCATACGACTGGGATGTCTTCTATTTTCTTCTCTTCTTCAGTCTTATCGGTGATAAGCGCCAGAATGGCTGTGTATCCCTTTTGTAGGCATTTGTGAGCTTTCTTGCACGAGATAATGTTCATAGGAGTGTCGCTCCTTTCGCCGTTAATGTATAGGGTTTCTCCACCAGGGAGAGGTATGCGCATAATGTAACACCCTGACCGATGGCGGAAACGTCGGGATGCCACGAGGGATGTGTAGATTGTTCAAAAGCTCGTGGGCATCTAAATTAAATCATCACAAAACATTCCATTCATCAAATTAATTACACAAAAACCATGTTCATCATGAAACAAATACATCAAATACACAAAAGATATAGTTAAACTAACTAAACTCTAATCGCCAGAAATTTAGTTAATTAACTAAGTCCAAGAATCCTATATGATGATGATGTCCAAAATAGAAGAGATCATCCTCTTCATCCTACTTGTCTCCATCACCTGAAACATGTAAGAAATCAAGTGTCAACTACAAAAGTAGTTGGTGAGTAATCATAAGTTTTTATATTTAAAAATGCTTTAGTAAGATGAGTTTAAAAGTTTATGTTTTAAAATAGTTTTATAAAATGCTTTGTTTAAAACGAATGTAAGACTTATGATCTCCTTGAGAAAATCCATATGAATACCTGTATGAGATAATCCAACACACAACCATCCATTCAACAACCAAGCACATACACAATCACATAATCATATAATCAATCAGTTATAATCAATCTCAAATAATCATAATCAACATAGATAATCAATCCACAAACAAATCAACCAATCACATCATTTATATTCTCCAATAATGTTCGTGACTATACATGATCATTTTGTAATTAACATAAGTTAAATACATGATTCATGGAGTGGTCGCTAACCACGTGACAATACGTGAAGTCAAAGCAATTAACCGAAGTCAAAGGCTATGATTCACAGATGTGGAAACCATCCACGTGACAATACACGATGTCAAAGCAATTAACCAAAGTTAAGAGCGATGATCCTCGGGGTTTTGTGACAATACTTGTAAACTTTGTCATTGACCGAGGTCAATAACAATGTTTACATGGGTATAAGATAATAAGAGATAGTCCAATAATAATGATAATTTCAATTGTGAATATTATATTGATAAACAGGTATTAACCTTGAGTTATCAAAATCATATTAAATGTGGTATACATGTTTCACCTCCGAGTTTTAAAACAAAACAGTTTAAAGAAAAGGAGGTTATGAGAACTCACCTGAAGTCCTTAGAATTGTGTTCTTGTATTATGTGCGCTCGCGTATATCACTCAAGTCAACTCAAAGATCTGAAAATTTAAGATGTGATCGTGTTTATAAGTTCATGCGTTCTATTAGTATTGAATGTTCATTGTGATTTACTTTAAACCCATAGGTACCTTATTAACTTAGTTTTATTAGTTTCTAAGTTAAGTAATGACTTCTAGGGTTTATGAATATTTAACCTACAATTGTGCTTTATACTTGTAAGACTCAATTGCTCAATATATGAGGGCCTTTAATTTACAATACAAAAGTTCACAACTCCTAAAGGTATCACCCTTATACCTTAAGTATACTTTTGTATTCATGCATGCACAATTAATTCTCTTAACCACCTATATCAAGTTATCACAATCAACTTTATGGTTTAAAAGATTACACTTAAGTTATTTTCAGAAACATTCACATTGTAACATCTTGTAACTTAATTGTTGGTATTATTAAAGAGAAGTGGAAATCAAGAAATCCTCATGCATGCATGGTTATACATATACGTACGTATATGTATACCTACTTAGTTATATCTCCTGTTAATCCTTAATCCCATTTGTTAAATGAATTTAGACCTCGTTTTCCCCCTAAGGGCAGCGAACCTATTCCATGGCTGCCCTAGGTTCGGCCCACTAAGGTGAGGGTTCGGCTAAAACGAAATGGAGAGGGTTCGTGGGTCCATCAATGTAAAAAGGTTCGGGGTCCCTAGGGTTCGCCACCCTAGGGTTTGGCTGTTTCCGCATGATGGTTCGTAGCTCCCTGCATGGTTCGGCTGGCCAAGCAACCAAAAAGGTTCGTACAAGTTGACCAGGCAGTGGCTAGGGTTCGCTGCCATGAGACTCACGAACCCTTGGGTTCGTTCACCTTACAACAGAAGGGTTCGTGGCACAAGGCTCGTGGCACAAAGGCTCGTCGGGTGAGTAGGGTTCGCCACCCTTTTTAGGGTTCGGCGACTATGTATGGTTCGGCCATGGCGTCTCTGTCACGAACCTGTACACTCTTCAGCCCCAACCTCACCATTTCCTACGCATTCAAGACCATCCATGGCTTCTACATGTTCTTAATGACCCGTTTAAGTGTTTTACAAGTATTTTAGATCAATTACAACAATCAAGAAACTATAACTCGTGATTTACTACTAGGCCGTGAATATAATCTTAGATTTACCTCAATATGTCGCCCAAACCTCCGGTTTCTTCGTGAAATCTGGTTCTCCTCGTTCGTGTGGTCGTCTGGACACCAAGATCTCTTAATTTCGTTAAGATTTGAAGGAGCTATGATAGAGAGAAGGTGGAGGTTCTTGAGGGTGACGAAAATGGTGCTAGAGAGAGAGTGAATGTAGAGAAAAATGAAGGAAGAAGGAGGTGATCCTCATTCTTATATTGCGTATCATTCCTACGTACCCGGTCTCGTTTTTATCGCGATAAAATAAAATAAAATGTTCGATTTTAACACGTTAAGCGCATTAAAACATAAAGTGTTTAAATAATATGGTTTCATTACTTAACTTGATTTTTAAATAATCTTTGTCTCGTAAAAGATCTCGTTTAATACGCGTGAAATGTAACAACATGCTCGGTTTTCTAACGTATCATATTTAAAACAATAAATCATTTTAATTAAATTGGTTTTGTTTAAATAAAATAAGTTTAAATAAATTGTTTCGTAAATCGCTTTCGTTTTATTATCTTTAAATAATTGTTTAATAAATTAAATTATTCCAATTTAATTTAAGTTGTGATTCCTAATAAATATTTTTAATCTTCATTATTAAATTAATATCGTTTGATATTATTTAATGATCTCGTCGAAACACGTTACTCGCGTACGTATTCGTAAAGATCGTCACCTTTGCGAATCCGATGCTCGTACCGTATTTCGATTTGATTTATGATTTATGGAATATCGTTTTAGAACATTATTCTTAATAATTATATTCGTATGAATCGTCACCCACGCGAATACATTATTAAGTTAATGTTTCTGAATCAATACTCGCGTTTAAATAAATGTTCGTAACCTCACATCGCGTAATTAATTCCCATTATTCAATAACTTTAATATTATCATTTCCCAAACCAAAACCCACTAAACCTTAGTCACTGACACATCCATGATAGACCGAAATATGCATATGTATAGGGCATATGCAGAGGTAGATCGCAACCTCCCCTACACCGTCCCACCGCTATTTCGATAAACCATGACCATGTGTCCTTGACTGTGTTTAGTAACCAGACTCTAACAAATTCTCAGTTCCATCCCCAAATACGTTATTATTCCAAACCAATAATCCGAAATCATCAATAGTAACTCTGCAATAATCTCTATGGGTCTGTTTAGTTGAGTTACAACTAAACTTCCCAAGGTTTACGCGTATAATATGTCATAAACATGCATACCAGTAATAGCGATAATCATCAATAATATCAATAAATAATTCATTATCATTAATAACAATAAATCTTAGGTCGTAACAGTACAATCGTACGGATGTACGGATGTACGGATGTACGGACAACCTAAAGTACAGTGATGTTACACATAACCTTGTCATGGCAAATGATTTCAGCTTGATTTTCAGACAACCAATCCACGCCCATTATGACATCAAAACTGCCCAGTGTAACTGGCATGAGGTCGATCTTAAATTTATGGTTTGCTAGCTCTAAAGTGCATTCTTTCAGAATGTGTTTAGTTACAATCAATTTACCATCAGCTAGCTCTACTGTATATTCAACCTCTAAGGGTGTTGGGGTTATGGTATGTATCTCACTAAAAACCTTAGATATAAAGCTTCTCTCAGCACCAGTATCAAACAATACAGAATCATAGTGATCGTTTAAAAGATATGTACCTGTTGCAAGGTTGGGATCGTTTCTTTATTTGGTACAAAATCCAGCTCTAAATGGATAGGAGAAATTTGATTGACTGATGGTACAATGTACTTGGCCTCCTTAGCCCCAATCACGAAGGCTCGTCCCTTCGGACCATAGTTGTTCCCGTTACTGTTGGTGTTCTTCAGATGTGGGCAGTCCCTCTTGAAGTTTTCGGGCTTTCCACATTCAAAGCATCCCTTTGGTGCTTCGAGTTGTTGTTGTTGTGGCTGTCGGGTCTTTGTCAACAGTTAACCCCTGCAGTCTTTGGCGAGGTGTCCTCCTATGCCACACCGTTGGCATCAGATAGAACCACATTTGTTGCACTTGGGGTGTTTGCCTGCATAAGCTCCTGAGTTTTGATTGGTTGAGATGGGTGGAGTATAAGCTTGGGGTCACCCAAACTTACACTGCTGAGGTGGTGGTTGAAAAGTGGAAGGTTTGTTTAGGGTGTTATCCCATTTGCGTTTTTTGTCAGCAGGTTTGGCTATAGTACCACGGGGTGGTAAGAGTCCTTGTGCGATGGCTGAATCAGTGAGCTTGTGGGCCAGTCGCACAGCTTGTTGTAGGGTAATGGGGTCAGCAGAAAGTACCATTCCCTGAATTTGAGGGGGAAGTCCCTCAATGTATTTCTCAATGTGCTTGTAAGGTGGTGTTACCATCTCTGGGCACAGGTGTGCCAGCTCATATGATCGGGCAGTGTATGCCTCGACCTCGGAACCGACCATCTTGTGGTTCCAGAATTCAGTTTCAAGTTTCTACACTTCACCACGAGGACAATATTCGCCGTTCAGCATCCTTTTGAACTCGTCCCAAGGTAAGGCGTTGGCTGCATCCAACCCTAAATTTTGAACATTGGCATTCCACCAAGTGAGGGCATCTCCCTCCAATGTTCCAACAGCGAACTTGACCCTGTCTTCGTTCCTGCAGTTGCTCATGGAAAATGCCGACTCCGCCTTTTTCCATCCAGCGTAATAGTCCGACGGCTCTGTGCCGTTGAACGAGTGGGGTTTGCAATCCAGAAACATTTTGAATGTGGAGAGATGTCACACCCCTAAATTCCCACGTGCGGTGTCAGACCGCGCGGGTGTGACGTGGCCAGGATCACAGCTTATGGTCATATAGAACGACTCTATATGAGTTACACAAACATACAGTTTTGTAAATAAACATGTTTTCATAATAAAGCAGCGGAAATTTAATAACGAAAGCAGCGGAAATTTTAAAGGATTACGGTGGAAAGATAAACTGTTAATAGACACTACATGATCATAAATGGTTTTCAAATGACATAAACCAAACACAATAGCACAAACCTAGGACTAGAGTCTAATTCATGAGACTCCTTAGTGCATCCTCGTGCGCATCCTAGCTTGAATCCATTAGTTACCTGAGAATACATGCGAAAAATTGTCAAGTATAAAGTTGGTGAGTTCACAGGTTTAGACAGACATAAATCAGTAAACAGACATATACTGGGTATGTTAAGTTGTTTGTTGGATTCTACGATCCGTGAGTGTGTCAGTTCATCTTACCGAAACTCGACTATTTCCGTTTGCCTTCCCGGGTCATCGCCGAACCCGGCATCAACATCGATATTACACTCGTTATGACCTCCGGTCAACATTGGTGCTGAGTGGGGCTAGTCAGACCCCGTAGTAATACGTAATAACGACTCGTTTGTTACACAACTAACGGTAAGGATACGTGAGGACTTAATGCGATAATAGTTACACTCAAAAAATAGTTTTACAACATACCAGTCTTATATCTAAAACAGTTGCATTGTAATCTCACCCCAAAATTTTAGTAAAACAGTTAAAGAGTAAAAATGGGGCTGTAAACTCACCTGAGTTTAGCAGAGTATGTTCCTACTAGAACAGAGTAGCTCGTCGACTAGCGGTTACCTATACCACATAGGTGTTATGAGTTTGTGTTTGCATACATGTGGGTCTCATAGGACCGTGTTCGTGTTCAACAACTCCAAGTTGTTATAGGGGTCGACTTGACTGTATTTGATCGTGTTCGACCAAGTCAGCAATTATTTTATTTTAATAATAATGCGTATTATTATTAAATACGTGGAACTAGAATTACAAATATTTAGTGTGACACGTTGTGACATCCAGTACCAGATCGTCCGGCAAATCTGTACGGTATGTGTACTTCCACTATTTACTGTGTGTAAATACATGTATGTGAACAGTGTTTGTGTTAACAGAAATAAAAATACAAGAAACAGTTGTACGTATTTATGTGTAAACTTAAATACTGTAAGTACAACAGACACGATAAACAATAGTTGTTAGTATTTAGGTGAAAACCTAAGTACAGTTAAAGCAACGAATCAAGAGAAACAACAGTGTTCAAGTAAATAACAAGAACAAGTCGGTTGCGATCTGATATCCACAGATGACAGGAATCAGATGGCCGAAAAATCATTATGAAAACAATGTGAAAACAGGAAGTTTAGTTGAGTCCGTCAGTGAGGAAATACAATTCAAACACAAATGAAGTGTTATTTCAGAAAAACGAACTGACAGTGTGTTTGCGTGGGTGACGATTCACACAAACATATCTGTGAGTTTGGAGTTCTGAAATAATGATTGAAAAGTAGAAAACTAGAGTCGGAAAGCAAAACCATCGTCGTGTTCGTTCGGGTGACGATTCGAACGAAGACGCGCGAAGGTGACGCGTTCTGACGAAACGAAAACGAAAACGACACGACGACAATAATTTAAGAAAATAAAACATTTTAATGTCTTACAATTTTGAAACTCATCAAAATTAAGTAAAGAAAATATTTTAAATAAATCCGTAAAAACGCGCGTTACGTTCCGGAAACGTACCGAAAACGCGAACCGAGCAACAAAAACGAACCCGAACTCACTCGAGGTATAAATACCTTGAATGAGCTCCTTTTATTCATTTCTCACTTCTTCTTTCACACCCAAACCCTAAATCCCAGTTTTGAAGCTTCACACCATTTTCAAACTTCAAACACTCATATCTCACTCATCTCCCAACGAAATCGAGCCATTCTTGAACCTACACGAAGCTCTCATCATCCTCTACACGAAAGTACAACCGACCTAAGCCAAACTCTACTGAAATCGGAGGTATGCGGCTGAGAATGTAGCGATTTTAGGGTTTTGTGAACCCTTTTCTCGAACCTTAACCTAACCGGCTAACCCCCTTCACAACTCAAAACCCATGACCACGAGAACCACCCATAACCTACACCACCTTCGAATTTGCAAGAGAGCGATGGAAGGAAGGTGAGGTGAGTGCATGCCTGTTGCGGCCGAATGAGAGCCAGCCCGGCCGAAGGGCTTAAGGCCGAAAGCCCTCATTCGCCGCTGCTGCCATTCGCCACCTTCATACGCGAGGCTAGCCCTATTCGCCGGCCACACCTCCTTCGCCCAACTTCATTCGCCACCACCCCTACCCATTCGGCCATGCATTCCATTCGCTGGACATTTCCCTTTCAGCCAAGGCAACCCCCCCCCCCCTCATCCGACCAAGGCTAGCCATTCGACTATATCCAGCCGGTCTAATAGGCTGGTTCGGCCCAGGAGCTGTCGGCCCAATAATTCGGCCCAAGGAGTTTTGGTCAGCCCAGTAGTATACATTAGGCCCAGATGGCCCAGTCATGTACCATTAGACCCAACAATTATATGCAATTGATCCAACAGTTCAGCTCCGTTTCAGTGTAGTTGGCCCACATCCCTTACTCTGGCCCATTCGGCTTATAGAACCATTTGTTCGGCCCACAGATGCTGAAAAAGGCCCACAGTTCACAAGGCAGGCCCAATGTGGCCCAGGAGCTGATTTGGCCTGGTTATTTGGCCCATATACTTAGCCTATGCACTAAACATTCGGCCCAATTAAATTTCGGCCCACAATGTTCACAAACAAAGCTAGCAGTTTAAACAAATTAATATTAATAAAATTTCATGGAATTATTAACCTAATCGATTAAAAAGGTGACAATGATTAGGGTTTAGTTTCATGAAGCTTAAAACCTGGTGTTTTGGGATAAGTAACGGGTGATTGCAAACATTGAGGCAAATAGAACAATGAACGTGCTACTTCTTTATAAAGAACTCAGGATTGTGAAATTATGATCTAAAGTCTAAAGTGTGTTTATAATTATAATGTTTAACAAAAATACCCAACAAGGCCGAATGATGACCGAGACTTACGGGTGTTAGCCAATTTTAAGGCTAACACATACACACAAGTAAATCTTTACAATATCTACTTATAAGTGATAAACATTGTGAAATCAACACATGATCGTGAAAACAATATCAAGAACAACAAAGAGCGCGTGCATTCTCGTTTAGGCTAAGTCAACCCCCAACTACTACAAGGTGAGTTCATATGCCCCATTTACTTTAATCTTAACTGATTTTAAACTCTCGGGGCTGAGAAACATGCTTACTTTTATTTACTTAAAAGTTTTGCTTAATATATTGCAATTACAGTGATTTTAGATAATACAAATTGCTTATTATCGCTTATCTTTGTATGCATGCTTGTATGATCATTATATGACAGGGATAATCAGATATATCTTATTAGTTTATCAATGCATTAGAATGACATAGTTGTAAGATCTTATCTTATAACACTTAGTTATTCTTACTTAAACAATCATTGGAACCATCACAGGAAAGCATATGAATGTTATAAAGATACTATATATCTTTGTAAAAACATTCGATACAAGAGTTAAGTAAGTGTATTAGGACAAGTCCTTTAAACACTTAGCTTTACAACTCAACACATATTACAAGAGAACATGGAACAAAGAATGATAATCATGATAATGTAACTTCATGATAACAACATCATTCACTCAAATAATTAACATAATGTAATAAGACAAGTTCTTATTTAACTTTGTTAATGACACAGAGAACATATGACATTGAGAACAAATAACATGGATGAACGCAATTACAATTAGTTACTATTGACCTGTTGCATTATATCACTACAATCATGTGCCATTTATACAAGTTGATCATGTAAGTCCCTATAATTCGCTGACCAGTTAGTTTGACGTGACTAAACTGACGATAGCATAGTGGTACCATAGGTTTGACAAACCTCTAGCTTGTAGGGCTAGTATGTTGATCGTATTGATTCATTGGCCGGTAACGTATGACCGGTGACAGGGCGACGACAGTCTGGGTCTGGAAAGCGACACATGGTGATATTAATCTGCAGTGATAAGTAATTAATCCATCGTTTCTTGTTGTCTAGTAGACTGAGTAATTTATATTCTCATCTCACATTACTAGTAACTGTTTCGATGAGGTCTTTGGGTATACAAAGTGGTAGGGGTAAATCGGATGCATTGAAATCTGATTACGTGAGGATTTCAATGGATTCCTTTTAGGCTCTATGCACTATAGTTCAAGAACAAATTACAAGTGGTTAACTAACACTCTTAATATTTAAAGTGAAATAACAGTTAACCCCACAAGTAATGTAATAATATAAGGACCAGATTAAATTAATCTAAATTCCTTAATACATCAAGGGATTATCAATACTTCGGTTTGATAACTAAACCCCTCATATTATATTATTCTACATATGATATAACAGATGAATACATATCATACAGGTTGAACAATTTGGAAATGGATATCTTTAGTTGTATCGCAAGTAGTGTGGAACTTGACTGAGCATGTGGTGGGATGGCGTCTAGGCTTGACCCTTTCATATGCCCTATATATAAGCATGCTTGATCAGGTGATACCCTACTTGTATATATAACTAAGGAGAGGCCATTGGGTGGAAACATGTGAATCAATCATTACAAGTATTCAATATGACTTTGTGACTGTGTGTGATCAATTCATGGTTTTCAATAATTCAAACTTATGAACTCACCAACCTAGTGTTGACTTTGTTTTAAATGCATGTTTTCTCAGGTGATGAACAGGTGTAGTTACATATATGCAAGGACTAGCTAGAGGAATTTTAGAAGACCTAGCTACTTTTGGATATTTCATACTTTTGATGACTAAACAATGAATCATCTTTTGTATATCTTGTACATATACAAGATATAGTTACATTGATTCTTTTTGGTAGATTTACTTGATTAAATTATGAACGATACATTGTAATTTAATCTTGTAATTCTATATCATGGATGTGTTAGCATTTCTCATTTATTTATCAGGTGCTATGTAAACAATCTGATCAATTGATTATCACTCACGATATCGCGCCCCGGGAATCTTCCGCCTGACGGGAAAACCCGATCCGTTCCCGCCGGCCCGGGGTGTGACAAATTGGTATCAGAGCCATGGTTATAGAGAAATATAGGTCATATTACTTAAACGGTTTGGCCTAGACTATAACCTAGGGACCCTCATATAGAGATCATGTGACATAGGATTCTATTTGCATGTGTCTTCTGCATCTGATCACTACACTAACCGATTTTCTTTTCGGTTATGATCAGAATGCCGCCGAGAAGACCACCAGCTCTATTGCCACCACCGCCACAGGATTCTGCTCCTCATTCTTCTACACCGACACCGCCTGACTCTCCTATACAACCACCTCCACCTCCTCCTCCACCACCACCAGTTCATCAGATGTAATCCCAGAGATGATGAACCGAATCAACACCAATAACAGCAACAACATTGCCAACTCATCTAGAGAAGGCAGTGGAAACACCCGAAACCATCAAGACTACTCCTACAAAAACTTTGTAGGTTGCAAGCCACCGAGCTTTAGTGGCAGCGAGGGAGCCGTTGGATTGATCCAATGGATCGAAAAGATGGAAACAACTTTGGAGATTAGCAACTGCCCGCAACAGTACAGGGTAAAGTATGTTGCGGGGTCGTTCCACAAACGAGCGTTAACTTGGTGGAACGCTCAGGTTAATACCAGAGGCAGGGATGAGGCCCTGTCAATGCCGTGGGATGATTTCAAGGCATTACTGCGGGCAGAGTTTTGCCCAAGAAATGAAATCAAAAAGGTTGAGACCGAATTACTCAACCTGGTTATGATTGGTGCTGGGCATCTGGCCTACACCACAAAATTTCATGAACTGGCAGCATTGGCATCGGATATAGTGCCAACATTGGAAAAGAGGATTGAACGGTATATCGGGGGATTACCAGCATGTATGCAACGTTTTATCCTTGCTGCTCACCCCACTACCACGGAAATGGCTGTTACTATGTCATCAACAATGACAGATGTGATGGTTGCTTCTGGAGCAATCAAGAAAGAGGCTGACTCAGCCAAAGCTGGAACTTCCAAGAAGCCGGACAAATGCCCGGCTAAGAAACAAAAGGTGGCTAGAAACTTTGCTGCCACCACTCAAGCACCGATGCTCAATCAACCACCCCCACTACAGATCAGGAAGCCCTACACTGGCACAGCACCTTTGTGCAACACTTGCCAGTATCATCATGAACCAAACACCCAGTGCAAGCAATGCACAAACTCTGGAAAGTTTGGTCACTGGGCCAACCGCTGCAAGAGCACGGGAGCTCCAAACAGAAACTACAACGCAACTACTGCTGCTGCTGCTGATCACAGGTCTTGCTACAACAGTGGCGAGCATGGACATTTTTCTTGGGATTGTCCCAAGAGAAATCAACAAAGGGCTCAAGCACCAAGAGGAGGAGCCTTCCAGATTGGAGCAGCTGCTGCTCGACAGGATCCGAACGTGATCACGGGTACATTTCTCTTATCTGACTTCTATGCATCCATATTATTTGAAACTGGTGTGGATCAGAGTTTTATCTCATCCGACTTTGCATGCCATCTTAATTATGCTGAGGAATTGTTAGACTCCCCTTACACTATTGAGATAGCTAATGGCAAACAGATTACAGTTGACACAGTATTTACGAATTGTCCACTAACACTTCGTGGTCACACATTCTCCATCGACTTGATACCGATGGAGCTGGGCAGTTTCGACATCATCATCGGAATGGATTGGTTATCTCTTAACCGAGTTGAGTTCATCTGTTCCGATAAACTACTACGCATTCCGGTAGAGAACAATGAGATATTGGAGATTCGTGGAGACCAAGCAAAACGCAGTGTCAAGATAATATCATGCATGAAGGCTCGCAAGTACCTCAGAAAACAATGTGTCACATTCTTAGCTCACGTGGTTGAGAAAGACAAGAAGGAAATCAAGATTCAAGATGTACCAATTGTGAAAGACTATGCGGACGTGTTTCCGGATGATTTACCGGGACTGCAACCCGAAAGATCGGTGCAGTTTCGAATTGATTTGATTCCGGGAGCCACTCCTGTAGCTAAGTCTCTTAACAGACTCGCACCATCAGAAATGCAGGAGTTGTCCAACCAAATACAAGAACTACTTGACAAAGGATTCATCCGACCGAGCTTTTCCCCATGGGGAGCTCCTGTTCTTTTTGTTAAGAAGAAGGACGGATCGTTCAGGATGTGCATCGATTACAAAGAGCTTAACAAACTCACAATCAAGAATCGGTACCCGTTACCGAGGATTGATGATTTGTTTGATCAGTTACAAGGAGCTCAATACTTCTCAAAGATAGACCTGCGTTCAGGTTATCACCAGCTCCGGATACAAGAGGAAGACATACCAAAGACGGCCTTTCGTACCCGATATGGTCACTACGAGTTCATGGTGATGCCATTCAGATTGACGAACGCACCGGCTGTGTTCATGGATTTAATGAACCGGGTGTGTTAAGCCGTACTTAGATCAGTTTGTTATCGTTTTCATTGATGATATACTGATTTATTCAAAGAACGAGAAGGAACATGAACAACACCTCAAGACAGTCTTGGAACTTCTGAAGGAGGAACGACTCTATGCCAAATTCTCCAAGTGTGAATTTTGGTTGAGAGAAGTTCAGTTCTTGGGTCACGTGATTAACAGTGATGGTATTCACGTGGATCCAGCCAAGATTGAAGCAATTAAGAATTGGGATGTGCTTACAACCCCGACAGAGATCAGATCATTCTTGGGATTGACAGGTTATTACAGGAGATTCATCTCGAATTTCTCTAAGATAGCCTTGCCTCTCACCAAGCTCACACAGAAGTCTGAACCTCTTGTGTGGACACATAAACAAGAGGAGGCATTCAAGACACTGAAACAAAGATTGTGCAATGCTCCAATCTTAACACTCCCAGAAGGAAATGATGACTTTGTGGTTTATTGTGATGCTTCCCATCAGGGACTCGGATGTGTTTTGATGCAACGAGACAAGGTCATTGCTTATGCCTCAATACAACTGAAGATACACGAAAAGAATTATACGACACATGACTTAGAACTGGGAGCTGTTGTCTTTGCTTTAAAGATTTGGAGACACTACCTTTATGGTACCAAATGCACTATCTTCACAGATCACAAGAGCTTACAGCACATATTTGATCAAAAGGAGCTTAATATGAGACAGAGACGTTGGGTTGAGCTCCTGAACGATTACGATTGTGTGATCAAATACCATCCGGGCAAAGCAAATGTTGTTGTAGATGCTTTGAGCCAGAAGGAAAGAGTCAAACCCTTACGCGTTCGCGCGATGGGAATGAATGTGTAAACAAGTCTGAGAGATCACATTCTACAAGCACAACAAGATTCAGTGGCAAGAGACAATCTGAAACGCGAGCTCGATTGTGGAGCAGAGAAACACTTCAAGAGAAAACAGGATGGAGTTATCTACTATCTGGATCGTGTTTGGATTCCAGTAGTAGATGAACTTCGAACACTCATACTTGACGAGGCACATAAGACACGTTACTCAGTTCATCCTGGGGCCAATAAGATGTACCAAGATCTTAGGTCATTTTATTGGTGGCCAGGTATGAAGAAAGACATTGCCACTTATGTTGGAAAATGTATTACATGTGCCAAAGTCAAAGCAGAACACCAGAAACCTTCGAGTTTGCTGGAACAACCGGCGATACCACAATGGAAGTGGGAACAAATAGCTATGGATTTCATTACCAAGCTACCCCGCACTTCCAGCGGATATGATACAATTTGGGTCATCATTGATAGATTGACCAATTCCGCTCATTTCTTGCCGATCAGAGAAACGTACAAGATGGAAAACCTAGCAAGACTATACGTTGATGAAATAGTAGTAAGGCACAGTGTGCCATTATCTATTATTTCAGACCGGGACAGTTGATTTACTTCGCGGTTCTGGAAATCACTGCAACAATCCTTAGGGACAAGTGTTAACTTGAGCACCGCTTATCATCCACAAACGGATGGACAAATTGAACGCACCATTCAAACCCTAGAGTATATGTTGAGAACATGTATCCTAGACTTCGGTGGAAGTTGGGACACACACTTACCTGTCATTGAGTTCTCCTACAACAATAGCTACCACAGCAGCATCGGATGTGCTCCATTTGAAGCACTTTATGGTAGAAAATGTCGGTCTCGAATTTGTTGGACCGAAGTGGGACACAACAGAATAACTAGGCCTGAACTTATTCAGAAACTACTGATAAGATAGCCCAGATACAGCAGAGATTACAAGCAACACGTAGCCGCCAAAAGAGTGACGTAGACAAACGGCGCAAGCCTTTGGAATTCGATGTGGGAGATCGAGTTATGTTGAAAGTGTCCCCATGGAAAGGCGTAGTTCGGTTTGGGGCTAAGGGCAAGGTAGCACCTAGGTATGTCGGACCGTTTGAGATTACTCAATGCATAAGTCCTGTGGCATACAAACTCAGACTCCCTGATGAGCTCAGCGGAATACACGATGTGTTTCATGTATCAAATCTCAAGAGGTGTTTAGCTGACGAATCATTGATCATACCATTGGAAGAGATACAAATCGATGAACAACTACATTTCATTGAAGAACCTGTAGAGATTATGGAACGTGAAGTCAAGAGACTGAAACGAAGCCGTATCCCTATCGTAAAGGTTCGATGGAACTCCAAGCGTGGACCAGAATTTACCTGGGAGCGCGAGGACAACATGAAGACAAAGTAACCTCATCTGTTCGAGAATTAAAGCCCGACCTTTATGCTTAAATTTCGGGACGAAATTTCTTTAACAAGGGGAGACTGTGACATCCAGTACCAGATCGTCCGACAAATCCGTACGGCATGTGTACTTCCACTATTTACTGTGTGTAAATACATGTATGTGAACAGTGTTTGTGTTAACAGAAATCAAAATACAAGAAATAGTTGTACGTATTTATGTGTAAACTTAAATACTGTAACTACAACACATACGATAAACAATAGTTGTTAGTATTTAGGTGAAAACCTAAGTACAGTTAAAGCAACGAATCAAGAGAAACAACAGTGTTCAAGTAAATAACAAGAACAAGTCGGTTGCGATCTGATATCCACAGATGACAGAAATCAGATGGCCGACAAATCAGTATCAAAACAATGTGAAAACAGGAAGTTTAGTTCAGTCCGTCAGTGAGGAAATACAATTCAAACACAAATGAAGTGTTATTTCAGAATAACGAACTGACAGTGTGTTTGCGTGGGTGACGATTCACACAAACATATCTGTGAGTTTGGAATTCTGAAATAATGACTGAAAAGTAGAAAACATGAGTCGGAAAGCAAAACCATCGTCGTGTTCGTTCGGGTGACGATATGAACGAGTACGCGCGAAGGTGACGCGTTCTGACGCACGAACGACAATAATTTAAGAAAATAAAACATTTTAATGTTTTACAATGTGACAATTCGATATTTTCGAATTAACCTCGTTAAACCCCGTAGGTCCAATTGAATCCTATGAGGCCCAATTGAATAGAAGTTAGGCCCAATAAGGCCAAGTTAGGCCCAATGAAACCAAGGAAGGCCCAATGAGCCCAAGGTAGACCCAATTGTATTTATGAGGCCCAAATGGATTAATCAAGCCCAAAAATATTCCAACTGGCCCAATTAGTAACAACCCGATATTTTCGGGTTAATTCCGTTAACAAAAATTAACGAAAAATGTCCCGAAACGATACGAAACCATAAGTGAAGGATTATCATTGATCAAAACAAGTTTATAAGTTGCTAATTTATATAAATTAGGGTTAAGATTGAATTAAAGTGCAAATTTTGACTTTATGGTCAAAATTCAAGTTTAGGAGTTAATTGGAATTCGAAATGGATTCTATAATCAACTACAGTCAAACTAAACTATCCTAAAACAATCCATTGATGGTTACATATGGTTATAAGCATCTAAACTATATGGATTAATATTGGAATCAAACAAAAGATTGAAATGTTGACTTTAAAACGTCAAATTCGAGTGAAAAGATCAAGTAAATGCGAATTTCACATAAATCTGAGTTGTAACCGAATATACACCATCAATAATCATAACATTAATGATTATCAGCAGTTATAACCTGGTAATTATGCCATAATAATTGAATTAAACCCAAAAACGAACTCAAAAGGCGTAACCGTTACCCATTTGCATCAAATGCCTATAAACCGAACTTCATTCGCACAATTACACTTTCCTAAACATTATTCGGCATATTCTGAGGATATTTCAAGCAGCAATTTGATCGTGGAAGCTCTAGATTGAAGATCTCGAGTGGGAGTCGGCCGAAGTTCAACCTAACATTCGAACCACATCGATTCAACACCAAAACAGGTAAACAATCACTCATACACAACCTAAAACAACCGACTAAGAATAACCCTAAGTCAATTTCGTGTATAATTATCGAATTGAATGAACTCAAGTTCTAGGGTTCATCATCAAGAACGTGTTAGGGATTTTTAACCAAACGAATCTAAAAATCTAATTCAACCATACGAGTAGCTTCAGAAACGACCGATTAACAAAACCCATATGTAGATTTTATGAATCAATAACGAATTCTATGATTTCTAATATTAGGGTTCATAATATAAAACGAGTTGGGGGTTTTGTATCAAACGATCATGGAATCCAAATTAAACATTACAGACATATTAGAAATTGTTATTCTAATGAAAACCCTACGGATTTACTTATTGATATAAGTGAATTTGATCAATTGGAATTGTGGGTTTTTAAACTCGATTTCGAGAACATGTATAACCGAATACATGGTTCTGAGTCAATCAATTGTTGAATTATCATCACCTGTAGACTCGTTTGATTCGATAGAAGTGTTATACCTCAAAAAAGTTACCTCATAATTGGGAATATTTCGGAATACAGAATATTTCAGAATATTTAGGAATATTTGCGTATATAAATTTATATGATCTGATGACTTAATTACTGTATAATAATAATGTAAATGATGTTATTATTATTTAATGCCACATGTATTGCTAATATTTGAATTTAAGTCAACAGATTGTATAACTAGCAAGCCTATTTTTCTGGAATGATAAGAAGAAACGTGGGAAACATGCCAACGTTCATGAGAAGTGTTCGAGAGCTGATTGGAGGAAGAACCGGTTATTGAGGAACGACTATTTGACCAATATTGTATATTTTTGACTATATATTGAGGCTCATGATCGATTTTAGGATCATCCGGCACACAACCAACTATTCTATCACTATTCGCAATCATATTAACAGAAACATACACTTAGCAATCGATCATTTGCGCTCTTTCTTTGTATTATTTACTTTGTTAGTTTAATATAAACAAGGCAGAGTGACGATTGTCACCTCCCGAGGTTTTTATGCCGGCAATCCTAAGGGATTAAGGGCTTTTCCTCGTATAAATCTCGTGTGTTTGGCTGTTTATCTCATTTTATATTCTGAAATATCCCTAGGGATCCTCAGGGATATTTAGGGATATATTGAACATATATTTGTGATATTCAATATATTTACTTGTTAAACACAATACCCCACAAAACTAATTCGGTTTTGCTAAAAGTTACACCTGTTAATTTTTACCCGAAACAATTTGGCGCCCACCGTGGGGCAAACTTGTGTTTTTCATAATTAAAATCTTGTTTTAAAGGCGTTTTTTCGAAAAATACAGTGAAAAATGGCTTCACAACCGAGATCAACTTCTTCATTACCTATTGTTTCTGCTTCTACTACTAACGTGTCCTCACAGATTCCTGTTTTCACGAAGAAACCAGATAATCCTGGAAAGAAGACCACTTTCGTTGCTGCTAGTACTCCATCGTCAAAGATGACCACTTCAACCCCCATATTAATTTCTAATGATGATATTTTGAATATGTTTCAAAAGATGCAACAGCAAATGATCGATCAGCAACGGATGAATCAAAAACTTCTCAGGGAAATGGAGAATTTGAAGGCTGAAAAGAATAAACAACCAGAGGCTACTACTCCAATAACTCCAAGGATCCTTGATTTTGGGACATCAGGGATATCCGGAAACCACTCTGGAGACTTTATTCCCATGCAGACTAGTCTCGAAGATCCCTCGGGATCCCAAGGGATTCAGGGATATCTCCTCAAGTGGCTAAGGAAATACAGAAACTACGGGATATGATCTCAAGTGTAC
Organism: Mikania micrantha; assembly: GCA_009363875.1. NCBI lineage: Eukaryota > Viridiplantae > Streptophyta > Magnoliopsida > Asterales > Asteraceae > Mikania > Mikania micrantha. Next base: position 51,242,668 of record CM018691.1, on the reverse strand, counting down.
CAGGAATAGTCAAACCTATCCCGGAAGTACCAACAACTACTCACAGGATATCCAGATTCGCTCCACCTATATGTGATGCTGAAATCCCGAAAAGATTTCAAACTCCAACAATGAAGTTGTATGATGGAACCACTGACCCTGAAGAACATGTGGCGCAATATAGGGAAAGAATGGAAACTAACCCTATACCCCCGCATCTAAAGGAAGCATGCTTATGTAAAGGATTTGGGTCAACATTAACAGGGGCAGCCCTGAAATGGCTGCTTAACGTTCCTCCCTATTCTATTACTTCATTTGCTCACTTAATTAATCTGTTTAACAATCAGTTTTCTTGTAGCAGGACGTTTGAAAGGCTGACTAGTGATCTCTATAGGGTAACCCAGGGATCCGACGAATCCCTCAGAAGTTATGTCAACAAATTTGGCAAAGAATCCCTGGATATCCCTAATCTTGATATCACTACGGCTGTTCAAGCATTTAAGATGGGCTTACAAAGAGACTCACCTTTTTATGATGATTTAGTTATGAATCCCTGTAGGAATATGGATGAAGTTCGAAACCGTGCATTGAGGTTTATAAGACTGGAGGATGATAAGGAGATCCAAAAGAGGATCACTACGACGCCTCCCAATGATCAAGGAAAGAGAAAGCTGGACTCACCTAACAGCAAGTCATTCAAATCTAAGCCATACTACAAGACTGATAACCACAAGATCAACTCTGTGGAAGAAGATGAGGATGACGAAGAATATCCCAGGATATCAGAATATTGTTTTTCTGTTGATATCCCTGAATTAATGTGTGCCATGCAGGACTTAGGTGAAAAAGCCAGGTAGCCACAAAAGGAAAAGAAGTTTGCTACAAGGGACAAATCCAAATGGTGTGCCTTCCATGAGGACTTCGGCCACATAACGGAGGACTGCATTGCATTAAGAAAGGAGATAAGCTACTTATTGAGCAAAGGCCATATTAAAGAACTACTGGGAAAGAAGAAAGAAAGAAAACAGGATCCCAACGGATTCCCAAAAAGAGCAACATCTCCACCTAGAGATGCAAAGGTAATTAACTTCATTTCTGGTGGCTCTGATATTTGTGGTACCTCTTATTCTGCAGCTAGAAGACATGCTAAAGAAGCCAAGATGGAAAACGGAGAGAGACCCACAAAAACATCAACACTCACCACTGAAACAGTGGTGTCCTTCGAAGAACAAGATCGCGAGGATATCCTGGATCCTCACCATGATGGGTTAGTCATTACTTTGTATGTTGCTAACCACTATGTACGCAGGATATTGATAGATGGAGGAAGCTCGGTCAACATCATCCAATTAGAAACACTGAGGAGGATGAATATTCCTGAATCAGAGATAACAACTAAATCTCTGATCCTAGTCGGATTCAGTGGCGAAACCAAAGCCACTGTTGGAGAAATCAAACTACCGGTATATATCGAGGGGGTAAACTCTATGCAACGCTTTTGTATTATAGATTCCCTTTCCTGTTACAATATTATACTAGGTAGACCTTGGATACACGACATGAAAGCAGTCCCTTCGACTTACCATCAATGTGTAAAGTTGCCGACGCCTTGGGGAGTAGTGAAGATCAATAGTGACCAGCAGGAAGCCAAGGAGTGCTACTCGTCTTCAATGAAGGGAACAACTAAACCTTCACCTGCGTAGCAATCAAAGTGCGACCTTGGGGATACTCAGGAATATAGGGAAAAGGAAGTAAAGGAAGTACCCTTAAATCCCGAAAATCCTGAGGTCAAAGTCCTTGTAGGAACCAATATCCCTGAGGATGTAGAAAAAGAACTGATTTCTTTTCTGAAATCAAGGGTTGCCACATTCGCATGGAAACATGAGGATATGACAGGAATATCCTCAGATGTGATTACACACAAATTAGGAATAGATAGGAATATAAAGCCTGTCCACCAGAAGAGAAGGAAGTTTGCACCCGAAAGAAATCTAATCATTCAAGAGGAAGTAGAGAAACTCCTCAAAGCAAAAATGATTAGAGAGGTGAAATTTCCAAAGTGGCTAGCCAACGTAGTCGTGGTTCAAAAGAAGAATGGAAAATGGAGAGTTTGTGTAGATTACACAGACCTCAACAAAGCTTGTCCTAAAGACCCATTTCCATTACCACATATAGATTCCATGGTGGATGCAACAGCAGGACATGAAATACTAACTTTCATGGACGCATCAGCGGGCTTTCAGCAAATTCAAATGGAACCTTCGGACCAAGAAGACACAGCCTTCATGACACCAACAGGAATATATTGCTATACAGCAATGCCATTCGGCTTGAAGAATGCTGGAGCCACATACCAGAGACTCGTCAACATGATGTTCAAAGAGAAACTGGGGGACACTATGGAAGTATATATTGATGACATGGTGGTCAAATCGAAGATAACTGAGAATCACCTTAAGGATCTTCAGGAATCCTTCGATATCCTGGACCACTACAATATGAAACTTAACCCATCTAAGTGTCATTTTGGGGTAAGATCAGGAAAGTTCTTGGGATATATGGTCACTAAAAGAGGGATAGAGGCTAGCCCGGAACAAATTCAAGCAATCTTGAACCTCAAATCCCCAAAGAGCATAAAAGAAGTGCAAAGGTTAACGGGAAGAATAGCAGCCCTCAATAGATTCATCTCAAGGTCTTCTGAAAAATTTAAAGGATTCTACGATATCCTTAAAAAGAATAAGAAGTTCCAGTGGGATGAAGAGCATGAGAAGGCACTTCAGGATCTGAAGGAATATTTGTCCTCACCACATTGCTCATGAGACCAGAAAATGGTGAACCTCTATCACTATATTTAGCAGTATCCCGAACGACTGTAAGTGCAGTGTTAGTTAAGGATCATCAGGGATCGCAACACCCTGTGTACTATGTAAGTAAAAGTTTAGTAGATGCTGAGACTAGATATTCTCATTTAGAAAAGCTAATTTTAGCTTTGGTTATGGCATCAACTAAGCTGAGACATTACTTTGAAACGCATAGAATACACATTAAAACAAATTATCCTGTCAAATCCGTACTGAGAAAACCTGAGCTGTCAGGAAGGATGGCAAAATGGTCAGTTAAACTCAGCACATATGATTTGATCTATGAACCAAGGACAGCAATTAAGTCACAAGCTTTAGCAGACTTTGTGGCTGATTTTAGTAGTGATCTACAACCAGAAGTGGATCTAGAAGTAAGAATCTTAGACGAAGATACTGGTGAGTGGACCTTGTTCACAGATGGATCTTCGAATGTAAGAGGAACAGGATTAGGCATTATACTAAAATCGCCACAGGGGGACATAATACCCCAATCGATCAGTTGCGAATTTCAAGCAACTAACAATGAAGCAGAATACGAAGCCCTAATAGCAGGACTCCAATTAGCTAGGGATATGAACATCAGAAATTTACATGTTTTTGTCGATTCCCTACTAATAGCCAATCAATTTAACGGTTCTTACATGACTAAAGGAGATAAATTAGCAAAATATTTAGAAATAGTTAAGGATATATCAGGATATTTTTACAACTTTGATATCGCTCAAGTACCAAGGGATGAGAATGCCGAAGCAGACGCATTGGCAAACTTAGCATCATCCCTAAGAATTCCTGAGGATATTAATATTCCTATCCTACATATTTTAAGACCAGCGATAGATATGCAGGATATGGATCAGGATAGTGAACCCGAGAACACCGAAGTTCTTCACTCAGAAGCACATGAAATATCCTGGACTATCCCTATTAAGAACTATCTTCAAACAGGGAAAATACCTGATAAAGAAACAAATCCTAGAGCTTTTAAAGCAAAAGTATCTAGATACACAATCATACGAGATATCTTATATAGGAAATCAATATCAGGCCCATACTTAAGGTGTTTGGAGAAGCCCGAAAGTTTGGAAGTAATGAAAGATATCCATGAAGGAGATTGTGGAAACCACACTGGGGGTAGAGCATTATTCTCAAAGATCCTGAGAACAGGATACTTTTGGCCAACCATGAGAAGAGACGCAATGTCTTATTCCCAGAAATGTGATGCTTGTCAAAGACATAGCAATATACTTCATCAACCAGCTGAACCTCTACATCCAATAGTCTCATCATGGCCATTCATGAAATGGGGAATGGATATAGTAGGAAAGCTACCTAAAGCACCTGGAGGAAAGGTGTTTATGCTTGCTATGACAGATTATTTCTCAAAATGGATTGAAGCAGAAGCCTTCGTACAAGTCAGAGAAAAAGAAGTAGTTTCGTTCATAAAGAGGAATATCCTGACTAGATTTGGAATACCCGCAGAAATCACTTGTGACAATGGGTCCCAGTTCATAGGCAAAAGGACCACAAACTTCTGTGAAAGCTGGGGCATAAAGATGATCACCTCTACACCTGTTCATCCTCAAGCTAATGGTCAAGCGGAATCAAGCAACAAGATTATAATTAACAACCTTAAGAAAAAGTTGGGATCTAAGAAAGGAAAGTGGGCTGAAGAACTTCCATTTGTCCTATGGGCTGATAGAACAACCACAAAGAATGCAACTGGTCAAACGCCATTCTCCTTAGTGTATGGTTCTGAAGCCGTTCTCCCAACTGAAATGGTTATTCCTACCGCAAGATCAAGCCTACAAAATCTAGAGTCTAATAAGGAAACACTCTCCGAGGACCTAGATACTATTGATAAACTTAGGGATATTGCAAGAATAAGGATGGCAACATATCAACAAAAGATAGCCAAATCATATAAAAAGAATATTAGGATACGAAGATTTCAAGTTGGTGACTTGGTTCTAAGAAAGGCACTTCAGAATACTACCAACCCAGCTGATGGAAAACTTGCTCCGAAATGGGAAGGACCCTATAAGATAGATTCCGAAGCTGGAAAAGGGGCATACAAGTTAACCAACATGGAAGGAGAACCTCTTCCAAGATCTTGGAATGCCATTCACCTTAAGTTATACTTTATTTAAAACTTATTAAGTTATACTCTGCATTCGTATTTCTGAATATTTATAATTATTCGTATATATGCCTATATATTCTTGTATATTTCGAATTACCATGCTACTAATCAGGCATAAGCGAGGCATCAGGATTCCTGGTTCCCAGCTATGCAAACATTTTATTGTTTTATAGGTATAGCAGGAGAAGAGATGAGACTTTATGTCTTAACCCAAGATCTGACCTGAAATCAGAACTTGATGAAGACCCCGCACTGACTTTATGTCCAGCTGCAAAGTTTTGACCTGAAATCAAAACTCAACAGACTATCATGAAGACTTAGGGCTCATGCCCTCGCCAGTTGCGCACGTTTATCCTATTATAGTCTGAGATGATGGGACCAGTACACGCATGAGTGGCTGACAATTTCATTATCAAGGGCTATAACTAAGGATCCTCCGAAATATCCCGGTATAGTTGGAGATTTTGGGACCAGTACACGCATGAGTGGCTGACAATTTCATTTTCAAAGACTATTACCAGGGATCCTCCGAATTCCGGCCTAGTCGCCAGTATTCCGGCCTTAGTCGCCAGTGGCCTTGTCGCCAGTATATCGGCCTTAGTCGCCAGTGGCCTTAGTCGCCAGTATCTCGGCCTTGTCGCCGGTATTCCGGCCTTGTCGCCCGTATTCCGGCCTTAGTCGCCAGCATTTCGGCCTTAGTCGCCAGTATTTTGGCCTTAGTCGCCAGTTTTAATCGGCCTTGTCGCCAGTATCTTGGGCTTGTCCCAAGTTTTCTTGTTTTTCTATTTGTGCAGGATTGAATTTCAAGGATACTTGGGAATACCACGAAATATTTGGGGATATTCAGGTATGGAATCTCTTTGATATTATAACAGGAACAAAGAAGATTTCGCATTAAACCTACTATCTCCAGAAATTGGTACCTGTTTCTTAACTCTTTTAATTTACCATGATGCTTTTATTTCTAATTATTTCTATTTGGAGATATGTTTTCATGACTGATAATATGCATTATATTTATTGTTATACGGGGCATGTTAAATTAACAATTTTTAAACATATATTTAAATTATTTTCGAACATACACACAATTAAGACACTAGTCAAATTAGGCTAAGTATAGCTTAAAATATCCTTATTTATTCCTAAATATATTCAATACATATTAATCCTATTGAAATATACTCTAAAACTCTCCAATAGAAGTAGGGAAAATATTTGAACATTTTTAAAAGTATATGAATAATTACGATTAATACTTAGTCGAAATCTAATCTTTATGAACATTTCTTAAAATAAATTACAAGATACTTATGAATATTCGAACGTATCTTAAAAATCGTAACTATACTAGATGACATTCTCAAAATTGGATATAATATTTGATATTCAGATTGATTTTAATCCTATACCAAATTATTCTTAAATATTCCTAAGTATACCTAATAAAACTTATCAAGAACTATTCTTAACCTAAATATTTGACGTATGAAGAGTTACATATGACTCAAGTTAAACGGAATAATGGCATCTGGTAAATTTAAGATATTCTAAAACATTTAGGGATATCTGAAAATAAGTTAAGAAACACCAGAATATAATCCAACCTAGTCATAATATTCACAATCCAAAAGGCATTTAAAAAAGTTTAACATACCAAACTTCGCCATGAAACTCATGATCCTTCCATTTGATATGCTAAAATTAAAGTTAAAGAAGATCAAAGCTTCGCCATGAAACTCATGGTCCCTCCACTTTGACTTCCAAGATTGTCTGCCCCAATTCAAGGGGACTTTCCTAAGAGAACTATTGTTTAAAATTCTTACATCATTAGCAAACAAAGAACCACAACAATTAAAAAATGGGCTCAGACCCTCGCATCATTGTCATCATCGCCCATTGTAACCTCCTGCTCCGCCATACCGGCCTCCGTGCCTATCACCTCCACTTCACCAGCCTTGCTCGTCTCGCCCACCTCACCAGCCTTGTTCATGTCCACCGAAGCCTCAACCTTGTCACCAGCCAGGGTCGCCAATATCTTGCCCCACTCCTTCATATTCTTGGCCAAAGAATCCACACCATCAGCTTTGGCCTGATTCACCAGTTGTATCTTGGCCCTTAACACAGCTATGGCAGCAGATTTTTTGGCTCCATCGATGTGCTCTTTGAATTGAAGCTTGTGGGTGGCTTCCATGTCCTTCATCTGCTTTTTGACTTTGACTAGCTCCTTCTCGAAGTGACCGGCTTTGGCTGTGAAGATCTTCTTCTGATCCTCTAGGACTTCAATCTGCTTCTCATTCTGTTCTTTCTCTATGGCGTATTTAGCAGAGGCCTACAAAATAGAGATCATTAAGAATAGGCAGGGATATATAATTAACTAAAAACAACAGTTAATATACCCTTTTTAGAAGATCAGAAATAGAAAGATCGGACGGCTCCTCAAGGTCCACGGTGTCTACCCCTTTGCGTTTCTTAGTGCTCTTTGAAGAGCGAGTAGTCATCGCACGAGGTTTGGGGGCAGAAGGACTGGTTTTTTCCTTCTTAACAGCGAAGAAGGTGTCGAGATCTTCAAGGTTGAATGTGGATTCTGCAAAATAAATCAGAATAGTTAGGAATAACTAAGAATACTTAAGAATATCAAAACATTTTTAGATATACCAGAAGCCATGGGAGTGATTGTTCCGAGATTAGCACCAAATTTCCTATGTTGTTCGTCAATTTTCAGTAGAGAACGGATTCTTTCTCTGCTATCTTCTCCTTCTGTGATGAGTGACTCAAATTTGGGAGCTACAACAAAATAAAAACACAATAAGTTAAGATTAAACAAACGGAAATTTTGATAAAAAATAAATAATAAATCCCTAATAATCCTACCCTTTTCTACCCACTTGAGAGGAAGAATTTCCCCATGGGGGATAGAACTTCTTTTTACAAAAAAGAACCTATTCCTCCACTCATCTTCATTGAAAGTTATTCCAGAAACTAAGACGGGAGCCCCACTCCGTCTCTGAAGGACGAATCGAGAAGACCCATGGGTCCTGAGTTGGTACATCAAGGAAATTTCAGGGATACCGATATCTAAACCAAAGTGATGGTTTAGTTGGTCAAGGGTATGAAGAAGACGCCAACCCATGGGCATAAGTTGCGGAAAACACAGTTTTGTAGTTAAAAAGAAATTGAGGATGAGGTCGGAAAAAGGGTATTTTAATCCCAAAGTGAACGGATACTCTGGAAAACATGTCCAAGTAGGTGAGACATGATCGGCTTTAAGGCTTTTTGAAAAATGATGAAATATGGTTTCATCAGGAAAAGTTTTAGAAAGACGCAAAAGATCAATTCTGTCATCATTCAAAACATTTCTGTTTTGACGATTAAGACTGAGAATGTTTTGATCAGTGAAATCGTCGGAGTCGAAATCAGAGGAAGATGATCCAGACATTTTTTCAAAAGAAAAAATTAAAATTGAAGAAGAAGATGAAAGAGACTTACAGCAAGATCCCGTGGAAGACGATGGCATCAAGTGGGTGTGAAATGATCATTATATCCTGCATAAACGGCAGGAATATGTGGGAAACCGCCACAATAATAACTGGTCTGTCAAAAAACGGTCACATCACATTTAAAATTCAAAATTTGAATAAAGAGCTAAAATAAACGGTTAATTTCAAATTCTTACCACCCATTGAGGCGGTAATAAGAATTTGGGGGCAATTGTTATACCTCAAAAAAGTTACCTCATAATTGGGAATATTTCGGAATACAGAATATTTCAGAATATTTAGGAATATTTGCGTATATAAATTTATATGATCTGATGACTTAATTACTGTATAATAATAATGTAAATGATGTTATTATTATTTAATGCCACATGTATTGCTAATATTTGAATTTAAGTCAACAGATTGTATAACTAGCAAGCCTATTTTTCTGGAATGATAAGAAGAAACGTGGGAAACATGCCAACGTTCATGAGAAGTGTTCGAGAGCTGATTGGAGGAAGAACCGGTTATTGAGGAACGACTATTTGACCAATATTGTATATTTTTTACTATATATTGAGGCTCATGATCGATTTTAGGATCATCCGGCACACAACCAACTATTCTATCACTATTCGCAATCATATTAACAGAAACATACACTTAGCAATCGATCATTTGCGCTCTTTCTTTGTATTATTTACTTTGTTAGTTTAATATAAACAAGGCAGAGTGACGATTGTCACCTCCCGAGGTTTTTATGCCGGCAATCCTAAGGGATTAAGGGCTTTTCCTCGTATAAATCTCGTGTGTTTGGCTGTTTATCTCATTTTATATTCTGAAATATCCCTAGGGATCCTCAGGGATATTTAGGGATATATTGAACATATATTTGTGATATTCAATATATTTACTTGTTAAACACAATACCCCACAAAACTAATTCGGTTTTGCTAAAAGTTACACCTGTTAATTTTTACCAGAAACAAGAAGCATAGCCCTATGAACTAGAAATAAATTGAATGTGATTCAAGGGTCAATTTGATGTAATTGGTTCGGTTTAGGAAACAATGAGGGAACCAGTAAGTTGTTGCTTAAAACATTTAATCTGAGAAGCCTAATGCGATACCCTAGCGGGCGGAGATGGTAGGATGGGTGTGTTGTGTGTGAGAGGTCACGGGTTCGAACCCGGGGGCCTCTGGTTTTGCTCAAAAACAACATTTTTGGTATTTTGTTCATAACTTCTTCGTTTGAACTCCGATTTAACTCGTTCAAATTGCGTTGGAACCGTAACGGAATCCCGAACACATTTTAATAATAAAATTCATATTTTAGATCGGAAACGAAATCGCGTATAATTACGGTTATTTAAATAAAATCAGATATGATTTTATTTAAACGATTTCAAAGTCACACGTATTTACGTATGCACATTTCTAACACTCTAGCATACCTGTGTTGACACGTATGTGATTTCAAGCACAAAACGACATCTCGAATAACACTAAGTTACTGTTTAAACACAGATTCTTCATAGAGGATCTTTTACGCGAGTTCACGAGTGTTTGATCATTCTGCTACAATCAAAGGTGCGTACACGGCCCCTTTCTTATTTTAAACTGTTTTGGGGGAGAAAACATGTGCAACAAACTCTTTTTAGATACATATCACTTGCATGAGTTAGCTGTTTACATTATGTGACAACATAGCAATTTGAAAGTCCTTACACACCTCGAACCGTTTAGTTTGCCGTAGCGCAAAGCGTGGTAGTTGGAAATAGATCTATTAGGTTTGACAAACCTCACCTGGTAGATGGGATCTACGCAGGTGTTTGACTGACCAAACACATTTTACTATTGTTGTGCTAGACAATAGTGGCAAGGCAAAAACATGCTATAGCATGGCAATTCGTCAGCTTCGGTGTCGACCACTTATGTAAATAGTTTATATGACTAGCTATCATGACTGTGCATGTGTGATTATGTTATCTACAACTTGATATTCAAACTGTTGTTTTGAACATTGTGAATACTTAAAACCTGTGTTATGCACCAACCTTTGTGTTGACTTGATTTACATGTTTTCTCAGGACGCTAAGGCGCGCATTAAAGACTGGCATGGGCTAGGAGATAGAGTCGCATGCATTTTAAACATTTTGGATATTTGAATTTGAACATTTAAGGATTTTGTTTTGTAATTTACATATTACAACTGTTATTGGTTATAAACGCTTCCGCAACTTTTGAAAACTCTGATGTTATGTTTTAAAGACCAAAGTATGTTTTGAAATTCATATAGAGGTCTTCGTTATGTCTAATGATCTGAGATCCTGGTTTGTCACGTTCCCAAACGGTGTGATTCCGTTAGTTGAGAATTGGGGGTGTGACATACAATTTTGAAACTCATCAAAACTAAATAAAGAAACTATTTTAAATAAATCCGTAAAAACGCGCGTTACGTTCCGGAAACGTAACGAAAACGCGAACCGAGCAACAAAAACGAACCCGAACTCACTCGAGGTATAAATACCTTGAATGAGCTCCTTTTATTCATTTCTCACTTCTTCTTCCACACCCAAACCCTAAATCCCGGTTTTGAAGCTTCACACCATTTACGAACTTCAAACACTCATATCTATCTCATCTCCCAACGAAATCGAGCCATTCTTGAACCTACACGAAGCTCTCATCATCCTCTACCCGAAAGTACAACCGATCTAAGCCAAACTCTATTGAAATCCAAGGTATGCGGCTGAGAATGTAGCGATTTTAGGGTTTTGTGAACCCTTTTCTCGAACCTTAACCTAACCGGCTAACCCCCTTCACAATTCAAAACCCATGACCACGAGAACCACCTATAACCTACACCACCTTCGAATTTGCAAGAGAGCGATGGAAGGAAGGTGAGGTGAGAGCAGGCCTGTTGCGGCCGAATGAGAGCCAGCCCGGCCGAAGGGCTTAAGGCCGAAAGGCCTCATTCGCCGCTGCTGCCATTCGACACCTTCATACGCGAGGCTAGCCCTATTCGCCGGCCACACCTCCTTCGCCCAACTTCATTCGCCACCACCCCTACCCATTCGGCCATGCATTCCATTCGCTGGACATTTCCCTTTCGGCCAAGGCAACCCCCCCTGATCCGACTGAGGCTAGCCATTCGACTATATCCAGCCGGTTTAATAGGCTGGGTCGGCCCAGGAGCTGTCGGCCCAATAATTCGGCCCAAGGAGTTTTGGTCAGCCCAGTAGTATACATTCGGCCCAGATGGCCCAGTCATGTACCATCAGGCCCAACAATTTTATGCAATTGATCCAACAGTTCAGCTCGGTTTCAGTGTAGTTGGCCCACATCCCTTACTCTGGCCCATTCGGCTTATAGAACCATTTATTCGGCCCACAGATGCTGAAAAAGGCCCACAGTTCACAAGGCAGGCCCAATGTGGCCCAGGAGCTGATTTGGCCCGGTTATTTGGCCCATATACTTAGCCTATGCACTAAACATTCGGCCCAATTAAATTTCGGCCCACAATGTTCACAAACAAAGCTAGCAGTTTAAACAAATTAATATTAATAAAATTTCATGGAATTATTAACTTAATCGATTAAAAAGGTGACAATGATTAGGGTATAGTTTCATGAAGCTTAAAACATGGTGTTTTGGGATAAGTAACGAGTGATTGCATACATTGAGGCAAATAGAACAATGAACGTGCTAACTCTTTTATAAAGAACTCAGGATTGTGAAATTACGATCTAAAGTCTAAAGTGTGTTTATAAATTATAATGTTTAACAAAAATACCCAACATGTTGAGATCAAAACAAAGTTAAACACAAAATAGATAACAAGGCCGAATGATGACCGAGACTTACGGGTGTTAGCCAATTTTAAGGCTAAAACATACACACAAGTAAATCTTTACAATATCTACTTATAAATGACAAACATTGTGAAATCAACACAGGATCGTGAAAACAATATCAAGAACAACAAAGAGCGCATGCATTCTCGTTTAGGCTAAGTCAACCCCCAACTACTACAAGGTGAGTTCATATGCCCCTTTTACTTTAATCTTAACTGATTTTAAACTCTCGGGGCTAAGAAACATGCTTACTTTTATTTACTTAAAAGTTTTGCTTAATATACTGCAATTACATTGATTTTAGATAATACAAATTGCTTATTATCGCTTATCTTTGTATGCATGCTTGTATGATCATTATATGACAGGGATAATCAGATGAACTAAATAATATATCTTATTAGTTTATCAATGCATTAGAATGACATAGTTGTAAGATCTTATCTTATAACACTTAGTTATTCTTACTTAAACAATCATTGGAACCATCACAGGAAAGCATATGAATGTTATAAAGATACTATATATCTTTGTAAAAACATTCGATACAAGAGTTAAGTAAGTGTATGAGGACAAGTCCTTTAAAAGCTTAGCTTTACAACTCAACACATATTACAAGAGAACATGGAACAAAGAATGATAATCATGATGATGTAACTTCATGATAACAACATCATTCACTCAAATAATTAACATAATGTAATAAGACAAGTTCTTATTTAACTTTGTTAATGACACAGAGAACATATGACATTGACATCAAATAACATGGATGAACGCAATTACAATTAGTTACTATTGACCTGTTGCATTATATCACTACAATCATGTGCCATTTTTACAAGTTGATCATGTAAGTCCCTATAATTCGCTGACCAGTTAGTTTGACGTGACTAAACCGACGATAGCATAGTGGTACCATAGGTTTGACAAACCTCTAGCTTGTAGGGCTAGTATGTTGATCGTATTGATTCATTGGCCGGTAACGTATGACCGGTGACAGGGCGACGACAGTCAGGGTCTGGAAAGCGACACATGGTGATATTAATCTGTAGTGATAAGTAATTAATCCATCGTTTCTTGTTGTCTAGTAGACTGAGTAATTTATATTCTCATGTCACATTACTAGTAACTGTTTCGATGAGGTCTTTGGGTATACAAAGTGGTAGGGGTAAATCGGATGCATTGAAATCTGATTACGTGAGGATTTCAATGGATTCCTTTTAGGCTCTATGCACTATAGTTCAAGAACAAATTACAAGTGGTTAACTAACACTCTTAATATTTAAAGTGAAATAACAGTTAACCCCACAAGTAATGTAATAATATAAGGACCAGATTAAATTAATCTAAATTCCTTAATACATCAAGGGATTATCAATACTTCGGTTTGATAACTAAACCCCTCATATTATATTATTCTACATATGATATAACAGATGAATACATATCATACAGGTTGAACAATTTGGAAATGGATATCTTTAGTTGTATCGCAAGTAGTGTGGAACTTGACTGAGCATGTGGTGGGATGGCGTCTAGGCTTGACCCTTTCATATGCCCTATATATAAGCATGCTTGATCAGGTGATACCCTACTTGTATATATAACTAAGGAGAGGCCATTGGGTGGAAACATGTGAATCAATCATTACAAGTATTCAATATGACTTTGTGACTGTGTGTGATCAATTCATGGTTTTCAATAATTCAAACTTATGAACTCACCAACCTAGTGTTGACTTTGTTTTAAATGCATGTTTTCTCAGGTGATGAACATGTGTAGTTACATATATGCAAGGACTAGCTAGAGGACTTGTAGAAGACCTAGCTACTTTTGGATATTGCATACTTTTGATGACTAAACAATGAATCATCTTTTGTATATCTTGTACATATACAAGATATAGTTACATTGATTCTTTTTGGTAGATTTACTTGATTAAATTATGAACGATACATTGTAATTTAATCTTGTAATTATATATCATGGATGTGTTAGCATTTCTCATTTATTTATCATGTGTTATGTAAACAATCTGATCAACTGATTATCACTCACGATATCGCGCCCCAGGAATCTTCCGCCCGACGGGAAAACCCAATCCGTTCCCACCGGCCCTGGGTGTGACACACGTGATACAATAGTCCAAACGCACAGATAATTCGAGGAATTATCGCAAAACACTTGCAAGTGTCTTGAATAACGAACGTTGGTGAGCAAATCGAACCACAGTACACTTTCACTGCACTTAGGTTCTAGGGAACCTAAATTAGTTGGAACAATGTTCATATGTCGAGAAACAATGATCGTAATCGAGAAATACGCGAAAATCGGCTCGAAACAACAAAATTGGGCCTATTGGGCTCCTTAGGGACCCATCGCGGTACGCTAAGGCCTTCTGGAAGGAGCTTAGCGGTACGGGATGGATGGGCGGGCAGTTTGAATGCCGAATTCCATCGTGGTACGCTGAGACTTACAAAGATCCCCATCGTGGTACGCGATGAGTCCAACACGCAAAAATCTTTTATTTAACCAAGGCTAATCATCACTAACCACCCTATTACCCCACTTCACGAATTCTAGAACGCTAAACTCGGCCATTATCATCATTTTACCTCACTAAACACATCTGGAAGCCATTAACCACCAATGAAGGAGCTTGGAATGAAACCTTGGAGCTTGGAACTCCACTGAAAGCTTGAAGAAAAGAGGTGTGAAGCTTGAACACCACCATCATCTTCTTGTTGCTATTGTCCAGAAGCATTAGAGGCTGAATCTTCCTTATCTTGGTGCATCTTAGAGCCAAAAAAGGTAGATCTTGAGTCTATGTAGCATAAAGCACACATGGAACACACACACAAACCCACATGCAAGGTTCAAAGCTTGCATACACACACTAGATTCACACATGCACGAAATCTTCTTAGTTCGAATCCGGGTTTGATAATGTTTTTATGTTTATTGATGATCGATGATGATATAATGAGTTCTAATGACGATCCCTGAAGATGTCAATATGTGTGTTGTTTGATTTGGTCACGAATGGATGAAAAACCTACATGCATGCATGATCTAAAGTATGTTAGGTGATCTTGGATGTTCATGTACGTTATTTGGTTATAGACTAAACGGTCAAAATGTGATTATTTGCAGCACTTGCCAAAAATAGTAACTTTTACATTGGAAGATAGTGATATGGGCGAAAAGACGATTAGGCATATGCTTAGATTTGTTATTTGAAAGATATTTGTGATGGTTTATAAGATCAAGGATGGTCGATTTAGTTAAAAGATGATTATTTGCTAACATTTCCATTTTTAGTAACTTTTATGATGCAAGACCTTGTTACATGACCAAATGTGGACTTGCACGTGTTGATTTAATGAAATGGTCATAGAACATGATTTATCTCATAAGTTACTTTAAAGAGTAACTTTATTTTACAAAATCGATAAACGGTAATGTGTAGTCGTAACGAATATGATTAAATGGTTATTTAAGACTAGAAAGTTGATATTTAGATGAGATTGGTTAATAAACTTAGCGAAACATGTCTATTTTTACAACTTTCTATATTTAGTAAATTTTAAACACAAAACATGCATAACTGGCTACGTGTGAAAATGTGCTATATGATAACATGCTCATTTAGGATAACTATGCATATTAGAATAACCGGAAAGTGATTTCTTGCATGACTTGCTTAAATTGGGAACTTTCCTAAAATAGGAACTTAGTATAAATAGTAAGTTACCTAACGGATGCGACTTTGGTATCCGCACACTTCACACGACACTGAATCGCACGTTACACGAGCACTTGAACTAAAACCGTCACCAATGGGTCGTTAGGTCAAACACGGTCAACTCGACCCGTATAACAACTTGGAGTTGTTGAACACGAACACGATCCTGTGAGACCCACATGTATGCGAACACAAACTCATAACACCTATGTGGTATAGGTAACTACTAGCCGGCGAACTACTCTATTCTAGTAGGAACATACTCTGCTAAACTCAGGTGACTTTACAGCCCCACTTTTACTCTTTAACTGTTTTACTAAACTTTTGGGGTGAGATTCCAATGCAACTGTTTTAGATATATGACTGGTATGTTGTAAAACTATTTTTTGAGTGTAACTATTATCGCATTAAGTCCTCACGTATCCTTACCGTTAGTTGGGTAACAAACGAGTCGTTATTACGTAGTACTACTGGGTTTGACTAGTCCCACTCGGCACCAATGTTGACTGGAGGTCATAACGAGTGTAATATCGATGTTGATGCCGGGTTCAGCGATGACCCAGGGAGGCAAACGGAAACAGTCGAGTTTCGGTAAGATGAACTGACACACTCATGGACCGTAGAATCTAACAAACAACTTAACATACCCAGTATATGTCTGTTTACTGATTTATGTATGTCTAAACCTGTGAACTCAACAACTTTATAGTTGACATTTTTTCGTATGTATTCTCAGGTAACTAATGGATTCAAGCTAGGATGCGCACGAGGTTGCACTAAGGAGTCTAATGCATTAGACTCTAGTCCTAGGCTTGTGTTATTGTGTTTGGTTTATGTCATTTGAAAACAATTTATGATCATGTAGTGTCTATTAACAATTTATCTTTCCACTGTAATCCTTTAAAATTTCCGCTGCTTTAGTTATTAAACATTTTCGCTGCTTTATTATGAAAACATGTTTATTTACAAAACTGTATGTTTATGTAACTCATACAGAGTCATTCTATATGACCATGAGATGTGATCCTAGCCACGTCACACCCGCGCAGTCTGACACCGCACGTGGCAATTTGGGGGTGTGACAGACAGGTGGATTAAGATTAGCTCCTTCGTTCAGTTCGTGTTGATTACGGGCAGTCTCCCGTGCAGCAAGTGCCTATTCTACTCGCTCGTTGATGAGTGCATTCAGTTCAGCTGGTGTCAGGCTGATGTTCCCACGTCTTCCCGCATTTCTTCGCCTTCCGCGTCTTCCAGCCATGATCTTCATAGCGAGAATAAGCGTTAATGTATGTCTAATATCTAATGTAGTGTGTGCGGTAGGTACTTAAAAGGAAACATGTAGTGTTCTACATGGGCAAAATTTCTATGAGTGGATCATCCTCAGGAGAATCCGTTTCGTTCCCCTTAAACGGTTGGGGATGTTGGTCAGGTGACCCTACGGTCACTAGTAGTGGTGATGCGGTTAGTACTGGAGTTATCGACTCCTCCTCGACATGCGCAATCACATGCGGTAATGGTAGCGATGCCATAACTACAATACGTGAAATCAGTATAGGTATGATCGTGTATTCAAGTATCAAGTGATCATTTATGTTAGTATCTAGATACTAAACACTACGTGTTGTGTGGAGACTAGTGGTTATAGACTAAGTTCACTAAATGCAAACCTAATTTGCAATAATTGGAGTCCCTGATTGCAAGTAGATGCCGGGTGTTTGACTGAAAGGGGAACTTGGACTACGTAGTCTTTGAATTTATGCGGTTGGGATTTAGTGCGAGTAGGCCTTGTTTGAGCTTGATTTTCAGCCTCATTAATCAATTCATCAGATTCAATGCCATTATTAAAATTTATTTCATTGGCCCACTCAATATCATTATCATTTCCTTGGCTTGAATCATTTTTCTTGTGAGGTGGATCTGTGTCACCATTGGACTCGTTGTCTTCACTTTGGGCTGAACCCATTTGAGAACTTCCTACCTCATGACTTTGTTCTTTGATTTAGGCTATCATGGGCTCATCATGACAAAGACAGTCATGGGATTTTATTGGTTATTCACTGTGATCTTCATGACTTACTTGAATGTTTTTAAATGGAAATTTTTCTTCATAAAAAATAGTTTCTCTGCTTATAATTAATTTTCTAGTTTCCAAGTCAAGGATTTTGTAAGCTTTGGTTCCTGGTGGGTATCCAAGAAACACCCCATGGTTTCCCTTTTTCTTCAAACTTATCTCCCTTTGTGTTGGTATTCTTAAAATAAACAAGCCCCCTAAAACCTTTAAATGATCATAATCAGGTTTTTGATTCCAAATTAGCTCGAAAGGCGTTTTGTTTTTAAGAACTTTGGATGGAAGACGATTAATCACACAAGCTGCGGTTAGGATGCATTCTCCCCAAAATATTTTTTTGGAGATTTGCATCAAATATTAGAGCATGAGCGCTGTCAAGAAGATGTCGATGCTTCCTTTCAACAACACCATTTTGTTGAGGGGTGTGTGGACATGTAGTTTCTAATAATATGCCCTTTTTGTTATAAAATTCCAACATGTTGTTAGATGTGAGTTCCCCACCATTTCATATCTTACCTTTTTGATTTGTTTATCAAATTGCACTTCAATCATTTTGCAAAAATTCATGAGACATTTGCTTCCTTCACTTTTGTGTTTAATAAGGTTTATCCATACCGCCCTACTAAATCCATCGACTATTTTAAGAAAATAATTGGCTTTTGTATACGACGATACCTGATAACCTTCCCAAATATCACAATGAATTAATAGAAATGGAGCATTGCTTTTGATAAAACTAGAAGGAAAAGGTGTACTATCAAACTTTGCCTTAGTACAAGAATCACAAAAAGTACCATGATCAATAACACTATTAAGATTAAAATCAACTTTGGTAAGTTTTCCCTTTGAAGCATGCCCAAATCTTTTATGCCATGTCTCAACAGTAGTGCCATGGCTTTTCATTCTTGAATTATATTCATCCGGTATAGTCCCCTTTCGCATCTACCCGCTCCAATCAAGTTCCTCGTCTGTAATTCCTGCATGACACAAAAATCAGGAAAAAAATGATATGGAACATTGAAGATCACGACTAAGAAACTAACGAAAAGAAGACTGCATTTAAAATCTGGAACATAAAGAACACCATTGATTTTTGCGCCTCCTAAAAGGGTGCATTCCCCCTTTCCCTTTACTGGAATCGATTCCCCATTGGTAATAACAACAGGTGTTTCAAGGGGAGTTGTTTTCTTGTTAATATATTTTGAGCAGATTAAAACAAATTAATTTCTTTGAATTACAAGATTATTTTATAAAAATAAAATAAAAAAATATTGTAATGGTCAAAAGTGTCGCACCTCGAGAAATCTCGTCCCTTCCGGGGCGCGAGCGACAGATTGTCAGGATCGCAGTCTCCGGTCACACAGTTGTGAGACCTACATGTCTGATTGCATACGTACATCCAATTACTTGGATGGAACAATTTTGAAAATTCAGAGTTGCGGAAGTTTAATAATATCAAAACAGATATAGTTCATAAGTTGAAAAAGCGTTAAATAAATAGTTTTCAAAATAACATAAATTTAAAGTTTGCGGAAGCGATTAAAGATGTTTAACAACACATGACATAATAAAATGATAATGTAAAATGTTCTTAATATCCTAAGACACTTAAGCAGATGCATGCAACTCCAGCCTAGCATCCTAATCCTTGTGCGCGTGCCTTAGTTACCTAAGAAAACATGCGAGAAAAAGCTCAACACAATGGTTGGTGAGAGCACAGGTTTTTCATAAGCAGTAAACATCCAATGATTAAAGTAAGAGTTGTGATTTACATATCATTACAATGCAGTATCGATTGATAGCTAGTCAATACAGTTATATTATATGTGGATTCGTACCGAAGCAGACAGTGGTGCCTCCCGCCATGTCCATAACAAGACAATGGCAAAGTGTTGGTCAATATTACACCCATTCCAACCTCCAGTCGGGTTGGCCTCCCAGGCGCAATAGGTGGGGATTGCCGGGCCCAAATAGTACTATTCAATATTACCACGCTAGGCACTACGCGCTACTAACGGTCCGTGGAGTATCGCGAGGACTTTTAGTTGTGATGTGGTCCACACATGTACATATAGTGATAAAGCATGTCCATATGTAAATAAAATGAGTTGTTGTTCAAAAACAACTGTAATGCAATATTTTCTCCCCCAAAGGTAGGAAAAGTAAAAAGGGGCCGTGAACTCACCTGGTAAAACAGTTCCGGTTATGTGTGTTCGCTACCTGCGAGTGCTAGCAATCCTGCTAGTAACCACCTATAACCATATAGGTGTGAGTATGTGTTTTGTGGTGTGTTGTATCCCATACAACTCCAAGTGTCGGTGTGCTCAACCAAGTGTGTGCGTGTTGACTTGCGTTGACTCGACGAATTGTTGGTGACACGTTTGTTTTGTTAAGTCCATTTAATGTGTCTTACTGCAAGTAAGACACCAACATGCATCCTATGACTCTAATCATGATGTTTTCACATAGGTCATGTTTCGAAAATCATAACGTTTCCGTTTCGGAAAAAGTTTCCACATTTGGAAAGTTTCTATTTTTGGAAAGTATAGTTATGAAATTTCATTTCATAAAACTAATAATTCTAGTATGTCTGTAAAAACACGTTTAAATACTTAAAACATATCGTTTACACATAAACCACCGTTTATGGCATTTTGCCCAAATAAAGTTTCCTTATTTGTAAAGTATCCGTTTAAAAACTCGTTTTCACAAATCCAAGTTTCCAATATGATTAGAAATCATTTTTAAAAATATTTCAATAATCCAAGTTCACCAAAACATCTAAAAACATCAAAAACCGTCTTTCGATTTACAAAAGTTTCCACATATAGCAAGTTTATCGAAAAATTGTATTTTCACAAAATCAAATACCCAAATGTGTTTCTAACATGTCTAGATCATCACAAATATACAACATGCAACATAAAAGTTTCCTTTTATGGAAAGTTCTACAAAATCATCAAAATAACTTATCAAAACTCAATCCTATCAATCCTACATTCTAAAATCAGTAGATCTATATCAAAATCACACAAAATCACCAACAAATTCGTGCTCAATAGCCACATGGAGTTGCATGTGGGTGGTTGTTCATGCATGTGGGTTTTTACCCTTTGCATGTTCGATCTAACACTAGATAAGCATATAAAACTACCTTAGATGCTCTAAAACACTGAGATGAAGCTGGATCAAGGACATGGCAACTCTAAAACTCTTCTGGACAACAATGGTTTGTAGAAACAAGGTGATGGTGTTCAAGCTCCACAAGCTTCCTCCAATCTTCTTAGTGGTTCTTCCAAGCTTCCAAGCTTCAATGGTGTGCTCTAATGGCTTCCAAGAGACCAAATGGGCTGTAACAGAGGTTAGGGAAGAGAAATGGCCGGTTGTTTGCGTGTAGGTTCGAGTGAAATGAGTGTTAGTAGGCTAGGCATCATTTTTTGTGGCTTTTAAGAAATATTTCTGTGATTCTGCTGTCAGGCGCATCGCCTGACGTGGTGTGTTGGCACCAGGCGTACCGTGCGAATGACCCTCATCCGGCTCCTTCTTTTCCTTCTCGCGCGCACCGTCGAGGTCCACTTGTGGGGCTCGGGCGTACCGCCTGGAACTCCAAACAAGCCTAATAGGCCCATTTCCATAGCTTGCGTTCGTTTTCGCTCGTTTTTCGATTATTTCCTACTTATAACTCATCGTCTATCATCGTTTGAACTTTTATTATTGTTCAATGGATTGTTCACCAACGTTCGTAAGACTCGTGTGTGTTTCGATAATTTCACGAATTATCGGTGATCGTTTGTGTTCGTGTTTTATGAAATGTTTGCACGCTTGATTAATCCTAATCAACGTGTAATGCACAATTTAATAATTCCCCGAATTATTGTTTTGCGTTAGTGTTTGTGTTTGCCACACTTGGTTTCCAAAACCAATGTGCAATGTACGATTCGATAGTTCCTCGAACTATCGTTTCGCAGTTGTTTGTGTTTGACTCAGATAATTAAACATAATTAAATGAAATGCAACAAGTATGAATGTGAAATGTAAAGGATGTAAGAGTTGCAATTTACCTGAAATTGCCGGGTGTTACAAAAAGCTGGTCTGGGTGTCACAAAAAGCCGGTCCAGGCAAGCCACAGCCGATTTCAAACCCTGAATTCTTCACTCACATATGATGTGGTTTACCGCTAGGCTGTGTTGTGGTTTGTTGATTGATTTGCTTTTGCATTAAATCCTATACAGTGTGTCAAAACAAATCCCAATTTTTTCAAGACCCTAGAATTGTTTTCGATTCAATTTGTGCTATTCGATAATTGTGAGTGATTAGAACTAGAGGGCTTTTGTTCCCCTCTTAAAAACGATTCAAATGATATGAGCATTAGCTGATAACACTTTCAATTGGTTGATATTCGGGCTCAACAGTGGTCGTGACAAGCTTGAGACTCGATCCTTAAAATTAGGAGGTCTTAGAAGGTGATTCTTGATTTGTATGAACAAGAGAGGGATCATGAGTGTGTTAGGAAGTTTAATTTGATTCATTGTTAATTGATTTAGTCATTTAGTATGGATTTCTATCGGATTGTTAATGTCTAGATGTATACGCATTAATATCCATCTATTTTTGGAATTTCGAATATGGGCAAGATCGCGAGTGAACTTAGATTATGCAATCATTTTCGTTTTCATTTTAACACGCGTTTGACGTTGATTTTGTGAAGAACCAACTTGAGCAGGGGTTGGAACCGTGGTCGGGATAGATTTATTGTTTCAATAATTTTATTATTGTTGTTGTTATTATTATTATTATTATTATTATTATTGTTGTTGTTGTTGTTGTTGTTGTTATTAGTATTGTGTGTATATATATACCTATACTTATACATATTAAATCTTATAATACGATTATTGAATGTTTTATCTTATCAGTTTATAAATCTTAAAATGTTTGTTGTATTTTATGTACATATATGTAAGCATGTACATTTATGCATTTAATATAATTATTCAAAATAAGCCAAGATCTTTGGTTTACTTAATAAAATTTATTAAGACTGAATGTCACCAGTTTTAACTATTTCTTAGTTTTCATTTTCACTTGTTTTGTTTTATTTAACTTTGATCATCGGTTTAATCATATTAAGGTTGTTATTATTTTATTAGTGTTATAAGATAGTGTCTAAACTCATATACTATTATTTGTAATATCCAAGGATATACAAGAATGTATTCGCATTTAGAGTTTATATACAATTCGTTTTCATGCTAAGAGGATTTCGCATTAAAGATAACCTACTTAACTCAAGGTAAGCATAATGATCTATTCCTTTGAATTCACCTAGTGTATGTGTACACGCCAGATATATATATGAATAACACTTGATTTTCACTAGTATTCTTGACTAATCCTATCCTTGGTCAAGCTTTCATTACTACTAATAATGTAATATTGGCGCTTATATATAGGGTATACCGCAACCAACCCACCACATCAATAAGACTTTAATAGCATTCCAATCACCTACCAAGACTATCTTAACCTTAACTACATTCAAATAGATATTTGAATACTTGACTAACTTCTAGAATCATATGAGTACAGAGATTCCAATAATTGCATTTTTGCTATAGAATCTCATAGTTGTATGAGTTGATAAATGATCGATTTTGAATCTACGAATGATATATAATACACTTGTGTGTAATATTATATGGTTATGATAACTAATTACCAATAACCTTATTATAATATCATCGAATCTTTGAGCCATTGTCTAAACATGCATGTGTAGAACAATTAACTCATCATTGTTGTACTAGCAATCCTTTTTCAAGATTCCCATTCGGTTACACACATAGCAATGTAGTATTTTGGATTTTTCAGATGATCTTCCTCGTCCTTTCCCTTGAGATTCCCGAGCTGGTTGTTAAAACTAAGGTCGATTGCCATTGTGAACCATTTGCAGCGCTTCTTCATCTGGCTTGTCTTCCACCTTTTCACTGGATCTACTGTTGATAGTTGATACATTGTTCCTGTGATTGAAGAGACCCCATGAGTTGTACAGTGATCAGTTTGGATAGATCCATAGATACTTCAATCGAAAGAACAATGTAATCAAACTTGGGAGTTAAGCTGCGTAGGATTTTCTTCACAATGCTTTAATCAGTGACTTTTTCACCAAAGGCTCTCTTTTGACTAACAATAGGCATAACCCTTGAGAAGTAATCGCGTATTGCTTCTTCTTCTTTAATCAGTAAGTACTCAAAGTCATGACGTATTCCTTGAAGTTTGATCGCTTGAACTTGTGATTCGCCTTGAAATTCTAGACGAAGAATTTCCCATGTTTCTTTTCCTGAAGATGCCGCTGCTATACGAGAGAATAATTGATCATGAACGCCCTGTTGAATGATATCCATAACGAGCACATCCTTCTTTCGAGTAACTCTCTGACAAGCCGTGTCAGTCAATGACGAAGCTTACATAGGGCCGGGGGGAGGGGCACCGCCCCCCCTATTTTTTCGTCCGTAGTGTTAATTTTTTGGCTGAAAGATTAATTTTTAGTTAAAAATAGAGGTTTCGCCCCCCCTAGCGTAAAAAAATCAACATGTATTCTGGCTCCGGTAATTTTTCGCCCCCCCTATCTAAGCCTTCAAGCTTCGTCACTGGTGTCAGTATCACCTTCATTGATTTACGTATCCACCAATTCCCATAGATCTCAAGATTTAAGAATAGTCTTCATGCGAATACTCCAGTATTCATAGCCTTCTCCTTTGAAGAATGGAATTGTTGCTGGGGCAGTAGGTATATTGCTAGTTTGATCGGCCATGGGTTTTTGAGAGTTGATTCAAACAAATAATTGAGCACACGCCTGTGCTCTAATACCACAATGTTGGGTAAAGAATATAAGATAACAAAGAACAGTACTCAATACTTGCTTGTTTATTGATAAACTCGAATGAATTACGAACTACTACCCATCAATACTTAAATAGTAAAAATTAACAATAACGTAAATATATAAAAGACTTATACTAAAATAGAGAAAGACTCGACAACTTAGCCGTTAGGCTTTATTCAAACTAAAACTTGGCTAACAGAAGCAATAAACTCAGATATTCATGAAGAATTAGTTCAGCCATACAAGCCACATATATACTTGTGAATTATCTTCAATATTTTTTTAGTGGCAAAATTAGGTTTTCTTCTGATGACATTTCTACATCCACCAAGTTGTTCAAAACTATTGGTGTTGAGGCATCATTTGTGAATATGATGAACGTACGATGCTTTTTAGCTAATTGTCTCACACTTTCTACTTATCAGTGTGGTTTCAACGTTGCCTTAAGTAGCAGTATTAATTGGACAGTTGAATAATAAACAAATCAAACGTCATACAATTAATCTCATAAACCACTAGTAAATTTTAGTTAGCATTTTACAGCACCTCATTAATTATTTGGAGTTATCACAACATCATATACTTATGTTATTGAACCCCATATCTATGTATAAAAATCACCATACACAAACGTCATAACAATTGTTAGCCCTTAACTTACTGTTATTGAAAACAATATTGTACAACAATATAAAATATATGTAGCAATGTACAACATGATAGACCAACGTTATAGAACACCATAGCCTATAATACCATAAATTTATATAGTAATGTATAACAATATAAATCAAAATATGTAGAACGTCAAGTATTGATAACGCCATATAATATTAACATCATCACACTCATCCTTTTTATATGCAAACACACAATAAACAAATGCAATTTAATTAGTATTCAATTACTTGCTAAAAACGGCATTTACTTCAAGCAGACACACTCAGCTAAATCAAAAGTCACTATTAATACTATACAAGGCAAATACAGTTAATTTTAATAAATGTCATGATGAAGCTTCCTGGATAATCTTAAATACAACATTATTACAAGTCGAACATCTACGGATGCACAAATTAAATGACACAAAGGCAATTATGGGATTTGGATACAAATAAATTAAAACTTACTTTGGTATTGATTAATCTTGAGTCGATCTCAAACGCCAATATTGTTGCTATGCATAATCCTTTAACTAGGTTAAAATCGTGACATTATATAAAAAGTAAATCTTTTCTACTTTTATTATCTACGTTTGAAATTTGACGTTATCGTGCATTTGCTTTATTACCCTTGTTTTTGCCTAATGCGCCTTCCCAAGTTCTAACTAATTACAAAAATGTTATCGTGTTGATCTAGACCCTAGGTGAAATAAATATAATAATGACTATTTTTTTTTTTACTTTTTAAGGTTAATTTTAAAAAAAAAAAATTATAATCTCACTTACATGTATACATATACATAGGTTGACTTCATATATGCACGTCCATGGTTTTTGCCCTTTTTATATAATAACTTGTACAAAACCAAAATGAATAAGACAATTTACAACTAATGTACATTATGGTTGTTAAAAGCATTCATATTAATTAAACAACCTAATAACCAAGGGCTTCTAGCCTAATGGTTACCCCCTTGACTTCCCTATGGGAGGTCTTGGGTTTGAATCCGGGCTGAGGCATATTTGCTGAAGCAAGGTCAGGGGGTTTACCCAGTTGTGGGGTTCCTCCTGGGGTGGGCTCGGGCATACGCCCCAGAGCGTCAAATCCGAGGGGACGGTTGAAATCCCGTCTTGGGTGTCGTTGTACCAAGCCGTTCAAAAAAAAATTAAACAACCTAATCGTTGACTTATTTTATTCCTCAGATCTCTTACACGTTTGACCATATCACTGAGATTAAAAAAAAATAATAATAATAAAAAAAATAAATAAATAAAAAACAGTATGTGTATATCGTGAAGCTTAAGTTAATTATAAAATTCAGAAGAATGTTTTAATTTGTTGTCATTTAATATAAAAACATACCTAATAAATAATTAATCATAATATTTCATTCTCTGCAATTTCTTTAATGTGACTACTACATATCGTGAAGTTCAGTCAACTCATCATACATCTAATATATTTAACGATTGTCTGGCTTAATATCATAAAAAAAATAAGAATATAGCTTGTGTTTCTTTAGGTCTAATGTTCTAATCCTGACTATACGAGGTTTTGCTACAATGATAAGTATTCTCCTAAATTCATAAAATATAGGTGGTATAGCTGATTTATGATTCCTTCCGGACGTACTTGCCAATCGATTAATTCCGTTTAAAAAAAATAATATAATTAACTTTAACTAATATATACTAAAATTTGAAATTAAATTTCACACTTTTACTTAGGAGTTAATCTATTTAGTTTTCTAAGGGTTCATCGAACAAATTTTACAATAAACAGCTAGCCCCTGTATATGATTATAGATTGTGGTTAGGCTAAAAAGGAGTAAAACTCTAAAAAGTATAGAAAGGAATTTCAATCATTGATTTTGGATTTGAAGGGCTGTAAATGTGGCACATCAAAAGAAGATATTCAAATGAAATTTAAATGGTTGGAAGGGTATAATATGTATTGCAACTATTGTTGACTTTTCATAACTTCTCTTCTTTTTTCAAAAGCTCATAACTTTTTCATACGTAATTATTTTATAAAAAAAATTACACCATAATATCAAGAATTTTTTTATCTTTCCAATAAGTATAATATTGATACATTAAAAAACAATTAATTGGGTGTCGTATTCAACTGTTTGTTTTTATGACGTTTTTTAACATATTTATATTTTAAGAAACTTGTTCTTTATGGTGTTTTTTCGTAGGTTAATGAAACTTAGCGTTTTATGGTGTGTTTTTGAATGTTCATAAAATTAAGCGTTTTATGATATTTTTCACTAAATAAAACAAAAGGGATAGCAAATGTCTTATGGTGGTTTTTCATGTCTCTTCTAATGTTCATGATTTTTCTCAGATAATAATATTTTATGGTGTTTTTATCTTGGAAATACATATGGTGTTTTCATTTAGCAATTATATATGTTGAATACATACATTCATGTTATTTTGTAAATTAACGTGGTGTTTTGTGAAATTTGGTGTTTTATCGTAAGTACATGAAAAATAAACATTTTATGGTTTTTTTGATGTTCATAAAATTACATGTTTTATAGTGTTTTTTAATGAATAAACAAAAAGGTAAACAATGTTTTATGATGTTTTTCTATATGTTTTTCCTTATATTCACAATTTTCTTCAAATAACAATTTTTATGGTATTTTATCTTGAAAATACATGTTGTGTTTTTACTCAGCAAATACACATAAAAAAAACACCATAAAATGCTCCTATTTAATTATGTAGTTTAAAAACACCAAGTGCAAAATTAAGCATTTATTATTTTGTTTAGTGCTAAAAAACACCATAAAACATTTAGTTTCATAAATTCCGCAAAAACACCATAGAGCAAAAATACTATAAAATCAAGCATAAATGTGCTTTATAGTGATTTTCAATATATTTTATTCGATAATACTATAAAACTAAGTTTAAAAAACATCATGTTTAAACTTAAGTGTTTATGGTGTTTTTTGGATTAAAAAAATCATAAAATGCCCTGTGGTGTTTTATGTTCTGCTAGTAGTGTTCAAAAACACCGTAAAAACGCAAGTTTCATGAACACCTAGTTTTGGTAACTTTTTAATATAGCAATATTATACTCGTTAAAAAGGTAAAAAAAACGTTTGATTTTATGGTGTAATTTTTTTAAAAAAATGTTAACATGTAAAATAGTTACGAACATTTAAAAAAAATGGTTAAAGTTGCATGTGACTTGCATGCGCACCCTTCTTTTTTATTTTGACATATATACAATGTAACATAACGTACACATGTCTCTTTCTTGTAGCTTCTTACACTTTTTATGGTTTTCATCCTTCGTAGAATATCCTTACCCTATATATATATATATTAGGGTTAGGCTAAAAAGAAAAAAAAATTAAAAAGTGTAGGAATAGATTTGAACCATTGATTTTTTAGATAAATGGCTGTAAGTACGCCACGTCATTAGAGAGAATTAAGGAGAAATTAAAATGGTTTGAGGGCTATAAGGGGTATTGTAGTTATTGTTGAATTTTTAACAATTTCCCCTTATTTTTTTAAACGTTTAGAACTTTTTTGTGCGTTATTATTTTTTTAAAAAAATTACACCATAAAATCTAGCATTTTTTTTATCCCTGGGGTCTTGAATGTATTCTTCTTCTTGGATTGTAGTAACATTCAGCAGCAGAGTGGTTTGTGTCTCCACACATCAGACATATTGGTTGAACATTTGTTGATTTTTAAAGCTTCCCTCCTTTGAGAAAAGCTGAACCATTCTTCACAGAACCAGATTGTTCTAACTTGGGGGTACCAGAAGGACTTTTGTTTGGATGATTCTTCTGAGCTTTAGAGGTGCTTGCACTTCTATTCTTTGATCTAGCTCTATGAGACTTGTCAGAGGGACAAGTAACATACTCATTTGAAGAGATACTCCCCGTTTGTACATATTCAGCTTTGACAAAAACTGATGAAGTTTTCCTATTTTTCTTATTTCTTTTCTTAATTTTCAGAGCTGATTTTTCTTTTTCCAAAACAATAGGAGTATCATCCTCAGATGAACATGTTGAGAAAGTAGGGCTTAGATCAGAGAGGTCATTATTTTGAGCAACTTTGTGTATGTCCAACACTTCATTATACACAAGATTGGTTTCTGGTTTACATCGAACCTCCACCATTGGAGTATAGGCAGATGGAGGTTCCATTTTGTTATATCCCAACCCAGCCCCTCTTTTCTTTACCAGCTCAGATGTTTCACTTGTTTTAAAAAGTTTTTCATATTTTTCACCTTGACTCAAAAATTTGTCCCTGTAAGACTCAGCCAATACAAGTTCTGTTCTGGCAGTTGTTAACCTTTCCAAAAGATTGTTTATTTGACACTGTTTGTTAGTGTCTTCATGCTTTAAACTGGAAATAGTCTTTTCCAGTTCCTCAATCTTTTCTTTATAATTTCTTTCAGCTTCAAAGAAACTAGCCTTAACAACTTGTAATGACTCGAGCTCATTACATACTTGAGCATTAAACCGTTTATAAGCATTTAACTTTTCTAAACATTCAGGAGTACACATATCTTCTGTTATCTTAAATGTAGAGTTTGAATCATTTGCCATCAGGGCATTCTTGGATATGGATGCATCCTCATCTTGAAAGCTCAAATGTGAAAAGTCGTATTGTTCTGCAACATTTGCACTATTGGAGGAACTAGAGGTTCTTTGGTTTGGTTGTCCAGATGTTGATGGCTGAGATCTTGGGGATTTACACTCTCTAGCAAAGTGCCCCAGATGTTGACAGTTAAAGTATTTGAGTTTGGACTTGTCTAGACCAAATCCGGTTTTCATGTTGCGCTCCTTAAACTGTCTACCAGTTCTTTGATAGAAACTTCTTTGCCCTGTAGGAAATCATGGCCAACTGGTAATTGATGTCCATCTCTTCAAGATCATCAACAGGAATTCTATCTAAGTCTTCTTGGCATAGATGAAAATAGTTGGTTTCTTCAGCCATAAAAGCTCCTTAGCTTGATGTAAGCAGTGGAGTTGGGTCCGTGAATGGGTTTGAGTGTGAGGTTGATAGAGTCGGAGTTTCAGGAAAAGTGACAATGGGTGTGGAAGTTGAGTGATAGATGGGTTGATAATTTTGGTATGGTGGATTATGGATGGGTGCATATAGGGCTGCTGAACCTGAGGGTACAGAGGTAGGTCTATGTTCTTGTACATCAATTTCCATTTGGTATGCACTAAGTATACCAAATAGTTTTCCAAGCTTCAAAGCTCTTAGATTCTCTGTTCTATGAATGGCAACAGAGTAAATGTTCCATGCTTGTGGAAGTGATCTAAGAAACTTTCTTATAACATCTTGGTTCTCCATCTTTACTCCTGCAGCCACCAACTCATCGACTAATTGGACATACCTCAGATATTGAGAAGACATCTTCTCGTTGTTTTCTTGGCAGAAGTTCTCAAACTTATGTTTCATCTTGTCCTTCTTGTTTTCTTTGACATCTTCTGACCCCTCGTACATCTGCTGCAAAGAGTTCCACAGCTCCTTTGCAGACATGCATTTCTTGAATGCGTGGATGATTGAGTTTGAGATCGTCATCTGGATCAGCCATAGTGCCTTTGAATCCACCTCCATCTTCTTGTAATCTTCATCTGAGTATAGAGATGGATATTTAGGCATGGATGCACCACCAGCACCTACAGCAGCAATGGATGGGATGAACTGTCCCTCAAGAACTGACTTCCATAGTTTGAAGTCTTTATTCTTGATGAAACCCTCCATCCTGACCTTCCATGTATCGTAATCATCTGGAGTGAACATGGGAGGCTTGTTGAGAGTACCATTCTCAGTGTCATGCTTGCTAATAGTTGACATTTTGACTAAATGATATGTAACATCAGTGCCGGAAATGTCACCGGAACAGTGATCAGCACAGTAACATGAACAGTAATTCAAGTACATAATTCAGTTGATGTTCATATATCAGTATCACTTCATATTATCATAGAACAGACTCAAACTTGTTTCAGAAACGAAACTCAGAATCATGGTTCGTCAGTCAGATAACTATCTGGCGATACAGAACCATCATGTGATTATTTGTTAGGATTTTATTATGTATGAACGTGTGAGAGGCTTTACAGAACAAAGCAAAACGGATGTCGTTATGTGAATGTTGAATCGACGGATTATTCGTATAGGTGACGATCTGTACGAATAACTCTGGAAGTTTAACGTTCTGAATGATATTCGATAATTAGAAAACAATATTGAAAAGTATAGTTATCGTCGTGTTCGTACGGGTGACAATTCGAACGAATACGCGCGATGACCGTATGATTCAATTTTAAACTGTAAATTTAATATTTCATAAAATTTAAAATAAACGAAAGATAGTTAGACAATTTAGTAGGAATTACCACCTAAAATAAATTTCTAAAACTTTACTTTAATATCGCGCCCCGGGAACCTTCTGCCTGACGGGGACTCCGATCCAACCCCGCCGGCTCAGGGTGTGACAGAATTGGTATCAGAGCTCAAGGTTATAGAGAATAATAGGTCATTTACTTAAACGGTTTGGCCTAGACTATAACTTAGGGACCCTTCATGTAGAGAACATAGGAATTATGAATTTACTTGCATTGTGTTTTCTGCATTCGATCATTGCAGTAATCAATATTCTATTGGTTGTGATCAGAATGTTACCAAGAAGACAACCATCACCGCCCCTCCCTACGCAGGAGACAGACCCTGCAGTTAATGCACTTGCAACCCTGATCACTGAACAGTTGGTGGCGGTTCCCCTGGAATCATCACCCGGATCAGGAACAGTGAGGAGTTTGCTAAGAACTTCCCACTACTTTCTGCAGATAAGAAGGAACCTGAAGAAGGAGAACCCAACAAGCAACCTAAGCATCATTCTGCAAAAAGGCGAAAAAGAACTGTGAAATACACTGAGGCTGTACCTATCAGTCAAATCCTGCCAGATTTGACTACGGGAGTCAGTACTCATTATGAGGGAAAAGCCCCTCTCTATTCGGCTTGTCACTACCATCATCGAGCTGAACTTTCATGTGTACGATGCACCCGCTGTGGAAAGACGGGATGCTGGATGCAGCATTGTAGGTCATCAGTAACCTCCATTCCCTGTCAATATGTTGGTACATTTCCTAAATGTGCCAGATGTGGTTTTCACCATGGTGAGAAGAAACCTTGTAGACACTGTCTAAATTGTGGAAGATACGGACACCGGATCCAACAGTGTCGATTTATTTCCACTAGGAAAAGGAACAAAAAGCGAGCACCGCTACTTCCTCTCAACATAACAACAACTGCTACACGTGCGGAATGCACGGGCATTTCGCAAGGGACTACCCTAGGAAAATGCCCTCAGCAGACCCAGCAGTCATCGAGGAACTACTCGCTTTACCAACTCCTGGGGAACACTCGGAGTCCGATGACCCCATAGGTATGTAAATTTCAGCTTGATACATTAAATTATTTATTGGTGTATTAATTAGAACTGCATAGTCTGTTGTAATTTTTGAAACAATAAATTTAAGGTAGCCATAAGCAAAGTCAGTGCCAAAAAGATAATCGGAATGATAACTGAAGGAATCTTTAGGTTAAGTAAGCGTTAAATGATTAAATAGAGATATGGAAATTCTTAATTACAGTTTAAATGTTGTATTTAAGAAGAGGACTTTATTTGAATAGAACACTAAAAGCTGTAGGAATTCAAACTGTCAAAGTTAGTGTGTAAACTTTCACTTTCTATCTAGACCTCTTAGAATTTTGAGTTACTTAAGTTGAGAACTCCGGTTTAAGGATGTTAGGAAAGGATGAATGTTAGAACTGTGCTGGGTTCTTATCTAAACTAGTTGAGTAGATCAAGGGAAAATCAGTTGTGAGTGCAAGATTAAAGATACGCCAGAGATAATATTCCGAATGAAATATGGGCATTCCAAGTTACGGTGATGCCTTTCGGATAAAATAATGCACCCATGGTTTTCATGGACCTCATGAACCGAGCGTACAAACTGTATCTGGATTAGTTTGTCATTGTCATTAGGGATGACATACTGAATTATTCTAGTAGCAAGACATAACGCGAACGACATCTTAGGGATATTTTAGAACTGCTAAAGGAAGAGAAACTCTATGCTAAATTCTTCAAGAGCGAATTTAGGATAAGAATAGTCACAGTTAGAAACAACAGTTACAATGGGATTCCGTAAGTCACATGACTTCCGGGTAGAAGTAAGGTAAATATACATCACCTCGCGGATGTGTATAGGATTACTTAATAGGTAAATCATTACCTTTATCTTAATAGAACTACCATATTTTAGGTAGACCTCCCCGACATATAAAATGCACTTTCAGAGCTGAGAATAGATTAAACAGATGGTGAAGCATGTATACAGTTATATCAAATAACCTAAGGATTCACCATATGTGACTTAAGGGTCTCGGTATGACGATCAAGACCTAGAGTCGTGAGAGTCACCTATGAAAAACTTTAAGTAGTATGTCAGGTTGTAGAGCAGAAAGATAGCTTGAAACGAAATCGAAGGGAATACCTACTACCAAAATAGGGGGTGGATCTTTCCGTGGTAGATAAATCAAGAAGACTTATTATTGAGAGAGCACACGAATCAGATAATCAGTAAGTCCAGATGCCGATAAAATGTACCGAGATTACGGAGATTTTATTGGTGGACGGGAATGAAGAAAGACATAACCGAGTACGTCGGCCGATGTCTTATGTGTGCAAGAGTAAAGGCGGAACACCAGAAATCGTCAAGGTTACTGGAACAGCCTGAAATTCCTCTATGGAAGTGGGAAACAAACAGCTATGGATTTCGATACCAAGCTACCCCGCACTTCCAGTGGTCATGATACCCTATGGGTTATAAATGATCGATTGACAAAATCTACCCATTTCTTGCTAAGACGGGAGACTTCATGATAGATAAACTGACACATTATACAGCAACGAGATAGTGATACGACACAGTGTATCATTGTCTCTCATTTTGGATAGAGACAGCAAATCCACGTTAAGGTTCTAACAAACATTGCAGAAACCTCTAGGGATGAACTTAAATATGAGTATAGCTCACCATCCACCAAAGGACGGTCGAAGCTAAAGTACGACACAGACCCTGGAGGATATGTTGAGAACCTGTGTGTTGAATTTCAGTGGAAATTGGGACTCTCAATTTCCACTGACCAAATTCTCCTATAACAACAGTCATAATAGTAGCATTGGATGCACACCATTCGAGGCTCAGTAAGGCCGGAAATGTCGGCCACCGAGCGGTTGGATTGAAATAGGGGATAATAGAATAACTAGATCAGGGCTTATTCAAGAGACTACCGACAAGATTTCTCAGATACAACCAAGGCTACAAGCAACAAGGAGCAAACAGAAGAGTTAAAACGATAAATGGCATGAACCGTTGGAATTTCAGGTGGGAAAAACCGTGTTGAGTTAAAGGTATACCCCAGGAAGGGTGTAGTCTATTTTGGAAAGAGAGGTAAATTAGCACCACGATATGTAGGACCGTTCGAGATCATCGAACGTATGGGTCCTGTGACGTATAGACTAAGATTACCGGATGAACTTAGTAGTGTGCAAGACGTGTTTCACGCCCCGAACTTGAAGGAATGCTTAATTGACGAATTGCTCGTCATACTAGTTGAAGAAATTTAATTGGGCGAACGTTTACATTAAATCTAAGAATCCTCGGAGATTATGGCTCACAAGGTTAAACAACTAAGGTGAAGCCGTACTCAGATTTCTAAGTCTCGTTGGAATTCAAAGCGCAAACCCAAGTTTACTTGGGAATGCGAAGATCACATGAAGTTAAAGTATCCCCAACTGTTTACAAAGGAAGCCGTACCGGATTATAATTCTTAAATTTAGGGACGAAATTTCTTTAACAATGGGAGACTGTAACATCAGTGCCGGAAACGTCACCGGAACAATGATCAGCACAGTAACATGAACAGTTTTTCAAGTACATAATTCAGTTGATGTTCATATATCAGTATCACTTCATATTATCATAGAACAGACTCAAACTTGTTTCAGAAACGAAACTCAGAATCATGGTTCGTCAGTCAGATAACTATCTGGCGATACAGAACCATCATGTGATTATTTGTTAGGATTTTATTATGTATGAACATATGAGAGGCTTTAAAGAACAAAGCAAAAAGGATGTCGTTACGTGAATGTTGAAAAGACGGATTATTCGTATAGGTGACGATCTGTATGAATAACTCTGGAATTTTAACGTTCTGAATGATATTCGATAATTAGAAAACAATATTGAAAAGTATAGTTATCGTCGTGTTCGTACGGGTGACGATTCGAACGAATACGCGCGATGACCGTATGATTCAATTTTAAACTGTAAATTTAATATTCCATAAAATTTAAAATAAACGAAAGATATTTAGATAATTTAGTAGGAATTACCACCTAAAATAAATTTCTAAAACTTTACTTTAATATCGCGCCCCGGGAACCTTCCGGCCGACGGGGACTCCGATCCAACCCCGCAGGCTCGGGGTGTCACATAAATTATTTTAAAACCGAACGGTTTCGTTACGAAAACAACGAGAAGCCGACGCCTTTACGCGAAACCGAGCGAAACCGAACGAGACCGAACACCCGGGTATGTTGAAAGCCTTTAATGAGGCTTTTGAACCCTCATTTCTCTCTCAACTCTCTCATCTTCAACCTCACCACCGTCACTATCTCTCTCTATACTCTCTCTCTAGAATCACCACCTCTAACTCTCTCATTTCTTAACCATTTCAAGCCATTTTGGTGTCTAAACGACCACATCAACACGTAGAACTCAAAAGTACAGAGGATCGGAGTTTTAAACCGCTCGATTTGAGGTAAAAATCAGTTTTGTGTTGCGATTTTTAGGGTTTTCTAACCCTTAATTCGAACTACCATATAACTGGTTCCAACCCCTCTCAACCCCTAGGATTCACTCACCAACATCTTAGAATGAGTAGAAACGAGCATTACTCGGTCTGTGGTCACAAAACTCGTCGATGGTAGGCTGGCCCTAGCACAGGCCGATTGGTCGAATGAGCCACAGCAGGTGGCCGAATGGCAGGGGCCGCATGAGCCATAACATGAGCCGAATGGCCTTATGGCCGAATGAGGCACATTCGCTCATGATACCTTCGGTCGGTCCACTCCCCATTCGCACAAACGTCTCCTTCACTCGGTCATGCTAGCCTGATTCGGCCAATCTTGATTCGATCGGCCAAACACTCCATTCGATCGGCCACCTTCCTTCGGCCGAGGTCATTCGATCAAGCCCTATTCGGCCATAACCATTCGATCAGTGCAAGTCTTTCGGCCACGATCACTTTCGGTCGGACATGGTAGGTGACACAGTTCCATTCGGCCGAATGTTGGGTTAAGGCTATGTGATCAAAAATGTGAGATGGGGATAGCATGGTGTGAGTGGATGGGTTACGTATGGCTTGCATAGAGCTTATGTGTGTGTGTGCATGGAAGAAATATTAGGGTTTTCTTTTCATGCAATAAACCTTGGGTAGACTTTGAATCACACATAGAGTTATCAAAGAAAATGGGTTTCTTAATCATGCCAACAACTAAAATATGGATTGTTAACATCATTAGTTAAGCATGACACATCGGAAATTTGTTGTAAAATCATGTAGATCAAAACGATAATCTAAGGTTCGAGTGTTGATTTAATTATTAACACTCAAGCCTTAAGAAGATTCATAAGGACATGTAACTAGTCCCGGTGATTCACTTGAATTACCTAGGTCCAGTTAATCAATATGTTGATCAAGGACTATTGAACACACGAAGTCTTATAATGGGCCGAGGTTGGCCCAATGGGTTTATTCTAAGCCCATCATGTGTTAAACATTCTCTCATTTAAATTAAACATGTTTTAATAAAAGAAATTAAATTGTAAACTTTATTAAATTAAAATAAATAATTTTCTAAATAAATGTTCAACTTAAAATTTATTAACTTAAAAATGTTTTAAACTAAAGACTTGTAATTAATAATGCGGGATGAAGGGGTTACTTACGGGTAAAATGTTAGATTAATTAGATTGAATCCTAGAAACACATTAGTATCATAGGACACTTAGTTGCACACCAAGACCAAAACCCTAGACGCGTCTATTATAAATACTCATCGTATTCGAATTCTCTTAGAACAACTCAGGTGCTAAAGATACATAGGCAACAATCAAAGAGCGCGCATATCTTTTGTGGTTCATTTGCATAGCAGCACAGGTGAGTTCATTGCCCCTTTTCTAAACATTTTTGTTTTCAAACGCGGGGCTGAGAAGCATGCGTAAACTGTTTTAATTAAAATGTTTATTTAAATGCTTTTACTCATTATATACTTTATATATGCTAGTTTATACACCTAGACTCCTATCTAGGTAAATTCCAGGCTAAATTAACTATCAAGTTAATTAAGCAACTTAATTAAATTACTCTTAT
Source organism: Mikania micrantha (assembly GCA_009363875.1). Classification (NCBI taxonomy): domain Eukaryota; kingdom Viridiplantae; phylum Streptophyta; class Magnoliopsida; order Asterales; family Asteraceae; genus Mikania; species Mikania micrantha. The sequence goes on along the minus strand of CM018691.1, from coordinate 51,204,485 downwards.
GAGTAATACCTAAATTCTTAAACTCTAAATAAACCCTTAGTCCATCGAGTTCAAATTCCAGAATCTAAAATTCAAAGTGAAATCAAAAGAACCAAGCTAAAGATCAAATACAATGGAATCTAATCCAGTGTGTGATCAATAAACTCAGGATCCAAATCATGAATCTATAATCATTGTGAAATCATGGAATTCTAAAGATCAGAAATCAAGGAAATCAAGGAAATCAAGGGAATCATAACCGTGTGTGAATCATCGAAATAATGAACTCATTATGATCTAATGAAATCATTAATACCTAAAGTAAGGTGAGTTGTCAGTTGTATGTAAATCGAGACCACGTGTAACACACGGAAAGTCCCCTCACAGTAGTAGACTCTTGTAGTCAAGCAACATGGGCATAACTTAAAGTATCAAATGAAATCATGAGAATCAAAGAAGATCAGAATCAAAGGATATCCTTAAAGTCCCGACGCATACAGTAGGCCAAAGGGTCAAGCTGATATGGGCAAATCATGAAAGTCCCGACGCATACAGGTAGAATCCTTGTGGGTCATGCCTGATATGGGCCACGTGTGAGAGGGTACAACTTGGACAACCACCAACAACTAAGTCTAATTGATTGAGTCAAATAAGGCCCAATCATCATGTCTTAGTTGTATGTAAATGTTTATTTATTTATTTAATTAAACATTTAACATTATATTTCTATAATTGTTTTTGGGAAATCATGAAGACATGGTGAACCCAGGAAATCAGCTTTATTTCAAATTATGGAAATTCAGTTTTAACATAGAAGTGGGTGTTAGGTAAGATGCTTAATTATCATTAAGATCAATGTCCTATGCGGCTTAGTATGTGGTGGGACTGCGACTGGGTGGGTCGTAGGCTCGACTCAGGGGTATGCCCTATATATAAGCATACCGAGCTGGATAATACAGGTGGTGTTAATGAGATTAAGGTTGTTACCTAGGGGAAACATGAACACTTTTGGGTAGATATCATGAACTTATAAACAGGATGCTTGAATCTATGTTGGAATTGAATGGTAGGTAAAATGCTTAATTATCATTAACAACAATGTCCTATGCGACTTAGTATGTGGTGGGACGGCGTCTGGGCGGGTCATAGGCTCGACTCAGGGGTATGCCCTATATATAAGCATACCGAGTTGGATGATACAGGTGTTGTTAATGAGGTTAAGGTTTTACCTAAAAGGTTGCAAATCTATTTTTCAAATACTAAAATCATATGAACTCACCAACCATTGTGTTGACTTTGTTTTCTTGCATGTTTTCTCAGGTAATGTACAGGATTAAGCTAAGACTTTGGAATGCATGCTAGGATGCTCAGTTAGAGGACCTAGTAGTTTTGGAAAGCACATCTTTTGTTGATCATTGTGAATCATTTTTGATATCTTGTACGAATACAAGATAGTGAACTTAGGATTCATTTTGATATGTTTACTTGGTTAAATTATCAAACATTGATATTGTAATTTAACTCTGTAAATTTTAGTTTAATGTTATTGTGCTTTAGTATTCTTAACATTGATGCGATGTAAACAATCTGATCATCACGATTATCACTCACGATATCGCGCCCCGGGAACCTTCCGCCCGTCGGGAAAGTCGATCCGTTCCCGCCGGCTCGGGGTGTGACATGATAGCTTGAAAAACAAAGAGTTGTAGAACATAAACAACTGATAACTTAAGAATGGTTAGTTTCTTAAGTTAAGAGCCTTGGCTCTGATACCACTTGTTGGATCGGGTTATGTAATCTACACAACACTATCACAAGTTATCTTCTACAAAGTTGATAGTTGCGGAAATTCTATCAACTTATTTTGTAAAACCGATTGAAATACAATACAGAAAAAAGTTATAAGTTCAAGGTCAAAGTATATATTGCATTCAACCATTAAGCTTTACAACACTTAGCTCAAGCACTCACTCATCTATTGCTAACTAACAAGTGAACGTATGCATACTAAGACCTACAGTTGTATCCTCGTAGGGATACAAAGCGGGACAAAATACTAGAAACAAACTAATGCTAAAACTAGTATATGTTATGGACTTGACAGGCCAAGACATATTAATTACAATTAATACAATAGACTCCATTGACTTTTACAATAAATACCTAGACTACAAAATGAATTAATGTAAAGGCATCTCTTTAGTTCTGAAAAAACTCATGTGCTGCTACCTGTCATAAGAATGTCTTCTGTGTTGGTCTTCAAGGTAGAAAGCAGCTCTGATTATTTCTACAAGTGTATGGAATCTTTGTCAGAAGAAAGACTTCGGAAGTCTATGTACATGGAAGCTACTGAGCATGTTATCGGAAGCTTTGTCTTCAGAAGCTTTTGTCTTCAGAAGATATTGTCATCGGAAGCTTTGATGTTGTAATTGTTTAAGTGCTGAGGAGGGCTTCGGAAGCTTCACTCTTGTGTAAGCTTTCGGTAGGAAAGAGTTAACCTTCGGAAGCAATGTTTCTTCCGAAGGTTAATTCCTTCCTTTCGAAGACTGTTAGGCTTTGCAGGGTTCAAGACATAGTCAAAAGTCTTTGGTGAGCATCAGCCTTTATTATACTTTACACACAGGAACACGCCACGTGTCATCTGGTATAAGAGTATTATCGTCTACGTAAAATCACGGACCACATTCTATAAAATTATAGACCGTCATTTAATACACATAACCAAATTCCAACTGAATAATCATGGACCACATGTAACAAATCACGAACCACGTATAAAATTCAAAATAATTAAGGGCAAACTGAATAATCATGGACCAATTACCACGTAACAAATGTAAAACTCAAGGACCAATTGATAATCACGGACCACGCAAAAAAAAACGAAAGAAAATCGTAGCAATATTATACTCAAATTAAAGATAATAAAATTATCTATTTTATGATGTAATTTAAAAAAAAACGATTAACCGTTTAAAAATTATTCGATTTATAAAATAATGATGGAACATAATTACCCACAAAAAAGTCAACAAATATATGTTATTACTTTTTTGCCCTTCAAACTTTAATTCACGCAAGTTTAAATTAAAAGTGGTGACCACTAGATCCTAACTATTGATTAATTTGATCAAGGGCTAGAAATGCTTCGTATTCTTCTCACGTTAAACCACCTTTGTATTGGATCCATCTCCTATATATCTATATATATATATATATATATATATATAGAGAGAGAGAGAGTAATGTTTATAAAAAACTACTCATTTTGGAGAAAAACCAAGAAAAACTTATACTTACCAATAAATTTTTTTTAAAAAAATTTGTAATTTTTTATGATAAGATTATAAATATTATAATATCAATAAATATATGTAAATCACGAAATTATGTATATGTAACTCAAAAGGTTACGAATATAACTAATAAGGTTACATATATTTAATTAGTATGTGTAACATACGAGTTACATATATGTAATAACATTAAATACATATTTTTAAACCTTTTTAGCTTTTTTGTTTATTTCTTACCTTGTAATAATGGAAAATAGAAAAGAAAAAATGAAAAATAATAATTGGTAATGATTTTGATTAGTTTTTCTCAAAAATGATGGTTTTTAAGGAACCTTCCCCCATATATATATATATATATATATATATATATATATATATATATATATATAGGGGATGGTTCCATTATTAACCCTCCCTTATATCGTTAACCCGAGTTAACCCGGTGATGAATTAGCAAAAGCACAAAAAAGAAACCCCCTATTTATGTATAACAAAAACCATGAAAAAAAACAAAGATTCGGGCAAAAAATGCCGGGTTAACACTGGTTAACGATATAAGGTAGGGTTAACATTTGAACCTTCCCTATATATATATATATATATATATATATATATATATATATATATATATTTAGGAATGTAAACGAGCCAAGCCGATCCCGAGCTCATTAATTCCGTTATATTCTTAACTAGGTTTTTTTATTTTTTTTCCGGATGTTCGTATTTACACCATTTAATTTACTTGTCTTTTTATACATTCATAACTTTTTTATACCAAAATAAATTTAAAATGATCTTGTAACGAATTTTAGTTTACATTGCTGTCAATTAAATATGGTTATATTGTATCAATTATTTAATTATAGTGACGTAACAAATGTGTTATACTCACTTTATATCATCTATTTTGTCTAAACGAGTAGAGCTCAAGACTTAACGAGCCTGGGATCAACTCGGCTCGTTTTACATCCTAAACATAGTTCATTTTTAATTTACAACAACGTAAACCAAAATTCGTTACAACTCGTTACAAACAATGTGGTTATGTTTATACTTGTTACATTGAAGTAAATACGAACATCCAGAAAAAAATAAAACAAACCTAGTAATGAATATAACGGAATTAACGAGCTCGGGATCGGCTTGGCTCGTTTACACTCCTAAACGTAACCCCTATTTAATCTACAAACATGTAAACCTAAATTCGTTACAACTCGTTACAAATAATTTGTTATTGTTATATTTGTTACTTTAGTGTAAATACAAACATCCGAAAAATAAAAATAAAAAAAACCTAGTCAAGACTAAAACGGAATTAAAGAGAAAATTAAGACGAGTAAAATGATGCAATTTTTATAAAAAAAATATAATATGATAAAAAAGTTATGAATTTATAAAAAAAAAGAGGGTGTAAACTTTAAATAAAAATGTAGATATATTAAAATATATTAGAAGATGACACATGACACCACCAAATTAATTCAGCTTTTTAATATAGTGCAAATGACTAAAATACCCTTTTGTATTTAAATATGAAAGATGACACATTACACAATCCTATACACTCAACTTTTAGATTAGCCATTAAATTTTAGTTAATAGGTTATTGCTCTATCCATGGGTTATCATTTGAACATTTCCCTATATATATATATATATATATATATAGGATAAGGATCTGTTGTTAACCCTCTTTATTGCCGAAACCCGAATAACTCCGACAAGATCAACTCAAATCTTTGGTTTTTCGTTTTTATGATCTTTATTATATATATACAAGACTATGCTATTTTATGTGTTTTGGCAAATTCATTACCTTTTGAGATTTAAAGCAAGTGTAAGTTTGCGTTACATTGTAAATATTTATTTACTATAGCGCCCACTTACACTGACATAAGATATCAAACGGTTATGAATTTGCACAAACACATAAAATAACATATTATTGTACATGTATAACAAAGATCATGAAAAAACCCAATGATTTGGGTTGATCTTGTCGGAGTTATTCGGGTTTCCGCAATTAAGGTGGGTTATTATAGGATGCGAATCCTATATATATAAAATATATATATATGGGATGGTTCGAATGTTAACCCTTCCTTATTGCGTTAACCAAATAACTATATCTTATTACTTTCGAGCCCACATTAAAGTAAATCTAAAAGTTTGCCAAGAATTATTAATAAAAAAACAATAGAAAGGAAACCTTTCATAGTTGTGGTCGGATGTTTGAATCCATCTATGCACAAATTTAAAGGATACATGGTGAACTGTCAACTTGTGTTTTATCCCTGATTCGATCCTAATGAGGGGCGATGGTTTACCTATTACACAAGTTCCTACGCATCTGAGGGTGTATGTCTTACCTCTGCCCGGTGGACCCGGTTGAAACAACATACGTGATACGTAAGAATATCGTTGTTCGGAAAAAAATACGAAACCTTCTATAATTGCATATTTACCCAACACAAACAAAAATTATATATATCATCTTCCGAACTTCTTAAATAACATATTTACACATATATCATCTTCCGAACTTCTTAAATAACATATTTACTCTCTCTATTACTAAAATTGCATATATCATCCCATATAACTAAAAAATAAATAAATTTACTTAGTTTGAATATTTTATTAAAACTTGATTCACAACGTTTTCATATTTACCCAATTTAACTAGTCTTTTTTCTTTTTTGTGATATAATTCAAAATTTTTGTGAGTCGTGGCTTGTTTAAAAAATCATCTTTGTAAGCAAGTCGATATGAGCCAACTTGTTTTGTAAGCGAGTCAAGTCCGAGCCGGCTGGCTCGGCTCGAGACTCAATGTAATCCCCAGGGTTTTCTATTACAAATTCGAATATTGTAATCGTGTTTAATTCGAAAGAAATAAAAAGTCTTGAACGTTCTTTGAAACATTGGTATTCATAAATATGTATATTGATATATATTTAAATGTTTATATTATTAATAATACCAAACAAATCTACGCATTTATAAATTTCATAAAAGTTATAATTCTTTTAAGGATTAAAAAGTCATAATGGGTTGTAATAAAAGAATAACATTTTATTAGAAAATAAACAATTATTAATTATATAAAATAATAATAACAATAATAATAATAATAATAATAATAATAATAATAATAATAATAATAATAGGTGAAAATTCTTAGGATTTATAAGACTTAAGTTGATAACAAGTTTTGTAAATTTTGAGATTTATTTCACAATAATAGATTAAATAAACTAGAAGGATCAAATTGGTAATTTGTTAAAAGTTGAATGTGAGAGGAGAAGGTTTTAAACCAGATTTAAAGATAACAGAAGTTGAGGGTGTAAACTGTCAAAACCCAAAACCTGATTCTTCTTCCCAACCCGTGTTCCTTTCTAGATATCCATTAACCCGATTCCAAACCTGCATGCTATTCTCGATGGTCACAGTTCATGACAGCTCAATCAAGGTCGTTTTGGAAAGGAATACAATCGCCTGAACCCTTCCAAAGATACACGATTTACCAAAAATTCGAATTCGATGAATAGCAGTATAAAAACCAAATCAAACTATATCATTCTCTTTTTATACACCTAGCGAAACTCTCTGTGACAAAAAAACACACTCTCAAATTCAAAATGATCGAGAACCAGACACAAATCGACCGCGACACCACTTGAACTCGAACATCTTAGAAACGATATCAATTCAAGTAATTTCTTACACCATCTTGGTCGGATTTTGATGAAGAACAATAACCCTATGGTTACTTATACTCACAAACACCGAAACGTTCGAATTGGATCGATCCTAGAACTAAGGCTAATTTTATTTGGGAGTTAATTTGAGACACAATTTAAATATAAGCCAAACAGGTCCATTTAGCGAATCCTCACCTAGTTCAGCAGTAGGACGCGATGCACCCAGGTAGGGGACCCGGGCTCGAAACCCGGCCGGGGCGTCTGGAACCGGTTTTTATCCATTTTGGTTAAATTCCTTCATTTTTTATAAAACTAATCCTAAAAATCATTCTCTTATAATATGTAGTGAGTAAATTAGTGTAACATCAATGCCGGAAACGTTAACGGAACAATGATCTCAACAGTAACATGAACAGTAATCAGGTACAAACTATACTTATTTCATTGTATGTCATATTCATATCATGTATCATTATCATTTCGTGTTATCAAAGAGCAAATTCAGAATCATTTCAGAGAAACAAAGTTCGAAACTATGGTTCATCAGTCAGATAATTATCTGGCGTTACAGAACCATCATGTGATTATGTGTTTAGATTTTATTACGTATTAACGTATGTGAGGCTTTACATAACAAAACAGCAACGGATGTCGTTACGTGAATGCTAAATCGACGGGTTATTCGTATAGGTGATGATCTGTACGAATATATCTGAAAGTTTAACATTCTGAATGATGTCCGATAATTAGAAAACCATGTTGAAAAGTGTAGTTATCGTCGTATTCGTACGGGTGACGATTCGAACGAATACGCGCGACAACTGCGCAATTCGATTTAAACAACTAATTAAATATTTTGAAAATTTAAAATAAAAAAAATTATTTAATTTACTAGAAATAACCACCTAAAATAATTTTATAAATCTTATTCTAAAATCGTGACGTTCCGTTTCAAAACCGAAAGGAAACCGATGTTTTACGCGAAACCGAACGGACCCGAACGAAATCGGGTATTCTAAGGCCATTTATGATGGCAATTAATGCCATCATCTCTCCCCCACCTACCAGAATTTACACCCAAATTCGGAGCTCTCTCTCTCTTCTTTCTCTCTCTAGATCCACACACCTTAACTTTCTCAAATCTTCACGAAATCGACTCATTTTGGTGTCAAAACGACCACCTCAACTTGTAGATCACGAAAGTACAAGGATCTAAGCCCTTATCCATCATATTCGAGGTAAGATAGAGATTTAAGTCCGGTTTTAGGGTTTTTGAAACCCTTTGAATCGGTCACCTTTCTAAGCCGGTTAAACACCTTTCTAACCTGTAGGACTCACACAAAAACACATTAGAGTAGTGTGGGAACAAGTGGTACAACATGGGTTTGTCTTAGACCTCGATCGTTGTGGACTACATTTTGAAAATCCCGGTTGACCGAATGACTTCATCAGGTGGTCGAATGAGCTTTCATTCGCCAAATGGCCTTAGCCAAACCTACCCTCATTCGCCGAATGACCTTAGCCGAAGCAGCTCTCCCTCATTCGGCCATATCTCCTTCGGTCGGCCTTGTTCATTCGATCGGGCTCAGTCAGCTAGGCTCTTTCGGCCAAGGGCCATGCGGCCACAACCCATTCGATCAGACCAATGGACTCATTCTCTCGAGCTAACTGATCCATTCGATTGGCTATCTTGTTTCGGTCGCCACTCCTTCGGCCCAGCACCTTATTCGGTCCCATGATAGTTCGGTCAAATTGATTCGGAATAGGTTGGTTATGCATGGGACGGGTACATGGTATGCATGGGGTGTGTGTAGGGCTGTAAACGAACCGAACGAACACGAACGAGCCCTTGTTCTTGCTCGTTCGTTTAACTTTTAACTTGTTCACGAACGGTTCACGAACGCTAACCGAACGACAATTCTTGTTCGTGTTCGTTCATTAAGGAATTTTGCTTGTTCACAAACGGTTCACGAACACTAACGAACACGTATTATTTAAACAATAAAAATCAATATTCTTAATCTCAAGCATTGGAGATAATAATTTATAAATATATTAGTTAAAATATTGTAGTATTAAATTAAATATAACTTAAATATTATGGTATTAAACTAAAAATAAAAAATTAAAAACATACGCCACATTTAATGAGTAAAAATAATACATGAACTTAACCGAACATAAACGAACGTAAACGAACACGTTACCGAACGTTCACGAACGCAAATGAAGGAACACGACATCTGTTCATGTTCGTTCGTTTAACTAAACGAACGGAATTTCTTGTTCGTGTTCGTTCATTTATTAAACGAACGAATGTAAACGAACTTCCCGCCGAACATTTCACGAACTGTTCGCTGAACGTTCGGTTCGTTTACAGCCCTAGGTGTGTGGGTGTATGGGTGTGTGTGCATGGGATATTAGGGTTTCCTAACATACAAACGATTTTGGATTTATCTATAGATAAAACAAAGAGGTTAACAAAGAGACTATTAGGGTTTTCAATAACAAGAAATTTCATAACACATGTTATCACCTAAACAAGAGTTGATAACACCATCTCGGGATCAAAACATGGGAGAAATCAAAAAGGATCAGAATAATAACGTAAGGTTTCAGGTGTTGGTTAAATCATTAACACCTATTACCTAGACATTCTAAAAGAACGTGTAACTACCCTAGGTGGTTCAGTTGAACTATTTAACTTGGGATATACACGGAATCGATCAAAGAGTCATGGGGAAATCAAAGTCTAATATTGGGCCCGAAGTTGGCCCAATGGGCTTAACCTAAGCCCATTATCTGTTAAATATCCTTTCACTTAAATTGATTATGTTTTGAATAAAAGAAAATGATTTATAAACTTTATTAAATTAAAAGAAATGATTTTGACTTAATGTTTAGTGTAACTGAAGTTATGGGAATAGGGTTACTAAAGGTTAATAAGTTAGATTAGTTAGATGAAATCTTAGAAACACATTAGTACATAGGACACTTAGTTGCACACACCGAGACCAAACCCTAGATGCGTCAATTATAAATACTTATCATATTCAAATTCTCTTAAAACAACTCAGGAATTGAAGAAACATAACCTACAAACAAAGAGCGCACATTTTGTGATACTTCTATTGCACAACAACACAGGTGAGTTCATTGCCTCTTTTCTAAACACTTTAGTTTTTCAAACACGGGGTTGGGAAGCATGCGTAAACCTTTTTATTTAAATTGTTTTACGTAAATGCTTTTACTTATTATATGCTTTATATATATGCTTGTTTATACTCCTAGAATCCTGTCTAGGAAATTGCTATGCAGAATTAACTAACAAGTTAATTAATTACTCTTATGAGTAATATCTAAATTCCAAACTCTAAACAAACCCTTAGTCTATCGAGTTCAAATTCAAGAATCTAAATTCAAAGTGAAATCAAAAGAACTAAAGCTAAAGATCAAATGCAATGGAATCTAATCCAGTGTGTGATCAGAAAACTAAGGATCCTACTCAAGAATCTATATTCATTGTGAAATCATGGAATTCAAAAGATCAGAATCAAGATAATCAAGGAGATCATAACCGTGTGTGAATCATTGAAATAATGAAATTATTAAAATCTAATGAAATCATTAATTGTTTAAGTTAAGGTGGATGTCAATTGTATGTAAATCAAGACCACGTGTAACACACGGAAAGTCCTGTCACAGTAGTAGACTCTTGTAGTCAAGCTTTATGGGCATAACTTAAACTATCAAACGAAATCAAGAGAATCAAGAGAATCTAGAATCAAATGATATCCTAAAGTCCCGACATGTACAGTAGGCCAGAGGGTCAAGCTGATATGGGCAAATCATGAAAGTCCCGACGCATACAGGTAGACTCATTTTGGGTCATGCCTAATATGGGCCATGTGTGAGACGATACAACTTGGACAACCACCTACAACTAAGTCTAATTGATTGAGTCAAATAAGGCCCAATCATCATGTCTTAGTTGTATTTAAATGCTTAATTATTAAATTAATTAAACATTTAATATTATATTTCTACAAGTGCTTTGGGGTAATCATGAATACATGGGGAACTCAAGAGATCAGAGGTGATTCTATTTATGGAAATCAAAATCTAAAATGAAGGTGAATGGAGTGAAACGCTTAATTATCATTAACAAAAATATGCTAAGCAGTCCGGTATGTGGTGGGACGGTGGCTGGGGCTTGTCCCCTACATATGTCTTATATATAAGTATACTTGATTGAATAGCATAGGTGGTCGTTGGTGAGGTTAAGGTTGTCATTTCGAAGGATCAAGGTAAACATTTTCAGGGTAATCAAATGCTATGGAATCAATTGTGATGGAATCAAAGTTATGGGATGAAACGCTTAATTATCGCCAGGAACAATATATCATGTAGTTCGGTATATGGTGGGACGGTGGCTGGGCGGGCGGTAAGTTCGACCCTACATATGCCCTGTATATAAGCATACTGAACTGGATGGTATAGGTGGTTAATGGTGAGGTTAAGGTTGTCATTCAAGTTATTCAAACTCATTTTTATAAAACTACATGAACTCACCAACCACGTGTTGACTTGATCTTTTTGCATGACTTCTCAGGTGACGAACATGTCAACTAAGGAGTTATTACTTTTGGACTAGGATGTCAGATAGAGAACCTAGTGCTTTTGGACCTGCATACTTTTGAAACATCATTTTACAGATTATTTTGTATATCTTGTGCAGATACAAGATAGAAAGTTTATGATGTTGATAGTAGATTTACATTGTTAAATTATGAACTAAACTGATGTAATTTAACTTTGTAATTTTATTTTCATTTAGCAGTTTCTCATTTATATATCATGTGCAATGTAAACAATCTGATCATTCCGATTATCACTCACGATATCGCGTCCTGGGAACATTCTGCCTGACGGGGAAGTCGATCCAACCCGCCGGCTTGGGGTGTGACAATTAGCCATAGAAGAATTTTAAATTAATTTTTCTTATTTAATCAAGTTTAGCTATAAAAGCAAATCAACAACTATATTATATACACACACTAAGCTTTAATATACATATATTTAGCTTTAAAAATTCCAATTAAAATATAAATTCTTTACGAAATTTATTTTTAGAATTTTTTATTTAATTATTATTTAAGTAATAATAATCAACATTTTAATTATATTAAAAATCATTTAAAAACCAATAAATCATTTTCTAAAATTCTAGAAATATTAATAATAGCAATTTTGAATATTTTTGTAACAACAGAAGATAAAATGTTGATTAAAATTTTTACGAAGTTTTCATATTTTGTAAATAAACCTATTTATTTAAATTAAATATGTTATTAAGCAAAAATCTAAATTGTTAGTTTAAAATTCAAAATATAAAAGGTGTTATAAAACATAGAATAATTCCATAAAATGTTATATAATGACTTGTGCTATATTTAATTATTTAAACAAAACTAGTGTTACCCAAGATATATATTCTTACTTTTAACACAATGACATTTACCATAAAAAATAAATAGTGGGAATATTATATAATTATATTCTAATACTATTTAATTGACAACTTTCTATATGAATATTTATTTATGTATATGAATAAATATTACAAAGATAACATTTGAAATTGGATGTATTCATTTTAAGGAAACCATAGAATGCCATAGACTTAAGTATACAAAACTTGAACTTTAAAAATACTGAATTTACTAAGTTATTCCTTAAACTTTAGGTTGTGGTGTGATCATTTGATTCAAAACTCTAAGCAAGAATTCTTGGATTAAGCTAAGCAATCAGGTGAGAACATCCATACTCTATTCTTTACATTTTGTAATGTTTTAGGGATGTTACACATGTCCTATACAAAAATCATGATATATTCTTAGAGTCAAAACAAATATGATGCAATTGACTTAGTCTTTAGATATTGACTTTAGTGATATGCCATTACATGATTGAATTCTTTCTATGAAATTATTCGATACAAAAGTAGCCTAAGATGTGTTAGAATACTATCTTCGCATTGGCTTTTGTTTTGTGTCAAGAAGGTGAAATTGTACACATTACAAACTTACGGATTACAGCTTAATCTTGGTCTTGCAAGCCTTGATTTATAAGTATCTATGACACTTGTTTGAGGACTGTTAAGGACTTGTTCAGGACTATAAAGGACTATTAAAAACTATGATTACTTGTTTGCTTGCTTTGTTTAACTATTGAGAACCTATTTGAATTTATGTGTTATACATGGTGCCTTAGAAACTGTAAGAACATACACTTTAGATCAATGTCTTTTAGACTTTGAATTTGCATCTTTTCTTATCTATTATATAAACTAGTATGTGTGCTCAACAAAAATGCAAATAGTTGAAAGAAATCTATTTTACATGTGTAACAGGTTAGGTGAAGGTGATGAAGACATAGGCTAGGATTTAGTTGATGTAGTTAACTTTTTAAACCATGTTATAGTAATCAATTGTAATTTGATTGTTTTTGACAATTGTAATGAAATGTTATCTGTTTTTAGTTAATGAAATGTTGTGTTGATTTAATAAAGATGCATTAAATATGAAAGCACCATGAGCTAATGAACAGTCGTCATCGCGCCCCGACGTATTCCGTTGTCGATCGGGGTGTGACACTCAGCTCGAGGCTCAGCTAACTAGCTAGTTTAATATATATATATATACACACACACACACATATTTAATTGGTTATTTTTATTAGTTATTTTTTAATTAAAAAGTAAATTATCACGAAGGAGTAAGTATAAGATTAAAAAAAATATACTAACAAGCTGACTTGAAATAAAAAATTACAAAATTTTAAAAATGTAGTTTTTTTTTTTAATTTTCATTTTAGGTTGGCTCGATTTTGTACGAATTAAGCTTGAGTTCACTTTTTCATCTCATTAAGAAATAGAGTTGAGTTAGGTCGTCAAAATGTGGGTTCTTTCAAGGCAGGTGAATTAGGCAGGTGATTTTGTAAGAATTGAGCTTGAGTTCACTTTTTCAAAATGTGGGTTCCTCCTAGGCAGGTGAATAAGGTCGCAATGATCTATTTTCAGACAGAAGGATGATCTATTTATCAGGGTAATCTTGAGTGACCAGATGTTTGCTATTAAAAACATTAAGATTCATTTCCATCTAATCATCTCTATTTACTAGGATCTTTTTACTTTAATTTAAAAAAACTTATAAAATCAGAGTATAGAAATCATGTCGAACATTATCAACACAATTACAAATATGGATTGTGAAGAGAAAGTAACAAGTACTTTGACACAAGTTGTTCGTTTCATCTTTTATCGAACAAATGAGATAACACTATTGATGATTTGTTAAAATTTGCAAGTTTAATACTAACAAAACAAATTAACGAACACAAACTCATTTGCATAAGTAAGGGGCATTGTTGTTAATCTCTATACGTTAATTTAATTTGAAAACATAAATGAACATATAATATTTTCTATTTGTATCCCGTTGTTAAGAAAAGTATAGATTTTGTATTTGTATATATTCTATATAAACAAGGCTGGCTACAAAGAGTGTGAGAGTTGTTACCACATAAGGCCCTGTTTATTGAGGGGCTCGAAACTATAAAATTTAATATCCTTCAATTTTTTAGAACCATTTAAACCATGATACCTACTTGTGGCCATCCTTGTAGCAGAACATAATCACTCAATCAACGATATAAAGATGTTTTAAAACCGTCCGATTTAGCTCATCACGATATTATGGAAACATCATTTTGCTACAATAGTTTTGATTTTGTTAATGTAGTTAACTTATTATTATCCCAATTATCATCGATCTATAAACCTCTTAAATATAAAGGTACACTTTTAATACTCGTACAAGACGCTAAAAATCTCAAAGACAACCCTGTATTTAAACACAAACAAACACATCTATAAGTATATACATACACAGATACTAACATACATATGGTTATACATATAAACACAAACATGAATGAACATAAACAAAACATGATACATACATATATACATATATATACAGGGGTAGGATCAAATAAAAAGTGTATTTTGCCTAAGAAGGCTAAAAAGGATTTTCAAAACATTCAAAACCGACCCAAACGAACTCCGATTAAGCTCATTTTTATGGCATTGGAAACGTATCGTCGAATTCTATAATATTAGCTTTTAAGTTTTAGATTTAACGTTTATCTATAAAGTTTAGGTTTTAGGGCTTGATTTTTAACTTTTAGGTTTTATCTTTAGGCTTTATTGTTTGAGTTTAAAGTTTAGGTTTTAGTATTATGGTTTATGGTTTGGGTTTTGATGTTCCGGGTTTAAGGTTTGACAAGACGGTTCCAATGACGCAAAAATGAGTTAGTTCGGAGTTTGTTTGAGTCGGTTTTCAAATTTTTAAAAATCCTTCTTAGCCTTCTTAGGCAAAATAGACTTTTTAGGGGAACCTTCCCCTATATATACATATATACATACATACTGTATATATGTATATATATATATATATAGGGTGTGGAATTTTTAATAACCCACTAAATGTGTACTAACCCAAATAACTTTGACTAGATGAAGCTGAATCTTGGATTTTTTTTTGAACATCATTATAACACATTTTGAACACCATGTTCTTTTATTGAGGGGCTCGAAACTATAAAATTTAATATCCTTCAATTTTTTAGAACCATTTAAACCATGATATCTACTTGTGGCCATCCTTGTAGCAGAACATAATCACTCAATCAACGATATAAAGATGTTTTAAAGCCGTTCGATTTAGCTCATCACGATATTATGGAAACATCATTTTGCTACAATAGTTTTGATTTTGTTAATGTAGTTAAGTTATTATTATCCCAATTATCATCGATCTATAAACCTCTTAAATATAAAGGTTATATATATATATATAAACAAACCTTTATGAATGTAAATAAGCAAATAAGAAACGTGTTGACGTTTTTATTTGCTCAAAATTTCATTCTTCGTTTCCATCTCCATATTTCGTAAGATTTCGCCGCTCTATTTTCTAGTCGTCGACTCGTCGTTCTCCCGCTTTCAATTTCCACAATTTATGGGCCTTCTTGGGCCGTCTAATATTATCCATTTACCATTACGAATTTTGAATTAGTGATTGTCAACAAATGCACGTTCGAAAAGCTTGGGTCAAAGCTAACTCAAGGAGCCTAACTAGACCTAAGTTAATCTATTGACTAGCCCATTTGACTCGTTCAAATTAAACCCAAGTTTCGCACTTTATAAATTACAATCCAAATAGCTATCGAATCTTAATCTTTATGAGCCCCATCAATAAATTCTCCATGTATGTAAAAGCTTTTACGTTTTATTAAAATTTAAGAAACAATGGATCTCCCTCAAGCATTTTACAAGCCGAGCCGACTTAAGGAGGCTCATTTTGGCTCGACTCACTCATTATGCAGTGAGCGTGGTATAAATAGCCCATAAACCTTTCTTGGGTGTGGCCCTAAAGTTGTCCCAAACCTTGTGGAGATAGCATAGTGCTAAAGGTGTTGGGGCCTCAACCTTAAGGCCGTGAGTTCTAGTCATGAGCGTCACATTTTCTTCGTAAGGCCACTGACCCGGGTGCTTGCGCCTGTGGTTTACCCATTCCCCCGATTAGTCGGGTATTGGGGGGCCCGGGGTTTACCATACAAGTGGGTTCCCAGACAATTAAAAAAAAGAAGAAGAAGTTGTCCCAGAAAACAAGTCCTATATTGCTTGAAAACCCATAATACAACATGGCTTGATCAAAGTAGATGCCTGCATATTAAATCTTGTAAAGTTTTGTGCAGTAGTGGACGAAAAGTATATGGTAACTCAATTGAGTTATCTTGTTAACACAACACAGACGATCGACAAAAACTCAAAACTATAACTACTGAAATTCGGTTAAAATATCGTATATAATAAAAATAAATCTATTATCTATTATCTATTATCTATTATCTTATTATTCTATTATTCTGTTATTTTTCTACTCTAATAAAAGAGTATTTTTAAGAGACACGGTGTCACATTCTGGTTAAATCTGAAAATGTTTTTCCCGCCTCTCTTTCCTAATAAATATTATTAATTTTTAGTAATTAAATTAAATATTAATAAATATAATTTTTTTTCTTATTCCAATAATGTACTAATTTATTAAATTTAATAAACAAGAAGAATAATTCAATTATATCTTATCTGAAATACAATTTTGTAATTATTAAATATTCATTATTTAATTAACGAATCAATTTTTTATTATTCAACCCGTGTAATACACAAGATTATAAGCTAGTACTTAATAAATCAAAATAATTGAGGGACACTTGTCAAAAATCTAGAGCATTTTAATATAATTTTTCCCGCTTCTCTCTCATAATAAATACACAACTTTATTAAACAATAATTATATAATTATATATTCTTTATACATTTTTCAATCAAAAAAATGTTCTTAATATTAAAAAATACATTATATAAAAGTATTAAATACTAGTTATATTATATATATACCTTTTATAATTAAAAATGATTTCTTAATATAATAAAAAAATATTTTGATATTAAAAAACACACTTTTGAAAAATAAAATTATTATAAAATATGAAAATTATCCAATAATTTATAAATTATAATTTACATTTTATAATTTACAAGCAACTATAATTAAGTATTTATTTTTTTCTTTATCAGCTTGTGTAATAGATAACATCCTATAATTTTGTGTAAAATGAATTTTTTTTAATCAATTTTTTTTTTAAAATGAAATGTTTAAAAACCAAACTTTGACAAAGGAATTTTAGAAAATACAATAATATTATTTTATTTTTTATGTAATGTTGATCATATATTAAATCGAAAAATCATTTACAATTATAAAAGTTATATTATTGAATACTTATTAATTTATTTAACCCATATAATACACATGATACTAAACTAGTAAATAATATAGCAAATAAAAAAAAAAGAATTTAGAAAAAAGGCTCAGTTTGAGTAGGGGTGAACAAAAACCAAAAAAAAAAAAAAACAAAATCGAATTAACTAAATAACTCAACCGAACAAATAACTGAAAATAATCAAAACCAAACCGATTAATCAAATTGTGAGAATTAAAAGAAAATTTACGTGACATTGGTGCGCTTTTATTGAATAAACATACATAATCCATTTTTTGTGTAACTAAGGGGATGCCTGTTTGAACGAATTTGAATCTAAATGTTTTAGATTCAGGCCATTTGTTCCGCGAAAAAAACATCCGAACGGATAGGAATATCTGAACGAGGGTCTAAATGATTCATACTTAGAAATGAGTCTGAATAGGGGGAAAGAAAGAAGGCTCGTTTATTCTCCTTTCTCTTACAACCCTAGCCTTCACTTTCTCCAAACTCTCGTCGCCCTCCCACTACCATTGCCACCCCACACCTGTCACATCGTCACCCCACGCCCTTCGTAGTACCTTTCGTCTGAGCCCCATCGTCGGTCGTTTGAACCCCTGTCGCTGGTCGTCTACACCCGGCATCGCCCGTCATCTAAACCCCCATCACCGGTACCCTTCATCTTCGTAGACTTCTCTGTCATCTGATTTTGACTTTGATAAAACGATCAATTTTAACTTCTGATTTTGATTGAGCTCTCTTATTTGTTTATTGGTACTTGGTTATTTCATAAATTAGTCGATTACTCGTATGAGAGTTGGTTTGACTGCCCTAACTATGGCGGAATATTTCCGAGATGTTAATGAACAAGACGTTCTTTTATTTGTTGACAATATCTTCCGTTTTGTCCAAGCAGCATCTGAAGTATCCACCTTGTTGGGTAGAATGCCTTCCGCTGTGGGTTATCAACCTACCCTTAGTACCGAAATGAGTTCTTTACAAGAAAGAATTACTTCTACCAAAGAAGGGTCCATAACTTCTATTCTCAGTCTTAATCGATTCAAACTCTTTTAACCATTTAGACATCTTAACCATTCAGTACTTAATGGTTCAGACGTTACCAAACGGCCCCTAAATGGTTGATCTGGTTGGTTGAACCCATTATCTATGTAACTAAATGGTCGATCATGTTTGTATAGCAATAAACCCCATTGATTGTTAAGTATGTTTTTGTAGTTCATTTATATTTCTTCAAAAACAAGTGCATCCTTGTAGCTTTTCATGTCAAAAGTAACAAATTTCCTTTATTTATTGAAGATTGTAATAGGACAAAGATGGAAATGAAAAGGGTTAGTTTAATGTAATGACGTGACAACAATGATTTAGTTTTATTGTAGTTTTTGGTGTCCGATCATTTATTTATGAATTATTCATTGTTAAATATGTTTGCATTTTATAAGTATTGTGTGCAAGTGAGAAGTAGAAGTAGAAGAACTGAAAAAAGAAATGAAAACAAAAAAATCTAAAATAAATCGGTTCGTAAAAACGAAAAGCCGTTTACGTTGGTTTCGGTTTCGGTTGTACGCAAAAACCAAACCGAACCAATCACACTCTAGGTTTGAGACATGCATTTGAGGTGAGCATAAATATTATGCATGGCAAAATGGGCAGTTTGAGTTGGATTGGGTAACGGGACAGAACGTGTGCAGGTTAAGATGGGTTTTAAGAAAAATCATGTTGGGTCTAAATGTGTTGTTTATAAAAAGTACATCAATTTAACTCAAGTTAAATGAGTTGTAATGAAACAAATAGTTTATTTGAATATTTTTGTTGATTTTATTATTAAATATATTTTTAATCATTTTTATTTGCTTGAATTCATTGGATTCACATAGTTTTTAAGTTACTCCTCTTGATCTGCATTAAGTTAAAGTGTTACACATCTCAACTCATTCTATGTAATAGAGTTATCCATATCAACACAAAATAGAATAATTTTTACTCAAATCTTCAAATCTACCCATTTTTCTTATTATGATTCAAGATTGTCAGGTCTAGTAAATATGGTTTATTAAAACTACTGAATACTTGAATCAAGAAAAACTTAAACCCAAACCGATATCATATACACATGTTGGTGTTTGGTTAATTGGTTCCTATATTAATCACATGTTGATATCTGGTATTTGGACCGAGGGTAATTGAAGGGGGAAAAAAAAACCCCACCCATAGAGGTTTCAAACATACAGTGCAACCCATAATTAAGTGTTTACTTTCTGTGTCTAAACAAGTACAGCCACCTCTAGAACCTTTCAATCACATCAAAGGAGATGCCATTTCACTTGCTTGCTAGGGCTGTAATCGAGCCGAGCCGAGCCGAGCCAGGCCGAGCTCGAGCTCGAGTTCGAGACATTTCGAGCCGAGCCGAGCCAGCTCGAAAATTTTTTCGAGCCAAAAAATCGAGCTCGAGCTCGAGCTCGTAAAGAAACTCGAGCCTCGAGCCGAGCCACGAGTCAGCTCGGTTTTGTTTTTTTTTACCTTCTCCTCCACTTTACATACATACATATATAATATATATAAAATCTATTATATATATATACATAATTATATATAAAATTTAATATCTATTATATATATACATAATTATATATAAAATTTAATATATCTATATGTATATATATATATATTATATGTGTGTGTGTTTATATATACATACATATATATTATACATAATATATATATACACACAGATATATATATTTATATAAATTTATGTATAAGATATTAAATATATATAAATATATATCTATATATGTGTATATATATATTATGTATGTATATATATTTATATACATATATTTATATATTTGTGTGTAATATAACATATGTGTGTGTATATAATTATTTATATATATATATATATATATATATATATATGTTAAAAACCGAGCCGAGCCACGAGCCGAGCCAACGAGTCGAGCCACGAGCCGAGCTCGAGCCGAGCCAACCCTGGCTCAGGCTCGGCTCGTTTTTATCGAGCTTTTTTCGAGCCGAGCTTTTTTCGAGCGAACTTCGAGCGAGCCTCGAGTTTTTTTAACAGCCCTAGCTTGGGCAAAGATCAAATTTCTTACCAAAGAATTCTAATCTTGACCAATATCAATGTAACAAGATATGGATGCCTTACAAAAAGACAACTCATATGTCTTGCTTTGGTTCTGCAAATTATGCCTACTGGTTGGAGTTTCATCCTGTGTTGGATCGGGTTATGTAACTTACACAACACTTACACAAGTTATCTTCTACAAAGTTGACATATGCGGAAATTCTATTAACTGAATTTGTAAAACAGATTGAAACAAAATACAGAAAGCAATTAATAATTCAAAGTCAAAGTATATTGCATTCAATTGTTAAGTTTTACAACACTTGGCTTAAGCACTCACACGTGATTTGCTAACTAACAAGTGAACGTATTTATACTAAGACCTACAGTTGTATCCTCGTAGGGATACAAGGCTGGACAAAATACTAGATACAAACTAATGCTAAAACTAGTATCTGTTATGGACTTGACAGGCCAAGCCATATTAATTACAATTAATACAAAAGACACCTTTGACTTTTACAATAAATGCCTACACTACAAAAGGCATCAATATCTTGTTATCTTTTATGGTTCTGACAAATCTTCTTTGCTGCTGAGTATCACAAGAATGTCTTCTTTATTAGTCTTCATGAGAGAAAGCAGCTCTGATTATTTCTACAAGTGTATAGAATGTTTATCAGAACCAAGTCTTCGAAAGTCCTTGTATTCGGAAGCTGTTGAGCACTTGATCAGGAGCTTTGTCTTCGGAAGCTTTTGTCTTCGGAAGTAGCTGGATTATTGAAGCTTTAAGTGTTGAGTTCTTAGGGCTGAGGAGGTCATCGGAAGCTTCACTCTTCTGTATAGCCTTCGGCAGGAGTGAGTTATCCTTCGGAAGTAACGCTTCTTCCGAAGGTTAACTACTTCCTTCCAAAGGCTGTTAGGCTTTAGAGAGTCCAAGACTTAGTCAAGAGGAGAGTTTGGTGAGCATCAACTTTTATTGGTCTTACACCTTGTGACCGAGAGATCATAAGTTCGAGCCATGCTAAGGGCGATTTAAAGGACATTTAGGTGAGAGAAGGAATCTTGAGCTTAATCCCGGGTTCTGAACCAATGGAGGGCGAGGGTTTGCCCCATTCCAGGGGGTTCCCGCGAATCTGGTATAGCCGCGTCTTACCTCTGCCCGATGGGCCCTGTGAAGACAACATACGTTGTATGTAGGATCGTCGCCGTTCAAAAAAAATGCCTTGCTTTGGAGTTTGGACATTTACCTAGTCTTCCACTAAATCATTTAAGTAAATCATTTTAAATCCAAGTTAAATCTACTATATCTATTTTTTTTTGTAAATTTATCATTCTTGAATAATATGCATGACTTCTGTCTCAAAGTTAACATAAATTATTACTTCATTTCTTTGAAATGGAGATCAACTCGAAGTCTAATATCATTTATGTACCCTATAGTATGATGACACCACATAGAGTTATTATCAATATTCTCGTGATATTTGGACTCAAACTTTGTGATGTATATGACAACATGTGATCCTCGTAGGATTGTGTAATTTGACTCTTAACAGATTATCTAATGGAATCCTAGTTCAAACTTACATGTCATACTTGGCTTCCTGGCACAATTTAATACATATATGCTACGATATTCATATACGATGCTTCTGACCGGTAGCTAGACTTTGACACTTAGATTTTTCATCAACCTGTTGTTTATATATATATGACACTCTTTAGTTTCACTCCTAACCAACTGTATGAACTCATTTTCTTGACATACTAGTTATGGAAACCTTATGTAATAAATCTTCAACTACGTTTGATATAGACATCAATCATATTATGTGTGTGTATGCAGTGACGGATCTAGGAATTTTTTTTGTGGGTTCACTATTTTAAGATATTTTAATTAGAGAAAACTAGAAAAAAAATGTATGAGTCGGATAATATGATATACGATAGTAGTTACGAATTTAGAAAAAGATAACATACCTATAATTGCTCCCTTCGTGGTTTTATCTTTTGAAAACGTTGCATCACATCTTCGGCTGAAACTTGTTGTAAGAACCCCCTTTCAATGTAAGAAATGCAAGTATCGTTTAAGTTTCTATCACTCATCCTATTATGCAAATATGTCTTCAAATTAAATGTTTCATTGATGAAAAACTTCTTTCAACACTTGTTGCTACAACGGTAAAACTAGTAATAGCTTTATTAAATGATAAACCAACGGATATATAATATGATTTCTTGTTTCCACCATGCATTTGACAAGATCACTTACCCCATTCAAGTTGGCAAGCCGTGTCTCATTTTTTAAATTAGAAATGTAGTGGCCAAGCAGAGCGGCCTGGGGGAGGGGCAAACCCGACCTCCGTCCCGGGCCCATTTTTTAGACGGGCAAAATTTTTTATATATATTTATATATCTATTATAAAAACTAAATAAACACAAGTTTGTAAACTCATTTCAAAGAGGGACACAATTTGTATTAAAATGGATCCATTTTCCATTTTTTGCATACCCAACTCATTTTTTATGCCCATTTTAATTTTTTTTAATTATTTATATTTTTGTATTTGTAAAATGAGAAAATATAGTCTAAATATAAAATGCTCTACACGCCAAGTCACCACACTTATTTTTTGAATTCCCACTTAAATTTCCCAAATTAGGGCCCTCGACCTCTGCTCTCAAATTTCGCTTCCGCCCTAGTCCCACAGGTGACCTCCTTCTTTTCCGGCCTTCAACCCTTCACGGCTGAACGAGACACGAGACACGGCCGCCACTGCTTTGATCCAAGCAGCCAAAGACCGTCGTCTTCCTCACTTGCGCACGAGTCATGAGTGCACGACCGTGGACCGCCGTGGACCATTTTTGCGAGTTGTGACCTTCACCAAGTAAGAATAGTGATATTGTGTTAGTTGATTATACATTCTAATATTATGTGTTGTTAAATTAGGATTTAGAGCAAAATGTTATGTTGTGTTGTTGAATTAGGATTTAGGGCCAAATTTTGTGTGTTTTTTTAACCAGGATTTAAGTTAGTGCGTTGAATTAGGATTTAGTAATTTAGGGTAAAATTTTGTGAATTTTTGATTTTTTGTGTTTCTTTTTTTCCCCGAATTAGGGATTTAAGGCATAAGTTGTTGAATTAGGGTCATATGTGTTTAATTTACTTAATTTGCATCCCAAAATTTTGAATTAAGGAATTTGCTTTGAAGAATGATAGGACAGTTTTACGAATCATCGATTAATTATTGTTATATTTATTTCACTAAACTTGACACTGTAATTTATGTTTATAATTTTTCGTATAATTAGTCGTCTCTTACGGATACATCTCGGACAACTTTAGCAATTTAAGATCATTAGGCACTAAAATTGCCATATGGGCTCAAAGAACCCTTACACGTAAGCAAATCGGTGGTTACCACGCTAAAATGGGTGCCAGACTCTTGAATTTACATATCAAGAACCGTGTTGAAATTATTAACCACATAATGGTGACGATTGTTGATGTTAGTCTTCCTTCTTCGATGTTTTGGGTTAACATACTCTTCCTCCATGTTAACCACTTCAATTTCATGTTCATCCCAAAATGAAGTTACATATTTCATAAGTGAGTCGAAGCCTTCAAGTCGATATGCTTGTAATTTTTCTTTAGTTGACCTTATTAATCCGACAACATTCAATATGCCTTGATCTTTCCTTTGAAGAGCTTAGAAAAATGGTTGGCAACTCCCAGGATGTGTTTCATCAAATGTAAATAAAATACAAAATTAAAAGCTTTCATGTATAGTTGAAGTCCATTTGCTTGAGCTTGTTGAGCACCATCAACTGTAGAAGCTTTTATATATTCAAGCACGTCAATAACAACATGATATAAAGCTTTCAAACTGAGAAGTGTTTTTTTGTGGGGAACTACAACGTGTATCTCAAGCACGTTGAATTCTATATTTGTTTTTTTTTTCAATGTGTTTTTTAAAAGTCACATGTATAGATTGAGCTTCTTTAAGCATGTCTTTCCCCTTTTCAAGTGATTTGTTGTGAAAACTATTGCAATCACCAACATGCACATCAAATCTTTTGACTATGTTCCAACATCGAACCCCCTGACACCCACATGCATCATTTTGTTCACTTTCCTTAAAAAAGTAATAATACAAGCAATACACTTTATCTGTTAAAGGACTATATTCAAGCAATTTCCATGTTGTTGTGTGTACCATTCCGGATTAAATTTTCTAAATTTGTTTGTGTATAATGTTTGTGGACACTCATTATTGGTTGACATGGACCTTTAATATCACACCCCCAAATTCCCACTCGTGGTGTCAGTCCACGTGGGTGTGACGTGGCCAGGATCACAGCTCATGGTCATATAGAACGACTCTATATGAGTTACACAATCACACAGATTTGTAAGACAAACATGTATTCAAAGTAAAGCAGCGGAAATGTTTTAATATCATAAGCAAATAAAGTTACAGCGGAAAGTAAATTGTTCAAGACACTACATAGTCAAATTGTTTTCAAAATGAACACATTAACACAAAGCCTAGGAGTCTAATATGCATGAGACTCTCTTGTACTCCTCCTTTGTGTCCTAGCGTGTGCTCCATTAATTACCTGAGAATACATGCGAAAAAGTGTCAACTAAAAAGTTGGTGAGTTCACAGGTTTAGACAGACTGAAAAGTAAACAGACATATACTGGGTATGTTAAGTTTAGTTGTTGGATCTACGATCAGTGGAGTGTGTCAGTTCATCTTACCGAAACTAGATTGTTCCCGTTTGCCTCCGCAGGTCATCGCTGAACCCGCATTCCCATCGAAATTACACTCGTTATGACCTCTAGTCAACATTGGTGCCGAGTGGGGTTAGTCAAACCCTGTAGTACTACGTAATTACGACTCGTTTGTGTTACAACTAACGGTAAGGATAAGTGAGGACTTTAAGCGATAATAGTTACACTCGAAAATGGTTTTCACAACATACCAGTCATATATCTAAAATAGTTGCATAGTATACTCACCCCAAAGTTAAGTAAAACAGTTGAATAGTAAAAGTGAGGCTGTAAACTCACCTGAGTTTGAGTAAAGTGATGCGCGTTCGTATCGGAACAGTGTAGCTCGCCGGCTAGTAATTATCTATATCATATAGGTGTTGTAAGTTTGTGTGTTCATACACGTGGGTCTCACAGGACCGTATTAATGTTTAACCACTCCAAGTTGTTATGTGGGTCGAGTTGACCGTGTCTGACCGTGTTGACCGTGTTTGACCTAACGACCCGTTGGTGACGGTTTGGATCAAGTGCTCGTGTAACGTGTGGTTTAGTGTCGTGTGAAATGTGCGGATACCAATAATCACTTTCGTGAGGAAACTTACTAGTTATAGTAAGTTTCTATTTCAGAAAAGTTTCTAATTCAAGCTTCTAATTCAAGCAAGTCATGTAAGAAATTATAATCCGATTATTCTAATCATGCATATTTATCCTAAGTGAGCATGTTATCACATAACACATAGTTACACTTAGTTGGTTTAGCATGGTTTGCACATAAGAGTTACCATAATTAGAAAGTTGCATAAATATACAATTGTGACTAAGTCTAAATACCAATCTCATCCTAATATCATCATCTTAGTCTTAAATAGCCATTAAATCATATTTATTACAACAAACATGATGCCATTTATAGACTTTGCAACAAAAAGTTACTATTTATAGTAATATTCATATAAATCATACATTTGTTGCTTCTAATCATTCTAATACATCAAGAATCATCATTTTAGTTTCAAATCATCATTTTGAACATAACTTACAGATCTAAACACGTGCATTAAGCCATTTCATCATAAGTCAACATAATCAATCATTCTAAACCTTGTAAATCACCATCAATATCACTTATGACAACATTTCCATATCAAGAACCATACCAATAGGCTTAGATCATTCATGCATGCTACTACAAACACCCATTTATGACCAAATCATCAACATGTAGATTGACATTATCATGGATCGTCACAAAACTTAATCTAAACATCATAGATCATCAAATATCATGTAAACATCATCAAACCCAGAACTAAAATTCGTGCATGTGCATCAAGGGTGCTTGCATGTGTGTTTAAAGTCATGCATGTGAGTGTAAAAGTGAAGAAAGAGTGTTTTGGGTATAGAACTACCTTCTAATGCTTCAAGAACTCCTGAGATGATGATTTCTTTGCCTCAACAGCTTCTGGACAGCAGGTTCTTGTAAGAATGAGATGATTATGGTGGTGGTTTTGAGCTCCAATGGGTCTTCAAGCTCTTAATCTTCAAACCTTCAAGCTTGAAGCTTCAATGGAGGTCTCCAATGGCTTCCCAAGGGTCAAATCAGGTGGTTTCAGAGAGGAATGGTCGAGAGTTGGCGTGTAGAACCGGAGAAATGATGAAGGGTGGTGTTAATAGGCATGGTGGTCTTGATTTTATAAAGATTTGTCGTCAGGGCTCCGTCGCGTACCGCGGTGGATGGTTAAAAGAAGCTTCGCGTAGCGCGACAGATTTCGGGAGTCAAACCCCCGCGATGCCTGTCGCGTACCGCTATAAGGTCTTCTGTTGGACTATCGCGTACCGCGATGGGTCCCAGAGAAGCCCAATAAGCCTAATTTTGTTGTTTCGAGCCGATTTTCGCGTATTTTTCGATTACGATTCTCGTTTCTCGACATTTGAACATTGTTCCCAATATTTTAGGTTTCCTAGAACCTAAGTGCAGTGAAAGTGTACTGTGATTTCACCAACGATCGTTATTCAAGACACGTGCGTTGCGTTTTGCGATAATTCCATGAATTATCGGTGCGTTTGGTCTGTTGTGCCACGTGTCTCACTAAATAGTAATTATTCTAGTGCCACGTATGCAACAGTAATATATATTATTAATTTAAAATAAAGAAATTGCTGACCTGGAAATTCCGAGGTGTCACATTTAAGCAAATAAGCTCATCTAATTTCATCCTTTTGACTAGGATGATAAGATGTTCATCTGGTTTACTTTCGAAAGGATCCCACGGAAGATCATTCAAATCAATTTTTAAGCCTTTGCTACTTGAAGACGATGATTCAACATTTGTTGAGGCTCTTTTGAAAAAATCTATCAATACTCATGATACCTAATCAAGTTTCACAAAATAAATAAATAAATGAATACTAATTTCATAAAATACCTAAACAAATGAAAAATCAATACTGATTTCACCTAATACCTAATCTAGTTAGGAACCTTCAAAGTGAAATAACTAGTTTGTCTAACCTTAAATATCATAGGGTGTTCTTTTTAAGTCTTTATGTATACAAATGAAGTGTTTGGATGCACGTTTTAAGAGTGATTGCTTCAAAGTGAAATAACCAGTTTATAACTTCAAGAATCAATATTAATTTCACCGTGGAGATTGATTCAATAAACAAAATAAACACAAAATGAAAAACGGGCATACCTCTTCAGGCGTAGTGGTTGCCTTGATATGCTACAAACCAAAAATAGAATCCAATTTGGTATAAAAAATCAATCACAAGCTGTCAGGGTCGGCGGAGAGAACTGCTGGACTGGGGGATCGGTCGCCACACAGTGCCGGAGAACGGGAGAAGGGAGGAGCCGAGGGGAGCGCACAAGACTCGAACCCATGACGTCTGGGATAAACTTCGGATTCCTTATCACTAAACTGCATGTAAAATCATATACTCATGATTCATCTTTAAAATATTAATGGGTTCACCCAATTATTTATTCCTTTCGAAATATTTTTTCCTATTAATGATTCGAACCGCGGTGGTTCTCGTGAACCCGCAGGCCACTATATAGATCCGCCCTATGTGTATGTATCTTCTATGTATAACAATATGTTATATGCTGTAAGAAATTTTTAATAAGGTTTTATTAAATGAAAACAAAATTAAATTTCAATAGAATAAACCATGTAAATAAATTCCTATAAGAATTACGAGATTTATAAAGTTTTAAAAATATATATAGTTTTAAAATACATAAAAACAATTTTATAAAACTTTTCTAAGAAGTTTTAACATATAATATTAAAATACTAACTAGAGAGACCATAAGTGATAATATCAAAAACTTCAATTTTGTGTAAAGAAAGCTTTAAATCGAAAGAGAAAAATATTAGAAACCACAAGATAGTTATTGCCAAAAGCATAAAGTTCCCTCCTTCCTAGACCACAAGTTCGAAACCTGCACCCCGAAACGCTCCGCCTCTAGGTTCATTTGTCGTTGGGGCTAAAAAGATTCCTTGCTTGTTCCTAGGTTTTTTATTACATTTTTATAGGATATTAAATCCAAAAGACCATTATTAGCGTGTAGTAGATTGACCACCCGAGTGCGCAATACGCTAGTCAAGAAGAAATTCCATCAAAGTGACCGGTTTTCATTCAAACATGTTATCAAGTGTTTTAAAATATCAATGTAGAACAACTTAATTTTCTAATCATTACGCGAAACTTAAACAAACAATATATTACAGTCAAGATTCGTTAAATTAGGTTTAATCTCGAAACGGAAACATAAATTGAACTTTCAACACGAAACACTATATTAATGAGTCTCTATTGTAATCAAACAAATAAAAAACTTTGTAAGATTCCCACGAAACTTTATGTGGCATCCATTTCATTGAGCATCATAAAAAATATATCAAATGAATTCAAGAAAACAACGACTCATTCTTTTAGTCGAACTCTTCCAATGCCACTGCAATTCAGGAAATTGTTAGTATCATTCTACACTTTACTAGTCTATGAACAAAAGCCCGATGCTCAGAGGGACGCACAATTATAAGATCGATCGAATTGATTGAGTTAATTATAAGTTTCATAATCGAATCTGCGCACCGAAGAAACAAGAGATAAAACTAAGTTATTGGGGAGGTTTTAAGCAAAACCCCATGGTAGCCGCGCGGGTTTGAAACCCACAGCCGACACCAGAAACCGATTATTGTAGATTTTTGAGTTTTTAACAGACCTAAATTTTTATAATAATCCAAAAAAATTAAAATAGATTTTTATGCATTCTATGAAAATTATAATATTTTTAGAGGATGCTTTCGAGTAGATCATAGAATAGGATATAATTCTAAATAAATTATTATTCTTTTTATTAATCCATTGAAAAATCGTTTATAAATTTCAAAAGTTATATGTATATTTATATAGAGAGAGAGAGAGACTATTATAATGGTTTATTTAATATTATCAAATTAATTTTCACATTTACAAATATAATACAAATTCTTGAAAATTATCATTTAACTTTAAAATCATATTTTATTCTTAAAGCATTGTCAAAATCATATTTAAGTTTAAGAGTATATTCTAAAAAAAGTATTCGCAATAAAAATTATAGTATTTTTTGAAATATTTATCTACCTATATTAATAAATAAAGGTTTCTAGTATCACATTGCATGTTTTTATAGCTTTTCAACATTTATTTATCTCATCTTTCTTCTATTAAATATCTAATATTAAACATACTTTTAATCCATTTTTAAAATAAAAATGATTTTTTAATACAATAGAATATAATAATATTAAAGACACTTTTTTTTTAAGTTATCATAGATTATAAAATTTTCAAAAACAATGATTTGATGCACAATGTTTAAAGAAAAACAAATTATATAAAAGAAAGTTGGCGTTTAAAGAAATAATATAATTATTTTAATACTTAAAATATTAAATCATAAGAAATTGCAATCGTATTTTATGTTAAAAATCATCTTTTTTTTCTAAATTTTTATTTACAATTATTCGTTATATATGTATGTGTAATTCTTATAATACACGGGTTACCAAACTAGTAAATAATAAACAAATTATTATCCAAGTGGTATTAATATAAAAACTATTACAAAATCGATCCTTCACGAATATACTTTGAAACTGATAAATATTTTATTCCTTATAAAATATTCTTAAGTTTATAAATTCTAAAAAATATTAAAACTCAAACTAATATTTATAATTCTTATATTTTTAACCTCTAATAACACTAAATAAAATCAAACTAATCTAAGGTGTGTTGATTAGGCAAAACACTAATCCTAATCACATAAACGTTAACGTGGTGTGGTTTCCTTAGTTCAAAAACTCTAACAAGACATTCTTGGATTAACTTAGCAAACCATAAGTTTTATTCATATTCCCTCTCTATATATATTTTTGTAATTTTATAGATGTTACTCGTGTATATCTAAACTTGTTCAATTATAGAGTCAAACAACCTTTCGATGTAAAATCTTAGTTTTAAGTTAGTTTTGATTTGAATACTATGTATTTATACTTGTTTGGAATCTTTTTGTTGTTTGTCATGCTATTCATACCATGCATAATAGTACATTAGTAGCCCGATAATGGTTAGTGTTGGATCGGGTTATGTAATCTACACAACACTTATCACAAGTTATCTTCTACAAAGTTGATAGTTGCGGAAACTCTATCAACTTAGTTTTGCAAAACAGTTTGAAAACAAAGTACTGAAAGCAATTGTAAATTCAAGGTCGAAGTATCTTGCTTTCAACTGTTAGGATTACAACCCTTAGCTCAAGCATTCACTCGTAATTTGCTAACTAACAAATCAAGGATTATATACTAAGACCTACAGCCGTATCCTCGTAGGAATACATGGCTGAACAAAACACTATAAACAAATGTATGCTAAATCTAGTATCTGTTATGGTCTTCACAAGACAAGCCATATTAATTACAATCAATACAAAAGACTCCATTGACTTTTACAATAAATACCTAAACAACAAAAACGCATTAACTGTTTAGTATCTTTGTAGCCTTGACAAATCTTCTTTGTTGCTGACTAACATCAGGATGTCTTCTCTGTTATTCTGAGTGTGAGTAAGCAGTTCTGTTTATTTCCTTAAGTATCAAGAATCTTTGTCAGAGAAAAAGTATACGAAAGTCTTTGTCTTGGGAACCACGGAAGATCGGAAGCACTGAAGGTCAATCGGAAGCACTGAACGATTTGAGTCTTTTAACCACTGAGAAGAGAACCTGTTGCATTCAGTGGAAAGGAATTATCCTTCGGAAACAATGGTTCTTCCGAAGGCTAATTCCTATCTTTTAGTGGTTGTATATCTTCCGATAGTTCATGACTTGATCCAGAGATGTTTTGGTGCGCATCAGCCTTAAATATCCTTATAGTCTCCCCTTAGGCTGATGCTACCAAAACTTATGTCCTTCTTTTATTAGATTTTCAGCTCTTCTTTGGACAAGTATTGTAGCAAGTCCTCCTTCAAAGTTGTTGTCTGGATTAAGTAGAGGAAGACTTACTAGATCGAAGATATTTGGAGCAGGTTGACCGTATAGTTGATAATCCTAGAGCTTCATAATGTTTCCATCACAAAATTTCAAAACAAATACCTTTTCCATGGATAGGTAGCTCCATTACACAATAGGAAAGTACGTATTTAAGGGTGGTTCATCATGTCATCTTCTGGCTGCAGTCTTTCTTCTTCTGAACGGACCGCGTCTTTTTAAACGGAACAATTTGACATGAAGATGTACTTTCTTGTGGCGGTTCCTGCTCCCTCTCATTGTCATCATCATCAGTGGTTTATGGAGTGACTTCTGCTCCAGTGGAAGCTGTCACACCCCCAAATTCCCACTCGTGGTGTAAGTCCACGTGGGTGTGACGTGGCCAGGATCACAGCTCAAGGTCATATAGAACGACTTTATATGAGTTTCACAATCACACAGGTTTGTAAAATAACACAAGTTTCATAATTAAGCAGCGGAATAGAAATGTGTTACAGCGGAAAGTAAATAGTTTTAAACACTACATAGTTTGATTGTTATCAAAACAAAACAAATGCACACAAAGCCTAGGACATGAATCTATATGCCATTCAGACTCCTTAGTGCTTCCTTGTGCGCGTCCTAGTGTGTGCTCCATTAGTTACCTGAGAATACATGCGAAAAGTGTCAACTATAAAGTTGGTGAGTTCACAGGTTTAGACAGACTGAAAAATAAGCAGACATATACTGGTTATGTTAAGTTTTGTTGTTGGATACTACGATCCGCGGAGTGTGTCAGTTCATCTTACCGAAACTAGACTGTTCCCGTTTGCCTCCGCAGGTCATCGCTGAACCCGCATTTCCATCGAAATTACACTCGTTATGACCTCCAGTCAACATTGGTGCCGAGTGGGGTTAGTCAAACGCAGTAGTACTACGTAATTACGACTCGTTTGTGATACAATTAACGGTAAGGATAAGTGAGGACTTTAAGCGATAATAGTTACACTCGAAAATGGTTTTTACAACATACCAGTACTATATCTAAAACAGTTGCATAGTATTCTCACCCCAAAGTTTAGTAAAACAGTATGAGAATAAAAGTGGGGCTGTAAAACTCACCTGAGTTTGAGTAGAGATACCGTACAGGAATCGTGTAGCTCGCCGGCTAATGTTTACCTATATCACATAGGAGTTGTAAGTTCGTGTTTACATACATGTGGGCCTCACAGGACCGTGTTCGTATTTAACAACACCAAGTTGTTAAATGGGTCCGTTGACCGTGTTTGACCGTGTTTGACCTAAAGACACGTTGGTGACGGTTTTTGGATCAAGTGCTCGTGTAACGTGCGGTTTAGTGTTGTGTGTAGTGTACGAATACCAAAAGTCATTCCTATGAGGAAAGTTTCCACATTAGGCAAGTCATGCATAAAATCACATTCCGGTTATTCTAACATGCATAATTATCCTAAATGAGCATGTTATCACATAGCACATAATTACACATAGTCGGTTTAGCAGAGTTTGCGCGTAAAAGTTTCTATAATTAGAAAGTTTGCACAAATAAGCATATTTCACCAAGTTTAACAACTAATATCATCTAACATTACTATTTTAGTCATAATTAGCCATTTAGTCTTAACTAATATGCTCATATTCCCGACTTTGCAAAATAAAGTTACTATATTTAGTAACTTTTGAAAAATACATAAAATCCATTCTATCAACAACACAAATCTATCAATATCACCATATTATCATCCAATAAGCATGTTTGACTCAAGACATTATCATACATATCATCCATATGTAAACTTGTGATAAAAAGTTACTATTTATAGTAACATTCATGAAAATCATCCTTTTGACAAGTCTAAACATTCCTATGCACCAAATAATCACCATCTATCTTCTAAATATTATTTTTAAACATAACTTATGAACCTAAACATACCAATGTGGTTATTTCATCAAGAACACACATTTTGTAACATTAAAGTTACTAAAATTAGTAATAATCACCAAATGATCAAATCTTGACATAATCAATCATTCTAACCTTGCATATAATCATCATTAACACTCATAACAACATTTCAATATCCACAAACGTGTAAAACCACCTAGATCATTCATGCATGTTGCTAAAACCATCATTTTAGCTACTATGACCATTCTATCATAACAACATCATCATGGAATGTAAAGATACATCATCTAATCATCATGGATCATCAAATATCATGTAAACGTCATCAAACCCGGAACTAAAATTCGTGCATGTGCATCAATGGTGGTTGTATGTGGGTTTTAACACTTGCATGTGTGTGTTAATAGTGAAAATAAGCCATAAGAGACATGATACTACCTTCCCAAGCTCCAAGAATGCCAAGATGATGACAAGAACAGCCTCTAAACTCTCTGGACAGTAGGTTCTTGCAGCAAAATGATGGTGGTGGTGATCTTCAAGCTTCAAATGTGGTCCTTCAAGCTTCAAGCTTTCAAACCTTCAAGCTTGGAGCTTCAACGAAGGTCTTCAATGGCTTCCCAAAGGTCAAATCAGGTGGTTTCAGAGAGGAATGGTCGAGTGTTGGCGTGTAGAACCGGAGAAATAATGAAGGGTGGTGTTAATAGGCATGGTGGTCTTGATTTTATAAAGATTTGTCGTCAGGACTCCGTCGCGTACCGCGGTGGATGGTTGATTGAATCTTCGCGTACCACGACGGATTTCGGGAATCAAACCCCCGCGATGCCTGTCGCGTACCGCTATAAGGCCTTCTGTTGGACAATCGCGTACCGCGATGGGTCCCAGAGAAGCCCAATAAGCCTAATTTTGTTGTTTCGAGCTGATTTTCGCGTATTTCTCGATTACGATCGTTGTTTCGAGACATATGAACATCATTTCTCCTATCTTAGGTTCCCTAGTACCTAAGTGTTGTGCAAATGGACGGTGGTCTGTGTAATTCACCAACGTTCGTTATTCAAGACACGTGCGTTGTGTTTTGCGATAATTTCATGAATTATCGGTGCGTTTGGTCTGTTGTGCCACGTGTCACACTAGATAGTAATTATTCTAGTGCCACGTATGCAAAAGTAATATATATTATTAATTTAAAATAATTTGATGACCTGGAATTTGTGAGGTGTCACAGAAGCAGTTGCTTCAGTGGAAGCTTTTTCAGCTTCAACGGAAGCCATTTCCGCTTCAGTGGAATCCAATTGATCTTCAGTGGAAGTCATTGCTTCAGCGGTGGAAGTTCCTCCAACATCCGTTGAAGCTCTTGTTGCTTCAGTGGAGGACCTTCTTTTCGTGGATTCCACTGCATCTTCAGTGGAAGCCAATGCTTCCTTTTTCCTTTCCGTCCTATACTGTTTCTCAGGATCAGGGTTTGTGTTTTGTTGTCTTGTTTGACCTCTATTAATCCTGATCACTGAATATATTGGCACGTTATCATATGAAGGACCGGAGGGAGGAGTGATTAGCTCTTGTTTTGGTTGTTGTGGGAACATGTGAGGGAACATTGCTTTTGTAGCAGCTCCACACATCACCTCTTCACCCTCTCTGATTCCAGAACCAGAGATAGGTATTTCAATTGTGACTCCCTGGAAGATACTATAGAGGCCTAGGTGTAATGCCTCCTTTTGTGCCTGGATTTGCTTCATTGAAGGTAACTTACCTCTGGCAATCTTAGCTTTTATATCTCTTACGTGGATGTCCATTGTTGAGTTCTTCATTGGGCCGACCTGCCGCGGATGGAATCCATATTGTAAAAGAATGGACTTCATTCTATCTCTGTAAGCAATTCCCTTTTGCTTTTTGGTAAGGACCACCGCGGCCTTGGCTGCAGCAGCGGCCTGTTCTTGCTGCTGCACCCAATCTAGCTCTTCAATCATACGTGGCACCGACCATAGCAGGATCCCTGGAGGAGATTAGAGAGTCTTATCATCTCTTCATCACGGGAAGTGTCTGGTCGGCTCTTCTTCTTCAGTGACCTTCTCTCTTGTTGTTCAGCCTCCTCCTCCAGGGTTAGCTTTCTTTTTCCCTTGTCTAATTCGATTGACCCAGAGGAGATAGATCGTGTAGCCTCACCATTTGGTTCATCGCCAAAGAGATCATCTGAGAAGGATACGTCAATTATGGCTGGGCCTTCAGAGACAGCTTCAGCTTCGGAATTAACCTTAGCATTCACTGCCTCATCCAGTTGATCAACCACATTGGATGGTTCCTTAGTGATGCCCTCAGAGATCTCAGGATCTGAGGAGAGATCTTCATAAACAGCCTCTGTCTCAGGAGGAGACATAAGCTCATTGGCTGTTGTCTCAGGTGGAGACTCAGGTTCATAAATAGCCTCTGTCTCAGGAGGAGACATATGCTCATTGGCTGCTGTCTTAGGAGGAGACTCAGGTTCTATGGAGATAGATTTTGTAGCTGAACTGGGGTTCTCCATAGTAACCTGGATTGTTATCCCAGAGGGGGACATAGTCTCAGAAGGAGACTTTGAGGTGTTATTAGGGGACTTGGATTCCTTAGAGATATTTTCCTGTTCGGTTTCCAAGGATTCTCCTGCAGCACTAGAAGAAGAGGAGGATGAAGAACTGGAGGAGTTGTGATAGTAGGTACTCAAGAAACTATCCCGTTCCTTATCCAAATCGGTTAGGAATGGAGGAGATTCAAGAGTAGCTTCCACTTCTCCTTCTGCCAATGGAACAGTTGTCTCTTCTTCTTTTCCTAGAGATGTTGTGTTTACAGGTGATGATGATAATGATGATGGTGATGATAATGATGATGGTGATCCCATAGCTTGTTCCTTCTCCCCTTTTTGGTAGCATCAGGGGAAGGGGAAGACATCTGGCTGGGATCAGGATGAAATGGATCAAGCATGACTGGGGGGCGGTGCTGGAGGTCCAGAATGGTAGCATCCTTGGTTTGAACCTCCAGCCGCAGGGTAGCAACCTTAGCTTCCAGTTGATCTACCCTGGCCTGTAGTGTGGAAATGGTGACCGTCAATTCCTGAATGTTTGTGCCCTCATCCACAGAAGTGGAATTCTTGGGTGATGGAGTCTTGAGCCGAGCTCCTGCACCTCCATCACCAGATATGGTTTCTTGGCGCCCTGGATTCCTCTCATTGAAAATGACTTCAAAGAAGTCATCAACGATGTGAGTTGCCACAGAGGAGGTCCTATTGCCTGTACCACTGGCCTAAAGAATATGAGAAGGTTCAGCAGTAGTGGCAGCCTCCACTGTATTGACCCATTCAGAACTAATGGGATCAACCTCTGAAATAAAAGGCTCTTGGTCAGGAAACCTTGCATGTAGGTCTGTCACCCCTCTCATTAAAGTTTGGGTAGTGGGAGAGAGAGGGTCCTCCAGAGCTACTGTAGAGAGTCCTTGAGCTGGGGTTGATGTATGGGTGGGGGCAGTGATGGGCTATACTCACCTGGGGACCTGGGAGACAGTCCCTGACCTAGGGGAGTTGCTTCAGTAGAAGCAGACTCGGTAATGTGGGTTTCCCTTTGGATATTCTCAGGTATGTATGGTGACATATCCTGAGGGCTAGTAGAAGGGTGAAGGGAAACCACTGGATCCAGTGGAAGATCCGATGGGACAGCAACAGGTGTGGTTTGCACCTTAGG
The DNA here is from genome assembly GCA_009363875.1 of Mikania micrantha. Classification (NCBI taxonomy): domain Eukaryota; kingdom Viridiplantae; phylum Streptophyta; class Magnoliopsida; order Asterales; family Asteraceae; genus Mikania; species Mikania micrantha. The sequence continues at coordinate 51,166,579 of CM018691.1, read as the reverse complement.
CAGAACTGGGCCCTTGCCAGATTTCTTAGCCTTTTTCTTTTTGGGTTCGGAAGAAGGGGCCTGAACAGTTGTAGATAACTGTTTAGGTTGTCTTTTTCGTTTGTAGGTAACTTGGATGTCAGAGGCTATGTGAGTGGAAGGTGTGGGTTCAACAGCTGTGGGTTTAACAGAGCTGTCACCTTCAGGAGCAGGTGGCTCCATGGACGGAAGCAAAGGAGTGAAAATTCCAGAGAACTGAGCACTCTGCTTCTTTAGTTGTACAAAAACCTTCGCAAGTACCTAAGGGACTTTATAAATGTTCCCAGTCAGTGAGAGCGAAGATGCTAACTCACTGTTAAAGATTTGTTGCAAAAATCTGGGATACATACAAAATTTCTTTGTGGATGCCACATTATCTACCAAGTTATTAAAAATAAAGGATGAAAAGTTAAACAGTTGATTGGTAATCAATCCATGAATAGCCGAAGCCAAGTCAGATGGAATTTGATCCCAACCACCAGTTTTATTTGAAAGACAATGCAAAAACACATGTAGGAGATACTTTTAATTATAAGACACTCTCCCCTTCAAATAGGTAGGTGAAGGAAGAGGACCTTCGTATCCCATTGACCTAAAGGTCATCGCTACCTCATCCCTTATGAAAGAAGCACTGCCTGTAGCATCATTAAGATTAAGATGTCAACAGATAGTTTCCACGAAAATTGAAATATGATGAGCATCAACGGTAGCAGAAAGACGTCTACTAGTTGGAGAGTCAATAACAGAACAAGAACCCCAAAACTGCTGGTGATGAGACTCATACACCACGGGGTTGATAGTTAAAGCCGTACAGTACCTACTCCGACCTACTCCGACGAAGAAATGAGATGATCGGAGCAAAATCAGAATCATGATCCGCAGAGATTTTAGCACTCAAATTGTGTGTAGGTTTGAATGCAAAGAGGGTCATTGTTGAGATGAGCGGTTAGGGTTTGGTTCGAGAAGAAACTTTCAAGTGTTGAAGAGGAAGTGAGAATTTGAATGGGTGGGAGACCTTTTATACCTTCGGATGTCAGCATTTAATATAACGATGCGTTAAATATTTGAGATCCGGAGAGAAAGAAGAAAAAGGTCTTCCGTGACAGCGATGTATCACAATGAAACTCAGAAGATGAGAGAGACCTTGCCGAGAAAACACCAAAAATTTGTCGTGTAGTATCAGAAGAAAATTAATCTATGCACTAAAGAGATGTATGCTTCAGAAGACATGGGCTTCTGATAAGTAATCAGAAGGAAATTTTTCGGAAGCGAATAATTTATATCGGAAGATAAATACTTTAAAAAGAACACGTATCTTAAGAAGTGTGACTTGTTCCGAATAAGTATTAAATAACGCATCGGAAGACTTAACATTTCTTCTAACGAGTCAATACTACTCAAAAGATAAGTTACGTTTATCTTTCGAATGATCATTTAAGCCTTGACCTAATTACATTTACTCAAGATTGATCATACCAATAGCTGTGATTAAGTACCTGAACCTTCTTTCATCAAAAGCCTTGGTGAAGAGATCAGCTAAATTGTGTTTTGTATCATCTTTGACTAAATGAATTAGCTTCTTTTCTGCACAATCTCTGATGAAATGGTATCGGATGTCAATGTGCTTGGTCTTGGAATGTTTGACAGGATTTTTGGTGTAACACCCAAACTTTTCACACGATTACACGTGTCAAATTTTAGGTCCCAGATTAAACTTAATCGTAAAATTATGTTTGGAAGCGTGAAATTACCATTTTATGATTTAAACACACTTAATTTCATAACATTTACATTTATGATTAATAAGACTAGTGTGTTTAAGTTTAATACCACCAAAGATTTTACATAACATTTGGTTCAGCTTCAAAACATGCCCGATCTGATCGTCCGATGAATATCTATCTTTGACCTGTAACATCACATATAAGGTCACAATTAGTTCATACGAACTAAGTAAGTAAACCCCAATGGTTTCGCACAACAAAATGTAAAAATACATTTTTCACAATCAAAATTCAAACTGAGTCATTTCTATTCATAACTGACTCTCACAATGTAATAATATCATATTACCAATCATCAACTATTGCTCACAATAGTTTAATCAAAATTACACTATGGTTTTCACATTCCTGTGCTTCCACCATAGCTATTTGCCAGCACCTCTGACTATTCACACATTTGTGATATCATAATTAATTTAAGTTTTGAGATGTTCACCCACCGGTACTTCCATCTAAGACAATTGCCAGCACCTCTGGCTATCAACCATTTTGGAGTCATAAATAATTTAAGTCTTAAGATGTTCACCCACTGGTACTTCCATCTAAGACAATTGCCAGCACCTCTGGCTATCCACCATTATGGAGTCATAAATAATTCAAGTCTTAAGATGTTCACCCACCGGTACTTCCATCTAAGACAATTGCCAGCACCTCTGGCTATCCACCATTGTGGAGTCATAAATAATTCAAGTCTTAAGATGTTCACTCACCGGTACTTCCATCTAAGACAATTGCCAGTACCTATGGCTATCCACCATTGTGGAGTCATAAATATTAAGTCTTAAGATGTTCACCCACCGGTACTTCCATCTAAAACAATTGCCAGCACCTCTGGCTATCTACCATTGTGGAGTCATAAATATTAAGTCTTAAGATGTTCACCCACCGGTACTTCCATCTAAGACAATTGCCAGCACCTCTGGCTATCCACCATTGTGGAGTCATAATTTCCATCAAATTACTATGATGTTCACCCACCGGTACTTCCATCATAGAGTTACCACACTTTCATTTACCAAGGTATTGGATTTATCTTAGGTTGTTGAACTTTTATTATTCAACTTTCCCCTATCACCAATGCCATATTTATCATACAATTTATTCAACAACAAATTCAATGTTCATTACGTGATGTCATAGTTGTGGGATTACTAACTCAAACACGGCTCATCCGGCTATTCTTATGCAATATATGTTGCATATTCAATTCAATCATGACATAAACACGTTGGAACTTAACATATATGCATTAGAGTCTAATAACTCAATTAGTTCCAATTTAGTTATGCACATTCATTCAAATCAATGAATTAATCACTCTTTAATGATTAAGTACTCAACAATTTACCAATTCATACTATGATGCTTTCACTCAAGTTCTTTCATCATATATCTACTACTAAATATATAGATTGACTAAATAAGGCAAACTGCTCAATCAATATATATACATCACAATCAAGTAGACTCTTTCTACTACTTATATGTAATGTTGTAGTAAGTTGGGTAACTTACCTGGTTCAAACGGTTGTTCCCTTCCTACAACCTCTTTTCCACTTCTGTGAATTGTCCTTTGACTTTCACCACCAATTACCTAGTTGTATTCACATATATACAACTAGTTTAAATACTTATAGCACATACAATCAAGTTTAACACACTTGATTGATCTGACTTGCTCAAAGTCAATTTGTCACATAACTGACTCTATCTTACTACGTTTAGCAAGTTTTAGTCAATTATTACCATTAATCATATTTCATGCCTCCCTTAGGCATTTCATCCAATAATTGATGTTCAATTATATTAGTTACGATCTTTAATCGCTTTTATTATTTAAAAAATTCATTTTATGATCATAACTGTTAATAATTTTAACATCAATTCATCACAGTCATCATTTAACCCGTGGATCATAATCCATATTTCATTTAAAATCATAATCTACCCGTCCTACTAGTTATCACACCATGATATGAGTTTCATAACAACCGGACATTATACCGGCTTCATAACGAAGATTTCACCATCAAAATATCAAGTTCTTCGTTTCTAACAATCCCTAGTTATCAACTAGGCAATAATCAATACCCATAATCATAGTAATACATTCAAACTAGATTTAATCCACACAATATTAAACTAGTAGGATAAAACGGATCGTTACCCAATCGAACAGATGTTCAATCACCAAACAACGATCAGATGTTGTAGAAACAATCCTTGGTACGATCCGGATGTTTAAATGGCTTCAAAATCAAGATTTGCAGCTTCAAAAATGGTCTGTAGTTGTAGGAAATTTGACAGAATGAGTTTTAAAACTCTTCTGCCATTTGATCCTGATCTTTAAAACCAATTGCCGACTTAAAAAACCCCAGGCGTACCGCCCCGCGTGGCCTCTTGGCCCGGGGCGTACCGCGCTAGCCACCAATTCCCTGATATTTTTCTGGCCCGGTGCGTACCGCCTAGCGAGGGAAATTGGTGCGAGACGTACAGCCTGACACCTATTTTCATAAATTTTAACTTTTTCTTCGTTTCGCGATTCCGGACAATCCATAACTCCGTTTCGCGCACGGTTTTCTCCCACGTTCATGATTTCTCACATATTTTCAAATTCTAATAACCACAATCGTTATTTTAATGATTATTTCAAACGTATTCAATTTTTAAAACCAGTTGTTACAGTTGGTTATGGAAATTTCACTGGAATTGTCAATCTGAATAGGAATATTAGACAACTCTACTCCATAGTCTTTCATTTGATTTTGAATCCAGAGTACTTGTGCACAAAAGCTATGTCTTCAGCTTCTGCAGTAGAAGTTGAGACACATGTATGTTTCTTACATTGCCATGACACAATTCTGGATCCAAGAAACTGGCATCCTCCAGATGTAGACTTCAACTGATGTTGCAACCCCCATAATCACTATCAGTGTAGGCCATGAACTGAAAGTCTGCATTCCTATGATACTACAAGCCTATCTTTGGTGCTCCCTTGAGGTATCTAAAAATTCTTTTTACAGCAAACATGCGTGTGCACACAAGCAGGTTGCAAATATGATATCAGGCCTGCTTGCTGTGAGATACATCAAGGAGCCAATCAGTGCTCTGTACTGATGTTGATCAACATCCTCCCCCTCAAGATCAGGGCCTAAAGATGTCGTTTTGGACATTGGAGTACTAAGAGCTTTACAGTCGGTGAAACTAAATCTTTCAAGTATATCCTTGGCATACTTTGATTGATTGATAAAGATTTATGTAGAAGTTTGCTTCACTTGCAATCCAAGGAAGAAAGTGATTTCACCCATGGAACTCATTTCAAATTTGGACTTTATTAGTGCTTCAAACTCCTTGCAGAGAGTTTCATCAGTTGAACCAAAAATAATATCATCAACATAGATTTGAACAAGCATGATATGTTGATTGGATTTCTTGAAGAATAAAGTTTTATCGATTGTTCCTCTTTTGAAGTTGTTTGTCAACAGAAAAGAGGACAAAGTTTCATACCACTTTCAAGGAGCTTGATGCAGCCCATATAGAGCTTTATCAAGCTTGCAGACATGATTAGGAAACTTAGGATCCTCAAATCCATGTGGTTGGACAAACATAGACCTCCTCATCAATCTTGCCATAGAGGAAAGCACTTTTGACATCCATTTGAAAAACTTTGAAGTTTCTGGCAGCTGCAAATGCTAGAAAAATTCTGATGGCTTCAATTCTGGCAACTGGAGAAAAAACTTCATCATAATCAATTCCTTCTTCTTGGGTGTATCCCTGCACCACTAACCTTGATTTATTCTTTATGACAACACCTTTTTCATCCTTCTTGTTTCTGAACACCCACTTCGTTCCAATGGCATACTTACCCTTGGGTAAAGGGAAAACCTTCCAAACTCCCTGTCTCTCAAATTGAAGAAGTTCATCCTGCATGGCTTCTATCCAACTGCTATCTTTCAGTGCTTCAGTAACTTTCTTTGGTTCTAGTTGGGATAGAAAGAAAGAAAACAAACAGATGTTTGCTTCATGCATAGAGCTTCTTGTTCTTATTCCTTCCTCAACATTACCAATAATGTTCTCAACTGGATGGGTATTATAAACGTGAGTTCTGGGGATCACATCCCGCTGAGAACTCAAATCCAAGTTACTTGGCTCAAGGTTTGGAAGTACCACCTCAAGCTGGATTGCTGGTAGGTCTTGAGGTACCTGAGGCTGAACTGTTGTGGGATGATTTTCTCTGGGGGCAAAAGTTTTCAAAGTGCTTGTTTCAACAGTAGGTATCCCAACTTCTTCTTGACTCACTGAAGCATATGTAGAGTTACTTAAAGGAACAGCCTGAGAAGTGTTGATTGTCTCAGACTGTGAACCACCATCATGTGTTGAAGTAGATTCTGCCAAGATTTGTCTTGAAGCTATTGACAGTTCAACACGAAAGTCTTCTTCTCGTGTGTGCTTGGAGGAGTCCAAGGTAGGTATCTGTTGATCTGGAACATACTCTTTCACAAGATTAAATGCAGATGTGAATTTATCAAGATCAAATAACCAATCAGGGTCTATTCCAGGTTTATTGATAGTGTGTTCATTGAACTGAACATTTGCAGACTCTTCAATAATTCTGGAAGCTTTGATGTATACTCTATATGCTTTTGCATGTGAAGAGTACCCAACAAAGTAGCCCTCTGCTGATTTCTTAGCAAACTTGGCTAGATGATCTTTAGTATTCAAGATGGTGCACTGACATCAAAATGATTTGAGAAATCCGATATATGGTTTTCTCTTATGCCAAATTTCATAAGGAGTCATACCATGTGACTTAACCACCAATACTCTATTTTGGACATAACAGGCAATGTTGACTGCTTCTGCCCAAAAAGTTATTGGAAGTTTGGCGTCAGACAACATGGTCCTTGCAGCCTCAATTGGTGTCCTATTCCTTCTCTCAGCAACACCATTCTGTTGTGGAGTCCAAGGAGCACTAAATTGTCTTGTTATACCTTTAGATTCACAAAAAGAATTAAAAGTATGGTTTTTGAATTATGTTCCTTGATCTGATCTGATGATTTTGACATGATGGTAACTCTCGTTCTCAACTCTAAGAATGAATGATTTTAGGATCTCAACAGTTTCATCCTTAGTGTTCAAGAAGAACACCCAGGTATATCGAGAGAAATCATCAGTGGCCACCAAGCAATATGACTTCCTACCTAGACTTTTAACACTTGTGGGGCCAAACAAGTCCATATGCAGCAAATGTAGGACTGTTGTGATAGAATTTATCTCTTTGGCATGATGATAAGATTTGTGTTGCTTTCCTTTAAACCAGTTACTAAATTATTTTTCACAAGTTTATTCATGTTTTTAAGGTTTACAAGACAAAGTCTCCTATGCCAAAGAGATGATTCATCAAATGACGCCTTTGAGACAAAGCAACTTATATTACTGAGTGGTGTAGTTGTGCTCATATCCAGCATGTACATGTTGTTTCTTCTTGGAGCCCTGAGCAGAATTTGATCATTAGGGACAACAAAGCCTGGTTTCAGGACTATACATTCATGCTCAGTAAACAACATGTTGTGCTTTTGATCACACACCTGTGATACACTCAGTAAATTGTAATTCAGTTCTTTTACAAAGTGCACATTCTCAAAGCTTACCTTCATTAGTGATTGTGCCCCTACCTGTGATGTACCCTCCTACCGGATCACTTCCAAATGCAACAGACCCTCCGAAGAATGGTTCATATTTGTGCAGATGAGTCTTTTTGCCTGTCATGTGCCTGGAACAGCCTCTGTCAACAATCCACAAGTTGCTTTTTGATTCATGTTGTCCCTGCACATGACCAGAAGTGAATTAGTTCCTGATGGGAACCCAAGCCCATGTGGTCTTGGTTTTCCATTTGCATCATTACAAACAAATTTCTTTGACATCATCCTAGGTGGGACCGATGATGAGCAGGATGGTTGATTAATTGGTTGAACTGTTAGTTCAGAGGTTTCCCTCTTCTTCCAAATCTTCTTGACCCTTCGAGCTATTGGAGAAGTTTTCTTCCTCTGACTGCACTTGGAAGTAACTTTTGCTTTTTCTTCTGTTGGTTTGGACTTCATCTTGTGAGAGGGTTTTTCTTCTGCTCTCCTTCTTCCTGAATGCTGAGTGTCGGAAGCACTTTTAACTTTTGCTTCCAATGCCTTTTTGGTTTCGGAAGACTGTTTGTTTCTTCTCTTCTCATTGGCAGAAGTGCCTGATGACTTCTCAGCTGATTTTCTTCTTTCTAGGGCAGATTGCTCTCCCGAAGACACCGATGACTTACTCCAACTTTTCTTTCTTCCTCTTCCTTGTGGTCTAGAGTGAATTCTGCTTCTTGGATTATAGAAGCAGTCAGTAGCAAAATGGTTTGTCTCACCACACATCAGACACACAGTCTGATCATTGAGAGATTTTTTAGGCTTCTCTCCTTTGAAGATGGTTGAGCTATGGTTCACAGAACTTGATTGTTTGGAAGTTCCAACCGGCTTGTTGGTTGGGTGATTTACCTGAATCCATGAAACACCGGCTTTTCTATCCTTTGATCTATCCCTTTTTGACTTTTCAGATGGACAAGTAACATAATCATCTGAAGATGTACTCCCAGTTTGAACATATTTAGCTTTCACAAAAGATGGTTTGATTTTCTTGATTTTCTTTTGTTTAGAAACTGTCTTTAACTTTTCAAAATTTTTAGAAATGTCATCTTCAGATGTATGAGATGATTGAGTTGGACTAGATTCAGGCGAATCATTTTCTTGTTGAATCTTGTGTATGTCCAAAATTTCATCATACACAAGATTAACTTCTGGTTTACACCGAACCTCCACCATCGGGGTATAAGCAGATGGGGGTTCCATTTTGTTATAACCCGAACCAACCCCTCTTTTCTTTACTAACTCAGCTGTATCACTCATTTTAAAAAGTTTTTCATACTTTTCACCCTGACTCAAAAATTTGTCTTTGTAAGACTCAGCCAATACAAGTTCTGTCTTGGCAGTTGTTAACCTTTCCAAAAGATTGTTAATTTGACACTATTTGTTAGTGTCTTCATGCTTTAAACTGGAAATGGTCTTTTCCAGTTCCTTAATCTTTTCTTTATAATTTCTTTCTGATTCAAAGAAATTAGCCTTGACAACTTGTAATAACTCGAGCTCATTACATACTTGAAATTAAACCTTTTATAAGCATTTAACTTTTCTAAACATTCAGGTGTGCACATATCTTTTGTTACCTTGAATGTAGAGGTTGAATCGTTGGCCATCAGGGCACTGTTGGAGACAGATGCATCCTTAGCTTGGAAGCACCAATCTGAAAAATCATGTTGTTCTGCAACATTGGCACTATTGGTGGAGCTTGATGGTTTTGATGTGGCTGTCTAGATTTTGAAGGCCGAGAGTTTGGAGATTTACACTTTCTGGCAAAGTGCCCCAATTTTTGACATTTAAAGCATTTTAGTTTGGATTTGTCTAGGCCAAACCCGGTCTTCATGTTGTGCTTCTTAAACTGTATACCAGTTCTTTGATAGAACTTATTTGCCCTATAGGAAATCATGACCATCTGGTAGTTGATGTTCATCTCCTCAAGATCATCAGTAGGAATGCCATCTAGATCTTCCTGGCACAGATGAAAATAGTTGGTTTCTTCAGCCATAAAAGCTCCTTGGCCTGAAGTCAGCAATGGAGTTGAGTTGGAGAATGGGTTTAAGTGTGAGGTTGATGGAGTAGGGGTTTCAGGAAAAGTGACAATAGATGTGAAAGTTGAGTGGTAGATGGGTTGGTAATTTTGGTAAGGTGGATTATGGATGGGTGCATATAGGGCTGCTGAACCAGAAGGTACAGAGGAAGGTTTAGGTTCCTGAGCATCAATTTTCATTTGGTATGCACTAGGTACACCAAATAGTTTCCCAAGCTTTAAAGTTCTTAGATTCTATGTTCTCCGAATGGCAACAGAGTAGATGTTACACACCTGTGGAAGTGATCTAAGAAACTTTCTTATCACGTCTTGGTTCTCCATCTTTACACCTGCAGCCACCAACTCGTCAACCAAGTGGACATACCTCAGATATTGAGAAGTCATCTTCTCGTTGTTTTCTTGACAGAAGTTCTCAAACTTCTGTTTCAGCATGTCTCTCTTGTTTTCCATGACATCTTTGGATCCCTCATACAATTGCTGCAGAGAGTTCTACAGCTCCTGTGCAGATTTGCATTTCTTAAATGCGTGTATGATTGAGTTGGGGATCGCCATCTGGATTAGCCATAATGCCTTCGAATCCACCTCCATTCTTTTGTAATCTTCATCAAAGTATAGAGATGGATCTTTAGGCAGAGCTGCTCCACCGGTGCCTGCAGCAGCAATAGTTGGGATGAAAGGTCCTTTAAGAACTGACTTCCAAAGTTTGAAGTCCTGGTTCCTGATAAAACCCTCCATCCTGACCTTCCATGTGTCATAATCGTCAGGAGTAAACATGGGAGGCTTATTGAGAGTACCATTCTCAGTGTCATGCTTGCTGATAATGGGTCATTGTGACTTTGAAGTAGCTTGAAAAACAAAGAGTAGTAGAAGATACACAAACGGTAACTTAAGAATGGTTACTTGCTTAAGTTAAGAGCAAAAGCTCTGATACCACTTGTTGGATCGGGTTATGTAATCTACACAACACTTATCACAAGTTATCTTCTACAAAGTTGATAGTTGCAGAAACTCTATCAACTTGGTTTTGCAAAACAGTACTTCAAGGTCGAAGTATATTGCCTTCAATTGTTAGGATTACAACCCTTAGTTCAAGCATTCACTCGTAATTTGCTAACTAACAAGTCAAGGATTATATACTAAGACCTACAGCCGTATCCTCGTAGGAATACATGGCTGGACAAAACACTAGAAACAAATGTATGCTAAATCTAGTATATGTTACGGTCTTGACAGACCAAGCCATATTAATTACAATCAATACAAAAGACTCCATTGACTTTTACAACAAATACCTAAACAACAAAACGCATTAACTGTTTAGTATCTTTGTAGCCTTGACAAATCTTCTTTGTTGCTGACTAACATCAGAATGTCTTCTCTGTTATTCTGAGTGTGAGTAAGCAGTTCTGTTTATTTCCTTAAGTATCAAGAATATTTGTCAGAGAAAAAGTATCCGGAAGTCTTTGTCTTGGGAACCACTGAAGATCGGAAGCACTGAAGGTCGATTGGAAGCACCGAACGATTTGAGTCTTTTAACCACTGAGAAGAGAACCGGTTGCATTCAGTGGAAAGGAATTATCCTTCGAAAGCAATGGTTCTTCCGAAGGCTAATTCCTATCTTTCAGTGGTTGTATATCTTCCGATAGTTCATGACTTGATCCAGAGATGTTTTGGTTCGCATCAGCCTTAAAGATCCTTATAGTAAGTTACCTTCTTCGTATGCCTTTTGTCATTGTGTAAAAAAGGTAAATAAATGTAGAATTTGATACATAATATTCATATTAATACATTAAAAATATTTTTCTCAACCACTCAATTTCGAGTATAGATATTTCATTCCTTGTAAATCTGATTTAAACGTTATTTGGTTCATTGTGAAGTTATCACATGCAAGAACAGAATGCCTAAAATAATTATATATAGGGTGTTCATTTTCGGATATCCGAAAATTTCGGATGGTGGTTTCAATATCCGAATCCGAATCCGGAATTTCGGATATTCGAAAAAAGTATCCAAATATCCGAAATATTATCTAGAAAACAAAACTATTTCGGATATCGGATATCCGAACTATCCAAAAATTTTCAAAATAGATATCCAAACTTATGGATTTCCGATTTTTTTGGATATTTCGGATTTGGATTTTCGGATATTTCGAATTCGGATACGGATTATTTTGAACACCCCTAATTATATATATATATATATATATCCCATATATAAACATGATTGTTTTTATCCAAAGTTAATGAAAAACACGCTTTCAACTAAATTTTTCAACAGTTCAGACTAAATTTGCGTGATAAAACCTCGGTCCTCCTCTATACCCGACTAATCGAGAGAAACAGTGCAGCCGCAATCAACGGGGTCCATGGTCTTTAAGAAAAATTTGGTATACACATAGATCACTAGATCTAAGTAACTAATATAAACCTGAAAACTCCTAACCATCTTATCTTGAACTACTATAGAAACTGTGGCAAACAAATTCATGCTCTAGCATCAGGGCCGGCTCAAGCTATTTTGGGGCCTACAACAGATAATAAAAATGGGGCCTTTAACCTAGATAACAAAAAACCATCCTCCTTTATCCGAGCTTCCGACAGTGATAACCTAACTACGAGTTAACACAAACCAAATTTATAGATGAATTGCCTAACTACCAATTAAATAAAATCCAAATTAACAAATGTAAGTATGCACTATGTAACTACCTTGCCGACTGACGAAAAGATACAAATAGTTGGTGGCTCTAACAACACCAACTTCTTCAAGGAAACCATATCCGGTTGTTTTCAAGTTCCACCAGGCAAAAACTAGTGAAAGCGTTGAGGGCACATGCCACAGTGCGGTTGTTTCCAAAATCCAACCACCGAGACACCAAGTACGGAGTACTGACTGAAACTTTGAAAGGGGAAAAGGGTTTAGTGTGGCGACCGGCGAGGGCACAATCCACAGTGCGATTGTTTCCAACGGACCAACCATTGAATACTCTGTGAAAGGATCAAAGGGCTTTTGATTTCGCGAATACTGGCATAGTAGGACGACTGGAACAGTTGATTTGGCGAATACCGAATTTTCCTGAATAGCAACCTGAAATGAAGTGGCTTTGATTTGGGGGACCTGCTTCTCTTCAAGATCTACCAATTCACTTTGTCCCTTCGTCTCCTGCAAAAACATCGCCTTGCCTTCTTCATACCGGTCACTTTTAAAATTGAAACCCTTGTTGGCTAGCTCCACGCCCACTGCCCATGCTACGTTTGAGGTCTGAGCGTCTGTTGCTATCTGGCGTCTGTTGCTATCTGGCCTATGCCCCCATTTTGTTTCTCTTAGGTATTTGGGCTGGAGTAAGTAAAAATATACGGCCCTGTTTAAGATGGGGAGCCAAAGATAGGGCTTAAATGTTTCTATCTTGGGCCGACCCTCTCTAGCATCCACAATGTTTATTAGAAAAAGATACGTGTGAATATAAAATAGCATTAATAACGACATATATACTTTTAAACCTTTAATATGGTAAAGATTTAAACCATACTTGGGTTTTGCTATTAAGTTTACCTAGATAATTGGGCTTAAAATATATTTCATTAAAAAAAAGTAAAGAATTAAACCGTACCACCCCTAAAATGAAGAAATAAATTATTTACTTTAAAAATCAACAAAGTGAAAGATGCTTAAATTATTGCACAACTTGGATGACAATAAAGCTTAGCAGCAAGAATCAAATTTCATATGGAATTGACAATATCTCAATATAGAACTCGTGCCTTTTTAAGTGAACTTTTTTTGAACGACCAACTAAGCCGAGTGCTTTGTACGTGGTTCCCAATAGATAAAGGATGTCCGTCACTAGTCCAGATAGACATAACCCCTAACCCATCAACTACCAATTCCCGAGGAAAATCATACCCAATCACACGCCCAAAAGCATGACGGTGGAAAGCCGGTAAAACCGGGTTTCATCAATGATCGAGCCCAGGACCTGAGTCTCATATCACTTTTCCAATACCTTTATCTTACCACCACTAGGGCCAGACATCGTTGTATTTTTTTTTTCTTTTTTAGAATTAGTGTTTAATTATAGGCCATTATAAAAATATAGGATGTTGTGGATGAAAGGGGTCTGATGTTTGATGATGAGAGATCATGTTATTCAACACCATAATGATCTTGTCTATTGGCTTTTTACTTTTATATCATACGCATTAAAAGGGGTGGCTGCTTACGTTTAAGACACTAGTTTTAGAGAACCATTGACGTTTTTTTTTTTTGGAATAACATAAAGCTTTGAATATTAAAAAACAAACAAAAAATAAAAAGTTTTAAAAAGTTTTGGCCTTCGTGATATCAAAGAGTTGTAAACTAACAAAAATTGAATCTTTAAAAAATAAATTGAATAGTTATTAATTAAAGTATTAATGATGATTTTGTGTGACAAAAATTGTCTCCATTTCAATGGCTAGAAAGGTGTGGAACTAGTGTCCAACCATGGTGCTTGTGCCCGCAATAACATGGTGGAGGGGTTAATTTGTGGGTGAGGTCCATTTCAAAGCACTTTTTATTGCCCTCTTGTCATTTTAAAATGTGTGGATTTAATTTGGGTTATGGTGGTTTTTAATTTTTAGTCACACATCATTTGTATGTCATTGGTGATATGTTAAATGATTATGAGTTTGTGTTGGGATCTAAAATTAAATAAGCCGGTCAAATGGGTTGGAGTCAATCGGTATTTTACGGCAAACAAGAGCTCAGCGACATGTCTCTTCATAGACCAAATAGATCATTGGACCCACCCCACAACCCACACGTTGTGATCACAGTCCGCTACCAACTCCCCAGTATCCAACGCCCAGGTGACGCCCAGGTGGTAGCAAGCGCTGAACCGAGCAAATCTACCTGCTCTTTAGGAGGAAGCCCACTATATGGTAAAATCCCATACTTATCATTTCGACCACGATTTGAATCCATGATCTTACAAAACCTAACCCTTATAAGAATCTTGGAGTACCAAGCGAGGGTTTAGGATGGAGTCAATCGATTAACTAGGTTAAAATAAATGAATAAATATAATAATAAAAAAAATTAGGATAGTATTTGATTCACACTTCTTCGTTTATTTAGAAATTATTCAAACTAGGTTTACTCCCCCTCGCACATTACGGCGGGTCAGCACAGTACACTCTCGATAATAGATATTATATAACATTTGCAGAAGCATATGTTACATAGGAAAATCAAATCTTTCATCACGAACCAAATCCTAACCTTCAAGGAAGTAGTATAGTGGTTAAAGTGGAGGAGAGACAACTTAGAGATATCAAATTCAATCCTTACTTAAAGTAATTTTCTTTGTAGGTCACCGACCCGGTTACTTACGGCTATGCTTTACATGTTCCTTTCGATTAGTCGGGTATTGAGGGGAGTCGGGGGTTTACCACACAAGTGGGTTCTCATGGTTATCAAAAAAACCTAAACCTTAAACCAAAATAAACCTAAATCTAAGTAAATCTCTAAGTAAATCTCTAAAATTTAATAAAACTCAAATCTTTAAGCAAATATCTCAAATTTAATACACTCATTACTGCATATTACTATTCATTTTACTATGCATTTTATATATATACTATTTAATATTATATTAAATTTACTATTCAATATAATATACATATATTTACTATTCCTTTTCATGCATTTTAATATACATAATTTACTATTAAACCTAAATCTCTAAGTAAATCTCTAAAATTTAATAAAATTCAAATCTTTAAACAAATATCTCAAATTTAATACACTCATTACTGCATATCACTATTCATTTTACTATGCATTATATATATATATATATATATATACACACTATTTAATATTATATTAAATTTACTATTCAATATAATAT
The DNA here is from genome assembly GCA_009363875.1 of Mikania micrantha. Lineage (NCBI taxonomy): Eukaryota > Viridiplantae > Streptophyta > Magnoliopsida > Asterales > Asteraceae > Mikania > Mikania micrantha. The sequence goes on along the minus strand of CM018691.1, from coordinate 51,151,168 downwards.
ACATATATTTACTATTCCTTTTCATGCATTTTAATATATATATATATATATTTTACTATTCAATATAATATACATATATTTACTATTCATTTTCATGCATTTTAATATATATAATATATAATATATAATAGAATAATTGTATTATCAATTCCCTCATAGCAAACACAAGGTCGATGGTAAAACTAAGGCTAGCAAAATGTATCTTAACGGGTTTACTGGGTTTTAGAGGACGCAATAAATGCAAATATAAAACATAAAAGCGACTTGTTTAACACTTGGTTTGGTGATTTAAACATGACAGTTCTATATTTTATGTAGCAAAAAAAAGAAAATTATGAAGTCTAGCCTTTTAATTTGTATTATTTTAAAAATATATATAAAATCAAATATTAATTTTTTTGTTAAGCAGGTCTAATCGTATCTTAACAGGTACCTATTATACCAGCTCTAGGTAAAACGCCTTGCATTTTTTCATTTTTTTTATTCTTTTATTATTTGCATCTAATGTTATAATTAATTTACCTTTTTTAATCTTTAGTATGTTAATCATTATTTTCTTCTAACTTTTTCTATTATGCTTTAGACTCTTCTCTTTATTTTTCATTTATATTTTCTGAAATTTTTATTATTTACATGATAGTTCCTGTAATTAATTTAACTTTTGTTTTAGTTATCAGTATTTCTTACTTTATTTTATTTTCTTTTTCCTTTGTCAAACTTTAGCCTTTCGTCTTTGTTACTCTGTTACATTTTACCTTTTAATCATCCAACTAAATGTTCTTACAATCATCAAACTCTTAAAATTTTAAAAGTTTTATTCACAAACTTGGTAAAACTTTAATTTAATTGTTTCAAAATTTTAGAATATAAAGTTTGTATCTTACACTTGGTATCAAAAATTCGATGTTCAACTCTCTTGAAATATGTAAAAATTGTAAAAATATCATTTTCGCCCCTCAAATTTTCACAATATAATATTTCTCCCTATAATCAACATTAAAACTTTTATGTATAACTTCTAAAATTTTTCATTACAACTTTAGACTTTATAACACATCTATTTTTGTTCTTAATTTTTTTGTTACAAAACTAAACTTTGTAAAACGTCAATTTAACCTCCTTCAAGTTTTTTTAAAACACATAAGTTTTTAGGTTTCATTCAAATTTTTAGCCACTGGGTCAAATATATAATACATTCTTATTTGACTGTATATATTTGTATTTGTATTACTATACATTTAAAAATCACCTTAATTTGCAACGGATCAAATTACTAGTTCCGGTAAATTTATTTAAATTTGAGGTTGTGAAAGTGACGTGTGATTATCGTATCCATAGCTTTGTCAAATATATGTGCCTACGTCGGTTGAATCGGATTCACCGTTCACGAATTAATGATGGTCATAATAATTTTAAAGTTATTTAAAGTACCATATAAAGCTTAAATATTCGGTAATCGAAAATTTTATATAAAGCTTAAATATTCGGTAATCAAAAATTTTAAGACAAATATATTGTAATGCAATGTGTTATTCATCACCCACCATCACTCCACGTATGCGTCACGTAATCAACCAACACCATCACAACATCATCACTCTACGTCATCACCACATGTGTTATCATCACCCCCTCATCACGCCCCTATCATCGTTTTTTCCCCTTTTCCTCCCCCTTCCTGTTTCACGCCGTGAGAGCTGTCACGAGTGAGCCTCTCACGCCCCCTCCACGCCCCTGTGTAGTGAGGGAGGGCGCCACCGGCCACCGGGGGATGTCCGGCCCCTTTCACGCCCCACTCACACATGATAACACATAGCCTAATGTTGTCAAATTTAAATATTATTTTGTTGATAAAAATTTGGAAATTTGAAGTAAACATGCATATAATAATATTTCATATTTATATAATTATATATAATGTACATAAACATATAATTATAGATTATTTGATAAAGATTTTTTTGTTTTAAAGTTAGATTTTAAGTACGTATCACATAAACGTTCTTCATACAAGTTCTTTAATAAAAAAGTCAACCTAAATTAAAAATTCAAGATTTAATTAATTTAAAAGTGATAAAAGTCACAACAACATAAAAAAAAAATAAATAAATAATGTCAAATATTTATTCTGTTCCTTTAATTAATCTCGGTCACGTATTTTTTTTCAATATAAATTAAAAATTCCAGAATTAATCTACACCTATATTTTTTATCCAAATATTTTAACATATGGTTTAGAATCAGTTTAAAGGTTAAAATGAAATTCTTAAATATACAATCCCTGTACACACACTTCTTTCTTTTTCAAAAAAAAAAAAAAACAGAAAAAAAAAAAAAAAAAGCTTCTTTGTTTGGGTACCAAGTATTTGAAGCAACATGTTTGAGTTTTTACAGTTTCAACTTTGTAACGAGTTTGTGTATTAAGTTATCTTACATTAACTTTTTCATTATGTTATAGTAAAATGACATTTCACCATTTGACATTGATTATTTAAAAAATTAAAGGGTATTTTTGATTTATCAACTAAATTTAATAGAAATGTTCATAAAACTTAGCCATAATACCTAAACTTGTTACAAATAGAAAGCATAAAACACAAAATTTAATACTTTAATTCTTAGTTCTAAACATGTTGCTTTTCATAAACCATATGAACAATCTATAGAACTAACTCTATTGACTTTTAATAAATATATCCCTCCAAGCTCTTAGACGACATGCTACTTGGATACTTAAGCTAGTAATAGCAAATCTAAGGTAAAAGGAACTTTGAATTATTAGATTGGCGGGAATTTTAATTTATAAACCTTTGGTATATAATATTAGTGTCCTTGCTATTTGTATCTGGTGATAACTACATGCCAGGCCAACTTTTGCTATAATAAAAGATCTTTTGTTTTGGAAAAAAAAGGAACTTGTATTTAAAGTGTAATCTTCTAGCTTATGAAAGAGTGAAAGTATTCTGTTGTTGTCGAAAGAAGCCCTCCTGGGTTCTTGCCCTAGTGGTTAAATGGAAGTATTGGATAAGTGATAGGAAACCCAGTTCTTGGGTTCGATGCTTGATCATATCACACCCAGTTGTTCGGCTTTCCACCGTCGTGCCTTTGGACGGATGCTTAGGTCTAGTTTTCCTCGGAAATTGGTGGATGGTGTTCTAGGAGCTTCGTCCGTCTGGACTAGTGGTCAGCTCAGACATTTTTTAGCCAATTATAAAGTATTTTGTTTGATCAAGTTATTTATAAAATGTTTTAACATGTATTTGCATTTTCTAAGAAGGGTATGAACAATAAAGATTTTACAAGGGACGTGTTAAATACAAAATCCTATACAAAAACACAAAATCCAGCACAGAAAAACAAAATCCAAAACAAAAACAAAATTTAGTACAAAATATCAAAAATTCAGTATAAAAATCATAAATCCAGCAAAAAAAATAAAAAACCTATACAACAAAAAAAAACAATATAAAAAATACTGAAAATAAATTTAATATAAAAAAATACAGAACAAAAAAGAATGTAGTACAAAAATTAAAAATTTAGTGCAAAATGTTTGCAATGGGACCGGTCGGTGAGCGGCGCCTAATGGTGGCGCTCACCATTTTTTTTACTAGAATAGTTACGTTCGAGGGCAAAACCATTAGTTTGTTAAATCACATGGAATGTATTGATACAAAATTATATTTTGGTTAAAATAGTTAAAACAACAAAACCACATGAGCAAAACCGTAATTTACTCTAAAAAATATATCAATTTAACATATCTTTATATAATACCACGGGTTTATTTAAATAAAACTCTGAACCAAAGCAAACTAATTTGGTATATGGTTTGGTCGAAGACTTTACTAAAAATTGGTCGTGTTTTCGATTTACATTGGAATAAAAATCTCAATCTGAAAAGCTAAAAACAATCTGACGAATACTTCTTATTTTATGTTAAAATGCTTTTTCTTATTAAATTTTTTAAATTGTTTGAATATGTTTTCGCAAAATATGTCTTTTAAAAACTAAAAAAAAATTAAACTTTACAAGAGACTAAAAGCATTTGTATTTAAAAGTATAAAAAAAGAGTTAAAGAAAAGTTCATAAAAGAAATATGAAAACATTTAAAATAATTTTTTACAATATATGGCCATCCAACAAAATGCAATATTCTTTTTAAGTACCTAAGATAGAAATGTTTATATTCAATAAGATTACGAGTGAGAAATAACAAATTTTAGTATACACTTATTTTAATAATTATTTTTTGAAACATCTGTTTTAGTATATAGGTTAAATTTCCCCCCCTATACTTTTTAAAAAAACTCTTCAAACTTTTTTTTTATTTTCCTCAAAAATGGTAAGGTTATTGAAAAAAAAAAAATGGGTTGATCCTACTTTTTAATACTTTGTATTTGGAGTATTTCATTTAATTTCTTCTGTAGAAATGTATTTGTACCTAGTTGTCTCGCTTTTAAAACATAAAAGTAGGATTGGGTTCAAATGATAACCCTCTCTTACGGCGCTAACCCATTAACTTTGGCAAAAAATGGCCGAATCTTGAATTTTTTTTTTGAACATCATTGTAACACAATTTGAACCCCATGTTCAGTTTTGAGTTTTGGCTAATTCATCACCGTTTAAAAAATATCATCGTTGTAAGGTTTTTGCTACAGTACTGTAAGTTTTAAATATTTAAACACCTACAGTACTGTAAGAGCCCAAACGGTGATGAATTAGCCAAAACTCAAAACTGAACATGGGGTTTAAATTGTGTTACAATGATGTTTAAAAAAAAAAAATTCAAGATTCGGCCATTTTTTGCCAAAGTTAATGGGTTAGCGCCGTAAGGAGGGTTATCATTTGAACCATTCCCCATAAAAGTATTATATTAAAATTTTACAGATATGGTGTCGTATTATAACTACATTAATTTGTCTATATGTCTTATATAAATTAAAATTTCAAACGAACCTTGTTATTCAATATTATATATAACTTCCTTGATGACAAAGATATACTACAATACGAAATTATGAGAAAACTCCGCGTGTCATGCTTAGGGTGTAAACGAACCAAGGCAGCTCGTGAAATACTCGGGATCGGATCGGTAAAAAGCTCGAACGAGCCGAGCCTTAACGAGCCCGAGCCCGAGCTCGAGCCCAAAAGTGTGGCTCGTTTAGTTATCGAGCCCGAGCCCGAGCTTTACATAACGAGCTCGAGCCGGCTCGCGAGCCTTAACGAGCTTTTCGTTTATATAATTTTTATTTATTATATTAAATGTTTGTTTATATAATTAATTATTTTTATATATAAAATTATGATAAATATATTTAAATCAAATATTTTATGTTAAATTTAGAATATATAATTATAATTAAATTAGTAATAAAAAGTAAATAAATAAAATAAATAAAATATAAACGAGCCGAGCCGAGCCGAGCCGAGCCGAGCTCGAGCCTAAAAATTTTCTAACGAGCCGAGCTCGAGCCTAGCTAATAAAGCTCTTAACGAGCCGAGCTCGAGCTCGAGCCCGAATATATCTAAACGAGCCGAGCTCGAGCCTTAACGAGCTCGGGATCGGCTCGACTCGTTTACACCCCACTCATGCTTTGACAATTATACGATGCCTAATATTTAAATATAAAAAATCTGAAAATTAATACATATAAGGAGATTAATAAAATAACCAGTGACACTTGATTTGAAGGTAATTTTATAAATATTTATGTCGGTCGTGTGACCATATCTGCTTAATTTAATTAATTAATTTTAGATTCTTCATGGTTTATAATAGTTGATACAAAACTTTTGCAATGTGCTATTTGGACCCCCTTGGTTTTTATTAATTTTAAAAACATGATATTCTGTGTGTGAATAACATTGTCATTGTAGAAGGGGAATATATGAAATCTTTTTGCAAATTAAGATGTTATATAGTCATCCTTTGTATTGTAATTAGATTATTTTATTCATCAAAATAGTCGTTGCTAATTCTAGCAAGTAATAAGGTGCGAAGTATATGTTTGTTTGCATTCATGATGATTTAAAGTTTTTGATAAGTTTATTGCCTCTTATAAAAAAAGCCCCTAATCAATAGGGTATCTAATGGGGTGGCACCCAAGCGAGGTCCTAGAGGTGACAACTTCTAGCAAGGTTTAAGTGATAGGACCCTTCTTGTGACCGGGCTACCAAGTAAGCATGAAAAAAAAACTTATTAATCCTTTGTTGTAATTTTAAAATGTCATTAGAAATCTTAATTTTATTAAATTTCATAATTGAAATTCGAATGTGAAAAAAAGCACAATTTAGAAGCTAAATTAAAAAAGAAAAAGAAAAAACTGTCATATGACAGTTTTTTAATTAAACGGTTAGAATTCTCTAATTTTGATTATGATGTTTTTTCAAAATTTTGATCTAACAATAATTATTTCTTTTTTTAGTTGTCTCTCATAATCAAGCAAATCTTCATGCTTGTTCATGATGGTTTGAGTTTTATCTGATGGAAAAGTTTTGTTCAAGGACGGCTTAGGGGAGGGGTAAACCCATCCCCTATCTTTGGCCCAATATTTTAGGTGCACAATTTTTTTAACGTATACGTATATATAGAGATTCATTCAAACGATAACCAACAAGTTACAGACAACTAATATAACTATTTATATACACATAATTTAAGATGTAAAAAGTAATTCCCTTTGTATAGGAAGTTACTTTCATGTCATTTAAATTATGGGTGTTTATTGGTTCGATTTAATTGGTTTTCAATTTTTTCTCTATCCGAAACCGAACCGAATTTAGAAAGTGGTTCGGTTCGGTTTTGGTTTAAACCAAACAAACCGAATAAAAACTAAATAAACAATTAAAAACCAAATTCAACCAAATAAATTGATTATAAACCAAATAAACTGGTTAAAAACCGAATAAATCAAATTCTACCTTATATAGTATTGTTAAAATAATAAATCTGAATTTGAATTAGGTTTATTCGGTTAACCAAATAAACTGAACAAATTGAATTAAAAAAAATTGGAAATGATAACCAAACACAGTGGCGGATCCAGTAATTTTTTTCAGTGTGTTCGCCATTTTCTGACGTTTTAATTAAATAGAACTTGACATAAAAAATTTCGGGTCATGTTGAGGGTTTGGGTCTTGTTATGTTCTTCGCGTAATAACAGCATGATATATCAAGTCAATGATTAAGATTAAAAAAACGTCGTCATTAAAGAGTTCGAAGGTACATAGTGCGTTTTCGTTTAAGATTTATAAGCTCCAGACCAAGCGGGAGTCAATGGGCCACGTGCCCTTGTTGGGTCCAAGGTGGCGGTCCCGCTGGCCATTCATACGTCAAGGAGGCAAGGCCTGTTGTAGGGTTCGGGGCAACACCCCGAAACCTAAACGAAATTCACTCTTAAAAATCTTATTAGTTTACCTTAGGATTCACCCCTAAAATATTAATGGGTTCACCGTATTGTTTAACTCTTTCTCAAAATTTTTTTCCTACTAACGAGTCGAAGCGCGGTGGGTTCCCGTGAACCCACTCCCCTCTACCTACATCCAACATTGACCAAACCGAAAACTGAAATTCAGAATTCGGATACGATTAGGAACCGAATTCGGAATTTAGATACAATTAGAAGTCAAACAGAAAACCGAATTCGGTTTTTGCAGTTATGAATGCGGTTCAGTTTTCGATTTTTTTGAACGCCCCAACTTTAATATTAGTATTCGCTAGGGTTATTTTTCTGGCTCGTCCTAAGCACCTCAATTTTCAGGGTCACCCCGGGTTTTGATTAAACCGTGTAATCGTTTCAGCCTGGTAGTGAAACCACGACTCTTAAATACTCAAAGTTTGCAATCCATACTGATTTCTAACAATATGATATGTCATTGTGGGATTTAAATGTTCTCATGTAACTAGAGTTGGCAAAACAGATACCTGACAAGACACGATAAAACTTCATTATTTTTATTTTTTGCTACATAAAACTGTTATGTTTAAACCAACAAACCAAGAGTTAAACAAGTTGCTTTCATATTTTACATTTGCGTTAATCGTGTCAGCTCTAAACAATTAAATACATTAAAATTTGTTTTGTCAGCGCTACGTGTGGCTTTGAATAGTCTTATAATGTGTATGTTGTATTTGTTCCTTAGGAAAAAAGATTTTGTGATCACCCTCCAGCTATTCTTAAACAGAAAATATGTGGAGGTTTATGGACCGGTTCCATTTACGAATTATAGTTCATCGTTTTGATGATTTTAAAAATCAAGCCAAGTTTAAAAAGCTAAGTTCCCTAGCAATATAGAAACAAAACAAACAAACAAAAAAAATGGAAAGAATATTAGATAGATAGATAGATAGATAGATAGATAGATAGAAAGAAAGAAAGAAAGAAAGAGGAGGAACAGAAAAAAATGTAATTTTATTTTATATTCTAGAGTTCAGTGTAAAGAAAAGAATTAAAGATTTTACGTGTTATCAACTTTAAATAAAAAGAAAAAAATATAGAATTTACGTTATATCGTCATATAATTTTACCATAACTTAAATTAAATAGTAAAATAGTAAATGTTAACATTTTATTTTTGTCTATTCTTTCATTCCTCCTCCATCTTTGGAAGAAAGAAAAGTTTGTTAGGGGAAAATATTATCAAAATTTTATCCTTCTTACAACTTACTTCTATTAAAAACTCAAAACACATATTTTTTTAGTTTTGTTCTACTTTATTTCATGCTTTTAAATAACATTGCAACAGATGAGCTTAAAAGAAGCTACTAAGGTAAAAAGGACAGCATACTCAATGTTTAATTTAGCTCTCGTTTTGGATTGGTTTTACGAAAATGAGATTATATCACGTGAAAACTCCATTTTAATGAGAAAAAATGCGTTAAACCATATCTAAGTTTTTCATTTGCAGATTCATACTAGAACCACGATAATTTAATTAAAATACTAAGTTAATCACAAAGATTCTCTGAGTAAGGACTTTCGGACCATCAATTATTCCACGAATAGATAATCATCAAAAATCTGAAAAAAGATTTCTTTTGAGTCAAAGTAAGCATAAACAGACATTTGAAAGAAGAAACAATTTCTATTTATATTTCTAAATCCTAATTCTTGTAAATTTTTGGAGTCTGGCAGCGAGGTTTGAATATTAAGTATGAATCTTAGTTGGAATATTTCTTAATCTATTTCATATATTTTGTGTTCCAGATCCTAGAATAAATATCCGATGAAGGAGAACCATCTCTATCAAGATGACAGACTCATTCTCTGTATTATCAATAGGATCAATTATAACAAGTAACACACTCATATTCCAGAAATGCAGACTCAAAGAAATTCCATGGTCGAACTACCAAAATAGAATGAGCTAGAAATCCGAGCTCTTAAGGATTCATTTTTTATTGAAAAATAAATATTAGTCCACTTTAAATTTTATTTTTTATCTAAACCTTATTTTTTTTATTCAACTTTAATGTGGATCATATATTTGTTTTTAAGATTTTAAATAGATGCCACAGATATAGCTTAAAGTTTTCTCTTTAACATCGAGTTTTCACAAGATAAAATTCCTAAAAAAACAGTGGATTGCAAAGAATTTTGAAAACAACTAAAAGAAACAGAGATCGAAGAGAATAACGATGAAGTTCAGAAAATTAAAACCAAGAGGTTTTGAGGCGGATGAAAATTCAATGTTTTTTCATGCCCCGAAAAGAAGACCAGTTTTCAATTAGACTTCCAATATTCATCCAAACACTCTTCTCATTTATATATTATACTTTTGTCTAATTAATCATATCATACGTATACAACTTTTACTTGTATATATTTTTAATATTAAAAATTAAAAAAAAACACATAAATTTCAAGTGTGCCAAAAACGTAACCCGTAAAAAAATCACTAGAAATGGATTTCTAACCTGCGTCAGTAAAGCATGTACTTTTTGATTGTTTTATAGATAAATTTTTTAAGAAGTCAGTGATTCAAGGTAGAGGTGGGCAACCAGACCCGGAACTGGAACCGACAACCCGAGCCGGAACCGATCATACCCAAACCGGTGGGTACAAATGGGTACGGTTTTTCAAAAAAATTAGAACTGGAACCGAAACCGGAAAAACCAGAACTGGTTCCACTATACCTGGTCAAAACCTGAACAGGAACCGGCCAAAACCCGAACCGGTTAAAAACCGGTTGGAACCCGGAACTGGAACCAGTTGAAACCGGAACCGGTTAAAAAAAAACCCGATTTACGCACCTCTAATTCAAGGGGTTATCGGATTCTAACTACAAAATGATTGAGCCTGAATTGACCATATATAACAGATGCAACTACTATGTAAGGGAGGTGGTAGTGGCGGACAAAAGTCTTACATTGGGCCGGAAAAACTTTAGCTTCGTTTGAATATTTCTATATAATAATTCTTTTTATTATGTTTAGGTCATTTTTCATATAAAAAAACATCATAAAAAAATAATACATATAAGATTGTTTTATGTGAATTTTCATTTTTTGAAATCTACTCGAAGCATATTATAGGAGAACTTTTTAAAGTATTTTCTTTTTTATAAAACAAATACAACTATTACTTAAATACAATTATGGAAGGGCTTCACGTCACCATTGTGGGTGGTGTTTAATACATGTATTTTTAAGGTTATATGCTTTGGAGTTGGATACCGTGGGTGGAAGATTCTCAATTTCACGACCTTCTATCGTTAACCAAAACAAGTTAACTTATCTTCTAGTTGTGATTCTCGGGTATAGGCTTTGGATGGGAATCACATAGATCACCGTCTTATGCTAGTCGAAGAAAGTCATGTAGAGAATTTCCAGAACACGAACGCAATTGAATAGATCAAACAATTTGTGGTTAACTCAAATGTATGATCGGATAATATTCAATTCAATTTCAATAACAATAACAAGTATGAATTTTTCTGTGAATTTCATGCATGAACTAGAGTGGAGAAGAAGAAGAATCATCGATCAATTTTAATTAGCAGGTTTTTGGAAACTGCTTCCGAGTAGTTTTCAAGTTTTCTATTTTACAAAATTGCCACTAAACTATCATTACGAATTTTATATCAAAATTCGTAAAATCAATTTTTTTATTGATTTTTCAACATAGCAACTTATGTTAGAAAAAATGGGCTCTGCCCCTTGAACCCCAATATCCAAGGGCACTGCCCCCGGACCCCCGCCAAGGAGGCATTGCCCCCTTGGAACCCCCATTGAATCATAAAACATTAAACAATCGTGCACCCCACACCCAACTTGTTTAATGAATTTCATGATTCATATGGATTGATAAAATTAATCTCAATTACACTAAAATATCTAACAAGTCCTACGCGATGGAACATACTGATTCATAGGACCATAAACATTATCGTTTCAATAGGTTTGAATAATCACTTGCCAAACGAGAGTCGATTCAGAGTTTTTTTTTTTTTTTTAAAAAAAGGGTTTGGTGTTCCTATGGTATGTTCAATTTGATTTAAGACATAAGAAAACATAGATGATATTATTGGTTGTGTAATGTTATGGAAAGAACTTGGTCAGATGTTTCATAAATGTCCAACTGAGTTAGTAAATTGGTTGGAGTCTTGTCAAATGAAGAATGCAAAGAAGAATATGTATAATGGACACTATTCTTTCAACTACTTAATTGGTGGGTTCTTTCATATTTCAGGAATGAATTGTGTTTAGAGAGAAAAATCAAAAGATGGAAATGATTAATACAGGACATTGTAATGTGTTTTTTCTTTATTTTATTATTTTTATTTTTATTTTATTTTATAGCATATCAATAGGTGTTTGACGATAAACATCAACCGGGCTGTGTGGCAAAAAAAATAGTGCTCTTATCAGCGTAGTTTAGAGTTGAGTGTGTTAGTCGGTTAGAGATCACACATAAACAATGAGGGGTTACATAATATTTTTAAACTTTGTACGTAGTTGGTTATATATTTAAAAACACATATGCTATCACAATGTCATGATGGTTATGAAGCATACAACATACCAAACATGTGGTCTTGTGCGCATTTCATTGCGTTTAAATTGTCTTTCAAGCAAATGCATATTTACAATGATGCTGGAGTAAGCTTCATACTTCGTATCGATAAAACTCTGCCCCTAAGAGAAAAAACAGGTTTCAAAGCTATTGTATAATCTTGGACGTTTAGTAAATCACGGGCCATGGTAGATAGAATTGGAAATTGGGATTCCTTTTGTTTCTAGCAGGCCAAAATATCAAAGTTTTCAAATTCTTCTTGATTAATACAGGAAATCCAATCCGCCACTACGTATCTTTCAAGTTCGCTACTTACGCTAGTACTTCGAGCACGTTTGGTTATATTTTGCCTTAAAGTGTTAAACAAATCAAAGTTAACATCTTAGCTTATACTTAAACTAGAAGGCACATATATTGTTTGTTGTATGTTAGATGTTTCACCATACTTTTGTAAATAATGATCAAACATGTTTTGAAAATAGACGTTAGAACTATTTTTTATGTTTGTAGCAAAGTTTGGGTCATCCAAACCCAAAGCATTAACAATTTCATCAATTAATGTTTCAACGCCATCACCATTGAAACATGGGTTAATGTCGTCGCACAAGTAAAAACAGCCGGCATTTCTTGAAAATATTTCAAAAGTTTTAATTTCATTAGAAATAACATTCCTATATATATCACCTTCCGATTGAAATTCTTTAATTTTTCTAGTCATTATAAATTATTGTTGAAGAACCAAACAAGACGTGGATAAAAAACACCCTATAAAATAGTTGTTGCATTTTTAAAAGTTCCAAATAAACCAGTGAATTCGGCAATGGTGACCCAACATCGTTTAGGAAAAGACTTAGCCCGACATCATTGAACTAAATTTTCATGAAATACTTCCAAAGTTTGCCTTTGTCATAAAGCGTTGTCAAACATAAGCCAAGTCGAATTTCATCTTGCAGGTACGTCTCAATACGGACCTAAAAAGATGGAGTTTGTATTCTTACAAAATTTTTGATAATTCATATATCTTCTACGGCATGTCAAAAAAACATCATTTAACATTTGTTTAAACGTTTCTTTTAACTTATTTATTTCAGGAATCGCAAGAGCATCGTGCATAACCAAATTAATGATATGTACAACGCATCTAGTATGAAAAAAAAGCACCATTACATATCAGTTTATATTTAATTTTTAATTTCTGAACCGAATTAGTATTGTTTGAAGCATTATTAAAAGTTATTGAAAATATTTTATCTTGTAGGTAAAATGTTTGTATTATTCCATCCAACATGTAAAACAAATATTCCCCCGTGTGTGAATACGGAAACATTTCGAAGGCAATCGTACGTTTAATCATTTGCCACGTAGCGGGATCAATCCAATGCATGTGGTGCCGACCAAACATCCATTGTTAAATTAACCCCGGTTTTTAAATTTTGGAAACTCAAAATTAATTTTTGTTTCACTTGATGCCAACGTTTCAAACAATCACGTCTAATAGTGAAACGACTTACTTGTTTGTATCGTGGTTGTAGCGCCTTTTGAATCATCCTCGTCAATCGCAAGTTGTCAAAATGATTGAAAGGAAAACTTTCTTGAATTACTAAATTTCCCATCATTTCACGAACCATGTCGGAATTGAAATTCCAAACTCCATACTCGGTAGACATTTGTGCTTGATCATTCGTCGGATTATTCTTGACCATAACACAATGCTTTGTCAAATGGCTTCTTAAAGTAAAATTAGATTCCGGTTTAAGTAATGTACCGCAACCTTTGTAGCGTGCTTTATCGACACTGTTAGACTTTTCGCATAAGTCGAAATGTTGTAATAGATCTTTGTTCCACGAATCAAGGGGCTAAGAGATAAATTAAATTGTTTTGTTAAAACCTTAAACTATCATGTTTTACAAATCCTTAAAATACAAAATCTGCTTAAACTCAGTAACAAGTGTTTCACTTCTGTCCAAAGGTGATGTGTTACATCTTATTATTTGAGTCTTATTAAGCATCGTCACTTACTTGTGTATATCCTTAAACATTAGATATTCACATGACATCATTTTGCCTTAAAGCATGTATGTTTGACTTGTGCCCAAAGGTGATGTGTTACATATATGTTTGCAAACTTAACATGTGTATAATGCTTATAAATGTCTCACTTCTGCCCAAAGGTGATGTGTTACATTCCTAATGCACATTTTATTTTCTAACTAAATTGTTCCTAATACTTAGATGAATGGTTATTAACCAAAGTTAAACCCATTTGTTTAAGTAGAACCTAATCTAGTCTATTAATTTGATGTTATAGTAGACTCCTTATCACAACTTCATTACTATAATGGTCCTTATATATGTCTGCCTTAGATCTAAGTTACCCCATAGATCACTCTAAGTTCTTCTATAACCTTAGTATATTACTCTTTCTCATCTAATTTGATTCACAGCTCCCAATATGGGAATTGAGACCTTTACCGGTGCCAACTACTCTGCTTGGAAAGATTCGCTAATGCTGACTCTTGAGATCACGCAGTTCGACTACGCACTGAGAGAACCTGCACCTCCTGCCCTCATTGATAAGAGCACTGCTGAAGCTAAGCTGATATATGAGAAATGGGAGAAGGCTAATCGGATGGCTCTCATGTTTATCAAGAACTCCATTAGCCCAATCATCAGAGGAGTCATTCCTGACTTGGCTATGCAAAAGCCTACCTTAAATCTATGGAGGAGCAATTCAAAGGAACCTCCAAGGCGCATGCTAGCACCCTAATCATGAAACTGGTGTCTACTAAGTATGATGGAGTTAGTGGCATTCATGAGCACATCATGATGATGAACGAAATGGCCCGTAAACTTAAGGTATTAGACATGCAGATCAGTGATGGTTTCTTGGTTCATTTCATTATGACTTCTCTTCCTGCATCTTATAAGGCCTTCAAGATCAACTACAACACTCAGAAAGAGAAGTGGATGATGAACGAGTTGATTGCCATGTGCATACAAGAGGAAGAGCGTCAGAAGCTCGAGAAACCCGATGTTGCTTACCTGATGGCTACTGGTTTGAAGAAAAGGAAGAGCAATACTCATAGGGAAGCTTCTAAACTCCCTAAGTCCAATGCAGGTGAATCTTCCAGCTCTAACAATTCCAATGGCAAACCTTACTGCAGGTTCTGCCGAAAGGTGGGACATAAGCAAAAAGATTGCCCTGACTTCAAGGAATGGTTGGTTAAGAGAGGTAATCATATTAATATGACAATTGAGTCCTTTAATTTAAATGTTCCAACTAATATATGGTGGTTTGACTATGGTTCTATGGTTCATGTTACCAATTCTATTCAGGGATTCCTGTAACACCCCGACCGATGGCGGAAACGTCGGGATGACACGAGGGATGTGTAGATTGTTCAAAAGCTCGTGGGCATCTAAATCAAATCATCATATATCATTCAATCAACCAAAATAATTACACAAAAATCATGTTCATCATGAAATAGTTACATCAATTACAAAAGAGATTTAGCTATCTAACTAAATTCTAATCGCCAGAAATTCAGTTATTTAGCTAAGTCCAAGATCCTATATGATGATGTCCAAAAGTGTGAGTTCTTCTTCCTCAACCTACTTAGCATCATTACCTGAAACATGTGAAAATCAAGTGTCAACTACAAAGTAGTTGGTGAGTGATCATAAGTTTTATATTTAAAACAAATGTTTTACAAAAGGGTTTCAAGAGTTTATATTTTCCTGATAACATCCGCATGAACACCTGTGAGATAATCCAACACAATATCCAAATACACAATCAAAACACATAATCCAAACACATAACCACATATATTAATAAATCATAGATAATCAATCATATGTTCAATCAACCAATCACAATCCATCAATATTCCCAATTAGTATAAGTGACAATACATGTATCATTGTGTATGACCGAGGTCAATGACAACGACACACGGAGTTGTGGAAACATCCACGTGACAATACATGCAAACATTGAGGAAGACCGAAGTCAACCACAACGAATACACGGAGTTGTGGAAACATCCACGTGACAATACATGCAGTCGTCGCGAATGACACAAAGTCATTAGCTTCAACTCATGGAATAGTGACAATACATGCAGTCATTACAGATCACCAAGGTCATTAGTAACAACTCATGGAATATGACAATCCATAACTATGGATCTCATACAAGTAAATAAGTGTCATCCCTGTGTTATCAAGTCAATATATATAAATTGGTATACATGCTTCACCTCCAAGTTTCAAAACAAAATAGTTTAAAAGAAAGGGAGGTTATGAGAACTCACCTGAGTCCTTAGTTTCTGTGTGTTAGTAGGATGCACGCTCGCGTATGAGGAATCAAACACAATTCAACACCCTGTAATTATCGCGTTTTTCATAATCATACATATATGTATTTCAATGAGAATAATTATTTGTGAGGGTTTACTTTAATCCGTGAAGTGTTTCATTAGTTCTGTTTAGTTAACCTAAGTTAGAACTAATTACTCAACATTCTCAAAATACTCATCATTGTTACATAGCTTAGACTTATAAATCTTAATCATCTAACTATGATAATTATCTATGATGTCTTGTGAATGTCATCATAAATACATATAATAACTGAATATAATCTTCATCATACACACAATCACACATACATGCATGATTAAGTTTATTGACCACCTTAATATAAGTTAATAAGTCCAATGTAAGTTTTAATGAAACCATATTTAAGTTACTCTTATGAAAGGCTTAAGTTATATAAGTCTATAATTTGGAGTTTATGTATATCATACAAGGTGGCGGTCCAACGTATCCATGCATGTGTGAGTGTTTCAAATTACAATTTCTTTTGTTCGTTTCTATGTTAGCAAGGTTTCGGTTTAACGTTTCACAGGCTGGCCTAACCCTTTTAGTTTCGCTGCTTAGCTGTAGGGGTTCGGCCCCCGTATGGGGTTCAGCCCATGTAGGTTCGCACAACCCATACAGGTTCGGTGTACTCCATCCCCCACGAACCATTTGGTTCGGCTGCCCCTCCATTCACGAACCATTAGGTTTGGCCAACAACAAGAACTAAGGTTTCGCCTCATAGTATTAGGGTTTGGCAAAAAGGTTCAGCCCTAGATGTTCATAGGTTCGGCTAGGGAGGCTTGATCCAAGAGGGTTCGCGAAGGGCTAGGCTCAGCCAAAGGGTTCGTCGGTCCCTTAAGGGTTCGGCCTAAGTTCTGCATGGTTAGGTTCGTTACACACTATGGTTCAGCAATTAATAGAAAGGTTCGGCCAGTGGAAGCAGCAGGGTTCGCACACAGGTTCGCTGGCCAAGCTACATGGGTTCGTCATACCTAGGTTCGTGGCAACCTAGGGTTCGCGACCAAGGAGGTTCGCTGAACAGGAAAAAGATTCGGCTGCATGGTTTGGCTAAATAGGTTCGTGAAGGCTAGCAGGTCCAGCTAAGGTGAAGGGTTTGCTGCCATGCACAGGTTCGGCCCTTGCTGTGTCGCGAACCAGCCTTCATCATCAGCAATTTCGAGTTCTTAGGTTGTTATGGGTTCGGTCAAGGCATTCCATGAACCATTACTAACTCGATTAATACAATTAAACCCTAAAAATCGGTTAAAAATATGGTTTCCTTGTTCTAATAATGTTCTTAACAAAAACCGAAAAGAGATATTCAGATTTTCCTCGATTTGTCGATTAAACTTGAGATTTTCTTGTACTTTCTTGTTCTCCTAGATCTCGTGGTTGTTTAGGGCCATGAATCACGTGAATCCATCAAGTAATGAATGAGATATGCTAGAGAGAAGATGTAGAGAGAGAAAGTGGCGAAAATTTGGTGTAGAGAGAGAGTGAGTTCTTACACAATGAAGAAGAAAGAGTAGGCTCCATCTTTTATACCCCGCGTCTTTCCCGTGTGCTCGGTCTCGTTTTTATCGTGATAAACTTAGTTAAATGTTCGGTTTTTAGCGTAAAGCTTATTTAAATTAAAACCCGTTTAATTAATTACGTTTCAAAGAAATAAAACACTTTTAATTAGATTATTTCGTAAAGGCGATTCATTTTTATTTCGTTAATTAATTTGTTTAATTAAGACTATTTGTTCGGATTTATTTTAGGTCGTGATTCCTAATAAACATTATTAAATCCATTTTCTTATTTTTAATATCGTTAGATATTATTTAATTATCTCGTCGAAACACTTTACTTACGTACGTATTCGTAAAGATCGTCACCTTTGCGAATCCGACGCTTGTATCGTATTTCGATTTGATTTACAATTTATGGAATATCATTTCAGAATATTATTCCTAATAATTATATTCGTGTGAATCGTCACCCACACGAATACATTTATTAAGTTAATATATCTGAATTAACATTCACGTTTATATTATGTTCGTAACCTCACCATCGCGTAAATACATCGAATTATACTTCCATTATTTTATTATCTTTATTATTATCATTCCCAATCCATAACCCACTAAACCAAGTCACTAACACATCCGTGATAGACCAAAATATGCATATGTATAGGGCATATGTAGGGGTCAGTCGCAACTGCCCCAACCATCGTCCCACCGCTATTTCGATAAACCATGACCATGTGTCCTCGACTATGTTTAGCAACCAAACAACAACTAACTCTAAACTCCTTTCCATTTCAAAACCATAACCCATAATCTGTGAAATGTAACTGCAATAAATTCTCTGGTCCTGTTTAGTTGGGTTACAACTAAACTTACCATGGTTTATGCATAGAATAATATATTCTCAATGTATACCAATAACAGTGATAATCATCAAATAATAAATCATCATTAATATTTAAAATCTCAGATCATAACAGTACAATCGTACAGATGTACGGACAACCGGAAATACAATGATGTTACAGTCTCCCCTAGTTAAAGGAATTTCGTCCCGAAATTCAACTTGGAGTGACCGTAGTGAATAAATGTGGGTACTTAAGCTTCGTCTGATCTTCCCGTTCCCAGGTGAATTCTGGACCCCGCTTCGATTCCCAACGTACTTTGACAATTGGAATTCTACTGCGTTTGAGCTTTTTAACCTCACGATCCATTATCTCAACCGGTTTTTCAACAAAATGTATGGTATCATCGACGCGGATGTCATCGAGTGGTACCTGAAGATCTTGATCAGCTAAGCACTCTCTTAAATTGGACACGTGAAACGTTGGGTGCACGTTACTAAGTTCAGGAGGAAGTTCCAACTTATAGGCAACCTTCCCGATCCGTTCAAGGATCTTAAAAGGGCCTACATACCATGGAGCAAGCTTACATTTCTTCCCAAATCGCACAACGCCCTTCCAAGGTGATACCTTAAGTAATACCATATCATTAACTTCAAACTCTAAAGGTTTTCGTTGTTTATTCGCGTAACTCTTCTGTCGACTACGTGCAGCTAACAGATTGTCGCGAATCTGGCGGATCTTGTCAGTCGTTTCTTGAATAATCTCGGGACCAGTGATCTACGATTCGCCGATCTCGGTCCAACAAATAGGTGACCGACATTTTCTGCCATAACGAGCTTCAAACGGCGCCATACCAATGCTCTCGCATGATAACTGTTGTTAAACGAGAACTCAACCAATGGTAGATGGCTATCCCAATTGCCACCGAAGTCGATGACACAAGCTCTCAACATGTCTTCCAATGTTTGAATCGTTCGCTCTGTTTGACCATCGGTTTGAGGATGATAAGCGGTACTAAGATCCAATCTTGTTCCAAAAGCTTCATGAAGTGATTCCCAAAATCATGCCGTGAAACGATGTTTAATACATAACATAATTAAAATTGTTTGAACGAAAGACATAAATAAATGCATGCAGGTCCTATGCTCAGTCCCCTAAGTGCGTTCCTGATCCTTGATCCTGTCAGTTACCTGAGAATACAAGTTCAAGAAAAAGTGTCAACACAAAGGTTGGTGAGTTCACGGGTTTTGATAAGCATAGGTAGTAAATCAGAAATCATGTGTCATACTGTTTATTAAATGTTAGTCCCGAGCCCTAGGCTCCAAGTGTTAGTGTGTCACTACCGAACTAGACTTGTTAGTCCTTCCCTCCGCTATGGCTCGTAATAACATAGCAAGATAGGTCGAGATTTCACGTGTCCTGACTTCCAGTCAGCATTTTCACCACGTGGGGCTCGTCACACCCAAATAGATCTATTCAAACTCACCTCGTTGTTTATACATTAACGGTAAGACTTTGCGAGGGCTTATTACGATACAACACTTATGTTTGTCTAATAAACCAGCATACAAAATTTGTTTGTACAAGTATAAATGTTTAACTCGATTCAACAAGTATTCTCCCCCATTTGAAATGTTTATAAAAGAGTTAAAGAGGGGCCATAAACTCACCTTAGAAGTGATCGGAAAGTAAATGCGTAAGCTCCTGCGTCGCAGAGTAGTCGGTCACCGGCTACCTATATCATATACCGTACGTGAGTTCGTGTATGTGACTGTATTCATGTCAGTGCTCGTGTTTGTGCTCAACAACCCTCGGTTGTTATGTTTGTCTGTGTCGGTCCACATTGACCGTGTTTGCTCGTGTTTGACTGTGTTCGACCGTGTTTGACCATGCTTGACCATGGTTGACCGTGTCAAGTCAATGCCCCGTTGGTGAACCGTGTGTCGGTTGTGAATCTTGTAACATTCGTGTAAGTGCTCGTCGTGTGCAAAACGCGCAAGTCGCGTATATGGAAAACTTACTACTTATAGTAAGTTTCTATTTATGGCAAGTTTCACAAAACATATCGATTTTAAAGTTCTAGCATGCTTGTTAGGTCCTACGTGATCATGTCAACATATAGCACGTTATCATACGAAATCAGTTAAGCAAATAAGTCATGTTTACATACAAAAGTTTCCTAAAAAGGAAAGTCTCTAAATCTAGCATGTTCGATATCGGAAACCATCTATCTTAGCATACAATCATCATACTAAGTCATATTGATCCATTTAGCATGTTCAAATCATACAAAACATCCATGTATCATTATTTCTAAAAATAAACTTACTATAAATAGTAACTTTGTCATTTTACATACAGACGATTATTCTAAACACTTCTAGTCCATTTTTATGTCACAAGTCATCATAATAAGCCATTTAACATCATCTAATCATGCCAAGCTAGCTCAAATCACCAATAATCAATATTTCAGTTTTAAAAGTTACTAAATATAGTAACTATGTCAAAAATGACCATAACCAATACCAAAATCATATTCTAAGCATCAACATAATTCTTATAACATTCTATTAGCAAAACCATATACATGCAAGTCAACATTATCATCTTTAACACCATTTTATAAATAAAAAGTTACTATTATTAGTAAGTTTCATCAAAAACCCATTTTTAGCCATTTTGACAAGATCTAATCATGTAATGATCTTCTAACATCATCTCTAATCATACCCAAATATACAAAATCATTCCAATAGTCATGGATCATACATGCATGCATATACAACATCATAAATCATCATTTTAAGCATATAGACATATGTACAACCCCCTTGGATCGTCATAAATCACTATAATACCATTATAGATCATCATAAATCACTGAGGTATCAATAAACCCAGATTAAAACAAATAGAAATTCGTGCATGTGAGTCTAGTGAGGTTGCATGTGGGTTTTAACCCTTGCATGTGTGTGTATTGGTGTATAGAGAGTATTTTAACCCTGGAACTACCTCAAATGCTCCAAGAATTGATGAATGAAGATGCTAGCAGCTTCCAAGACCTCTGGATAGTTTTTTCTTAGAAGAAACGAAGTGGTGATGGTGGTGGATGGTGACCTAGGAAGCTTCCTTTAAGGTTCCAAGCCTTCAAATGGACTTCCAAGCTTTAAGATTTGGCTTCTATGGCTTCCAAATGAGAGTTGCAGGTGCAAATGGCGGAGGATAACCGAGGGATGGCGTATTGGGTCGATAGAAATGATTAAAAGTGGTAGGATAGGCATGATGGTCTTGGTTTTATAAAGATTTGGCGTCTGGATGTCTTCACGTACCGCGGAGAGGTTCCCAGATTCCTTCCGCGTACCGCGATGGAATTTGGGATTCAAATTCTCCCGAATCTCGTCGCTTACCTCTATAGGGCCTCTTATGGGCCATCGCGTACCGCGATGGGCCCCTGGAGAGCCCAATAAGCCTAGTTTCATGTGTTCGATCCGTTCGTCGCCGTTTTCACGTTTACGAACTGTCGTTTGGCCTTATTTGAACTACCAAGTTCAGTGTTCGAGTGTTTCTTGAGGTATCGAGTGTTGTGTTACACGATGTGCTAAACGTTCACCAACGTTCGTGTGTTTTGACACGTGCGTGCTGTTTCTCGATAATTCCTCGAATTATCTGGTTGTGTGTCAGTGTTCGTATCTTCATGCCATGTGTCACACTAAATTAAACTAATTCTAGTGCCACATGTACAGAAATCATTTAAATAAACATTTAAATAAATAGTAAGCTGACCTGGATTTTACGGGGTGCCACATCATCCCCTTGTTAGAAAGAATTTCGTCCCGAAATTCAGCTCGTGTTGCCAGTGTTTGTCTGTTCCGCGAACAGATGTGGGTATTTTTGTTTCATCTGATCTTCACTTTCCCATGTAAATTCCGGTCCGCGTCGCAAATTCCATCGCACTTTCACAATCGGTATTTTGCTGAGTTTGAGTTTCTTAGTATCACGGTCCATAATCTCCACCGGTTCCTCAACGAAGTTCAATTGTTCGTCGATCTGTATCTCCTCAAGAGGAATAAAATGTGTTTCATCAGATAAACACTTCTTGAGGTTCGAGATGTGGAATACGTTGTGTACACTGCTCAACTACTTTGGCATGTTTAGTTCGTAGGCTACGGGGCCTAGTCGTTTAGTGATCTCAAAAGGTCCAATGTAGTGAGGATTCAACTTTCCTCGTTTTACAAACCGAATGAATCCCTTCTAGGGCGAGACTTTGAGCAACACTCTATCTCCCACCTGGAATTCCAACGGTTTACGTCGTTTGACAGCATAACTTTTATGTCTGTCTCGAGCTGCTGCCATTTCGCTTGCGTATCTGCACGATCTTCTCAGTCGTTTCGTGCACAAGTTCGGGGCCAGTCAGTTGGCTTTCTCCAACTTCTGCCCAGCAGATGGGTGATCGGCACTTACGTCCATAAAGTGCCTCGAATGGTGCAGCTTGTATGCTTGTCTGGTAGCTGTTGTTGTAAGACAACTCAACTAACGGTAAATGAGTCTCCCAGCTACTGCCAAAATCAATAACACATGCACGGAGCATGTCCTCCAAGGTTTGTATAGTTCTCTCGCTCTGCCCATCAGTCTGCGGGTGGTAAGCGGTACTCATATCCAATTTCGTGCCTAACGCTTTATGCAAGGACTTCTAGAAGTGTGATGTGAATCGACTGTCTCGGTCAGAGATGATCTAGATTGGCACCCCATGTCGAGTAACCACTTCCTTCAGATAAATCCAAGTCAATTTATCCAGCCTATTGGTCTCTTTGATGGGTAGGAAATGAGCAGATTTCGTTAGCCTGTCTACGATAACCCAGATGGTATCGCAGCCACTTGCTGTCTTAGGCAGTTTAGTTATGAAGTCCATGGAAATTTGTTCCCATTTCCACATAGGTATCTCAGGTTGCTGAAGTAAACCTGATGAATTTTGGTACTCAACCTTGACTTTTGAGCACGTCAAACACTTACTTACGTAAGTGGCTATCTCAGCTTTCATATTCGGCCACCAATAAGTCGTCTTCAAGTCGTGGTACATTTTGTCAGAGTCAGGATGTACAGAGTACCAGCTCTTGTGTGCTTCATCCATCACCACGTTTCTTAGTCCTCCGTGGTGTGGTATCCAGATCCGATTCATGAAGTAGTATGCTCCGTCGGTCTTTACCTCCGTGTGCTTTTCCATGCATCGCAAGGATTCTTGAGGGAGGTTTTCGACCTTCAGAGCTTCCTGTTGAGCATTCCAAATCTGTTGTGGCAGTTCGGAGTGAATTGTGAGTTGTAGTGCACGCACGTGTTTGGTTGTCTCCATCCGGCTTAACGAGTCGGCCACTACGTTTGCCTTACCAGGATGGTATTTGATGGCGCAATCATAATCGCTGATGAGTTCAACTCATCTTTGCTGTCTCATGTTCATCTCTTTCTGATCAAAGATGTGCTACAGGCTCTTATGATCGGTAAAAATAGTGCATTTTGAGCCGTATAGGTAGTGTCGCCAGATCTTCAAGGCAAACACTACGGCTCCCAACTCGAGATCATGAGTTGTGTAGTTCTTCTCGTGCACCTCCAATTGTCGTGATGCATATGCTATCACTTTATCGCATTGCATTAGAACGCAACCGAGTCCTTGTTTCGAGGCGTCACAATACACCACGAAGTCATCACATCCTTCCGGAAAGGATAGGATTGGTTAAGCGCATAATTTTTGTTTCAACAAGTTGAAAGCGGCATCCTGCTTCTCTCCCCAATCGAACTTCTTGTCTTTGTGTGTTAGGGATGTCAGTGATTAGGCGATTTTTGAAAATCCCTTGATGAATCTTTGGTAGTACCTTGCCAATCCTAGGAATTATCGTACCTCAGTCGCAGTCTTTGGTGCTTCCTAGTTTTTGATGGCTTCGATCTTGACTGGGTCTACGTGTATTCCCTTCTCATTGACAACATGTCCAAGAAATTTGTCTTCGCGAATCCAAAAGTCGCATTTGGACAACTTCGCGTACAGTTGCTCGTTTTTCAATACTTCCAAGACAAGCCTTAGATGTTCAGCATGTTCCTCCTGATTCTTAGAAGAATCAGGAAATCGTCAATGAACACTATTACGGATTTGTCAAGATAAGGCTTGCACACTCTATTCTTGAGATCCATGAATACAGCTGGTGCATTGGTCAGTCCAAAGGGTATAACTAGAAATTCGTAGTGTCAGTATCGGGTTCTAAAGGCATTCTTAGGAATGTCGTCTTCCTGTATTCTAAGTTGATGATAACCCGATCTGAAATCGATCTTTGAGTAGTAGCTTGACCCTTGCATCTGGTCAAACAGATCGTCTATCCCTGGTAATGGGTATCGATTCTTGATCCTTACCCTGTTCAGCTCCCTGTAGTCGATACACATACGGAATGATCCATCTTTCTTCTTTACAAACAAGACCGGTGCTCCCTAAGGTGAGAAGCTCGGTCTGATAAACCCCTTGTCTAACAGTTCCTGCAACTGGTTAAATAGTTCTTGCAGCTCAGTTGGTGCCAGTCGGTATGGAGCCTTAGCAATCGGTGCTGCTCCGGGAGTGAGATCTATCTGGAACTCGAACTCTCACTTCGGTGGTAGTCCAGGTAGATCCTCGGGAAATACTTTGGGAAAATCGCGGACTACAGCAATGTCCTCAATATTCCTTTCTTTCATCGGTTGTTCTGTGATAAGGGCTAGTATTGCGGTGTATCCCTTCTGTATATACTTATTCGCCTTCATGCAAGACATAATGTTCAGTGGTATCCCCCGTCGTTCCCCCTGAAACGAGATATGTTCTCCGTTCGGCAACGTCACTCCTACAATCTTCTCGTTGCATACGATCTCTGCCTGGTTTGTGGATAACCAGTCCATTCCAACGACTATATCAAAACTTCTGAGAGTCACCGGCATCAAGTCGATTTCGAGCTCGTGGTCCGCCAGTACCATGACGCATCCTCGAAAGTTGTGTTGTGTTTCAATCAGTTTGCCATCGTCTAACTCTACGGTATACTTATAGTCTAGTGGTGTTGGTGTGATATCTAGTAATTTACTAAACTCACTAGATATAAAGCTCCTATCGGCTCCGGTATCAAATAATACACTTGCATAGATATTATTTAAAAGGAACGTACCGGTTATGATGTTGGGATTATCTTTAGCTTTTCCGGATCCGAATACGAATGCCTTACCCCTTGCAGCGTTGCCTCCTGCTTTCTTGTTTTGGGGACAGTCTCGGCGTATGTGGCCAGTCTTTCCGCAGGTGAAGCATCCCCTTTGTGGTGTCACTCTGTTTGTGTTCGACTTCGGGTTGGCACGACACTCCCTCGTAATATGTCCATTTCTCCCATATCTTGTACACTTGATCCTATTGCATGGACCAAAGTGATGGTATGAGAATTTTTTGCACTTGGGGTAGTTACCCTTGTATACTTTCTTGCCTTGAGGATTAGATTGAGTGGCAGTAAAGACTTTGGCTGGTGAGGGGAAATGCTGGGTCTGTTTTTGTGGTGAGAAGGTTCTGTTGCTGCTTGGCTCCCACTTCCGCTTGGTCCCTTGGGGTTTCAGGTGTTCACCCCTCTTGGGTAGCTTACCCTGTGTCACCGCTTGGTCAGTCAGACAATGAGCCAAACAAATAGTGGGTTGAATGAGTGTGGGGTCTTCTGTGGTAACGAAGCTTTGGATCTGTTCAGGTAATCCACTGATGTATTGTTCAATCTTTTTGTATTCTGGGGTCACCATTTTTGGATACAGTTTACACATCTCGTGAAATTGAGCGGTGTATTGTTCGATCTTGGATCCCTCCTTTTTGTGAATCCACAGCCCCTCCAGTTGCTTGATTTTGTTCCGAGGATAGTATTCTTCCTTCAACATCTTGACGAAGTTTTCCCATGGGATTGAGTTAGCAGTCTCCAGACTTAGTATCTGGAGTGCCTGTCCTTCCAAAGTCCCGATAGCAAATTTTACTTTATTCTCTTTAGAACACCCGCTCATGAAGAAGATTGACTCAACCTCCTTAATCCATCGAAGCAGTCCTACCGCTCCTTCCGGTCCCTTGAATATATGAGGATGGTAACTAAGGAAGGTTCTGAATGAACATCCTATTGAGTTGTGGTTGTGAGTCCCGTTGCTTGTTTCACTGTTTAGGCGTGCAGTCTCGTAATCCGCAATGGCTTTTCTAACCTGTTGTTCTAGCATAGCTTCGATAGCCACAGAACTGATTGATTGGTTGTCTGTACGCAGATACGTTCCTTGACCAGCCATTCGCAGTATCTATATACATTAGATATTGTATTACCAACCGTTAGAGATAGTTGTGTGTTAGCATGTGCAGAGGGAAAATTTATCATTTTCTCCAAAAGTACAATAATAAGTTTCATAAGAATACTATTACCAAAGTGATTCTATGAGCATAGCTCACTCATGTAGGTTCTGGCAATACTAAATACAATAGGGAAATAAACTACTCGGTGTAAGTAGAGGAGTTCGGATCTCCACTAGCAGCGGTGTGTTACCCAGTTTCCTTAATGGGTGTAGCTTACCATCTGAGGTTGCCAGAATTCGAATGTACCTATATATTCACGATTACGTTGGCCACCATAATCGTCAATTTATCTTACATAGTCATTCTAGTTCCTTCAATCTGAAGCTAGTGATCACAGTAGTGCTCGAGGTTCATCTTCGGAGTGCTGTAGTCCGCAAGTGTACGTCAGGTGACTAGGTTTACGCGCAAGAATGGGGATTGGGAAAAGTGTTCTATTCGAGTTAGATCGTGCTAGTGTAGTCTTTTTTAGAACATTGAAGAGTTCCCTTCAATCTTGTGCTCGTCTTTTCACTAATCCCATCTCACAGTTCTCAAGCGTAGTCGGATATGAACACCCGCTAAGAGTTCCACAGGTATGCTCGTAGGTAGTAGATAAAATCACAAAGCATATTGCTAAACTATGTACATAATATGTCGTGTGAAACTAGTGTAGTGTCTAAGTGTAGGGTTATGGCTATAGTCTAAGTTTACTACAGCAAACCTAGTTCCCTATAACCAAGGCTCTGATACCAGTCTGTCACACCCCCAATTTCCCACTCGTGGTGTCAGTCCACGTGGGTATGACGTGGCCAGAATCACAGCTTAAGGTCATATAGAACAACTCTATATGCGTTTTCAAAATACAAGTTTGTCATAAATGATAACAAAATAAGTTGTAGAGGAAATACAATTGTTAAACACTACGATGTTTAATACATAACATAATTAAAATTGTTTGAACGAAAGACATAAATAAATGCATGCGGGTCCTATGCTCAGTCCCCTAAGTGCATTCCTGATCCTTGATCCTATCAGTTACCTGAGAATACAACTTTAAGAAAAAGTGTCAACACAAAGGTTGGTGAGTTCACAGGTTTTGATAAGCATAGGTAGTAATTCAGAAATCATGTGTCATACTGTTTATTAAATGTTAGTCCCGAGCCCTAGGCTTCAAGTGTCAGTGCGTCACTACCGAACTAGACTTGTTAGTCTTTCCCTCCGCTATGTCTCGTAATAACATAGCAAGATAGGTCGAGATTTCACGTGTCCTGACCTCCAGTCAGCATTTTCGCCACGCGGGGCTCGTCACACCCAAATAGATCTATTCAAACTCACCTCGTTGTTTATACATTAACGGTAAGACTTTGCGAGGGCTTATTACGATACAACACTTATGTTTGTCTAATAAACCAGCATACACAATATGTTTGTACAAGTATAAATGTTTGACTCGACTCAACAAGTATTCTCCCCCTATTTGAAAAGTTTATAAAAGAGTTAAAGAGGGGCCGTAAACTCACCTTAGAAGTGATCGGAAAGTAAATGCGTAAGCTCCTGCGTCGCAGAGTAGTCGGTTATCGGCTACCTATATCGTATACCTTACGTGAGTTCGTGTATGTGACCGTGTTCGTGTCAGTGCTCGTGTTTGTGCTCAACAACCCTCGGTTGTTATGTTTGTCTGTGTCGGTCCACATTGACCGTGTTTGCTCGTGTTTGACTGTGTTCGACCGTGTTTGACCATGCTTGACCATGCTAGACCGTGTCAAGTCAACGACCCGTTGGAGAACCGTGTGTCGGTTATGAATCGTGTAACATTCGTGTAAGTGCTCGTAGTGTGCAAACGCGCAAGTCACATATATGGACAACTTACTACTTATAGTAAGTTTCTATTTATGGCAAGTTTCACAAAACATATCGATTTTAAAGTTCTAGCATGCTCGTTAGGTCCTACGTGATCATGTCAACATATAGCACGTTATCATACGAAATCAGTTAAGCAAATAAGTCATGTTTACATACAAAAGTTTCCTAAAAAGGAAAGTCTCTAAATCTAGCATGTTCGATATCGGAAACCATCTATCTTAGCATACAATCATCATACTAAGTCATGTTGATCCATTTAGCATGTTCAAATCATACAAAACATCCATGTATCGTTATTTCTAAAAATAAACTTACTATAAATAGTAACTTTGTCATTTTACATACAGACGATTATTCTAAACACTTCTAGTCCATTTTTATGTCACAAGTCATCATAATAAGCCATTTAACATCATCTAATCATGCCAAGCTAGCTCAAATCACCAATAATCAATATTTCAGTTTTAAAAGTTACTAAATATAGTAACTATGTCAAAAATGACCATATCCAATACCAAAATCATATTCTAAGCATCAACATAATTCTTATAACATTCTATTAGCAAAACCATATACATGCAAGTTAACATTATCATCTTTAACACCATTTTATAAATAAAAAGTTACTATTATTAGTAAGTTTCATCAAAAACCCATTTTTAGCCATTTTGACAAGATCTAATCATGTAATGATCTTCTAACATCATCTCTAATCATACCCAAATATACAAAATCATTCCAATAGTCATGGATCATACATGCATGCATATACAACATCATAAATCATCATTTTAAGCATATAGACATATGTACAACGCCCTTGGATCGTCATAAATCACTATAATACCATTATAGATCATCATAAATCACTGAGGTATCAATAAACCCAGATTAAAACAAAGAGAAATTCGTACATGTGTGTCTAGTGAGCTTGCATGTTGGTTTTAACCCTTGCATGTGTGTGTATTGGTGTGTAGAGAGTATTTTAACCATGGAACTACCTCAAATTCTCCAAGAACTGATGAATGAAGATGCTAGCAGCTTCCAAGACCTGTGGATATTTTTTCTTAGAAGAAACGAAGTGGTGATGGTGGTGGATGGTGACCTAGGAAGCTTCCTTCAAGATTCCAAGCCTTCCAATGGACTTCTAAGCTTCAAGATTTGGCTTCTATGGCTTCCAAATGAGAGTTGCAGGTGCAAATGGCAAAGGATAACCGAGGGGTGGCGTATTGGGTCGAGAGAAATGATTAAAAGTGGTAGGATAGGCATGATGGTCTTGGTTTTATAAAGATTTGGCGTCTGGATGTCGTCGCCTACCACGGAGAGGTTCCCAGAAAGAGGACGTCAAAACAAAACTGGATCTGAGTGGGAACATTGAACGCTTCAGAGAAGGATTGGTTTTAAAAGCTTTCACTCAGAAAGAGGGAATTGACTATCAAGAGACCTTCTCTTCTGTCTCTCGTAGCTCATTTTGATTTAGAGCTGCATCAGATGGACGTCAAAACTACTTTCCTAAACGGCAACTTATGTGAAGACGTGTTCAAGAAACAACATGAGGGTTTCAAGCCTGAAGGTCAAGAGCA
Organism: Mikania micrantha; assembly: GCA_009363875.1. Taxonomy (NCBI): domain Eukaryota; kingdom Viridiplantae; phylum Streptophyta; class Magnoliopsida; order Asterales; family Asteraceae; genus Mikania; species Mikania micrantha. Next base: position 51,120,637 of record CM018691.1, on the reverse strand, counting down.
TCTAGTCTGCAAGCTAAAGAAATCCATATACGGGTTGAAGCAAGCCTCACGTCAATGGTATCTAAAGTTTGATGAAGTGATGAAGAAACACAGTTTCCTGAAAAATCAAGTAGATCAATGCACATACCTCAAGATGAGTGGGAGCAACTTTACCATACTTGTCCTTTATGTCGATGACATTCTTTTGGCAAGTAACAGCTTAGACATGTTACATGAGTCAAAGCGCTTACTTTCGCATAATTTCGACATGAAGGATCTCGGAGAGGCCTCTTACGTTATTGGCATCGAAATACACCGAGATAGAGTCAATGGACTTTTGGGTTTATCTCAGAAGGCTTACATTGAACGGGTCCTCACACGCTACAACATGCAACATTGCTCTCCCTCTGTAGCTCCAGTAGTTAAAGGAGATGTCTTCGGTTCCTTTCAGTGTCCGAAGACTGAGGATGAAAAGGGGCAAATGAGATGCATCAGTAGTCGGGAGCCTTATGTATGCTCAAGTCTGTACTCATCCTGATATCGCTTACATTGCTGGAATGCTTGGCCGTTATCAGACTAATCCTGGCCTTGATCACTGGAAAGCAACTAAGAAAGTGTTTCGATATCTCCAAGGGACAAAAGACTTCAAGCTGACTTATACAAGAAGTGATAATTTAGAAGTGGTTGGTTACTCTGATTCTGACTTTGCTAAATGCAAAGATGACAAGAAATCCACTTTAGGTACATCTTTATGTTAGCCGGCGGACAGATCTCATGGAAGAGTCATAAACAGCAGATGACAACAACCTCAACTATGATGGTTGAATATGTTGTCGAGTACAATGCAACCTGTCATGGAATGTTGTTGAGAAATCTTATCGCTGGACTCAAAGTCGTTAACTCCATCTCTAGACCATTGAAGTTTTACTGTGATAACTCAGCAGCCGTTAATTTATCGAACAGTAACAGTTAGACCGTTGCTGGTTTATATCTTGATACAAAGTACTTGTTCGTTCGTGAACGAGTTGAGGAAAATAACCTTTTCATTGAGTATATAAGTACTAAAGTTATGCTTGCGAATCCGATGACTAAAAGTCTCCCTCCTAAGATATTCGAAGAACATGTTTCAAAGATGGGCTTATTTAAAGACCTTATTGCATAATGTACTTACTTTTGATTAATGAAATTTCCTCACTTATTTGATTTGTTTGTCTCTAAATATATGTTTATGTATGCCTATTGACATATAGACACTAATAACACAAATCATTCGTTAAAGGCTTACTTGTTAATTGATCCTAACTTAAGTTTTAAATTTGTAGTGTAGTATATTAATGGGGGTCTTGAATTGAATAACTGATTCAATGAATGTATTTCTCTGCTATGATTACAATTTAGAACTAAAATGAGTATTATCAATCTGCAGACTTATTTAATGCTCATAATAAATAATCACTTGGTAAAGTGGGATAATGAAAGATAAAATATTTACAATATGACCCTCATGATTATTTAACTAAATAGATCAATTACTTAATTACCCTAGCTGATAAATAATTTTTTAATGGACGTAATTATCCTTATTTATCCTAATTACGGTTTCCCCTTGGGTGTATATAAATAGAAACTAAGGCTCTCATTCTCAAGGTTACACAACATCACAAACGAATCCTCCTCACATTAGAGAATTCGTTAACCTCCATAACCGAGCCCTCTCATCTTATTCCATCCTCACTATACACCCTAAACAGGTACCAGTCAGATCTTCATATCAAGAATCATGTCTAGAATCAATAACGCATTCACTGGATTCACAGGTTTAATCTAATCTCTATTTCATTACTGATTTCATGTTCATCTCTAAATCTAAATCAAAGGAATCGATCCAACACATATACCTTCTAAACTTACGTATCAAGCAGCTTTTGTCATCTTCAAAATGTAAACTTTCAAATTTCTCTGACATCCAACTCAATATATTCTTCGTTTGTTATTACGTGTAGCTAACTCGAGGTAACCTATCAAGATTAATTAGAATAGTTGAGTTTTTCGAAAACCATTTTTACACATTTACAACATCTTCTTCTTTATTGTGTACGTATTAGTTCAACATTGTTCATGATTTAATATATATTTAAGTTTTTTGAATTTACAGCAACACATATATTCTACATTTGTTTTGAACCAGAAACTCTAAATCTTAAAAGCTAAACCCTGAAAAATTAACTTCTACACTTTAAAACTAAACTGTAAAAACTAAAGTCTAAATCTAAAATTAAAGTAATTTTATTAGCACTAGAACTGTTTGTTTTTAACAAGAAACTCTAAATCCTAAAAGTTAAACCATGAAAAAATAAATTCTACACTTTAAAACTAAACCCTAAAACTAAAGTCTAAAGCTAAACTTATATATATATATATATATATGTGTGTGTGTGTGTGTGTGTTTTGTATTCGATAAGCTGGTTTCATGATATTTAATTGTAGTTTATTTGATTCGCTTTTTCGTATGAGATTCTCTAATTTTTTTAAACTCCTGTAAATATATATTAAACACAGTTTTGTTTTATTTGTCACTAGTTATATATATAGGGGACGGTTAACATACAAAGGGAAAAAACCGTGAGAAGCGTAAGAATCCACAAGATTTCGACATGTGTCATCTGAGTAAGGGAATTATCGTCCATATAAAATTACAGATCTAGACCGTGCTGTAACATCACTGTATTTCAGGTTCTCCGTACATATTTGAATTGTACTGTTACGACCTGATATGATAAATATTAATGATGATAAATTATTGGATGTTTTTAACTGATATTGGTATACATATTGAGAACATATTATTATATGCATAAGCCATAGGAAATTTAGTTGAAACACAACTAAACAGAACCAGAAAGTTTTGGCAGTTGAATTCACATATTATGGATTGTTGATTTGGAAGAGTTGTGGTTTAGGATTCTATAGTCAGAAATAAGCAATGATATAATCATGGTCTATCGAAGAGGTGGTGGGACGGTGGTTGAGGCAGTTGCGACTGACCTCTACATATGCCCTATACATAAGCCATCTTCGGTTTATCATGATTATATCAGTGCTGAGGCTTTGGTGAGGAGAATCCGAGGTTTTGGTTTGGAATGGAAAGGAATTAGGATTTGGTTATTGTTTAGTTACTAAACATAGTCAAGGACACATGGTCATGGTTTATTGAAATAGCGATGGGACGGTGGCTGGGGAGGTTGCGACCTACCCCTACATATGCCCTATACATATGCATATTTCGGTCTACCACGTATGTGTCAGTGATATGGTTTAGTGGGATTGGATTGGGAAACTATAATATTCAAGATAATAAAATAATGAAAGCTTTATTGAAGTGATTACGCGTTGGTGAGGTTACGATTATAAATTAAATGTGAATGTTCTTTTAGAAATATTAACTTAATAACGTATTCGCTTGGGTGACGATACACACGAATATAATTATTAAGAATAATATTCTAAAACGATATTCCATAAATCGTAAATCGAATCGAAATACGATACGAGCGTTGGATTCGGAAAGGTGACGATCTTTACGAAGTAACGCGTTTCGACAAGATAACGGAATAATATTTAACGATGTTAAAGTAACAAAATGAAATTTAAAACGTTTATCAGGAATCACAACTTAATAATGATTTGAGCAAATCGTTTATTTAAATTATTAATTTAACATAAGCAAACAAAATCATTTTTATGAAACGACACTTGATTAAAATCATCCTATTAAAACGAAATATCATTATTTAAACGCTTTAACGTTTTAAATATATTTATAAGAAAACCGAGCATATTATTAATTTTATCGCGATAAAGACGAAACCGAACACGCGGGAACGGGATGGGCATAAGAGGTGGAAGACTTTATCATCTCTTTCACATTTCAAAACCCTTTCTCTCTCTAGAATACCCTAACCCGTAACCCCTCTCTCTCTAACTTCTCTCTAAGTTTTCTCTTCTGTTTCTCAACGAAATCACAAGATTTTGGTGCCAAAGTGTTCGTGTGATCGAGGAGAACAAGAAGATACGAAGAAATCCGGATTTTCATCACGAGTTTACACCTCAAGAACCCTAAATCGCATGTGTGTGTGGATGGTGGAACCATGGATGACCTTAGGACCTGAAAAATTCGAAGTGGAGGATGACGGGGGCTGCTAGTTCGTGACACAACTTATGGCTGAACCAATGGTGCTAGCCGAACCCTACCCACCTGCTGATGACGAACCAAGGGTGGAAAACCTTTGTCTTCTGGCCGAACACAGCTCCCTCCCACTTCAACCGAACCTTAGGACCCATGATGAATGGTGAGTCATAGTAGAGAAACACAATCATAATAAGAAATTCACAAGAAAGGCAAGAAATAATAATTTATAACTTATTCACTCATACTTAGTTACCTGTAACAGCCTTGTATAAACCCTCTATCAGCTTTGTTACAACCTCTTTAACCCGCCCAAATTTGCAACTTAATTTAAGTTATATTAATCTACCAAATTAATCTGGTTTAGGGATGATTACAGCCCTGTAATTTTCTTGCTACTACCTTATTTACCCACCCAAATTGCAACTTAATTTATGTCATTAATCTTCCAATTAAAACTTGTTTAGGTCTAATTACAAACATCAATTCAGCCATTTAACAACCTTAACAACCTACTATGGCCTTAATGAATGAGACCCAGCTTACTTCATGAAAATGACATGCATGAATGATCTATCCTTCTTATGAGCTTGCAAATGATAAAAGGTATCTTCAACAGCCTTAATATTTCAAAAACCTGCATCGATTTGAAATCCAAACATCATCTCTTAAATGGAGCTGAACCAAGAAAGAAAGAAAAACTAGGGCTTGTTTTGGGGACCTACCTCTTATAATGAAGATGGTTTTAGAGTAGTCTAGCTGATTAGAAGGCTGATTAAATCTCGTGGGCATCTAATTAAATCATCACATAACAATTAATCAACCAAATTAATTACATCAAAAATCATGTCCATCATGAATTAGTTACATCGAATACACAAAAGATTTAGCTAACTAACTAAATTCTAGTCTTCAGAATTTCAGTTCTTTTAGCTAAGTCCAAGAACCTAAGTGACGATGTCCAAAAGATGTAGAGCTATCCTGCTCTACGTATTTCTCCTCGTTCCCTGAAACATGTAGAAAATCAAGTGTCAATTACGAAGTAGTTGGTGAGAAATCATAAGTTTTTATGTATTAAAAACGTTTATAAAAGTTTATAATTTCCCAAGAGAATCCACATGTGCACCTGCGAAATAATCCAACTCTGCCAAAAACCAACAAACACAACATCCAAACAATCCAAGTAATCACATACACAATAATCACAAATAATTATCCACATATGTTCATCCGATCACATCAATTCATTCAGCATCAATTAACATAATCATATCAATATAAGTTACCGCAGAGGACCTCAGTCAACTCAATCAATGGCGGAATCATCGCGGAGGACCTCAGTCAACTCAATCAACGATATTCCTATAAGTCTTCGTGCACTGCGGAGGACCGCAGTCAACTCAACCAACAGTGGAATCACTGAGGAGGACGTTAGTCAACTCACCAACAGTAACTCAATCATCGCGAAGGACCTCAGTCAACTCAACCAACAATGACTCACGGATAAGTAAAAATCTATCTCAATCAATAACCAATAATAATCCGTTAATATGAATATCATATTGATAATCCAGGTGTCACCCATGTGTTATCAAAATAATATTTAAATTGGTATACATGTTCCACCTCCGAGTTTAAAAACAAAATGGTTTTAAAAGGAAGTTATGAGAACTCACCCGAGTCCTTAGAATTAGCGTTTTCGTATGACGCGCGCTCACGTAAAAGAACTCAAAAGCAACTCAACAACCTGTATTCATCGGGTATTTGTGTTCATGAGTATATGTATCTCATTTCCATTAGGTGTCCATACGTGTTTATTTTGAAACTATCAAGTATTCATTAACTTAGTTAATCCATTCTAAGTTAAGTTGTTACACTTAAGATTTTTATTATTTATCATCTTATAATGATAATTCAAACTCATTAGTGTTGATTATCTTAGGTATGATAATCTTTCAAGTAATATATCAAGGTTATACAAGTTGTAAAGGTATAACCTTATAACCTATTTAGATATATCCCTATTTGCATGCATGCATGTGTTTCAAGTTAACCCATCCATCTTTAATTATTACTTGAAATCAAATTTAAAACATTAAGCTTATTTTACTTTCATAGCTTATTACTTTTGCATAAAAATATCTTTAAGTTAACCCATTCTCATTATAAAGAAAATGGCAATCTTATAAACTCTAATAATAACCTAGGTTATAAAATCCACCTTAATTTAAGGCAAGGATACTTAGATTATTTAAGCAAAATATTCCATATTTCAAATCCCAAAGTTTACATCTCATTCATGCATGCGTGGGTATTCCTAACTTCCCATTCATTTTCTTACTATTATCACATAGGTTCGCTGCCCTATATAAGGGATCTAAGGGTTATATGGTTCGGCCGACTGCATGCAACCACAATGGTCATAGGTTCGGCAGTCCAACAACCTCCACAGGTCATAGGTTCACTGATTAGAGCCTCCAGGTTCGCTCCCACACTAGGTTCGGCCATTAGGGTTTTCATGGCTACATTCTAGGTTCGCCGGTATACCCTAGGTTTGCTGCTATAATTTGGTTGTCCAAGGGTTTCACAGCAGTATAGGTTTGCCCCATGGTTCGCCCAGCCCAAAGTTTGGCTGAGTCATAGGTTCGTGAAGAGGAAGTTTGGCCCAGCTAGGTTCGCTAGGGCTAAGATAGGTTCGCTGCGAGGGTTCGTCCCCGGTTTGTTGACTGGGAGAGGTTCGTTTAGAACTATGGGTTCGCTGAATACAAGGTTCAGCAATCCCTGAAGGTTTGGCTAACAAAAGGGTTCGGCCATGGTCAAAGTTCGGCCCACAGCCCCCTCACGAACCCTGCATCGTCCAACCCAGCTCGACCCCCCCGAACCTGGTGTTCTTGGCCGTTCATCCTCATCATCCTTCAATCCTAGGGTAATGCAGGTTCGTTTATGGCTTCCATAGGTAGTTACTAACTTAGATACATCAACACAAAACCTAAATCATGGTTTAAGATGGCCTCCAAATTCACATGAACTTTCTTAGTAAAACCGAAAAGAAAAACAGTAGATTTACCTCAAGATGTAGATCAAAAACGAGATTTCTTCGTATCTCCTTGTTCCTCTCGATCACGCGGTCGTTTGGACACCAAGATCTCGCAATTCCGTTAAGAGACGAGGAAGAAAAGTTAGAGAGAAGTTGGGCAGGCTTGTGGGTGACGAACCTTTTACTCTAGAGAGAGAGAGAGAGAGAGAAATGGGAAATGTGGAAGAAAGGAGGTAACTCCTTCTTTAATATCCCGTGTCGATCCCGCGTGATCGGTCTCGTTCTTATCGCGTTAAAACATATAATTTGCTCGGTTATTCTCGTAAAATAAATTTAAAACATACAACAATTAAATAAATAAGTTTCGTTTTAACGAAATGATTTTAACTGAAAAATCGTTTAAACACAATGTCTCCGTTTACTTTCGTTAAATTAACTATTTAAATTTAAACGAGTTATCTGGGTTTGTTTTTGGTTGTGATTCCCAATAAATATTTTTAGATTTCCTTTATTAATGTAATATCATTAATTATTATTTCGTTGTCTTGTTGAAACACGTTACTCACGTACGTATTCGTAAAGGTCGTCACCTTTGCGAATTCGATGCTGGTATCGTATCTCGTATCGTTACTCACGTACGTATCCAAAACCCACTAAACCATATCACTGACACATCCATAATAGTCCGAAATATGCATATGTATAGGGCATATGAAGGGGTCAGTCGCAACCGGCCCAGCCACCGTCCCACTCTATTTCGATAAACCATGACCATGTGTCCTTGACTATGTTTAGCAACCAAACCACAACCAACTCCAAATTCCTTTCCATTCCAACCAGAAATCCATTATTTGTGACTTTAACTGCGATAAACTCTATGGTTCTGTTTAGTTGGGTTACAACTAAACTTCCCATGGTTTACGCGTAAAAAACTATGTTCTCATATGTATACCAAATAATAATAATATCATCCAATAATTCATTATCATTAAATATTATCATATCAGGTCATGACCGTACAATCGTACATGTGTACGGAGACCCTGAAGTACAGTGATGTTATAGTCTCCCCTAGTTAAGGGAATTTCGTCCCGAAATTCAACTTGGAGTAACCGTAGTGAATAAATGTGGGTACTTAAGCTTCATCTGATCTTCCCGCTCCCAGGTGAATTCTGGACCCCGCTTCGACTCCCAACGTACTTTGACGGTTGGAGTTCTACTACGTTTGAACTTTTTAACCTCACGATCCATTATCTCCACTGGTTTTTCAACAAAGTGCATGGTATCATCGACGTGAATGTCATCGAGTGGTACCTGGAGATCTTGATCAGCTAAGCACTTTCTTAAATTGGACACGTGAAACGTCGGGTGTACATTGCTAAGTTCAGGAGGAAGTTCTAATTTGTAGGCAACCTTCCCGATCCGTTCAAGAATCTTAAAAGGGCCAACATTACGTGGAGCAAGTTTACCGTTCTTCCCGAATTGTACTACGCCCTTCCAAGGCGATGCTTTGAGTAACACCATATCATCAACTTCAAACTCTAAAGGTTTTCGTCTTTTATCCGCGTAGCTCTTCTGTCGACTGTGTGCAGCTAACAGATTGTCACGGATCTGGCGGATCTTGTCAGTCGTTTCTTGAATAATCTCAGGACCAGTGATCTACGATTCGCCACCTCGGTCCAACAAATAGGTGACCAACACTTCCTGCCATAAAGAGCTTCAAACGGCGCCATACCAATGCTCGTATGATAATTGTTGTTATACGAGAATTCTACTATTGGTAAATGGCTATCCCAATTGCCACCGAAATCGATGACACAAGCTCTTAACATGTTTTCCAATGTTTGAATCGTCCGCTCTGTTTGGCCATCCGTTTGAGGATGATAAGCGGTGCTAAGATCCAATCTTGTTCCAAAAGCTTCATGAATTGATTCCCAAAATCGTGCCGTGAAGCGAGCATCAAGATCCGATATTGTGCTTAAGGGAATTCCATGTTGGCTAACGATCTCTTCAACGTAGATATGAGCTAATTTCCGCACAGGGTACGTTTCGCGTATCGGTAAGAAATGAGCCGACTTGGTTAATCTATCCACTATCACCCAAATACTATCCTTACCGTTTGTGGTTCGTGGGAGTTTAGTAATGAAATACATGGAGATATTCTCCCACTTCCACATAGGTATTTCCGGTTGTATTAACAATACCAAAGGTCGTTGGTGTTCTACCTTGACTTTAGCACAGTTCAGACATTTAGACACATATGCAGCAATATCCTTCTTCATTCCAGGCCACCAGTACAAGGCCCTAAGGTCCTGATACATCTTATCGGCCCCCGGATGGATTGAGTAACAAGACTTATGGGCTTCATAAAAAATCATCATCCTAAGATCCTCCCGGTTTGGAATCCACAACCGATTCAAATAGTACATCAAACCGTCATCCTTAGTTTCCAGTAACATCTCAGCCCCACAAGACATCTCATTTTTCAAGTTATCTTGAGCCAATGAGTGTTGTTGGGCTGCGAGAACATCATTATGGAGATTAGTGTGCACTCGAACACTATGGATCTGAACTTGACTTTTTCGACTAAGCGTATCTGCTACTACATTCGCTTTACCAGGATGGTAGCGAATTTCATAGTCATAGTCATTCAACAGTTCAACCCATCTCCGTTGTAGGGATGAGCGTTTGGTACCTGGTACCCGTACCGATACCGAATCGGAACCTGTTTAGTCTATAGGGTGCCGAGACCGGGACTCATTTTTACTAAATTTTGGGATCGGGACTAGTGGGTACCGGGACTAGGTACTTTACCGAAAAATACCCCTTAGTCCCGTTAGTACCTGCATATGAAAAGACTCATGTTAATATCACCTTTTTAGTTTCTTTATGTATCTTTAGGCTACAGAAAACAGTACCGGGTTATTAAGGCTTTATTTATTTGTAGTTAGTTTGTTTGGTTTCTTGACACTTGAGAATTGATCGTACATTTGTTTTGTCTTGACTTTTGGAAATCACTAGAGTCTCTTGTCGTCTTGTCGTATGAATTTTCATCAGTGTACAAGTATACAATCAGGTAATTCGTTTTGGGTACCGGTACCCAAACATGTAGCAAGCATAAAAAAGTGAAACTCTATCGGATACCAAATAGATACTGAGTACCGAAATACCGGTACCGTACCGGTACCCATACCCGTACCCATTTATAGATTTCGAGACCAGTACCAGGACTCAAATTTTGTAAATTTCGGGACCAGGACTAGTGGGTACCGGGACCGGTACGGGACAGGATTGGTACCGAGCTCATCCCTACTCCATTGTCTCATATTAAGCTCTTTCTGATTGAGAATGTGCTGCAAATTTTATGATCAGTAAAGACTACACACTTCGTGCCATAAAGATAATGTCTCCATATCTTCAAAGCAAACACGATTACACCAAGTTCCAGGTCATGTGTAGTGTAGTTCTTCTCGTGAATTTTCAGCTGTCTTGATGCATAGGCCACAACCTTTTCCCGTTGCATGAGAACACAACCGAGACCTAGGTTGAAACGCCTCTTCTTGCTTCGGTCCCCACTCACATGGTTTATTCTTCTGAGTCAAAGAAGTGAGAGGGACAACAATCCTGGAAAAATTCGAAATAAACCGCCGATAGTAACCGGCAAGTCCAAGAAACGATCGAATCTCCGTTGGTGTCTTCGGTGTACTCCAATTCTTCACCGCATCAATCTTCGCAGGATCCACATGAACACCCTTTTCATTGAGTATGTGTCCCAAGAATTGAACTTCCTTAAGCCAAAATTCACATTTAGAAAATTTGGCATACAGTCGCTCTTCTCTTAGGATCTCCAAAACCATCTTAAGGTGTTGCTCATGTTCTTCCTTGGTCTTTGAGTATATCAAGATATCATCAACGAAGACAATCACAAATTTATCCAAGTATGGCCTGCAAACACGGTTCATGAGATCCATGTACGCGAAGCTGATGATACCCAGACCTAAGATCAATCTTTGAAAACCATGCCGAGCCTTGAAGCTGATAGAAGAGATCATCGATGCGCGGCAGTGGATATCGATTCTTAATTGTGAGTTTGTTTAATTTGCGGTAGTCGATGCACATTTGGAATGACCCATCCTTCTTCTTAACAAACAGGACCGGTGCACCCCATGGTGAATGGCTCGGGCGAATAAATCCTTTATCAATCAGCTCTTGCAGTTGGCTTGCCAATTCTTACAACTCCGAAGGCGCAAGTCTGTAAGGAGCTTTGGCGGCTGGGTTCGCACCAGGTACTAAGTCAATTCGAAACTCTACTTGACGTTCTGGTGGAAGACCTGGCAAATCATCTGGAAATACTTCAGGAAAATCTCTGATTACTGGAACGTCTTCAATGCTCTTTCCCTTCTCCTTTTTCTCCACAATGTGCGCTAAAAATGCTATACACTTCTTCCTAAGGTACTTGTGTGCTTTAGTGCATGACATCAGCTTAAGACCTTTACTAGAAGTTTCCCCATAAACTCTTTAGGTTTCACCCGAAGGTAAGGGAATACGAATGTATTTCTCATGACAAATGATTTCCGCTTTGTGGGTGGCTAACCAATCCATGCCTATGATAACATCAAAGCTACCAAGGTGCATAGGTATAAGATCAATCGGGAAAACGTGATCACTTAAGTTCACAGTACATCCAATGATAACAGTGTCAATATCAATAGTGTTTCCGTCAGCCACCACCACGTTAAACGGTTTATCTAAGTGTGTACGTGTTCTACCAAGCATGCATTCAAAATCATATGAAACGAAACTCCTATCAGCACCAGAATCAAATAACACAGATGCATAAGAGTTGTTGATCAAAAATGTACCATTGACCACGTCCTGGTTGGCTTGAGCAGCTGGAGCATTTAGTTGAAACGCTCTGCCTCTTGCCACCCGTTGATTGTTTCCTGTTAGTCTTGGGTATTGATTTCTGAAGTGACCCACTTCACCTGTGACACCCATGTCACTTTCTTTCCCCTCCGGACATGTTAAAATATCTAATTAAAAAATTTTTTTAGGTCCCAGAAAACTTTTTGTGTTTTTTTTGTAAACACACACATTTTTAATCATTCAAACATTAAAACATGTCTAAGTATTTCCACATACTTATAATAAGTGAACTTAAGTTCACCACTCAAATATTTTTGTTCGATCCCGATCACCATTGTCGTTCCCCTTGCTCCTTTGTACCTGTAAACACCACATTTAAATCACCATTAGTTCATTAGAACTAACTAAGTTTACCCCACTATTTTACCAAGTGTATTCCATAACACCATATGGATACACTACTAATGTCCCAAATATAATTTGGTAACAATATTCAATCGCATTCAAAACGATTTACTAACGGGTCGTTTCCACCCAAAATCCCCATGAATCACCATTCATTTACAATCATTATAATTTAACACCTCACATACATGTGCACACAAAACTCCAGTTGTGCATCATATTTCCCAAAAGTCAAAATTTAACAAATTGACTCTTGAATTTTGAATGTCTACACCCTTGTAGGTCATCTTTTGTTTACACACCTTGTGAATCTATTTCATTGGAATTGCAAGTCTTATGTTCACACACCTTGTGAATCAAAGCATGCACATTACCAATTTGATGCCTACACAGTTGTAGATCACCCTTTTTGTTCACACACCTTGTGAATCAATTACATTGGAATTGCATGTCTTATGTTCACACACCTTGTGAATCAGCATACACATTACCAATCCACCATTTGTTCACATACCTTGTGAATCAATTAAATTAGAATTGCATGTCTTATGTTCACACACCTTGTGAATCAGCATACACATTACCAATCCACCATTTGTTCACACACCTTGTGAACCAATTACATTGGAACTGCATGTCTTATGTTCACACACCTTGTGAATCAGCATACACATTACCAATCCACCATTTGTTCACACACCTTGTGAATCAATTACATTGGAATTGCATGTCTTATGTTCACACACCTTGTGAATCAGCATGCATATCTCCAATTTAACATCTACACATCTGTAGATCACCACATGTTCACACACCTTGTGAATCATTCAACCACAATGACCACAATTACTGTTATCCATTTCAATCAACTCGACTAATCATGTATATGTGCTAAATGCACAAACACTTGTAGTGTGGACTCACCCCGTCCTACAACTACAATCTCAATCAAATAGGTAACTTACACACAATTTGAACACATTCACTTGTGTTTACATCAAATATACTCCCAATTCATGTGTTCACACACCTTGTGAATCATTTAACTATATTTCAACACACTGATTCTTCACTCTCAAGTGAATCAACCAGAACTGTCTACACAATTGTAGATCATCAAATACAATTCTTTCTATTTATCAAACATGTGTCACACTATTAAATTCAAAACAACACACTTAGGTGTCTTATTGAGTCTTCACACTTTGTGAATTACTCATGCTTTCGCTATTATAATTATATTCTCACCTTTGAGAATCCACTAAAACAAAATTTACAATATGTGTTATTTACACATATAGTCTACATTAGACACAAACTACAATTAATCACACAATTATGATTTCAAATAACATATGTTAGTGTCTAACTCCAAATTCAACATAAGGTCTATCACCCTCTCATATGTTCACACACCTTGTGAATCATATGAGGTAAATCAATCACAATTTGTTCACATACAAGTGAACCAATTATACTTACGTATAACAAAAGTTGTCTACATCAATGTAGACCAACTAAGTTGTCCACTACCTCCTTAGTTCACATTTCAAGCGAACCATTTCAACATACTTTCAACAACATTATCCACACTCATGTGGATTAATATCAATTTAAGCAACATGAATGCCTACACACTTGTAGGTCATCATTATATCACATTCAAACACATGGTTTATATCCATGTGGATCACCAATTGAGTTTTGTTCACATGATCACAATATTTGTGATTCATTTTCACAACATTAAACAAACTCCACAATAATGGGTGACTTACCTCGATTTGAGAACTTATCAAGAATCTCAAACTCTTTTCCAGACCTTTTAGAATTAGATTCACCTCCTCTTCCTATTATAAATTCACATATAACAGGATTTAACAACATGAACACACAAGTTGTGGTATTTACGTAATCTAATTCAATTGACCTGTTTCACTCTTCGTATTCAATCAAAACCTCGTTAAGGCTTTTATCAAACAACCCATGTGTAGAAATTAATCTACACATGTTTTTAATCATATTCAACTTATTAAAACTGTATATTTTGAAATCTGTTGTTTAACTTCCTTTATCAACACCTAGTTGTAACTCACATGTATACAACTAGTTTCAATACACCCAATACCCATACATATTGATTTAAACTCATTTGAATCTCATTTATTAGTATGTGGTATTCAGAAGTCAAGTCATTATTTATAATTAGCATATCATGCGCGCTAAAATCATTAACTTTTAATCTCAACATTTAATCACACTTGAATTAAATTTATCATTCCAAAGAATGATCTAAAATCATCACAACCATGATTTAATCATTCCACTGGTTATCAAACTCAACACTATGAGTTTCATGATAACCGGACATTATAACGGATCAAAATCAAGATTTCACCGTTAAAACATCTGGTTCTTCGTTTCTAATCATCCCAAATCATCATATAATGCTAAAAACTCAATTTAATTCGTATACTATCAAAATTAATAGGATAAAACGAATCGTTACCCTTTTTAAACAAAGTTCTCGGATGAAAATGACGATCAAATATTGTAGAATCGAATCCTAACTCGATCTGGACGTTTTGGCAACTTTAGAACTGTGATTTGGCGATAAAATGATAATCTGATCGTTTATGGATGTACTGGTGTTCGAAATATAAGAAAAATAAATTTTCTTGAAGCAATCTGATAAGAATATCAATATGCCAAACCATCGTACTCGTCGCGTACTGCGAAAGAGGGCAAAAGAGCTCTTCGCGTACCGCGAAGAAATCCGGAGTTCTCAGATATTTTTGGTTTTTCGCGATTCCTGACAATCCGTAACTCCGTTTCGCGAACGGTTTTCTTCCACGTTCATAATTTCTCACATACTTTCAATTTTTAATAATCACAATCATTCTATTGACGATTATTTCAAACGTGTTCATATTATTAAAAACGGGTCGTTACATCACCACACTCATAACAGGCTCTTGCCTATACAGGTACCTGGCGAACGGGTACAACAGGAATAGGTTGAGCTTGTGGAGCTGACAGTGCAAGCGGTGCAAGTTGCATCCTTTGTGCTTGCGGTGCACTCCGACAGACATTTGTAAAATGGCCATGCTTGCCACAGTTGTTGCAGACACGACAAGGCAAGTTAGGCGCGTGATGATATCGGCAAGTATTGCATTGCGGAACAACTCCAAAATTCCTAGTGTTGGAATTATTGGAGGACTGTTGAGTGATTGGAGTGGTAACAGCATAACTCCTAGCCTTCCGCTTCCTATTGCTGCTTTTTGATGAAGTAGCAGCTTCGGTCTTGACTTCGGTCTTAGTTTCCTTTGCAACAGTCTTCACCTCGGTCTTCTTGGTTCCCTTTCTCGTGAGTGTTCCAGCCTTAACATGATTATTAGTCAACGTCGCAGATAGACGGATTGCAGCCTCCAGTGTGATAGGGTTGCTACCATAGACAGTGACTTGAATCTGCATAGGCTGCCTGCCTATACACTTCTCAATAGCTCTCTCCAACGGTGTCACCAGATGAGGCACCAGTAAACTATACTCATGGAAGCGAGTATTGTAGATAACATTCTCCCCACTATCTTGTTTGAGTTCCCAGAACTCAGTCTCCAGTTTCCTCATCTCACCCCGACCGATGGCGGAAACGTCAGGATGCCACGAGGGATGTGTAGATTGTTCAAAAGCTCGTGGGCATCTAATTAAATCATCACATAACAATTAATCAACCAGATTAATTACATCAAAAATTATGTCCATCATGAATTAGTTACATCGAATACACGAAAGATTTAGCTAACTAAATTCTAGTCTTCAGAATTTCAGTCATTTTAGCTAAGTCCAAGAACCTAAGTGATGATGTCCAAAAGATGTAGAGCTATCCTGCTCTACCTATTTCTCCTCGTTCCCTAAAACATTTAGAAAATCAAGTGTCAACTACGAAGTAGTTGGTAAGAAATCATAAGTTTTTATGTATTAAAAACATTTATAAAATGTTTATGAAATTTTATAAAAGGGTTTATAAAAGTTTATAATTTCCCAAGAGAATCCACATGTGCATGATGTGTTAGTTTAACAAAACTATTTTTGTACAGTTTCGAGTCTGTTTTCATTAGTTTTGTAAATATTTAGAGTCGATTTTAGTTCGTTTTTACATTTTAGTGTTTTTTGATCAAGCGAAGAAAACGAAGAAGAAAACCCTAGGCGCATAGCCTAGCGTGGCTTCTTGGCCCCAGGCTATGCGCCTGGCATCATCAGCCGCAATTCTCCTTGTTATCTGCGCGCATGGCCTAGTCTCGCGCTTACCCCGCTAGTCTATGCGCCCCAGATGGATTTCTAGCCTAAAACCCTAATTTCAAGCCCTCTATCAATGGATCACATTCCAGCCATTTTAAGGGTCTTCTTTTGCGTCTTTGGAACCCTAATCGAGCCTAGGAGCTGCTGGAGCTTAACCATGGAGTATTTGGCTTGATTAGGGCTTGTGGAAGTGAAGAAGGACCTTGCTTTTGAGTATTTTCTTTATCTTTACATGTTCATAGTTTAAAGCAGTAATCTTTCATGTATTTAGACATATTTCAGACTTGTTTTGTTACTGTTGAGATGATTGTTGGCTAGATCTATGGTTGTATCTAGGTTTGGGATGATAAAGTTTTGATCTTTGATGATTTTGGACATGATTTATGCTTGTGGATGATATGTGCATTGTAATCAGCTGTAAAGTTTGAATCTTTGATGGTTTTTACATATGTTGAATGATTATATTTGGTGAATGTTTGATCCACATGTGTTTAGGAAGGTCTTTCCACAAATAGATACATGTTAGGCTTACTACTTTGAGTTTTAGGTTAGTTTATGGGTTTTTGATCACATTCCATAGGATTAGACTTCATTAAGTATGGTTATTTGCATGTGTGACCTAGCCTAGAAATCCAGGAGGTGATAGGTTAGATGGTTGGTCTCTTACACTTGGGATATTTGAGTTAAACGACCCGGGAGGGCGTTGTCTTAGATCTACTTAGTGTTAGTGTCAATCCATGTCAAAGTTGTAAACTCTATAGCTCTCTAGTGTCTTAGGATACAAACGGGTGGAGAAATCCGGGAGGTGATTCACCCGTTAGAGTGCAATTGCATATCGGGAAAATCCGGAAGGTGACCCGATAGACTAGTGCATACATTACAGCCTTAGGATTCCCATTGGAGTTTCCTGGTATCTGATCAGGGTCCCATTAGGTTATTCTAAGTCTGATCCTTAAGATCCTAGTCTTCAACCTTCATAAGTCAGTCCAAGTCAGCATCTGTCACACTTTTGATTCCCAGCCTAGGTATAACAGTTTTCCTTATTGCAGTTAGATTCCATTCTTAGTAGCAGTCTTAGCTAGCCTTTTCAGTATTTAGTTTTAGTTGGTTAATTAGTTAAAGTTTCATTTAGTTCTTAGAAGTTGCACCAAAACCCCCCTTTTCTCTTTTACTTTATTTTGTTCACAGTCTAGGTTAGCTTTGTCAAACTAGTGTCCTTAGGATTCGATATCCGGTCTTCACAAGCTATACTGTCACCGATAGGTACACTTGCCTACATAGCGGTCTAGTTCGGGATTTCCGATTATTACTAGGTGTTTAGGTCGAGTCTAGGTCTAGGATTAGTTAGAGTGTCTTTAGCTTAGGTTAGATAGTCTTTTAAATTCGTCCTTGGTTTTCCGGACACCGACCGCTCGCATCAAGCTTTTGGCAAAATAATCCAACTCTGCCAAAAACCAACAAACACAACATCCAAACAATCCAAGTAATCACATACACAATAATCACAAATAAGTATCCACATATGTTCATCCGATCACATCAATTCATTCAGCATCAATTAACATAATCATATCAATATAAGTTACCGCGGAGGACCTCAGTCAACTCAATCAACGGCGGAATCATCGCGGAGGACCTCAGTCAACTCAATCAACGATATTCCTATAAGTGTCTTCGTGCACTGCGGAGGACCGCAATCAACTCAACCAACAGTGGAATCACTGAGGAGGACGTTAGTTAACTCACCAACAGTAACTCAATCATCGTGGAGGACCTCAGTCAACTCAACCAACAATGACTCAAGGATAAGTAATAATCTATCTCAATCAATAATTAATAATAATCCGTTAATATGAATATCATATTGATAATCCAGGTGTCACCCATGTGTTATCAAACTAATATTTAAATTGGTATACATGTTCCACCTCCGAGTTTAAAAACAAAATGGTTTTAAAAGGAGGTTATGAGAACTTACCCGAGTCCTTAGAATTAGCGTTTTCGTATGACGCGCAACTCAACAACCTGTATTCATCGGGTATTTGTGTTCATGAGTATATGTATTTCATTGTCATTAGGTGTCCTTACGTGTTTATTTTGAAACTCTCAGTATTCATTAACTTAGTTAATCCATTCTAAGTTAAGTTGTTACACTTAAGATTTTTATTATTTATCATCTTATAATGATAATTCAAACTCATTAGTGTTGATTATCTTAGGTATGATGATCTTTCAAGTAATATATCAAGGTTATACAAGTTGTAAAGGTTTATCCTTATAACCTATTTAGATATATCCCTATTTGCATGCATGCATGTGTTTCAAGTTAACCCATCCATCTTGAATTATTACTTGAAATCAAATTTAAAACATTAAGCTTATTTTACTTCCATTCTCATTATAAAGAAAATGGCAATCTTTAACTTAAATATCTTTAAGTTAACCCATTCTCATTATCAAGTTAACCCATCCATCTTGAATTATTACTTGAAATCAAATTTAAAACATTCGCTGCTAGGGTTCGGCCCCGGTTTGTTGACTGGGAGAGGTTCGTTTAGAACTATGGGTTCACTGAATACAAGGTTCGGAAATCCCTAAAGGTTCGGCTAACAAAAGGATTCGGCCATGGTCAAGGTTCGGCCCACAGCCCCCTCACGAACCCTGCATCGTCCAACCCAGCTCGACCCCCCCGAACCTGGTGTTCTTGGTCGTTCATCCTCATCATCCTCCAATCCTTGGGTAATGCAGGCTCGTTTATGGCTTCCATAGGTAGTTACTAACTTAGTTTTATCAACACAAAACCTAAATCGTGGTTTATGATGGCCTCCAAATAAACATGAACTTTCTTAGTAGAACCGAAAAGAAAAACAGTAGATTTACCTCAAGATGTAGATAAAAAAACGAGATTTCTTCGTATCTCCTTGTTCCTCTCGATAACGCGGTCGTTTGGACACCAAGATCTCGCAATTCCGTTAAGAGACGAGGAAGAAAAGCTAGAGAGAAGTTGGGTAGGCTTGTGGGTAACGAACCTTTTACTTTAGAGAGAGAGAGATGGGAAATGAGGAAGAAAGGAGGTAACTCCTTCTTTAATATCCCGGGTCGATCCCGTGTGATCGGTCTCGTTCTTATCGCGTTAAAACATATAATTTGCTCGGTTATTCTTGTAAAATACATTTAAAACATACAACATTTAAATAAATAAGTTTCGTTTTAACGAAATGATTTTAACTGAAAAATCGTTTAAACACAATGTCTCCGTTTACTTTCGTTAAATTAACTATTTAAATTTAAACGAGTTATCCGGGTTTGTTTTAGGTTGTGATTCCTTATAAATATTTTTAGATTTCCTTTATTAATTTAATATCGTAAATTATTATTAGGTTGTCTCGTCGAAACACCTTACTCACGTACGTATTCGTAAAGATCGTCACCTTCGCGAATTCGATGCTCGTATCGTATCTCGATTCGATTTACGATTTATGGAATATAGTTTCGGAATATTATTCTTAATAATTATATTCGTGTGAATCATCACCCACGCGAATATATTATTAAGTTAACTTTTCTGAATTAATATTCAAGTTTAAGTTATGGTCGTAACCTCACCACCGCGTAATTAATTCCAATTATACTTCCATTATTTTATTAACTTTAATATTATCAATCCCAATCCAAAACCCACTAAACCATATCACTGACACATCCATAATAGACCGAAATATGCATATGTATAGGGCATATGTAGGGGTCAGTCGCAACCGCCCCAGCCACCGTCCCACCGCTATTTCGATAAACCATGACCATGTGTCCTTGACTATGTTTAGCAACCAAAAAACAACCAACTCCTAATTCCTTTCCATTCCAACTAGAAATCCATTATTTGTGAATTTAACTGCGATAAACTCTCTGGTTCTGTTTAGTTGGGTTACAACTAAACTTCCCATGGCACGTGATGTATCGTAAAGGTGGTGGGACGGTGGCTGGGGCAGTTGCGACTGACCCCTACATATGCCCTATACATATACCATTTACGGTACATTAGGTGTATGTCAGTATTGAAGAATAAGGGAACTACCCGTTTGGGAAATTGTTTTGCTTAGGAAATTAACTGCTTAGAAATTTAAATGCTTTAGGAATTATTTGTTTGATCTTTGATCACCAGACAAGGACACACTCGTGGTATACTACAAAGGTGGTGGGACGATGGCTGGGGCGGTTGCGACCGACCCCTACATATGCCCTATACATATTCCATTTGTAGTATATTGGGGGTCTGTCAGTGTCCGGAACTTAGGATATTATTAGGATATGTTGTGAATTTAAGGTTGATGAAATGTTGGTTTGGATTGACTTATTGGATGATCATAATTGATGGACACATATACTCACTTATGATAGTCATAATTGAATGATACACTTACTGGACACGTGGGGTGAATAGGATCACTGAATGATATAAACACTTAGTGATGGACTGAATACTTGAGTATTGAGATGGATACTTAGTGTTAACATGAACGCATAGTGTTGATATTAACACTTAGTGATGGTATGAACACTTGATGAAAATGAATTATAGGGAGGATATGAACACTTAGTGACAATAAGAGCACTCAGTGATGATATGAACCCTCATCGATAATTATGAACATTGGGATTTAGTATGGACTCATAATAAACTTAGACATTAGGGGAGCTTAAATGTCAGGCGAACTTAAACATTAGGGGAACTTAGAAATAGGTGAACCTAATGTTAAGGTGAACTTAGACATTAGGCAAACCTAGATGTCAGAAGTACTAAAACACACTTCACTTATAGTTATCCTCCATAGGATAAGACTGTGAAGTTGAACACTTGAGAAACATATGGATACCCTAAATTCTAACAAGGGCATAATCGTGGTGCAATGCAACGGTGGTGGGACGTCGGCTGAGGCAGTTGAGACTGACCTCTACGTATGCCCTATATATAAGCTTGTTGCACTGCATCGGGAGGTTGTCAGTGTTGGTATAGGGTGGGAAATGTTTGAACTTAGGAATATTTAGTTAATATTAGATATGACCATCTAGGCTACTTTAGTATAATATTAGGATATTACTACTTTAAGTATGGGTTTAATGACAGATAGGATAAAAATATAGTTCCTATATGTAATTCTAACTGTTGAAATGAACCCATTTGACCATAGTTGTATGATTTACGTTGTAAACGGTAGTAACATGTTTCTAATATCCTCAGAAACATGTCGCCGCGCCGTCACAACGGAGATGATACGAATCATGATGATGCTAATGGTAATGCTGACACCGGCATACAAGGGTTAGCAACACTCATTACTGGATTGGTGAATCAACTGACTCAAGCCATTCAGACTCTCAATTAGAATAGGGGTGATGCAAACCCACCAGTCTGCACATTTAAACACTTCAACTCCTGTAACCCTCTAAAGTTTACGGGTTCTGAGACAGCCACTGGTCTGCTGCAGTGGTTTGAGAGCATTGAAAACACCTTCATCAACAGTGACTGCCCAGAAAATCTGAAGGTGCGCTATGCCACCAGTGTTTTCCAAAAGAGAGCACTGACTTGGTGGAATGGCGAAAAGCGAACTAGGGGAGTTGATGCTGCCTTAGCACTGACAAGGACTGAGGTCAAGAACCTGATGACCACTGAATTTTGTCCTCGCAGTGAGATGAGGAAACTTGAGACTGAGTTCTGGGAACTTAAACATGATAGCGGGGAGAATATTATCTAGAATTCTCGCTTCCACGAATATAGTCTGCTAGTACCTCATCTGGTGACACCATTGGAGAGAGCTATTGAGAAATATATAGGCGGTCTACCCATGCAGATACAAGACACTGTCTATGGTAGCAAACCTACCACACTAGAAGCTGCAATCCGCCTATCTGCTACACTGACCGATAATCACGTGAGAGCTGGAACTCTCACGAGGTAGGGAACAAAGAAGACTGAAGTGAAGACTGTTGTAAAGGAAACAGAACCGAAGTCAAGACTGAGGCAGCTAGTTCATCCAAAAGCAACAACAGGAAGCAGAAGACCAGGAGTTATGCTGTTACTACTCCTGCTACTCAACAGTCCTCCAATAATTCCAACACTAGGAATTTTGGAGCAATTCCGCAATGTAATACTTGCAGATATCATCACGCACCTAAGTTTCCATGTCGCATCTGCAACAATTGTGGCAAGTATGGTCATTTTGCAAATGTTTGTCGGAGTGCACCGCAAGCACAAAGGATGCAACCTGCACCGCTTGCACTGCCAGCTCCACACGCACAACCTATTCAAGCTGTACCCGTTCGCCAGGTTCATGTACAGGCAAGAGCCTGTTATGAGTGTGGTGAAATGGGTCATTTGAGAAACTAGTGCCCAAGATTGACCGGGAACAACCGAAGGGTAGCGAGAGGCAGGGCTTTTCAGTTTAATGCTCCAGCGGCTCAAGCCAACCAGGATGAGGTCAATGGTACATTTCTGATTAAAACTCTTATGCATCTGTCTTATTTGATTATGGTGCTGATAGGAGTTTTGTTTCACATGATTTTGAGTGTATGCTTGGGATAACTCGTACTAAGATAGACAAGTCGTTTAACATAGAGGTGGCTAACGGGAACACTATTGATATTGACACTATTATTATTGGATGTACGGTGAACTTAAATGATCACGTTTTCCCAATTGATCTTATACCCATGCAACTTGGTAGGTTTGATGTTATCATAGGCATGGATTGGTTAGCCACCCACAAAGCGGAAATTGTCTGTCATGAAAAATATATTCGTATTCCCTTACCTTCGGGTGAAACTTTAAGATTTTTTGGGGAGACTTCTAGTAAAGGTCTTAAGCTAATGTCATGCACTAAAGCACACAAGTACCTTAGGAAGAAATGTATAGCATTCTTAGCACACATGGTGGAGAAAAAGGAGAAAGGAAAGAGAATTGAAGACATTCCTGTGATAAGAGACTTTCTTGAAATATTTCCAGACGACTTGCCGGGTCTTCCACCAGAACGTCAAGTAGAGTTCCGAATTGACTTAGTACCGGGTGCGAACCCAGTCGCCAAAGCTCCCTACAGACTTGCGCTTACAGAGTTGCAAGAATTAGCGAGCCCACTACAAGAACTCACTGATAAAGGATTCATTCGCCCGAGCCATTCTCCATGGGGTGCACCGGTCCTTTTTGTCAAGAAGAAGGACGGGTCATTCTGAATGTGCATCGACTACCGCGAATTGAACAAGCTGACCATCAAGAATCGATATCCTTTGCCGCGCATCGATGATCTTTTCGATCAACTTCAAGGCTCGGCATGGTTTTCAAAGATCGATCTTAGGTCTGGGAATCATCAACTTCGTGTACACGATGATGATATTCCCAAGACGGCCTTCAAAACATGATATGGCCATTATGAATTTCTGGTAATGCCTTTCGGCCTTACCAATGCACCAGCGGTTTTCATGGATCTCATGAACCGTGTTTGCAGGCCATACTTGGATAAATTTGTGATTGTATTTATTGATGATATTTTGATATTCTCTAAGAGCAAAGAAGAACACGAGAAACACCTTAAGTTGGTTTTGGAGATCCTAAGAGAGGAGCGACTGTATGCCAAATTCTCTAAATGTGAATTTTGGCTTAAGGAAGTTCAATTTTTGGGACACATAATCAATGAAACGGGTGTTCACGTGGATCCTGCGAAGATTGATGCGGTGAAGAATTGGAGTACACCGACGACACCAACGGAGATTCGATCATTTCTTGGACTTTTCGGTTACTATCGGCGGTTTATTTCGAATTTCTCCAGGATTGCTGTCCCTCTCACTTCTTTGACTCAAAAGGATAAGCGTTATGAGTGGGGACCAAAGCAAGAAGAGGCGTTTCAGACCATGAAGCAGAAACTCTGTGATGCTCCTGTTTTGACACTACCTGACGGAAATAATGATTTTGTGGTTTACTGTGATGCATCCAACCTAGGTCTCGGTTGTGTTCTTATGCAACGGGGAAAGGTCGTGGCATATGCATCAAGACAGGTGAAAATTCATGAGAAGAACTACACTACACATGACTTAGAACTTGGTGCAGTCGTGTTTGCTTTGAAGATATGGAGACATTATCTTTATGACACAAAGTGTGTAGTCTTTACAGATCATAAAATTTTGCAGCACATACTTAATCAGAAAGAACTTAACATGAGACAACGGAGATGGGTTGAACTGTTGAACGATTATGACTGTGAAATTCACTACCATCCAGGTAAAGCAAATGTAGTAGCAGATGCGCTCAGCCGCAAGAGCCATGCTCAAATCCATAGTGTCCGAGTGCACACTAATCTTCGTAATGATGTTCTCACAGCCCAAGAACACTCATTGGCTCAAGATGGCCTGAAAGATGAGATGTCTTGTGGGGCCGAATTACTATTGGAAACTAAGGATTATGGTTTGATGTATTACTTGAATCGGTTGTGGATACCGAACCAGGACGATCTTAGGATGATGATTTTGGATGAAGCCCATAAGTCTCGTTACTCAATCTATCAAGGTGCTGATAAGATGTATCAAGACCTTAGAGACTTATACTGGTGGCCTGGAATGAAGAAGGATATTGCTGAGTATGTGTCTAAGTGCCTTAACTGCGCTAAAGTCAAGGCAGAACACCAGCGACCTTCGGGATTGCTAATACAACCAGAAATACCCATGTGAAAGTGAGAGAATATCTCCATGGATTTTATCACCAAACTCCCATGAACCGCAAGTGGTAATGATAGTATTTGGGTGATAATAGATCAATTAACCAAGTCGGCTCATTTTTTTACTAATATGCGAGACGTACCCTGTGCGGAAATTAGCTCGTATCTATGTTGATGAGATCGTCAGCCGACATGGAATTCCCTTAAGCATAATATCGAATCTGATGCTCGTTTCACGGCACGATTTTGGGAATCACTTCATGAACCTTTTGGAACAAGATTGGATCTTAGCACCGCTTATCATCCTCAAACGGATGGACAGACGGAGGGAACGATTCAGACATTGGAAGATATGTTGAGAGCTTGTGTCATCAATTTCGGTGGCAATTGGGATAGCCATTTACCATTAGTCAAGTTCTCATATAACAATAGTTATCATGCGAGTATTGGTATGGCGTCGTTTGAAGCTCTTTATGGCAGAAAATGTCGGTCACCTATTTGTTGAACCAAGGTGGGCGAATCGCATATCACTGGTCCCGAGATTATTCAAGAGACGACTGACAAGATCCGCCAGATCCGTGACAATCTGTTAGCTGCACGCAGACGACAGAAAAGCTACGCGGATAAACGACGGAAACCTTTAGTGTTTGAAGTTGATGATATGGTATTACTTAAAGTATCGCCCTGGAAAGGAGTGGTACGATTCTTTAACGGATCCGGAAGGTTTCCTACAAGTTGGAACTTCCTCCTGAACTTAGCAATGTACACCCGATGTTTCACGTGTCCAATTTAAGAAAGTGCTTAGCTGATCAAGATCTTCATGTACCACTCGATGACATTCGCGTCGATTATACCATGCACTTTGTAGAAAAACCAGTCGAGATAATGGACCGTGAGGTTAAAAAGCTCAAACGCAGTAGAATTCCAGTTGTCAAAGTACGTTGGGAGTCGAAGCGTGGTCCAGAATTCACCTGGGAACGAAAAGATCAGATGAAGCTTAAGTACCCACATTTATTCACTACGGTCACTCCAAGTTGAATTTCGGAACGAAATTCCCTTAACTAGGGGAGACTGTAACATTACTGTATTTCAGGTTGTCCGTACATATTTGAATTGTACTGTTACGACCTGATATGATAAATATTAATGATGATAAATTATTGGTTGTTATTACTGATATTGGTATACATATTGAGAACATATTATTATATGCATAAGCCATGGGAAGTTTAGTTGAAACACAACTAAACAGAACCAGAAAGATTTCGCAGTTGAATTCACATATTATGGATTGTTGATTTGGAAGAGTTGTGGTTTAGGATTCTGTAGTCAAAGATAAGCAAGGATATAATGATGGTCTATCGAAGAGGTAGTGGGACGGTGGCTGAGGCAGTTGCGACTGACCTCTACATATGCCCTATACATAAGCCATCTTCGGTTTATCATGATTATATCAGTGCTGAGGCTTTGGTGAGGAGAATCTGAGGTTTTGGTTTGGAATGGAAAGGAATTAGGAGTTGGTTATTGTTTGGTTACTAAACATAGTCAAGTACACATGGTCATGGTTTATCGAAATAGCGGTGGGACGGTGGTTGGGGAAGTTGCGATTTACCCCTACATATGCCCTATACATATGCATATTTCGGTCTATCACGGATGTGTCAGTGATATGGTTTAGTGGGATTGGATTGGGAAACTATAATATTCAAGATAATAAAATAATGAAAGCTTTATTGAATTGATTACGCGTTGGTGAGGTTACGATTATAAATTAAATGTGAATGTTATTTTAGAAAAATTAACTTAATAACGCATTCGCGTGGGTGACGATTCACACGAATATAATTATTAAGAATAATATTCTGAAACGATATTCCATAAATCGTAAATCGAATCGAAATACGATACGAGCGTTGGATTCGGAAAGGTGACGATCTTTACGAATACGTACGTAAGAAACGCGTTTCGACGAGATAACGGAATAATATTTAACAATGTTAAAGTAACAAAAGGAAATTTAAAAAATTTATCAGGAATCACAACTTAATAAGTATTTGAGCAAATCGTTTATTTAAATAATTAATTTAACAGAAGCAAACGAAATCATTTTTATAAAACGACACTTGATTAAATTATCCTATTAAAACGAAATACCATTATTTAAACGCTTTAATATTTTAAATATATTTATAAGAAAACCGAGCATATTATTAATTTTATCGCGATAAAGACGAGACCGAACACGCGGGAACGGGATGGGCATAAGAGGTGGAAGACTTCATCATCTCTTTCACTTTTCAAAACCCTTTCTCTCTCTAGAATACCCTAACCCGTAACCCCTCTCTCTCAAACTTCTCTCTAAGTTTTCTCTTCCGTTTCTCAACGAAATCACAAGATCTTGGTGCCAAAGTGTTCGTGTGATCAAGGAGAACGAGAAGATATGAAGAAATCCGGATTTTCATCACGATTTGAAGGTAGATATTCTATATTGCTTTTTGGTTTTGGCTTATGTATAGAATCGGCTAGTGTAGCATCATTTAAACGAGTTTACACCTCAAGAACCCTAAATCGCATGTGTATGAGGATGGTGGAACCATGGATGACCTTAGGACCTGAAAAATTCGAAGTGGAGGATGACGGGGGCTGCTAGTTCGCAACACAGCTTCTAGCCGAACCAATGGTGCTAGCCGAACCCTACCCACCTGCTGATGACGAACCAAGGGTGGCGAACCTTTGTCTTCTGGCCGAACCCAGGTCCCTCCCACTTCAGCCGAACCTCAGGACCCGTGATGAACGAACCTCAACATGGACCGAACCTTGCCATGCCAATGTTTGGGCCATCGAACCTATGAACCACAAACTTGCATGTGCCGAACCTATGTCATCCCGAACCATGAGGTTCGCCTAGAGGAGATGATTGCAGAACCATACAGGAGTAAACCACCATGAAGCTACGAACCAATGGAGTGTGAACCTAGGTACCCATAGTAGCGAACCTTATGTTCCACGAACCAGAATGCCACCGAACCCTAACAAAGTGGCGAACCTATATCTAACAAACCTACCGAACCCTTCCTAGTTTGGCCGAACCCTAGAGGGTTAGAACTCTAACCAGCGAACCTATGGTTGTGGGAGTTTTATCCAGCGAACCTAGGGCTAATGTGTATAAAAATCTAAACTAAGGGAAAGAATGTGTTCAAGCAACAAGTTAGGGTTAAACCAAGGAATATGAACACATAGATACACCCATGCATGCATGAATGATTCAAACTAACCTCTTTTGCAATGAGAACAAGTTTTTAATTTGAGAGTTTGGTTAACTTAAACAAATTATGAAAATAATTTGAATTTGATTTTCTTAAACCTAAATGAAACTCTCAACAACTTTGAATGGTGATTATTTTAAATAAATATGCATGCACATTTAGGTAAGTATACATATGTGTGTAAGATTTTATAACTTAGAAACCCTTGATATGTTTGTAAAAATCATCACATAAGAGTTAATTAAAACTAATAAATTTAGATTACACCTTATGATGATCATTTACTTAGATTTGAGTGTTACAAAGTAACTTAGAATAAATAAACTAAGTTAACGAGACACTTAATGATCTAAAAGTAAAAACCTGCGAATATTTAATCAAAATAAAACGCATATACTTATGAACATGAACACACGATAATTACAGGTTGATTGAGTTGTTCTGATTCTTCTTACGTGAGCGCGCATATTACGAGAACATTGAATCAAAGGACTCAGGTGAGTTCTCATAACCTCCTTTTTAAACTATTTTGTTTTCAAACTCGGAGGTGAAACATGTATACCAATATTTAAAAATATTAATTTGATAACACATGGGTGACACCTAGATTATCAAAATGATATTCAGATTATTGACTTATCATTGATTTTTGATGTATTGATGTTGATTATTATAACTCCGTGAGTCATTGTTGATTGAGTCGACTGCGGTCCTCCGCGATGATTGAATTGCTGTTGATTGAGTTGACTAAGGTCCTCTGCGGTGATTCCACTGTTGGTTGAGTTGACTGCGGTCCTCCGTAGTGCACGTATTGACACTTATATTATTTAGGAATATCGTTGGTTGAGTTGACTGCGGTCCTCCGCGATGATTCCGCCGTTGATTGAGTTGACTGAGGTCCTCCACGGTAACTTATATTGATATGATTATGGTGATTGTTGATTGAGTTGTGATTGGTTGAATATATGTGGATAATGATTTGTGATTATTTGAATTATGTGATTATTGCATATATGGTTATTGAATTGTTTGGATGTTGTGTGTGTTGGGATTTGGCAGAGTTGGATCATCTCACAGGTGCACATGTGTAATTTTTCATTGAAATTACAAATCTTTATAAACATTCGTAAACATTTCTGAAACATAAAAACTTATGATTACTCACCAACTACTTCGTAGTTGACACTTGATTTTCTACATGTTTCAGGAAATGAAGAGAAGTAAGTAGAGAAGGGTAGCTCTACATCTTTTGGACATCATCAATTAGGTTCTTGGACTTAGCTAAAATAACTGAAATTCTTAAGACTAGAGTTTAGTTAGTTTAGCTAAATCTTTTGTGTAATTGATGTAACTAATTCATGATGAACATGATTTTTGTGTAATTAACTTGGTTGATTAATTGATATGTGATAATTTAATTAGATGCCCACGAGCTTATGAACAAGCTACACATCCCTCGTGGCATCCCGACGTTTCCGCCATCGGTCGGGGTTTTACACGTGCTTCATAAATTACAGACTGAAATTTAAAACCCATAATCGAGGACCATCTGTATAATCGCGGACCACTAATTACGAGCCGCATTATATAAAAATCAAAGCCATTAATTTAACACGCATAATCAAGGACCAACTGTATAATCACGGGCCGTTATTTAATATGCATGATCAAAGGACCAACTGCATAATCACGTACCAAACATAAAAATCACAGACCACGTCAACAAATGTATGTTATTTCTTTTTTGTAATTTCAACTTTAAAATCAGTAAGTTTTAAGAAAAAGTAGGGAACACTAGATCTTAACCATTGACTAATTTAATCAAGGGTTTAAAATCCTTCCTATCTTCTCACGAGAAAATCCTTTGTATTTGATCTATCTACCTACTCTAATAAAGAAGTATTTTTAGGAGTCACGTGTCGTGTTCTGGTTAAATTTGAACAAGTTTTTCCCGCCTAATAAATATTAACTTGTAATTAAATACTCCTAATAAATACTATTAATTTTAGTAATTAACTAGTATAATTAAATATTAAAAAAATATAATTTTTCTTTCTTCAAATAATTTACTAATATATTAAAATTTATTAAATAATAAGAATTAATTCAATTATATAATCCTAAATATGATTTTATAATTGTTAAATATTTATTATTATTTAATGTTAATGAATTAAATTTTCTATTATCCAACCCGTGTAATACACGGGGTTTTAGGCTACTCTCCTAATATATATATATAAGAGATGGTTCGAATGTTAACCATTCCTTATTGCGATAACCGAATAACTACATCTTATTACTTTTTGGCACACATTAAAGTAATCTAAATGTGTGTTTTTTCTTATTTTTTATTAATGTAAGTGGGTCTTACATTAATTAAATAAAAGAAAAAACTTACACCTTTGAATTTTCTTTAGGGTGGGCCTCAAAGTAATAAAATGTTGTTATTCGGTTAACGCAATAAACATGGGTTAATATTTAATCTTCTCCCTATATATACATATATATATATATATAGGGTAAGGTTCAAATGGTAACCCACTCCAAATGTGTAAACCTATTAACTCATTTTCATTGGTTGTTAAAATAAAGCTTTTTGAAATGAGTGGTTCATATTCAATCTGAA
The DNA here is from genome assembly GCA_009363875.1 of Mikania micrantha. NCBI lineage: Eukaryota > Viridiplantae > Streptophyta > Magnoliopsida > Asterales > Asteraceae > Mikania > Mikania micrantha. The sequence continues at coordinate 51,089,271 of CM018691.1, read as the reverse complement.
AAAAGTCAAAAAAAACATGTGGATGAGATTTGTTTAAGGGCATTTTAGACATTTGGTGAGGGTGTACTTGATTTCTTTTTTAAAAAAAGTTTACCCCCCAATTTTTTAAACACTCATAACTTTTATATACATTATTATTATTTTATAAAAATTTCACCATTAAATTTGTCACTTTTTATCTTTAATTCAAGTATAATTTTTTCAAATTTTTTTAAAATTTTCGTAATTTGCACTGATGCAGCGACATTTTACACTGATGCAACGATGTTTTACACTGATGTAACGAAATGCATTTTTTTTACACTGATTTGACATTTGATGGGTGTACTTGATTTCTTTTTTAAAAAAAGTTTACCCCACAATTTTTTAAACACTCATAACTTTTATATACATTATTATTTTTTTATAAAAATTTCACCATTAAATTTGTCACTTTTTTATCTTTAATTCAAGTATAATTTTGTCAAATTTTTTTAAAATTTTCGTAATTTACACTGATGTAACAACGTTTTACACTGATGCAACGACGTTTTACACTGATGCAACGACATTTTGCACTGACGTAACGAAATGCATTTTTTACACTAATGTAATCACAATGATGTAACGAGCTGAATTTTTACAAAGTTTTCGTAATTACACTGATGTAAGGATCTGGATTTTTTCAAAGTGTTCTTAATTTTTTAAAATATTAATGAACTAATTTTTGTAGTAAAAAATAATTTGTAACAAGATGAAAAGATTTTACGTTGGTGTAATTGCAAACGCTCGAAAAAAAAGAGAGAAAATTACGAACGCTCGAAAAAACATGTTAAACGAAAAAATGAGAGAAAATTACGAATGCTCGAAAACATTTTAAAGATGTTAAACATGTTAAACGAGATTTTGAAACATTTTATACGAAAAAATGAGATAAAATTACGAACGCTCGAAAAAACATGTTAAACGAAAAATGAGAGAAATTACGAACGCTCGAAAACATTTTAAAGATGGAAAGATTTTGAAAAAACGAGAGAAAATTATTATATTTATCGTTCGTTATGTTGGTGTAATTACAAACGCTCGAAAAAAATTCAAAAAAAAATTGGCATGACTATTATGGAATTAACGAGAAAAATATAACGAGTTTAATGATGTAATTTTTATAATAAAATAACAAAGTATAAAAAAGTTATAAGTGTATAAAAATCAAGGGGGAAACTTTGATTTAAAAAAAGGAAAATAGATATTATATTTATGATGTGGGTGAATCTGATTGGCTTAAATGAGTTAATAAAATGTCCATAATACCCTCATAAACTCAAAAAGGAATCTATGATGTGTATGAATCTGATTGGCTCAAATGAGTTAATAGGTTATCACAAAAATGGTGGGTTCTTATTTGAACCAAATCCTATATATATATATGTGTGTGTGTGTGTGTGTGTGTGTGTGTGTGTGTGTGTAACCCTCTTTTGTGTTAACCTGAAATAACCCGTCAACATGAAGTTAAATATTGAATAACTTTTTTGAATATCATTGTACCACTTTTAGAACACTTTATTCTTTTAGAGTTAATTACACGGATGGTCCCTGTGGTATGCCCAGATTGCACCGATGGTCCCTAACTTTGAGAAATTACACTGGTGGCCAAAAAGTTTGCAAAAATGTAACACGGATGGTCCCTGGGGTGGATGTCTGTTAACTTTTTCTGTTAAGTGTGTGTGAAATGACTAAAATACCCCTTATAATTTAAAAACAAAAAAAAATAAATGTGTAGATACACACACCATCACCACCTCTGGCAACCAATGCATCCGGCAACCACCACCTCCGGCAACCACACCAACCACCGCCACCTCCGTCAGTCATCGGTTCAGTGTCTTCTCCGCCTCACTGTAATTACCAACGCCACCACCACTTTGCAACCACCACCCCTACCACCCTGTAATTACCAACGCCATCACATTACAATCGCCGCCGCCTCCCTTTTCTTCTTCGTCATTCACTAATCGCTACAAAATCAACTCCGGTGCAAAATTGAAATCGGAAACAATACCTTTAACCTTGCAAAGTGAGAGGCGAGAATAAGATTTCCTCATTATTGCAATTTAATCAGACACAACCCTTTATTTTCTTCCCATCGCCGGCCCACCGCCCATATCAAGAATGTGCTGGATGGTACCCTCCAAATTGCTTCCAGCAACAAGATTTGATGCTGCTTGATCATATACAACTCTAATCTATAAACAATCAAACCATCAGTAACATCCTTCAGTAAAAGGCCGGTGTATTTTTCCGTCATCCAGCGAAAGGCGATTAACATGCACCACTGTTTTGCTTACGTAATCAACTTCTCAATTCTAAGGCGATTAGTCGATGGGTGCAGCTGAACACGGTGATGGGTGCAGCTGAACACGAAAGGGATGGGCGGAGTGGATGCGAAAGAGATGGGGGGAGTGGATGTGGCCGCCGTAGAATCAGTGACGGTTCGCCGGAGAATCAACGATGGTGGTCGAGGTGGTAGTAGCATATGGCGGCTGCCATGGATCTGATAGAAGAAAGGCAGGAGAAAAAAGAAGGTGAGGTGTGTAAAAGATAAGGGTATTTTGGTCATTTTTAAAAACTTAACAGAAAAAGTTAACAGACATCCACCTCAGGGACCACCCGTGTTACTTTTTTGCAAACTTTTTGGCCACCGATGTAATTTCTCAAAGTTAGGGACCACCCGTGCAATCTGAGTAAACCACAGGGACCATCCGTGTAATTAACTCATTCTTTTATAAACTTGTATAAGTAATTCACCATTTGAGAATTAAACTTGTACAAAACTTGTATAAAACAATTATAGTGATGTAACTCAAAAACAACTCTAGCTGTAAAAGTTGTTATGGTTAAAAAAATGAAATATTAAAAAATGAATAGTAACCCCAAAGAGCAGCTCACCTATGGTGCATAAAATTTTAGAAAAAACAAATTATAAAACCATATAGACGTATAATTCTTTTTGTACCGTCACACCGTCTTTTATGATGATAGAAAATAGTCATGTCTGGTTTATATTAAAGGAACATTTTGCACAAACCTTGTGGATTAGTCTCATCAAATATGGAGGCGATACTACGATCATGGATCACCAACATAAAATAATAATAATAATAATAATAATAATAATAATAATAATAATAATAATAATAATAATAATAATAATAAATTAAAGAGTTAATTACACAAATGGTCCCTGTGGTTTATCGGGAATCCCAGGTTTGGGTACTAACTTTTTTTTTATAACATTTTGTGTCCTTAAATTCCTTAAAACGTTTCACCACTGGGTATTAAGGTAACCTCCCGTTTAAAATTAACGGTTTTAGCCTCACGTGACTAGCACGTGAGGTCATTATCGTCATTTCTACTTCTGTACAAGGATGAAACATCTGGGAATGAAGTTGAATCGCTGAAGCTGAATTAGGGCAAATCAAAATGGGAGTTTGGTCGATCAGGGAAGATGGTGAAGACTTTGACTATGAATTCACATACGGTAAGTATCAAAAACCTCATATCTTCTCTTTACAGTTGACTGAAGCTAAAATTTTGGTCTAAATTGTGTGTTTTTTCGTTATAGGCATCGAAAATTATCCTGATTTCTTTTCAATGGAGGTTCGTCATGGGGGTAAATTTCAAGTTAACGATGGAAATAGGGTCTACTGCAATGGGAGGTTAAGTTATGTAGATTTAATTCCTAAGGAGTTTTTCGATCTAGATGTTGTTAATGAAATTGCACAAGCTTTTGGTTATCATGATACTAGCAAGATGAATTTCTTTTATCTTATTCCTGGTAGAAGTTTAGACAATGATTTGAGGGTTTTAGCTTGTTATGATGATTTTGACGAGTTTATGGCACTAACAGTTGACCATACCTGCTTGGCTCTTTATATTGATCATGACAAAATTTTAGCTGAAGATGGTCCTGTAGATGAAGATGATGGTGGTGGGGATGATAATGTAGATGAAGATGATGATGATGATTATGATATCCTTGATGATGATTCATTTGAAAAAGAGGATGTTGAAGTGGATATGAAGGATTTCAATGTTAAGTTTAGTGATGACGATGCAGCTGATGAAGACTACTTGAGCAATGATTCATTTGGTACTTCTGGATCTGAAGAAGATGATGAGAACTTAAAGAGAAGGAAAAAAGCACTTAGGAAACTTAGAAAAAATCAGCAAGGGTGTAAAGATCCTTGTACATTCTATGTTGGCCAAACATTTGCTACAAATGATGAGGTAAAAGCTTTAATTAAAAGACATTCTGTGGAAACAAGGAGAGAACTTCGATTATACAGGTATAACCATAATCCATACTTATAATTGTGTACAATTGGTTGTGCTTTTTAAGAGCTTTGTTTTCTTTTTTGGGTAAAACAGGAATGACCAAGAAAGGGTAAGGGTTGTTTGCAAGGGACAAATACCAACATTTGAGAAAGGCCCAAATGAAACGGATAGTCAAGGCCCATCTGATAAAAGAAAAAAAATCAAAAGGGGGAAACATGTGGGACCCAGTCAAAAAGATGGGGGTAGGAAAACCCAAGAAGACCCTAATAAATGCCCTTGGTTGTTATATGTGTCAAGATTGAGTGGTGAACCAACTTGGATGGTGAAAACATACAACCCACAACACAGATGCCTGCCTTCTAGATCTGTTAAGGCGTTCACTTCAGATTGGATAGCAAAGCAGATTCTGGTTGAGGTTGAGTCAAACCCAGGAATACCAATTAAAGCTATCAAAGAACAAGTGGAGAAAAGATTTGATATGTCAGTTTCAAGAATGAAGGCATTCCGAGCTAAAACACAAGCAACAGATCAGTTAACGGGTGATTACACGAGGCAGTACAAGGATTTAAGGGATTATTGCTTAGAAGTCATGCACAGAAACCCAGGTACAACAATTAAATTGGAAACTGAACCAGAACCCAATCCTAACTCAAGGTTTAGGATTTTTAAGCGAATTTATATTTGTCTGGGTCCATTAAAGGAGGGTTTTAAAGCTTGTAGAAGGGAAATCATTGGGTTAGATGGGGCATTCATGAAGGGACCCTTTCCTAGTCAACTTCTTACTGCTGTTGGGATGGATCCGAATAATGGCATATACCCTTTGGCTTATGCTATAGTAGAGGCAGAAAATTTACACTCATGGTCATGGTTTTTGAGCATTTTGAGAGAGGACCTTGGGCTGGAAATCAACTCAAACTTCACCTTCATATCTGATAGACAGAAAGGCATCATCCCAGCCATTGCATATGAATTCCCATCTGCACAACATAGGTACTGTGTTAGGCACATTCTGCAAAACATGAAGTTACAATGGAGAGGTAAAGCCTACAAAGACATGTTATGGGGTATAGCCACTGCAACAACAGTTGAGTATTTTACCAAAAAGATGGAAGAGTTGAAAGAAATGAATGAAGGATGCTACAAGTGGTTAAGCCAGATTCCACCTGTTCATTGGACTAGAAGCCACTTCACAGGTATTACTAGCTACCATTTTCATAATATGTGTACAATTGTTGTTAGCTTTTTACATGTTAACATAGTGTATATTGGTTTGTAGGTAGAGCAAAGACTGATGTGTTGTTAAATAACCTATGTGAGGTTTTTAACTCTAGGTTGGTTGATGGTAGGGATAAACCCATTATTACAGCTTTGGAATTTGTTAGAGAATATCTAATGAAAAGGATAGTCAATGTGGGGAAGCTGATAGAGAAGAGTGATGGTTTGTTAACTCCAACAGTGACAAAAAAGTTTGAAATCATAAAAAACCAAGCAGCCAAACTAACAGTCAAATGGAATGGAGGATCAAAGTACCAAGTTTCAGGATTTAATGGTGAGCAGTATGTTGTTGATGTTGTTGAGAAAGTATGTTCTTGCAGAACATGGGAACTTTTAAGCATCCCATGTAAGCATGCAGTTGCAGCTAACTGGGACATGGCTTTGAATGGGATGGAGGTTGATATTCCAGAGAAGTGGGTAGACAGATGTTACTGGCTTGATACATGGAAGGAGGTCTATTCTCACAAGGTGGAACCAATAAATGGGAGGTGCATGTGGCCAAAATCAAAGTGTCCCACAGAGTTAAAGGAACCAATTCACCACAAGCCAATAGGGAGGCCCAGGAAGATGAGAAAAAAGGATGCTCTTGAGAAGGATGATGATATGGTTAAGAATGGTAAGCTTACAAGAAAGTGGAACACTGTCACTTGTTCAAAGTGTGGAAAAAAGGGTCACAACAAAACCACATGTCGGAGTCAAGGTCAACCATCATCTAATGCTGCTTAGTTTGTTTTCTGATACATTTTGGTTCTTTAATTTGGTTGTTTCTATAAGACATTTTAATGTGTTTGTGGGATGATACATTTTGGTGTTTTAATGTGGTTTGTTTAGTGATACATTTGACTTTATGAAACAAAACATTGCATTACATAATCATACATTACATTATAGATCAAACTACCATTACATTACCAATCATGAAACACTACATAACCATTACAAAAGATTAACTTAAACCACATTTGGGCTACATGAGAAAAAAAACCAACACCCAAAAAGCAACAAAAAATAACCAACTTCCAATCAACCACATGTTTTTCCTATGTAGTTGACCACTTTGTTCTTTAACTCTTTGTTCAAATTGCTCTCGCGATCTCAACAGCCCTGGAATGATCACACTGGACCGAGCACACATGGGAGGATCAATCCATATAAAAAAGTTACACTTGGATTTCTGTAAACACAAGATGATGAAATGGTTTAAAGAAGGCATATACATTTGAGGATAAATCAAGGGTTCTATAAAAGAGAAGGCATGTACATTTGAGTATAAATCAAAGGATTAGGGTTGCAATTACCGATACAGGGCAAGTATAGAACCGACGTCCAGGGTTGTTGTTGGTCCACGAAGTCTTCATTGTTGCTAATCTTCCACAATGGCATACCACCATGATTGATTACTCTGCGTGCTCTGTTTTAGGGTTTATTTTCACGACTGAGATGAAGAAAGGTTTAAAACCAGAAGTAGAAATGACGATAATGACCTCACGTGCTAGTCACGTGAGGCTAAAACCGTTAATTTTAAACGGGAGGTTACCCTAATACCCAGTGGTGAAACGTTTTAAGGAATTTAAGGACCCAGAATGTTATAAAAAAAATTAGTACCCAAACCTGGGATTCCCGATAAACCACAGGGACCATTTGTGTAATTAACTCTAAATTAAAAATTGAAATATATATATATATATATATATATATATATATATATATATAGGGTAAGGAGTGAATAATAACCCACCTTAATTGAGGTAACCCATTAACCCTGGCAAAAAACGCTCAAATCGCAAAAAAAAAATTCATGTTTTTTATGCAAAAATAGGAGGGCTCCTTTTTTAAGCGTTCGCTAATTCACAAGCGTTAAAAAGTTAAACGAAATGTAAGTTTGTGTTACACTGCGAAGATATATTTAAGTGTCGCAGTGTAACGCAAACTTACATTTCGTTTAACTTTTTAACGCTTGTGAATTAGCGAACACTTAAAAAAGGAGCCTCCCTATTTTTGCATAAAAAAACCATGAAAAAATTTTTTGTGATTTGAGCGTTTTTTCAAGGGTTAATGAGTTACCTCAATTAATGAGGGTTATTATATGATCTCTTCCCTATATATATATATATATATATATATATATATATATGAAAAAAAGAGAGAATAATAATAAAAAAAACCCACCTTTCAATGTGAAGGTCAAGGGTTCAACTCCACGTGAGACACTTTGATGGATATTAGGTTAGGGAAGTAATCTTGAGCTTAATCTCGGGTTCTGAACCGATGGGGACACAATTTTTATAGCAAATAAGCTGGTTTCTGTGCATCAGGTACAGTTCTTCTGAGAATAGCGCCTGGTAAAACGGGTTATTGCTCCTTTGATGAAAGGGTCTTTCGAGGCCTGCTAGCGTGCTGCGTATGCCACGACATTATTCTCGGTTGTTGCTGTTCAAAAGAAAAAAATTAAACACAAGAAAAGAAGAAAAAGAAAAAGGAGTGTCGGATGAGACATCCTTTTCATTCCCATACTCTCACCGACGACATCCCACTTTAGTCTTTACCGACACTTTGGCCTCCCTCTCCTTTCATTCAAATAAATTATAAACCTAACGTTCAACCACGTACTTTAACTTAAATATATATTATGAACATATTTTAATATTCTAAATTATTTAATTATATGTTATGAAGATATTTAATATTTTAAATTATTTGATAATGACCTGTTATAAATTGTCAAAAAAATCGCTAGATCTTAATTGATACATTTAATGCGTGTTTAAAACACGGCAAACGGTATATTTTAAGTCCAGTCACCTGGGTAAACTCAATGGCGAAAGGTCACCTACGCTCATAAAACGCATACTACGCTAGTTACCTGGCTTGCGTACCATTTATAGGAATCCCACTCTCTGAAAACCTATCGTTGTAAAACATCTGGCCGCCTGTGAAATATTGTTACAAGACTCAAACCCATGACTTTCATATTAAAAGTCATGGGGTTGATTCATCCCAAACCAATTGACATATGATTTAAAACGCAAATTTAATTCGGGAATAACAAAAGTATATTGCAAAAAATAAATAATTTAAAGTTTATGTTTGAATGAATTCGATGATGTTGCACAACTCTTCTACACAGAGACGGGTATAAATTCAAGTGATCGAAGATTCGAAGGATATACGGTGATAGGGAGTCGACAACTACATTCAACTTTGGTCAACTTTGGTCTCGAAATAATTAATTGTTCATAAATTTTACTAATTTTGCAACATTCCAATAGTAAAAAGCCTTAATAGTTTTATTTGTATGCACTAAAATTTTAATATTAATATAACTTAATACTATTATTTTTATGTCATGTTTTAAGCATGTCATGACAGAAAATTCAGATTTTGAAAAATGGATTGTGATTCAAATTTATTACGTCACATGTGACTTTAGGCATGATCTAAAATAATGTTCAAATTTATAATCGTTTTAATTAGTCTTTTCTTGTTCGGTATAAACATTCTCTCTATATTTGAAATATTAGTTAAATAGGCATGCGTGGGTTTTTACTATAGTTAATTACATGGATCGTCCTATAATAGAGTTATATTGCACTGATAATCCCTAATTTCATTAGATTATAGCCAACACCGCCCACCCACCATCGAATGCCATATTTTCATCCTCCAATGACCACACAAAACCATCCGCCATCATCAACAACGCCACCATTGATGACTATCGCTATTTCCATATTTCTCGCCAATGGTCTACACTAACAAAATGGAACCCGCCAACAAAGAGAACAAGTTGTTTGATAAAACTGAAGGCAACATTCGTAGAACTCTACTATAATAGATCGTGTTTCTCGGAAGAATCTTATACGAAGTAGCATCATCTTCTTCTTGACAAGCAAGTCAAGTTGTTTCGCAAGAAATAAAATATATGTTTTACGTCCAAAGCTTCATACAATCATTAAATCCTATGTATTATGTTGTTTGTGAATGGGTTTTAATTAGTTTTAACATAAAACGACCATGAATTGGCGTGTCTTGATCAAAGTGAAACAAAATTGGTTGTTTTAGGAATTTTCATGAAGGAATTCGATTTGTAAGGATAATCAATTAAAACTAAACTTGGTTGACTGTTTGAACGAAATTTCAAATATTGAAGTAAAAAGATTTTGAACAATCTTGTGAAACCAATATTTGAACGAACCCTTAGATTGGTAGATCTGAATCATTAAGTGTTCAATGGTTAATATATCTGAATGGTTAAGAGGGTTTGAACCATTAAGTGCTGAACTGAATGGTTAAGTGCTGAACTGAATCATTAAGTGCTGAATGTTATGTATTTTCCATTCATTATGGTATTAGTACTGAATGATTAAGTGCTGAACTGAATCATTAAGAGGTAATTTAATTTAAACCAAACGTGCATAATGGTTAAGTGCTGAATGGTTCCATTAAGAGGTAAACAAACAATCCTAAGAACAAAATGTTCTAAGTATTTATATAGTTCACATGTGAACTTAATAGGTTTTTAAGGGACTCTAGCTCTGCAAGGGTTAAAATTGTATGACTTCAAGTATTTGATAGTATATTTGAAGTGAATTCTAGATGGCCTCCTTTGAATGCTTTTAACAATTTATGTTGATATGCATGATACATAATAATATTATGACTACAATTGTTTGTGATAAATTATGTTAAATGCGATATGTTTGATGATTTATGTTAAATTTTACTTGACGAATTATTGATAATTGATTTTAAAGGCTATGTGATTGATGATAGTTGTTAAAAGGTTCACAACTTTTTAATTTCATTAACTATATTTAGTATTTAATAATTGGTAAAAAAGAACTAAATTAAATATATTTTCAAAATTAGTTTTATCTTATAATTTGTCCTATCAATAGCACCTTTACCTTTTTAACAACCCTACCCTGCATCATACAATTGCACTTCCGGCTTAATGGGGTTGTAGGTTTCTCATCAATGACTTGTAGACACATCGGACGGGTTTGGGTTAGGTGCATTATGTGTCGCGTTCATTATAAGCCAATTCAGATTGTATATAATGAGACGTGAGCACACAGGTGACAGGGTGTCACGCCCAACACGCCAATACACTAGAGGCGTGACATGTGGGTACATGATGGGTTGTAGTTGACCATGATTACGGGCATGAGAGGAAAAAAAGCAGGTGATGGGTGGGTTATGTATATGTGAAGATGAGATGATGGTTATACATATCCATGTGAAGAGGGTTGATGAAATAGTTGTTTACGTGGCTTACTTGAAGTGATAAGAGGGTAATAACTACACATAGGTGGTGTTTTTTTAAAAGATAAAATGTCTGCATTCTGCGGACCACATCTGCATAAATCTGTAGGAGAAGAGATGAACCAAATATTTTGCAATCTGCAAGAAGAAGAGTGTTTGTTTTTTAACGCCTGTTGACTTTTAAAATAAATTGGTGGTGGTGTACGATGGGAGGTGGTGGGAGGCGGTGGTGACTGGCGGTGGTGGACGGAGATGGTGGGCGGCGGTGGTGGCCAGAGTGGGTGGGCGGCGGTGGTGGCCAAAGGGGGTGAGCGGCGGTGGTGGGTGGAGGTAGGTAGTCTCTGCAGACCTTAGAAGATCCTAGAAGTGGTTGGTCCACATCTGCAACAAGAAGACCTTGCGTAGACTTTTAATGAAATGTATTCGAAAAACAAATAGTCTGCAGATTGCAGATGTCAACGTCTGCACGTGCTTTGCGCGACGCAAACAAAAGAAGCTGCGCAAACCTTTTATAAAAAAATAAACAAGATCATAATCTCATAATTTTTCTAGCATGGTACCTGAATTTTAGCTGACTAAACATTTTGAGTTGTGTTATTTCATTTTTATGTTTATAAAATGTAAATTTTATAAGTTTGTCACTTTTTAACATGATATAAATTTAATCAAACATCTTAGAAGTTACTAGTGAGACATATTCAATAACTAACTTTAAAATTTGTAAAATTACAAACACATGTAAATAAAAATAACTAATGTTTAAACATACATAATCATGTTAAAAAAAATACAAGGTTAAGTTTTAACGTTTCATTCTTTGAATTGTAGTAAAAGAAAAAAATTAAATCAGGTCTGACCGCTAGCTCCTTTGGTTCCCAGTCTACCATTGAACAACTCAACAGCCTATCCGTTTAAGGGCGGTTCACATGACTGGTTTCGAAACCCTCTACCCTCACATGTTTCCCGTCCGACCGATAGGTCTGGTTGTTAAAACATTGAATCTAACACAAAATACGTTGGTTTGCATTTAATGGATTCAGGCCAATTTTGGATTGATCCCTCACACATGTTTTACAAAATGGGTTGTGTTCAGGTTTATTTGACAAGTTCACGCAATAAACAGTTTAGTTAACTTTTTTTTCTTGTTGTGTCGATTTTTATCTTTTTTTTATTATTTAAAACATACTTGTGTCTTTCATAAATGTTGATGCTAAGATTTTACCAAAAACAAAAAGATTAAGTCACTTTAAATTGAAACTTCAAATCAATATTTAAAACAAAAATTCTTCTTTTTTAATTAGAAGTATTAGTTATCATTTATCATTTATAGCGATTTGGATTTTATATAAGTTTAGCCAAATTTTATAAAATGTTTTTAAAAATTGATATTTTTTAAAAATATTTTTCTAAAATAAAATGTTTAGATCGCTCTCATTCACATATTATTTTACCTTTTTTGTCATTTGTCTTGATTAATTTTTTCATATTCTTGTTAACTCATCTTCATTCAACATAGCAAACCCCAATTGTTAATCAAAATATCTATGGTTTCGCCCCAGTTCCATGTTACACCATGATATATTAGACTGAATCTTGATTTTCAAGCATACATTGGTTTCCCACCTAACATTTATTGGTGTCTTGATATATATAACCTTGTAGCATGAGCATACATGGTGACTTGATGTTAAATAAACAAGTATACTTTGTTTCGGGTAAAAATTAACAAGTTTAACTTTTAGCAAAACCGAATTAGAAAAGTGGGGTATTGTGTTTAACAAATAAATATACTGAATATACCAAATATATGTTCAGGATATCCCTGAATATCCCTGGGGATATTTGAATATATCAAACAGAAAAATAACAATACACACGAGATTTATACGAGGAAAACCCTTAATCCCTTAGGATTGCCGGCATAAAAACCTCGGGAGGTGATAATTGTCACTCTGCCTAATTTTATTAATAATCAAAAGTGAATGAATACAAACAAAGAGCGTAATATGATCGATTATATGATGCTAGATTAGCTTCAATGAGTGTTGTGTGTGTTATTTGAGCAACCAGTGTCCTATATCGATCAATTACCTCAGTATTTATACTAAGAATCTAAAAAAGGACGTTTAACAACGTTTATAAGGTAGTTCCGAATATTCCGGCACTTTCCAATCGTGGACGACTCTTTCAAATCACCTGCATAGATTTCTCTTGGATTCCTCGTTTAAGTTGAAGTAGTTGTTGCATGTTTCCTTGATATCAGGATCAGCTATACGACAACCTGTCAATCCCTGAAATCTCGCAATAAAAGTTAAGTAACAGAGATAATTGTTAGTAATATTCATATCCTTAAAATATCCCTGATCCCGAAATATCCCGGATCCTGAAATATCCCGAGTGGAAATATTTTGCGCCTAACAATTGCCCCCAATTTTACAGTTTGTGGTTTACAGCTGTAAAATTTTAATGATAAAATTCGAATTTTGAAATTTGAATTGACGGTTTCGTGATTAAATGGACGGTTAGATGAGGATAGCGGTTACTGATCCTGTGTCAGAATACTGCATATAATGATCACGCGTCTTTCCTTTTCAATCACTTATTTTCTTCGATCATCTTCTTCGGTAAGTTTCTATTTCAAATCCTCTGTTTTTCTTGATTTTTAATTAAGTAAAATGTCGCATTCTACTTCTTCATCCGAGGCTAGCGATTTCTTCTATCAGAATATCTTACCATACACTGATCAGAATGCATGTATCTTCGATGATGATCATATCGAGGTTATGCAACTTTCCGGAGCATTCCCTGATGAAGCCGTTTTTCGTCGGTATGATCCTGCCCTAAAAGCTGATCACATCTCCTCCAAATGGGTTTGTTTTCCCGAGTACCCAATTTCATTAGGCTTATCTTTCCCTTTTCCCACTTTGAGTTCTGAGTTCTTCCGGATTACCCGTCTCTGTTATCCTCAACTTATGCCAATGGGTTGGCGGTTGCTTGTTACTCTCCATAAACTGAACCATAAGTATGGTCTTAGGATTGGTGTTCCTGAAATTTCTTCTGTTTACCAACTTCGCACCCACGGGTACTCCTGTTTTTTGCTCCAAAGACGAACTGATGTCCCTATTTTGCTTCATGGGATTACTATAAATGAGGATGAGTGGAGAGACAAGTTTTTCTTTGTGAAAAGAAGTTCCATCCCTGGGGGAATTTCTCTTCCAGTTAGTTGGTTATTGAAGGGTAGGATTTTTTATTATTTATTACTATTGTTTGAGTTATTTCTAAACAACTTTTATTGTTATGTTTCAGCGAAATTTGAATCACTCATATGAGAATCAGGATACCCAACAAAGGATTCAATCTCTTTTGGTGATTGGGGAAAGAGAATGGAAATTCGTAGTGTCCTCTAAAGAAGATATCCCTGTTTCTTCTTCATCTCACAGTGCTTCTTCTCAGTAATCACAAGCCCAAATGACATCAGGTATCCCAAAGTCGGTTTCTAGGTTTTGACTATTCTTCAATGTTTTGATATTCTTGTTTGTTTATTCAGAATCAGCTTTCGATCTAGATGACCTCACCGATTTCTTGACTATTAAAAAAGAAAAGGTTAGCCCTGTTGCCCCCAAGGCAAGGATCATGCATACCCGCTCGACCAAGGCTTCAAAAAAGCGCAAGGGTGCTGATGTCGTCAATGTGGATGATATCCCTGATTTCCCTGCTGTCGATCTTCTCCACAAGGTATATCTTTATAATATGATAATTTTCTAACAATTATATCCTCATATCATCCTTATTGTACAGGTCATCTCGAAGATATCCAGCGAAAAAGAAGCTTATGAAAAGCAAATCGAAGACCTTGATGATCAAAGGAAGATCGTTGTCGTCAAAGCCGGGCATTACGAGAAGGAGGCCTCGAAGTTCAAGAAGCAGGTCAAGGATAATGATGTCACCCATAAGCTGAAGGTGAAAGAGATCATTGAGGGAACTAAGAAGTCTGATGCTGCTGCTGTTATCCTCAAGGCGCAGATCCAAATGACAGAAAGGTCAAAACACGAAGACTCAGACTTGTGGGACAAGGACCTTGCCGACTGGGTTAAGGTTTTGGCCAAGCTGACTAGGGATATGACGGAGACTTCTGATGCAGCGGCGAAGACGGCGAGCGTGGTGGAGACCAGTAAGGTAGCAGGAGGTGAGGATGTTGGAGCTGCTGGAGGCAAAGAGGGTGTGATGATGGGCGATGAAGATAGAGTTGATAAGGTCTGAGCCCATTATGTTTGTGGTTCTGTTATGTAGGTTTTTAAACAATATCTTGATGTTAAGTCCCTAAATGGGCAGACAATTTATGAGATTTTAGGTGGAGGGACCATGTGTTTACATGGCGAAGCCTAAAATTTCTTAGTTTTCTTTTAGTTTAACATTTTCAGTATATTGGGTGGAGGGACCATGTGTTTTCATGGCGAAGCCTAATATACTGATTTGACTTTGTTAACCTTTTGACTTAGTAATATCAATGGATGCTTTAGGATATTTTGTTCAGTTATGTTTTGTAGGATACATCTTGAAATTTCGTTTAATCAGATTGTTCCCATTGTAGTCTACTCATTTATGTTCAGGATATTTGAAAGCATATTTAATTAGGATGCTAAAAATATTGAGGATATTATTATAATTTACATATAGTTGAATTCAAGTTTTAAACCATTTATCCAAGGCTTTACTTCAGGATCAGATATTTGCAAAAGGTAATAGTATGATTAAAAATAAAGATATTTAACAAGTCAAGAAATAAATACCAACTCCTTGAATGAGTAGATTCATTCTCAAAGTTCTTCTTATCCCTGTCAGGATAATGTAGGAATTACGTACCTTAATATCCTTGGACATTTTATGACTATACTTGTGTAATATTATGAATAATCTTGAGACTTGAGTCCATTTCTTCAATATCCTTAAGCGTGTTCTATGTAGAAGTTGTATCCCAAAGTATTCTTGAGAGTTTGTTCCTGCACATTCTCAAAAACAAAAAAGATTGGGATATTCCCAATATACTGGCGACTAAGGCAGGTTAGACTAGCGACAAGGCCAAAAATACTGGCGACAAGGTCGATTATACTGGCGACAATGCCGAAAATACTGGCGATTATGACCGAAATACTGGCGACAAGGCCGATTATACTGGCGACTAAGGCCGAATTTAATGGCGACAAGGCCGAAAGATACTGGCGACTAAGGCCGGAATGCTGGCGACTAAGGCCGGGATACTGGCGACTAGGCCGGAATTTGGTGGATCCCTGGTTATAGTTTTTGAAAATGAAATTGTCAGCCACTCAACGTGTACTGGTCCCAAAATCTCCAACTATACCGGGATATTACGGAGGATCCATAGTTATAACCCTCGATAATGAAATTGTCAGCCACTCATGCGTGTACCGGTTCCATTATCTTGGATTATAGCAGGATATATGTGCGCTAGTGGCGAGGGTATGAACCCTTAGTCTTCAAAGGTCTCTTGAGTTTTGATTTTAGGTCAAAACTTTGCAGCTAGACATAAAGTCAGTGCGGGGTCTTCATCAAGTTTTGATTTCAGGTCAAAACTTGGGCTGAGACATATAGCCTCGTATCTTCTCCAGTTATTCCTGCAAAAACGTAAAATATTTTTGCAAAGGTAGGCATTAGGGATCCCTAAGCCTCTCCAATGCTTAAGTCAGTGTCGAGATAGATTAAGAATATATATATCAGGATATGACAGTAAGGATATACAGGAATATTGAAAGATAATTATGTAAATTTAGAGTAAAGATTTCAATGAAAGTTATATAAAGTATGTTTTTAAATGAATGGCATTCCATGCCCTTGGAAGAGGTTCACCATCCATAGTGATTAATCTATATGCCCCCTTTCCAGCTTCGGAATCGATTCTATAAGGTCCTTCCCATTTTGGGGCAAGTTTTCCATCCGTTGGATTAGTAGTATTCTGGAATGCTTTTCTTAAAACTAAGTCACCTACTTGGAATCTTCTGATCCTTATATTCTTGTTGTAGGATTTAGCTATCTTTTGCTGATAGGTAGCCATTCTAATTTTCGCAATATCCCTATATTCATCGATGGTGTCTATATCCTGAGATAATATTTCGTTATTAGCTTCTATAGTCTGTAAACTTGTTCTTGCAGTAGGGATAATCATCTCAGTTGGGAGTACAGCTTCTGAACTAAATACTAATGAGAATGGGGTTTTACCAGTCGCATTTTTTGTAGTAGTTCTATCTGCCCATAGGACAAATGGAAGTTCTTTGGCCCATTTTCCTTTCTTACATCCCAACTTCTTTTTGAAATTGTTTATGACTATCTTATTGCTTGATTCTGCTTGGCCGTTAGCTTGAGGGTGTACTGGTGTGGAAGTAATCATTTTTATCCCCCATGCTTCACAAAAGTTGGTAGTTCTTTTGCCAATGGATTGAGATCCATTATCGCAGGTAATCTCAGCAGGTATCCCGAATCTGGTCAGGATATTCCTTTTTATGAAGGATATTACTTCCTTCTCTCTAACCTGTACAAAGGCTTCAGCTTCTATCCATTTTGAAAAGTAATCGGTCATGGCAAGCATGAATACTTTTCCTCCTGGTGCTTTTGGCAGTTTTCCTACTATATCCATTCTCCATTTCATGAGTGGCCATGATGAGACTATTGGATATAAAGGTTCAGCTGGTTGATGAAGAATATTGCTGTGTCTTTGACAAGCACCACATCTTTGGGAATAGGACATTGCATCTTTCCTCATAGTCGGCCAAAAATATCATGTTCTAAGGATTTTTGAAAGCAATGCTCTGCCCTCAGTGTGATTTCCACAATCACCTTCGTGGATATCCTTCATTACTTCTAAGGTTTCTGGTTTTTCTAAACATTTTAAGTATGGACCAGCTACTGATTTTCTATATAGGATATCCCGGATAATTATGTATCTAGATATCCTGGTTTTAAAGGCTCTATGGTTTGTTTCTCCGTCGGGTATTTTTCCTGTTAGGAGATATTCTTTAATAGGTGTAGTCCAGGATATCTCATGTGTATCAACATTTAGTGGTTTAAGGATATGATTCGAATTTTCTATATCTATAGCTGGATTCAGGATATGTAGGATAGGGATATTGATATCATCGCAAATTTTCAAAGATGATGCTAGGTTTGCTAATGCATCTGCTTCATCATTCTCTTCTCTGGGGACTTGTCTGATATCAAAAGTATAGAAATATCCCACTATATCCTTAACTATCTCTAAGTATTTTGCTAACTTATCCCCTTTAACCATGTAGGAACCATTAAATTGGTTTGCTATTAATAAGGAGTCAACAAATACATGGAGATTTCTTATGTTCATATCTCTAGCTAATTGGAGTCCCGCTATCAAAGCTTCATATTCAGCTTCATTATTAGTTGCTTGGAACTCACAACTGATTGATTGGGGTATTATGTCCCCCTGTGGCGATTTTAGTATTATCCTGAAACCTGTTCCTCTCACGTTCGAGGCTCCGTCAGTGTGTAGACTCCATTCACCAGTATCCTCATCCAGAAGTTTAACTTCCGAATCTACTTCTGGCTGAATATCACTACTAAAATCAGCCACAAAGTCTGCTAGTGCCTGAGACTTTATTGTTGTTCTTGGTTCATAGACTAGATCATAAGTGCTAAGTTTTACTAACCATTTGGCCATCCTTCCTGATAATTCGGGTTTTCTTAACACCGATTTAATTGGGTAATTTGTTTTAATGTGTGTATTCTATGTGTCTCAAAATAGTGCCTAAGTTTTGTTGATGCCATAATCAAAGCTAAAATTAGCTTTTCTAGGTGGGAATACCTAGTTTCTGCATCTAACAAGCTCTTGCTTACATAGTATACTGGATGTTGTGATCCTTGATAGTCTTTGACTAGCACTGCACTTACAGTAGTTCGGGATACTGCTAAGTATCGTGATAGTGGTTCACCATCTTCTGGTTTCATAAGTAATGGCGCTGAGGATATGTATTCTTTCAAATCTTGTAATGCCTTCTCATGCTCTGCATCCCATTAAAACTTCTTATTCTTTTTATGGATATCGTAGAATCCTTTGAATTTTTCAGAAGATCTCGAGATGAATCTATTAAGTGCGGCTATTCTTCCTATTAACCTTTGTACTTCTTTCACATTTGTTGGAGATTTAAGGTTCATGATATCTTGAATTTGTTCTGGGCTAGCTTCTATTCCTCTTTTAGTGACCATATATCCTAAGAACTTTCCTGATCTTACTCCAGAATAACACTTAGAAGGGGTAAGTTTCATATTGTATCGATCCAGGATGTCGAATGATTCTTCAAGATCCCGAAGATGATCTTTGGTAATCTTAGATTTGACTACCATATCATCAATGTATACTTCCATAGTGTCCCCTAGCTTATCTTTGAACATCATATTGACAAGCCTTTGATAACTAGCTCCTGCGTTATTCAAGCCAAATGGCATTGTTGTATAGCAATATATCCCTGTTGGCGTCATGAAAGCAGTATCTTCTTAGTCCGAAGGCTCCATTTGGATTTGCTGGAATCCTGCCGATGCACCTGTCACACCCCCAAATTCCCACTCGTGTGGTCAGTCCACGTGGGTATGACGTGGCCAGAATCACTGCTCATGGTCATATAGAACACCTCTATATGCGTTGACAAATACAACGTTTGACACACACACTTAACAAAAATAGTTTACAGCGGAAATTCAATAGTATTGCAGCGGAATAAATAATATCATATCATGCAGCGGAAAGTTATAAGTTGTCAAACACTACATTGTTTAATACATAACAAAAATAAATTGTTCTTAAATGACACAAAAACAGAATGCATGAGGATCCTAATTGCTCATCCCTTATACGTGCATTCCTGTTCCAGGTGCCTGTCAGTTACCTGAGAATACAAGTTTAGAAAAAGTGTCAACACAATGGTTGGTGAGTTCACAGGTTTTGATATACATATAGTAATAAAAGTGTGTCATGATGTTTATCAAATGTTAGTACCGAGCCCTAGGCTCCAAGTGTCAGTGCGTCACTACCGAACTAGACCTGTTTGTACTTGCCTCCACTGTTTCTCGTACACACAGTAAATTAGGTCAAAGTTTGCACGGGTTAAGACATCCAGTCAACATTGTGCCCCATGGGGTTGGTCATACCCTAATGGATCCATCCAAATCTACCACGTTGTTCGTTCATTAACGGTAAGACTTTGTGAGGACTTGTTACGAGTTCAACACTTAATGTTTGTCCAATAAACCAGCATACGCAATAATGTTTGTAATAGCAGTAATGTTTGACTCGATGTAACTAGTATTCTCCCCCTATTTAAAAGCGTTTGAAAAGAGTTAAAGAGGGGCCGTAAACTCACCTTAGTGATATGAACGAAAGTATGCGTAAGCTCCTGATGTGATAAGCATGTCGGTCACCGGCAACCTATATCGTATACCGTTCGTGAGTTCGTGTAAGTGACCGTGCTAGTGTTTGTGTTAGTGCCCGTGTTTGTGCTCAACAACCCTTGGTTGTTCATGTTTGTTCGTGTCGGTCCACAATGTCCGTGTTTGCTCGTGTTGGTCCATATTGACCGTGTTTCACCAAAGTTGACCGTGTCAAGTCAACGACCCGTTGGTGAATCGTGTGACCGTTGTGAATCGTGTAGCAATTGTGCAAGTGCTCGTCGTGTGCAAAACGCGCAAGTCGCGTATATGGACAACTTACTATTTATAGTAAGTTTCCATTTGTGGAAAGTTCACAAAGCATATTGAGTTTATAGTTCTAGCATGCTCATTAGTCCTATGTGATCATGTTAACACATAGCACATCATCATACCAATTCACATAAGTCATTTATATCATGTTAGCACACAAAAGTTTCCTAAAATGGAAAGTTTCCATTTATAGCATATGTGACATCGAAAACCATCTAACTTAGCATCTAATCATCATGTTATAACATATAAGGCCATTTAGCATGTTCAAATCATACAAAATATCCATGAGTCGGTTTTTATAAAAATAAAGTTACTATAAATAGTAACTTTGTAGTTTTGCCTAGAAATGACCATTCTAACATTTCTAAACCATTTTCATATCACCATTCATCATAATAAACCATTTACTATCATCTAAACATGTCAACATGATCCAAATCATCATTTATCAAGACTTTGACCCGAAAAGTTACTAAATATAGTAACTTTGTTGAAAATGACCATGAACATTATCAAAATCACATTCTAAGTATTCAAATCATACTAAATACATTCAAACAACATATCTAGATTTATGCATGTTCATCATCTTATCTATTTCACCATTTCACAAACAAAAAGTTACTAAAAATGGAAATAATCAACAATAAGTCATTTTTGACCATTTCAACATCATCTAATCTTGCAAGAACACTTATACATTATCAAGAATCATCCCAACATCAACAAAATCATCTAGAATGCCTTAGATCATACATGCATGGCATCTTTTCAACACTTTATGAACAAATCATGAAATCCTTACATACACATCATCATGGATCATCACAAAATGCATTTTAATCATTTTAGATCATCATAAAACACTTTAAAATCAACAAACCCATATTCAAAGCAAGAAAAATTCGTGCATGTGCACTACGTGTGCTTGCATGTGCGATCTAGTGTATGTGTAAAATGTGATGATTTTAAGCCATAAGGAGTGTAGAGTTACCTTCTAGAACTCCTGGAACACCAAGGTAACGAATGAACAGCTCCTAAAGCTCCAGGGAGTTCGAGTGTAGCAACTTCAAGAGGGTGGTGGTGGTCTAGATGAGTTCTTCTTTGATTCCAAGCCTTCTAGCCTTCACTTCCAAGCTTCAAAGGGTGTAAAAATGGCTTCCAGCAGGGTTTCCAGGTGAGGAAGACGACCTTGAGTGGTCTGGTGTTCGATATGAGCGAAAGAGGGTGGCTGGTGATGATGGTGTCTTGGTTTTATAAATATTTGTCGTCTAACACTCGTCGCGTACCGCGGTCAACAGGCAAGAAGATTCTTCGCGTAGCGCGGCGGATTTCGGGATTCAAATTCTCCGAAACTCGTCGCGTACCGCGACAGGGCTTCTGGAGGTCCATCGCGTACCATGATGAGTCCACAGGGAGCCCAGTAAGCCCAATTCAATGGGTTTGCTCCGTTCGTCGCCGTTTCCACGTCTAAGAACTATCGTTTGGCCTCGTTTGAACTTCCAAGTTCGATGTGTTAGTGTTTCGTGAGGTTTCGAGTGTAGTGCTACACAATGTGTTATACGTTCACCAACGTTAGTGTGTTTTGTCACGTGTGTGTTGTTTGTCGATAATTCCTCGAATTATCTGGTCATGTGTTAGTGTTCGTACAGTCGTGCCGCCACGTGTCACACTAAATTAATCTAAATCTAGTGCCACGTGTACAAAAATCATTTAAATAAATATTTAAATAAATAGTAAGCTGACCTGGAAATTACAGGGTGTCACATCCTCCCCTTGTTAGAAAGAATTTCGTACCGAAATTCAACTTGCGTTGCTAGTGTTTGTCTGTTCCGCGAACAGGTGTGGGTATTTCTGTTTCATCTGGTCTTCATGTTCCCATGTGAATTCCGGTCCTCGTCGCGAATTCCGTCGCACTTTCACAATCGGTATCTTGCTAAGCTTAAGCTTCTTAGTTTCTCGGTCCATAATCTCCACTGGTTCCTCAACGAAGTTCAGTTGTTCGTCGATTTGTATCTCCTCAAGAGGAATGAAAAGTGTCTCATCAGATAAACACTTCTTGAGACTAGAGATATGAAATACGTTGTGTACGCTGCTTAGCTCGTCTGGCAGGTTTAGTTCGTAGGCTACCGGGCCTACTCGTTTTGTGATCTCAAAGGGTCCAATGTAACGAGGGTTCAACTTTCCTCGTCTGCCAAACCAAATGACTCCCTTCCAGGGCGAGACTTTGAGCAGCACTCGGTCTCCCACCTGGAACTCCAACGGTTTTCGTCGTTTATCAGCATAGCTTTTCTGTCTGTCCCGAGCTGCTGTCATTCGTTTGCGTATCTGCACTATCTTCTCAGTTGTTTCGTGCACTAGTTCGGGTCCGGTCAGTTGGCTGTCTCCAACTTCCGCCCAACAGATTGATGATCGACACTTACATCCGTAAAGTGCCTCGAATGGTGCAGCATGGATGCTCGTGTGGTAGCTATTGTTGTATGAGAACTCAACTAACGGTAGGTGAGTCTCCCAGCTACTGCCAAAATCAATAACACATGCCGAAGCATGTCCTCCAATGTCTGTATGGTGCGTTCACTCTGTCCATCCGTCTGTGGGTGGTAAGAGGTACTCATATCCAATCTCGTACCCAACGCCTTGTGTAAAGATTTCCAGAAATGCGACGTAAATCGGCTGTCGCGGTCAGATATGATCGTGATTGGCACCCCATGTCGATTGACCACTTCCTTTAGATAAATACGAGTGATTTTGTCCAACTTGTCGGTCTTCTTGATGGGTAGAAAATGTGCAGACTTTGTTAGTCGGTCTACGATAACCCAGATGGTATCGCAACCACTTGCCGTCTTTGGCAGTTTAGCGATGAAGTCCATGGAAATCTGCTCCCATTTCCACATCGGCAGTTCCGGTTGTTGGAGTAATCCTGACGGCTTTTGGTACTCAACTTTGACTTTTGAGCACGTTAAGCACTTACTCACGTAAGTTGCGATCTCAGCTTTCATGTTCGGCCACCAGTAAGTTTTCTTCAGATCATGATACATCTTGTCAGAGCCTGGGTGTATCGAATACCGGCTTTTGTGAGCTTCATCCATCACCACGTCCCTCAATCCCCCGTAGCGTGGAATCCAAATTCGATCCATCAAGTAGTAAGCTCCGTCGTCTTTTACTTTCATTTGCTTATCCATGCCACGCATGGCTTCAAGAATGAGATTTTCTGTTTTCAGAGCTTCTCGTTGTGCGATTCGGATCTGATTTGGCAGTTCAAAATGAATCGTGAGTTGTAGAGCACGCACCCGTTTTGTTGTTTCCTTTCGGCTCAATGCGTCAGCCACTACGTTTGCTTTACCGGGGTGGTATTTGATAGCGCAATCATAATCGCTGATAAGCTCAACCCGTCTTCGCTGTCTCATGTTCAACTCTTTCTGATCGAAGATGTGTTGTAGGCTTTTATGATCGGTAAAAATAGTGCATTTCGTGCCATACAAGTAGTGTCTCCAGATCTTCAAGGCGAATACCACGGCTCCTAACTCAAGTTTATGAGTCGTGTAGTTTTTCTCATGCACCTTCAGTTATCGTGAAGCGTATGCTATCACCTTCTCGCGTTGCATCAACACGCAACCGAGTCCTTGTTTCGAGGCGTCACAAAACACCACGAAGTCGTCACATCCTTCTGGTAGGGATAGGATGGGTGCAGTGCATAGCTTTTGTTTCAACAGATTGAAAGCAGCTTCTTGTTTCTCTCCCCAATCGAACTTTTTGTCCTTATGAGTCAGGGATGTCAGTGATTGGGCAATCTTTGAGAACCCTTCAATGAATCTTCTGTAGTACCCGGCCAGTCCTAGGAATTGTCGCACCTCAGTTGGAGTCTTGGGTGCTTCCCAGTTCTTGATGGCTTCAATCTTGGCAGGGTCTACGTGTATCCCTTGTTCGTTAACCACGTGTCCAAGAAATTGGACTTCGCGAATCCAAAAGTCGCACTTTGAGAACTTCACGTATAGTTGCTCTTTCTTCAGTAATTCCAAGACTAGCCTCAGATGTTCAACATGTTCTTTTTGATTCTTAGAATAAATCAGGATATCGTCAATGAACACTATCACGAATTTGTCAAGATAGGGCTTGCATACTCTATTCATGAGATCCATGAATACAGCTGGTGCATTGGTTAGTCCGAACGGCATAACCAGAAATTCGTAGTGTCCGTATCGGGTTCTAAAGGAAGTCTTAGGAATATCATTCTCCTGTATCCTTAGTTGATGGTAACCCGATCTTAAATCGATTTTTGAATAATAGCTTGACCCTTGCAGTTGGTCAAACAAATCATCTATTCGCGGTAGTGGGTATCGATTCTTGATCGTCACCTTGTTCAGCTCCCTATAGTCGATACACATACGGAATGACCCGTCTTTATTCTTTACAAACAAGACCGGTGCTCCCTAAGGTGAGAAGCTCGGTCTGATAAACCCTTTGTCTAACAGTTCCTGCAACTGGTTAGACAGTTCCTGCCTTTCAGTTGTTGCTAATCGGTATGGAGCCTTGGCAATCGGTGATGCTCTGGGAGTGAGGTCTATCTGAAACTTGACTTGTCGTTGCGGTGGTAGTCCAGGTAGATCCTCGGGAAACACTTCGGGAAAATCGCGGACTACGGCGATGTCCTCAATCTTCCTTTCCTTCTTCGATTGTTCGGTGATGAGGGCTAGTATTGCTGTGTATCCCTTCTGAATGTACTTGTTCGCCTTCATACAAGACATGATGTTCAGAGGTATTCCCCGTCGTTCCCCCTGTATCGAGATCTGTTCTCCGTTCTGTAACGTTACTCGTACGATCTTCTCGTTGCATACGATCTCGGCTTGGTTAGCGGATAACCAGCCCATGCCAACGACCACATCGAAGCTTCCGAGAGTTACCGGCATCAAATCGATTTCGAGTTCGTGATCCGCCAACACCATGACGCATCCTCGAAATATGTGTTGTGTCTCAATCAGCTTGCCGTCGACTAACTCTACGGTATACTTAAAGTCTAATGGTGTTGGGGTAATATCTAGCAATTCACTAAACTCACTAGATATAAAGCTCTATCGGCACCGGTATCAAATAATATACTAGCATATACATTATTTAAAAGAAACGTACCGGTTACGATGTTGGGGTCGTCCTTGGCTTCCCCCGAGCCAATCACAAAAGCTCGACCCTTGGCCGCTCCTCCTCCGGCCTTCTTCAACTGAGGGCAATCCCTCCTCATGTGACCCGGCTTTCCGCATTCGTAACACCCCCTAAGAGTGTTCTGGTTGTTGTTCTGGTTGTGGTTAGGGATGTTGTTGTTGTTGCTGGGGAATTTGAACCTGCAATCTTCAGCCATGTGGCCATGTCTTCCACACCGTAAGCAACGGTATCGCTCGCATTGGCCAGAGTGGTGGTAAGAACATTTGTTGCACAAAGGGTATTTTTCTTGGTACACACCCTTCCCCTTATCATCGGGTTGGGGGCAGTGAAGGCTCTTGCTGGTGCAGATCGTTATGATTGTTGTTGTTGATGAGGTTGGTGGGATTGATGATGGCTGGGCTCCCATTTCCGTTTTTGGCTCTCCTGAGGCTTCAGATGTTCGCCTCGCTTGGGTAGCTTGCCCTGGGCTACCGCTTGATCGGTTAGTTTATGAACCAGTCTGATCAGTGGTTGGATGGTGGTGAGGTCAGACGCAGTCACCATGCTTTGAATCTGTTCGGGCAGTCCGCTGATGAACTGCTCGATCTTCTTATATTCCGGCATCACCATTGCCGGGCATAGTTTGCACAACTCGTGAAATCGAGAGCAGTATTGCTCGATTTCAGAACCCACCATCTTGAGAACCCAGAATTCGGCCTCTAGCTTCCTAATCTCATCACGAGGACAATACTCCTCTTGCAGTAGTCGGGTGAAATCAGTCCAGCTCATGGAATTGGCACCACCTAATCCCAATGTTTGAACATGGGTATTCCACCATGTGAGAGCTGGCCCTTCCAGTGTACCGGTTACGAATTTCACCCGGTTTTCATCAGCACATTCGCACATGGCGAATACAGATTCCACCTTCTCCAGCCATCGGAGCATTCCGACTGCTCCTTCTGTGCCCTTGAACTTGTGCGGGTGGCAGTTCAGGAAGGACTTAAAGGAACATCCCTTCCCATTGCTGCCGTTTGACCCTGTTTGTTAGAAACCAGTGTCGTGTGTTAGTATCGTGTTAGCTACACTATATTAGTCACGTTAGGCAAGTTGTTAGTACCGTTGTTGTTTCCACTAGTTTCGCTATGTTGGTGACTCGCTTCGTAGTCGGCAATCGCCTTGTTGACCCGTCGGTCAACCATCATTTTTATAACTGCGGCATCTAGTGTCCGCCTAGCAGGACGCGCGTACGGTCCTCTTCCCGCCATGTATGGTTCTATACATAAGGGATAGTGTGTAAGTTAGCACATGTTAGAGTGTTAGCCATATGTCATGTCAGATGTCATATCAAATGTTATGTTAGATGTCATGTCAGCAATCAACCATAGTCAGATCATGCGATAAATAAATCAAAATACCATTCTCATTAATATAAACTTTGAAGTACAATGATTTTTCAAAAGATGATAACAACATAAGTTTGTACGAGCACATCCCGCTCGTTTAGGCAAATATAAAAAGAAGCATAAATAATAGTACTCAGCTAATCGGAGTCCAGGGTGACATGTGAAATGTCACTATCTGTCCCGTCATCATCGTCCTCTGTCTCCTCAGGATCCTCGTTGGGATCCTCGTCAAAATCTCCTTCGTCGAGGTCCTCGGCCTCGAACTGCGGTTCGTCCTCGGGCGGTGGCTCAACTATGAACTGCTCGGCCCACGCGTTAAGCATGGCCTCGCTAGCTAGAACCATCGCCTGAGTCTCCTCGTTGGCGACCCTGTTCTCCGTGATGTGCCCGTCATGCTCCTGCATGACATCGACTATTTGCCCATGCTGACTCATCAGCTGGGCCACTTGGAGACGTAAGGTCTCCACCTGCTCCTCCAACCGGTCGTTGTGCCTCTCAAGGCGGTCGTTCTTCTCCCGAAGAACGCGGACCTTATCCGATAATTCCCCGCTCCTCCAAATCTCGCGCCGTGTGCAGGCCACATGAGCCGCGAAGGCCTGCTCCAATGGCACCCCGAGAGGCAGTAGTCGATGCCTGTAGACGTGTCGCCGAGATAACGATACGAAGGTAACCTCTCTCTGACAATCCACTCCTGTATCACTGTGGGAAGCCATCCCCAATACCGAGCTCGTGCCGCATGTCGAGCCCGTCTGTCCATTTCTGCGTCGACCTGTGCTCCTATGTTGTTGACTCGGCGTCGGCTTTCTGCAGCCATGTCGTCAGTGATCGGGCTTCTGCCCGGGTTCCTGCTCATCTCGTCATTGTTGGCCATCCTGTAAGTCTCAAGTTAGTAATCAACAGTTTAACATAAGTAATAACATCATCAATGTGCAAGTTCTAAGTGTAGTGTCTAAAGTTGAGCAATGGCTATAGTCTAAGTTTACTATATGCAAACCTAGTTCCCTATAACCAAGGCTCTGATACCAGTCTGTCACACCCCCAAATTCCCACTCGTGGGGTCAGTCCACATGGGTGTGACGTGGCCATAATCACAGCTCATGGTCATATAGAACACCTCTATATACATTGACAAATACAAAGTTTGACACACACACTTAACAAAAATAGTTTACAGCGGAAATTCAATAGTATTGCAGCGGAATAAATAATATCATATCATGCAGCGGAAAGTTATAAGTTGTCAAACAGTACATTGTTTAATACATAACAAAAATAAATTTTTCTCAAATAACACAAAAACAGAATGCATGAGGATCCTAATTGCTCATCCCTTATACGTGCATTCCTGTTCCAGGTGCCTGTCAGTTACCTAAGAATACAAGTTTAGGACAAAGTGTCAACACAATGGTTGGTGAGTTCAAAGGTTTTGATATACATATAGTAATAAAAGTGTGTCATGATGTTTATCAAATGTTAGTACCGAGCCCTAGGCTCCAAGTGTCAGTGCGTCACTACCGAACTAGACCTGTTTGTACTTGCCTCCACTATGTCTCGTACACACAGTAAATTAGGTCAGAGTTTGCACGGGTTATGACATCCAGTCAACATTGTGCCCCGTGGGGTTGGTCATACCCTAATGGATCCATCCAAATCTACCACGTTGTTCGTTCATTAACGGTAAGACTTTGTGAGGACTTGTTACGAGTTCAACACTTAATGTTTGTCCAATAAACCAGCATACGCAATAATGTTTGTAATAGCAGTAATGTTTGACTCGATGTAACTAGTATTCTCCCCCTATTTAAAAGCGTTTGAAAAGAGTTAAAGAGGGGCCGTAAACTCACCTTAGTGATATGAACGAAAGTATGCGTAAGCTCCTGATGTGATAAGCACGTCGGTCACCGGCAACCTATATCGTATATCGTTCATGAGTTCGTGTAAGTGACCGTGCTAGTGTTTGTGTTAGTGCCCGTGTTTGTGCTCAACAACCCTTGGTTGTTCATGTTTGTCCGTGTCGGTCCACAATGTCCGTGTTTGCTCGTGTTGGTCCACATTGACCGTGTTTGACCAAAGTTGACCGTGTCAAGTCAACGACCCGTTGGTGAATCGTGTGACGGATGTGAATCGTGTAGCAATTGTGCAAGTGCTCGTCGTGTGCAAAACGCGCAAGTCGCGTATATGGACAACTTACTATTTATAGTAAGTTTCCATTTATGGAAAGTTCACAAACCATATTGATTTTATAGTTCTAGCGTTCTCATTAGTCCTATGTGATCATGTTAACACATAGCACATCATCATACCAATTCACATAAGTCATTTATATCATGTTAGCACACAAAAGTTTCCTAAAATGGAAAGTTTCCATTTATAGCATATGTGACATCGAAAACCATCTAACTTAGCATCTAATCATCATGTTATAACATATAAGGCCATTTAGCGTGTTCAAATCATACAAAATATCCATGAGTCGGTTTTTATAAAAATAAAGTTACTATAAATAGTAACTTTGTAGTTTTGCCTAGAAATGACCATTCTAACATTTCTAAACCATTTTCATATCACCATTCATCATAATAAACCATTTACTATCATCTAAACATGTCAACATGATCCAAATCATCATTTATCAAGACTTTGACCCGAAAAGTTACTAAATATAGTAACTTTGTTGAAAATGACCTTGAACATTATCAAAATCACATTCTAAGTATTCAAATCATCCTAAATACATTCAAACAACATATCTAGATTCATGCATGTTCATCATCTTATCTATTTCACCATTTCACAAACAAAAAGTTACTAAAAATGGAAATAATCACCAATAAGTCATTTTTGACCATTTCAACATCATCTAATCTTGCAAGAACACTTATACATTATCAAGAATCATCCCAAAATCAACAAAATCATCTAAAATGCCTTAGATCATACATGCATGGCATCTTTTCAACACTTTATGAACAAATCATGAAATCCTTACATACACATCATCATGGATCATCACAAAATGCATTCTAATCATTTTAGATCATCATAAAACACTTTAAAATCAACAAACCCATATTCAAAGCAAGAAAAATTCATGCATGTGCACTACGTGTGCTTGCATGTGCGATCTAGTGTGTGTATATGTAAAATGTGATGATTTTAAGCCATAAGGAGTGTAGAGTTACCTTCTAGAACTCCTAGAACACCAAGGTAACGAATGAACAGCTCCTAAAGCTCCATGGAATTCGAGTGTAGCAACTTCAAGAGGGTGGTGGTGGTCTAGATGAGTTCTTCTTTAATTCCAAGCCTTCTAGCCTTCACTTCTAAGCTTCAAAGGGTGTAAAAATGGCTTCCAGCAGGGTTTCCAGGTGAGGAAGACGACCTTGAGTGGTCTGGTGTTCGATATGTGCGAAATAGGGTGGCTGGTGATGATGGTGTCTTGGTTTTATAAAGATTTGCCGTCTGACACTCGTCGCGTACCGCGGTCAACAGGCAAGAAGATTCTTCGCGTAGCACGGCGGATTTCGGGATTCAAATTCTCCGAAAGTCATCGCGTACCGCGACAGGGCTTCTGGAGGTCCATCGCGTACCGCGATGAGTCCACAGGGAGCCCAATAAGCCCAATTCAATGGGCTTGCTCCGTTCTTCGTCGTTTCCACGTCTACGAACTATCGTTTGGCCACGTTTGAACTTCCAAGTTCGATGTGTTAGTGTTTCATTAGGTTTCGAGTGTTGTGCTACACAATGTGTTATACGTTCACCAACGTTCGTGTGTTTTGTCACGTGTGTGCTGTTTGTCGATAATTCCTCGAATTATCTAGTCATGTGTTAGTGTTCGTACAGTCGTGCCACATGTCACACTAAATTAATCTAAATCTAGTGACACGTGTACAAAAATCATTTAAATAAATATTTAAATAAATAGTAAGCTGACCTGGAAATTACGGGGTGTCACAGCATCCATGAAGGTTAGCATTTCATGGCCTGCTGTAGCATCCACCATTGAGTCTTTGTGTGGTAATGGAAAGGGGTCTTTTGGACAAGCTTTGTTTAGATCTGTGTAATCTACACAAACTCTCCACTTTCCATTCTTCTTTTGAACCACGACTATATTGGCCAGCCATCTCGGGAATTTTACTTCTCTAATCATCCTTGCTTTGAGAAGCTTCTCCACCTCTTCTTGGATGATTGTATTCCTCTCAGGGGCGAATTTTCTTCTTTTTTGGTGGATAGGTTTGAAGCTTCTATCTATCCCTAACTTAAGTGTGATTACGTCTGAGGGTATCCCTGTCATATCCTCGTGTTTCCAAGCAAAGGTAGAGATTCTTGATTTCAGGAAAGAAATCAGTTTCTCCTCAATATCCTTGGGGATATCAGTTCCTATGAGAACTTTGGTCTCGGGATCCTCGGGATTAAGTAATATTTCTTTTACTTCTTTTTCCCGGGATTCCCGATTATCCCCAAGGTTGCTCTTTGATTCCTATGTTGAAGGTTATTTTGTCGTCGCCTTCATCGAGGACGAATAACACTCTTTAGCATCCTGTTGGTTCGCTATCGATCTTCACGAATCCCCATGGTGTTGGTAGTTTGACGCATTGATGATATGTCGAAGGGACTGCCTTCATATCGTGTATCCATGGTCTACCTAATATGATATTATAACAGGATAGAGAGTCTAAAATACAAAAGCGCTGCATAGAATTTACCCTTTCGATGTATACGGGTAATTTAATTTCACCGATGGTAGCCTTGGCTTCTCCGCTGAACCCAACTAATACCAAAGACTTGGTAGTTATTTCGAATTCAGGTATATTCATCCTCTTGAGTGTCTCTAACTGGATAATGTTTACTGAACTGCCTCCATCAATGAGTATCATGCGCACATAGTATTTAGCAACATATAAAGTAATTACTAACCCATCGTGATGAGGATCTATGATATTCTCTCGATCTTGTTCTTTGAAGGATATTACAGTATCCTTAGTTATCTTTGAAGTCTTTGTGGGTTTTTTCTCCATTCTCCATTTTAGCCTCTTTAGCATTTCTTCTGGCTGCAGAGTAAGAAGTACCACATATGTCAGATCCACCAGAGATAAAGTTTATTACCTTGGCATCCTTTGGTGGGGATGCAGCTCTTTTTGAGAATCCGTCAGTATCCTGCCTCCTTTCTTTCTTTCTACCAAGTAATTGTTTGAGATGGCCTTTGCTAAGTAAATAGCTTATTTCTTTTCTCAAGGCAATGCAATCTTCGGTTACATGTCCAAAGTCTTCGTGAAATGCACACCATTTGGACTTGTCCTTTGCGGCGAACTTCTTGTCCTTAGGAGGCCATCTAGCCTTTTCACCTAAATCCTGCATAACACACATTAGTTCAGGGATATCTACAGAAAAACAATATTCAGATATCCTGGGGTAATCCTCATCATCCTCTATAGAGTTGACTTTGTGGTTGTCAGACTTGTAGTATGGCTTGGATTTGAATGACTTGTTGGTGGGTGAATCGAACTTTCTTTTGCCTTGATCACTGGGAGGAGTTGTGGTAATCCTTTCTGGATCTCTTTATCATCTTCCAACCTTATGAATCTCAATGCTCGATTCCGTACCTCGTCCTTGTTCCTGCAAGGATTCATAACCAAATCATCATAAAAAGGTGAGTCTTTCTGTAATCCCATCTTGAAAGCTTGAACGGCCGTAGTGATATCAAGATTAGGGATATCTAAGGATTCTCTGCCAAACTTGTTGACATAGCTCCTTAGAGTTTCGTCTGATCCTTGTGTTATCCTGTAGAGATCACTAGTTACCCTTTCAAATGTCCTGCTACATGAAAACTCGTTATTAAATAAGTTAATCAAATGAGCGAAAGAAGTAATCGAGTAAGGAAGAACGTTGAGTAGCCATTTTAAAGCTGCCCCTGTCAATGTTGAGCCGAATCCTTTGCATAAGCAAGCTTCTTTCAAATGTGGGGGAATGGGATTTGTCTCCATCCTTTCTCTATACTGGGCTACATGCTCTTCGGGATTCGTGATCCCATCATATAACTTCATGGTGGGAGTTTGGAATCTTTTCGGGATTTCAGCATCACATATTGGTGGAGCGAATCTGGATATATTCTGTGAGTGGTCGCTGGTACTTCTGGGATAGGTTTGACTATTCCTGGTACGCTGTAGATCATATCCCGAAGTTTCTGGATCTCCTTAGCCACTTGAGGAGATATTCCTGATTCCTGCGAAGGACCAAGGTTAGTAGTTTCAGATGGAGAATAATTATAAGTGTTACTGGTAAATGGTGTTGGGAGTGATGTTCTAGGGATAAGGATATTATCCCGAGATATCCCCAGATCTTGGGATCCCGAAGAAGTTCCGATACTGGTCTGTCACACCCCTGCGCCGCGTGCGGAATCCACGGCGCGGTGACGTATGAACAGTTGAATCATGCACAAGTATTGAATAAGAACAACCACAATGGATTACTACATTTCATAATGTTTAGACAGTTGGTTAGTTACAGACAATCTATCTACCAAAAGTAAGACAACTACAGACCCAAAATATAGTTTACAAAATAAGACTTCAAACAAGACAAGTAAACAATTAGGATTTAGTGTGTTTCTAATCCATCCTAGCATGTTTCTTCATCTTGTTCTATCTTAGTATGGTCTCCTTAGTTGTCTCTGAGAATGTCTTAAACCTGATTACCTGAAACACGTGAAAAGTAACTGTCAACTACAGACGTAGTTGGTGAGAACAATATGTTTAAACATTTGTAAACATGAGTATATGATTTAAGGCATAGGTAAGTTAAAGCATCATAAGATTCACACGGATGAGCTGCAACCCAAACTAACATCAACTAAGAAAATGAGTGTAAACAGTCCAATCACTGTTCGCACGAAAGCCAACATATAATATCAAGTCCCAAAACACGTTCGGAGTTAGATAATACATCAGCAGTTTTGATAACCATATGACACCAGACCTGCAGTTGGCTTTTAAAAGCAAATTTAAAAGCCAACTCCATCCTGGATAAGAAAACAATGACACCAGACCTACAGTTAGCTTTTAAAACAAATTTAAAAGCTAACTCCATCCTGGATAAGAAACAATGTGTCCGCTTTCCCTTGTTGTGATCACCCAGTACTAACGCTAATGAATGTGATACTTGATGCTTTTACAAGTTTGTTTACAACAATAGACACCATGTTCTGAATCTTACTTTAACCGGATGTGTTAATGCCTTATTTGATAACATGAATTGAAAAGCCTGGATTTAATTCCACGAATTAAATCCTTTGTTTTGAATACCATGAAATGAACCACTTGATTTGAATACCATGATGTGAACAACTTGATTTGAATACCATGTTTTGAACCACTGGATTTGAATACCATGTTGTGAACCACTTGATTTGAGTACCATGTTGTGATGACCTTGTGTATTAACAAGGTTTATAACAAAAGAGTTTGTAAAATCCTTTATCTAAAAGTGTTTATCCTTCATAAATACATTTGAGTAAATCAATTACAAAACAGTTCAAAGATCCCTTATAACAGTTGACAATTTCCTTAAACATTTGATGAATCCCTTGGATTCGTAAGATGAACCTGTAATGTTTACGAAATACACATAACTTGTGTAATGAAACAAGATTGAAATAGCGGTTTTGATCACGTGTTCCACCCCAAAACAGTTATAAAACAGTAAAAGAGGGGCTAGAGTTCTCACCTGTCTGCAGTAGACTCTGAACTAAACAGTTAGCAAGTAGCAAACAGGACTTCTAATTGTTTCCTATAACATTGTAATCATACATAAGATATAGGATTTATAATTGTATACTTGGATTCATTGATTGACTTGTGTTCTCATGATTTGATTATTGTGAAAACTTGAAAATTATGAATTGAATCACTTGATTGATCATGGGTCCAAGAAACGAATGTGAAATGATTCATTGTGCATAAATCTTATGCATAAAATGATAATTGTTTGAGAATTTGATAGCCATTGATTACCATGTTTTGTGAAAAGATGATTCCAATTGATTAAGTTCTTGTGATTGTGAATTGATCTTCATGATTTTTGTTAAGTTGTCACTTAACCTCTTCGTGATCAATTCACAAATATCATAAGTCGAGGCCAACACCATTTTGGCCTTAAGCCCATAAACCATGAGGGCTTAACAAAGGCCATGGCCCACTTAGATCAACCATGGGCCAATTGAATGTGCTATTGGGCCATCCAACTTGTCTATGAACCATGTAAAATGCCCAAGACCATATTGGGCCAACTTAAAGCTCTTAATGGGCCGAAAGCCACAATGTGGATCAAAGGAAATAACATGGGCCTAGGATGATTGTTTTGGGCCGAAGGGGATGGAATTTTACTCATTCTAATGTGGGCCAAGGTAAACAAATCGATTGGGCCAAGAAGTGTGAAGAAAATGCATATTGGGTCTCGGCCCAACCCTTTGGCAGCGAACCTTTCATGTTGATAGGTTAAGGTTCGGCCAACAAGCCAAAAGGGTTCGTCTTTTATGGATATGGCCTCACAGGTTCGACTAACATGGTGGCAGGCAAGGTTCGTAGACATCATCAGGTCGGAGGGTTCGGCTTGCATCCCTATGGTTCGTGACTACAAAAAGGTTCGTGGGAGGCATGAAGGTTCGGACAACTAGGGTTCGCTACATGGGAACTTCAGCTGGGTTCGGTAACAGCATGCAACAAGGTTCGCTTCCCATTGGTTCGTGGCTCAGCAAAAAGGCTCGGCAGTTTGAGGGTTCGCTAGGTAGCTATGGGTTCGTCTGATCCAGGAGAGTTCGTGACTTTAGAATGGTTCGTCGACAGCATGAAGGCTCGTGAGGACCCCTAGGGTTCGGCTGTTAACTCCACGAACCATGCAGGGTTCGCCTTATGATGTGCGTTCAAAGGAAGGTTCGGCCGTAGGGTTGATCAGGGTTCGGCCGCCGAACCTGTTACCAGCTTCATCACCATCATCGAACACCTGGATTCAGACTTTGATTCCTGCTATCCTAGCATCAGGGAATGTTACCATGGGTGCGAAAATGGAAGTGGGTTGCTAGAACCGGCCAAGTGTCGGGTTTACACAAGAACACACAAGAAAACCCTATTTTTAAGAAACTTCTTTGGCTCGTACCTCTGATTTGGCTGGACAAAACCACTGATTTCTTGTACTTTCATGTAGAGGATGTCAAGGGCTTCGCGTGGACACCAAGAATGACGAATTCCGTTGAGAAATGAGCGAGTTACGAACGTTTAAAGGTCGGTTTTCTAGAGAGAGAGAGGGTAGACGGGATTTCTAGAGAGAGAAGTGGTTGTTGGGGAATTAAATGAGAAAATGACCCTCTTTAGGGCTTTTATAGTCCGAGTGGTGTCCGGGTCCGTTTCGGTCGCTCGGTTCGCGTTTCCGGACGTAACGCGTATTTTACGCGGTTTTAAAATAAAAAGAGTTGTTAAACTCATTAAAATGATGAGTTTCAAAATTGTAAAAGTATAAAATATTTAATATAATTATTTTTACTCTTCGTGTGTTGTCGGATCGTTAAACATTCACAATTACGTGTATACCCGCAATCGCGTACGTTTTCCGATCGTATTAAAAATTTAAAGATGTTTAATCATAATTATAAGTTCAACATTCGTATCATTATGGATCGTCACCCATAACTATACTCAGTCTCGCTTACGTATTACGATTCTTGTTGAATTAACTGTCATAATATTCGTCTTGACACTACGCACCAACACTATCATGTTACACCGAACGCAGTATATATATAGGGCTCACTCTCGCT
Organism: Mikania micrantha; assembly: GCA_009363875.1. Lineage (NCBI taxonomy): Eukaryota > Viridiplantae > Streptophyta > Magnoliopsida > Asterales > Asteraceae > Mikania > Mikania micrantha. Next base: position 51,052,335 of record CM018691.1, on the reverse strand, counting down.
GCCCACCACTGTTTCGATATAACACGATACTGTTCTTGCCTAGTGAACTCGACTGTAAATAAATAATACATACTTGTTAAATGATAAAAATTCTAACACACAAGCACATAATGACACATGATTCACATTGACTGACTGAACATGGATACACACTGTTCTAACACTGTTCACTACTACATGACTAAATGTACAAATGTTACAGTCTCCTCTAGTTAAAGGAATTTCGTCCCGAAATTAACTAGCCGAAGATACTGTAAAAAGATGAGGGTACTTAAGCTTCATCTGGTCTTCACGTTCCCAGGTGAACTCAGCACCGCGTTTGCCCTCCCATCGTACTTTCACGATCGGGATACGGCTGCGTTTAAGTTTCTTGACCCCATGATCCATGATCTCAACTGGACGTTCTATGAATTGCATGTTGTTCTGAATCTGTATGTCTTCCAGTGGAATCTGAACATCATGATCCGCCAAGCATTTCTTAAGATTTGATACATGAAAAGTATCATGAACATTGCTTAGCTCCACTGGAAGTTTGAGTTTGTAGGCTACGGGACCAATCCGTTCCAGGATCTCAAATGGTCCAACGTACCTTGGTGCAAGTTTCCCTTTCTTCCCGAATCGGACAACGCCTTTCCAGGGAGAAACCTTGAGTAAGACTCGGTCACCGACTTGAAACTCAAGCGGTTTCCGACGTCGATCAGCATAACTCTTCTGCCGATCTCGTGCGGCCTTAAGCCGTGACTGAATGATTGTGATTTTGTCTGATGTTTCCTGAATGAGTTCTGGTCCTACGACCTGTGAGTCACCAATCTCGGTCCAACAGACCGGTGATCGGCACTTTCTACCATATAGAGCTTCGAATGGTGCACATTGAATGCTCGTATGATAGCTATTGTTATATGAAAACTCAATGAGTGGGAGATGAGTGTCCCAACTTCCACCGAAGTCAATGACACAAGAACGAAGCATGTCTTCAAGTGTTTGGATAGTCCTTTCGCTTTGGCCGTCGGTTTGAGGATGATACGCCGTGCTAAGATTAACACGCGTTCCCAAAGCCTTTTGCAATGATTGCCAAAAGCGAGAAGTGAAACGACTATCACGGTCAGATATGATTGATGTTGGAGTACCATGACGTGCAATGATTTCGTTGATGTACAATGTGGATAACTTCTCCATCTTGTAATCCTCTCGGATAGGGAGAAAATGAGCAGATTTGGTGAGTCGATCAACGATCACCCAAATCGAATCGAAACCTCGCGGAGTTCTCGGCAACTTGGTTATGAAATCCATCGAAATTTGCTCCCATTTCCATTGAGGAATTTCAGGTTGCTGCAGAAGTCCCGAAGGTTTTTGATGTTCTGCTTTGACCTTTGAACATGTAAGACATTTTCCCACATACAGTGCTATGTCTTTCTTCATTCCCGGCCACCAGTAAGATGTCCTCAAGTCCTGATACATCTTGTCGGCTCCAGGATGAATTGAGTATCGCGACTTATGGGCCTCATCACAGATGAGTGTGCGCAATTCTTCAGACTTTGGAATCCAAATGCGGCCATTGAGATATAACAACCCATCAGATCGAGGTTCTAGTTTCTTCTCAATGCCACAATCCAAGTCTGTCTTGAGTTGATTGTCTGTTACTACTTGTTGTTGTGCAATACGAATCAAGTCTTTCAAGTTTGGCTGTGTGTTGATCTCCATGGCTCTTACACGAATTGGCTTGACTGGTTCCTTGCGACTAAGAGCATCCGCCACCACATTGGCTTTACCCGGATGGTAACGAATCTCACAGTCGTAATCAGTTAGAAGCTCAACCCAACGCCGTTGTCTCATGTTGAGTTCTTTCTGATTGAGAATGTGTTGTAGGCTCTTGTGGTCTGTATAGATGACACATTTAGTACCATAAAGGTAGTGTCTCCAAATTTTCAATGCAAAGACCACAGCCCCTAACTCAAGGTCATGAGTAGTGTAATTCTTCTCGTGAACCTTAAGTTGTCTTGAAGCATAAGCAATGACCTTGTCCCGTTGCATAAGTACACAACCGAGACCAAGGTTTGAAGCATCACAGTAGACAATGAAATCATCACTGCCTTCTGGAAGACTAAGGATAGGGGAGTTGCATAACTTCTGTTTAAGAAGTTGAAATGCATCTTCTTGCTTCTGTCCCCATATAAACGCTTGACTTTTCTGAGTTAAAGTGGTAAGTGGAAAGGCTATCTTAGAGAAGTTTGCAATGAATCTTCTGTAATAACCTGCCAAACCCAGAAATGAACGAATCTCTGTTGGAGTAGATGGGGTAGTCCAGTTCTTAATCGCCTCAATCTTCGTCGGATCTACATGTATCCCATCTTTGTTTATGACATGTCCTAAGAAGTGAACTTCCTTTAGCCAAAATTCACACTTTGAGAATTTAGCATAGAGTTGTTCAGCTCTTAGTAACTCTAAGACTTTCCTCAAATGATCCTCGTGCTCTTGTTCCGACTTGGAATAAATCAGTATATCATCAATAAAGACAATAACAAACTGATCCAAGTAAGGCCTGCAGACTCGATTCATCAAGTCCATGAACACTGCGGGTGCATTGGTCAGCCCAAATGGCATAACCACAAACTCATAGTGTCCATATCGAGTCCTAAATGCAGTCTTTGGTATATCCTCATCATTTACTCTTAACTGATGATACCTGGATCGCAAATCAATCTTAGAGAAACAAGTTGCTCCCTGTAATTGATCAAACAGATCATCGATCCTGGGCAGAGGATATCTATTCTTGATTGTCAACTTGTTTAGCTCACGATAGTCGATGCACATGCGAAATGAACCGTCTTTCTTTTTGACAAAGAGAACCGGAGCTCCCCATGGAGAGAAACTCGGCCTTATGAAACCTTTGTCTAAAAGTTCTTGAAGCTGACTAGACAGTTCTTGCATCTCAGACGGTGCTAATCGATACGGTGACTTCGCCACTGGGTTTGCTCCAGGGAGAGATCAATTCTAAACTCCACTTGTCGGACTGGTGGTAGTCCAGGCAAGTCTTCTGGAAATACGTCTGGATATTCTTTGATAACTGGAACATCTCCAACTGCTTTCTTTTCAGGTTTCTTTTCCACTACATGAGCTAGGAAAGCATAATATTTCTTCTTCAAGTACTTCCTCGCCTTGATGCACGATACAATCTTCAATCCGCGGCATGGTTTCTCGCCGTAGACTATCATCGTTTCGCCGGACGGTAAGGGGATTCGGATAAGTTTCTCCGAGCATACGATTTCAGCATTGTTTTTGGATAACCAATCCATTCCTACTACAACTTCGAAGCTTCCGAGAGTCATAGGAATGAGATCGATGGAAAAGAGATGGTCATTTAATCTTAGCTCACAAGCATGAATTATGGAATCTACAACTATGGTCTTACCATTCGCTACTTCTACAGTATAGGGAGCAGTAAGTGTGGATAGTTGCATATTAAGCAAAGAAGCAGTATGAGTAGAGATAAAACTTTTATCGGCACCAGTATCAAATATGATAGGAACATAATGATCATTGATAAGAAATGTACCCGTGATGACTGCCGGCTCTTCACGTGCTTCAGCAGTTCCAATAACAAAAGCACGAGCAGCAGCAGTATTGTTGTTGAGTTTTGGACACTGATTTCTGAAGTGTCCCTCTGCTCCACAATTATAACAGGCCCTTCCACCTGTAGCAGCAGTGGTAGTGGTAGCAGTTGTTGCAGCAGCAAGATGAGCAGCTCGGCATGTAGCTGCAAAGTGTCCCATGCGCCCACATTTGTGACACTTCTTGCATGGAGTGTTGGGCAGATGATGATACTGGCATTTGGTGCAAAGTGGAAATGTGCCAGTATAAGACTTTCTGGCGTTAGCAGGTTGTGGCATAGCATTGATAGGTGTGGCATGAGTAGGTGCAGCCGCAGTCAACGCTGCAAAGTTCTTGATTGTCTTTTGTTTCTTCTTCTTGTGATGGTGCTGTTCAGGCTTCTTGCCTTCTTCAATCTGTACTCTCTTAAATCCCTTTCGGGTGAGCACTCCAGACTTCACATACTCTTCAGTAAGAGTAGCACCAAGTTGAATTGCCGCCTCTAGAGTAGTAGGGTTATTACCCATGACAGTCCCTCTAACAACCAGAGGTAAGCCTTCAATATATTTCTCTATCCTGCGGGATAGAGGAGTAACCAAATGGGGCACCAGAATGCACAACTCATGGAACCGAGTTGTATACTTTGCGTTCTCTCCACTATCTTGCACCAGATTCCACATCTCCACCTCCAGTTTCTTCAGTTCATGACGTGGACAAAACTTTTCCACAAGTAAGTTCTTGAATCCGTCCCATGGTAAAGCTAGAGCAACTTCACGTCCTCTGGTGTTCTTCTCAGAATTCCACCAGGTGAGTGCGCCTTTGTGAAAAGCGCTTGAGGCCATCTTGACCTTCAGATTCTCAGGACATCCAGTGAAGTCGAGAATGTCTTCAATGCTTTCCAGCCATTGCAGTAGGCCGGTAGCTCCTTCAGTACCGGAGTACTTAGGAGGCTTAGCATCGTTGAACTGCTTGAATGTGAAGTTAGCAGTTCCAGTAGTTGTAGCATTTGAGTTATGTGCTGAGTCACTAGTACTTCCCCGAAGATTCTGGGTAATATCAGTGACCATACCAGGGATTACTTCCCTCATATGAACAGCAATAGCTCGAGCAATCTTGTTGATTTCATCGTCGTTGCCACTTGTTGAACCCCCTCCGTTAGGATCACGTCGGGGAGGCATTCTACGAATAGAAGCCACAAGCGGGTCAGTAATGAGAAAGGATACAATTGAATTTTCATGATAAGGTCAGTAATATATCCATACTACTAGTATTATCATTCAATTGTAATATGATTCAGTACACGTATAAGTTATCAACTTATTTGCATACTTATCATGTGAATATGTACGATGTCCCATGATGTCTCCACCAAACCTACACACTGACACTTTCCCGATATACCGAAAATAGTTTATATATAGGGCTCACTCTCGCTGCCCACCACCGTTTCGATATACCAAGATCATGCCCTTGCTAGCATTTGGCAACACGTTTGTACTGATTTCCAAGTGTGTTCCTTTGATTAAGAATCCCATGATCTTTGATCAACTTGAACTATGATTGATTCCATGATTGAACTATGATTATGTTATGCGTGCACCTACTAACAGTTGTTAACATGTAGAACTATATCATACGTGTGTTCTACACTTTCTTGTTAACCTATGTCAGTAAGTACTAATGATGTAATCACTTAAGAATTTCACTTAAGGTTTACATTTAAAGAATGTTCACAACTTGTTTGATTCACCATAATGTTTGGTTTATCCAAGTTTGAATTGCACTATGATTTGATTCACCAATGATTGTTTCCCAAATGTTTGTATCCCATGTGTTTGACTAATGTTCCATGTTTCCAGTTGATCCCGAATCCTCACTCCAAATACAAACGCCAGATTCCCCCTAACATACTGAAATAAGCTTATATATAGGGTAAGCTCTCACCGACCCACCACTTACCTCAACACATCAGCGTTAATCCGTCGTCTATATTTGGGGCTAAGATTCCAACTGTTGATTGATTATGATTGTTTCATGATTGCCTCTTGTTCTGTGACTATGATAATGATTATGTAAACCATGGTTCTTAATTTACTTAGAAATTAAAACCTTAGGTTTTAGCATGTGTGTCCTAGGTTAATTAACCTAGGTTCTCAATACCTACAGTATTGAGTATAATGATCTCTTGTGAGAACTTCAACTAAAGAATACTGTTACACAGATTCTAAGTTATAAAGTTCCTATGATAATGAACACCTGATATTGATAACAATGATAACAATGACAAGGATTCCAACTCAAGATTCTAAATTAATAGTTCTTGACCTTTGAATTCCTATAATGAGCATGACAAGGATTTCAAATCAAGACTCTAAATTAATAGATCTTGACATTTGAATTCCTATAATGAATATGACAAGGATTTCAAATCAAGCCTCTAAATTAATAGATCTTGACATTTGAATTCCTATAATGAATATGACAAGGACTTTAGATCAAAGATATCAATCTTTGTCTCTAAATCCTATAATGAATATGACAAGAAATTCATATCAAAGATACTGAAAATACAGATCTTTGCCTCCGAATTTCTATAATGATCTCTGTGTGAGAATTTCAGATCAAGGATACTAAGAATACAGATCCTTGCCTCTGAAATCCTTAAATGCAAATGTGTGAGAATTTATTCCGGTTTCTAAAATTATAGAATTCCGGTTCAAATTCTTTGACTCGATATCTAATCTTAGAAAAAATGTCCCTAAGATCTTTCAAGCTTATTGTAGACTTAATGCTCACTTAAGTTACTTAGATCCTAAGTATCCTCAAGCCTATAGCACTTAGTCCTATTGGGTAGCTTAGGTTATAGTCTAGGTCATTAAACATTGGGTTTTTCCTAGTTCTCTACAACCTTGGCTCTGATACTGGTCTGTCACACCCCTGCGCCGCGTGCGGAATCCACGGCGCGGTGACGTATGAACAGTTGAATCATGCACGAGTATTGAATAAGAACAACCACAATGGATTACTACATTTCATAATGTTTAGACAGTTGATTAGTTACAGACAATCTATCTACCAAAAGTAAGACAACTACAGACCCAAAATATAGTTTACAAAATAAGACTTCAAACAAGACAAGTAAACAATTAGGATTTAGTGTGTTTCTAATCCATCCTAGCATGTTTCTTCATCTTGTTCTATCTTAGTATGGTCTCCTTAGTTGTCTCTGAGAATGTCTTAAACCTGATTACCTGAAACACGTGAAAAGTAACTGTCAACTACAGACGTAGTTGGTGAGAACAATATGTTTAAACATTTGTAAACATGAGTATATGATTTAAGGCATAGGTAAGTTAAAGCATCATAAGATTCACACGGATGAGCTGCAACCCAAACTAACATCAACTAAGAAAATGAGTGTAAACAGTCCAATCACTGTTCGCACGAAAGCCAACATATAATATCAAGTCCCAAAACACGTTCGGAGTTAGATAATACATCAGCAGTTTTGATAACCATATGACACCAGACCTGCAGTTGGCTTTTAAAAGCAAATTTAAAAGCCAACTCCATCCTGGATAAGAAAACAATGACACCAGACCTACAGTTAGCTTTTAAAACAAATTTAAAAGCTAACTCCATCCTGGATAAGAAACAATGTGTCCGCTTTCCCTTGTTGTGATCACCCAGTACTAACGCTAATGAATGTGATACTTGATGCTTTTACAAGTTTGTTTACAACAATAGACACCATGTTCTGAATCTTACTTTAACCGGATGTGTTAATGCCTTATTTGATAACATGAATTGAAAAGCCTGGATTTAATTCCACGAATTAAATCCTTTGTTTTGAATACCATGAAATGAACCACTTGATTTGAATACCATGATGTGAACAACTTGATTTGAATACCATGTTTTGAACCACTGGATTTGAATACCATGTTGTGAACCACTTGATTTGAGTACCATGTTGTGATGACCTTGTGTATTAACAAGGTTTATAACAAAAGAGTTTGTAAAATCCTTTATCTAAAAGTGTTTATCCTTCATAAATACATTTGAGTAAATCAATTACAAAACAGTTCAAAGATCCCTTATAAAACCTTTTTAATGAAAAGAGTTTAGTAATTGACAAGTAAATTAAAACAGTTGACAATTTCCTTAAACATTTGATGAATCCCTTGGATTCGTAAGATGAACCTGTAATGTTTACGAAATACACATAACTTGTGTAATGAAACAAGATTGAAATAGCGGTTTTGATCACGTGTTCCACCCCAAAACAGTTATAAAACAGTAAAAGAGGGGCTAGAGTTCTCACCTGTCTGCAGTAGACTCTGAACTAAACAGTTAGCAAGTAGCAAACAGGACTTCTAATTGTTTCCTATAACATTGTAATCATACATAAGATATAGGATTTATAATTGTATACTTGGATTCATTGATTGACTTGTGTTCTCATGATTTGATTATTGTGAAAACTTGAAAATTATGAATTGAATCACTTGATTGATCATGGGTCCAAGAAACGAATGTGAAATGATTCATTGTGCATAAATCTTATGCATAAAATGATAATTGTTTGAGAATTTGATAGCCATTGATTACCATGTTTTGTGAAAAGATGTTCCAATTGATTAAGTTCTTGTGATTGTGAATTGATCTTCATGATTTTTGTTAAGTTGTCACTTAACCTCTTCGTGATCAATTCACAAATATCATAAGTCGAGGCCAACACCATTTTGGCCTTAAGCCCATAAACCATGAGGGCTTAACAAAGGCCATGGCCCACTTAGATCAACCATGGGCCAATTGAATGTGCTATTGGGCCATCCAACTTGTCTATGAACCATGTAAAATGCCCAAGACCATATTGGGCCAACTTAAAGCTCTTAATGGGCCGAAAGCCACAATGTGGATCAAAGGAAATAACATGGGCCTAGGATGATTGTTTTGGGCCGAAGGGGATGGAATTTAACTCATTCTAATGTGGGCCAAGGTAAACAAATCGATTGGGCCAAGAAGTGTGAAGAAAATGCATATTGGGTCTCGGCCCAACCCTTTGGCAGCGAACCTTTCATGTTGATAGGTTAAGGTTCGGCCAACAAGCCAAAAGGGTTCGGCTTTTATGGATATGGCCTCACAGGTTCGACTAACATGGTGGCAGGCAAGGTTCGTAGACATCATCAGGTCGGAGGGTTCGGCTTGCATCCCTATGGTTCGTGACTACAAAAAGGTTCGTGGGAGGCATGAAGGTTCGGACAACTAGGGTTCGCTACATGGGAACTTCAGCTGGGTTCGGTAACAGCATGCAACAAGGTTCGCTTCCCATTGGTTCGTGGCTCAGCAAAAAGGCTCGGCAGTTTGAGGGTTCGCTAGGTAGCTATGGGTTCGTCTGATCCAGGAGAGTTCGTGACTTTAGAATGGTTCGTCGACAGCATGAAGGCTCGTGAGGACCACTAGGGTTCGGCTGTTAACTCCACGAACCATGCAGGGTTCGCCTTATGATGTGCGTTCAAAGGAAGGTTCGGCCGTAGGGTTGATCAGGGTTCGGCCGCCGAACCTGTTACCAGCTTCATCACCATCATCGAACACCTGGATTCAGACTTTGATTCCTGCTATCCTAGCATCAGGGAATGTTACCATGGGTGCGAAAATGGAAGTGGGTTGCTAGAACCGGCCAAGTGTCGGGTTTACACAAGAACACACAAGAAAACCCTATTTTTAAGAAACTTCTTTGGCTCGTACCTCTGATTTGGCTGGACAAAACCACTGATTTCTTGTACTTTCGTGTAGAGGATGTCAAGGGCTTCGCGTGGACACCAAGAATGACGAATTCCGTTGAGAAATGAGCGAGTTACGAACGTTTAAAGGTCGGTTTTCCAGAGAGAGAGAGGGTAGACGGGATTTCTAGAGAGAGAAGTGGTTGTTGGGGAATTAAATGAGAAAATGACCCTCTTTAGGGCTTTTATAGTCCGGGTGGTGTCCGGGTCCGTTTCGGTCGCTCGGTTCGCGTTTCCGGACGTAACGCGTATTTTACGCGGTTTTAAAATAAAAAGAGTTGTTAAACTCATTAAAATGATGAGTTTCAAAATTGTAAAAATATAAAATATTTAATATAATTATTTTTACTCTTCGTGTGTTGTCGGATCGTTAAACATTCACAATTACGTGTATACCCGCAATCGCGTACGTTTTCCGATCGTATTAAAAATTTAAAGATGTTTAATCATAATTATAAGTTCAACATTCGTATCATTATGGATCGTCACCCATAACTATACTCAGTCTCGCTTACGTATTACGATTCTTGTTGAATTAACTGTCATAATATTCGTCTTGACACTACGCACCAACACTATCATGTTACGCCGAACGCAGTATATATATAGGGCTCACTCTCGCTGCCCACCACTGTTTCGATATAACACGATACTGTTCTTGCCTAGTGAACTCGACTGTAAATAAATAATACATACTTGTTAAATGATAAAAATTCTAACACACAAGCACATAATGACACATGATTCACATTGACTGACTGAACATGGATACACACTGTTCTAACACTATTCACTACTACATGACTAAATGTACAAATGTTACAGTCTGCATAGGGATAAAGTCTCCAGAGTGGTTTTTGGTCATCCCCGATGTTCCAAAATCAAGGATCCTTAGGACTATTGGAGTGGTGGCTTCTGGCTGTTTGTTCTTTTCAGCCTTCAGGTTTTCCATTTCTCTGAGAAGTCTTTGATTCATTCGCTGTTGATCCATCATTTGCTGCTGTACCTGTTGAAACATATTCAGAATATCATTGTTAAAGATAAGTACAGGAGCAGAAGTGGTCATCTTTGTCGATGGAGTACTAGCAGCAACAAATGTGGTCTTTTTTCCAGCATTGTCGGGTTTCTTGGTGAAAACAGGAATCTGCGAGGATACATAAGTAGTAGTAGCAGAAACAGTAGGCAATGAAGAAGTTGATCTCGATTGTGAAGCCATTTTTTGATATATTCCTCTTGAAAACGCCTTTAAACAAGGTTTTAATTATAAAAAACACAAGTTTGCCCCACGGTGGGCGCCAAATTGTTTCGGGTAAAAATTAACAAGCTTAACTTTTAGCAAAACCGAATTAGAAAAGTGGGGTATTGTGTTTAACAAGCAAATATACTGAATATACCAAATATATGTTCAGGATATCCCCGAATATCCCTGGGGATATTTGAATATATCAAACAGAAAAATAGCAATACACACGAGATTTATACGAGGAAAAACCCTTAATCCCTTAGGATTGCCGGCATAAAAATCTCGGGAGGTGACAATCGTCACTCTGCCTAATTTTATTAATAATCAAAAGTGAATGAATACAAACAAAGAGCGTAATATGATCGATTCTATGATGCTAGATTAGCTTCAATGAGTGTTGTGTGTGTTATTTGAGCAACCAGTGTCCTATATCGATCAATTACCTCAGTATTTATACTAAGAATCTAAAAAAGGACGTTTAACAACGTTCATAAGGTAGTTCCGAATATTCCGGCACTTTCCAATCGTGGACGACTCTTTCAAATCACCCGCATAGATTTCTCTTGAATTCCTCGTTTAAGTTGAAGTAGTTGTTGCATGTTTCCTTGATATCAGGACCAGCTATATGACAACCTGTCAATCCCTGAAATCTCGCAATAAAAGTTAGGTAACAGAGATAATTGTTAGTAATATTCATATCCTTAAAATATCCGTGATCCCGAAATATCCCGGATCCTGAAATATCCCGAGTGGAAATATTTTGCGCTTAACATACTTAATGACTTTAGCGTATAATAACTTGCATTACATATAAGTATCTTTTACATGACATGTTACATATTTGTTAACCATATATAAAGTAGGTTCTCTTTCATGATTATCGATTTAAACTATTGTTATCCTACCATAGATGATGATTTCTGCTATAAAGATCATAATGTTCTTAAACTATAATCTCGAATTTCATATCCTAACCTAATCATTCGTACGTGTAACAGCCTAGTTTTTTATTTTAACAGTTTTATTTTATTCCTTCTATAAATATGTAGATTTTTAGATTTCTAAATTATAAATTATAAATAATTTATTACTATTATTTATAATAGTTAATTATTAATTTGGTTATGAAAATTGGGATGATGTGAAAAAAGTAAAGATTCTTTTTGGCATTGAATCATTCCTTATGAAAAGTTTAAAGAAAAGTCTAATGTGTTGGCACATATATATATACATGAGAAGACTACACACGTTTGTTGTATTTAGAAAAACATTAAGAATTTTACACAATAGTAGCTTAAGTGTTTGTTAAATTTACTTATTTATTTTATTTTTAATTTTCTAAAAGTCACTAAATTTTAATCAGGTGTTAAAACCTTATAAAATTTATTCATAGAAGTTACTTTTTTGTTAAATTCTTGTTATTATTTAACGATTAGATTTGTTTTGATTTTGACGTTAAATTCAATTATGAGATTTTATTTATTATGTGAAATTTTTAACTAGTGCCTCCTAATTAATGCGAAAAAAATTCATTAAATAGTAATTTTATAGACAGAACAACACACGTGCTATGATTACAGTGCGCTATCAACTCTCTGTTATCAAACACCCAGGTGTTGGATTTTGGTTTCAAATATGTTAATTTTGGTTATTTAATTTTAAAAAAAAAATTATTTTGGAAATTTTAATTAAATATGTTAATTTTGGTTATTTAATTAAAAATGTTTAATCTTCGTAAAAAAGTCACAAGTTCAAAACGTTTAATGAAATAAAATACTTAAAGTGAGTTTAATAAAATACTTAAGAGTTAATTAGTATCGTGTTATATAAATAGAAAGGAACCAATTAGTTGTTTTTCAATTCCATTTGTACCTGAATACCTAGAAAGAAACCAATGATGTCTTGTCATAGTGGTAATACGGAGGTACATGGGAAGTGATAAGATGCTCATGTCCTGTGTTCAATTCTTAATCACAACCGGTTTTACCAGCCTTCCACCATCGTGCCTTAGCGGCTCCGTCCGTCAGGACTAGTGGCCAGCTTGGGCATCCTTTAGTCATTAGGGTCCACGTACGGAGTACCCGGCAGTTGATTAGTTAGCAGTTAAAAAAAAAAGAAAGGAGTTGGTTGACGCTTGATTTATTATTAGTAATGTATTAGCTTAAGTTGGGTGACAAAAAATTGAAAATGATGGACGTCATCCATGAGCCAAGTGGTGTAATTTGATTTATTAGAATTTAATATCATGCATATTTAATTTATATTAATTAAATAATTAAACTAAAATTATTAATTTATTGGTAGAATCGGAGGGTGTCTACAAGTGTTTAATTTGAGTTTATTTTATCTAAAACATACTTTCTACCATACTTAATAATTAAATAATGACAAAATAATAAAATGTTAATGTAAGACTAGCTTGGTAATCAAGACTTTGGTTCATACATGAAAGGACAATTGTTTAAACCAAGAAAAGGTATTTAGTTTGTAATAGTTTAAAAAGTAAAAAACATTGTTTTTTGAATGACTAACTAATCAACTGAAGGTATTTTGTACACGGCTCCCAATTGCTAACGAATGCCCGAGCTGACCACTAGTCTCGACGGACGGAGCCCCTACCCCACTAGCTACCAAATTCAGGGGAAAACCTGACCCCAAGTGTTGGATATTGGATATCCGATTATCGATAAATTCAACGTTGCTATCGATGTATGATTTAAAAAGTTACACTTTGTATGACAACAACTTTATATGTTTAATTGTTAAACATTATACGATCACGAATTATCGATTTTTTTAAAGGTTTTGGTAAATTTATAATTTATGAAATAATAAAATGGTGGAAATCAATTATTGAGATAATTAATGAAGTTATATAAATAAAGTTTAACCAGTTAAACTTATAGTATTTAACGAAGTTAATCAATTAACGGTTAATTGGTTAAATAGGGTTTAAGTAATTAAACAAGTTAATTAATAGAGGGTTTTTAGTGTAATTGTTACAAGATTTAGAATATAAATATGTATATTATAAATAAACATGTTCACCTCACATTTGAGGTGGTGATTCAGGATCTAGGGTTTTTGAGAAAACCCTAATCTCTTCACACACTCTCTATAGCCGAGCGCCTCTCTTTCTCTCTCTCATTCCCTTTGATTGTGCGATGTCACCACCACAATCAGCCACCATCACTGATTGGTGGACCATCAACCGCAAGCACCATTGAGCCCCATACCAATTGGGGCTGCAGGATCTAGCCAAGCGCAGAACTGAACCAAGGGAGTCACATGTAGGGCTGAGCCACGAGCTGAAGCCGATCCAAATCTGATCAAATCAGTTTTTTGGATTCGTTTGCGATTCGTGAGACGATATCGTGTGTTCAGGTGATCTTTGATTGTCACTAGCAAGACCGTTACTAATCCATTGTGTGGATTTGGGTTTTCTTCACAAAGGTCGATTTCTCAGCATCCTATGGTTGTGGTTTATGATTTGTTATTAATCGTTTTTAACTGGATCTTGTTTGGGAATGATTTGTGACAATTGGGTTAGAAGATTACGTCATTATCGACTAAATGCACATATTTTCGTGCTTGAAATTCACGTTGATTTAGCAATTGTGATTATTACGAGTTGAAAGTATGTAAGAAATCGTGAGCGTGGGTAAAAACCATGCGCAAAACGGAGTTTTAGATTCTTCGGAATCGTAAAACGAATAAAAATTCAAAAATAATGCAATCTAGAAGCCCGCACGGTACGCCTAGCCCCACCTTGCCTCCCAGGCGATACACGTGGATCCAAAATATCTACTGGACTCCGTAATCACTCACGGTACGCCTAGCCCCAACCCATCCCACTAGGCGGTACGCGAGACGTGTGGCGTTTGAAAAATCAGAATGAAATATCATATTCATGCAAAATGTTCATATCTTTCTCTTCTCAAACCTACCCATCTACCAGACGAAAGAAAGCAGCATTATACTACCTAAACTATGTTCTAAAGCCTTCTAAACGTCCGGATCGTACCAGGGAACGATTTTTACAAGTGCTGATCATCATTTCTGTCCGACAAATCCGTCCGATTAGGTAACGATTTGTTTCATTCTACTAGTTTGATAATGATTTGATTAGATCTTGTTTTTGAAGGTAATGCAATAGTTAGGATTGTTGATTATTGCCTAGATGATGGCTAGGAATGGTTTTAAACGAAGAACTTGATGCTTAAGAAGGAGCTTGTAGAAACCTTGGTATCATATCTTGTATGCAAACTCAGAAATGCTTAAGAAAAGGTTGTCAGGCCTTTCTAGCACATGTGACGGAGAAATGTTCTTTACAAAAACGTATCAAAGATATTCCGGTAGTCAAATATTTTCTTGAAGTTTTTCCTAATGATATATCAGGATTACCCCTAGTGAGACAAGTTGAATTTCGAATTAACTTGATTCCAGGTGCAGCACATGTAGCTAAAGCTCCTTATCGTTTAGCACCCTCAGAGATGCAAGAGCTTTCAGGTCAACTGCAGGAATTATTAGACAAATGTTTTATCAGACCTAGTTTCTTACCCTGGGGAGCACCGATTCTTTTTGTGAAAAAGAAAGACAGGTCATTCATGATGTGTATTGACTACAGGGAATTCAATAAATTAACAATCAAGAACCGTTATCCATTACCACATATTGATAATCTATTCGATCAATTGCAACGTGCTACTTATTTTTGAAAAATCGACTTAAGATCTGGATATCATTAGTTAAGAGTTCATGATGATGACATTTCTAAAATTGCTTTCAGAACCCACTATGGACATTAAGAAATTTTAATAATGCCTTTTGGGTTGACAAATGCACCTGCAGTTTTCATGGATCTGATGAATCGAGTGTGTAGACCTTATCTGGATAAGTTTGTGATTGTGTTTATTGATGATATTCTCATTTACTCCCGAAACGAGCAGGAACATGCCCAACACTTGAAACTAATTTTAGAACTTTTAGCACGTGAAAAGCTATATGCCAAATTCTCCTAGTGTGAATTTTGGTTATGGGAAGTTCAATTTCTTGGACACGTGGTGAATGAGAACAATATACAAATGGATCCTAGTAAGATTAAAGCTGTGAAACAATGGGAGACACCACTAACCCCCAACTGAAATACGCCAATTCCTAGGACTGGCAGATTATTATAGGCGATTCATTAAAAAAATTTCAAAAATAGCCTTGCCACTAACAACATTGACACATAAAAATCAACCGTTTATTTGGGGTTCCCAACAGGAGGAGGCATTCCAACTGTTAAAACACAAACTCTGCAACGCACCTATACTGACATTTAGTGGAAGGTACAGATAACTTCACAGTATATTGTGATCTTCTCGTCAGGGTCTCGAGTGCGTGTTGATACAGAAAGACAACGTAATTGCTTATGCTTCTCGAGAGTTGAAAATACACGAGAAGAATTATACCACTCACGATCTAGAACTTGGTGTAGTGGTGTTTGCACTTAAAATTTGGAGACATTATTTATATGGAACCAATTGTATTGTATACACTGATCACAAAAGCCTTCAACACATTCTAGATCAGAAAATGTCAAATATGAGACAAAGGCGATGGGTGGAACTTCTAAACGACTACGACTGTGAAATTCGTTATCACCCAGGTTAAGCGAATGCCATAGCCAATGCCTTGAGTCGCAAGGAACAAGTCAAACCTTTACGTGTAAGAGCGTTAAGTATGACTATTCAAACCAGTCTAATTACTCATATTAGAGAAGCTCAGCAACAAACTTTACAAGGAACCAATTATCCAGCTAAGGAACTAAGAGGATTAGACAAGCAATTAGAAACCAAAACTAATGGTGTGTTGTATTTCAAAAGCCGAATTTGGATTTCTCTATTCGGTAATATTAGAACAATCATTTTTGATGAGGCGCAAAAACCTAAGTATTACGTTCATCCAGCTGTTGATAAAATGTATAAAGATCTTAGAGATTTTTACTGGTGGCCTTGAATGAAGAAACACATAACCGAATACGTGGATAGATGTTTAACATGTCTTAAAGTGAAGGCAGAACATCAACGACTTTCTGGTTTACTACAACAACTTGAGATTCCCATGTGGAAATGGGATCAGATCTCTATGGATTTCATTAGTAAATTACCCAGAACATCACGTAATCATGACTCTATATGGATTATCGTTAAAGTTAGATGGAATTCGCAACGTGGACCTGAATATACATGGGAACGTGAAGATCGTATGAAAGAAAAATATCCTCATTTGTTCTCATAAATGATTGTCACCAGATAAGTCTTTACTAAATTTCAGGATGAAATTTCCTTAAAAGGAGGAGACAGTGACAAGTGCGTTAGAAGATTACGTCATTATCGACCGAATGCACATATTTTCGTGCTTGAAATCCATGTTGATTTAGCAACTGTGATTATTACGAGTTGAAAGTATGCATGAAATCGTGAACGTAGAACAAACCGTGCGCGAAACGGAGTTCCAGATTCTTCGGAATCATAAAACGAAGAAAAATTCATAAAATATTGCAATCTGGAAGCCTGCGCGGTACGCATAGCCCCACCTTGCCTCCCAGGCGGTACGCGCTGATCCAAAATATCTATTGGACTGCATAATCCCTCGCGGTACGCCTAGCCCCAACCTGTCCCGCTAGGCGTTACGCGAGGCATGTGGCAGTTTGAAAAATCAGAATGAAATATCAGATTCATGCAAAATGTTCATATCTTTCTCTTTCTTGAACCTACCCATCTACCAGACGAAAGAAAGCAGCTTTCTACTACCTAAACTCTGTTCTAAAGCCTTTTAAACGCCTGAATCGTACCAGGGAACGATTCTACAAGTGCTGATCAACATTTCTGTCCGAGAAATCCGTCCGATTAAGTAACGATTTGTTTCATCCTACTAGTTTGGTAATGATTTGATTAGATCTTGTTTTTGAACATAATGCGATTGTTATGATTGTTGATTATTGCCTAGATGAAAGCTAGGAATGGTTATAAACGAAGAACTTGATATGTTAACGGTTAAATCCTTGTTTTGATCCGTTGTAATGCCCGGTTATCATGAAACTATATCTATGATTATAATGGTTTAAACCATTTGATTGTAACAATGCTTGTGATTGTGTTGATCATTTCTTGAAATGCAATGTTAAATCCAAGTGTTTCAAACTAATCACAATCATTAACATAATCATTGGAAAAACTATCCGATGTTTATGATAATAGTCATATTAGTACATTGAACATGGTTATTAAACCTATTCTAATGTCACATTATTATGTTTCATGATATTTGGATGAGGAGTAACAAGAATCGACCATTCCTGAGCCATAAATCCATCTAGAAGATGTTTCAGTAATATAATCAACAACAATACCTAATTGGTTAATCTGAGAATATCTTGATTAATCTAATGAGTCATCAACCTTGAATTAGGAACCTAAATCAATATAGGTTTCTTCATAATCATAAATTGTATGATATTACATTAAAACAACTAATTAAGTATACAATATCAGTTTGATGACTTTCAATGCAATGTCTTTGACATTGAATGTTCAGAAAGATCTAATCAGTAAGTTAAAACATAAATAACTTATTAAACATAAACTAATGTAGCATTTACCTATTATCTTTGAGACCTCAGGTGAGTTTCGCACAACCCCTTTTATTTTTAATGTTTTACAAACATCAGGGTATCTCTGTGAAACCATTTCTTGAACATATGATATGTGTCACAGTTATCTATGTGATTTCATGTGACATTTGTAAGATTTCATGGGATTTTGCCGTTAGCTCGTTATCACATTATCAAAAAAGTCCTCATCTCTCTAAACTGTATCTAGTGAACCCATGTGGTAGTGAACCCATGTGGGGCCGAACAAGAATCAATGATTGTACTATCGGCTGACAACCCATTCACTGGGAGGTTTGCTTCTCCCCTAGTGTGAATGTTTGTTACCTGTTTCCGAAATATTTTCTTAATGTTAGTGATAGACATTAAGATATGAGGCATCAAGATATTTACCGACGGGTAGTATCTTCGTAAAAACGTAGATGTGTCCGAAAGGAACTAGATATAGGTCCCATGGTTATCTTGAACACTGTATATCAAAAGCTTGCATATCATATCATATTGTTTAACTTAAACATTACGAACTCACCAGCTTTGTGCTGATTTTTCCAACTCAAACCTTTTTGCAGGTAGACATTGACCGCCAGTGAGGTTGCACGTTTATGCACTTGTAATTAAATAATTCAGTTTGTATAATAAGTTTAGTTTGTAAAGTGTAACTTTGGTTGTGATGACGAAACCTTTGTAACATATTATCTTTAAGTTAATCAGTGTGTTGTGATACCGGATCAAATAAGTTACACCCATCTCTGAGACATCACCACTATGCTTCCGCGACCTTCCCAGTGTATTCAGTGATATTAGCAACAGGTGACGAGAGGTGGGGGTGTGACATGATTTTGATTATGAATCAAAGTTATGTAACTTAAATGCTTCCACTATGTCAGATCTGATCTGACTGATTAATAAGATTTTGTGAAAACTGATTTAATTAATAAATATGATTAATTAACTTTGATTTTAAAACTCATAAAGGTTACCAAAATTCACAACACCAAGCACCCGTTTAAAGACACGACGGTGGAAGGCCGGTAAAACCGGGTGGGATCAAAGGTCTAACTAGGTTTTTCTCACATGTGAATTTTATGAAAATCTAAAATATCAAAACACTTATACTAACAAAAGCATGTTGCAATACTTTCGTTCTAACATGAAACTCTAATGCACAAAGAAAGGTTTGAACCATCGTAAATATTAGATCTACCCAGTCTAGGGCTGAAAATATGGCTAAATGCAGGAGACAAGTAGCAGATTTGTTGGCATCCTTTGTCGTCAAAAATGACACCATCACTAGAGGCATGTGACAAAATTGAATATATGGAACACATGCTTTTTAAGATATTACTAAAGAGATCTCTTAAATATTTCAAAATATAGCCTAACAAATTTGCGACAATAGTAACAAAACTTCAAATGTACTAATATACCATATCCATGATCACCTTAGTGATTATTATCTAAAAAATACGACTAAATATTCAGCTGGAAAGTTGTGAAACAACATATTTATTACTTGATAGTATAAGTGAGATTGTTTCTTCATTACTGCTAACATGTATGATGCATAAAACAAGTAAGTTGGCTGAAATCTACATAAGCTATCAATCAAACCTTGTGATCGGATCATTCCCCACCTACAGCCTTTATACAAGACACTGGTAAGAGTGAACCTCATGTGTATGTTATATATATATATATATATATACACACCAATAATCATTCAAATATCCATTTGTGATATAGGTTATCGTAGCTAGCAGTTCCAACAAGCATGAATAAGTGTTTCCAACCCTGTTAGTACTATCTATATTCATGGGAACTTAATTATATATAGTATTTACTACTCGCTTTCTTATGAAATCTATATTTGTGTTACCTTATGCGTTCATTATAAAACCATATATAGCAAAGTTTATCTCAAGTATGAAAGATTTAGTTTAAACATATTTCTTTCCAGTTTAGAAAATAAAATAATAATAAGAGGCAACAACTTACTGAGGAGCTGTTTGTTTTCTAAAAAATTTTTCCAAACATCTTTTGTCTGCGCCACGCAGACCACGGGCAGAGGTTGGGCTTCACAGACTGTTTGTTTTCTCGAAGACCTTTCATTAAAAAAGGTCTGCGCGACCTCTTTTTGACGCAGACGTGGACTAACCTCTTCCCCTCTCTTCATACCTCTTCCCATGTTTAAATAATTAGGGGTTTCCAAAAAAAATCATTTGTTGCATCTTCTCCCCCATTTCAACATCAGCGGCGCCCCTTCTCCCCCCACCTCCACTGCCGCGACGACAACTACCCAGCTTCACTGCGGAGCCGCTTCGTCCACCGCCCACAGGTATGAGAGAAGCATAGCACCGCCCTCCACAGCCAGCTCCGTCAGAATAGCCTTCATATCTCCATGGACCTCGAACTTTTCAAAGTAGATCGGCGCATGCATCGCCTCCATAACTTGCTCGACGGCTCCGGTGACCAGAAGACAGATCCCTTCTCTAAGGATTAAGGTGACGGTATGAGGAGCGCCGTCTCCAGGTCGGGGCATGTAGGTGACAGATCGGAGATTGGGTGGAGACCGGTGGATGTTGTCGGTGCAACAGTTGCTTGAGGATCGGTAGAGTGCGTTTGGCCATTGATTTGCCGGTTTGATTGAATTGATTATGATTGTGAAGAAGGATGTGAAATTAGGCTTTTGATGGAGAATTGGGGACAATCTGCAAGTTGAAATAGCAGGCGAATAATTGGAGTATGATGAATGTAAAACTATTATTTAAATTTTAATGTTGAAAATTGTTATAAGTTAAAAAAGGGATAATATCATATATCCCCTTATTAAACATCAAAATTACATATATCCCCAAGGTTAAACTAAAATTACAAATATCCCCATGTTCCAAAATTGCCCCTTAGTAAGGGTAAATATGTAAATTGTTTTTAGTTAGTTCATTAAGGGTAAAATAGGAAATACATAATTTGTTTTTTAATGAAATGGATAAATATGTAATATATTTGTTTAGAAATGGGAAATATGTTATTTAGTTTTATGATTGGGTAAATATGTAATAAATGGTTTTAGGAAGGGGATATATGTAATTGACCCGTTTAAAAAAATGGTTTATTTAAATTTTAATCAATTTTAGCAGCATGCAGACGTTAAAAAAAACAGTCTGCTTCTTGCAGACTGCAGGCATTTTATCCAACTCTTCTTCTGTAGATGTGGTCCACAGACTGCAAACATTTTACCTCTGAAAAAACAAACAGCACCTGAGTCTACGTATCATCTGTTTAACAGGTTTCAAAAGTGTAACTTTCAAGTTTGTGGCCTATAGTTATGAACTCTATTGAGTTTTGTGGCCACATTTAATACGATTAATTCTTCAAATTTGTATGCTTGCGGAGTTGTGGTACATCTTTGACGTTTGATCCATACTTCCATGTATTGTTTTTTCCTTTTATTTATAAAGACCTCAAATATATCGTTGGTTAATGTGATGTGTAAATTCTAGTTTCAAAGTCATATTACTTAGCCATCTACTTTATTTTTATTTTTCTTATTGTTATTGTTATTATTATTGTTATTGTTATTGTTATTGTTATTTCTGAAAAACTACATTTAGGTATGCGTGAATCACAGTATGAATGTAATAGGTTTGTCAATTGAATCCCACACATTTATGTTAGCATAGCATACCAAGTAGAGATGACTAAAGGATGGGTTTGGATAGTATATTGCTAATCTCAGTCTCATATTTGCTTGTAAAAACGTGTCCCATACCCTATCCATTACATGTCAGGTATCTATCTGGTAATTACCCATCAGACGTCGAGTATACCCACATGTATTGGATATACCCATTAGTTTATTAAAATCTATTTTTTTTGAAATTTTCTATAACGAGACCCATTTTGCGGAAATATTATAAAACAAACATAATTGGTGTATAATTATGTTTATTTTAATTAGTGGGTGTTCTAATAGATATTTGTTAATTACAATTAAATGGTGGGTGTTGAATAAGTTAGAAATGAAGTAGTTAGATGTAACTAGTAATAGAGGGGCTAAAGGTGTAATTAGCTCAAAGTGGTAAAATGAGGGGTTATAGTTTTGAATTTGGTCAAAATAACACATTCTATTTGTGTGTTTTGACTGTGAAAGTCGACCAGGGGAAAGGAGAAGGAGAAATGCAATTTCTGGAAAATTTGACCAAGTTCTTGGTTAATTACTCTCTCATAAAATCAAAGATTGGAGTTCCTCTTGCATCATACAAGATCTAGGTAAGTGATTTTGCACGTTTTGATGCAAACTTTCGTGGGTCTCATATGGGTTATGAGTGGGGTATGCTGAAATACGAAATTTGGGTATTTGGAGGGTGTTAAATGTTGTCATTCATAGTGGTAATCATCTAGGAACAACATTTTGATCATTATCTTGCATGTAGATGTAGTATGATGAATGGGGTTTTGTATGGTTAATGGGGTATATGAACTAGGAGATTAAAGAAGTTTAAAATTTGGGGATTTGATGATTCAACAAAGTTGTTGTAGTTTGTTGGTGTACATGATGAACTTATTCATCTTGTGTGACAATTGCGTTTAATGATTACGTCATCAATGATCGATAGCACATTTATTCGTGCTTAAAATCCACATTGATTTAAAGATTGTAATTATTACATGTTGATAGTATGCGAGAAATGGTGAACATAGGCGAAAATCGTGCGCAAAACGGAGTTCCGGATTGTCTGGAATCGCAAAACGACGAAAAACTTCAAAAATATCAACAACAAGGATGTTTCGTGGTACGCCTAGTCTAAGCTTCCCATTCTAGGCGGTATGTGAGGAAGCAAGAAAAGATCTGGATTTCGCAATCCGCATGTTACGCCTGGAACCACTGATTTTAGTGCTCTGCCAAAGAAAGCGGTTTGATCCAAACTGGATCGACACTTTACTTTTACTCTCTACCAGCTTCTGAAACAAGATCGGATTGGATTCAATCCAAACACTTGATCAATATGCTCTTGCTTTCAAGGTGAGAGAGACTTGGGAAAGAGGCGGGAGAGTGCCACGCTAGGCGATGCGCGCGGGACCCAAAATATCTGAGGCACCTGACATGTCGCGGTACGCCAAGATTCACCTCGCCTCGCTAGGTGGTACGCGAGGGATGAGGCAGTTTGAAAATTTTGACAACTACACCAGATTTCATACAAATCAAGATTCTTTCATTTTCTCAAAAGTTTTAACCACAGGGACGAACCAGACGACAATATAACCCTCTAATCTTCATCTTGAAGCCTTCTAAACCCACGGATCGCACCAGGGAACATATCTGCAAGTTCTGATCGTTGTTCTACAGCTGAAAATACGTCTGATTAGGTAACGGTTCATTTTAACCTTCTAGTTTGATAATGGTTGATTCATCTTGTTTTTGAACGTAATGGTATAGTTAGAGTTGTTGATTATTGCCTAGATGATGGCTAGGAATGATTATAAACGAAGAACTTGATGTGTTAACGGGTAAATCCTTGTTTTGATCTGTTGTAATGCCCGGTTTTCATGAAAGTATAACAATGGTTATAATGGTTTAAACCATTTGATTGTGACAATGTATGTGATTAGTTGGATTAATACTTGAAATGCCAGGTTAAATCCAAGTGTTTCAAACTAATCACAATCATTAACATACTCGTTGGAATGATTATCTGATGTTTATGATAATAGTCAGATTAGTATGTTAAACATGGTTATTAAACCTATTCCAATGTCACATTATGATATTTAATGATAATTGGGTAATCAATAACAAGGATTGATCATTCCTAAGCCATAAATCCATCTAGAAACTATTTTGGCACTATAATCAACAACATTACATAACTGGTTAATCTGAGATCATTCTGATTAATTTAACGTGTCATCAACTTTGTATTAGGAACCTAAATCAGTATAGGTTCCTACATTATCATACATTGTATGATATGACATTAAATTAACTAATTAAAAACCTAATATCGTTTTGATGACTTTTAAGGCAATGTCTTTGACATTGAACGTTCAGAAAGATCTAATCAGTAAGTTTAAACATAAATAACTCATTAAACATAAAATAATGCAGAATTTAGTTACCATTACTATTTTGCGTGTGATTTCACTACTCTTCTGACTTCAGGTGAGTTTCATACAACCCCTTTTCTTTTTAATGTTTTATAAACACCGGGGTACCACTGTGAATCTTTAATTGATCATATGATATGTATCACTGTTATCTGTGTGACTACATGTGATTTGTTGAGGACTTGTGGATTTCATGGGATTTTGCCCATAGAACAGAACTCTATCACAGAACTTAAAAGTCCTCATTCCTTGAACTGTATCTAGTGAACCCATGTGGGGCCGAACGGGTGACAATGATAGTACTATCGGCTGACAACCCATTTGCTAGGAGTTTGCAACTCCCCTTGCTGTGAATGTTTGTTATCTGTTTTTAGAACTTCTTAATTTTGTGATGGATATTAAGACAATGAGGCATTAAGATGTTACCGACGGGTAGTATCTTATAGAACGAGAACGGAGTAGTCAGAAAGAAACTAGATACGGTTCCCATGATTATCTTGAACTGAATATTTTGAGAACTTGTATATCATATCATATTGTTGAACTTGAACATTACGGACTCACCAACTATGTGCTGATCTTTCAAACTTAAAGCTTTTTGCAGGGAGACAATGACCACGGTGAGGCTGCACTTTTAAACACTTGTAATTAAATAAGTTGGTTGTGTAATAAACTTAGTTGTAAACTGTAATTTTGGTTGTAATGACGAAACCTTGTAATGTATTTATTTTAAGTTAATTTGTATGTTGTGATACCGGATCAAGTAAGTCACACCTCATCTCTGAGACATCACCACTATGCTTCTGCAACCTTCTCAGTGACATCATTAGCAGGTGACGAGAGGTGGGGGTGTGACATCTTGTGAATAAAAAATGGAGTTGGATAGAGGTGTTATTGATCAATGATTATAGATAGATAAATGTATGCATATGAGATGTTCGATGAAATGCCAATTAATGCACATAACTAAAAGAAAGGTATTTAAAGGGATGGGTGAAGAGAATTGATTGTTATGATCATAAAAGATGAAAATTTTGTGATTAAGGGGTCATTTGACCATAACCTAAGTATAATTGGTGATAATGGGTCAAATGGATGTAGTTTGACTAGTTATAGTCAATCCTTGTATTAAAACCTATTAGTTGTGATAATATGAAGCAATAGTGGAGGTAGTGGAACTAAACGACTCGGAAAGGAGATTATGGCGGTGAATAACTTGTCGGGGAAAGATAAGTCACCCACCTATTATACTTGATGTTGTTAAATGGTGTTATGCACATATATGTATATATGTATGTAGATGTATGTGGAATATACATGGAATGTTGAATTTAGTGAATTGGTGTTTGTACATTTGTTGTTTAACAATAACATGCAATAGGTGTTATATTTGCTTAGTTATTGTAATGTAGAATGTTTACATTTGATGCGACGTAATAAGAATGATTCACAAGAGGTGTGAACTTCTTATTGAAGTTTGATAGAAATTGGTCAAACAATTCACAAAAAGGTGTGAATATGTAAATTGGGTGAATTGGTGTTTGTCAATAATATTCAATATGTGTTACAGTTTCTTAGTTATTGTAAAATTTGTTTGTTTACAAATGGTGTGGAGGAGTAAGAATGATTCACAAGAAGTGTGAACTTCATATTTGAAATTTGACTGAAATTGGTTAAATGATACATAAGAGGTGTGAAGGTGGAATTAATTGGTGTTTAATTACTTGGTGTTGACAATAACATGCAATAGGTGTTTAAATTTCTTAGTTATTGTGATTTGTTATGTTTATAAGTGGTATGGAGAAATAAGAATGATTCACAAGTGGTGTGAACTTCTTATTTGAAGTTTGACTGAAATAGTCAAACAATTCACAAGGTGTGTGAATGCAAAACAGGTTGAATCAAAAGTGGTGTGATCTTTCCATGGTGAAAACATTGAGTTTAGGTAAATCACAGATGGTGTGATTACCTACCTTGAGAATCCTTGGTGAAAAAGGAAGTCTCAAGGAAATGGTGAATAGTTTGACTTTAAATGGTGAATTATATGTTCTAACACTTTATTGGTGTTTTAAAGTGTTATGAATATGATTTCCATGTGTTTAATATGTTGGTAATGTTGTACAAATGGGAATTCTTGGGGAAAAAGGGAATCCCCATAAGTTTGGGTGAAATGGAGGTGTTAATGGGTTTAGGAGAAAATGACCCGTTTAACCAATCGTGTGATGTTTAATTTGAATGTTATCATCAAATTATGTTTGAAACTTTGTTTTTTTATATTTCAAAGGTGTTATGGGATGTATTTGGAGGTAACGGAAGGGTTAAAATGATCCGGGGTGGTCACGGGGGTGTAAAACGCGAAAAACTTGAATTCTGCAGCTGCAGGGGGCGTAAGCTACGCCCTGGGTGTAGCATACGGTTTAAGGTTTCTGTTAAGGAGGCTGTAGCCTATGGCTAGGTGTGTCCAGAATTGCCCGTTTTGGTCGTTTTATCTCGTTTTGGGTTCCAATAACCTTCCGTTATAAACCAAAAAGTATACATAGGTGTTCTTACTTAGATTTAACGAACTAATGGTGATTTAAATATGGTGTTTTGTAGGTGAACGTAAGGGATGAAGGCGGAAGTGATCGGATTGCTTGAAATGTCTCGGATCGAAATGTGTATTGGGCTTTTATTTTGTTTGTTAAAAATAAAGGTTGTGTGGATATTTTTGATGTCAATGGGGTTTGTTGAATGTTTAACTAACATTAAATCTTTTGAAACTTAGATCAAATTGTTAATATGCACTTGTTCATTTAAAAACCTGGGACCTAACTCTGAGGATGTTTTTAAACACATGTTACGCGTGTGCTAGTTTTGGGGCTTACATTTTCCAAATACATTTGTATGATACTAATTTTATATAACGTTATTGTTTAACTACGACAATAAATTAGAATCCATAAATTAAATACTAGTAATATCAACATGACCGTAAAACATAAACCAGAAAAAGGTAAATATCATGACAAATAAATCCCAAAAGATGATACCACAAAATGTTGTTTTAACATTCAAACCGAAACCACATATTCAAAAAAAAAAGGAAGACTAGTTTTAAAATAATAAAATTGTAATTTGATTTCATATATAAAATAATAAGATAAACAGCTACGTTGGGATACAAATTCAAACTTAATCGCCTAAAAAAACCTAAACCGCCCCCATAAAATGCCTAAAAACCGCCCATATTAGACCTAAAAACGCCCTATAAAAGCTCAAAAGACCGCCCCATATAATACTAAAACCGTCCCATAAATGGTAAAACCACCCCATATGATGAAACAAAAAGCGCAAAAAGAAAACGGATTTAAAACCGCCTCAAATGATAAAATTAAAATCGCCTTAATTGATAGGATGTTCAAAACCGCCCCAAAAGCAAAAGAGGACCGCCCCAATAGAATAACATATGTGAATCGCCTTATAAAACTAATACTTGACCGCCCTAAATAAACATAAATGTACTAGTGACAATATCCGGCCTAAAAGTTTTGGTTTTCGGGTTTTTCTACTGGATACGAGTTTTTTTGCCATCCCTATGAAGTATTATTGTCTAAGTCTGAATTTCGTAGTAACTTTAGAAATTTTGGGATCATAATGGGTGTTACACACACACACACACACACACACACATATATATATATATGGAATATACATTTTTAAATCAAGGTATTCATGGATCTCATTAAAACGACTAAAATGCCAAATATGTTACAAGCTTATAATGTCATCATGTTTTCATGTTTTATTAACAAATATTTTAAAGTTTTGTGAGTTTCATGAATATCTTATGTGCCCTTTTTTATTTATTTATTTAGTATTATTAATATTATTATTATTATTATTATTATTATTATTATTATTATTATTATTATTATTATTAATTTTTTATATGATTTACTGAAAGGATTTTCAAAGATATTATTATTATTATTATTTGTATTCATATTAATTGACATGTATGTGAACGACAAGAGAGAACTTAGTGTGAATTTGGTAAGCTGTGTTTGTTTTCTTTAAGTGTAAACTTTTCTTTTCATTTCATAGTTAGTGCACACTCTAAACATGTAAATTGTATTTTAATTTTTCTTAAAAATGTTAAAATAATTTGTATTTTAACATGGATATCAATCTTACTACTCTAATAAACAAAAATAATTTTTGTCACTTGTCATGTTTTTAGCTAACTAATGTCACGTGTCATCTTATTGTTAATTTATTTAATTATATTTCTTAATAAATACTTATATCTATCTCTCCTATTAACTAATCATAATATTAATCATATTATTTACCTTTTTCATATTAATAATTAAAATTAGTTTTAAATATATTAAATTTAAATTTTTGTTAAAAAATATGTACTTTTTTCCAAAAAAAATTGAATTTTCTTATAAATAAGAAATATTTAAAATCGTTATTTTTAGGAAATTAACAATTTCCTAAAAAACAAGTTTTCTTAAAAGATGATTTTTTTTATAAATTAAATTAACATTAAAACTAAGTTTTAAACAATTTGATTTTATAAATAAATGACATTTTATTAAAACAAAATATTTAAAAATGAGTTTTTTTTAAAAAAAACCATAAGTTTTAAAAAAATGATAGGGAAAACTATACTTTTGACATAAAAAACTATATGAGTTTTTAACGTTATAGTTTAAAAATATTAGTTGTTATAAACTAAGAAGATCAAATAATAATTATTTACTTATTAGAGTTTTTAATTGTTAGTCTATTACATAAAATATTTGTCTATACTTACTTTAATATTTCTATACCAAAATATTGTTTTATAATTCTTAAGTTTTTATTAATAACTATTTAATATTTTATAATTAATCCGTGTAATACACGGGTTAATAAACTAGTTAATAATAAAGGTTAGTAAAAGTTAGGCATGCGACACTTGTGAGTCTATGATTCAAAGACTGTGATAACGAAGAATAGAACCGACGATTATTGATTAGGGTTAACAAGGAGACAAAATGTAGAACCGACGATTTTACTTGTTCAAAAGTAACCTTTTGACCCTATCAATAATTTATCAATATTTTATTCATGCAATTTGCATATGTCACACATGTTTTATTAATATTTCGTTGATTATTATAATTACACTATATTTGTATAATATATATGAATGACTAAAACTTTTCTCCAAATTATAGATAATTCCAGGTATTATATTATCAGAGGTTTTTATATATTAATACTAGCCTAGAAACCCATGTATTACATGTGTTGAACAAATATAATATGTTATAAATAATGATTTATATAAAAATTTATATGTTGCATTTATCAATTGTTAGTTAAATAAGAAATATGAATATTTAAAAATTATAAATAACAAATAATTAAAAATATTTAATAATTTAAAATTATATAAACATATAAGATATAATTAAAATTTTAATATATTTTATTAACTTTTATTAAATTGATAAATTTTTATAACATGATTTATAATTATTAATATTTAATTGTATAATTTAATTAATAATAATTATTAATATTTTTAGAAGAGAGAGATGGGAAAAACTTTTTTACACTTAATTAGGAGATGACAAGTGTCTTCTAAAAATATTTTTTATTAGAGTAGGTAGATACGTTAGTAAATAAGCAAAAATGTCTAAAATTAATTTTAACAAAATTAGACCTATTAAAGTTGTTATATAGCAGAATTAACGGTTTGACCACTAGTGTGTCATGTTGCCTGTGAATCTGTGATGGTATAAGAGAAAAATGTATAAACTAGGTTAAAAGCATATGCATTACATAAATTAAAAAGTAAATTTTAAAATTATTTATTTTAAATAATATATTATTTTAAAGATATAAAATTAAAAATATGACTGATGATGTAATCATATTATTTAACAATTTTAATAAAATTATTAGTATTAATAAGATAAAGATGGAAAAAATCAATATCTAATAAAATATTTCATACATGTATTTAATATTATAGACACAGAAAAATTATTATTTATATGGCCTAAAAAACTAATATGTTTCTACAAAAACCTTTATTTATTAAAATGTAAGGTAAGATAAGATAGATTTAATAACTGCTTTTATAAAGTAAAAAATTTTTACATACATTTGCAAGTTTCATAACATTATTAATAATTACACAATCGAAATAATAATTAAATAATAATAATAATAATTAAGGATACAAATACTTAAATAATGTTTTTTTTCCTTCTTTATTTCACAGCCAAAAATTTTTCCTTGGTAAACAAAATCAGACGTGATTTTTTTTTTATCATAGTTAAAATTTGGTCACAAAAATCAAGCATAATTTATTTTTTATAGAATAATAAAAAAATAAGATAATAAATCTAATTAGATTAGAATAAAAACTTTTCGAGTGTGAGACAGGTATGACCCTCTCCGCTAAGTACCTACAAAATATAAGTCAAATGGTTAAACCGTCTTGTAACTAAAGGCAAAATGTGCTCACTAGTCCCTGTATTGTTAAATTATATCTTTTTAAATGCAAACGTCAAATAAAAAAAATGTGTTCACTAGTCCTTATATTGTTACATTATATCTTTTTAAATGTCAATTTCAAATAAACTTTTTTTTTTTTACAAACACGCACTTTCTATTTTACTCTATACTTTCTCTACTTCTAAAATTACTACACCTATTTTGTGGTGTTCAAACTCATGATCATTTAATTGAGATATATACAACCTAACCATTTGTATGTTCCTTTGAGGATAGGAATTAGGAGTGTCACACCCTGAGCCGGCGGAGTTGGATCGGAGTCCCCGTCCGGCGGAAGGTTCTCGGGGCGCAATATCGTGAGTGATAATCGTGATGATCAGATTGTTTACATAGCATCAATGTTAAGAATAATTAAAGCACAATGAAACATTTAACTATGATTACAAAGTTAAATTACAATATCAATGTTCAGTAATTTAACTAAGTAAACCTATCAATAAATCAAATGTTTCTATCTTGCATCTGTACAAGATATCAAAAGTGATTCGTATCAATCATCCAAAATATGTGCTTTTGAAAAGTCGGCTAGGACCTCTAACTGGGCATCCTAGCATGCAATCCAAAGTCTTAGCTTAATCATGTACATCACCTGAGAAAGCATGTAAGAAAACAAAGTCAACACAATGGTTGGTGAGTTCATGAAATCTTTATGTAAAAATTAGTTTGAAAAATCATTTGAATGACAACCTTAACCTCACCATTAACCACCTATACCATCTGTTTCAGTATGCTTATATATAGGGCATATGTAGGGTCGAATTTACCGTCTGCCCAACCACCGTCCCACCACATACCAAACCACATGATATATTGTTCCTGATGATAATTAAGTGTTTCATCCTGCATCTTTGATTTCATAATAATTGATTCATATAATTCGATTACCATGTAAATGTTTACCTTGATTCCCTGAATGACAACCTTAACCTCATCAACGACCACCTATGCTAACCAACCGAGTATGCTTATATATAGGGCATATGTAGGGGACAAGCCCCAGCCACTGTCCCACCACATACCGGGCTGCTTAACATATTGTTGTTAATGATAATTAAGCATTTCATTCCACTATCTTGATTCCATGACATATGATTCTTAGCATTTGATTACCCTGAAAATGTTTACTTTGATTTTCCCGAAATGACAACCTTAACCTCACTAACAACCACCTATGCTATCCAACCGAGTATGCTTATATATAAGGCATATGTAGGGGACAAGCCCCAGCCATCGTCCCACCACATACCGGGCTGCTTAACTTATTGTTGTTAATGATAATTAAGCGTTTCATTCCACAGTAATGATCCTTAACGTTTGAATATTCCGAATATGTTTACTTTGATTTCCCCGAAATGACATCCTTAACCTCACTAACAACCACTTATGCCATCCAACCAAATATGCTTATATATAGGGCATATGTAGGGGACAAGCCCCAGCCACCGTCCCACCACATACCGGGCTGCTTAACATATTGTTGTTAATGATAATTAAGCGTTTCACCTCCTAACAACTAAGCATTCGATTGTTCTGTGAGTAGTTTTGAATTCACTATCGAGGACAATTAATTGTATTGAACCCCAATAACATCAAAATAAATGGACAGAGAAGAACACTGAAGGACTAGTAGGGGTTGACTCCACTGTTCAACACGCGATGGCCATTCAGTCTGTCTTACTAGGTCCTGACAACGAAGAACACCGATGACTAGTAGGGCTTGACAAATGTCAAGGCGCGATGGCCAATCAGTCTGTCTTACGATGTCTGAGAGCTTAAGCATACAAGTTTATAGCATTCACATAGATTTTCAGATGACTAGTAGGGGTTGACACACAGGTCAACACGCGGCGGTCAATCAGTCTGTTGTCTGAGCATTCCAAGTGTATCAAGCATTCAAGTGTTCAAGTATTCCAAGTATATCAAGTATTCACGTGTTTCAAGTATTCCAAGCATATCAAGTTTTCACGTGTTTCAAGTATTCCAAGCATATCAAGTATTCACGTGTTTCAAGTATTCCAAGTATATCAAGTATTCAAGTGTTTCAAGTATCCCAAACACACAAGTCTTTCTAAGTTTAAGTCCCAAGTTTTCATAGGCATGGTTTTCATAAGCATTTCTAGTTTTAGCTTTAGTTTTCCTTATGCATTTAAATGTTTCAAAAGTTTTAAGCAATTAAGTATAGTGTAAATAGCATTAGCATTTAATCAGTAGCTTTAGTTCTAGCATATAGTCTAAGCATAGAGTTTGTAGCATTAACCTTAGTATCTAGTTTGAGCATAGAGTTTAAGTATAATGTAAATAAGTATAGTGTAAATAGCATTAGCTATTTACACTATAGTCTTGATCTTTAGTTTCCCAAAACAAGCGTTACGAGTTTAAGCATTAGTATAAGCATTATAAATAAGTATGAAAGCATTTAATAAACCTTTCGATAATTGTTTAAAATGTATAACATGTTTCTTAGTCCCGAAGTAAAAACAAATATGTTTGAAAAGGGACAAATGAACTCACCTTGCGTTTGAAGTGGTTGACTATGTATAACAAAAATGTGCACGCGCTCTTTGTTGTACCCGTTGTTGTGTTCAAGATCCTGTGTTGATTTCAAGTGATTTGTAACTCGTAAGGATAAGTTTTTAAGTCCATGTTTGTGTGTGTATTAGCCTTAAGGTTGGCTAGCACTCGCGAGTTTCGGTGTTGGTATTTATCCTTAATTTACCCTTAGAAATTTACAAGTCTTGCCATCATATGTTACTCATCGTATTGATAAAATCATTGAGTATTAATCTAAGACATGGTTATGACTTAAGCTTATTGTTTTAAATTTGCCATGCCATTTTAATTGATCTTGTTTAATCCCAACAATTCCATGTATACTATACTTATCACAACTCATATAGATTTCAAATGTTTGTTTTCATTTCAACTTATGTAGGCCGAATGGAATAACGTGGGACAATCGCTTGGGCCCAAACAGCCACCATGGGCCAGATCACTTGGGCCAAAGTAGTTAATTGGGCCTGTAGGATTTTAGTTTGGGCCGATTAGGTTATCATAGGTTCTTGTTTGCTATTGGGCCGAAAGGGATCATATGGGCCAACCTATTGGCCGAATAAGTTAGCCCAATAATTATGGGGGCCGAACATGTGTGCATGTGCCGATTGTGTGTGTGTGTAAATTGAATAGGCCAACCCAATGGGCCCTGGTTCGCATAAGCAAGCAGCCACAAATTTCAATTGGGCCATAAGACTGAAGTTGGGCCGCAACAGGTTATGGGCCTGAATTGGCCGTTCAACCGAGCGAACCCTTGATTCCTTTGAACAAGGTTCGGCAGTGACATAGGGTTTTGGCGACTAGAAAGGTTTGGTTGAAGCATGCTATAGTTTTCGGCTGTTCTAATCATGGGTTCGTGGAGCATCTAAAGGTTCGGTCATCTGATCACAAAGGTTCATGAGTACATGCAGGTTCACTGCATGGGGTTCGGGGCTTCGGCCAAGGAGAGTGAAGGTTCGTTTCTGCATGGTTCGCCCATGCACACCGGGCATGGTTCGTCTGTAGGCCGGACCACGTTAGGTTCGGCTGAACTAGGAGGTTCGGCTGAACTAGGAGGTTCGGCTGGTAGTTCCTAGGCCCCAGGTTCGGCTAGGTGATGGTTTGGAGGGTTCGCCAATTGAGAAGCAGGTTCGCGAGAGAAGGAGAAGGTTCGCCTTAACAGGGTTCGGCCCTTGCAGCTGTTCACGAACCCTGGCTCACCTTCCTCGTCCTCATCGAACTCAGCAGCTCTAGGTTGTTCCCATGGTTAGTGTTACACGCTAGAAGGTTTCCCAGATGTGGTCTTGAAAAGGGTTGAGCATAGGACCGGTGGGTGTTGATGGTTCGAGCAAAAGGTTAAACAAAACCCTATTCTACGTGATGTTCTTTTGATCATACCTTGAAAATGGCTGGACAATTCCACAGATCGCTTGTACTTCCATGTAGAGGACGTTGAGAGCTTTGTGTGGACACCAAGAACGCCCAATTTCGTTGAGATTTGAGCAAGTTATGGTGGTTTGAAGTCTTGAACTTCTAGAGAGAGAGAGGAAACGGGAAAGAGAGTTTAAAGAGAGAGAGAGAGATCATGAAAATGAAAGAAATGCCATCTTTTGATGTTTAAATACCCCGAGGGTATTCGGGTTCGTTTCGGTTGCTCGGTTCGGGTTTTCGTTGCGTTTTTGGATCGTAATGTGCGTTTTAGTAATTTAATTAAAAAGTGTTTATTTTGAGATGTTTGGAAAGTGGTTATTTCTAGTAAATATTTTAAATATTATTCTCTTGAATTATCTGTCATAATTTATTATTTTTACGCTTTTCGTTAATTCTTTCGCGTATTTTATGCTTTACGCGTTTTAATTAAAATAGTTTCGTTTTAATTTATTTCTGATGAGTTTCAAAATTGTAAAACAGAAAATATTATATTTCCTTAAATTTATTATCGTTCGAAACGTCTTCGTTTTCGTTTCGTCAGAAAACGTCACTTACGCGCGTTTTCGTACAGAGCGCTAACTGTACGAACACGATCGTACGTTTCACTTTTTGATTTTGTTTTCTACTGTTCAGTCATCATTTCAGATCGTTAACTTTCAGATCTATTCGTACAGATCGTCACCTGTACGAATAATTCGTCTGTTTAGCATTCTGTAACAACAACTGTTATGGTTTTATTTTGTTTATCCTCCCATACGTTTAAACCTAATAGTATAAAATCAAATATATGTATACCTGTTCAGCGTTGTCTGATGTATTTTTGACTGTTAAACCATAAGGTTTAAATCAGAATTTCAGAAACATAGTATTATAGTTTGTGTTTAGCATCAAGTGTCACTAGTCTTTACCTAGTTTACATAGCTTGTACTTGAGTTACTGTTCAATCTACTGTGCAACTTACTGTTCCGGTAACGATTCCGGCACAGATGTTACAAGGAGTCTTCAATGATTTGATTTATGGTTTATTTTAGTTCATTTTAAAGGGTTTTGAAATTTTTTTAACGCAACCAGGAATCAAACCGAACCATATTGGGAATTAGGTGTCACCCGAACCAAATTTAATACAGTTTTATTTCGATTAAAATCGAATTGACTGAATTCAACCAAATAAACCGATTAAAAACCAATAAATCGTTAAAAACCGAATAAACAGATTAAACCTAACCGAATTCAGCTGAACAAGTGGAATTCAACATTATATATTATTAATGTAATTAATAAATTTATACACAAATTTTGTTTAATCGGTTAACTGAATAAACCCAACAAATAAACCTCCAAGAAAGTGGTATAGTACGTGGCTAAAATAGAGGAGAGACAATCCAGATGTCTCAAGTGCAATATCCATTTAGGGCGATTTTCCTTTGATGTCACCGACCCAATTGATTGTGATCGTGCTTTACGTGTCTCTCCTCGCTACTGGTGTATTAGGGGGGATGGGGTTTATCACGTAAGTGGGTTTCCACGCTCTTAAAAATAAAAATAAAAATAAACATATGGAACTGATAACCAAACCGAACTTATAATCGAATTACAATTAAGTTCGGTTTTTCTTTGTTATTGATATGGCTCCATTTTTGATTTTAAACATTTTTTTTATTTTTAACACCTCTAATAGAATTATTAATAACTCAGCTCGAGCTCAACCTAGAAATTGTTTACTTTACTTGTAGCTACTAAATGTCGTAGCTATTGCTAAACTAGTTTTTTTTTTAAATTTTCTTACTATTTAGTCAAGATTAAAATAAAATAATATAACATATTTTTACATGTAACAACAATATTTCGTTGTTGTAGGTGTAAATAATTTCTATGGTTTTCTTCATAATAAATCCTTAACAAAAAGAAAAAAATTAATAAATTTAATTTTTAGTTGTAGCAACTATATATTGTGGCTATAGATTAAATATTATTTTTTTCCTAAAATACTTATTATTTTGCTAAGATTACAAGAAATTAATATAAATTTTTAATTTTACCTATAGCAACAACAATCTGTCGTTGTAGGTGAAACTGATTTTCTATGATTTTTTCTTCATAAATACATAATAAAAAGAAAAAAAAATTTACTTGTACATATAACAACTACATATTGCGATCATTGGTAACATATTTTTTATGAAATGTTTATTATCATGCTAAGATTAAAAAAAACTATAAAATTTTATTCTTACCTATAGCAACAGTGTTTTGTCACTATATGTGAAACAATTTTTACCTATAAAATAACAATGATAAAAAAAATAT
Source organism: Mikania micrantha (assembly GCA_009363875.1). NCBI lineage: Eukaryota > Viridiplantae > Streptophyta > Magnoliopsida > Asterales > Asteraceae > Mikania > Mikania micrantha. The sequence continues at coordinate 51,015,131 of CM018691.1, read as the reverse complement.
ATAATTTTTGCCTATTTAAATGGTGTATCCTTGATATAGGCTTTGAAAAAAACGTCAACCTTTCTTACCATAATACAATGTTTATTTTTATGAAAAAGCTATAGCAACGAAATGTCTTTGCTATACCCTTACTTATAGCAACGACTTTTATCATTAATATAATAGTTGTTGCTTTAAGATAGATTCTTGTAGTGTACTCTAGAAGTCAAATTTGAGTATAAACATGAGCCTCAAACTATAAGAAGCAGTAACTCTTTTTTTTCCAACTTAGTGTTAACTTTTCTGTCAATACGTTAATAAATTTTATAGGTATTAATGTCGTCTAGCTTTAAAATTACGTCCCTCCTCTAAAACTAAAGAAAGCTTTGCCACTAACAAGAAGAGTAACCGGTTAACCCAACTTTACTTCCAATTCAACCCAATATATATGTAATATTATTATACGTATGTACATGTGTTTATGCGTTTATGCGTATGTATAGGCAGGCATTCGATGTGTCGATCCCCAAGCACCCCATTATTCTCAAAGGCGTGAAGCTACCCACGAACTTTTTGTTTGATTTGGACGGATGGCCACGTCCACTATGGATGGCCTCACGGATGAAGCGCCAGAAGTGGTAGAAATTACTCAATGAGAAACCCTAAAAGATGAAATTGACACAACTCTAAAATTAGGAGTTGAAAAGGTAAACTGGGATAAATTCAGGGTTCTTTTCGAAACATTCATCCTCACCTTACAGATTGATTAACACATTAAAGTCAATGATCGTAGAAAAAAAAGCAAAGGGGACCATGAAATAAAAGTAGGATCCAAATCATCCGCTAATATAAATATTAAAAAGGAATGGTCCTACTAACCTTGTGTAAACGTGTCACGTTTCCCTGTTATATGATTAAATAACTTTCATAATATTATTTTCCGGAAAATAAATAATAAAAATAGAGGTAGTATTTTCCTAATAGGTAAATTAACATGGTCAAAGTTGCATTGTAGTAATAAAGTAGAAGTAAAGGTAAAAATTAATAGGAGAGTACTAGAAAAAAAAAAAGTAAAATAATAATAATAACATAATACCGGTACTACTAGTAACAATAATAACAACAACAATAATAATAATAATAAATTGTCATGAATTTTGATTAGTTTGTGTTGTCATTACTATAGTATAATTAAAGATTCCATAAAATGGACAAACATATAAAAAAAATTAAGTGAAATGATGTTTCCTTGTAAACATTTTAATTCATAATTCATTAATTTCCCAAATAGTAATTGTTATAAATTTTTCTGAAGATTAAAAACGTATAAAATGTAGCAATTTTTATATTTTTAAGAAAATAAAATAATAAAGTTATATGATTTTTTGTTTCAACTTTGAATTCATATATAAATGTGTCAATTTTGTGTGATTAACATTGGAATCAATTTTGGTTTTTCAACTTTAAATTCAATTTGAATAATTCAACTTGTAGCTCTTTCATCGTTTCAATTTTGGGTTTATTATAAATACCAATGTTAACTTTGGTTGGTATATACATTTGAAAATCTAAAGCCTACCTACTTAAAGTTTTCTCATATTTTTTAAAAGTTTTTAACAATTTTCTTTTGTTTTAGTCACGATTCAACGTAATTATTTTTTATACGTTATAGGTCCTCTTCAACGAACGTGCTGATGCATCCTTAAAAACAAACAAGTTTCCTTAAGAAAGTTGAAATTCATTTTAAAAGACCGGCATCAAATACGAATCTTGTGTCACATGTTGATCGATTCCTATGATTAAATTTAAGCATGCATATAATAATCAAATAAATCAGGTGTGAATCCAGTAAGTGTAACATTGATTTATGACATGATCTTTGAATGTGAATATGACTGAGTTCTCGTTTAAAGTGTATGGTTAGGACTTAGGATGAATGTGGGTGGAGAGATTTGAGAGGTTTACTAATTTTAATGATAAGAAATTCGTGACTTGTGATCGATGTTAACAATAGTCAAAAATAAGAATCTTCATCTCCTTTATAACATTCAAAGAGGAAAACTGATTAAAATAGTAAGGATAATTAAGAGTATCATTTAATTACATATCTTATAAAAATTTAGTTAATTGATCAATTATATAAATAACTGTAAGGGTTATATTGCGATATTTAATCTTAAACCACAACCATCTGATGGAGGGTGAATGGAATGAACCTAATAAGCTTTAAGTGTTTGATTTTGATTATATTTATATGCTTATATTCCTTGAATTAGATAATGTTGTGTTTCGGTTGCGTTTCAGGTTAAAAAGCTAAGAACCGGAGCATATGACGATAAATGAAGTCAAGGAAAGATGAATTGGTGATTATAGGATGATAGAGAATGGAAAAACGAAGCTTTTGGTCCAAACGGGAGGTTAAACGGAGTCCGGATGAAGAAATAAGAGCCAAAACAAGTTTAACGTGAAAACTGGACCCGGGGCGTACCCCTATGACTCAGCCGTACCCCCCCTATGGTGATGAAACATGAAGTTAACAGAAATTAAGAAGCGTACCCCTACGGCTCAGGCGTAGGGGGTACTTCAGCCCGAAAAATTTGGTTTTTTAATTATTTCGATCTAGGGTTTTGGGGCATCTATCATTCAGCCTCCAAGGACCTACCTAGTGCGAAAAAGAGTTCCAAAAGTCATTCTTCATCCATAGCCATCGATCGGGGTCATTTCTAAGGTGAATCGAGATGCAATCTTCAACCGAATCATCCGAGATCACTCTCGTCATGCGTGGCTAATTCCTTCGTGAGTTCTCCCGGGTTAGGTTTAGTTGTTTTGATGTTTTGAATATTGTTCATCTGTAACAGACTAGCAATCTAAGCTTTCGAAGCTTTTTGGGTATTGGATTTTGATTTGACTTGTAAACTGGTACGATTTTGAATGAATGATTTGTTTAACTTTCTGCCCGGAGAAATTAGATTAATCTAGGCCATTGTTAGATGAATTACGAATGGGAATTGTAAGCTTGATAGTCGAATGACAACCTTCCATTGTGTTATTGCAATCGAAGTACTTAGTCGCGAGGTATCACGGTTAAATTGAATCTGCTCGTCATGTCTATGTGACTAGGTCTAGGATAATCAATTAAACATCACTACAATCTAAACTGAATCCCGGGAGGGCCACCTCTTCTCATTACTGTTTTCACAATCAAGTTTTTATTTACTTTGTTTTCTTAATCAGTTTCTTAAAACAACCAATCCAAAAATCTGAATTTACTTTTTCTGTCATTTACTTTTATTTGCATAAGTTAGTTAGAAAGTGATTGCTTTCCACCAAACTCCTCGTGGATCGACATCCGACTTACCCGTACTAAGGTAATTAGGATTGGGGCTTTTACTCTTATTTTTGACTGACCCTTCGACATCGGTCAAATTTTGTATCTACTTCTACTCCTTTCTTGTACTTTTGTTTATTTCATTTGTATGTAATTTTTACTTGCTTTTCTTGCATTATTTTGTAATCAGAATATCATAGTGTTTTATTTATTTTTGATGGACAGTTCTTACATTTAAGTTGAACGAGTAAACTTCTCATCGCGTTGCAGCGTGATGCCACGAATAAAGCACACGTGTTGCAGTTGTAGCGTAAATAAAAACACTCTTATTTCTCATACGTTGTAGTATAACAAGTCTAAAAAAGTGATCAAAATAATTAAGAAAATTCAAAAGTGACGCCTCGTTATGCGACATGTTTACGAAATCCTTTAGACGCATTGCGTTGATAACATTAAATTAGTTAAGTGCATAAAAGAAACGTATGTAATTACAACAACTTGGCTATAAAGACTGACACATATATATATAAAACAATCATATAAGGGTAGAAATGTTCTCATTCAGTGTCGTTTCATTATTCATTGTAAAAATACATTGTCGTGAATCGATGGTACCCACGTTTATTTTTTAAAATTAACGAACGAATTTATTGAGGAATAACCAAATTATATTTATTGTAGATGATAAGTTTTAAACTTTACAAACTCAAGAGGTTCAAAGTGAGGGCATGCCAAGAAATAAAGCCCAAAGAAAAAGAAAAAACTAGCGAAAGAAAAATCATATATATATATATATATATATATTACAGATTATAAATTATAAATTTTATAAACTCAATAGGGTTGAAGTTAGTTTTTCACAGATACGAGTAAAGAAATAAAGCCTAAAGTAAAAAAATAGGAAGCAAAAGAAAAAAAGAAAATTGCAAGATTCGAACCTTGGTTGGAAGGATTTCAGGAGTTCTCACAATACATTCAAACGCCACTTCACCAGCCTATCAAAGTTTGCTTTTTTTTTTTAACAGCCATACTATCATACTTCTACACTACACCTAATATTCCACCATTGCTTATATTTGAACCCAAGACCTCTTTTCTAAGAAGCAATGACTCTATCAAGTGGGCTAGTCCCACATACAAAATCTATTTAAAGTGAGAAAAATAGAGTTGGAACCGCCGACATTCGCCGTCGTTGATTGATATTACCCATGTTTATTTTTTAAAATTAACGAACAAATTTATTGATGAAAATTCAAATTATATATGATGTAGTTGATAAGTTTTAAACTTTACAAACTTAAGAGGTTCAAAGTGAGGGCATGCCAAGAAATAAAACCAAAAAAAAGAAAAAGAAAAAAATTAGCAAACGTGTAGAAGAAAAATCAGATATATACATTACAAAAGATAAATTATAAATTCTATAAACTCAATAGGGTCAAAGATAAAAGCCTAAAGAACAAACAAAAAAAAAGGAAGCAAAAAGAAAAAACGAAAAATGCAAGATTAGAACCTCCATGGGAAGGATTTTAGTAGCTATCCCGATATACCTAAATACCACCTCACCAGGCTAACAAATTTGATTTGCTTTACTCAACAAATATATGCCTACAAAAACTATTTAAAGTTATATATAAGATAACTCATTTTGAGTTTCCAATTTATTAGTATGTAATTCATTCTTATCCATATAATTCAACTACGTATAAACTTATCTTCTATTTGGCATTTCCCATATTTATTCTTATTTTTAATAAAATAAAATTTCTTATTTTTCTTCATAATTACTTTGTCTCACCTACATCAAAATACCTAAAAAAAAAGTTAGGTTACTCTTAAATATGCATATAATTCTAGCTTTTTTCCTAAAACTATGAGATGAAAATAAGAATAAAACACCTGATATAAAAGTAAAATTACATATTTTTCATCTTTTTATATTTAGAAATGTAAATAGATATAGTAAATAGGGGTGTTCAAATTCGGATATCTGAACTCTAAAAAAGCAATAATAATTTAAAAAAATATATCCAAATATTCGAAAATATCCGAAATATCCGAACAACTATCCGAATATCCGAAAATTATCCAAAATATCCGAAAAACTATCCGAATATCCGAAAAATATCTGAATATCCGAAAAATATCCAAATATCCGAAAAATATCCGAATATCTGAAAAAAAATCCGAAAAAAATCCAAAAATTTTCAAAACTAATATTCGAATCCGGACGTTCGGACTTCCAGAAGTCCGGACTTCCAGATATTTCGGATACGGATTTTCGGATATTTCGATTTCTGATTCGGATACGGATTTTTTTTAGCACCCCTGATAGTAATGATATAGTAAATGCTCTTGCCCCTTTAAGAAATCCAAAGGAATAATAAAAGTTTACCAAGGAATAATGGAGAAAAGCTACATTCCTCTTTATCTATAAAACTTTAAGAATATAAAAAATAATAATAAAAATAAAATAATTATTTTGTTTTACAGATTGATTATTAGACAAGATTGAATATTGAGAATATATTCTACGTTGCTAGGTCATTCAAGTCTTGTCTATTTTTAATGAGACTCAGAGTGAGTGATCATATTTGGATTTGAGTTTTCACCTCTTTAAGTGATGCATCTCAAATCCATAGAGAATCAAACACGACTTGTTACATGTCATATATTTTTATGACCGTTTAATTTTATATTCAAAGCTAAGACAGAATACGTATATATTGTAATATTCTTATCGTTGGTTGTTTTTATATCCAAACAAATTTACATTTAGGTATAATAAAGAAAAAGTTACATTATTCCTCTTATCCAATTAGGCGTTACCTTTTACGATTTAAAAAATATATATATTTGAATTGTGTTTTATATGTTGATTGATAGACAAGATAGTTAGGTAGTAATTGTAGAAGGGGCCTGTTAGGGAGACGCCCAGGTGGATAACTGGACACCCGTCAATACGACCCGTATTGGGCTTTACGGGTCGTATTGAAAAGAATATTCTGACAAAAACTGACACGTCAAATCATAGGTCTGACGCAGGTCTGACACACCCATACGGCCCGTATGTCACAATACGGCCCGTATATATCAAATAAGAAAAATAAAAAAGTAAGAGAGAGAACAAAATATAGGGGTAAAGTTAGTAAAAAAAACGAGTTTTACCAAAAATAGGCCTTTATGGGCTCAACAAGGAAAAAATACAGAAAAGTGTTTGGAATCTGTACAGTGTCAGACCATGAACTGTACAGAACTAGGCCTAGATCAGTTCCAAGTTCCAACGACATAATCAATTAAGTCTATTTTTGCCTTAAAAACTTAAAATATATAAGTTGAGGGTCCAAAAATAGCAATAAAATTCTGATATAAAAAAAATAAGTTTATCCCTATACGGGCCGTATTGGGCCATACGGCCCGTATGTACTTTCAACCGTCAAACATTTTTCTGACAAACTCTGACAAAATCTGACACCCATACGACCCGTAAAGGGTCATACGACCCGTAAAGGCCTAGGTGGTGTCAAATAATCCATAGGGGGTGTCCAAATAACCTACCCCGTAGAATGTTAATCATTCAACATGATATCATTATGCTATGTCTGAAATTAATCAAAGACTTAATTAAAAAATATGATTCAATCGTGTGTAGATGTTGAGACAATCAAGATAATTAATCATTCAACACTTTACTCGATATCAGGTGAGTGGAATAATCTTAGGCCTAATCTTGGCTTTTGAAACAATGGAGATGATAGTTTACCTATTCCACGGGGTTCCCTCGCATCGGGGGTTACGGTCTTACGGTCGACGATCAATGAATTCATCTTAGTTACCAACTGTCAAAATAACTGAAGGTACCACAGCGAGATCTCTGATGTTCAAAAAAAATAGGAAATTGCTTGAATATAATTAAGAGTCTTGTTTATGTTTTTGATGAGCTGAATTAATACTTCACTAGTTTTATTGTTGTGGTTTAGAAAGCATCAAATGGTTAAAAAATAATTAGATAATTAAAGATATAATATGAACCCAAATGTTTCAAGTAAATGTGCCAAGCACCAAGGTCGGCTTAACCATTTTGGATTCTTTAAGTAAAATAAAAAAATGAGAGCAACGGTTACAATTAAAACCACTTTTATCCGATTTTGAAACTGACAATAATAAACCAAAAGTTTATATCTTGTAAAGTTAAAAAATGTTTATATATACATATATAAAATATTTAGATTAAACTTTTTCTAGTTTTTTTAAATGCAAATTATTTAATAAAATGTTCATCATAAATTTTATTTTGAAACATCTTTTTCCATTGGATATTAGAAGATTTTCATGTGAGCATTTTTGTATCTCATATTCCCTCCAAAGCCTCCAAACTAATAAAAACCTACAAACCTAATTACATATAAAAAGACTTTAAAATTGAAGGCTTTATATTTTTAAAGGTCATAAGCAATTGCTTGAGTTGCGTGGCCATTGGTTCAGCCCTGCCAGAAACAATGTTTTTTGTATTAAATAATCAATAAAATAAAATTAATAAAAATAACAACATTAATATTTATACTAAACCTTATCACCTAAAAATAATGATAAACTAAACATACATAAACTTAAATGATAATTAAATAAATAAATAAATAATCAAATTCAAATCTACATTCCAAATCGAATTGGGTAAGAAATCTCCTCCATTAGTTATCGATTTCTTCTTTGATAATCTTTATGAAGAATTAGAGCACAAAATTTTGAGAAGACTAAGAAGATTAAATTTAAGCAAATCTTATTATTCAACCCTCAAACATCTGTTATCCTTTAATACATCTTTAGCATATTAAGTTTCGACAAATTAAGTGCATGTTTGGGATTATAATTTAAAATTACTTATTTGTTTTTATAAAAAGCTAATAAGTCAATAAATTGTTTGTCAAATCTAAAAAGACTTTAGAGAATAATTTTTTTGTAAAAGGATAATAAGTTTTTTTTAAAAGTTAAAAATTTTGGCTTTTCAAAATTAGACTTATTAGCATAAAATTAAAAATTTACCAACTCTTTACCCTTTACCGACACCGCCGCCACCCACCGACACCACCACCCACCACCACTAGCCAGCACGCACCACCCATTGCCACCCGCCACCAGCCACCACCATCCACCACCAACGTTGGCACTCACCGTGTACGCCACCATCCCATCGTTAGCTTCGCCACCCCACAAATACCTAAGCACTAATAATAATGTAATTTTAGTTAATGGTACATACAAGAAAAGCTTGTCTATTTTAACTAATATTGAGAGCGGATGATCACATCTTCAATTTTTTTTTATTACAAATTCATTCCATTTTAAGTATTATACTAATAAATAAAAATAATACTTGACACATGTCACATTTTCTCGTCCTTATTTATTTTTATTTTCTCTCATTTCTCTTATTAAACAATTAAATTAAAAACATGTGTATTGCACATGTTAAATAAATAAAATTCAAAATTATTTATTTTGAATAACATATCTTATATTTATCAAAAGTGATTTTATAAAAATTAAAGAATTTGATTTATGTTGTAATCATATTATCAGTAGATCGAATTAAATCATTATTATGTATTACTTAATATAATATATAGGACAACAATTAAAATGTAAAAAAGATGTCTTAATATATTTATAAGAGAAAGAAACAAGAAAATTAATTTTTAAATGACCTATAAACACTACTACATAACAAGGTATTTGCTACCAGAATTATGGTAGCAAAATGGTGGCAGTTGCCATTTTGAGACCAATTTGCTATCATAAAGATGGTGAGGAAAACCCTGGTGGCAAATAACCTATTGCTACCATTTTGCCACCACATTATTTTTTGCTACCAATTGTTGTGACCAAAAACAAGGTCAAAAATATTTTGCTACCGTTTATTTTGGTGATAAATTTTGGTGACAATTGCCTAGTTTTGTAGTAGTGAAAATTCTATTTTTAGAATCTAATAAATAATTTATTATTTTCTTGTTTAACATGTATCTTATGAATATTTCAATATTTCATATATCTTTTTTCAACACTTATTTTATTTTTGCACTTATAATAACTGATTAATGTTTAATTGATTATGTTCTAACCTAGTCTACTTATATGGATTTATACATATGTGGGATACGACCCACACTTTGTTGCGGGACAAGTCAATTTTAGCGAAGTTTTCCGTTATTTTGATTACCTTTTTATAATATACTAGCCTAGAAAGTCATGTATTGCACATGTTCAATATTAAAAAAAAACATGAAATTTTTAAACATGCATACAATAGTTGATGAATTAATCTTTTAGAATGAAAAATCATTCAAGTGAAAAACCACCTGATACAAAAATTAGGGTTTGCATTTAATATATTGAAAATATAATATAAGGGTGTATATTTGAGTATAAAAAATTATTATAAAATGAATTTTGGGTCAAATAATAGGCGGGAAAATGAAAACTTTAAGATGATAAAATCTTGACAAGTGTCGCCTAAATGCACTCATTTAATTATTTAGGAAGATTCGTAACGATATAAAATATTTTTCTTTATTAATAACTAGGTATAATCTCGTGTATTACTACGGGTTGAAAACTGAAATGTTATGTACTTTGTAAGAAAACATGTAAAAAATTGTTTTTAAGAAAATTTATTTTTACATCTTTTATTTTTCCTAAAACTACAAATTTAAAATAATTCTTATTGTTTCTAAAAAATTGATTTTTAGAAAATTTTCATATTTTGTAAAATTTGTTTAAGTGTGTTTAATAAAATAAAATTCATTTTTTATTTATTAAAACTATTTTTTAATATGAAAAAGGTATATAAAGTCATTAGTCATTAAATTTAAAATTATTTAATAAATTAATAATATAATTATAATTATAATTTAATATGAGAGAGAATAACTGAAAAGATTAAAAAATGACATGTGCCAATAATTCTTTAAAAAATGACATGTGGCAATAATTGTCTAATAAATTGACATGTGACAAAAAAAGTTATTTATTTATTATAGTAGTAAGATTTGTCAAAGAAAATTTGTTTAGTATGAGTCAATTAGGTGAAGGTAAAATTAATTTAAAAATTGAAAAATATAGAACAGTCAAAAGTGATATCGTCTTATGTATCATGTTTACAAATCTCGTACTAACATTGTTAAGTACACAAAATAAACATATAAAATTACGACAATCTAATTATGAGATCGAAACATTGATAAATAAAAATTATAAACAGTATCGATGTTCTTTAGTTGTTGTAATGGACAAATTTTAAACCTTAGAAACATAAGGGGTTAAAGTGACATTTTACAGGTTAAAGGGGTGGGTTATGAAAACTTTTTACCAAAACAAAAAAAATTATGGCAGGAAGCAAGAGTAGAACATGCACCAATGGAGTCCACATGAATCTCCTAACCAATGAATCCAGAATAGATTTGTTGTTTTGAGCATGTAAGATGTCACACCCCGACCGGCGGCAGAATACGTCGGGGCATAATTATGAATGCTCAAAAGCTCATTAAGCAAGGTTTCGATATTTATAATATCCATATTAAATTATCCAAACAGAACATTCAATGACGTTCAATAACATACAAGAGTTCAAAATAATTTACAAAAAGAAATACTAAACAATATTTTTAATTAACTAGGTCCTCTAAACTTAATCTATGTCCTTGGCATGTATTTTTACCTTAACATGTTACATATGTAAAATAAAAGGTCAACTATTTGCATAGTTAGTAAGCAATTCAAAACATTTTAATATAATATGTATAAAAAGATGCAAAACTATTAAACTATATAGAACAAGATCTAAAGCGTATGTAAGTTTCAAATAACACAAAGCAAGAATCCAAACAAGTGATATTACAAAGCTTAAATCAAGACTAGCTAGGTATTTGACTTAAACAATGTAAATCATAATTTTTATGTTTATGTTTATGTTTGTGTACAATTCATCTTTTTGACACAAGACATAAGTCATTGCGAAGAATGTAGCAACATTCTTAGGCTACTATGTACTAGTATATGTTTGATGTATGAAACGTCTTCTAACCTAATTCCCACATAACAATTAGCACATAAGCTCACATATCATCTAAATTATGTCTACTAAGCTTAAGAGTTTGCATCATGTATATGTTTTTGACTCTATGATTATGCTTTTGCATAAGACATGTGTAACATCTCAAAAAGTTACAATATGTAAAAAGGAAGTAAGAATTAACTCACTGTAATGGTGCTCGAGAAAACTAGTATAATGAAGAAGAATCAAGATCAACAGTTGTATCAAACTGGATGCCCTGAGGTTTGAAAGTGTGTGGCCAGACAACATCTCAAAGAAACAAGTATATGATCCGAATGCAAACGTGGTTCAACCTAGTCAAACCAATACAACGAGGATGGGTAAAAATTATGCTAGGCATAGCTAAATGAATGGACATCATACGCCGGACTCGTTGGGCCTAACTAGCCTCTACAAGGTTACATCAACTCTAAAGGCGGCCTAAACAAGGCTACCTAAACGAGACTAATGCCCCTTAACTATGAACCTAAGCTCAACTACTTAGACTAGGAAAACAATGAATAAACGAATAATGAAGAGAAGGAAAAAAAAAGAAAATTACCTCAAAGAAGCTTTACAGACGACGATATCGAAGGGAAGCACCTCCTCGTCGAGAGCATAAAAAAAACTATTAAGTTCAACATCCCAAAGGGTGTTGCACTTGTAGTTACACCAAAATTTGGTTATTCCACTTGTTTATACTCAACTAGGAGTTGCAAGATATAAGGGACCAAACAATGATATTTATAGGTGTTTAAAGGGGCAAAATATTGGTTTTTGAGCAATGTGAAACGGGTTTAAGAAGGGTGGTCGCGACTTTCGAATCAACAACAAACATCAAACTTGTTTTCACGATTCCCGCTTCGTTATAACTTTGTTTTGCGCACGATTTTCGCCTACGTTCATCGTTTTCAGAGTACTATCATATGGAAGAGAGTAATCCAATATTAAAGGCTTTGAGAATTAGGTTTAAAATTTGGATCTTAGTGTGAGTGAAGGGTCACGTTCTCAAACTTTTGTTTGTGATTCTTGCTTTGTTTGGGCTCTGTTTTAAGCACCATTTGAAGCTAGTTGCTCCTTATTATATTATTATATCTAGAAGATTTGGGTGGTCCAAAATGTTGGTTTGACGATGGGGAAATGTTGGCTAAATAGTCACTCGAAAGTTATTTATGTCAAAATTAAGAATCCAACATATAGAGCTTCTTACTTACTATCCTTTACATCTAAGCCTTAAAAAACACAATGCCGTATCTTAGGATATGTATATAATGTAAGTTGTATGATAATATATCCATGATATGAGTTTTAGGTGTGTTCACGAAGTCTCCAACGTTTTTGATCAACCTAAGTCTTCGTTCTTGAGAGATGGATTGTTGGTTCAAAATAGATGGATTGTTGTAGTTTAAATTTTTAAGTTAAAACTATTTATAAAAACTTATACAATTTATTTTTTAACATTTATAACCTTACATTTTATAAAACTTAATTAATTTCAATTAATTAAATATTATATTCATTTTTTTAATAGAATGCACATATTAATATTTTTATGAGTTGTAAGATAGTTAGATTGAGAAAAATTTCACGTAATTATTGATGAGAGAGTTTTGGTTATGATTCTAAAGTGCTTAATGAGATGTTTTTATGTGTTTTGACTTGTGTATTTATTCGAAATAGAAGTTACCTTGTGTGTTTGTGTGTTTGTAGGTTGAATGAGTCAAGAAAGTGATTTTAGGTGGAAACCGAGCACCGGAAAGCAAGATCGAGCACATCTGAACATCCGAGTATGCGAAATGGTAGCCATGAACTTTGAAGAGGCATATCTTGGGCTAGGAGAGGAGTTACGGGACGCATAATATATGAAAATCGTGTTTCTCGACGAGACGAAGCTAATGGTGATATCAGAGCAGGCGTAAGTTACGCCTAAGGGGCCGTAACTTACGCCGGGAAGCTGTTTCGTAAGTAGAACCGTAAGACAGAGCTGCTAGGGCGTAAGGGCATGCATGTAGGCGTAAGTTACGCCTAGGGGGGGCGTAACTTACGCCGAGGGGCGACGGAAAACATCAAAACTCGCGTTTTTTGGGGTATTTAAGGCCCAAATCAACCCTAGTCGACTATCACACCTTGGGGGCAAGTTCTTGGGCGATTTTGGAGCATTTTGGAGCGTTCTAAAGCCCCAAAACATCAATCCAAACATCAAGATCAAGATTTCATCATGCAATTTCACATGAAGATTGAAGCTTCAAGTGTCGAGATGTCCGGCTAAGCTTCTCGTTATCGTCTCCGGGTGAATGGTTAGGTTAAATAATTAGGTTTTATTTGATTTGTTAAACATTGGTATTGAATTTGTTTTCATAGATTTACAAGTTCAACAGTGCTTGATTGTGAAACGATAAACGATTTCCGGTTTATTTTACAATTTTGAATTCAATCTCATTGCTTGCTTTTATCTATTGTCAAGTTTAATGTTATTGGTTTAATTTTAAAGTATTCTAGAAATCCTACATTTTGTGAAACAAGTAATTATCTGAGTCAACAACATCGGTCTAGTTATCGGTTGTCAATAAAGTCATTGACTTGGTTCCAAATCATAATTGTTTGATAATATAAGCATAAATCATGTTTATGTGATTTCCAATTAACAAATCAAGATATACCTAGTTGTTTTACTAACTTGAAATCCGGAGCGATCACCTTTTCAGTTATTGTTTACAAATCTTTTAATTAAGTGTTTTATAAGTTTGTTTTGTTTGCAACTCAAAATCCAACAATTCAAAGTTTATTTTTTTTCATTGCAATTAGTTAAGTGACTTGTGTTGAAAGTGATTTCCACTTGACTTCTCGTGGATCGATACCCGACTTCCCTAGCTAAATTGGGTCGTAGGACTTGAGTGTAAACTCTTATTTTTGGTTGGTACTTCGACACCGATCAAATTTTGGCGCCGTTGCCGGGGAGTCGTGCGCAAATTACTTTCAATTTCAATTTCAGTTTATTTTGTTATTTGTCAGATTTACACGGGTTGTGTTAGTGTGCAGGTAATTTCCAGATTGCATGCATACTAGGTATTCTGGAAGAGCTTCACCACTTAATTTTGATCCAGAAATTGAACGCACTGCTCGTAGGAATCGAGTACTCCACCGAACAGAGCTTGTATCTCCAAGTGTTCAGCTACGTTTGGCAATGGAGTACCCATTGAATGAACCACCGAGGTTTGAGGATTTTGAGAATCCACAAGGTAACCCAAATCCTCCTCCACCACCACCTGCTCAACCCCAATTTCAACATGGACCTCTCCCTAACCATCCTCTTAATGATGACCATCATACTAATACTACTGAGGAGAGAAATACTTTGAGAGGAGGTAGTCATCATGGCACAATAGGGACTAATGAGAACAATGTCAATGATTGGGATGATGGTTTGAATGGTGGTGATTACAACTTGCAAAACGTGAATGTTGTTTATGATGATCCTTACGGGTATCCACCACCACAACCACAAATGCATAACCCTTACCCACCAAATCCACAACCATTGAATCAAGGGGGCTATGGCTTCCATCATCAACAACCACAGTATGGGTATCCACCACAACAAGGGTTTAACAGGCCACCAAGACCGCAAAATCAGAACTATGGGCCGGGAATTCCTATGCCTCCTCCAAACATGGGAGTGCCTATGAACTACAATCAAGGCATGGCACATGCACAAGGTGCAACAACTCACTTTAGACCGGCATTGACTACCAATTCCTCACCGGTAGTGACACCTGTTAGGCAAGGTAGATCTTTTGAAGTGAGACCAGCGGTACTGTCATCCTTGCCCACATTCCATGGAAGAGCCACCGAGGAACCATATCAACACTTGTAAGAGTTCGAGCAATTCTGTCAAGTCACGGGTGGCCAAGGCTTTTCAGCAGATGAAGTTAAGTTAATCCTCTTCCCGTTTACTCTGAAAGATAGAGCTAAGGAGTGGTTTTCTACACTACCAGCAGCAAGTATTTATACTTGGGAAGAAATGCAGCAACAGTTCTTAAGTGAATTCTACACAATGAAGAAGACAACAGAGGCACGGGCTGCCATTAGAAACTTCAAGCAAAAAGGAGGGGAATTATTTCATGAGGCTTTCACCCGGTTTAAAGACATGTTGAGGAAATGCCCACACCATGGTATAAACATGTGGGAGCTCTTGGTTGCCTTTTATGATGGAATGTCATCTGAGGACATTCGAGATATCAATTCCCAAAGCAATGGTACATTCTTATACAACCATGTGCAAGTGGATTGGGATATGCTGGAACGCATGAGTACTACTTCAAAGAGGTTAGAGCAATCTAACAAAAGATCAAAGCATGAGACGATAAATAGTGCATCTGCACAGTTAAGTGAGGAACAACTAGAAGTGGTGGCACAAAAGATGGCTAAGCTAGCTGGATTGGGAAAAGATAACACTACATCAGAAAAAGTTTTTAGTGTATGTGGTGGATGTGGAGAGCTTGGGCACAAAGCTAGTCAGTGTTCGGTGCAGTTTGGTCCAACTGAAGAAGTCAATCAAGTGCATGGAGACATGAATTCCAACACTTACCATCCAGGGTTGCGCAACCATCCTAACCTTAGGTATGGTAACACTACAAATCAAATGAATCCAAATTTCCAAGTTCCTGATAATCAAGGAGGTTACAAGAAACCATATCAAGGAAATCAACAACAAGGGTTTCAAAATAACTATAGGCACCAACCTCCACAGCAAGGTGGACCAACATCTAATTTTGAAGCTTCAAAGCTGGATGGAATATTTGAGATCTTGAAAGAGATGAAGAAAGAAAATGAGATACGGGACAAGGCGTTTAATGCTTTAAACAAGCAGGTCGGACAGATGACAGAGGAGCTGGCGAGAAGGAATCCTGGAACGCTTCCAAGTGACACACATGTGAATCCAGCACATCAAGGCTCAGGCTCAAAGAACCTTCATGTCAATGCTGTAAGTACTCTTTCAACTGATGGTGTGAATGAGCTTAATTTGAAAAAACATGATCCATCTCGAGATGAGAGGTGGAAAATTTTTGAAAAAGTTAAAATTAATTTACCATTGCTTGATGATATAAAGAAAGTGCCTGCCCATGTTAAGTGTTTGAAACGGTTGTGCACTAAAAAACGACATCATAAGATACCAAGTCAAGTTCAGTTAACAATGAATATGGATGCCATTTTGTCTGGTGAATTGCCACCTAAACTTCCAGATCCAGGAATGCCTCTGATTGCTATACAAATTGGAAGTTTTCAAATTGATAAGGCATTGTTGGATTTGGGAGCATGTGTTAGCATTCTTCCGGGGGAGTGTGTATGACCAATATGATTTTGGTCCTTTAAAGAAAGTTGATACTACTGTGGTGTTAGCTAATCATACATCTACACTTCCTAGGGGAATGTTATCTGATGTGATTGTTAAGGTGGGCAATTTTTACTACCCAGTTGATTTTTTGGTTTTAGACTGTGCTGAAAGTGCCAAAGACACACATCCTACAGTCATTCTGGGTAGACCTTTTCTGGCCACGGCACATGCTATGATTGATTGTGCCAACGGGACTGTGGGATTAAGGTTTGGTGGCCGAGAAAAACAGATTAACATGTTTGAGATTGCTACTAACCCTCTTGTCAAGGATGAATGTTTAAAAGCAAACATTGTTGACAGGTGTGACTTCCTTTCTAAGGAAGATAACACCAAAGAGGAGTGTTTTGTGTTGCACAGGTCTGAAGTAGCAAAAGAAGAACAACCTAAGGAAGATAAAGATGTTGAGAAGAAAGGGGCATCAAAAGATAATGGGTGGATACCGAAATGGAGAAGGGTAAAGAATGAGAAGAAAGCTAAATCCCTGGAGTTTGATGAAGAGCAAGTAAGGTTAAAGATGTTTGGACCCAACTGGGAAACCTGGGAAGATCTACCTGAGTCACGAAAGCTTGACTTTGTGGGCTATGCATCAGGTGATAGCCTTTTCAAGCCACCTTGAGTGGTAGTGGGTATGGTCTGGCTGAAGACCACAAACAAAACTTAGCGCTGCGTAGGAGGCAACCTATGTGTTTTTATTGATTTTATTTAGTTTGTTTGTTTATTTTTAAGTCTTTTCACGTTTCATTTTTCTTGTTTTGGTGAGTTCCTGCCACAATCATTGCTGGAAATAAGTGTGGGGAAGACCCTGGAGATTCAAGGTCGCGATGACATCTATAGCTATTTACGTCACGAGGGCAACAAGACCAGGTTCATGTTTCTTTTCCTTCATCACTAATTGTGTTTTTGTTTAGTGTTTGAATCCAAGTCTAGGTTGATAGTTTTGAAGAGACGATTGCATGATTGGGGTTAAATTTTAAAATGCACCATACATTGGGGACAATGTATCTCAAGTGTGGGGATGGGGGATTAAAAAGGAAAATTTTCAAATTTTCAAAAATATTGTCTGTAGGTGAACTGGATTGAACACAAAAACTCGATTTGCAAGGCACTAATGGATATCTATTAGGGAAAGGATAAATGTTTTCAATCATGCTTGTTTTTTAAGTTTCATGAGAGTTTTGCTGACAAATGATTTTTGGAAAAATTTAAAGGATTGCCTAATTAAGAATATTATGTTTTGAGGTAATTGCATACGTTGCATGTCGGCAACCTTATTCCTCCATATATATGTGAGATTTTGAGCCTTAGAGTGTAATATTTGTGAGTTGAGTTTCATTTGTTGAGAGTGACCGGTAGTTGAGGATTGTGATATAACTTGTGTGTTTTGATACATGCTGAAGCCTTTAAGTGAATAAATGCACTAAAATGAGAAGGCATTAGGATTACACCAAATTCCCCTTTGTTAACCCGTTATAAACATGTTCAACCCCCCTAGTTAGCCATTTTTGAGCCGTGTTGTTTACAAAAAGTCCCTTTTGTTTGTTAAGCCCAATAGCCAAGCATGAAAGCAAATCTTATGAAAAATGTAATGAGAATCCAACTATGAAAAAAAAACAAAAGAAAAAAATAAAAATAAAAGTCTTGGTGAAAATAAAGACGATGGATCGTGGTAATACGATGTCATTGGTGTAAGTGTATGAGTTGGATTCTTCATTTTATCACCCACTAAATAGCCTATACCCTTCCCCTAGCCAAAGCCAAAAAGCCGAAAAGACCTTTGATTGGTACATTATTTAACTTGGTGGTAGATGTGTGATTGACATACAAGCTTATGTTCACAAGAATCTATACCTGGTTATGAGCGATAGAGTTCCTAGCACACATTCTTTGCTAGTATTCATAAACCGAGAGGAGTGACTCATTGTAAGGGGTGTGTGACATGTGTAAGAGTTTCAAATCATGTATCTTTGGTTAGGCAAATCTTGTTTTGATTAAAAAATTGCAACTTATGTTTATTAGCATGTCAACCTCGATTGTATCAGTCTATGGGATGAGTATGTTTTGAGAACATTAATCTATAACTTGGTGGATATTGCATGTGTGTGTTGTAAAAAAAGTTAGTAATGTTCAAGAAAGTTTGCTTGAGGACAAGCAAAATGATAAGTGTGGGGATGTGATGAGAGAGTTTTGGTTATGATTCTAAAGTGCTTAATGAGATGTTTTTATGTGTTTTGACTTGTGTATTTATTCGAAATAGAAGCTACCTTGTGTGTTTGTGTGTTTGTAGGTTGAATGAGTCAAGAAAGTGATTTTAGGTGGAAACCGAGCACCGGAAAGCAAGATCGAGCACATCTGAACATCCGAGTATGCGAAATGGTAGCCATGAACTTTGAAGAGGCATATCTTGGGCTAGGAGAGGAGTTACGGGACGCATAATATATGAAAATCGTGTTTCTCGACGAGACGAAGCTAATGGTGATATCAGAGCAGGCGTAAGTTACGCCTAAGGGGCCGTAACTTACGCCGGGAAGCTGTTCCGTAAGTAGAACCGTAAGACAGAGCTGCTAGGGCGTAAGGGCATGCATGTAGGCGTAAGTTACGCCTAGGGGGGGCGTAACTTACGCCGAGGGGCGACGGAAAACATCAAAACTCGCGTTTTTTGGGGTATTTAAGGCCCAAATCAACCCTAGTCGACTATCACACCTTGGGGGCAAGTTCTTGGGCGATTTTGGAGCATTTTGGAGCGTTCTAAAGCCCCAAAACATCAATCCAAACATCAAGATCAAGATTTCATCATGCAATTTCACATGAAGATTGAAGCTTCAAGTGTCGAGATGTCCGGCTAAGCTTCTCGTTATCGTCTCCGGGTGAATGGTTAGGTTAAATAATTAGGTTTTATTTGATTTGTTAAACATTGGTATTGAATTTGTTTTCATAGATTTACAAGTTCAACAGTGCTTGATTGTGAAACGATAAACGATTTCCGGTTTATTTTACAATTTTGAATTCAATCTCATTGCTTGCTTTTATCTATTGTCAAGTTTAATGTTATTGGTTTAATTTTAAAGTATTCTAGAAATCCTACATTTTGTGAAACAAGTAATTATCTGAGTCAACAACATCGGTCTAGTTATCGGTTGTCAATAAAGTCATTGACTTGGTTCCAAATCATAATTGTTTGATAATATAAGCATAAATCATGTTTATGTGATTTCCAATTAACAAATCAAGATATACCTAGTTGTTTTACTAACTTGAAATCCGGAGCGATCACCTTTTCATTATTGTTTACAAATCTTTTAATTAAGTGTTTTATAAGTTTGTTTTGTTTGCAACTCAAAATCCAACAATTCAAAGTTTATTTTTTTTCATTGCAATTAGTTAAGTGACTTGTGTTGAAAGTGATTTCCACTTGACTTCTCGTGGATCGATACCCGACTTCCCTAGCTAAATTGGGTCGTAGGACTTGAGTGTAAACTCTTATTTTTGGTTGGTACTTCGACACCGATCAAATTTTGGCGCCGTTGCCGGGGAGTCGTGCGCAAATTACTTTCAATTTCAATTTCAGTTTATTTTGTTATTTGTCAGATTTACACGGGTTGTGTTAGTGTGCAGGTAATTTCCAGATTGCATGCATACTAGGTATTCTGGAAGAGCTTCACCACTTAATTTTGATCCAGAAATTGAACGCACTGCTCGTAGGAATCGAGTACTCCACCGAACAGAGCTTGTATCTCCAAGTGTTCAGCTACGTTTGGCAATGGAGTACCCATTGAATGAACCACCGAGGTTTGAGGATTTTGAGAATCCACAAGGTAACCCAAATCCTCCTCCACCACCACCTGCTCAACCCCAATTTCAACATGGACCTCTCCCTAACCATCCTCTTAATGATGACCATCATACTAATACTACTGAGGAGAGAAATACTTTGAGAGGAGGTAGTCATCATGGCACAATAGGGACTAATGAGAACAATGTCAATGATTGGGATGATGGTTTGAATGGTGGTGATTACAACTTGCAAAACGTGAATGTTGTTTATGATGATCCTTACGGGTATCCACCACCACAACCACAAATGCATAACCCTTACCCACCAAATCCACAACCATTGAATCAAGGGGGCTATGGCTTCCATCATCAACAACCACAGTATGGGTATCCACCACAACAAGGGTTTAACAGGCCACCAAGACCGCAAAATCAGAACTATGGGCCGGGAATTCCTATGCCTCCTCCAAACATGGGAGTGCCTATGAACTACAATCAAGGCATGGCACATGCACAAGGTGCAACAACTCACTTTAGACCGGCATTGACTACCAATTCCTCACCGGTAGTGACACCTGTTAGGCAAGGTAGATCTTTTGAAGTGAGACCAGCGGTACTGTCATCCTTGCCCACATTCCATGGAAGAGCCACCGAGGAACCATATCAACACTTGTAAGAGTTCGAGCAATTCTGTCAAGTCACGGGTGGCCAAGGCTTTTCAGCAGATGAAGTTAAGTTAATCCTCTTCCCGTTTACTCTGAAAGATAGAGCTAAGGAGTGGTTTTCTACACTACCAGCAGCAAGTATTTATACTTGGGAAGAAATGCAGCAACAGTTCTTAAGTGAATTCTACACAATGAAGAAGACAACAGAGGCACGGGCTGCCATTAGAAACTTCAAGCAAAAAGGAGGGGAATTATTTCATGAGGCTTTCACCCGGTTTAAAGACATGTTGAGGAAATGCCCACACCATGGTATAAACATGTGGGAGCTCTTGGTTGCCTTTTATGATGGAATGTCATCTGAGGACATTCGAGATATCAATTCCCAAAGCAATGGTACATTCTTATACAACCATGTGCAAGTGGATTGGGATATGCTGGAACGCATGAGTACTACTTCAAAGAGGTTAAAGCAATCTAACAAAAGATCAAAGCATGAGACGATAAATAGTGCATCTGCACAGTTAAGTGAGGAACAACTAGAAGTGGTGGCACAAAAGATGGCTAAGCTAGCTGGATTGGGAAAAGATAACACTACATCAGAAAAAGTTTTTAGTGTATGTGGTGGATGTGGAGAGCTTGGGCACAAAGCTAGTCAGTGTTCGGTGCAGTTTGGTCCAACTGAAGAAGTCAATCAAGTGCATGGAGACATGAATTCCAACACTTACCATCCAGGGTTGCGCAACCATCCTAACCTTAGGTATGGTAACACTACAAATCAAATGAATCCAAATTTCCAAGTTCCTGATAATCAAGGAGGTTACAAGAAACCATATCAAGGAAATCAACAACAAGGGTTTCAAAATAACTATAGGCACCAACCTCCACAGCAAGGTGGACCAACATCTAATTTTGAAGCTTCAAAGCTGGATGGAATATTTGAGATCTTGAAAGAGATGAAGAAAGAAAATGAGATACGGGACAAGGCGTTTAATGCTTTAAACAAGCAGGTCGGACAGATGACAGAGGAGCTGGCGAGAAGGAATCCTGGAACGCTTCCAAGTGACACACATGTGAATCCAGCACATCAAGGCTCAGGCTCAAAGAACCTTCATGTCAATGCTGTAAGTACTCTTTCAACTGATGGTGTGAATGAGCTTAATTTGAAAAAACATGATCCATCTCGAGATGAGAGGTGGAAAATTTTTGAAAAAGTTAAAATTAATTTACCATTGCTTGATGATATAAAGAAAGTGCCTGCCCATGTTAAGTGTTTGAAACGGTTGTGCACTAAAAAACGACATCATAAGATACCAAGTCAAGTTCAGTTAACAATGAATATGGATGCCATTTTGTCTGGTGAATTGCCACCTAAACTTCCAGATCCAGGAATGCCTCTGATTGCTATACAAATTGGAAGTTTTCAAATTGATAAGGCATTGTTGGATTTGGGAGCATGTGTTAGCATTCTTCCGGGGGAGTGTGTATGACCAATATGATTTTGGTCCTTTAAAGAAAGTTGATACTACTGTGGTGTTAGCTAATCATACATCTACACTTCCTAGGGGAATGTTATCTGATGTGATTGTTAAGGTGGGCAATTTTTACTACCCAGTTGATTTTTTTGGTTTTAGACTGTGCTGAAAGTGCCAAAGACACACATCCTACAGTCATTCTGGGTAGACCTTTTCTGGCCACGGCACATGCTATGATTGATTGTGCCAACGGGACTGTGGGATTAAGGTTTGGTGGCCGAGAAAAACAGATTAACATGTTTGAGATTGCTACTAACCCTCTTGTCAAGGATGAATGTTTAAAAGCAAACATTGTTGACAGGTGTGACTTCCTTTCTAAGGAAGATAACACCAAAGAGGAGTGTTTTGTGTTGCACAGGTCTGAAGTAGCAAAAGAAGAACAACCTAAGGAAGATAAAGATGTTGAGAAGAAAGGGGCATCAAAAGATAATGGGTGGATACCGAAATGGAGAAGGGTAAAGAATGAGAAGAAAGCTAAATCCCTGGAGTTTGATGAAGAGCAAGTAAGGTTAAAGATGTTTGGACCCAACTGGGAAACCTGGGAAGATCTACCTGAGTCACGAAAGCTTGACTTTGTGGGCTATGCATCAGGTGATAGCCTTTTCAAGCCACCTTGAGTGGTAGTGGGTATGGTCTGGCTGAAGACCACAAACAAAACTTAGCGCTGCGTAGGAGGCAACCTATGTGTTTTTATTGATTTTATTTAGTTTGTTTGTTTATTTTTAAGTCTTTTCACGTTTCATTTTTCTTGTTTTGGTGAGTTCCTGCCACAATCATTGCTGGAAATAAGTGTGGGGAAGACCCTGGAGATTCAAGGTCGCGATGACATCTATAGCTATTTACGTCACGAGGGCAACAAGACCAGGTTCATGTTTCTTTTCCTTCATCACTAATTGTGTTTTTGTTTAGTGTTTGAATCCAAGTCTAGGTTGATAGTTTTGAAGAGACGATTGCATGATTGGGGTTAAATTTTAAAATGCACCATACATTGGGGACAATGTATCTCAAGTGTGGGGATGGGGGATTAAAAAGGAAAATTTTCAAATTTTCAAAAATATTGTCTGTAGGTGAACTGGATTGAACACAAAAACTCGATTTGCAAGGCACTAATGGATATCTATTAGGGAAAGGATAAATGTTTTCAATCATGCTTGTTTTTTTAAGTTTCATGAGAGTTTTGCTGACAAATGATTTTTGGAAAAATTTAAAGGATTGCCTAATTAAGAATATTATGTTTTGAGGTAATTGCATACGTTGCATGTCGGCAACCTTATTCCTCCATATATATGTGAGATTTTGAGCCTTAGAGTGTAATATTTGTGAGTTGAGTTTCATTTGTTGAGAGTGACCGGTAGTTGAGGATTGTGATATAACTTGTGTGTTTTGATACATGCTGAAGCCTTTAAGTGAATAAATGCACTAAAATGAGAAGGCATTAGGATTACACCAAATTCCCCTTTGTTAACCCGTTATAAACATGTTCAACCCCCCTAGTTAGCCATTTTTGAGCCGTGTTGTTTACAAAAAGTCCCTTTTGTTTGTTAAGCCCAATAGCCAAGCATGAAAGCAAATCTTATGAAAAATGTAATGAGAATCCAACTATGAAAAAAAAACAAAAGAAAAAAATAAAAATAAAAGTCTTGGTGAAAATAAAGACGATGGATCGTGGTAATACGATGTCATTGGTGTAAGTGTATGAGTTGGATTCTTCATTTTATCACCCACTAAATAGCCTATACCCTTCCCCTAGCCAAAGCCAAAAAGCCGAAAAGACCTTTGATTGGTACATTATTTAACTTGGTGGTAGATGTGTGATTGACATACAAGCTTATGTTCACAAGAATCTATACCTGGTTATGAGCGATAGAGTTCCTAGCACACATTCTTTGCTAGTATTCATAAACCGAGAGGAGTGACTCATTGTAAGGGGTGTGTGACATGTGTAAGAGTTTCAAATCATGTATCTTTGGTTAGGCAAATCTTGTTTTGATTAAAAAATTGCAACTTATGTTTATTAGCATGTCAACCTCGATTGTATCAGTCTATGGGATGAGTATGTTTTGAGAACATTAATCTATAACTTGGTGGATATTGCATGTGTGTGTTGTAAAAAAAGTTAGTAATGTTCAAGAAAGTTTGCTTGAGGACAAGCAAAATGATAAGTGTGGGGATGTGATGAGAGAGTTTTGGTTATGATTCTAAAGTGCTTAATGAGATGTTTTTATGTGTTTTGACTTGTGTATTTATTCGAAATAGAAGCTACCTTGTGTGTTTGTGTGTTTGTAGGTTGAATGAGTCAAGAAAGTGATTTTAGGTGGAAACCGAGCACCGGAAAGCAAGATCGAGCACATCTGAACATCCGAGTATGCGAAATGGTAGCCATGAACTTTGAAGAGGCATATCTTGGGCTAGGAGAGGAGTTACGGGACGCATAATATATGAAAATCGTGTTTCTCGACGAGACGAAGCTAATGGTGATATCAGAGCAGGCGTAAGTTACGCCTAAGGGGCCGTAACTTACGCCGGGAAGCTGTTCCGTAAGTAGAACCGTAAGACAGAGCTGCTAGGGCGTAAGGGCATGCATGTAGGCGTAAGTTACGCCTAGGGGGGCGTAACTTACGCCGAGGGGCGACGGAAAACATCAAAACTCGCGTTTTTTGGGGTATTTAAGGCCCAAATCAACCCTAGTCGACTATCATACCTTGGGGGCAAGTTCTTGGGCGATTTTGGAGCATTTTGGAGCGTTCTAAAGCCCCAAAACATCAATCCAAACATCAAGATCAAGATTTCATCATGCAATTTCACATGAAGATTGAAGCTTCAAGTGTCGAGATGTCCGGCTAAGCTTCTCGTTATCGTCTCCGGGTGAATGGTTAGGTTAAATAATTAGGTTTTATTTGATTTGTTAAACATTGGTATTGAATTTGTTTTCATAGATTTA
The DNA here is from genome assembly GCA_009363875.1 of Mikania micrantha. Taxonomy (NCBI): domain Eukaryota; kingdom Viridiplantae; phylum Streptophyta; class Magnoliopsida; order Asterales; family Asteraceae; genus Mikania; species Mikania micrantha. The sequence goes on along the minus strand of CM018691.1, from coordinate 50,989,434 downwards.
CAAGTTCAACAGTGCTTGATTGTGAAACGATAAACGATTTCCGGTTTATTTTACAATTTTGAATTCAATCTCATTGCTTGCTTTTATCTATTGTCAAGTTTAATGTTATTGGTTTAATTTTAAAGTATTCTAGAAATCCTACATTTTGTGAAACAAGTAATTATCTGAGTCAACAACATCGGTCTAGTTATCGGTTGTCAATAAAGTCATTGACTTGGTTCCAAATCATAATTGTTTGATAATATAAGCATAAATCATGTTTATGTGATTTCCAATTAACAAATCAAGATATACCTAGTTGTTTTACTAACTTGAAATCCGGAGCGATCACCTTTTCAATTATTGTTTACAAATCTTTTAATTAAGTGTTTTATAAGTTTGTTTTGTTTGCAACTCAAAATCCAACAATTCAAAGTTTATTTTTTTTCATTGCAATTAGTTAAGTGACTTGTGTTGAAAGTGATTTCCACTTGACTTCTCGTGGATCGATACCCGACTTCCCTAGCTAAATTGGGTCGTAGGACTTGAGTGTAAACTCTTATTTTTGGTTGGTACTTCGACACCGATCAATTATTCTGATTTTGAGATGTGTCAAAATTGCGTGTCGAAACCAGTCATCGAAATTTCTCGAATGTTACATAAGAAACATACCTAGAACAAAAGATATTCATAAAAGGATACCAAGAATGTTATCAACACCGGTATTCGAACATGTGCAATCCGTTATCTTGCCAAGCAAACTACCAAACATATGAGTTAAAAATGAAAGTTTAAATATCTATATTATACTAGGTTCTAACTCTGTGTATTTCACGAGGTTGGATACTTAATATAATGTAATTAAAATACATTATGTTAAATAATTACATGTTTAGAAGTGTATGACTACAAATACAATTCAAAGTGTGTAACAAATTCTTTATTATACACACACTAATGGCCGTTAAGTTTAAAACACAAATAATTATATGTTCATAATGTTCATGTTTATAATATCAGAAAAAATCAAACCAGTTAAAAAAGTATGCAACATAAAGAATAAATATTATTAATGTAAAAACATAGTATCAATTAAAATTTTAAAAATTTTAAATTTGTAAACATTTTAATACTTGTAGTATATTATGAAGAAATAAAAAAAAAAGATAAAAAGTTAAAAACCTAACATAGTTAAATTTATACAATATATCTTTGATTAAAAATTAAAAAAAAAACTATAGATATGTAATTTTAATAATAATAGAATAAATGTTAAAAGAATAATATAAACTAAATTTGTTATCGTAAAAATAGGATTTGTTTAATTTCACATAAAAATAGGATTTATTTATTAAATTGTTTTTAATAATAAATTGACATGTGTCATTATTATTTGAAATTAAATGTATGATAGACACATGTCATATTCAAATAAAAATTGATTGTGTTATTGACAAATAAACAAAAACATTTTCTTTTATTACATTAGATAGAGATAGATACGTTAGAGTGAAAAAAATCCATTACACCGACATTCGTATTAAAATATATATAATGACATGAGATTTTAAGTTTCCACCTCTTTAGTGATGCATGTTTAGTTGACTGACCGAAACGAAGTGGGATTAAAAATATTCAAAAATTCATATGTATGCTTTTTCTATTCTCATCAACCAGAATACTTAATGGTATTTTGTTCTAACCGTTATCTAATTCAAAAAAAAAGATATCAATATAATATTTTTTTATTATTATATTTGGTAATCTACTTGTGTAAAAATTAAAAAACAGTATGTATTCTTAGTATTTTATATTCATTATCATGTACATGACAATCTTGACTTATAACAAGATAAATATGTATATTTAGGTAAATAATTATTGTATTTTGGGTAGAAATTGTTAGCATTATGATATTTAATAAGTTGAGATGAGTAGCACCTTAATACAATCAGAGTCAATATGTGCAACTTAAAAACTATATGAATATAACGGTTTCAAATGAATAAGGATGATAAATAATATATTTGATAAGAAAATAATTACAAATTGATCTACTAAATTATTTGTTTACTTGAAAAAAATTGATGTTTTTTAGAACGACCCATTTAAACACAAACTGATTTTGATTAAGACACATTATAATCCGCACTAATCCAGACATATACCTGTTCTGACTCGTTATTCAACCCAACTCGCACATTTTGCTAGGCATAATTAACATATAACAAATTTTTATTTATTTTAGTTATCTATCTATTCTAATAAATAAAGGTTTTAGGAATACATGACATGCTTATAGAGTACCTAAACTTTATTTCTCGCTTTTCTCTCATATCAAATGCATCTCATATTAAATAATCATATAAAATTTTAAATATGCTTTTATATATTTTTAAATGAATTTTATATAAAACATTATAAATATATTAATGTTAGAAAAACACTTTCTAAAGAACAAATGAATATAAAATATAAAATTAAAAAAAATAAAACGAAATGTTTAAAGAAAAAAACACTAAAAAATCAATGCTTTAATAAAATAATATAATTATTTTATTAATCAAAGCATTAAATTGCACTAAATTTTAATTATATTTTATCTTAAAAATAATCTTATATTATTAAAATTTTCATTAAAGACTATTTATGGGAGAAATGTTTAGAAATCTTCTTCCGGATCTCAATTATTGGCTCATGATTGGCTAAGATGGCTTCCTATCAAAATAAACATTTTCTGCTGGAGACTGGTTAGGAACAGGCTGCCGACGATGAAGAATCTTGTTGTCCGTGGTGTCTTAGGCAGCAACCATTTATGCCATCTTTGTAAAACACTTGAGGAGGATCTCGACCATCTGTTGTTATCTTGTGAATTTGCAAATCAAGTATGGAGTTTCATCTCTTCTTGGTGTAAGATCAACCCCATATTCGCTTTCTGCATCAATGATTTATTAAATATTCACTTAACGGCTTCCACGGATAAAAAGAAAAGGAAAATTATCCGTACAATCATAATCTCCGCCTTATGGTGCATTTGGAAAACACGTAATGAAGCCGTATTTGGAAACAAGGAGGCAACTCTTTCCAAGGCTTGTCAACATATCAAAACAATTTCTTTCTCTTGGATCAAGTATAGATCGGGGTTAAGGAACATTAAATGGAGTGATTGGTGTAGTTTTGTCATATAGTTTCTTTGTTCTTGTGTTTTGTTGTTGTTGCTAGCTTCTTGCTAGTTTGTTTTGTTAATGAAATGAGCCTTTCAAAAAAAAAAGACTATTTATTATATTTTTTTTATTTAAACAATGTAATACATGAGATACTAACCTAGTTATTAGATAAATGAAAAACCATCAAAGTAAATCAAAATATCTTTAATCAAAAACAATATAATTGATATATTTAATGATTTTGAATTGTGTTACGTGACGGTGAGATCTCAATCTAAAAGTTATATTTACATCAACAATAAACAATAAATAGCAAAACCGCCAAGCGGCAACCAATTACTCGTCACGACACATCACATGTACCATGTGTTTTTAACACTTGTACGTTCTCTCTTTCAAAACATAATATCGCTTAAATAAAAATTAAATTAAATTAAAAAAATAATTTTTATTTATATTTTTTCCACCGCTTATTTTAATTTTTGGTTTTTCTCTTCTGAATTATTTAGAAATATATACATAAACATATACCTATATACATACATATGAAATTAGACTAAAACTATAAATCCTTTTTAAATAAATTTAAAATTAATTAAAATAAAAAAAACATGTAAGTTATATATTCTAGTCAATTTGTGATTTAGATCATATAATATGATTCATGAACCTTAGTGAGAGGTTGGCATGTCAATCTTAATTTCATATTTTTAACGATAACAGTTGGTATGTTGAAATGTTTTTAAAGGAAAGCAGATTAACAAAACTAAGGGTTTTCAGTTTTCGAATATGACTCGAAAAGTTCGAAATTCGATTCAATTTCAATTCGAAAAACACTAAGTCGAAATTCGATTCGATTCGTAGTATGATATCGAATTTCGAATTTCATATTTTTAATTTGATTCGATTCGAAATTCGAATTTAAACTATTTATATATTTTTATTTTATATACATAAGTAGTTACTATATTTAAAAATTAGACTTTTTTACAAGGTGATTTAGTTTATAAAAACTAAAAGACTATTACACAAATGTCAATTTAATTATAAAATACCCATAATTTTAACACTTTTAAATACGCTAAACCTAAAAATTCACAACAAAAGCATAAATCATGAAGTTCGAAAAATTGATCATTTTAGTTGTTAATTTCTAATAATTTGATTACTTGTCACTTTATGTATTTTTGTATGTTATCACTGATATAATATATTAAATTTTTATCATTTTATTAGTTTAAATGATATTTCTAATATTACAACTTAGATGTTGGTTATTTGATATTTGGACGTTTAAGATTTTGATTATTGGATATTTTGAATATATAAAGATAGCAAGTATAAACAATTTTTTAATTAAATTCAAATCAAACCAATTTGAATTCGGATTGAATTCGAATTCCGAATTCGAATAGAATCGAATTTCGAATTGGAGAACGAATTCGAATTGGATTTTTCGAATTGATTTCGAATTCGAATCGAATTCGAATGCTCTTAAAAAATCAAAATTCGAAATCATTCGATTCGAAATATGTGAGTTATTCGAAATTCGATTCGATGAATACCTCTAAACAAAACCGAATGTATAAATCACAAATTATAAGTTTAAGATTTTTAAAAAAAATTTATTCCATTGTTTAAGCTAAGCATGATTTCAATATAAATATAACAAAAAAGAGGAAATTTTCAATCAAGAATGCTTCTGGTCTCGTAATCAATTTTGACACATTTATAGATAAACATTTTAAATATAATTAATTGTAATTATCAGTTGTTCACGAAGAATCTTTTTAAATAATTAATTGAGGGGATTATGTATTTACATATATGTTCCATATCTTTAGGAAATGTAACGATTAAACTATTTCTACATGTGTGATGTTTGCATGATATACCTGCTATAATATATTTAGAATACACGCATCATATCATTGTGAAATATGGAATTTGTTTTCTTGTATCTATCTCCTAATAAAATCTAACAATTTTTAATAATTAAATATCAAAAAAATATAAATCTTGTTATTGTACTAAGTTATTAATTTAATAAAACTTGATAAACTATCATAAGATTTGAATTATATATTATCTTAAAATATGATTTATAATTATTGAATATTATTATTAATATTTGGTCTATAAGTTATGTATATTCATATTTCGTATTTAATCAATAGCTGATTAGTCTAACATATAGTTTTTTTTTAAAACAAAGTACTTTTATAACATGTTATATTTATTCAATACATGTAACACACGTGTTTCTAATGCTGGTATTTTAATAAATAAGTACATAAAAATGAGGCATGTTATGATAAATTTAACCCTTTGTTTTGTATTTTTCGTTCATTTTATTTTATTATTATATTTAGGCAAATTAGATTTTAATAATTCAAAGTTTTAAGAGTTAGATTTTGCCGGTCTCAACTTTGAAAATCCCAAATAACGGTCCCTACTTTCACACTATTTTCCTCTAGAGGACTTCGGTTAAAAAAACTTAAAGCCAGTAACTTTTTTTCGAATTTCAAAAAGTCCTTTTAGAGCTTTTGATCAGAATGAGAATACGAGTCGAATGGTATATAATTAACCTTGAAACATTGCTTCAAATTTCCAGATTGATGATTTCCTTGATCAATTGAAATTTAACAACCGATTAAAGAACCATTTCATCATTTGGATCAACGTTTCGAGGTAAATTATACATAATTTGACTCGTATTCTCATTATGATCAAACGCCTTAAAAGATTCTTTTGAAATTCGAAAGAAAAGTTAACGATGTTAAGTTTTGTTGACAGAGGTCCACCATAGGAAAATAATGTGAAAGTAGAGACCATTATCAATGATTTTCAAAGTTGGCACACATATGTACTAACGACTAAAACTTTGGACTATTTAAATCCAATTTCCCTTGTATTTATCAACTAACATGCCAAAATAATTGTGCCTTTTATATTGATTTACCATTTCTGTCATTTGTAATTTAATAAAATCTATGTTGAAATAAGATATATTAAGATTTATGAATTGTTTTTTTTGTTATTCAACTAATCTAATACGCAAGTTTTTAAGTTAGTTTAACAAGATTATAAACATTAAATTAACTTTTTCTTGATATGTTATAGACGAGACTGAATTTCTGATAGGTAAGTGATCGGTTCGGGTTGGTTATGTTTAATTTAGGAAATTTATCACATTCTTTTAAAATATTTTTGATCGGTTTGGCTCAATATAAACCAATTTGCGAATGAGGGTTATGGATTCGTTCTCAAACCAAAAGTTTGTATAGATTTGAAGCTGATTAGATGAGCATTTGTTTGAAACCAAATTGGCGTCGATCAGTTTGGTTTGCCTGTAGCATTCATATGCTAGTTAATTCGTTTATTTTAAAAATCGACAAATTCACTTATAATGATTATTGAAACAATAAATATAATTATTTTATTGATCAAAAAGTATAAAGATGTCTTTTATACTCTCTTTTTATATTCATATATTTTTATATCTATTCATTGTTATATATGATATATATAGGATAATAAAGCGTGAAGAAAAAGTGGTATTTTAGGTTTGAAAAATACCTTGAGGAGAATGTTGGTTTGTTGATTAAAAAATCATGGCAATGAATTAAATACTACAATATACAAGTATTTTGACTATCCAAACCAAATGTGCTTTTATTACAACACTTGTCTCTCAAAATGCAAAATTTGGTTGGATGGGAACATGTTTTAGCTTTGCTTCCTTTCGGTCTATTTTAGACAGAAATTTCTGATAGCTATCATTATATATTTTAGTGCAATTAAATTAATTTAATTGATTAATGTGAATCATGGTATTCATTAAATAAGTTAGGTGTAAGGTACACGTTTATTTAAGATTTTATGATTTGACGAGGATTCCAAGGGAACAACGCCCCAGAGAGAGCGGAGTCCAAAGGGCGGCAACCTCTGGCGGGGTCTAAGGGCAGAGCCCCTAATCCAAGTTGTTATATTGAAAAATTAATAAGAAAAATTAATTTTATGAATTCTAACATAAAATTTGTTTTATTAATTTAGTGGCAAATTTAGGAAAACTAAAACTTCAAAACTACCATGAGGCAGTTTTTTCAAGCTATGCATATCTGAAAGGAAAATCATATTCGATCAAAGTGGTTCAATTAGAAATCATTACGAATTTATGACTGTCCTTCGATTTTGAATTGAATTTTATCTGATCAAATATTTGGATGGTTCGTTTCTCTTATACTCCTAAACTTATAGTTTTTAGTTTTAATTTTCTTGGTTAACTTATTTAAAAAGAATTCCTTTTACATCTTTTTTGTTTTATAATGTCAATAATTAAGAGTAATATTAGTTTTTCATGTTCGGGTTGTATTTGAAAGATTTAGTTTTTACTTTTGATCCATGATATGTCTTCATTATTCAGAGATAAAACTTAAAACAAATTAAGCTACTAAAGATGATAAGATTACGAATAAAATATCAAATGCTATGCAGAATGAAATATTTGAAGGTTTATTAAAATTGTTTTAACTTCTTATTTTTTTTAATATTATATAAAGTAATTATGCAATTTTATTTATAGATTAAGTAATTATATTTCCTTTTGATTTTTCTTAATAATGATTGTGTATGTGACGAATGTACAATAATTTTATATCATGTGACATCTTGTTCACGTGTTGATTTAATGTGTTACTAATACCATATATGGTTAGACCATAATATGAACACTTTTTTCTTAACATTACATCTTGTATTCAATTGTGTACTATATCAATTTATGAACATTTTTATTATATCATTTATTCAGATGTGAGATGTGTATTAGATTATGCTATAACTAATTTGTACTTAACATAATGTCTATATTCAACCAACTTAATACACAACTTAGCATATTTATTTATCTTTGTTAACCAAGTTAATATAATATGTATTACGTGAGTTGAAAAAAATATTAAATATATATTAAAAATAAAAAAATTCATAAAATGGTCTTTGAGATAAAATTTTGTGTATAAGTTAGTATTTTATGCAATGACATGATAATATCATCTTTTAAAACTTTTTTTTTTTAAAAAAGTTTATCCGTATTACATTTTGTTTTAAAAAATATTTTTAAACAATATCATTCTTTTTGCAAAAATATAAAATAATAATCGTGTATTAATTTAGTAATAACATTTAAAAATTATATAACGATTTTTTGAGTTAGGAAAATATGATTGTAAATATGTATCATTAAGGGGACTCGGAGTGGGAGCCGGGAGAGAGGCGGGGAGAGCCGGGGAAAAATGGGGCCGACCGGGAACACCAACCCTCCGGAAGTGGGGTGGGGTGAATCGGGGAGATGGCACCGTTTCAAGCCGAGCGTGGGGAGGGGATTTCCATGGGTTTAAACAAAAAAAAAACCTATTTTTTTTCCTATTTAAACAACTCTAAACAACCACAAATCTTACACTTTTTTCTCATTTTCTACAATCTATATACTAAATTTATAAAATTTTTCAAGTAAAATGGAAGGATATTCATCCCTTAGTGGGTCGTCAAGCGAGAAATTTAGAATACCATGACCAAAAAATGTTCAAACGGCTCAAATGAACCCGTTCAACACACCCAGGTATCGTCCACAAATGCCATCTCCAAATCAACTAAACTTCTACTATGGGTATCGTCCACAAATGCCTTTCTAGGTTTTTTAATTTAATTTTTTAGGTTGTACTCTTTTTTTTAACTCTTTTTTTTTTGGTTGTATTTTTTTTTGGTTGTATTTTTTTTTGTATTCTTTTTTTTTATTTTAAATTTAATGAATCTTTTTTTATTTTATTAATATTATTATTATTATTATTTGTTGTTAAAATAATTAATTAAAAATAAGATTTGAAAATGGGGAAAAGTGGGGAAAAGTGGGACGACACCGTGTAAAATGGGGAAAAGTGGGGAAAGCTGATGTGGCGCTGATGTGGCAACGGGGAAAAGTGGGGAAAACCTAGACCACTCCTTGTGGCCTAACTAATTAAAGTAATAAAAGAATAATATTATTTTTTTTTATTTTTCAAGTTTTGAAAAGTTCGTTTTCTAAACATTTTTTTAAAAATAATTTTTTTTATAAATATCTCGTTATTTAAAAACTTTAACTTTTAATTATTTTGTTTATTACTTTTTTTCTTTTTAAAAAAATTGATTTCATAATTCTTTTACTTTTTTAAATGACTAGTTTTAAAATATTAGATATTTTTAAAAAGTTAATTCTTTTATAAAAACTTCATGTTTTATAATACTACATATTTATAATTATTTGTTGTTTCTTACAATGTTGTCCTAAGGCTATCCACAGCGGTCACCCCACTAAAAATCCCTCCCCACCGAAATTTCCTGCCACGTCATCACCATACTGAAAACCTTAAACCCCACAATGGTTACCACACTGAAAAACTTTCTCCACTGTGCCACATCAACCACTAAAACACCCCACAGTGGGTCCCATTTTAAAAAAATGGGCCAATAGGAGTAGAGGGGCTCCACGGGGAGCGGGAGCCGTGGAGGGGCTCTTGTGGTTGCCGCTAGGGGAGGGTAGCGGTGTTCCCGCTGACCCCGCCCAATAAACTTTCCCCGTTGGTTCGGCGTCTCCTCCGCTGCATGCAGCCTAACAGAACATCTTTAAAATATTGAGACACATATTTTTTAATTGAAAAAATATATAAATATTATAAATTATTTAATAATATTAGTTAATAAAAAAACATATTTAAGAAGAGGAAAAAAATTGTATAAATGTTTAATTTATTTTTACTTGGAAGCATAAGTTTTTTTAAAGCTTCTGGACGCTTTATATACGCATTCCTTCACCCACACTCTTCTCCCGGTGAAAACCTCTGCTGCTTATAAAACACGAGAAATCAGTTTCAAGCAATCTCTCTCTCACATCACACACACACACTTTCTCTCTTCCTCCATAAATCAGGAGTGAGAGAGACGATTCGAACGCTTCAGTACTGGCCTGGTTAAGGAGAATTGTGCCGAGTCAACTCAGACGAGGAGATCGGAGGAAGCGGAAGCGGTTTCGGAAGCAGAAGCTGATGAATTGGTTGCATAAGATGGTTTTTCCGGTTAGACGTGTTTGTCTTGCATTTGCTGCTCGTGTTAAGTCACGTAGAAACGGTAAGTATCTCTTCATCTCTTCTTCGTGTACGATCTATTTTCTGTGAATAATTTACTGATCGAGTCAGTTGTAGGAACATCAACAAGTGTTTGAAATCGAATTAAATTGAATTGATGAGTTTTTTTTTTTTTTTTTTTTTTTTTTTTTTTTTTTTTTTTTTTTTTTTTTTTTGAAGTTACAGAGTAATTTGATTTTTGATTTCTTTTTTCTATCGATCGAGCGTGTTATAAGATTATAACGAGCTATTGAGATTCAAATTTTTGCCGGAAGCGAAATAAAATTAAATTTCTTAACTCGACATGATGAATTTTGCTTTGATTTTTTAATTTTTACTGATCCAGCGTATTTTAGGATTCTGAGGAGTTATTGAACTTCAAAATTTTGCCAGAATCGAAGAGAATCTGAATTTCTTAACTCGAGATGATGAAAATTATGTTTAGTTTTTCAAATTTAAGCAGTGCACTAGTTTTTACAGTTTTATGTTCATTTTGAAAATCACTGATCTGCAAGTTGCCGATTGTGTGGGAAATTAAAATTTTAATTTCGCATTTTAAGAGTTATAATCCGTTGATCGAACGATTTCTATGATCTCGGTAACTTTGATCTTCGGCATTTTGATAGAATTCAAACAAATGATCAAAACGATTGAATTTCAAACACGATCTTGATCTAAAATCAACTCGGCGAATTTGAATTCAAATTCTTATCTAATTTTTCAGGGTTTTTGATGATTAAATGATATTCGTTTTACCTTTAATAGTTGAAACAATTAATGGAGCATAGAGTCTCGTGATTGTGTTGAAGTGATACACCTTTGTGATGCATACTTTAATGCTTTTAACGGTGCTCCCTTTTATTGTCATAATCAAATTGAATTTTGTTTCTTCTTTTACTTTGATTTTAACTTTTTCTGTTTTCAAAGATGACTTAAAGTACTTCTCTTGTTGTCTCCTTTAATTTGATTATACGTATAAATTTGTATCACAGGTAAATAAATATTACATATATGAATTTAAAAAAGGCTATTTTTAAAAAATATGAGTTAAATATAGAAACAATTTTAAAGAAACATTTCATATTTTTTTTAAAATACTTTTATCTACTATTTTAACTATATCATGTAACACACGTAAGATAGTTATGTAATGACGCAAGACCACCTTCGTCACTAAAGTTTGTGAGTCATGAAGACCTGTAGTTTGATATGTAAGAAAGAAAAACTAAACGACGTTAAAAAAAGACGTTTTGAAATCCTTCATCAAAGTATTACCCGTGAAAAGGATAGAATAGACTGTTCACATGGGTAATACTGATGTGAATGCACCCATATATTAAAAGTGTTATAACAGTCTTCGTATCTGTCTCCTAATAGATTTGAACAGTTTACACAATTTTCATAGTTTTCATATAAAATTAAATTTGACACTTTGCAATAAAATTCATCTAAACTTGATGCATTTTGAATAAGAAAGTAGTTGATTAATTTGTTGACATTAGGAATTGCATAATTTTCAAACTTATCATTGGATTTTATTGTTAAAAATAACTAATTTTTAGAAAGTATGATGATTATAAGAGTTGAAAAGGTGAAAGTTTCCGGATAAGGAGCTTTCACCGAATAAACTATATACTTTTTTTTAATTGTTATGATTATAGAAATGACAATATCTTTTTTTCATGATCATACAATTTAACAAACCGAGTTTCATGTAGTAAAAACTGAATAAGTATATTTAAATATTTAAAAACATTAAAAAATTACAAATTTCTAACGTTGGTTTGATGAGACGAAATTATTTAAAACACCGTTTATATGTTCTTTTACATTTATATACTTCAATAATATATTAGTAGATAAATATAAATAAGGAATGTAAATTGTAAAAACTTTACCTCTACTGTACTATGTAGGAATAAAAAGTCTTTTTCAATGAGACCCATTAAATTAGTATTTCCCAGTTCATTTTCTTTTGTTTTTATGTGTTTGGGAAATTAGATGGTGCATATTTAGGTAAAAAAATAAATAATTAAAGATATATTTGATTGGACAAAGGTCGCCTTTATTCCAAACTAAAAGTTGAATTATTCTAGTACATAATTAAGACAAGAAGAGACTAGAGTCACATCCTTGTTTTCTAGTTGGAATTTATATAATTAAACCTTCATAATTTTTTAATTATAAAATTTTAAAACGGATGTTTCACACGCTTACAGCTTTAAAATGGTATTCAAAACCTGTTGGCCTAAACAAAGTCACATGTCAACGGTTTTTAATTACTGGTAACATCTCTCTTTCAAAATCAAAATCAAAATCATGACTTTTAATTACAAGTGACACTTGTTTGATGAGATGACGGATAATGTATCGTTAACGAGGTACAGTTTACACTTAACGGAAGCCTTAACTCGTGATCAAACCGACAGACATTTCGCGTTTGTGTCTAACCACTTAAATTGAATGGTTTGGATTTGAAAATTTATCTAAACGTATTTATTTAATAAATATTGTAATTCACTTGGTTTTCTATAAAATAGTTACACGCACATGGTTTTCATAAAATTGAGTGAATTTAGAGGTCTTTAAGTTCAATCATCTCTTAGGACAATTTTCTCTTTAACCCATCGACCCTTTTGTTTGCGGTCGCGTTTTACCTGTTTTTCCCGGTTAATCGGATGTTAGAGCAGATCAAGAGCGGTTAATCAGGTGTTAGAGTAGATCAAGGGGTTTACCACATAAGTATTTCCTGTTATAAAAAAAAAATTTTAAAATATAGGAGTGAGAATCAAATCATTACAAATGGATCGAAAAATAGAGTGTATCTTGATTTGCTGTTTAGTGGTTCTTAATAACAATTAATATTCATCATTATCAACATTTCTTTATCAATTAAAGTTTTCTAAGATTCCCGCTATTGATTTGCTGACTTGTAGGTACACTCTTTAACTAACAACCATATCCTATTATCCTAGTGATCTTAACTAACCTTGCTTTCACAATATTTAAAAGTTTAAACTTATTACCGTTATCTTTCCTCCTTTTTTTCTTTAAATGGCGAATGTCTCAATCGTATGAGCTTACTGTTTTCAGGCCATGTCATCAAGGCCTAGTTACATGGACCTTCTATGAGCCCTGACAGCCAACCCAGGAGGAAACCTCGCAAGAAAATCCCCTGACCTCCCACAGACCCGTATTTCTCTGCGGGAGGGTTTCGAACCCGAGACCTCCCATTTTGAAGAGTCTCGGGGTACCGCTGAGGCACTGCCTCGTTAATTATTTAATTCAACACTATAACATTTAAGGGTATGCAGATGATATATCTTTTACCATTACATTCCCCCCTTCTTTTTTAAAAAAGATGAGTTATTTTTGTGTTAAACCAACGAACACGATGAGTACGTGTATTGTATTTCGGTTAATCCGAATCCGATAGGCTTATAAATTGACTTAGTGTAATCTTATACTTCTTTAAAAATACTGTGTTTTGTGTTTATGGGTTTTTCTATTTGTTTTTATAGGTGGGGGGCTTTTAAAGCTGCACGACGACATACAAACATGTGGATACAAGGATGTTCAAGTAATGTGGGAGATGCTCCATAGAACAGAATCAGAGTTAACATCAAACAACCGTCGAAAGCGTAAACCAAAACCATTTTGGAAGATTTTTGTTTGGCACAACAATAGGCAGTTCTCCATTGACCATGCTTAACCAAGTGAAACGTCGGTGTCACCTTGCAACAAGACAAATATTATGAAAGCATGTTGATATTATTAGTATAATTTTGATATGCGTATCGACTTGCTATTGTAATTAGTGAAAAAGAAAAGAAAAAAAAAATACTAGCCTCACAATAGCAAAGTCGTTTTGTAAATATTGTTTTCTTTTTCATGATCTGATATCAAGTCGTACGTCATAAAGAGAAAAAAACATTAGCAAGTTAAAAGTTGCTTTTGCAACTTCACTTGAATAAAGCATCTTTGTGGAATCCCATGTGCGATTAGGTTGATTGGATGCACCATCAATACATTTTGGTTTAGAACTTTAGATAGGAATCAAATCGGTGCCACATACTTGCTTTTGATCAAAATATTGGATAAGATTAGATTTGTAGGTCTCTTATTTTCCAAGACTTACCAATGTTGAGTTGGCGGAGTGGTAAGGCAAGGATTTGGGGTACCGAAGGTCCCCGGTTCGAGCCTCACTCTAGCCATCCTTCTGAGGTACCCGCTGCAGTCGATCCTTGGGCCAATCGGGGAAGTTTGAAAGACGCGGGCATAGCCCAGATCCGTGCGGTATCAAGGGGAGGTATTTTACCGGCATCATAACCCTTGCGGGGTGGGATGATGGGTACCCAATGTGGTACCGGGGCTAAGGGTTCCCTCCAATTACCTTTTTTTTTTTTTTTTTTATTTTCCAAGACTTACCTTATTGTAATTTAGAGGTGCATACAAAATCCGACAAACCAACCTGAAGCTAAACAAATATTGATGCAAGTTTCGCGAAAACTAGTTAAAGTTGAACCTAAACAACCGGTTTGTAGTTAGTTTGTAACCGGTCTTGTTCATACCAGGTTAACTTGAACCAAACTGATCTCTTTTGTTTTCAAAACCGATTCCTAACTCAAACTAGTTCAACTAAGATATGTTTGACTTTTGGTTTACCCAAACCAAAAATAATTTATGGTGTGACCCATTGTGTGCTCTATCAATCGCAAAATCACATCCCATGAATATGAAATAGTGAAACTCACCATTGATGGCTTATAAACTCAATCATGCCACATCCTAACCACTCAGGGCATGATCTGGGTTGGAATCAACATAATCAATTTTGTTCGATCTGGCTAAGTTGGCTTTCGCTCACTCGACATTGAGTCTGATTTATAGTTTCAAACATACCAACCAAATTGTTGTTACAACATTGTAGTTTAAAAAACATTCATAGCACCTATTAGTTGTTACACCAACACCCCATAGCAAAATGGTGTGGAAGAAGCAAAAACATATAAACAAACACATTTGTGAGGTTTCTATGGCAATTATTATTAACCTGATTGTGTTCCAAAAACACGTTGAAATGAAGCTATTTCATAACTTCAACCTATCTTGTCCCATCAGAAACTCTAAACATAATGACTTGAAAATTTTAGAACTTTGTAAGACTTGCTAAATCTTTCAAGAGCTCTTTACCCAGCCTCATTGTATCCCTAATAGTATGTATAAACGAGACGACTACTTGTGAGCTATTCGAAATCGGCTCACTAAAAGCCTAATAAGCTCGAGTCCAATCCTAAATTGAGGCTCATTTAACAAATATGCATGAGCTTCATATATCAAACCAAACTAGGCTTACAAGTTGTTTATTTATATAAAAATAACCATGGTTGTAAAAATCTTTAGGTGCTAGTCGAGCGATGAAGTAGAACTGGAGATACAATAAAACTATTCGAATCAGAAAGTTTATATGTAATTTTTCAAAATAATACATATATATATATATAACCAAACTTTTTATATAATTTTTATAAAAATGTTCGTTTTTTAAATGTAGATATGAAAAACTCAACAGATTTCCAAAATTTCCTGAAATATTGCCAAAATTTGAAAAGATGCGAGCCTGAATTTGAAAAATTAGCTGGAATCTTCAACGGATTCCAGCTGATTTGGTCGCTTAGGCCCGACTAATTCGCCTAGGCCCGACTAATTAGCCTCGGCCCGACTAATTAGCCTAGGCCCAATTAATTCCGCCTAGGCCCAATTTTTTCTACGCCAATTAGTCAAAATCGAAGCACTCGATAGTCATACAGGAAGTGATTAATAAGTAGCTTTGGCCCATTTTTACTACACTGAGTATAACTCCTTTTATATAATATAAAAGATATATACTTCAAAATAAATACTGCAATAAATATAACTATGATCGGCGGTGATTATTCGCCCGTCTAGCCCGGTTTTTACAACAATGAATATATATACTTTTATATAATATAAAAGATATATACTTCTCAATAAATCTTATGATAAATATAATTATGATAAAAAATAACTAGATATTATATTTGTTATTAAGAACGACAAACACATGCATACTAATCTAATCATACTCCTAATTTTCACCATAGTCACTCTTTAGCATGATTTAAAGTTTTAAACCCTTCACGTGAAGGATAAAGGAGAAGGCTTTAAAAAATATACATAAAAATAATCATAAATGTATGTAAATAAAATAGTTAACAACTAAGAAACAAGCCATGTTTAAGCATGAAAAATTACTCAAAGACCTAACCGAAGACATAAACTTGTATCGGTCCCTAGAAAAAACTGGTTTAAAAAAATCTCTAAAGATTATGTTAAAACATCATTTTTATATTCTACAAAAACAATTCTTGAAAACTCTCATGAAACTAAAAGTCAACATGCAACAATTTCAAACAATTTTATATCTACCATACGCGAATGTGGAAATTAAAGCATATAAAAAAAACTTATAACATGTGGTTACCTGGAGGCTGGTGCAGCAAAGAACTAAATGATATTGATTCCTCTCTAGGAATAGATAGAGGTGTACAAAAAAACCGGACCCGGAACCGGAACCGGAACCGACAACCCGAACCGGAACCGGAACCGGTCATACCCGAACCGGTGGGTACGAACGGGTACGGTTTTTCAGACAAATTAAAACCGGAACCGGAACCGGAAAACCGGAACTGGTTCCACCTGAACCCGGCCAAAGCCCGAACTGGAACCGGCCAAAACCCGAACCGGAACCGGTCAAAAACCGGTTGGAACCGGTTAAAACCCGGAACCGGAACCGGGTATTGACTTTGTTGACTGGAACTGGAACCGATTGGAACCGGAACCGGGTCCAAAAAAAACCCGATTTGTACACCTCTAGGAATAGAGTCCGGCTTTTGACCAATTTTTATTGGGCTTGAAGCCCAACGCAACCAACATGGAGGCCCACGATCTGTTTTTATTTATTGCTAAACTAACACACTTATTCCTAGAGGTGGCCATCCAAACCGGTTCCAGGACCTGACCCGGACCCGAACCAGTTCCTATCCGGTAAACCCAAGAACCGGTTGGTACTCGGTAGTACCCGAAAGATAGTAACCGGTTCCACACTTTTCCCATTCGACCGGTTAGTACCCGAACCGGAACCGGTTCCTACCCGGACCCGGTTGGAACCGGTTATAGCCGTTATGATCCATCTGAACGTTGGAGACCGATTTCTAGCCGTTTTTGACTGTTTGGAGTTCGAATCTAGCCGTTTTTAACACCCTAAACTAGTATAAATAGGTATTGGGTAGTATGGAGTGATCACACAACTCAAAACGCAATCCCGAACGTGAAAAAAGCAAAAAACACTCTTTATACGTGCTTGTTTAGTCTCCAATCTCCATCTCTCGTTTTGGTTTTTCGTTTTCTTGTTTCCTAAAGTTTCAATACTCTTCTCCTCTTCTACATTTCTTTTTCTTATCATGGATGCTTCACATTCTTCGGTCTGACAAGGTTCCAACATCGAACCATCATTTGTTCGTGTTATTGAACACAATCGAAACCCGGAGATTTGGTGTAATTGCTATTTGGTCGAGCTTATTGATGGGTCTCTAAAAGCCCGTTGCAAGTTTTTTGGAATATAGATAGGGAAAGAATCGAATTCAAATTTGAAGAAACATATCAACAAACCGTTTTGCAAGGCGTTGAAAAAAGGATCCTGAGTCCCAACAAATGCAAACGGATTTTCAAGGTGGAATATTTATTTATGACCTCGATCTGGTTCGGGATCGAATGGCGAAGTTCGTGATTCAAGAGGCGTTGTCGTTTAGCCATTTCGACAACCCTCGGTTGACAAACATGATTCGGGAGACGCTTCAACCAAGGTACACCCACGTAAGTCGACAAACTCTTAGACGTTTTTATTTGAAAATGTGGAAAATGCCAAACAAAAACTAGTTACATATTTTGAAAATTTAAATAAGGGGGTTAACTTAACTAGTGATGTTTGGTCGGCTACACATAATCTACCCGAATCCTACCTTTGCATCATCGCTCATTGGGTAGAACTGTCACATGGATAATGATGAAACACACCATTGCTTTTGAACTTTTTCCGTATCTACATACCGGTGACCTTTTATTTCAAATTTTAGATTATGTAATAAGGTCGTTTAAGTTCGAAAATAAAATATTTTCAATGGCATTTGATAACGCTTTAAACAATACGATGGCGGTTGATAAATTAAAACTAAAATATTTGCCATATGTAATGATGTATTTTTTTTTACTCAATATGTGTTGCACATATAATAAATTTAATTGTGCAAGACGGCATTGGTACTGATGATGTTACAACATTCATAAACGGTTGTAGACAAATGTTACATGATATTTTTAAAAAGAGTATGAAACGACATATGACATATAGGAAATTTTGTAAAGATACGGGGAGGGTTGCTTTGGGTGCAAATTGGGATGTACCCCATAGATGGAATTCCACTTGTCTAATGCTTTAAAGTACTTTAAGACAAAAAGATACTTTGCAAATGTTTCACCATAGTCTCACCGACAATGGAATGGTCGACGCGTTTTTGGATAGTTCTTGAGATAATATCCAATTACTATATGAATTTCTTGAAATTTTTAAATCATCAACTACTAAACTATCGGGGACTTATTACCCGACTAGCTCTTTGGTTCTTTCGGAGTTATTTTTAATGGTTACAAACTTTAAAAATTTTGAAACTAAAAATGAAATGTTTTCTAACATGATATCACCGATGCGAACTAGATTACTAAAGTATTTTCTTGAATTACCGCATGTTTTTATTTGCGTCGCCGCTTTAAACCCAATTTTAAATGTTACGGGGATGGAATGCTTGATAGACGAAATTTATGATGGTCTTGACCTAGATGAGATAGACCCAAACTTTTCAACCGAAGCAAAAAATGTTTTTGCTAATAATTTAAAATATATTTATGACTTTTATTTGATTAAATATGGTTCCAACATACATATGCCCACCCCTGATTCCTCATCAAGTTCGAGTGCTTCTCGAGCACGAGATCCGATGGTTAGCCTATTGAACACCGTTCGAAACGTCACGGTCGATTTCTTCAAACCGGTTCTCACTTGGCTGTGTTCGATGGATCTCACAGTTATCCAATCGATATCAACTTGTGTTCTTCCTGTGTGAGATTCACGATTTCACCATTTTTTGATTTCGTGATTTCAACCGGTTGCGTTCTTCCCTTCAGTTCTTCCTGCTAGGTTTAAGAGAACCCGTAAATTCCCCTTTACCCATTCTGACCCGCCTTCTAAATTAATTTTCTATACATTACCCATTCTAACCCCCTTAGTTTTTTTATTAACCCAATACAACCCATCATATATAAAAATTAACCCATTCAAACCAAAAAAAATCAAATGGGTTTAGTTTGCCAGACATAGTCAGCCTTAATTTCCCACTTGATGACATTTGATTCACTAACAACTAAAAGAAATAATATACTTGATCTAATAGAAAACATGGATTAACAGCAGGAAAATTAATTAAACCAAAATTAAACATGAAAATAAAATTAACACGGGTGGATAATGACCTTTGTGTTACGAGGCTTTTAAGGAGCTTTAGTATGGATCAGGCTTAGTTTTAAAAAGCGTGAAGCGAACGCAAGTCGCGCATATTTAAAACAAATATTGTAAATTATATATAAAACTTGTATAACACATAAAACACATTATTATATATATATTTAACATCTAACAAAAGGACACTAACAAAAAAACAACCAAGCAAAAAACTAATACTTATGTAACAGTATAATATGGAAGGACATTAACAAAAGAAGGTTGTTTAAGTGTTTTTGACACCGAAATCATTTATAGATGTAAGCAATATTCATAAACTAGAAGCTATATTCACAATCCTCATCATCATCATCATCAACATCAATACCAAGTATTACATCTTCATCATCTTCACTCACACCAAATTCCACTTCCACCTCTTCATCATCGTTAACATCTTCATCAATTAGTTCATGTAATTAGATGGTGGTACTTTGGGGGTTGAGGAAGAGGAATCATCCTTTTCGATGCTGCTGGGTTGTATGTGTACAGATGGCATCCATTGGCAAATCAATATCCCCGGTATATGTAATAACACGATACGAGTCAGCCGTGGAAGGTCTACACTCGAAGAAACAAAACTGGGCGCAAGTCAGCTAAAGCAGCTGCTGATTGGCGACAACTGGACTTGACTTACTGCACTGGGGCGCATGGATCACTTAGTGGCTAGTGGGGAGTTACTAGCAGTTATTTTTAAAGTTTTCTTGTTTTCAGTATTTGTATTTCCCTTTGTTCGACTGGTTGTTTTTGTTCTGGATATTTTTGATTACTTGTAATTTGGAGATTATACCCATCTCAAATCGGGTTAACTATCAATCAAATCCATCATTTTCGTTGGATACTATCATTGGTTCCATTGCCGGGAATCGAAGGAAGCAGAATGGTGGCAACCCGAAATCAAGACAACAGCAGTGGCACGATCGATCCCATAGCAGCGCAGTTAGAAGTCATTGTAGCGAAGTTGGATGCCATGGAGTCACTGAAAGAGGATGTCGTTGCGTTGAAACGAAGACCCAACTTTCATGATCGACATGGTGGGGGAAATCATGACGAAGGTGAAACATCGTGGAGGTCTCAGACTTGTAACCGCCCTTTTAACAAGATTGAATTCCCCAATTTTGGAGGCGGTGACCCGAGAGGCTGGATGTGACAATCCGGTATTTTCGAATTAACCTTGTTAACCAAAAGTAACGAAATCACAGAAGGTTTATTGGGCTGAATAGAAGGTAGGCCCAATTGTATGTTATGAGGCCCAATTGAATAGAAGGTAGGCCCAATTGTATGTTATGAGGCCAAATGGATAGAAGGTAGGCCCAATTATATTTAGGAGGCCCAAAAGGATTAATCTAGCCCAATAATGTTCCAATTGACCAATTAGTGACAATTCGGCAATTCGGATTAACTCCGTTAACTCTAGAATAAACCGAAATGGTATGTAATCGAACAAAATCAAACCTGAGGGTTAGAATTAAGCAAGATCAGTCTTAATAGGCTTAAATTGCAAGGATTAAACTTTTAAAATCATGAAATAAACAATTTTGACTTTTAAAGTCAAAATTCGTGTGACTTTTTGCAATAAAATTCGAATTTCATGATTATTTCAAGTAAAAATTAGAATTGATTTCTTTTAATCATTCTATTAATGATTACTAATGAGTAACAGGCGTTATTAGTCCATTAACATCGAGATTAACTCAAATGGTCGATTGGAAAGTCGTAACCGTCGAAGTCAAGGACAAAGCCGTTTAAAATTGGGTATAATCGATCATAATTGATCAAATTTCACATACCCACATACTATTCGGCACTCTCTGAACGTATTAACCACATCAATTTGATTGGAAGAGCATCGGAGGCCATTGGAGTTAAAAACGTGAAGCCGAACTCGACCTTCAAGACGATTTACATCAATTCGACATCTAACCAGGTAGGAATTCATTTCTCTATAGCCTAAACATGTCGACTAAGTAAATCCCCATGTTAATTCTGGGTTCTAACATCGAATCGTAGGAGTTTTAGTTTCTAGGGTTCTTCGTTTGAACGAATTGGGGATTTTTGTTTAAATGGTTTTAAAAATCAAATCAAATGATATAAGTAGCTTCAGAAGAGATCGACTAAGGTTAAAC
The DNA here is from genome assembly GCA_009363875.1 of Mikania micrantha. Taxonomy (NCBI): domain Eukaryota; kingdom Viridiplantae; phylum Streptophyta; class Magnoliopsida; order Asterales; family Asteraceae; genus Mikania; species Mikania micrantha. Next base: position 50,967,368 of record CM018691.1, on the reverse strand, counting down.
GTAAGTCAATTTTGATTGATATCATCGAATGCTACGAATTCAATAATTAGGGTTCATATAAGAAACGGTTTTGGGGGTTTTTGATCAAACAAGTTTAAGAATCAAATTAATATGTATGAGTAGCTTCATAAACTTCCGATTAAAGAAATCCATATGCGAATTTCATGAAATTATAACGAATTGCATATGATCAAGTTCTAGGGTTCCTTTTAGAAAACGATTTGGGGGTTTTGATGAGAATGGACTTTAGAATCAAATTAAACAACACAGACAGGTTCGAAATTCATTATGGATTGAAAACCATGTGTCAATTGTTTGAAATGATAACGAATTTGATAAGTTTGATTTTAGGGTTCTTAATAGTGAACGAGTTGGGGATTTTTGAATTAATCGAACCTGTTAATTAAATTAGTCAATATGGATGGTTTTGAAATTTGTTATCAGATGAAAACCCCATGAATGTGTGAATTCAAATTAGTGAATTGAACGGTGTTGAGTTGGGATTTGGGGAACTCGAGTTCGAAGACTATATAAGCTGATTTCATAACCTTGAATCGGTGTTTCATCGAATTAGAACCATGGTTGAAGTCGTCTAGGATGATGGAACAGAAACCCCATGGTCATAGGATCGATCGAGTTCGAAATCGAGACAAATGGGACTCTTTTGTATTCGAATACATATGGACAAGAGAACTCAATTGGGCTTTGATTTAAAACTATTTAAAAACAGAACCAGTAATGATTGTGAGGTAGATCAGTTGGTATGGGTGTGAGGGGCATGACTGAAAGGTCGGGGGTTCGAACCTTGGTCCACCGGTTTTTGGGTTTTAAAAACCATTTTTTTGGTATTTTAATCATATCTAGTCGTTTTAACTCGGATTTGATCCATTCAAATTGCGTTAGAACCAGAATTCAGTTCCGAATGTTTTAGAATAATAAAATTCATATTTTAATCCGAAAACGAAATCGCGTATAATTACGCTTGTTTAAATAAAATCATTAACGATGATATGATTTTATTAAACGATTTCAAAGGCACGAGTACATACGTATGCATATTTCTAACACGCTAACATACGTGTGTTGACACGTATGTGATTTCAAGCACAAAACGACATCCCGAATAACACTAAGTTATTGTTTAAACACAGATTCTTCGTAGAGGATTTTCTATGCGAGTTCACGAGTGTTTGATCATTCTGCAACAATCAAAGGTGCGTACACGGCCCCTTTCTTACTTTAAACTGTTTTGGGGGAGAAAACATGTGCAACAAACACTTTTAGATACATATCACTTGCATGAGTTAACTGTTTACATCATGTGACAACATAGCATTTACAAGTCCTTACACTTCGAACCGTTTAGTTTGCCGTAGCGCAAAGCGTGGTAGTTGGAAATAGATCTATTAGGTTTGACAAAACCTCACTTGGTAGATGGGATCTACGCAGGTGTTTGACTGACCAAACAATCATTTACTATTGTTTGTGCTAGACAATAGTGGCAAGGCAAAACATGCGATAGCATGCACTAGTCAGCTTCGGTGTCGACCACTTATGTAAATAGTATATATGACTAGCTATCATAACTATGCAATGTGTGATTATGTTATCTGCAAACTTATATTCAAACTGTTGTTTCAAACAATTGTGAATGCTAAAACCTGTGTAATGCACCAACCTTTGTGTTGACTTGATTTACATGTTTTCTCAGGACGCTAAGGTGCACAAGAAAGCAAGCATGGACTAGGAGATTGAGTCGCATGCATGTCTTTACATTATAGTTATTTGGATTTGAACATTTGAAAACTTGGCATTGTAATTTACATTTTACAACTGTTATTGTTTTAAAACGCTTCCGCAAAACTTTGAAAACTTTGATGTTACAGTTTTAGACCAAAGTATGTTTTGTAATTCATATAGAGGTCTTCGTTATGTCTAATGATCTGAGATCCTGGTTTGTCACGTTCCCAAACGGTATGATTCCGTTAGTTGAAAATTGGGGGTGTGACAGATTGGTATCAGAGCCATTGGTTATAGCAAACTAGGTTTGCATTTGTAGACTTAGACTATAACTGTTAGACATTAGACACGCATGCTCACACATATCACTTAGAAATTACATATGGCATTATGTAATAGGCTTGCTTACACATTCCATGGCACTGCACTTACATATGGTATTATGTAACAGGCATGGCATCTTCATCATCAGCACCATATATATATACATTGATGATTCGGAGGATGATGAGCCAGTAGTTCCAGCACCACCATCATCACCAGCACCACCTATCCCATCTCCTCCACCATCTGAGAGAGATGATTCAGACCTTGAGGAGGATCCGGAGGAGGATCCGGATGAGGATCCGGAGGAGGAGCCAGCTGAGGGTATTCAGGAGATTCCTACTTAGGGACCTTCTACTCATCCACCACCTGCATTAGATGTTCCTGAGCCTAAGAGGCAACGGACTGATTCTGAGGAGATCGCCAAACTACGTGAGGACTTGTACTGGGCAAATGATAGGATTGAGTACAATGTTCGAGAACTCTGGGATGCTAACGAAAGACAAGATAACCTTGCTCACCTGGTTAATGAGATGCGAGATGAGATCATCCATTTGACTGGTCGTCTTCAAGCTTCTGAGGACCGAGCTGAGATTCTGGAAGGCAGACTTGAAGCCTTGGAAGACTTGGTGGTCTCAGAAAATGAAGAAGAGGATGAAGAGGAGGAAGAGGAGGAACCAGCACCAGCTGTTGATTCTGATGCTGAATCCACTATTGAGGATGATTGATTTTCTTTATTTTGTTTAAACTTATTAGGGGCGGGTTGTGTCCCTACATTAGAAGTTTGAAAACTTATGTTTTGATTTTGAAAGTATTGTACTTAAAACAGATTATTATCTATTGAAAGCTATTATTTACTGACAATAGTTGTGTTGATTTCTACATTACATGGTTGTTGTTTGTTGTATTGTTTACACATGTCAAATTGGACTTTGATAACACTCTAACGTTTCTTTTAATTAGGAAGATAATGGCCGAGGGGAACGTACAAATGACAGTTGCTGAGCTCAATGAGCTGATTAATAACAGGGTCGCGGAGGCAATCGCGAACTACGTTCAGACACACACTACAAGGCCACAGGGTCCAACAGGAGGATTGGTGAATCCACCGGTGTGCACGTTCAAGATGTTATTGGACTGTAAGCCACATAACTTCAAAGGATCGGAGGGGGCCATTGGACTCCTTCGATGGATTGAGAAGGCTGAATCAGTGTTTGAAATGTGCAACTGCCCTGAGGAGAATAAGGTAAAGTATGCCACTGGAACGTTGGAGGGTCCAGCATTGACTTGGTGGAACTCGAATGTACAAACTTTGGGATTGGGTGAGGCTAATTCCTTGACTTGGAATGGATTCAAGACTTTATTGCAGGAAGAGTACTGCCCTCGCAGTGAGATGCAGAAACTGGAGGAGGAGTATTGGCATCTTAAGATGGAGGGGTCAAACATTGAGGAATACACGACCCGGTCACATGAACTGGCCAGACTTCTACCTCACATGGCTACTCCAGCCAGTAAGTGGATAGAGAGGTACATCGGGGGATTGGTGCCTCAGATCCAGGGTTTGGTTACCTCTGCAAATCCCACAACAATTCAACAAGCTGTTCGACTGGCACACCAATTAACTGATCAGGCAGTGTTACAGGGAACTTTGCCTAAACGAACATCAGCCACTAAGGTGGGAGACCACAAGAGGAAGTGGGAAGGTAACAACTCCAAGAGTTACAACCAACAGTCGTTTCAGCAGAACCGGAAGCAAGATTCAAACAAGTCTTACCACAATTCGAACAGTGGTCAGCAGTCGTCATCAGGGGGTTATATTGGTAAACATCCAAAGTGCAACAGGTGTGGATTTCATCATGCGAGAAATCAGTGTGATAAAGTTAAGTGCCAACGGTGTGGTAAAGTTGGACATGCAGCTAAGGATTGCCGTGGGGAGCTGCAAAACAATTCCAACAATTAGAATAACAACCAGAACAACGCACAGAAGGGTTGTTTTGAGTGTGGAAAGATGGGGCACTTTAAAAAGGATTGCCCACAACTCAAGAAAGGTGGGGATAACAATGCCAATGGCAACGGTAACGGCAACGGTAACGGCAATGGCACCAATAACAACAACAATGGTGCTAGGGGCAGGGCGTTTGTGATTGGAGGACGTCAAGCATGGGAGGATCCCAACATTGTTACGGGTACGTTCCTCTTAAATAATCACTATGCCTCTATGTTATTTGACACTGGTGCCGATCGGAGTTTTGTATCTAGTTCACTTGCTAAGTTGCTAAATGTTAGTCCCACTGCCTTAGATAGTCCATACACTGTAGAATTAGCTGATGGTAAGTTAATTGTAAGTGAACAAATCCTTAACGGATGTATACTTGATTTGATGGGTCAGACATTGGAAATTGATCTTATGCCTATCACTTTAGGTAGTTTTGATGTAGTCATTGGCATGGACTGGTTGTCCAAACACCAGGCTGAAATACTATGCCATGAAAAGATCGTTCATATACCTCTTCCGCATGGAGAGACGTTGTATGTACAAGGTGAGAAGAGCAGTACGCCACTGCGTCTCATATCTTGTATGAAAGCATATAAATGTCTGCGGAAAGGTCATACAACGGTTATAGCACTGATAACTGAAAAACCGGTAGCTGAGAAAAAGATTGAAGATATTCCAGTAGTTTGTGAATTTTCCGAAGTATTTCCAGAAGACTTGCCGGGATTACCGCCTATCAGACCGGTGGAATTCCGAATCGACCTTACACCAGATGCAGCACCGATAGCTAGGACGCCTTATCGACTTGCACCGTCAGAGATGCAAGAGTTATCTACACAACTGCAAGAGTTGTTGGACAAGGGTTTCATACGACTTAGTTTTTCGCCGTGGGGAGCTCCAGCTTTGTTTGTTAAGAAGAAGGACGGGACTTTCCGTATGTGTATCGATTACCGGGAACTTAACAAGGTTACTATCAAAAACCGGTATCCGTTACCCAGAATTGACGATCTGTTTGATCAGTTGCAAGGTTCGAGTTATTACTCGAAGATTGATCTCAGATCGGGTTATCATCAACTAAGAGTTCAAGAAGAAGATATTCCGAAGACAGCATTCAGGACGCGCTATGGCCATTATGAGTTCTTGTTCATGCCATTTGGGTTGACAAACGCTCCAGCTGTATTCATGGATCTCATGAATTGTGTTTGTAAACCTTATCTCGATAAGTTTGTCATTGGTTTCATTGATGACATTCTCATCTATTCTCAGACTGAGGAAGAGCATGTTGAACATCTTTGATTGCTGTTGGAATTACTGAAACAAGAAAAATTGTATGCTAAGTTCTCGAAATGTGATTTCTAGATGCGAGAAGTACAATTTTTGGGTCATATAGTCAATGAAAAGGGCATACACGTTGATCCAGCAAAGATTGAAGCGATTAAGAATTCGGAAGCACCAAAGACACCTACCGAGGTACGACAATTCCTTGGTTTGGCGGGTTACTACCGACGATTCATTGAAGGGTTCTCAAAGATCGCTCAACCACTTACAGCTCTTACGCATAAGGGAACAAAGTATAACTGGACGGATAAACAGGAAGCTGCATTCCAGTTATTGAAACAAAAACTCTGCACTGCACCGATTCTGTCCTTACCGGAAGGGACGGAAGACTTTGTGGTGTATTGTGATGCATCTGCACAAGGTTTGGGATGTGTGTTGATGCAACGTGATAAAGTGATTGCTTATGCTTCAAGACAACTAAGACCACACGATAAGAATTACACTACTCATGACTTGGAGTTAGGAGCAGTGGTTTTTGCTTTAAAAATTTGGAGGCATTACTTATATGGAACCAAATGTACCATTTACACTGATCATAAGAGTTTGCAACATATCTTTGATCAGAAGGAGCTTAATATGAGACAGCGACGATGGGTTGAGTTGTTGAACGACTACGAATGCGCGATTAAGTATCACCCGGGAAAAGCTAATGTGGTAGCCGATGCTTTAAGCAGAAAAGACACATCAACAAGACGGGTTCGCGCACTTATGATGACAATACATACTGACTTACCTGACAAGGTACGCAGTGCTTAGCTGGGAGCCTTAGAAAAGGATAATTTTGGTACATGAATCCTTACGGGGATGGAAACACAATTGGATGTCAAGTCTGATGGAATTCGTTATTTCATTGATCGACTGTGGATACCTTTTTACGGAGGTTTAAGGGAACTCGTGATGGATGAAGCACACAAGTCCAGATATTCAGTCCATCCGGGGTCAGACAAGATGTATCATGACTTGAAGGCACTGTATTGGTGGCCTCACATGAAAGCTGATATTGCTAGATATGTTAGCAAATGTTTGACTTGTTCTAAAGTCAAGGTTGAATATCAGAAACCATCTGGTTTGCTGCAACAACCAGAAATACCCATGTGGAAATGGGAACAGATTTCGATGGATTTCATTACTAAGTTACCCCGTACACCGAGTGGTTGTGATACGATATGGGTAATTGTCGATCGATTAACGAAATCTGCACATTTCTTAGCAATCAAAGAAACTGACAAGATGGAGAAACTGACTCGTATTTACATTAAGGAAGTGGTAGCACGGCAGGGTGTGCCAATCTCTATCATATCAGATCGGGATGCTCGATTTACTTCAAACTTTTGGAAATCACTTCATAAGTCCTTGGGAACTCGTTTGGATATGAGTACCGCATATCATCCACAGACCGACGGTCAAAGTGAACGTACGATTCAAACGCTCGAGGATATGTTACGAGCTTGTGTAATTGACTTTGGTGATAGCTGGGAAAATCACTTACCGTTAGTGGAATTCTCTTACAACAATAGTTATCATACAAGTATTCAGGCAGCACCGTTTGAGGCTTTGTATGGTCGCAAATGTCGTTCACCGGTTTGTTGGGCTGAAATTGGTGACAGTCAGATAACAGGTCCTGAATTAGTGCACGAAATGACAGAGAAGATAGTTCAAATCCGGAACCGTATGGCAGCGGCCCGGGATCGACAGAAGAGTTATGCTGACAAACGTCGTAAGCCGTTGGAATTTCAAGTAGGAGACCGAGTTCTTCTAAAGGTATCACCTTGGAAAGGTGTGATACGATTCGGCAAGTGCGGAAAGCTTAGTCCACGTTACGTAGGACCTTTTGAGATTCTGAAAAGGATTGGTCCAGTTGCGTATCAACTCAAATTACCGGATGAACTCAGTGGAGTTCATGATGTCTTTCACGTATCGAATTTAAAGAAATGTCTTTCTGATGAGACATTGATTGTACCTCTGGAAGAAATACAAGTAGACGAACAGTTACGATTCATTGAAGAACCAGCAGAAATCATGGACCGAGAGGTCAAACAACTTAAGCAAAGCAAGATTCCGATAGTCAAAGTTCGGTGGAATTCAAGACGTGGTCCTGAATTCACATGGGAACGGGAAGATCAAATGATGAAGAAGTATCCTCATTTGTTCAAAACAGCAACTACAAACATTGAGAGCGCACGTTTAATTTCGGGACGAAATTTCCTTCAACAAGGGGATGATGTGATGTTTCACACATCAACACTTCATACTTCAAACTGTAAGCACAAACACTTTTATTCAATTGATTTTGTTACAAACATTTGTGCTACATTACATTTTATGTGCTACATTTCATATGTTACGTGTTATGGTAGTACATACATGATTAGTTACACACATTTTACTATGTACGAGGTTGCATAGTACAAACAGTTACAGACACTCACTATGTGTGAGGTTACACAACACAGTATGATCAAACACAAACAGTCACAGTTAAGTGAACTAACTAGTGTACACGCAAACAGTCACATTGAACGATCACAATTAGTTGTGATATTGCAAGCATTAGATTTGGTGTGTGAGTACACACAAGCACACGGAATGATCAAACCACACTAACACGTACCATTTAAACTCGTAAGTAGTTTCCTAACTACTCCTAACATTTGCTAATTTTCGGGACGAAAATTCTTTCAACAAGGGGATGATGTGACAATCCGGTATTTTCGAATTAACCTTGTTAACCGAAAGTAACGAAATCACAGAAGGTTTATTGGGCTGAATAGAAGGTAGGCCCAATTGTATGTTATGAGGCCAAATGGATAGAAGGTAGGCCCAATTATATTTAGGAGGCCCAAAGGATTAATCTAGCCCAATAATGTTCCAATTGACCAATTAGTGACAATTCGGCAATTCGGATTAACTCCGTTAACTCTAGAATAAACCGAAATGGTATGTAATCGAACAAAATCAAACCTGAGGGTTAGAATTAAGCAAGATCAGTCTTAATAGGCTTAAATTGCAAGGATTAAACTTGTAAAATCATGAAATAAACAATTTTGACTTTTAAAGTCAAAATTCATGTGACTTTTTGCAATAAAATTCGAATTTCATGATTATTTCAAGTAAAAATTAGAATTGATTTCTTTTAATCATTCTATTAATGATTACTAATGAGTAACAGGCGTTATTAGTCCATTAACATCGAGATTAACTCAAATGGTCGGTTGGAAAGTCGTAACCGTCGAAGTCAAGGACAAAGCCGTTTAAAATTGGGTATAATCGATCATAATTGATCAAATTTCACATACCCACATACTATTCGGCACTCTCTGAACGTATTAACCACATCAATTTGATTGGAAGAGCATCGGAGGCCATTGGAGTTAAAAACGTGAAGCCGAACTCGACCTTCAAGACGATTTACATCAATTCGACATCTAACCAGGTAGGAATTCATTTCTCTATAGCCTAAACATGTCGACTAAGTAAATCCCCATGTTAATTCTGGGTTCTAACATCGAATCGTAGGAGTTTTAGTTTCTAGGGTTCTTCGTTTGAACGAATTGGGGATTTTTGTTTAAATGGTTTTAAAAATCAAATCAAATGATATAAGTAGCTTCAGAAGAGATCGACTAAGGTTAAACGTAAGTCAATTTTGATTGATATCATCGAATGCTACGAATTCAATAATTAGGGTTCATATAAGAAACGGTTTTGGGGGTTTTTGATCAAACAAGTTTAAGAATCAAATTAATATGTATGAGTAGCTTCATAAACTTCCGATTAAAGAAATCCATATGCGAATTTCATGAAATTATAACGAATTGCATATGATCAAGTTCTAGGGTTCCTTTTAGAAAACGATTTGGGGGTTTTGATGAGAATGGACTTTAGAATCAAATTAAACAACACAGACAGGTTCAAAATTCATTATGGATTGAAAACCATGTGTCAATTGTTTGAAATGATAACAAATTTGATAAGTTTGATTTTAGGGTTCTTAATAGTGAACGAGTTGGGGATTTTTGAATTAATCGAACCTGTTAATTAAATTAGTCAATATGGATGGTTTTGAAATTTGTTATCAGATGAAAACCCCATGAATGTGTGAATTCAAATTAGTGAATTGAACGGTGTTGAGTTGGGATTTGGGGAACTCGAGTTCGAAGACTATATAAGCTGATTTCATAACCTTGAATCGGTGTTTCATCGAATTAGAACCATGGTTGAAGTCGTCTAGGATGATGGAACAGAAACCCCATGGTCATAGGATCGATCGAGTTCGAAATCGAGACAAATGGGACTCTTTTGTATTCGAATACATATGGACAAGAGAACTCAATTGGGCTTTGATTTAAAACTATTTAAAAACAGAACCAGTAATGATTGTGAGGTAGATCAGTTGGTATGGGTGTGAGGGGCATGACTGAAAGGTCGGGGGTTCGAACCTTGGTCCACCGGTTTTTTGGGTTTTGAAAACCATTTTTTTGGTATTTTAATCATATCTAGTCGTTTTAACTCGGATTTGATCCATTCAAATTGCGTTAGAACCAGAATTCAGTTCCGAATGTTTTAGAATAATAAAATTCATATTTTAATCCGAAAACGAAATCGCGTATAATTACGCTTGTTTAAATAAAATCATTAACGATGATATGATTTTATTAAACGATTTCAAAGGCACGAGTACATACGTATGCATATTTCTAACACGCTAACATACGTGTGTTGACACGTATGTGATTTCAAGCACAAAACGACATCCCGAATAACACTAAGTTATTGTTTAAACACAGATTCTTCGTAGATGATTTTCTATGCGAGTTCACGAGTGTTTGATCATTCTGCAACAATCAAAGGTGCGTACACGGCCCCTTTCTTACTTTAAACTGTTTTGGGGGAGAAAACATGTGCAACAAACACTTTTAGATACATATCACTTGCATGAGTTAACTGTTTACATCATGTGTCAACATAGCATTTACAAGTCCTTACACTTCGAACCGTTTAGTTTGCCGTAGCGCAAAGCGTGGTAGTTGGAAATAGATCTATTAGGTTTGACAAAACCTCACTTGGTAGATGGGATCTACGCAGGTGTTTGACTGACCAAACAATCATTTACTATTGTTTGTGCTAGACAATAGTGGCAAGGCAAAACATGCGATAGCATGCACTAGTCAGCTTCGGTGTCGACCACTTATGTAAATAGTATATATGACTAGCTATCATAACTATGCAATGTGTGATTATGTTATCTGCAAACTTATATTCAAACTGTTGTTTCAAACAATTGTGAATGCTAAAACCTGTGTAATGCACCAACCTTTGTGTTGACTTGATTTACATGTTTTCTCAGGACGCTAAGGTGCACAAGAAAGCAAGCATGGACTAGGAGATTGAGTCGCATGCATGTCTTTACATTATAGTTATTTGGATTTGAACATTTGAAAACTTGGCATTGTAATTTACATTTTACAACTGTTATTGTTTTAAAACGCTTCCGCAAAACTTTGAAAACTTTGATGTTACAGTTTTAGACCAAAGTATGTTTTGTAATTCATATAGAGGTCTTCGTTATGTCTAATGATCTGAGATCCTGGTTTGTCACGTTCCCAAACGGTATGATTCCGTTAGTTGAAAATTGGGGGTGTGACAGATTGGTATCAGAGCCATTGGTTATAGCAAACTAGGTTTGCATTTGTAGACTTAGACTATAACTGTTAGACATTAGACACGCATGCTTACACATATCACTTAGAAATTACATATGGCATTATGTAATAGGCTTGCTTACACATTCCATGGCACTGCACTTACATATGGTATTATGTAACAGGCATGGCATCTTCATCATCAGCACCATATATATATACATTGATGATTCGGAGGATGAGGAGCCAGTAGTTCCAGCACCACCATCATCACCAGCACCACCTATCCCATCTCCTCCACCATCTGAGAGAGATGATTCAGACCTTGAGGAGGATCCGGATGAGGACCCGGATGAGGATCCGGAGGAGGAGCCAGCTGAGGGTACTCAGGAGATTCCTACTTAGGGACCTTCTACTCATCCACCACCTGCATTAGATGTTCCTGAGCCTAAGAGGCAACGGACTGATTCTGAGGAGATCGCCAAACTACGTGAGGACTTGTACTGGGCAAATGATAGGATTGAGTACAATGTTCGAGAACTCTGGGATGCTAACGAAAGACAAGATAACCTTGCTCACCTGGTTAATGAGATGCGAGATGAGATCATCCATTTGACTGGTCGTCTTCAAGCTTCTGAGGACCGAGCTGAGATTCTGGAAGGCAGACTTGAAGCCTTGGAAGACTTGGTGGTCTCAGAAAATGAAGAAGAGGATGAAGAGGAGGAAGAGGAGGAACCAGCACCAGCTGTTGATTCTGATCCTGAATCCACTATTGAGGATGATTGATTTTCTTTATTTTGTTTAAACTTATTAGGGGCGGGTTGTGTCCCTACATTAGAAGTTTGAAAACTTATGTTTTGATTTTGAAAGTATTGTACTCAAAACAGATTATTATCTATTGAAAGCTATTATTACTGACAACAGTTGTGTTGATTTCTACATTACATGGTTGTTGTTTGTTGTATTGTTTACACATGTCAAATTGGACTTTGATAACACTCTAACGTTTCTTTTAATTAGGAAGATAATGGCCGAGGGGAACGTACAAATGACAGTTGCTGAGCTCAATGAGCTGATTAATAACAGGGTCGCGGAGGCAATCGCGAACTACGTTCAGACACACACTACAGGGCCACAGGGTCCAACAGGAGGATTGGTGAATCCACCGGTGTGCACGTTCAAGATGTTCTTGGACTGTAAGCCACATAACTTCAAAGGATCGGAGGGGGCCATTGGACTCCTTCGATGGATTGAGAAGGCTGAATCAGTGTTTGAAATGTGCAACTGCCCTGAGGAGAATAAGGTAAAGTATGCCACTGGAACGTTGGAGGGTCCAGCATTGACTTGGTGGAACTCGAATGTACAAACTTTGGGATTGGGTGAGGCTAATGCCTTGACTTGGAATGGATTCAAGACTTTATTGCAGGAAGAGTACTGCCCTCGTAGTGAGATGCAGAAACTGGAGGAGGAGTATTGGCATCTTAAGATGGAGGGGTCAAACATTGAGGAATACACGACCCGGTCACATGAACTGGCCAGACTTCTACCTCACATGGCTACTCCAGCCAGTAAGTGGATAGAGAGGTACATCGGGGGATTGGTGCCTCAGATCCAGGGTTTGGTTACCTCTGCAAATCCCACAACAATTCTACAAGCTGTTCGACTGGCACACCAATTAACTGATCAGGCAGTGTTACAGGGAACTTTGCCTAAACGAACATCAGCCACTAAGGTGGGAGACCACAAGAGGAAGTGGGAAGGTAACAACTCCAAGAGTTACAACCAACAGTCGTTTCAGCAGAACCGGAAGCAAGATTCAAACAAGTCTTACCACAATTCGAACAGTGATCAGCAGTCGTCATCAGGGGGTTATATTGGTAAACATCCAAAGTGCAACAGGTGTGGATTTCATCATGCGAGAAATCAGTGTGATAAAGTTAAGTGCCAACGGTGTGGTAAAGTTGGACATGCAGCTAAGGATTGCCGTGGGGAGCTGCAAAACAATTCCAACAATCAGAATAACAACCAGAACAACGCACAGAAGGGTTGTTTTGAGTGTGGAAAGATGGGGCACTTTAAAAAGGATTGCCCACAACTCAAGAAAGGTGGGGATAACAATGCCAATGGCAACGGCAACGGCAACGGTAACGGCAATGGCACCAATAACAACAACAATAACAACAACAATGGTGCTAGGGGCAGGGCGTTTGTGATTGGAGGACGTCAAGCACGGGAGGATCCCAACATTGTTACGGGTACGTTCCTCTTAAATAATCACTATGCCTCTATGTTATTTGACACTGGTGCCGATCGGAGTTTTGTATCTAGTTCACTTGCTAAGTTGCTAAATGTTAGTCCCACTGCCTTAGATAGTCCATACACTGCAGAATTAGCTGATGGTAAGTTAATTGTAAGTGAACAAATCCTTAAGGAATGTATACTTGATTGGATGGGTCAGACATTGGAAATTGATCTTATGCCTATCACTTTAGGTAGTTTTGATGTAGTCATTGGCATGGACTGGTTGTCCAAACACAAGGCTGAAATAGTATGCCATGAAAAGATCGTTCATATACCTCTTCCGCATGGAGAGACGTTGTATGTACAAGGTGAGAAGAGCAGTACGCCACTGCGTCTCATATCTTGTATGAAAGCATATAAATGTCTGCGGAAAGGTCATACAGCGGTTATAGCACTGATAACTGAAAAACCGGTAGCTGAGAAAAAGATTGAAGATATTCCAGTAGTTTGTGAATTTTCCGAAGTATTTCCAGAAGACTTGCCGGGATTACCGCCTATCAGACAGGTGGAATTCCGAATCGACCTTACACCATATGCAGCACCGATAGCTAGGACGCCTTATCGACTTGCACCGTCAGAGATGCAAGAGTTATCTACACAACTGCAAGAGTTGTTGGACAAGGGTTTCATACGACCTAGTTTTTCGCCGTGGGGAGCTCCAGCTTTGTTTGTTAAGAAGAAGGGCGGGACTTTCCATATGTGTATCGATTACCGGGAACTTAACAAGGTTACTATCAAAAACCGGTATCCGTTACCCAGAATTGACGATCTGTTTCATCAGTTGCAAGGTTCGAGTTATTACTCGAAGATTGATCTCAGATCGGGTTATCATCAACTAAGAGTTCAAGAAGAAGATATTCCGAAGACAGCATTCAGGACGCGCTATGGCCATTATGAGTTCTTGGTCATACCATTTGGGTTGACAAACGCTCCAGCTGTATTCATGGATCTCATGAATCGTGTTTGTAAACCTTATCTCGATAAGTTTGTCATTGTTTTCATTGATTACATTCTCATCTATTCTCAGACTGAGGAAGAGCATGCTGAACATCTTCGATTGCTGTTGGAAATACTGAAACAAGAAAAATTGTATGCTAAGTTCTCGAAATGTGATTTCTGGATGCGAGAAGTACAATTCTTGGGTCATATAGTCAATGAAAAGGGCATACACGTTGATCCAGCAAAGATTGAAGCGATTAAGAATTCGGAAGCACCAAAGACACCTACCGAGGTACGACAATTCCTTGGTTTGGCGGGTTACTACCGACGATTCATTGAAGGGTTCTCAAAGATCGCTCAACCACTTACAGCTCTTACGCATAAGGGAACAAAGTATAACTGGACGGATAAACAGGAAGCTGCATTCCAGTTATTGAAACAAAAACTCTGCAGTGCACCGATTCTGTCCTTACCGGAAGGAACGGAAGACTTTGTGGTGTATTGTGATGCATCTGCACAAGGTTTGGGATGTGTGTTGATGCAACGTGATAAAGTGATTGCTTATGCTTCAAGACAACTAAGACCACACGAAAAGAATTACACTACTCATGACTTGGAGTTAGGAGCAGTGGTTTTTGCTTTAAAAATTTGGAGGCATTACTTATATGGAACCAAATGTACCATTTACACTGATCATAAGAGTTTGCAACATATCTTTGATCAGAAGGAGCTTAATATGAGACAGCGACGATGGGTTGAGTTGTTGAACGACTACGAATGCGCGATTAAGTATCACCCGGGAAAAGCTAATGTGGTAGCCGATGCTTTAAGCAGAAAAGACACATCAACAAGACGGGTTCGCGCACTTATGATGACAATACATACTGACTTACCTGACAAGGTACGCAGTGCTCAGCTGGGAGCCTTAGAAAAGGATAATTTTGGTACATGAATCCTTACGGGGGATGGAAACACAATTGGATGTCAAGTCTGATGGAATTCGTTATTTCATTGATCGACTGTGGATACCTTTTTACGGAGGTTTAAGGGAACTCGTGATGGATGAAGCACACAAGTCCAGATATTCAGTCCATCCGGGGTCAGACAAGATGTATCATGACTTGAAGGCACTGTATTGGTGGCCTCACATGAAAGCTGATATTGCTAGATATGTTAGCAAATGTTTGACTTGTTCTAAAGTCAAGGTTGAATATCAGAAACCATCTGGTTTGCTGCAACAACCAGAAATACCCATGTGGAAATGGGAACAGATTTCGATGGATTTCATTACTAAGTTACCCCGTACACCGAGTGGTTGTGATACGATATGGGTAATTGTCGATCGATTAACGAAATCTGCACATTTCTTAGCAATCAAAGAAACTGACAAGATGGAGAAACTGACTCGTATTTACATTAAGGAAGTGGTAGCACGGCATGGTGTGCCAATCTCTATCATATCAGATCGGGATGCTCGATTTACTTCAAACTTTTGGAAATCACTTCATAAGTCCTTGGGAACTCGTTTGGATATGAGTACCGCATATCATCCACAGACCGACGGTCAAAGTGAACGTACGATTCAAACGCTCGAGGATATGTTACGAGCTTGTGTAATTGACTTTGGTGATAGCTTGGAAAATCACTTACCGTTAGTGGAATTCTCTTACAACAATAGTTATCATACAAGTATTCAGGCAGCACCGTTTGAAGCTTTGTATGGTCGCAAATGTCGTTCACCGGTTTGTTGGGCTGAAATTGGTGACAGTCAGATAACAGTTCCTGAATTAGTGCACGAAATGACAGAGAAGATAGTTCAAATCCGGAACCGTATGGCAGCGGCCCGGGATCGACAGAAGAGTTATGCTGACAAACGTCGTAAGCCGTTGGAATTTCAAGTAGGAGACCGAGTTCTTCTAAAGGTATCACCTTGGAAAGGTGTGATACGATTCGGCAAGTGCGGAAAGCTTAGTCCACGTTACGTAGGACCTTTTGAGATTCTGAAAAGGATTGGTCCAGTTGCGTATCAACTCAAATTACCGGATGAACTCAGTGGAGTTCATGATGTCTTTCACGTATCGAATTTAAAGAAATGTCTTTCTGATGAGACATTGATTGTACCTCTGGAAGAAATACAAGTAGACGAACAGTTACGATTCATTGAAGAACCAGCAGAAATCATGGACCGAGAGGTCAAACAACTTAAGCAAAGCAAGATTCCGATAGTCAAAGTTCGGTGGAATTCAAGACGTGGTCCTGAATTCACATGGGAACGGGAAGATCAAATGATGAAGAAGTATCCTCATTTGTTCAAAACAGCAACTACAAACATTGAGAGCGCACGTTTAATTTCGGGACGAAATTTCCTTCAACAAGGGGATGATGTGATGTTTCACACATGTTTCACACATCAACACTTCATACTTCAAACTGTAAGCACAAACACTTTTATTCAATTGATTTTGTTACAAACATTTGTGCTACATTACATTTTATGTGCTACATTTCATATGTTACGTGTTATGGTAGTACATACATGATTAGTTACACACATTTTACTATGTACGAGGTTGCATAGTACAAACAGTTACAGACACTCACTATGTGTGAGGTTACACAACACAGTATGATCAAACACAAACAGTCACAGTTAAGTGAACTAACTAGTGTACACGCAAACAGTCACATTGAACGATCACAATTAGTTGTGATATTGCAAGCATTAGATTTGGTGTGTGAGTACACACAAGCACACGGAATGATCAAACCACACTAACACGTACCATTTAAACTCGTAAGTAGTTTCCTAACTACTCCTAACATTTGCTAATTTTCGGGACGAAAATTCTTTCAACAAGGGGATGATGTGACAATCCGGTATTTTCGAATTAACCTTGTTAACCGAAAGTAACGAAATCACAGAAGGTTTATTGGGCTGAATAGAAGGTAGGCCCAATTGTATGTTATGAGGCCAAATGGATAGAAGGTAGGCCCAATTATATTTAGGAGGCCCAAAGGATTAATCTAGCCCAATAATGTTCCAATTGACCAATTAGTGACAATTCGGCAATTCGGATTAACTCCGTTAACTCTAGAATAAACCGAAATGGTATGTAATCGAACAAAATCAAACCTGAGGGTTAGAATTAAGCAAGATCAGTCTTAATAGGCTTAAATTGCAAGGATTAAACTTGTAAAATCATGAAATAAACAATTTTGAATTTTAAAGTCAAAATTCATGTGACTTTTTGCAATAAAATTCGAATTTCATGATTATTTCAAGTAAAAATTAGAATTGATTTCTTTTAATCATTCTATTAATGATTACTAATGAGTAACAGGCGTTATTAGTCCATTAACATCGAGATTAACTCAAATGGTCGGTTGGAAAGTCGTAACCGTCGAAGTCAAGGACAAAGCCGTTTAAAATTGGGTATAATCGATCATAATTGATCAAATTTCACATACCCACATACTATTCGGCACTCTCTGAACGTATTAACCACATCAATTTGATTGGAAGAGCATCGGAGGCCATTGGAGTTAAAAACGTGAAGCCGAACTCGACCTTCAAGACGATTTACATCAATTCGACATCTAACCAGGTAGGAATTCATTTCTCTATAGCCTAAACATGTCGACTAAGTAAATCCCCATGTTAATTCTGGGTTCTAACATCGAATCGTAGGAGTTTTAGTTTCTAGGGTTCTTCGTTTGAACGAATTGGGGATTTTTGTTTAAATGGTTTTAAAAATCAAGTCAAAGTTCGGTGGAATTCAAGACGTGGTCCTGAATTCACATGGGAACGGGAAGATCAAATGATGAAGAAGTATCCTCATTTGTTCAAAACAGCAACTACAAACATTGAGAGCGCACGTTTAATTTCGGGACGAAATTTCCTTCAACAAGGGGATGATGTGATGTTTCACACATGTTTCACACATCAACACTTCATACTTCAAACTGTAAGCACAAACACTTTTATTCAATTGATTTTGTTACAAACATTTGTGCTACATTACATTTTATGTGCTACATTTCATATGTTACGTGTTATGGTAGTACATACATGATTAGTTACACACATTTTACTATGTACGAGGTTGCATAGTACAAACAGTTACAGACACTCACTATGTGTGAGGTTACACAACACAGTATGATCAAACACAAACAGTCACAGTTAAGTGAACTAACTAGTGTACACGCAAACAGTCACATTGAACGATCACAATTAGTTGTGATATTGCAAGCATTAGATTTGGTGTGTGAGTACACACAAGTACAAACAGTTATAGATGTAAGCAATATTCATAAACTAGAAGCTATATTCACAATCCTCATCATCATCAACATCAATACCAAGTATTACATCTTCATCATCTTCACTCACACCAAATTCCACTTCCACCTCTTCATCATCGTTAACATCTTCATCAATTAGTTCATGTAATTAGATGGTGGTACTTTGGGGGTTGAGGAAGAGGAATCACCCTTTTCGATGCTGCTGGGTTGTATGTGTACAGATGGCATCCATTGGCAAATCAATATCCCCGGTATATGTAATAACACGATACGAGTCAGCCGTGGAAGGTCTACACTCGAAGAAACAAAACTGGGCGCAAGTCAGCTAAAGCAGCTGCTGATTGGCGACAACTGGACTTGACTTACTGCACTGGGGCGCATGGATCACTTAGTGGCTAGTGGGGAGTTACTAGCAGTTATTTTTAAAGTTTTCTTGTTTTCAGTATTTGTATTTCCCTTTGTTCGACTGGTTGTTTTTGTTCTGGATATTTTTGATTACTTGTAATTTGGAGATTATACCCATCTCAAATCGGGTTAACTATCAATCAAATCCATCATTTTCGTTGGATACTATCATTGGTTCCATTGCCGGGAATCGAAGGAAGCAGAATGGTGGCAACCCGAAATCAAGACAACAGCAGTGGCACGATCGATCCCATAGCAGCGCAGTTAGAAGTCATTGTAGCGAAGTTGGATGCCATGGAGTCACTGAAAGAGGATGTCGTTGCGTTGAAACGAAGACCCAACTTTCATGATCGACATGGTGGGGGAAATCATGACGAAGGTGAAACATCGTGGAGGTCTCAGACTTGTAACCGCCCTTTTAACAAGATCGAATTCCCCAATTTTGGAGGCGGTGACCCGAGAGGCTGGATGTGACAATCCGGTATTTTCGAATTAACCTTGTTAACCAAAAGTAACGAAATCACAGAAGGTTTATTGGGCTGAATAGAAGGTAGGCCCAATTGTATGTTATGAGGCCCAATTGAATAGAAGGTAGGCCCAATTGTATGTTATGAGGCCAAATGGATAGAAGGTAGGCCCAATTATATATAGGAGGCCCAAAAGGATTAATCTAGCCCAATAATGTTCCAATTGACCAATTAGTGACAATTCGGCAATTCGGATTAACTCCGTTAACTCTAGAATAAACCGAAATGGTATGTAATCGAACAAAATCAAACCTGAGGGTTAGAATTAAGCAAGATCAGTCTTAATAGGCTTAAATTGCAAGGATTAAACTTTTAAAATCATGAAATAAACAATTTTGACTTTTAAAGTCAAAATTCGTGTGACTTTTTGCAATAAAATTCGAATTTCATGATTATTTCAAGTAAAAATTAGAATTGATTTCTTTTAATCATTCTATTAATGATTACTAATGAGTAACAGGCGTTATTAGTCCATTAACATTGAGATTAACTCAAATGGTCGATTGGAAAGTCGTAACCGTCGAAGTCAAGGACAAAGCCGTTTAAAATTGGGTATAATCGATCATAATTGATCAAATTTCACATACCCACATACTATTCGGCACTCTCTGAACGTATTAACCACATCAATTTGATTGGAAGAGCATCGGAGGCCATTGGAGTTAAAAACGTGAAGCCGAACTCGACCTTCAAGACGATTTACATCAATTCGACATCTAACCAGGTAGGAATTCATTTCTCTATAGCCTAAACATGTCGACTAATTAAATCCCCATGTTAATTCTGGGTTCTATCATCGAATCATAGGAGTTTTAGTTTCTAGGGTTCTTCGTTTGAACGAATTGGGGATTTTTGTTTAAATGGTTTTAAAAATCAAATCAAATGATATAAGTAGCTTCAGAAGAGATCGACTAAGGTTAAACGTAAGTCAATTTTGATTGATATCATCGAATGCTACGAATTCAATAATTAGGGTTCATATAAGAAACGGTTTTAGGGGTTTTTGATCAAACAAGTTTAAGAATCAAATTAATATGTATGAGTAGCTTCATAAACTTCCGATTAAAGAAATCCATATGCGAATTTCATGAAATTATAACGAATTGCATATGATCAAGTTCTAGGGTTCCTTTTAGAAAACGATTTGGGGGTTTTGATGAGAATGGACTTTAGAATCAAATTAAACAACACAGACAGGTTCGAAATTCATTATGGATTGAAAACCATGTGTCAATTGTTTGAAATGATAACGAATTTGATAAGTTTGATTTTAGGGTTCTTAATAGTGAACGAGTTGGGGATTTTTGAATTAATCGAACCTGTTAATTAAATTAGTCAATATGGATGGTTTCGAAATTTGTTATCAGATGAAAACCCCATGAATGTGTGAATTCAAATTAGTGAATTGAACGGTGTTAAGTTGGGATTTGGGGAACTCGAGTTCGAAGACTATATAAGCTGATTTCATAACCTTGAATCGGTGTTTCATCGAATTAGAACCATGGTTGAAGTCGTCTAGGATGATGGAACAGAAACCCCATGGTCATAGGATCGATCGAGTTCGAAATCGAGACAAATGGGACTCTTTTGTATTCGAATACATATGGACAAGAGAACTCAATTGGGCTTTGATTTAAAACTATTTAAAAACAGAACCAGTAATGATTGTGAGGTAGATCAGTTGGTATGGGTGTGAGGGGCATAACTGAAAGGTCGGGGGTTCGAACCTTGGTCCACCGGTTTTTGGGTTTTAAAAACCATTTTTTTGGTATTTTAATCATATCTAGTCGTTTTAACTCGGATTTGATCCATTCAAATTGCGTTAGAACCAGAATTCAGTTCCGAATGTTTTAGAATAATAAAATTCATATTTTAATCCGAAAACAAAATCGCGTATAATTACGCTTGTTTAAATAAAATCATTAACGATGATATGATTTTATTAAACGATTTCAAAGGCACGAGTACATACGTATGCATATTTCTAACACGCTAACATACGTGTGTTGACACGTATGTGATTTCAAGCACAAAACGACATCCCGAATAACACTAAGTTATTGTTTAAACACAGATTCTTCGTAGATGATTTTCTATGCGAGTTCACGAGTGTTTGATCATTCTGCAACAATCAAAGGTGCGTACACGGCCCCTTTCTTACTTTAAACTGTTTTGGGGGAGAAAACATGTGCAACAAACACTTTTAGATACATATCACTTGCATGAGTTAACTGTTTACATCATGTGTCAACATAGCATTTACAAGTCCTTACACTTCGAACCGTTTAGTTTGCCGTAGCGCAAAGCGTGGTAGTTGGAAATAGATCTATTAGGTTTGACAAAACCTCACTTGGTAGATGGGATCTACGCAGGTGTTTGACTGACCAAACAATCATTTACTATTGTTTGTGCTAGACAATAGTGGCAAGGCAAAACATGCGATAGCATGCACTAGTCAGCTTCGGTGTCGACCACTTATGTAAATAGTATATATGACTAGCTATCATAACTATGCAATGTGTGATTATGTTATCTGCAAACTTATATTCAAACTGTTGTTTCAAACAATTGTGAATGCTAAAACCTGTGTAATGCACCAACCTTTGTGTTGACTTGATTTACATGTTTTCTTAGGACGCTAAGGTGCACAAGAAAGCAAGCATGGACTAGGAGATTGAGTCGCATGCATGTCTTTACATTATAGTTATTTGGATTTGAACATTTGAAAACTTGGCATTGTAATTTACATTTTACAACTGTTATTGTTTTAAAACGCTTCCGCAAAACTTTGAAAACTTTGATGTTACAGTTTTAGACCAAAGTATGTTTTGTAATTCATATAGAGGTCTTCGTTATGTCTAATGATCTGAGATCCTGGTTTGTCACGTTCCCAAACGGTATGATTCCGTTAGTTGAAAATTGGGGGTGTGACACTGGATCATGAAGGCTGAAAAATATTTCAAGTATTACCACATTCCCGAAGATGAGAAGGTGGACATTGCTTCGATGCACTTAGATGGGGATGCCTTGGATCTATTCTCGTGGTTATCTACGGATCATCGTATGATGTTCTGGGTGGATTTAACTCACGCATTTCAGAAAAATTTTGGACCAGCTGAGTTCCAAAATCCGGATGAGTTCTTGTGCAGTATTCGCCAAACAGGTACAGTTCAGGAGTATCGACAGGAGTTTTCCAAACGGTCGGCAAGAGTATCGGATTGGCCGGATCATTGCTTGCTTTGGGTCTTCCTCAATGGCCTCAAGGAAGAGTTGAAAGCAGATGTGCGAATTCACAAACCTCATACGGTCTACAATGCGATGAGTCTCGCATTGCAATTTGAAACCAAAGTCAGCCATGTTAAGTCGTATAAAAGCTCTTCTGGAACAACAATTACCAACCCTTTACTATCAGATCCTAAGAAGGGGGTGACAAATGTTTATTCAGGGGTTGGACTAGCACTAACACTTCCAAGATTATCTGATACGGAGAAAAAAGCAAGGTACTTAAAGGGGGAGTGTTTCCGATGTGGGGACAAGTATGGGCTGGGACATAGGTGCAAGGCCGACACTTTTAAACTATAAGAAGCTGAAGAACAGGAGGATTAACCCGAAAACCCGGAGCCTGAACATGGGGATGACCCAGATGAATTGGCTGAGATCAGCTTTCATGCCATCTAAGTTAAGTCACTAACCACCACAATGAAAATACATGGTTTAGTGAACAATATCGAGGTTTTGATCCTCATCGACAGCGGTTCCGCTCATAACTTTATTTCGGATACTTTGGTGAGAGAGATGAAGCTGGTCACCTAATTTGTCACACCCTTTGGGGTTCAAAATAGAAATGGAGATATTATACGTTGCAACCAAATGTGTAAGGAACTACCGATTCAGATTTTTCCCAACAATGTAAATATAATATGTATGTGCTTTTGTTTACCTTAAAACCAATGTTATTATACAGTAAGTTTAGCAAATGAACTAATTAAATAGGAGAATACATTTATCTAAGCCAAGTAAATAATTTATCTTTAAGCATAACAATAATGTAGAGATAGAAATGACTAAAATGAGTGTAAGCGAAATTACGAAACGAGGCTTCAATTTCAAGATACGCTAAGTCGAATAAAGCGTTAAATAAGAGGTCATATGAATTGAACTCTTCAGGTCTTGAAATTATAACCATTGGAAAGATCTCGAAAAATCGTGAACGTAGGCGAAAATCGCGCGTAAAACGGAGTTCGCTCAAGTTATCGCGAAAACAAGAAAATCACGCGCGAACATGACACGTGACACCACGTGTCAACACGTGGCACACATGCAACATATTGAATCCGGGCGTACCACCCCGAGCCAAACGTTGGGGCTAGGAAATGTGCCCCAGACCCAGAATTCGTCTATAAGTACCAGATCGTCAGCTTTCGAAAATTTTTACGAAAAATTACCTACACCCCCAAATACCCATATTTAAACCCTCCAATCATCTAGTATTCAACGAGAGGTGCTACCGAACTTCTATAAGGTATAAATCTTGTATAATTTAGATTTGTTATAATGCTCGTTTTAGATATTATTATTATTATATATAATAATTTTATGATTAATTGTTTGGTTTAAATCAAAAACACGTCGAGGTTCTGCCCGATTGGTTTTTGAAAAACAAACAATTATAAGCAGAGGTTCTGCCCAATTGTTTTCAGAAAAATTAAGGAATATAAGTCAAGGTTCTGCCCGACTTAAAATCTAAAAACACTGTTAGATTAGCCGTTGTGCTGCCCGTTTAGAAACCCTGAAATAAAAAAGGGGTTTGCGTTTTCTGATTAAGATTATAATTATGTTAGGATATCCATGTTAATAGAATATCATTGTGAACTTGAGATAGTGAAGGATAGCAAAGAAAGTTAGCTCGTTATGCATAAATAAGTTAAGGTGAGTTCTATGAGCCCTGTTTTACTGTTTTAAGTACTTTGGGCTGATGTGAATGATATAATAATAATGTTTTGATGTATATGATATTATATTGATGCCGGTATGTTTCCCGTTTATACCTATGTTAAGTCGAGATAATGCCGAATTTTCTCTACGTATTTTTCAAGATATAACAAAGGCAACCCGAATCTTTATTTTGAAAAGAAGTTTATTAAAAGAGTTTTCAAGAGGTCCAAATCTCATATACTAACAAAGACATGGTCCTAGTATACCGAAGGTATGTGGTTGTATGCTCTTTCGATATAACAGGATAATGTCGGTGTATAGGTCTGAGGTAAAGACGATGTTTCGAAGAAGGTTTTTGCACTACGATGATTATTATAAAGTTTTTAAAAAAGAGATTTTGAAAACACCTTCGGGTGAATAAAGTTTTTCATAATTACCTTCGGGTAAGGCAGAGTTACCTTCGGGTAAAAGAGCACCTTCGGTTGAATAGAGTTACCATCGGTTAAAAGAGCACCTTAGGGTGAACAGAGTTACCTTCGGGTAAAAGAGCACCTTCGGGTGAACAGAGTTACCTTCGGGTAACACATAGCACCTTCGGGTGAACAGAGTTTTAAATGAATGTTTTTGGTATAACATGATATATGTACATTGATGTATGCTATTAGAAAATGCTTTTGAAATATATAATTTGATATGAAAAGATGTTTATTAAACTTAGAACTCAACAGCTTAAGCTGACAATTTTTAGCATGCACATCAGGTAGAGATGGTGAAGCCTCAGCTAGTCGAGGCAAGAAGCAGTTGGCATAAGTAACTCTGGATGGATGCTGGCTGCAGGTTTTGAGAAGACTGGCATAGATGTAGATTTTGTAAATAAATAAAAAAATGGTTGTGTGCATATGTGTAATCGGGTTTACTTATGTATAATATGTTTTATTTCCGCTGCGATTGAGTTATCTCTATTTTATCAATGTGCTTATGAGTAAATTCGACATAGTGACATGTCTCGGGAGATGGGCGTCACAAGTTGGTATTAGAGCACTGGTTTAAGAGATTTAGGTACTCAAGCGGTAACTAAACTTAAACTAGGACTCTGGAAAATCTTAGGAATGCCTGTCATAGCAGCCACATGCCAGCCACATAGGATGCATCAAGCATATAATGAATGAAACTTTTGACACATGTGTAAATGCTTAAAATCAAATGCAATTAGCTACTGCAATTGAGGTTTGACATTTGCAGATAATGCTTAAGTTTGATCCGTTATTTGTAAAGGTGTTGTAAGTTAAGGGTTAAGGTGGGAAATTTAATATAAATATGATAGAATGTAAACTGGAAGATGATGTCATAGTAACTAAGTAATTACATCCTAGTTCTGTAATTGATTATTTATTATACATTCGTACTCTGGGATTACTACTTATCATACAAATTTTCCTATACTTTAGTTGTAGGATGGCCGATAGAGAACGTGCTCTAGATGAAAATATCGATCGTGATACTGATAGACCCCTAATTAGAAGAAGAAGTACTCGATTAAATCCACATTTGGAAGATGAAGTACACATTGAAACGAATGAAAATTCTCATGAGAATAACGGAGCCAACGATCAACCAGGTCAAATGGAAGCAAACTTTGTAAGAATGCTTAAAGCGGCAATACCGGATATTGCTGCAGAAATACGTCGACAAGAGAAGAATACTAATGGTAATCACTCTGGCGCTGATAACAATACGCGAATAGAGACAGGTGCAGCTATGGGAAATGGAGCTACTCAAATTGTCGTACCACTCACTACGGTTAGATAAGAAGGTAAAAAGAAAGGATGCGACTACAAGATCTTCAAGAGCTGTAACCCTCCTTCATTTGATGGAAAGAAAGATGCAGTGACAGCACACCAGTGGCTTCGGGAGATGGAGTCCGTGATCAAGATTAGTGAGTGTAATGATAGTCAGAAAATCAAGTTTGCAGCTCATTCCTATGTATCTGAAGCTTTGTTTTGGTGGGACACAATTCAGCAAGCGATGGGGAGTAGAAGCATTAAGTTGGGAAAGTTTCAAGCGTTTAGTGTTAGCAAAATTTTGTCCAAAGTTTGTTATAGATAAGATGGAGAAGGATTTCATGAATCTAGATGTCGGTACTATGACTCATCAAGAGTACACGACTAAGTTTAATGATATGTCCATATTTGTACCTCATTTAGTAACACTAGAGGAGTCCCGAATCAAGCGTTATATTCAGGGGTTTCTGTCAGAGGTAAGGAGATTAGTTAAAGGTTCTACACCGGGAACCTATCAGTCTGCAGTAGAGCTTACAGCAGAATTATTCGAAGAAGTGTACGAGCTAGGAGGGAGTCCCCTGACAATTAAAAGAAAGTGGGGAGATTTCTCTCAAGTTTCTAAGAAAGACAATTTCAATCCAAAAAGAAAGATACCTGGCAGTAGTCTAGCAGTTTGTAAGATATGTAACCGAAAACATAGTGGGAACTGTAGAATGGGGATGAATGTTTGTTTCAGGTGTGGCAAGAAGGGGCACTATGCCAACAAATGTCCAACTGTGAAATGTTTCGATTGTGGAAAACAAGGTCATCGGGCAACAGAATGCCCAAATAAGAAAATGGACGTGGTTCCAAAACCCAAGGGGAGAACCTTTACAATGATCGTTGGTGCAACTAAGGAAACACCAGCTGTTGTGTCGGGTACGTTTCTTATCAATAACATGCCCGCTACCGTATTATTTGATTCTGGTGCCAGTAGGAGTTTTATATCTGTTAACTTTTGTGTACTGCTCAATAAGATCTCCAATAAGATAGATACCCTACTAGAAGTTGAAACGACACTAGGAAATAAGGTAGTTATTTCTACCATTGTTGAGGGTTGTTCTATTGACCTTGATGGTCATAAAATACCCATTAACCTTTACCCAATAACTTTGGGCGGGTTTGATGTCGTGCTGGGCATGGATTGGCTAAGATAACGTGAAGCTGAAATATTATGTAAAAAGAAGATCATTCAACTCCAAGTGCCTGATGGAGATCGGATTGTTATCTTTGGAGATCGTACGAGCTCTTCTATAAAGATCGTTTCAAGGTTGAAGGCCCAGAAGTTTATGAATCAAGGTTGCAAAGCTTATCTCACATATGTGGTCGATAATAAGGCGAAGACGAAAGAACTAAAAGATATTTCGGTGGTATCCCAATTCCCCGATGTGTTTATGAATTACCGGGTATGCCTCCAGAACGAGAAGTAGAGTTTCACGTTGATCTTTTACCGGGAGCTAAGCTAGTTGCGAAGGCACCTTATCGACTTGCACCCTCAGAGATGAAGGGGTTAATTTCGCACTTGCAAGACCTATTAGACAAAGGTTTTGTGCGGCCAAGTGTTTCGCCTTGGGGAACTCCAATATTATTTGTAAAGAAGAAAGATGGGAGTATGCGAATGTTCATAGACTACAGGGAGCTAAATAAACTCACAATAAAGAACAAATATCCTCTTCCTAGAATCGATGACTTGTTTGACCAACTACAAGGAGCGAGTTGGTTCTCCAAAATCGACCTACGTTCTTGCTATCATCAGTTGAAGGTGAGAGAAGAAGACATATCAAGGACTGCATTCCGAACACGATACGGACACTATGAGTTTCTGGTAATGTCGTTTGGTTTGACTAACGCCCCAGCTGCATTCATGGATCTCATGAATAGGGTATGTCGACCAATTCTTGATAGGTCAGTGATTGTGTTCATTGATGATATTTTGATATATTCTAAGAATGAACATGACCACGCCTGTCACCTAAGAGAAGTTTTGGAGACATTGAGAAGAGAGAAATTGTATGACAAATTCTCAAAATGTGCCTTCTGGCTAAGAGAAGTACAATTTCTTGGTCACATAATCAATGTAAATGGAATCCTAATCGATCCAAGTAAGGTCGAGTCGGTGACAAAATGGAATCCGCCAAAGACACCCACTGAAGTTCATAGCTTTCTGGGTTTGGCCGGTTACTACCGACGATTCATCCAAGATTTCTCCAAGATTGCTTCTGCCATGACCAAGTTAACCAAGAAAGAAGTAAAGTTTGAATGGGGTCCTGAACAACAAGTTGCATTTGACGAACTGAAGAGATGATTAACACATACCCAAGTTCTTACATTACCTGATGGCACAGAAGACATGGTAATTTACTCTGACGCATCATATCAGGGTTTTTGGTTGTGTTCTAATGCAACGTGGAAAAGTTATTGCTTACACGTCACAACAATTAAAAACCCATGAACGTAGGCGAAAACCGCACGTAAAACGGAGTTCGTATGCACAAGTTATCGCGAAAACAAGAAAATCACGTGCGAACGCGACACGTGGCACCACGTGTCAACACGTGGCACACATGCAACATATTGCATCCGGGCGTACCGCCCCGAGCCAAATGTTGGGGCTAGGCGATGCGCCCCAGACCCAGAATTCGTCTATAAAAACCAGATCGTCAGATTTCGAAAATTTTTACGAAAAATAACCCTGCAGCTCTCAAATCCCGACCCTACACCCCCAAATACCTATATTTAACCCCTCCAATCATATAGTATTCAACGAGAGGTGCTACCGAAATTCTGTAAGGTATAAATCTCGTATAATTTAGATTTGTTATAATGCTCGTTTTAGATATTATTATTATTATATATAATAAGATTATGATTAATTGTTTGGTTTAAATCAAAAATACATCGAGGTTCTGCTCGATTGGTTTTTGAAAAACAAACAATTATAAGCAGAGGTTCAACCCAATTGTTTTCAGAAAAATTAAGGAATATAAGTCAAGGTTCTGCCCGACTTAAAATCTAAAAACACTGTTAGATTAGCCGTTGTGCTGCCCGTTTAGAAACCCTGAAATAAAAAAGGGGTTTGCGTTTTCTGATTAAGATTATAATTATGTTAGGATATCCATGTTAATAGAATATCATTGTGAACTTGAGATAGTGAAGGATAGCAAAGAAAGTTAGCTCGTTATGCATAAATAAGTTAAGGTGAGTTCTATGAGCCTTGTTTTACTGTTTTAAGTACTTTGGGCTGATGTGAATGATATAATAATAATGTTTTTATGTATATGATATTATATTGATGCCGGTATGTTTCCCGTTTATACCAATGTTAAGTCGAGATAATGCCGAATTTTCTCTACGTATTTTTCAAGATATAACAAAGGCAACCCGAATCTTTATTTTGAAAAGAAGTTTATTAAAAGAGTTTTCAAGAGGTCCAAATCTCATATACTAACAAAGACATGGTCCTAGTATACCGAAGGTATGTGGTTGTATGCTCTTTCGATATAACAGGATAATGTCGGTGTATAGGTCTGAGGTAAAGACGATGTTTCGAAGAAGGTTTTTGCACTACGGTGCTTATTATAAAGTTTTTAAAAAATATATTTTGAAAACATCTTCGGGTGAATAAAGTTTTTCATAATTACCTTCGGGTAAAAGAGCACCCTCGGGTGAACAGAGTTACCTTTGGGTAAAACAGAGTTACCTTCGGGTAAAAGAGCACCTTCGGGTGAACAGAGTTACCTTCGGGTGAACAGAGTTACCTTCGGGTAAGACAGAGCACCTTCAGGTGAACAGAGTTTTAAATGAATGTTTTTGGTATAACATGATATATGTACATTGATGTATGCTATTATAAAATGCTTTTGAAATATATAATTTGATATGAAAAGATGTTTATTAAACTTAGAACTCACTAGCTTAAGCTGACAATTTTTAGCATTCACATCAGGTAGAGATGGTGAAGTCTCAGCTAGTCGAGGCAAGAAGCAGTTGATATAAGTAACTCTGGATGGATGCTGGCTGCAGGTTTTGAGAAGACTGGCATAGATGTAGATTTTGTAAATAAATAAAAAAATGGTTGTGTGACATATATGTAATCGGGTTTACTTATGTATAATATGTTTTATTTCCGCTGCGATTGAGTTATCTCTATTTTATCAATATGCTTATGAGTAAATCCGACATAGTGACATGTCCCGGGAGACGGGCGTCACACAGACCTCACCATTACTCAGGATTTTTATCCTTTTCTCATTGGAGGGGCTGATGTGGTGTTGGGGATCCAGTGGCTATCAACCTTGAACACGGTCCAAGCCAATTGGAACGAGATGTTTATGGTATTTACCATCGACGAGAAGAAGTACAAACTGCAAGGGGTGGCTTCCGGGCCTTAAAAATCAAGAGCTTTCCAACATTTAGCCATTGAACCCCCTCTAATTGTGAGATACCTGATTTTATGAAGAACATAATTGAAAATTATGACCAGGTTTTTCAAGAACATGTGTCACTACCTCCTTTTAGAACAAATTCTCATGAAATCCCTTTAATACCCAATTCCGTACCGCCCAATATCAGGCCCTACAGGTATCCTCATTCACAGAAAAATGAGATTGAGAGGCAAGTAGAACAGCTCTTAAAAGCATGTCTCATTAGGGTGAGCACTAGTCCTTATTCTAGCCCGGTGTTATTGGTGAAAAAGAAAGATAATTCATGGCGTATGTGTGTGGATTATAGAGCATTAAATAAAATCACTGTTTTGGATAAGTACCCTATCCCTAATATTGGAACTCATTGATTAGCTTTATGGGGCCAAGGTGTTCTCTAAACTGGATCTGCAATCAGGTTATTACCAGATCAGGGTGGTTGAATCGGACATAGAGAAAACAACATTTTGGACGCATTCGGGCCACTACGAGTTCAAAGTAATGTCCTTTGGGCTCACAAATGCGCCCTCCACATTCCAATCAATCATGAATGACTTGTTCAGGCCTTATCTCTGTTGTTTCATACTCGTCTTCTTTGATGATATCCTGATATACATTACTACAAAGGAGCAGCACATTCAACACATAAGTACTGCTTTAGGGTTGCTGCAATCTCAACAATTTTATGTTAAAATGTCCAGGTGTTGTTTTGGACAGGACCAAGTGTTGTTCTTAGGTCACATAGTGGCTGGTGATGGTGTGCATGTCGACCAGGAGAAAATCAAAGCGATTGAAAGTTGGCCCATTCCGAAGAATGTAAAGGCAGTGCGGGGTTTTCTAGGCCTCAAGGGGTATTACCGCCGTTTTATCAGGAACTATGTGTCTATGGCTCGACCACTCACTGAGTTAACCAAGAAGGATGGGTTTGTTTGGTCAACTCAAGCCTTAGATTCTTTCAATCTTCTGAAGAAAGCTCTCATTTCAACCCCAGTACTTCACCTACCCGACTTTACCAAGCCTTTTTGCATCGAATGTGATGCTTCAGCAGAAGGAATTGGCGTCATCCTTACTCAAGACAACCGTCCAATTGCTTACTTCAGCAAAGGCCTTTCCGTTGCTAGTAAATTCAAATCGGCCTACGATCGGGAACTGCTAGCGTTGGTTTTAGTTGTGCAAAAATGGTCCCATTACTTGCTTGGGCACCATTTTTTTTATCAAAACCGATCATTACACTCTTAAGTTTCTGTGTGAACAGAGGATCACAACCACATAACAACAAAGGCTTCTTCTGAAGCTCATGCCATATGACTTCTCAATTATTCATCGAAGTGGGTCTGAGAATAGAGGGGCTGATGCTTTATCTAGACGACCTGAATTTACTACTTTGGTCCTTTCAAATAGGTTTGATTTGTCCGAGCTCAAAGCTGCTCTTAACAATGATCCTCATACATATCGCATCATGCAGTAGCTACAACAAGGGGTTGTTACTCTAGGGTACACATTGAAGGAGGGGCTACTATTTTTTAAGTACAAAGTGGTGATCCCAAATCAGCCCCAAATCTGTGAAAAATTGTTGTATGAAGCACATTCTACACCTGCTGCAGGGCATGGCGGGTTCCTGAAAACCTACAAAAGACTCACTGCTCAATATTACTGGCCCAACTTAAAGAAAGATATGCAGCTCTTTGTTCAGCAATGCCTTGTTTGTCAACAACAGAAATACGTGACCTTATCTCCTGCTGGGTTGCTACAACTATTGCCTATTCCTAATCAGATTTGGGAAGACATTTCTCTAGACTTTATTGTTGGATTACCTCCCTCTAACCGATTTGATACTATCCTAGTTGTGATGGATCGTTTGAGCAAGTATGCTCATTTTATTCCTTTGTCGCACCCTTTCACAGCTAAGAGTGTTGCTGCTGTGTTTTGTAAGGAAATTATTCGATTGCACGGTTTCCCTAAGTCCATTGTCTCGGATCGTGACGTTATCTTTTTTAGCCATTTTTGGCAGGAGTTATTTAGGCTAAGTCAAACTACTTTGAAGTTAAGTACCAGCTACCACCCTTAGACAGACGGGAAAACCGAAGTGATCAACCGGTGTTTAGAGACTTACCTCCGTTGTTTCGCTCATGATCAACCGCACAAGTGGAGTCATTTCTTATGTTGGGCAGAATATTCTTATAACACCGGGTATCATTCGTCTTTGTTAACTACTCCTTTCAAGGTGGTTTATGGGCGGGATCCACCTCAATTGCGCAGTTATGTCCCAGGAGAAACTGCTAATGCGGAATTAGAATAACAATTAATGTCGAGGGATGAGATATTGAAGCTGCTTAAAGTTAATCTCCAAAGAGCTCAAGTTCGGATGAAAAACCAAGCTGATCAGAAACGTAGAGAACTTTCTTTTCAGGTGGGTGATAGTGTTTTTCTACGAATCCAACCTTACCGGCAGAAAAGCTTAGCAAAACGTAAATATGAAAAGTTATCTCCCCGGTTTTTTGGACCCTATCGCATCAAAAGGAAGGTTGGAGTTGTTGCGTATGAACTTGAACTTCCATCAGACGCACAGATTCACCCCATATTTCATGTGTCACTATTGAAACCAGCAAAGGGCCTTGTTCCTACTTCACCTGTTGCCCCCTTACCACTTACCAATGATGGAGAGCTTTTTGTTCAGCCTGCTTCTGTACTAGACCATCGCTGGGTGAATTCTTCAGGTTCCAAAGTTTTGGAGATTCTAATTCAATGGAAAGATCGACCTATAGAAGAAGCTACATGGGAGGAATTTGATTTGGTAGCTACTCAATTTCCATCTTTTCGACTTGAGGATAAGTCGACTTTTGGGCAGGGCAGTATTGATACGAGTCAGCCGTGGAAGGTCTACACTCAAAGAAACAAAGCTGGGCGCAAGTCAGCTAAAGCAGCTACTGATTGGTGACAACTGGACCTGACTTACTGGACTGGGGCGCAAGGTTTACAGTTTTCTTTTTTTCAGTATTTGTATTTCCCTTTGTTCGACTGGTTGTTTTTTTTTATTACTTGTAATTTGGAGATTATACACATCTCGAATCTGGTTAACTATCAATCAAATCCATCATTTTCATTGGATACTATCATAAATCCACAAGATTGCTTGAGATCCGTATTCATTGATTTTAACAAAATCAAAAGACTATTCCATGTCTTTTGTATCATGAGTGTTGCTCAATGGACGCGACAATTTTGAACCAGATTGTTGTGTTTATACTCGCTAAGTTAGAAGGGGACTAAAATGGGTTGACGTTTTTTTTTTTTTTTAAATAGTCAATTTGCTCTATATTCACTCATGGTTTTTGCTTTAATTGATCAATAAAATCTTAGTGTGTTCTACATAAGCATTATTTAGCTTAATTCGTACATAAAAATTAAGAAACAATAGAATATATAAGCAATTAAGAAACAAAAATCTAATCTATGTGCAATTAAAAAACAATAATTTATGCTCCCAACTATACCTAGCAAGTGATACCAATGCAAGTGTAGATTAAAAAAGTGTATCCGTTGGAAATGTTTGGGATCCTAACAAGTAAGTGGGTCAACATGATAATGATGATTGCTCAGTCTGTTTTGACCCAACACAATATGAATACAGCCTGCACAATCCGAATAGATTTTGAGGGACTGCTGTAAGCCTGAGATAGAAGAGAAAAACTTGGAGATGTTTGATCTTCAAAAGTAGGAAAACTGGCACTTGTGTATATTGTTTTCTATTTTTTGAAAAACATGTTGAAAAGCAGGATCAATAAATCAATCATCGTCTTCTTGGACAATAACATTCTCATCAATTGGTCTTTGAGAACCAAACCCATGACTGGATGGTTAATCTTTGGATGGTTTTGCCTCTCTAAAAAGTTGGTGAAACTTATCGTTAAACTCCAACAGTTTCCCGTCAACAGGAAACATTGAAAGTCCTCTCTTCAAAGTAGAATCCAGTTGAACTGTATCAGCTACATTCTTGGTGAATATGGCTGCAATGTTTGAATGGTATTCAGGAAAAGCAAACACATGTGAAATGTAACAAATAGTGAATATACTACTAAAAATAAAAGAAAATAAAAAACATGTGAAAGAAAATAAAAGCAGTTGTTACACATGTGAAAGTTAAATATAAGAAGTTGTTGCACAAATGAAAGTAAACAAAATATGAAAGGTAATTAAACAAGTTTAGGTTTACTCGTCTGATTATTGGACATAACAATTAGATTACAATATAAATTTACCGCAAAAACTTCAACAACAGATTCTGAAATGCAGTCTGAAGATGAAGTTTTGCCAAAATTCCCGTTCGCTATAAGTTCAACTGCTACACATTTGTTCAGGTAGGTGCTATTCCAATACTTTATTGCTGGTCTTTGACGAGCAATCGGAGGTTTTTCTAACAGGTTAGAATCAAGATAAAGTTGCTGAAACAAAAAAAAAATGTACCCAAAGTGAAATTCAAATTACATGTGAATGGATAAAGAACAACTAATAAGTAATACACTAGCATTTGCACAAGAGAAGAAAAAATAATATGGTCATGGAATTAGACCTGTAATAAAGTATTAAGACCCTTAAAGTGGTGTTCCCCATTTTCTTTCTGTGGCCAATTACTTTTGCAGTTCTTCAAATAGTGGATCAATAATCCACAATTTTCAATTTTCCGAATTACTGTATCTTCAGATATCCGATTAACAATTGCAGCTTGGGAAGTCGGAGTACATACACCTGCAATATCACAAACCATCATTGTGCCCACAAAGAGCATCAAGAAATTAAGCTTGGAAAAAAACCTGTCATCAGAGTTGAGAATAACAGAAGACACATGGCTCGGACGAATTTTGTTGACAACAAATTGAGATTTCCAACGAGTAAGCGAAGGTTCTTCATCCTCAACAATCTCCTTTAAAGGTAAAGACTATTGATCAGTGTCACCCATCGAAAGACCAAGCACGTCATGTATAGCTGGGCGGTTGATATTTATTAGCGGTCTAGAAGAAAACTTCAAGATCAATTCAGAAGCATCGAAATTATTAACAACAAAATATCCCAAAGACTGAGAAACCTCTTCAATTTTCATCTCAAGTAAACGAACCAAATCTCATATCTCTCAGAACTTTTTTTTGTTGCTCTTTAAGAAATCTCAAAACCGTGCACAATGACTTTGATGATGTATTAACAGACAACCCTCCTGGATGTATTAATCACTTCTTCATATTCAACTTGTTTTTCCTTACCCTTTTTAGCCTCATCAGATTGGGGTTTAACTGTTTGGTCAACAACAGCTCCTAAATCCTGTTTGGCAGCCTTTTTTTCCTTTATCTTGAGTCGTAATGCAACGGCAGCCCTGCTGTTTCCATCATCTGAAAATAATGAAGACATGAAAGATAAATTGCAACCAACTAATTCATATAAATATGCACATGTGCAAATAGCAAAGCCGGGAACAATAAATGAATGTAACAGTTCGAACGCCAAAACAAAACTCACAAAAAACAACACATAACACATGTGAAAGCTAAATATCTAACCCTATAACATGAAAATTAAGCTCGATTAGGAAATGCTTCAGTGTGTCAAATGCTCTATTAGCCTCATCAATCCATTTAAACCCATCTTTCTTAGTCAGGGTGGTAAGAGGTTTAGCAATCACCCCATAATTGCGCATGAACCGTCGGTAGTAGCCCTTGACACCTAAAAAAACCCCACATCATGAGCATTACGAGGACTGAATTGCTATGATCTTGTCTTGGTCAACTTGAACATGTGCGAAAGATCCCCGCATCTTTAGATGAACTACTGTCGGTTTATGGCCACTCCATGCTAGAGGTGAGCAAAAAACCTAGAACCGGAACCGATAACCCGAACCGGTGGGTATAGGTGGTTTCGGATTCTAAGATAAATCGAAACATGAAAAACGGAACCAGTTCCACCTTTACCAGGCAAAACCCGAACCGGAACCGGCCAAAAACCGGTTGTTGACTTTGTTGACCGGAACTGTAAACCGTTTTGCCCACCTCTACTCCATGCCTCTTCTGGAGTGGCATTTGACAATGCCTTGCTTGGACTTCGGTTAAGAACATAAAAACTCCACTTCACAGCTTCTGCCAGGAACATCTTGGGCATTCCCTTAGCAGCTAGCAAGGTTATCACAATGCTTATCACCGTTCGATTCTTGTGTTCAGCTACCCCGTTTTGGTGTGGTGTGAAGCTCATAGTTAACCCGCATTTTGTTCCATGATCCTTACAGAAGGAATTTTAAGCTTCTGAAAGACACTCTTCTCCTCGATCAATTCGTAAGCATTTGATCTTCTTTCCTAACTTCACTTCAACTTTATTTTTAAATTCCTTAAAAAATTCAAAGGCTTGATATTTTTCTGCCAAGCTGTAAACCCAAACTTTCTTGCTAAAATCATCAGTAAAGCTCAACATATACTGTTTACCTGTGTTTGATGATGGAGTAATCAGACCACAGATGTCTGAATGAATCAATTCTAGCTTCTCCACTTGCCCACCATAGGCTTTCTTTTGGACTAGCATTTCGAGTCTGCTTTCCAACAAGGCAATGTTGACATAGAGAATTATCTGCAGGGAATGATGGTAAATCATGCACCATTTCTTTCTGTTGCAAAACTCCCATTCTGGTTTTGCTGATGTGACCCGATCATTCATGCCACAATTTTGCAATATCATCATCACTGGAATATAGACAACCATCTCCCTTTTGTTCCGTTGTAGTCTTTGAATCTTCATAAACCGGAAACATTCTGTTTGTGCCCATTGAACTCTTGAACACTATAACCTTTTCTGGATGATATATTTTGCACATATCTGCCTGAAATAGAAAGGATAACCCTTTTTGCTAGAGCTGTCCTATACTAATTAGTCAGTTTCAGATATGGTACAAAGTATACATCATTGAGAACAAATGTCACATTGTTTAGAACCAATTTGACATTTCCTTTACATTGAATATTCATTCGAGTGTTGTTTCCAAGTTTGACAGTTGTAGAGAAATATGTATCCAATTGAACAAACTTATCCTTGGTTCCACACGTGATTTGAACACCCCGAATCAAGAAACCAGAATACTCCTTTCTGGTTGTCAAGAGTTTGAGCCACAAAACTAACTTTCGTTTCGTTCAACTTCACCCATCAGCATAATTTTTTCATCTTCTTCGAAGCTAGCGTAATTAACTTCTTTAGAACTAGAACATTCATAAGAGAAATGACCTAGTTTATGGCACTTGTAGCATTCGATGGTTCCTTATTAAAGGAAGATTATCGTCCACGACCTCTCCCTCGTCCACGTGGACTAAAACGGCCTATTCCGCGACCACGAGACACGAGTGCTAGAGCCTTCTCCATATTCGATCTTCAATATCTGCTCATCTTCCTTTTCATCTTTCTTGAATTTTTGTTCGTGAACTACAAGAGTACTTTGCAATTCTTCAATTGTCATCTCCTCCACATTCTTAGACTCTTCAATTGAGACGACTACGTATACATACTTCTCCGTGAGTGTTCTCATGATCTTATCAACGACTTCCACGCATGGTTACCTAAATCGCGCTACACTCTGGTACAGGTACGTGGACCGTGTATGATATTCTCTAGATCTAGTGTAATTATTTCGGCACGATCTGGTATGATGTATCATGTAAAACCGGTACTATGTACCATGTATAATAATAAGATGTAGTGGCGTACCATAAAAACGTAACATAAAATACAAAATACCATATTCAAAATTAGATCAAATATATAATTACATTACCAAATCGAAGAACATAATTAAAAATCAAAGAAATAGGTGGAGAAGCAATAGGAATTGGTGAAGAACAATGTAGGAATTCTATTATTTATAGACCCAATCGAAGTAAATGGGTACTTTAACCGCCTGATTTGGTCGGCCAGATGAGATGTTTGAATGTCAGATAACGGATTGGAAGCCGGAAACTGGATCATCGGATTCAGAAGAGCGGGAAAATTACTTGTCGTTCGTCCTCAACCCTAATCACTGAACCCGGAGCAGAATTCGCCGTACCATTGGTGCCCGCAACATCATACCAGAGCTACTCATCGGTAGTCTAAATTGACGAACCAATACGTTCGGAAATGGCGATAGAGATCCAAGTCGCAAACAATTTCCGATTTGGTACACCATGATACAATTCGAGAAACGTGGGTTGTTGAGTGATTTCGGTAACTATGCTTTCATGTCTTGCATAGCTTCACCGTTACTTCGCATCTGATTGGTAATGGTCAAAACACTATCAAAATGTTCCGGAATAGTCTCATTGGGCCTCATCTCCAATATCTCAAAATCATGTATGAGTTTCTGCAACATCGACTTTTTATCCCGATCATTTCCAGCAAATCGTTTCTTAATGGAATCCCACACGGACTAGGATGTACTTGTCAAAAAATTTGTTCAAACACTAACATGTCGATAGCCTCATAGAGATTGTGCTTAACCTGCATGTCCTTCATTCTAAGCTCTTCCGGCTTCTTTCGTTGACCGTCACTCTGCGTTATTCCGACCATTGGTTCAATTGTTCAAAGATTCCTTGATCAACCAGGTTCCACAACTGATTTGAACGCATCAAATTCTCCATTAACTCGCTCCAGTGTTCGTAGTGGCAATCAAACACAGAATCTTCATCTTTTCCTCACTCATTTTTGTGTCTCACTCAATTTTGATTGAGATGGCTCTGATACCAGTTGATAGTAACAGATCAAACTGATATATTCTCGAATAAAAACACATTCATTCCACTGCCAAAACAGCTTTAAATACATAGAACTTGAATAACAAATAAACAAACTACCAGACTAAAAATAAGGAAACAAACGAGAATAACAAAAACAACTAAAGAATTGGTCATCTAACATTCACCACATCCAACGTGTATTGACTTCTTCTCTTTATTCAAACTTGAATAGAAACAGATAGTTTGCATGTTACCATGCACTGAACCACTTCCAACATCATTTCCTCGAATTGTGTCATCACCACATCACCAGCAACTGTATAACCAACAAAACCAACCGTTTAAATGCCAAATGCACCAAATGCAAAAAATAAAAAAACTTTAGAAAAAACTACTTTTGAGTTGTGCCATAGAACTAAGAATTCTCCCTTGTGTGTAACAGAAAGAAAAATTCACATCAAGTGTCATATATCCAATATAGCATCAGCTTTGTTAAACCCACATAAAATTTAACAAATACAAAAAATAAAACAAAACTTAGAAATATTACCCTCTCTTTGAGAAGAATAAGCCCCTGTGCATTTCCCCGAATTGTGTCATCACCAACAACTAATTAACCAACAAAACCAACTGTTTAACTACTAAATACACTAAATACATAAAATAAACAGAATTTAGAAAAACTACTTTTGAGTCGTGTCATAGAACTGAGTGTTCTCCCTTGTGTGTAACAGAAAGAAGAAAGGTGTCATATATCCAACCTCAGTCTCCCCCTCCTCTTCAACCTCAGTCTCCTCCTCCCCTTCAACCTCATCCTCCTCCTCCTCTTCTTCAACCTCATCCTCATCCTCCTCCTCTTCAACCTCAACATGTTCCAAAATGTTGTACATCCACAGCCCTAAAAATGAGCATCTTTGCTTTCATGCTTAGCCAACACTTTTCTCCTGTATTGGTTCCCTTGTGTTGTCTTCTTCCACTCAACTACGAGTTCACATAAAGCATATCCGCCATTTCCAAACTCAGCTTCCTCGCGTCTTTTCAGATCTTTACCCTTCAATTCAGCAATAACAGGCATGTTCCTTTCAACAGGAGGTGATACACGATCACAATACAAAAGCTTCATCAAAGGACAATAAACCTATAAATAAAAACAATGAAAATTTAAATGAAGATATATATAATGTCACGTACTATTAAAAATGTGAGCAGTTTTATTATTGTTATAATAGTAAGTGTTCCAGTTTCGGCAGTTTTACAACCCCTGCAAATTATCTATCCAGGACCTTGACATTCAATAGTTGTCCTTCTAGAAAGTGTTAAGATAATTATGATGTAGCACCTATTTAGATTAGTTATAGTGACATGGCCTTACATGTTAGTACTATATGTCCACATAAGATGCATTTTAAGGAAGAAAACCTCTAAATCATTCTTTTTGTGATCAAATGTCTGATAAATTTATAATACATTTGAGGTTGTCTTCCTTATATTACATCTAGCGTAGACATGTTGCTAACATGTAAAGTTACCCCACCAAAATTAAACAACATAGGTGTTACATCATCAATTTCACAAGCTAACGACATACCATATACAGAACTACCTAAACCGGATCACTTATTAGTTATTACAAATACTACCACCTAACATGAACACAAAACAGTACGTTGCATAAATCATCACACTTGTGAAAGTATGAGGCTATTAAATATCATTAATCGTATTTAGTACCTTTTTAACTTTACTTGTTTGTTGTTGCCAGTCGGTAAAGATAATCGGGCTTATCAATGATACAAACCAAACTCAGGTCACTATCTGTCACAAGCAGCACTTTTGTCATCTACAGTAATAATCACAAGATGATTAATAAACTACTAAACCATATTTAATAATCTTTGTTATCACAAGATAAGGCTATTATATATCATTAATCGTATTTAGTACCTCTGTTATCATTATGAGACAAGAATGTTTATCAACTACTAAACCATATCTACTAACCTTTGAACAAACTTCCAAAAATAAGAACTTTAAACCTCCAAGGAAGTGGTGTAGTGGTTAAGGTGGAGGAGAGACAACCTAGAGGTCTCAAGCTCAATCCCCACTTAGAGCAATTTTCCTTGGAGGCCACCGACCCGGTTGTTTGCGACCGTGCTTTACCTGTTCCTCTAGGTCGGGGGTTTACCATGTAAGTGGGTTCCCACGGTTATCAAAAAATAGAACTATAAAAAAGCAAAATAATAATAAATCGGGGATGTATGGGATTGCCGATTGCTAATTGAAAATGATTGTCTTGTTGCATTTTGATACAGCAAAAAGCT
The DNA here is from genome assembly GCA_009363875.1 of Mikania micrantha. Lineage (NCBI taxonomy): Eukaryota > Viridiplantae > Streptophyta > Magnoliopsida > Asterales > Asteraceae > Mikania > Mikania micrantha. Next base: position 50,925,628 of record CM018691.1, on the reverse strand, counting down.
GTTTTGAAGGTGTATGATATTGTTTATCCAAACTGCTTATCTGACTATTTGTGACTTACATAATATGTTTGAAGCTGCCTATTTCAGATAGCAATTAACAATTTTAAAAATCAATCCCAAACATCTCACAAAACAAAATAGCTCGGGAAACTAATTGAATATAAAAAAGTTAATTTGGGGAAAAACAAAACATCCACATCTTGACCAATATGATCTTCAAACATAAACCAGTTATTAACTCAGACATGTGACTATGTTGAATGGACATAAACTTTAGAACCCATAACAACATTACAATTTAAAGTTGATTAGATTTATATGTGACTACACTTTACCTATTCCCCTTGGTTAGTCAAGTATCGGGAGGGACCTTGGGATTTACCACATAAGTGGGCTATCATGGTCATCAAAAAATAAAATAAAAAGAAGATATAAATCTTTTTCTCGACTTTCTATCAACATTTGAAAAGTTATCAATAATGATGCACGTGATTGCCTAATGGCTCAAAGTTTAAACACATGTGAATTTAGAAAAATAAATATGAAGGCAATTGTAACTGCCAAAATATTGTAATAACCTTGTGCGTGCGAAACATGTACTGGTTAACACAGCTTATTAGCATGCATATGCACCATATTAAGACACAAATTGCATGCCTGCAAAACACATCACCAGAATGTATATTTATACTTAATAGTAGTAATCATAATAATATAATAAATGAAGAGGGAAATTTACCTTCAACATCATAGATAATGAATCGCTCTACATACCAATTTGAGCATTATTTATAAATCATATTGTTCAACCACCAAAGTTAGTTCCAAAGAAAACCATGCAAATTGGAGGTCAAGTACCAGGAAGATGTGCAATAAATTAAAAGGAGAACATTTTTTTAATTTGATAATTCAATCAATGCTTGGTGTTGGAAATACATACACAAGAAACCTCAAATCATGCAGTTTCAATTTTACTGAAATACTGAGTGGGACAAATTATTCCTGCAAAACTGTTCTAAATTACCTAATTGACTAAATTACAGTAAAAGCAGAAAACAACATGCTAATCATACAACAAAGCAACCAAATGTGGCATTTAGTTTTTTTAACACCCTGCTGGTTGGCTGCTGATAAATGTGGTGTAACCTTTCATTACGAAGAATTATTTCACGGTTTTCGATAATGGTAGCCCAACTTCAGGCGTAATCTTTGACCATTAAACACCACAAGCCCTTTTAAAATACAGAAATGTTAGATCACTAACTTTTGTATCATTCCTCAAAAGCATGTGCACATATCCTCTCAAGAAGTATGGGACAATCTTCTCCAAGCTGTTGAGGGTTTAGCTCCATGGCAACCCTAAAGTCTAGCAAAGATATTTGATGTTTTAATTCATGTTCTTGAGTTTGATAATGATGACCAGGTATGACACTGTTCATGGATCTAAAATGATCTGGGCCGGTTTTAATTGGCCTGCTAAGTTCAGAACAAGACCTTATAATACCTTTCAAATAAGCACCTAACCCAATGTTGAGTAAATTCGCACTATCCAATGACACACCTTGTAGGCCTTGTGTTGCAACTACCTGCTCCATGCGTGCCCGCAATGTTACTGTATCCAACAAACCATTGGTGTCTGATACACCAACAAATTTAGGTGTGGCTCTGCGGGCCCCACCAATACTCACTGGGTAATAAGCCATCCCAAGTGGAGCATGTAGTGAAATCCTGTTAGATAAACCTTTCCCATCTTTTTGACCTAATGATTCGGCCTGGCCATCTGCATTTTGGGCTTGTACAATGAGTTCTTGATGATGATGCATGGGCCTTCGAGTATCTGGATAAGATGAATTCCCATTGTTAAAATCATCTAAATGTGAGATGGATGATGAAGGGGAAGAATGAATTGTCTTTCCATTTGGCCCTAGAGCACTTTTACAATCTCCACCTTTTCGTTCACGGGCCCCAGTTCTTGCCTTTCTTGGGGATGTTGGCAAAATGTCTCCATTTGGTAAACCAAGCTGACTTGAAGCATGGGTTACGAGCGGGCCTGACCCGTTTTGATTGTAAGCTCCATCAAAAGGTTTCTTGTTTCCATCTGCACTTTTCTCTGTACATGCATTTCTTAAAATAGACCGTATTAACTGATTATGAAGCGGAATACCATCTCTCCCAACGGTTCTAAGACAAAGTTTGTCAAACTCAACCTTGCTTAACTTCAAACTCAAGAATTTATTTAAATAATCAAAGTATTGTTTGGATCTCTCTGGTCCAAGCTTTCTGATTATCTGACTTTTCAATTCAGTAAGATTGATCCATGAATGCTGCTCTGGCGGTTGCATTTCTCAAAACAAAAGTTCCATAAAATACTCAAAAGGTTATCAATTATCAATTTTGATCAAACAAAAAACTAAATCCCTTAACTTCACCAACTAAATTAGGGCTTGCTCCATCTACAAAATCCCATCTTCCAGAAAAAATTCAATCGGTTTATCTACCGACCACACAAAAATAGCCAAAACACGTCACTGAAAACCCTAATTAGGGTTTCTGTAGAGACGAAAGACACAAATCCAGAACTAGAATTCCTAACGAACTCTCCCTCCAAAACGTTGTTCCCAAATTATTCAAATTCCAACCCAGAAAATCTCAAACCCTAACCCCAATCGCATCTACATCACACGGAATCCCTTGATTTTCTAGAACAGATGCCTCCTTCCATCTCCAAATACGCTCACAAATCAACACATAAGCCAGCTCCCAATCCCAACCACAAACTACAATCAGAACTTCAAATGTAACAATTTAATCAAATGATTGAAGTATCATACCTCCGAACAGCAAATTTGTTACTTTCATATAAAATTTGAAGAAACAGCAACGGATTGGAGAGATTTAAGCTACCAATTACTTTATCAACAAACAGAAATCGATAAACCTGACCTTATTGCATCGCTACCGAATTTGAGATTCAAAAAAACCAGAAGCGCTGGCTTTCGCGATCTTCAAACTGTTTTAATCGTTGGAACCACACGAGTTGCAATTGCTTTCAAATCTCGTATCAAATTGTGGAATTTTTCTTCTCTGTTTGTAAATAACTCCGGCGCATTTATGTTTCGCCGGCAGATTTTTGTTCCGGTGGATTTGAATCGGAGTTTTGGTCTTCTGATCGCTCTCTCTCTCTCCCCCCCTTCGGTACACTCTTTCTCTCTCTACTTTCTTATTCCGACTCTTTTTTTCGTTTATGAATTGACATTAACTTTTCTTTTGTTACAAAACAACCCCCTCACTTTACAATTTATTTACAAATTTATCATATTGAAAGTTTCAAATTAACAACTTTTATATAACTTTCAACTAAGTTAGTATCTCGTGTATTACACGGATTACGTAAAAAATATAATGTATAATTATCAATGAAAATTTAGAAAAAAATAAGATTATTTTTAATATAAAATATGATTACAATTTCGTATGATTTAATATTTTAGGTATTAAAATAATAATATTATTTCTTTAACACTAACTTTTTTTTATAATTTGTTTTTCTTTAACTATCGTGTTTCAAATAATTTGTTTTAAAAATTTTATAATCTATAATAATTTTCTTAATTATGTCTTTAATATTAATATAAATTAATGTATTAAAAAATTATTTAAAAAATGAATTAAAACTATATTTAATATTCGATTTAATAGGGGAGAGAGAGTAGAGAAATAAAGGTTAAGAAACTCTAAAAACATGTCATATGACATTAAAAGCCTTTTATTTATTAGTATAGGTAGATTACTAGAACCTTTTTTTAGCTTATAATATGCATAAAATTAACACAATAAATATAAAATTAATTGACTAAATTATTAAATAAAATTAAGCAAATTAATTAAATTTGGTTTTTTTCTTGGTTAAACTTGTAAACACTTCCTTATGAACTAAAAGTGTAACTACATATTTGTCACACCCTGTGCCACGTGCGGAATCCACGACGCGGTGACGACTGGTCGATTGATCAGTTGATTTATGCACAAGATTAATGAAGAACAACCACAATGAATTACTAGATTTTATATGATTAAAGTAAGGTTTACAAATCATGTCTAACTACCAAAAGAATACAACTAACCGACCTCAAAAATAAGGTTTACAAAATAAGAACAACCAATATAATAAAACATGTATGAATGATGCTCCGGTACTTGTACTGGGCAAGTATGGATCTGTTGAATGCTTAGGCGAATCAGATAAACGTTATGGAGTCTTGTGCATGCATAAGCCCATTGTTTACGCTTAGTAGCAGTGGTTGTATGATGATTATATGTGATATGTTTGCACATAAGAAATATAGGATAATTATGTGTTATGGTTACCTATGATGAATGTATTATGTTTTCAGTAAATGATGCTTTAACTCACATGGCGCTTACGATGTTTTACAAAAACTAGAACTCACTAGCGAAAGCTGACTTTTTAGTATGTATGTCAGCTTGATGAACAGGTAAAAAGGAAACGGAGGAGCTCATGGCACTCATCCAAAGTATAATATGGTTTTTGGCAATCCCGTATGATATTAAATACAGACATTTATATGTATTTATGATTTTGACAAACTATGTTTAAATTCCGCTACATGATTTATGAAAGTTTTTGTTTTAAGAACTATGTGATGATGATGTAAACCCAACTCTGGGAGGTACCCGGGCTCGGGGTCTCTCAGTTTCTCGGTTGATTTCTGGACTAGGAATAGTCAATCCTTATCATGGATCACTTAGGTATTATGAAATATAGGAATATAATATTGAAATGGGTTTGATATCCATATTCAATATATTAATATGACTGTTAACATGAACATCATATTTTTTTATTCCAATGATTATTCTAACTCTTGTTATTAGCTTGAAAACGCTTAGATTTGATGTAACATTACAAGGAATGATCAAGTCATCCATAACCATTGTCAAGATCAAATAGATTAACATTATAATGATCTAGAGAATGGTTTTATGATAATCGGGCAACATAATGGATCAAAACGAAGATTTTACCGTTAACATTCATATTTCTATCTATTCCTAGCCATTATCTAGGCAATAATCAACAACATATTTCTTTCAAAACCCGTTCAGATGGATTTTCGGTTATAAATGATGATCTAACGTTGTAGAGATGATTTCCAACTCAAATCTGATGTTCCCTTTGATTTTCAGCAGAGTTTTGAAGGTGTAAAATCGTTCAGATCGTTCTTGAGGTGTTGAAATTCGATATGAAGAAAAATATATTGAGTTTGCATGCAATCTGATTGTTCTAGCAAATTTATTTCTGCCGACTCTTCGTCACGTACCGCCAAGAGGGCATGAGAGGCCTTGACGTACCGTGAAGAAAACCGGAGAGTTTTAGATATTTTGTCTTGTCGCGTACCGCCAAGAGTACCCAAATGGTCTTGGTGTACCACGAAGGATTTCAAACTTGAGATATTTTTCAAATTTTCTTATTTTCGTGATTCCGAGCTAAAGAGAACTCCGTTTTTCGTACCGTTTTCTCCTACATTTACGATTTCTCAAGTATTTTCTAACCGTTAAGAGTACGATCCTATTACTATCATTGATATAGAAATCAATATTAATATGAACTTATAACCTTTACTGGGAATTGAAATCATTTGTAACCTGATTGTCACAAGGTTGAGTACTGTAGAGAAGAGAAGAAGGGCTTAAAGTGCTATTATTTTTTCCAAACAAAAAAAATCGTAAAGAGAAAAAGCATAAAGACTTACAGTGCTTTTTTCTTCCCCAAAATAAAAGATAAATATAGGGAACAAGAGACCTTACAATGTTTTTTTTTATCTCTACAGATCTAAACTTCCACCGGAGCCCAGTTCTTAAGATAACCCGAACCCTAGCTTCAACGGTAGTGAGATCAACTAACCTATACAGATATCTTTACATATCTAGATAACCGTGACTGTTGTAGAATGAGACATGGAACCCTGACTCCTTGACTCCTTTCCATCCTAAAGATGAAGCTTCTAGATTATTAAAAACTACAAATACTCAGGGATTAAACACGAAGACGAATCGTCAACACAACCAACGTAAGACAACAAACCGAGATCTATTTATCGGAGCTCAATATGATCTCTGATACCATGTAAAAAAACGATATCAAACACAACTCGATATAACTACAATCGACACAAACCCTAGATCACTCTAGATATATAAGATCTGAAGAACAAGACAAATACAAAATTTTATATCTGTTGAACCACAAGATCTACAAGACTGACTCACGAAGATGATGAATCAAAATAAGCATACAGATGAACACATACAAAACCTTAATCTCCTGCGTATGAATAGAGAGAAAAAAATACAAAATATAAAAGATAAGAAAAACGAATGAGAGCCAAAAAACTATCAGGAATCTTCTTATATTTCCAGAAATTTCAAGATCAGTCTCTCAACTTTAATTCTTCTTATCCTTGCAAAATAACAAAACAATACAAAAACAACAAATAACAAACTAACAAACTTACTTAACTTACTAACTGAATTAACTATAATCATTTTTAACACTACAGGTTATAAAACCATTAAGAACATGGATTTTATTTGTATTTCTTGATAAGTTAAGGTACAAATTCTATTTAATTAACTTAAAGTATAAATTTTGTTTTTTGTTATCGTATAGATTTTTGTTTATTCATATCGTAATTTAATTTTGGTTTACCTCATTTCCGTATGAATTTTGTTTCATTATCACGATTATTATTTCATGTTTTTAACTTTTTTAACATATAACAAATCTGTCATACTTGTATTCATCGTCACATAATCCATATATAATTAATACATATTGGTAGTGAAATTATCATCTAATTTTAGCACACATTTGGTAGGTAGACTATCCTACCGAGTTCTGATACTTATATTATGTACCTTAGTATGCCCCTAACTATTAATGATGGCTACAAATTCATCATTATGTCACCAATGATGTGAAACCACATTTGTTGTTTAAGTTGTTCAAGACTTTAAACTTGTTTAATTAAATTATTGTTGTTGCATTCATTCTAATATATGTATACGTTACACTACAAGTTTAATTATTTTGTTGTGGTGTTATAGATGTGAATGTCGCACTCTGGCCTTCCCTACCTTCCGAGGGCGCGACGCGAGACTGGCCATTCACAGCCTCTGCAGGATCGCAGTCTCCAGTCACACTTGCGAGACCTATATGTCTGGTTGCATACGTACATCCAATAACTTGGATAAAATAGTTTTGTAAATCAGAGTGCGGAAGCTAAGTTAGAACGTTTTCAAGACATTAAAATAACAGTTGTGGAAGCGATTGAAGTTGTTTAGCATTACATAAAAAATCAAAATGGTAAATGTTTTTAAAAGCCTAAAGCACTAATAAGATGCATGAGACTCCAGCCTAGCATCCTAGTTCCTTGTGTGTGCCTTAGTTACCAGAGAAAACATGCGAGTAAAATGTCAACACAAAGGTTGGTGAGAGCACATGTTTTGCATCAGTAGTAAACAATAAATGATTAAAGTAAATGTTTCAGGACTACATATCATTACAATGCAATGCCGATTGGTATCTAGTCAATACAGTTATATTATATGTGTGTTCGAAACCGAAGCTGATTGCATGCCTCCCGCCATGTCCATCACACAAGACAATGGCAATTGTGTTAAGTCAATTTTGCTATGTTCCGACTCTCAGTCAGGGTGGCCTCCCAGGAACGCAACAGAGGGGTTTGTCAGACCCAAATAGTACTATCCAAGATTACCATGCTAGACGCCCTGCGCTACTAACGGTTCGAGGTGTTTTTGTGAGGACTTTGAGTTGTGATGTGAGCCACACATATACATATAGTGATAAAGAATATCCATATGTATCCAAAATAAGTTTATTGTTCAAAAACAGTTTGTCATGCAATGTTTTCTCCCCCAAAGGTAGAAAATATAAAAAGTGGGCCGTGAACTCACCTGGTAGAGCAGTTTCGGTTTGTGTGTGTTCGCGACTTGCGAATGCTAGCACCTGCTAGTAATAACCTATAATCATATAGGTCGTGAGTATATGTTCTATGATGTGTTGTATCCCATACAACTCCAAGTGTCGGTGTGCTCAATCGAGTGTTTGTGTGTTGGCTTGTGTTGACTCGACGAATCGTTGGCGACACGTTTGTTGTGTTTAGTTTGTTTATGTGTCATGCAAATCTTAAACGTTAGTAGGACATCATCATGCATCCTACAACTTCTAATTATAAGTTACATATGAAATCGTAAAAGTTTCCATTTCTGGAAAGTTACCATTTTTCAGAAGTTTATATTTTAGGAAACTTTCTATATTTAGAAAGTTTCTATCTTTGGAAAGTTTAGTTATGAAATCCCATTTCATTAACTAATACTTCTAGTATTTTTATAAAAACAAGTTTAACACTTGAAATGTATCTTTTGTGCATAAATTACCATTTATGCCATTTTGCTCAAAATAAAGTTTCCTTATTTGGAAGGTGTTCGTTTAAAAGCTCGTTTTCATAAATCAAAGTTCCAAATATGTTTACAAATCATTTTTAAACATATTTCAATAATCTAAAATCATCAAAACGTGATAAAACATTGAACTCCCTCTTTTGATTTTTAAAAGTTTCCATAAATAGTAAGTTGTTATCATAATCACATTTTTGGCAATTCCAACTATTCAAATGTGTTTCTAAACACTTCAATACACATTTGACACCATCTAGACATGTCTAGATCATTACAAATCAATGACATGCATCATAAAGTTTCCTTTTATGGCAAGTATTTCAAAATCATCTCAATAACCTATCTAAACTCAATCCAAACACTTATACACTCTAAAATCAGTAACATTACATTAAAATTACACAAGAACACCAACAAATTCATGCATGTGAGCTACATGGAGTTGTATGTGTTCAAACACACTTGCATGTGTAGATTTGAGCTAGAACAGTTGCAAATAGCTCAGATGGTGGCTGATGATGGTGTTTGTAGCTTCTTGGTGGTTGTCACAAGCCTCCTTGATGCTCCAACACTCCCAAGCTCCTAATAATGCAAAGAAGAGGCTACTTGAACATTCACATGGGCTGGAGGGGTGTTTACCAGAGGTTTGGTAGAGAGAAGTATGCAAGAATTCGGGTTTGTGGTAGAGAAAATGCTTGTGAGGAAAGGGGGTTGTTTTTATAATATTTTTGTGTTATGGGACTCGTCTTGTACCGCACACTTGATTAAACATAATCAAGGTGTAATGCACAATTCAATAACTTCACGAATTATTGTTTTGTGGTTGTGTTTGTGTTTGCCACACTTGATCTCCAAAATCAATGTGCAATGTATGATTCAATAGTTCCTCGAACTATCATTTCACAGTTGTTGTGTTTGACTCATTTAATTAAACCTAATTAAATGAAATGCAAGAAGTATGAATGTGAAATACAGAATAGTAAAGGTTGCAATTTACCTGAAATTGTCGGGTGTCACAATGAAACAACCTTATTTACTTCATGTCTTACCCCTATAGTGAGTTATATTGTATCACATTTATGTGTAACTTTGTTAAATTATAAATCTTTTTGAAAGTTTCTTTCTTTTTGTGTAACTAAGCGAACATAATTGCTAAAATTATTCAACTAGTGATAGGTTTTCCTGTTACAACCAACAATTGGCGATGTGTTATGCAACTAATAAGGCGTGTGGAAGTCACGTTCACATAATCGAATCAATCATAATATTCTTAGGAGATGAAAACATATATAGAATAAGCATAACATATATTATGTCTAATGAAGTCAATATTTTTCCTTTTCAGGAAGTGAGACCCTAGAAAAATGAAGGCCTAAAGCCCTAACTTTATTGCTTAGCCCTTGGTTTGACTTTCATAACCCATTCATATATCACCATTGAATTCAGGTCAAACGAGCTTACTAATATGAGTAAACCCATGTGATCTTGAAGATAGATGACTGCATGTTTCTAATTGGCCTTTCATTCTTTTCTAAAGCTTCTTTTTTAATAGTGACAATGCCCTTTCATGATCTTTTATTTTTTTTCCATTTTTTCTTTTATATGTTGTTGGATTATATATTCATACACTTGTAAACTTCTTGAATAATTTTATGAAAGAACGATCACATGACAACAAAATTTAAACAAAAAGTCAACGACAAAATGTTGTGTGCATCATCATGATTCATGGATATGGTGCATATCCATATATATGGGGTGTATCCTATCTTTGGAGTTCATATGCTGGGCATGTGTATCCTGACATTAGCACATGCATATCAGATTGTTGTTCATACATACCAAGTTAAACCATGCTAACCATGCATACCTAATTAAAACATGGTGATAATAGTGTGATCAAATGATTTAATCTTTAGTTGATGATGATTTTATGGTCATATGGAACAAAAGTTGCATGATCAATGTTTTGATTATACGAGAAATCTTGAAAGATGAACAAGATCTTGATCATATATATAATGTTCAAAAATGAGAATTTTAAATGTCAATATTTTACCACCCAATAATCTCCTTTTAAGATGATGTTTTCAAATTCCTTCAAAATCCCCTATTTGGGTGCATCATCTATAAAATCATGAATTGATGCGGAGCTCTTCTTGTGCACATAAGAGCCTACACATAGAGCACACATTTTAATGAAATCCATGCTAATTTTCCTTGTTCCACCTTTCTTTTTGGATAAAGGGCATTTGCCCTGAAAACTATCATTACAACAGAATAGAATTACAGACCAGAGAGGGCATACCCTCTATAAACATACTTGGTTCCTAATCTATTTTTAGGAACCCAAAAAATAACCGAGATATATTTTTCCCATCTCCCCACCTATACAAAAAAAGGAGGCCCATTACTAAAGTTTTTACTATGAACAACATACATTAGCAACAAGAAATTACAATACAACACCCAAAAAACAGTAATACTAGCTAGCCAAGAGTGGTGATTCCAAGTGTTCCCCAAAGCTTCATACGGATTTAAGAAGCTGAGCCAAGGAACCCATACCATCACTCCTAAAAAACTATCAGGTTGCCCATATCATTCCAATAATATGGCAAGATGTTTTGATACACCAATCTCTTGAACCCTATTTGACATCGACAAACCACCCAGAATGGGTTAGCACCCATGTCATGAAAATTCCAAACAATAAGAGTTCTCTGCAATCCCCCAAGACGCCAAAGATGCTTAACCTAGTGGTAGTCAAAAGCCCTCCTAAGATGAAGTTACATGTTTATCCAAATACCCCAAACCTTTCCCCCATGCACTCCAACACTCAATTTATACAAACGCATACCAATAATAGACCCTAGATGTATAATATTAAGAAGGATTTGCATAGCAGTTTTGATCTCTCTCTCATTCTCATCATAAAAACCCAGCTACATCCGAGGTAATTAGGAACCCCAATCGAACCCAGCTCGAGCCTCTTATCTCCCATGACTAAACAAATCGACCTCACAATATTAATTATCATTGACAATACCATCATTTTTTCATTTAATTCCTTGTAACTTCCACATTTGGGTAACCTGGAGGGCAACCTTGGATTTTCTCATTGAAAGACTAAGGAGTCTTAGTCTCACAGTTTGTTGAATAATATTTATGATCACCTCAGCTGGTCTGTTTCTGTTTTCATGAATACGAATGTTTCGTTCCTGCCATATGTAGTAGACCCCGGCTCCCAAAGTCAGATGCTTAACAACACTCCAGATGGAATTTTTCCTATTAGGGTCTTGGTTACGGTTACACAAGAGGGCAAGGTTATTAGTGTTTACATCCATTTTGTCACCCCATATATGAGTAGCCAAACCTAGTTGGAAAAAGGACATTGGAAGAAAAGGTGTTCATGACTACCCGAACCTGCCTTACAGAAAACACAAGTTAACTCTATATTCCTATTCCACAAACTGATCTTGTCCTGGGTTTTAAGCCTTTCTTTGACAGCTAACCATAAGATAAAAGCATGCCGTGGGATGTTTTGGGTGAACCAAATCATATTAACCCAAGGCAATTCTTCCCCTATTTCCCTAATTTCAGACCAAACATTAACTATAGAGAACTCCAAATCCTGACAAGTCGTAGTTTTCCAAACTAACCTTGTTGAACCTCGTAGAAGCTATTTAACCAGGAACAAGGAATCTAGACTCTTGGTCAAAGTCTTGGTATTTGCTCCCTCTAAAGTTTAACACTTAGTTATTTTTGATTGTTTAGTTTTGCTAGAATTGGAGAAGACAGAATAGTAGCACAAGGAATTTTTGGGGAATGTAATTCAAGTATTTCAGGGAATGCTGGGGTTTAAATACCCACCATTCAATGTTACAAGACAAAGAATAATAAGACAAGCAACTGACAAAGTACAAACATTGAAACAAAACAAAATTGTACAACAAGAATACAAAAGTCAAAAACGACGAAAACCTAAGTCTTCAGCGGTTGTCCGTGGTTGTGATCAGTTGTTGTGTCTTTAGTGGTTAAACAACGGAAGCCATTCCATGGTTTAATGAATCCGTTGTTGTCTTGGTCTTGTTCTGTGGTTGTCATCAGCTACATGATCCGCGGTTTGCTAGATCAGTGGTTATTGGATCCGTTGTTTTGGGACCCCCTGTTGCAATCCGTTGTTGAGATACAATGGCAAGAGGAAGGTATCCACGGTTGGTCAATCCGCAGTTTTTAGTCAGTTGTTTGGCTTCAGTGGTTTTGCTCATTAGTCCTTATTTTCCAACAATCTCCCTCTTGACTAATGAAGCCAAAACCATTTATTTTTGCCTTAGAGTCAAACCAATTTATTTCTCAGAGTCCGCACATACTTTAGGACTTCATATTCTGTATCAGCATTTTGCAAAGTCTTATGCTGCAGTTCCTTCAGATCATGATTGGGTTGCTTGATAATTGCATCCCATTCTGAGAAGAAAGTACTTGATCCATTGAATCTATCAATGATCATACTTTTGGTGACAGGGTCAAAGAACCATCTCTTTACTCTGGCTCTAGAATTTGTGATTTGAAGGGGTTGGGATTTAGGAGAAGGACCTAAGGGAGGAGGAGCTCTGGCAGGCCAGTGAATTATTTCTCTTCTTTTTACTTGATCCTTGGAGTCAAGTACTTTCTTTACTACAGGATGATGATGAGGCTCATAATGCCTCAAAAGATCAGGAAGAATCTCCTTTTCAACTTCAACCAAAGGTCTGAACTTGACAATAGATGGAGATTCCTCAAATCCAACACCTAGAATTCTAAGAGGTGCATTAAGCAAATGGTCAAGCATGATGCTTGGATCTGCATCCTTGAGCTTAGACACTACAATGGGAGAGGATGGTGTAGCTTCTTTCCAGAGCTCAGGATGATCACTGTTTTCCCTTTTGAATTTGGACCATTCATCAAATAGTATGTCGTCCTTCCATCTCATGATCATGTTCCTTGGTCCCCACTGATTCTGAATGAGGATGTGTTTTATTCTTTTTCTTTATTCAATGGTCTTCTTCTTTTTGATGGCCTCATTTATTCTTTTAGAAAGGACTACAGCTTCCTTTTTAAGAACTGTGATATCCCAATTGCTGAAGGTTTCAACTTTATACTTACCTTCATTCAGCAAGAACTTGATCAGTTGCTCCCTCTCAGCCTGATAAGTTTTATTTTGTTGGTGGTCCATCAGGGCTATCTATTCCTGATAGGCTTTGACCAACTCATCTCCTGAAAGACCAGTGGCTTATAAGTCAGCCAAGAGATTGTTTTCCCTTTCAGCTTCTTTACTCTTCAGTTCTTGAAGATCTTCAGTTATAGGGAACTGCCTAATAGGAGAATGGGATTCTTTAGGAGGGGAGGTTTGAGTTTTCTCAGCTTCAACATCAGCTGGCTTTATTGGTGAGGGAGCTTTGGTGGACTTGGCTAGGTTGGAGTCAGACTCCTCATCATCATCCAATCTAAGCCTTCTCTTTCTTGGAATTAGAGAGGCAATGGCCTGATCATCATTTGAGTCTGATCTTGGTTCTTGAATGGGAGTTTAAGGCTTCTTTGGTTTAGTGGTGGGGGTTTTTTATTTTCTGGCCACATTCTTTTGTCTTCTTGTGAAAGATCGAGTGATTATAGGAACTGTTTTTGGCTTATTTTGGATGCATTTAAGATGGTGGGATATGAAGATAGTTCTAGAAGGGTTTGAGAAGCAGATTTGGGAGAAAGGGTAGGTGAGTTTTCTTTATTGGGTTTTATAGGTGAGGAAGGGATGGATATGGTAGGATAGGTTTGTTTGGGAGAGGTTGGGTTATGTTCAGATTGGACAGACTTAGTTTGAACTGGTATGTCCTAAGTGATTGTAACGACCCAATTTAACTAATTATTAAAATAATCGATATGTGATTAAATTTTTAAGTTAAATGGTGTTGTTATGTGTTGTTTAGTAGGTTAAATATTTATTCATTTTAAACATTAGTAAATGTTAGATAGGAAGTGGAGGGACTAAAACTGCCATTTATTGAAAGATAAATTAAAAGGGGGGTTTTAAAGGGAAATGGGGGTCAAACTTGGTCAAAAATCAGAATTCTTGTGTTGGTGGAGAGGAGGTCGACGACCAAGAGAAGGGGAAGCAAAGAATTTGGGTTTTGGACCAAAATTCACCCACCAAACCATTTCTGATCTTGAATGCAAGCTTGAATTCGTATTCCTCATCTAATTTCTTAACTCTAGGTATGTGGTTTCATCCATATGGCTGAATTTTCGTGGGTCTCCATGGGTGGGTTAGGTTAGTAGTGATAAAATCAAATTTTTGGGTGTTTGAGGTAGTTAACACAAGTGATTGTGTTTGTTGAGATGAAAATCAACTAACCTAACTATTTTGCATGTATTTGGTATGAAAACTAAGAGTTGGAGTTTTGGGGAATTATGGGTTTGGGTGAAATTGATGAGTGAATGAACTAGAGTTTTAAAATGATGAATGGTTGCATTTGATAATGGATGTGCAGTGATTTGGATGAGAAATTATAAATTAAGAAGTTTGAGACTTCATAAGTTTGAAATGAAAGGAATGGAAATGTTCACCTTTTAAAATGTTGATGTTTTGGTGTCATAAAACTCTGCACATAAGGTGTTTGAGGAAATGCCTCAAACAACTCAAATGTAAGAATGAATTGTGATTATTGGTGAACTTGGGGGGATTGGTTCATAAACTCAAATAGATGATTTGTTAGTGGTGTATAACTTAATTTTAAATGTTGAATGCAATTAGAATGTGAGTTGGTGAAATAGGAAGGTTTGACTATCATAAAGTCAAATATGGTGATAACGGGTCAAGGGGTTGTATGCTTGTTTCTTGTGTGTTATTCCTAGATTGAATGTGATAATATGATTTAGGAGGTGGAAGTACCAACCAAAGACCCGGTAAAGAGAAAGTTGAACCAAGTGGAACTAAGGACCAAGGTGAGTAACCTATCCATGAATAAGCAACCATAAGACTTATTCATGTTTGAAATGTTGAATTGGTTGCATTACAAAATGTGTTGTTTTGTAGAAGTTGAATGTTATGTGGTGTGTATACATGAATGTAATTGATGTCAATTTATGATAGGAGTTAATTGACATGTTTCATGTTGGTGATCCACATTCGTGTGGAATATGAGGTAAAACCATTTGGTGATGGTATTTGGGTGATGATCCACATTCGTGTGGAAGAAATTATAAGTCCATGTTGAATGGCAAGGAAGATGATTCACATTCGTGTGAAAGTTGATGTAATATGACTATTGAATGTCATGGGGAATGATTCGCATTCGTGCGAAGGGAATTGATTAAAGATGGTAATGGTTTGGGAAAAACAAACCATTAGGTGATTATGTGAAAATTATATGTTGAGGGTCACCAAGATAGGTTGGGGGACTTAAAAACATGTTTAAATGGTGTCATGGAGTTGATTTTTGTGTGAAAGAATGTCCGGGAATGATCCGGATCGATTCTGGAAGTGAAAACGCGAAAATTGGAGCTGCAGACCTGCAGTGGGCGTACCATACGCCCAGATTGGGCGTATCATACGCCCAGAATCTTACACTACGCCCAGAAGTTGCTGTCAACGCTGGAATTTGGGCGTTTGGTACGGTGGGCGTACCATACGCCGGGTTGGGCGTACCATACGCCCAGAATGGAATTTTTTTGATTTTGCTTTCGTTTAATTCGGTTAAGCACGGGGAGGTTAAGGGGTTAACTCACTTAGTCCTTTTGGACTAACACTTGATTGTTTGTGGTTGTTTCAGGTCAAAGGTAGGCTCGGCTACGACTCAGAACGAATCAGACGGTTAAAAGGATCGAACCATGCTTTTGTAAAGATTAAGTCTATGGATTGTAAAGTTTAAAACTACACTTTTAACATATTTAACATGTTTTGTAAATGATGAACAAGTCTAGTTAGTCATGTTAAAGTGTTAAATGATTTTAGTTGAATTGTAAGGGTTTTAAAACCCGTGAATCTGGGACCTAAATTTTGTAAATTCCGCAATTATGTTAAACTTTTTGTTATGAGAATTGGGGTGTCACAAGTTGGTATCAGAGCCTTAGGTTTGAGTGAATCAAGTGTGTGATGACTCATTTGATCTCAAACTTTTGTGCTCTTGATATGGGGAGAAAGGTTCGATCCAAGGTCTGATCACGTAGCCGAAAACCTGAGGTTAGTAAGTGTGATTACATTTGATAAGTAAATGTAATTGATGTATATGTGTGATTGAAATTGCAATTGATATGTAATTGTAATTGATGTAATAAAGATTTGATACATTCGATATGTGAATGCATGTGATAATATGTGATATGTGAACCGAAACTCTTAACCAAAGTTTTAGGCGATGAAGTTAATTTAATGAACATGTGATGAGGATATTATTATACCTGGCCAGTATAATCATATTCAAGTGACATGGGCATGACCTTAACGAATTCATTTGGAATTTTGGAAAAGACTAGTAGGTAAGGTGGTAGGAGTGTTGTTTGTAAAGTGATCTCTAGGATCACCAATTGTGGTTTAACTATGTATATTCAAGTAGTGATACTAATGAACCACTTAAATTATTTCAGTCATAAATGGCTGATGAACATGATACCGGGGAAGGTAGTCATGCAGTTGAACTCGCTCAAATACGAGAAATTGTGAAAGAGGAAGTGGCTAAAGCACTTCAAACTACCATCCCTACTTACATGGACGGGATGCAAGCTTCGTTACTAGACTCTATTCGACAAGAGTTTGCTACACTTAAAGCAAGTGGTGAGGTTGAACGACCTTCTAGGAAGGTGACCTACAAGGATTTTGTGGCATGTAAACCTGCAGAATTCAAAGGTGAAGTTGATCCACTACTAAGTCAAAGGTGGATAGCAGATATGGAAGGAACTTTCGAAACGTGTCATTGTGATGCGACAGATGAAGTCGTGTTTGCTGGAAATCAACTTAGGGAGAGAGCTAAAGACTGGTGGGAACTCCTACGTAAGGAGAAAGGGAGAGAGGGTGTCAAAAGTCTTACTTGGGCTGAATTTAAGGAGTTATTCCTTAAACGATTTTGCCCTCAAGCTGCTATCGATCGGATAACTGAGGAGTTCCTACATATGCGACACAAGGATGAGAGCATAGACACAATCACTGCGGTGTTCTTTGACAAGGCAAGGTTTTGCCCTGATCTCTTGCAAACAGAGAGGATGTGGATAAACAGATACCATAGCATGTTGAATGCTAAGTATAGGGAATTTCTCACACCGTCAAAATGTGAGACCCTATCAGAACTTATTGATTGTGCAAGGGAACGAGAACTAGAGTTAAACCGACAAGAAGAAAGGGGGGAGAAGAGAAAAGCTGAAAAAGAAGGGGGGTCTTCCAAGAAACCCAAGTTTTCGAACTCACCAAAGAAGTTTGCGGGTAGTCATGAAGTTCGTCATTGCACTACTTGTGGAAGAAATCATTTGGGAGAGTGTTATGCTAAGTCAATGAATTGCTATAAATGTGGGAAGCAAGGTCATCTTGCTACTCAATGCACAAGTCCATTAAATTTGTGTTACAACTGTTATAAGCCTGGTCACAAGAAGAGCGAATGTCCAGAACTGAAAGGAAATGCATCTAGTGGTGGTGGTTCTTTCAAGGGAAGCGGGAGTGGGAAGAAATTTGAAGTACCTAAACCTAAAGGTCGAGCTTTTCAAATTACTGTTGATGAGGCCAAGGATGCGGGGGATGTTGTAACAGGTACTTTTCTAGTAAATTCTGTACCTGCTTATGTTTTGTTTGACTCGGGAGCTAGCAAATCTTTTGTATCCACAAAATTTACTCATCATGCATCATTTGTATTAGAGAAACTAATTGCACCCTTAGAAATAGAAGTGGCAGATTCTAAGAGTTTCTTGGTGTTTGATGTATACCGGAATTGTAAGATCACCATAGAAGATGAGGAGTATACGATTGATCTAATACCTATGTTGTTAGGAGAATTTGACGTGGTAGTGGGAATGGATTGGTTGTCTTCAAACCAAGCCAATATAGTTTGTAATCGAAAAATAATTCAATTGTCATCACCAAGTGGGAAAGAAGTAATCATACATGGAGAAAAGAAAGATGGGGTTGTGATATGCTCAATGATCAAAGCCTTGAAGTATATCAAACGTGGAGGTAAGGCTTATCTAGCTTATGTGGTGGATATGGAGAAAGAGGTGAAGAAATTAGAAGATATTCCTATTGTTAGAGACTTCTCGGACGTCTTTCCGGATGACTTGCCTGGTGTTCCTCCGGAAAGAGATGTTGAGTTCAGGATAGATTTGGTTCCTGGAGCTAAGCCAATAGCTAAAACTCCTTATCGATTGGCACCGACAGAAATGCAGGAGTTAATGACTCAAATACAAGAACTTCTTGACAAAGGTTTCATCCGTCCTAGCATCTCACCTTGGGGTGCTCCGGTTCTCTTTGTTAAGAAGAAAGATGGAAGTATGAGAATGTGTATCGATTACCGGGAGTTGAACAAGTTAACTGTGAAGAACCGATATCCTTTACCTCGAATTGATGATCTTTTTGACCAGTTGCAAGGTGCCAAGTGGTTTTCTAAAATCGATCTTAGGTCGGGATATCATCAACTCAAGGTTAGGAATGAAGATGTGGAGAAGACAGCGTTTCGCACTCGATATGGGCATTACGAATTTCTCGTCATGTCTTTTGGTTTGACGAATGCGCCGGCGGCATTCATGGATCTAATGAATCGGGTGTGTAGACCAATGTTGGATAGATCAGTCATTGTGTTCATTGATGACATTTTGGTCTATTCTAAAAATGAGGGTGATCACGCATGTCATTTGCGTGAGGTGCTTGAAACACTCCGTAGGGAGAAATTATATGCGAAATTTTCCAAGTGTGCTTTTTGGTTACAAGAGGTGCAATTCTTGGGGCATGTGGTGAACGCGGATGGAATTCATGTTGATCCATCAAAAATACAAGCTGTAGCAAGATGGAGTCCGCCTAAGACTCCAACGGAGGTGAGAAGTTTTCTTGGACTAGCAGGTTATTACAGGCGTTTTATACAGGATTTCTCCAAGATTGCTTCATCCTTGACTAAGCTAACAAGGAAAGGAGTGAAGTATGAATGGGGAGATGATCAAGAACGAGCTTTTCAGGAATTGAAGGTGAAATTGACCCAAGCTCCTGTATTGGCACTACCTGATGGACCCGACGATTTTGTAGTTTATTCAGATGCATCATATTCGGGTTTGGGTTGTGTGTTAATGCAACGGGGAAGGGTGATTGCGTATGCTTCAAGACAATTGAAGATGCACGAGGTGAATTACCCAACTCATGATCTTGAGCTTGCGGCTGTAGTTTTTGCATTAAAGATATGGAGGCACTATCTATACGGTGTGAAATGTACCATTTACACCGATCATAAGAGCCTTAAATATTTCTTTACTCAGAAAGAGTTGAACATGAGGCAGAGGCGGTGGTTAGAGTTAATCAAAGATTATGATTGTGAAATCCTCTACCACCCGGGAAAGGCAAACGTGGTTGCTGATGCCTTGAGTAGAAAGGATTATTCACCTATAAAGGTGAAGGTGATGAAAATTGTGGTTTCATCTGAAATCATAACTCAAATCAAAGAAGCACAGGTGGAGGCACTCAAGGAAGAAAATTGGAAGAGAGACCGAATAAAGGGGCAAATTCACAACTTGGATGAAGATGAGCGAGGCTTGAAGACAAGGTGGGGTCGGGTGTGGATACCTCCCACTTGTCCCTTCAAGTTGATTTTGTTGGAGGAAGCTCATAAGTCTAAGTACTCTATTCATCCGGGTGCCACCAAGATGTATCGTGATCTCCGGAGAAATTATTGGTGGCCGGGAATGAAAAGAGATATTGTGAAGTATGTGGAGAAATGTTTGACTTGCATGCAGGTGAAGGCTGAGCACCAGAAACCGTATGGCAAGTTACAACCGTTGGAGATTCCTTTATGGAAGTGGGAGCATGTCACAATGGATCTAATCACTAAACTCCCTAAGACCAAAAAGGGACATGATACGATTTGGGTCATTATTGACAGGTTGACGAAAAGTGCTCATTTTATTCCGATACGTGAGACTTATTCGTCGGAGAAGATGGCAGAGGTATATATAAAGGAAGTGGTGTCACGACATGGGGTACCGGTATCTATTGTATCGGATAGAGACACTCGGTTTACCTCACACTTTTGGAGGAAATTTCAGGAGGAGTTAGGCACCAAACTCTTGCTGAGCACGGCGTATCATCCTCAAACGGATGGTCAGAGTGAAAGGACCATTCAAACTTTGGAGGATATGCTACGTGCGTGTATTATTGATTTTGGGGGAAGTTGGGATGACTATTTGCCGTTGGCAGAATTTTCATACAATAACAGTTATCATTCTAGTCTTGGAATGCCACCATATGAAATGCTTTATGGGAGGAAATGTCGTACTCCCGTTTGTTGGGATGAAGTCGGTCAAGGAGAGATTGCAGAAAAAGAAGTGATTAAGGTGACTAATGCAAAGATTGATCAAATACGAGCTCATTTGAAAGCGGCTCAAGACCGACAGAAATCGTATGCGGATAAAAGGAGAAGACCAATTGAGTTCCAGGTGGGGGACTATGTGTTGTTGAAAGTTTCTCCGTGGAAAGGAGTAATTCGATTTCGTAAGCGCGGGAAGCTAAGTCCACGCTTCATTGGTCCTTTTAGGATCATTGCTCGGGTTGGTGAAGTTGCTTATCGTCTAGAACTACCGAACGAGCTAAGTGGCATTCATAACACTTTTCATGTGTCTCATTTGAGAAAGTGTTTGGCGGATGAGTCGGCTTATGTGCCTTTGGAAGATGTGGAAGTTGTTGACAAATTGAATTATGTGGAGAAACCAGTGGCAATATTGGACCAAAAGATAAAACGACTTAGAAACAAGTCGTTGAACCAAGTCAAGGTGCAATGGAAGAATAGACGGGGATCCGACACAACGTGGGAGTCGGAAGATGAAATGAAGAAATTCTATCCTTTTTTGTTTGATATGTAAACTAGTTTCGGGGACGAAACCCCGTTAAGGGGGAAAGAATTTGTAACGACCCAATTTAACTAATTATTAAAATAATCGATATGTGATTTAATTTTTAAGTTAAATGGTGTTGTTATGTGTTGTTTAGTAGGTTAAATATTTATTCATTTTAAACATTAGTAAATGTTAGATAGGAAGTGGAGGGACTAAAACTGCCATTTATTGAAAGATAAATTAAAAGGGGGGTTTTAAAGGGAAATGGGGGTCAAACTTGGTCAAAAATCAGAATTCTTGTGTTGGTGGAGAGGAGGTCGACGACCAAGAGAAGGGGAAGCAAAGAATTTGGGTTTTGGACCAAAATTCACCCACCAAACCATTTCTGATCTTGAATGCAAGCTTGAATTCGTATTCCTCATCTAATTTCTTAACTCTAGGTATGTGGTTTCATCCATATGGCTGAATTTTCGTGGGTCTCCATGGGTGGGTTAGGTTAGTAGTGATAAAATCAAATTTTTGGGTGTTTGAGGTAGTTAACACAAGTGATTGTGTTTGTTGAGATGAAAATCAACTAACCTAACTATTTTGCATGTATTTGGTATGAAAACTAAGAGTTGGAGTTTTGGGGAATTATGGGTTTGGGTGAAATTGATGAGTGAATGAACTAGATTTTTAAAATGATGAATGGTTGCATTTGATAATGGATGTGCAGTGATTTGGATGAGAAATTATAAATTAAGAAGTTTGAGACTTCATAAGTTTGAAATGAAAGGAATGGAAATGTTCACCTTTTAAAATGTTGATGTTTTGGTGTCATAAAACTCTGCACATAAGGTGTTTGAGGAAATGCCTCAAACAACTCAAATGTAAGAATGAATTGTGATTATTGGTGAACTTGGGGGGATTGGTTCATAAACTCAAATAGATGATTTGTTAGTGGTGTATAACTTAATTTTAAATGTTGAATGCAATTAGAATGTGAGTTGGTGAAATAGGAAGGTTTGACTATCATAAAGTCAAATATGGTGATAACGGGTCAAGGGGTTGTATGCTTGTTTCTTGTGTGTTATTCCTAGATTGAATGTGATAATATGATTTAGGAGGTGGAAGTACCAACCAAAGACCCGGTAAAGAGAAAGTTGAACCAAGTGGAACTAAGGACCAAGGTGAGTAACCTATCCATGAATAAGCAACCATAAGACTTATTCATGTTTGAAATGTTGAATTGGTTGCATTACAAAATGTGTTGTTTTGTAGAAGTTGAATGTTATGTGGTGTGTATACATGAATGTAATTGATGTCAATTTATGATAGGAGTTAATTGACATGTTTCATGTTGGTGATCCACATTCGTGTGGAATATGAGGTAAAACCATTTGGTGATGGTATTTGGGTGATATTCCACATTCGTGTGGAAGAAATTATAAGTCCATGTTGAATGGCAAGGAAGATGATTCACATTCGTGTGAAAGTTGATGTAATATGACTATTGAATGTCATGGGGAATGATTCGCATTCGTGCGAAGGGAATTGATTAAAGATGGTAATGGTTTGGGAAAAACAAACCATTAGGTGATTATGTGAAAATTATATGTTGAGGGTCACCAAGATAGGTTGGGGGACTTAAAAACATGTTTAAATGGTGTCATGGAGTTGATTTTTGTGTGAAAGAATGTCCGGGAATGATCCGGATCGATTCTGGAAGTGAAAACGCGAAAATTGGAGCTGCAGACCTGCAGTGGGCGTACCATACGCCCAGATTGGGCGTATCATACGCCCAGAATCTTACACTACGCCCAGAAGTTGCTGTCAACGCTGGAATTTGGGCGTTTGGTACGGTGGGCGTACCATACGCCGGGTTGGGCGTACCATACGCCCAGAATGGAATTTTTTTGTTTTTGCTTCCGTTTAATTCGGTTAAGCACGGGGAGGTTAAGGGGTTAACTCACTTAGTCCTTTTGGACTAACACTTGATTGTTTGTGGTTGTTTCAGGTCAAAGGTAGGCTCGGCTACGACTCAGAACGAATCAGACGGTTAAAAGGATCGAACCATGCTTTTGTAAAGATTAAGTCTATGGATTGTAAAGTTTAAAACTACACTTTTAACGTATTTAACATGTTTTGTAAATGATGAACAAGTCTAGTTAGTCATGTTAAAGTGTTAAATGATTTTAGTTGAATTGTAAGGGTTTTAAAACCCGTGAATCTGGGACCTAAATTTTGTAAATTCCGCAATTATGTTAAACGTTTTGTTATGAGAATTGGGGTGTCACAGTGATGGAGGCTAAGAAAGAGGGGGGTTGTGGTTGTGAGATTTATAGGTTCAATGGGAGTTGGTTTGGTGGGTTTGGGTTTTCTGGTCACACCAGATGCTCCAGTTTCCACTTGAGCTTCAGCTTTCATTTGTTTTTGTTCAGAACTGGCCTTTGTAGCCTCAGTCTGAAATTGCTGATCCAGTGCAGCTTTGAGAAGTGCCTCCTGATTCTTCAGTCTCATTTCCTTCATTCTTCTTTGCTCAGTCTTGTCTTGAGCCCTTTTATCAGCTTGGGATTCAGACAAGAGTCTTTCATTCTACCTCTTTTTGGTTTCATCAGCCTGTTCCTTGAACCAAGGATGAGGAGGAGCTAAGCCTGTAAGAGACTCCAGAAAAATAGTATGATTAGCCACCTCATGTTGTAAGGAAGAAATTTGGGAGTCCACTGAGATTTTCAGTAAATCCAGTTGAAGCTTCTAGGTAGTAAGGAAGTGGAAGTAGGTGGAGTGTTTGGGAAACCTTCGTATGAATGTGCCTACATTGGGATGGAATGGGGTTGCTAGACTTGGTTATTCAAGGCTTTTGTGACTAGCTTAGTGAGCTTGGCCACATCAGCCTGAATATGAGAAACACAGATATCATCCGAATCCCTGACTAGTGAGTCAGTTTTAGCATGACCTGAGTTCATCTAAGGAATGTCATGGACTCCTTTTACTTGGTTCTGGGGACTTCCAGCCTCAGTTTTAGGAACTTCATTGGCTGTTGCCATAGCTGAAGTCTTAGTGCCTAATCCATCCAAATAAAGACCCATTGGATCTTCAAGTGAGATGGATGCTCCAGATATATGATCATGATGTCTAGATGGACTGGTCATCATGATCTCATCCTCTTCTCCATGGATAGGAGATTGATGATCTTGAGCTTTGGTTTGAAGGGGCTGCTCCTCAATTGGTGAGGGGGGGAGGAGAACCAATTTTTTCAAAATTAGAATCAATCTCATGGAGAATTTAGGCAATAGAATCAAGGGCTTTATGTGGGGAAGAAATAGAAGTGTCCTTGGGAGATTGGACTGACATCTGAGTGTCAAGTGACACTTCAGTGGTTTGTGTGGGATCCCTTTGGATTACAACATCATCCTGTTGAGAAGATTGATGAGGAGTTAGATGGGGTTGAGATTCAGGATCCATTTATGAGGATGGAACAGATGGATCTACCTGTCCAGTGGGGACAGAGACTAGCTCAGGGATCTCAACTTCCTGAACAGTTTTTTGGGATTCTTAGATTTGGGGGCTTTGGTAGATGCTTTTCTTTTGGTAGGTACCTTTACAGGTGTGGAGGAGGAGGTGGATGTGGGTTCACCAAGGACGGTTGTGTCCTCAATGTCATCCATGAGTTTGGCCACAGCGTTTAGCCTAGAGAACACTTGCTTATCAATGCTCTTGACATTAGAAAGAGGAGCAATATGACAAAAAGTATTAACTTCAGCAAACAAGCATGCCATCACAAAATGAGGGTACAATAAAAACTTGGGATTCTTTTGGTGATGTACCAGATGGTCAAAAATTATTTGTGGCAGATTGACTCTTTCGTTGGAAAGAATTGCTTACATGACATATTGCATGTCATAGGGCATTTCTCCCCAAATGGTTGTCTTTTGAGAAAGACACCATAGTATGGTGTGATATAGAAACTTGTACTTAGGGTAAAAATAGGCTTTGTACAAGGTTCTATTTTTCAGGTCTCCCTGATAATCACACTGAACAAAAACAACATGAAGGAGTGTTAGAGGAACGATGGTGGGTGCTTCAGTGTCTCCCTAATTTAGGGCAACACTAATTTTAGAGGGGGTGATGGAGACTTGTTGACCAGCAACCACCGAGATGATGCTTTCAACAGAGTCATCCTTTGACACCAAAGCAGAGTTTGCCCAAAACTAATCTAGGGCAGATTCAGAGATAGGAGGGTCGAGAGTAAGAGCAGTGTAAACAAAGGAGTTTACCAGAATGTCGAAAACCTCATCATAGTGGGGGTATTCAGAAGACTTGGCGAGATAGGCTCCAAGGTTGTGAACCGGCTTAAGTTTCAAAGCTTCAGACGCCATGGATGCAGTAAAGATCGAGGAACAGTTTCAAGAACAGAGCACGATTACAAATTTTTGCCTTATGTTTAGAGAGATAAATAAGGAAAAATATAACCGTTGCTAATGTGTGCGGTTTCATTTGGAGAAATCGCCACTACTTATAACAAAATTAAAGTTTTACCTTAGGGTTTTTACCCATTGGACAAACCTGTAAACACAAGAGAGAGAAAGACAAAGGACAAATCAGTACTTTCATGCACACCCTGATGTACAGACAGTGCTTTGCCTCGGAATGAAGCCTGGTCCGATGCCGTTACCACGATCATCATGAGCAGAATACTCAGACAAGATCAGTGTAAATGCATCGAGCGAGAAAACATTCCAGACAAGCATCTGTCCTTCGCCATAAGTAGCATTCCCAGTTTGAGTTTAAAGGAAAAGATGAACTTCATGAACACAATTGTGATTATGAAATTTCTAAGTTTTTAGGTTAAGAATAGATGAAGATAACTACGGAAGTGATGAACAACTGACTTAAATAAAGGGGGAAGTTGATCAGTAGTTAATGAAATAGGGGTAGAATTGGAAAATGGGTAGGATATTTTAGTCGTAAAACAATTAATGAGTGTCAAATCTCTCAGAGTAATTAGTGAGAGTCAAATCGGGAGTAATTATCAATATTTTAACAACCATGAAGTGAAAAGGATTTTATCCACGGATAAGTTACCGCAGGGACAACCATGGATGTGACAAAAACCACGGAGTGTTAGAATTGTAAAAACGTTTTGATTATAACCAGGATAGATATAAAGAAGTGGTTAGTATAACCACTAAAGTCTATCCGTGTTTTAGGACAACCACTGAGAAAATAACCACGGTTGTTTCATCAGTGGTTTTCCATTTTTCTGTTGTTAGGACAATTTGAGAATTTGTCCTTTTATATATTTATTTAAGGTTTAAGAAACATATTCTTAACCATATTTATTAATTTTTTAACTCATATTTATCATGCCTAATGTGGAAACACACTTGGAAAAGGTTGATGCGTCCAAATGCTTGGTAAATATGTCTACTATTTGGTCACTTATGGATATTTATTCTGAGACTATTAATCCTTTTTCAAAACAGTCTCTTATAAAGTGATGTCTTATTTCTATATGTTTAGTTTTAGAGTGATAGACATGATTTTTTATTATATTTTTGGCAGCTTCACTGTCTATTAGGAGAGGTGTTTTTAAAACTGTTATTCCAAAGTCCATCAGTTGGTATTGTAGCCAAAGGATTTGGGCAGTGCAATGTGCTGCTACAATGTACTCAGCTTCAGCAATTGAATTTGACACTGATGTTTGCTTTTTTGCTTTGCCATGAGACAAGCAATTTGCAAAGAACTGACATTCTCTTGAAGTAGACTTCCTAGTGAGTGAGCATCCTGCATAATTATTGTCTAAAAAACCAACAAGCTTGCAAGATTGATTAGTAGGATACCAAATACCTAGTACAAGAGTACCTTTTAGGTATCTGAATATCCTTTTGACAAATGATAAATGGGATTGTTTAGGGGCAGATTGATACTTGCATAGACACATGTTGTATACAAGATGTCTGGCCTTGATGTAGTGAGATAAATCAAAGATCCAATCATGCACCTGTAGAGAGTTTGATCTACAGGTTCTCCATTTTCATCTGGAGTTATTCCAGGTGCAGTTGCCATGGGAGTAGAAATTATTTTGCAATCAGTCATTTCAAATTTATTCAAAAGATCTTTAACATATTTGGACTGATGAATGAAAGTTCCATTAGGGGTTTGTTTGACTTGGAGTCCTAAAAATGTTTTTAGTTCACTTAAAGCACTCATTTCAAACTTAGAAGATATCAATTTTGAAAATTGGTTACACAAGGAAGGGTTTGTTGATCCAATAATGATGTCATCAACGTAGATTTGGACCAGCAAAAGTTCTTTGCACACCCCCAATTTACCACGTGCGGTGTCAGACCGCGTGGGTGTGACGTGGCTAGAATCACAGCTCTCAATCACATAGAACGACTCTATATGCGTTTACACAACTCATGTTTAACAACTCAAACAGTTTAATAATAATTGCAGCGGAAATTAAGATAGTTTATAATGCATCGGAAAAAGAAAATGTCAGACACTACATTGTTTGTTACACAATCATAAGAGATAAAATGTTTGTTTCAAAAGACATAATATGGATGCAAGCTTAATCTCGGGCTTGTATGCCCTATGTGCATCTCGGTCCATAAGCATCTAGCTACCTCATAATACATGTTTAAGAAAAAGTGTCAACACATAGGTTGGTGATTTCAGAGGTTTTGATATAAATACATAATATGCAAAATGTTTGTCACGTGTCATGCTGTTTATTAAATGTTAGTCCCGAGCCCTAGGCTCCAAGTGTCAGTTGCGTCTCTACTGAACTAGACTTGTTAGCTCTTGCCTCCGCCATGTCTCTTAATGACAATGGCGCGATGGGTTGAGATTACATGCGTCCCGACCTCCAGTCAGTATTGGCGCCGCGTGGGGTTCGTCACACCCAATAGATCTATCTAAACTCACCTCGTTGTTTGAACATTAACGGTAAGACTGTGCGAGGACTTTGTTACGATACGACAATTAATGTTTGTCTAATAAACCAGCATACAAAAATGTTTGTACAAGTAGTAATGTTTGACTTGATTAACAAGTATTCTCCCCCTATTTTGAAAGTTTGTAAAAGTTTAATGAGGGGTCGTAAACTCACCTTAGTGATTGCTCGTAAAGCGTAAGCTCCCGATTCCTTAGGCGGGTCGGTCACCGGCTACCTATATCATATAGCGTACGTGAGTTCGTGTATGTGACCGTGTTTCGTGTTCGTGCTCGTGTTTGTACTCAACAACCCTCGGTTGTTATGTTCGTCCTTGTCGGTCCATACTGACCGTGTTCTACCATGTTTGACCGTGTTCGACCGTTTCAAGTCAACGACCCGTTGGTGAACCGTGTGTCGGTTATAACTCGTGTATCATTCGTGGTCGTGTACATAGTGAGCAAAACACACAATTCACGTTTATGGACAACTTACTATTTATAGTAAGTTTCCATTTTCAAAAAGTTTGCAACACTTATCTTTTTAACGATTCTAACATGCTCATTAATCCTATGTGATCATGTTAACACATAGCACATTGTCGCATATGATCAAATAAACATATAAACCATTTTTAGTTATTGAAGTTTCCTTAAATGGAAGGTTTCTATATTTAGCATAACTAACAATAAGATTCACATCACTTTTCACACAACAATCATATTGCAACTTTCTAAGCTATTTATCATAAAATAATCAGAACTTAAATTATCATTTCATGAATTCATAAAATAAAGTTTCTAGAATTAGCAAGTTTTCATTCTAAGCATCATTTAACCAAACTAATCCATGACCATTTCTAATAAACACTTTATTATCCATATCTCATCATCTAAAATCACTTATTTCACCCAAATTCATTATTTATCAAGATTTTACAAAATAAAGTTACTATAAATAGTAACTTTGTTTAAATATCCATCAAATGACCAAAATAACAATCCTAATCCATTCCTTATGAAAATTATCACCATAATGTACAATAAATGGTCCTATTATCATCATGCATGTTCATACTTTCACATCTATTATCACTTTGTAACACAAAAGTTAATCGTAACTAATCATTGAGCACATCCAAATATCATCAATAACCATTTATCATAACCCAAAATCATCTAAAATAGCTTAGATCATACATGCATGCAAGTATTGATGAACATTTCATAGTCTCATGGCTCATATCATACAAATATCAACAAATCTCATTGCAAATCACAATGATCAGATCATTCCAATAACCATAAATCAGTAATAATATCACAAAAACCAGATTCATATCATCACAAATTCGTGCATGTGAAGATCTAGTGTGTGCATGCAAGATTTGAGCCTTCCATGTGGGTTTGTGTGTGTTGAATGTGTGAAATGAACATTAGAACTATCTCTCAAGACCTTGTAACCCCAAGATGATGTTGTAGCAGCTCTAAAAACCTTCTGGACAATAATATTTTGCAGGAACAAGATGATGGTGATGATCTCCCAGCTTCACCAACCTTCCTTTTCAAGTTTCTTATGAGCTCCAAGCTTCAAAGCTTCAATGTAACATCTCCAATGGTGTTCTTGGGATTTCAAAACGTTAGCAGATGGTTTTGGTGGGATTTAGATGCAGGGATAAAGTTTGTGTTTAGCTCAAATGATGGTTGTAGGAAGGCGTAGCACGCGGATCACCCTGGTCCCGTCTACCAGGCGCATCGCCTGACGTGCCGCGCTGAAGCCAGGCGTAGCACGCGGATTACCCTGGTCCGAGCTGTCTTACCTGTCTCGCACACATCGCCATATGTCGTAGGTTGTGTCGCACCCCAAGAAATCCCGTCCCTTCCGGGGCGCGAGCGACGGACCGTCAGGATCGCAGTCTCCGATCACCAGTTGCGAGACCTACATGTCTGGGTGTATACGTACATCCAATAACTTGGATAAAATAGTTTAGTAAAATCAGAGTTGCGGAAGTAAAGTATAATTTATCAAAACATATTAGAGTTCATAATTTGCGGAAGCGTTAATAAAACAGTATTCAAAACAACATTGAGTAATAGTGCGGAAGCGATTTAAGTACTCATTATTACAAAACAAGTCAAATGTTCTAATGTTCTCAAAATGTCCTAAGACACTAAAGCTGATGCATGGACTCCATCCTAGCATCCTATCCTCGAGTGCGTGCCTTAGCTACCTGAGAAAACATGCGAGAAAAAGGTCAAGACAATGGTTGGTGAGAGCACAGGTTTTTCATAAGCAGTAAACATCCAATGTTTAAAGTAAGAGTTATGATTTACATATCATTACAATGCAGTATACATTGATAGCTAGTCAATACAGTTATATTATATGCGGGTTCGTACCGAAGCTGACAGTTGTGCCTCCCGCCATGTCCATCACAAGACAATGGCAAAGTGTTGGTCAATATTGCACCCATTCCGACCTCCAGTCGGGTTGGCCTCCCAGGCGTGATGGGTGGGGCTTGTCAGGCCCAAATAGTACTATTCAAGATTACCACGCTAGGTGCTAGGCGCTACTAACGGTCCGTGGAGTATTGCGAGGACTTTTAGTTGTGATGTGGTCACCACATATACATATAGTGATAAAGGATGTCCATATGTAAATAAAATGAGTTTTTTTTTTCAAAACAGTTGTAATGCAATGTTTTCTCCCCCAAAGGCTAGAAAAGTAAAAAGGGGCCGTGAACTCACCTGATAAAGCAGTTCCGGTTTATGTGTGTTCGCTACCTGCGAGTGCTAGCAATCCTGCTAGTAAGCACCTATAACCATATAGGTGTGAGTATGTGTCTTGTGGTGTGTTGTATCCCATACAACTCCAAGTGTCGGTGTGCTCAACCGATTGTGTGCGTGTTGACTTGTGTTGACTCGACGAATCGTTGGTGACACGTTGTTGTGTTTAGTCCGTTTAATGTGTCATAAATACAAGTAGGAAACCTACATGCATCCTATGACTCTAATCGTACAACGTTCACTTAAGTGACGTGTAAGAATCGTAAAAGTTACCATTTTTGGAAAGTTTAGTTATGAATTCCCATTTCATAAAATTAATAACTCTAATATGTTTATAAAACACGTTTAAATACTTAAAACATATCGTTTACACATAAATCACCGTTTATGGCATTTTGCCCCAAATAAAGTTTCCTTATTTGGAAAGTATCCGTTTAAAAACTCGTTTTCACAAATCCAAGTTTCCAATATGCTTAGAATTCATTTTTAAACATATTTCAATAATCCAAGTTCACCAAAACATCTAAAAACATCAAAACCCGTCTTTCGATTTACAAAAGTTTCCATATATAGCAAGTTTATCGTAAAATCGTATTTTCACAAAACCAAATACCCAAATGTGTTTCTAAACACTCCAATATGCATTTGACAACATCTAGACATGTCTAACATGTCTAGATCATCACAAATCTACAACATGCAACATAAAAGTTTCCTTTTATGGCAAGTTCTACAAAATCATAAAAATAACTTATCAAAACTCAATCCCATCAATCCTACATCTTAAAATCAGTAGATCTACACTAAAACAACACAAGAACATCAACAAATTTCGTGCACAAGAGCCACATGGAGTTGCATGTGGGTGGATGTTCATGCATGTGGGTGGATGTTCATGCATGTGGGTTTTTACCCATTGCATGTTAGATCTATCACTAAATAAGCAAGTAAAACTACCTTAGATGCTCTAAACCACTGAGATGAAGCTGGAACAAGTGCTTAGAAGCTCCAAAACCTTCTGGGAATGATCTCCTAGGAGGTTCAAGTGGTGGTGTTGATGAAGACAAGCTTCCAAGCTTCACTTCCAAGCTTCAAACCTTCTATGAGTTCCAACAATGGCTTCCAAGACCAACAATGGAGGTTTTTCTGGTGAAATGATGAAGAAACAGGGGTAGGAACTCAAGATGTAGGTGTTATGGCCGATTCGATAGTTCCTCGAACTACAGTTTCGTAGTTGCTTGTGTTTAACTCATCTAATTAAACAGAATTAAATGAAATGCAACAAGTATGAATCTGAAATGTAAAGTTGTAAGAGTCGCAATTTACCTGAAATTGCCGGGTGTCATAGGTTGGGTATGGGCGTAGCGCCTAGCAGCCAAGACTGGCAGCCCAGACAAGCCCAATTGGCCCATTTTAATATTCAGGCTCGTTTTTGCTCATTTCTCAACTGTAGCATATTGTTTTAACATCGTTTGAACTCTAGTCATCGATTATTAGTCATAATTGACTTGTGCAATTTACTTGTGCTTAACTGGTATGATGTTCACCAACGTTCGTGATTTTTGACACGTGTGTGCGGTTTTTTTCGATAATTCCTTGAATTATCCTGTTGTGTGATTGTGTTTGTACTATTGTGCCACGTGTCACACTAAATTAAACTAATTCTAGTGCCACGTATGCAAATGTAAATTGAATAATATGTAATTAATATAGAAGCTGACCTGGAAAATACGGGGTGTCACATTCCTTGTCTAACCTTTTGATGAACAAGGTCTTATCAATGGTTACCCTAGAAAATTTATTTGAAAGAAGAAATTGAGAGAGAGTATCATACCATGCTCTTGGTGCTTGTTTTAAACCATAAAGAGCTTTGTCTAGTCTGTACACCCAATCGTGATGATGAACATCATCGAACCCTTGTGGTTGACAGACATAGAATTCCTCCTTAATAGTTCCATACATGAATTCACTTTTTATATCCATCTGAAATACCTTTATGTTATGGGATATAGCAAATGCAAGAGTCTTATGGCTTCAAGTCTGGCCACAAGGGCAAAGTTTCATCATAATCAATGCCTTCCTCTTGGCAGTACCCTTGCACTACCAATTTGGCTTTATTTTTTATTAAAATGCCTCTGTCATTAGTTTTATTCCTAAATACCAATCTAGTTCCTATTTGGTATTTTCCTTTTGGTAAAGGGCAAAGAGTCCAAATGTCACACCCCCAAATTCCCACGTGTGGTGTCAGTCCACTTGGGTGTGACGTGGTCAGAATCACAGCTCATGGTCATATAGAACAACTCTATATGCGTTTCAAATACAATGTTTGACACAAAAGTTAATTAACATTGATTGCAACAGATATACATCGTTTGTGCAGTGGAAAATAACAAGTTTAAATTATGCAGCGGAAAATCCATCTGACACTACATTATTTAAAGATACATAACAAAATATATATTGTTTGAATAAATGACATGAAATGCATAAATTTCTTGTGCTCGATTCCCTAAGTGCATTCATGTCCATAAGTCAGTCGACTAGTTACCTGAGAATACATGTTTAAAAAGAAAGCGTCAACACATAGGTTGGTGAGCTCACATGTTTTGATATACATAATAATAATCAGAAAACGTGTGTCATGTTGTTTATTAAAATGTTAGTCCTTGCCTCCGCTATGCCTCGTAATAACATAGCAAGATAGGTCGAGATTTCACGTGTCCCGACCTCCAGTCAGTATTGTGACACATGGGTTTCGTCACACCCAAACAGATCTATTCAAACTCACCTCGTTGTTTGTACATTAACGGTAAGACTTTGTGAGGGCTTGTTATGATTAGAACACTTATATTTGTCTAATAAACCAGCATACACAAAATGTTTGTACAAGTATAATGTTTGACTCGATTCAACAAGTATTCTCCCCCTATTTGAAAAGTTTGTTAAAGAGTAAAGAGGAGTCGTAAACTCACCTTAGTGATTGTCAGAAAAAGTGAATGCGTAAGCTCCTGCTTGAGAAACGTGTCGGTCACCGACTACCACTATCGTATACCATACGTGAGTTCGTGTAAGTGACCGTCTTCGTGTTTGTGCTTAACAACCCTTGGTTGTTATGTTTGCTCATGTTGGTCCACATTGACCGTGTTTGACTGTGGTTAACCGTGTTTGACTGTCGGTTGTGATTCATGTAATATTCGTGATTGTGCTCGTTGTGTGCAAAACTCGCAATTCGCGTTCATGGATAACTTACTATTTATAGTAAGTTTCCATTTATAGCAAGTTTAACATCACACATCGTTTTTAAGGTTCTAGCATGCTCGTTAGTCCTACGTGATCATGTTAGCACATAACACCTTGGTACAAATGATCACATAAACATATAAGTCGTTTTCGTACATTATAGTTTCCTAAAATGGCAAGTTTCTAGTTTTGGCATGTTTAACATCAAAATTACACAACGTATACACAACATCATCATTTTTGCATCATGTTAAGCCATTTATCATGTTCAAAGCATATCTAGTATCATTAGATCAAGGTTTCACAAAATAAAGTTACTAAAAATAGTAACTATGACAATTAATCACCAAATGCTTATTCTAAGCGTTCCTAACCCATTTTTATACCAAATAACATCATATTATATCGTTTATCATCATCTAAACATATTCATTTAGACCAAATCATCATCTAGCAATCATCGGGTCACAAAAGTTACTATAAATAGTAACTTGGTCTAAAATGACTACAAATCGATCCCAAATCTATTTCCTTAGCATCATAACATTATATTATCACTCAAATGACAAATCTATACACATGCATGTTCATCTTTTCACCCACATCACCATCTATCAACATAAAAGTTACTATATACGGCAAGTGTTGCAAATATTCATCAAACACACCAATAATCATGCATCAACATCCAAAACCATCTAAAATACCTTAGATCATGCATGCATGAGAGTGTTTTAATACTTATGAACAAAGTATGCAATTTAACACATCTACAACATCATGGATCATCAAAATACACCATCTAATCCCTCTAGATCATCATTATCAGTAGAAATAACATCAAACCCAGACCTATAAGTCATGCATGTGTAGTGATAGTGCTTGCATGTATGATTTAGTGCATGCATGTGAGTATATGGGTGTTGTATGTGTGCATGAAGCCATAAAATTACCTCTCAAGGACTTGTATCACCGAGATGATGTTGTAACAGCTCCAAGGGCTTCTAGATGACTTTTCTTTAGCAGGAACAAGAGGTTGATGGTGGTGTCGAGCTCCAACAATGGCTTCCATCGAGTTCTTGGTGATCATCCCAAGCTTCCAAGCTTCAAGATGGGTTCTAATGGCATCCAATGGCAGGTTCAGGGGGTTTGAGAGTGTTTTGGGGAAGATAAAGTCATGCTAATCGCGTCTGAGTTCGACTAAAATGATGAGGATAGAGTGAATGATGGTTTTAAGCTGTCAGAGCTCCTAGGCGCATCGCCTGGCGGGCGTGCTTGGCGCCGGGCCTTGCGTGCGGGTGAGCTGGCCAAGAGGTGCTCTTGCGTTTCTCGCGCGTATCGCCAAGAGTCAAAGATTGGGCTCAGGCGTACCGCCTGACCTACCGGAGCAGCCCAATTAGCCTATTTTCATGTTTTGGGCTCGTTTCCACTCGTTTCTCGACTGTAATGCGTCGTTTGAGCAACGTTTGAACTATAATTGTCAATTATTAGTCATAATTGACTTGTGAAGTGTTTTTGTGCCTAAATGTTGTGACGTTCACCAACGTTCGTGATTTCTGACACGTGTGTGCAGTTTCTTGATAATTCCTCGAATTATTCTGTTGTGTGTCTGTGTTTGTACTGTCGTGCCACGTGTCACACTAAATTAAACTAATTCTAGTGCCACGTATACAATTATCAATTAAATAAACATTTAATTAAATAAGATGCTGACATGGATTTTACGAGGTGTCACACCAAACATTTTGCCTTTTGAACAGTAATAGTTCATCCTGCATAGCTTCCACCCAATTATTATCTTTGAGAGCCTCTTGATACTTAGATGGCTCAACTTGAGACAGAAAGGCAGGATGAAGACAAAAGTTTGAGATTTGGCTCCTAGTTTGAACACCTTTACTTAAATTACCCAGAATCTGCTGTAGAGGATGATTTCTATTGAAGGGAATGATGTCCAAACAGTTATTTGTAGAAGCAGCATCTGAAGAAGATGGACTTTTAGCAAGGCCAGGAGAGTTTTCAGATGAGCTAGCATGAACTTGTTCAGATGTATCTACTGGTGCATTATCAATTATTAGAGATGTGGAAGTAGATACATGTTCATTTTGATCTTGAAGATTTATTAGATAGGAAGGAATGGAAGAAAAGAAGTGGGACACTGAGCACTCCTTAAGAGATGATAAATATTTAGAAGTTTGACAAGAATTTGAAGAAGGAGACATGGAAGAGGCCAGAGGAGTGTATGTTAAACTTTTAAGGTCAAACAAATCATTAGGAGTAGAAGGGAAAGAGGAGGTTGATGCAGATTCATTGAATTTGACATCAATGGATTCCTCAACAATTCTAGTCCTAAGATTGAAAGCTCTGTAAGCTTTGGAAGTTTGAGAGTATCTCAAAAAGTAACTAGAGTCCACTTTTGCAGCAAACTTAGACAAGGAGTCCTTTGTGTTCAAAATGAAACCTGGACACCCAAAAACTTTAAAGAATGAAATGAGAGGCTTTATTTTATTAAGGACCTCATAGGTAGTTTTGTTATGCCTTTTCACAATGTGAACTCTGTTCAAGACATAGCAAGCAATGTTTACTGCCTCAGCCCAGAAGGACAAAGGTAATTCTAAGTCTGCAAGCATGGTTCTTGCGGCCTCAATAAGTGTCCTATTCTTTCTTTCCACAACTCCATTTTGGCCAGGAGTTCTAAGAACACTATATTGTCTACGAATTCCTTTGGAAGTGCAAAACTCATTAAGAACATGATTCTTGAATTCAGTACCATTATCACTTCTAATTACCTTGACAAGAAGACCAAATTGTCTTTCAAGTTGAGTGATAATGGATTTTATTTTATTAGCAGTCTCATCTTTGCTGAAAAGAAAGAAAGTCAAGAAAAATCTTGAGTAATCATCTACAACAACTAAACAATATCTCTTTCTGGCTAAACTAGATACCTTCACAGGACCAAATAGATCCATATGAAGCAGTTAAGACAGTTAGTTGTTTTAGATTCCTCAATAGACTTATGTGATGATTTATGTTTCTTTCCCTTTAAGCAAGATTCACATTATCCTTCAAAATGAAAGTCTTTTGAAGGTAATCCTCTTACTAAAGAAAGGGTATAAAGCTTATGAAGAGTTTGATGATTTAGGTGGCTGAATCTTCTGTGTCATAGGATAGTTTCAGAAGATGATGCTTTGGATATGAGACATGTAGGAATAGAAGTTTGTGAATAAGTGGTCATGTCTACCACATAGACATTCCCACTTCTCTTAGCCATCATCAGAGTGTGTTGGTTAATTAAGACCTTTATTTTGGAATTTATTTCAGGAGAAAGAATTTTACAGCTGTCCTTGGTGAAAAATGAACTATATTTTTTGTCTGCTAATTGAGAAACACTCAAGAGATTAAACTTTAGTTTTTCAACTAGGCTAACTTCGCTAAAGTTCAATTTTCCAGTAAGGATAGAACTAGACCAAACTATCCAACCTTTTGCATTGTTTCCAAAGGAACACAGACCCTCCATTCTTTGGAATGAAGTTATTTAGGATGGATCTACAACCTATCATGTGCCTAGAGCCTCCACTATCCATATACCATAAGTGATTTTGGTTTGAAGAAGCTCTACATAGAGGATCAAATGCAATTAGTTAGATATGGGTCAATCTTTATTTCAGAAGAGAAGAGAAATATTTTGAGAATTTATTTGTTTTGCTGCATATTATTCATCAACTTCTGCATCATTGGAATCAGTTGTTGCTGATTTTGATGCAAAATATTGATCTGTGCATCCACAGAAGGTGGATTCATAGCAGCAGGAGAGTAGGGAACATGGTTCACCATGGGGTAAGAGGGTGGTGTACCAAGGATTGATGGCCTAGGAAATACAGCCAAAGGAAGGGGTGAGTAGAATGATGGATGGGAGTTTGGTCACATTGTGTTGTTAGCTTCTTGTCTACTTGCCTTCTTCATTTTATTACGAGGATTCCCTTTAGATGAAGAAGCCTGTTCAGCTTTCAACTTTTCAGCCTTGAGTTTATCTCTTATTTCCTCCAGAGGGGTTTTTGTCCTACAATTCTCAGTGGAGTGATTGTACTTAAAACACTTAAAGCATGCAGGAGATAGAAAAGAAAGCATTTATTATTGGGTATGGAGGGTGAGGATGAGAAGGAGGAAACTGTATATCAACCATAGGCCTTTTTCCTTTGTCAGGAGTGGCCTTAGGGTCAACAGAGGTTTCCTGTTTTGTTGTACCTTCTGAACTCTGAGTAGAGCTCATAGCAGGAGCAATCTCAGTTTTTTTCGAAGTGTTATTGTTATGAACATTTTCCAGGTGTGTATCTTCTGGTTTTTCCTGGCTTGTATTAGTGGGGTATAAAACTTTGGAAATTGTCCAGACTGATACACCCTTAGAGGTGTGTTCTTTATTGCTGGGATTTCATCAGGAAAAAAGGTAGGGGAGAGTGGTTCAGGCACATTTTCATCCACATTATTATCAATAGGTGCATAGTCCTCAGATGGACTAGTGTGGTTGTACCCTATTCCAAATTTAGCTTTGTTGTGAACTCGCTTGCTTAGAAGCATCCTGAATCCTTTGCGGGACTCAACCCACTTTTCACAGCTGACTTTAGTTTGGGCCATTTCATCTCTACACGCAGAATATTTCTCATGTTGCAGATCAAATAATGCTTGTAGGTTAGCTTTTTCAGGTTTTAAGATAGAAATTTGACTGTCTTTTTTTTTTTTATTAACTTTTCAATTCTAGATTTTTATTGGCCAATAGTTGCTCAATCTCTTGGTTTTGTTGGTGTAGCAACACATTGGCTTTCTTTATTATTGCAAATGCATCAATGCAAGTATCAGTGCATAGATTTTCAAGGGTAGAGAAAGATACCTAAGCATTAGGAGATTCAGCTTCAGGCTTATCAGAGGGGGAGGAGTTCTCACCAACAGCCATTAGTGCAAATTA
The DNA here is from genome assembly GCA_009363875.1 of Mikania micrantha. Taxonomy (NCBI): domain Eukaryota; kingdom Viridiplantae; phylum Streptophyta; class Magnoliopsida; order Asterales; family Asteraceae; genus Mikania; species Mikania micrantha. Next base: position 50,886,183 of record CM018691.1, on the reverse strand, counting down.
TGTTGTCTCATTAGTGATGAGAGCGTAGCCTACATCATCAGCCATACTGCTCCAGTTTACATATTCTTGTGTGGAAAGAGCTGGTTGACTGGATGATGAAGACTGGACGGCTGGGCCTGGTGAGCTTATGTGAGAAGAAGAGGGTGAAACAATCTGAAGTGGGGCAGGAGTAAGTTGGCTCATGCTGCCATTAGCAGCTTGTACGTATTGTACATTAGGTGAAGGAGAATTTTGTACAATATGAGTTGTATCCTGAGCGTTATTGTGCTTTTAAAAATGTGAAGAAGATGAAGGGTAAGGTTCTGTAGAAGAGTGAGTGTTTGGAAATGTCACATAGGGTGAGGAGGTAGTGTTGGCAGCATTTCTTCATTCCTTAGAAAAGTGTCCTGTGCCATGACATTTGTAGCACTGGACCTTTGATTTATTTAGACCAATTCTGGTTTTTCCATGGATAACAAGAAATTTTCTTCGTGTCCTCTTATAGAACTTGTTAGTTCTCATGCTTAAGAGGGCAAGTTGATGTAGGATATCCATCTCTTCCAAGTCATCACTTGGAATTTGATGGAGATCATCCATGATAAAGCACAGTTGGTCAGGGGTGAAGGAGTGGTCATCACATAAGGAGAGGAAGTGATGCCAGTGGTTATATCAATGTGTTCACCATAACCCTGAGTATTAATCTCGAAGTTATGACTCAGAAGAGCAGTGTTCCCTTGAACATACTCCACTGTTGATTTACCAGACTTTATTAATTTTCTTTTCTGGTCAATCTCTCGCTCAAAATTGGGCAGCTTACCATGAAGTTGGGTAAGTGAAATGTTGCCAAAGTCTGGCGAAGATCTCATAACAATAGAATATGTTTCCTATTTGTCTGGGAGAGATCTTAAGAAGCGGTTGAGGACTGAGATGGTTGGGTACACTTGACTAGCAAGGTTTAGTTCGCTTAAGAGAGAAGTGAACCTTTCAAATTGCTGAATGAGTGACTTATTATTTACTTGGGTGAAAATCTCATATTGTTGAGCCAGTATCTCCCTGGTATTGGCGACAACATCTTCGGTTCTCGTGAACTGCTCTTTTAGAGCATCCCACAAGTTCTTAGCAGACTCATGGTGAAGAAGTCCAGAATAAATTTCATTTGGGAGAGCCATAGCTAACTGAGCATGTGCCTTAGCATCAAGCTCCAGTTTCTGGAAGTCTCCTTCTGTATAGTTCCGTGGGTCCTTAGGGGTAGACTCTCCGATCTCTGTGTCCAGGACCATGGGTTTGTATGGTTCGAACATCACAGACATCCAGCATCCAGTGTGATTGTTGGACAAAAAGTGCAACATCCTTCTCTGCCATATGTTATACTGGTTCCTTACTAGTATTGGTGGCTTAGTAGCAGAGCCGGTGTTGTGGGGGTCTAGAGTAAATTTTTCTGCCATTAGGTTATAAACGATATGAGTAAATCAATGAAAGATGAATTCTCAAATTAGTTTGTTTGAATGGTTTTGCACAAAGTTCAGTTCAAAACCAAGCACCTGCAGATCTTGAAAACAAAAGAAATAGAAAGCAAACACAGTTTTTAGAGAGAAAAACTAAACAACTAGATATCAAAGAGAGCTTTAGTTTTAGACTTGATGGTTAAACAAAGACTAAAGAACAAGGATCTTATACCAATTGTTGAACCTTGTAGGAGCTATTTAACCGGGATCAAGGACTTTAGACTCTTGGTCAAAGTCTTGGTATTTGCTCCCTCTAAAGTTTAACACTTAGTTATTTTCGGTTTTTTAGTTTTGCTAGAATTGGAGAAGGCAGAATAGTAGCCCAAGGAATTTTCGGGGAATGTAATTCAAGTATTTCAGGAAATGTTGGGGTTTAAATACCCAACATTCAATGTTACAAGACAAAGAATAATAAGACAAGCAACTGACAAAGTACAGACACTAAAACAAAACAAAATTGTACAACGACTGAATACAAAAGTCAACAACGATGGAAACCTAAGTCTTCAGCGGTTGTCCACGGTTGTGATCAGTTGTTGAGTCTTCAGTGGCTGAACCGCGAAAGCCATTCAGTGGTTTATTGAATCCATTGTTGTCTTGGTCTTGTTCCGTGGTTGTCATCAGCTACATGATCCGTGGTTTGCTAGATCAGTGGTTATTGGATCTGTTGTTTTGGGATCCGCTGTTGCAATCCGTTGTTGAGATACAGTGACAGGAGGAAGGTATCCGCGGTTGGTCAATCCGCGGTTTTTATTCAGTTGTTTGGCTTCAGTAGTTTTGTCATCAGTCCTTATTTTCCAACAAACCTATCATCCTGATCTATCCTTAGTTCCGGAGGAGGGAGAGAAACTAACTCAGGAAACCTAGTGTCCCATCCCTCAGGCCACTTTCAAAGATTATTATCTATGACATCTTTCACTCTGGCCATATGGTGAAGACCACCCTTACACATATTTCTATTTGACACTATATTGCTAATGGTACTGGAACGGGACCAGTTGTCATACCAAAGAGAGGTGGTGGATCCACCACCTATCTTATGGACCATGTAATCCCTCAACCTATCACGATGCTCCATGATTTTGCTCCACCCCCCAACTAGTGACATGCCTTCTATTAACTTCCCAAAATTTTTTTTCCTTTTAACCTATACTCATACACCCACTTGACCCATAGGGAATCCTTCTTGGAAAGAATATTCCATATGTGTTTAGAGATGAGAGTAATGTTCCACGATTTGTCCCTTTTGACACTTAGCCCTCCTTGATGCATAGGGGTACACACATCCTTCCACCTAACCTTAGATTTTCCCCTTTACATGTCCCCATGGCACCACAAGAAACCCCTAATAAGGCGCTCAATCTCCTTAGTTACAGAGGAAGGGAGAATAAAAAAAGGATCAATAACCTTGCATAGAACTTAACACTGAATTTATAAGCATAAGTCTACCAGCAAAGGACAAGGCCTTGTTTTTCCGATCACTCACTTACTTTTTCTCTTTATCAATCAGGGGCTTGCAATACTTGTGATGAAGTGTGACAACTAGTACCAGATCGTCCAGCAATCCGTACGGTATGTGTACTTTCATAATAACTATGTGTAAATAACTATGTGTGGAAAACTATGTGTGAATAACTATTGGGTAAAACAGTTGTGTGACAACAGGGCTATAAAACATATGATAGTTGTATGTATTTCGATGAAAATTGAAATAGAGAAATACAACAAATCATGAGAAATAACAAGTGTGAGAACAAATGACAACCATATCGGTTGCGATCTGATTTCTATAAATAACAGAAATCAGATGGCCGATAATACAATGTGAAAACAAGGTGAAAACACTATAACTATGTGCAAATAGGCAAGTTCAGTTGAGTCCGTCAGTGAGGAAATCCAATTCAAAACAAGAAGTTCAATATCATTTTAGAATAATAAACCGACAGTGTTTTTGCGTGGGTGACAATTTACAAAAACATATTTGTGGGTTTAACGTTCTGAATGATAACTGAAAAGTAGAAAACAAAATCAGATAGTAAAACTATCGTTGTGTTCGTCCGGGTGACGATTCAAACGAATACGCGCGATGGTGATACGATATAACGAAACGGTATAATAGTAAACGTTTCGAAATAATAAAATTAACAAAAAGAAATTAAAAAACATTTATTAGGAATTACAACCTTAGAAAATTTAAAGAAAACTATATTTATGAAACGTTCGTAAATCTCGCGTTACGTTCCGAAAACATAACGAAAACGAGAACCGAGCAAACCGAAACGAACCCGAAACTCTACTGGGTATATAAACCATAAATGACCCCTTTCTCCTCATTTATTACCCTTCCACTCTCTCTCAAAAACTAAATTCCAGAACTTTTCTCTCTCTCTCTAAAAGTTCTTCACAAAAACCTCAAGATCTCTCTCATTTCTTATCCAAATTCTTCAAATTTGGTATCAAATCGAAGCTAGGAACATTCTCTACATGAAAGTACAAAGGATCGATTTTGAAATCTTCCAAACCGAAGGTAAAATGAGCTTTTAATGACGGTTTTTCTGGGTTTTGTCCAAGAACCGGACATTTGGGATTGCAGCTCGATTTTTATCAGTAAATTCTATTAGATTTGCATGAAACTAAGTTCATCATGCTCGGGTAACATAAACACAAGGATTTGGGTTGCTAAGCCATAATATCGACACAAGAACATGTCAATATCAATGAAGGAGGAAGCTGTCAACTAATATCGATGGTTAGCTGAAGAAGATGAAGTTCCACCGAGACTACTATGTTCGATGGCTTCAATTTCGACCAGCCTCTGGTCGATATTGCTAATCTTGACAAGTCCAGGGCAGATAGGACCAACCTCCATCGATAATACCTTCGAACATGGGCTGAGTATCGATATTAAGTGCCTGGCGATACTGTTAGTATCGGCCGGTAGCTGGGCCATCTTTCTTCGACATTAACAATTTCAATGCTCCCATCACAGCTCAACCATTTTTCTATATTGACCCATGGATGTAAACCAAGTATTTTAAAACAGAAATCAAGCAAAACAGTTTAGAAGGGAAGCCACAATATCGATGGAAAGACATGGTATCAACCGAGAAAACCCATTAGGGTTTAGGTGTTAACCAATATGGTGCCATCGATACTAATGATGTTATAGCCATCGACATTATTATGAATTCCATCAATATTATGTGTAAACATTTCTAAACAATTATAATCTATAAGTCATATGTTTTAATAACAAGATATGGCTTAAAGCAACATAGTTGTACATCTTGTGTCAACTATTAGGGTTTTAACAAGTGTTAACTAAATTCTTAAACAAGTTGATACAAATTTCTATAAACTCTTTTATTATATATCAAAGGAGTAACTTTTATAATATATTACTTGTGTTAGCACATTAGAATGGTGAAAAATCATCTTAAGATAACATAAGGGTGACACACTAAACTTTAACCTATAAGCCTATGTTATATACTTAGAAAATAATTGTGATTTCAAAACACTTATAATAGGTTAAGGTTACAAGTTGAGTTTAAAACATGCAAAATATGAATGTATTGTGTACTAAACTTAATTTAAAATGATTAAGTATTAATACATTACATTATCATAAGAACTCAAGACTAATCAAACAACAAAGACCTATAAGTGCTAACCAACTTTAGGGTTAACTTCCAAATCAACGACTTATACTTATAAGTTACAAACGACATGAAATCAAATAAAGGGGCGTGAATACAACTTCCAGTACAACAAGTGAGCGCACATTCTAGATCTACTTAGTCAACCACTACAATACCAGGTGAGTTCATATGCCCCTTTTTACTAATCTTTTGATTTAACTGCGGGGCTGAGAATATGCTAAAACTTTTTCTTAAATGTTTTAGTATCTTCTATGATAACAAGGTCTTACTTTGTTATTACAATTGTATGCCTTGTTATGTTGATGTTAATGACTGTGAGATTATAACTAATATTTCTGTTAGACCATAGCTATGACTTCTTTGAGTTATCACTATTATTCCTTTGAGACAATGACCGTGATTTATAAGGGATAAGACTACTATTCCTCTGTGATTACAACTATGACTCTTTTGAGGTATACATGTTATTCTTGATGAATTTATTTATTAATTCTAAGCAATTATAACTGGTATTCCTGTGGGAATACTTCGGTTAATTCTAAGAAGAGTAGATATGTTATTCCTATGAGATCATGTGTGTTATTTCTATAAGATTACTACGAGATGATGAATATGAGGTTACGAATTGATGATTATGGGATGAGGACTATAATAACTCTTTTGATTTTTAGCCAGCCTATTCCAACTCTATCATTTCTAACATGGGTGATAAGAGTATGATAGTGTCTGCTAATTATCTCACCACTTCTATTCTAAGGACTGGCGGACTAAGTGACTGACCTCACTCAGGTCACAAGCTGGTGGCAGATAGTTGTGAGGTCTAGGGGAAAACTAATGAATAGGAGTGAGTCGAGGACATTGTGGTTTGCCTTTGTGGTGGCTACAATGTGGTCAATTCAATTCTATTTATCAATTGGGATATAACTACGTGTCATAATTACTCTCACTTCATAATCAGATGTGAGTAATAGTAAGTTCTAATGAAACTTAAAGAGTATACCACTCTTGATAACTGTGGTAATACCACCATTCATAACTATGGTAATCCGCCATTTATAACTGTGGATATTTTTTACTCTTTAAAACGTAAGGAGTATACCACCATCTATAACTGTGGTAATCCACCATTTATAACTATGGAAATTTGTACTCTTTAAAACTTATTATGCTATGTTAATATCATTGTGGAGTATTGATTTATCATATGGGAAATTCTAATTGTGATTAAGCTTATGTGTGATGAAGTGTGTGGTGGGCTAGCGGCTTCATTTGGGATATGCATGCCCTATATATAAGCACGCTTAACTGGACAATATGTTATCTGTAGGTGTAGCTATAGAGAGGACACTGGGATGAGTTAATAGCAAATGAGAATAATCAAGACTTATGCTTTATGAGATGTTGTGAAAATAACTCCAATAGGTTTTAAATAACTAAGCTTATGAACTCACCAATCTAGTGTTGACTTTGTTTAAATGCATGTTTTCTCAGGTGATGAACAGGTCTTGTTACTCAGCATCAAGACTAAGCTAGTGGACTTTAGAAGAAACCTAGCTTACTTTTGTGATGTGCATATATTTCAACAACATAACTTTGAATCATCTTTTGTAAATCTTGTGCAGATACAAGATAGAAACTCAATGATTATTTTTGGGTAGATTTACTTAGTTAAATTATGAACATGTTTTTGTGTAATTTAACTTTGTAATTATATATCAATGTCATGATTAGCATTTCTCATTATATATCATGTGCCATGTAAACAATCTGATCACTATGATTATCACACGATGTCGCGCCCCGATAATCTTCCGCCCAACAGGAAAGTCGGTCCAGCCCGTCGGCTCGGGGTGTGACATGAAGCCTGGTAGATATCAGGGGACTCCCAAGTATATGACTGCGAGCTGACCTTCTTTGAATTGGATCATAGCTCCAATATCACTTTGGACTTGAGTACTAACATTGCTGTAATATACAATACACTTGGGTAAGCTCGGAGTGAGGCCCGACACCCCTTTGAACTCCTCTAAAGCACCCATAAGTGTCATGACAGATTCCAAATTCCCATAGGAGAATAGGAAGAGATCATCAGCAAAACAAAGGTGAGTGATCTCAACCACTTGGCAGTGCCAATGGTATCTAAAATTGGTATTTTGTTTTACTCTCCTCTTAATCATTAGGGACAAAACTTACATAACTAACGGAAAGAGATAGGGGGATATAGGATCCCCCTGCCTAAGGCCTCTTTTACCCTTAAAAAACCCCCTTTTTCCCCATTAATCGAAATGGCAAAGGAGGAAGAGGTGTAACATCCCATTTTGGTGAAATATTATAAATTAAACATAATTGGTGTATGATTATGTTTATTTAATTAATGGGTGTTTTGTGTGATTTAATTATCTTAAATAATATTTGGTGGGTGATTTAAATATGTGTTTGTTAAATTTATTATGTTGGGTGTTTACTAACTAACTTAGTTAGTTATAACTAGTTAGTTTTAACTAGTAATAGAGGGACCAAAACTGCCAATAGATGAAACTTGGCTTAAAAGAGGGGTTAAATGTTGACTTGGTCAACATTTCACACTTTTATGTGTGTGTGTGTGCTGGAAAACGTGGAAGAGAAGGGAAGACAAGGAGAAAGCTTAAAATTCTGGAAATCCTTCAAATTGGTGCATGATTCATAGCTTGATCTTGAATGCAAGTATAAATTGGAGTTCCTCTTGCATCAAACAACATCTAGGTAAGATTTTTGGGTGTTTTTGATGGGATTTTCGTGGGTTTCCATAGGGGGTGTGGGTTTGATGGGTAAAACTCTCAAATTTGGTGTTTTGAGAGTGTCAAATGTTGTTAATGATGTTGATAATCATATAGGAACAACTTTTGATTGTTTTCTTTCATGATTTACATGTTATGAAAATGGGGGAAATGGGGTTTTCATGGAGTTGATGAACATGGTGTGTAAAGTAGTGTTTAAAGGTGGGGATTTGATGATATTCACTATATTGTTGTAGTTTGTGGTGAAATTGTTGAGATTGATCATTTTTAAACATAATAATGGAGTTACATAGGTGTCTTAATGATGAATGATCATTAGCACATGAACTTGTGCATACAAGGTGTTTGATGAAATGCCAAGTAGGGTATTTAACTTAAAATTTGGTTTAAAACCAATGGTGAGGTGAATTATGTGGGTTATAACACCAACAATGGTGAATTGATATGGTTAAGGGTCAATTGGAAACAAATTAGATTGAAAATGTTGACATTGGGGTGAAAGGGGTGTATGTTGACTAATTGTGGTCAAACTTTATATTAAACCTATTAGTTGTGATAATAGGAATTGATAGTGAAGGTGTGGGTGAAACCAAACGACCCGGGAAGGAATTGGTTATAGAGGATAGCGCGTTGGAATAAGGTAAGTCACCTAAATCTTTTACTCATTATGTGTAAAGGTGTTTACATGTATGAATGTTGTTGAAGATTTGACTTTATAGTGGATAGATGAACTAGTACTTGTTGTTAGTCAATGATAAGCAATAGGTGATATATGTTGCTTGATTATTGCAAACATGGTGTATCAATACTAGTTCATGATTGATTTGGTGTTAATTTGTATGTGTGTTGAGGGATTTGGATCATTTCACAAGGTGTGTGAATTGTAATTGAATTCAACTCAAATTGGTGTTTTGATTTACAAGTGGCGTGATCATGACATTGAATTATTCACATGGTGTGTGAATGTTCTTTGTTGGGTGTAATCAAGTTTGTAAAACACAAGTGGTGTGGTTTACTTAACTTGAGAAATCTTGTGGAATAAGATTTCAATGGAGTTTTGGGTGCAAACGACCCGTTAGTAAATCGTTTGATATTATAACTATGGTGGTTATAAATTGGTGAATTAAGGTGTTTAGTATGTTTATATGGTGTTATATAATGTTTATGGGTGTATTGGAATGGTCGGAATTGAGCGAAAGGGGTCGAGATGGTTGAAAACAGCAAAAATGGTTGTGCAGGTGTGCCCCGGCGTATCATACGCCTGGGGGGGGCGTATGATACGCCTACCTCAGCTCCAGGTCTCAAAATTTCTGTGATACGCCCCCAAATACGCCTACCAATACGCCAGGGGCTGAATTTGACCAAAATTGACTTTTTGGGTCATGTAAGCTCGTGTGGTCGGGCATGGTGATCTTACTTAGTTCTAATGAACTAATGGTGACTTAATTATGGTGTTTCAGGTGAACGGAAGGGTTGAACGGGGTCGTGATCGGATTGCCTCGCAAGGATTCGGATCAAACACGTTTTGGTGGTTTTTCTTTGTTGGTGTTAAACAAAGGTTTTTGGTGATAACTCAAATGTAATTTTTGTTATTGAATGTTTAACTAACATCAATTATTTGTAAAGTCGTGTGTAAATGAGGTGTTTATGGTGTTAATTACATTTGTCGGTTTGACAAAAATCTGGGACCTAAACTTTGATGTCGTTTTTGAACACGTGGCATGTGTTGGTGGGTTTGGGGCTTACAAGTTGGCATCAGAGCCATTGATTTGAGGGATTCAAGGGTGTCGCGAACACTTGAACTCAAATCGTTGTGCTTTTGATATGGGGAGTATTGTTTGATCCGAGATCCGATCACGAAGCCGGGGGATTAAGGTAACAAGTTTGTGGTTTGTTTACCTTAGTTGTTATGTTTAATGGTGATTGGTGTGAATTTGTTGCTAAACCAAAATTTTTAGATATAATATGGTGAGATGGAGTTAAGGTAACATTAGGTGATATGATTACCTTAATATTTTTAACATTGGTGTTTTGTTGTAATTATTTTGTGTTAATAACATTCTTGATCATGATGTGGGTTGATGAAGTTATGGAAATGAGCATGGGATGATTGTATTATTATGCCTGGCCAGTATAATATTACCCTCATTACATGAACATGACTTTAACAGAGTCAACTCAAATCTGGTTATGGAATAGGAGGTAAGGGAGTAGTAACTTGTTTACTAATTAACTAGAGAATGTATAAGTATGTTGTAGATACTTATAATGGTCTCTGAAATTGATTAGTTGAGATATGTGGTATGAGATAAGTTGTGTGAAATATTCATGTAAGTCCACAGGTGTGTGGCATTGGGAGGAGTTCACCTTCGGGTGAAAATTCTTGTAAGTCCACGTGTGTGTGGCATTGGGAGACTTCACCTTCGGGTGAAAATTTATGTAAGTCCACTGGTGTGTGGCATTGGTGAAAATTCACCTTCGGGTGAAAATTCTTGTAAGTCCACGGGTGTGTGGCATTGGGAGACTTCACTTTCGAGTGAAAATTCTTGTAAGTCCACAGGTGTGTGGCATTGGGAGAATTCACCTTCGTGTGAAAATTTATGTAAGTCCACAGGTGTGTGGCATTGGTGAGAGTTCACTTTCGGGTGAAAATTTATAAGTCCATGGTTATGTGGTGTGGGATTGTCATGTCAGTCACCCACCTATTATACTTGATATGATTATTTGGTTTTATGCATATAGGTGTGTATGTGTAAGTAATGTATGTGGAATATACATTAGATGTTGAAATCAGTGAATGGGTGTTTGCATTTTGGGTGTATGACAATAACATGCAATAAGTGTTATATTTACTTAGTTATTGTTATGGAGTCAGTTTACAAGTGGTGTGGTGAAATAAGATTGATTCACAAGGGGTGTGAACTTCTTATTAGAAGTTTGACTGAAAATGGTCAAACAATTCAAAATTGGTGTTTGTGTATTTGTTGTTTGTCAATAACGTGCAATAGGTTTTACATTTTTCTTAGTTATTGTAAATTTGTATGTTTTCCATTGGTGCGGAGAAATAAGAATGATTCACAAGTGGTGTGAACTTCTTATTTGAAATTTGACTCAGATTAGTCAAACAATTCACAACGGGTGTGAATTTGGAGATGGGTTGATTCACAAGTGGTGTGAACTTCCCATGGTGAATTTTATGGTGTTTAGGTAAATCACAAGTGGTGTGATTACCTACCTTGAGAATATTTGGAAAAAAAAAAAAAAGAGGTCTCAAAGAAATTGGGTGAAATTTGACTTTTACTTGGTGATTTTATGTTCTAACACTTTATTGGTGTTTTAAAGAGCTATGAATATGATTTTCATGTGTCGTGGTAGTTTATTGTTATGTGTTGTATGCATAACTAGAATTAGTGTCATTGTATGTTGATTGATAACTGACACTAGAATTGGGGTGAATCCACAGATGTGTGGAATTACATGTAAGTCCACAGTTGTGTGGCATTGGGGAAAACCACATTCGTGTGGAATATTATTTAAGATCACTGGTGAGGGGCATTGAAATTATCGTGTAAGACCATAAATTTGTGAGTCTTGGTAGTAATGATATGGAGTAAATGGTGTTAAAAAAAAAAGTAGTTGTTATTACGCATGTGGAATATGCATTATTATGTGAATTTGAGTGTGGCATGTAAGACCATTTGGAATGGCATTGGGTTTGGCGTATAATTTCACATTCATGTGGCATAAAGGGTAATTCACATGCGGGTGGGAGCTAATTTTGGGTGAAACTATAAAATTTGGGTGGTTTTATATGTTGGCAATGGTTTGTTGTATAAACCTTGTAAAATTAAATTCTGATTTAGATGATCTACGAGTGGTGTATACATTTTTATATGATTGTGGTGATAAAATGTGTAGTTAATCAAGTTAATACTAGGTGAAATTAGTATATTGATTGACAATAGGAGAATGTATGACCACACTTGTGTATGTTATATTGAGCCAGAAAGGCGTGTTTGTGTTTGGTGTGGTGTTAAAAACCGCATGTCGTGCGAATTTGGTGGTCGTAAATTGAATCACATGTGTGTGATGACTTGTTGAAAATACGAGTCACATGTTGTTTGGTGTAAATAATGAAAGATAGGCGTAATAGGATATGTTGATTATCCTTAATTAAATTGTTAAGAAAGTGTACACTCTACAAGTATGTATTGTATGATGTGTCATAATTTCTTATATGCGTGTACTATGGGTGTGAAGTACATGGGGTGGAGTTTAGTCCTAAGTTAATGAATACGTTTCATGTGAGTGAAAACTTTGGACAAATTGTATGGTTAGGAGGAATATATTTCTCTAAAACCAAGAAACTAACAATGCCATGATCATGTTGTACTGAAGAGGTGTTGGGTTGGTGGCTGGGTGTATGCCTTACGTATACCCTATATATAAGCTTCTTCGATGCAACAAGAAAGTGAAGGTGTATAGACTTGGGCAAAGGACGGGGGATGGTGAGAAAAGAATTGTAAACAATTTGGCATGAATGCCATGGGGAGAATAAAACTTGGTAATGACAAGCTGTCATTTATAAAAGTTTAACGGTTTAGACATGATGTCTAGTGTTTTGACACATAGTGTCGTTATGAAATGTTAAAGGTTTTGACAAGAGTGTCTTAACTAGGGAGTGGTGACTATAAACATTTGATTATGTTAACTGGTGTGCCTGTTTGAAATATGTGGTAAATGATATATGTTTATAGATTGGTGTGAACATCTATGATTATGTATAGATGTGTATGTGTTGTAATGTTTGAACAGAAAGAGGTAAAAATGACCTGTATGCGTGTGTTGATATTACAGATGGTTGAGTTTATCTTTTAAAAAGATAGGAGAATGCTTGGGGATGATCCATAAGATTATGGACATTATTTAGGAGTTTATGGTTGGGAGAAATGAATCTGTTAGTTTGTAAACTAGATTCGAACATAAATTATAATTATTGTCGGGTGTAAATCGATGTAGATAATTCACAAGTGGTGTGAAACTCTATAACATCGTGTGCTATTAGATAAATTACAAGGGCGTGTGATATCTAAGTAGCAGATGTGTTTGTGGTAATTATAAGTAAGAGGAGTTTAGGTGCAAATGAAAGAATAACCATATCTAGAGTTGATGGTTAAGATGTTAACTTATTGTGGGTGGATTTATGTGGGTAATCACAAGTAGTGTGATTCCTTAAGGTGAGGTTTTTGGTGAAAGAAAGGTGTTATTAGCATGTTTAGACGATTAAATAAGAAGGGTGACTTGATGAGAATTCACATGTGGTGTGAACCTTATCAATGCTTAATGGTGTTATTTGGTATTATTTGTTCATCGTGGGCAGGTTGACTAAAAGTGTTCGTTTCGTGTTTACCCAGGAATTCTATTATATTAAGATTGTACACGAAACTGTTGTTGTGCATGACGTATTATCTTCACACTGATGGTCAAAGATAAAGAACCATTCAGTCCTGTGAGGATATGTTATGGGTGTGCATAGTGGAGATTGGGGGTAGTTGCGATGACTGTCTACACTTGGAGGAGTTCTTGTTTAAGAACGATTATCATTCCAGGTGTATAATGATCCTGTAAGAAATACTATATGGAGTATATAGTATATTCCAGGAGTTGGAAAGAGGGTGGATAACAAGAACATATAGTTAAGTAGGTGGTTAAAATGATAAATGAATGGATTGATGTAATCCAAATTCATTTGAAGGCGGTTTAAGACCTTAGAAATGGGATGTGTACGGGAGACCGATCGAATTCCAAGTGGGAGACTTTGTGTTACTAAAGGTCTCTCCTTAGAAGGGATTTATTTGTTTTCGAAAGCGGGGGAAACTTAGTCCAAGATTTATTGGACCATTTAAGATTATAGCTCGGATTGGCGAGGTTGCATATCGCTTAGAGCTACCGGAGGAGTTGAGTGAGATTCACAATACATTCAACGTATCTTATTTGCGAAAGTGCTTGGCGGATGAACCGGCTTATGTGCCATTGGAGGATTTGGTGATTGATGATAAGCTCAATTATATTGAGTAATCGGTGGCTATCTTGGATAGAAAAGTCAAGCAACTTCGAAATAAGACGATTAACCAAGTAATGCTGCAATGGAAGAACAGGCGGGGTTCGGATGCTACGTGGGAGTCCGAGGATGAAATGCGGAAATTTTATCCTTTCCTTTTTGAGGTGTAACGAGGTTTCGGGGACGAAACCTTTGTAAGGAGGGGAGAATTTGTAACATCCCATTTTGGTGAAATATTATAAATTAAACATAATTGGTGTATGATTATGTTTATTTAATTAATGGGTGTTTTGTGTGATTTAATTATCTTAAATAATATTTGGTGGGTGATTTAAATATGTGTTTGTTAAATTTATTATGTTGGGTGTTTACTAACTAACTTAGTTAGTTATAACTAGTTAGTTTTAACTAGTAATAGAGGGACCAAAACTGCCAATAGATGAAACTTGGCTTAAAAGAGGGGTTAAATGTTGACTTGGTCAACATTTCACACTTTTATGTGTGTGTGTGTGCTGGAAAACGTGGAAGAGAAGGGAAGACAAGGAGAAAGCTTAAAATTCTGGAAATCCTTCAAATTGGTGCATGATTCATAGCTTGATCTTGAATGCAAGTATAAATTGGAGTTCCTCTTGCATCAAACAACATCTAGGTAAGATTTTTGGGTGTTTTTGATGGGATTTTCGTGGGTTTCCATAGGGGGTGTGGGTTTGATGGGTAAAACTCTCAAATTTGGTGTTTTGAGAGTGTCAAATGTTGTTAATGATGTTGATAATCATATAGGAACAACTTTTGATTGTTTTCTTTCATGATTTACATGTTATGAAAATGGGGGAAATGGGGTTTTCATGGAGTTGATGAACATGGTGTGTAAAGTAGTGTTTAAAGGTGGGGATTTGATGATATTCACTATATTGTTGTAGTTTGTGGTGAAATTGTTGAGATTGATCATTTTTAAACATAATAATGGAGTTACATAGGTGTCTTAATGATGAATGATCATTAGCACATGAACTTGTGCATACAAGGTGTTTGATGAAATGCCAAGTAGGGTATTTAACTTAAAATTTGGTTTAAAACCAATGGTGAGGTGAATTATGTGGGTTATAACACCAACAATGGTGAATTGATATGGTTAAGGGTCAATTGGAAACAAATTAGATTGAAAATGTTGACATTGGGGTGAAAGGGGTGTATGTTGACTAATTGTGGTCAAACTTTATATTAAACCTATTAGTTGTGATAATAGGAATTGATAGTGAAGGTGTGGGTGAAACCAAACGACCCGGGAAGGAATTGGTTATAGAGGATAGCGCGTTGGAATAAGGTAAGTCACCTAAATCTTTTACTCATTATGTGTAAAGGTGTTTACATGTATGAATGTTGTTGAAGATTTGACTTTATAGTGGATAGATGAACTAGTACTTGTTGTTAGTCAATGATAAGCAATAGGTGATATATGTTGCTTGATTATTGCAAACATGGTGTATCAATACTAGTTCATGATTGATTTGGTGTTAATTTGTATGTGTGTTGAGGGATTTGGATCATTTCACAAGGTGTGTGAATTGTAATTGAATTCAACTCAAATTGGTGTTTTGATTTACAAGTGGCGTGATCATGACATTGAATTATTCACATGGTGTGTGAATGTTCTTTGTTGGGTGTAATCAAGTTTGTAAAACACAAGTGGTGTGGTTTACTTAACTTGAGAAATCTTGTGGAATAAGATTTCAATGGAGTTTTGGGTGCAAACGACCCGTTAGTAAATCGTTTGATATTATAACTATGGTGGTTATAAATTGGTGAATTAAGGTGTTTAGTATGTTTATATGGTGTTATATAATGTTTATGGGTGTATTGGAATGGTCGGAATTGAGCGAAAGGGGTCGAGATGGTTGAAAACAGCAAAAATGGTTGTGCAGGTGTGCCCCGGCGTATCATACGCCTGGGGGGGGGCGTATGATACGCCTACCTCAGCTCCAGGTCTCAAAATTTCTGTGATACGCCCCCAAATACGCCTACCAATACGCCAGGGGCTGAATTTGACCAAAATTGACTTTTTGGGTCATGTAAGCTCGTGTGGTCGGGCATGGTGATCTTACTTAGTTCTAATGAACTAATGGTGACTTAATTATGGTGTTTCAGGTGAACGGAAGGGTTGAACGGGGTCGTGATCGGATTGCCTCGCAAGGATTCGGATCAAACACGTTTTGGTGGTTTTTCTTTGTTGGTGTTAAACAAAGGTTTTTGGTGATAACTCAAATGTAATTTTTGTTATTGAATGTTTAACTAACATCAATTATTTGTAAAGTCGTGTGTAAATGAGGTGTTTATGGTGTTAATTACATTTGTCGGTTTGACAAAAATCTGGGACCTAAACTTTGATGTCGTTTTTGAACACGTGGCATGTGTTGGTGGGTTTGGGGCTTACAAGAGGTGACACATGTCATAATCCAATTAATCATAGTAGGATGAAAGCCAAAGTGTGTGAGGCAG
This sequence comes from Mikania micrantha, assembly GCA_009363875.1. Classification (NCBI taxonomy): domain Eukaryota; kingdom Viridiplantae; phylum Streptophyta; class Magnoliopsida; order Asterales; family Asteraceae; genus Mikania; species Mikania micrantha. The sequence continues at coordinate 50,869,703 of CM018691.1, read as the reverse complement.
TTATTCAGGAACTGCCAATCAATCGTGTCATAGCCTTTTAGAATGTCAATTTTGAATGCACATTTGATCCTATTACTATGATAATTCCTCATCAACTCCTGGGCCAATAAAATGTTATTGGTGACGTGCCTACCAGGAATAAAAGCGCTCTGGCTAGCATCAATGATTTCAGGCAAAGAATCTTAATCCTATTAGCAATATTTTTGCTAATACATTTGTAAATAACATTACTACAAGCAATGGGTCTAAAATCCGTGACAAATCTAGGGGCCTGGGTTTTCAGTACCAGGGAAATGACAGTAGCATTCACCTTTTTCAACAGTTTGCCATATGAGAAAAAAGCCTTAATCGCACAACAAATTTCCTTACCCACAACATGCCAAGAAGCCTTAAAGAACTTAGCTGAGAAACCATCAGGGCCAGGGGCCTTATTATCCTCAATAATGGTCTCCTTGATCTCCACATCAGACACATTCCTAATCATATTGAGTCCAAGTCCAAGTCATTTGAGGGGGGGGCTTTCCTAACAAACAAAGTCTCCGAGTCCAAGATTGGTTCGATCGAGGGGAGGGCAACCAAAGACATTCTGAAAATGAGTTACAAACGCATGGGGGACTTCAGGGCCTAAGAACACTTGACCTTGCGGATTGTGGATGGTGTGGATCACATTTCGGTTTTGTTTTCCTTTAACCACATTATGAAAGTACTTGGTATCTTCGTATTTTGGTCTCCATCCTTAAGCCAAGCAATCTTAGATTTTTGCATCAGGAAGCATTCTTCATCTCTAACAGCTTCTTTGTAGGCCATAAGATAATTACCTTCCTCCTTCCTCAAAACTTTATTTTCCGGGTCATTAATAATCTCCATCTGAACAATCTGTAATTCAGACTTGAGATGTTTCACCTTCTCAAACAAGTTACTCTATTTAAAGTTCAGATTTTGCAAATGTTTCTTTAACATCTTGAGTTTGGACACAACCAAAAACATGTGGATGCCCCTAACCTGGATCTCCCAAACTGTCCGAATGATAGAGATGAATTATGGCTTTGTCACTAGGAAGTTAGAAAACCGAAACCGTTTAAGGGGCCCAAATTCTCCCTGGGAAAGAGACTACAATAGGCGTGTGATCTGATTTCAAGAAGAGGAGAAATCTAGAATTGGCCGTGGGAAAGACTGACAGAAATTCATAATTCACAACTGCCCTATTGAGTTTCTTTAGCAGGACAACCACCGTTCCTGAACTCCTGTTCCAAGTGAATTTCAAACCCGAAGAACCTAGATCCCCCAGCTCCACATCATTAAAAAAAAGTCTTCCAACTCATACATACTCCTAGTCATACATGAGACACCTTGGGGTCGCTCACTAGGATCGAGCGCTGCATTGAAATCCACCAGGAGCAGTCCTGGGCTATTTCCCACAATATGCTTGTGGATCCTGATAGCATCCCAAGACTCCCTTCTAGGTTCCATTATATGGGATGGTTCCTTTGTTAACCCTTCCATATTGCGATAACCGCATAACCCTGGCATTTTTTGCGTTTTTTGCCCAAATCGTTGTTTTCTTTTTTCGTGGTTTTTATTATACATAAATAAGGGTTTCTTTTTTGTGTTTTTTCTAATTCATCACTGTTTAGAAATTATTTACAAGTGTAAGTAAGTGTACGTACTTACACTTACTTACATCACACTTACATCAGATATGTGATGTAAGTGTAAGTACCTACACTTACTTACACTTGTAAATAATTTCTAAACGGTGATGAATTAGCAAAAACACAAAAAAGAAGCCCTCCTATTTATGTATAATAAAGACCATAAAAAAAACAAAGATTCGGGCAAAAAAGTGCTAGGGTTATGCGGTTATCGCAATAAGGAAGGGTTAACATTTGATCCTTCCCCTATATATATATATTCCACGTGAAACTGTGTGTGGTTACCACACAAGAAAATGGATTTTGATTTAGTACCATCATTCATTGGTTTTTAAGAATCCTTAACCCATAAAATGAAATTTTAAACATTCAACAGAATGTTAAAGATAACCAAAAAAATACCCTTTTATGTTTTTTTTTCCCGTGCCTTCCATCTCCAGCTTATTTCTTGCATTGAATCCATAAAGAAATATGTTGTTCTAACTTCTTACTGAACTATTTCATATCCATTAAGTTGATGTTTTATGTTTGAGACAATGATATTTAGGATATTCTATAGAAATTAAAGCTTGATATACAATTATAAGTTTATAAATCGTACATTGTTTGTGGTTAAAAGATTTATTAACACTTGGTTTAATGCATTTTTCTTGAAGATTAGAACTTTAACAACTATTTTACTTTATGAAAATTGGATTGTTCTATATTTTGACTTTAAAAGTATTAAGCTTTAGTATAATTTTTGACTTATTTTGTGTGAAATAAGGTAATACTATACATAGAAACAAGAGTCACAAGTAAATAAGATCTTATAGCCCAACATTATAACCCCTTAATTGACTGCACATTCTATGGCATTAAGAGGCACACAACAGCCCCTCCCCCCCAAGGGTTCACTGACCAGCCCCCAGGGCCATGTTTGACCAGACACCAGAGTAGGAGTAACCACGAAATGCAGCTGGCCGCCAAGTCCTCCTGCCATGCCAACCGGGCCATGTTGCAGAGTAGGGCTATTACAAGGCTCCCAACTTTGATACAACTATGTTGACCCACCCAAGTTACAACTTATTAACAACCATTAATTCTTGCGACTAGCAGCTCATTTAGGGCTGATTACAACTGCAGTTCAGCCGTGAGGGAGCCTTGTAATAGCCCTATTTTGGCCTTGTGACAACTATGTTGACCGGCCCAAGTTACAACTTACTAACAACCATTAATCCTTGCGACTAGTAGTTCATTTAGGGCTAATTATAACTGCAGTTCGGCCCTATAATAGCCCCGTTACAGCCCTATAACAACAATTTTTTTCCTTGTAACAACCTTGTTGCCCAAATTGCAACTTAATTGAAGACATTAAATCATTCAAATTAAACTGGTTTAGGGCTACAGCCCTATGACAGCCATCTATTAGCCACGTCTTCTAAGAGTTTGTAAATTCATATATTAAACTTTTTGTTGCGATCATAAAATGTAATCTATAGCATGTAATATGTATTTAATTGACGTTTTATGTCCTATATGTGTGTATGCATTATATATGAGATACTTAAATTATTGTTGAATAATAGTATGAGCAGACGCAAGAAGCTTAATATCATAACTACAGAATCCAATTTGGCTCTTAAAGACCATGTTGCATTTGAAACTCAAGGTCTTCATAAGAGTGAAATGGAAGGTGGTGCATCAAGTTCTCAAGAATTTCAGTCTACAAATGAACAAGGTACAATATTTTTTTTAATTCGTATAGCATGTTTATTTTTTTTCATGTTTAATTTTGTATAGCATGTGTTACTTTCCTTATTGAGGTACAATTGGCTTCGTATTGTTTGAAATGATTTAGTACCATGTATTTTATCTTAGTTTTAGTCTTAGATACAAAGATGGGGAGCTAGTGTGTCATAGACTTCCATCTATGTTTCATCTACGTGAAACGGAACCTTTTAACATATCATTGCTACAGACTCCACTTGGTTTTACCATTATCCACTTGGTGTCATAGACCTCCATCTATGTTTCATCTACGTGGGTTATTTTTTTCATGATTCTGACAACCTTGTTTGAATGATACGTTTTTAGATGTTTTTTTTTTGTTTCTATACTAGTATTATTATTCTTTTATGAATTACTGTAATAATTCGTGTATTTGAAGTTGTTAGTTACTCTGTTTGTATACAATTATTGTATTAATTAGTTTAGTTCAAGTTGTTAATTGCTCTGTTTGTATAGAATTTTGTTATTTGTGTGTTCTTGTTTGTACTAAAGAATTTGTTTTATACTATTAATCATCAAGACACCTCATTCGGGAAAAAAGAAAATAAAAAACCAGTATAGCAGCATCTTACCCAATTGTATGATAAGAGAAGGTCAAGTTGGTTTTTTTAATCAGCTATCAATGACGGCTTTAAATAACCTTTTAAAACACCCACCCGACCCGATATTATCTTTTTTGTTTTACCGAAGACTGCAAAGAAAGTTCAAGTCGGGTCATTTTAGTCTGAGGTGCAATTGACAATCAATTGGTGATTGCAATTGATATTCAGGTATCAATGGTTTAGGTTGCGATAGAGGGTATTCCGCACTAATCTGTGCTGCATTTGATGATCATGTAGGTAGTTTTTAGTGTAAATTATTGTTTACAATTAATATTTAGGTAGGGCAAAACCGAAAAATAATGTGGTGTATTACTAAGTGTGGTCACCGGTTTATATTAGTGTGCACAGGTTTCTTGGAGGGTATTTAACTACCTATTTGATGTTGCCGACACACTGATGTGTCATACTCTTTAGGTTGCCTCTATAATTAATGGTGCCAATCTGTGCAATAATGTTAATATTCTTAAGGTATATTTTCTGATTATTTTTTTAGAGACCTGATGGCCTTTTATCTTTTATGTTGGCATGTTTTTTATTGGAATTGAGGATCAGGAAAGTGATTTTTGGCGTGACTTGCTGACTACAATTGATATTCAGGAAGGGCCAAAAATTTGGTCTATTACTAGATTTTGTGGCAAGTTTGTGGAGACTCTCGTTAGAGGTTATTTAATTACCTGTTTGATGCTGTAGATTCACTAATACGTGCTATGATTTAGGTTGCCTCAATAATCGCTGGTGTCAATCAGTGTAGGGATATAATATTTATTAGGTATATTTCCTATCTAATTTCGTGGGTGGGCTAATAGTTTCTCGCCTTTCCTATCGTGCATGTCTATTTTTGTTGTTATAACTTAACTTTTTTTTAGACCTCCTAACTAATTATAGACAATCATTGGTTGCCATTGTATTTGATTACATCTGTTAGAAATAAAATCATACCCTTTTTATTTGTTATAAATAAAGTTAAAGGCCCAGAAAAAAGAGGATGTGTTCGATTAGTTGGAAGGATGCCAGCCACAAAAGATAAAGGTGATTTAGCGAGTAATTCACAAACTATTCATCAGCTGCAGAGTGTTGTCAACGTTATGATGAATATTATCCAAATAACACATCCCTAATGCAAACTTGTTAACAGTTTTTAGTGATACGAACATAAAGGTACACTTGTTTTTAATCAAAACTTTCATCATATATTGTGCTTGCATAATAGGTAGGTGTGTTTCTAATTTGGTTAAATCCTGTTAACTTTTCTTGCATATCAGTTACTATTTTGTATTAACACTTATTTTTGCTAATATATATTTTTTAGGTCCTTCGTATTGGTTCATCAACTCTTAACAACTGTTTATCTGGGAACCAATTATCATCTTCACGATCTCATGATGATGAAGGCATAGTTGACAAAGTGTGAAGCGATGTTGGAGTAGATAGAAGAATAATAATGGATTTCTTGAAATAGAGTTGACAACGTGAAAGATTGTTTTGACTTTTTTTTTGTAAACATCTTAAATCATTTTAAACTTATTATGTTTTTCTTTGCTAATGTTTGGAATATGTTTTGGATTGAAACTTCACTTTAGATTATGGTTACAAAATTATGCATGTTTTCAATTTAGTTTTCATTTTATATTTTAAATAAATAATGATTACTTAATATAAATAATATAATGATTTATGTGTTACCAAAAGTAATATGTGTTTTTAAATATAAATAGTTTTATTGACATAAAATGTGTCACAAAAGCCTTTTTCTAATTTATGGCATAAAAAATTTGTGCCACTAAATTAATATAGATATTTTATAGTTAATACTATGGCAAAAATAAAAGTGTCATTAAAGATCTTTGGAGAAATGAGTGGCACATAAAAAAGTGTCACTAAAACGCTTTAGTGGCACTGCTTCTAGTGGCACTTTTATTGTGTGTCACGCATTCCTTTAAGAGTCAATAATGGCACTTTTATGGGTTTTTGTGACACTTTTTGTGTGTCACTATATGGCATTTTTTTTGTAGTGTGAGCACTAGAATCTCACTCCCATTTCCCAACCAGCCTGTCACAGACTTTCGACAAGTTTATCCTAGCAATATGAGACTCAATAACACAACAAACTTGATAATCAGCAGAAGACATATGGTCGATTAACATATTTTGACCCAAAGCATTGTTTAGGCCCCTAATATTCCAGGCTGTAATTTGTAAATACATTAGGTACCCTTCTTTAAGGAGCTCCCTTCACCATCTGTTTGTTCGAGGGGAGTACCCATAAACTGGGATTGCAAAAACCTGGCTGCTCCACTCCTATACGGATCTACCTCGTCAATGCAGTAATCAAGGTCAATTTTTATTACCTTTAAAATATAATGAAATTATTCCCATTCCCCTTGCACCCATTTCGCCTGGTCCACTGCACGGACTGATTGGAATTCCTTCAGCCTATTGTAAATTGCTCTCTTATCTCCATTTAAGATGTCAACAGGCATCAGTTCGTCCTCTTCCTGTTGCCTAGACTTCCTAGTAACACTCCTGATGATCCTATCATGGGCCTTCTTGCTACTATCCTTACCATTCCGCCCTATCTTACTTCTACGGTCATCCTTAAGGGGCCTAGCCTTCCTAACACTATGGTCGACATCCCTACCCTCTGAACCTCTATCCTCCTTATCCAACAGATCAAACATGTTCCCAGTGGGGATCCGTAAGTCATCAACACAAATAGCCTTAAACTTATCAGTGGAAGTTTTTTTTTTGGCTATTTTGGTTATCATGTAGGGTGTTTATATGTTTGATGTTTGGGATTTTTGATTGTTGGGAGAGTTGAGTTTGAGCTTTCATGGGTTTTGAGTTAGACATGTACCTGGAGTGAAGTTCCCCCATCTTTCTTAGGATTTGCGGTTCACTACTAGAATATGGCATCGACGATCCACTAGTATTATCCTTATGACTACCTTGCTTGTCAATCCCTGTCATTGTACGTTTCTTTCCCTGTTGAGAATTCAGCCCCTTTCCCATGTTACTCTCTTTTCTATTTTTAACCACTTTGAATCCATCTCCATCTGTAGCTTGTTTCCTACTGCCCCAACATTATTTTCATCCCTATCCCCTATTTTCTATGGTTTTCAGCTTCTTGCAGGATTTTCTCCTCAGATTTAGGTCTCACTTTGCATAAATTCCAAGAGTGGCCGAAGACTTTGCAGTGGGAGCAGACACTCGGTTTCCATTGGTAGGAAATATCAAGCTTGGATATTCAAGCAGGTCTCATATTCATGGCAGGGAATTCTATTTCAATTGAATCGGGAAGATTACTTCAAGCCAAAATATCAGCATATCCCATTTTCCCCGTCTTATTAGCACACCTTTCCTGCGTAACCTGGTCCATTAACAGAGGGATCCATATCTCAAGTGGGATCTTGTGCACTGTAACCCACAGAGGAATCAGCGAAGGTTCCACTCTTTCTAAACACAATCCAGGTTCCCACTTGTTTCGTAAAATAAGGACATCATTGATCATCCAGGGCCCATTTTCAAAAACATTTTTAACCCCTATTCACTCTTAAATTTGAAAGAATAGAACCCTACCGTGCTCTTTGAAATACTGTCCAGATCAAAGTTTCTCCATAATCTTCTTAAGCAAACATTGACCACATTGAAATCCATGGAAGTTCCAAGAAAGTAACGGTACAAATGTAGAGCAAAGTTCTTAGCTGAGTAACTCAAATCCTCTTGCGAAATCATGACTCTTTTTCCACCATCCGGGGTCTCTTAAGGGGGGATATACTCGAACCTTGTGTTTTCACTTCGTTATTAGCCTTTATTTGTTTTGCAAAGGTTAGCCTACCTGTTCTGTTGGCCTCCCAAGCGTTCGGTTGTTTGCCAATGTGTGCCCCTATATGGACATCTTTTTCCTGGTTTAGAACTCCCCCATTGATGTTCATCTTCTGCGTTGTGACATACCCTTCATTTTCCCGTTGTTGAACAGGCATACCAACCGTATTCTGATTTTGATGCATGGGCCCTCCTGCTTCGTTTGGAACTTGATCTTCCACTTCATATCCTTCTAAATCTGATTCCTCTTCCAATAGTTGGTATAATTCTGGTGTGGCAGGAATTGATCCCTCCTGGTTCGTGCTATACAGTTGTGCCTACAACAAATTAAGGCTACCTGGGTAGTGTTGAGCACTCATACCGACTACAACTCCATTATCCACCCTATGTAATCCTAGCACAACTTGTTCCGTTCCATTTCTCCTCATATCATCAATTTGGTGAGGCGTTGGTGCGGAAGTTAGGTCATCTAACTTCAATTTGCTCAATTCATCTTGGAATTGAGCCACGTCCAATTCAACAAATGAGGTGCTACCCTTTCCTCTAAGGCAGGTCAATGTGGTGTCCTTGTTTTTCTTGGATTTCAAGTTGATTGCTAGTTTCTTGTCCACCTTCTTATTTTGATCACCATCGTAATTTTGCTTCCGATTAAATTCAGGAGGGTGCTCTAAGACATCATTGAAGTTTGAAGGATCCATCTTCACTTTGAAAACCTAAGTAGAAAACCAGGAGATGTTGGTAATCAGACTCCAATAGACGTAACCCATTGTCAAAGTAGCATGTGCACGTGTGCAACTTAGGGCGTTTCATAATCTCTGATGTAACAATAACTAAAAAATGCTCATGCTTATATCCATTTCAATGCAGTGACAGAGCTTAAAATTTTGAAAGATGTGGCAGAAATTTACGAAAACCACAATACATGTTAATATTTTGAAGCAAGGGAGAAAGAAACCAATACTTAAAACAAAAAATAAATTTTCGGTCAAAAAATTAACATTATGAACAGAGAAAAGAGGGGCGGCCTATTAGTCTTCGTCCATCTTTGAAGATTTCATTTTCGTTCTCTCGGAGACAAGTTCGCACTCATTTCTCAAAGCCTATCCATATGTAGGAAACAATATAAAAAAAACTTATACATCTACACTTTATTCATCATAGATTCATTTTATACACATTTTGGTTCGTTTTGAAACTTTCATTATGAAAAACACAAATCAATTATTTATAATTATTTAAGTAAAAGTAAATAAGAAACCATAATCAATGGTTACTTACACCCCTTAAAATTTTCATTTTACTCTTTTTAGGCGATAGCTAACTTAAAACAAAACATTTAACTACTTTTTAAGCATAGATTTTGACTTTTGTATAACATATTATTACATCCGTTTGCCTAAAAAACTATGTTTATAATTTATACCGTATTTCTAAAAAGTAAAAAACACATGATAATCAAAATTTCACATAATAAATTACTTAACAATCTTCACAGTCCAGCACCTAGGCTAATAATAAACTATGGGAAGATAAAGACTAGCATTTATTAAAAAAATTGTAAGATAATAGTTTGATTATGGATATAATAATTGGAGTGTTTAAAAAAGTCTATATTCAAATCCAAAATATTCGAAAATTTGAATATCCGATATCCGAAATAGTTTTTTTCGGATATTCCGATAATTTTAGGATATTTCTGACAATTTTTCGGACATTTCAGATAATATTGAGCATTTGGATAACGAAAATATATATTTTTAAATTGTTTAACATTTTTTCTGAGCTCAGATATCTCATAATCCATATTCGAAATTTCAAACATCCAAAATCCAAAAATCTGAAATTAAATTAACATTCCTAATAATGATGCTCATCTTGTTAGGTTGAGTGTTTAAATCCTATATTTAATAATGAGAATCAGATCAACTAGTTTGAAATGAAACAATCTCATAATCTTCTAATATGAAAGACATGTTTTAGTTTTTACTTGATGCAATATTATTTGGTTGAGCTAGCGGTCTTACTAACGTAAGCATTAAGGTGATAGGTTTTCTTTAAAATGATAGACGGGTCAAGTCACCAACTGTCACACCTTGAGCCGACGGGTTGGATCGACTTTCCCGTCGGGCGGAAGGGTCCCGGGGTGCGATATCGGGTGATAATCGAAAAGATCAGATTGTTTACATTTCACATGATATATAATGAGAAAGCACTAAATGAAATGGAATTACAAAGTTAAATTACATCAGTATTGTTCATATTTTAACAATGTAAATATATCAAAAACATCATAAATTATCTATCTTGTATATACACAAGATATACAAAATGAAATTGTATAATGATGAATATATGCATCCAAAATACTAGGTCCTGTATCTGGGCATCTTAGTCCAAAAGCACGAACTTCCTAGTTAACATGTTCGTCACCTGAGAAGTCATGCAAGAAAAATAAAGTCAACACATGGTTGGTGAGTTTATATAGTTTTGTTATTGAAAATGAATTTGTACAAACCTGAACAGATGACAACCTTAACCTCACCAACAACCACCTATGTTATCCAGCCAAGTATGCTTATATATAGGGCATACATAGGGTCAAGCTTACCGCCAGCCCAGCAGCCAGCCCACCACATACCGAACCGCATAACATATTGTTGTTAATGATAATTAAGCATTTCACCCCCAACCATCATCACACTTGTTTCGTTAGTTTCGTCACCATTCTTGTTCCATTAGATTTGTCAAAACACTTGATTCGTTATTTTCATCAAAAACATTAGCTTTGTTAGTTCCTTCAACACACAACAACACCATAGCAAATGTGGAAAATGTGGAAGTTGTTAATTTAAAATGCTTAAATAATAAAGATTTAAATTAAAAGCTAAGTCCTAATGATTGGGCATTGGTTAAACTCGAGTAGACTAGCATTTCAATCAAAGGTTCTTAGAAGTTAGGGATTCTGTAAATATCATCAAACATGTGACCTACAAATCAAACGGTCTAGCTAGGACTTCTTGAAATGTAGGGTTTTTTGTTTCGTTCTTGATACGTCTAGTTTCGTCCCTTGTTTCGTATAGTTTTGTTGGCACATGCTATCTTTGATATTTCCTAGATTTTCCCTTGAAAATGATTTATTGATTCGTCTAGTTTCATTGCAAGATGTACTTGATTCGTTGATCATTGAATGCTAGATTTGTTGAACAAATGTACTCTTGATTCGTTGATCGTTGAACACTTGGTTCATTGAACATTGAATAATAGTTTCGTTGAAATAGTTTCGTTTGATTCGTTGAACTCACGCACTTGTTTCGTCAAAATAGTTTCGTTTGATTCGTTGAACTCACGCATTTGTTTCGTCAAGTTAGTTTCGTTTGATTCGTCAAAATGTTTAGTTTAACTCAAATATTCACTTATGTTATAAGTAGATAAGCTTAGTAAAATCTGCATAAAAATTTACCTAGACATGATCAAGAATATCATTTATACATACAAAACATATATAATTTAAAAGCATTTAAGTAAAATATAATCCAAACAAAATAATTTACGTATGCTTCTCAGCCCCGCGTTTATAAGACAAAAATGTTTAGAAAAGGGGCAATGAACTCACCTGTGTTGTAATGAATTGAATCAAGAAGATATGCGCCCTCATTGATTGTAGACTATGTATCTTCAGCACCTGAGTTGATTTATTATGATTTGAATGCTATGAGTATTTAGAGTTGACGTATATAGGGTTTTGGTCTCGGTGTGCAACTAAGTGTCCTATATACTTTATAATGTGTTACTAAGATCACTCTAATTATTCTAAGTTATGTACCTTTTATGAACCCTTATCCCTTCGTTGATAACCACTAAACCCTATTTTCATTAGGTTTATACTAGTAAAGACATGACCTTTTAATAGATCATCATTTATAATATCTTATTTAGTTTCAAAATATTAAGTTTAGAAAATAATCTAAGTTATTTAGAAAGGTTTTAGTAAATTAAGTTACGATGGTTTACAAATCATTTCATTTTAATAAAACATAAGTTATTTTTATGAAAAGTATAAGTAAATTTGTAGGACTTTAGTTAACCTTCTTACGTTAACCCCTAGTCCCTTGGTAGTTCCTTGTTACCTTGTTATTCCTGTTCATTCTTATGTATATGATCACTTTAGATTATTCAGTTTTGAACAATCTAAGTTGATTATATAATGCATGAAATCACTAAGTGTTGGGAGTTGACACATATGATCAACACACCCATACTTAGTTGTTATCTTGAACTCCCTTGTCACCATCATAGTTCTTTGGTTCCTTGAAACTCAAAACCACTTAACAACTCTTAGTTTGTCGATTTTTATGAAATGTACTTAGTTTATTTGCTTAGAAATCATTAGACTTAGGTTTGTGTAATTAGGGTTTTTAGTTAACCCTTTGTAATCATCTAAGTCCATTATTGCCATCGACCTTATATTCTATAGTTTCCCTTTATCAACATCTAACATTTTAGCCCCCACGTATTTGTTGAAAACATATGTTTGCATGTTACAATAGTTTATAAAAGCTTTTGTGTTGGAAAATTCTTAGTGTTGATGGCCACAAAAATCGGTTAACACCTCAAAATGACCATCTTGGACCATTTTCGATATTAACACTTTGCTTATGATTTCATTAGACAAATTCAAGTATTTTAAACCCAAATGATTTCTAAAAACACTAGTTTAAGTATTAAGTTAGTTTAGAAAAAGCTTTTAGGTTAAAAACCTTAGTTTCGAGGGAATGCAAAACCGGTTTCACTTTGAAAACCCTAGTAAATCATAAACCGACCCCATGTGTTCGAATTGATCCCATGAACTCATTTCTCCATGCTTTTAGTTGATTCCAAACTCAGATTACTTGGATGACACCAAAGTACTAGTATCGACAAACACTTTGAATAATATCGATGGATCTGCTTTGGCTAATATCGATGGAACACTCAGCTTAATCTGCCGATATTGCAGTATCGACCCAGCTATGTTCGACAGCCCTTGGCCATCGATATTGACATTATCGATAGCCCCTTAACCCAGAAGGCTTGGAGGACATCGACACTAACAATCTCGAAGTATTTCCATTGATACTAACCCATCGAGATTAGTAATCTTGATGGATGAACATTGCAGCTCTAGAAGTCGTCGATACCAGCTGTTCATGTATGTTCTTGTGGCGAGACTAATTTTCCCAGGTTCCAAGTTGATTCTAGCCACACAAATCTTCAATCCAACTTAATTCTAAACATCCAAAACCATTTTTGCGAAAATCCTAGGGTTTTTGAAGCTCAAACTCGGCTGCAATGGTGCTGGGTTTCGGCAAATACAAAACCCAGAAAAACAGGTCGTTCAAGCTCAATTTTACTTGGAATTTGATGATCTAGAGCTCGGTTTCTTTGTCTCTACATGATGTACTCATTTCTATGGTCGTTTTGATACCATATTCGCCCAAATTGGTTAAGATTTGAGTGAGATAGGGTGGAGTTTCTTGACAGAGAAAAGTTAGAGAGAGGGTCGATTTTAGAGAGAGAAAGCTGGTAGGTGAAAGTGGTAAATGGCATTTAATGCCATTTCATGTATTTTATCGTTCGGACATGTTCGGGTGTGTTTGGTTTCGCGGAGAAATGTCAGTTTTCGGTTTTCTCGTAACGAAATGACACGATCTTAAAAGTAGGATTTTCTAATTTAAATTAAGTGATTATTCCTAGTAAATTAACTGTATATCTTTTGTGTATTTTAAAATTCTGAAAACGTTTAATTTAACTGTCCAATCGAATCGTACGGTTTACGCGCGTATTCGTTTGGATCGTCACCCGTACGAACACGACGACAACTGTACTTTCCGATTTGATTTTCTAATTATTGGACATCATTCAGAACGTTAAACCCACAGATATATTCGTGCGAATCGTCACCCACACGAATGCTCCGTTAGTTTAATATTCACATAACGACGTCCGTTATTATTTTGTTCTGTACATTCTTACATACGTTTATACATAATAAAACCCTAACTAACATGCACATAATAGATTCGTGTTGTCAGATATGATTCTTACTGTTAAACCATTGATTCTCAATATGATTCTTAAATAGATTCGTAATAGTTTCATATTGAACATCAAATGACAATAATACACATGTAATACACATATAGTTTCGTACCTGATCTACTGTACAAGTCACTGTTCCGACTACGGTTCGGACACTGATGTTACACCAACGTTCACAAAGTGTGAGTGATATTTTGTTGTTTGTTTCCTAGGTTACTGGTCTTAAAATTCATTTGAAAAAAAATCGTGTATTATAAAAAGGGCCCTACTAAACATACACCATCCCCATTTTTGAGACACCAGCCGGTTGTCTCCTATACGCCCGTATAGGCCTTATACGGTTCGTATAAAGTCAGTCAACCTGACAAAAGTTGCTAGGGCTGACGTGTTAGGTTTGATGTGATATCATACAATGTATGACAATGTACGAACCTATACTGATTTAGGTTCCTAATACAATGTTGATGACTCATTTGATTAATCAGAATGTTCTCAGATTAACCAATTAGGTATTATTGTTGATTATATTATTGAAATAGTTTCTAGATAGATTTATGGCTTAGGAATGGTCGATTATTGTTATTGATTATCCAGATATCATTAAACATCATAACGTAACATTGGAATAGGTTTAATAACCATGTTCAACGTACAAATCTGATTGTTATCATAGTAATCAGATAGTTGTTCCAATGATTATGTTAATGATTGTGATTAGTTTGAAACACTTGGATTTAACCTTGCATTTCAAGGAATGAGCAAAACAATCACACACATTGTTACAATCAAATGGTTTAAACCATTATAATCATAGATATAGTTTCATGATAACCGGGCATTACAATGGAAATAAGGATTTAACCGTTAACATAACAAGTTCTTCGTTTATAGCCAATCCTAGCCATCATCTAGGCAATAATCAACAATCCTAACTATTGCATTACGTTCAAAAACAAGATCTAATCAAACCATTATCAAACTAGTAGGATGAAACGAATCATTACCTAATCAGACAGATTTCTCGGATAGAAATGATGATCTGAACTTGTAAATAATTTCCTTGGTGCGATCCAGATGTTTAGAGGGCTTCAAAACAAAGATCTAATGCTGGAAGTTCGACCTGGTTCGTTCCTGTGGTGAATATGTTCGAGAAAGAAGAAGAATAAACTCTTGCATGAAATCTAATGTTGCAATCTGATTTTTCAAACCGAGATACCCCTCGCGTACCGCGAAGGAATCCGGAGGCCTCAGATTTTTTTCTTCCGCGCGTACCGCCTAGAGTGGCAAGCTGGAGCTACGCGTACCACGCGGGTTCCTAAATTGCGATAATTTTGATTTTTTTTCGTTTTACGATTCCGAAGAATGCGGAACTCTGTTTCGCGCACGGTTTTCACCCACGTTCACGATTTCTCGCATACCATCACCCACGTAATATTCGAAAGAAATTGTCACAGGTGCACATCGACGAAAGTGATCACATTGATTACGATGTCGAGGTAGACAAATTTTCAAGTGAATTTAAGGTGCAGACGAAATAGGTAAAAAATAATTGGTGGCAGAAGATAACTTCCTTTGTAAATCCATAATCATCAACACATCAGGATCCGATTGTTCAAACAAATACACGTGGTCGTCCAACACTAAAGAAGAAACAACAATGAGATCATGAACAAGCATGACATAGCTCGTTTACGAACTCGCAAGGGCTCATTAAACACTAGAAGCCAGAAATTGCGCGACATAGTTCATTTGTAGTCTCTCAAAATGCACTTAAACATAGCAACCGCATCAATATTGCCAGACCTGAATGACCAAGCAATTGCTACTAGTTCGACACCGAAATTCCACCAGTGTATGCCACAAATTCAATTAATTTTTCATCCTTACGTTTCACATATTGAAAATGTTATACCTGATGGAAACTATGGATTTCAATCTGTGACACATAGTCTTGGTTATTGTGAAGATCTTTGGCCGTTTATCAGAAAACAACTTTTAGAAAAACTTATTCAAAACCAAACATATTATGCACCGGGATTTGGAAACCAAACATTTGCTCATTTACTTCATTTCTTGGATTGAAGTAAACCTGGATTTGCTCCACTAGGGCACTGGATTTTGATATCTGAAACAGGTATACTGATTGCAACAAGTTAAATGTAATCGTTCACTCCATATCACTTGACGAACGACACAACACAACATTTTTTCCACTATGGATTAGTCAAGCTACTAATCTTCCACATTGGGTCTTTACAACATGTCATGTTAATGGAGATCACTATATCATGCTACAGCTAACTGGGGATTATCCAATTCCAATAGTTTATTAATACTGCAAACATTTTGGGACTTAGAACGCAACTTGGGAGTCCATTTACATGAATCGTATACAATTGTATAACAATTTATCAACTTCTAGTCAGCATGTACAACACATCGTTTTAGATTAAATTTCGTATGATGTAATGTTCGTTTTAATCGTTGCCTTTTGTTAAATTGTTGAAATTTAACCCAATCACGTATTAGTTTTAAATTTTGAAAAATAACTTAAAACAAAAAAAATAAAAACATATGCCCATATAAGTCCTATATGGCCATATAGATAATATAAAACGGGCGTTTAGGCCTCATTCAGGCCATTTACCACAAAAAATCTCCTGTATATTCTGTGGAAATCACTCGAGAGTCCCGATCGTTATTTCATCGATTTTCTTCACAATAGGTACTCGCAAAAACCAATAGATTGTAGTTTCAGTTATTTTCATTATATATTGATTAGATTGGATTAAAAATTGAAAATTTTGAATTTTCCAAAATTATACGGCCGTATAGTGTTTATACGGGCCGTATAGTTCCTAGACGGTCGTAGATATTTAACATATTTTTGCCACTATACGGTCGTTTAGTTGTTATACGGCCATATAGATTCAAAACTGTTTTACATTTATACGGCTGTTTAGACCTTATACGGCCGTAGAGTTTATCAATATTCATCTTTTTAAGCATATATATGCCCATTTAGGGCCTATACGGCAGTATAGATTTTTTTTATAGATTATGGTAGGTACTTCCCATGCTGGAGCGTCCAGACGACGCGGAGTAGCCCCACACCATCGAGTTCGTCAAAATCTGATGCTGACTTACCGATATCCTTGGTCCGCACCCGTTTTTGCAGTTTCCTCAATGGACGGACGCTCATCGTCGTTTAGGGAGACTCGTTACACGTCCGATTGAGGTGTCGAGGGCCATCGATTGGGACGTGCTACTATTGTTGAATGAGTTTCAGCAGGCGATTGCCATTTTTGGCATCGACACACTGTGGCGTTGGTTGGTGGATGGGGGCTTCCTCTCGACGTATAGGTAGATTACATTAGAGTTTTTCTGCACTATCTGCTTTGCTCATCCAAGACCTCATGACCTCGTCAGCATCAGGGTGAGGTTCGGTTTCGTCTTTGCAGTGATGTTCATCGTATGTCGCTGCCAGAGTTTGGATTTTTACTGGGATTGTACACTGCGGAGGAGATCGGCACTTATATGTATCGTTTAGCTACCAGTGATGCACCCTGGCTTGGTAAAGCCAGTGTTAGCACCAAGCGTGACCCTCTTCACATATACACTCACAAGGTGCTAGCGTATACGAGCATCAGGTGTCACTAAAGTCAGGAATGGTGCACCTAGACAGATTTGTTTTATTTGCACTCTATTCTTGCATCTGCCAGTTGCAATCTGGCATGGTGTATGGCTCATACTTTCGCATTCTACGAAAGTAAGATATCATGAGGGCACATTTACATGGGTGGCTAAGTCACCCATACTACGCGTCGTTTAGAAGTTTTTGGAGCTGATGTGGAGGCGTCCATTACGGCACGTTACCGTCCTGAGAGGATCGGTCGTGCTACGCGTAGTGCGATGCGTATTGCTGCTGACATCCCAGAAGTCGGCTTTCGTTTTTGTTTGCAGCGAGGCCTTCCTTGGGTTCCTCAGCAGCTGCCTCCGCCTAGGCCACAACCGCAGCCACAGGATTAGGGAGAAGTGCATGCTCCACATGTAGGTGTGCCGTTACAGCCACCTCCACAAGGTCATCGACCCATTTTTAGAGATCCCGTACTTCGTGATCAGTCTCGACAATTAGACCGCCTCAAGGATTTGGCTGTGTGGCAGTCTGACGTTTTGATAGCAGTTGCCACGCGTTTAGGAGTTCAAATTCCACCATTACCTCAGCCTCGAAAAATTACCTAATGATGCTGGTGATGGTGGTGGTGATGCTACTGGTACTGGTGATGTTTCTTAGTTTGTACTTATATTTTCTTTTGTTGATGTATAAATTTTGTTATGCATATATATATATATATATATATGTGTGTGTGTGTGTGTGTGTATTTCTATGTGTTATGTGATTCAGTATTACATAAATATTTCTTGTTTAGTTATTTGTCATTTATGTGGTTTTGGCATGGTTGTGTATTTAATTTTTATGGTTCCATAATAGGTTATATAATTAAACAATTATAAACTTACTGGTTTAAATATAAAAAATATGCAGACTTATTAGAAAACATACAAGTAATTAAATTTGCAAAAATAGGCGTATTATAATCGTGGTAAAAACATATAAAAAAGTAATATTAAAATTGATTAAAATAATTTCCACCTATACACTCGTATAAGGCCTATATGGCCGTATAAAAAGTCAACTATAAAATCATCTGATATTTTTCTGTTAAAGAAATTTCTTCTCGAAATATAGTGAATACTTATCTGGTGACAATCATTTATGAGAATAAATAAGGATATTTTTCTTTTATACGATCATCATGTTCCCATGCATATTCAGGTCCACGTTGAGAATTCCATCTAACTTTAACGATTGGAATGCGGCTTCGTTTCAGCACTATTTCTCGATCCATTATCTCTACCGGTTCTTTGGTAAACTGAAATAAAAGGTTTGATTCTAAGGCTTAATTATTTTAAGAGTTAATTACACGGATGGTCCCTGTGGTTTACCCAGATTGCACGGATGGTCTCTAACTATCAGAAATTACAATGGTGACCGAATAGTTTGCAAAAACGTAACACAGATGGTCCCTAGAGTGGATGGCCGTTAGTTTTTGGGATTAAGTGTGAGTTAAATGACTAAAATACCCCTTATATTTAAAAAAACAAAAACATAAATGAGTATACACACACCATCACCATCATCTCCGGCAACCTAACCACCTCCGGCAACCATCAGCTCCGTCAATCACCATCAACCACCTCCGTTAATCACCACCAACCATCTCCATCATCAACCAGAACGCATAACAACGATGATGATAGTGATTCCACCTCCGATCTGTTTGAGATGGTGGCGACACAGCTCAACAGTTGGTCATCGGAGATATTTCAGCTGAGAATTTGTGGGTGGTTTATGGAAGAGACGACGAAGTTTGTAGGAGACGGTGGCGGCACAGCTAGACAGCTCATCAAATCCATCGGAATCGTCTTCTTCTCCATAATTGAAGGGGTGGTGGTCGACCGTGGATGTGGATGGCGGTGGATAATAATGCCGTGGGGAAATACGTCGTTTCCGGTGTTAAGAAACACCACGTATCTTAGGCGGTGGATAATAATGCCACCGAAGAAAGCTTGACGCCGGTGAGAAGAAACCGGCATTGATTCAATTTGTGCTCGTTGACTTTATGAATGGCAAAATCACAATTTTTGCAAAGAATTGCTCTATCCTTTTGACAAGCAAAGCTTTCTCCGTTAAACCCATCGGAAACCACCATATACGTTGCTCCTTCGCCGGATAATCCATTGTTGTTGCCGGAAAAAGATCGGAGATTTGGGAATCGTAGAGAAGATGGTGTTGGATTGAATTGTTGAGAAGGCGGTGTTAGGAATCTATTATTTGTTCCGGAACACACACATGTGTGCTTGGTGTGTGTAGTGATGAGGGTAAGGGTAATTTGGGTATTTTTAAAAAATTAACCCCAAAAGATAACGACCATCCACTCCAGGGACCATCTGTGATACGTTTTTGCAAACTATTCGGCCACCGTTGTAATTTATGATAGTTAGGGACCATCCGTGCAATCTGGGTAAACCACAGGGACCATCCGTGTAATTAACTCTTATTTTAATTTTAGTTAAAAAAATTTGAAATCCGATCCGACTAATAAACTAATTTAACCGGTCGATTTCATCTATCTGAATTTCTTCAAGAGGTACGATCAATGATTCATCAGTTAGGCACTTTTTCAGATTTGTTACGTGAAAGACATCGTGAATGTTACTGAGTTCATGAGGTAATTCAAGTCTGTAGGCTACTGTTCCAATTCGTTCTAGAATTTTGAATGGTCCTACAAATCTTGGTGAGAGTTTACCTTTCTTTCCAAATCTGAAAATGCCTTTCCAAGGTTAAACTTTCAACATAAGCCGATCACCTATTTGGAATTCTAGAGGTCTAAGACGATTGTCAGCATAACTCTTTTGACAATCGCGATTAGCCTTAATTCGTTCTTGAATAAGTGCGATCTTATCTGTAGTTTCTTGAATAAATTTTGGGCCTATGATTTGACTTTCACCTACCTCCGACCAACAGATAGAAGATCTACACTTGCGTCCATAGAGTGCTTCAAATGGAGCACATTGAATACTGGTATGGTATATGTTATTGTATGAGAATTCAACAAGTGGAAGATGAATATCCCAACTACCTCCAAAATCATTCACACAGCATCTTAGCATGTCCTCAAGCGTTTGATTCGTTCGTTCTGTTTGCCCATTCGTTTGTGAATGATAAGCTGTGCTCATATTGATTTGTGTGCCCAGAGCATTCTGAAGAGTTTTCCAAAATCGCGACATAAATCGACTATCCCTATCTGAAATGATGGAGATTGGTACTCCATGTCGAGATACGATTTCATTAACATAGGTCTTAGCCAGTCGATCCATGGAGTAATCTTCACGAATGGATAAGAAATGCGCAGATTTAGTAAGGCGATCAACAATAACCCATATAAAGTCATGATTACGTGATGTTCCGGGTAATTTAGTAATGAAGTCCATAGAGATCTGATCCCATTTCCACATGGAATCTCAGGTTGTTGTAGTAACCCAAAAGGTCGTTGATGTTCGCCTTAACTTTAAGACATGTTAAACATCTATCTACGTATTCGGCTATGTGTTTCTTCATTCCAGGCCACGAATCAAAATCTCTAAAATCTTTATACCTTTTATCTGCACCTGGATGAATAGAATACCAGGATTTGTGCGCCTCATCCAAGATGATTGTTCTAATATTACCGAATAGAGGAACCCAAATTTGGCTTTTGAAATACAATACTCCATCAGTTTTGTTTTCGAGTTACTTGTTTAATCCTCTTAGTTCCTCAGCTGGGTAGTTTGTTGATAGTAAAGCTTGTTGCTGAGCTTCTCTAATCTGAGGAATTAGACTGGTTTGAATAGTCATCCCTAACGCTTTCACGTGTAAAGGTTTGACTCATTCCTTACGATTCAAGCCATCGGCTACGACATTCGCTTTACCTGCGTGATAACGAATTTCACAGTCATAGTCGTTCAGAAGTTCTACCCTTCGCCTTTGGCGCATGTTCAACATTTTCTGATCTAGAATGTGTGGAAGACTTTAGTGATCAATGTATACAATACACTTGGTTCCATATTGATAATGTCTCCAAATTTTAAGCACAAACACTACGGCACCACGTTCTAGATCATGAGTGGTATAGTTCTTCTCGTGTATTTTCCACTGTCGAGAAGCATAAGCAATTACCTTGTCGTTCTGCATTAACACGCACCCAAGACCTTGACAAGAAGCATCACAGTACACTGTGAAGTTATCAGTACCTTCCGGTAATGCAAGTATAAGTGCGTTGTAGAGTTTGTGTTTTAATAGTTGGAATGCCTCCTCCTATTGGGAACCCCATATAAACGGTTGATTTTTCTGTGTCAACATTGTTAATGGAAACGTTATTTTTGAAAAATTCTTAATGAATCGCCTGTAATAACCTGCCACTCCTAAGAATTGACGTATTTCAGTTGGGGTTCGTGGTGTCTCCCATTGTTTCACAGCCTTAATCTTGCTAGAATCCACTTGTATACCATTCTCATTTACAACGTGTCCAAGAAATTGAACTTCCCGTAACCAAAATTCACACTTGGAGAATTTAGAATATAGTTTCTCACATGCTAAAAGTTTTAAGATTAGTTTCAATTGTTGAGCATGTTCCTGTTGGGAGTAAATGAGAATATCATCAATAAACACAATCACAAACTTATCTAAATAAGGTCTACACACTCGATTCATCAGATCCATGAAAACTGCAGGTGCATTTGTCAACCCAAATGGCATTACTAAAAACTCGTAATGTCCATAACGGGTTCTAAAAGCAGTTTTAGGAACATCATCATCATGAATACGTAACTGATGATATCCAGATCTTAAATCGATTTTTGAAAAATAAGTAGCACCTTGCAATTGATCGAATAAATGATCAATACGTAGTAATGGATAATGATTCTTGTTTGTTAATTTATTAAGCTCCTTGTAGTCAATACACATCCTGAATGAACCATCTTTCTTTTTCACAAAAATAATTGGTGCTCCCCATGGTGAGAAACTATGTCTGATAAAACCTTTGTCTAATAATTCCTGCAGTTTCCCTGAAAGCTCTTACATCTCTAAGGGTGCTAATCAATAAGGAGCTTTAGCTACAGGTGCTGCACCTGGAATCAAATCGATAGGAAATTCAACTTGTCTCACTAGGGGTAATCCTGATATATCCTCAGGAAAAACATCAGGAAAATCTTTGACTACTGGAATATCTTCGATACGTTTTTGTAAAGAACAGTTCTTCGTTACATGTGCTTGAAAAGCTTGACAACCTTTCCTTAATCATTTATGAGTTTTCATACAAGATATGATACCAAGTTTTCTACCAGCTCTTTCTCCTTGAACTATCAGTGCATTACCATCAGGAAAATGAATACGGATCACCTTGTGTTGACACACAACTTCTGCTTGGTTCTCAGAAAGCGAAATCCATACCGATTACGATATCAAAACTTCAAAGTTCAATGGGAAGTAGATTGATATTGAAAAGATGATCATTCAGATTCAAGGAACATCCTTGAATAACACTGTTAGTTTTGATTAACTTGACATTAGCAAGTTCAATGACATAAGGAGTTTCTAGATCTACTCTAGGCAATGAAAGTAATGATGCAAATTCAGGAGAGATAAAACTCGAATCTGCCCCTGTATCAAACAGAATTGATGCGTATAGATTATTGAGAAGAAACATACCAGTGACAATGTTCGCATGATGCCTTGACTCGGTTGCACCAATCTGGAAAGCTCTTCCACTAGCTTCATTCCCTTGATTGGTGTTGTTGTTGTTCGGACAGCTTCTCATGAAATGGTCGGGACTTCCACATTTACAGCACGACCAGTTTGTTTGAGTGGTTTGTCATGGTGCTTCGTTTGGTTGATGAGCAGGCAAATTACAGCTTCTGGTGTAGTGTCCAACTCGATTACAGTTTGCACAAACAGAACACGGTCCCGTGTGATGATAGGGACACTTGTTGCATTTGGGCGCCTACACAGTATAAGCTTTCCTCTCGGTAACAGCCGTACCATAGTTTTTCACAGTTGGTTTGCTCTGGCTGGTCTCAGCTGGAGCTTTCATCTTGGTTTTGCCAAACCACTTTCGTTTAGTACCTCTCATAGAACTAGAGGTACTGCCATCACTACGGCCCACAACCGTCTGGGTTTTTATGGTCAAAGTAACACTTCTTACCGCCTCATCGGTAAGCTTAGTGGTCAACAGAATTGTACGTTTAAGAGTGGTTTGTTCAGCTGCAGTCACCATTCCCCGAATACGGGGAACCAAACCTTTGATGTACTTCTCAATCAAAGTTGCTTACGTAGGAAACATATTGGGAAGTAAACAAGTGAGTTCATGAAAATGATCGGTATAAGCTAAACAATCAGCACCAATCATCGAGTGGCTCCAGAATTCCTCCTGGAGCTTTTGAATTTCAGTGATTGGGCAGTACTCAGACATAATCAGAGTTTTAAAATCATTCCAACCCATAGAGTCGACTATAGCTGAGCCCAAAGTTTTTGCCGGGGTATTCCACCAAGTTAAAACTGAGTCTTTCAAAGAACAAGCAGCATAAGACATCGTATGCTCCGCCAAACACTGGCTAATTTTTGAGTTTGGTTTCCATTTCCTCAATCCACCTCAAAAGCTCAGCCGCTCCTTCTTTACCTGTGAAAGTAGCAGTGTTGCAGGGAGCAAAGTACTTATAAGTACAACCTTGCTGTGGTGGATCAGGAACAGTTGTTGTTGTACCGATGGTATGGTGGGTTTCTGCGCGGCCACCGGTAGCATTGTGTTTAGTATTTTCATGGTTCCAACCAGAACCAGAAGTGACATGTGGTTGATGTTGGGTTAAAACACCCCAAGCAGATAGCTGTTCATTGACAATTTGTGCTATCATTGCTTCATTTATTTCAGATCCACTTGCAGTCGCAGGTGGAACCGTATTCACTTCCGGAGTTACGGGTCGAACTGTATTTGTTTCCAAATTTTCAGGTGGAACCATGTTCGTTTCCGGATTTATGTCTGGATCCAGATTTGATTCTACGTTTACAGGTGGGACTTGATTCAGTCCAGGGTTGGTAACGTTCTTGACAACGTTCTTGGCTGGTCGATCACGTTTTGGAGCCATTGTTCTGCTCACATGCAGACAAACTCAGGTCAGTTCAGGAACACTAAAGATATAACCCTTTCAGTCACATAAATTCAACCATATTAAGTCATACTGAAAAATTCATGTTGATATGTGATTATAAGAAACATAGTATAACTACATTGATATAGTCCAAATATGTTCTCAGCACACAGTAAACACACAGATGCTCGTAGTTATACTCAGTCATGTTGTCTCAAAAACAAGTTATAGTATCACACAGCACACGACATTGTGACACTAATATAGATATGTTACTGTCCACAGTAGATACAACATCACTCATGTTTCGATATGTTATCACATAAGTTTTTGGGATATTATCTTACAGGACCTTGATACGTGTCACATAGACAATTGATAAGTTACCACACAAGATATTTATCATATGATACCACACTCGGTATTTTACGTTGTCACACAGACGATAGATTGGATACCACACAAGGTATTTTACGTTATGTTGTCACACAAGCAATTAATAGGATACCACACAAGGTATTTTACAGTATGATACCACACACGGTATTTTATGTTGTCACACATACGATAGATTGGATACCACACAAGGTATTTTATGTTACGATGTCACACAGACAATTGATAGGATACCACACAAGGTATTTTACAATATGATACCACACACGGTATTTTGCGTTGTCACACAGGAGATAGATTGGATACCACACAAGGTATTTTATGTTACGCTGTCACACAGACAATTGATAGGATACCACACAAGGTATTTTACGTTACGTTGTCACACACACAATTGATAGGATACCAAACAAGGTATTTTACGTTACGTTGTCACATAGACAATTGATTGGATACCACACAAGGTATTTTACGATAGGATACCACACAATGTACATTACGATATCCAGTTACTCTTCATATAAGTTTGATATTAATGCACACATTCACACACAACAAAACAAATATACGGAAAGAAAACATGTCATTACTATAATACCAGTTTTGTACAATCATAACGATTTGATACATCAGGAGTCATAACACAACCACACCAACAACACTCTATCATCAAACTCACAACTCGTGATCTATATCACATCAAAACATCCCTACATACATACTCTCACCTATCCATGGGCAATTGATGATATACATAATGAGATCCCAAAATATCAACTCCCAGATCACACTTTCCGCAGGAAATACGGTAAGCAGGCTATGATAATGGCTATAATCGCCAATGCTATAGCCAAGATCAACAGTATAGCCTCTAGGCTCATCATCCCGAATATCCCCATCACAGTCTCTATCACCCACACTAACCTCCCTCTCAACACCGCTACTTCATGCCATAATGCAGTGATCACTATTCGAACCAATGTCCTCCTCAACCTATCCTCGACAACAACTCGCCATGCTCGTGTATCCATGTCTAGGGCATTCACCTACTCCATTAGACTCATGTGAGACGTAAGTATCTCTAACATATTAGTATGGATGTTCCTTGTAGATCCTGAGTAACCTGGCGAAGCTGCACTCGTAACTCCGCCTGGTGGGAGGATTCTCCCACCTCATGAATGGTGCCAGGCATGTATATAGATGCCAGCTAACTTCGTGGGGGAAGACCCGTAATCTTGAGGGCATGGCCCCGTATGCGTCGAAGTCCATCCCATACAGGAACTCTCTGGGGTGATGAACATTGTCCCCTACCTGCCGATGCATCCTCACCTGGTGCTTGAGGATGTCTAGGTGAAGCAGATCATACCTGTGGTGGTGGCGTAGCGGGTATGTCACACCCCCAAAATCCCACTTGTGGTGTCAATCCACATAGGTGTACGTGGCCAGAATGACAGCTCAAGGTCATATAGAACAATTGTATATGCATTTCAAATTATAATGTTTGAAATCATAAAAGTTTAACCAAAATAGTTTGCAGCAGAATTTCAAATGTTTAATGCAGCGGAAAAGTAATAAGTTTAAATATAGCGGAAATAATGGTCAGAAACTACATAGTTTAATTAAACCTAACAGATTTAATATTGTTTGTTTTAAATGACATAATGTGTATGCATGCTAGTCCTATGCTCTTCCCTAAGTGCACCCCTGGTCCGTATGACATTCAGTTAGTTACCTGAGAATACATGTTTAAGAAAAAGTGTCATCACATAGGTTGGTGAGTTCACATGTTTTGATATACATAGATAAAAATCAGAAATCATGTGTCATGCGGTTTATTAAAATGTTAGTTCCGAGCCCTAGGCTCCAAGTGTCAGTACGTCACTACCAAACTAGACTTGTTAGTCCTTGCCTCCGCAATGTCTCGTAATAACATGGCAAGATAGGTCGAGATTTCACGTGTCCCGACCTCCTGTAAAGACGTGATAGGACCAGCGATTTCACTTTGGACAGAAGGTTAGGGTTTCGACACACGACGAACAAGAAGATGATGAACAAAATCATATGATATATTGATAGAATCGAATGATTACATGATTGAATCCACATCATAAAAGAACATAGTGTTGCCGGGGAGAGATCGACCATGATCTCTCCCCCTCTCGTGCTCAAACCTAAGAACACACACAAAACCTTAAACCCTAAAATCTGGAAAACTGGTATTTATAGGGGTTGTGACCCATTAGGCCGAATGGAGCCATTCGGCCACTCATTCGCCGAATGAAGCCCTTTACATTATATCCATTCGCAAATGCTCCTGCGAATGACTCAGTTTCCAGTGTAACAACATACAAGTACATACAAGTGATTACAAATAATCAAATACAAATCTAATCTATTCGAACAGCAGCGGACATCCAAAATATGCACCAACATACTCCCCCTTGGACGTTGTTGTCGAATTGCTGAATCACTTGTATCTTCAGTCAATCTGCAATGATAAGTTCAACAGTTCCTTTCTGCAGATGCCCCCCTGACTAATGTCTTCTGGTTCTAAACTCTTTAACCTGAACAGTGGTAACAAATATGATTCCCTGATACTTCCAGCTGTAGACTTCTCCTTCGATTAAGAATATCCGATTGACATTGAAGCTCAGTTCTTCTAGCACAGCTCTTCTAGCATTGCTCTTCTTGTACGGCATATAATAAGGAGTCGTCTTCAACTGTCCATACACAAAGTACCAGTCTTGATACACATATCAAACCAAAGAGTATGCGTTAAGAACAGCTTGATAAAGATCCACTGAAGTGTAGAGGATATGAAAGTTGCTTTCCTTTCTTCATTTTCTAGTTGATAATGAAGTCCCTTTAGGTCGTAGGATCGTACTAGAGCAACTCTTTTCGGACCGGTCTTGACTGTCAAGTTCCTTCAATCATTATCAAATGCGAGAAGATGATAGTAAGCAAAACGACTTTCCATACAGAGAATATCTTCAAAACAGACCATATCAAGCGAACCCAATTAATCTTCAACATGCGGAATATAAATTTAACTCAATAGGCCCAAATAATCAGATGCTCCTGATTACCCCACAAAACCAACAGATATGTGTATTCAAACTTTTCAGACATTTCTTCCCTTGAAAGATACAGTAGCCTACATTAGGTAAAGAAACACCGAATCATCTGAATTTTCATGAACCTTGCTGTTGATCATCTCAATAGTCTCTGTAGCCTCCTAAAACCACCCATGACAGCCTCAATACTCTCTTGACGGGGGTCCGGGGGCAGCGCCCCTGGAAGCAGGGTCCAACGGGCGGCAGCCCTTGGCGGGGTCCAAGGGGCAGAGCCCCTGGCTGGGGTCGAGCTGTGCGAATGAGGAACCTCTTCATACGAATGAACATACCCGAATGAACAGCATACCCGAATGACAATTTTCGAATGAGTTCAAAGTGCCGAACGAAAGAATCTTTCGAATAGAACCATTCGGCCAATGGCTTCAGCGAAAAGGTTCATTCGGCGAATGGGGGCCATTCGCCTTAACTGTTGGTGAAAACGGGAAAATTGCAAAAATGAGTTTTAGCTCGAATTAGGTCACCAATTTTTTAACGAATGACCTAATATGAGCGACTAAGACATTGCAAGAACCAATTTTGAAAAAACCCACCGAAAATCGAGACCAATCGAAGCAAACAGAGACGAAGTTTAACGTCCAAAATAAAGAGCTTGGTGTACTAAAACGGTTGTTAGACCTTTCTAGTGGTAACCTCGCTCTGATACCAATTGTAAAGACGTGATAGGACCGGCGATTTCACTTTGGATGGAAGGTTAGGGTTTTGACACACGACAAACAAGAAGATGATGAACAAAATCATATGATATATTGATAGAATCGAATGATTACATGATTGAATCCACATCATAAAAGAACATAGTGTTGCAGGGGAGAGATCGAGCATGATCTCTCCCCCTCTCGTGCTCAAACCCAAGAACACAGACAAAACCTTTTGAAGGATGCATATGCCAAGAAGATACGAATGGCTTCAAGTCTAGCAACTGGTGCAAATACTTCATTATAGTCCAAACCTTCAACTTGTTTGAATCCTTGAACAACCAGACGTGCTTTGTTTCGCACAATGATACCATGATCATCCTTCTTGCACCGAAGAACCCATCTGGTGCCAATTACTTTCACACCTTTTGGTCTGTCAACCAATTGCCAGACACCTAACTTTTTGAACTGAAGGAGTTCTTCTTGCATTGCATCTACCCATGATTCTTCTTTGAGAGCTTCAGTAACAGTACGTGGCTCAACTTGGGAGATAAAACATGAGTGGGCACAAAAGTTTACATCTGCAAAGTCAAGAATGTCTGCAAGTCCTCCTGAAGAAAGCTGATTTCTTTTCTTGACCCCATCCAAAGGACTTCTAATAATATTTTCTTGAGGACGAATCCGATTAATTCTGCCAACAGGATGAGCGGGAACTTCAACATGTGGATCAAGATTATTCAGATTCAGATCCTCAAGTCCTGGCACAAGATTGTCAACAGCTGGTTTAGGGGCAGCTGGAGGAACTGAGTTGTCGTCTGTGTCTGAGCTGTCATCATTTGTCTGTGCTGTAGGAATTAAAACAGATGAAGGTTGCATTGGTTCTTCAAGTGCATTTTGTGAATCATACAGCATCTGAACAGCAACATCTTCATCAGTGTACATGGGAGGCATGTTGAAGGAGTCAAACAGATCAGAATAGTTGAACATCCAATCAGGACCCTTCCCAGGTGGGGGCATGGAATACTTCTGAACATCAACATGGTACCACTCCTCCACATTTTGAGTTGATCTGTTATAAACTCTCTTATTTGGAGTGCTGTACCCAAGAAAATACCCTTCTTCCACCTTTTCATTAAACTTGCCTTGCTCATGTTTCTTAAGCATAGTGCATGGTGCACCAAATGGTTCAAGATACTTAAGATTTGGCTTTCTGTTATGGAGCAACTCGAAGCAAGTTTTCCCATGTATCTTCACTATCAACACTCGATTTAGAGTGTAACAAGCATTAGCTACAGCTTCATTCCAGAATTGAACTGGAAGAGACGAATCTGCAAGCATAGTCCTAGCAGCCTCAATCAAAGTCCTGTTCTTTTGCTCAGCAACACCGTTCATTTGGGGAACATATGGAGCACTAAATTGTTGAACAATACCTCGTTCATTACAAAAGTTCTCCATGTTGTGATTTTTGAACTCTGTCCCATTGTCGGTTCTGAGTATGCGAATCTTGAGCTTATAGAGAGATTCAAGTTTGGTAACCAACACTTGAATGCAGTCAAACGTTTCAGACTTCTCCTTTAGAAAGAAAACCCAAGAGTAACTGGAATATTCATCAGTGATGACAAGACAGTACTGATCCCTAGCAATACTCTTGCGGTTAACAGGACCAAAAAGATCCATATGGAGCAGCTCAAGTGGAATAGAGATTGAGTGATACTTCTTCGGTTTGTGAGACTGCTTGACTTGCTTGCCCTTTTTTGCAAGAAACACAGACATCAGACAGCTTGAAATTCTTCAGACTAACCCCTTCAACCAGATTGTTGTGCACCAGGTGATTCATCTTGCGTAGACTCAAATGACCCATCCTCTTATGCCAAAGTATTGAATATTTTTTTGTTGCCTTTGACATAAAACATGAAGTTGTGGAGGATGTAGTTGAAGCTGTGGCCATATTGAGTACGTACAAGTCTTGCTTTCTGGGGGCAGACATCAAAATCCATTCTTCAGGGATAACTACACCTTGCTTTAGAATGTAGCATTTGGAGTCATCGAAAAGAACTTTGTAGTTTTTATCACAGATCTGTGATACAGAAAGCATATTATTCTCCAATTGCTTGACATATCTGACTTTGTCAAATGAAACTTGCCCATTTGATAAGATTCCCTCTCCCATGATAAAAACCACCTTTGTCACCAGCAAAAGCTACATAACCACCATGAACAGATTGAAAGTTGGAAAGCAAAGAGATATTTCCTGTCATGTGCCTTGAAGCCCCACTATCGACAATCCAAGAGCTGTTTAAAGCAGCTGTTGGGGCATTCTGCACAAAAATAAGACAATTAGTTTAATTTGGGAACCCAAGCCTTTACAGTCTTGGGTTGACCCAATGAGTCTCGGATCATAACATCGATCCATTTACCATCTGAAACAGCCTTGTCTGAAGTGGGTGGAACTGAAGTCTCAGACTATACTTTCCAGACTGCATTTTTACTGAAAGAATTTTTCAGATAAATGGATGATGATTTAACTTGATCAACATTTACCATCTTGGGAACATTCAAGTTCACCAGTTTCCCTTTACCCTTGTCCAAATATTTAACCTGGTTTGGTTGTTTGGGTTTCGTCTGAATTGACTTAGACTCAGATCTGACAGGTTTAACAAAAATCTGATTTTGTTTTCTGGGTGGAGCAACCTTTGGTCTGATCAACTGAGGGCAAGATCTAACAAAGTGCCCAGGTGCACCACACTCAAAGCAAACCGGTTCTCCTTTTTTATGAAAAAGTTTTAATTCAGAAAAAGATTGCCTTTTTGGTTTGAAAACATTTGTTTTAGGCGTGTTCTGATTAAAACCCAAACCCTTTTTTCCATTTGGAACAAGATTGTCAAACTTGTTCAACACACAAGCTTCATTTTCTTTTGAAGCTTTCACAAAACCTAAGGCTTGATATATTTTTGAAGATGAGATTGGGTCACCCTTTTTTATAACAGGGAGTGGATTCTGAGCAGTAACACAATCAGATGAATCATCAGATTCATCCTCAGAATCTGAAACCCAATCCTCTACAAGTCCATCCACCGAAGATTCCTTTGACAAAGAGGAACCTTCATCAGTAATCATCCCAATCGGATCAATTACTAAAGGAGTTATAACTTGAAAATCTTTAACATCTTTGTCATTTGGTGAATTGACAAAGCTGTTTAATATTGGTGGAGGACATCTTTGATAACTCATAGTTCCCTTACCCTTATGATCAGCTTCTTTGCTGATCATGTGCTCTATGATATAAGATGCACTCTCATAGCTCTTGAGCTTTCGTCCTAGGGTCTCATAATCACACTCAAACATTGCTAACTTCTTCTTTACCTCATTAATTGTATTGAGATAAGAAGTTATAGCATCTTGCTTGTTAAGAGCAGCAATCTCAGCCTCATGAAGTTGTCTATTTAAAAGTTCAATTTTAGCTTGAAAATCTTTTTCATTAGCTTTTAAAACTTTGTTAGCATCAATACATTGGTTGAGATCACTGATCAAAGCAGCATTGTGATTCTGATAGGAAAGAACCTTGCTTTTAAGGTCAACACAATTAAAACAATTAGAAACAGAAGATTAACAATCATCAGATACCTGATCCGACTGAGAAGTTGCATCAGGAGTAGCACATGAGTTTACCATCAAGGCAAACTGAGTAGGAGATTCTTCAACATCAGCATCAGACTCAGATTGAGTGTCAGAATTAGTCAAGCTTTCAGACTCTAATCCAGATGTTTCTTCTGTCTTGAGCTGTGCTCCTTCAGTAGTACTCTCTTCATGTAGATCATCTGTCTTCTAAATCTCAGCAACACATGCATTATCTTGTCCCCCTTGTTCAGAATTGAATCTAAAATCCCAATTTTCACCTTCATCCTGTTGTACCATCAAAGCTTTGCCTGCATTTGAAGAACTAGTCTGAGCAGGAGAATCAATAGGGACAAGTCTTCTTTCTGTATTTGCTGCAGAAGACTTCTGATGATGAAAAGGATTCTTGTTTCCAGCTTTCTTTGGATGTTTACATTGTCTGGCAAAGTGACCCTTTTCTCCACAATTGTAACAAGTGACAGAGGCCATATCAAATCCAAACTTAGATTCTTTGTTCAAGTTAATGTCTTTGCCAGTCCTTTTCATAAACTCCTTGGCTCTCCTCATAGCACTTGCCAAAGCCCACATAATCTCAATCCTTTCCATGTCATCTGGATCTATCTGAGAATAGTCATCATTTGTCAGATAAGGATTGCCAATCTGTCCTGCTACCAGTCCATCATAAGAACTAACCAAAGTAGACAAAAGACCCATATGCTCTTTAGCAATCTCAACTGTAACTTTATCAAAATTCTCTGTCTTTAGACTTGTGGCTGGTTGATGATGTTCTTTCTGAGAACTTGAAGAGGATGATTGTTGACTGAAAAGAATGTGATTGGAATATGGAGCTTCAGCAGTCTGAGAAACAAAAGCAGTCTTCAGCGGAGCATGAGAAGAAGTTTTCTCCACAGTAGGTGTAGAATAGTACAATGAAGGATCCTGAACTTGAGCAACTCTCTTAGCCTTCCACTTGTTCTCAATTTCCTGCTCCTTCAATTTCTGAATAAAATCATTGATATCCATGTGTGACATCATCTCATTCTGCTTAAGAACCATAAAAAATGATTCCCATTTTGGAGGAAGAGCATCTGCTAAACATTGAATCTTTTCCTGAGTGGTGGTCTTGACTTCATGATTGAACAGCTCACTCAATAGATGATAGAATCTGGCAATCAAATCATCCAAAGATTCTTTTCCAACATACATAAAGCTGTTAAATTCCTTCCTTAATGCCTTAGACTTGATGTTCTTCAAAGCATCATTGCCTTCATACCGTTGCTGCAAAGCATCCCACAAATACTTAGAAGAAGTAAATTGTCTGAACCGATGGAAGATATCAGTAGCAATGGATTGAGATAGAATAGCATAAGCTTTCTTCTCATAATCGTAAAGCTTCCTCTGAGGCTCAGTCATCCGTGTGACTAGCATAGGAGTTCCATCTTCATTCAGAGGCCTCAGATAACCTCCCTCAATCATCATCCATAAGTTTGTATCCACCCCATTGATGTGGATCTCAAACCGATACTTCCAGTGTGGATAATCGTCTAAGGATAACAACTTTGGAGCTTTATTAGAGTTCCCAGTCTCAGTCTCAGTCAGTAGCAAAGTCTGAATACGATGATTCTGGTTCGCCATCAATGCTAAGTCTTCCATTTGATCAGGAACAACAGGATTCAACACTTAGAAAAATTTGCAAACTGATTGCCGAATGAAAATCCTAGGGGCGAATGTCGGGGCCCGAATGAGTTAATTGTGGCGAATGAAAGGACCTATTCGGAAAATGAAGTGACGAATGAGGCTATTCGCCGAATGAGAACTGAGAATGAGGCTATTCGCCGAATGAGGCTATTCGCCGAATGAGAACTGAGAATGAGGCTATTCGCCGAATGAGAACTGAGATTGAGGCTATTAGCCGAATGAGTAACACGAATGGAGCTATTCGGTGAATGAGACTGTCGAATGTAGCTATTCGGCGAATGAGAGAGATTCGGCCTAACTTATTCGGCCGCCAGGCTCATTCGGCAGATCTGGGTTTTTCAGCAACCAAAAACGCAATATCTTTCGATTTAGACCAAATCTAACCACCAAATTTGGTACAGAACACCATGAGATGATAATGAACAAATTGAGATAAACAATTTGACAAAACAACCACACAAACCCACGGATTTTCAATGAAAGAGTGACTTGAAGGACAAGAAACTTAGGGTTTTTGCAGATCTCGAACGAACAATCAAAGATATGATTTGGATTGGAAATCGAGCAGAATCAAGAGCCAAAGCTCTGATACCACTTTGTAGGACCAACTAGGAGCTCGGAAACAATCTGATTTCAAGGGAAATCTGCTTGACATCCTCTTGAATAGTGCGGAATCCTATTCCAGGGTTTTCCAATCGAAATCAACAGCAATCGTGGTGAATCGAGTGTGTAGAGTCAACGTGCGAGTGAGAATCGATCACCACGGGTGGAGAATCAAAGTTGGACGTGAAGAATCACTCAAAACTTCAAGGGTTTGACACTAAAGTGCACTGGGAAGAATGAGGACTCGGCAAAGTTTTGTTTGAAATGATTTGAACATGTATTTATAGACTGTAGTCATTCGGCCGAATGAGTGGCCGAAACAACTCATTCGGCGAATGGCTCATTCGCTAAGTATAGTCAGTCGCTATTCTCATTCGGCGAATGACTTCATTCGTTAGAGACATTCGCCCGAATGAGTCATACTCATACTCAAATATTAATTAAATCAAATCAAACAATCATATAATCAATATTAAACATTAAGAACGATATATAAAGACAACTTCCATTAACATAACTTGAATATTATATGATTGATAATACAAAATCGAACTAGGGACATTTAGTGCACCAACACCTCCAGTCAGTATTTTGCCACGTGGGGTTCGTCACACACAAACAGATCTATTCAAACTCACCTCGTTGTTTGTACATTAACGGTAAGACTTTGCGAGGGCTTGTTACGATTACAACACCTATGTTTGTCTAATAAACCAGCTTACACAATATGTTTGTATAAGTTTAAATGTTTGACTCGATTCAACAAGTATTCTCCCCCTATTTGAAAAGTTTGCAAAAAAGTTAAAGAGGGGCCGTAAACTCACCTTAGTAATAATCGGATAAAGATAGCGTAAGCTCCTGCTTCGAAAACATGTCGGTCACCGGCTACCTATATCGTATAGCTTACGTGAGTTTGTGCAAGTGACCGTGTTTGTGCTCGTGTTTGTGCTCAACAACCCTTGGTTGTTAAGTTTGTCCGTGTCGGTCCACATTGGCCGTGTTTGACCATGTTTGACCGTGTCAAGTCAACGACCTGTTGGTGAACCGTGTGTTGGTTGTAACTTGTGTAACTTTCGTGATCGTGCTCATTGTGTGCAAAACGCGCAAATCGCGTTTATGGACAACTTACTAATTATAGTAAGTTTCCATTTTTAGCAAGTTCTATAACACATATCGTTTTAATGATTCTAGTATGCTTGTTAGTCCTACGTGATCATGTTAACACATAGCACGTTGTCATTTGCAATCAAAAAAACACAAAGTCGTTTTTAATTACTAAAGTTTCCTAAAAAGGAAAGTTGCTTGTTTTGGCATGTTCATCAACAAAATCACATACTTAACTACACAATAATCATTTCATCATGTTAAGTCATCTAGCATGTACAAATCATGCATCACATTTCAATATCAAGATTTTCACAAAATAAAGTTACTATAAATAGTAACTATGACAATTACTCATCAAATGATTATCATAACCATTTCTAATTTAGTTTTCATACTTATATCATCATAATATATCATCACTCATCATTTAAACATGACCATTTCACCTAAACCATTATCTAGCAAGGTTTAGGTTGCAAAAGTTACTAAATATAGTAACTAGGTCCGAAATGACCCTATATCAATCCCAAATCAATCTCCTATGCTAAATATCATCACATTACCATACCAATGCTATTTCTATTCACATGCATGCTCATATCTTCATCCATATCGCCATGTTGTATCATAGAAGTTACTATATATAGAAAGTTCATCAAATAACCCATTTTAATGACAACAATCATGTATCACATCACTAATATCACCAATAATCATGTATCCATAACCAAAATCATCTAATATACTCTAGATCATGCATGCATGTCGATATTTCAATCTTCCATGAACAAATCATGCATTATGCACACCTACATTATCATGGATCATCATAGAGTGTCCAAATACATCATCAAATCATTGTAGATCGTCATTATCAGTAGTTTTATCATCAAACCCAGATTCACAACATCAAAATTTCGTGCATGTGTTGGTGTAGTGCATGTGGTTTTTAGACCTTGCATGTGTGTGTAATGGTGTGGAAAGTGTTTTTAGCCATAGGAACTACCGTCTAAAGCTCCAAAATGCAGAAATGATGATTGAGCAGCTCCTAAACTTCCTGGATAGCAGTGTTCGACAAGAGTGAGGTGGTGGTGAGGATGATTAGGCTCCAACACTTCTTCTTCCAAGCTTCCAAGCTTCAGTCTTCAAACCCTTAGCTTCTACAATGGTGTTTTGAGGTCATAAAGGTGTTATCAGGTGGTTATGGGAGAGATAAACCGAGAGGTGGGGTGTAGGATCAAGGAAAATGATTAAAATGGATAGTGTAGGCATGATTGTCTTGGTTTTATAAATATTTGGCGTTTGAGTGTCGTCGCGTACCGCCATGGAGGTCCTATAGGGGCTTGGCTCCGCGAAGAGTCCCGGAAGAACCCAATAGGCCCAATTTCAATGGCTTGGCTCGTTTTTTGTCGTTTTCTCACTTACGGACTATTGTTCGGCATCGTTTGAACTCTCAAGTTCAGTGTTGGAGTGTTTCTTGAGGTTTCTAGTGTTTGGTTACACGATGTGCTAAACGTTCACCAACGTTCGTATCTTCTTAGACACGTGTGTGCGTGTTGCGATAATTCACCGAATTATCGTGTTTGTGTCGGTGTTCGTACTGTCATGCCACGTGTCATACTAAATTAAACTAATTATAGTGTCACGTATATAATTATCAACTAAATTAACATTTAATTAAAAAAATGCTGACCTGGATTTCCTCGGTGTCACATGGTACCTGCGGTGCAGCCTGAGAAGCAGTTGACGGTGCTTTCGGCGGATCAAAATCTGCGCTCTAGTTGGAGTTGGGCGTATCATCAAGAATCACGTAAGGAAACCGCTGATAAATGTAGCGCTCATGTGGGTTAGCAATCGTAGTACAAAAAATTTACAGATGAGTATCATGAAATGAATATTGAATAATAGTATTAAGCACAACCATGACATGATATCTCTTCCTATCTTAAAACAAGTATTCATCATTACAGTTATTATTGTTCTGCTTGTATTGAAATTTACTAAAACGCACACGTGTTGAAAATTTCAGTTATGTTGGCCACTCATAACTGGAATTCGTACAACTTGAATATGTTGGCTTAAATCAAAACAAGTTTTGTTCTTTAGTTATGTTCGGTGCTCTCAGTGTTGCTATACGAGCCTATGGTTATAGTCTAGGACTCTAAGTCCACCTAAATTTCTATAACATGTGGCTCTGATACCACCCTGCCACAACCCCACCTCTTGTCACCTAATGATGATGTCACTAAATACACTGCGAAGGTCGCGGAAGCATAGTGATATTGTCTCAGAGATGGGGTGTAACTTACTTGATCCGGTATCACAACACACTATTAACTTAAAGACAATATATTACAAGGGTATCATTATCACAACAAAATTTTCAATTTACAAACTACGCTTATTACACAAGCCAAATTATTTAATTACAAGTGTTGTGCAACCTCGCCGATGGTCACTGTCTACCTGCAAAAAGGTTTAAGTTTGAAGAATCAGCACAAAGCTAGTGAGTTCGTAATATTTAAGTTAAACATTATGATATGATATGCAAGTTTTCGATATACAGTGTTCAAGATAACCATGGGACCCGTATCTAGTTCCTTTCAGACAATTCTACGTTTTTACAAAGATACTACCTGTCGGTAAATATCTTGATGCCTCATTATCTTAATGCCTATCACTAACATTATGAGAGTGTTTCGAAAACAGGTAACAAAGATTCACACCAGGGGAGAAGCAAACCTCCCAGTGAATAGGTTGTCAGCCGATAGTACTATCATTGATCCATGTTCGGCCCCACATGGGTTCACTAGATACAGTTTTGAGATACGAGGACTTTTCGATAATGTGATAACGAACTAACGGCAAAATCCCATGAAATCTTACAAAAGTCACATGAAATTACACAGATAACAGTGATACATATCATATGTTCAAGAAATGGTTTCACAGAGATACCTCAGTATTTGTAAAACATTAAAGATAAAAGGGGATGTACCTGAGGTCTCAAGGATAGTTTCTTGATAACCGGGGCATTACAATGGATCAAAACAAGGATTTAACCGTTAACATAACAAGTTCTTCGTTTATAACCAATCCTAACCATCATCTAGGCAATAATCAACAATCCTAACTATTGCATTACGTTCAAAAACAAGATCTAATCAAACCATTATCAAACTAGTAGGATGAAACGAATCATTACCTAATCAGATGGATTTCACGGATAGAAATGATGATCAGAACTTGTAGATACTTTCCTTGGTGCGATCCAGAGAATGACAGAGTCGAATGGACAAGTCATTTGAATGAGTCATTCGGCGAATGACTCATTCGTTTGCCTATGTCATTCTCAAGTTTGTTCATTCGGCGAATGGCTTCATACTTAGAGCCATTCGCCCGAATGTGTCTGAAAAACATATAACTTCAACTTTAAACATAATCAAACACTTATAATCAATAATAAACATTAATAACAATATATAAAGACAACTTCCATTAATATAATAAACTTTATACATTAAGAACAGTACAAAATAGAACTAGGGACATTTAATGCATCTACAAACTCCCCCTTGGACCTAGTTCATCCTTTGGAAGTATCTTTCTTGAAATATTTGTCGGTGATAGCTTTCCAGTCTGATCCCGCATGAATCCCCATAACCATACAGATCCTGATTACCCTCATGAATTGCAACGCTTGCTCCAAATCTTGAACATCAAAGAAAATATGATGACAATAAAGAATCTTGATATCGCTGCGCGACAAGTTTGTCAACCACATCGGATCAAAAATACGTTCAGTCTCCCATTTTTTCTCTTCGCACATAACAATCACGGTGATGTTAATAAGCATATACATAAGCATATCGAACCGGATATCGCAGGTGATGTTAATGAGGTTAAGGTTGTTACCCAAGGGTTATCAAATGTTTTACATGCATGTTTAGAACTATGATGAAGATGAAATCAAAAAGGGTAGGTAAAATGCCTAATTATCATTAACAGCAATGTCCTATATGACTTAGTATGTGGTGGGATGGCGTCTGGGCGGGTTGTAGACTCGACCCTTTCGTATGCCCTATATATAAGCATACCGAGTCAGATGATACAGGTGATGTTAATGAGATTAGGGTTGTTACCGAAAGAGGGTTTGCAAAGCTATTTTTTTTTCAAATACTAAACTATATGAACTCACCAACCATGCGTTGACTTGATCTATTTGCATGACTTCTCAGGTGACGAATAGGTCAATTAAGAAGTTAATGCTTTTGGACTAGGATGCCAGATAGAGGACCTAGTATTTTTGGACCTGCATACTTTTGGAATATCATTATACATTTTATTTTGTATATCTTGTGCAGATACAATATAGAGAATTTATGATATTGATGGTAGATTTACATTGTTAAATTAAGAACAAAAAATGATGTAATTTAACTTTGTAATTCTATTCTATTTAGCATTTCTCATTTATATCATGTGCAATATGAACAATCTGATCATCACAATTATCACTCACGATATCGCGCCCCGGGAACCTTCCACCCGACGGGGAAATCGATCCAACTCGCCAGCTCGGGGTGTGACAGATTGGTATCAGAGCCATATTTATTGAGAAATATAGGTCACTTATTTAAACGGTTTGGCCTAGACTATAACCTAGGGACCATGCATGTAGAGAAAACAGGACTTAAGACTTTAATTGCATTGTGTCTTCTACATTCGATCATTGCACTAACCAATATACTTTTGGCTATGATCAGAATGCCGCCGAGAAGACCTCGTTCTATTGTACCACCCCCACAGAGTTCAGCTCCACATTCGTCAACGCCATCACTAGCTGATTCACCACCACCACCGCCACCTCCTCCACCTCCTCCTCCCCCACACTTTCCACCTCCAAACCCGATAGCGACTCAGATACTGGATCCTGCTCCTATTGCCTTGGCAACCTTACTGAGCAGCCAGCTGACTAATCAGCTGAAGGAGGTGATTCTGGATATGCTCAATCGTTTGCGAAATGACAGCAACAACATCGGGCATTCATCAGGGGAAGCCAGTGGAAACATTGGCGGTGCTTCAAATCACTCTTACAAGTCTTTTATCGGATGTAAGCCGCCGACATTCAGCGGTAATGAAGGAGCCGTTGGTCTAATCCAATGGATAGAAAAGATCGAGGCTACTCTGGACCTCTGTAGTTGTCCAGATCACCACAAGGTTTGTTACTCTGCTGGTACCTTCAACAAACGAGCCTTGACTTGGTGGAACTCTCATATTCAAGCGAGAGGAAGCGAATAAGCCATGTCGATGACATGGGAAAATTTCAAGACCCTCCTGAGAATGGAATTTTGTCCTAAGAACGGAATTCTGTCCTAAGAATGAGCTACAAAGGATGGAAACTGAGTTGGCAAATCATGTGATGAAGGGAGCTGATCATCTGGGGTACACTACCTGCTGTCATGAGTTGGTAGCCTTGGTGCCAGACATGGTACCAACCCTGGAGAAAAGGATTGATCGATATGTAGGTGGACTTCCCGCCTGCATTCAGGGTTTAGTTTTTGCAGCAAACCCTGTCACCTTAGAGTCAGCTGTGAGTTTATCTGGGAAACTCGCTGATCTAATGGTAGCCTCTGGAACTTTGAAGAAAGAGGCTGACTCAGGCAAACACAAGGAGGAATCGTCTAAGAAACCCCACCATCACCCCAAGAAGAAGCAAAAGGTCATCAAGAATTACACGATGGCCACCCCTCTCCAACAAGTAGCAGCTGCACCACAGAATCCCAACAAAAGACCCTACACTAGTACATACCCATTGTGTGCCAAGTGTCAATACCATCATGCTGCTAACACTCCCTGCAAGCAATGTAGGGGATGTGGACGAAAGGGCCATTGGGTCCATCACTGCCGGATGACAACTAACCAAGCAGTCAACAATGCTGCTTTAGATCTCCCTCCACCCAACAACCAGAACAACGGTGGATGCTACAACTGTGGTGAAATTGGCCACTTTGCAAAGAACTGCCCGAAGAAAGCACAACAGGCAGTCCATGCACCCCGTGGAAGAGCTTTCGTTATAGGAGCTCCAGCTGCGCGCCAAGACCAGAATGTGGTCACTGGTACATTTCTCTTACATGAATTTTATGCATCTGTTCTATTTGACACTGGTGCGGATTAGAGTTTTATCTCTACCGATTTTTCATGCCAACTAGATTCTATAAAGGAACAGTTAAATTCCCCTTACATCATAGAAGTAGCTAACGAGAAACAGGTCACAGTTAGTACAATATACAGGAACTACCCACTAACACTTAATGGTCATACATTCACCATCGATTTGATACCGATGGAGTTGGGTAGTTTTGACATCATTGTGGGAATGGATTGGCTATCTCTCAATAGAGTGGAAGTCATCTGTTCGGAGAAGCTATTTAGAGTTCCGTTGCCGAATAATCGTGTATTGGAAGTCCGAGGGGATCAAGCAAAACGAAGTGTCAAAATCATATCTTGCATAAAGGCGCGTACGTGTCTATAGAAGAAGTATGTAGCGTTTCTGGCTCACGTGGTGGAAAAGGAGAAGGACAAGAAAAAGATTCAAGATGTACCTGTAGTGAAAGAATACCCCGAGGTATTTCCTGAAGACTTACCAGGTTTGCCACCTGTGCGACCGGTAGAATTCCGTATTGACCTAGTTCCTGGAGCAACTCCTGTTGCTAAATCTCCTTACAGGTTAGCACCTTCAGAGATGCAGGAATTGTCAAACCAACTGCAGGAGCTACTTGATAAAGGTTTCATCAGACCGAGTTACTCACCATGGGGAGCTCCGGTTTTGTTCGTGAAAAAGAAAGATGAATCGTTTCGAATGTGCATAGACTACCGCGAGCTGAACAAGTTGACTATCAAGAATCGGTATCCATTGCCGAGGATTGATGACTTGTTTGATCAGTTGCAAGGAGCTCAGTATTTCTCGAAGATTGATCACCGGTCCGGATATCATCAACTCAGAGTGCAAGACGAAGACATACTGAAGACGGCGTTCCAAACCAGATATGAGCATTACGAATTCATGGTGATGCCTTTCGGGTTGACTAATGCACCAGCGGTTTTCATGGATCTCATGAACCGAGTGTGCAAGCCGTATCTAGACCAGTTTGTCATTGTCTTCATTGATGACATACTGATCTATTCCAAGAGCAAAGCAGACCACGAGCAACATCTCAGGAAGATCTTGGAGCTGTTAAAGGAAGAGAAACTCTATGCCAAATTCTCTAAATGTGAATTCTGGCTAAGAGAAGTTCAATTCCTGGGTCATGTAGTCAACAGCGCGGGAATACACATAGATCCTGCCAAGATTGAAGCTATAAAGAACTGGGATACTCCGAAGACACCGACGGAGATACGGCCTTTTCTGGGATTGGCAGGTTATTATAGAAGGTTTATCTCAAACTTTTCGAAGATAGCTCTGCCTCTCACCAAGCTAACTTAGAAAAGCGAACAGTTTATTTGGGAGCAGAAACATGAATATGCTATTCATACATTGAAACAGAAGTTATGTGATGCTCCAATCTTATCTCTCCCAGAGGGTTGTGATAACTTTGTAGTGTATTGTGATGCCTCCCATCAGGGACTTGGTTGCGTATTAATGCAACGGGACAAAGTTATTGCGTATGCATCGAGACAGTTAAAGATTCATGAGAAGAACTACACTACTCATGATCTTGAACTGGGAGCTGTAATCTTCGCATTGAAGATTTGGAGACATTACTTATATGGCACTAAATGTACCATATTTACTGATCATAAGAGTCTGTAGCATATCTTTGACCAGAAGGAGCTCAACATGCGACAGCGACGTTGGGTTGAACTTCTGAATGATTAGACTGTGTAATCAAGTACCATCCAGGAAAGGCGAACGTTGTAGCTGATGCCTTGAGCCGGAAGGAACGGGTCAAACCCTTGTGCGTCAGAGCAATGGGAATGACAGTGCAGATGAGTTTGCAAGACAAGATTATTCAGGCACAACAAGAATTAGTTGATTGAGGAAATCTGAAGAAAGAACTTGACTGTGGAGCAGAGAAACAGTTTGAAACAAATCCTGATGGAGTTATCTACTACAACGACCGTATATGGATTCCGGCGGTAGACGAATTGAGAAGACTTATCCTTGATGAAGCACAAAGAACAAGTACTCTGTGCATCCGGGCGCTAATAAAATGTACCAAGACTTACAAGGGTTTTATTGGTGGCCGGGAATGAAGAAAGACATAGCCGAGTACGTCGGTCGATGCCTTACATGTGCGAAGGTAAAGGCGGAACACCAGAAGTCGTCAGGTTTACTGGAACAGCCTGAGATTCCGCTCTGGAAGTGGGAACAAATATCTATGGACTTCATCACCAAGCTACCCCGCACTTCCAGTGGTCATGATACGATTTGGGTTATCATTGACCGATTGACAAAATCTGCCCACTTCTTGCCAATGCATGAGACCTTCACGATGGATAAATTACGAGACTGTACATCAATGAGATAGTGGTACGTCACGGTGTACCATTGTCTATCATTTCGGATAGAGATAGCAGATTCA
This sequence comes from Mikania micrantha, assembly GCA_009363875.1. Taxonomy (NCBI): domain Eukaryota; kingdom Viridiplantae; phylum Streptophyta; class Magnoliopsida; order Asterales; family Asteraceae; genus Mikania; species Mikania micrantha. The sequence goes on along the minus strand of CM018691.1, from coordinate 50,825,260 downwards.
CATCAAGGTTCTGGCAATCGTTATAGAAGTCTCTGGGGACGCAGTTAAATCTAAGTACAGCTTACCATCCACAAACGGACGGACAAAGCGAACGTACTATTCAGACCCTGGAGGACATGCTGAGAACCTGTGTATTAGATTTCGGTGGAAATTGGGACTCTCATTTGCCACTGATTGAATTCTCCTACAACAACAGTTACCACAGTAGCATCGGATGCGCGCCATTCGAGGCTCTTTACAGTCGAAAATGTCGATCTCCGATCTGTTGGACTGAAGTGGGAGATAATCGAATAACTGGGCCAGAACTTATTCAAGAAACTACTGACAAGATTGCTTAAATTCAACGAAGGCTACAAGCAACTAGAAGCAGACAAAAGGGCTATGCCGACAAACGACGCAAACCGCTGGAATTCCAAGTGGGAGACCGCGTCATGTTGAAGGTATCCCCATGGAAAGGTGTAGTACATTTTGGGAAGAAAGGCAAGTTAGCACCACGATACGTAGGACCGTTCGAAATCAGTGAACGTATTGGTCCTGTGGCGTATCGACTGAAACCACCAGATGAACTCAGTGGTGTGCATGACGTGTTTCACGTCTCAAACTTAAAGAAATGCCTTGCTTACGAATCACTCGTCATACCAATCGAAGAAATTCAGGTGGACGAGCAATTACATTTCATTGAAGAACCTTTGGAGATTATGGATCGCAAAGTAAAACAACTAAGACGAAGCCGTTTTCTGATTGTAAAGGTTCGTTGGAACTCAAAGCGCGGACCTGAGTTTACTTGGGAACGCGAAGATCAAATGAAGTCAAAGTATCCCCAACTGTTTACAGAGGAAGCCGTACCCGATAATAATTCTTAAATTTCGGGACGAAATTTCTCTAACAAGGGGAGACTGTAACATCAGCGCCGGAAACGTCACCGAAACAGTGATCTCAACATTAACATGAATAGTAATCAGGTACAAACTATACGTATGTCATTTCATTTCATGTTAGACTCTTATCATGTATCATTGTCATTTTATGTTATCAAAGAACGAATTCAAAAGCATTTCAGGAAACAAAGCTCAGAACAATGGTTCGTTAGCCAGATAGTTATCTGGCGATACAGAACCACCATGTGATTAATTGTTAGGACTTTATTACGTATAATCGTATGTGAAGCTTTACAGAACAAAACAACACGGATGTCGTTACGTGAATGGTAAATCGACTGATTATTCATATAGGTGACGATCTGTACGAATATATCCGAAAGTTTAACGTTCTGAATGATATCCGATAATTAGAAAACAATATTGAAAAGTATAGTTATTGACGTGTTCGTACGGGTGACGATTCGAACGAATATGCGCGACGACTGTACGATTCGATGTTTAACGGTGAATTAAATATTTTCGTAAATTTAAAATAAACAGAAGATATTTAGTTAATTTACTAGGAATAACCACCTAAAATAATTTTATAAACTCTTGTTTTAAAACCGAGTCGTTTCGTTTCGAAAACGAAAGAGAAACGACGTTTTTACGCGAAACCGAGCAAAACCGAATGAACCCGAACATAAACGGGTATTTCTAACCCATTAATGTGGCATTTATGGCCACAACAACCACCACCTACCAGCCACAAGTTCATTTTCGTTCACCCCACTTTCTCTCTCTACTCTCTCTCTAGAAGCCATAGCCACAACATCTTCATTCCTTCACGAAATTTAGGATTTTGGTGTCAAAGCAACCACTATCACTTGTAGATCTTGAAAGTACAAACGATCCGAGCCAAGAACCGTTCAAATCGAGGTAAATTGCTGTCAAAAGTGGCGATTTTAGGATTTTCAAACCCTAGGTTTGGCCACCCCTTGTTTCCGGCTAAAACCCTCAAAACTCTTAGGGAAATTACACAAAATATACTTAGGAAGTTGTAGGAAACAAGTACCATTCGAATCTTGGTCATTTGGGGTGGGATTTAGGCTGCCATAGTGGGTTGAGTTTGAAGGCCCGAATGGGGTTCTTTCCAGCCCGCCGAATGGCACTAAGCCAAAGCAGTACCCTCATTCGCCGAATAGCCTAGGTCGAATTGTACCCCATTCGCCGAATGACCCAAGACTGAAAGGCTCTCATTCGGTGTTGGCCACCCATTCTGTCGGCCTAATTCTACCCAACTCTATCGGGCCAGCTTACATTCGATCAACACCTATTCGGCTAGAACCTCATTCGGCCGACCACTCCTGCTTCGGTTAGAGTGATTCGGTCATACCATATTTCGGCCAAGTGTGGTTCGGTCCAAGTTCATTCGGCCGAATGATCGGGTGAAATGTCGAATCGCGATCAAGAGGTGGTGTGATACATGGGATGCATGGGGTTTGTATGGGTGTGCATGGGAGGGATATTAGGGTTCCATCTATGCAAATCAACTTTGGGTGGGCCTTGGATTCAACATGAAGTTTTTATGATATAAAGCACTAAGGTTACCTTAAATGACCTTGGGGGATCATTACAAGTGAAATGGATTTAAGTTATAAGAAATTTTTAATGAAATCATAAATTAGGGTTTCTATAATAAGGTTTCTCATGAAATCATGAAGTTCTCTAAACATAGATTTTAACATCATTTGAGCTCAAACACATGGGAATTCATTAAGAATCAAAAATCATAATCTAAGGATACGGTGTTGGCCTTACAACTAACACTAACACTTAGAGAATTCATAAGAACGTATAATTACATTTGATAGTTATATGAACTATCTAGGATGGATTATACTAAGATTTGATCAACGAATTATTTGGAAATCAAGAACTAGTAGTTGGGCCCAAGGTTAGTCCAATGGGATTAACCCCAAAGCCCATCACGATAATTATACTTTTCTTTTAGATAAATTACACTCGTTTTACAAAAGCAATTAAATTGTAAGGTTTGTTAAAATAACTAAATGATTTCTAAATAACTGTTTAACATGAAATGAATTAACTTGAAAATGTTTTAATTAAAGACTTTAAATCATTATTGTGGGTTAAGGGTTTACAAATGAGTAATACGTTTAGTCTAGATAGAAGGAGTTCTAGAACCACACTAGTAACATAGGACACTTAGTTGCACACCGAGACCAAAACCCTAGTTGCGTTTGTTATAAATACTTATAGCATTCGAATCGTAATAAATCAGCACAGGTGCTGAAGATACTTAATTTACAACAAACGAGCGCGCATTATTTTCTTGGTTGAAACATAGGAGCTACAACACAGGTGAGTTCATTGCCCCTTTTCTAAACATTTTTGTTTTCAAACGCGGGGCTGAGAAGCATGCGTAAATTATTTTCGTAAGATTATATTTACTTAAATGCTTTTACTTAACGAATGTTTATATGTATAATTGTTATCCAAGATTCTGTCTAGGTATACAATATACAGAAATTCAAGGCAAGTTGTTCATTCATTATGAGTAGACAACTATTTCAAATTAAAGAACAAATTTCAAAGATCTATTTTCAAAGAACTAATGCTCTATTTTCAAAGAACTAATGGTCTATTTCAAAAAACTATGAACAAAGAACTATTTTCAAAGGAATATCTGGGAAATATTCAAAGATAGCATGTGAACGGTCAATAACGGTCATGAACGGTCTATAACGGTCAAGAACAGTCAATAAAATCATGTATCTCAAAAGATGTCCTAGCTAGACTGATTGAGTATAGGTCGCATGCTTGATGATATTTACAGATTTTCCTCCACTACTAAGAACTTAGATTGCTAGACTAGTCTACTCGAGTATGACCAAGGCCCAATTATTAAGTCTTAGATTTTATTTAAATGTTTATTTATTTACTTATCTAAGCATTTATTAACTGATTCTACAAATGTTAGGGTTGATCATGATTGAGTGATGAACTTAAGGAATCAATTGAGATTTCAACTTAGTATAGCTACAGGAACAAAGAACTGCAGAACTTGTGTGTTAAGGGTGTGGGTAAAACGCTTAACTATCATTAACAACAATGCCATATGTGGTTTAGTATGTGGTGGGATGGCGTTTGGGAGGGTTGTAGGCTCGACCCTTTCGTATGCCCTCTACATAAGCATATCGAACCGGATATCGCAGGTGATGTTAATGAGGTTAAGGTTGTTACCCAAGCGTTATCAAATGTTTTACATGCATGTTTAGAACTATGATGAAGATATCAAAAAGGGTAGGTAAAATGCCTAATTATCATTAACAGCAATGTCCTATGTGGCTTAGTAAGTGGTGGGATGGCGTCTGGGCGGGTTGTAGGCTCGACCCTTTCGTATGCCCTATATATAAGCATACTGAGTCGGATGATACATGTGATGTTAATGAGATTAGGGTTGTTACCGAAAGAGGGTTTGCAAAGCTATTTTTTTTTCAAATACTAAACTATATGAACTCACAAACCATGTGTTGACTTGATCTATTTGCATGACTTCTCAGGTGACGAACACGTCAATTAAAAGTTAATGCTTTTGGACTAGGATGCCAGATAGAGGACCTAGTATTTTTGGACCTACATACTTTTGGAATATCATTATACATTTTATTTTCTATATCGTGTGCAGATACAAGATAGAAATTTTATGATATTGATGTTAGATTTACATTGTTAAATTATGAACAAAAACTTATGTAATTTAACTTTGTAATTCTATTCTATTTAGCATTTCTCATTTATATCATGTGCAATATGAACAATCTGATCATCACGATTATCACTCACGATATCGCGCCCCGGGAACCTTCCGCCCGACGGGGAAATCGATCCAACCCGCCGGCTCAGGGTGTGCCACTTAACTTGTTTTTCTAAGTATCGGCTCAGCATTTCTTTAGTAGCTTGATCAAACAAATCAGTAAAAGTTGGTAGCTCGTCTTCAGCCGATGCATACTTTGGATATTCTTCCTCTGTTATGTCCTCCAGAAAGACTTCATCAATGTCATCAAAAGTTTCTGGAGACATCTCATCATCAACCGGAGCTGAGGTATCATCGATCACAACCTCGTCAGGATTTAACCTGAACAGCTCGGCGATCTGCTCCTTTGATAAACAGTGAATGATCTCTCCTTCCTCTTTATCATAGCTCACTGAGTGCTGTATAATGCCCTGAGCGTCAAGAATCATAGTAAGTGTCTCATCCAGTTGACGTCTCAGTGGCACAGCTTCGACTTCCTCAGCGGCTGTAGGTTCTTCAGTCTGAGCAGGAGGAGGAGAAGGAGAAGGAGCTTTAGCACTCTTATCGTGCCTTGTCTTTGTGCGGATCTCAGGAAAAGGAGGGGCTTGATCATCATCATCATCATCATCATCATCATCATCATCATCAGAACTTGAAGATACAGCAGACCCACTCCCTGATCCATCCTGATCACCACCATCTGAGTCATCATCTTTGTCTGACTCCTCATAGTCAACTTTCTCCTCATGAGATTCCTCTTCCTCTTCTTCATCTTCTTCTTCTTCTTTCTCTGAATCTGAATCATCGGAGTGAACAGCAATGCCTTCGATCCTCGGAGTGCTGTCTTTAAGGTTGTCAATCTGTTCAGAAAGCCTAGCATTCTCCGTCTCTAAAGTCAGGATCCGGTCACTGAAATCAGTGACAGTAAATGCCAACTGATTATGCTCATCAATGTACTTCAGTAGCTGTTCTTCTTGTTGAGCAGAGCGGGCTCTCAAATCAGCTCGTTGATCAGCAGCCTGGAGCAACAAGGCATCCTGATCGTTCACCCGCTGTGTGAGCTGGGCAATCAACAACTCCTGCTCCTTGCTCTTCTTCTCCTATTCCAGGTTCCTTTCCATCAATCTAAGAACCATACTGTTCAGTGTGCTCAGTTGCTCGACAACTAAAACAGTAGGTATGATAAGATCAGATCGTGTGATGGAAGGACCTATAGATGCAGTAGTGTATATGGGAGTCTGAACAACAGAGGTGGTCAGAGGGGAAACAGTGGTACGTGTCGGAATAGCCCTTGACCTGGTCAGTGAAGATACTGTGACTACTGCTACTGATGAAACAGTCGTTGTAGCAGCAGAAGACAGTTCTGACCTCCTCTGGAAAAGGAACCTAGCCCTTTTCCTCCTCCCAGCTGGAGATGATGTGGCCTGAGTAGCAACAACAGAAACAACTGCAGTGGCTGGAGCAGAGGTACGTGGCGGAGGAGGAATGTCAAACTCTGGAACGAATGAAGGATCGGTGATCTCATCAAGCTCTGCCTCACTTCGTTTCCTCTTTCTCTTCACTAATCTCCCACCTATCCATACACTCTCAAACTCATCATCAGGAGTATCTTCCGAGCCTGAGATCTCAGCACCCTCATCACCAACCTCACCACCTTCATCATCTGAGTCATCTGACTCATCCCTGTCTTCAGCAAATGTGGTGCCTATCATATCAAGTGGAGTAGTAACTGTGGAAACAGTGGCTGTAGAAGTAGCCATAAAGTCTAACTCCAACAATGAGTCAATATCAATATCCTCTTCATCTGCAGCAGACAAACCAACTCCATTACCAACACTCACACCAACTCCACCAACATCCATCACACTGGCCTCAATCATACTAACATCAGCAGTAGCAATGATGTCATCATCAGCAGCACTCACAATAACAGCACTCACAGCTACAGTGCTCACAGCAACAGTGCTCTGTAACACTGAGCTCACACCAACACTAGCACCAGCAACACTACCTCATGCACCATCACCATCATCACCACCATCATCAGGAACAATAATATCCTCCACCTCAAAATCCGAGTCATTGTGCCTCCATCTCCTACCTACTGGAGCTATGTAATCAGGCCTCACAAGATGGCCAAACAAAGACCGTACTGTAGGCTTCCTCTCCTTTCCTCTGTATGACATCACTCTGTTGAGAGTCATGTCATTCATGTGCTCCAAGCGAATAATGTCAGCATTGATCTTCGGCAAATCTGGTAACTGAGCATCGATCAACTGCTGGAGGAACCGAGGATACATAAGGAACTTCTTATCTCCCTTTAGTGCCACATTCTCCTTCATATGCATGAAGATCATCTCTGAGAAATTGAAGGGCCTGCTCAGCACCAGGGCAACGAATGCACACTGTATCGTCTCCCTCATATCATCAAATCCGCCTCTCCTAGATCCTAGGCAGTGAATGAGTACGTGTGCCAAATACTTGAACTGGGGAGACATATATGCCTTGTTGAGAATCTCTGCTCCTAGATCACCTTCGTATTTGCACCGCATAAAACATCCACGAACTAAATAGCGGTCAAGCAAATATGGCTGATCTGGTGAATCCTGGAATCCACAAACTCTCCTGATGTGCTCGGCAGAAATAACCACATCATGACCAAGTACCTTCCCTCAAATGACAGGAGGCTCAACCTCACAGTCAATATCAGCAGATGCCCAGAAGTCCTGCTGATGAGAGTGATAAGGCACATGCATGGTAGAAATAGCAGCAAATATCCTGGAGCGCCTCAAAAATGTGATAATCTCTGTGAAGTGTCGAGCATTCGGCGTAGTAAGATCCAGGTGAGCACATATGTTGTTCTTGGTCACTGACTTGTATCCAGCCATACTGAAAGACATAGAAATACACATGTTAGTACAACTCAGTTGCTCAATAGAATCAAATCAGAACAATTAACAAATAGATCATTTTGGCCGAATGTAGTTGATTTGGCCGAATGACCATTGGTCGAATGAGTCATTCGTCGAATGAGTCATTTTTCAAATGAGCTTCAATCCGATGGCCGAATGAAGACAATTATGGCGAATGTCGGGGAACGAATGTAATGAAACTGGCGAAAGAGAAAATGAGTATGACAGTTGGGCGAATGATCAGGGCAATTGAACCTATTCGGCGAATGAAAGGATCGAATGAGGCTATTCGCCGAATGAGGGGTCGAAAGAAGCCATTCGCCGAATGAGTGATCGAATGAAGCTATTCGCCGAATGAGTAAACGAATGGAGTTATTCGGCGAATGACAGTGATTCGGGTAAACTTATTCGGCCGCCAGAGTCATTCAGGCTATCTGGGTTTTCAGCAACTAAAATCACGATATCTCTTGATTTAGACCAAATTTATGCACCAAATTTGGTACAGAACACCATGATAAGATTACCAACCAATTGGGATGACTGTTTTGACAAAAAAAAAACCACAAAAACTTACTGATTTTGAAAGAAACAATGACTTGGGAAACAAGAAAATCAGGGTTTTTGCAAGTTACGAAAATCCAATCTGAGATCTGATGATTTTGAATGGAAATCAAGTAGAATCAAGAGCCAAAGCTCTGATACCACTTTGTAGAACCAGTTTTGGAGCTCGGAAACAATCTGGTTCCAATAGATATCTACCCGACAGCCTCTGGAATAGTGCGGAATCCTATTCCAGGGTTTTCCAATCGAAACCAACAGCAACCGTGGTGATCCGAAGGTGTAGGATGGACGTTTGATCGAGAATCGAACACCACGGGTTGAGAATCGAACTTGGATGTCCAATGGCCGCTCAAAACTCCTAGGGTTTTGACTATGGGTTCTCAGGGAAGAAGGAGGGCTAAAAAGTTAGGTTTGAAACAGATTTGGTTGGTTATTTATAGACTGTTGTCATTCGGCCGAATGAGAGGCCGAAGCAGCTCATTCGGCGAATGATAGAGTCGAATGGACAAGTCATTCGAATGAGTGGCAAGCTGGAGCTAGGCATAACGCGCGGGTTCTTGGATTGCGATATTTTTGAATTGTTCTTCGTTTTACAATTCTGAATAATACGGAACTCCGTTTCGCGCACGGTTTTCGTCCACGTTCACTATTTATCGCATATTTTCAACTCGTAATACTCACAATTGCTAAATCAACGTGGATTTCAAGCACGATGACATGTGCTTTCAGTCAATAATGACGAAATCTTCGAAAGCAATTGTCACAGGCGTATATCGACGAAAGTGATCACATTGATTACGATGTCGAGGTAGACAAATTTGCAAGTGAATTTAAGGTGCAGACGACAGAGGTAAAAAAGAATTGGTGGCAGAAGATAACTTCCTTTGTAAATCCAAAATCATCAACTCATCAGGAGCCGATTGTACAAACAAATACACGTGGTCGTCCAACACTAAAGAAGAAACAACAAAGAGATCATGAACTAGCATGACATAGCTCGTTTATGAACTCACAAGGGCTCAGTAAACGCCGGGAGCCAGAAATTGCATGACATAGTTCATTTGTAGTCTCTCAAGATGCGCTTAAACATAGCAACCGCATCAATATTGCCAGACCTGAACGACTAAGCAATTGATACTAGTTCAACACCGAAATTCCACCAATATAATTAATTTTTCATCCTTACATTTCACATATTGAAAATGTTATACCTGATGGAAACTATGGATTTCAGTCTATGGCACATAGTCTTGGTTATGGTGAAGATCATTGGCCGTTTATCAGAAAACAACTTTTAGAAAAACTTATTCAGAATCAAACATATTATGCACCGGGATTCAGAAACCAAACGTTTGCTCATTTACTTCATTTCTTGGATTGGAGTAAACCTGGATTTGCTCCACTAGGGCACTAGATGTTGATGCTTGAAACATGTATACTGATTGCAAACAAGTTAAACCTAATCGTTCACTCCATATCACTTGACGAACGACACAGCATAGCATAACATTCTTTCCATTATAGATTAGTCCAACTACTAATCTTCCACATCGGGTCTTTACAACATGTCATGTTAATGGAAATCACTATATCATGCTACAGCTAACTGGGGATTATCCAATTCCAACAGTTTGTTATTACTGCAAACATTTTGGAACTTACGACGCAGCTTGGGAGTCCATTTACATGAATCATATATAATTGTATATCAATTTATCAAGTTCTAGTAAGCATGTACAACACATCTGTTTAGATTAAATTTCGTATGATGTAATGTTCATTTTAATCGTTTCCTTTTGTTAAATAGTTGAAATTTAATCCAATCACGTATTAGTTTTAAATTTTGAAAAATAACATAAAACAAAAAAAATTAAAAAATATATATATGCCCATATAGGTCCTATATGGCCATATAGATAATATAAAATGGGAGTTTAGGCCTCATTCAGGCCATATACCACAAAAAATCTCCTGGATATTCTTTGGAAATCACTCAAGAGCCCCGATCGTTTTTTCATCGATTTTCTTCACAATAGGTACGCGCAACAACCCAAATATATTGTAGTTTCAGTTATTTTAATAATACATCGATTAGATTGGATTAAAAATTGAAATTTTTGGATTTTGCAAAATTATACGACCGTATAGTGTTTATACGGGCCGTATAGGTTTAACTGAATTGCCCTATCAAGTCGTTTAGTTAGACCTATACGGCCGTATAGGGCCTATAAGGTCATAGATATTTAACATATTTTTGCCACTATACAGTCGTGTAGTTGTTATACGACCATAGAGATTCAAAATTGTTTTGCATTTATACGGCCGTATACACCTTATATGGCCGTAGAGTTTATCAATATTCATCTTTTAAGCATATATATGCCCGTTTAGAGCCTATACGGGCGTATAGATTTTTTTTACAGATTATGGCAGGTACTTCACATGCTGGAGCGTCCAGACGAGGCGGAGTAGCCCCACACCATCGAGTTTGTCAGAATCTGATGCTGACTTACCGATATCCTTGGTCCGCACCCGGTGTATTGTCCTCGACGGACGGACGCTCATCGTCGTTTAGGGAGACTCATTACACGTCAGATTGAGGTGCCGAGGGCCATCGATTGGGACGTGCTACGATTGCTGAATGAGTATCAGCAGGCGATTTCCATTTTTGGCATCGACACACCGTGGCGCTGGTTGGTGGATGGTGGCTTCCTCTCGACATATAGGTAGATTACATTAGAGTTTTTCTGCACTGTCTGCTTTGCTCATCCAAGACCTCAGGACCTCGTCAGCATCAGGGTGAGGTTCAGTTTCGTCTTTGCGGTGACATTCATCATATGTCGCTGCCGGAGTTTGGAGTTTTACCGGGACTGTACACTGCGGAGGAGATCGACACTTATATGTATCGTTTAGCTTGACACGAGGATTTTGATGATGTTATTGCGTCGTGGTAGCCACTCATCAGTGATGCACCCAGACTTGGTAAAGCCAGAGTTAGCATTATGCGTGACCCTCTTCACAGAGACACTCACACCAAAAAGTCAACCGGAAATCATCTGATATTTTTTCTGATAAAACAGTGTTATACTGTTATACGACCATATATTCCTTATACAGGCGTATAGGTGAGGCCTGGTGTACAAGGCCGGCTTATAATGTAAAAAACCTCCAAAATCAAGGGGCCCCAAATTTTTGGGATAAACCGGCTTTTTATTTGTACTAAATTCTGATTGTAGTAAAATTTCTAGTTGTGTTTACATTTGTAATCAATAAGCTTGACAAAATAGGCGGTTTTAGACAGAGTGGGTAACAACTAACATGTCATAATAGGTTCGGGTCAGTATTAGTGTGTATTAAGACGAGTTTCAAACAAAATCGGTTTGAGTCAAAATGAATTCTTTTAAAAAGTTACAACTTAAAATAAGTTGTAACTAAACAAATAGTCTATTTTAATAATTTTAGTGATTTTCTTATCAAACATATTATTGATAATTCTTACCCATTTTAAATTCATTTTATTAACATAGTTTTTAAGTTATCCATCTTGACCCGCATCGTGATAAGGTGTCACTCATCTCAACCCGTTATATGTTTTGATGTTACCGATTTAACACAAAATACAATAATTGTTTACTTAAATCAACCAATTTATCTTGCTTTAAGTCAAAATTGTCAGGTCTAATAATTAATATACCCATTTAAATGTGATTTATATTTTTTGTAGTTTTCTACTTCAAGATAATTTTTATTTTTTGTGTCTAAAACTTGAAAAGAGCTTTTATTTTAGTTAATAGAGGGCCCCAATTTTATCTTCGCTTTGGGCCATCAGAAGGCTTGAGACGGCCCTGCTGGTGTATAAATAGAGGGGGTGGTGTATAAATATCTAGACCCTATAAAAATCAAACGGAAAGAAAAAAGAAAAAGAAAAAAGATTTAAATAAGAGGTGCTGGTCGTCTTCACGTCTTGTATAATACTCACAAAGTCAAATACTCGCCCACATTTGTCGAACTGTTATCATAGGCGCCATTTCCTCTTGATTCCGGTAAGAACCTTCACATGTTTCTGCTTCTAAATCTATGCACTTTGCATTATGCTATTTGAGTCTTCATGTAGATCTGTGTTCTCATTGATCTGATAGTCTGATTCAAAGTTTCAAACCACTTAGATCTTGGTTAAGTATGCAAATTTACCTCGATTATGAATTTTTATGAATGATTAGTTGATAATTGTTAAGATCTGTGCGTATGATTGATTATGATGGGTCTATAGGTGTGCATTTGGAAAGATCTTGGATATATTGTCATGTTTTCGAGTTTGGAAAATCTAGTGAGATCTGTAGACATTCTTACAACAATTGATTAGGTTTTGATTCGTGATGCCAGTGTTTAGGCGTTGGATTGTTGTTATGTAAACTTATCTGTTTAATTATGGAACTTGTGGATCATGGTTAACAGGTTGAGGGACTGATTTACCATAAATTGGCTTTCTACTGGTAGCCCTATTTTTTATTTTTAAATTATTTTTTATTTTATTTTTATTATAGTTATATGATGAGAAGAATGAACTTTCCTAGCCCTGAGCTTGGTTGATTTTGAATTCCATTTCTGAAGCTCAAAATTTAATTGTCTTATTTGTTATTTATTATTATTTTTTTCATTGTCTATATTTATAACTATAATCTGTCTAATAAGTAAGTGAGATGAGGGGTTGGGTTCAAATTATTCAAACCCCGCCATATGTAGATTGGTGTAAAAAAATTTTGTTAAAAAAAAAATAAGTCTAATAAATAAGTAAATGTTAGCGCCACATGTCATTTTATGAGCCTAATTTTTTTTTCCTTAGCTTCTTTTATTTCACCTCTTCATATTTAATTTCTTCCCCATGTAATGATTAATATTTCTATTATTCAACCCTCTACTTCTTATTTCATCCCTTTACCATTTAATATTTTCTTTATATAACTCATGTAATAGACATGTATCTAACCTAGTTTTTATATATATCATAATAATCATATTTAGCTATGTTTTATCATAACTTTATATAAATATCATTAATATGATACTCTATGTGTAGTGAGTCATGTTGTATTTCTTTATATTTTTATAAATGTATGTATGCTAGTTAGAGAATTGGTTATGGATTTTGATAGTGTCTCATTTGAGAAGTATGTCATATTTGGAGTGTCTTTGGTATTGTTTACTAAAACTATTAATTGCTTATTTCCCTTTAATACAACAATTAAGTAATTAACTGTTTGAGGGTGTTTGGGACTGTTTATCTGATAGGATCTGAGTGAAATAATATGTTTCTAAAGAAATAAAAAAACAAAACAGCTACGTATTACGAATGACCTTAATGGCTTAATGATAAAGGTTTTATACTTGGTTGGCAACATACACATTATTATCTATTTATTATGTTGTGCAACATTTTTTGTCATTTCCCTTTTATAAATATGTTTTCTAGACATAGAATACATCGAAACAAACACACAAAAATAATAGCAAAAAGCTATTGGTATGGTATGGGGAGGGTAGGATAGTAAAAACCTTTCTTCTGTCCTGGAACTCGGAAGATAACAAGATTGCTCCTGTTGGGACCCTTGGCTCATGGAAGACATCTACTTTTACGAATTTTAAGTAACTTCTTTGTTCTTAGGTCCTGTAACAGGTCAGAACAGATTCAGGTAGAAACATGTTATATTTTAGTATGGATTGAAAAAGTTTGGGCTGGGTTCATCGAAAACATTTTTTGTCAATCTTTAAGTTTTGTAAAATCAGCTTTGGAGGTTTTACCGTTGTATCATTCCATGAGGTTAAAACAAACTTTGTGTGACAAACAACTATGCAACCTCTTTCCTTTTACTTGTCAAATCACGACCCAGACCAACCATTCATTAATAAACGGGTCAAACTCACCACCTATATTTCTTCCTCTAATGTATTTGTTCATTGTCCCTTTCAGGGTTCAACTCAACACAACACAACCCATTTTGACAAGTTGGGCTCATTTCCTCGTGAAATAACACCATGGTTCTAGACGGTGTAATAACCTCCCCTCATCGGAGGTCACAGACCGTGTTTTCTTCATCTTCATTCAAAAAACAACACTTGAAAACCGAAGAATTGGGTAGTTTTTCGACAGTCATTAGACGACACCGCTTCCTGCTAACTGCACTTGCACTGCTTGCTTTCTTGTGCACCATTTATCTATACTTTGCTGTGACCCTAGGTGGAGATGACAATTGTTCTGGTTTAACTGGGACTCAAAGGGCATTATGTCATACACAACATGTAAAACAATCAGTTTCCAATGGAAAACTGAAAATTCTTTAGTGACTGATTTTTATCTTGGGTTCTTTTTAGGACTCAATTTAAAAACTAAAAATATTGTATCCAACATTGTGGTATTGGTAAAATTAGTATTGATTTTTTTTTTTAATTTTTATTATTTTTTTTAAAGAGTTGTATGAAGATTGTGATTATATTGTTGGGAGTGCAGTTTTGTTAAATGTGTGGTAATTTATTATTGTTGATGGAATGGATTGGTGGAGTGTTGTGACTCATAAATACTTTCACGTGTGAATTTACTACGAAAATTAACCCTACTAAAAATGTTGTTTAGCAATGTAAATTCAAATGTTTCACATGTCACATTTCACTCGTGAACCTAGTTGATTATAATTTAGCTAGGTTTTTTTATATTTGCATGTGAAATTTAAGTATTCAACTCGATGAGAACTAACATAAGAAGTAGTATTAATTCTCATGTTGAATTAAAATATAATAAAACAACAATAACCTTAATAAGTGATTCATAAACCTAAAACAATCAAGTTAATCAATTATAAACCAAAAATTAAAGAGCTAAAAGCTTGTAGTATTTCTTACTAATTTGTTAAAGAAAAACGAAATTCAGAAAGAGAAAAACATGGTGGTTAGTGCCTTAAACTATAAGCAAAACATTCTTTGAATTAACTGATAATCAAAAAAGTAAAATATAATTTCTGTAATTCTTAAATTTTATGACTTAATTTAAAAATAACGTTAAACATATATGACCAAAAATGTGACTTTCTCTATATTTTTGTTATGTCGGTTAATTTAGAAAACATCATTTGCTTAAAAATCTTATTGTTTAAAACTCTGGTTTATAATTTATTTATTTTTTATAAAAAAATCGTTGTTAAAGAAAATTGTTTTTATATAACCTTGATTTTCTAAAAATAGAATATATCTTATTTTAAAAAAAATATATTAAAAAATTTCATACTTTATAAACTTTTTTACATGTGTTTTCTAATAAAAAGATAAATAATATTATTAGTTATTAATATTATAATTATTTATAAGAAAGAAAATATAATTATTAATAACATAGAGATAACTAAGTGGATTGATAAAAACTGACAAGAAACTGACATGTGTTAATAGTGGTGTAAGAATGTGTCACACTCCGAGCCGGCGGGCCGGATCGTGTGTCCCGTCGGGCGGAAGGTTCCCGAAGCGCGATATCGGGAATGATAATCGGAATGATCAGATTGTTTACATTGCACATGATATATAAATGAGAAACTGCTAAATGAAAATAGAATTACAAAGTTAAATTACATCAGTTTAGTTCATAATTTAACAATGTAAATTTACTATCAACATCATAAATCTTCTATCTTGTATCTGCACAAGATATACAAAATATCTGTAAAATGATGTTTCAAAAGTATGCAGGTCCAAAAGCTAAGTCATCTAACTGGTATCCTAGTCCAAAAGTAATAACTCCTTAGTTGACATGTTCGTCACCTGAGAAGTCATGCAAAAAGATCAAGTCAACACATGGTTGGTGAGTTCATATAGTTTTATAAAAATGATTTTGAATAACCTTTGAATGACAACCTTAACATCACCATTAACCACCTATACCATCCGATTTAGTATGCTTATATATATTCAAACTTACCGCCCGCCCAGCCACCTTCCCACCACATACCAAACCACATGATATATTGTTCCTGGTGATAATTAAGCATTTCATCCCACAATCTTGATTCATAGTATTTGATTACCCTGAAAATGTTTACATTGATCCCCGAAATGACAACCTTAACCTCATCAACGACCACCTATACTATCTGTGACATCTCGGAATTTCCAGGTCAGCAATTTCTTTACTTTAAGTTAATAATATATATTACTGTTGCATACGTGGCACTAGAATCATTACTATTTAGTGTGACACGTGGCACAACAAACCAAACGCACCGATAATTCAAGGAATTATCGCAAAACATAACGCACGTGTCTTGAATAACGAACGTTGGTGAATTACACAGACCACAGTCCATTTACACAACACTTAGGTACTAGGGAACCTAAGAAAGGAGAAATGATGTTCATATGTCTCGAAACAACGATCGTAATCGAGAAATACGTGAAAATTGGTTCGAAACAACAAAATTAGGCTTATTGGGCTTCTCTGGGACCCGTCGCGGTACGCGAGGGACCAACAGGAGGATTTATAGCGGTACGCGACAGGCATCGCGGGGGTTTGATTCCCGAAATTCGTCGCGGTACGCGAAGCTTATTTCAACCATCCACCGCGGTACGCGACGGAGTCCTGATGACAAATCTTTATAAAATCAAGACCACCATGCCTATTAACACCACCCTTCATCATTTCTCCGGTTCTACACGCCAACACTCGACCATTCCTCTCTGAAACCACCTGATTTGACCTTTGGGAAGCCATTGAAGACCTCCATTGAAGCTCCAAGCTTGAAGGACCATATTTGAAGCTTGAAGATCACCACCACCATCATTTTGCTGCAAGAACCTACTGTCCAGAGAGTTTAGAGGCTGTTCTTGTCGTCATTTTGGCATTCTTGGAGCTTGGGAAGGTAGTATCATGTCTCTTATGGCTTATTTTCACTATTACACACACATGCAAGCACTCTTGATGCACATACACGAATTTTAGTTCTGGGTTTGATGATGTTTACATGATATTTGATGATCCATGATGATTAGATGATGTATCTTTACATTCCATGATGATGTTGTTATGATAGAATGGTCATAGTAGCTAAAATGATGGTTTTAGCAACATGCATGAATGATCTAGGTGGTTTTACACGTTTATGGATATTGAAATGTTGTTATGAGTGTTAATGATGATGATATGCAAGGTTAGAATGATTGATTATGTCAAGATTTGATCATTTGGTGATTATTACTAATTTTAGTAACTTTAATGTTACAAAATATGTGTTCTTGATGAAATAACCACATTTGCATGTTTAGATCTATAATTTATGCTTAAAATGATGTTTAGAAGTTCGATGGTGATTATTAGATGTGTTGGAATGGTTAGAATTGCTAAAAGTATGATATTTAGGAATATTACTAAAAATAGAAACTTTTTATTTTAAGTTGCTACAAATGATGAATTTGGAAGATGTTGTACTTTTAGTACGCTTAGTTAAACTTGCTATGATGTTAGTAAATAATTTTAGTTGTTAAATTTGGTGAGATATGCTTATTTGTGCAAACTTTCTAAACTTAGAAACTTTTACGCGCAAACTCTGCTAAACCGGCTATGTGTAATTATGTGCTATGTGATAACATGATCATTTAGGATAATTATGCATGTTAGAATAATCGGAATGTGATTTTATGCATGACTTGCCTAATGTGGAAACTTTCCTGAAATAGAAACTTACTATAAATAGTAAGTTTCCTCACGAAAGGGATTTTGGTATCCGTACACATCACACGACACTAAACCGCACGTTACAAGAACACTTGATCCCAAAAACCGTCACCAACGGGTCGTTAGGTCAAACACGGTCAATACGGTCAACATGACCCACTTAACAACTCGGTGTTGTTAAACACGAACACGGTCCTGTGAGGCCCACATGTGTAAACACAAACTCATAGTACCTATGTGATATAGGTGACTACTAGCCGGCGAGCTACACTATCTCTTTTGAGCAAACGCATTTCTTAACTCAGGTGAGTTTTACAGCCCCACTTTTACTTAACAACTATTTTACTTACTTTGGGGTGAGAATACTATGCAACTATTTTAGATATATGACTGGTATGTTGTGAAAACCATTTTCGAGTGTAACTATTATCGCATAAAGTCCTCACTTATCCTTACCGTTAATTGTATCACAAACGAGTCGTAATTACGTAGTACTACTGGGTTTGACTAACCCCACTCGGCACCAATGTTGACTGGAGGTCATAACGAGTGTAATTTCGATGGGAATGCGGGTTCAGCGATGACCTGCGGAGGCAAACGGGAACAGTCTAGTTTCGGTAAGATGAACTGACACACTCCGCGGATCATAGTATCCAACAACAAAACTTAACATACCCAGTATATATCTGTTTACTTTTCAGTCTGTCTAAACCTGTGAACTCACCAACTTTTTAGCTGACTCTTTTTGCATGTATTCTCAGGTAACTAAATGGAGCACACGCTAGGACGCGCACAAGGAAGCATTAAGGAGTCTGACTGGCATATAGACTCATGTCCTAGGCTTTGTGTGCATTTGCTTTGTTTAAAAAAACAATTTGAACTATATAGTGTCTTGAACAATTACATTTCCGCTGCAAACTTTGTTTACTTGTGATGTTTAAAACATTTTCCGCTGCTTACTTATGAAAGCCATGATTATTTTACAAACATGTGTGATTGTTTAACTCATATAGCGTCGTTCTATATGACCATGAGCTGTGATCCTGGCCACGTCACACCCACGTGGACTGACACCACGAGTGGGAATTTGGGGGTGTGACACTATCCAATCAAATATGCTTATATATAGGGCATATGTAGGGGACAAGCCCCAGCCACCGTCCCACCACATATCGGACTGCTTAGCATATTGTTGTTAATGATAATTAAGCGTTTCATTCCATTCACCTTCATTTTAGATTTTGATTTCCACAAATAGAATCACCTCTGATTTCTTGAGTTCACCATGTATTCATGATTACCCCAAAGCACTTGTAGAAATATAATATTAAATGTTTAATTAAATTAATAATTAAGCATTTAAATACAACTAAGACATGATGATTGGGCCTTATTTGACTCAATCAATTAGACTTAGTTGTTGGTGGTTGTCCAAGTTGTACCCTCTCACACGTGGCCCATATCAGGCATGACCCACAAGAGTCTACCTGTATGCGTCGGGACTTTCATGATTTTCCCATATCAGCTTGACCCTCTGGCCTACTGTACATGTCGGGACTTTAGGATATCCTTTGATTCTTGATTCTCTTGATTTCGTTTGATCGTTTTAGTTATGCCCATATAGCTTGACTGTAAGAGTCTACTATTGTGACGGGACTTTCCGTGTGTTACACGTGGTCTTGATTTACATAAAATTGACATCCACCTTAACTTAAGCATTAATGATTTCATTATATCTTAATGATTTCATTATTTCAATGATTCACACACGGTTATGATTTCATTGATTCTGATCTTTAGACTTTCATGATTTCCACAATGATTATAGATTCTTGATTAGGATCCTTTGCTTTACTGATCACACACTAGATTAGATTCCATTGAATTTGATCTTTAGCTTTAGTTCTTCTGATTCCACTTTTAGTTTAGATTCTTGAATTTGAATTCGATGGACTAAGGGTTTGTTTTAGAGTTTTAGAATTATGGTATTACTCGTAAGAGCAATTAATTAATTCATTAGTTAATTCAGCATACAATTACCTAGACAGGAGTCTAGGAGTATAAACAAGTATATATAAAGCATACGATAAGTAAAAGCATTTGCGTAAAACATATTTAAATAAAAAGGTTTACGCATGCTTCTCAGCCCCGTGTTTGAAAACAAAAATGTTTTGAAAAGGGGCAATGAACTCACCTGTGTTGCTGTGCAAATGATTTATCACAAAAAGGCGCGCTCGTTACTTGTGGTTTACGTATCTTCAATACCTGAGTTGTTTTAAGAGAATTCGCATACGATAAGTACTTATAATCGTCGTATCTAGGGTCTTGGTCTCGGTCTCGGTGTGCAACTAAGTGTCCTATGTTACTAATGTGTGTCTAAGATTCCATCTAATTAGTCTAACTCATTACCCATTAGTAGCCCATATCCCACGATTAATCATTACAAGTCTTTAATTAAAATGTTTTCAAATTAATTTACCTTAAGTTAAGCATTAAGTTAAAAATCATTTATTTTAATTTGAAAGAGCTTACAATTTAATTTCCTTTATTAAAAACATAATTAAATTAAGAAAGGTGAAACTTACACATGATGGGCTTAGGTTAAGCCCATTGGGCCAATCCTCGGGCCCATTTCTCGACTTTGATTTCCAAGTGACTACGGATCAAGATTCTTGAATAATCGGCCTAGTTGATTCAATTAAATCATCTAAGTTAACATAACCTTATGAATTTTCCTAAGGTTTAGGTGTTAACAATTAAATCAACACTCCAACCTTTAGGTTTTTGTTTTGATCCACATGATCTCGTAATAAATTCCCAAGTGTTTTAAACTAGTTTAATAGATGTTAACAACTCATGGTAAGTTATTAGTATGTTTTAAGAAAACCCTTGTTATTAGAACTATCTTTCATGTTTTTCTTTAACCAATCTACAAGTTATCCATCATGTAGCTTAACCCATCAAAATTCGGATGACTCCATGATTTTTCAAATGAACCTTCGTTTACCAAGGTTGGTTGCATGGAAATGAAAACCCTAAGGCTATCCCCATGCACACACACTCGAAATGCATGCTCACCCCTACAAGATGCATGCACATACATACAAAATGCATGCACACCCATACATACAACTATTCCCATGCATGCAAGCTCACCACCCACCCATGCGTGAATAACTCAATCCGAATATATTTAATCGAACAACCATGGACCGTACAAGCCTTGACCGAATAAATTGGGTTCGAATGTGGGCTTGGCCGAATCAGTGAGCTGGACCGAAGCAGTGGGCGGACAGAATGGCCATGGGCCGACCGAAAGGCACTGACCGACCGAACTGGGCCGCATGGCCTTTGGCCGAATGGATTCTGCCGAATGTGGAGACTCCGACCGAAAGGGGCCCAGGCGAAAAGGGGGGGAGGCGACTGAGTCTAGACCGAATGGGAGTGGCGAATGGGAGAGGTGCCTAATGAATGAAGGCTGGTTCGGCCATGGCTAGTCGGCCGAGAGGTTGGTTCGGCCAATGTTGCTTCGCCCCTTGGCCATTCGGCCGTATAAGGCCTCATTCGGCCACCTGGTTGGAGCCCTTCGGCCAGTCACGACCTGATGGTTACATGCTCACTCAACTCGAACCCTAGCCCATCTCGTGGTATCTCCTATGTTCCTCAACAAGTTTTGTGCAAGTCCTAAGGTTTTAAATGGTTAGAACTGGCTAAGAAGGTGGGCTATCCAAAGGGTTTTCAAAAACCCTAAAAACCAAACTAAAACTTGATCTTTACCTCAAATCGGTTGGATCCAAGCTCAGATCCCTTGTACTTTCGTGATCTACATGTGATAGTGATAGTTTTGACACCAAAACCACACGATTTCATGAAGATTTGAAGGAGTTATGGTTTGAAACCCTAGAGAGAGAAAGTAGAGAGAGGAGACGAAAATGGGGTTAGATCTGGTTGGTGAGGGAGGAAGATGGCATTAATTGCCATCATAAATGCTTGTGAAATACCCGGTTATGTCCGGGTTCGTTCGGTTTAAAAACAAGATTTATAAAAATCAAATTAGGTTGTGATTCCTAATAAATTAACTAAATATCTTTCGTTTATTTTAAATTTTCAGAATTATTTAATTTACTGTTTAAAAATCGAATCGTACAGTCGTCGCGCGTATTCATTCGAATCGTCACCCGTACGAACACGACGATAACTATACTTTTCAATATGGTTTTCTAATTATCGGATATCATTCAAAACATTAAAATTTCATATATATTCGTACAGATCGTCACCTATACGAATAATCCGTCGATTTAGCATTCACGTAACGACATCCGTTGTTGTTTTGTTCTGTAAAGCTTCACATACGTTTATACATAATAAAATCCTAGCAAATAATCACATGATGGTTCTGTATCGCCAGATAGCTATCTGACTGATGAACCATGTTTCTGAGTTTTGTTTCTGAATCGATTCTGAATTTTGCTCTTTGATAACACGACTGACTGGCACGTCCTAAATGGAAGATCGTACATCAGCCACACCATATAGATCTCAATAATTCAAGAGGAAACTCACAACTTTGAAAAACATCTGCTCATTTAGAAGTAATTACTCTCAAAGAAGCTTGAACCCAAGATCTCACATAAAGAATAGTCAAGAGAGTATCACTAGGCTAAAAGTCATTTGGTAATTCAAGGTTATATGAAGTATTTGACTTAGGTCTATGCTTTATGTACGATGTCCTATAAATTAATATACAGAGTTGATTACTATGATCCAATATATGGTTACTAAGAGTGGCAAAATGGAGGGTCGACTTGGGTTGGACAACGGGTAAAAAATATAGTGGGTTATGATGAGTACATGTTATGATGAGTTTTAAGCAAATTCATTTTGC
Organism: Mikania micrantha; assembly: GCA_009363875.1. Taxonomy (NCBI): domain Eukaryota; kingdom Viridiplantae; phylum Streptophyta; class Magnoliopsida; order Asterales; family Asteraceae; genus Mikania; species Mikania micrantha. Next base: position 50,802,510 of record CM018691.1, on the reverse strand, counting down.
GTCTAAATGAGTCACTTTTAAAAAGCTTCAATATTGTTTAAGTTAAAATGAGTTGTAACTAAAAAAATTATATATTTTAATAATTTTAGTGATTTTCTCATCAGACATATTATTGATAATTCTTATATATTTGAATTCAATTTATTCACATAGTTTTTTAAAGGGGTAACTTTGTATAAATGTAACCAACTTTCAGCTTTTTCTAATTAGGTCACTCATACTTTTTTGTTCCGATTAAGTCACTCATACTTTATTTTGTTCCGATTAAGTCACTCATAATTTATTTTTGTTCCGATTAGGTCACTGTACTTTTAATTTTGTTTCAATTAGGTCACTCATATGAGTGACTTAATCGGAACAACAAAAAAGTATGAGTGACTTAATCAGAACAAAAAAAAAGTATGAGTGACTTAATCGGAACAAAAAAAAGTACGAGTGACTTAATCGGAACAAAAAAAAAAGTATGAGTGACTTATTCGGAACAAAAAAAAGTATGAGTGACTTAAGTAGAATAAAGCTGAAAGTTGGTTACATTTGTATGACGTTTTCCCTTTTTTAAATTACTCATCATGATCAACATTGTGTTAATGTATTAGTTATCTTAACATGTTATATGTTATGATGCTACATTTTCAACTTAAAATATAACAATTATTCACCTAAGCCAACATATTTATCATGCTTTTCAAGCGAACAAGGGCCTCTTGCAATTGGTTCATAATCAGGAATCCAAAGTCTACATTTAGAAATCAAAAATATTTTACTCACCTGATTTAACATTGCAAAAATTACTAAATATTCCTCTTAGATTAGCATACTAATACCAAAAACTAGGGGCATGATAAAAAATATTTAAAGTATAACATTGTCAACGCTAGTAATAAGATATGGGGTAATTTCATATATCCTCTCTAAATATTTATAATCATATTTTCTTAAAGCAATTTCAAGAGTAATGAATATGTGCATTAGGGTAAAATGTAAGTTTTTCAAGTTTATAGGAAGATATATGTAATTATCCTATAAGTTTTTGTAGATTTTTGAGTCTTGACATAAAGCCAAGGTAGATTCCATGAATATGCGGTCGAGAACACTTACGTAGTTGCGTTCACCTTTCGAGTTGATAAGTAGAAGACGAACAAAAAACTTTGAAAGATGAACTTGTTTTCTTTTTCACTTCTAAATATTCAAGTGTTGATTTATTTAAGTTGTCAAATTGTGTATCTTATACATTTGTGGTTTTTGAAGTATGGTCGTCATCATACGTAGAATATCACATCATTAACAAAGCTAAGCTAAGGTTTAAGAAACGTAAGATGTAAACATCCTTACTTCAGAGGTTGTTTGTAACAAGACACTCGGCTGATTTTTGAAGTTTAGAGGAGGATATATCTAATTCTCCATTCTATTTTAATCTAACTTCTTTTTTTTTTTTTTCATAAAAACCATATTTAAAAACCCATTTTTTATTCCATTAGAAAACATGATTATAACATATAGACAATTTTATATTATATTCCTTTAAACTTGCAAAATCACATATTTACAAATCATTATGACTAAAAAACTTACCCTTTAAGGTAGTATATAATTCATTGGTTTATAGGGAAATATATTATAGAATATATTACCGAGATGGTCCTTGTGGTTTGCTAGTATTTCACTCTTGATCCCTATGTTTTATAAATTACTCATATATTGCCAAACTTTAGACATTTGTAACACATAATCCTTATGTGAGGGTAATTTGGTGACCTAAGGACTAAATGTGTTTCAAATGTCTAAAGTTTAGGACAATATGAGTAATTTATGAAACCTAAGGATCAAGAGTGAAATACTAGCAAACCACATTGACCATATCAGTAATTTACTCTATATTATATTTATAATCTATATAGACCAGAAATCAATATTCATATATGTAAATTTTTTGATTTACTAATTATTTTGAAAACTAAAACAATATTAATACTATGACTAACTAAATTCAAGTTCAGTGAGTGAAAAAAATAGAGTATCATATAACACAATAGAAAACTTTTCATATCTTCTGATTCTACTGCTTCAATTAGATTCAAGTTCAATAATTGCTTAAAGCGTAGTTCCATAGTCGACTTCGGTTTAAAAAAAGGTCTTATGAGTATTGAAGTGTTATCATGCTATTTTGTGTGATTAGATTTATTAATGACTAAAGAAGGCATCAAAAATAAAACACCAAATAAGGTGATAAGTTTGAAGCGCACCCTTAATTGATGTACATATAATTTAGGGTGTTAAAGACCTCTTGTGGCATCAAGCGGGCTAAGCCCACTGCTGGTTACCAGGGTCCTAGCGGTGGTGCCTCCTAGTGAGGTCCAAGGAGCAAAGCCTATGGCGGGGTTAGGATGTCAGACTAGCTTGAAAAACTTTTATTTTGATATGTTAAACATCGAAAGTTACCAAAGGACATTTGTCCCAATGGTACCAAGGTGTGTTAAGGTGTTGTTCCATCCTAAAATAGGTCGAGGGTTCTAGTCCCATAGTGGATAATGGTCTGTAGTATATCGGAAGCAAGTTTGTTATTCGAAAGTACAATTGCCCTTTGAAAGAAAAGTTGTTTTTCGAATATGATATTCAGAAGCAAGTTGTTCATAGACAGTAAGATGTATACTGTCGAAGTATTTGTCAATTTAAAGAATAAGTGACAACAGTTATTACTAACTATCAAACCGTTTTCCAACTGTAGCAACAGTTGTTGATGTCAATTTCCCCACTATATAAAGACCATCTTTGGTTATAGCACATACACAATTGTTTCATTATTGAATCTCTTTTCTTAACCGATCGAATATTAAGTGTACCCACAAAAAGTAATTCAATCTGAAAGCAAACTTTACAAGATTATCAGCGAATTTAAAAATCATCAAACACTAAAATACTTATAGTAAGCACATTGCACATATAGTAAGCACTAAAATACAACATTTGGTAAAAATTCTCAAAACATGCTTGATTCTCTTGGACTTGCTGATCTTTAAAGTTGGAATTAAAAAAGTTGCATTATACACGTATAAAAAATAGGACACACGAGTTAAAATAGGATAAGCTGTATTTGGGAAATAGTTGTTATAAGTGTGGCCCAGGATGCCAACGATTGAACCAGAAAAGTAACCAAAAAGAAAAGAAAGATGAAACAGAAAAAATGGTGTTTGATCAAACCATGATCGACTCTTTTTATTGCAGCTTCACACATTCTTTATCAAATCGCAGAATACATATTTATAGCCTCTAACCTCTAAACAAAAAAAGGAAAACTCCTAAACATAAGCTTACCAAATATAAGACTCATACCAAAAACAAAATAGTAATAAACTCATAATTATTTTGACCAAAAATAAACTCCTAATTTCCAGCTGCTAATTCCTTCAATTTTGCTGTGAACATTATGATTAATTCCAACAATCACCCCTTAATCATTAAATGTTCACACTTGCACTTCACAATAATGCTGGATTCCCATCATCACCAAATTGAGCAAGATGAGCTGCTTCCTCCTTCCACTTGGTGCACTCATATGCAAAGTGACCAAATTCACCACATTCATAACACCTAAACTCACCTTTGTTTTTACTCACTCGACCTCTTCCTCTTCCTCTACCAAAACCTCTTCCTTGACCCCTTCCACGACTTTGATTGTTATCACCCCGTCCCTTTCCATAATTCCAATTTTCTTGGTCACTTGAACTTGCTAGTAGAAGTTTCTACCCACTGCTTCTTCAAATGGCATCTTGTCAACATCATAATATTGTTCAATAGAAGCTATGATTGGTAGAAACTTCTTTGGCATTGAATTCAATAACTTTCTCACAATTACCTTATCCTTAAGGAGTGAGCCAAGACTTCTAAACTTTGCCCTTGCACTACTCAACTTGCCGGCAAACTCATCCACAGTTTCATTCTCCTTCATCTTTAAAGCCTCTAGTTCACTCCTTAATGTATGTAAACGTGCCTTTTGAACTAGATCAGCCCCCAAGTATCGAACCTTAATAGAATCCCATACCTCTTTTGCACTTGAATATTGAGCAACCTGCATCAAAATATCTTCTGGCAAAGTTTGAAATATCATAGCTTTTGTTGTTGCAACTTTCTTTTCATCTATTCCTGCTACTTCCGTGCTTGCTACCTCCCAAAGGCCATACGCCCTTAGAATCTGCTCCATCATAATTGCCCATGTGGTGTAATTCGAATCAGTCAACTTCCGGCACTGAAGTGACACGTTTCCCTGCTCACGGATTGGTACCACTGCATTATTTTCTGCCATATTTTTGTTATTTCTTGCTGTTCTTGCTTCAAACTTGCTACTTCTTGCTGTTCTTCCTTGCTTCTTGCTGTTTTTCTTTGCTTCTAGTTGTTCTTGCTTATCTTACTGAATTTCTTGCTTTCGTTGCTTGATGTTTTCCTTGCTGAACTTGCTATCTTTCTCTTGCTAAACTCTCTTGCTTCTTGCTTCTTGCTTCTTGCTATCTTGCTGCTGCTAATCAGGAACACTAGGTTTCTGATTTTCTTGCTTCTTGCCTGATCCAATCAACTTGCTGTTGTTGATCGGGTTCTTGCTGCTCTCTTACTTTTCCTTTCTTTCTCAGCCTGATCACAAAAATTGTGATCAACTTCTGCTCCTGTTTGTGGTCTGCTGCTCACGAAACACACACCTGCTGCCTTCTTGCTTCTTCGATCGATTCTACTTGCTGCTGCTTTCTTGCTACGTCTTCCTGCTGCTACTTCATATCTGATATCAAGAGCCCCTCTAGCTCTGATACCATTTGTGGCCCAGGATGCCAACGATTGAACCAGAAAAGTAACAAAAAAGAAAAGAAAGATGAAACAGAAAAAATGGTGTTTGATCAAACCATGATCGACTCTTTTTATTGCAGCTTCACACATTCTTTATCAAATCGCAGAATACATATTTATAGCCTCTAACCTCTAAACAAAAAAAGGAAAACTCCTAAACATAAGCTTACCAAATATAAGACTCATACCAAAAACAAAATAGTAATAAACTCATAATTATTTTGACCAAAAATAAACTCCTAATTTCCAGCTGCTAAATCCTTCAATTTTGCTGTGAACATTATGATTAATTCCAACAATAAGCAGACAACCAAGGAATACAAAAATATGATTTATTTATTTATTATTTATACTCGTTATAAAAACAATAAGTTACAGGAAAAACACAAAACAAGATGAACAATCCGCATAATTCTAACTTAGTAACTTTACACACTTTTTTTTATCAAAAAAAAAAAAACAAAGAAAAGAAAAACTTACGGTTCTTGTGACCCATCATCGTCATCATCGATATGTTCAGGATCCTGGAGCATGTTCATGAGCATATCAACTTGATTTTGAAGTAATGTGTTTTGTCGCTCAACTTCTGCACGTTTGCTTCGTTCATCCAACAGCTGAAGTTGAAGGTGTTCAAGAACACGTGAGTCTTCATCCAACTGCTCATTAAGCCCGTTAATTTCTCGGTCCTGTATTCATACTTGGATTCATAATCCATTAATATCCTCAACCTACCTCTCTAAACTTTTTACTCATTCTTTTTTTTGAAGGTTGAGTGATTAGAAAATGTCATTTAGACACAAAAGTAGATGTAAATTATTTGAGTTAGTCTGGTTGGCACACTAAAAGCTCAAATTAAACCGAGTGTAATCAATCTTAAGTTAAAATTGGAGCTCATTTAATCAACTAGCTTGAGCCCATGCTGGTTACTCTTCGTTAAGTCGTGAGCCTAAAAACCTATTATTTATATAATTTTCCTTAAATATATGTTTAAATAATGATTATTTTTGTATATAAAGATACAATGAAAATAACAATATAATATATGTTATGCTATATTTAATATATATAATTTTAAATATATATAGAAACAATTATAAATGTTATATAAAAAAAATAGTTAAACAAATAGTAAATAATAAACGAGCCGAGCCAAGCTTTAGAAATAGAGCTCTAAACGAATCGAGCTTGATCTTAGACAAGCGTGGTCTCGGTTCGCTTACATGTATATATTTTTTTGTCATGTGGAGATTTTTTAAGATTTGTAACAAATGTTGATGATGATTGAAGAACACTATACTTTGAAAAAAATAGATATTTGATTAGAAGAGTTTATGAGGCATTATGTAGTAAAAGAAAGCGTCTGAATTTCAACCTGTTTTACCCATTTGTAACCTTCTTTAATTAAATTTTTTATTCATAATTAAACAGGTAAAATGGGGCACCTTCAATAAAACAATACATTAATTGCCAGGTTTTGATTCATTAAGGTGGTAGGGGGCAACACTCTTCAACTCATAAATATAGGCCATGTTATAACATTGTTATTTAGACATCTAATTGTTTTATTGAGACATTTGTGGTGAGAGAAGAGTGTCTCATGTCTCATTAACACAACAGGGCAGAAAAACTTTTTGCCCATTTACCAAAAACCAAAAAAATAACAATTATGCTGAATATATTATAAACTAGTATTATACAAAATAAGCTACAAAGATTGTGTGCATTAAAAATGTGGGCTTGAGTTTTATCCCTTTTGACGAGTTAGATATAAAATATAACCAAAATATACCCGATCGTCTAAAGAATCCTTGAGAGATCAGGGATGAAAATCAGTTTTTTTCTTAATTAAAATGACAACGCTTCACAAATTACAGATAAAAGGTTACAGATTTTTGAAGTTATCAAAATGCATAAAGTTTAAATATCTTGATTACAAAATGAACATGTCAAATGGGTTGAACATCAAAAGGCTTGAAGCTCGATAGTATCATGGGCTTACATAAGGTGTCTTTCTTGTTAGGTTGAGGGTTCGAGTCTCACAGTAGATAATAATATAGATTTAAGAGTAGGATTAATGGATGTGTGTGTTTGCCATTCTGAAAAATTAACAAATAAAATATGGGTTGAAAAGGTCGACCAAAGAGTATATAATTGTTTACAACCTCATAAATAGATTATTTTGTTTTCTTCTCATACTTGCAAGATAGCTGAAATTACTGAACTTTGACATAAAAAAACTTCACTTTCTTTTACAATAGAACTTCACTCTCTTTTATACATATATAATGTCACAAATTTCAATGTAGTACAAAATAAACATAATTTTATTTAAAGGATTTTATAATATCTTCATCAAGAATATAAAATGGTATTCTAACAATATGGTTTTCAAAATCATATGTAATACACAGTTATAGAATTATGAACTGTTACCAGAAAGCTTAGATTACCCCACCAATACCCCACTAACCAAATACAGTTTAAGCTTGGGAGATGGCCTTCAAGAGTGGGATTTGCCTACATCTTACTCTCTCCACACCCTATAAATAATCATGTTATGGGTGGGAATTACTGGGTATGGTTGTTATTGTAGATGACTTTCAAGAGGGTTATGGGTATAAAACTGTTGGTATTTGTTTCAAACAGGAGGCTGAGTCAAATGCTGACTCATATATTGATATAAGTTCTCACTTAAAGTTGGTTGACCCGTTATCCAACCCGCCAGACCTACTCATTTTCCCACCCAAGTGCAAAGAAATGATACCTTTCGGTTCATTTCTTGTACTGCAATTCTGCGCATGCTCTCAACGACATCAACATTTACAAGTTTCCTTTTCTTCCCAATTAGCCATCCACGAGGGTAACTAGCAGAGTCAAAGTCGGGTGGGGGGAGTAAAGATTCAGCTGAAGGTCTTTTACCATTCAAATCCATTATTGGTTCCAACGGCTCAAACAGAGCCTTACGTTTCTCAGATAGAACTGTTGGTGGGGTTGATTCTTCCATTTTTTCATCAGTGAGTTCATCTTCTTTGTTTTCAGATGTGGTATTAGCATCATTTGTTATGTCCTTCTGCAAATTCTTTGCACTAGCTGCAAGTTGAAATTGCTAATTTAATTTAAATAGCAATGGTAATTGTAAAAGGAGTTTCATTTCTATTTGATTTAAATCACTTAAGTTGCATATCTACTATTGTGAAATTTATCATAAAACAGTTATAAAACTTCAATCCGAATATCATCATCATACATTCAAAGTTCTTTAAAATGTGCAGACACAGATCTACCACTCTATGTGATTAAGTCAACAACAATTAAACAATCAATCAAAAAACTACTGGATTATGATCAAAATGGTTCACAGAACTAGAGACGTATGGTCCAAATCATTCACGGAATTACTCAATTATGATCAAATCATTCACGGAATTACTCAATTATGAACAAAATCATTCACAACTACTGAATTTGGTCAAAATGAGCTTTACTCGATTTAATCATAGCAATTACACAATTTATCACAAAACTACATTGTTATTATCAAAGTCATTCACAACTTTTGGTCAAATCATTCACAGAATAACTCAATTTTGATCAACGTCATTCAGAAAACAGCTTTACTCGAATAGTATCAACAGTAATTAAACAATCAGTTACAAAACTACTTGATTATGGTGAAAATCATTCACAACTACTAAATTATGGTCAAAATCGTCAACAAAACTACTGAATTTTGGTCAAAATAGCTCAATCACTTTCAAAATCATTCAGAGAAGAGATTTACTCGAATTACCTGATCTCTTCCGAGATTTCCAGAAAACAGGAGTTGACGACACAGAAGAGAAGCCATTAACGGCAGTCGTCTGCGTCAACTTGTCATCATCCATCACTCCGTCGAAATCTACGGCTAGGGATCAACAAATCGACCACAAGTCAACTAAATCCACATATACGCTTCTCCAAAACCTCAAGAAACACGTAGTTAACGGTTGAAAACGCACAGCGAAACAGCAAAGGATGAGAGAGAATTTTCTACTTGTGTGAGCTGAGTTGTTGGATCGCAAAACGTACATTTGTTGCTTACCCACACCAAATGACGATTATTAAAACGGCAAGATCGAGAGAAATGGACGGACAGGATATGATTGTGGGGTCTTTGATGTCCACGGCGGATCGTTGGTTGTCTCGTTGCATTATATCTGCCTTTGGTGGAAATACCATAATGCCCTTGTGCTTAGCGAAGTATTACTTTTCAGATTCAAATATCAATAGTGTTAAAAATAATCGAACGTCTAGCGAACAGTTCGTGAACCATTCGACATAAAGTTCGTTCGTTTGTTTAGTAAATGAACAAACATGAACACGAACAAGAAATTTCATTCATTTAGCCAAATGTGCGAACATGAACATATGTTTTCTTTCGTTTGTGTTCGTAAACGTTTACTAATATGTTGGTTTATGTTCGTTAGAATCTGTTTATGTTCATTTATTATGTTTAATTATTAATTTTCTTTTATATTTTTAATTTAATACCATAACATTTAAATTAAAAATATAGTCCTTTGTCATTTATATTTTGTTATAAACATAGCAATTTGAAGCTTAGATATTTGAAACACTAAGCAATTTCATTCAAGTTGTTATTTCTAACTTTTAATTTGTTTTGATAAATTTATTTTTTGATTTTTATATTAAGTTTTAGCTTTAAGAGTATTAGATGTCTAATATTTAAGATTGAGAATGTCTATTTTCATTTTTTTAAATTAATGCATGTTCTTTTATAATCTGTTTGTGAACAAATTAAATCCCTTAATGAACAATCACGAACAAGATTTTTAGTTCGGTAAGTGTTCATGAATCATTCGTGAACAAATTAAATGTTAAATGAACGAACACGGATAAAGGCTCGTTTGGTTTGCTTACAACTGTATATATCAACCCAGTCCTAGTATCGTAGACTCAATGGATATAAGGGGTGTTTAAGGTCTGGTTCAGTTTGGTTTCGAAGTCGGTTCTTTCTTAAACATTTGATCGACTAGTTTCAAAAGTTTGAAACCATAGTGAACAGTTTGATTTACGATTTTCACTGAAAACCGGTCGTAAAAAACAGATTGGACTGTGTGTTTGTGTGTGTGTGTATAGACTTGATGATTTAGGTGTCATTCAATAAAAAAAAATATTTTGGCCTTGTAATGTGTTTAACTCATCTTAAACCATATAACACTTAGGTTTGATAGAGTCCTTATTTTTAATGAGCTTAAAAAACCTAAACTCAGAAAGCTCAAACCGTAAAACAAAACTGGAAGACCATACTGTTAATATATTAGATATATTTTTTGTTATTTAATATTTATGTTATATATATTAGAAATAAATAATTGTATTATTTCATTATTTTGTTTTTCAAAATTTATTGTTTTAGAAAACACATATTCAAATTATTGTGTTAATGTATTTATCATTGTATCTTATATTTTAGATCATTGATGTTATTTTGTCATATGTTTTTATGTATTAGATACATTTGTTATTATTTTATCATTGATTAACATATAAAAAACGCGAAGTTGTGTTGTTTTAATGTTATGTTTAAAGATGCAATGATGAAAAGAAATACACAATTACGAGCAAAAAGACACGATGACGAACAAAAAGACATAATGATGCGTTACAAATAAAACGTGCTAAAAACGTAATTTTTTTAAAAATACTTTACATAACAATACTACACTTGTTTTATAGATAAAAAAACACACGTTTTTTGTATAGTTTTAAAATATATAATAATATTATATATAAAAGCTATGATCGTTTAAAAAAGTGAGAGAACATAACAAAAAAAAGTTGTTATAACTAAAATATCTTTCATACAATTCAATCATAACCATTAATTTTAAATACAACTGACTTAAATCATTCTTATACTTTTTACAATAGAAATCTTTTTATTACAATTTCATCCTTTAATTGGTTAGAGCAAGACCCACAATATTTTGGACAGTCATCAAATTGCCTGATTATCTAATTTATTTTCTATATGCGAGTGATCAAGCGAGTAAAAAAATCGTTTTAGAAAGTAGGTTAAAAGAGATTTTCTTGAGTAAATTACATAATTTATCACTTACTTGAAATGATAACGTTTATAACTTTCAAATTAAAATGAAAAAAATGAAAACTTAAGAGTATCATGTGTAATAATAAAATGAAATAAAATCGAAAATTTGACCAAACTACCAAAATAAAATCCTTAATTTTATTTTTGACATTTTCACTTTATTTTATTTTATAGTAAAATAAAATAAAGCCAAAATGTCAAAACTATATTTAATCAAAATCGTAGACTTGTGATATATTAGTTGGAAGGTGGGTTTGTTGATTGAGGGGTTGTTTTGAAAATAAGACAATACTACAGGGGGTTTGAATGGAATTTGCTCGAACAAAAGAATATACCGGTAAATTAATGTCGTCCGCCGTTATGTTCCATGAGTTCACGCATTTTTCTCGTGTCCTGAATTTGATTTATTAAATTTTATATTTCCACACATTGAAAGCATTTTTACTTCACGTCGTTAATCGTAAATAATCATGGTAAAATATTCGGTTCAAGTCACATCAGGTAACATGTCAAAAATCAAAATGATTCCAGGTCATAATTAATTTTCAGTAAAATCTTTAAAAAAAAAGGATATCTATTGAGAATAGTGATAAATTTTTTTAAAAAAAAATTGTTGCTTGGAATTAAAGAAGTTGTGTATTTCACTCTTTTTCTGCCCAATATTAACGAAAGAGAGGAAACAGCAGCACATCTTTTAATAGAATGCCCTCTTGCAACCACCGTATGGCAATGCATCTCGCAATGGTTGAATATCTAACATTAAACTTTATTAACTCTAAAAGTTATTAAAAGAAATATTTAATAATTATAATTATATTTGGTGATAAGCTAAGGAATGAATTATTATTTATTCCTACGGCCAGAAGCATAGAAAATTAAGAAATTAATCAAAAAAAAATTTTTTTTATTATTTTTTTACTAAAAGTTAGATAATATTTTTTTTGAGAATTGAAGCAAAAAAGTAAATTAATTTTAAACAAAATTTATTTAAGCTTAAATGAGTCGTTTTTAAAAAAACATCTATTTTGTTTAATTTAAAATAAATTGTGATTTCATCTTTATCTGTATCTTTATCTATATCTATAATAAAATGACTAACGAGTGCCACTTGTCCTCTTGTGGCCATCCTTCCATTTTTTTTCCAGCCCACTTTCCCTCATACCCATTTACAAACACGTGGACCCTTACCTGATTTTCCTATCCATGTGGATCTTCTTCCTTCTTCCTCTTTCACCTGTCACCATATCCTTAATTCCTTATTTCCACAAAAACCCTAAATCGACATCTTTCGTCTTCATTATTGCATCTTGAAACTTCTTAAAAACACATTCTCTATGACAATTTTGCAATGAGAGCGTGAAAAAAACTCTCTCCCGGCTAAACTTAGTCTCCTTTTTATCGTTGTTTATGTTCTTTAGCTCGTCTCCATGTGGTGTTTGAAAATTTTTTCCTTTAATTTCAGGTTTCATTGATTAAGTTTGCTTCATGAGATCTTTAAGGTTAGTTTTAAGATATGATTTCTTAATCAAACTCACCACCAACTCGCAAACTTTCGGGCATTGTTTGTAAATTGAGATGATCATCTCCCCCAAAAAAATATCTATGGGCGCTTTCAATCGAAGAGTCGTCTCCTACAATCAAATCGTGATTTCAATCAAAGACTTATTTTCAACTAAGAAAAGGTATAGATTTGTTTGACTAATTTTATGAAGAATCTTTGTCAAATTTGTGATAGAGTTGTTTGAATTTAGCCCAAATCGCTTCATCATGCCCGTTGTTGTTAGAGGTGCTCAAATCGGTTTTTTTGCCAAACCGGTTCGGGTCCCAAACCGAACCGGTTTCTATAGTGTACTACACAAAACGGTTTTGGGCTAAACCGGTTCGGGTTATAAACCGGTTTAAATGATGAGAAACTCGAACCTATCGAATCGGTTTGGGTCGGAGTGTAAACCGGTTTGGGCCAAACCGGGTCTTCAAACCGGTTTTTGAATTTTTTTTTCTAACCCTTAAAACCTCCTTTAATAAAAACTTAAACTAATAATAAAACCTAAACCTAATAAAACCTTAAACTAATAATTAATAAAACCTTAAACTAATCAAATCATAACTAATAATTAATAAAAACCCTAAAAGAACCTTAAACTAATCAAAACATATCTTTAATAAAACCCTAATAAACCTTAAACTAATCAAAATCATAAACTAATCATTACTAAAAACCCTAATATAACCTTAAACTAATCTTTAATAAATATACACATATAATACAATTTATTAGTTTAAGGTTTTATTAATAAGTATTAGTTGTTTTTATTAGTTTAAGGTTATATTAGGGTTTATTGTAATGATTAGTTTATGATTTGTTTAGTTTAAGGTTTATTAGTTTTTTTTTCTTTTTTTTTTTTGAACGGCTTAAGGTTTATTAGTTGTTTTTAAAAGTTTAAGGTTATATTAGGGTTTGTAGTAATGATTAGTTTATTATTTGATTAGTTTAAGGTTTTATTAATGATTATTAGTTGTTTTTAATAGTTTAAGGTTATTTTAGGGTTTTTAGTAATGATTAGTTTATTATTTGATTAGTTTAAAGTTTTATTAGGGTTTTTAGTAATATAGTATGTGATTTGATTAGTTTGAGAAAAGAAGATACAACATAATGAACAAATTGAAGTCAAACATAAATTAAAGTACTTAAAGAGTTAAAGTCTTCAACGATTACAAAAAAAACAAATCGTAAAACATAATGATGAAATACATGCGTCTTCTTCACGTTTAGTTTTCTTCCGAGTTTTCTCCCGAGCTAACTTGATAATATGCAGCTTCTTCCTCGTCGGTTATTCCTTCCGACAAACCCGCCTCGACCTCCTCTTGCGTTTGGAGAGCGTTTTTTGCGTTTTGAGAGCTTTTTTTGCGTTTGAGAGTTGTGTGATTGAACCTAAACAACCACAACCTATTTATAAGGGATATATGGGGTCTAGGCAAAAAAAACAAAAAAGAAAAGGTCAAATAGAGCCCCCAACGGCTCTTTTTTCGCAAAAAAAGGTCAAAAATCCAACTAGCCGTTAAACTGGTTCCTAAACCAGTTTGGGAGACCAGTTTCTAAACCGGTTCGGGTCCAAACCGGTCATAACGGTTAGAAATACAAACCGGTATCAAACCGGTGGTTCGGTTTGGGGGCCAAACCGGTTTTTCGACCCGGTCCGGTTTTTTTGAGCACCTCTAGTTGTTGTCCCAAATCGCTAATCATTTGCTGCCCAGATATGTTCACATATTCATAACTAAGTTTGAAACCCATGTAAAATAATAAATAATGGATACTAAAAATAAAAAATTACAAATAATAAAAATTTAAGAATTATTAACTTATATTTGAAGATATTATATAATTGAAATTTATTTCTGATTTATTAATTTTTAATAATTTTTATGATAAGATATATATTTGATATTTAATTACATAATTTAATAAAATCATTAATATATAATATTTAATTTAACATCAAAGACAATTAGTATTTAAGAAGAGAGATTGTGGTATAATTTAAATCAAAACCCTTACTTAGAATTTCAACAAATTTTATTTTAGTACGTGCAGATTCCCTAACATTTGAACTTCAACATATCTTGGTTAAGAATCGATTTATAGCATTTATTATATGAACAATTATGTTTTACTAATTCATCTATGTAAAGATAATTCATTTATTAGGAATTGATATATGAACCCAAGCTCTTAAAGAGTTTAACTTCTTTGTTCGACCAATTCTTGAGAAAAGTGTTTGTATCATCATATCACATCAAGTTATGTTTTTTTATAGCTAGGACAGTTATTGTATGAGGTCTACCCAGTGCTAGATGTAGAGGCGCATACTAGATCGATATGAACATGTTGATACCTTCTTCTCGGACATGACTTGAGCGTAAAAGGGGTTCAAGAATCAGTTGATCAAATTGAAAAGGTATATTTTTTGATCTGAAATTATAGAGCTATCAACTAGGATGTCCAATGACCACAGATTCACATGTAGTTTATGATCATGTTATTAATTTTGACATGCTTAACATTTTAAAATGATGCATAAAATATGTGTTAGTTATCAAAACTAAAAATTTAAGGTAAAACTAGTAAGAATACTAATTTAAAGATTTTAATTATTTGTTGTTAGTTATAATCACTTATGTATGTATTGGTTAAACTTGTAGGCTCATAATTAACATTTGAGCATCAAGGTCAAACTGGTAAGAACACTAATAAAGAAAAAAATAAAAAATTTTAATGTTGGAAGCCAACTATTATTGCTCATCTGCGTCATAGGTTGTCATAAACAACAAAGGTTTATTTGTTTGTTTAGTAGAGTGTGTGTAAATTAGTATGTTGTTTTATATATGTAAGAGGTTTAACCCACTTTCCTAAAATACAACTATTCTAATCAATCATTGTTAATTAGACATCTTTAAATATCAAAGAAGACAATTTCACATGTTGTATGTATGGGTTTATTAATTATATCTTTTTATGATTTTTGACTTGTATGGTACACGGATTTTTAGGCTGGTATCAAATATATTATTAATCATTCATAGTTGTTTGAATCCATTCTATTTAAATATTTTAGGTTACTCATCTTAACATGTATTGTCTTAAAGTGTTAATTGTCTCAACTCATATGTTATAGTACTACATGTTTCAATCCAAAATTACAATAATTGTTTACTAAAATCATCTCATTTATCTTATTTTAAGTCAAAATTGTCAAGTCTAATTAGTGAGTTAAAAAACTATGAATTTCTAACCTAGTATTTGTTCCTTTAACTTTCTTATGTAAGGTCTACTGTTTGAATCCAGGTTAAGATATATTGCTAAGAACTATTGGCTTCTATCCTACTTGTTATCTACTTGACTTTCCCATTTTAGGTCTTAGATTTGAATCCACATCGAAGCATGTATTTGGAGATAAAGTCACAAGTTTTACCCAATTATAGGGTTCTTACAGGGGAGGCTCAAACGTATGCACCAGAGTGTCAAATCCGATGGTACGCTTGAAATCCCGTCTTCAGTGTCTTTATTCCAAGTCGTCTCGGACGTATGTCTTAGAGTGTAAAATACGAGAGAGCAGTTAAAATCCCGTCTTGAGTGTACGTCCTTCAAGTCGTTAAAAATAACTAGTGAGAGAAAATTTAAAAACCAAATTCATATTTGTTAAAATTTTCAAAATCCATATGCCGAATAAACACTAATAATTTATTATATAACTTTTATCATGAGAGCCAATAAGTCGAGTTCAAGTCGGTAACATCAACCTCGGCTATAATTAGACTTACAAATCTTATTAAGTTAAATGGACATATATCACCCAATAGTGATCAATCTTTTCTAGTGTTTACTAAAGTCACTAAGAGTTTTTTGTTCTTCTAAAGTCACTCAACTTTCAGTAGGTGTTCTAATCATGTATAATTTTTTTAAATTATTTTGATTTTTTAAAATTAATGAAGACAATTGAAACACATATGAATATTTGTTAATAACAATTGAATTCTTGTATAATTAACTTGAAAAATATGTAATCATGAATAAAACAAATATATAAATCAATAACAATGTTTTAAAATCGTTTATATTAAGTGAAATTCACACAAAATATTATTTAAATACTTATATATATATATATATATATATTAATATATGTTTCATTTTCCTTGATTAATTTTAAAAAAATTAGATATTTATAAAAGAAATTATATGTAATTGAAACACTTAGTGAAAGTTGAGTGACTTTAAAGAAAAAAACTTTTGATGGCTTGATTGGAACACTTAAGAAACTTGATTGTTATTCTACAAAGTTATCCCTAAGTTAAATGTATGAAACTTCAGCGTGTTTATTAAATGAGATTCAGTTGGAAGCTCTGGATTGTTTAAATCAAACTTGAGGTTTTTGCATCATTATATCAGATCGGTCATGAGCAACTTGCCTTACCTAAAGTAAACTACATTAACAAGCCTTCAAAATAGAATGTTATAGACCACTGATATGTAAATAATTATGCATGTTAATGATACATATTTCCCCTTGTTTCAATTAATTTTTATTGCAAATTCATGGATTTGGATGCTTATATGTGTTATAATTGATTGTTGTGCTTTATAGTGGTTGGTTGATTATTTTGGATGGAAGGCACAAGAAAAAATGAAGTTCTTGACGAAAAACTTACTGATACGGTCATATAAATATTGGACATGGCCATGTGAACCAAGAAAAGCAAAATCTGAGGAGATATTTCATGGAATCAAGAAGTTTTGGACAACAGCCATATCCATAAGTGGCATGGTAGTATGTGGCCCAAGATTCGGGTTTTTAATCAAATTCTCCCCCATTTCAAAGGCATCCATCTTTTTACACCAAACCCTAACTCCTTGATACTATTAGATATTTTGGGGCAATGTAGAAGAATTGGAGACCGATATTGAAGATTAAGCATTCCGAAGAGATTTCCAACATCACACAACCCACCTTTCCTTGTTTCTTGGGTTGATTCTTATATCTTCTATGTTTTCTTTCATGTTTACAAGTTTGGTTGTTGCTTTTTTAAGCCTCATGGGTTAAACTAGTTTTATCACTTGGATTAGATGAAACTTAGCGTGATTTAACAACTTGTACACAAATTTTGGTGTTGATTAGGTAATGTTATGACAAAGTACGATTGTTCATCAATAATTATGTGTGGTTGTATATTTTGATGAGGTATTTGACTTGTTCATAGATTGCATATGTCTTTGAGTGATTTATGGCATTTGACTAGGAATGGTGAATGAGGGTTGAATATTTAGAAGAAGTAAGAAAATGTGCATCCTTATGCTGGTGTTTGAAAAAGTTACAGTATATGTTGTGAATTTCTCATGTCATTGTTTTGAGTTTCTAAGATTTAAGAGCTCAAGTCTTTGGATTATATGATCGTGATATGATATTCATAAGTTGAGGAATCATTATGTTTTGTCTACTTTACGCATCTCGCGGTGGTTAATATGTGTTTATCGTATTAACTTTCCAAATATTTATGGAAGTAGATAACCCTGACGGGAGTCGATCTAATTCATCATTCACATTGACATAATTGTGTCACTAGATCTTTTATCACAGCCCAACCAACAACGGAATACGTTGTGACACGAGTTTGATTGTTCATAAGTTCATGGTGATATCGTAAAGTTTGAATATATTAAAACAACCATTTAGTAGAAAACAATCATTCATTCATTCAACCAAACATTAATGATGTCATTATAAGCATTTAACATAAACCAAACATTACATGAAACAAAGTCTAAACAATTTTTTTAAATGAAATAAACTAGGCCCCTAGACCTATCCTATGTCTTTATTCAAGCTTCCTTAGCCTGCCACACTTTGAATATACGTATAAAAAGGAAGAAAACTATAGCCTAAATAGAATATGTATCATAAGCATAACATGTATACAACTTTGAATAATAAGAATGAACAAATGAATAACCAATGCTTGTGTCTAAACAAGTATCCTTACAACATAATAATCAAGTATAACAATACAAGAATTAGCATTTGTAATTCAGCAATTTGCTACGTGCACTTTTCACCTTTTTCACAAAATGACAAAAACCATTGTGAAGATGGTATCTAACACATCTTAGGCTACTAAGTACTAGCTTTATTCACTGGCAACACATATAGAATCAACACATTCTATAAGCATAGCATCTAACACATAAAACTAACAAGGTTTAAGGCTTGCATCATAGATTGAATAAATACTAGAATGAATTAAAGTTTGAATGAGTACATGTGTACATCCCTAAAAACAAGAATGTAAAAGGAGAGTGTGAAGAAACTCACAAGTTTGAATTCTTAGCTAGTTCCAAGTCCTTGAATAATGATTGAGGAACAAGCTATCTACTCACCCTAAAATTTGAGTGACAAATCTTCGTATCCTAAAGTTCAAAGTTCAAGACCCTATAGTTATGGCATTCTAATGGAAGTCCTAGTTGAAAGAATCTATGTTTGAATGGATACTAGGAATATTTATGAAATAAATATTCTCTTATTATTGATTAATAAATAAAATTGAATATAAAATATTATGTTTATTTATTTTATCAATTTAGTTGTATCAATAAACTAGAATAATGTTTTAAGAATATTTAATAATATTCTTATAATAAATAAAATAGAATATTGAATATTCTATTTAACCGAGGGACTTTACCGAAGCAGCCTCTCTATTCTACTTGTAGATAGGGGTAAGGTGTGTCTTTATCTTCCCCCCCAGACCCTACTCTAAGTGGGATTTTACTGGGTACGATTGTTGTTGTTGTATATTAATTTGTATTTATATTTCTAAGAATACTACTTGGATAGTTTCCCATCCATTTTTGTTATATATTAAATGTATATTTAAAATATTTATTTGCATGTAAAATCATGAGTGTTTGATTAATAACTTAGAATATTTACTAAAATCATTTTAAAATTTATTAATAAAAACAAGTTTTTAATATATAACCATTTGTTTTTTTTAAATGCCTTTTGTTTTCATAACATTATTTAGAATTTAAATTAGTTCTTATATTTTAAAATTTATTTTAGATAGCCCTTTTTGAAGAAAAATAATAATCTTTATTTAAAAAAAAGATAACATTTTGTGAGACCCTCAAATTTACCACTTGCAAAGTCATCCCGCTGGGTGTGACGTGGTAGGATCAAATACGTTGGTTATTTAGAACGAATTTATATGATTTTGAAAATATGTGTATATTATTTAAGATATCCTTAGTTAAACATTAAGTTTTACAACGGAAAATAAATATTGTTTGCTGAAGCGTGTACAAAAGTAGATTGTTTTAACACATCACATTAAGTTGCACAATAGTGTTCAAAATATTAAAATTGCATGCAAGATTCTTCATGAGACTTCTTAAGTGCATTTTATGCCCTTAAGCATGCTACCTGAGAAATACATGCTTAAGTGTGTCAACATAAAGTTTGTGAGTTCACAGGTTTGATTTAAGTAAGTAGTAAATAGTTTGTGCAATATATATATATATATATATATATATTGGAATGTTAAAGTTGCTTAGGCTCAAAGCCCCGAGTGTCTGTGTTGAGTCATTACCAAACTAGACTGTGAGGCCTCCGCCATGTCTATCGTAAAAACAATGTCAAATAGGTCGTCATTATGCTCGTCCGAACCGCCAGTCAGAGTTGTCGTCGAGCGGGGTTATACCCAATAGCACTATCCAATAACACCTTGTTTGTGATAATTAATGATATGAATTGCGAGGACTTTGATACGATATAGCACACTCAATATGTTTGCACAACATAACCAATAATACATCAAAATGTTTGTCGTAATTGTTTGCCTAGCTTGTTTGACCCAGATGTTGGTCAAGAATGTTTTTCAATTGTGTTTGTCAAAAGCGTTTGTGCAAAATGCTTGTCAAATGTGCTTATCATAAGCGCGTGTACAAATGTTTGTCAAATGCGTTTGCATGTTATTCTCCCATGGTTTTTATTTATAAACAGTTAAGAGAAAAGGGGGCCATAAACTCACCTGCGATTGAGTTGGATGTGTTGTGATTCGTTTGTCCTTTATTTGTTACCTATATCACATAGACGGTATGAGTTTGTGTTTGTGCTGGCCCATTCGACCCAATGTGTTTGTTCAAGCAACTCCAAGTTGCGTTGTCTGTCCAAACGGTTCACGTTTGACTGTGTTTTATCGTGTTTGACCGTGTTTGACTCGACGACCCGTTGGTGACTCGTTTAACTTTTTAGTATTCATTTTGTCTTAGTGTTTTGGAAAGTTTCCTCAGATAGCAAGTTGTGCACGTAAGCATGCCATAGCATATATGGGTTTCCAAATATGGAAAGTATGCATAATGTGTCTCTATCAATCATGTTGATAATCATGGCAGTTGTCACGTACGCTCATTAAGCAATTTACTATTCATAGTAAGTTTCCTCATTAAGAAAGTATGCATCAAAAGTCGCCTTTTACCGATCTAAGCATGTTAGTGTCCTTATATGTTCATGTCAACACGTAATGAATCCTCATATATCATCAATCATGCTCATAATCCATTTCTAGTTAACCAAAGTTACTCTATTTGGTAAGTATGCCATATTGCCATGTTTTCATACAACTAATCATACAAATACCCTCACATCACCTTAATATAGCATATCCTATCACTTCCCATTATCAAACATGTTCCCATATATTCAATTTTACAAATTCCTAATTTAAATTTTCCATATATAGAAAGTTAAGCATAAAACTCATTAACCAACAATCAATTATCCTAACATGTTACTATGACCATTAACATCATCATAACACTTAAACATAACAATTATCCACATGCAATACATGTTCTCTAAACACAAAGTTTATATATTTAGCAATGTAGTAACATAAGTTTGTTTTTCTCAAATATAATTTTTTCAACATGTTTTTAAACAAATTATTAGATACAAATCTTCATTTGAAACTACATAACAATTCTAAAACACAATCTATCAACATCTTTCACAATAAAAGTTTCTATTTATAGAAAATTGAATGTATAACCATAAAATGACATCAAAACTCATCTTCAAACATTTAACTCCATAAATAACTTTACAAATTCGTGCATGTGTTAACTTTGGAGTTGCATGTGTGTATAAGCTTGGATGTGTGTTTTAAGGTATGAATGGCCAATGAAACTACCTTACAAAGCTTTTGAACCATTATAATTGGTTGGATTAGTGTCTATATTCTCTGGACAGGGTTGATGAAGTGGTTCTTGCATGTTGTTGACTTCAACCAAGATACTAGAACCTTCTTCAAATCTTCTTGGCTCTAAGCCTTCAAGATGGCTCAAGCAAACAGCTGGGAGTAGGCTTCCAGACATTGAAGATTGTCTTTATGGGTGATTGTGGTAAAGAGGGGAGCTGGAGTTCGAGTATGGGGTAAAGAAGTGAAGTATGAAGAAATGGGTTGGAATTTATAAGGTTTTTGGAGTATGGAGGGATTTGCGTATCACAAAGAGGGCTCTCCGGGGTTCTTGGCATACTGCTAAGGACAAATTAGTATAGTCTCGACTCCAGGGTTTGATATTGACTTCTATTTGTTCGGTTTCGTTTCTTACGTTTGGTTCATTATAGATTTTACTTTCACATTTTAATTCATTTCATCATGTATTCACGTATCGGTTATTTTTGTATGTTCAAATTCTTTCTTTGTTAGTTCATCGACGTTCGTGATTCAAAAATTTTGCGTGTTTTCGAAACTTTCGGTAATTCCTTGAATTGCCATTTCGAATTGTTTGTGCTTGGACTCAGGTGCCACATGTCACACTAAATAATTCTACATAAAGTGCCACGTAATATCATCAACTTAAATAATGTTAAATAAAAAATTATCGTTGCTGACCTTACGGGGTGTTACATCATCCCCTCGTTGAAAAGAATTCCGTCCCGAAATTCAGTTCATCCTATATAATAGGCATAAATGTTAGAGTCTTTATAATTTCGTGGTCCTATACCTCGACTGTTCCTTCGAAAAGGTATATGTATTCATAAATCCGATTTGTCTCAAGTGGTATTATTAGCGTCTCATCCGATTGACGCTACTTTATGTTTGAACATGTGAGACGTTTTGTATACTGATATGTTTCTCGGTAAGTGTAGTTCGCAGGCTATGGGCCGATTTATCGTGTGATTTCAAAGGTCCATTGTATCGTGGGTTTAACTTTCACCGTTTCCTGGATCATGTCTTACTCTTCTAAGGCGAGACATTGAAAAGAGTTTTGTCCTCTACTGGGACTTCCAGGGTTTGCATCTTTTTTCGGCGTAGTTCCTTTGACGATCGTGCGCTGCCGTCATGCAGTCTTCACATGTGCACGATCTTCCCATTGTTCCATGCAAGAGTTTGAGACTAGTGAGTTGGCTTTCGCCTATTTCTGCCTTGTAAATGGGTGATCGGTACTTGCGTCTATTAAGTGTTTCAAGTGATGAAGCTTTTACCCTCGAGTGATCACTGTTGTTGTAAGAAATTCAACTAGTAGAAAAGTGATACTCCTAATTATTTCTAAGTCAATCGCACATGCCCTCAACATGTCTTTTATAATTTGTATTGAGCATTCGCCTTTTCTGTCGGTATGTGGATGATACATAGTGCTCATATCTAGTCTTGTTCTCAATGTTTTATGTAAGGACTTACAAAAGCGAGTCATGAATCAGACATCACTGTCGGAAACTAATGAAGTTGGCACTTCGTGCTGAGTGACTATTCCCTATAGATAGATTTGGGTTAATTTACCCTGCTTTTGTTGATAAGAAGGAAATATGCGAATTTCTATACTCATGCCTAACCTTTGGACGATCTCTACCTTGGAGGTCCCTGTTGTGTCTCCCTAGGTGCGAAGAGGTAGAGTTCATGCAATATGATCGTCGTAAGTGTTAATCATATGGATAACTTAGTACGTCGGGTTTCATAGTTTTTGTGCCGAGCGAACGATTTCCAACTCCTGAGTATAATAGGAATCATATTGTGTTACGTAATTCCTAAAGAGGTTGATAATCAATGAGAAGTCTACCTGTCTTATTCTCATGACAGATGCTTCGTAACACGAGCTTGGATGTACAAGGATGTGTCAGGACTTATTCAATATTTCCCCGTAAGGTCATGTTAGAGTCTGGGGATGATATGTCATGAACATCATCACCTGGTCCTATGCGGATCATGGACGATTGTTTACTTAACAACGTCTGCGTTGGGGAGTCAAAGGACGTCAGTAATGACTACGTATGATGTCATCATGTTTCAGAATTCAGGATGGTTTTACGCTTGCCATAGTTGTCACGGAATGGTACAGTCATTCATGGTGACCTCCAATAAAGTGCTCACAAAAGGTAGGTGGTTCCAAATGGTCTATTAGGATGACCAAATGTGTACCCGTCTTGGCCACAAGATTTGTTTTACAAGATGGGTATCTAACTGTTACCTTGGTGTTGCTCAAGATCTTCCTTACGTTTCTTGAATCAAGAGGGGTTCCTCAAATGTTTTATGAAGAATCCATGGTAATTGAGGGGATATCCAGACAAGAAGATGTACAATCTTGTCAGGAAGGGCAGTCTCTTAAGATTGGTTGTCAACTGGTTTGTTGATCGTTTTCGAAGTTTAGTTTCTGATATGGTTTGAAATCCTCATTCCCAATGTGGTGTTTGTGTTTATAAATGCGGTGTATCATGGCTAACTCACCACAATTCTATCACGTTGGTGGCGTACCCATCCTCAACTCCTAATAGTTATTGATTCAGGTTGTTTGAGGTGTCGTGGGTGGCACAACAGACTAGGTTCCTGATGGGTTGTGTTCATGGCCGAAACTTACTTGTTTATAATAAATCTTTAGTTTCAAATTTGAATGTACGCGTTTCTTAGTCTTGCGTGTGTGTAGGTTGGAAAACATACTAGCGGTATTTCTAGGAATGAGTTTATTTGACACCAATTTTGTTAGGTTGGATCTAGTGGTTCACGGAATGGTCCAAGTTATGACCGTACATGTACAGTCTGTATTCCTTTGCCTTTCCTCATATCGTTCAGACATACTTGAGTGAGTGGTTAATTGAGTTGGACCAAGTACATGGGTAATTTTAGTCAGTCTTGATGGATCTTCATGAGTCTTCATATCAATTCATGGCTTAATAGACAGATCCTTGCATGATGGAAATCATGGGATGTATTACCCCTTTTTTGAAGAGTTCAGGGTAGTATAAGTCACAACATCATGCGAAGAGGTATGAAAAGTACCATAGGTAGGTCAGTTTCAAAATGAATTGCTTGACAACTATTGGGTTGTCTATAAAAGTCATTTGGAGTAACTGAGGTTTGAAGAATCAAGAGGTCGACGAGGTGGAGCAGGAGATATATCCTTGTTAGGGAGTTCCATACACTGTGGGTTTAAGTGTGTCGATTTGTCCAAACCTTTTTTCGTTTCTGATTGGCTGGTAATTTGGGATATGCGAGTCTCATTGGTGACTCGACTTGAGTGATGACTAAGAGTATGTCCGGGTTTGGGTACTGAGATATGCCACCAAAAGTTTTGTGAAACGCTCGATCCGTTAGTATCGAATATGAGTGATGTAGATATGTCTTTGTGAGGAGGGAGGTCAAAAGGTCTATCAATGGAATAGTCAATGTGGAAATACATTTCTTTGTTTGAGGTTGAACACTTGGGATATAGGTTAGTCACTATAGCCTTGCGGGGTTGGTAGATTGGTAAGGATTAATCGTCCCAATGTTTGTTATTTGACGGCATAAGGATAGGGTTTTCACTAATGTATACAATTGTGTGTACTCGAAATACTTTTCGAATGTGTAACACCCCGACCGATGTCAGAAACATCGGGGCACCACGAAGTGTAGATTGTACATAGCACATGGTATAAAGATGTAAATAACCAAACAATTGCATTAACTATAATAATAAACTCCAACATTCAATACATTGTTCATAAATTCAAAACCTAGCTATTACATCACTTGGAATTCAAAACATTAAAATAAATCTCCATGCTCATAATAATATTAAGTGGCATTCCCACCTGAAACATGTTAAAAATAAAGGTCAACTATGAATAGTTGGTGAGTTTCATAGGTTTAAACACTCACACCAAAATGTTTATAATAAATGTTATAAGTAATGTATGAACATAGTTAAAATGAACTAGCAAGTACAGCAGATCAACTAATGTTAACAAATGATGTTTGACCAATGTTTAGCACTACAAACAATGCTTAAGCTAGCAAACTATCACCATGGGCTTCCCCAATAGGGTAAATCAAACATTGGTGGGATGGTCAGTCCAATATATCTATCATAGTCACTAAATGTGTGCGATCAATGCCTATTTTTAACTAAAGTTCACAAACTATAAAGTAATTAGCTAAGTTCACATGAAAATGTTTAAAAGTTAAGATACATGTTTCACCCCTAAAATAAAAACAATAAAAGAGGGGCTACGAAGACTCACCTTGATAAATGAGATAGCTATGCACAATAGTTGTCAAACGGTAGTTCACAAATATGTGTAATAAGTTCAATGTACACCTATATAGTTCATTTGGCATAATGTTAACATAACTATACCTTTCTATGGATTTTCCTATGTTCTAAATAGATCAACGGGTCCGATTTGTTTTGAATAAATGAAATTACAATTCATTATGTTTTATTTGTTAAATAAAAATCGGAATGATATTTTTCGATGTTTAAATTATTTATTTTGACATAAAATAACTCAAAAGTTTTCGAAATTAACTAATTTATGTTTATCCCAAATATTAAAACATTTGTATAATAATTGTAATTTCAAATATTACTAATTAAACTTTTTAAAGGAATTTGTCAAGCAAAATTTCAATATAATAATTATAAATGAATTTAATAAGTTATAAAATTTTAAATAAAATGAGTAAAACTTACTTGGATGTAACCATATATATATAATGTATAAAAATGTTTAGATAAATATTTCACAATTTTTAGTTTATCAAAATTTCAAATTATTATTATTATTATTATTATTATTATTATTATTATTATTATTATTATTTAAAAGGAAGTCAGTTCATACTTTATAAACTTTAAATAAATTTATTTGGATGTTATAAAAGTGCAAAAATATTTTTTTATAAACTGTATAAAAGTGTTTTAACATCTAACTAACTTAATACCCAAATGATAGTGTGTGTGTCTATATATATATATATATATTACCATTAATTTGTTTATATTTTTATGTATATAAAAAATAATGTTAGAAATATTTTATCTTTAATATTATTATTTTTCTTATCAAAAATAATAGTATTTGTATTTAAATTAATTTCTGTGAAATAAAAAATTAAAAAAAATGTTTAAATAAAAAGATATAGCAAAAATGGTTCAAAACCGGTTGAATCCGGTTGGAGATTCGAACCCGCGACCTCTTTATGGAAACCACGTATGTTGACCGGTTGATCTGGAGCACTGCTCGTGACCAGGTTTTGTTCAAAATACTTTTAACATATACGCATTCCTCTGTCCCCAAATCAGATTCAAAGCAAACGAAACCCTAGATCCAAGAATCATCAAATTCTTTCTTTTGTGATTCTAATTGATAGGGAAACCATGGGACTTTTATTCCTCACTGTAAAACAATCACAATGGTGTAAATACACCTACCTAGGATAGCGATTGACTGGATTTCGACTGAGCGATACGGAGTTGTGTCACACGCTCAATTTCCCACTAACGGAATCATACCGTTTAGGGCGTGACAAACCAGAATCTCAGTCATTAGACATAGTGAGAGACTTCTATATGCTTTTAAACATAATTCAGTCTTATTTCATAAAATCAAAATTTAATATTGCGGAAGCGTTTGAAAATCAATAACAAAACATAATAGTTGCAAAAATGTAAATTACAATGTTCAATGTTTAATTTCAACAATTAGATAAGAACTGATGCACAAGACTCATTGTCATAGTCCCTGGTTACTCGTGCTTATGTCTAAGCGTCCTGAGAAAACATGCAAGTACAGTCAACACAAAGGTTGGTGCATACACATGTTTGTATATATAATCACAAATGTTTGAAAAACTGTTTGAAAGTAATGTTTGCAGATAACATAATCACAAATTGCGCAGTTAATGATAGCTAGTCATTTGTATTATTTACTTAAGTGGTTGACACCGAAGCTGACTGTATGAATGTCGTTGCCTTTACGCAATTGTCTAACATAAACTATAGCAATTTCTGAATTTGGCTAGTTAAACACTTGCATTAACCTACCATCTACCAAGTGAGGTTTGTCAAACCCAACAGATCTATCTTCAACTACCACGCTTTGCACTACGGCAAACTAATCGGTTCGATATGTAAAGACTTCTAGTGTTATGTTCGCACTTACAGTAAATAGCTAACCAATGCAAGTGATATGTATCTAAAATTGTTTGCTTGCACATGTTTTCTCCCCCAAAACATTAAAAGTAAAAAAGGGTCGTGTATGTACCTTGGAATGCAGATCGAATGATCAAATGCTCGTGAAATCGTGTAGATAACCTTCTACGAATAATCGGTGTTATTACAATAATGTTGCGTTATTTGAAATGTCAGATCGTGTGTGTAATCACATACGTGTCAACACACGTATGTTAGATTGTTTGAAACGCACATACAAAAGTATGCGTGACTTTGAATTAGTTTGATTAAATCGTAAAAACATATACAATTATGTTTAGATACGTGTAAATATACGCGATCGTGTTTTTGGTCAAAAATATAATTTGTATTGTTTCATCTTGTTCGGGATTTAATTCTGGTTCCAACGCAACTGAAACGGATCGAAACGGATTTAAAATAAACAAGTTGTGACAAAAATACCAAAAATGCTATTTTTGTACAAAATCAGTGGCCCTTGGATTCGAACCTGCAACCTCCCGTTCACACACTCTACCAACTCAGCCCAATAGGGTTCCGCAATTGGATTCTCAAATCAATTGTTTTAAGCTTCTTTAATCGGGTTCCCCTATGTTAAACCAAAACTGAACCATGTGATCCAATTTAACCCCGATTAGAATCCGATCGGTCCAGAACCATGGGGCTTTTGTTCCATGAATCCAACCGAGTCTACCCATGGTTCCAATTTGTTTATTATTTAACAAACGTCCCCATTCGTGACCTACATTGTTTCGAACCTAAGTATCAAAACTTACAATTTGATTTGATCAATTTCGTTTAGGTTGATTAGAAAAATCATATGGTCTCATTAAATAAGGAGTTTTGAAACTGTCTGTGGCATTTAATTTGAATATCAAGTTAGTTTAGGTCGAAACCTCCAAAACGAGTTTAGTTCAAGATCTTTCAATCGGTTTACATCAAATTCGAAGTTTTTTTAACAAAAATGGCATAGGGTTTATGTTAATAGAGGTTTTGCGAAACTCAGAGTACCATTTCATTTTATTTTTGCGTTCATTTGAATCAAAATCCCCAAATCCGTTCATATGATGAACCCTAGAATTCGAATACGTAAAATTTGTTATTAGAACCCCAAATTAGCATAGGGCTTTGCTTAAAAATGTTAGGATGAACGTGTAGGTGTTGGTAATTACCTGGATTGCCTTCGAATTGATATAGATCGACTAGAAGCTATTGTTTCGGCCTACTCTTAGCTTCTGGAATCGAATTGTTGGATGTAGAAGACTCTAAAAGTGCTGATTATAGTGTATGAAGTTTCAATTTGATGTAGTAAAACCGAATTATATGGTTTTGGTAATGATTAATCCGGTTTCGACTCTAGGACATCAATTGGGTTTAATTCGATGTTTAATGGTTTCAATAACTGATGATAATGGTTAATCATCATCAATGTGATAATTATGAAGGTTTAATTCAGTGATTAATAAGTCTAATAATGTGTAATAATTGTTTATCATCATCAGTATGATAATTATGAATGTTCAATTCGATTAATTACAATGGTTTAATGTGAAATTCAAATTTTATCATGATTTAGTCGAATTTTGACTTGTAAAAGTCAAAATTGATTGTTTCAATCCTTTACAAGTTTAATCCTTTTAATTTAAGTATTTTGGGACTGATTTTATTCAATTTCAGTCCTTCTAGTTTGATTTTGTACAATTTTGTGTTTTTGTTAACTTTTGGTTAACAGGTTTAACCCAGAATGTCGGATTGTCACATCATTCCCTTGTTGAAGGAATTTTCGTCCCGAAAATCGTTAAATGTTATGAGTAGTTAGAGTAATACTTATGAGCTTAAAAATGTGCGTGTTAGTGCGATATTTGATCATTTTGTGTACTTGTGTATACCCACATACAAAATTCAATATTTGCAACATCACATCTAAGTGTGATCGTTCTAAGTTAAAAGTTTGCAACATCACACTAAAATGTGATCGTTCTGTGTACTGTTTGTATACACACCAGTTTGTGCACCTAAATATGAATGTTCGTGAGTGTTGTGTCATACAGTACTATGTAATCTTGCACACATCAAAATCTTTGCAACTAATCATGTTTGTACTCCCATGCAATGTAACACATGAAATGTAGCACATAAAATGTAATGTAGCACATCAATTGTAACTAATCATGCTTGTAAGTGTTTGAATTCTACAATGTTTGTGTTAAGCATGAATATTTGGAATAAAACCAAATGTATAAGATGTTTGTGCTTACAATCTGAAAGTGTTGGAGTGTGAGGTATCACAAGTTGTTCATTCGAGAGCTTCTTGGCCTCGATTTGCCTTCTGTTCGAGTTGATAGTTGGTTGGGTGTGTTCAGAACATTTCGTAAGGACTGTAAAGAACTTTTCGATCGTTTAATTTCAGATTATATATTGTTTTTCATAGAATCCAAGTCACGCGTTTTGGTTGTATTTTTGGGTGACGATTTTGATTGATTCAGACACTATTTCAATTAATTGTTGATTGGGGTTGATTACGCGTCTTGTGTCATTGCCAAAAATGGCTTTGATCGGCTGTCAAAATGCGTGGAATCGAGTTGAAAGGAAACGGTTCGGAAGAAGGGGAAACGGGTCGGATAAGGTGTTAACCAGGTAAAGGGGAAAAGAACTATGGGTGGTTGTCATAATTGCTCCCTATGGTTTTTTTTCCTTTAATCACAGTTTTAAAGTTGTCAACTTTAATCCCTCAACTTTATATAATAATGTTTTTAAATTTATAAAATCAGTATAATTTGTTTAGGTTTTATAAAAACTAATATAAATAAAGTATTTATATATTTTAAGAAAGTTTTATCATTGTTTCAAAGTTATATTAAATTACACAACTAAAACTAAATTATTTTATTTATACTTTTTTTACAAGTTTTAAATTTAATAAGGTTTATTATAAACTTTTTTTTTAAATAATATTTTACCAAATTAATATAAAACGAACTTCTTTTTTTTTTTACATTTATTTCTTTAATAATTTTTTTTTAAAAAAGTATTAATAATTATCCAAACATACATACCTATATACGTATATTTAAATCATGTTTAAATTTTTTAAAACATATATATTGCATGTGTAAAACTCGTAGATGAAATTTCTAAATGATGTCATAAATTCTTTATTAATATAATTATTTATTACAAAATACAGGATGTTTACAGAATGTTTGAGGGTTGGCGTACTCGAGCGGCGAGGTAACACCTATGGATTAATCAGGATTAACCGGCGGTAGACGGGTTGGAATTTTATATGTAATTTTACAAATATATATTATACACACACATGAATATCGATAATTCAATATAATACTTCAAATAATTTAAAAAATAAATTAAACATACTAAGTCAAGTACTTCAAAGCTCAAACTTAAACATTGAGTTCAAATTTTAGAGATGGATTTTGATGTTAAACGGTTGGATTTAATGTTTCGGATGTTGGATTCGATATTTTAGATACATATTAAGAATTTTGGGTTGAGAAATGTCTAGATAATCATGGATCTGATCTTTTTTACCCGAAAAAAGTAGAAAAAAAATAACTAGGCCGACTAGGCCCCGTCTAGAGCCAAATTGACACAGTTGGAAGTGCCTAGGGGGCCGGCTAGGCCGATTTTATAGCACTGGTAAATATTATTGCTAATTATTTATTTATTTTGACATAATTTTATAAATTTGAAACATCATTATTAATATTAAGATTTACAATATTACTATGTTTAATAATATAATGTTTTAACTCATGTTTATTGTTTGTCGTACTATTAAAATGTTTGATTACATTTATTTGTTTGTTGTATTTTATTTACTTATAAGCATGTGGGCATGCATTTGTATGTATACATATGTACATATATATATGTGTGTAGATTTATGAATACATAGGTTTTAAGAAATCCAAGAACTTTGGTTTATTATAATTCGAACACAACTATAATACTCAAAGTTTAGATGGAACCCTAGGGATTACATCTTCATAGCATAACTTTAGGTGGCTATTTTGTGTTTATCTTTCTAGTTTTCCGAAGAGTTATATGTTTAGATAACCTTGACGGGAGTCTGTACTACTTTCATATTTCATAGTTAGAAAATGGTCTCACTTGTGTTGTTAAGTGGATTCAAAGTCCAAGTGGTATCTCTTCTTGATTGCTTTCTTTGTTCTCTAATTCTTACCAAAAATTGCTAATTTGATAATATTTTATCTTAATTTAAATATTCTCAATTCACTTGTTATTGATCGTCTACATAGTGAAAAAGGTCTAGTATTGGGAGGTGTTGTGTCCACGTTTCGATGCTTGGATCCTACAAAAAGCTATATTGTTATGCGATATGTATACTTGCCTATTGTTTGTAGTTTAGTTTAAGGTGATAATCGTATCTTTAATAAAAACTGGATTTGTGTAAGAATGTTTATTAAAAAGCCATATACGTTCACATGCATCAACCACATTAACTAGCCTGATAAATAGACCCACAATTGAACCGAATATTAAGTAAAAATTGGTGGATCGTCCAATAAAAAGTTTTTTTATAACTTTATATAGTAAAAATGAACACAGACAAAATTATTTGTTCATTTAATTAATCAAACGAACTTGAACAATTATCTCATTCGTTCATTTATGTTTGTAAACATTCGTTTATATTTGTTCGCTTAATTTTATTAATGTTTGTTTGTTTTGTTTTTTTATGTTTATTAATTTATTTCTATTAATAAATCATTTAGATTTTTTTGTTACTTAAATTATTCTAGGATTTTAATTTCTAAAAAAGAAAGTTATGTGTAGTGGGTAACCTGAGTTTTGGACTCTATGTTTGTTCGCTAATATTTATTCAATTATATTATTTTATGTTTGTTTTATTATGTTTATTTATATTCATATATATATATATATATATATATATATATTGTCTAATGTATTATGCTTATTTATATTCATAAATTGCTTGTTTATGCTATTAAAGAATCGATTAATTTTAACAAACGATCATGGACAAAAAACCTTGCAGTTGTTCATTGAAATGTTAATGTTTGAATATTTGTTCGGATAAAGTTAAACGATCCTGTATGTTCATTTTATTTGCATACATATCGATAAACATGCTCATTTTATTTACAAACTCCTTGAACGAAAAAAAAATCTGAATGAATATCTGAACCATTCTGATTTAGAAGCTAGTCTGATTGAAGCAAAGAGGGGAGGACAGTTCTTTCCATCACAGTCTGGCTCCACCCTCTCCCACTCCAGTCGCAGTCTGGCTCCACTCTCTCCCACGCCCACACCGTCGCAGCTGCAAGAGGTCACCGTCGTTTCCCCCTCTTTTGTCGCCTCTCCCTCTCCCACTTTTGTCATCGTCTGGCTTCACCCTCTCCCACGCCCGCCTAAATGTAAGTGTTTTTTAGCCATCTTTCAGTTTCATCTTCTTCTTGCCTGAAAAACCCTAACAGTTTTGATTTGATTTCATAATCTGTTCTTTTTGTAATTTGTGTTAGTTTATCAGATTCTTTGAGTTGTAAATACATCAAATCCTTCGTTATTTTCCGCCGAGGGATTCAAATTTGTCTTTTTCTGCTACGTGATCGGTTTAGATCTCATGGATTCGTAAAACAGGTTGTTTGTATGTGTTTGCAGTTATGATTAGTGCGAAAAGGGAAAGAAGACGAGGGTTTTAGGTATTGAATTGGATTTGTTGTGTTGAATTGAGGCATGGTGATGAGGAAGACTGATCATAAGCAAAAATACGGTGGTGCTGATAGGATTGGTGGTAACAATAGATTCATACCGAGTTCTAGATATTTGGACCGAACAAATAACGAAAATATACGAGGTCGAAGACGACTGCGAAGATCGACCGTGGGCTAACATTTTGGGGGTTTTGTAAAGAATGAAGGGTATTTTGTATTTTCGTTCAGATGTCCAACCAAACTGGTTAAATACTGAAAATACAAAATGTCCTTCATTCTTTACTAAACCCCCAAAATGTTAGCCCACCTTCGATCTTCGCCTCCGTCTTTGACCTCATGTATTTTTGTTATTTATTATGTCCAAATATCTAGAACTCGGTATGAATCCATTGTTACCACCAATCCTATCAACAACACCGTATTTTTGCTTCCAATCAGTCTTCCTCATCACCATGCCTCAATTCAACACAACAAATCTAATTCTATACCAAAAACCCTCGTCTTCTTCCGCTTTCTGCACTAATCATAACCGCAGACACATACAAACAACCTGTTTTACGAACCCACGAGATCTCAAACCGATCATGTAATGGAAACAAACAATTCGAAAGCCTCAGCGAAAAATAACGAAGAATTTGATGTATTTACAACTCAAAAAATCTGATAAACTAACACACTTACAAGAACGGATTATGAAATCAAATCAAAACTGTTAGAGTTTTTCAGGCAAGAAGAAGATGAAACTAAAAGATGGCTAAAAACCACTTACATTTAGGCGGGCGTGGGAGAGGGTGGAGCTAGATGGTGACAGAAATGGGAGAGGGGGAATCGATAGGAGAAAAAGGAGACGATGGTGACCTCTTGCTGCTGCGACGATGCGGGCGTGGGAGAGGGTGGAGCCAGACTGTGACGGGAGTGGGAGAGGGTGGATCCAGATGGTGATGGAAAGAATGACTCCCCTCTTTTCTTCATTCAGAATTGCTTCTAAATCTGAATGGTTCAGATGTTCTTTCATATGTTTTTTTTTCGTTCAGGGGTTTGAAACAAATAGCTGAATCTGAATGATTAACATTCAGATCCATTCAAAACCATTCACATGTAAACAAATAATCCTTTAATGATTCAGACCATTTTAACCATTTAGACATATTAACCATTCAATACTTAATGCTTCAGATGTTATCAAATGACCCTCATTTTTTAAAATTTAATTGATTAAGACTTAAAATTATTTAAATTTTCAAATAAATTAATCTTTGTAGGATTGATTTAAAATTTCAATTAAATCATTCAATAATTAGTTGTTTCAATATTTTGTTATTAACAGTTAATTTCACTAATTAGCTCAATTAACATTTAATCAAAATTTAAAATACAATTACACATAAATGTACTACATTAAAAACGTGTGTATTACACATGTAAAATAAGTTAATTGTAAAATTTAAAATATATTTAATAATTTTTTTATATTTTTTGTTCAACTTGTGTTATACACGAGTTGATAACCTAGTATCACATTAAAAAAAAAAGAAAAAAGAAAAAGAGAACGACTTCTTTAAATTGGTTGGTACTGGATCATGTTCTTAATCAAACAATCAAATTAAACACGCGATTAATAATTAAAATCACTCTTTAGTTATATTCTGAAATTAACTTAAAACAAAATTAAAAGATCATGCATATATCACAACCTTGGTATCTGCATTTATAGGATAAACTAACTTGATGATCAAGCTTCTTATTAGTCTATGATTATGATTCTTTTCTTGTAATTTAGAACAAATTTATCTAAATTAACTAACACATCATAATATCATATAACAAATTAAATACTTAATTGTATCTTATTCTTATTGGATAACTCGAGTCCACTGAGTTATAGGCCCAACCCAATTGTAAATTATCCAATAATTGATATTGGAATGACAATAGGTCGGCCGGTCGGGTTTGAGTAATCTCAACCTCATACTTAATTATAAAAGCTTGTCTTATACCTGACCCAAAACCCATGAGGTATTTTGTTGTCGTGTATCAGGTATATGGTATACATGTGAGTTTCAGGTACACCCGTTAGTTAGCTATATATACCCGTTGAAAATAATTTTCTTAAAACATGTCGAATATATATCGGGTAACTAATAACAAAATAAAATTTTGAAAAGGAAACAATTTCAATTTATTTCAAATAGATATAAAAATTAGTGGAAACTAGATTCTAAAAAGCGTAAGTCAATTATATTTACTAAAAACAAAAATAAATAACTGACGAAAAAATATTAGGTATACTTATTGAGTAAATGTATATTTATAAATGGGTACACGGGACAGGTAAACGGGATGGTTAAAAGAGTATATATAATCAGGTAATCGATTCGGGTAATCTGTTGTATGAACGAATAATCTCATGCCCGTCCCAAACATGCGAAAATTTTAAATATTAATCACATTCCCGGCCCAATACCCATCAAGTTCAGGAATACCTGTCGCATACGTTGCAGGTTTCGTATAAACCCGTCATGCGTGGGTTTCTTTTGCCATCCCTAAATGGATTCTACAATCTTTACTGATCCCTGAGCCTGAAAAAAGTTTAAGCCTGGGTAGAAGCGGGCAAAAAAACTAATTCTTGAAGTAGAACTGACAACCCGAACCAGAACCAAACTGCCTAAACAGGTACTGGAAAAACTAGAACCAAAAATAATTCCACCATTACCCGGCTAAAAACCAATAAAACTGATCAAAATCCGAACCTAAACAGAATCAGTTCTTGACTTTGATGATCAAAACCAAAAACGGTTACCGATTCCCGAAAATTTGTGTACCTCTAAACCCGACGCAAAGAAGGTCAATTATGCAGTTGGGTTTTTTCTATTAACAAATAAATACAAGATATAAATTCTTTTTTGAACAGAAAATTCGAGATTAAATGCAAACTCATTTTCATACCTTAAATAGCCCAGTTATGGATACAAGTTTCCCATTGGTGGTTATGATCAAGAAGCAACTTTTTAAACGAACTTAGCCAAATTTTAAATTCAGATTTTATCTTTATTTTTTTTATTGGTTCAAATTTCGAATTTCTATTTTACCTTTTTTTTCCTGAATTCTGTTTAAGATAAATAAATAAGGATAGTTGAATGTTTAGTTAGTTAGTTGATTATGTTTGATTAAAAAATTTTAGGAACGTTAAGCTTTTCAAATGAACCATTCGGTCCGTGTTGTTTGAATAACACCAAATTTATTCATGAGCCACTTGAGACGCTCTCGCTAGAGATGGGCAAAAAAAATGTGTTTCAGAACCGTAACCAGTTACCCAAACCAAAACCAGTCCCATCCGAACCAAAGGGTACTAGCGGTTGTGGTTTCTCAAAGTAATTGGAATTACCGTAACCGTTTCCACCTTTACCATAAAATAGAAGCGGAACCTAAAGAACCTAACCAGAGGCTCTAGACCAGAACCATAACCAATTTAGAACTGTAGCCGGTAAAAAAAACGGTTTGCATACCTTTACATCTCGCATTTGTATCGAGTATGATGCAGTTGATAGGATTAAACCGCTAATCCCGCACCTGATGATGACGGACACTAAAGGCCCATGTAAGGCTGCCTAAAACATGATTTTGGAGCCTTGAGGTGTCGACGAAGACGATTGCTAGGATAAGGAAATGAAATTGATGTTTATCCTTAATAAGTTTTATGCTAGAAGTCATTAAATGATTAATGACTTTAACAATTATAGTCTATTATACTTAAAATATCTAATTTGGTAAAAGTTAATATTTTATGTATGGTTTAATAATTTAAAAGTTAATTTCGCCGTAACATTTCTTTATACGTATCCTTTTTTATTTATTTATTTATTTTTTGTCAAACTATCATAATTTTTTCATAAAGACCAAAGAATATCGTTATTCTACACGTTGTATAAAAGCGGAATATAGTAAATTATGTCCTGGGCCGTTTTTTAGGGGCACAAAATGTATGTGTGTATGTATGCATGCCTAGAAATTCATTCAAATGAGAATAAGGTGAAGAAGACTAAAATGAAAACATTTTAGAGGCACAAAAAGTTTTTTTTTTTAAGTATAGGAAGGTACCTTCATGATCTTTAAAATAAATATGTTCACTGGTTTGGTTAATGATTTATTTAATCTGGTTTAATCGGTTTTCAAATTTTTTCCCTATCCAAAAACCGAACTGAATTTGAGAAGTGGTTCGTTTTGGGTAAAACTGAATAAGCAGATTAAAAGCCAAATAAGCCTCTTAAAAGTCGAATAAACCGATCCAAATAAACTGAATTCAACCGAATAAACCGATTAAAACCAAATAAACTGATTAAAAACCGAATAAACCGAATTCAATCTTATATATTATTAATAAGATAATAAATTTAAATTTGAATTCGGATTAATCGATTAACCAAACAAAACAAATTTATAAAAAAAATGGAACTGAAAATCGAAATTCGGACACGGTTAGGTACATAACCAAAAACGAATTCGAAATTTGAATACAGTTAGGAACCAAAACTAAAACCGAATTAAGAATTCGGTTCGATTTTTTCAGTAACGAATACGTTTCGATTTTCGGTATTAAACGGTTTTTCGGTTTTTTTGAACACCTTCACTTTAATATTTGAATTTGCTTAGGGCCTTTTCTTTCAGGTTCGTCCTGGACACCTAAATTCTTAGGGCCACACATGTTGAGTATATACCAAGCATATGATGAATAAAAAAAATTAATACCAAAATCATTTCTTTAAATTTGGCATGTGATGAATGATTCTCAACTGCCAAACATGAATTTTTTTTTTAATTTTAAATAATTAAATTTTGTCATTAAGTTCTTATCTTTTATTGACTAGTTATTAAGCATTTCGTTGAAATAGTACCACTGGAAAACTTTTCTAGATAATTTCCGAATGGAATTGGATTCTTAATGGGTTGTGTTGATAATTCACAACTGTTGAACTACTTGAAAATAGAGGTGCACAAACCGAGTTTTTTTAGACTGGTTCTTGGTCTAAACCGGTTCCTGTTACTTTCGGGTTTTTAACCAGTTTTATAGGTTTTTGGTCATATCCAGTTCCGGTTTTGGCCGGGTAAAGTTGGAACCAACTATGGTAATTCCGGTTTTTTTTATGATTTATCTGAGAAACCGAAGCTGCTTGTACCGTCGGTTTGGGTACGACCGGTTTCGGGTTTTTTTTTTGCCTACCTCTACTTCAAAAATCTGTTGGACACTTGCTAAATTACCAAAAGATGCTAAATTTGTAGGTTATAAGTGGATCTATAAAACTAAATATTAGACGCAAATGAAAACATTGATTGTTTTAAGGGATGCTTGGATGCAAAAGAGTATACCTAAAAGAAAGGAATTGTTTACCAGGAGATTTTTACTCTTAAGAAACGATTTCCTAATAATAGTTATATCCTTAGTAGCACATTTTAATTTGATGTTACATCAAATAAATGTTAGAATTGTGTTCCTAAATAGAGCTTTGCATAAAGATGTTTTCATAAAACAATTTGAATATTTTGTGCCTAAAAGTAAAAAAAAAAAAAAAAAAAAATCACATGGTGTGCAAAATGATGAAGTCAATTTATATGTTGAAGCAAGTATCCTAAATATGGTACATTAAATAATTTAATAAAGTATTAAAAATACATAACTTCACTAAAAACCAGGTAGATCAATGCATTTATCTTAAAATGAGTAAGTAAATTTGTCATAATTGTGTCATATGGACGTATTAGCAAGTGATAATGTAAACATGTTGCATGAATACAAAAGATTATTCTCCACTAATTTTGATATGAAAATTTTCTGTAATGTAATTGGCACAAAAAAACACCGCATATGTATGCTAAGTATTCACCCGTCCTGATAAAACATATAAAACTGGTATACTAGGCAAGTTTTAATCAAACCGTTGCCTAGATAACTAGAAAGATAGTAAAAGGCTACAAGGGACAAATGAATATAAGTTGACTAATATAAAATCAAATATCCTAAAGTCATCAAGTATACTAATTTTGATTTTGTAATGTGTAAAGATGATAAAAAAAAGTACTTTATGATATATTCTCATGGTATCGGATGGGCCCATTTTAAGAAAGAGTTATAAACTAGGGTGTTCATGAGCTGAACCAAACCGAGCTAGGGATCAGCTCGAACTCGGCTCGGATTGTAAACCGAGCCTGGAATTTTGGCCCGGACTCGACTCATTTTTAACCGAGCTGGCTCGACTCGGCTCATTTTGGCTCGGATTTACATAAGAAATTTATTATTTGAATTGCATTCACCTAAACTCGACTCGGTTTTTAACTCGGTTTTCATATAATAGAAGAGACATGAATATATGTAACTGAGAGTTAAGAATATGATTTACAAATTAGTAAAACACATGGGAATTGAGATCTATTTCGTATTTCCCTCTTTTCTTCTTTTTTTTATTTTTATTTTTTAAACATAATTACAAAAATAATAGACGCATTTCAAGTAATTGTAGTAAAACCTAACCTGTTGACCCCTTTGCCTTTCCGGCGATACAGACGTATTTAAGTAATTGTCGTTCTGTAAGACCATAACGAAAACCCAATTTTTATATTTATCATTGAAAGTAACCCTATATTTTATATTTTATTATAGCACGTTGTTCAAACGAACCGATCCACGAGCCGAGCAACGAGCGAGCTACGAGCCGATCCAGCCTTGGCTCGAACTCGGCTCGGCTACAAACAAGCTTTATCCGAGCTTTTTCGGAACGAGCTACAAGTCGAATCCGAGTTTCGAGCCTTTTGGACACTCCTACTATAGACAATAGGTAACTATTGTATTGACTATGAAAGCTGAATATGTTACACGTTATAATGCCACATCACATGATAGCTTTTAAGAAATCTTATCAAGGAACTAAAAGTAGTCCTTTTTATATAAAGGCCAATGAAATAAAATAACAATAGGAAGCTTTTCAAACAATCATAGCTCATTTGATGTTGAACTATATCCTGACATAAAATAGGCATTCATAAAAGTTCTCTCTTAAAACTCATTAATTACATGATTAGTGAATACTTTGGGTAGTTAACTTTTTATAAATGGATGTGCTAATATGTCATTTGTGCTGATATACTCAACATTAAGATTGTGGTTTCTGGTTTTCTCACACACAAAATTTATGCTATATTATTATCATAATTGATTAGGGTACTGATAATAATAACATCAAGTGTATTTTTTGCTTCGAAGTGGTCATAAGAAGGTTTAAAAGATAATCTAATGTTAGCCAATTAATGCTATATTATATACGTACATGAATAAACAGTCAAATGGTTTGACAACCAAGTGAAAATGTTAGAATTTTATTAAACGCACTTTCAATAAAATATGATCCAATCTTTTCGATGTCATCAAGACTTGATAAAGACATGGAGAAGTGGCAAGGAGGAGACCTAGCAACTCAGAGTCCTACAGGTCTAAATTAGGGTGAGACGATACAAACAAACATACCCAGTATGTTCCCAATGTTCAGTAGGGTCTGGGGGAGGATGGACACAAACCTTACCCCTATCCTAATTATGATAGAGAGACTAGTAAAATAACGTTAAAATTAGTGCAGTTTTACTTTGACTCTTGAGTGCTCACACACATACAGTATATGTGTGCACTGCAAATGAGGCGTAAAGTGAGACGATACATGAAGCTTAATATAGAGACATTGTCATAAAGACTAAGGATTAGGTTGATGTTCCCCTTGTGCAAAACTCGAGGACGACTTTTCTTTTCACCGAGGATGTACGATACAGGAGCACCAATGTTTAACCACCAAACCTGAACCCGAAAATGACAGACATTGAAGGCACAATATCAAGCGGCTGGGAATCTGATCATGGAGGCATCTAAGATTGCATGGATAAAGAAATGAAGTTGACGTCTATCTTCAAGAAATTTGAAATTGAATTTGTAATTTATTCATCTTTTGTTGGTAATAATATAATTTTTTGATGAAAGCCTGTGTTAGAAGTAGCTAATCAAATCCTAGAATTGATGTGATAACTTAGTAGATGGAGTAGCAAATGGTGAAAACATCAATCCTTAACCATACATTAGTTCAGTTCCTTCATGTCTTTCTATTTTGGAATTTCATTAGAGCTGTCATGAACTAATGATAATTTAATAAAAATTTAAGAGAATTAAGCGGGTTAATGTCATGAACTCAAGGACGAAATGTGTTTGCTTAAGTAAACAGTGGCCTAAGGTGTAAGTTTCAAATTTAAGAATTAAAAACCGCAATATAGGCATAAGACAGAAAGTAATCTGAGCCACCCGGCATCTCAGGAATCAAATGTTTTGACCCATTAACCAACCCACCCACCCACCTGACATTTCTTTATGCATATAAGTTTAATGGACCAAAAGCCACAAACATCCCAAAATAACATAGTTCCATCATTACAACAATGAATGACTATGATCATGTAAAGCAGTTATAGCCCATCTATCTTAAATTAAATATCACCAGTCCTAGATATACATACACCCATGCAACTTTATATGCCCCTCCCCCAACCTCCAAAAGAAACCTCTTATAGATAAATATATTGGCTCGTTAAAACCCATACAAAAGGTAAGGTAAGAAAATAACCTAATTTTCGCCAATAGCGCATGGAATGCAAGGTGGACCTTTAGCTTGGTCTTCAGGAGTGATATTTTGTAAGCATTGATCATGAAACGCATGCCCACATGGAAGAACTGCAACTGGTGGTAGCACTGCGGGTTGGAACACCGGGCCTTCTGATGTTAAAGCAACATCCTTCTTGCATAAAGAGCATTTATATCCACTCAATTTAAAAGTTGCATCAGGATCTGCATGTAATCAAAGGCATTACTATGAAATAA
Organism: Mikania micrantha; assembly: GCA_009363875.1. Lineage (NCBI taxonomy): Eukaryota > Viridiplantae > Streptophyta > Magnoliopsida > Asterales > Asteraceae > Mikania > Mikania micrantha. Next base: position 50,759,944 of record CM018691.1, on the reverse strand, counting down.
GTGGATCAAGCGCATCAAAGGTCACACTGTTTCTAATCTGTATAGCCTAGTAAATTGCTTTCATCAAAAAATTATATTATTACAGTAATGACATACATTTAGTAACTAGATTACTATGTTTTAGACAGCCAGACACACCCACTTAAATCACATCTATGATTAAGTAATTTTTTAATCGATTAAGCAATTAAGCTAGTACACAATCAGCTGCAAACGAGTTTATAACATATTTGACAGGTTCCGTTATACAGAAAAAAACTACAAAGTGAGCAGACTGAAAATGCTACACAAAACATAGATATTCAATGCCTACAACCTCCATATTTTTAGATTTAGTTTATTATTATAACTAGGCTAAAAACCTATGTATCATACAGGTTGAATAAAACAAACAAACAAACATACTCAGACACCCAGTAAAGTCACTTATCGGTAGGGTTTAGGGGGAGTGAGACGAAGACAAACCTTACCTCTATTCTTATAGAATAAAAAAAAACCGAGACTATCTCTAAAGAGACTCCCGGCTCAGAAGTACTACAAAACTTACATTTTTTTTGCACATAAAACTTACATTTTAATTTCACACACCCAACAACAAAAGCATAAACATACAACCAAACAATCAATGGAACGCATGTGCAAATAAAATACATTATCACTGTGGTTGTAAACGAACCGAACATTCAACGAATGTTCGTGAACCGTTCAGCAGAAAGTTCGCTTATGTTTGTTCGTTTAATAAACGAACAAACATGAACATTAACAGAAGCCGCGTTTTCATTTGTGTTCGTTAACGTCCGTTTATGTTCATTTAATATGTTTATTTGTTAAATATGTTTTATATTCTTAAATTTTTTTTATTTTTAGTTTAATATCATAACATTTAAATTAAAAATCTAGTTATTTAAAATTTGTATCTAGTTAAAAACATAGTAATTTGAAACTCAAATCTTTGCAATATTAGTTTAAAAAAATTTTAATTACAATTGTTATTTTTAATTTTTGCTCTCTTTAAAGAAATTTATTTTTAATTTTTTTATTAATTGTTTAACTTTAAGATGATTATGTCTGATATTTGAGACTAGATGCTAATTTTTATTTTTAAAATAATGTGTTCGTTTATGTTCGTGAACAATTTTAATTCTTTAATGAACAAATACGAACAAGATTTTTAGTTCGACAAGTGTTCATGAACGATTCGTGAACAAGTTAAATGCTAAACGAAAGAGCACGAACTAGGCTCATTCGTGCTTGTTCGGTTCATTAATAGCCCTAATTATCAAATATAAAAATAATATCAAATAAACGTTACAGGTTGAATGATGGAAATGTTAAATGGTGAAGTGGTGAAATAAAAAAAAAAAAGAACATTCAATATAGAAAATATAAAATATTATATGAAGAAATAAAATATGAATGGGTAAAATAAGAGAAGCAGAAAAACAAATCTCAGGCTTACAAATTATAACATGTGACACAATCAGTTACTAATCAATTGAATATATATATCGTTTTTGGTGATTGTATTTAATGCATTAATTATATCTTGTAAATATGTGCATCATTAAAATGTGAACAACGATAAAAAACAAAGCTTGTTATAGAACTATACAAGACTACAAAGAGCTCTTAAGACAACATACCGTAACATTATCACAATGAACCCCATGATTGATAGATTGCTATTATTATGACACATTCGTGATCATATTTAATGCATTAGGCCACCCATGTAATGAAGCTACTTTATTGATCATCTAGCATATATCAACTACGTTTCGTTTATATTAAATCGGACAAATAAACATGCCAAATGATGGATAATACCACTGTAATCAAGTTATCAAGAAGCAAAGATGAAACGCAAAATTAAAAAACAGTGAAATGACAAATGATATCCTTGTATAGAAGGTGATTTAAGATTGAGAAATGATAGAGATACCTTTCCATGTAATATGAGAAACAGCAGGGGCACTTGCTACATGAACACGAGGTCTAACATTTGATGTACGAGGTATAACACGACGAATATCAGCAGCAATAGGACCCGCAGGTTGAGTACGTGACCCGACTGGTGTGGGAGGATGAATAAGACTAGTAGTTACAGGTTTAGGTGGTTTTGGCATAGAATGATGAACGGCTGGGATAATTCTCTTCTTGTGTTGAACCCAATGGTAAGATGATTGGGGTGAAACTGCAGTTCTCTTGTTATACGGCCTAACATGTAAGTCCAACTTTTGGGATTGACTAGGGGAACTTAAAACTGCACAAATGCAAAATGAAGATGAGAGTCTGAGAGTCACATTTTTTAACTAAAAACTGGAGGTAAAAAATGGGTTTGGATCGTATAACAGATTAAAAGGAGCTCAGGTTGAAACAGGAAACTTTCAGTGCAGGACGGAGCAATGTGTCAAAACAAGTATAAGTCAAAACAGGCTACTATTTGGTGAGTCAAGTGATGGGTCAAAAGAAGTTCAATTATAAAAAAATAATAATAATAACTTTCGGTGTAGGTTACTTAACAGGTCAAAACGAGCAACCTTTGGTGTCGGATAATGAGTCAAAACATGTTCCAGTAATAAATATGTGACTTTCTGATGCAGGTCAAATTAGTCTAGTTGACCTGGAATACTTGCCTTCCAAAAAGATTCAGAGATAATTAGGGTATCTAATATGATTACAAAAACTTATCATTTCAATAAAACCTAACATGGTTTAGAGAGATTTTGTATAACCATATCCTCTTCGGGCAAGACCCATTCGTCCCATTTGCTCATAAACTATTTTTTTCATTTTATCCTTTCAATCCGTAAGAGATTTAACAAACCCGAATTGACCCATGCAAAACTAAAAGGTTTCAAATTGCCAAATATCACTACAATTGTAGGACAACCCAGGATCTTGTTGCATCTTACAGGTATTTAGTTTACCAAAGTGCGAAGAGCGTGATATACCATTGGTAGAAGGCACACCTTGAGGACCTTCGGGACGCTGAATCACTGCATTCTGAGATTGTCCTATAAAAACACAAAAAATAAGCATCAAATATGCAACACTGCCAGCACAGACTTTTATTGTATTAATTTCAAACGTGTTTACCATAAGTAAAGAATGGCTCTTGATGATTTATTGGGTAACTAACAAGAGCACCATCACTTCTACCTGATTTGCATGAAACCAATCTCAATAATTTAATAAAATAACCCAATCTTATTGAGAAAAAATCAAGTAATCATACCAATGGTTCTAAGAGCATTATGTGGCATGCGACTAGATCTTTTGTCTGAAAATGGACATATCTGACCTGAATATGCATGACATAAATAACTGCATATTACAAAACTCATTGTACAGGTGGAAGTTGGAACAAAATTCATACAGCAGTGATAAATCTACTAAAACTGTATAAAAATGGTGGCTGTCAAGAACTCAAGATACCTGTACTAGCTGTCTGCAAGCTTGTCCCCATGTGAGATAGATGTCCCTGAGGACTTTGAGGGCTATTCCTTACACTGAGCTCAACTCCCAGCCTTTTAGGAAACGGTGAATCGGTGCCAGCTAGACCACAACCTACCCAAGATACCTGAGGGGTTGCTATCCTCTGAGAAAGCCGCTTACCACCAAGGATTTGAGGAGGCGTGTCATTATGTGACGTAACTTCTCCTGCAAGAGAAGAATATAGAATAATTATAGCTTCAATTATAAGAACACAATTATCGGCCACAATAACAGATAAATATGTCATCTCCAGATTGATTGCAAAATCAATCTCAAGTAGATGCAAGGGGATTTTTTCCATTTTACAGGTATGGATGTGACACATTTTTAATTTACATTTGTCAAATAATTTTTGGACCAGTTATTTTTGCCCAAATTAACATAAATGAAGCCAAATTGTGTGGAATGCAAAGTTGTTTTGCTATTTGGTTCCCATATTGAAAAGTTGAGTACTTGGGAGGCTCACACTATCCCTTAATTGCATTGAAATATCCTAACACAAGTGAACAGTTTGACACAATACCATGCTATTATTTAAAATCAAACAATCACCTTGCTTACCTGCATAATTTGGGACGTTGGCAGTTGTAGAAGAAAAATGCCTTATCTGCTCAAATGGTATATTACTAGAGGTCATCCGTGAAGGCTTAACAAACTTTGATGGTTTCAAGTAATGTTGCTGGGACTTATAGGATCGAGCAGAATTCCCACCAAGAGTTGCTGAATGTGCAGATTGATAACCTTTATAATGATCTATATCACCGGATCTTACATTCCTGTCTTTATTTTTTTGCATTTGTAAAATACTTTGCCTGCTAGAACCTGGCCCACTATTGATTGTACTATGAACTCCAGCCTCATAGTTAGTTGAGGTCATTCGATCCACATTACCAAACTGATTAGAGAAGCTACTGTTGTTTCTCTGAAAACCCACGAAGTCAGCTTCTAAATTATGACCAGTATCTTTCCGAGAATGAACCGTCTTTGACTCAGTTGAAGCTGCTTTTTTTAGCTTGTTAGCTTTGTCAAGCCGCCTATCATTTTGTTGCATAGGTAAAATATGATGAGGGCTAGAACCCAGACCACTATTCAGACTCCCATGAAATTCAAACCCGTTGTTGGTTGAGGCCATTCGATTGACATGACTAAATTGATTAGAAAAGCCACTATTGTTAATCTGAGAACCCATAGAGGTATCATCAGAAGTTTGACCCGTAACTTTCCGAGCACGGGCTATCTTTAACTCATCTGAAGCTGTTTCTTTTAGCTTATCCGAAATCTCTCTGCTGTTCAGTTGAGATCTAGACACAGTTTCTGAGGTACCTCCAAGTCCAAGACTCAAAAAACCACCCTCAAATTTCCCTTGAACCCCATCGTGATTGTTTCGAGTACGGACTGGTGCACCGTCTCTTGGGCAAAATAAAGATGATGAACTAGTAGAATCATTTCTTACTTGTGATCTGTTAAAAGACCCAAAACTTGATTTTCCACCTAAATTAGAACTCAGCTTAGTTTGGGGATTCTGTAAACTAAAATGGCTCGTTGAATAAACACTAGGGTTTTCAATAAGTTCAGGGATCCCTTGTGCAACAGACCTATGATAATCGTCCCAAACAGCAGTGGATAGTGGCAAATCTAGAATGGAATCAAAATCATCTTCGTCAACACTTTCTTCAAGAAAAGTAATACCTCTATGTGGGTGTGTATTTGGAGATAAGATATTAGCACACACAGGCGCCTTGCCCTTTTCATTTGTTCTGCTACTTCTCATAATCAGATGACTGTCAAATTATAATCTAAAAGTGATCAGAACATAATCTCTACACATTAACGAAATTATTGATCAAATTATCAATCCCCAAACCAATTTAATCCGCAATTAGGTCAAATTAGCCCCCAAATCTCAAATAAAAAACAAAATGTTTCACTAAAAGAGATCAAGTACCATCTATCAAACAATCGATACTCATAATCCCCCATTCTATACAAAAACACGTTATTAGAACTAATCACAGAGCATAAGAAACGAGTGATAAAGAACCAAAAGCCTACAGTTTAACAAAAAAACGCAAACATGAACCGTTAAACATCAATCAAGTCACATGACAGTAATGCATGTGAACAAATTACTGCCGTCGTTAGCTTAAGAGCTACGAAACCTAACAATCAACTGTTTATCAAAATCATCGCACAACAAAAGCAATCGCGATCGAAGATCGCACAGATGATGAGCAGTTATTAAATGAAACAATCAAGAACATAATAATCACCGATCGGAACAAAACAAAGAGGAAATTTGAAGAAATAAAGATACGATTAAACTGAGTAACATGTTCATACTTTTGAGTTACGAGTGACGGTGCAAGTTCCCGATGAGAGAGAGAGAGATAGGGAGGTGCTTTTTGACGCTTTTGTCTGAACGAATAGTTTTAAAGGGTTCGGTGAGGGGGCCACAGTAAGCTGACGTCATCAGACACGTGGATCTGTTATGACCCTGTTGACGTGTCATAGTTCTCGTTCATGAAGTTACCACAGATTACTTCGTTGATGTGGTTTCTTCGAACGATTCGAAATTCTTCAATCGATTTTGGATATCTTCAAAAGAAAATACAAGAAACCCTAAATCTAAAAATTGATTTAAGATTTCTTTTGATGATTTTGGATTTTTTTTTATTGAACATAGTTTGGCTTTAAAATTAAACGTAACTTGAAAACACTCTCTTCGACAAATATTTGGAGAATGTTTGTGATTAATTATTTAACTTTTAAAGCACTTTTTGTTAAAGTTATTTATTAATCTATTATTTTTTTAATAAGTGTTTGAATTAACTTCTCATAAGTATTAAAAAGTTAAAAATTATTTCAAAAAACCAAGAATTATAGCTTTTTAATAAACAAAATTATGTCTTTACTCAAAAAGTCAAAACATAAAATCTTGTTGTTATTGTCAAATGTTTTTTTAACTTAATGAATTTTTTATAAAACGACTAAGTTAATGATTTATTTTAAAATCAAATCTCATACATACTCTTATATTGATTTCTATTGTTTGTTATTTCCTTCGTAATCTTGATGAACAACATTTTTTTGGTTGTGATAAGCTGTTGGTAGAGAGGTTTTGACTTTTTTTTGTCAATTTTGAACATTTCATTGAATGTTTAACTTTCCATTTCCAAGTGAAAGGAAGCTGAGTTCCATTGTTTGAATGAAAAAAATTCCAATTCTAATTCCATCGAATGACCAGTCAAACATGATTTTATAGGAAAACTTTTCAAATTCTAGTTCAAGAGAATTTCTTACGAAACCAAAACCCAAAATTATGAATCCAAAATACTTAAAAAGTTGGAATATCCGAAAAATTTGGTGATGTTTTTGAAAATTTTCGGATATCTTGGAAATGTGAAAAAACCATAACATAATATACACACACGTATATATATATATATATATATATATATATATATATACTAGGCTATAACCTCGTTTATTTCATGGGGTTAGATACCTAATATAATCTAATTAGATATATTATGTTAGATAAGTACATATTTAGAAGTGTATGACTACAAATAGAAATTTGAAGTATAACAACTTCTTTATATACACACACCAATGACCATTAAGTTTAAAAATTAAAACTCAAACAATTGTATGTTGATAATGTTCAAGTTTATAATTGTAGGAAAAGAATCAAACAAGTAAGTTTAAAAAAACATACAACAAAAATAATAAGTATTATTAATGTAAAAACGTGTTATCAATTAAAATTTTTATCAATATTAAATTTGTAAACATTTTAATGCATGTAGTATATTAAGGAGAAATAACTAAAAATTACATTTTTAAAAACATAACATAGTTAAATTTATGCAATATTTATTTGATTCAAAACAAAATATCATAAATATGTAATTTTAATGATTATAAAATAAATGTTAAAAGAATAATATAAATTAAATTTGTTACCACAAAAATAGGATTTAATGTTAAATTGTTTTTAATAATAGATTGACATCTGTTAATATTATTTGAAATTGAATATAGAATTGGCACGTGTCATATTTAAATGAAGAATGATTGTGGTATTGATACATAAACAAAATTTTTTTTAATTATAATATATTTGTTTTTATATTGTAAAAACAAGAAGTTATACCCTAAACAAAGACTGAAAACTAATAGGAGTAATTTTGTTATTTTTTAGTAAATAATAAATTTTGTTGTTTCTATTAGTGAACTGATTTTTATTTAATAGCTTTAGTTCGATATTTTTTAGTATATAATAAATTTACAGATATTATTGGGTTACAGTATCACTATGTCATGTGTCGTCATCCCATTCTAATAACCAAAACCCAAATAAAAACCGTACTTTTGAGTTGTAGCATAAGTCTAACGAGTCAAGTAGGTTGATAAGTTGCTCGGAATCAACTTGTTTAAAGTTCAAATCAAACAGAGTTTAAATAAGCTCAAGTCTAAGCATAAGCGAGCTAGATCCAAGGTCAAGTTTTTTTTTATTGAAACTAGCTTAGTAAATGAGCCCGAGTTCAAACTTTGTTTATAGAGTCCGAGCCGATTTCCCCATATGAAACTTATAGTAGGATCACAAGCTTAAATAACCATGTTATTAAAATATATTAAATTTAATATACTTAAAATATATTTACAAATTAATTATTATCATTATGTATTAAGTTATGATAAATAGTCAAATAATATAATATATTAAGGAGTATATGCAATTTATAATTATCAATATAAAAAATTATAAAAAATATTAATTTAATTAATTAATCATTTAATTAAATAATAAACAATAAAGTTACCGAGGAGCTCGAACATAAAAAGCTAGCTACAAGTAATGCTCGAATTTAATCGTTTTGATTAATGTATATATTTTTTTGCAGCATGTATCCACCTATGATAATAAAAAAATGATTTTAGAGACAAATATCATGCTTTTAGAGCTAACTTAATGTTGATTTCTTGTTTCTCTCTAATATTAAATACATTTCATATTAAATAATAATATTAGATATTAAATGTATTTTTTATACATTTTAAATAATAAGAATTTAATGCATTAAAATATATTAATATTAAAAACACACTTTTCCAAAAAACAAAATTATTTTAAAATAAAATTTTCAGAAATAGTTATTTAAATCAAAATGTTAGGAAAAACAAACTTTAAAAAAGTTAGTAGTTAAAGAAATAATTTATAGTATTAAATTATACGAAATTATAATCATATTTTACATTAAAAAAATCATTTTATATATTATAAATTGTTGCTAACGAATTCTTTTTATATTTTTTTATTCAACCTATCTGTTTATTAATCTAGTTTATAAAATATATAAAACTGAGTGAGCTCACTTTTAACTTTTAAGAGCTATTGCAGATTGCTTAGTGGGCTCGGAATATATAAATGGATTGACCCAATCATAACCAGGACTATAAACATGGGTTAAAAGACGAAGCCCATGCCAATTAGTGAATTAGTAACCACTTACTCTAGAGGTGGCCAAACCGGGTTTTTTTAGGAACCGTAACCGTTCCGGTTCCAAACGGTTCCGGTTCTGGTCAACGAGAACCGGTTCCAACCGGTTCCGGTTCGGGTTTGGCCTGTTTAAGGGTGGAAGCGGTTCCGTTTTTTCCGGTTTCAATTTCTCTGAAAACCCGAAACCGTCCGTACCCACCGGTTCGGGTACGACCGGTTCCGGTTTCGTTGGCCACCTCTAACTTACTCAGTGAGTCTCTGGTGGTTGGATCCCAGAGAACTGCATTGACCTTTTTTTCTTTTACAGGTTTAAAATCGATTTTATTTATAAAATTTAGGTCATCTTCTTTTATTGGCTCACTATGAAAAAATTTGAAGGATTTAGATTTGATTTTAAAAGGTTCCTTATCTTCATTATTACTCAATGGTCAACATAAAAGGTGTCACACAAATGATGATACGTTGAAGGTGGAGGGACATGATGGAAGGTGATTTTGCCACAAACATTGCTATGGAATTTTAACTATAGGTCTAAGCACTCATGCTACACAACTTTGATATGGGTTATGCTATGAGAACTGTAAGGCTGTAACAACATAAACAACTGTGTTAACTTATTATGTGTTCATCTGTTGATGAGTTGCTCATTTAGAAATTTTTGATTTTGTTTTCACTTGATGAAAGAAAACATGTCTTGATAGAGAATGTATCCGCCTGCTTATAAGGAAGGTTTTGTTTGGCCTTCTTCTACCGATGTGGAAATTACAATTAAGCCCCTTTCGAAGCACAGTGTTCTCGCTAACACACTCAAACGATCCATGTCTTGGATATACCATCTGTAATAGCCCAAACAAACTATGTCAAGATACCATCTGTTTTGCTCTTGATGGGTTGTCCATCCGAAACTCACATTTTTGTTTTCATCCAATGAATTGCTTGCCTAGAAGACACGTGTCTTGGTAAAAAAGATATCTACTTAGTTTTGTTCATTCCCTCAACTGATATGAGATGTTAAAAGACTATTAGCAAAATTTTGTCTCAAATAAAAAAATGATAACTTCAAAGTTTAAACTGGAAGTAATTTCTATTTTCGAATGAATACATAAATGTGTAGTATTTTACTTTATGATTAAACCTACTTTAGTCAAAATATATGTCACCAACAAAAAATTTTTACTTTGTAAGCAACTAAATTCCACGGCTGAATTAATATTTACCCGGAACGTTTTTATAATCCGCACATTGTGATACGATGGTACGATTAAAATAAACCTATGAAATCGCATATGATTGATTATGGAGATTAAAAAGTAGACACGAAACATTTTTATGCCACGCAAGTTGCGGCAAAGAATTTTAAAAATTTTCTACAATAGAAAAAAAATAAGAAAAGTCCAAGCAACGCCACATGATATGGCTTCTTTACGAACTTCGTTATGTGTGTTGTGCTGGTAATATTAAAATTGTTAAGTACATAAAAGAAACATATGAATTATAACGCCTCTATGAAGTTATGGTGGTTTAGGTTAAAAGATCGAAATATAGAAAAAATAGTTCTATAAAGACATTGTTGTTCTTCAGTTGGTTGCGGTCTCATTCTGCAAGTTACCAGCATGCTATTGTGAATAGGTATAACCATGATTATTTCTTTTTTAAAAAAAAAATAGTGAACAAAATATATTAAGGAAAAATCATAATATATTAATATGTATACTATAGGGGATAAAACCCCTTATGTGACACCTCTCAAATTTTCATGTTCTAGACTTCTAGTCTTATGATATAAAAAAAAAAAGTTAGTTATTTACTTAATTATTAAATAGGTTATCACATGATATAACTCATTTAAAATAAATAAATAAAAAATAATGATAATTATATATAAATAAGTGAACGTCTAAAAAATTTTTCATTGATATGCTTCCGACATAAACAGAAAATTTCATACGTCATCGTCATTGTCCTCGCCCTCGCCATCGTCCTCTCCTCGTGGTCTTCGTCGTCATCATTGTTGTTTTTAAAATATAAAAAAATAATAATAATAAATTTATAGAGAAAAAGAAACCTAAATTTTGAAAATTTTTATATTTTTAAATCATATATATAATGTACGATTTTTGGATAAAAATTTTTATCAAAAAATCTAACGAACTAATACATATGGCGATATATTATCAACTAATAAGTTTTTTTTTACTAAAAAAAGAATTTTTTTTTAAAATAACTTCTTGTTCTATAAAATTTATATCAAGATGTTCACAGAAAAAAAATTAACAAGATTGTGTGATTATATTTTTAAAAAGAGTTAAATTATATAAGTTATTAAATAAATATTGCATTAGATGTAAACATAATCAAAGAAGTTAGGATTGTAATTTGGGTTGGTTGAGAGATTTAGGTTGTGAAGTTGGGTTGGAGAAAAGATCTCTCTCTCTCTCTCTAACAATTCAACAAACCAACCCAAGAAGGAGTCACCAATATGGACAGTTTTATTATATGGTAATAAACAGTAAAGAGATTTAGATTAATTCAATATTTTTTGAAAGTCTATATTCAGGATATCATATTACCAATATAACAATTTAGAATGTCTAAATCCTAGCCATCATCTATACTACTATATAATACATTAGGTTAGAAACCCATGTATTACATGGGTTGAATAAATCAAATATGTTATAAACATTTTTTTATAAAGATTTGTATGTTTAATAACATTAATTGTTGATAAATAATAAAGGATGAATACTTAAAATAATAAATTACAAATAATAAAAATTTAGGATAGGAGGAATTTTTTTTTTGAAGTTAATGAGGTGATGACATGTATCAAGTGTTGTTATTCTTTTATTATAATAAAAATTGGTATTATAATTATTTAATAAGAGAATGTATTTATTTAATAAGAGAGAGAATATAATTATCTAATAGGAGAGAGAATTAAGTTGAATGATAATATGTTGACAAGTGGTAATAGTATTGCAAGAATGCGACATGTGGCAATAGTGGTGTAAGAATGTGACAAGTGACAAAATTGTTACTCTTTTATTATAGAGTATAGATATAGATATTAAAAGAACAAAATAGTAATTTGCTTAAATATCTTAAAATTAAGAGTTTTACAACTCTTATAGCATATGGTACAACTTTTTAGTTCTAATCCAAATGTTTGTTTGAATTTTCACTTTGTCCCACATTGGTAGCTTTTAAGAATTTAAGTGAAATAGAGTGATTATAAAAGAAAACCCTTCAAAACAAATGAATCACCTCGTGACATTTTTGGTACATTTGGCCTTTTATGTTAGTATTTAAAGTCACTTTTAGTTAACTACCAAGTTAAAAAAATTGTTTTTGTTATGGTTATGACTCAAAAACGAACTATGCAAACCTTTAAAACGTCCAACTTAAGTGTTGTGTGTAACACCCCGACCGATGGCGGAAACGTCGGGAGGCCACGAGGGATGTGTAGATTGTTCAAAAGCTCGTGGACATCTAAATATAAACCATCACATATCAATCAAACCAAATAAATGTTTACACAAAAATCATGTTTATCATGAATTAAATACATCAATTACACAAAAGAATTAGCTAAACTAACTAAACTCTAATCGCCAAAATTTTAGTTAATTAGCTAAGTCCAAGATCCTATGTGATGATGTCCAAAAGTGAGAATTCATCTTCTTCAACCTACTTAGCTTCATCACCTGAAACATGTAAGAAAATCAAGTGTCAACTACTAAGTAGTTGGTGAGTAATCATAAGTTTTTATACTTTAAAAATGTTTTATAAAATGAGTATAAAAGTTTGTATTTGAAAAGATTTTATAAAAAGTTGAGATAAAATAAGTATAAGAACTTATGGTCTTTCTGAGGAAATCCACAAGAGTACCTGTGTGACAATCCAGATACATATCCCAACACAATCAATCAAACACATAAACAAACACACATTCACCTATCTCATATATTCATAGATAATCATAGACAATAATAGATAATCAACCACATAACCATTCAACCATTCTCAACAATCAATATTATCAAATAATATCTGTGACTATACATGGACATTATGTAATTAACATAAGTTAAAAACATGATCCATGGAGTGGAAGCTATCCACGTGACAATACATGAAACCAATGCAATTAACCAAGGTCAAATGCAATGTTTCACGGAGTTGTGATAATCCAAGTGGCAATACATTTAGTCTTTGTTATTGACCGAAGTCAATGACAATGTTTACACGGATGTATAATAATCAGTGATAATCCATAATAATGATAATCCATAATATGAATATCATATTGATAAACAGGTATCATCCATGTGTTATCAAAATAATATTTTTAAAATTGGTATACATGTTTCACCTCCGAGTTTTAAAACAAAACCGTTTAAAAGAAAGGGAGGTTATGAGAACTCACCTGAAGTCCTTAGAATATGTGTTCTTGTATTATGCGCGCTCGCGTATGTAACTCAACTCAACTCAAAGATCTGTAATTAGTGTGTTTACATGTTCATAAGTATATGCGTCTCATCACTAATAATTGATCATGAGTGTTTACTTTAATCTATTAATTGCCTCTTTAACCCGTTAATCCAAATTAAGATGATTTATTTAACACCTTCTATAAGTACTCATCATTAATATAGTTTAGACTTACTAGTCCAAATCATTCAATGATAATGAATTAGTTATAATGTTATAAGTGTCTTTGCCTAAACATGTATTTTTTTATGGTAGTAACCCTAATCATATACATACTTAAACATCCATGCACGTTTACTTTTATTAATCAACATTTTATAGATTATAAAAGTTTACTTAACTCATAACATAAGATTATGTATGTCACTTATTCATGATGTTAAAACCATGTAAGATCTCACATTTCAACTTAGAAAATTTAGAGAAATTAGTAACTTAGATTAAGCATGCATGCATGGTTGTTCATATATGTATATGTCTATGTATATTCTTGCTCCCAATTACCCTTAACCTATCAACATAATGGATTTCAGTTCGGCTTCCCATAAGGGCAGCGAACCTTCTATCTCCATTGCCATAGGTTCGGCTAAAAGTTGACATGGTTAGGGTTCGGCCAAGACAAGAAAAGGTTCGCCACCTTTCTTTTGTTCAGCTAATAAGGTCCGGCTAGGTTAGGAACCCATAGGTTCGCCCGTTTGTGGAGGTTCGGCTACTCAAAGGGAGGTTCGCGGCCAAGAGTTCGGTGAGGTGGCAAGGTTCGGCCCTTCACTTGTGCATGTCAAAGGTTCGTGGGGTAGGGACCTGGATGGTTTAGGGTTCGGCTAAACAGGAATCCTTTAGGTTCGGCCAATAGATGAACAAGGTTCTCCTAACATGAATCCAGGTTCATCGAGATAATAAGGTTTCCAGGGACAAAGGTTCGGCCACCCTAAGGGTTCGGCCACCTTTGTCTTTCCCGCCTCATAAGGTTCGTGAGTTAGGAGGGGTTCACCCAAATCACCTAGAGATTCTAGGTTCGGCTAGGTTCGTGGGGTGCCGAGGGTTCGTGGCCCATGGGTTCGGCCGGAACTAGGGTTCGTCTGATAGAAGAAAGGTTCGACCGGCCCCCCATAAGGTTCGCCCTACCTAACCAGCCCTCAGGAGGTTCGGCCAGGCTCCCTTGTCGCGAACCTGTATCGTTTCCAGCACTAACCCCCAACCTTCTACGGATCTAAGACCAAACATAGCTTCCATAAACTCACGCACAAGTAATTTAGGGTTTTCAAAGTGTGAAGCTTGTTTAAAGCACCTAGATATAACCGATTATATGTATGAGTAAAACCGAAAAGTAAACTGAATACTCTACCTTCAAATCGTGATAAAACTCGGTTTTCTTCGTATCCTTTTGTTCCCCTCGATCACCCGGTCGATTAGGCTCCAAGATTTCGTGATTTCATCAAGAAATGAAGAAGTTAGGCTAGAGAGAAGTTGGAGAGGAGGAAGGTGACGAAAATGGATGCTTAGAGAGAGAGTAAAGAAAATAGAAATGAAGAAGGAAGAGGAAATCTCTTCCCTTATATCGCGTATCATATACGCGTGCTCGATCCCGTTTTTATCGCGATAAAATAAATAATTTGTTCGGTTTTGATCA
Organism: Mikania micrantha; assembly: GCA_009363875.1. Taxonomy (NCBI): domain Eukaryota; kingdom Viridiplantae; phylum Streptophyta; class Magnoliopsida; order Asterales; family Asteraceae; genus Mikania; species Mikania micrantha. The sequence goes on along the minus strand of CM018691.1, from coordinate 50,744,819 downwards.
TAAAATGTATTTAAAATCCGAGTCTTTTAAATAATTATATTTTGTTGAAATAAAATGATTTTGAGAAGATCGTTTAAATAAATTATCTCCATTTATTTTCGTTACATTAATTATTTAATAAAATAATTCCCTTGTTTTCGTTTTAGGTTGTGATTCCTAATAAACGTTTTTAAAATTTTCATTTATTGATTTAATATCGTTAGATATTATTTAATTATCTCGTTGAAACACGTTACTCGCGTACGCATTCGTAAAGATCGTCACCTTTGCGAATCCAACGCTCGTATCGTATTTCGATTTGATTTATAATTTAAGGAATATTATTTCAGAATATTATTCTTAATAATTATATTCGTGTGAATCGTCACCCACGCGAATACCTTTATTAAGTTAATATTTCTGAATTTATATTCGCGTTTAAATTGTGTTCGTAACCTCACCATCGCGTAATTAATCCCAATTATACCCCCATTATTTATTAACTTTAATATTATCCATTCCCAATCCAAAACCCACTAAACCCAAGTCACTGACACATCCATGATAGACCGAAACATGCATATGTATAGGGCATATGTAAGGGTCAGTCGCAACTGCCCTAGCCACCGTCCCACCGCTATTTCGATAAACCATGACCATGTGTCCTTGACTATGTTTAGTAACCAAAACAACAACCAACTTGAATCCCCTTTCCATTTCCAAACCAAATCCATAATCATCAACAATATAACTACGATAAACTCTCTGGTTCTGTTTAACTGGGTTACAACTAAACTTTCCCATGGTTTATGCGTATAATATATGTTCTAAGCATGTATACCAGTAATAGTGATAATCATCAAATAATGTATTAATATTAATAATTACAAAATCTTGGGTCGTAACAGTACAATCGTACAGATGTACGGATTTACGGACGACCGGAAGTACAGTGATGTTACATTGTGTTTTCCGCTGCAACGCGTGGGTACTAGACTAGTATAATTAATGCATATAACAATTTGGAAGCTGCTAGTACACATAACCCGTTCTTCGCAGTGAGATGTGAATATATTTTTTAAGAAACAATAGTATATGAAAGTTTGACATTTAAAGATAAGACCATATTTTAGGCTCATAAATCATGTTTCAAGCTTATATTTGAATTTGAACTGCTAGCATAACATAACAACATTAGTATCAGTAAATATTGAAATGAAACAATTTTTTTTTTGAGTTAAAGTGTTAAAGAACCATCAACTAATTATGTTATATAATTGCTTTGTATGGAATCTTTGAGTTGAACGACTATGATTACCTTTTCGGATTTTGATGACAAAACTTGCCTCAATTTCCTAATAAGTAGAGGTAGCTTGTGAAAATTTACCTGTCACTAAAGAAATCAAGATTTATGTACCTGTCTTCTGAGCTATTTTAGATACCAACAATAGTTAATAGCTAATAATTATATAAATATTCAAATAAATGCAAACAAAACTTTAGAGCAAAGTATACATACTAATTGGCATGGAGTAAACACAAAGTAGAACACAAAAAAAAAGTAGGTGGATTTCTTTTTATGTCTGAATTGAAGGATCACTATACCTTTATAGTAATCAAGTTACTTTTTGGTTATAACTACATGCTTATAAGTAATTGAAATAGTTAACTCGTCATTAATCGAAAACTTTATAAATTTTCATAACTTACAATTTTATATTACAATATTTTATTATATGTTCTAAGATAATATATCATTTTCTTTCTCATTTGTCTTAAGAAATCAAATAATTTGTTGTTTGACTCAATATTATTGAGCCTTAATTCTTCTTTTTTTTTATTTCAAATGTGTTTCAATCGCCTAACGCCTAAAATCAACTGGATTAACCAAATCAGTTTTCTTTATAATCCAACAAAATATCAGTATAATAGTTGGGATTCAACTATTATTTCAAATGTTCATTGTTGTTTGTATAAAAATCTAACCAGCTTTAGTGAGATGGGTCATGCTAATCTACCACAACCTTTGCAATTTCCTTAGTAAAATCTCTCTAGAGATGTCTGGCTCCTTCAACCATGCAAATTAAGGCTGACTAATCTATGTAATATCCAGAAATAAATCAGTTTAATTCTCAAATAAAATAAAATTGGAACCAAGCCTGAATTATAAATTTAAACCAAATGAAACACATCATTTTGATAATAAGTTTGAACAGTTTTACTACGAAGGTTGTGAATGCATTCTTGGATCATTTTTTAACTCAACCTATAAACAAATAATAAGAATTGGGTCATGTAATTTCGTTTTGAAATGAAACTATTTTCGAGTCATTATGAAATCAAATTGGAAACTATGCAAAGACAGTTGTATATACAAAAGTATAGCATAAATAAGTTATATTTTCTCAGGGCCTTGTAGGTTTATATATAAGTGAATGAAAATCACGAAAACTTTATATGTGCCTCGTTAGGTTATAACATGGTATAAATTATTAAAAAGCAGCAAGATTTTCTGATTTATTCGGACTATCGACAACAAAATAAACATATTTGATGTCAAATAGTCTAAAGCAGCGAAAAATTAAGAGTATAAAATGAGATGGCTTCAAAAATGAGCATTTCTTTCACAAAATATTTTAAACACTACTAATTAGCATTGCTAGACTAAATTTTTGGCTGGTATTAATCATTAAGGCTAAATAATTGCCATTCCTGTAGTTTCTTGAACTCTAAATACTTTAATATATTATAAAAACATAAAAATATTGAATTTCTCAAATTAAATTTATCACATATAATGATCATAGTTTAGTTTATATCCTTCAAACTTGTGTTGTCTCTTGTAGAGACCATTTCACGATGAAGACTGACAAAGCCAACCATAGAAGATTTGAAGTCCAGATTTTGATAAGATTTTGTGTTTTTCGATTACATAGATTTCGTGTACATATGTATTTCGTGTACTCGAAGTTATTTAGTATTGTAGTTCGAGTACACCTAGACTTAGTATAAATAGACATATTTTGTACTAAGTTTAGGGGGATTCCCGAGGTGTGCTCTCTAGACGTATTGAGGCACATTTTCGAATACACTATTGAATACATCAAAGTTTTGATCTTTCTTGTTGTTCTTCTTATTTCTTTGACTCTATTATGGATTCCGCACATTATAGAGTTACTTGATGCTGATTGGAGACATAAAGCTCGGATCTTGATCTGGTTTAAATTGATAGGATCTTCGAGTACAGGTTTGTTCGGGTACACAGATTTTCGACTACAAAGGGTTCTTCGGGTACACATGTTTTCGAATACACATAAGAATTTCGATTACAGATTGTGTTCGAATACATAGATTGTTCGTGTATGTTGAAGACTTCGAGTATGGTTTGATCTTCGGTTATTGGTGTCACTTCGAGTAGGATTTGGCTATCAGTGCACTTGAGACTTCGTGAACTATACTTAGAAATTTTTTTTAGTCATGGCATCCAAGAATTTGACTAATCTGTCCAATCTGCTCAATCTGGACAATGAGATCGGCACCGAAACTAAGACACCTAGGCTCGTGTCGGGAGAAAATTTTCAAGATTGGAAGTTCAGATTCCAATCATTCCTCAAGTATACTGACCCAAAACTTTGGAGGTCAATTGAAGACAAGCCTCATGTGCCCATGTACCAAAGTGAACTCAATGGACTAATTCCCAAGGATCCTAAATTGTATACGGAAGCTGACATTCTTATGATAGAAAAGGATGACAAAGCATATGCATCAATCACAATGGCCTTATCTACTGATGTCGCTCATGGTTTCAAGGAACATAAGACATCCAAGCAATTATGGGATGCCTTGGTTGAAAGGTTTGAAGGCAATGAAGATATGCGAGAGAGTCGCAAAGATATGCTGAGGCAGAGGTTCAATATGTTCAACCATATTAAAGGTGAGTCCTTGGAAGCTCAACTGAACCATTTCACTCACCTTATGACTGAAATGACTAGTGCCGGAATTGAGATGACCAAAGGGGAGGTCAACAAGAAGCTCCTGAACTCATTGCCTTACAATTGGAATTCCTACTGCACCACAATCAAAAGAACAAAAGATATGTACCAAACCTCCCTAAGTGAGCTGATCTCAATTATCAATTCTTATGACATGGATGACAAGCAAAGAGCTCTCAATCATGCAAGCTCCATGGGCATTGCACAAGCATAAGAGAATGCTGCTCTACTGTCAGCCATTAACTTTCAAACTTCAGGAATGCAGCATTATCAAGCCCCTTCATCTCAGTCAATTCCATTTGAGACTGCATTTCTGTCTTGTGGGCAAGCGGGTTCAGTGCCCAAGATCAGCCCTGAGAGTGAAGAAAATCTTCTTCTGTTTAAGGGTTTCATGAACAGTTATAACGCATTCATAGCTGGAGATTTAGCCCCTGCCAACCTTACTCAGGATAATCTTGAACAGATAAATCCAGCAAATGTTGAGGAGATGGATATTTCTTGGCAAATAGCAATGGCAGTGTTCCGAGCAAAGAAGTTCATCAAAAATTATGGAAGGAACATCTTCGGAAACAACCCGGGAAATAAACTGGGCTTTGATAAGTCAAAGCTGCGATGCTACAACTGTGATCAACCGGGTCATTTTGCCAGAGAATGCAAACAACCAAAAGTGGCTAAGGAAGGAGAAAAGAAGCCTGAGTAGAAGACTGCGACTGCTACTGCAGGAGGAGGTGCTAGCTCTTCTAAGGCACTAGTGACTCAAGAAACCGACTCCTATGATTGGAGTGATCAAGTGCAGGAACTAAAGTTAACTCTGAGTCACGCATTCATGGCTGAGGTGGACGAAAAGCAGAATGAGGTAACCCAAAATCTTTGTTCCACTTCTTGCATTAATAAAGTCTTTAGATATCGGTCTCATAATGAGGACTTGATCAAAAAGGTCACCAAACTTAAGTATTTTAACTCTGAATTTTTAAAAAATGAGGGACTTTTCAAAAGGAAACTTGACGCTGAAAGGCGTGATATTTCACAATTAAAGGAGTTATTGAGTGATAAAGAGTCCAACTATCGTGACGCGAGGCGTCGGATAGATGAACTCACTTCAGAGTTGGAGAACCTTAAGTCTTAGTTGTCTAAATCAAAAATTCAAGCTGATAAGTATGATTATGCTAGTACTGCAGTGGCCAACATGATTGATGTCCAATGTAGGAGAAAGTCAAAAATTGGGATTGGTTTTATCGAGGTGAAACCTCCGTTTAACCACAATTACTCCATCATGCCCAATATCAACACATCTGTTGATGATCTGTTGTTGAAATCTGACCTAAGGTTTGATTTCACCACTGGTTCTAGCAAATCAGTTTCTTTGACAACATATCCCATTGAAACCAGCCCCAATATTTTTGATGATTCTGAGGTGTGTGCAGATAGTTTAAATGAAACAGGTGTGAGGGGGAAGATTGAAAAAAGAAGTGCTGGGAGGAGCACAGATTGTTCAACATCTTTTGGATCATCATCTTTGATTTCAAACACTGATTTTGTTGGAAAAGTTGATGAATTTAAAATTAAAACCAATGAGATGTCTAAAAACTTTAAATAAACTTTTGTTAAGAATGATGTTATTTTGGAATCAATATCTTCGTGTTTGCATCATGAGTACAAGGGTCATTCCATAGTCACCAAAGAGGCAGGTTCAAAGTTGAACCCTGACTGTGAACCTTTTGTTCCAACTAGGTCATTGGAACAAGCCTCTACAACCTCATATCCTAGTCATAGTGACTGTGATGTAAAACTCTTTGACCCTAAGGAATTTCATGAAAAGGTATGTTGTTTTGTTTGTGGTCGACCAGTCCACATTGCCAGAAATTGTCGGCACAGACCTACTGCATTCATTTATGAAAAGAATCAAAAGGTCACACCCAAGGCAAAACCCTCTTTTAAATCAATGAGGACTGACCAATCCTCAAAGCCTAGGGTGAATCCTCAGAAGGAATCTCAGAAACCTTCCACTGCCAAACGGACCAAGATGTTTAAGCAACATCAACTTGGTTTTCAAAAACATAATTCAAATTTTTCTAAATTTAAAAGCAGGTCAAAGTGGAAACATGATCCACCAGTGAGAACCCCATTAAAACCAGTTAACCATGGCAGTGGTGCAAGGCCAAAAATTGATAAGGGCAAACCAGTTAAACCTAAGGGGGTTCACAAGAAAGCACCTGTTGTTGCCTATGTACCTAAACCTGTCATGGTTTGGTATGTGGATAGTGGCTGCTCCCGACATATGACTGGGGATTTCTCTCAGTTACACGAAGTTACACCGTTCAAAGGAGGATATGTATCTTTTGCAGGAGACAAGGGATGAAGGATAAGCATGAAAGGAACAGTTACAAATGGAACTCTCAGTTTCGAAGATGTGTATTACGTTGAAGAACTCAATCACAGTTTATTGAGTGTTTCTCAGATTTGTGACAAGAGTTTTTCTACACACTTCACAAGCAATGGGTGTCTTATTTTGAAGCATGGTTTTGTTGTACCTGAGAAGTGGATACTGATGAGGACTCAAAGAATCAATAATGCCTACATTATCAACATGAATTCAGACTCATTCACAGAAAACACCTGCTTGTTCTCAAAGGCATTGGAGCATGATTGTTTGCTATGGCATCGCCGACTGGCCAAGTCAATCTGAAGAATCTCAACAGACTTGCCAAGGGAAATCACGTCATAGGCCTGCCTTCAAAGGACTTCTCTACAATTGAGAAGTGCATCGCATGTGCCAAGGGAAACAACATAAGAGACCCCACAAGCCTAAGCTATTCAATTCTATATCATCGATTCTGCAACTTCTTCACATGGATCTCTTTGGACCGGTTAATGTTATGAGTATCGGGAAGAAATCATAGTGTCTGGTGGTGACAGATGATTATTCCAGATTCACTTGGGTGTTCTTTCTGGCCAAGAAAGATGAGACACCAGAGTTTCTGAAGAAGTTTTCACTTTGATTGAAAATTAGAAGAACTTGAAGGTTAAGGTGATCATAACTGACAATGGCACATAATTTAGAAATCAGACTCTCATTGATTTCTGCGATGAGAAGGGATTGCCCGGCAGTACAGTGCAGCTCGTACACCTCAGCAAAATGGTGTTGCTGAAAGAAGAAACAGAACACTCATTGAAGCTGCATGAACCATGTTGTCAGAATCTAAACTTCCAATTTTCTTCTGGGCTGAGGCTATTAACACAACTTGTTATGTTCAGAATCGAGCACTGCTGGACAAACGCCATCAGAAGACTCCCTATGCGATCTTCTTCAATCAGAAGCCTAAAGTTGGTCATTTCAAATCATTCGGCTATCCGTGTACTCTTCTCCACACTGAGCCGAATCACAAGTTTGATGACAAGGCTGATGAGTGTTACTTTGTGGGCTATTCATCCGAAAAGGCCGCCTATCGGGTGTACAACAAGAAGACTCGGATGATTGTGGAATCATATTATATCGATTGGCAAGAGATGAACACTACAGACGCTGGTTCTGGTCCAAACTGGTTATTTGAGTATGATTCTACTTTTAAGCCCTTCAACATAGATCAGAGAGTGCAGGACAATCTGAGCAAACTGATGATTTCCATAAGGGTGATGATGTGGACTATCTGGTTGACTACGTTCCATGTGATCCCAAGCTTCTGACGGTTGACCCTCCAGGCATGTACAATCGGGCCCCTCCAGTTCAGCCAACTCTAATAAATGAATTCCTCCCATCAGATCCAGACACTTCTCAGTCTGTTCAGCCACTTCCAGAAACCAATCAAGCTTCATCTTCCTCCTACCAAACTTTTGATAATCTACTGTTCTTAGAACACATTCCTGAAGAACACTGCATGGATCATGGCGCTGAAGCAAGTGAGACTGCTCCTGTCGACAATATCTCTTCCTCCAGTGAAGATCAAGTGAACAACATCAGCAATCTGCTAGACAATCTAGCTGTGGAAGAAGTGTCGACACTCAGCATCAACAAAAATCATCCAATTGAAAATATTATTGGACCTCTTTCCGAAGGCGTTCTCACTCGAAGCCGATCTATTCCAGCTCAGAACCCCTTGCCTGAAGAAACTATCACATGAAGTCAATCAGGTCCGATTAATTCTTGTTTGTATTCCTGTTTTATTTCGCAGGTCGAGCCCACGAATGTCAAGATGGCTCTCAAAGAGTCTAGCTGGGTCGAGGCAATGTAGGAAGAGCTGATGCAGTTTCAGAAGCTCAAAGTGTGGAATCTGGTTCCACTGCCCAAAGGGAAGCTGCCTATTGCAGTTTCAGAAGCTCAAATTTGTGTTTTGTTTTTATGTTTGTTTTTAGATCACAAATTTAGGGGGATAATATTTACAAAAACAACAAAAAGATTTTCGGTCTTTGAGTCCAAATTTACAAAAACAACAAAAAGGTTTTAGTTCTTGAGTCAGTCTAATATGATCTACAAGCTTAGGGGGAGTAAATTTTGAAAAGAAAATACAATAAGATTTTCCTTCTTTAAAATTTAAGAAATTAGAAAATACAAAAAGATTTTCCTTTTGGACGGATAAGTTAAATGTTTCAATTGGGAAGTGAAATGTCCTCTGACACTCAGAAATTCACTACCCAAAGGTAATTTCTAAAGAATAACAACTTTAAATAAGTATAATTCACTAAGAAGTTAAAACAAGTTTTTCCAAATTTAAAGAAATGGACATGTTCATTCAAAAATATTACATATACAAATAAGTGAGAAGTAAGGAGAATCAGATAATCAGAAAAATGTAACAACTATTTGACTTTTTGCATAAATCTTTAAGTCAAAACAAGATTGTGTTTCAATAAACTTGAAATTGTTTTGAAAAACTTGGGTATTTTCCATGTTTTGTGCAAACGAAGAACGGGAAATACTTACTGAAGCATCCTCTGTTTTGCGTAAGCAAAGAACTGGATGTGTGACGTTAAGGACAATGTGCCTCCAGATAAGTAAAACAAAAGATGCCAATGAGCACAAAGATGATAGAACCCCTTCTTGTTCTTGATTCTAATCTAATATATCTGTTCTTTTTTTTTTTCTCACCTTAAACTCTGTCAAAATATTTTAAGTTCGTTGAAACACAATCAAAGTTTGAAACAAAAGATTTCACAAAATTGATAGGTTGCATGTTAATCTGGTTTAACGTCTGACTATTCATAAACCTCACAAAAGATAGTTTCAGAAAAACTACTAGAAAAACCTTTGGTCATAAGTCTCATTCTTGAAGTTGCGGATAAACGAGTGGAAATCAGTCTATAAATAGAAAAAAATATTTTAGTTTAAAGTTAAAAATTTTGAAAAGTAAAAGTCATACTCGAAAGTTTGAAAATTGGATTTCGAGTACACCTGTACTCGAAATCAGTCTATAAATAGTCGAGAATAATCAGATTTCGAGTACCATTTGATTTCGACTACAGATTCTCTCTCACTAAGGCGATCTTGAATTCCAGACTCGATTTCCAAGTTTCACTCCGACTAAATTATAGATCTACACTAGGTGACCTTAGGTATAAATTTTTATCAAGTTTTGACCGTGAAATCGAAAGCTATAGTCCAAAAACCTTTTTCGAGTACACAACTTCGTTTACGGAAAGAATCTTCCAAAATTACCCTCAAAATACTTAAAATTGGAAGGCGACTTTTGAGTATGTTAGTCGCCTATGAATTCCGATCATTATGAGTTTGATTAGAAATTCTAAGGAGAAAAATTGGTGAAGCTATGAAGGTTTTTGTGTTCTCGAAATTCAAATTTCGAATACAACTATTTCGAATTCAATTTGTGAATTCGAATACAGCCTGTTTCATGTACAACCTATATTTCGAATATGGACTATTTCGAATACACCTACAGTTTCGAATACATCTATTGTTTCGAGAATAAATCGAATTTTCTTGAACACTCTTATCTTTGAGAACACCCAGTGCCTTAGAAAATTTTTGATCTCTGAAAATTTTTGACTGACTTAATCTGTTTTGTTTTCAGACGGCTGACTTACGCTTTGTTTCGGATCATAACATGTCAGCATATCTTGGCGATCCACCTGAGAAGCATTTTGAGTTCAAAAGTATGGTTGACGGACTGATTCTGTCATTAGTCAACTATGTTATCATGGAGCACCCCACCATTGTTTCTGACTTCATCGAAGGATTCTGGAGCACAGTTACTGAACACATTGATGCCAATGGAACTGTCAGCATCATTGGGAAAGTTCAAGGCAAACCTGTCATTATCACAGAGCAAATTCTCCGGGAGTGCCTGCAGTTTGGAGACAAAGCGACTGATCCAGTGGAATTGGAACACGACCGTTTATTAGATGGGACATGAGGGCGCTTATCCTCCTACCGAGAAAAAGCTACTACACCCTTACTAGAGATATTTGGCACATGTTGTCACTCAGTGCCTGTCCGGAAGAAAAAGGGGGTTACGATGTGCTGAATCTGACATTGAGCTCGTGCTTGGTAGCCTTAGCACTAGGAATGGACTTCAACTTCTCGAAGATGATATTCCTAGACATGCATGCCAACATCAAAGGGAGAAGGAAGGAAAGATTTATGGCATTTCCTGGCTTCTTGTAGATTGTTATCAACAAAAGGCATCCAACTCTGGTTCCTACTCTTGGCACTCTGGGAATCAAGAGAATGAGAGATGAAATCTTTGGCTACATGAAGATGAACAAGAGAGGAAAGAAGCAATACACAGGGGAACACCTATTGATAAAGTTTGGAAAATTTGTGGGTGATGGTGTGAATGATGATGAACCAGGAAACCCAGTGGCCATCGTTGCTGAAGAACATGATGTTCAAGCTACCAGTACAAGCACACGGGCCGATGAAGCAGCAAAGGATACCATCTCTGAGTCATCCTCCTCATCTAGTGAGGACTTTGTAGCTGATAAGCCTCATCTATCCAGGGCAGAAAGAGAAGAAGCCCAAGATGTTGACTACGCTCCCACTCATGAGTCATCACCAAAAAGGAAAAGATTGAAGATGATGTGTAGACGGACTAAGGATCCGAGACTATAGAAGAAATCCACTGAGTCTTCATCTTCTGTGGCTGCATCGACTCCACCATCTCCACCTCCCGTGTTGCCCACTCTATATCCCACTCCACCATCACAAAACGATATTCAATCCAAGCCACCTACACAATACAAGCCACCCTCAAAACACCACAATCACAACAACCACCCACTAAACCCGTTAAACCTAAACTCACCATCAAAATTCCTGCTCGTCCCCCACTACCACCTTTTACCACACCCAAAACCACTCAAAACATATCATCTCCCTCACATACTCCTATTCCCCACACTAAGACTTCAGCATCACCTCCACACTCTCAAAAGGACAAGGGAAAATCGCCTTTGTATGCTGAATCACCATATGAGGCAGAAAGAGTGCCCGTCAACCTTGAAAGTCTACAGGATAGAGTGTTCCTCCTTGAGCAGGAATCAGCAGCTAAGGATGAAGTTATCAAGAGAATGCAAAAAGCGATGCTTAGAGTGTGCGACCAATTGTCTGAGTTCAGTGGGCAAATCAAGGCGCATCGGAAATTCATCAGATTTCTTTCGGTAGAGAACTACGAAATCCGTAAGGAGATCAATGAACTGAAGGGAATCAAGCCCTCAGAAACTGAAGATGATGACAATGATGATGACAAGGATGATGACAAGGGAGAGGATGACAATGATGATGGTGATAATGATGGTGATGACGGGAAAGGCAAAGACTCCTCAGGAAAGAAAGATGATAGAGCCGCCAAATGATGATCATCAAGGAGGTTACACAGGAAATCCCTCTTCTTCAAGCAAGCCTGCACATGACTATTATGACTTCTTTGGAGATATTCCTGATGATGTTCTATTTGGTGATACTATTCAAGGAGCTGACACTGAGAAGGCAGGTTGTGATGATTTATTTACGAATTTGCCCGATGACTTTCAGTTTGAAGGGCTTCGTGAAGAGCTTAGTGGAGCTGGTCTTGGAGATATATTTCCTGACATATCTATGGACTTAGTTTTTGATGCGGTCTGTGATCAAGAAAGAGCAGAGTCATCCTCAAAAGCGCCTGACAAGGAAGAACCAGAGAACGTGGTGATCGCAGACGTGACCAAGGATCCTTCCGTCGATTACTTGTATGCTCACAAGTATATTAGTCAAGAAGGTCAAGAGATTCCCTCGTTAGGGACAATCATCAATAGTTGGTTCGAGAAACAGAGGGATTGGACTTCGGTGCCTCCTGAAGTCAAAGCCAATTGGCTAGGAGAGATGAACATAGAACTTCCAGAGCACACATTCATTTATGATGACCGATCGTTTTTTGCTGACGATAGGTCAAATATCTGCTGCTGGCTATACGACAGAGAAAGAAATCTCTACCTAGTCAAGAGAATGAACGGTAAAGTAGAGTATTACAGGAAGCCGCAAGATTTCTAAACTATGCCAAAGTTTGATCTTCGAAGCATAAACAATGCCATGTTCTTCAACCCTTCCAAGGATAATCAAGCCTACCTGTTTGCCAAGTTTTTGAAGGATCAGTGCGAGAAAGATTTTCCAGTGATACAGACTGCCAAGGGAAGGCGTTTTGTTTCAAAATGCATCATTGATCCGAAGTCAAAGAGCCATGGGTGTACTACAAGTACCCTCCTCCACACACTGAAGAGGCTATTCTAGTGTCTCCCACAGCTCCTGACAACTCACTTGGAAATTTCCTATCTTGGTATTTTGATGAAAAGACTCTTTCAGCTGTCATCCTAAGGAATAAAGACGACATCAATGATGTGGACTTGATCTTGGACCCGATGGATCTGCTGAAGTTTGGGAAAGAAGATATGATGCGATTGCACAAGTCTCCCATCAAGGTGTATGGCGGATGGGATGAATAGTCTAAGCCTTATACATGCACGGTTGCGTATGCCACCGAGTTAAAGCTTTATGTAGGAGCTGGACCACATTCAGTCACTCTTCCTATCGATTGACTTCGCCAGTCTAGGGGGAGTTTATAGAGCCCATTTCACGATGAAGAGTGACAAAGCAACCATAGAAGATTTGAAGTCCAGATTTTGATTAGATTTTGTGTTTTTCGATTACATCGATTTCGTGTACATATGTAGTTCGTGTACTCGAAGTTATTTCGTATTGTAGTTCGAGTACACCTAGACTTAGTATAAATAGACGTATTTTGTACTAAGTTTAGAGTTGGATTCCCGAGGTGTGCTCTCTAGACGTATTGAGGCACATTTTCGAATACACTACTAAATACATCAAAGTTTTGATCTTTCTTGTTGTTCTTCTTATTTCTTTGACTCTATTATGGATTCCGCATATTATAGAGTTACTTGATGCTGATTGGAGACATAAAGCTCGGATCTTGATCTGGTTTGGGACTTGCATCACTGATCACACGTAATATAACCATAGGTCCTTACACAAATTAGTTATAAATATTATAAATAAAGAGTATTACTTTGAACAACATACCAAATAGTTTAGTCTTTTGATGATTTATTAACGAAAAGTACCTAATCATTCTACTATTCTTGATTAAAGCAAGCAAAACATCCCATTTTACCAATTTTGTAACAATGGCATGCAGTTACCTAGTTTAGTTTGCTTGATGATTCATGCCTTATGGCTTTGACTTGCGAAATAAGTTGCCATTTAATATAACGCGTTAACCACGTAATCCAAAAATAATAGGATAATAAACTATAGAATCCAACAAAATGCGTATAAAGATTACTCCGCAAGATCCATGTGAAATAAACCCTTTTCTTTTGTCGAGAACCCCCACCTCCACATAGAAGAAATAATCACAATCTGTTGAGGTAAACAAAGATGCACCATCATCTATTCGTTTGTTAGTCTCTATCGGTCTCTATCTCCAAATCTTGTCTGCTTTCTCTCTCTAGGGTTTCTTTCTCACCTTACATTTTCAAAATTTGTTTCTTGCTCATCTTCCGAAAGTGCCCGAAATACGGTTGCCACCATAAGACACCGATGTCACACTACTGATTCCAAGTGTGTAGTCAGATAAGATGGGAATTAAGAAAGATGTGAGGAAATAAATGTGAAAAAAAATAAATGAAAAGATAATATCGATGGGGGCACGTGAAAATATATGCAAAACCCACATGAAAATATCTTTAAGGGAAATCCTAATGAATTGGGCCTTTCGACCCAATAGCATGTTGCCACCTAGAGAATATCCTAATTGTTGAGTTCTCTCTCGTTTTCTTAATAGCATGTCGCAAACCGGAACAACGAAAACCCTAAACTACCAGCATAACATACCTGAGAGAATTATATACTTCTTAGAAATAATGGCGATCGTTGCCTTTGTTTAACTCTTTGCATATCTTTTCCATCTTCATCATCGGTGCAACGATCATCAGACGGTCCGGCATCGGGGTTAAGGCCGGCCAAATAGCGGGAGAAAGAGGGACATAGGCGAGGCTTATAAGAGATGAAGAGAATACATATCCCTTAAATGCATAAATGAGTTGCATGTAAGGCATATATAATAGTACCAAATGAATTGTAAAACTATGAGGAGGAGAAAACTTGGTTTTTAATCTATATATAATATGAGTTCATGAAAAAACAATCCAACCTACCAACCTAATACCGGTGCTTTGTTTTATGATTGGGAGGTTGTGGTTTCAACCTCTCCCAGACCTATTTTTGGATATTTTGATTTTAAAATGGTTTTTAGACATTTTGAGAATCAAGAGACGAGCTAGAAAGTTATAAAAAAGATTAAATAAATAAATATGTACCTAGTTCAACTAGTGGTTAATACGTGAAAATTCAATTCAAGAAGTCACGAGTTTGATTCCTAAACTAGTTCGTGAGGTCATAAGTTCAAATTATTTTCAAAACATAGTTATATATATGTATTATTTTTAAAACCTATGTTTAAAATTCACCGACTAATAAAACAAAGAATTATTTATAAACGATTATAAATGACTTAACAAAATAAACCGAATTGAGAATTTAATGTTAAATATTCCAAATAATCAAAATCTGAGATTTTGTATACAAATTATAATTTGTTTAAACTAACATGAAGTAAAAACAAAAACACATAATACTGAATCTTCTGAGATTTGGACTAGATGCTTATTATTTGATTAATTGATAAGGCTAAGTATGAATTTTGTTTATTTAACTCAATGTAAATTTTGTTGTTCGTTATTGTACAAATTTTATTTCCTTGCCTCATAGTATATTGTAGTGTCAATTTTGTTTGATGTACTTTTGTGCATATTTGATAACTTCTGAAACCTAATATTAGTATCATTATATTATTAATGGAAACCATTTGATCTTGGGTAGGACATCTATCTGTTAGGATTCTCGTATGTTATGCATTTGATACAATTATTAAAATTGCACTCATTATCACATGTTCTTTTGAAGTGGCTTATGTGATTATTTCATGCAACCCTTTGTTTAGATTCTTGATTATCTTGTTTTTGTAATTTGTTTAGACTCTGATACTTGAGCAAGCCTCCGATAGATGATTCTAACGTGCGTTATTAGGGCATCAATGGTGTAACACTTTTCGTGATGGTGTGACTGGTTCATAGAGTCTCCTTATTCTGACAATTGAGGAGGGATATTTTGGGAGGTGTAAGGATTTGTCCTAGGATAATTTTTTTTTGGTGAGTGATAATGTGTAATCACATACAACTCACAATTTGGTGCATTAGGTCAACAACCTATATACACTACTTGTTTTGTTTTGTTTTGTTTTGTTTTGTTTTGTGGTCAAATGGATATTTCCTTACCATACGACTTATTTGATTATGTATTAATTCGGATGAGTTTCAATTATTATTCGAATGGTTAGTTTGTTTGGCATTTGTTATCGTACGTTATTATGACATTACAGTTGCAAAGCTTTCACTAACTTTGATATTTTTGTAATTGTTATTCATTGTCACTTCCCCATCAATGAATGGAAAGAATAAAATGAGAAATTAATTTTTTTAAACAATAATTTTTCTTCTTATTTTTTATGGAATTTGAAACGTCAATTAATTAAATAAATAAAACTGGAAAGCCTTCAATACCACATCGGTAAATGATCTTTCTTAAAAATATCTACATTAGAAAAGGAATGTATTTAATGCCATTTGAAAACTCCCTTTAAAACCTTAGCAAAGAGTGTCCGTTTTTTTCACCTCACAACCCTAACCTTCATTCTCTCGTAATCTCGTATCATGTCAGAAAACACAGATTCATCCGATTCAGGTTCCTGTTCACGTTCCGATTCATACCTTTCAAACGAGGAAGAATAAGGAGAAATTTCATACCTATCATAAGAGTAAAATTCCATTGATGGAGAAGAAGAAGAAAAAAGAGAAAGAGAAGCTAATAAAGATACATACCTTTGTTAAATGATATGGAAGATGACAGATATGATCTTGATAACACAATTTATTATAGTGATCATTCCGAATGAATGCATGCTTATTATTTATATTTGTTAAAATTTAATATTTTTTGATATATATAGTTTTATTTTTTGAACAATAGACTCGAAATCACCCTGGTAGTAGATCACTCTTATGCCAAAGAACAGGGTGTTGTAAACTAATCTAACCAGTCAGGAGGAAATCCACAACTAATAAAACCCATGGCTCAATCCAGAGAAATATTTGTTCTAGGAGAGACATCAAGCCATAATCTCCCATTAGGAAAGTCAATGGGCACCCGTTGAACCAATTGGCCGTTAGTATATATAATATAGTTACTACATGTTGTGCTATTGCTTGTTAATTGTTAAGATTATTAGAGACTGCAGGTTTTGGTGAAGGAATGACATATGTTGCAAGATCATACCAAAGAAATGGAGGGAAGAACTTCCTCATGGTCCTCCACAAATGATACCAAAGGTTGCAAGCTTTTAACTTACTTGTTGATAACGGGGGCTTGGTTTGTTAATTCGAATGTTTGAATGGATGTTCTTATGTGTTTTGATATGATTATTCATTCGAATAGAAGCTACCGTGTGTTATTGTGTGCTTGTTGGTTAAACAAAGTAATATTATGATTTTAGAAGGAAACCGAGCAACTGGAAGCAAAAACGAGTGAGTTCAGAGGCAAAAAAAATGATTTTTTGGAAGCCCCAACCATAGCTTACGGCCTAGGGGGCGTAGCTTATGGTCTGGAGATGTTACATCGTAAACCCGAGGCTTTTGGGAGTAAAATGAAGTTTTGGAGTGCCCAAGTAATAGCATACACTGGCCTGGCCGTAGCTTACGGCAGGGCCTAGATCAGCACATTAGAAATTCCGTTTTTGGGGTATCAAGCCCCCGGTTAACCCTAGTCAGAAATCACAACTTGGGACGAACTTTTAAACGAACTTATAGCATTTTGGAGTATTCTAAAGCTCAAATCATCAATCCAAACATCAAGATTCCATCATGCAATTTACCATGAAACTTGAAGATTCAACCATTGGAATGTTCGGCTAAGCTTTTCGTGATCATGTCAGGGTGAATGGTTAGGTTTGATAACTAGGTTTTCTTTTGATTTGTTAAAAATTGGTATTAGATTTGTTCTCATAGATTTACAAGTTCAATATTGCTTGATTGTGAAATGATAAACTGGGTTATTTTACAACTTTGAATTCAATTTCATTACTTTCTTTCCTTAATTGTCAAGTTTAGTGTTATTGGTTTAATTTATAGTATTCTAGAAATCCTACATTTTGTGAAACAAGTAATTAACTGAGTCAACACATCAGTCAAGTTATCAGTTGCCAACAAAGTCATTGACTTGGTTCCAAATCATAATTGTTTAATAATTTAATCATGAATCATTCTATGTGATTTCCAATTAACAAATTAAGATATACCTAGTTGTTTTACTAACTTGAAATCCGGAGAGATCACCTTTTTATGCGTTGTTACAATCTTTAATTTGCATTTTAGTTTACTTAAGTTTGTTTTTCATAAAACCCAAAATCCAACATTCAAGTTTATTTTCTTAAGTGCATTTAACTAGTTAATTTAGGTGTCTTTGAAAGTAACTTCCATTTGACTCCTCGTGGATCGATACCCGACTTCCCTATCTAACTGGGTAGTAGGACTTGAGTTTAAAACTCTTATTTTTGATTGGTAAGTCGACATCGTTCACTTGTATATTATATATTTACTCATTTTGAATATCTTTTCAATTTGATATACTTTTTTATTTCAATTTTATTGATAAATGTATCCCAAACCAAGTACGGACGTTCTCATGGGAAAACCTAAATTTAAAAGAAAAAATTAGTAGTAAACCACTTTCACTTGAGTTTGATCACTTGGCCAACCAACTTTGCATCATTAGAGATAAATACGTGTTGCATGTGAAGTTAATCTCTAATGAGGATCATAAGTATATTTCCAGTATCATAGTTGGCAGGATCTCATTCAAAAGAATAAAAATGGCCGTCCTTATCATACTTCATGTAATAATACATAATATAATCTTGTCTTTAAATTTGATAACTTTTAATTGTTTTATAATGACATCCTTTTGTATCATTATTTTGATATGTAAAGATTCCTTAACACTAAGCATGGGAAAAGAATAAAGAGGGGTTTCACGCGAAATGTGCAAACTGTTATAAAGATTAAATTAGAAAGTTGAAAAACATTTTGATAATCATGAAGGCTATGCAAACAGTCGAACTACAAAAAAAAAAAAATCTTCTACAAGGCATGAACCCCAATGAGTAAATTCGGGTCATTAAGGAGTTGTTCATAACTTGTACATATATAAACCACTACCCTAAAAACTCTATAAATATAGAAAAACACTTTTATAAAAGTTATTATGTAATTTATTCTTATGCTAAGAGGTGACACAATGAGGCAAAATATTAGTATTACCAAAAGATTTATTAATAATAATTTTAAATCTCAATAGTTATTATATTTTAAATAATATATATTATTATATATAACGAAATATATATTTTAAATCTCAATGCTATTTTATTATATTATATATTTTAAATTTTAAATTATAAACATGTATTAACGGGTTTTTATCTGTTTAGACATAAAAATAAACAAGTCTTAACGTGTCGACTTGTTTAAGACATGATACATGTTAATGGTAAACACGAAACACGCTAAAGTCGTGTCGTGTCTTGTTAACGTATTCGTGTCTGAAATTACCAGCCCTATCTTCAAGTAATAAATTGCAAGAACATCTACGACAATCAAATGCCTAGTAAGAACAACAACAAATAAATGAAATAACACAACAACAAATAAAGGAACTATTTTATATTAACAAAAAAGCAAATGTGCCAACTCGTTGTATCAACTCATTAAAGAAAATGATCAAAATAATTAGGTTATTTGGCTTTGTTTGGATTAATGTGTTTGAACAATTGCAGGTATTTGTTTCAATTTAAATTGAATTTGGTTTGTTTGAATATTATAGTTTTTGTTGGATCGGGTTATGTAATCTACATAACACTTACACAAGTTATCTTCTACAAAGTTGATAAATGCGGAAATTATATCAACTAGATTTGTAGAACAGTTTGAAACAAAATACTGAAAGCAATTGTAAATTCAATGTCAAAGTATATTGCATTCAACTGTTAAGTTTACAACACTTAGCTCAAGTACTCACTCGTGATTTGCTTACTAACAAGTGAACGTATTTATACTAAGACCTACAGCTGTATCCTCGTAGGGATACACGGCTGGACAAAACACTAGAAACAAACGTATGCTAAATTTAGTATTTGTTATGGTCATGACATGCCAAGCCATATTAATTACAATTAATACAAAAGACTTCGTTGACTTTTACAATAAATACCTAAACAACAAAACGCATTAACTGTTTAGTATCTTTGTAGTCTTGACAAATCTTCTTTGTTGCTGACTAACATCGGAATGTCTTCTCTGTTATTCTGAAGGTGAGAAAGCAGCTCTGATTATTTTCATAAGTATCGAGAATCTTTGTCAGAGAGAAAATCTTTGGAAGTCTTTGTCTTGCGAACCACTGATGATCGGAAGCGCTGATAATCGATCGGAAGCACTGATCGATTTAAACCTCCAAGTACTGAAGCGGGAACCAGAAGCTTTCAGTGGAAAAGAATTATCCTTCGGAAGCAATGGTTCTTCTGGAGTTATCTTTTAGTGGTTGTATATCCTCTGAAAGTTCAAGACTTGATCCAGAGATGTTTTGGTGCGCATCAGCCTAAAAGGTCCTTACAGTCTCCCCCTAGGCTAATGCTACCAAAACTTATGTCCCTTGTTTATTAAATTTTCAGCTCTTCTCAGGACACATATTGTAGCAAGTACTCCTTCAAAGTCGTTATCTGGATTGAGTAGAGGAAGGTTTGGTAGATCAAATATATTTGGAGCAGGGAGACCACATAGCTGATAATCCTGGAGCTTCACTATGTTTCCATCACAGAGTTTCAAAACAAATATCTTCTCCATGGATAAGTAGCTCCATTAAACAATGGGAAAGTACACATTTATGGGTGTTTCATCATGTCGTCTTCTTGCTGCAGTCTTTCTCCTTCTAAAAGGACCATGCCTTTTAAACGGAACTATTTGACATGAAAATGTACTTCGTTGTTGTTGTTCTGCTCTCTTTCATTATCATCATCATCATCAGTGGTTTCTGGAGTTGCTTCTGCTCCAATGGAAGCTCTTTCAGCTTCAGTGGAAGCCATTGGATCCTCAGTAGGAGTTCTTCCAACATCAGTTGAAGCCATTGTTGCTTCAGTGGGAGACCTTTCTTCCGTGGAGCCCACTGCAGCTTCAGTGGAATCCAATGCTTCATTTTCTCCTTCCATCCTTGGTTGTTCCTCAGGATCAGTGGTTTGTTGCTTTGTTTGGCTTCTTTTGATTTTGATCACTAAGGAAATGGGCATGTTATCATATAGAGGATTGGATGATGGAGAGGGAGTCTCTTCCTTAGGGAAGAGTGCATTCTTTGAGGCATTATACATGTCTTCCAAGCTCTCATTGAATGCTGCCCTAGAGAGAGGCTTTTCAATTACCCTTCCTTGGAAGAGTCCTTGGAGGCCCAGGTTTAAGGCCTCATAGTGTGCCTGGATCTGCTCCATTGAAGGCAACTCTCCTCTGGCAATCTTCTGTTTGATCTCTCTTACGTGCATGTCCATGGTAGAGTTCTTCATTGGGCCAAGCTGCTGCTTCGAGAATCCATAGTTTAATAGGATATTCTTCATCCTGTCTCGGTAAGCAAACTCTTTTTGTTTCTTAGAGAGGACTACCGCAGCTTTGGATGCAGCAGCAGCCTGTTCTTGCTGCTGCACCCTATCCAGCTCTTCAGCCATTCGAGGCACCGACCAGAGAAGAATCTCATATATGTCATAGCCCTTCTCCTGGAGGAGACTAGAGAGTCTTAGTATCTCTCCGTCCAGGGAAGTGTCTGGTCGGCCCTGATCATCACTGGCCTTCCCTCCTCCTGTGCAGCTTCCTCCTCTAGAGTTAGTTTCCTTTTTTTCCTTTGTCTATTGTGTTCAACCCTGAGGAGATGGATCCTATAGCCTCATCAGTTGATTCATCGGCCAGGAGTTCATCTGAGGAGGATACCTCAATTATGGCTGGGCCTTCAGAAACGGCTGAGTTAACCTCAGCATTCGCTGCCTCATCCAGTTGACCAACCATATTGGATGGTTCCTTAGTGGTGCCCTTAGAGAGCTCAGGATCTGAGGAAAGATCTTCATAAACAGCCATTGTCTCACGAGGAGACATATGTTCATTGGCTGTTGTCTCAAGAGGAGACTCAGGTTCCATGGAGATAGACGTTGTGACTTGATTGGGGTTCTCTATAGTAACCTGGATTTTTGTCCCAGAAGGGGGCCTAGTCTCAGACGGAGACTTTGAGGTTTTATCAGGGGACTTGGGTTCTATGAAGATATGTTCTTGTTTGGTCTCCAAGAATTCCCCTGCAGCATCAGAAGAACAGGAGGATGAAGAAGGACTGAAGTGGTGAAAGTAAGTACTCAAGAACTCATCCCATTCCTTATCCAAATTAGTTAGGGATGGAGTGGATTCATGAGCAACTTCCACTTCTCCTTCTGCCAATGGAGCAGCTGCCTCTTCTCCTTTTGCTGGAGATGTTGTTTTTATAGGTGATGGTCGTGGTGAGGATAATGGTGATGGTGATCCCATAGGTTGTTCCTTTTCCCCCTTTTAGGTAGCATAAGAGGAAAGAGAGGACACCTGGCTAGGATCAGGATGAAAGGGGTGAAGTATGACTGGGGGCGGCGCTGGAGGTCCAAGATGAGAGTATCCTTTTCCTGGATCTGCAGCCTCACGGCAGCAGCCTCAGCTTCCAATTGTGCTACCTTGGTTTGTAAGGAGGAGATGGTGGCCGTCAATTCCTAAATGGTTGTGCCCTCATCCACAGAAGTGGAATCCTTGGGCGATGGAGTCTTGAGCCGAGCTCCTGCACCTCCATCACCAGATGTGGTTTCTTGGCGCCCTGGATTCCTCTCATTGAAAATGACTTCAAAGAAATCATCAGCAATGGGAGTTGCCATAGAGGAGGTCCTATTGCCTATATCACTGTCCTGAAGAACTTGAGAAGGTTCAGCAGTAGTGGCAGCCTCCACTGTATTGACCCTTTCAGAACTTTCGGGGTCAACCTCTGTAATGATAGGCTCTTAGTCAGGAAACCTTGCATGTAGGTCTGTTACCACTCTTAGTAAATGTTGAACTACATAAACCTCGAGGAGTAGCTGTTTCACCTGGAACAAGGCTTTAGACACTTAATCAAAGCTTTGGTTTTAGCTCCCTCTAAAGTTTTGCACAAGGTTATTTTTGTTGTTTTAGTTTTCTTGCTTAAAAAGAGAGAAGAGAACAGATAGAAAGCACAAGGAATTTTGGGGGAAGTAATTCATTTTATTCAGAGAATGTTGGGATATAAATACCCAAACATTCAGAGATACAAGACAAGAAATAATAAGACATATAGCTGACATTGTTACAGACACTGTAACAACAGACTACTACAAATACAAAGTCAACAACAACGGAAACAAGAGTCTTCAGGAGTCTTCAGGTCTTCCGAGGTTGAAGTAGTTGTATTGGGGTTCAGTGGTTATTCTTTCGGAAGATGTTCATTGGAAGCTGATTAAGTAATCAGTTATTTCAGAAGAGGAGATTTTCTTCCAAGTCATTTGACTTCTTCCGATGCAATGGTTGTCTTCCGAAGATGTCAAGATCAGTTAGTGTCTTCTGAGGTAGATAAGTTCAGCGGTAGTTCTTTTTGGCGAAGCTTCCGCTGATGGTCTTTCGATACTGAAGCAGTTCTTCAATCGGAAGAGAAGCATCCGCGGCTTGTCATTCCGCGGTTTTATTCATGTGTCTGGCTTTAGTGGTTTTGCTCATCAGTCCTTATTTTCCAACAATTTCCCTCTGGACTGCTGAAGCCAAAACCTATTTATTTTTTTAAAGCCAGACCAATTTTATTCCTAAAAGTTCGAACATAGTTCAGAACTTCATACTCTGTATTAGCATTGTCCAGAGTCTTGTGCTGCAGTTCCTTTAGATCATCGGTTGGTAGGGTGAGAATCTCATCCCAATTTGATAAGAAGGTTCTTAGGCCATTATATCTTTCAATGCCCATACTCTTGGAGACAGAGTCATAGAACCATCTCTTTATTCTTATTCTTGAGTTTTTGATCTAAGGAGGCTGGGATTTATAAGGTAGACCCAAAGGAAGAGGAGCTCTAGCTGGCCAGTGTATTATTTATCTCCTTATCACTTGATCTTTTGAATCAAGTACCTGCTTTACTACAGCATGCTGATGAGGCTCATAGTTCATCAGAAGATCTGGAAGGATTTCCTTATTAACATCAACCCAGGGTCTGAATTTGACAGCAGATGGAGATTCTGCAGACCCAACACCTAGGCTTCCCATAGGTGCATTTAGCAAATGATCAAGCATTGTGCTTGGGTTGGCATCCTTGAGCTGAGTCACTATTGAAGGAGAAGAAGGAGTGACTTCTTTCCAAAGCTCAAGGTGGTCTTTGTTCTCTCTTTTGAACTTTGACCATTCATCAAACAGAACATCATCTCTCCATCTTCTTATTGCGTTCTTTGGTCCCCATTGATTTTGGATGAGGATGTGCTTTATTCTTTTCCTATGCTCAATGGTCTTTTTTTTCTTGACTTCAGCTTTTATTCTTTTGGATAAAACTTCTGCTTCATTTCTGAGGCTAGTGATATCCCAGTTGCTAAAGTTTTCAACCTTGTATTTCCCTTCATCCAACAAGTACTTGATCAGCTGCTCCCTTTCAGCCTGATAGGCTTTATCTTGCTGCTGATCCAATCTGGCTATTTGCTCTTGATAGGTCCTTACCAGTTCATCTCCTGAGAGACCAGTGGCTTCTAGACCAGCCAGAATCAGGTTTTCCTTCTCCGTTTCTTTATTCTTTATCTTCTGAAGGTCTTCATCGGAAGGGAAGGTCCTAACAGGTGAGTAGGATTCCTTTATTGGAAAGGTTTGTGGTTTCTCAGCATTTGCTGATCTTATTGGTGAGGGAGTTGTGGTGGTGTTTGGAGGATCAGACTCATTATCATCAGCCAATATGAGCCTTCTCTTTCTTGAAACAAGAGAGGCAATGGGCTGATCATCATTTAAGTCTGAGGTGGGTTTTTGAGCAGGGGTTGGAGGTTTATGAGATAGGTTATTGAGTGATTTGGTTTTTCTGACCACACTCTTTTGTCTTCTTGAGAAAGACTGAGTGATTATTGGTGTTGGTTTTTGGCCAATTTTGGAGGCATTAAGAGTGATAGGAAGAGAAGATACTTCTAGGAGGGTTTGAGAGGCAGAGTTTGGAGAAAGAGTGGGTGAGTTTTCTTTATTTGTGTGTTTGGGTGAAGAGGGGATAGACATGGTGGGAGAAACATGTTTAGAAGGGATGGGGTTGTGCTCAGATTGGACAGAACCAGTTGGAATTGGTATGTCCTGAGTGGTTGAGGCAAAAGAAGATGGGGCAGTGGTTGTGTGCTTTATTTGTTCAGTGGGAGCTAATTTAGAAGGTCTGGGTTTTCTGGATAAATGTTCCAGTGTTTATTTGAGCTTCAGCTTCCCTTTGCTTTTGCTTTGAACTAGCCTTAGCAGCTTCAGTTTGGAACTGTTGATCCAATGCTGCTTTGATGAGTACCTCTTGATTTTGCAGCCTTATTTGCGTCATCCTCCTTTACCTAGTCTTGTCTTCTGCCTTTTTGGCAGCTTGGGCAGTAGACAGGAGCCGTTCATTCTCCCTCTTTTGGGCTTCATCAGCCTGTTCTTTGAACAACGGAGAAGGAGGAGCAATCCCAGTAAGGGACTCAAGAAATCTGGTATGGTTAGAGACTTTATTTTGTAAGGAGGAGACTTTGGTATCTACTGAAATTTTTAGCAGGTCCATTTGGATCTTTTGAGTGGTGAGGAATTGGTGGGTAAAGGATTGAAGCAGGGTAGTAAGTTGGGCAGTAAGAAGTGGGTGTAGCACTTCTAGAAGATCCTGAGCTAAGAAGGTGGGGGCAGTGGAAGTAGGTGGATTGTTGGAAGTACCTTCAAGTGAAGGTGCTTGCATGGGGATGGATTTGGGTTGCAGGGCTTGGTTACTCAAGAATGTTGAGACAAGCTCAGTGAGGTTAGTCACATCAGCCTGAATGTGAGCAACAGAATTCGTCAATTCCTTTATTTTAAGATCTGATTCGTCCATCCTTTTAATGATATCATCCGAATCCCTGACTAATGAGTCAGTTCTATCATGACCTGAGTCCATCTCAGGAATGCCATGGACCCCTTTATCTTGGTTCCGGGGATTTCCAGCCTCAGTTGCAAGAACTTCATACGATGTTGCCATACCTGGAGTCTTATTGCCTGATCCATTCAAATGAGAGCCCATTGGATTCTCATATGAAATGGATGCTCCAGATATATGATCAAGATGTCTAGATGGACTGGACATCCTGATCTCATCCTCTTCTCCATGGGTAGGAGATTGATGAGTTTGAGAAAAGGTTTGATGTGGATGTTCCTCTATTAGAGATGGGGGAGGAGAACCAAGTTGCTCAAACACGAAATCAATCTCATGGAGAACATGGGTAGGAGATTGGAGAGTGGACTGCCATCTGAATGACAAGTCACATTTTAGTGGTTAGAGAAGGTTCCCTTTGAAGTACAAAATCATCCTATTGAGAGGATTGATGAGGAGCTAGGTGGGGTGGGGACGCTTGATTCATCTGTGAGGATGGAACAGATGTATCCAATTGCCCAGTGGGGGCAAAGACATGTTCAGGGATCTCATCTTCCTGAACAGTCCCTTTGGGCTTCTTAGGTTTAGAGGCTTTGTATAAGCTTTTCGTTTGGTCGGTACCTGTACAGGTGTGGAAGAGGAGGTGGATGTGGGTTCACCGAGGATGGGTGTTTCCTCAGTGTCATCCATTTGTCTAGCATCAGTGTTCAATCTAGTGAACACCTATTTGTCAATGCCCTTGATAGTGGTAAGAGGAGCAATGTGACAAACCTTATTAAGGTCAGCAAAGAGACAGGCCATTACAAACCTAGGATACAGCAGAAACTTGGGACTTTTCTGGTGGTGTACCAGATGGTCAAAAATTATTTGAGACAAGTTGACCTTTTTGTTGGATAGAACTGCATGCATGACATATTGCATGTCATATGGCATGTCTCCCCAACTCATCGACTTTTGAGACAAATTAACACTGTAGAATAGTGTGATACAGGAACTTGTACTTATAGTAAAAGAAAGCTTTGTACAAGGTCCTGTTTTTCAGGTCACCTTGATAATCACACTGAATAAAAGCATTATGAAGAAGTTTTAAAGAAACAGTGGTGGGAGCCTCAGCGTCGTTCATATTTAGGGCAACACTTATTTTTGTGGGGGTGACGGTGACTTGTTGACCAGTGACCACCGAAGCGATGCTTTCAACAGAGTCATCCTTTATCACCAAGGATGAGTTTGCCCAAAACTGGTTTAGAGCAACTTCTGAAATAGGAGGGTTTAGAATGTGAGCAGCATGAACGAAAGAGTTTACCAGAGTGTCGATTGCTTCGTTGTAGTGAGGGTACTCAGAAGATTTGACAAGGTAAGATCCGAGGTTATGGATCGGCTTGATTTTCTAGGCCATTTTTGCGACAATGAACACCGAGCAATTATGAACGCAAAGTGTGGGTACAAACTTTGCTTTTTAGAGAAAAAGAAATGAGGAAGTTTAACCGTTCACACACAAAGGCGGTTTCAAAAATAAAAACTTCTATTATTTATAACATATCAAAAGCTTTACCTTGGGGTTTTTACCCATTGGACAAACCTGTGATCATGAGAGAGAAGAAAAATGACAAAGAAGTACATTCATGCACACCCTGAAGTAAAGACAAAGCTTTGCCTGGAAGGAAGCTTGGTCCGATGCCGTTACACCATCATCATGAGCATCAAGCTCAAACGGAATTAGTGTAAATGTATCGTGCCAGGCGACATGCCTGACAAGCAGTTTTCCTTCGCCATGAGTAGCATTCGAAAACGAAGAGTGTTCTTGATCAAAGGAAGATCAAGTAGCTTCGTTGAGTTATTGTGAAAGAAATAAAGAATTAAAGAAGATAACTACTGATACAAATAAGGAAAGAAAGATCAGTGGTCATTTGAAGTCAGAGGGATAAAAATGGAAAGAAAGATATCATCGAGCCGTGAGAACAATTAATGAGTGTCAATTCAATTAACTGTGAGGGGTCTAATCTTGCAGAGTTATTAGTGACGGCCGAATCGGGCGAAATTATCAAAAGATTTGATAACCACTCAGAGAAGGAAGATTTAACCATGGGATATTATTTAACCTCGAAAGAGTCTTATCTTCGAAAGAGGTTTAACCATGGATAAATTATAAGGTTAGAAGTCTCGGAAGGAGTAGAGACATCGAAAGTGAAATAAACCACGGAAGGTTTATAGTGTAACAACATAAGTTTTAACCGCGGATAGATATGAAACAGTGGTTATGATAACCACTGATCCTATCTGTGTAATGGGATAACCACTGAGAAAGGCCAAGGTTTCTTCATCAGTGGTATATCAAATATCCGTTGTTACGATAATCATTGAAGATTTTCCTTTTGTGTAATTATTTAAAGGTTTAAGAAACACATTCTTAACCATGTTTATTAGCTCATATTTATCATTCCAAATTTGGCCACAAACTTAGAGAAAGTTGAAAAGTCCAAGGGTTTGGTAAATATATCCGCTATTTGGTCACTTGTAGAGACATGTTCTGGCACAATTAGTCCCTTTTCAAAACAGTCTCTAATGAAGTGATGCCTTATTTCTATGTTTTTGGTTTTTGAATGGTAGACATGGATCTTTATTATATTTTTGGTAGCTTCGCTGTCTATTAGGAGAGGTGTTTTTAGTTCAGTTATTCCAAAATCCAGCAGTTGGTATTGTAACCAAAGTATTTGGGCAGTGCAACGGGCTGCTGCAATGTACTCGCTTCAGCAGTTGAATTTGACATCGACGTTTGCTTTTTGCTTTTCCATGACACTAAGCAATTTGCAAAGAACTGACAGCCTCCCGAAGTATACTTTCTTGTGAGCGAGCATCCAGCATAATCACTGTCTGAAAAACCAACAAGCTTACAAGTTTTGTTAGCAGGATACCAGATACCTAGCACAGGATTGCCTTTAAGATATCTGAGTATCCTCTTCACAAATGACAAATGGGATTGTTTAGGGGCTAATTGGTATCTTGCACAAACACATGTTGCATACATGATGTCTGGCCTAGATGCAGTAAGATACATCAAAGATCCAATCATGCACCTGTAGAGGGTTTCATCTACATGTTCACAATTTTCATCTGAACTTATTCCTGGACTTGTAGCCATGGGGGTAGAAATTATTTTGCAATCATTCATATCAAATTTATTTAAAATATCTTTTACATATTTAGATTGATGAATGAAAGTCCCATTGGGGGTTTGTTTTACTTGGAGTCCTAAAAATGTTTTTAGTTCACTTAAAGCACTTATTTCAAACTTAGAAGACATTAATTTAGAAAATTGTTCACACAAGGAAGGTTTTGTTGATCCAAAAATGATGTCATCGACATAAATTTGGACCAGCAAAAGTTCCTTGTCTACCCTCTTGATGAACAAGGTCTTATCAATGGTTCCTCGAGAAAATTTATTAGAAAGAAGAAATTGAGAGAGAGTATCATACCATGCTCTGGGTGCCTGTTTCAGACCATAAAGTGCTTTGTCTTGTCTGTACACCCAATCAGGATGATGAACATCATTAAATCCTGGAGGTTGACACACATAGACTTCCACCTTTATTGTCCCATGCAGGAATACACTTTTTATATCCATTTGATATACCTTTATATTATGGGATATAGCAAATGCTAGGAAGAGTCTGATGGCTTCTAGTCTGGCAACGGAGGCAAAGGTTTAATCATAATCGATGCCTTCCTCTTGGCAGTACCCTTGCACTACCAATCGGGCTTTATTTTTTATCACGATGCCTCTGTCTTATGTTTTATTTCTGAATACCCATCTAGTTCCGATAGGGTATTTTCCTGCTGGCAAGGGGCAAAGAGTCCAAACGTTTTTTCTTTTGAACTGTAATTGTTCATCTTGCATAGCCTCTACCCAATTATTATCTTTAAGAGCTTCCTGATATTTGGGAGGCTCAACTTGGGACAAGAAGGCTGCATGAAGGAAGAAGTTCGAAATCAGGCTCCTAGTTTGAACACCTTTATTTAAATCACCTAAGATTTGTTCTAGAGGATGATTTCTACTGAAGGGAATCCAAACAATTATTTGAAGAGGCAGCATCGGAAGAAGGTGAGTTTTCAGTGGGGCCAGGAGAGTTTTCTGAAGGGGAAGCATGAACATGTTCAGGAACATCTACGGGTACATTATCCAAAGCTGGGGATAAATGAGTGGATATTTGTTCATCTTGGTCTTGAGAATTTATTTGATAAGAAGGAATGGAGGTAAAGAATTTAGAGACATAACATTCCTCAAGAGAGGATAGATCTTCAGAAGTTTGACATCATTCTGAAGAAGGAGAAGAAGTATAAGGGGTAGAAGAGATATATGTGAAGCTTTCAAGATCAAATAGGTCATCAGAAGCAGAAGGGAAAGATGAAGTTGATGCAGATTCATTGAATTTGACATCAATAGTTTCCTCGACAATTTTGGTCCTGAGATTGAAAGCTCGGTAAGCCTTAGAGGTCTGAGAATATCCAACAAATATACAGAGTCAACTTTAGCAGCAAACTTGGATAAAGAGTCTTTTGTGTTCAAAATGAAACACGGACACCCAAAGACTTTAAAGAAAGAAATGAGAGGCTTTATGTTATGAAGGACTTCATAGGCAGTCTTGTTATGTCTTTTCACAATGTGAACTCTGTTTAAGACATAGCAAGCAGTGTTCACTGCCTCTGCCCAGAAGGATAAAGGTAATCCTGAATCTGCAAGCATAGTTCTTGCAGCTTCAATAAGTGTCATATTCTTTCTTTCCATAACTCCATTTAGAGCGGGAGTTCTAGGAACACTATATTGTCTGAGGATTCCTTTAGAGATGCAGAACTTATCAAGAACCTGGTTCTTGAATTCAGTCCCATTATCACTCCTTATTGTTTTGACAGGAAGACCAAATTGTCTTTAAGTTGGGTGATAAGGGCAATTACTTTATCCAAAGACTCATCTTTGCTAAAGAGAAAGAAGGTACAACAAAATCTTGAGTAGTCATCCACAAAAACTAAACAATATCTCTTTCTTGACAAACTGGCTACCTTCACTGGACCAAAAAGATCCATATGAAGTAGATTGAGACAGTTAGTTGTTTTGGATTCCTCAATAGACTTATGTGATGTTTTATGTTGCTTTCCCTTTAGGAAAGATTCACATTGACCTTCAAAGTGAAATTCTTTGGAAGGTAATCCTCTTACTAAAGAAAGGGTAGAAAGCTTATGAAGGGGTTGGTGGTTAAGGTGACTGAATCTTCTGTGCCAAAGGGCAGTTTCAGAAAATGATGCTTTGGCTATCAAACAAGTAGGAGAGGATGTTTAAGAATCAGTGGACATATCTACAACGTAGACATTTCCACTTCTTTTAGCCGTTAGCAAGGTGTGTTGATAAATTAAGATCTTTATTTTTGAATTTATTTCAGGAGAAAGAATTTTGCAACTGTCCTTGGTGAAAAATGAACTAAAGTTCTTGTCAGCTAGTTGAGAAACACTCAAGAGATTAAACTTGAGGTTTTCAACCAAGCTTACATCTTTAAAGTGCAGTTTTCCACTCTGGACAGAACCAGACCCTACTATCCAACCTTTTGCATTATTTCCAGAGGAAACAGATCCTCCATTCTTTGGAATGAAGTTATTTAAAATGGATCTGCATCCTGTCATGTGCCTAGAGCCTCCACTGTTCACATACCATAGATGATTTTGGTTTGAAGAAGGTCTCTGCACATGAGAATTAATTGCAATAGGTTAGATATGGGTCTTGTTTAATTTTCAGAAGAAAGAGAAGATGTTTATTTGTTTTGCGGAGTGTTATTCATCAATTTTTGCATCATCAGTATCAATTGTTGCTTATTTTGATGCAAGATATTGATTTGTGAATCCACGGAAGAAGGGGTCACATCAGTATGAGAATGGGCAACAGGAGTCACCATGGGATATAAAGATGGTGTTCCAAGGATGGATGGCCCAGGAGAAGCAGCTGGAGGAGAGGACAAGCGAAGAGATGGATGGGAGCTAGATCTTATTGAACTGTTTGCTGAAGATCTATGAGCCTTCTTTGATTTCTTCATCTTCTTGGGGAGGTTCCCTTTAGATGAGGAACCCTGTTCGGCCTTCAATCTTTCAGCATTCAGTTTTTCTTTCGCTTTCTCCAAGGGAGTTTTTGTCCAACAGTTTTCAGTAGTGTGATTATACTTGAAACACTTTAGACAAGCTGGAGATAGAGAGGAGTAGTTGGGGATGAAAGGCTTATTTGCCTTCATTATTGGATAGGGGGGATGAGGATGAGAAGGAGGAAATCTGATGTCAATCATGGGCCTATTTCCTTTGTCATGGCGGGCAGCATGATTATCAGAGGTTTTAATAAGACTTGTACCTTCCGAACTTTGAGTAGAGCTCATGGTTGGAGCAATCTCAGTTTGTTCAGAAGCATTATTATTTTGATCACTTTCCAAGGGTGTTTCCTCCAGTTTCTCAACATTAGTTTCAGTGGGATTAACAAACGTAAGAAACTGCGGAGGTTGGTACACTCTTGGAGGTGTGATTGTTATGGATGGAATTTCATCCTGAAGAAAGGTAGGGGAGATGGACTCAGAATCATTCTCTTTTATTTCATTGTCAATCGGGGTGTAGTCCTTTGGAGGTCTAGTATGATTAAACCCGATTCAAAATTTGGCCTTGCTATGAACTTGCTTACTTAAAAGCATTTTGAACCCTTCGCAGGATTCAACCCACTTGTCACAGCTGACCTTGGTCTGAGACAATTCATCTTTACAAGCTGCATATTTTTTATTTTGCAAATCAAATAGAGCTTGTAGGTTGGATTTTTCAGTCATTA
This sequence comes from Mikania micrantha, assembly GCA_009363875.1. Taxonomy (NCBI): domain Eukaryota; kingdom Viridiplantae; phylum Streptophyta; class Magnoliopsida; order Asterales; family Asteraceae; genus Mikania; species Mikania micrantha. Next base: position 50,712,204 of record CM018691.1, on the reverse strand, counting down.
GGATAGAGATTTAACTGTCTTTGTTCTTTATTAATTTTTCTATTTCAGAATTTTTATTATCTAGCAGTTGCTCCAACTCCTGATTTTGTTGTTGAAGCAACATGTTGGATTTCTTTATTTTTGCAAAAGCCTCTATGCGCACATCGGTACATAGTTTTTCTAGAGTGGAGGAAGATACATGCGCCTTGGGAGTGTCTGCAGTAGGTTGTTCAGAAGAAGAAGAGTCATCACCAACAGCCATGAGAGCGAAATCTGTTGGTTCAGAGGTGATGAGGGCATAGCCTACATCTTCAGGCAGGCTACTCCAGTCTACATACTCTTGGGTGAAAAGAGCAGGTTGACTAGAAGAAGGGGACTGGACAGCAGGGCCTGGTATATTTATTTGAGAAGGGGATGGAGCAACAATTTGAAGAGGTGCAGGAGTAAGTTGATTCATGTTACCATTGGCAGCTTGTACAAATTGTACATTGGTAGGAAGAGGGGTCTGTACAATGTGTGCTGACTCCTGAGAATTGTTGTGCCTTCTGAAAGATGAGGAAGAAGAAGAAGAAAAAGGTGCAGAAGAAGTATGTGATTGTGAGTTAGGGAAAGTCACATACGGTGAAGAATTTGAGTTGGGAGGATTTTTGCACTCCCTGGAAAAGTGTCCAGTGCCATGACATCTATAACATTGGACCTTAGCCTTATTTAAACAGAACCTGGTTTTCCCATGAATACTAGGAAATTTCCTTCTGGTCCCCTTGTAGAACTTATTCGTTCTTATGCTCAAGAGGGCTAGTTGGTGAAGAATGTCCATCTCTTCTAGTCATCACTTGGAACTTGATGGAGATCATCAATGATAAAGCACAGATGATCAGAGATAGGAGAGTGGTCATCACAGGAAGAAGAAGAAGAAGTGATGCTAGTGGTTATGTCTATGTATTCATCATAACCCTGATCACTTGACTCAGAGTTATGACTCAGAAGAGTTGTGTTCCGTTGAACATACTCTTCAGTTGATTTACCTGACTTTATTAGTTTTCTTTTCGGTCAATCTCTCGCTCGAAGGTGAGCAACTTACCATGAAGTTGAGTAAGAGAGAGTTTGCCAAAGTCTGGAGAGGATCTCATGACAGTGGAATAAGTTTCCCATTTTTCAGGTAGAGATCTCAAGGAGCGATTCAGAACAAAGACATGGGGGTACACTTGACCAGCTAGTTTTAATTCACTTAAAAGAGAAGTGAATCGTTCAAACTGCTGAGTCAATGACTCATTATTTAGTTGGGAGAATGTCGCGTATTGTTGAGCTAATATCTCCCTGGTATTAGCCACATCATCTTTGGTGCCACCGAATTGCTCTTTTAGAGCATCCCACAAGTCTTTAGCAGACTCATGGTGAAGAAGACCAGAGTATATTTCATTAGGAAGGGCCATAACCAATTGAGCATGTGCCTTTGCATCAATCTCCAACTTCTGGTAATCTTCTTCGGTATAATTCCGAGGATCTTTCGGGACATTTTCTCCAGTCTCCGTGTCCAGGACCGTTGGTTTATGCGGTCCGAACATAACAGACTTCTAACATCCTGTATAATTTTTGGACAGGAAGTGTAACATACACGTCTGCCAAATGTTATATTGGTGCCTAACCAAGATTGGTGGCTTCGTGGCAGAACCAGTGTTATGAGGGTCAAGGATGAATTTTTCCGCCATTGGTTCACAAATAGTTATGAGCAAATCAACGAGTGATGAGTTCTCAAACAGTTTAGTTCAAAAACCAAAATCCTATAGATTTAAAGAAAATAGAAAGACAGAATGCAGAAAACTAAAACAACAAGATATTAGTGAGAGCTTTGAGTTTTAGTCTTAATGGTTAAACCAAGACTAAGGACAAGGCTCTGATACCAATTGTTGAACTACAGAAACCTCAAGGAGTAGCTGTTTCACCAGGAACAAGGCTTAAGACACTTAGTCAAAGCTTTGGTTTTAGCTCCCTCTAAAGTTTTGCACAAGGTTATTTTCGTTGTTTTAGTTTTCTAGCTTAAAAAGAGAGAAGAGAACAAATAGAAAGCATAAGGAATTTTGGGGGAAGTAATTCATTTTATTCAGAGAATGTTTGGATATAAATACCCAAACATTCTGAGATACAAGACAAGAAATAATAAGACAAATAGCTGACATTGTTACAGACACTGAAACAACAGACTACTACAAATACAAAGTCAACAACAACGGAAACAAGAGTCTTCAGGAGTCTTCAGGTCTTCCGAGGTTGAAGTAGTTGTACTGGGGTTCAATGGTTATTCTTTCAGAAGATGTTCATCAGAAGCTGATTAAGTAATCAGTTATTTCAGAAGAATAGATTGTCTTCCGAGTCATTTGACTTCTCCTGATGCAATGGTTGTCTTCCGAAGATGTCAAGATCAGCTAGTGTCTTCTGAAGTAGATAAGTTCAGCGACAGTTCTTTTTGGTGAAGCTTCCGCTGATGGTCTTCCGATACTGAAGCAGTTCTTCAATCAGAAGAGAAGCTGTCACACCGCAGGCCGGCGGGCCGGATCGTGTGTCCCACTGGGCGGAAGGTTCCCGAGGTGCGATATCGGAAGATGATAATCGTGAATTATCAGATTGTTTACATAGCATCAATATTGAGAATAACTAAAGCACAAATAGCATTAAACTAGGATTACAAAGTTAAATTACAACTATCAATGTTTGATAATTTAACTGAGTAAACCTATCAAAGAATCAAATGTTTACTATCTTGTAACTGTACAAGATATCAAAAGTGATTCACAACAAAGAACAAAATAGGTGCTTTCCAAAATCTACTAGGTCCTCTAACTAAGCATCCTAGCATGCATTCCTGAGCCTTAGCTTAGTTCTGTACGTCACCTGAGAAAGCATGTAAGAAAACAGAGTCAACACAATGGCTGGTGAGTTCATATAGTTTTAGTATTTGAAAAATAGCTTTTGCAAACCTTTTCGGTAACAACCTTAACCTCATTAACATCACCTGTAATATCCAATTCGGTATGCTTATATATAGGGCATACGAAATGGTCGAGCCTACAACCCGCCCAGACGCCATCCCACCACATACTAAACCACATATGACATTGTTGTTAATGATAATTAAGCATTTTACTACCATCCAATCCCATTCCCATCATAGCTTTAGAAATCTATTTGTGAGTTTTCAACATGCACACAATAGCATTTGCAAGTTTAGCTTTAAGAGTTACCATTATGGACAATTGAACACCCGAAGGAATCCAGTATCAATCCATATCGAAACTAAATGTGATTAGCAACATCGGTGGTTTGACAAAGGATTTCCAAGATGACACAAAGTCAACTAAAGAAAACTAGAATCATCCTAGTCACATATCACAATCATGGGTGGACAATGAGGAATCACTGTATGGCAAGCACTGAGAGGCCAACGGTCTGTTCCTCCAAGTCCTGACTATGAAGGACACCCTATGGCAAGCACTGAGAGGCCGACAGGTCTGTTTCTTCAAGTCTCGACTATGAAGAATACCCTATGGCAAGCACTGAGAGGCCAAAACAATATGTTCTACCATAGCCGATAGCTTTAGCATACAAGTTTATAGCATTCACATAGCATAGCATTTACGTATCATGTGCACAAGTACTAGCTTCACAACCGGTGTGGAAAGAACTGAGAGGCCAATCCGTTTGTCTTAGCATTTGAAGCATATAAAGCATACAAGAGTTTAAAGCATTCTTAGCATTTCCAGCATTCGAGCATAGCAAGCATATCAAGCACATAAGCCTTTTTAGAGTTTGAGCATTCAAGCTTTCAAAGTTAGTTCATAAAAGTATTTCAACATGTTAGTCTTTGCATTATTTGCATATGAAAAGCATCCAGTGTTTTAAGCAAACTAGTATAAAAGTATGTAGCCTTAGCATGTAGTCTTAACATGTAGCATTAACATTTAGCATTAGCATGTAGCATTAGTATGTAGCGTTAGCAATTCGCATTAGCATGTAGCATTAGCATTTCGCATTTACATGTAGCATTAGCATCGAGGTCAATGCCTTAGCTTTTAGCTTTTAGTATAAGTGTAATCAGAATAAGCATTAGTATTAGCATTATGAATAAGTATAAAAGCATTTATGCAACATTTAAACATTTGTTTAAAAGGTATAACTTGCTTCTTAGTCCCGAAGTAAAATTCAAAATAGTTTGAAAAGGGACAATGAACTCATCTGTGTTGCTAAGTATGAATTACCACAGATAATGCGCGCTCGTTAGTTCTAGCTTAAGTTTCTTCAACACCTGAGTTGTTTTAAGAGGTTCGAATACTATAAGTTGTTATAATAGACGCCAAACTAGGGTTTTGGTCTCGGTGTGCAACTGATTGTCCTACGGTACTAATGGATTTCTAGGTTTCTCTCTAGCAATTCCAATGCCTTATCCGTGTATAACCCTTGTCCCGTAGTTATTGGCTATTAAACCTTAGCTATATAAGGTTTATGTTTATTGCATTTAAAGTCTCTAATTAATACATTTTGAATAGTTCCTTCAAAGTCAAACCATTAAGTTAAAGTCATTTAATTAATTTAAGAAAGCTTATTATGAATTTCATTTATTAAAACCATAATTTATTTTAAGAAAAACATAAATTTGTTTGTTAGACTTAGGTTGATCCAATTTGATCAACTTTAAGTCTATGGTTATATCTTAGCTTCCCTTGCTTCTCGGATCATTTGTGTATAAAACTTAGCTTAGAGAACTCCAAGGAACTCTCTAATTGAATTATATGATTGCATAGAATCACTAAGTGTCGGATGTTGGAGCTTAATCCACATCCACCCTTAGTTATTTCCTTGATTCTTGTAATTCATGCTTTATGTTTATAATACTTAGAATCCTTAGTGTTGTTGCATTAATCCTTGTTTACCCTCAATCCCATGTAATAGCAAAGATGTAGGTTTAGCATTTGTTTAGCAAAATATTGATGTCTTAATCCTTAGCATGAAAAGATTGCAAGTTTATCACCTTTGTTTCAAACTAGGGTGACTTCTTGTTAGGAAAACCCTAATAATTTCCCATGCACACACACACCCTGCATGCAAAGGGTGTGTGTGTGAGTGTTTATACTTCCCATATGCCCCATAGTTTAGTCACCTTCTTCTAACCCTCATGTTCTTGGTTCGGTTCCCCTCAAATCGAAAGGTTCTTGGGCCGAATGGGTTTGGCCGTATGAGGCTTAGGCCGAAAGAAGCTTGGCCGAAGGGACTTAACCGAAGGGACTTAACCGATTGAACAGGGTGGCGAATGGGTTTGGACCGAAGGAGACTAGCACCGTATGAGGGAAGCCGGGTGAACGAAGTTGGAGCCGAATGAGGACCTGGTCGAATGAGCTAATGGCGACTGGGATTTGGCTGACCGAATGAGAGGGGTGGCGCATGGCTTCTTCGGCTGGAGCCATTCGGCCAACCTTATGCTGCCTTCATTCGGCAGTTCAAAGGAACCAGATGCAACCCCTCCATTTCGAGCCCCATGATCACCCTATCTGATGTTCCTAACCATTCTCTAGTATTTTAGTGGTGTTCCCCTAAGGTTTTAAAGTGTTTAGAACCGGTTTTTCAAGAGGGTTTCGAACAAGGGTAGAAAACCCTAAAATCGCAACATAGATCTCATTTTTATCTCAAATCCGTTGGTTTAAAGCCCAGATCTTCCGTACTTTCACGATCTACGTGATGTGGTTGAGAAAGGAGTGAGATAGAGGGTGGGTTTCTAGAGAGAGAGAGAGTGTGTAGAGAGAGAGTGATGATTTTTGTGAGAGGGAGGAGGTAAATGGCTGGTAGGTGGTGGTTGTTATGGCATTAAAAGCCATCATAAATGGCTTTAGTTTACCCGGATATGTTCGGGTTCGCTCGGTTTCACGTAGAAGCGTCGTTTGGTTCCGTTTTCGTGACGAACGTCTCGGTTTTAAAAATAGAGTTTATCAAATTAATTTAGGTGGTTATTCCTGGTAAATTAACTAATTATATTTCGTTTATTTAAGTTTTCAGAAAACATTTAAATTACAGTTTAAATCGAATCGTATAGTCGTCGCGCGTATTCGTTCGAATCGTCACCCGTACGAATACGACGATAACTATACTTTTCAATACGGTTTTCTAATTATTGGACATCATTCAGAACGTTAAACTTTCAGATGTATTCGTACAGATCGTCACCTATATGAATAATTCGTCCATTTAGCATTCCGGTAACGACGTCCGTTATTGCTTTGTTCTGTTCAACCCCGCATACGTTTATACAAAATAGCATATTAACAAGCATTCGTGTGTAAATTCAGTGTTGTCTAATATGTTTCTGACTGTTAAACCGAGAGATGTTAGTCAGTTTGCCGAAACAATTGCATAATAGTTTAGTGTCACGCATTACATGATAATAGCATACAATAGTTCACATAGTTTGTACCTGAGTTACTGTGCAAGTTACTGTGCAGATCACAGTTCCGGTAACGTTTCCGGCACTGATGTTACAGAAGCATCCGCGGCTTGTCATTCCGTGGTTTTATTCAAGTGTCTGGCTTCAGTGGTTTTGCTCATCGGTCCTTATTTTCCAACAGTAAAGTTTGGGAAGTGGGAGAGAGTGGGACATCCAGAGCTACTGCAGAGAGTCCGTGAGCCAGGGGATAAATATGGGTGGGGGGCATTGATGGGTTATATTCTCCTGGAGACCTGGGAGACAGTCCCTGAACTAATGGAGTTGCTTTAGTAGAAGCAGACTCAGTAATGTGGGTATCCCTTCGGATATTCTCAGGTATGTATGGTGACATATCCTGAGGGCTAGTAGAAGGGAGAAGGGCAGCCACTGGATCCAGAGGAAGATCCGATGGTACAACACCAGGTGTGGTTTGCACTGTACCTTAGGCAGAACTGGGCCCTTGCAAGATTTCTTAGCCTTTTTCTTTTTGGGTTCGAAAGAAGGAGCCTGAACAGTTGTAGATAACTGTTCAGGTTGTCTTTTGCGTTTGTAGGTGACTTGGATGGAGGAGGCTGTGTGAGTGGAAGGTGTGGGTTCAGCAGCTATTGGTTGGACAGAGCTGTCACCTTCAGGAGTAGGTGGTTCCATGGATGGAAGGAGAGGAGTGAAAGTTCCAGAGAACTGTGCACTCGTCTTCTTTAGTTTCGCAGCCACCGAAGGGACTTTATAAATGTTCCCAGTCAGTGAGAACGAAGATGCTAACTCACCATTAAAAATTTGTGGCAAAAATCTGGGATACATACAAAATTTCTTTGGGGATAACACATTGTCTACCAAGTTATTAAAGACAAAAGATGAAAAATTAAACAGTTGATTGGAAATCAGTACGTGAATAGCCGAAGCCAAGTCAGAAGGAATTTGATCCCAACCACCAGTTTTATTTGAAAGACAATGCAAAAACACATGTAGGAGATACTTGTAATTATATGACACTCTTCCCTTGAAATAGGTAGTTGAAGGAAGAGGACCTTCGTATCCCATTGACCTAAAGGTCATTGCTACCTCATCCCTTGTGACAGAAGCACTGCCTGCAACATCATTAAGATTAAGATTTCTACAGATAGTTTCTGTAACATCACTGTACTTCCGGTCGTCCGTACATTCGTACGATTGTACTGTCACGACCTGAGATTTATAATTATTAATAAAGATGTATGATTTGATGATTATCACTGTTATTGGTATACATATTTATAGCATATTATCATACGCGTAAACCATGGGAAGTTTAGTTGTAACCCAACTAGACAGAACCAGAGAGTTTATCGCAATTACATTTATGATGATTATAGATTCTGGTTTAGAATGGAAAGGATTTTGGAGATGGTTGTTATTTATGGTTTGGTTACTAAACATAGTCAAGGGCACATGGTCATGGTTTATCGAAATAACGGTGGGACGGTGGCTGGGGCAGTTGCGACTGACCCCTACATATGCCTTATACATATGCATATTTCGGTCTATCATGGATGTGTCAGTGACTTGTTTTGTTGGTTTTTGGATTGGGATTGATAATATTAAAGTTAATAAAATAATAGAAGTATAATTGGAATTAATTACGCGACAGTGAGGTTACGAACATAACTTAAACACGAATATTAATTCGGAAATATTAACTTAATAATGTATTCGCGTGGGTGACGATTTACACGAATATAATTATTAAGAATAATATTCTGAATCGATATTCCATAAATCGTAAATCGAATCGAAATACGATACGAGCGTCGGATTCGGAAAGGTGACGATCTTTACGAATACGTACGTAAGTAATGTGTTTCGACGAGATAACATAATAATATTTAACGATAATAAAATAAGAAAAATAAGCTGAAAACATTTATTAGGAATCACAACCTAAAAACAAAACCGAATAAATTGTGTTATTTAAATAAATAAATTAACGAAAATAAACGGGGACGTTTTATTTAAACGATTTTATCTAAATCATTTTATTTTAACAAAATACAATTATTTAAACGACTCATGTTTTAAATATATTTTACGAATATAACCGAGCATTTTATAATATTCATAACGATAAAAACGAGGCCGAGCACGGGGGATCAAGACGCGATATAAGGAAGAGCTTCTTCTTTTTCCTTCTCATTCTACCAACCAAGCTTTCTCTCCCTACAATCAAATTCGTCACCCACATAACCTCCACCTTCTCTCTACCATAGCTTCTTCATTCCTTGTCGTATTCAAGAGATTTTGGTGTCCAGACGACCGTGTGATCGAGAGGAACAAGAAAGTACAAAGAAATCCCGAGTTTAGTTTACGAATTCAGGTAAATCTTAATCTTACTTTTCGGTTTGTACTGCAAACTTAATGGGGTTGAGTTTTGAACATTCGATCGAGATTAGGGTTTTATTGTATGTTAAACCGAGTTGTTGTGAACGAGGGAAGCCACAGATGGCTGCTGATGATGGTGAACATCTAGGGTTGGCTGGTTCGCAAAGAGGAAGAAGGAAGTACAGGTCCACGAACCTGTAGGAGCTGGGCAAGTGGGGGCGAACCTCCCTTCTGCTAGCCGAACCTTCGGCAGCAAGGTTGGTGTCCTGCGAACCCCTCTAGCCATGAACCTTCGACAACTCTACGAACCTTAGCTGCCAAACATGGTGACTAGACGAACCTATGACAACCCTAAGAACCTTGCTTCCAACATAAGTGTGACATCCCAAAACCTCCATGTGCGTACACGTGTTCAAAATACGGTCCCAGAAAATTTCGACTTAAATATTACAAAACATTTCAATCGGAAGCGTGAAAACTAATTACATATGTTAAACATGTTTGTTTTGTTAATAAAATCACAAATACTTAGTTTGTATGTGACCACAAACTTTCGACATGCATAACGTTTGATTCTTCACAAACTCTTGCCCGATCATGATCTCCAAACCGTACCTATTTATGACCTGAAAACACCACAATTAATCAAGTGTTAGTTCATAAGAACTAAGTGAGTTAACCCCTTAGACCCCCGGAATCAAATTCATCACGAAAATTGAAATCCGGGAATTTTACACAGCCCGGCGTATGGTACTGCATCCCCGGCGTACAGTACGCCAAGACACCAGCGTACAGCACGCCAAGACACCAGCGTACAACAGAATGGTTTGGGCGTACCATACTCTGCCCGGCGTACAGTATGCCCCCAGCAGCGTACTGTACTCTGCCTACAGCTATTTTTCAACTATTCCACGTTTTAAACACCCAAAACCATTTCTAAACATTCCGGGGTTTCAAAATACATTTAAAACTCAATATATCACATATACAATCATATCTAAGATTGTAATTTCATCAATTTCAAAATAATCAATCACAATTTATTTTTAAAATAATAACTAATGGGTCAATTTTACCCTTCAATTGACTTAATCATTTTCATCCCATTTTCGCTCCATGACGCTACATGGAAGCTAACTAAGTCCCAAACCATTTGTGGTGACTTATCATCCTTTTATCAACCACATTGCATTATCAAACAATTGGTTATCAAAATTTTATACAAACATTAGGCTTTGGGTTATCTCACCCAAACCTCAATTTATCAATTCAAGTCCCATGAAACAAATCATTCATTCGAATATTCACATCAATTTGTTTAGCCAATGCTCATATCAAACATTTGTATAATCATACTTTCAAGTTAATTTTTCACTAACAGGTAAAAACCCATTTTAATTAACTTATCAATTAAACCCACCCGTACGTGGATTACCCCAACGCCACAACAATGTGGACTTACATGACAAACCCAATGCCACACACCAGTGGTCTTACATGATAATTCCAACGCCATTTCATTATGGACTTACATGACAAACACCAACGCCATATCATTATGGACTTACATGACAAACCCAATGGCACGCACCATGATAATTCCAACGCCATTTCATTATGGACTTACATGACAAACACCAACGCCATTTCATTATGGACTTACATGACAAACCCAATGCCACACACCAGTGGTCTTACATGATAATTCCAACGCCATTTCATTATGGACTTACATGACAAACCCAATGCCACGCACCAGTGGCCTTACATGATAACACCAACGCCATATCATTATGGACTTACATGACAAACCCAATGTCACGCACCAGTGGTCTTACATGATAATTCCAATGCCATTTCATTATGGACTTACATGTTCCTCCACACGAATGTGGATCATCACCAATTATTAGTGTCAGTTATTCTAAACATATAATGACACTTTCATTAGTTATGCAATTATATCATAACATTAACCAATTTCAACAAAAACTCAATTTGTCACATCTAATATTGTTTCAACAATCCAAATACCATCCCATGTGGTTTCATATTCATATAATTCCACACAATGTGGATTGTCATCATTTTCTATGCTAAATATCAATTAACATTTAACAATGCCTCTCAACTTATGCATTTAGCACATAATATTCATCCAATACTACAAGACATCTATCAAGTAGTTAAATACCACCCCATGTGGTTCCATATTCATATTTCAAATTTCATGACACATATGGTCAATTTACCATTCAATTTATCACAAATACTACAAGTCAATTACAAGTAGTTACAACCACATAATCACATAACACATAAGCACTAATATGTCTTATGGTTGCATATTAGTGAGTAGGTAACTCACCTTGGCCCGTAGGAAGTGCCAAACCTCGTAACTCCTTCTCGAGTCTATACTTAACTTTCAATTTCATTTCCTATAAAAATATTATAGCATACACTTCATTTAGAGTTTTCAAATCCAAACAAACAAAACAATAACACTAGGTTTCCCTTTTCTAAATGTTTAACCAAATTCTTATTTTGACCTGTTAATGTAATTACGGGTCTTATCCATTTTTCAAGTATCTTAGACACTTGTAACACACCCAATTATATGTATATGATCTACTAGTAACATACATTGTTGTTCTAAGACATATCTACTCAGTTTCACATTCGAAATCACCTTTTGAAATGTCACCATTTAGTGCAGCAACTTTTTGAGTTGCTGCTGTAAATGCCAAATTTGACCAACATCAGATCTTATTCAGCCTTTGGTGTTCAAATATGGATTGTAGTAGACTCTAAGAGCTTTCCAACCATATAAGATACATTTTCTACGGATTTTTATACAATTTTATGTGATTTTTCGAAGAACAGGACAGATTCATCCTTTAACCAAAATTTCAGCTTTTTACAAAATCTGTTAAGCTGTTTTCAACTGAAATTTTCGTGTACTTAAGATTCATATATTTTCTCATTCTAAAAATCTGTAGAAAGTAGACTCAATAAGCTTTCCAAAAATATCTTATATGACTCAAACCGATTATCGGTTGATTTTATATGATTTTTCAAAAATCAGCACAACAAGAAAATTATTTTCTATCAGCATGCTGAGATTTCAATCATGCTATAAAAATCGTCCAATTTGATTCTCTTACAACCCGAATCAGTTTATATGATTTAAAGACAAAATGTAGTATTCTCAAATACCTTTCCAACCATATAAAATACGTCTCAATCGGAGGTACGGTTGATTTTATATGAATTTTCAAAAACAGTGCAACAATCATGATTAGCTTCAACAGCACTTAATTCCATTTAGCTTAAGCATTTTCACAAACACTTGATGTGCATGATTCGTCTACACATTCATATCAGCCATTTACATATCCAATTTCCATCCAAATCATAATTCATCAATTGGATGTAAATTTACATGTTTAACTATTAATCCATGCATAATCAAGTGTAAAAACAACATAGAAACATCTTATTTCAGTTTTTGTTCTACAACCTACAATCTCATCATCCATGCAATCATTATCTTTACATTCAATCACCAAGAAAACACTTACCTAGGGTATAGAATGAAATGAAGATGATGAATCTCGACCTAGAGAATGATTTCACACTTGAAATCACTGAGAATTGCTTGAGATGGAACTAGGGTTTGGTTTCTCCCCTTTTCTTCCTCTCTTCTTCACGTCTCCCACACACACATACACTCCAGATTTTTTTTTTTATCAAAAATGAAGAGCTTTACCCATTTTGACCCTCCTAATTACAATTTTGGCTTTTGGCAATTTTAGCCCCTCAAGTTCTAGTTAAATTTAACTAGATTAACTAGCTTAGTTTAGTAGTTATATTCTTAACTTGTTTACAACTAACTTAACTAAGTTGACACATTTACTAAAAAAAAGTTAAATAACATTTAATTTTAAAATAACATATCGATCGATTAAAATATAATTAATCGCGAAATGGGTTGTTACAATAAGCAGCCACCTCAGCTGAACCCCATACTTAGAAAACTCACGAACCTTGGCCAGCCGAACTCATTAGGCAGCCGAACCTTCAATTATTAGACTCTAACTCGCGAACCTAGTTCCTTTCAGGCGAACCCTTGGCCGAGCCTAGCCTTTCACGAACCCTATTTCCTCTCTTGGCCGAACCCTACTGGGTCGAGCTTTGCCAGCTGAACCCCTCTTCATGTGGCCGAACCTAAGTGTAAATAGGCCTTAGGTTCGCTGCCCCTTGGCCAACAAAGTCTAGGTGATGAACTAGGGTTAGGGAGTAGTTTAAACCTTGAGAAATTCATGGAAAATTATGCATGCATGGAAACTTTAGGTCACCACCTTTCTTGATAACTTAAGTCTCGAAGTATATGAGAACATTTTATGAGAAACATTTAAACATAAATTCTCAAAAAAATTTGAACTTGATTTTATCACTCAAATTATTGTGGTCAAGTGAAGTAATTATGCATGTGTGTTACAAGAACCACCTTATTCTCACTTTAACCTAAGTTCTTAGAAATTTTTGAGTTATAGGAGTATTGAAAGTGTTGTGTAAAAACCCAACCTTTCATGTGAACAATCTAGTTACAATTATCTTAAAACACAAAGTGGAGTTTATAAACTAAATAAGGATGGGGGAGTTGAGAACCATGTATGTGTGTATGTTGGGGGTGTTTGGATAAATATAGTATATAATGGTTAGCATGCATAGTTAAGAGTATACACACAAGTTCATAATTAAATATCCTCATTTGCGCAGAAAAACTACTAAGTTTAAAGAATTTTTTGGTGATCATTTATTAAGTATTGAGTGTACAACTTAACTTGGGTTAAGTACACTAAGTTAAAGTATCACCTAACAAATGAAAGTAAACACTTATGATCATTCAATTAAAATAAAACGCATACACTTATGAACACAAATATACGATAATTACAGATTGTTGAGTGATTTTGGATTTCACATACGAGAGCGCGCATACGACAAACACTGATTCTAAGGACTCAGGTGAGTTCTCATAACCTCCTTTTTAAACTGTTTTGTTTTAAAACTCGGAGGTGAAACATGTATACCAATTTTAAATATTAATTGATAACACATGGATGATATCTGTTTATCAATATGATATTCATATTATGGGATTATCATTATTATGGATTATCACTGATTATTATATATCCGTGTGACATTTTCATTGACTCCGGTAGTTAACAATGATTACATGTATTGCCACTTGGATTATCGCAACTCCATGAATCATTGTCTTTGACTTCGGTCAATTACATTGGTTTCATGTATTGTCACGTGGGTTGCTTCCACTCCATGGATCATGTCTTTAACTAATGTTAATTACATAAATTCCTGTATTGTCACATATACTCTTTGAGAATATTGATGTTGAGACATGTTGAATGGTTATGTGGTTGATTATCTATTATTGTCTATGATATTCTATGATTAAATTGGTTATGTGATAATGTGTTGATTTGTGTGATTGGATATTGTGCTGGGATGTTGAGTTGGATATTCTCACAGGTACTCATGTGGATTTTCTCAAGAAATTCTAAACTTTATAATCATTTTATAAAACCACTTTTGTAAAACATTTTTAAATATAAAACTTATGATTACTCACCAACTACTTCGTAGTTGACACTTGATTTTCTACATGTTTCAGGTAATGAAGACAAGTAGGTTGAGGAGGATGATCTCTTCTATTTTGGACATCATCACATAGGATTCTTGGACATAGGTAATTAACTGAAATTCTGGCGATTAGAGTTTAGTTAGTTTAGCTAAATCTTTTGTGTAATTGATGTATTTAATTCATGATGAACATGATTTTTGTGTAAAAATTTATTTGGTTTGATTGATATGTGATGGTATATATTTAGATGCCCACAAGCTTTTGAACAATCTACACATCCCTCGTGGCATCCCGACGTTTCTGCCATCGGTCGGGGTGTTACAGTTTCCACAGAAATGGAAATAGGATGAGCATCAATGGTAGTAGAAAGAAGTCTACCAGTTGGAGAATCAATAACAAAACACGAACCCCAAAATTGCTGGTGATGAGACTCATACACCACGGGGTTAAGAGTTAATGCAGTAAGATACCTACCCTGACGGAGAAACGAGATGATCGGAGCGAAGTCAGGATCGTGCTCAGCAGATAGTTCGGCAACCAGGTTGTGTGTAGGTTTGAATGCAAGAAGAGCCATTTTTGAGATTAACGGTTAGGGTTTAGTTAAAGAAGAAACTGTCGATTGCCAAAGAAGGAAGTGAGAATTTGAATGGGCGTGAGACCTTTTATACCTTCGGATGTCAGCATTTAATATAACGACACATTAAAAATTTGAGATCCGAAGACACAGAAGAGTCTTCCATGACAGCTGTGTAGCACAACGAACCTCAGAAGAAGAAAGAGATTCTTCTGAGAAAACACCAAAAATTTGTCGTGTAGTATCGGAAGAAAATAAATCTGTGCATCAAAGAGATGTATGCTTCGGGAGACATGAACTTCTGACGAGTGATCAGAAGAAAATGTATTCGGAAGCAAAGGATTTATATCAGAAGATAAATACTTTCATAAGAATAAATATCTTAAGAAGTGTGACGTTCTCCGAATAAAGGATTAAATAACATGTCGGAAGACTTAACATTTCTTCTGATGAGTAAATACTACTAAGAAGATAAGTTAAGTTTATCTTCCGAAGGATCATTTAAACCTTGACATAAATTCATTTACTCAAAATTGATCATACCTATAGCTGTGATTAAATACCTGAACCTTCCCTCATCAAAAGCCTTGGTGAAGAGATCAGCCAAGTTCTGTTCTGTATCAACTTTGACTAAATGAATTTGCTTCTTTTCTACACAATCTCTGATGAAATGGTATCTGATGTCAATATGCTTGGTCTTGGAATGTTTGACTGGATTATTGGTTATGGAAATTGCACTGGAATTGTGAATCTGGATGGGAGTATTAGACAACTCTACTCCATAGTCTTTCATTTGATTTTGAATCCAGAGTACTTGTGCACAACAACTGGAGGCAACAATGTATTCAGCTTCTGTAGTAGAAGTTGAGACACATGTTTGCTTCTTACATTGCCATGACACGATTCTGGATCCAAGGAACTGGCATCCTCCAGATGTGGACTTCTTGCTGATGTTGCAACCTCCATAATCATTGTCAGTGTAGGCTATGAACTGAAAGTTGGCATTCTTAGGATACCACAATCCTAACCTTGGGGCTCCTTTGAGGTATCTGAAGATTCTTTTCACAGCAAGCATATGTGAGCTTTTAGGATGGGCCTGAAATCTTGCACACAAGTAGGTTGCAAACATGATATCAGGCCTGTTTACTGTTAGATACATCAAAGAGCCAATCATTGCTCTATACTGGTGTTGATCAACATCCTCCCCCTCAAGATCAAGACCTAAAGATGTTGTTTTGGACATTGGAGTACCAAGAGCTTTACAATCAGTGAAGCTAAATCTTTCAAGAATATCCTTGACATACTTTGATAGATTGATAAAAATCCCTGTAGGAGTTTGCTTCACTTGTAATCCAAGAAAGAAAGTGAGTTCTCCCATTAACTCATTTGAGATTTGGATTTCATTAGTGCTTCAAACTCCTTACAGAGAGTTTCATCAGTAGAACCAAAGATAATGTCATCAACATATATCTTAACAAGCATGATATGTTGATTGGATTTCTTGAAAAATAAAGTGTTGTCAATTGTTCCTCTTTTGAAATTGTTTGTTAACAGAAAGGAGGACAAAGTTTCATACAATTTTCTAGGAGCCAGATGCAGCCCATATAGAGCTTTATCAAGCTTACAGACATGGTTAGAAAACTTAGGATCCTCAAATCCAGGTGGTTGACAAACATATACTTCCTCATCGATTTTACCATAGAGGAAAGCACTCTTGACATCCATTTGAAAAACATTGAAGTTTCCGGCAGCTGCAAATTCTAGAAAGATTCTGATGGCTTCGATTCTGTCAACATGAGCAAAAACTTCATCATAGTCAATTCCCTCTTCTTGGGTGTATCCCTGCACCACTAATCTTGCTTTGTTCTTTATGACTACACCTTTATCATCCTTCTTCTTTCGGAACACCCACTTAGTTCCGATTGCATATCTTCCATTAGTGTAACAACCGAAAATTTGGTAACCTAATAATAAACGTGCGAAATTTCGATAACAGTTTATGTCCAAAATATATATAAACGTTCATAAAGTAATTATGATTAAAAGGATATAAACGATAAAAATATCTGATAACGTATGGACACGTTATAAAGCCTATTAATAACGTGCAAAAATTTATGTGACCGTTCGGGTTTGAAACTTTTATGAACGTTCCTAAAGTAATTACGATCAAATTAATATAAGCGGGACCGTTATACGATAATGTATGAACACGATATAAGCTCGTGAATATTAAAAATATGTGAGCAAAGTAGAAGGGGGTTTAAAAATATGACCTCAAAGTACAGGGGCCCTAAGTGAAACTTTCCAATTAATTCCTTACTTATCTATTTCGGAAAGTCGGTTGAATCAGATTGCAATATAAAAAAAATATTAACTCAAGTCTTGGAAGGAATCAGGAAGCATCGAGCAAACAGTTTAATTAACTACACCTTTCGATCTCATAAACCAGAGAAGGAAATCAAGAAGAATCGATCAAGACTAATTAGTATTAACTACACACATCGTTAAGGTATGTGTTCATGATTCTCATCTCGTGTTAGTTTAGTCTTGATTGATTAAAGAGACCAACACCATGTTTAGATAGAGTTTTGGTTTTGTATGATGAACATGAACCTGATTTGGTTGGAGCTTAATTACATCTAGATAATGATCAAATTTTCTTAAGTTTTATGAGGATATAATATGTATGTGCTTCCAGTTGCCTTAAACCATGTTATTACATAGTAAGTTTAGCAACATCCTAAGACGAACTAATTAAATAAGAGAATACGCTTATCTAAGCCGAGAAAATTAGTAATCTATAAGCATAACAAGAATGTAGAGAAAAAATGGTCAAAATGAGTGTAAGCGAAATTTTGAAACAAAGCTCCGAATGAAAGTTACGACATGCCGAAGTTTCGAGCGGTAATCGTAATTTGGGCACCTTCTTGATAAGTGTTATTAATTAATATCGGGTTATGTTCAAGTTATTATTAATTGATATAAATAATATTAAGTTTATAAAACTCTCAGGGTCGTTATAGCAAGCTAAACACTCGTATTGGAGATAACTATAACGTAGTCGTTGTGCTACCGGTTTAGAAACCCTAAAAAGAGGGTTTATATTGTATGATAAGGTTATAATCATGATAAGATACCCATATTAATAGGATATCATTCTGAACGTGAGAAAGTAAGGAAAGGAAGAAAAGCTAGCAGATTGGGCTTTACTAAGCTCAAGTGAGTTCTTTATAGCCCTATTTAAAAGTTTTATCGTTTTGGGCCGGTATGCATGTTATAAAGTTATTGTATGAAAGTGATTTTAATTGATTATGGTCAGGTAAAGAATGTTTTCAGGTAAAGAACGTTTTCAAGTAAAGAATGTTTTAAAATAAATAACGTTTTAAGTCTCAACTGCGGTTGTGAAGTAAATGATTTTAAGAGTCTCAGCTGAGATGTAAAGAATGTTTTAAGTCTCAACTGTGGTTGAGAGGTAAATGATTTTTAAAGTCGCGACCGAGGTCGAGTAGGAAATGTGATTTTAAAGTCCCGGCTACGGTTGGGCAAAAGTTGAGCACTGCGGTGCGGAGAATGGTTTACGATTATGATGGTTTAAATGATTTAAACCATGTTATGTATGAATGAATGATGTTATGGATATAAATGATGCATGTAAAGAAGTCTTGTACTGGTATGAGCTGTCAACTTTGGTTGATAGTTAAAGAGTCTTGTGGAAACACAAGCCTGTCGACTTTGTGTCGCCAGTTGAGGAAATCTTATGCATGCATGAGTTATCAACTTATAGAGTCTTGTATTGATACAAGCCTCTCAACTTCGGGTCGTCAGTGTTATAGAGTCTTGTGCTGCACAAGCATGTTGACTTCGGTCAACAGTGAAGCCTAAATTTATGCACAGTATGATTAATGTTATTATGATATGTATGTTAAAGCATGTTGACTTTGGTCAACAGTGAAGGCTAAATTTATGCACAGTATGATTGATGTTATGATGACATGTATGTTATGTATTTGAATTATGTTATGTTATGTTATGTGATGATCTAAAAGGCTAAAGATTTTTATAAAAATTTAACTTAGAACTCACCAGTGAAAGCTGACTTGATTTAGCATGCATGTCAGGTTGAGCAAGTTATGATAAGGATATGATGGCTCGTGACATGACATAATGACTACCTATTCAAGAACTGGCATTCCTATTAAGATTAAAGGTTATGTAATTATTTCCGCTGCAATAGTATACGACTATTGTACGGTTTAAGAGCTATGCTTTTGATGCTTAACCAACCGAGGGGACTCCCAGGGAACGGGGCCTCTCAATTAGGTAAAGGGAAAACCTTCAACACACCTTGTCTTTCAAATTGCAGAAGTTCCTCCAGCATTGCTTCCACCCAGTTGCTGTCTTTCAATGCCTCAGCTACTTTCTTTGATTCGATCTGGGATAGAAAGCAAGAAAACAAACAAATGTTTGCTTCATGCATTGAACTCCGTGTTCTCACTCCATCTTCAACACTTCCAATGATGTTCTCAGCTGGATGAATATTATGAATGCGGGTTCTTGAAATCACATCCAGCTAGGAACTTAAATCCAAATTAATTGGCTCAAGGTTTGGAAGTACAACCTCAAGATGGATTTCTGGCAGATCATGGTGTCTCTGATGTTGGACTGGTATGGATTGATCTTCTCTGGGAAGGGAAGTTCCCAGAGAGTTTGGTTCAACAGGACTCCCAACTTCTTCTTGATTCTGTGGAGCGGATGTAGAGTCACTTAAAGGAACAGCCTGAGAGGTGTTGGTTGTCTCAGACTATGAAACAACTTGATGTGTTGAAGTGGATTTTGCCAAGATTTGTCTTGAAGTTATTGGCAGTTCAACACGAAAGTCTTCTTCTCTTGTGAGCTTGGTGGAGTCCAAGTTAGTTGTCTACAAATCTAGAACATACTATTTCACTAGATTAAATGCAGATGTGAATTTATCAAGATCAAACAGCCAATCAGGACATATTCCAGGTTTATTGATAGTATGCTCATTATACTATACTCTATATGCCTTAGCCTGTGAAGAGTACCCAACAAAGTAGCCCTCTGTTGATTTCTAAGCAAACTTGGCTAAATGATCTTTGGTATTCAAGATGGTGCATTAACATCCAAATGGTTTTCTCTTATGCCAAATTTCATAAGGAGTCATACCATGAGATTTAACTACCAATGCTCTATTTTGAACATAATAGGCAGTGTTGACTACTTCTGCCCAAAAAGTTATTGGATGTTTGGCATCCGATAACATGGTTCTAACAGCCTCAATCAGTGTCCTATTCCTTTTTTTGGCAAAACCATTTTGTTGTGGAGTCCTAAGAGCACTGAATTGTCTTGTAATACCCTTAGATTCACAAAATGAGTTTAAAGTATGGTTTTTGAATTCTGTTCCTTGATCAGACCTTATGATTTTTACATGATGGTCACTTTCATTCTCAACCTTGAGAATGAATGATTTCAAAATCTCAGCAGTTTCATCCTTGGTACCCAAGAAGAATACCCAGGTGTACCTAGAGAAATCATCAGTGACCACCAAGCAATATGACTTTCTACCTAGACTTTTCACACTTGTAGGGCCAAACAAGGCCATGTGTAGCAGATGCATGACTTCATTACCAAGCTACCCCGCACTTCCAGTGGTCATGATATGATTTGGGTTATCATTGATCGTTTGACAAAATCTGCTCATTTCTTGCCAATACGTGAAAACTTCACAATGGATAAACTGGCGAGACTGTACATCAACGAGATAGTGGTATGTCACGGAGTACCATTGTCTATCATTTCGGATCGAGACAGCAGATTCACATCAAGGTTCTGGCAATCATTGAAGAAATCTCTAGGGACGCACTTAAATCTGAGTACTGCTTACCATCCACAAACGGACGGTCAAAGCGAACGTACAATACAGACCCTGGAGGACATGTTGAGAACCTGTGTGTTAGATTTCGGTGGGAATTGGGACTCTCATTTGCCACTGATCGAATTCTCATACAACAACAGTTACCATAGAAGCATTGGATGTGCATCGTTCGAGACTCTGTATGGTCGAAAATGTCAGTCACCGATTTGTTGGACCGAAGTAGGAGATAACCGTATAAATGGGCCAGAGCTTATTCAGGAAACTACTGATAAGATTGCTCAGATTCAACAACGATTACAAACGACCAGAAGCAGACAAAAGATCTATGCCGACAAACGGCGCAAGTTGTTGGAATTTCAAGTGGGAGACCGTGTCATGTTGAAGGTGTCCCCATGGAAAGGCGTAGTCCGTTTTAGAAAGAAAGGTAAGTTGGCACCACGGTACGAGGGACTGTTCGAGATCATTGAACATATAGGTCTTGTAGCGTATAGACTGAGATTACCAGATGAACTCAGTGGTGTACATGACGTGTTTCATGTTTCAAACTTGAAGAAATGCCTTGCTGATGAATCGCTCATCATACCAATCGAAGAAATTCAAGTAGACGAGCAGTTACATTTTATCGAAGAACCTTTGGAGATTATGGATCGCAAGGTTAAACAACTAAGGCGAAGCCGTATTCAGATTGTCAAGTTTCGATGGGATTCAAAGCGCGGACCCGAGTTTACTTGGGAACGCGAAAATCACATAAAGTCCAAGTATCCCCAACTGTTTACAGAGGAAGTCGTACCTGATAATGATTCTTAAATTTCGGGACGAAATTTTTCTAACAACGGGAGACTGTAACATCAGTGCCGGAAACGTAACCGGAACATTGATATACACAATAACATGAACAGTAAATCAGTTACAAATTTCAGTGTTATTCATATATCATTATCATTTCATGTTTATCATAACACAGTTTCAGATTCGTTTCAGAAACGTAACTCAGAACCATGGTTCAACAGTCAGACATTTATCTGATGATACAGAACCACCATGTGATTGTTAGTTAGGATTATATTATGTATAAACATATGTGAGGCTTAACTTAACAAAACAGCAACTGATGTCGTTACGTGAATGCTAAATCGACGGATTATTCGTATACGTGACGATCTGTACGTATACATCTGAAAGTTTAATGTTCTTAATGATGTCCAATAATTAGAAAACCATATTGAAAAGTGTAATTATTGTCATGTTCGTACGGGTGACGATTCGAACGAATACGCGCGACAACTGTACGATTCGATTTAAACTGTAACTTAAATATTTTCTGAAAATTAAAATAAACGGAAGATATTTAGTTAATTTACTAGGAATTACTACCTAAAATAAATTTATAAACTTTACTTTTAAAACCGTGATGTTTCATACGAAAACGAAATGAAACCGGGTATTTTGAAACCATTTATTATGGCATTTAATGCCATTATCATCACCACCACCGAGCCATCTTCCCCATTTTTGTTCTCACTCTCTCTCTACATTCTCTCTCTAGAAGACACCACCATATCTCTTCCATTTCTTCACGAAATCAAGCCATCTTGGTGTCAAAACGACCACTATCACTTGTAGAACACGAAAGTACAACTGATCTAGGCTTTGAACCAGTTGATTTGACGTAAAAACGAGTTTTCTTTTTGGTTTTCTAGGGTTTTCAAAACCCTATGTTCGACCCTCTTGAAACCCGACTAAAACCCTCAAAAACCTTAGGGAACCACACCAAATACACCTAGGATGATGTAGGAACATGGGATAATACTTGGGCTAGTCGATTGGTTCGAGATTAGAGGACTGCACCATAAGGCCCCGACTGGCCGAAGGAGGCGCAACAGCTAGGCCGAAAGGCCAACAGCCAAATGAAGCAGCCATAGGCCGCATGAGCCAACAGGTGGGCCGAATGGCCTCCAGGCCGAAGGGACCCGTCTTGTTTGGTTTAAACGTCCATTCATTCGGCCAGACCTGGTTCGGATGGCACTTCCTTCGCTCACCACCCTTATTCGGCCTAAGTCTTTTGTTCGGGCATCTTCTCAGCCGCATGGCTAGTTTGGTTCGGCCCATGTGACAACTAGTACCTGACCGGTCGGCAAGTTCGTACGGTAGGTGTACTATCAACAGTAACTATGTGTAATTCTATGTGCATAAACATTACTTGTATTAACACGATTCTAAATACAAGAAATAGTTGTACGTGTTTTCGTGTAAACTTAAACACTGTAAGTACAACATACATTGGAAACATTAGTTGTGTGTATTAAAGTGAAAACCTAAGTACAATTAGCACAACAAATCATGAGAAACAACAATGTTCAAGCGAATAACAATAACAAATCGGTTGCGATATGATATCCATAGATGACAGGAATTAGATGGCCGACAATTCAAAGTGAAAACCATGTGAAAACAAGATGTTTAGTTGAGTCTGACAGCGAGGAAATACAATTTAAAACAATGTAGCAGTGACGTTTCATAATAACGAACTGACAGTGTGTTTGCGTGGGTGACGATTCACACAAACATATATGTGAGTTTAACGTTCTGAAATAATGACTGGAAAGTAGAAAACAAAAGTCGGAAAGCAAAACCATCGTCGTGTTCGTTCGAAACGAAACGAAAACGAAAACACGACGCGAACGATCATAAATTAATAATATTAAATAAAATTTTACAATTTTAAAACTCATCAAAATAAATAAATTAACTTCGTTTAATTAAAAGATATGAATTACGCGTAAAATTCCGGATACGCGACGAAAACGCGAACCGAGCAACCAAAACGAACCCGAATACCCCTGGGGTATATAAACATCAAATGAACTCATTTTCCTCAAAATCTCATCAGCCATCTCTCTCTAGAAAACCCATTCACGAACCTTTCCCTCACTAGAATAATCCCTCTTCAAATCGCGATATATCACTCGTTTGTGGACGGATTTGGGTGTTCTTGGTGTCCACGTGAAGCTCTTGGTGTCCTCTACGTGAAAGTACAACAGATCGGAAGAATTATCCACGAAAATTCGAGGTATGATCTAGAGAAAACCACGAAAAATAGGGTTTCTAGCACCTTGTTCAACCCATCAGTTGTAGCCGGTTCTAGGCCAACCCCGACGACCATCACACCATCGGGAACTAGTCTACAAGTGGGATAGCCAACAGACAAACCTATGAACCTACCCTGTTCGATGATGATGGTGGAACTGAAACTGGTTCGTCGGAGGCAATGGCCGAACCTTGTTCAGCCGAACCCAACTTTCAGTTGCGTTGGGCGAACCTGCTTCCATGTGAGTCACGAACCTGCCATGATTAAACCCTAGCCGAACCTTTCTCTCTCCACAGCAACGAACCTGCATGTTGCATGCGAACTCCCGAACCCTAGCTGTACCTTTCCATAACAGCCGAACCTACGGTGTTCGACGAACCCTTGCACAGGAACTATTCAGACGAACCTCCACCACCTCACGAACCCTAACACCCGAACCACCAACTAGGAAAGAACCTGCTTAGTCACGTCTTAGCCGAACCTTCATACTCACCGGCCGAACCCTCAAGTGCCGAACCTTTAGCGGAGCCTAGGGATTTTAGTTGAACGAACCTCATGCTGTACACGAACCTTCAGTTGATCAATCATGGATACGAACTCTACACAGAGCCATTCCGAACCTTAGTGATTAGAACCAATAGGTTTGCTGGAGTAGAACTGGTCCCAATCGGTTATTTCTTGAACAACACAATCCTATTATTTTTATGTGAACTAATACGGCCCAATTCCTTGCTTTGGCCCAGAAAAGAGCAACCGGGTCAGGGGAATAATTGTAGGCCCATATAATCGCTCCATGAAATCATGCGGCCCATGGCATTGATTAGCCCACTTGAACATTGGGCCCACTTTTGATCCGGGCCCAACACCATTATTCAAATTATGGTTCTAATATTCGGCCCATAGGTTGGCCGGCCCACATACACAAACCAGTTGACTTAAAGCTATGAATTCAGCCCAATGGATTCATAAACAACTTAACTCATGAATTAAATGGTTAAGTATGGAATGTATGGGGATTGAATTAGAAATCATGTTGCTATTACAAAGGTCATGATTGCTGGGTTAAAGAAATTAATGACAATTAACACATGAAACCATTACAAGAACAAAACGAAAAGATTTAAAGATACATTAAGCTTTGGATTTGAATACAATGAATGATTTCAATTTTGCGCAATCTAATAAAGACTTTTGAGCCTAATACATTTCATGAACTCCATACAAGAAGGGTCGAATAACATAGCGACCTACAAGTGTTAGCCAACACTAGGGCTAACACCTACACACATACGAATCATTACAACACATTATTACAAGTTACAAACAATGTGTAATCATTACAGGATCCTGAAAACAAACTCAAGTTCAATCAAGAGCGTGTGCATTCCTTCGTTTAAGCTAAGTCAACCACTTCCAACATAAGGTGAGTTCATATGCCCCTTTTCTTTAATCTTAACTGATTTTAAACCTTCGGGGTTGAGGAACATGCTTACTTTTACTTGTTTAAAAGTTTTGCTTAACATATTGCTTATGCTTTGATTTAGATAATATTAAATTGTTTATTATCGCCTATCATTGCATGCTTGTATGATCATGAGATAATATGGAAACTTAGATAAATATGATAATATAATTTCATAGTTCATCAACACACTAGAATAACATAGTTGTAAGA
Organism: Mikania micrantha; assembly: GCA_009363875.1. Lineage (NCBI taxonomy): Eukaryota > Viridiplantae > Streptophyta > Magnoliopsida > Asterales > Asteraceae > Mikania > Mikania micrantha. The sequence goes on along the minus strand of CM018691.1, from coordinate 50,686,500 downwards.
TTTTATCTCACAACACCTAGTTATTCCTACATGAGCAAACATTGAGACAATTCATACACAGACAAAAAATGAGAACAATTACAGTGAAACATGATGACGCTACACAATACATGGATTATTAGAAGATAAAATATCTTCTAAATATCATTCAACATTATAATTGACTAAGTGTGATAAGTCAAGTACTTATAACACCTAGTTACAACTTAAAAACATACTATGCGATAGCATGAACGCATTTATCAATCCACCACCCGAGCGGATTAAGGGTGGCAAGACTAGTTCTTACCACGGCTTAATGGCAACATGGTGAACATATGGATCATTTAGAATGATAATCATGATAACGTATCTTCATGATAACAATATCATTCTCACATCGGTTGACATAACGTAATAAGACAAGTTCTTATTCAATTTTGTTAACTACATTGAGATCACACGGCGGGATAGAGGTAACTCGGATGCATTGTAGTCTGATTAGGTGAGGATCACAATGGATTACTTTTAGGCTCTATACGTTGCATTGAGAATACATTTCAAAGGGTTAATTAACACTTTTATTGATTAAAAGTGTATCAACTAGTTAACCTACGAGACTCAGAACAATATAAGGAACAGATTGAATAAATCTAATATCCTTAATACATATAAGAGTTATCAATACTTCGGTTTGATGACAACGACTCTTTATTATAGTATTTCAATACATGATATTACAGGCGATAAACAATGAGATGAACAAGTGGGAATAGAGATGGAAATCAATAGTTGTGTTCCAAGTAGTGTGGAGTTCTAGTAGTGATGTGGTGGGATGTTGGCTAGGGCTTAGTTCCCTTACATATGCCCTATATATAAGCATCACTACTAGGATGATATAATACTTGTAAATATAACTATTGAGAAGCCATTGGGTGAACAGGTAAACATACAACACACAAGTAACATAACATACATTGTGATTGTGCATGTGAATGAATCAAAGTTTTCAATTAATATACTTATGAACTCACCAACCTAGTGTTGACTTTGTTTAAATGCATGTTTTCTCAGGTGACGAACAGGTGTAGGTACTTACATGCAAGGATTAAGCTAGTGGACTTTTAGAAGCCCTAGGTACTTTTGATGTTGCATACTTTTGATGACTAGACTATGAATCATCTTTTGTATATCTTGTACAGATACAAGATATAGTTACATTGATTATTTTTGGTAGATTTACTTGATTTAATTAAGAACGATACATTGTAATTAAATCTTGTAATTCTGTATCATGGATGTGTTAGCATTTCTCATTTATTTATCATGTGCTATGTAAACAATCTGATCATTTGATTATCACTCACGACATCGCGCCCCGGGAACATTCCGCCCGACGGGAAAACCCGATCCGTTCCCGCCGGCTCGGGGTGTGACAGATTGCTATCAGAGCCATGGTTATAGAGAAATATAGGTCATATTACTTAAACGGTTTGGCCTAGACTATAACCTTGGGACCCTCATATAGAAATCATGTGACATGGGATTCTATTTGCATGTGTCTTCTGCATCTGATCACCGCACTAACCGATTTTCTTTCGGTTATGATCAGAATGCCGCCGAGAAGACCACCACCTGCCATACTGCCACCACCACAAGACTTGGCACCACACTCATCTACACCTTCACCTACTGATTCTCCTACACAATCACCTCCTCCTCCACCGCCACCAGTTCATTAGCTAGATCCTGCCACCAGTAATAACGTTGCCAACTCATCTGGAGAGCAAAATCATCGTCGTGTTCGTTCGAATGACGATTCGAACGAATACGCGCGATGGTGACGCGATTTGACGAAACGAAAACGAAAACACAACGCGAACAATCATAAATTAATAAAATTAAATAACATTTTACAATTTTGAAACTCATCACAATAAATAAATTAACTTCGTTTAATTAAAAGATATGAATTACGAATAAAATTCTGGATACGCGACGAAAACGCGAACCGAGCAACCAAAACGAACCCGAATACCCCCGGGGTATATAAACATCAAATGAACTCATTTTCCTCAAAATCTCATCAGCCATCTCTCACTAGAAAACCCATTCACGAACCTTTTCCCTCACTAGAAGAATCCCTCTTCAAATCGCGATATCTCGCTCGTTTGTGGACGGATTTGGGTGTTCTTGGTGTCCAAGTGAAGCTCTTGGTGTCCTCTACGTGAAAGTACAACAGATCGGAAGAATTATCCACGAAAATTTGAGGTATGATCTAGAGAAAACCACGAATAGGGTTTCTAGCACATTGTTCTACCCATCAGTTGTAGCCGGTTCTAGGCCAACCCCCACGACCATCACACCATCGGGAACTAGTCTACACGTGGGATAGCCAACAGACAGACCTATGAACCAACCCTGTTCGATGATGATGGTGGAACTGAAACAGGTTCGTCGGAGGCAATGGCCGAACCTTGTTCAGCCGAACCCAACTTTCAGCTGCGTTGGGCGAACCTGCTTCCATGTGAGTCATGAACCTGCCATGATTAAACCCTAGCCGAAACTTTCTCTCTCCACAGCAATGAACCTGCATGTTGCATGCGAACTACCGAACCCTACCCGTACCTTTCCATAACCACCGAACCTACGGTGTTCAACGAACCCTTGCACAGGAACTATTCAGACGAACCTCCACCACCTCACGAACCCTAACACCTGAACCACCAATTGGGAACGAACCTGCTTAGTCACATCTTAGCCGAACCTTCATACTCACCGGCCGAACCCTCAAGTGCCGAACCTTTAGCAGAGCCTAGGGATTTTAGTTGAACGAACCTCATGTTGTACACGAACCTTCAGTTGATCAATCATGGATATGAGCTCTACACGGAGCCATTGCCGAACCTTAGTGATTAGAACCAATAGGTTCGCTGGAGTAGAACTGGTCCCAATCGGTTATTTCTTGAACAACACAATCCAATTTTTTTCATTTGAACTAATTCGGCCCAATTCCTTGCTTTGGCCCAGAAAAGAGCAACCGGCTTAGGGGGATAATTGTAGGCCCATATAATCGCTCCATGAAATCATGCGGCCCATGGCGTTGATTAGCCCACTTGAACATTCGGCTCACTTTTGATCCGGGCCCAACACCATTATTCAAATTCTGGTTCTAATATTCGGCCCATAAGTTGGCCGGCCCACATACACAAACCAGTTGACTCAAAGCTATGAATTCGGCCCAATGGATTCATAAACAACTTAACTTATGAATTAAATGGTTAAGTATGGAATGTATGGGGATTGAATTAGAAATCATGTTGCTATTACAAAGGTAATGACTGTTGGGTTAAAGAAATTAATGACAATTAACACACGAAACGTTTACAAGAACAAAACGAAAAGATTAAACGATACATTAAGCTTTGGATTCGAATACAATGAATTATTTCAATTTCGCGCAATCTAATAAAGACTTTTGAGCCTAATACATTTCATGAACTCCATACAAGAAGGGCCAAATAACATAGCGACCTATGAGTGTTAGCCAGCACTAGGGCTAACACCTACACACATACGAATCATTACAACACATTATTAAAAGTTACAAACAATGTGTAATCAATTCAAGATCGTGAAAACAAACTCAAGTTCAATCAAGAGCGCGCGCATTCCTTCGTTTAAGCTAAGTCAGCCACTTCCAACATAAGGTGAGTTCATATCCCCTTTTCTTTAATCTTAACTGATTTTAAACCTTCGGGGCAGACGAACATGCTTACTTTTACTTGTTTAAAAGTTTTGCTTAACATATTGCTTATGCTTTGATTTAGATAATATTAAATTGTTTATTATCGCCTATCATTGCATGCTTGTATGATCATGAGATAATATGGAAACTTAGAAGAATATGATAATATAATTTCATTGTTCATCAACACACTAGAATAACATAGTTGTAAGATTTTATCTCACAACACCTAGCTATTCCTACATGAGCAAACATTGAGACAATTCATACACAGACAAACAATGAGAACAATTACATTGAAACATGATGACACTACACAATACATGGATGATTAGAAGATAAAATATCTTCTAAATATCATTCAACATTATAATTGACTAAGTGTGTTAAGTCAAGTACTTATAACACCTAGTTACAACTTAAAAACATACTATGCGATAGTATGAACACATTTATCAATCCACCACCCGAGCGGATTAAGGGTGGCAAGACTAGTTCTTACCACGGCTTAATGGCAACATGGTGAACATATGGATCATTTAGAATGATAATCATGATAACGTATCTTGATGATAACAATGTCATTCTCACATCGGTTGACATAACGTAATAAGACAAGTTCTTATTCAATTTTGTTAACTACATTGAGATCACACGGCGGGATAGAGGTAACTCGGATGCATTGTAGTCTGATTAGGTGAGGATCACAATGGATTACTTTTAGGCTCTATATGTTTCATTGAGAATACATTGCAAAGGGTTAATTAACACTTTTATTGATTAAAAGTGTATCAACAGTTAACCTACGAGACTCAGAACAATATAAGGAACAGATTGAATAAATCTAATATCCTTAATACATATAAGAGTTATCAATACTTCGGTTTGATGACAACGACTCTTTATTATAGTATTTCAATACATGATATTACAGGAGATAAACAATGAGATGAACAAGTGGGAATAGAGATTGAAATCAATAGTTGTGTTGCAAGTAGTGTGGAGTTCTAGTAGTGATGTGGTGGGATGTTGGCTAGGGCTTAGTTCCCTTACATATGCCCTATATATAAGCATCACTACTAGGATGATATAATACTTGTAAATATAACTATTGAGAAGCCATAGGGTGAACAGGTAAACATACAACCTACAAGTAACATAACATACATTGTGATTGTGCATGTGAATGAATCAAAGTTTTCAATTAATATACTTATGAACTCACCAACCTAGTGTTGACTTTGTTTAAATGCATGTTTTCTCAGGTGACGAACAGGTGTAGGTACTTACATGCAAGGATTAAGCTAGTGAACTTTTAGAAGCCCTAGGTACTTTTGATGTTGCATACTTTTGATGACTAGACTATGAATCATCTTTTGTATATCTTGTACAGATACAAGATATAGTTACATTGATTCTTTTTGGTAGATTTACTTGATTTAATTATGAACGATACATTGTAATTAAATCTTGTAATTCTATATCATTGATGTGTTAGCATTTCTCATTTACTTATCATGTGCTATGTAAACAATCTGATCATTTGATTATCACTCAAGATATCGCGCCCCAGGAACATTCCGCCCAACGGGAAAACCCGATCTGTTCCCGCCGGCTCGGGGTGTGACAGCCCAAGCCTTGTTCGGTCGGCCAAGTGACTCATTCGATCGGCCACCCCCACCTTCGGATGCATATACATTCGGCCCAAGCCTAAACTTTCGGTCATGCTATTCGGCCGAGCTATCAATCAAAGGATTTCATGGAAGTGGAATACCTAGTTGCATGCATGGTGTGTGTGTGTGTGTGTGCATGGGAAAGGAAACATTAGGGTTTCATATTAAGACTATTCAATGATAACAAGGGGTGATCAAGAAAGTAGAATACAAGTTGGGTTAAGATGTATGAATCTAGTTAAAGAAATCATGAACTAGGGTTTTAAATAACAAGAGTTTTTCATAAATCACAATATAACCTAAACATGGGTGTTAACATTATTGGAGTTAAACACTCTTGGGAAATTGTTGAGAATCAAAGATCATAGTCTAAGGTTACGGTGTTGATTTCATTATCTACATCTAACACTTAGAAAACTTCACGAAAACATATAACCACATTAGATGGTTCACTTGAGCCATCTAGGAGGAGTTATACACATAGTGATCAAGGAACCACGGGAAATGAAGGGCTATCAAAAGACTTAGAGTTAATCTAAATTGATTAGCCAAGTCTAATCATGTTTAATTATATTTCTCTTAAATTAATTATGTTTTTAATAAAAGAAATTGATTTATAAACCTTATTAAATTAAATTAAAAGATTTCTAACTAAATGCCTAACTTAAATTGAATTATTTAAATGTGTTAATTAAAAAGACTTGTAATGAGTACTTATGGGATAAGGGTTATGAATGGGTGATATATTAGACTACTTAGAGAAAATCCTAGAAACACATTAGTAACATAGGACACTTAGTTGCACACCGAGACCAAAACCCTAGATACGACTATTATAAATACTTATAGTATTCGAATCCTCTTAAAACAACTCAGGTACTGAAAAAACATAATCTACAAGTAATGAGCGCGCATTTTGTGGTAAATCAATCCTTAGCAACACAGGTGAGTTCATTGCCCCTTTTCTAAACATTTTTGTTTTCAAACGCGGGGCTGAGAAGCATACGTAAACCTTTTTATTTAAATATGTTTTACGTAAATGCTTTACAAATTGTATGTTTTATATACATGTTTATAATCCTAGACTCCTGTCTAGGTAAATTATAGGCAGGTTAACTAATGAATTAATTAATTACTCTTATGAGTAATACAATAATTCTAAAATAAACACTTATTTTATCAAATTCAAAGAATCTAAACTCAATGTATGTTCAATAGAACTTAATCTAAAGAATCGAATCCAAGGAATCTAATTCAATGTGAGTTCAAGAAAACTAAGGATCAAATTCAAGAATCAATAACCATTGTGGTAGTCATGGAATTCTAAGGATCAGAATCAAGGGAATCATATCCGTGTGTGAATCAAAGAACTAATGAAATCATTAAGATCTAATGAAATCATTAAGGATCAAGTTAAGGTGGATGTCAGTTGTATGCAGATCGAGACCACGTGTTAACACACGGAAAGTCCCGTCATAAATAGTAGACTTTTATAGTCAAGCTATATGGGCAAAAATCAAACAATCAAACGAAATAAAGAGAACAAAGATGATCAAAATCAAAGGATGTCCTAAAGTCCTGACATGTACAGTAGGCCTGAGGGTCAAGCTGATATGGGCACATCATAAAAGTCCCGACGCATACAGGTAGACTCATTTGAGTCATGCCTGATATGGGCCACGTGTGAGACGGTACAACTTGGACACCACCAACAACTAAGTCTAATTGATTAAGTCAAATAAGGCCCAATCATCATGTCTTAGTTGTATTTAAATGGTTAATTATTCATTTAATTAAGCATTTAATATTATGTTTCTACAAGTGCTATGGGTAATCATGAATACGTGATGAACTCAAGAAATCAATAATATTTCAATTTGTGGAAATCAAATTCTAATATGAAGATGGAGGGAATGAAACGCTTAATTATCATTAACAACAATATGCTAAGCAGTCCGGTATGTGGTGGGACGGTGGCTGGGGCTTGTTCCCCTACATATGCCCTATATATAAGCATACTTGATAGGATAACATAGGTGGTCGTTGATGAGGTTAAGGTTGTCATTTCGGGGGAACGAGGTAAACAGTTTTCAGGGTAATCAAACATTATGGATCGATAGTGTGGGATGAAATGCTTAATTATCACCAGGAACAATATATCATGTGGTTTGGTATGTGGTGAGATGGTGGCTGGGGCTTGTTCCCCTACATATTGTGACACCCCTCAACTTCAGGTAAATTGCAACTCTTACATCCTTTATATTTCACATTCATACTTGTTGTATTTCATTTAATTATGTTTAATTAGATGAGTCAAACACACAACTGCGAAACGATAGTTCGAGGAACTATCGAATCGTACATTACACATTGGTTTTGGAAACCAAGTGCGGCAAATACAACAATAACACAAAACAATAATTCGGAGAATTATTGGGTTGTGAAATACATGTTGATTATGGTTAATCAAGCATGCAAACGATTCGTAGCAACAAACATAAACGATCACCGATAATTCGAGGAATTATCGAAACACACATGAGTCTCACGAGCGTTGGTTAACAAACTATTAAATGATAATTGAGTCACACATGACCGAACATTGGTAATTAGGGTCAAATGATGTTAAACGATGAGTTATAAGCATGAAATAATCAAAAAACGGATCGAAACGATGAAATTAGGCTTATTTGGGCTTGCCTGGAGGCCCAGGCGGTACGCCTGAGACCAACAAGCAAACCTAGGCGGTACACGCGAGTAGGGAAGGGAAGCATCGGATGCCAGCCTTCCGCACGGTACGCCTCGTTTCGGTGTTGCTCGCTAGGCGATACGCCTGACAGACACAGATAGCAAAACTAGATTTACACTCAACCTATCTCATTCTTCATCATTCCTATCCTCTTTCTTCGGCCATAGCACTCCATTCTCGAGCCAATAGCCATGTTTCTTCATCAATCCACCAGGAAAACTCCATTTTAGAAGCTTTTGAAGCTTGAGAAGCCATTGGAGCTTGGAATAGAAGCTTGGACCTCATTATCATCAACACACCACCAGTTGAAGCCACTAAGAGCTTATTCCCAGCCACTTTTGGAGCTGCCAAATCCTTGATCTAACTTCATCTCAGTGGTCTAGAGCATCTAAGTTAGTTTTACATGTTCATTAATGGTTAGATAATACATGCAATGGGTATAAACCCACATGCATGAAGATCCACTCACATGCAACTCCGATCCGCTCACATGCACGAAATTTTAATGGGTCTAGAGTGTTTATTGATATATTTTGAAGTAGATTGATGATATAAATCATCTAGGATTGGGTTTTGTTGATTTGATGATGATTTTGTAAGAATTGCCATAAAAGGAAACTTTTAAGATGCATGTTGTAGATTTGTGATAATCTAGACATGTTAGACATGTCTAGATGTTGTCAAATGCATGTTGAAGTGTTTAGAAACACATTTGGGTATTTGATTTTGTCAAAAGCATGGTTTTGTAGAAACTTACTAAATATGGAAACTTTTAAAAATCAAAAGAGGGCTTTTGATGTTTTAAGATGTTTTGGTTTACCTTGAGTATTGGAATATGCTTAAAAATGATTTCTAAGCATATTGGAAACTTTGATTTTTGAAAACGGACATTTAAACGAATACTTTGCAAATAAGGAAACTTTGTTTGGGACAAACGTCATAAATGGTACTTTATACACAAACGACTTATTTCAAGTGTTTACATATGTTTTTACAAACATACTAGAGTGATTTGTTTTATGAAATGGGATTTCATAACTATACTTTCCAAAAATATAAACTTTCTAAATATAGAAAGTTTCCCGAAACGAGAACATTATAATTTTCAAAACTTACTTTCGTGTAAGCAATAGAGTTGAGTCATAGGATGCAAATTGGGTGTCTTATTTTCATTAAGACACATAAACACAACAATCGTGTCACTAACGATTCGTCGAGTCAACACATGTCAACACACATACACTCGGTTGAGCACACCGACACTTGGAGTTGTACGGATTACAACACACCACCAAACACATACTCACACCTATATGGTTATAGGTGCATACTAGCTGCTGCTAGCTTTCGCAAGACGCGAATACACACATACCGGAACTGCTAATCAGGTGAGTTCACGGCCCCTTTTTACATTTTCTACCTTTGGGGAGAAAACATTGAATACAACTGTTTTTGAACAACATACACACTTTTGGATTACTTTTGTACATGCAAATATCGTATATGCATATGTGTGGCATTCATCCACAAAACTGATAAGTCCTCATTAAACACACCTCGAACCGTTAATAGCGCGTTGCGCTTAGCGTGGTAATTCTGAATAGTACTATTTGGGCCTGACAAGCCCCACTATTGTGCGCCTTATGGCCACCCCGACTGGAGGTCAGAACAGTGCATAATTGACCAAACAACATTGTCATATCTTGGATGGATATGGAGGGAGGCAGCATGTTAGCTTCGGTGGCGAACCCGCATATGGTATAACTTATATTGACTACCTATCAATGGATATTGCATTGTATTGAAATGTAAACCTGCAAACATTTACTTTAAACATTTTGATGTTTACTGCTGATATAAAACGTGTGCTCTCACCAACCTTGTGTTGACCGTTTTACTCGCATGTTTTCTCAGGTAATTAAGGCATGTGCACGAGGAATCTAGGATGCTAGGATGGAGTCCATGCATCTACTATAGAGTCTTATTCTATTAAACATTTGTTATCATTTGGTTATGTTACTTATTGTATTGTTAAACAACTTAAATCGCTTCCGCAACTAATACTCTGTAATGTTTTGAAAACTATTTTAACAGCGCTTCCGCAACTTATGAATTATATCTGTTCTGATATTACTAAATTTCCGCAACTCCAATTTTATAACTGTATTGTCCAAGTATTTGGATGTACGTATGAAACCAGACATGTAGGTCTCACTATACTGTGTGACCGGAGACTGCGATCCTGCAAGATCAGTCCAGTCGCGCCCCGTCGCACAGGCCAGGAAGGCCGGGTGCGACAGATTGGTATCAGAGACTCCGGTTATTGCGAATTAGGTTTGCATTTAGGGAACTTAGTCTATAACCACTAGTCTCCACACAACACTTAGTGCTTAGTATTGTGATACTTGCACACATGTCACATCTATTATGCATCACATTCACCACCACATGTGACTACTCATGACGGGGAAAGCCGATAGTTCTACATGTTTCTTACCGTACCTACCGCACACACTACATTAGTGATTAGTAAAACACTAACACTTATTCTCGCTATGAAGATCATGGCTGGAAGACGTGGAGGACGCAGAAATGAGGGTGGACGTGGAAACATCAGCTTGACGCCAGCTGAACTGAACGCACTCATCAACGAGCGAGTTGAAGAGGCGCTTGCTGCACGGGAAGCTACCCATAATCAAAACCCACTGAACCAAGGTGATGAGTTTATCTCATATTCACCTTGCATCACAATTACTCGTTTCCATTTCAACACGCTTTACCCAATACTGAATCCAAATTTATTCTTTGCATATCTTAGGAGCAAACCCCAACCCACCTCTCTGCACATTCAAAATGTTCCTTGACTGCAAACCCCACTCATTCAACGGCACGGAGGGCGCCGTCGGGCTATTACGCTGGATCGAAAAAGGAGGAATCAGCCTTTGCTATGAGCAATTGCAGGAACGATGATCGAGTCAAGTTCGTTGCGGGAACTCTTGAGGGAGCTGCCCTCATTTGGTGGAATGCCAACGTCCAGAATCTAGGGCTGGATGCAACCAACGCTCTACCTTGGGATGATTTCAAGAGGATGCTGAACCGAGAATACTGTCCTCGCGGTGAAGTGCAGAAGCTTGAGACTGAATTCTGGAACCACAAGATGATTGGTTCCGAGGTCGAGGCATACACTGCTCGATCGTATGAGCTGGCACACCTGTGCCTGAAAATGGTGACCCCGCCTTACAAACACATTGAGAAATACACTGAGGGACTGCCACCTCAAATCCAGGGAATGGTACTTTCTGCTGACCCCATCACCATGCAACAAACCGTGAGACTAGCCCACAAGCTCACTGATTCAGCGGTCGCACAAGGACTCTTACCACCCCGTGGTGCTGTAACCACAACCATTGACAGCAAATGCAAATGGGATAACACCCTGAGCAAACCATCCACACTTCAACCACCACCACAACAGCGTAAGTTCGGGTCAACCCAAGCTTACACACCACCCATCCCAGCCACCCAGAAACAAGGGGGCTATGATGGAAAACACCCTAAATGCCACAAGTGCAATTTCCATCACGCGTAGGGTCAATGTGGCAAATTTCAATGTCAACTCTGCGGAAAAATGGGACATGCAGCTAAAGACTGCAGGGGTGAACTGCTTGCAAAGACCCCACAGCCACAACATCAACTTGAAGCACCGAAGGGCTGTTTCAAATGTGGAAAACCGGGGCATTTCAAAAAGGATTGCCCGCACTTGAAAAACAACCCAACCAACAGAACAACAACAATGGGAAAAATGGCACGAGAGGACGAGCCTTCGTGATTGGGGCAAAGGAGGCCAGAAACGACCCAACCTTACCACAGGTACGTATCTTCTAAACGATAATTATGCTTCTGTATTGTTTGATACTGGAGCTAAGACAAGTTTTATACCTAAGGACTTTAGCGAGATACTTGCCATAACCCCAACACCCTTAGATGTCGAGTACACAGTAGAGCTAGCTGATGGTAAATTGATTGTAACTAAACACATTCTGAAAGAATGCACTTTAGAGCTAGCAGATCATAAGTTTAAGATTGACCTCATCCCAGTTACACTAGGAAGTTTTGATGTCATAGTGGGCATGGATTGGTTGTCTGAAAACCAAGCTGAGATCATTTGCCACGACAAGGTTGTGCGCATACCTCTCCCTGGTGGAGAAACCTTAGACATCAAAGGCGAGAGGAGCGACACTCCCCTAAGCATCATCTCGTGCATGAAAGCTCACAAATGCCTACGAAAGAGATACATAGCTATTCTGGCGCTTATCACCGACAAGACCAAAGAAGAGTAGAAAATAGAAGACATCCCAGTCGTATGCGACTATCCCGACGTGTTCCCTGAGGATCTACCTGGACTCCCGCCACCTCGAAAAATGGAGTTCCGCATAGACCTTGCACCGGGAGCAGCGCCTATTGCACGAGCACCATATCGACTTGCACCTTCAGAGATGCAAGAATTGTTCAATCAACTACAAGAGCTATTGGACAAAGGTTTCATTAGACCAAGATTCTCACCTTGGGGAGCTTCGGTCTTGTTTGTGAAAAAGAAGGATGGCATGTTTCGAATGTGCATCGACTACCGGGAGCTAAACAAAGTGACAATCAAGAACTGTTACCCCTTACCTCGCATTGACGATTTGTTCGATCAACTGCAAGGATCGAGTTACTACTCTAAGATCGATCTGTGATCTGGGTATCATCAGCTACGGGTTCAGGAGGAAGATATCCCCAAGACAGCTTTCCGCACACGGTATGGCCATTATGAGTTTTTGGTCATGCCATTTGGGCTGACAAACGCACCCGCAGTATTTATGGACCTCATGAATAGAGTGTGCAAACCCTACCTGGATAAGTTTATCATTGTCTTTATAGATGATATTCTTATCTACTCCAAAACCTAGGAAGAACACAAAGAATATCTTCAATTGGCTCTTGAACTGCTGCGACAAGAGAAGCTGTATTCTAAATTTCGAAATGCGAATTCTGGATTCGAGAAATCCAATTTTTGGGACATGTTGTGAATGAACAAGGGATTCATGTGGATAAATCTAAGATAGAGGCGATCAAGAACTGGGAAGCACCAAAGACCCCAACTGAGGTGCGACAATTCCTAGGCTTGGCAGGCTATTATCAACGATTTATTGAGGGATTTTCAAAGATAGCCCAACCCCTTACAGCTTTAACTCATAAGGACAGGAAATATCTCTGGACTGACAAACAAGAAACTGCATTCCAACTTCTCAAGAAGAAGCTCTGTAGTACACCTATTCTATCTCTTCTTGACGGAACGGATGACTTCGTAGTATACTGCGATGCCTCGATACAGGGACTTGGCTGTGTGCTGATGCAGCGAGAGAAGGTGATCGCATATGCTTCTCGACAATTCAAAATCCATGAGAAAAACTACACCACCCACGACTTGGAACTTGGAGCCGTGGTATTTGCACTCAAGATCTGGAGACACTATCTGTATGGTACAAAGTGTACGATATACACTGATCACAAGAGTCTCCAACACATATTCAAGCAGAAGGAACTAAACATGCGACAACATCGCTGGCTCGAACTCCTAAACGACTATGAGTGTGCTATTAAGTATCACCCGGGGAAGGCCAATGTAGTGGCCGATGCCCTAAGCCGGAAGAATACCACAAAACCCAAGAGGGTACGAGCTTTACAACTCACCATCCATCCCAATCTACCTGAACAGATACGTATTGCCCAAGTGGAGGCACTTAAAGCAGAAAACTTAGCGGCTGAATCACTAAGGGGAATGGAGCAACAACTTGAGGTAAAAGCCGATGGCTTACATTATTTCATGGAACGCGTCTGGGTTCCACATCATGGAAACTTACGAGACCTTGTGATGGACGAGGCTCACAAATCTCGGTATTCCATTCATCCTGGATTTGATAAGATGTATCATGATCTGAAGATCTGGTGGCCACACATGAAAGCCGACATCTCCACCTACGTAGGCAAATGCTTGACTTGTGCCAAAGTCAAGGTCGAGTACCATAAACCATCTGGATTACTCACACAACCTGAGATCCCCATGTGGAAGTGGGAACAAATATCCATGGATTTCATTACCAAATTACCCCGTACTCCTAGTGGATGTGACACCATCTAGGTAATTGTTGATCGACTGACTAAGTCAGCACATTTCCTTGCGATCAAGGAAAACGATAAAATGGAGAAGCTAGCCAGAATCTATGTCAAGGAAGTGGTCTCGCGACATGGAGTGCCAATCTCCATCATTTCAGATCGAGACGCTCGATTCAATTCAAATTTCTGGAAATCATTGCAAAAGTCGCTTGGCATGCGGTTGGATATGAGTACTGCATACCATCCACAAACTGATGGCCAAAGCGAACGCACCATACAAACCCTCGAAGATATGCTACGGGCATACGAAGTAGACTTCGGGAACAGTTGGGAAACTCACCTACCATTGGTGGAGTTCTCCTACAACAACAGTTACCACACCAGCATCAAGGCAGCGCCTTTCGAGGCCCTCTATGGCAGGAAATGCCGATCACCCATCTGTTGGGTGGAAGTGGGCGACAGCCAGCTCACTGGCCCGGAACTTGTGCATGAAACGACAGAGAAAATAGTGCAAATCAGAAACCGCATGGCAGCAGCTCACGATCGCCAAAAGAGCTATGCCGAAAAACGGCGGAAAGCTTTGGAATTTCAGGTAGGAGATAAAGTCCTTCTTAAAGTTTTGCCATGGAAAGGCGTCATTCGTTTTAGTAAACGAGGCAAACTTAACCCATGGTATATTGGACCTTTCGAGATCCTGAAGAGGATTGGTCCAGTGGCATACCAACTCAACTTGCCAGCCGAACTCGATGGAGTTCACAACGTATTTCATGTCTCGAACCTGAAGAAATGTTTATCAGATGAGACACTTGTAGTTCCACTGGATGAGATCCAGGTGGATGAACAACTACGGTTCGTGGAAGAACCGGTAGAGATCATGGACCGTGAGGTCAAACAACTCAAACAGAGTAAGATTCTGATTGTTAAAGTTTGATGGAACTCGAAACACGGACCTAAATACACGTGGGAGCGTGAAGATCAGATGATCTGCAAATATCCCCATCTCTTCAAACAAACAACGTCGAACGCCGACAACAACGAATAAATTTCGGGAAGAAATTCCTTTCAACAAGGGGATAATGTCGCAACCAGAAAACTTTTATTTCTAAAACACTTTTTCTTCTCAAACATCATCAACAACAACCAAATTTCGGGACGAAATTTCTTTCAACAAGGGGATGATGTGACACCCGGCAATTTCAGGTAAATTGCAACTCTTACATCCTTTACATTTCACATTCGTACTTGTTGTATTTCATTTAATTATATTTAATTAGATGAGTCAAACACACACAAATGCGAACCGATAGTTCGAGGAACTATCGAATCGTACATTACACATTGGTTTTGGAAACCAAGTGCGGCAAACACAACACTAACACAAAACAATAATTCAAGGAATTATTGGGTTGTGCAATACATGTTGATTATGGTTAATCAAGCATGCAAACGATTCGTAGCAACGAACACAAACGATCACCGATAATTCGAGGAACTATCAAAACACACACGAGTCTCACGAGCGTTGGTTAACAAAAGATTAAATGATAATTGAGTCACACGTAACCGAACATTGGTAATTAGGGTCAAATGATGTTAAACAATGAGTTATAAGCATGAAATAATCGAAAAACGGATCGAAACGATGAAATTAGGCATATTTGGGCTTGCCTGGAGGCCCAGGCGGAACGCCTGAGACCAACAAGCAAACCTAGGCAGTACGCGCGGGTAGGGAAGGGAAGCATCGGATGCCAGCCTACCGCGCGGTACGCCTCGTCTCGGTGTTGCTCGCTAGGCGATACGCCTGACAGACACAGATAGCAAAACTAGATTTACACTCAACCTATCTCATTCTTCATCATTCCTATCCTCTTTCTTCGGCCATAGCACTCCATTCTCGAGTCAATACCCATGTTTCTTCATCAATCCACCAGGAAAACTCCATTTTTGAAGCTTTTGAAGCTTGGGAAGCCATTGGAGCTTGGAAGAGAAGCTTGGAACTCATCATCATCAACACACCACTACTTGAAGCCACTAAGAGCTTATTCCCAGCCACTTTTGGAGCTTCCAAATCCTTGATCCAACTTCATCTCAGTGGTCTAGAGCATCTAAGGTAGTTTTACATGTTCATTAATGGTTAGATCAAACATGCAATGGGTAAAAACCCACATGCATGAAGATCCACTCACATGCAACTCCGATCCGCTCACATGCACGGAATTTTAATGGGTCTAGAGTGTTTATTGATATATTTTGAAGTAGATTGATGATAGAAATCATCTAGGATTGGGTTTTGTTGATTTGATGATGATTTTGTAAGACTTGCCATAAAAGGAAACTTTTATGATGCATGTTGTAGATTTGTGATGATCTAGACATGTTAGACATGTCTAGATGTTGTCAAATGCATGTTGAAGTGTTTAGAAACACATTTGGGTATTTGATTTTGTCAAAAACATGGTTTTGTAGAAACTTACTAAATATGGAAACTTTTAAAAATCAAAAGAGGGCTTTTGATGTTTTAAGATGTTTTGGTGAACCTTGAGTATTGGAATATGCTTAAAAATGATTTCTAAACATATTGAAAACTTCGATTTTTGAAAACGGACATATAAACAAATACTTTCCAAATAAGGAAACTTTGTTTGGGAAAAACGACATAAATGGTACTTTATGCACAAACGATTTATTTCAAGTGTTTACATTTGTTTTTACAAACATACTAGAGTGATTTGTTTTATGAAATGGGATTTCATAACTATACTTTCCAAAAATAGAAACTTTCTAAATATAGAAAGTTTCCCGAAAAGATAAAAAATTATGATTTTCAAAACTTACTTTCGTGTAAGCAATATGAGTTGAGTCATAGGATGCAAATTAGGTGTCTTATTTGCACTAAGACACATAAATACAACAATCGTGTCACCAACGATTTGTCGAGTCAACACACACACACTCGGTTGAGCACACCGACACTTGGAGTTGTATGGATTACAACACACCACAAAACACATACTCACACCTATATGGTTATAGGTGCATACTAGCTGGTGCTAGCTTTCGCAAGACGCGAATACACACATACCGGAACTGCTAATCAGGTGAGTTCACGGCCCCTTTTTACATTTTCTACCTTTGGGGGAGAAAACATTGCATACAACTGTTTTTGAACAACATACACACTTTTGGATTACTTTTTTACATGCTAATATCGTATATGCATATGTGTGGCATTCAGCCACAAAACTGATAAGTCCTCATTAAACACACCTCGAACCGTTAATAGCGCGTTGCGCTTAGCGTGGTAATTCTGAATAGTACTATTTGGGCCTGACGAGCCCCACTGTTGCGCGCCGTACGGCTACCCCGACTGGAGGTCGGAACAGTGCATAATTGACCAAACAACATTGTCATATCTTGGATGGATATGGCGGGAGGCAGCATGTTAGCTTCGGTTGCAAACCCGCATATGGTATAACTTATATTGACTACCTATCAATGGATATTGCGTTGTATTGAAATGTAAACCTGCAAACATTTACTTTAAACATTTTGATGTTTACTGCTGATATAAAACGTGTGCTCTCACTAACCTTGTGTTTACCCTTTTACTCGCATGTTTTCTCAGGTAATTAAGGCACGTGCATGAGGAATCTAGGATGCTAGGATGGATTCCATGCACTACTATAGAGTCTTAGTCTATTAAACATTTGTTATCATTTGGTTATGTTACTTATTGTATTGTTAAACAACTTAAATCGCTTCCGAAACTAATACTCTGTAATGTCTTGAAAACTATTTTAACAGCGCTTCCGCAACTTATGAATTATATCTGTTCTGATATTACTAAATTTCTGCAACTTCGATTTTATAACTGTATTGTCCAAGTATTTGGATGTACGTATGAAACCAGACATGTAGGTCTCGCTATACTGTGTGACCGGAGACTGCGATCCTGCAAGATCAGTCCAGTCGCCCCCTCGCACAGGCCGGGAAGGCCAGGGTGCGACACATATGCCCTATATATAAGCACATTGAACTGGATGGTATAGGTGGTTAATGGTGAGGTTAAGGTTGTCATTCGAACGGTTATTCAAATTCATTTTTAAATTATAATTAATTGAACTCACCAACCATGTGTTGACTTGATCTTTCTGCATGATTTCTCAGGTGACGAACAGGTCTGAGTAGAAGTTAATGCTTTTGGACTAAGATACCAGATAGAAGACCTAGTATTTTGGACCTGCATATTTTGGATCATTTACAGATTATTTTGTATATCTTATCTAGATACAAGATAGAAGATTTATGATGTTGATAGTAGATTTACATTGTTAAATTATGAACAAAACTGATGTAATTTAACTTTGTAAATCTATTTTCAATTAGCATTTTCTAATTATATATCATGTGCAATGTAAACAATCTGATCATCACGATTATCATTCCCGATATCGCGCCCCATGACCATTCCGCCCGACGGGACACACGATCCGACCCGCCGACTCGGGATGTGACAATTCATGTTTTTCAGGTTTACATGGAAAATTCTCCTATGCCAAAGAGATGATTCATCAAGTGAAGCTTTTGAGACAAAGCAGTTTATATTGTAGAGTGGTGTAGCTGTGCTCATGTCCAGCATATACATGTTGTTTCTTCTGGGAGCTCTGAGCAGAATTTGGTCATTTGGAACAACAAATCATGGTTTCAGGACAATACATTCGTGCTCAGTAAACAAAATTTTATGCTTTTGGTCACACACCTGTGGTACACGCAGCAAATTATAGTTCAATTCTTTCACAAAATGTACATTCTCAAAGCTTACCTTGTCATTTGTGATTTTGCCCCTACCTGTGATGTAACCACCCATTGGATCACTTCCAAATGCAACAGACCCTCAAAAGAATGGCTCATATTTATGTAGATGGGTCTTGTTTCCTGTCATGTGCCTGGAACAGCCACTATCAACAATCCACAAGTTGCCTTTTGATTCTTGATGTCCCTGCACATGACTAGAAGTGAATTAGTTCCTGATTGGAACCCAAGCCCATGTTGTCTTGGGTTTTCCATTGGCATCATTATACAAAAATTTCTTTGATATCATCTTTGGTGGATCAGATGATGAGCAAGCTGATGGAGCAATTGGTTGAACTGTTAGTTCAGAGGTTTCCTTTTTCTTCCAAATTTTCTTAACTTTTGGAACTGTTGGAGAAGTTTTCTTTCTTTGACTGCCATTGGAAGAAACTTTTGCTTTTTCTTCTGTTGGTTTGGACTTCTCTTGAGGTGGGGTTTTTCTTCTGACTTTCTTCTTCCGAAATGCTGAGACTTCTTGGTATTGTCAAAAGCACCTTTGGCTTGTGCTTCCGATGCTTCTTTTTTTGGAAGACTTTTTGTTCCTTCTCTTCTCATTGTCAGAAGTGCCTGCTTCTGATGGCTTCTTATGCTGCTTGACTAATTTTCTTCTTTCGGGAACAGATTGTTCTTCCGAGGAAACAGATGATTTGCTCCAACTTCCCTTTTGACTTCCTCTTCCTTGTGGTCTTGAATATATTCTGCTTCTTGGATTATAGAAGCAATCGGCAGCAAAATGGTTTGTTTTACCACACATCAGACACACAGTCTGATCATTGAAAGATTTTTGAAGCTTTTCTCTTTTGGAGGAAGCTGAGCTGTGATTCACAGAATCTGATTGTTCTGACTTGGAAGTTCCAACCGGACTGTTGGTTGGATGGTTTACCTGAACCCTAGATACAATGGCTTTTCCATCTTTTGATCTAACCCTTTCCGACTTGTCAGATGGACAAGTGACATAATCATCTGAAGATGTACTCCTGGTTTGAACATATTTAGCCTTCACAAAAGATGGTGTGTTTTTCTTGTTTTTCTTTTGTTTAGATGTTGCTTTTAATTTTTTAAAATTTTTAGAAATGTCATCTTCAGATGTATAAGATGATTGAGTCGGGCTAGATTCAGGCAAATCATTTTCTTGTTGAATTTTGTATATGTCCAAAATTTCATCATACACCATGCTAGCTTCTGGTTTGCATCGAATCTCCACCATCGAGGTATAGGCAGATGGAGGTTCCATTTGTTATAACCAATCCCAGTACCCTTTTTCTTGACCAGATCAGGTATCTCAGTCATTTTGAGAAGTTTCTCAAACTTCTCACCTTGACTAAGAAACTTGTCTTTGTAAGCTTCAGCCAATACAATTTCAGTTTTGGCAGTTGTTAACCTTTCTAAAAGATTGTTTATTTGACACTGTTTATTTGTGTCCTCATGTTTTAAACTGGAGATAGTCTTTTCTAACTCCTCAATCTATTCTTTATAATTTCTTTCGGCTTCAAAGAAATTTGCCTTAAGAACTAGTATTGACTCAAGCTAATTACAGACTTGAGAATTAAAATGTTTGTAAGCATTTAACTTTTCTAAACACTCAGGGGGTACACATATCATGAGTTACCTTGTATAAAGAAGTGGAGTCATTGGTCATCAAGGCATTATTTGAGATGGATGCATCATCAGCTTGAAAATTCCAATATGAAAAGTCGTGCTGTTCTGCAATGTTTGCACTGTTGGAGGAGCTTGATGTTCTATGGTTTGGCTGACCAGAGGTTGAAGGTTGAGAACTTGAAGACTTGCACTCTCTTGCAAAGTGCCCCAACTGTTGACAGTTAAAGCATTTGAGTTCAGATTTGTCTAGACCAAACCCGGTTTTCAATTTATGCTTCCTAAACTGTCTACCAGTTCTCTGATAGAACTTCTTTGCCCTGTAGGAAATCATAGCCATCTTATAATTGATGTCCATTTCTTCAAGATCATCAGCAGGGATTCCATCTAAATCCTCCAGACATAGATGGAAGTAATTAGTCTCTTCGGCCATGAATGCTCCCTGGCTTGAGGTGAGCAGTGGAATTGAACTTGTGAATGGGTTCGAATGGGAGGTTGATAGAGTTGGGGTTTCTGGGAAGGTGACAATGGGTGTGGAATTTGAGTGGTGAATGGGTTGATAGTTTTGAAAGGGAGGATTGTGAATAAGAGCATATAACGCGGCTGAACCTGATGGAACAGATGTAGGTTTGGGTTCCTGGGCGTCAATCTCCATTTCGTATGCACTGAGTATACCAAATAACTCTCCCAGCTTCAGGGTTCTCAGATTTTCTGTTCTATGAACAGCAACAGAATAGATATTCCATGCTTGTGGAAGTGATCTAAGAAACTTTCTTATAACATCTTGGTTCTCCATCTTCATTCCTGCAGCAAGCAACTAATCAACTAATTGGACATACCTCAAATACTGAGAAGCCATCTTCTCGTTGTTCTCTTGGCAAAAGTTCTCAAACTTTTGCTTCAGCATGTACTTCTTGTTCTCCTTGACATCTTCTGACCCCTCATACATCTACTGCAAAGAGTTCCACAGCTCCTTTGTAGACTTGCATTTCTTGAATGCGTGTATGATAGATTTTGGGATCGCCATCTGGATCAGCCATAGTGCCTTAGAATCCACCTCCATCTTCTTGTAATCCTCATCTGAGTATAGAGATGGATCTTTTGGCACGGGTGCACCACCAGCACCTTCAGTAGCAATGGTTGGGATGAATGGTCCCTCAAGAACTGACTTCCAGAGTTTGAAGTCCTGGTTCCTGATGAAACCCTCCATCCTAACCTTCCATGTATCATAATTTTCTGGAGTGAACATGGGAGGTTTGTTGAGAGTACCATTCTCAGTGTCATGCTTACTGACAGTTGACATTTTAACTAGAGGTAGCTTGAAAAACAAAGAGTTGTAGAAGATAAACAACTGGTAACTTAAGAATGGTTAGTTGCTTAAGTTAGAGAGCCAAAGCTATGATACCACTAGTTGGATCAGGTTATGTAATCTACACAACAGTTACACAAGTTATCTTCTACAAAGTGTAGATGCGGAAATTCTATCAACTAGATTTGTAAAACAGTTTGAAACAAAATACTAAAAGCAATTGTAAATTCAAGGTTAAAGTATATTGCATTCAACTGTTAAGTTTACAACACTTAGCTCAAGCACTCACTCGTGATTTGCTTACTAACAAGTGAACGTATTTATACTAAGACCTATAGTTGTATCCTCGTAGGGATACACGGCTGGACAAAACACTAGAAACAAATGTATGCTAAATCTAGTATCTGTTATGGTCTTGACAGGCCAAACCATATTAATTACAATTAATACAAAAGACTTCATTGACTTTTACAATAAATACCTAAACAACAAAATGCATTAATTGTTTAGTATCTTTGTAGTCTTGACAAATCTTCTTTGTTGCTGACTAACATCGGAATGTCTTCTCTGTTATTCTGAAGGTGAGAAAGCAGCTCTGATTATTTCCATAAGTATCGAGAATCTTTGTCTTGGGAACCACTGATGATCGGAAGCACTGATAATCGATCGGAAGCACTGATCGATTTAAACCTCTAAGTACTGAAGCGGGAACTGGAAGCTTTCAGTGGAAAAGAATTATCCTTCGGAAGCAATGGTTCTTCCGCAGGTTAATTCTTATCTTTCAGTGGTTGTATATCCTCCGAAAGTTCAAGACTTGATCCAGAGATGTTTTGGTGCGCATCAGCCTAAAAGGTCCTTACAAATGTAGGCTACATTCTATTAATTATTTTTAAGAAAAAAATAAAATTAAAATTAAAATTATATGTAAGCTATAGAGACATCTTATTGTCTATATGGCCTATTTTTTTTATTTTTAATAAAAAAACTTAAAATTATTAAAAAAGAAACAAATGGATTGTTTAAGTATACCATGTAAATGTCTAGCATTATAAGTTTAATTTCAAAAAGAAGAAAGAAAGTTATGAAGACCAAAGTAAACTTCATGTGAGCCAACTAGCCATTGTAGTCAGCTTATGCAAAGTAGGAAGTGTGAATGAAAATTCAAAGACTCCAGACTAAAAGTGAGTCAAGAGTGTATCAATAGCTATTTACGTATAAAATCATCCAACAAGAATGCACTCAAAATTATAAATTTGACTAAAAATCAAGAACTAAAAGACAAATAATTCACAACTACTACCATTATTGTAGGTAGAGGTGCACAAATCGGGTTTTTTTTAACCGGTTCCTGTCAACAAAGTCAAGACTCGGTTCCGGTTCTATGTTTTAACCGGTTCTGACCGGTTTTTGGCTGGTTCCGGTTCGGGTTTTGGCCGGATACAGGTGGAACCAGTTCCGGTCGTTCCGATTCTAATTTGTCTGAAAAACGGACCCGTTTGTATTCGGGTATGACCGGTTTGGGTTGTCGGCTCCGGTTTCCTTTTTTTGCCCGTCTGTACTTGTAGGGCCAGTCATATTCTTAGTCAAACATGTTCAATGTTTTGTAGCTAGTTGTCTCGTTTACCATTTTTAAAAATTAAACTAATAAGAATATTAGTTTGCAAAGTGTGAAACGGAAGAACAGATGATTTGAAATTACTCGGTGTGGATTTTTCCATGTTTGAACGCAAAAAGTTATATAATTCAAATAAATAAATAATACATACACGAAAAACTAACAAAAATCTAATGGAAAACCTAAAACCCAAAAGCTACACTGTTGGGATTCGGAATGAAACCGAGTTTGAGATAACTGAAAAATCACAAATATGATATTAGGGTATTACATGACACGCACAGAGAATTAAAGTATCTGAGACGAGAAAATAAAAATGTCCTCAAGCTCAAATGAATTGTCAATTATATAAACTTTTTTTAAATGACAATTAACATTATAGTAATAAACATAGCAAAATTTATGGGTCTAGGAAAAAATGCCCCTAGTCTCAAATAGTTAATAAATTAATGAATTTCAGGTATATTATGACTTATCAGACGTGCTTAATTTTTTTAGCTTAGATATTAGACTTATTAAACTTAATGAATGATAAAAGCTATATATAGTAATAATACAAAAGATCTATAACACAATATAAAATATGATTGACTTATTAAAATAATTGCAAAACGCAAAAGAAAATCACTGGATAAAATTGAGAAGAGGGATGAGTAGTGTTCACCAAAATCAGTTAATTGCCTATGTATCCTTAGTAAAACAAACATAAAAACACAATATTTTTATTTTGGAGAATCTTAAGAGCATGAGTAGTATTTATTTTAGAGTAGTTTATAAAAATCAAAAAAATAATAAATTTACAGATAAAAAAGGTAAAACATTTATTTAATAATTGTATAAACATGAAGTTTCTGAATTCAATATCCAAAGTACAAAAGATAGTATCCAAAAGTTCTTATAGATTCACTTCACATGCTTCATTCGTATCTAATCTTTATAGATTATATAATTTAGAGATTTGATCTTTTTCATCTTCATTTAATTCTTCATATTCATCTTTAAAATTTAGAGTTATTTAATAAGGATTGCTTTTTTAACTATAAAGTTATACCCACAATATCTGTTTTGTGAGTTAACAAGAGAGCAAAATAATGATAATGATAATGATAATGATAATGATAATGATAATGATAATAATAATAATAATAATAAAAATAATAATAATAATAAAAAAGTAAGTATTTATATGTAAAATAACTTATTAACATGTGCATTACACATAGTTGTATAAAAATAACAAAGCAATCATTGGTAGAAAAATATATATACAAATAACACAATTTTTTTAAACATATTCAAATAAGAAAATATAAAAGTATTCATTGTAAACCTCTAAATACTTATTTAAACAATACAAATAATTTCAAAATTATTAATTGAAAATGAAAAGTATGAAATGATCAATTTTTATTAATATTTAATAATATATATTAGTTTTTTTTAGATTTGGAAGTTTAACTTAATTGTATCAAATAAAAGTAATCTTTAAGTTTGTTGAATATGTCCTGTGAATAGTCTAAAAATACGTAATATGATAATTGTGATGTGGATAAGCTAGAATAACGTCATATTATTTTTTTATTGGATAGTATAGATTAGAGGTAAATATGAAAAATAAGACGTGACAAGTTATATAATTTTTTTTTAAAAAAAAGATATTTGTTTAAATTATAGGGATAGAGATAGACTTTCTAGGTTATTAGCCTTCATTTGGATGACTTTCTGGGCAAAATAATAACAATTTTGAGCAATCCAAGCCTCTCAAATGCATTAAAGTTCATGGTTTTTAAAATACGAATCAAGGATTAAATCATGATAAGGTAAGGCTAAATGTCTCGTGATCTTCAGGTGAAGGATTTTGTAAGTTAGTAATTGATTCTAGTTTAATCTAGGTTTTGGGATTGAATTTTGTAACTACTTAACTTATGATTAGACTCAATTGTTTGTTTTTTTTTTTGTTTAAACAAACTAATGATTTAAAACTCAAGTTTACATTTTATAGTAATAAGTCTTTCAACTCTAAATTCATATTTTTCATTGATTCCGTGCATTATTATGATACCTTACTTATTTTCTACTATTGAAAGGTACATTGACGTTAAAACATGGATCACACTCTACTCTTCCTTCCTTCTTTACTCATTTTTTTCTTCTTTTTGCCACTCTCAAGTATCAACCACATGTCATCCCTGCAACTTGTTGCCTACACTTGTAGGAAAACCATAATACTCGCCCTAATTAGATTGCATATATTTAAGAAAGTTATTTTAGTAACGACAATGCTCCCTAATTTATTACTTACAGAAAAATTAGAAAATAACACCAAGTAATATAAATAAAAAAATTTAAGGTTAAGAAAATGCATTGTTTTAGGCCAATAGTCAAACCAACAAGACAATAAAGGAATTTCAATATAAATTAATATTATAATAGAAAGAATTAAGAATCTAAAACTCTAATATATTTACACTATAATTTTCATAAATATATGCAATCTAATTTCACATATGATTCGTGATTGGGCAGTTTGATTTTTAAAACTAAGTAGCAAATTAGGCTTGCGCTTCACGAGGAGTAACAAAATAATTATTATAAAATCCAAATGAATGTGACATTGATGTAATGTGACTAAGCACAAAAAGAAGCGTGTGAAATTGCGGTGACTCGGTTATTCATGCCTCATGCGTTCAAAAACCCAAACATGACCTAACATAAAAGATTGGATGACACAACACGCTAATAATCAAAGTGTATATATATTTAAACTCTATTAAAAATACATTGTGTTAAGTCTGGTAATGTATAAAAAATTTATTAAAAGTTATTTAATATAAAAATATAAGAAAATTCAAAGGAAAAAACAAATAAAATTCAGCATATGTTTCGGTATAAAAGAACTAGAAAACGTAATTTTATATAAAGATATAAGAAAACTCAATAGAAAAAGAAATAATAAAAGAAAAAAAGAAAATCCAAAAGAAAAAAGGTTGACATGGACATATGGTTATGGCTTGGACCAAACATTGAAAGAATCAAATAAAAAAACATATTATATTACTAGCTTATGTTGATAATTTTAGTATGATCAAGTATATATTAGTATAATTGGATTTGCTTGTGATCATAGAATAACCTAGAATAAAAACTAAAACATATTATATTACTAGCTTATGTTGATAATTTTAGTATGATCAAGTATATATTAGTATAATTGGATTTGCTTGTGATCATAGAATAACCTAGAATAAAAACTATCGCGTAAGGAGATATTATTAACTTAGGTAGTGTTTGTTTTTAAGATGTAAAATGTTTGTAGTCTACAAATCATATTTGCATACTACTTTAATAGAAAAGCTAGACAAAATCTTTGCAGTTTGTTAAAAAAGACCATTTGTTTAACTTAGAATATTTTTATATCAACTGTACTACTGTAGGGGAATTGAAAAAGATGTTATCAGGTTCAACAGGGCTACACCACGAAAATCAAAAACTGACGTACAATGGCTAAGAGAGGAGTTCCAAAACGTATCTTGATATGGTCAATGTGAAGGACCTATCAAAAAATGGTGGTGGTGGAAGACCCGGTCAGTCAAGAAAAGAGGTATATTAAGCAAGATACGAAGGTTAGAGAGCCCTTACCAGTGGAGAGGCGCCGATGGAGATGCGTCGGTGGTAGGGTGTTCAACGAATCGAATTTCGAATAACTCGAATATTTCGAATCGAATTATTTCAAATTTTGAATTTTTTAAGGGCAATCGTATTCGAAATTCGATTCTATTCGAATTGGGAATTGATTTGATTTGAATTTAATTAAAAAACTGTTTATACTTGAGGTTTATGAGGCAAAGCCCCTATGGGATCACCTCCCTAAATTGGAAATATTTTTTGATTGCAATTTGCATCCATTGAAATCACATGCACAAAAACCATAAAGTATCTTTTGTAGTTTGCATCCACTGAAATTACATGCACAAAAACCATACAAGTATCTTTTGTATGAACCAAAAATCAACTGCTCTTTTATTTGTATCGGTTCCTCAACCAGCCATTTCAATTCAGGGGCGGTCCTGAAAATTTAGATGCCAGAACGAATCGGAAAAAAAGGCATTTTAACGAATTCAAATATTAAAATAGGGTGCCCAAAAAACGAAAACCAAACTGTATTCGTAACTAAAAAAACCGAACCAAAATTCTGAATTCGATTTTTGGTTTGGTTCCTAAATCCTAACTGTATCAAAATTCCAAATTAAGGTTTTCGGTTCAGTTCCTAACCGTATCCGAATTTCGGTCTTCGAACCTGTTATCGATTTCATTTTTTTTAAATCCGGTTTCTTTGGTGAACCGATTAAACCGAATTCAAATTTAAATTCATCATCTTGTTGATAATATATAAAGTTGAATTCGGTTTATTCGTATCAGTTTATTCATGCTTTAACCACTTGAATTTGGTTTATTCAGTTTTTAACCAGTTTTTTTTTTTGTTTTTAGTCAGTTTATTCGGTTTGTTTGGTTTTAAAAGAAACTAAACCAAATCGCTTCTCAAATTCGGTTCGGTTTTCAGATAAGGAAGAAACTGAAAGTCGATTAAACCAAATAAATCATTAACCGAAAGATGAGCACCCCTTATTTAAAGGGCATGAAAATAACTTTTTTTACATTAAAAGAAATTACCCTTTTGTATCTCTTAAATCATGTATTTATAAACGTTTTTTTTAATTTTATAACTTGTTTATTCTCATTTGAATGAATCTCTATATATACGTATATAACAAAAATTTTGTGCCCTCATAAAAAGTGGGCCCGGGACGGAGGTCGGGTTTGCCCCTTCCCCGGGCCGCCCATGCATTTCATTATCATGAGGGTCGATCGACCTTGAGAATTTAGGTGTTCGGAATGAGAAGGAAAAAAATATTCCTATGCTCAAACGGATTATTTCTTATATAAACTTCTTTTAAACGACGATTAACGTAATAGCAATTAACATAGCAAAATTTATGGGCCTAGGAAAAAAAAATGTCGAACCTAGTCTCAAAAGGTTCATGAATTATCAATTTATGGGTATGCGTTTGATTTCAGGAATATATTGAGTCAACCGATGGGTTCAATTTTTTTAGCTTGGATATTAGACTTATTAAATTTAATAGTTATATATTTTTTTAAATATAAAATATTATATAACTTAAAAATTTTGGATCCCTCAAAAAACTAGGCCTGGGCAGTCGCCCGGGTAGCGCTTGCTTTAGGCCGTCAATGATCATCATGCCACTAAAAAGAAAAGCTTTGATGAACCTAACACCACTATTATCGCATATTCTTATAATATCATTGGGGTCATTCTGTAAAATGCATGAAGAATAAATTAACCATACTGGAAATTTGACAAAGTTGGCTAAGAATTTTGTTTGAAAAACAGTAACTTCAATTACAAATTCAAACAGGTTAAAAAGAACATCTGATAAATAATCTGGCAAGCTCACCAATCATTGAAGAATGCCATATGTACTTGGTTGAAGAGTTGTAAAGTTTAATTTTCATTTAATATCTCATTATCCTTCGAATTGGAACAACGAAGATCAAAATATATCAGCCCATTTAAATGTAGTTGGCTGTTCACGACTTAGCTGTATCTGATAGGGATCATGATCGTAATCATAGATTCCTACTCCTTGCTATCAAGCGCAAAACTTGAAATTGGATGATGGAATTATTCGAAGGAGTTTAAGGATTCAAAAAGGAATTTTTCGAGTGTGTCGTGGAATTCGTCATCTATGTCTTTGACTATTTAATTATTGAAGATTGATTGTCCTTTCATTGAAGTAGGTTTAGAAGAATCATTTACGATTATTGAGTAAATTAAGAACATAACAAATATTCCAACAACTCATGGTCCATGATGAGTAAGACCGGTATTATTTAAGTCTCTAAGTCAATACTTTGGCCATCGTTGATCATATCAATATATTATTCCATTATCCATATATGGATGTGAAGTGACCAGAGCTGGCCCCAAAAACGAAAAAAAATTCCGGGGCCTGGGGCGAGAAAAAAATGGGCTCTTTTAGGGGGCGGTCATGAGAATTGAGGTGCTCAGAATCGAACCGTATTTGTAACTGAAAAAACCCGAACCAAATACGGTTTGGTTTGTAACTACATCCGAATTCGGAATTCGGTTCCTAACCGTATCAGAATTTCGGCTTTTGGTTCAGTTTCGTTACAATTTCTTTTTTGAATTTGGTTTGTTTGATTAACCGATTAAACGGAATTCGGATTTAAATTTATTATCTTATTAATAATATATAAGGTTAAATTCGGTTTATTCGTTTTTGACCCGTTTATTCGACTGAATTCAGTTTATTTAGATCGGTTTATTCAATTTTTAACCGGCTTATTTGGTTTTTAATCGGTTTATTCGGTTTGTTCATTTTTAACTTAAACGGAACTAAACCACTTCTAAAATTCGGTTCGGTTTTTGGATAAGGAAAAAAATTGAAAACCTATTAAACTATACCAAATAAACCGTTAACTGAACTGATGAACACCTCTAGTTTAAAGGGAATGAAAATAACTTCTTATAATTTAAAAAAAATTACTTTTTGTACCATTTAAATTATGTGTTTTTAGATGGTTATTTATATATTTTTTATATAAGTTTTTAAATGATATAAAAAAAATTCGGGCCCTCTAAAATGTCGGGCCCGGGCCAGTCGCCTACCTCGCCCCTCGCCAGGGCCGGCCTTGGAAGGGACAATATATCTAGACAAATTAAAATTTTAAAACTTACATCAAAATTATTGTTTTACTAAAAAATAAAATAAAATTTTTAAATATACCACTATATATTACATAAACAGGTATCAGCTACCAAATTTGCTATGAAAATATTTAATTTGTAAGTAGTTTTGATATTGATTAACTATGACTAAACTACGTTCATAACAAAATCAAGTTTAGTTCAAAACTTCAGATACATATGGCTGAAGACATGTGTGATGCATATTTGAAGGTATCATTAGATGGGATCGATGGGTGTTGCGTATTCTTCGTTCTAAAACATTAATAACATTTACTATTAAATAAATTTCAAACATAACAAACGTTTAATGTCTACTTTATGATTGAATTACCTAATCTTGTAAAATCATCCATTGATCCAACAATTACATTTCTAAAACTATTAACCCAAATATTTAAATAATCTAGTGACATAAGTTGACAACCGGTAAAACGCATTAATAGAGTGCCATCGATCTAAGTTTGTCCGGTAATCAATGGTTGATGATGATAATCCGGTCCATGCACTTCCACCATCACTTACCAATGGGTGTATAGGGCCGGCTGGCTTTGGAGGGGGTGGTGCACTCGGTATAACCCGACCATACATTCCATGAGCTTTTGAATCATTTGGGTTCGGACTAGGTGGCGTTCTAGGGTCCTCTCGGCCAAATTTAGCCTCTTCCTGCGAACTATCTAGCTCTGAGCTCGGCATATCTTCACCGTAAATCGCTTGCCCTCCTGATGGTGCATCTACTGGCGGTGGGGGTGCCGAGTTTTCCCGTCCGTAAGTTGCTTGGTTCTTTGACGGTGCTGGTTTTGGTGGGGGTGGTGGTAGGTTAACTCGACCATAAGTAGTATGGTCATGCGATGACAACGATGAAGGTAATGGGAGTTTTTCGTCTGCGGTTACCATTTGAATGGTCGTGGCATGAAATAATGGTTGTCCATCAAACTTTTCTTCTATAGATACGTCTACAAACAAAACCAATAATTAATTTATAGAGACAAACTATAACAAGTTATGAACAATGATAGTATAATGAGCGTCACTAAAGTTAATGTGTCAATAATCACTCTGATGCTAATATGTTGGAAATCATATATATTACTATATAAATAATATTATTTGAGCATCGATCACCGACGGATTATCGTCAGCACCCCGCCATCTTCGGCTCTATGACCGGAATTGACAGTTGTTGATTCTTAG
Organism: Mikania micrantha; assembly: GCA_009363875.1. Lineage (NCBI taxonomy): Eukaryota > Viridiplantae > Streptophyta > Magnoliopsida > Asterales > Asteraceae > Mikania > Mikania micrantha. The sequence continues at coordinate 50,654,840 of CM018691.1, read as the reverse complement.
TTTTTTAGCAAAAAAATAAATAAATAAAATAAAGTAGAATATTATTTAGTGATACCTTGTAAACGTCTAGCGTTATAAGCTTTAAGGAGAACAAAGAGAGTTAAGGTGACCAAAGCAAACTTCATGGTAGCCATATGTATCTATATATGTCAGCTTGTAAGCTAAAAAGAAAATGTGAATGAATGAATATTCAAGAGTGCTTGTCTGGCTATTTATATCTAATCATTCAATCAGAATACAATCATGTTTTTTCAACTTACGTAATTGACTAAATCAAAAAAAAAAAAAAAAAACCACGCGTTTGACTTTGACCAGACGCAGTCAACAGTTTTTTTTTTGAAGTCAACACCAGTTCTTCTACAGGGCCATACTGAATTTTTAATCAATACATAGAAACATATTATAGGTTTTCAATTAATCTTTGTTAAACACATAATTTACGTGTACCAAAAGTTCTGTTATTTAGTATAGTAAAGTCTAGTAGAAAAAGTGCAATAACTTAAAAAAAAACCGTTATAAGGTTGTATTTGCAAAATGACTAAAATACGCTTTAAATTAATTAATATTGTAAGAAGGCTGATTCAGGAGGGAGAAGTGAGACATACAACACAACAACATATATCCAGTGAAATCTCGGTGCCTAGAAAGGAAGTAATGAATACAAACATTACCCCTACCTCAATGAGAGATGCTAGATTTCTTTAGTTGATTTTGAGTGAGGATGTGAATCAATATTTTTACGAGTGGTTGCTGATCAGGACGACTCCAATCCGCATAGGTGAGAAGGTACCATGAGTTGGTTAATTAAAAGAGATTTTTACATATATCATTCTACTAAAAGTCTTCATATTTACTCAATCATTAAAACTAATTACATATTTTTTCTTATACCTTGTGAGGTCGTGGAGAAGGATGAAAACAAATATTATTCATAGCTCAATGAGATATGCTAGATTTCATTAGTTGATTTTGAGTGGGGATGCAAATCAATTGTTTTTACGGGTGGTTGGTGATCATGAAGAATCCAATCCACATAAGAGGACGACTCCAATCTGCATAAGAGAGAAGGTATCGTGAGTTGGTTAATTAAAAGAGATTTTTACATATATCATTCTACGAAAAGTTTTTATATTTACTGAAATCTTAAATTAATTACATATTATTTTGTTAAATACTATGAATCTTTAAGTTATGTAAATTAAATTAAAATTCATATTTGGTCAAATTGAAGTTTATATAATTCTAAGAAAACTATCTATATGTGCTAGTATTGGGGGTGTTCATCACATCGAAAAAACTTTTTGTTTGGATTTGAAATTTTTGGAACCATATTTGAAATATTACCTGATCTAAATAACAAACGTTTATTCGATCCATATCTACCCAACATTAAAAAAGCATTATTTTTTACTAAGAAATGGGTATGCGCTTGAATTTCAGTGAAGAATATGAATATGCACCTCCATCAGAGAAGAACTCTCAGCTGTAGTATTGGAGGAAGCCAACATCCGAATAACCAAAATAATCATTATTTTTATAAGCATATAACCCGAATAAATATGTTTTATTATACTTGAATTCGGATATTATATCTAAATAAGAAGATTTTGCATAATTGATATCTGCACCGACTCGAATAAAAAACGTTGAATATACACGAGTATCCAAATAAAAAATTGGATCAGTTTCTTTGGTTTAAATAAGATTAAGATTCAAAGATTTTTTTAATTTTAATTTTTTAAAAATCCCTTAAATCTACAAATATTTTCTTTACAAGAGGAGGTCATCTAAAGCACTAAGCAATAAAAAGATTTATAATTATAATCTAGTGATTGGACCCGTCATGCGTTACGATGGTCACGAAACACATGCTAATTCGAATTTATAATATTGTGAAAATATATTATATTTGACTCAAATCGTTTTCTAAAAATAACCATATGTTAAAAGCATAGATTAAATGAAAATATACACAAAATAACATTCTAACAATTTATGGATAAAAAACTAAAAATTTATCTAGAAATGAAATTTAAAAGTTTTGAAAGTTGAAGAGTTAAAAGTAATGAGTGTCAAGTTGCCACCACACTACAAATTTATAGGATAAGCTATAAACTATAAGAACTTTGAGAGAAATCAAAGTATCATTTTGCAAAATTTAAGAATAAAAATGTAAAATTTAAGAGTGAAACATAAAGGTTTTGACATGAAGTACAATAATAAATTTTGAACTCTGAAAACTTAAGGGTAAAAGTGATATTCTTAAAAGTTAATGGATGAAATATACGAATTTACAAGTGAAACTTAAGAGATTTGACATTAATGTGAGCATAACTCTAAAAGGGAGGGGTTAATGTGACAATTTGCAAAGTTCAGTGATAAACCTTTATTTGTGGGTTGAACTTAAAAATTTTGAAGGTTGGATGATTAGAAGTTTAAGGTTGCAATTAGGAAAAAACTTAAAATCCAAACATTGAAATTAAATATTCTGAAAATTAGAGAATGAAAAGTGGTATGTCGCAAATTAACATTGTTACTTTAAATCGACTATAAGGATAATCTTTGTGCTTTAAAAAACTTAAAAAGGTTAAAGTGAAATTTTACAAATTTTCAGACGAAACCTAACAGTGAAACTTTCAAGTTTTGACACTGAGTACGTGTAAAGATAAATCTTAAATTCAAAAAACCTGAGGAAAGGGAGGTGAAAATGAAGTTATACATTATTTAGGTATAGAAAGTAAAATTTTAATAATAAAACATAAAAGTTTTGATATTAATTATAATAAAATCATTAACCTTTAAAAACCAAAGGGATGACCAAGTAACGTTTCATAAATTTTAGAGATGAAAAATAAAATCATAAAAGTTAGGGGTGAGCAAACTCCGGGTCTAGACCAGTGATACCTGCTAGACCTGTTGGAACCGACCCGTTGAGACCCGATTTTAGTGTGTAAGGATCATTAAGTTTAATGCGCACCAAAACATCTCTGGATCAAGTCTTGAACTCTCGGAAGACAAGCAGCCGCTGAAAGAGAAGAATTAACCTTCGGAAGAACAACTGCTTCCAAAGGATAATTTTCTTCCACTAAAAGATTCCAGATCCCTCTTCAGTACTTAGAAGTTCAGATCGATCATCAGCGGTTCCGAAGACAAAAACTTCCGAAGACTTTCTCTGACAAATATTCTGGATACTTATAAAAATAATCAGAGCTGCTTTCTCACCCCCCCAGACCAACAAAGAAGACATTCCGATTTTAGTCAGCAGCAAAGAAGATTTGTCAGAACTACAAAGATACGAAGCAGTTAATGCGTTTTGTTGTTTAGGCATTTATTGTAAAAGTCAATGGAGTCTTTTGTATTAATTGTAATTAATATGTCTTGGCTTGTCAAGACCATAACAGACACTAGATTTAGCATATGTTTGTTTCTAGTGTTTTGTCCAGCCGTGTATCCCTACGAGGATACAGCTGTAGGTCTTAGTATATAATCCTTCACTTGTAACTTAGCAAGGCACGAGTGTGTGCTTGAGTTGTTGAGTCTTGTTCACTTTGCATTGAACGAAATATACTTTGACCTTGAAAGTATCTTTATTTGGGTATTGTATTTGTTCTGCAAGTGTGAGTGAGTCGAGTGGATAGAACTTTCCGCATCTATCAAGCTTGGTAGAAGATTACTTGTGAAAGTGTTGTGTTGAGATACACAACCCGATCCAACAAGTGGTATCAGAGCTTTGGCTCTCTAACTTAAGCAATTAACCATTCTTAAGTTACTAGTTGTTTATCTTCTACTAGTCTTTGTTTTCAAGTTACCTCTAAGTCAAAATGACAACCATCAGTAAGCAGGATACTAAGAATGGCACTCTCAACAAACCTTCCATGTTCACGTCAAATGATTATGATACATGGAAGGTTAGGATGGAAGGTTTCATCAGGAACCAGAACTTCAAACTCTGAAAGTCAGTTCTTGAGGGACCATTCATTCCAAAAGTTGACGCTGCAGGTATTGGTGGAGCACCCGTACCAAAAGACCCATCTTTGTACTCAGACGAAGATTACAAAAAGATGGAGGTGGATTCTAAAGCCTTGTGGCTGATTCAGATGGCAATTCCAAACTCTATCATACATGCATTCAAGAAATGCAAGTTTGCAAAAGAGTTGTAGAACTCTTTGCAACAGATGTATGAAGGATCGGAAGATGTGAAGGAGAATAAAAAGGACATGCTGAAGAAAAAGTTTGAGAACTTTTGCCAAGAGAACAACGAGAAGATGATTTCTCAGTATTTAAGGTATGTTCAATTAGTTGATGAGTTGACTGCTGCAGGAGTGAAGATGGAGAATCAAGATGTCATAAGAAAGTTTCTAAGATCACTTGCACAAGCCTGGAATATCTATTTTGTTGCAATTCGTAAAACAGATAATCTTATAACTTTAAAGCTGTGAGAATTATTTGGTATACTTAGTGCATACCAAATGGAGATTGATGCCTAAGAACCTAAACCTACCTCAATTCCCTCAGGTTCAACTGTCTTGTATGCCCCCATCCACAATTCTCCATTTCAAAACTATCAGCCCATCTACCATTCAAACTCCACACCGATTATCACCTTCCCAGAAACACCTACTCCATCAACTTCCCATTCAAACGCATTTGCAAGCTCAACTCCACTGCTCACCTCAAGCCAGGGAGCATTCATGGCCAAAGAAACAAATTATTTTCATTTGTATCAAGAGGATCTAGACGGGATCCCAGCTGATAACCTGGAAGAAATGGACATCAACTACCAGATGGCCATGATTTCATACAAAGCAAAGAAGTTTTACCAGTGAACTGGAAGACAGTTCAAAAAGCATAAAATGAAAACTGGGTTTGGTCTAGACAAGTCTAAACTCAAATTCTTTAACTGTCAACAAATGGGACATTTTGCAAGAGAGTGAAAATCTCCAAGTTCTCAACCATCAACTTCAGGTCAACCAAACCACAAAGCACCAAGCTCCTCCAACAGTGCAAACATTGCAGAACAACACGACTTTTCTAACTGGAGCTTTCAAGCTGAGGAAGCATCTACCTCAAACAATGCCTTGATGGCCAATGACTTCACTTCTACATTCAAGGTAATAGATGACATGCGTACCCCTGAATGCTTAGAAGAATTAAATGATTACAAATGTTTTAGTGCTCAAGTTTGTGATGAGCTTGAGTCAATACAAGTTATTAAGGAAAATTTCATTAAAGCTAAAAGAAATTACAAAGAAAAGATTGAGGAGTTAGAAAAGACTATCACCAGTTTGAAACACGAAGACATTAATAAGCAATGTCAAATAAACAATCTTTTATAAAGACTAACAACTGCCAAAAACTGAACTTGTATTGGCTGAGGCATACAAAGACAAGTTTCTCAGTCAAGGTGAGAAGTTTGAAAAACTTCTCAAAATGACTTAGATACCTGAGCTTGTAAAGAACAAGGGTACTGGGGTGGGTTACAACAAAATGGAACCTCCATCTGCCTATACTCGAATGGTGGAGGTTCGATGCAAACCTGAAGCTAGCCTTGTGTATGATGAATTTCTAGATACACATAAAATTCAACAAGAAAATGATTTGCCTGAAGTTAGCCCTGCTCAATCAACTTATAACAAAAGAAAAGAAACAAGAAAACCACAACATCTTTTGTGAAGGCAAGTACGTACAAACCGGGAGTACATCTTCAAATGACTATGTCATTTGTCCATCTGACAAGTCACATAGGGCTAAATAAAAAGATAGAAAAGCAAGTGTATCAAAGGTTCAGGTAAACCACCCAGATAAAAGTCCTTTGGAACTCCCCATTCAGAACAATCAGGTTCGGTGAAGCACAACTTAGCTTCCTCCAAAAGAGAGAACCTTCAGATTTCATTCAATGTTCAGACTGTGTGTCTTATGTGTGGGGATACAAGTCCTTTTGCTGCCGATTGTTCTTCAATCCTAGAAGCAGAACTCTGTCAAAACCAAAAGCAAGAGAAAACGGTAGGAAATCTTGGAGCAGATCATCCTTTTCTTCAGAAGAAAAGGATCAGTCAAGCAGCACAGGAAGCCGTCGGAAGCAGGCACTTTTGACAACATGAAAAGAAAGAACAGGAAGTCTTCCGAAGCAAAAGGAACATCGGAAGCACATGTCGAAATAGCTCCCGACTAAACCAAGAAGTCTCACCACTTCAGAAGAAGAAAATCAGAAGAAAGACCCCACCTTAAGACAAAATCAAAACCATCGGAAGAGAAGGCAAAAGTTGATTCTGATGGCAGTCAGAAAAAGAAAATTTCTCCAACAGTTCCAAAGGTAAAGAAAGTCTAGAAGAAGGAAACATCTGAACTAACAGTTCAACCCACTGTTCCACCATCAAGCTCATCATCTGTTCCACCAAATATGATTTCAAAGAAATTTTCTTATAATGATGCAAATGGAAAACCCAATACCACATGGGCTTGGGTTCCCATTAGGAACTAATTCACTTCTGGTCATGTGCAGGGACAACAAGACTCAAAAGGCAACTTGTGGATTGCTGATAGCGGCTACTCCCGTCACATGACTGGCAACAAGACCCACCTGCACAAATATGAACCATTTTTTGGAGGGTCTGTTGCTTTTGGAAGTGATCCAGTGGGTGGATATATAACAAAATTAGGCATAATAACAAATGGTAAGGTAAGTTTTGAGAATGTGCATTATGTGAAAGAATTGAACTATAATTTGCTGAGTGTATCACAGGTGTGTGACCAGAAGCATAACATGTTGTTAACTAAGCATGAATGTATTGTCCTGAAACCAGAATTTGTTGTTCCAAATGACCAAATTCTGCTCAGAGCTCCCAGAAGGAACAACATGTATATGTTGGACATGAGCACAACTTCACCACTTAGCAATATAAATTGCTTTGTCTCAAAAGCCTCACTTGATGAATCATCTCTTTGGCATAGGAGACTTTGTCATGTAAACCTGTAAAACATGAATAAACTTGTCAAAAATAACTTAGTTACAGGTTTACCAACAAAAAAATCCGTCTGCATTGATAAATGTGTTTCCTGTCTAGAAGGGAAGCAACACAAATCATCTCATCATTCCAAAGAGATAAATTCAATAACAAAAGTGCTACATTTGCTACACATGGACTTGTTTGGCCCTACAAGTGTAAAAAGTCTAGGTAGAAAGTCCTGCTCCTTGGTGGTCACTGATGATTTCTCACGATATACCTGGGTATTCTTTCTGAGTACCAAGGATGAAACTGCTGATATCTTGAAATCATTCATTCTTAGGGTTGAGAATGAAAGTGACCACAACGTAAAAATCATAAGGTTTGATCTAGAAACAGAATTCAAAAATCATACTTTAAATTCCTTTTGTAAATTACAAGACAATTCAGTGCTCCTTGGACTCCACAACAAAATGGTGTCGCTGAGAGAAGGAATAAGACACTGATTGAGACTGCTAGGACTATGTTATCTGATGCCAAGCTTCCAATAACTTTTTGGGCAGAAGCAGTCAACACTGCCTGCTATGTCCAAATAGAATATTGGTAGTTAAATCACATGGTATGACTCTTTATGAAATTTGGCATAAGAGAAAACCATTTATTGGGTTTCTTAAACCATTTGGATGTCACTGCACCATTTTGAATACCAAAGATCATCTAGCCAAGTTTGTTGAGAAATCAGCAGAGGGCTACTTTGTTGGGTACTCTTCACAGGCTAAGGCATATAGAGTATACATCAAATATTCTAGGATTATTGAACAGTCTGCAAATGTTCAGTCTAAGAAAAACCTTGGCAGAATCCACTTCAACACAACAAGCAGTCTCACAGTCTGAGACAACCAACAATTCTCGGGTTGTTCCTTTGAGTGATTCTAATTCTGCTCCACAGAGTTAAGAAGAAGTTGGAAGCCCTTCTGTCAAAGCAAAAACTCTGGAAGGTTTTGTTCCCAGAGAAAATCAACCTACAACAGTCCAACATCAGAGACTCCAAGAAATACCGGAAATCCAGCTTGAGGTTGTACTTCCAAACCTTGAGCCAAGCAACTTGGATTTATGTTCCCTGCTGGATGTGATTCCAAGAACCTGCATTCATAACACTCATCCAGTTGAGAATATCATTAGCAATGTTGAATATGGAGTAAGAACAAGGAGTTCCATGCATGAAGCAAACATTTCTTTGTTTTTTTGCTTTTTATTCCAGATCGAACCAAAGAAAGTGGCTGAGGCATTGAAAGATAGTAGCTGGGTGGAAGCAATGCAGGAAAAACTTCTTCAATTTGAAAGGCAAGGAGTGTGGAAGGTTTGCCCTTTACCTAAGAGAAAATATGCAATCGGAACCAAGTGGGTGTTCCGAAACAAGAAAGACGACAAGGGTGTAGTCATAAAGAACAAAGCAAGATTGGTGGTGCAGGGATACACACAGGAGGAGGATATTGATTATGATGAAGTTTTTGCTTCGGTTGCAAGAATTGAGGCCATCAGAATATTTCTAGCATTTGCAGCTGCCAAAGACTTCAAGGTATTTCAAATAAATGTCAAGAGTGCCTTCCTCTATGTAAAAATCGATGAAGAAGTATATGTTTGTCACCCACCTGGATTTGAGGATCCTAAGTTTCCTAACCATGTCTGTAAGCTTGATAAAGCTCTATATGGGCTGCATCAGGCTCCTAGAAAATGGTATGAGACTTTGTCCTCATTTCTATTGTCAAACAACTTCAAAAGAGGAACTATTGACAAGACTCTATTTTTCAAGAAATACAATCAACATATTATGCTTGTCCAGATCTATGTTGATGATATTATCTTTGGTTGTACTGATGAATGTCTTTACAAAGAATTTGAAGCACTAATGAAGTCCAAATTTGAAATGAGTTCAATGGGAGAACTCACTTTCTTTCTTGGACTACAAGTGAAGCAAACTCTTACAGAGATTTTTATTAATCAATCAAAATATGTCAAGGATATTCTTGAAATGTTTAACTTCACTAAATGTAAAGCTCTTGGCACCCCTATGTCCAAAACAACATCCTTAGGCCTTGATCTTGAGGGGGAGGATGTTGATTAGCACCAGTATAGAGCAATGATAGGCTCTTTGATGTATCTCACAGCAAGCATGCCTGACATCATGTTTGCAACTTGTTTGTGTGCAAGATTTCAGGCCAATCCCAAAAGTTCACACATTCTTGCTGTGAAAAGAATATTTGGATATCTTAAAGGAGCACCAAGTCTAGGATTGTGGTATCCTCGAAATGAAGACTTTCAGTTCGTGGCCTACACTGACAGTGATTATGGAGGTTGCAACATCAGCAAGAAGTCCACATCTGGAGGATGACAGTTCCTTGGGTCCAGAATAGTGTCATGGCAATGTAAGAAGCAAACATGTGTCTCTACTTCTACTGCAGAAGCTGAATACATTGTTGCCTCCAGTTGTTGTGCACAAGTAATCTGGATTCAAAATCAAATGAAAGATTATGGAGTAGAGCTGTCCAATACTCCCATCCAGATAGATAACTCCAGCGCAATCTCGATTACAAACAATCTTGTCAAGCATTCCAAGACCAAGCACATTGATATTCGCTATCACTTCATAAGAGATTGTACAGAGAAGAAACAAATTCATCTATTCAAAGTTGACACGGAACATAATCTTGCCGATCTGTTTAACAAAGTGTTTGATGAAGGAAGATTCAGGTACTTAATCACAGCTATTGGTATGATCAATTTTTATTAAGTGAATTTATGTCAAGGTTTAAATAATCCTTTGAAAGATAAACTTAACTTATCTTCTGCAAAGTATGTACTCATCAGAAGAAATGTTAAGTCTTCCGAAGTGTTAATTAATCCTTTATACGGAAGAACTCACACTTCTCAAGATACTTATTCTTTTGAAAGTATTTCTCTTACGATATAAATCCTTTGCTTCTGAATATATTTCCTTCTGATTACTCTTCTTTATCAAAAGCCAATGTCTTTTGAATCATATATTTCTTTAATGCATAGGTTTATTCTCTTCCGACACTACACGACAAGTTTTTGGTGTTTTCTCGAACGAATCTCTTTCATCTTCTGAAGTTCTTTGTGCTACACAGCTGTCACGGAAGACCTTTTTATCTTCTGTACCTCCGGATCTCAAATTTATAATGTGTCATTATTTTAAATGCTGACACCCGAAGGTATAAAAGGTCTCCCATCCATTCAAATTCCCACTTCCTTGTTCAATTGGCAGTTTCCTCTTGAACTAAACCCTAACCGTCAGTCTAAAAAATGGTTCTCTTTGCTTTCAAACCTGCACACAACCTTGTTGCCGAACTATCTGCTGATCATGATGCCTACTTCACTCTGATCATCTCGTTTCTCCGACGGAGCAGGTATTTTACGACATTAACTGTTAACCTCGTGGTGTATGAATCTCATCACCAGCAATTTTGGGGTTCGTGTTCTATTATTGATTCCCCAACTGGTATATATCTTTCTGCTACCATTGACACTCATCCACTTTCCATTTCTGTGGAAACCGTCTGTAGACATCTTAATCTCAATGATGTTGAGGGAAGTGTTTCTTTCACAAGGGATGAGGTAGCAATGACCTTTCGGTCAATGAGGTACGAAGGTCCTCTCCCTTCAACTACCTATTTGAAGGGAAGAGTGTCCTATAATTACAAGTACCTCCTACATGTGTTTTTGCATTGTATATCAAATAAAACCGGTGGTTGGGATCAAATTTCGTCTAACTTGGCTTCGGCTATCCATGGGTTGATCTCTAATCATCTGTTTAACTTCTCATCTTTTGTTTTTAATAACTTGGTGGACAATCTGTCATCACCAAAGAAATTTTGTATGTATCCCAGATTTTTGCAACAAATATTTAATGGTGAGTTGTTGTCTTCGCTCTCACTAACAGGGAACATTTACAAAGTGCCCTTGGTTGGAACAAAGGTTTTTGTTCAACTAAAGAAGACGAGTGCATATTTCTCTGGAACTTTCACTCCTCTTCTTCCGTCCATGGAGCAACAGTGTTGAAGGGGTTAATATAGTGGAGGCTGCCACTACTAATGAACCATCTCAAATTCATCAGGACAATGGTAACGGCAATAGAACCTCCTCTATGGCAAATCACATTGCTGATGACTTCTTTGAGGTCATTCTCAATGAGAGAAATCCAGGGCACCAAGAAACCACATCTGGTGATGGAGGCGCATGAGCTAGGCTCAAGACTCCATCGCCCCATGATTCCACTCCGGTGGAGGAGGGCCCCACTATTAAGGAATTGACAGCCACAATCTCCACCTTACAATCCAGGATATCCCAAATGGAAGCTGAGGTTGCAGGTCCAAGAAAAGGATGCGATCATCTTGGACCTCCAGCGCCGCCCCCCAGTCATCCTTTAACCATTTCATCCTGATCCTAGCCAGGTGTCCTCTCTTTCCCCTGATGCTACCCAAAAGGGGAGAAGGAACAACCTATAGGATCACCATCACCATCACCATCACCATCACCTGTGGAACCACCATCTCTAGCAGAAGGAGAGGATGAAGCTGCTCCATCTCAAACAGAAGGAGATGCGGAAGTAAATCATGAGTTCACTCCACTCCTAGCCAACTTAGATAGGGAATAGGATGAGTTCTTGAGTACTTACTTTCACAAATCCAGCTCTTCCTTATCCTTCTCCTCTTCTGATGTTGCTGGGGCATCCTTGGAGAACGAACAAGAACATATCTCCATAGAGCCCAAATCCCCTATTGAAACCCCAAAGTCTCCTTCTGAGACTAGGTCCCATTCTGGGACCACTACCAAGGTTACCATGGAGGACCCCAATCAAGTCAAAAGTTCTAACTCCATGGAACCTAAGTCTCCTCTTGAGACAGCAGCCAATGAACGCATGTCTCCTTCTAAGACAACAACTGATGAATAAATGTATCCTCTTGAGACAATAGCTATTGATGAGGATCTCTCCTCAGATCCTGAGCTCTCTGAGGGCACCACTAAGGAACCGTTCAATGTGGTTGGTCAACTGGAAGAGGCAGTGAATGCTAAGGTTAACTCTGAAGCTGCAACTGTTTCCGAAAGCCCAATCATAGTTGAGGTATCCTCCTCAGATGAACTTTTGGCCGATGAACCAGCTGGTGAGGCTACAAGATATATCTCCTCTGAGTCAAATACAATGGATAAAGGGAAAAGGAAATTGACTCTAGAGGAGGAAGCTGCACAAGAGGAGAGGAGGCCACCATTGAAGAAGGGCCGACTAGATACTTCAATGGATGGAGACATTCTAAGACTCGTTGGTCTCCTACAGGAGAAGGGTTTTGATGTTGATGAAGTACTTCTCTGGTCGGTACCTAAGATGGCCACTGAGCTGGATAGGGTGCAGCAGCTTGAACAGGCTGCTGCTGCATCCAAAGCTGCGGCATCTTCCAAGAAGAAATAGAAGGAAGATGCCTATCAAGAGAAGCTGAAGCAATTCCTTTTGAACTACAACTTCTCGAAGAGGCAGCTTGCTCCTATGAAGAACTCCACCTTGGATCTACATGTAAGAGAAATCAAAAGCAAGATAGCCAGGGAGAGTTACCTTCAGTATAGCAAATCCAGGCACGAAGGGAGGCTCTAAACCTAGGCCTCCAAGGAAGCTTGTAGGGAAGAATAATCTTTGATAGATTTCTCTCTGAGGCAGCACTCAGAGAAGGAGAGGAACTAATGTATGATGCCTCTAGAAATGCAGTCTTCCCTAAGAAAGAGACTCCCTCTACACCATCCGGTCCTTCGTATGACAACATGTCCCTTTCCTCAGTGATCAAAATCAAAAGAAGTCAAACAAAACAACAAACCACTGATCCTGAGGAACAATCAAGGATGGACGAAGAAAAGGAAGCACTGGCTTCCACTGAAGCTACAATGACTTCCACTGAAGCTGAAAGAACTCCCACTGACGCTCCAATGGCTTCCACTGAAGCTGAAATAGCTTCCCCTGAAGCTGAAATGGCTTCCACTGAAGCTGTGACATCCAGTACCTCATCGTCCGGCAAGTCCGTACGATGTGTGTACTTTCACTATTCACTGTGTGTGAATACAATATGCAAACAGCGTGTAACAACAGAACTTAGAAAACAAGAAACAGTTGTATTTGTTTAAGTGAAAACTTAAATACTGTAAGTACAACAAGTCACAATAAACAAAAGTGTACAAGTAAACAACAAGAACATGTCGGTTGCGATCTGATATCCATAGATGACAAGAATCAGATGGTCGATAAATCAGTACGAAAACAATGTGAAAACAGAAAGTATAGTTGAATCCGTCAGTGAGGAAACACAATTCAGAACATAAATGCAGTGTTGTTTTAGAATAATAAACTAACAGTGTGTTTGCATGGGTGACTATTCACACAAACATATCTGTGGGTTTAGCGTTCTGAACGATAACTGAGAAGTAGAAAACCAAATCAGAAAGTGAAACATACGACCGAGTTCGTACAGTTAGCGCTCTGTACGAAAACGCTCGTAAGTGACGTTTTCTGACAAAACAAACTGTAAAATAATTAAAATAAAATAAAAATAACATATTCTAGAAATGTACATCTAAACCCTAATTTATAGCATCAATTATGTAAAACAACTTGTAAATTACGATTAGTGATGAAACAACCGGTCATTCGACCCCTGCCATTCGGACGACTGAACAGCAGCTCATTCGCCGAAACATCATGTCCCATTCGATGCTCACCCATTCGGCTAACAACCGGTCATTCGACCCCCTCCCATTCGACAAGCTCCATTCGTTCAGTGCTAATTCAGTCGGTCACCTCAACACCATTCGGCCGGTACACCACCTCAGTCGGCCACCTACATTCGTTGGGGTCATGTTCACCCGACCCAATTCATTCGGCCCAAAGAACTAGCCCAGCAGCATACACTCGACCCAACAGCGGCCCAACACCCTCATTCGAACCAAGGCCAAGCATTCGGCCCATGTGGACTACTTCAGCCCATCAATCGGCCCATATACAAACACAGCCAAAATCTAACCAGTCGGCCCATTATGCAGCCCACGCTCACTGTTACGGCCCAGAGATATTGATTGGGCCCAGATCACTGATTTGGCCCATATGTTACTTGGCCTATGACCATTGTTCAGCTCATAAATACATTAGGCCCGAATACAACCCGGCCTACTGATTCGGCCCAAGGCCCACCTACATTCGGCCCAAACCTAGTTCCATATTTGGCCATGTGATCTAGTTTGAACACAACATTTTAAAACCATTGCGAGGGCCAACATGCATGAGGAGTTTTGAACCATTACTACAAGGGTGGAAGGGTTTTATTTTTAAAAAACAACTAAACCTTTTACAAGTAATGTTAAATGGTTAATTAATCATTATGTAACAAGTACTTCACGGATAACAAAGACAAAGTGTAAAACCATAGGCTATCAAATTAAATTTATACTTGGGTTGATTTTACAAAGCTTCCCGCCAATACACTTAACTAACGTTTCATGACAAAGTTGTGAATTATCAAGAAAGGATTTAAGGCAAACAAAGGTCAAAAACAATGTTGAACCTGGAACACACAATGAGGTATACTAAGTTTAATCTAATTTGATTAAGGGTTACCATGATGTATAACAATAAAACCGGTGCCGAATGACGACCAAGACCGATAAGTGTTAGCCGACCTAGACTAACACTACACACACACTCAAGTACATACAACTCATACTTACAAGTTACAAACTACGTGAAATCAATACATGATCGTGAAAACTACAACAAGCACAACCAAGAGCGCATGTATTCTTGTTTAGACTTAGTTAACCACTTCAACTACAAGGTGAGTTCATATTCCCTTTTCTAATCTTAATTGATTTCAAAGCTCGGGGCTGAGAAACATGCTAAAAGCTTTTATTTATTTAAAATTTTGATACAACATATTGAATTTACAATGATTTAGATAATAATGTTTATCTTTATTACAGTTTATCATTGAATGCACGTTTGACTGATCATTATCATAATTGTGATATCTAGCATGATACATATTAACATAGCTTCATGACTTATCAACACAATAGAATAATACTAATTGTAAGAGTTTATCTTACAACACTTTATTATTCTTACACGATTGAACAACGAGATAATCAAGTGGGAACATACTGATAACAATTACAAATAAGAATGATAATCATGATAACGAGATCATTCACACATTACTAACGTCATGTAATAAGACAAGTTCTTATAACACTTGTTACATCCGATAGGATCACTCAACATAGAGATAACAGTTGAGACAATTATTAATGATATCGAGTAGGATATCATGCTACCATACTTTTGGGATATAATTCCCTACACATGCTACTACTGGTTACTAATACAAACTCTTAAAACACGCGGTTAACACATGAGAACATACAACATTGGGGATGCCATTGGGAACAAACCACATGGGGAATATTATACATTGATTTTAATTGGTTATATATATATATAATAAACCACACACTTGGAACAGGGTTATGGGATTCTATAGTAGTGAACATGGGACACTGGGTCAACCTTACCAAACAACCATAACGCATACATCATTCCTATTTAACAACATACCAAAAGATTCATAACTTCATTTTCATTGAGATGGAGTTAACTCGTTTCATTAGAAACATACCGAGCATGGCATACGATAATACACTAATTATTAACACTCCAAGGGTTTTGGGAACCTATCTATCAAATAGATATCGAGGAGGATATCTTACACACTGGGTTGGTCAGAAATGACAACTACTAGGACAACAATGTCTCAATCTAGGTATCATGGGGAGGATACCTTACACTCCAAGCCAGTCAGAGGACACACATCTAAAGTATTACTCAAATAGATATCGTGGAGAGGATATCTTATAAACCAGACTGGGCAGTACTGACAGTCACAGAGACTATTTAGTCTTGTTCTAGATATCGAGGAAGGTATCTTACACGCCGGACTAATCAGAAATGATTAGCTACAAAAACCATAAGTTTTGTTCTAGATATCGAGGAGGATATCTTACACACCGGGCTAATCCGTAAGGAACAGCTAACAGGGACAATTAATTCTCCCATTCAAATATTGGGACATCATACACGCCGGGCTAATCCGTAAGGAATAGCTAACAGAGACAATTAAGTCTCTCATTCAAATACTGGAATATCATACACGTCGGGCTAATCCGTAAGGAATAGCTAACAGAGATAATTAAGTCTTTTTTACAAATGTTGAGATAATCATATCTGGGGATTTATGGGTGAAATGAAATGGGTATCCATAGTTGTGTTACAAGTGGTGTGGAGTTCTATTAGTTATGTGGTGGGATGTTAGCTGGGGCTTGTTCCCCTACATATGCCCTATATATAAGCATAACTGATAGGGTGAGATACTATTTGTAAGTATAACTATGGAGAGAACATTGCGTGAAACATGGGGAACAATTATCAAGATAACATGTGTGGAACATTGCGAAAATGACTGACAACAAATCAACTGTTTTCAAATTATCAAACTTATGAACTCACCAACCTAGTGTTGACTTTGTTTAAATGCATGTTTTCTCAGGTGACGAACATGTTTAGTCACCAGCATTCAAGGATTTAGCTAGTGGACTTTAGAAGACCTAGCTTCATTTTGTGTCGAACATACTTTTGAATGACAAGAAATGAATCATCTTTTGTAAATCTTGTGCCGATACAAGATAGAAACTCATTGATTCTTTTTGGATAGATTTACTTAGTTAAATTATGAACGTAACATTGTAATTTAACTTTGTAATTCTATATCTTATGTCATGTTAGAATTTCTCATTATAAATCATGTGCCATGTAAACAATCTGATCATTTCGATTATCAAACGATATCACGCCCCGAGAACCTTCCGCCCGACGGGAAAGTCGATCCAGCCCGCCGGTTCGGGGTGTGATAGAGGCAGCAGCTTCCACTGAAGCAGAAGCCACTCCAGAAGTCACTGAGACTGAGGAGGACGAAAGAGAGCAGGAGGAACAGGAACAAGAGAGTACACCCTCAGGTCAGATAGTTCCTTTTAGAAGGTGTGGTCCTTTCAGAAGGAGAAAGACTGTGGCAAGAAGAAAACGACATGAGGAAATGCCCAAAAGTGTGTACTTTCCTATTGTTGAATGGAGTTACTCGTCCCTGGAGAAGAGTTTTGTATTAAGATACTGCATTGGGAACATTGTGAAACTCCAGGATTATCAGCTCTGTGGTCTTCCTGCTCCAAACATCTTTGATCTAGCAACCCTGCCTCTACTCAATCCAGATAACGATTTTGAAGGAGGATTCGCAACAATACTTGTCCAGAAAAGAGCTGAAAACATAATAAATGAAGGACACAAGTTTTGGTAGCATCAGCCTAAGGGGAGAATGTAAGGACCATTAAGTCTGATGCGCACCAAAACATCTCTGGATCAAGTCTTGAACTCTCGGAAGACAAGCAGCCGCTGAAAGAGAAGAATTAACCTTCGGAAGAACAACTGCTTCCGAAAGATAATTCTCTTCCACTGAAAGCTTCCGGATCCCTCTTCAGTACTTAAAAGTTCAGATCGATCATCAACGGTTCCGAAGACAAAGACTTCCGAAGACTTTCTCTGACAAAGATTCTGGATACTTATAAAAATAATCAGAGCTGCTTTCTCACCCTCAGACTAACAAAGAAGACATTCCGATGCTAGTCAGCGGCAAATAAGATTTTTCAGAACTACAAAGATACGAATCAGTTAATGTGTTTTGTTGTTTAGGCATTTATTGTAAAAGTCAATGGAGTCTTTTTTTATTAATTGTAATTAATATGGCTTGGCCTGTCAAGATCATAATAGATACTAGATTTAGCATACGCTTGTTTCTAGTGTTTTGTCCATCCGTGTATCCCTACGAGGATACAGCTGTAGGTCTTAGTATATAATCCTTCACTTGTAACTTAGCAAGGCACGAGTGTGTGATTGAGCTGTTGAGTATTGTTCACTTTGCATTTGAACGAAATATACTTTGACCTTGAAAGTAACTTTATTTGTGTATTGTATTTTTCTGCAATTGTAAGTGAGTCGAGTTGATAGAACTTGTCGCGTCTATCAAGCTCGGTAGAAGATTACTTGTGAAAGTGTTGTGTTGAGATACACAACCCGATCCAACATAGTGTATAGTTTTCAGTTCTTATGATTCCTTAAATTTGGGTTGCGGGTCAGGTCGGGTCTATACCCGTTATTTAAATCATGACCTGTGATACCCGTTAAACTTAAAAAACCCTAATAATATAATTAACATGCTATATACAGCTTTATGTTTCAACATATCGTTGATCGCACATTATTCACTTGAATCACGTATTAGTCTTCTTCTTCGATTTCAAGATCAACAATGGAAACTCCTCAAAACTTGAATGGATCATCATCATCTGCAGCAGCAGCTGCCAAGTATGATTAATTCAAATACGATTCTTATAGTTATTGTTGATACTTGATATACATTCATTAATTATTATCAATTGATTTACGTAAACTTGAATCATTATAATCAATTGATTTACATAAAATTGTTTCATTATAGTTATTGTCTCGAATTCTGTACAAAATAAAAACATTATAGTTCAATGTTCCAAGACTCAAAACTAGTTGGTAAACTGGTTTCATTATTGTTGATAAACTTTTTGTTTCATTATCAATAAACAATCATTGTTTGGTTTCATAATACGATTCTTATTGTTATTTTTGATAAAATTTATGTTTCATTATCAATAAACAATGATTGTTTTGTAAAATGGTTTTTGTATTGTTTTATTATTGATAAAATTTATGTTAACTACATTGATTTTTTCTTCTTTAAAAAATATATGTTTCCATCTATGATCCATATCTTGAGTGGTTAAGTAACGCAATACTTGAAAGTAGATTAATTGTATGTCTATGGAATGTTTTCGTTAAATAACCATGTATATGTAGGATGGAAACACAAAACATATCAAGTGGTGACGATAATGACAAAGTAGAAGGAGAGAAAGTTAAACGAGCCAGAACGCAAAAGGGGCAACGATAGAGATCTAAGCTCACTTCAAAATGTGGGTAGAATTTTGACGAATTCTATGATGAAGAAGGTTTAACAAAAGCCAGATGCAAGTATTGTAAAACTGAGTTATCAGGTGAATCGTCAAACAGAACGACTTCGTTAAATAAGCATGTTATAGCTTGCAAGGAGAATCTGGCAAATTCAAAAAAAGACCAACCCAAATTGTCAATCAGTTATACACATTAGAGCATCACCTAAGCATCTTATCGAATTTAAAGCGTGTGTTGTTGATTCAAAAATAAAAACAAAAGCAAGTTTGAGTATGGATTGTAAAACAGGATGGAAAAGCACATATGATATGCTAGAGAGGGCAATATTTCTAGAGAACGGTATTGAATTATATGCTTGTAGGCATAATGTCACATCCTAGGCAAATCCCATATCGGCCGTGAACATGAGAGATTCATGTCTCATAAGTAACGATCCGCCTCTTACATCACCAATGCGTTTTGGGCTTAGATGGCTGTGGAACACATGAAAACCTCACAGTTAAGTGTGCTCGGGCTGCAACAATTCGAGGATGGGTGATCTCCCTGTGAAGTTTTCACTTGGGCGACCGAAGGCAAAACCGTGAGCTCTAAGTGGGCAAAGATGACAATATTGATGGTAGACGGGGCCGGATGTTACACATGATAATTTCCGAAGTGACTTAGCAAATGTTCCAGGCTATTCTGATTGCCTTGTTGCAAAAAGGTTAGCTAAATTACTTGAAGTTTTCAAAACAAAAACTGTTAAAGTTAGTTGCTCAACATATGTTGTGTCCCATAGAGTTTATGTTGAGATTAAATGATATACATGAAACCTAATCGAATTGAAAAAGGAGAACAACGATCTCATTAATTTTAAGATAATGGTCTCGAGTATGCAAGTTAAATATGATAAATATTTCGAAGATGATCATAAAACAAATAATTTGTTCGAGTTCGCTTCAATGTTGGATCCTCGATATAAGCTTGAGATACTACAGTTTGCTGGTGTTAATGTTGAAGATGTTAAGGCCAAGATGCACTTACTTTATAAGGAGTATTAGTGTTTGTTTGCTACTCCTTCAAACAATGAATAAAGTACGAAGAATGAGCCTCTTGAACAACCTCGTCAACTAAAAATTCATGGATGGATAAGTTAGAAAGATCTCGAAGTGGAGGTGCTATACCATTTACTCAAGTAATGAGCTTGAAAAATACATTGCACAAGGTGTGGAACAAATATCAAGTGAAAGCAATTTTAATATTCTTCTATGGTGGAAAGTCAACTCAGGTAGATATGCAATACTTTCACAAATGGCAAAAGGTAGTTTTTATTCATAAATAATCACTTTTGAATTTGATTCTTGAGTGTTGTAGAACTTGTTTGAAATTTGAAATTTTATAGATATTTTGGCTATACCTATTTCAACCGTGGCTTCTAAGTCTGCTTTTAGTATGAGTGGGCGAGTAGTGGAGCCACACAGAAGCTCCTTATCCCCAAGTATTGTTGAAGCTTTAATATGTACTCAAGACCGGATTCATAAAGGAAGGAAATATATTAACGTGGAAGAAGATTTGGTTAAATACGACGAGTTTGCAAACGATGTTTATGAATTATGATTGTTTTATAAATCAAATTTCTTGAGTATTTTTATTACTAACAATTGTTTTTTGCTTTTTTTTAGATATGTTTGATAAAATCGGGTCACTCGGGAATGATGAAGTGTGAAGACATACGTGTGCTAGTGGAATAAATCATTATTTATTTTTTAAGTTTTTATTGCATTAGACTTTGATTTTGGGGTTTGAATTTTAGACATTTTGTTAACATTGAGAAAGATGATTATTTGTATACGTTGATGCCTCTACGTTACTAATCCATTGCCTGGTTACAATTTTTTTTGTTTACCAAAGTAATTAGGGTCTCATGATGACCTTGACCCGTGCAATCACGTTCCTCTAATGGCCTTCAATTTTGAAGCAATTAGGTAACACGGGTCTTGAGTTTAAGAATCGAGAACCAACCCGTTCAGACCCATTCAAAACCGGACCCGATACTTTTTTAGAATTCCGGTTCTCGGGCATTGAGATTGTGCATCGTTGGGTCGGGTCTTACCTCGTTTGCACACCCCTAAATTAAAAGTTTTAACATTAAGTATAAAAATAAACTTTAAAATTTAAAAACATGATATGATAAAATGATATTTTTCTAAGTTTAGTAATCAAATCTTAAAAATTTTAAGAGTGGGAAGTCTGAAATTACATTCAATATAGAGATTGAAGTTATATAATAGACAAAATTAAAATAAATAGAGAAAGAAAAACAAATAACTGTCGTATAATTAAGAAAAAGTTAAAACAAAAATAAAGTTAAAAATTAAATAAAAGTTTAATTAATTTTGGGACTTGACTGAAATTAATTTAAATAATTATAAAAAAATAACTAATAGTTATTAATAACAATATATTAAAGAGTATGACTTATGCTTACTACGTTTCTAATTAATTAACTTGCTACATTAATTTTTTTTATTCCTTTTTTTGTTTATTATATTTCTATTTTCACATGACTAAACAAACGTTTAGCAATTAGTATTCTACTTTATGATGTAATTACCTAATCTGATAAAGTCTTTCATTGACCAACAATTACACTTTTAAAGCTGTTAACCCAAATATTTAAATACTCTAATGGCATAAGTTGACAACCGGTAAAACGCAATAGAGTGCCACCGATCTAAGTTTGTTTGGTAATCAATGGCTGATGATGATGATAATCCGGTACATGCACTTCCACCATCACTAACCAATGGGTGTATTGGGTCGGCAGGCTTTGGAGGGGGTGGTGCACCCGGTTTAACTCGATCATACCTTCCTTGTCCTTGCGAGCCATTTGGGTTCGGGCTTGGTGGCGTTCTGGAGTCCTCTTGGCCGAAGTTAGTTTGTTCCACTAATATATCTTGCTTTGAGCTTGGTTTATCTCCACCATAAAACGTATTCCCTCTTGATGGTGACCCTTTTGGTGGTGGTGGTGACAAGTTTTTCCGACCGTAGGTTGCTTGGCCCTTTGACGGTGCTCCATTTGGCGGCGGTGGCGGCGTGTTAACTCGGCCATAAGTAGAATGGTCGTGTGATGATAACAACAGAGGAGATGAATGTAATGTTAACTCAAAGTTTTCGTTTATAGATACGTCTGCAAAACAAAGCCAATTATTAATTAATAAACAAATTCTCACAAATTAACTATGAACGTTACTAAAACAATGAATGTCACTAAAGTTAATCTGTCAATAATTATTCCAACAACACCAATCAATTAAAAATCAGATTAACAAATAAATAATGTTATTTGAGCATCACCGACGGATTCTCGTCAGCACACCGCCATATGTGGCTCTATGACCGGAATTAACAGTCGGTGATGCTCAAATGTTTTTTTTAGCAAAAAAAATAATAACAAAGATAGATTATTTAATGATACCTTGTAAACGTCTAGCGTTATAAGCTTTAAGAAGAACAAAAAGAGTTAAGGAGACCAAAGCAAACTTCATGATAGTCATATGTATGATATATCTTTGTGAGCTTTGTAAGCTAAAAAGAAAGTGTGAATGAATGAATGAATACTCGTGAGTGCATGCATGGTTATTTATATATATGATCATCCAATCAGAATATAGTCATGATTTTTCAACCAATGTAATTGACTAAATCAATAACCACTTTATAAATTATAACCATCACGCGTTTGACTTTGACCAGATACAGTCAACGATTTCTACATTGGCTTACTGTCATGATTTAGTTTAATTCAACCGTTAATAAATAACAGAAATAAATATATTATATGTTTTCAATGAAGCTTTGTTAAATTAACACATAATTATTTATAGCAAACTAAAATTAATCAATACTAAAGTACATATCTGAAAGTTGTATTATTTTGTACATTGTTCGGACATTTTTATAAAATTTATAATAATTTTTTTTATAAAATATTTATAAAAACTTGATATTAGAATATAAGATGGTAACGGGTCACGGATAACTGAATAAGCTTTGAGTTAAAAAAATTTAAAGGGCGCTGGTGAAGCAAAAATAAAATTTGGTAAAGAAGACCGGAATAATCGATAGGAGACTCTAGATTGATTGATTGTGAGAGAGAATGGGAACGCATTTTTTCCCGCTTCCATCGGGACGACTATAATCCCCTTAAAAGAGATGTGTGGTGTATGTATGCTTTCATAGTTCACTCACCTTTATGATAATTATCACATTATTTTGTTTTTAAATATTATCCTGTCTTACTCATTCGACTAGCAAATAAGTAAGATTATATTTTATTTTATGCGTTTTTTAATGCTTACTTTTATAACGAACATTTATTTTATTTATAAAATCGAAGTTTAATCACTGACAATTTAAATATTTTATTTTAACAAATTTAATTATAGTGGTATTACATATTTATATGTGAATAAATACAACATTATGTCTCATGCAACAACATGTTGATACGTGTCCGTGCCACATAGTTGTGTTTGTAAGGAGGAGGTCATCTAAGCAATAAAAAAGATTTATAATTATAAATATTAAAAAAACGTGATGATACGTGGGCTTATTAATTCTAAGTGGAACTATTTGTTGGAAATTTTCGTGTTTGTTAGTAACTCTAAAATTACTATAAATTAAGTCAAGACTCTTTATATTACTTTTAATTAATCTATAAATTAAATTAAAAGTTTTCACATTACATGTATTAATTATGTATATTAAAGCAAGATTCTTGGTGTTAACATCTTATAGTATAATTGCAAGACAATTAGTTTCTTATTGTAGACTTTGAACACTACCGCAATATAACACACACTTTGAAGAATTTTAGCTTTATAATACGACTCTCTAAGCTCTAGTTTTAATATAAATACAAGACAATTGGTGTCTTGTTAGAGATTTTGAACACTACATGCAATCTAAAACACACTTTGAAAAATTTTCAGCTTTTCTTGTCTCTCCAATCATTTGTTTCATATATCTTTTTCAGATGATATGGTGACTTCGGCTGTTGTACCCTGGGAGACCAAAAGTCTATTTTAGCAAACCTTTGTTTAACAAAAATCCTAATCCATCAAACCTATTTATTTTTCTGCATTTCCTTTCGGTAATTTCTATTGTTTAGAATATATAGTTAACAAAAATTGTTCTTGCAATTAGTATACTTTTTGTTTGTGTTTATGTATTGGAAAACGAATTGCTGATTAATAAAGTTTATTACAAATTTGTTATATAATTATCGTAACTAAAATATACCAACTTTGTTAGAGTTGAACGTGTACAATAATAGACTCCACATCTACATTGTTCACACTTTGAAGTTGATGGTCCGATACAGTAGTATTAATTAAGTCAGGTAATATATAGTTGGTACGTAATAAACTAATCATAATAACAATAATAATAAAGTTTTAATAAGCATGAAGTCAACTCACCTATGACGTTTCAATCATCTGGGTCACGCGATTTACCTCCCTCATGTTGGCCGTGGGACCGGTCGGTGAGGGACACCTAATGGTGGCGTTCACCATTTTTTTTAAAAAAGTTTACACAGATAAGTACCTTCAAACGACGATTCACATCTGGAGTCATATTGAAAGTTGGTGCAAGTTGCCTCCTTTATTGATTGGTCATTATCTTGAGTCAGCATGTCTAATTTAGTTTTGTTTTTAACAAACAATTAATGAGGGGTATGAATTATTAACTTTAGTAAGAGCAACATTATTTTTTGGAAATGCATATTTTATTCAAATACAAGTTAGCAAAGAACTAGCAAAACACACAACACAAACAAATTAGATGAAAGAAAAATTAGACCAATTTTGCCACCCAAAATTCTCTCTGGATTTAATCCAAAGAAACCCCCTTGCTTTTATTTCTTCACGAGTCTCGAGATCGATATCGGTTTCTTTTGAAAAACGAAATCATTCCTCGCCTTTCATAAACACCAGCATGACGACACAATGATTGAATATTCCACTAGATTAGATGTGGAGAATCTTTGAGCCATTGACGAAGCTTGCATAGGGCCGGGGGGAGGGGGCGACCGCCCCCCTGTTTTTTCGTCCGTAGTGTTAATTTTTTGGTCGAAAGGTTAATTTTTAGTTAAAAATAGAGGTTTCGCCCCCCCCTCGCGTAAAAAAATTAACATGTATTCTGGCTCCGGTAATTTTTCGCCCCCCCTATCTGAGTCTTCAAGCTCCGTCACTGCTTTGAGCATTCAATAGATCACGTAATGTGAACAGGATGAATAAATCAATTTGTTATTGCTGTATGTATAAACTATAAAATTTGTCATGTTTGAACGAAAAAGTATCTGACGCAATACAAAAAAAATGTCTACGGTACTTAAAATAGGTAATTTTATATAATTATCTTGAAACTTTTTAAATATATACTAGTATACAACCTTTTGAATAATCAAAATATTTAATTTATTTATTTTCACTTATTTCATTATAAACAATTTGCAATATGAAAAATTTGACGTTATACTCTTGTTGTTTTCAAAACTTTATATTCCTATTTAACTATGTTTATTTTGAAAATATATATCTTGTTAAATTTAGAGGCTGAAAAACAATAATTTTATTAATTTTTCTTTATTAATAACGAGCTTCTTTAAATAGCTTGGGAGAGAAATGGAAGTCGTTAATTAGTAATTAAAGGTATGAAAAAAATATGTAAATCTGAAACCGCCGAATAATATGAAATTTCGAATTAAAATATCCGGCAATTCTGATATGCATAAATTATAATTTCCGAAAAATTCGGATTCAGAATCAAATAATAATTTTAGAATTTCCGAATATCCAAGATATCCAAACTATCTGCGTTACTATATGTGTAACCTTTACCGTTCAAAAAAAAAAATCTGTATTATTAGCCTTTTTATTAAATAAGTAAATTGTTATGATGTTTTAGGGTTGAGTTATAGTAAATAGGCTTAGATTGGTGAGAAGTGTAAGAAGGATTGTGGCCCGTTAAATATATAATTTAATAGCTGAGATCCAAGTTGTATTAAAAAGTTAGTGAAATGGTATTTTAGTCATAGACACTTTTGTTGATTTTTTTTTTTCATATTTTTCCCAGCTTTTAAACGGTCAACTTTTATATACGATGTTATTTTTTTAAGAAAAACTACACCAAAAAGACGAACATTTTTTATCTTTAAAATGAGTATAGCATTGTTATATAAAAAATTAAAAAAAATGTTTTCTACCACCTTTTATATTTATAATACGTCATTGTGCTTTTTCTTTTTTATTGTGTCTTTTTGTTTGTGATTGTTTTTCTTGTTCGTCGTTGTGTCTAACTATTTTTTATAAAATGATGAGCTTTAAATATAATATTATTAAAACAACATAATCACATACTTTTTATATGTAAATCATAATGATAAAACAATAACAAATTCATCTAATACATAAAAAAATGATAAGATATAATCAAATTTTCAAAAACATAAAACACAATGATGAATGCATATGACACAATAACCCAAATATGTGTTAATAAAATAAGAAGTTTTGAAAATAAAATATTGAAATTATACAATTGTGTACTTCTAATATGGAAACAGTAAAAAAAACAAATAACAAATTTATTTAATATAGAAAAACATTAACAAAAAAACATGAAATAAGTTAAAATGTATAACACAATGACCTAAACGTAAAACACAATGAGCTGAACGTAAAACACAATAATGAATATATTACAAAACATGAACGTAAAACACAACTATGTGTATACTACACAATGACATGAACGTAAGACACAATGATTGTATATTACACAATGTTTTGAGTATAAAATACAATGACAAATATATTTCACAATGACCTGAACGTAAGATAGAATGATGAGTATATTACACAATATTTTGAAGATGAAACACAATGATGAATATATTACACAATGACCTAACATAAAAGACAATGACGAAATTGTATTTTTCAAAAAATTAAAACAATTTATGTTTTTTCAAAATTATGAGTTTTAAAAACATAATGATGAAATAACATAATTATGTACTTTTAATACATAAAAAATAAAAAGAACAATTTATTCAATGCATAAAAACAATAACAAAATAACACAATATGATATAAAAAACAAAACACAATAATAAATACATTAAACACAATGACCTGAAGTATTAAATAAAATGACTTTAAGCGTAAGCCAATAAAAAGGGTGAGAAGGGTAAGAAGGATTGTGAAGTTGACAAATAGACATTTCTCTAATTTTATAAAAGGGTATTTTGGTCATTGTGTTTAATGCTTCAGTTTATTGTGTTTAATGCTTCATGTCATTGTGTTTAATGTTTTTATTATTGTGTTTTAGTTTTTTATATCATATTTTGGTATTTTGTTATTGTTTTTATGCATTAAATAAATTGTTCTTATTTATTTTTTATTTTTTATGTATTAAAGTACATTATTGTTTTATTTCATCATTATATTTTTAAAACTCATAACTTTAAAAAAAACATAAATTGTCTTTATTTTTTGAAAAATACATTTTGGTCATTGCGTTTTATGTTTAGGTCATTGTATAATATATTTATCATTGTGTTTTGTCTTCAGAACATTGTGTAATATACTCATCATTGTGTAATATATTCATCTATCTTCAGAATACTGTATAATATACTTATCATTATGCCTTACGTTGTGGTAAGATGGGCCATTGGGGTTCTCAATGTAGATCTCCCATGGAGTTAATATGCACACTGAAGGATAGCAAGTTTCCTCTATGTGCCACGTGCAATCTTCATCACGTAAAGAACAAACTATGCAAACATTGTCTGAATTGCGGAAAGAAGGGACATTGGAGTCGTGATTGTAATAATCCCCCGACTCATAATCAGAACCCTGGAAACACTACATATCCCCTTCCCCGACACAGCAAGGATTGCTATGTGTGTGGAATGTCCGAACATATTGCACGAGATTGCCCCGTCAGGGCACTTTTAGCAAATCCTGCACATTCTGAGGAAATGGTTACTTTACCAACTTTTGATGCAAGTTTGTGGTATGACCCCACAGGTATGCACATTCCATCATGTTATGTTAAATAATTTATTGGTACGCTATTTAGAGATGTGTATCCTGTTGTGGTCTTAGAAACAATAAATTTAAGGTAACCGTAAGCAACTCGGTGCCAATAAGATAATCAGAATAGTAACCTAAGGAAGCCTTAGTACAAATAAGCGTTAAATGATTAAATAAAGATAGGGTAATTCTTGATTAGAGTTTAACTACTGTAATTAGGAAGAATACCTTGTCTAATTAGAACACTAAAAGCTGTAAGAATTCAAAATGCCGAAGCTAGAATGTCAACTTTTGCTTACCACCTAGACTTCATAGAACTCGAATTTCTTAACATAGAGAACTTAGGTTCTAGGATGTTAAGAAAGGATGAATGTGGAAATATGCTGGAATCATAGTTAAACTAGATAAGTAGACTCGGGGAAACAGTTGTGAATACAAGACAAAGATATATCAGATACGGGTACTAGTATGTAGTATCTCCTTACTTATAAGGCTTTATTTTATTTTATTTTGATACTAGTATGAAAAAGAAATGTATCTTATTCCTATTAGTAAAATCATATAAGTATTCTATGGAACTTAGGACTTTTTTCATTGCGATAGAAACAATGAAAGAATCCTTTATTAATGCACATAACATACATAGGGAAACATAGCTACTACTAAGATTGTGAAGTAGTTGATGCTCATAGCATTAATTAGTTTTGAACAATAAGTTGTTAGAATCATATTGAGACTTAGCGAGCCAAAACAGTGAGACAGCTATGAGCAATAAGACAAGCACAACTTTAAGACATACATAAAAGGTCCCTAACCCAGAGTTTATTTGGAAGCGTAGGGAAATCACACCAATCGAAGTCTTTCCCACTTGTTACAAAGAAAGTTGTACCGATAATAACTTTTAAATTTCGAGACGAAATTTCTTTAACAAGGGGAGACTGTAACATCTGTGCCGGAATTGTTACTGGAACAGTAATCTGTACAGTAACTCAGGTACAAACTAGAAGAAATAGCTATTAACATTCGATGATAAACATAAACTATTACACTATGTTTCTGAAATCCTGATTTAAACCTTATGGTTTAAACAGTCAGAAACACATCAGACAACCATGAACAAATGCATATATACTTGGTTTGTTATTATTAGGTATAAACGTATGCGAGGATAAACAGAACAAAACTATAACAGTTGTTGTTACAGAATGCTAAACCGACGAATTATCCGTATAGGTGACGATCTGTACGAATGAATCGGAAAGTTTAACGATCTGAAATGATGACTGAAAAGTAGAAAACAAAAGCAGAAAATGAAACGTACGATCGTATTCGTACAGTTAGCACTCTGTACGAAAACGCGCGTAAGTGACGTTTTCTGACGAAACAAACGAACACGAAAACGATACGAACGATAATAAATTTAAGGAAATAAAATATTTCCTGTTTTACAATTTTGAAACTCATCATAAACAAATTTAAACGAAACTATTTTATTAATTCGCGAACAAATAAACAAAAGGCGTAAAAACGATAAAGTTCGATAAATAATTTAATACAACGATATCTAAAATAATTTCTAGTAATAATTGTATTCTAAACATCCTAAAATAATTCTTTTTATTAAATTTACGATAAACCGCGCGTTACGATCCGGAAACGCAACGAAGACGAGAAACGAGCAACCGAAACGAACCCGAATACCCTCGGGATATATAAACCTCATAAGAACTCATTATTTTCATTTTCAAGCTTCTCTCTCTCTCTCTAAACTCTCTCCCACGAAATCTCTCTCTCTCTCTCTAGGATAATTCATCTTCAAACTACAATATCTCACTCGTTCGTGGATGAAATCTGGAGTTCTTGGTGTCCACGCGAAGCTCTCATCATCTTCTACAAGGAAGTACAACTGATCTATGGATTGGTCCAGCTGATTTCGAGGTATGAAGCTTTGAATCACACAAAATTTAGGGTTTTCTAGGTGTTGTGCGACCCATCCATGGAAAACGGTTAGAAACCTACCTTTATCTTAATCATACGCCTTTGTAAAACCTTTAGTTCGTAACCTGGCCATAGAACCGCTTACAAGTTGCAGATTTGATGAGGGAGATGATGGAGACCGAACCAGGGTTCGCCTAGTGCGGGTCGAACCTGCGACCATTGTTGCATGAGTGACAAACCTGCTGAACCGGTGGAGGCGTGGCCGACCCGTGCCGAACCTCCCTGGGGTGGCGAACCTTCTGGACCTCACCGAACCCTTACTCTCAACTGAACCCACACGATCGAACCTTTTATGAAACGAACCCTGCATGCGTGTTAAGCCGGACGAACCTTAGGGTTTCTCGAACTTATGCACGAACTTGGTGATATCATGGCAGCCGAACCCTGCATGAGTGGCGAATCTTCTCTTCCATGGGCGAACCTTTTACAGTGGCGAACCCATGTTAGGACCGAACCTTGGCTCCCCCACCCGAGCCACTTCAGCCAAACCCATGAAAACAAGCGAACCATCCATGGTACACGAACCTACCATTCCCGAACCCTAGCAAAGACCACGCACCTGGTGTGGCCATGAGCGAACCTTAAAGGTTCGTGGGGTTATAAAGGTGGCCGAACCTAAGAGTTAATCAACTCGAAGGTTCGCTGACTGAGGGTGACAAGTTTGCTATCCTTGGAACTATTCGAAACACAATACCCATCGTTTGATCACACCGACTCACCTGGCACAACTGATTGGGCCCATTCTATCGAGGCCCATTAACTGATCCATGTGATCTTGATTATCTGCCCAACACATCCCATTCGGCCCATGGTTGTTGGTGGGCCCATGCATCGGCCCATACGACTACTATGGCCCAATTACAATTAACTAAGGTAGATAGTGTGCACGGGATTATAATCAAATTACAATGAAGATAATAAAAGTTGATGTTGATGAAATCATAAAACTTAAAACCTCCGCGTTAAAAGGATAAACACTTGGTTAGTGATAACGATGAAATAAACTACTTTTGTATAATAAGAACAAATCGGAGAGTCTTAACTCTAAAACTAAGTTAAACACTTAGGAAGGGTTACCAAGAGTTATGTAACGCAAATGATATACTTAACAATTAAATTGATTAAGTATGATTAGTATCAACAAGGAACGACCATGGCCGAATAAAGACCGAGACTCACGGTGTTAGCCAATTTTAGGGCTAACACTAATACTTACACACACCACGAATTCTTACAAATAAATGCTTATAAACTACAAACACTATGGAATCAATACAGGAGCGTGAACATCATAACAAGTACAAACAAAGAGCGGGTGCATTCTTATTTTACTTAGTCAACCACTACGGACACAAGGTGAGTTCATTTGTCCATTTTCTAACTATTTTGATTTTACTTTGGGACTGAGAAGCATGTTATACATTTTAAACAAATGATTTATGAAATGCTTTTACAATTATTCTTGATACTTATGTTACAAATTTGAAGCTTAAACTAAATGCTTAATGCTTATGTTATAAACTATATGCTTAAATCATACGCTTGATGCTTATGCTATAAATTACATGCTAACACTAGACACTAATGCAACATGCTAATACTAAATGCTCATGCTACATGCTAACACCAGATGCTAATGCTACATGCAAATATTGAATGCTAATGCTACGTGCTAATACTGAATGCTAATGCTACATGCTAACACTGAATGATAAAGCTACATGCAAATACTAAATAATAATGCTACATGCTAACACCATATGCTAAAGCTACAAATTGATGCTACAAGCTTATGATTCTATAATGATGCTACATACATACATACTAATTGCTTAAAACTACGGATGCTTTAAACACTTGTATGCTTATATGCTTGCCATGCTAAGCAACGGTTTGGCCTCTCAGTGCTTGCCTTACCGGTTGTGAAACTATTTGAATGTTATAAACTTGAATGCTAAAACTATCAACTATGGTAGAACATACCAAATTGGTCTCTCAGTGCTTGCCATGGGGTGTTCTTCATAGTTGGGACTTGAAGGAACAGACCGTCGGCCTCTCAGTGCTTGCCATAGGGTGACATTCATAGTCATGACTTGAGGAGTAGACTGATGGCCTCTCAGTTCTTGCCATACAGTGATTCCTCAATGTTCACTCATGCTATAAACTTAAACTTAATGCTAAAGCTATTGGCTATTTAGAATGGACCAACTGGCCTCTCAGTGCTTGCCAGGGGGTGTTCTGGTAGCTGTGACTATTGTAGATCAGGTCGTTTGGCCTCTCAGTGCTTGCCAAACGGGTGTTCAACATAGTCGGGATTCTGAGGAGTAGACTGATGGTCTCTCAGTGCTTGCCATATAGTGATTCCTCATTTTCCACTCATGATGTAAACTTAACGAAATGCTAAAGCTATAAACGAAATGGATGGTAGGTAAAACGCTTAATTATCATTAACAGCAATGTCCTATGCGACTTAGTATGTGGTGGGACGGCGTCTGGGCGGGTTGTAGGCTCGACTCAGGGGTATGCCCTATATATAAGCATACCGAGTTGGATGATACAGGTGGTGTTAATGAGATTAAGGTTGTTACCGAGGGAATGCATGAATGCTTTTGGGTCAATTACATAAACTTTTAAACACGATGCTTGTTAAACTTATATTAAACCTAATACATACGAATGCTATAGACTTGTAAACTTTGAAACAGTAAACTAAAGCTACGATGAAGAATGAATCGAATGGTAGGTAAAATGCTTAATTATAATTAACAACAATGTCCTATGCGACTTAGTATGTGGTGAGACGGCGTCTGGGCGGGTCGTAGGCTCGACTCAGGGGTATGCCCTATATATAAGCATACCGAGTTGGATGATACAGGTGTTGTTAATGAGGTTAAGGTTTTACCGAGAAGGTTTGCAAAGCTATTTTTCAAATACTAAAAATATATGAACTCACCAACCATTGTGTTGACTTTATTTTTTTTACATGCTTTCTTAGGTGACGTACAGGATTAAGCTAAGGCTAAGGGATGCATACTAGGATGCCCAGTTAGAGGACCTAGTACATTTTGAAAAGCACAGACTTTGATGAACGCTATAAAGCTATTTTGATATCTTGACTTGATGCAAGATAGAAAACACTTGATGCTTTTGATAGGGTTATTTAATTAAAATACTGAACATTGTCAAATGTAATTTAACTTTGTAATCTTAGTTTGATGCTTATTGTGCTTTAGTCATTTTTAACATTGATGCTATGTAAACAATCTGATCATCATGATTATCATTCACGATATCGCGCCCCGAGAACCGTTCGCCCGACGGGGACTTCAATCCAACCCCGCCGGCTCGGGGTGTGACAATATATAAAAGTTATGACCGTTTAAAAAAAGGGGGAAACAATGATAAAAAGTTAACAAAAGTCACTAACTTTTTTAATACAACTTTGATCTTATCCATTAAATTGTCGATCTAATGACCTATAATCCTTCTCACACTTCTAATCAATTTAATCTTTTTTATTATAACCTCACTCTCTCTCTCTATATATGTATGTATGTATGTATGTATGTATGTATGTATGCATGCATGCATGCATGCATGTATGTATAGGGTTATGTTCAATGTCACACCCCGAGCCGGCGGGGTTGGATCGGATTCCCCGTCGGGCGGAAGGTTCCCGGGGCGCGATATTGTGAGTGATAATCGTGATGATCAGATTGTTTACATTGCACATGATACGAATGAGAAAATGCTAAATAGAATAGAATTACAAAGTTAAATTACATCAGTATCGTTTATAATTTAACAATGTAAATCTACCATAAACATCATAAAGTTTCTATCTTGTAACTATACAAGATATACAAAATAATTGTATAATGATGTTCCAAAAGTATGCAGGTCCAAAAATGCTAAGTCTTCTATCTGAAGTCCTAGTACAAAAGCATAAGCTTCTTAATTGACCTGTTCGTCACCTGAGAAGTCATGCCAACAAGACTAAGTCAACACATGGTTGGTGAGTTCATATAGTTTAGTAATCGAAAATGATTTGAAAACCTTCTTCGGTAACGACCCTAACCTCATTAACTCCACATGTAATATCTACATCGGTATGCTTATATATAGGGCATACCCCTGAGTCGAGCCTACAACCCGCCCAGACGCCATCCCACCACATACTAATGCGCATATGACACTGTTGTTAATGATAATTAAGCTTTTTTACCTACCTTACACTTCCATTCCACTACAGTTCTAATGTATTCTCAAAACATTTGTTAAACCCTCGGGTAACAACCTTAATCTCATTAACATCACATGTATCATCCAGATCGGTATGCTTATATATAGGGCATACCCCTGAGTCGAGCCTACAACCCGCCCAGACGCCGTCCCACCACATACTAATCTGCATAGGACATTGGTGTTAATGATAATTAAGCGTTTTACCCCTACCATTACCTCATTTGTTCTTCAGTTCTTTGTTCCTGTAAATACAACGATTTGAAATCTCTATTGATTCCTTAAGTTCATCACACAAGTATGATCAACCACAACAATTGTATAACAGTGAAATAAATGCTTAAATAAATAAATAAATAAACATTTAATAAAATCTAAGTCCTAATGATTGGGCCTTGGTCATACTTGAGTAGACTAGTATAGCAATCAGGTACTTAGTAGTAAAGGAGATCTGTAAATATCATCAAGCATGCGACCTATACTCAATCAGTCTAGCTAGGACATCTTTTGAGTAATAGGATTTTATTGACCGTTCTTGACCGTTATTGACCGTTCACATGCTATCTTTGAATATTTCCCAGATTTTCCTCAAAATAGTTCTTTGTAAATAGTTCGTTAGATCGTTAGTTCTTTGACAACACCCTCTTGAAATAGTTCTTTGAAAATAGCTCTTTAGTTCTTTGAAATAGATCGTTGAAAATAGTACTTTGTTTTAGATCTTTAGTTCTTTGAAAATAGTTCTTTGAAATTAGTTCTTTGATTCACAAAGTTATTTACTCATGATGAATAGATAACTTGTTTTAAGTTCCATAAACAGTTTATCTAGGCAAAGTCTAAAATAAACAGTTATACATGATAAACATATACAATTTAAAAGCACTTAAGTAAACAATTTAATTAAAACAGTTTACGCATGCTTCTCAGCCCCGCGTTTTAAAACAAAAATGTTTAGAAAAGGGGCAATGAACTCACCTGTGTTGCTTTGTATTGAATTACCACAAAATGCGCACTCGTTGTTGTTGCCTATGTATCTTCGTTTCCTGAGTTGTTTTAAGAGATCCGAATACGATAAGTGTTTATAATAGACGTTGTAACTAAGGCTTTGGTCTCGGTGTGCAACTAAGTGTCCTAACTTACTAGTGTGCTTCTATGATTTCATTGAATTTCTCTAACTTATTACTCATTGGTAACCCTACTCCCAAGAATAATTACCATTACACCTTAGTGATGTATGGTTTACGTTATTCATATTCAAATTCTCTTATTTAAACACTTTATTTTAAGTTAAACCATTAAGTTGGAAACCACCAATTTTAAATTCAAAGAAGTTTATAATTCATTTACCTTTTATTAAACATCAAACAAATTAAGAAAATTATAACTTACTTGTTAGGCTTAAGCTAATCTCAATTGATTAACTCGAAGCCTTAGATTAGTTCTTCGTTTCCTCATAGTTCTTTGATCGTTCTTTTGTGTGTACAACTTAGCTTAGATAGTCCCATTGAACTATCTACTTTGTTGTACAAGTGTATATAAATCTTTTAAGTATTTGGTGTTCACAATGTGTTTAACACCTAACTTAGCTCATTTTCTTGATCTTTAATGGATTCCCAATTGGTTTTTATCATTTGAAACCCAAATAACTTTCATATGCAACCACATATACTCATGCATGCATGAAGCCACGTAGAGGACTCCCATGCACCCACACACTTTCGATTTAGGTTCATGCATGCAAGGTCATCACCATCTTATGCTTAAACAACTCCATCCAATCCCATTTTGATCGAACACTCATTGGCCGAATAAGGACTGGACCGAAGTAGTTTGGCGAATGGCTTGGGCCGGTCGAATGGCACGAGTCCATTCGAATGAACTCCATCCCGATCGAATGAGGGATAGGAACGAAAGTGGTTGGCCGACCGAATGGGTGTGTCCCGAATGTCTATGGTCGAATGGACCCTTGGTTCGGGCGGAGGAGCTTGACCGAATGTGGTCCTGCCGAAGGGAGAAGCCCCGACCGAATGGAACCTTGGTCGAATGACTTGGCTTGCGAATGAGGGAAAGTGGCGAAGGGACAATGGTCGAATGAGGCTGGAGTCAAATGAGTGGTTCTTGGCCATTCGGCCGAATAGGCTTTCAGCCTCATTCGATGGGCTGCTACTCTTGTCATTCAGCGTGAGCTGGACACAAGAACAACCACGATTTCTCACTAATCGGTTTGGTAAGGTGGGGGAGTTTGTTTCTACACATTCTAGACATGTTCGTGTGTGAACCCTAGGTGTCGAAATGACATAAAACCGGTTCTAGTGGTTTTCGAACAAAAGGGTTTTCAAAACCCTAAATTCGAAATAAAACATGATATTTACCTCGGTTTTTGATGGATCCTAGCTTAGATCCACTGTACTTTCGTATTCTACAGGTTGAGAGGTTCGTTTTGACACCAAGATGAGTCGATTTCGTGAAGAATTGAGTAAGAAAACTTAGAGAGATGATGTGGGTTTTAGAGAGAGAGTAGAGAGTAGAAAGAAGATGGGGTGAACGAAAATGGTGGGGAAATCTGGTTGGTGGGGTTTGGTGTGGCCTTGAATGCCACATTAAATGATAGGGAAATACCCGGGTTCGTTCGGGTTCGTTCGGTTTCGCGTAGTTTCGCGTAAAAATACCGGTTTCTCGTCGTTTTCGTAATGAAACGATTCGGTTTTAAAATAGAAGTTATAAAATTATTTTAGATTTTGATTCCTAATAAATTAACTAAATATCTTTTATTTATTTAAATTTCAAAAATATTTAATTAACGTTCAATCGAATCGCGCGGTCATCGCGCGTATTTGTTCGAATTGTCACCCGATCAGATACGAAGATAACTACACTTTTCAATGTGGTTTTCTAATTATTGGACATCGTTCAGAACGTTAAACTTTCAGATTTATTTGTACAGATCGTCACCTATACGAATAACCTGTCAATTTAGCATTCACGTAACGACACCCGTGTTGTTTTGTTCTGTAAAGCCTCACATACGTTTATACATAATAAAATCCTAACACATAATCATATGATGGTTCTGCGATGCCAGATAATTATCTGACTGACGAACCATAGTTCTGAACTTGTTTTTCTGAATTGAATCTGAATCTGTTCGTTGATGACATGAAATAACAATGAAACATGAAATGAATATGATAAACAATGAAACACATATAGTTCGTTTTACTGTAGAGATCACTGTTCCGGTGCCGGTTCCGGCACTGATGTTACATGCAACTAAATAGTCTCATTATCATAAAAATGCTAAAAAGGATTATTAGCCATTATATTTTGAGATCAAATTTAATATTGAAAATTTAAAATTTTAAAGAGAAAGTTGTTATAGGGTAATTTAGTCATAACATATTTCTCCCCATATTTAAAAAAAAATATATCATAAAACTAGCATTTTTTATCTTTAAAAAGAGTATAGTTTTGATATAAAAAATGAAAGTTTTTCAGCTTATTGTGTCTAATTATCGTCATTGTGTCTTTCTCAAACGTTTGCGTATAATTATCTTTTTATGTTTTTCTTACAGGTAATTATGTATTTTTACAGGTAATTGTGACTTTTTAAATATTATTATGTTATTCATACTCATCATTGTGTCATCCTTGCTTAACATTATTATGTCTTAATTATTCAGGAAAACACAACATTGAACAGAAACACAAAAGACACAATGACCTATACAAAATTGTCCATACTCTTCATTGTGTCTTTTTATAGGTAACTGTGTCTTTTTTAAAGATCATTGTGTTATTCATATTCGTCATTGTGTCATCCTTGCTTAACTTTATGTACTTTGCGACATTATTGTGTCTTAAATTGTTTAGGAAAACACAACATTGAGCAGAAACACAAAAGAAATAATAACATGTACAAAAGACACAATGACTAAACAAAGACACAATGACCTGTTGTAACATCTGGTACGAAACAGACAGGAAACTGTACGGTAGTACTACAGTACAGGCCCTAGCATAAATACTATAGTGTGTTTATGAAATAAACTAAGGGCAAATTACAAACATAGAAAAACTATGTGATATCACATGACAAGAATGAATAGATTTAGTGTAAATAACATAGTGTGCAGAAACCAAAACACAACAGTCCTTATACAGATCTTTCGGTAACGGGGATTAGACGACAAAAAACTCAACGGGAAAATAAAAACAAATGAGAGCATCATGACGGAATTTACAAACGACTGTGAAAAAACCTATATTCAATAATAAACCGATATTATTACGAAAGCGTTAAATAAACGGCGTATTCGTTCGGGTGACGATTCGAATGAATACAACTGTTGGTTTAATATTTTAAATAATATCTTGTAATAGAAAACCAAATTAGAAAGGGAAACGTACGATCGTATTCGTACCGTTAGCGCTCTGTACGAAAACGCGCGTAAGGTACGTTTTCTAACGAAACGATGAAATTAAATGATTTCGAACTTTAAAATAATGAAAAATTAAATAAAATAATATTTACTAGGGATAACCACCTAAAAAGAATTTAAATAAAACATTTTACAAAAATACGTGTAAGTAACGTTACATAATAAAACAATGTAATTTAACGGAACCGATCGAAATCAAACACGCGAATAAACGACCGGGGTATAAAAATCCATTTAATCCCTCCTTCATTTTCAGCTGTATACGCTCTCTCTCTACACAAGATTTCTCTCAATTCTCTCTCTACACTTTCTCTCTAAAAACCCTCTTCCATACTCCTTCAATTCTCAACCAAACTTGAAGATCTAGCCACCAAAACAATTCTCCAGTCGAGTAGAAGAAGAATCATGACGAAAACAAGCTTATTACCACGAATTGAAGGTAAAGTTACAAGTTTATTTTGGGTTTTCTTTAGTTCAAACTCAAAACTATAACCTTCACCTCCAAATGAGTGTTATGAATGATTTAGGCTTAAAATAACATGAAATATGAGGTTCTAAACAATCTGCAACTATATGGGATTTTTGTTTGGGGCTGAAGGTTGAAGACGAGTGACCGGAGAACCCATACAAATTCAATCGGGAACACCCCACCTTAGCCGAGAACTAAGTCCTTTGGTCGAGAACCATTATTTCAGGCCGAGAACTCTTTTCTTTGGCTGGGTCCAGTGAGATCGAGAACACTCCTAGGGTGGCCGAGAACCTTTTACTTTGTTGGGTCGAGAACCAGTTGTGGGGGGATGGGCCACATGACACCGAGAACCACATATGCCAATCGAGAACCATACGTATGAGACACATAAATTCGAAAACCAATCTAATGGGTTACACCTCCCACTCGAGAACACTTTAGGCAGTCGAGAACCCAGCCATTTCCAGTTATACAAGCCGAGAACCTCTCCTTTATTGGACAATCTTGGTCGAGAACCCAATTAGGGTTGGGTGCAACCGGTTCCACGGGGTTCTCATAAATATTATTTTGGTTTCCACTGACATTAGTTGAATATTTTTTTAAAAACATAGATGAACGTTAAAACAAGTGTATAAATCATAGAACATGGTGTAAATCATAACTCAAGGATGTGAATAAGTCACATCTCATACAAAGAAGATTAGGGTTTTCTAAAAAATGATTGATCAAACTTGTAAAACAAAGTTCAAGTGATATACTTTAAACATTTTTGAAAGGAATCAAATGAGTATGTTAAATGTAACAAACAACTTAAAATAATATGCTTAAATCATTAATAACAAGTATGGTACAATGAGAAGGGCAAGGTTCATGTTTTAACTAACAATATGATTTCAACTTTTACAACATGTTTAAGTTTTGATTCAAGAATAAAACATGTAAACAAAGGAATACTATAATATGTTAATGCTTAACCAAAATTGGCTAAGTGTTAGTGTATTACTCCACAAGTGAACTAGGATTAATCAACAACAAGGTCTTACAAAGGTTAACCAACTTTAGGGTTAACATACGAAATCCTAGTTTATACTTATAAGTTGCAAACAACATTGAATCAAACACATGTTAAAAACACTTCATCTAAAAAAAACGAGCGCGAACATTCTTGAAGTAAGTCAACAGTCAACACAACACAAGTGAGTTCATTGCCCTTTTTCTAAACATTTTGTTTTATAGTTGCGGGGCTGAAAAGCATGCTTATATATTTTTATTTTCATAAAATGTATATAATGCTTTCACATCATTCTATTATTCTAGTATGCTATTATTCAAGTGTGTATGGGAGTTCAGAAACTAAGGTGCTAAGCATCTAGGAACACTTAGGTTATCCTAAATGTTCGTATACTGGATTAACCATATCATACTTAAAATAACTTTTGACATCTAGGATGTTAGTACAAAGTTATTTTCATGAGGCAACTATTGAGCAAATAACCAGTACAGAATATGGGGAAATAGCTGAGAAATATCAAAGACCACGTGCGCACATAAGACAAAACTATTGAGACAAAACGTGACTAGTGAGTGAGGCATAAGGGAAACACATGATCAAAACACGAAGTCCTATGACTCCAAATGTCTTGGCTAGATATTTGGTATAGGCCACATGTGTGATGATATTTCCAAATTTCCCAACTCAGCATTGAATTCAGGAGAATTTAGAACAAACAATCGTAACTCAATACTACCTAAGTATAACTTATTTTAAATTTCTAAAATGGGTTAATAGGTAAATGACAACATTGTGTGTTTATAACATTGAGACAATTACAATAGACAACAAGAATGATATCCATGATAACATAATTTCATGATGATATCATTCACTACATATACTAATATCGGGTAATAAGACAAGTTCCTATGACGCCTTGTTAATGACATTAAGAACACATAACATTGAGAACAGATGACAATTGAGGTATTGATGACATGTACTAGTTTCTAGTGAAACTGTTCAATTATATCACTGTATTCATGTGCCCAGTATTCATGTACAGTCGCAAGCCCCTTAAGTTGTTCATTTACCATTAAGTGGCTTCGGCCAAGGGAGACGGTAACGTAGTGGTACCATAGGGTTTGACAAACCTCCGGTGAGTGAGGCCGGTACGTTATTTGCAATTTGAGATATTTATCATTTGGCCGGACACGTACGACCGGTAACAGGGCTGCATCATGTCAGGTTTGGTAAACGACCACATGGGTGATATTAAATTGACAACCCCTTTACTATTAACTACCACATTGTTCTGTTGCACTAACAATAAACTGGTTGATTGACACTCAGCCTAAGTTTTGAACAGTGGCAGACAGTGCGAAGGCAATGTGAGAACAAATATCAAAACAAATGAAGGGTAGACTAGCGGCCTAGTGGCTCAACTGACATTGACCACAAAGCCGGTCAAAAATCTACTCATTTAATGGGTTGACTGCCACCTCCAATTGGAGGTGAGAAAACAGTAAACTCATTCCATGGGAACAAAGTGATATCAATGAGACATAAATGGGTATACATAGTTACAATACATGTGACATTGAGTTCAGTTAAGCATGTGGTGGGCTGGTAGCTTCATTCATGACACGTATGCCTTATATATAAGCATGCTTAATATGGACGATATTCCAATTGTAAGTGAAACTATGGAGAGGACATTGCTGTGAGATAAGATCATTCACATGGTTTGGTGAATCATTAATCATGTGTGACTAAATAAATGTTTTCCTAAGACATTTTCAAATCAAATAAACAAATGAACTGTTGACCCGTTTTCGCATGATTCTTCTCAGGTGACAGACATATTTAGTCACCAGGATCAAGGAGTTAGCTAGGCAGCCAAGTAGAAGGATCCATCACATTTTGTGCATTTTGTGTAGGATTCACATATGATCAAGAACATTGTGCAGTTCAAGACAGATTTATATCATATGTCTTTTGTTAAGATTGCAGGGTTAAATTATGGAACACAAATGGATGAAATTTAACTCTATAATTTTTAATGCATGTATGTTTAGTTTTTCTCATTTCATCTATCACGTGCTATACAAACAATCTGATCATCTCGATTATCACACGATATCACGCCCTGAGACCTGTCCGTCCGACGGAAAAGTCGATCCAGTCCGCCGGCTCAGGGTGTGACACCTGTACAAATTGTTCATACTCGTCATTGTGTCTTTATTACATGTAATTATGTCTTTTTTAAACGATCATTGTGTTATTCGTACTCGTCATTGTGTCATCATTGTTTGACATTATGTATTATGCGACATCATTGTGTTTTAAGATGTTTATAGAAACACATCATCGAGCAGAAATACAAAAGAAACAATGACATGTACACAACGCACGATGACTTGTATAAAAGACGCAATGAACTAAAAAAACCAAATTTTCTTATCGCAATATTATACTGGTTTTGAAGATAAAAAATGCTCGTTTTTATGTTATTTTTTTTCAAAAAATGATTTCGTATGCAAACGTTATGAACGTTTAAAGAAAGTGGAAGAACTTGACAAAAAGTCAACAAAAGTAACAATTATAAAAATACTCTTCAACAATTTGTCATAATCATAGCCATTGATTAATGATCTAATAACTCAATATCCTTCTTAGACTTTTAAGGTTAATAAGCTTATTTAGTTTAGCCTAACCCATATATTATATTATTATACTATACTCACTAAATTTAACATAAAATATATGATATTTTTTATCATAATTTTATATATAAAATAATTAATTTTATAAATATAAATTTAATATAATAAACAAAAAAATATATAAATAAAAAACCCGTATAGGCTTGTGAGTCGGCTCGAGCTATATGTGAAGCTTGAGCTCGAGCTCAATAACTAAACGAGCCATAAATCTGGACTTGAGCTCGGGTTTTAGCTCGTTTAGGCTCAGCTTGTTCAAACTTGTTACCGATCTGATCTCGAGTAATTTACTAACCGATTTGATTCGTTTACTTCTCTAAGTAAATCCGGTAACACTATTTTTTTAACGCGTTTATTTTGTTAAATTGTTCAAGTTTATTTATCAAAATATCAACTGCCAGTCGCTTCCAACTGTTCAAACAAAAGCTTCGTATCGTTATCTTCATCGACCTCAATTTCTGCGCTACCTCTAAAATCGCCATGGCTTCCTCACTCTCTTTCTACTCATCACACCTACACTCCCACCACCACCACCACCATCACCATCATCATCATCATCATCATCATCATCATCATCATCATCAACAGCAGCATCTTACTCTCTCTCCTGCTTTCTCTTTCTTCCCCGTTCGTGTACTCTTCAATTCGTCATTTGCCCCCAAAAAAGTTGCAGCGAATTTGATCAGGTGCAGCAATGAAGCTTCTTCTACATCAGCTGCTGTTCGTAAGCTTGGAGTTTCAGTTTACAAACCTAAATCATACGAAGTTCTTGTTACAGATGCCGCCAATTCACTCGCATGCGCTCTGGACGACGGCAAAACCCGTCTCGAAATCGATTTCCCGTAATTCTCTAATCTATTCATCTTAAGCTTTTATAAGAAATCAATCAAATCATGCTTATAGTGAACTTTTAAACTTGCATTTGATACCTGGTAATTAGTTTACAATTTTAGAAGAAATCTAGTGGATCACAAATGCATAATTCGGTATTATAGGAATATATTAGTTTAATTTTGTGAATTCTGAAATTTAATTTGTAAATAACTGAATGTGTATGGAATAGGGAAAGAGGTAAATCTGGGATTAGCATAGTGGTAGTAAATAATGGAAATGTAATTGTATACCTTGGTTTTAAAAAGCGAACTTGAGGGTCAGGTGATCAAAACACAACTTGTGGCCTTGAGGCTATGCTTCATGTATGCTCATATGTAATGACCAAAAAAAAATAGGAGATTATGTATGATTTACTATGAGAAGGTCGTTATGTAAAAGAGATAAGAGAAATGGGACTTTTGATAATACATAAAGCTTACCTGGCTGTATATTATGCAACACTTAGTGTACATGAATCTCTTGCCTCACGCCTTAGCTTTCTTGGCCTAAGCGCCTTAGAAGTTAGA
The DNA here is from genome assembly GCA_009363875.1 of Mikania micrantha. NCBI lineage: Eukaryota > Viridiplantae > Streptophyta > Magnoliopsida > Asterales > Asteraceae > Mikania > Mikania micrantha. The sequence continues at coordinate 50,610,391 of CM018691.1, read as the reverse complement.
ACGATGTAGGCTTAAAAAAAATCAGCTCCAGACGAGTCCAAGTCACTTTGCTTGCTAAGTAATAACAATGATGGTTTGTTTGTAATAGAGGGTGGGCCTTGGAGTAACTAGTAAGGTTGTTGCGTTGCGACCTTGAGGTTGTGGGTTCAACTTGTGGAAACTACCTCTTGAACAAATGTGTAGGGTAAGGCTGTGATCTGGCCCCTTCTCGGACTCAATGCAAAGCGGGAGCTAAGTCAAACAACGAATATACCCCTCTGTTTGTAATAGGGATGTAAGAAGCTAATCACTCTTTATTTATATATGGGACTATGGGAGTGTATGCATTGCTTGATTGCCACCTAATGAATATTCATAATTCATAATTTTGATTAAATTACTGCTTAAATTTGTTATCACTTGCTTAAATTTTAATTTGTTGACATCAACAGGCCATTGCCAACCAGTATTTCTTCATATAAGGTATCTTCATAGCCTAAATGCTTTCTTGCCGGTTATGTATTTTGAAGCTTCTAGGAGCTTTTCCTAAGTAAAAAACTTCCCTTATGTGAAATTGTGAAGGGATCTTCAGATGAGTTCAGTGATGCCAATGTTCAACTTGTATTGGCTGTTGTAAGAAAGCTACAAGAAAACAGGGAAACACGAGCTTGCATTGTAAGACATTTTTGTTATTTAATGAATTTTCTTCATTTAAATTATTGCTAGGCGTGGCAGTATTGGAGCATTAGGTAATGGGTAAAAATGGATAATTTTATCAATACATCGAAACAGGATCTACCTAATACAAATTTTGTCCCAGATTTGTGAAATTTATTTATTAGATAGTCAGTAGGTCACTTATATTCTTTAAAAAACATGTTAATTTAATAACAATCTAGATTTTTGAATAAAGGTGAAGTTAATTTTTATGATACCACCCTTTGATCTTTTAAAATAAAACATGACCCAATCAACGCATTCATACGTGAATTGATCGAAAATGTCAATTTGCCACTTCTGCACTTCATTATTTACTGTTAATGATACATGCTTTTTAAAGTTACTGTTTAATACAGGTGTTTCCTGACAAGCCAGAAAAACGTAGAGCTTCAGAGCTATTCAAATCAGCTATTGATTTGGTAACTGAAATAAAATGTTTAGAACAAATTTCTTTAAGTATTTATTCTTATATTTTCAAATATGTAAATTGATGCACTTGAAACGATATATGTTGTTCAACTAAAGTTTGTTTTGCTCCTCCAAAAAATTTGTTTGTTATGGGTTAAATTTTCTTAGGAAATCATGTTTGGTTCATGAATTTAATTTAAATTTCCAATCATTATCGTAAGCAGACTGCAAATTGCCGCATGGTCCACTAAGAACCACTCATCCAATTATGGCATTATAGTTAATTTTTGAAGAAAAATAATAACTTTTCATTTTATCGATAAGTGACCAGATACAAGTAGATATAGATATAGATTTTTATCCCAAACCGTCTGTAGTTTCTAATCCATATTTTATTCCTATTCTAAGTTTATGAAAACATTGTAATAATTATCTAGAACCAAGGATAAACATATATAATAATGTGGACTATATCTCAAATTTAGTCTAGAGAACAATGGTAGGGATCAACACTAGTAAATGCCATTCTATGCTAAATAGATGACTGAATAGGAGAAAAACTGCCAACGATAAGGGTTGCAAAGTAATTGTTAGTAGTTGACTCATTTTGTAATAATAATTATATGTGATGTTTATCCAAATCGTAAAAGTGATCATGGTTATCCTATATAACCAAGATTCATCAGGTATGGTTGTCATATGATATTAGAGAGTTGAGTTGATGACAATCTCAGAGCATTCAAGAACTTCCGACTTTCTGAGAAAATCTGCCAATTTTGACTTTTGAAATTTTTGTCAAACCTGCCAAAATTGGTCCCTTATTTGACTTTTCTTGAAATCTTTGAGAGATTGAATAATATATGTTGTTTATATACATGTATATTTGTAAAAGTGTAATCAATGTGTTATTGTTAGCTGTTATATACAATCTGAAAACTGAGATCCAGACATTAGTTGCTGAATGTTTCTCAGTTGCTATTTGCTAATGATCAGCTTAAGTGGTATGGTGATCATTGATCTCATTATAAAACCTAGTATGAGATTATAAATCCCTGCTGTAATTATAATTACATAAATCCCTATTCTATATTATAGGCCCAAATCTTGACTTAAATTCTCTTACTGTATATCTTTTGAAGAAAAAAAATTGCAAATCAATTTTTGTCCTTTACCCAGGTTGATGGAGTTACCATTGGTTCCTTGGATGATATTCCAGCTGGCCCTGTTGCTTCTTTCTTCAAATCTGTAAGGAACACACTTGATTTTGATTTTGATGATGAAAATGAAGGTTAGTCCTATGAAAAAACAAACTTCTTTTTACTTGCAGACTGCAGCGTTTTTATTTGAAAGAGGAATATATACTTGTGATTGTATTAATGAAACATATAACAAATTTTGACCCAATTATTATGTTCATAAATGGCCCATTTGTGGCACAGGTAGGTGGCAATCTGACAAACCACCAACACTTTATGTATTCATTTGTTGCAGCACACGTGAGCTTGCTACCATTGAGAAATATCTGGTAAGGGTATATTTTCTCTTATATGGGATAGATTGAGTAATGGGTCAAAATGGGTTTAGGTTCTGAAACAGGCCAGAATGGTTTCATGTAGAAACAGGTGATTTTAGGTTTGGTTGACTTGCGACAATTCTTGTTGAGCTTAAATAATAATATACAATAAATGTGATAATCATGATTTAAAAACAATGTTATTACTACAACAATTTAGTAATTTACATATTTGAATAAAACATAGCATGTAATATTTCAAAATAGACTTTGTGCAATCTTCAACAAGTTTGACCCATTCTATCCATTTGACCCATTACTCCCATTCCTTTTGGCTACGCTAATTGAAGCATTCACAAGTCAATGGGTCAGAATTACCTCTAACATCTAGTTACTAGTTCAATTGCAGTACTGAATTATCCTTTTACTTTTATTATTTCATTGAGGATATATTCATTAACATTGTCTAATCGGTTACACTTTGTAGAGTGGGTTCAAATTCTTACAAAGTGCAGGATTGGGTGTTAGCAGTGTGTCGTTTAACACTTAATTTAGGAGTAAAAAATTGCTGTTAAAAAAAATAGTTAATTATTAAATGAAGTACATCCATATTGTTAGCAGTGTGTCCTAAAATAACCATACACAGCTTATTTTTATTATAGAGATGGCAAAATAGTAGGGTTAACTAACAAGTCAAGTTGGGTTGACTTGAAACACATTTGTCTGAACTTCTTATTTCCTCAATAACTAGGCATGTCAAATATTATTATAATGTTACAATCTCTTTACGAATATGATTTTTTGTTAAAATGATTGAGGAGGTTTTACGCATTGACTATACGCTTTGGATAATTTTCCTTTTAAGCTGTTTTTAGTAATATACTGATGAGAGAATTACATATTTCCCCTTCATAACTTGAAACATTACATATTTCCCCAATGTACAAATTTTCAAAGCATAATCTACAATGCTCTTAAAGCATGATTTGGAGAAATATGTAATGTTACAAGTTAGGAGGGGATATATGTAAAAGCCCCTTTACTGATTAGGGATTAAGTATAGCCTGAATCGACCCGTGCATGTCAAAATTGTTGTTACTTTTCCAGAACTCTGCCAATAAGCAGATGTTTGTGATGCGTTATATATTTTGATTATAATGAGGACATTTTCCATACTCCATACAATATTGGTTCATGCTGATGCGCAGGAAAAATTTGGTGCATCAACACCCGCCCTTCTATTCAATCTAGAACTTGAAACACTAAGGTAATATTTTTGGAGATTTAGTTTCAGATCAAATTCATATTTAATGTCTTTAACTTTTTTTTTCCTCTGACAAATGGAATTATTTAACTTGGCAGAGCTGACCTTGGTCTTCTTGGTTTTCCACCCAAAGATTTACATTACCGATTTCTTTCTCAATTTACTCCGGTTTTTTATATTCGAATAAGAGAGTATTCCAAGGTACTTCTTTTGATCTCATAATTTTATTCTTTTAACTTCATTTTTCTTTTTTATAATTTTTGACATTACTTTGATAGACATTTTACTTTAAAATGAAAAGACAGTGGCAGTAGCACCGTATATTGTGAATTACACTGGGGCTCTCTTCCGCCAGTACCCTGGTAAGAATATTAATATAGACTTTACTTTGATGACATGTAAACAGCCACATCATATGCCACATATGTAAAGAATTCGTATGTGAATTGAATATATTTACAAATTTCAGAGGAATGTATATCTCTTTTTTCAATTTTTTGAAGGTAATTATTAAGTTTCTCACATGCCACATAATAAACTAATAAAAACTTACTTTTAAATCAATTACAATAAGATGACATCATATATTTTGCAATAATCAGTAAAAAAAAGCCTGCTATGGCTGCTATTGGTTGCTACAATTGGTGATAAAAATGTAACCTGGCATTCGTTTATGCCTAACATAAATTTGGTTGCTACAATCATGAAAGGTGTAAAGTTCATTTAAACTGTAGACTGAAATCTGAATTATATATTATGTGGCTAGTTATTGCACAAAATGTTTTTATATGCGAAGTGTGCATGAAATTACACGCAAGAACTACTAACACTTGCATGATAATTATTACTCGCACATGGAATTAACACGCAAAATCATAATTCGACATTGTGTGGTAATTTCATATGTGCATGATAATTATCATACAAGCATTTATCTTCTTGCGTGATAATTTCACACCATCTTATGCTTTACATGCAAAAAAAAAAACTGTATTTTAAATTGTCGCTATATATTTTAGCATGAAAGGTAACTAGTTTGTGATGATATGTTTTCTTTCTTGTCTTGTATGTTTTTTTTTATGTAGTTGGTCTTCTTGATATATGAACTATGAAAATCCTAATATGGACCACAGGTCTTTTCAGTCTAGAGAGTTATATAAATATAAGACATTTTTTTTAATCTTTTCATTGCGACTATTGTTACAGGACCGTGGCAGGTGATGCTTAAGCAAACGGATAATTCTTATGCTTGTGTTGCTGAAAGTGAAACCCGCTTCACACTTAATGAAGTAAGTATGCATGGTCACTCTTTACCTTAGAGGTGGCGAAATGGGCAAGGTGGGTAACTAGTCAAAACGGGTACATTTTGTATGGTTGAGTCGACCAGGAACACTCATCTGTCTAATTTTTTAACAACAATTCAGGGACTTATGCCATTGCTTATTTATGCTTTTAAGAACAAGTGGATAATAAGCTTACTAAAACAAGTTTTCTCATCCCAAGGGTAAATTCATCAAGAATAATTAATTGAAAACAGCTTTCATCATCCTAATATTCTATAATAAGTATAAACACTTTTCTTCATCCATACACTCAAAGTGCTTCTGTGCTTTTGCAAGTAGCAATAACCTGTCCAAGTAAGCAATCTCAAACCCGCTTTTAGGGTGACACAAATATGATTGCAAAAATTATCTTATTTCAGTAATACATATATATATATATATATATAATACATATATATATAGGGGAATGATCAAATAGAAAGAGATTTTGGCTAAGAAGAGCAGAACCAATAAAATTTTGACATATGTCATGCTAAAAAAATGAATAAATGATCATTTAGGCATAACATCTTATTTTGTGTGCTATATTTTTATTTTTTTGCCCTGGATTTTTTTTGTTCTGGTTTTTTTGTCCTAGATCTTTTTTGCTGAATTTTTGTTTTTTTTGTACTGATTTTTTTTGTATTTATATTTTAATTTTTTGTGCCGAATTTTTCTGTTTTTTTATACTGGATTTTTATTTTTTGTATTGGATTTTTTGTTCTTTTTGTACCAGATTTGTTTTTTGTACTGCATTTTGGTTTTTGTACTGGATTTCCGTTTTTGTGTTTTTAACATGCCACATGTCAAACTACTGTTGGTTCTTATTCTTCTTAGGTAAAATTCTCTTCCTAGCGGATCCAACCCCTATATATATAATGATTGTAGAAATTTATAGTGTTCACTCATTTGACCTGTTTCTTTGTAAGCCGAGTTTTTTTATGTTTACTCATTCGACCCGTTAGGGATAAAAGGTGACCCGAATCAACGCATTTATAGACATTTTTTTGGCATGGGCAGACCAAGGAAGAACTGCTAAGGGTTCTTGGATTGAAGGAGGAACAAGGAAGTCAACTTGAGTTTCTTCGCAGGGGCTATAAGGTATATTTCTCCTTTCTAACCGGGTCGATAATTGAACTGGCCACCTTTACCAGCACTGCCAGGTGGATCGGTCTCAAATAGGAGACCTCATAAATAATTTAAAAATAAAAATACATAACTAATTTAAAACATAGTATTGAACTACTTTATCTTTTGGCAAATTCGATTTAAATAATACAAACTTTTATCAGTTGGCCGCTGCCGGTCCCAACTATAAAAATCACCAATAATGGCCACTACTTTCGACATATTTACCTCTGATGGACCTCTATTAAAAAGGACTAACAACGTTAACTTTTTTTGAATTTCAAACGGATCTTTTAGGACTTTTGATCAAAATAAGAATAAGAGTCGAATGATGTATAACCTACCTTGAAACGGTGTTATAAATGATTATAACCGGTTCTTCAATAGGGTATTCAAATTTTCAATTGATCAAGGAAACCATCAATCGGGAAATTTGGAGAAATGTTTCGAGGTAAGTTATACATCATTCGACTCGTATTCTAATACCGATCAAAAGCCCTAAAAGATCCGTTTGAAATTCGAAAAAAAAAAGTTAACGGCGTTAAGTTTTTTTAACGGAAATTTGTCGAAAGTAAGGACCGTTATTAGGGATTTTCAAAGTTTGGACCAAGAGAGACCAACTTTTGAAACTTTGGATTATTAAAATCTAGTTTGCCTTATCTTTTTTTATGGCCTTGCAATTTTAACAAAATAAGAAGCCAAAATAAACAAAATATTGGGTAGATAATATTTTTGAAAGGAAAAGGTTTCTGAAAAGAGAAAAAAATAAAATAATTTTAAAATCCAAGCCAACCACCGTTCCCCGGTTCAACCGGTTCGACTCGTATGCAATTGGTTAAAATGGAGGCGAGATCAAAGGTACTCTGCTCAACAAGTTATGTAGCCGAATCCGGTTTTTAACCAGCCAGTCTGGTTATGGAAACATTGGTGACCAATAACCAGATGATGTTTTGTTTGTTGTGTTCATTGGTAATTTAGTCATTTCACAAATTCAATATTACTCACATCTCCTCCCACCTCATGAAAATTACCACATTTCTATTTTAAAAAAACCAGGTTAAATTGCTCATCTGCCCATTATCATCAACACACGATATGCTTTAGTAGTTTTTGTTGTTTGTTGTGTTGAAGGGTATTTTCTATATGTAGCAAGATTAATTTACTCCCACCATGAAAATTGCAAGATTTTTTTTTTTCATAGGCTAAATTACTCGCGTGCCTTTAACGTTTTTATATATAGACTCATTATTAAAACTTTTTAGACATGTAGCAAGTTCAGTTTATCCCCTCCACATTTTTTTTTTATGTTGCAAGGATATTTTAGACATCTAAATATTCAAACAATTACCTCTAATGTAAAAATTTGAAATTTTCTTGGGATAGCAAACACATTACAAGTCATTTATGTAGTATAGAAACAATAACATACCTTTTTTCCTATACCAAACTCTTTGAGGTGGCAAAGGGTTTGATCGGTTGGGTAACAAGTTAAAAGCTCGTTTAGTTTAAAAAGAATTCATGCATTTTGTTTAGAGTTTGAGCAACTTTTGACCAATTTTACCCATGTTTTCATTTTATCATAATCTGATCCCTTAAGACATTGTATAGTAAAATAAGCAATAATCAAGGATTTAGGATATGTTTCTTAAATATGAATGGACTGAATGAATCCACATTTCTGAAATAAACAAACAAACAAACTTACCCATTATATTCCCACTTTTCAGTAGGGTCTGGGGATTTCTGAAATATGATTTGATAAATAAATGCACAGACGTCGACTACTTGGTTTATATAACCTAAATATAGTTTTCATGTTTACTTCTAAACAAAAGACCACTTATAAACCTTGTGGAGATAGCCTAGTGGTAACGGTGTTGGGTCTCAACCTTGAGGTCATGGGTTCTAGTCATGGAGTGACATTTTCTCCGCAAGGCCACCGACCCGGGTGCTTGCACCCGCGGTTTACCCCTTTCCCCCGGTTAGTTGTGTATTGGGGGGAGCTCGGGGTTAACCACGCAAGTGAGTTCCCCAGTCATCAACAAAAAAAAAAAAGATCACTTATACAATAATAAAAGTTACAAAGCACAACTTATGATAATTTTATAGACAATAACTTGGTTAAATGATCGGGATTAACCATAAAAGCAACGTAGGTGACCTTTCCCATAGCCCAAATTTTTGGAGAAAAAAAAAATTAGTTAATATTTTTGGTATAATGAATCCTTTTTTAATGATTATATAATTAGAAGCGTTTCCCTGCAGACTGCAACGTGGTGGGAGGAAGACGTTGATTTGGAGTTATCTTCAGCATGGCGAAGCTAAGTTCAATCTGATAAAAGCACGATAGTCAAGATCATTTCATATTGTTTTTACATGTATATCGTTTCACAAATTTCCACTTCGATTATTATTATTATTATCATTATCATTATATTTTTTATAATGTTCTACATACTTCAGTTTTTGTCACTACGTATCGTATTGGTCATAGTAAAAAATATAGGGGTTGGATCCAGTAAGAAGAGATTTTTGCCTAAGAAGAGTAAAAAGCAATAAAAATTTGACACATGGCACAATCCAGTACAAAAATCATAATCCAGTACATAAAAAATAAAAAATCCAGTACTAAAAATAAGAATCCAGTACAAAAAATAAGAATCCAGTACAAAAAATAAGAATCCAGTACAAAAGAATAAAAATGTATTACAAAAAACACAAAAATCTAGTACAAGTAAAATGAAGAACAAAAAAAAAATCTAATACAAAAAAAATAAAAATATAGTATAAAAATAAAAATCTAGTACAAAAAATATGAAGTTATACGTAAATTATCATGTGAAATTTCAAATTATTATTAGTTTTTACTCTTCTTAGGCAAAAATCTCTTCTTATTTGATCTTTCCCCTATATATACATATTTTTTAAAACATGGCTAATATTAAAAATTCAAACACAAGGGGTGTTGGATTTGAATGCACATGTAAGTGCGGTGCTTTCAAATTGTCTAAGAAATTGGATTTGCATGCACATTGTTGGTCTTTAACTTAGATTGATATGTAAACATGAAATTTAAAATGGAGAAGTTGATTTGTTTTCTTGATTAACATGAAATTTTCCATGTGTTACGCGATCTACATCCCTCATGTTGATCGGTGAGAGGCGCCTAATGTTCACCATTTTTGATTAACTATGAATGCACAAACAAGTAAATTGAAATTATCTTAATGTATATAAAAAGAAATAGTCACTTTCGGTTTCAAGTTCAATCCTTTAGTTATAAAACCTATTATTGTGTTTGCTAATGATGAATTACATAGACATAATTCATATCAAATGTATATCATCCAAACATGAAACATGATTGCATCAATGAAGCACCTACAAGACATTCAAAGGTTCTTTGAAGTGGAATATATCTATTGTGCAACCTTAAATGCTCCACACTACTCATGACTACCATGTAAACATCTACCACACATCTAGAGGTTCTCTAAAGTGGAATGATCAAAATCAAGGATTTGTAAACATAAATTATCATTCAAAGCAACATACAAAAGATAAAAGATAATGTTTAACACCAACACAAACATTAATAAATGATGATCATAAGTGCCAAACATTCAAACACAAACATAGAAATTGTCTTACAACTCGATTGAACTCTTACTCCGGTTGTGACTACGAATTGTTTAGTCTAACATAGTTACAATTGAATAACAATAATTGATAATGGAAGAACTATGATGAAATCTTGATTAGGAATATCCAAAAATGCTTCTAGGGTCATTCGTCAAAAACTGTCCAAAAACCGCCCAAAATCGACCCCCAGCGTACCATACACCAGAGTGACGTATGGTACACCACCTAAGTATCTCATACGCCCTATATAGACCGTTGTACGCCACACTATACGCCTAAATTCAGTTATCTGACGTATCATACGTCTGGTTTAACGTACTGTACGCCGGTTGCTTTTTCGATGTTTGTTTTGCAATTCTCTCAGCTTCTAACAATTCCAAAAGCTCCTAAACTTATTTTAAACACTACTTGGGTGTTTACCAACAAGTTTTCATCATTTCCTTGCATTCAAAAGACCCCCAAAGTGATTCGATTTCGGGAAATTATTATGAAAAAATCATGATTTATTCAACTAAAACTTATAAACAAAAATCACATATCAAACTTCCCCAACTTAAACCTTTCTCGTCCGGAAAAAGACAAACATGAATGCACATCTTATGGTTTTCGTTTGGTATCAACCACATCCTCATACACTTCCTCTTATGGCATTCTATCATGAATAAACCAAAAACATCAATCATCATTTAATCATATTTATACCAAGATCTCAAATCATGCCTAACACACAAGACTTACAACATTCAACAGGATTATATCTCAGCAATTAATTGTAATTATTCAAGATTTTGAATACCTATCATAAGTGCAACAAACTTCAAGTTTTAAACAAACAAATATTCATTTCTCTCACAATTTATTACTCCCCTCAGTGTTCTTTTGTGACTAGTAAAAAATGATACTAGTACATATGTATTCACTCCATACTACAATGCTGCACCATTAGCATAAGTTTGTGTCAAAATCATATCTCTACCAAATAACATAAGACCACATAAATCAAGAGGAATTTCCTTGGGTTATAATAAAGGCTTGGATTATGGGTAGGAAATAGGATATTTAAAGTAACTAAAGTGGTAGATTCCAAACTAAACTAACCGAATAACAACACATAGCATTTTATTCTTAATGCCAATAATTTTTTTTTTAATTTTTATTTTTTTTTAAATAGAATCTACCAACTTGGGTTTAAAATAAAAAGGCTAAACAAAAGGCTAAATATCAAATATATTAAGGTGAACAAATGAAAAGAAAATATCAAAGTGGCAACTATGGGATTATGTTAAGGGTTGGAATTCAAATGAAAAGATTTTAACAAAGGGTAATCCTGAATGCCTCTATCGTGTTTATGGAAGTTCTATTTCATGGTTTTGACATGTATTACTGATACAAATTCTACAATGACTACAACATCATAGCAACCACTCAACAAAAGAAATGAGCATTTAGTTAATTTCAATGTATGCTCGAATAGGCTGAATTATCTCATGGAATCGGTGGAATGGGTTAAATATGTGAATATTCAAATGTTTATCCTTTATAGCTTGTTATGCTTTTGAAGTATCCCTATCTAGTTTGATACAACCAATTTACCAAGAAAGTTGTATCATGCAACTTAAAGGGTTAAACATAACTAAGACTTAAACATGCGTAGACTAATAGTTGCAAAATAGTTTTGGTTAAACATGGCTCATGCACGCTAAAGGTTGTATGAGAAAGAATCATATCAGGGCAAACACGTCAAAGTCCTATTCAAAACATGCATATAACAATCCAAGTTGTTCCAGCTAGCTCAACACACACTCTTGCACTACATGTTCAAATTTCCATGTGCATCGACAATTAAAAAAATCACAAATAAAACACACATTGTTCACCACATCACACATTAATCACATATTAAGATAAAAGAGAGAGAAGATAATACATGGACCTGATCAATGAAGATCAAAGAGTATTCTGGTCACTGTGTTACTGGAGGTGGCCCAAATATAGACTCCATCAACCCACTATACATGGATTGAGTCTCGTACAATGGCCCTTGGCTTGATCTCGTTTCATTTGGTGGAATGTTGCTGAAATCCATGGGAGTTGCATCCTCTTCGTAACATAATCCCACAACATTATCATGATAATGTTGCCTTTGCTCCTCAACTCCATACCTCCTATTGAGCTCCAATTCTCTTGCATAGATATTACTTCTTTCATAACGTTCATGTTTTTCCCATTTTTGGGCTTCTAACTTTTCCCGATTGAGCCTTCATCAGGTTGCTAATTCCTATTGCTCCATTCTCCATTTCTGACCAAAAACAAGATAAATCTGTCATTACCAACAATAATTATCAATTCCCAAACCAATTACCAATGTTGGTCCATATTCAGTGCTAACATTTTTGACGTCCAATTCATTGAACCATAAGTCAAAAACCGTAATAAACATTGAGCAAATAGTGCACTAAAATATCTTCAGCAAACCATATATTGTTACCTCAAAACAAATATCACCAGGAATTTCAAATTCCTTCGTAAATTATGCATATTTAAAATCACCTAAACACAATGAAACTCAATCCCTGTGATTTGTTTTTACACACCCTAACACTATGTTGCACCATACGAACATCCATACTCATGTAATTCCTAGTATCAATAAAATGATGAAAAAAATTTCAACATTACCTTGATAAACTAGTTACAAGTGAGAAAAGTCCTACCTTGGAAGTCACTACTTGAACATGGCTATCTTTCTCATCCACAATCTCAAACTCACCTGATTTTCCAACTCATTGTGCAAAAACTGGACCCATCCATTTGCTTTTCAATTTGCCAGGGAATAATTTGATTCGTAAATTGTAAAGCCACACCTTGCTTCCCTCTTAAACTTCTTTACTCGAATTTTTGCATCATGAATGGCCTTCATTTTCATTTTGTATCTTGCTGAGCACTCATACGCTTCATTGCGCAATTCCTCCAATTCTCACAATTACAGTTTTCTTGCCTTTCCCGCTTCATCAAAATCAACATTAACATTCTTTACAGCCCAAAGAGCACGATGAGCTAATTCAACCGATAGCATGGTTGTAGAAGTCGCTAGGCGCTAGTCGGGCGGCAAGGTACCGCCTAGGGATTAATCGGGATTAATCGGCGCTAGGTGGATTGGAATTTTTATATGTAATTTTACAAATATATATTATATACACACATCAATATCAATAATTTAATATAATAACTCAAATAATTTTAAAAATAAACTTAAATATACTAAATCAAGTACTTCAAAGTTCAAACTTAGACACCAAGTTCAAAGTTTAGAAATGGATTTCGATGTTAAGTAGCTAGATTCGATGTTTTAGAGACATATTAAAAATTTTTGGTTGAGAAACATCTAAATAATCATGAAATTGGTCTATTTTTACCCGAAAAAAGTCAAAAAAAATAAAAATCCGAGTAGGCCGCCTAGGCCCCGCCTAGGGAAAAATCGACAAGGTTGGAGGGGCGCCTAGCGCCTAGGCGGCCGCCTAGGCCGATTTTTACAACATTGACCGATAGATGACAACCTTTACCATAAACTAATCGGTAAGGGGTAGTTACAATCGGTGTTTTGTAAGCGGTTCAGTAAGCCCACAACACATCATTTAAACACGTTGACCAATCCTGTAGATCTGGTCGAACAGTTTTTGTGCAAAATGTCTTTTATATGACGATTGGAAACTTGCACTTACCCATTAGTTTGGGGATGGTAAGGTGTTGCAACTCGATGATGAATACCATATTGTTTAAGCAATTTGCCAAATTGGAAATGTTTTAAATGAGATGCCCCATCACTTATGATAGCACGAGGGATTCCATGTCTACTAAAAATGTGTGTTTGGAAAATTGGACAAAAAACCTTATGATCATTCGTTTTTGTAGCTTTAGCCTCGATCCATTTAGATACGTATCCACAGCTACAATAATGAATTGATTTCCAAAAGAATTAGGGAATGGTCCCATCTCAAAAATTTCCATTGCTATTATTGGTGTCATAGGTATTTACTCTCGTTTGGAAATTCCACCAACTTGTTGACAACGAGTACATCATTTGCTAAACTCAAATGCGTCAGGAAAACACTTGGTCAATAAAAACCACAATCAACCACTTTATGCCCTGTCTTTTACCCACTGAAGTGTCCACCACATGCATATGAATGAACATGAGCTAGCACACTTTACATCTCATTTTTAGAAATTCATCTCATTTTCAAAAATGCATCTCCTTATAATTTGATCCGGTCCAATCTTGAAAAGATCTGGGTCATCTCATATGTATTGTTTAGCTTGAAATAAGAGATGCTTCTTCTTTCGACTCGACTAAAATTCTGTAATTTTTCCTGCACTCAAATAATTGATAATGTTAGCAAACCAAGGTGATTTACTGAAAATAATTGCTCATCCGGAAATGACTCTCGTATATCTTCTTGAAATCCCTCTTTCCTAACAAGAATCCGAGATAAATGATCAGCCACAACATTTTCAGAATCCTTCTTGTCTTTGATCTCAAAATCAAACTCTTGAAATAGCAAAATCCATCTAATCAATCTTGGTTTGGCATCATTCTTTTCCATGAGATATCTCACTACACTATGATGAGAAAAGATCCATATGTAAGATCTAAATTTCTCTAAGGTATACACAACAGTAAGTAATTCCTTCTCAGTGGTAGTATAATGCAATAGGGCATCTGATAAGGTTTTACTTGCGTAATAAATCGCCACGGCTTTTTGTTCACCTGTTGACCTAAAACAACTCATATGGAAAAGTCACTTGCATCACAAATTGTTTCAAATGGAAGTGACAAATTGGGTGATTGCAAAATCATGGCAGTGGCAAGTTTTTGTTTCAATTCCTCAAAAATTTTTAAGCAAGTTTTATCAACTGGTGCATCTTTCAAAAGAAAATTTCATAAAGGTTTTGAAATGACACTAAATCCTTAATAAATCTTCCATAAAACCCTGCATGTCCTAAGAAAGAACGAATGTATTTGACATTTTGAGGTGGTGGTAATGTTGATATGATTTGAAGTTTCGCTTTGTCAACTTGAATACCCCGATGTGAAATTACATGTCCAAGTACAATGCCCTCTTAGACCATGAAGTGACTTTTTTCCCAACTCAATTCAAGATTTGTCTCGGTGCATCGTATTAAAACTTTTGTTAATTGTTTGAGACAAGCCTCGTATGAGGATCCAAATATGGAGAAATCATCCATGAAGATTTCAAGAGAATCCCCCGCCATGTCGGAAAAAAATACTCGTCATACATCTTTAAAAAGTGGCGGGAGAATTGCACAATCCAAATGGCATTCCTCGATAAGAAAAGGTACCATACGAGCAAATGAATGTGGTTTTCTGTTGATCTTCTTAATGGATGGCTATTTGATTGTAACCCGAATAACAATCAAGGAAACAATAGTATTTTTGACCTGCCAATTTCTCCACAATTTGGTCAATGAATGATAAAGGAAAATGATCTTTAGATGTGGCGCATTTAGCTTTCGATAATAAATGCATACTCTCCGCCCAATGATGGGTAAAATAACTAATTGCTCCCCATCTTCACCTTTTACTACCTGTATATGTGCCTTGTTGGGTACAGTTTAAGTTGGACTAACCCATGTGCTATCAGAAATGGGATAGATATTACATGCATTAAGCCACTTAAGTACCTCCTTCTTGACTACCTCTCTCATGTTAGGATTCAAACATCTTTGTGCATCATGAGCTAGTTTAACATTTGGGTCGATAATGATCTTGTGCATGTATATTGAAGGATTAATTCCTTTCAAATCGGCTATTGTCCAACCGATTGCAGCCTTGTATGTCTTGAGAACCTTCAACAATGCTCCCTCTTGATCAACCTTTAGATTAGAAGCAATAATCACCGTTAGAGTTCCATCTTGGCTAAGAAATACATACTTCAAATGGTTGGGCAATTCTTTCATCTGCACCTTAGGTACTTCCTCCAAAGATGGTTTCAACTTTGAATCAATGTGGGTAGGTAAACTCTCCACCTTATGTGTCCAATGAGGTCTTGCTTCTAATACTCCAACTTCTTCTTCTGCATCTTCATTAAGCTCACCAAACTTGTCATTAAAATTAAGCATTTCCAAAAGAGGATCATCACTTACACAAAAAATGCAAGTATGTACACATCCATCTACAAGATCTGCCACAAAACAATCACCATCAGTTAGGGAATTAGAAGCATTAGTAAAAACAGTCAATCTTAATTTTCTATTCCTAAAGGTGATATTTGTAACATTTGGTTTTTTTTTCAAGAATGTACTGTGTTGAAATTCTAATAAATAAAAGTTCGTTGCGTATTATTTAATTAAACTCTACTTAAACGTTGTATAAATCATAAGACCCAAATAATCAAAGATTAATAGAACAAAATAAAAGTGATATATACATTAGATAGCATTCAAAAAAAGAGTAATTAATTTTAATCTAGTAGATATGTATGTGTGTGTGTATAACCTTTACAAATAAATATTTAACTTTTATAAATAAATTTATTTTATAAGTATTAGAAATTAATTAAAGTTATTTTATAAAGTTTTAATTTAAAATAACAAGGAATTAAAATAGAGGGGCCAAATGGTAAATTTTAAAACGTGGAATTCAATTACCCAGCCCACACCCATCCCCCATCCCCGTATTTCTGATCCAATTTCCGGCCAAAATCCGGCCAAGCACCGGCGACTCATCCCACACCCGAAATCAACTTAATCGGACCCCAAACGATCGGTTTTTTGATGCCTCATGACCCAAACATGATTTCTAACGTTTATAGACCATAAAAAAGGAATAAAAACAACTTTTAATTAAATTTTGAATTCTCAAAACCGTAACAATAACTCCACATTTAAACTTGTACATTTCGAACAAATTAGGCATTAAAACGAGAGGGCTTTTATTCGTTTCATCATTTAAAACGAAACCATACCAAGAACTCTCTCTGAAATCATCCGAAGCATGAGGAATCGGCTCAAGAATGACCGCATCTGAGGCTCACTCGAACATGATCAAATCTTCATCAATCCAAGTAAGTTTTAGGTATATTCCAATTGGTTTTTGATATAGAACAAAAGCCCTATGGTTTTAGACTCTCACAATCAACATGTTAATCGAATTTGATCCAGATTTGATATAGGGTTCATAGGGGAAATTGGGGATTTCTGGAAACCTGTTTAAATATAATTGAAAATGAGTTATAACCGGGAAACACCCTCTAGATCAGTAAGTGTTCGGGTTCGGTGGAAGGTCTCGGGTTCAAATCCGGCTTGACCATGTTTTGGACCTTAACCCCATTTTTTCTCTTTTATTTCTCTATCCAAATCGATTTTAAAAAAAAAAAATTTATAAAAATCAAAATCGATATTTGAAACATTTTGTAAAAAAATCATAATTTTTCAGATTTTATTTCTATTATTTTACCATTTAAATTGTATTTAAATGGTTTAAAATATACTAAATTACCAATTCAATTTTAAAAATTATAAAAAATTTACAGAAATTATAAATAATCATTTTAAAAATTCTGTACAAAGATTAAAATTTTTAGAATTTATTTATATTATATTTCTATTTAAATTATATTTAAATGATTTAAAATATAAAAAGAATATCAAAACATTTATAAAAATAACTACAAAATTCCAGAAATTATTTTTGATGTTTATAAACATTCTGCAAGATTTTAAATAATTATTGAACTTTATTTTTATGAAATTAAATTTATATTTTTTAAATAAATTTTAAAAGGTAAAGATTTTAAGAAAATACGTATACATATATTTTTGAATATTTTTAAATTAATAAAATGAAATATATTATAATAATATAGAATAATATTTTATTGATAGTTTTTAAATAAAGTATTATCTAAATTATTATCAAGTTGTGGAACATAAAAACAATATATATAATTCAAGGATTTGAATTACGAAACTTGTAGAAATATTGTATTTGTTTTATACAAATAAAATAATATCTATATAAACATTTGGACACATAAAACATTATAATAAAATATTTCGTTCATAATTATTTAAAAATTATAAAAAAGGGGTTTTTAAAATTCAAATTAGGAATGATATAGATTTTATAGGTTCATGTGAACTCTAGAATTTATACAAAAATCATATTACAATATGGGGTGATTTGTGACTTCACAAGTTTCTATCCTACTCAATAACTTGTGATCAAAGCTAGACAAGTGAGTTATTCTCATATTTCCCTTTTTACTTTTATAAAATTTGGGAATGTCACATATGTCTTATTTCAACTCAAAGTATTCTTAGAGTCAAAACATGATGCAATTACTTAGTTTGGTATATTGGTTTTAAGTGTTATGTGAATTACTTGGAAGATAGAAAATCTGATGACTTAGAATTCTTGTATGCATATTCATTATACACAAAAGTAGCCTAAGAATGGTTAGATACCTTCTTCGCTTAGACTTTGGTCTTTTTTTTAAAAAGGTGAAATGTGTACATTTGCAAACTTGTAGACTAACTAATTTAATTAAGGTCTTGCTAACCTTGATTTACAAATTATGTTATGTCTCATGTTTGAGGACAATTGTAAAGGACAAATGACATTGGGAAGAACTTGATTACTTATACATGATTGAATGACAAATACTTGTGATGACTTTTCATGAGTTCTTAGGCTTAGCATGCTTCTAGAATACTTGTAAGAACATAGACTTAGGCTTATTGTCATTTAGACTTTGTTTCATCTCTTTGTTTATGTGTGTGTGTATATATATATATATATATATATATTACAACTTGTATGAGTGCTCACCAACTATGCAAATAGTTAACAAATTGTATTTTACATGTGTGACAGGAAATTGAAGATGTGGATGACATAAGATAGGATAGAGGACCTAGTTTATAATTTAAAAATTTATATTTTGTTGAACTTTATTATGACATGTTGGATTTTAAATTTTATGTTTGGATGTTTAAGTGTTTTTATGTTGAATGGTTATTCAAAATGGATGTTTAAATATCAAAATTTTAGTAGTAGCCCATGAGCTTTTGAATAATCAAACTCACGCCTCAATGTATTCCGCCGTTGGTTGGAGTGTGACCATATCCACCGAACTATCTCTACAACCAATTTAAGCATTGGTTGTTGCTAGGAAAAGTCTTCCTAGAATGACGTTTGGTTGTTTTCCTTGACAATGTGCCTCCAAATCTAACACAAGGAAATCAACGGGATAATAAAACTCTTCTACTTTCACAATGACATCAAGTAACATTCACCGGGGAAGTTTAGTGGACAAATCGGCCATCACAACTGTAGTGTCGGTGGCTTTAAGAGGACCAAAATCATGTTTGTCATACAAACTTCCCAAAAGAATGTTCACACTAGCACCCAAATCCAACAAAGCTCTCTTAATTTTCACCTGACTGACCGGTCCCACGGCCAACATGAGGGAGGTTAATCACGTGAATCAGGGAAAATTGAGTGGCGTCGGGCTTTGAACCCTAGACCTCCATTACAAATTCCCACCCCCTTACCACTATGCCACCATCGAGTGGAAACTTGAATGGTAATAAGGGGTGTGCCCAAATATTTAAGTTTAGATGGGAGTGGACTTGAAAGCACCGCACTTACATGTGCATTCAAATCCAAGTTCTTAGGCAATTTGTGTTGCCTCTTTTGGGTGCACAAGTCCTTCAAGAACTTTGCATATGAGGGAATTTGTCTAATGGCATCAGTTAATGGTAAATTTATTTGTACTTGTTTGAAAACATCTCACATCTCATCCGGTTGTAGGCCTTTTTTTACCATAAATGCTTTTTGTAGGTTCAACCAAAGCCGATGGATAAGGAATTGTGTTAGCATCCACTCCTTAACAAAGCGATTTTGATTTTTCAGATTTTTTGAAAACTACTTGTTCTGTCAATTGCCCCACTTGTTTGGTCAATGCACCAATGGCAAAAATTCAGATGGTTCCTCAATCCGGGATGATAAGTGTTTGAAGTCACATTGTATTGCTTCTTATCACCAAAAAGTAGATTCACCTCTTCACTTTTTCCCAAATTTGTTGAACAAGTCAAAGTATTATGTCCCCTATCTCCACAATCACCACATATATCAAATCCCTGTGACACATTAGCAACATCCTTTCCCAAACTTCGGCATATTAGATCCATTTTCCATTTCAAGAAATTAAGTTTATCGGTTAGAGCTTGGTCATTAACTGATTTAACAATAGCCAGTTTGGTTCCACGACTTGTGGATGCTTGAATTTCGAGCCTTTACTCAAAATTTCAAAAAAATTCCATGACACATCTTCATGGTGGGTCAAAAATGTACCACCACTACTAAAAAATACCATTTGGTTCGATTCCGATGTTAATCCATCTAATCAAACGACTTTGTAACTGACAGTTATTACCGTCGGTTCATCTCCAATTTCTCTAAGATTGCATTACCACTTATTGCCTTGACTCATAAAGGCAAACCATACAAGTGGGAAGATGCTCAGGAGAATGCCTTTCAAACTCTTAAACAAAAGCTTTGCAATGCTCCTATTCTCACGTTACCCAATGGAACGACGACTTCGTGGTTTATTGTGGTGCCTCAAATCAAGGTCTTGGATGTGTTCTTATCCAACGTGGCAAGGTGATTGCATACGCTTCAAGGCAACTAAAGGTTCATGAGAAGAATTACACGACTCATGACCTTGAACTTGGTGCGGTGGTATTCGCTTTAGAAATCTGAAGGCACTACCTTTATGGTACGAAGTGTGTGGTGTTCACGGACCACAAAAGCCTTCAACATATTCTGAATCAAAAGGAGCTCAATATGAGACAAAGGCGTTGGGTGGAACTACTCAATGACTACGATTGCGAGATTCGTTACCATCCTGGTAAAGCAAACGTACTAGCCGATGCTCTCAGTCGGAAGGATTAAGCCAAGTCCATCATTCTTTAAAGTAATCAAATTTCATCCGATCTTCAAAACCGTATTCTTGAAACTCAACAAAGAACGGTCTCGGTAGACAATTTACCTGAAGAAATGCCTAGTAATGCTAAACTACAGCTCGAGTCCAAAACAAACGGTTTGCTTCACTTTCAAAACCGTTTATCGATTCCAAATCGAAATCAGCTATGAGAACTCATTTTGAACGAAGCTCATAAGTCTCGGTATTCTATTCATCCTGGTGCAGACAAAATGTACAAAGACCTGTGGGTTCGGTACTGGTGGCCAGGAATGAAAAACGATGTCATTCTTTTTGTGTCTAAGTGCCTTACATGCTCGAAAGTGAAAGCCGAACATCAAAGACCGTCTGGATTGCTTGAACAGCCTGAAATTCCCGTTTGGAAATGGGAGGGTATTGCTATGGATTTCATAACTAAACTCCCACAAACTTCTCGGGGTTATGACATCATTTGGGTGATTGTTGACAGTTTCACAAAGGCCGCTCACTTTCTTCCGATTCGTGAAACTTATCGTGTGGAGGAACTGGCTCGTATCTACATCAACGAGATTGTTTGTAGGCATGGAGTTCCACTAAACATCATCTCTGATCGTGATGGTCGTTTCATATCCCATTTTTGGAAATCATTACAATCAGCTCTCGGTACTCAATTGAATCTTAACACTGCCTACCATCCTCAAACCGATGGACAGTCCGAGAGGACCATTCAAACACTAGAAGATATGTTGCGATGTTGTGTGATTGACTTTGGTGGTGGGATAACTGCTTACCATTGACCGATTTCTCATATAACAATAGCTACAATTCGAGCATTGACATGGCAGCTTTCGAGGCGCTCTATGGGCGCAAATGTCGATCACCGGTTTGTTGAAATGAGCTAGGTGAAGCTCAAATCACTGGACCTGAACTGGTTCAAGAAACAACCAACAAGATCATGCGAATTCGTGAAAATCTGACAACTGCTCGTAGCCTGCAAAAGAACTATGCCGACAAACAGCGAAAGCTGTTAGAATTTCAAGTCAATGATTTATTCCTTCTAAAGGTGTCTCCTTGGAAAGGAATTGTTCGGTTTGGCAAGAAAGGCAAGCTAGATCCTCGTTACGTAGGTCCTTTCAAAGTCTGGGAAAGGATTGGTAAAGTGGCTTACCGAATCGAGTTACCTCAAGAACTATCCAACGTGCATCCAACATTCCATGTCTCGAACTTAAAGAAATGTCTAGTCGATGAGAATCTGTACATTCCTCTCGATGAAGTTCGCATCGATGAATCTATGCACTTTATCGAGAAACCGGTGAAGATTGTTGATCGGGAAGTTAAAAAGCTCAAGAACAAGCGTATTCCTATCATCGTGGTTAAATGGGAGTCCAAGTGTGGCCCAGAACTTACTTGGGAACGTGAAGATCAAATGAACACCAAGTACTCTCGGTTATTCGATTCAGTTTCTTAGTCGATTTCGGGACGAAATCCCCTAAAGTAGGGGAGACTGTAATCCCTAGGGTTTTCGATGTCGACTTTTTTTGTAATCGTGTTTGAATTATAATAAAATAAAGTTATGGTCGTTCATTGAAACATTGGATAAACAATTCGATTAGAATTATTAAACAAATTATTTTATATAAGATACAAAAGTTTTAAATTTCAAATAGATATATTGTATGCATACAAGTAATAATACATATAACATTTAACAAGGCACCTCAAAAGAAATTCTTTTTATAATATACATTATTTTGTATAATACATATAAGATTTATTATAAAAAGAATATAGATATACACACACACACATATATATATAAATAATAATGAGTAAATAAACAAAATAAATAAACAAATAAACAAAATAAATAAATAAATAATAATAATAATAATAATAATAATAATAATAATGATGATGATGATGATGATAATGATAACAATAGTAATTAAGTACTCATAAAATTTTTATAAATAATACAAAGAGTTTTATAAAAGTGTTAAAATGATTTTTAAACTTTAATAGAAGATAAAAGGGCTTAAATTAAAATTATATAAACTTAAATTATAAGTAGGGAAGTTATAAAGGTGGAATTGAATAGGATTAAGAGTAGAGGGGTTGGAATTGTAAAAATCCCAAACCACCTCCTTCTTCTTCGCCCAGCCGCCTCCAACCCGACCCACCACCAGTTCGCGACCCGTTCATATCTCCAGCTCATCCACGCGGTTTCAATCCAAATTAGGAATAGATTCGGGGAGGAAACGAGCACACAAATCGTATCAAACCATTTATTAAATGAAATAAATTCAAAAACAAGAAGATTTGATCTTCATTATACCGACGCTTCAACCAAAATAATAGCTCAACACTCTCATGTATAAAAACCCAATCCATACATCCCATTTCAGTCGCTCAACCCATACGAACCATTATGCATTCTCTAAACACAATTTCAAGCTTTCTGAAGTGGAATTCGACCCAAGAAACACGACCGGAAGTTCACATACTCGAACACCATCGAATTTTAATCAATCCAGGTAAGTTCCACCACCATCCTACTCAGGTTTAGGCCTAGATTAATGTAACATCAGTGCCGGATGCGTGCCGGAACAGTGATCACAACGGTAAACTTGAACAGTAAATCAGGTACACATTGCGTGAAACTATGTTTATACTATTGATACATTTTGATTCACATGAAACTATTATACGATTGTCTGAATATGACTGAAACCTTAGGGTTTAACAGTCAGAAACATGTCAGACAACACAATGTTGAAACACAGAAACTTGATTTGATACTATTGTGTATATACGTATGTGAGGTTAAACAAAATGAAACTTTAACGGTTATTGTTACGGAATGCTAAACAGAAGAATTATTCGTATAGGTGACGATCTGTACGAATGATTATGATAGTTTAACGTTCTGAAATAATGACATAACAGTAGAAAACAAGAATCAGAAAGCCAAACCATCAACGTGTTCGTTCGAATGACGTTTCGAACGAATACGCGCGATGGCGACGCAATCTGACGAAACGAAAACGATACGAACGATCATAAATTTAAGGAAATATAATATTTCCTATTTTACAATTTTGAAACTCATCATAAAACAATTTAAACTAAACTATTTTATTTAAATCGCGAATAAACAAACGAAACGCGTAAAAGATGAGAAACTCGATAAATAAATTTAATAAACGAAAGTTAAAATAATTTCTAATAATATTTGTATTCTAAACCTTCTAAAATAATTCCCTTTATTTAAATTACGAAAACTACGCGTAACAAACCGGAAACACGACGAAAACGTGAATCGAGCAACCGAAACGAACCCGAATACCCACGGGGTATTTAAACACCAAATGAGGTGGTTCACCTCATTTATTACAATCTCTTTCTCTCTCTAAAACCCTTTCCCGTCCATTTCTCTCTCTAGCCTAAACGACCATCTTGTAGCTCTCTACAAGGAAGTACAACCGATCTGAGAGTTTGATCGACTGATTTTGAGGTATGAAGCTTGGAACGTTGAGGAAAGTAGGGTTTTCTATGAGTTTTGGTTCAACCCACATAGATAACCGGAATTACCATCTCCTTTGTTGTAACCACCACCCATAAACTTTGTTCTAGCACACGATCGACGGGGGAACATGTCTACAACCTTAGCAGGCTCAATGGATGGCTTGTTGTTACAGGTTCGCGAGATGGTGGAGTTGGCCGAACGTGGATATGCAGGGTGGCGAACCCTGTGCTGCTCGCGAACCATAGTGCCGAACCCACATCACCAGCAAACCCTCAAGCTCATTCCACGAACCTGTGTTTAGGGGACGGACCCTTCTCCTGGAACCGAACCCTTGGCCACGTGGGCGAACCATTGTGTACAGCCATCAACTCCCGAACCCTCGACCTGCAAGATATCCACATGGCCGAACCCTATTATTTAAGCCATAGGCTACGAACCTGGCAACAACTCAGATCAGCCGAACCTTGTGGGGAGGCAAACCTCACTCAGCCGTTCATGTCGACGAACCTGCGTAGGAGATGACCGAACCTTATCGTGTTCAAGCCAAAGCCAAACCTTCGAGCTGTCAGCTTTGGCCGAACCCTTGCAAGCTCCAATGAACCTTGGTCGAAGCAAACCACCACCGAACCTAACCTCATATGACCCAGAAGGTTCGCTGCCTGGCTGACCTCCCTAGTGTACATCGGCCAACAAAATTCGAAATCTAGCATGGATATATATGCCATGAAATAACCGGCCCAAATAATGGGTGGTTAGCCCATTACTTGTTTAGTCCAATTTGCGTTTAGCCCACAAGTGTTGAAGCAGCCCATTTCGCTTGGTCCGTGTGATTATCCATTTGGCCCACTAGAAATTGTTTCGGGCCCATCACACTTAACCGGCCCATATACCTACATATCCTAAGCCCAATTTTACCACGAATTGCTTACAAGATTATCCGGCCCAATGGGTGTTAAGTAATTGATAAGCTCATGAAAGAAAGTTGAAAATGATGAAAACAAAGAACAAACACAATGATGAGATAAACATTTCGTTTGTTATAAAACGATAACAAGTTTTAAAAAAGTTGCATAAAAGTTTAGAAGTATTATATGCAAATGATAACTTGTGATTAATGAACAAGTAGGAAATCTTTAACAATGAAGAATTGGGGCCGGATAATGAACAAGACTCAATAGTGTTAGTCAACTTTAGGACTAACACTTACACGCACACAAATCACTACACCATATACTTATAAACTACAACATCATGATATCAATACATGATTGTGAACATCATAACAAAGTGCAAACAAAGAGCGCGTGCATTCTTATTCTACTTAGTCAATCACTAGGACACAAGGTGAGTTCATTTGTCCCTTTTTAAACTTATTTGTTTTACTTCGGGACTGAGAAGCATGTTAAACATTTTCATAAACTATTGAAATGTTATTTAATGCTTTAAACTTAAACATGATACTTATGTTGAAACTTACGTGTGGAACTTAGTATTCTTTGAAAAGCAATAGATGTGCAACTTATACTTAAACTTGAGGCTTGAAACCATATGTTGGATACTTATGAGACTTGATGGATAAACATGAGACTAGATGCTTGTGAAACGATACGCTTAAACATGATACTTGATGCTTATGAAACCATATGCTTAAACGTGAGACTTTATGCTTGTGAAAACTATATGCTTAAACATGAGACTCGATGCAAACCTATGGAATACATGATGAGACATTGTGTGGACACTTGAAACTATATGCTTGAAACTACTGCTTGCGCATGAAACATTGTGCATGTATCTAATCATAGGCTACGTAATTGCTAAACGACTGCTAGTGCAGAGCTTGTACCTATGGATTGAGATACATGTAAAACTTAACCATAACGAGGCTAAGCTATTACCTATATAAGAGACATGTAATTGCTAAACGACTGCTAGTGCAGATCTTTTGTCTGCTTATATGAGGTATGTAATTGCTAAACTTAAACATAACGATGCTAAGCTATTATCTATATAAGAGACATGTAATTGCTAAATGACTGCTAGTGCAGAGCTTTTGTCTGCTTATATGAGATATGTAATTGCTTACTTGTGTATGCATGGCTTGTGTCTATGTATGAGATACGTAATTGCTAAACGACTGCTAGTGCAGAGCTTGTATCTTGTATAGGAGACACGTAATTGCTAGACTAAGCTTAACTAATTCATGAGATACGTAATTGCTAAACGACTGCTAGTGCAGAGCTTGTATCTATCCGTGAGCTACGTAATTGCTAAACGACTGCTAGTGCAGAGCTTGTACTCACGCATGAGATTAGGGACAGCTAAACTATGTGCGTGTGAAACTATGATGCTTGATAGACATACTTTGAAACTAACACTTGTGAACATTATAGACTTGTAAACTTTGAAACAGAAAAAAAAGGCTTTGATGAGGAATGGGTTGATTGGTAGGTAAAATGCTTAATTATTATTAACAACAGTGTCATATCCGGATTAGTATGTGGTGGGATGGCGTCTGGGCGGGTTGTAGGCTCGACTCAGGGGTATGCCCTATATATAAGCATACCGATTTGGATATTACATGTGGAGTTAATGAGGTTAAGGTTTTACTGAAGGAGGTTTGTTAAAACTATTTTAAACTTATAAACTTATTGAACTCACCAACCATTGTGTTGACTTTGTTTTCTTACATGCCTTCTCAGGTGAAGAACAGGTATAAGCTAAGGCTTCAGGATTTGCATACTAGGCTGCCCAGATAGAGGACCTAGTAGACTTTTGGGAAGCACATCTTTTGTTGATGATACACATTACTTTTGATATCTTGTACATATAGAAGATATAAACATTTGATTCTTTTGGTTAGGTTTACTTAGTTATATTGCTGAACTTTGATGTTGTAATTTAACTTTGTAATCCTAGTTATCATTTGATTGTGCTTTAGTTATTCTTAAACATTGATGCTATGTAAACAATCTGATCATCTAGATTATCACCCACGATATCACGCCCCGGGAACCTTCCGCCCGACGGGGACTCCGATCCAACCCCGCCAGCTCAGAGTGTGACCATTAAAAGCCCCATGGTCTTTCGTTCGATATGTTGCTGTATAGAACGAATTGGTCGAAAACCCAAATTAGGGTTCATACGGTTTGGGGCTAATTCGTAACACTGTTTAACATTAAATCGAAACAGGTATGAGCAATGAAATTCCAACCCAGCTTAGTGGTAACGCACGCCGCTTGGGACGCCCAGACTCAGGTTCGAATCTATGCGGGTGAGGCCAGAACCGGGTTTTTCCCATTTTTAGCCTCTTTCCATCCCATTTTTCTTAATAAAAAAATCCTAAAAAATCTAAAATCATATTTTTATTATTCTTTTATAATTAATTTATTTCAAAAAAGTGTTAAAATTATTTTTATTAATTAAACTAGTATTTACACTTACTTTAAACAATTAAACTAAAACCTCTAATCTTTTTATTATTTTTTTTAAATAATACTAAAATTTTTTATAAGATACATATATGTGTATAATTATTAAGTCTATTAATAATTAATCTTTTGTTATTTATTGATTGATTTTATATAAAATAATTTAAAATGCATATATGTATACCTAAATAATAAGATGAATCCTTTTTAACTATAAACCATTTTTGTTTAAAAAGTTTTATAACTTTAAATGGTTGTTTTATAAAACTAAGAATTTATTTTTAAACTATTAAACGAAGTAAAACAATATAAACAAAAGCATAAAAATATTTTAAAATTAAAATAAATAAAAAGGCTTTTGTAAACATTTATCTTTCATAACAAACATACAATTTCTTTTAATTTAAGATACATTCTTTCAAATAAAAAGAAAATTTCTTTAAACATTAAACAACAAAACAAAAACAAAAGGATGGAAATTAGGTTAAATGATTATTCAAAAAATCAGTTAGGACATTTATTTATTTGATTATTCAAAAATCAAATAAATAAATAATTATTTAAAAATCAATTAGAATATTTATTTGTTTGATTATTCAAAAGTCAAAGAAATAAATAATTATTCAAAATCAATTAGGATGTTTATTTATTTGATTATTCAAAATCAAATAAATAAATAATCAATTAGGTTATTTATTTATTTGATAAATAAATAAATAATCCTAAATGAAAACCATTCAAACTTAGACATATAAATTAGGACTTCCATAGTATGCCATAGAAACTAGGAATGCCAAAACTTGAACTCTAAGTACATAGACTAAGAAATTCTATTGCCTTTAGGTTAAGGTGTGCAAGCACGACTTTGTAAATCCTAGGCAATGATTTAAGTGACAAAGCTAGGACATCATGTGAGTAATTATATACCCCCTCTTTACATTTTTGTACTTTTGGATTGTTACATATGCTAGTATTCAAAAACTAAGTTATTCTAGAGTAAAATACTATAGATGCAATGCTTTTAGTCTATTCGGTTTGAATTCGTGCTATGTGATTCTATTTGCTTTGTGATGCTATGCTATACTATGTTATTCGATACTGAGTAGCCTAAGGTGTATTAGATACCACATTCTCTTTGACTTAGGTCAAATGTGTTAAAAGGTCAAAAAGTACAACTATGGACAGACTTGTGAAAATACATAGCCTTGTGCTTTGTATTGGAACGAGTTTGGAGACGATATAAACTATTGCAAGCTTGTAGATATACTAAGTTTTTTAGCTAAGTATTGATACATGTTTGGAGACGAGATATTCTATACACTTAATTGCAAACTAGTAGGATTTACATGCTAGAGCTTAAACTTATAGTCTAATTGAATTGCTTCATTTTCATACATATACTATAAACTGTATGGGTTACTCACCAACTATGCAAATAGTTGACAAAAATATTTATTTTGCATATGTAACATGTTCAATGGATGCTTTCAAGGAAGACTTAAGATAGGTTTATGTTAGTAGACCTAGATTTAAATGTTTAAACAATGTTAGACTATTTCCTTTATGTATTTTGGTTCTGAACTATGTAATGAATGATTGCTTTGATTTAATGCATTTATGTGTGAATTCTTTAAATACAATTATTTATTTATTGAAACTTATAACATAGCACCATGAGTAATGAACAATATAACTCGCGCCCCAACGTATTCCGCCGTTGGTTGGGGTGTGACAACAATGGTGCTACAAATTGCAGCAAACTCAGACAAATGTGAGTGTGGCAATGTATTCCGCCGTTGGTTGGAAAGATTGCCAAGTATTGAGGTCGGATCTCAAAATGTCTTCCATGGCAATGTGGTGGCACTATTGGTGAATGATTCCTATGGATTGTTGTTGGAAAATAAGGACTGATAAGCAAAACCACTAAAGACAGACATTTGAATAAAACTGTGGAATGACAAGCCGCGGATGCTTCTCTTCCAATTGAAGAACTGCTTCAGTATCGGAAGACCATCAGCGGAAGCTTCGCCAAAAAGAACTGTCGCTGAACTTATCTACCTCAGAAGACACTAGCTGATCTTGACATCTTCGGAAGACAACCTTTGCATCGGATGAAGTCAAATGACTCGGAAGACTATCTCCTCTTCCCAAATAACTGATTACTTAATCTGTTTCCGACGAACATCTTTCGAAAGAATAACTATTGAACTCCAGTACAACTACTTCAACCTCGAAAGACCTGAAGACTCTTGTTTCCGTTGTTGTTGACTTTGTATTTGTACTAGTCTGTTGTATCAGTGTCTGTAACAATGTCAGCTATTTGTCTTATTATTTCTTGTCTTGTATCTCAGAATGTTTGGGTATTTCAGTCCCAACATTCTCTGAATAAATTGAATTACTTCCCACAAAATTCATTGTGCTTTCTATCTCTTCTCTTATCTCTTTCTAGGCAAGAAAACGAAAATGACGAAAATAACTTTGTGCAAAACTTTAGAGGGAGCTAAAACCAAAGCTTTGACTAAGTGTATAAAGCCTTGTTCCTGGTAAAACAGCTACTCCTCGAGATTTTGTAGTTCAACAATTGGTAACAAATCCTTGTCCTTAGTCTTGGTTTAACCATCATGACTAAAACTCAAAACTCTAACTGATATCTTGTTGTTTTAGTTTTCTGCATTCTGTCTTTTCTGTCTTTTTATTTTCTTTAAATCTGTAGGAGTTTGGTTTTTGAACTAAATTGTGTTCAAAAATCATTCTAACAAATCACTTTGAGAACTCATCACTCGTTGATTTACTCATAACTATATGTGAACCAATGGCAGAAAAAGTCACCCTAGACCCTCATAACACCGTTTTTGCCACTAAGCCACCAATCTTGGTTAGGAACCAATATAACATTTGAGAGAGGCGGATGTTACATTTCCTGTCGAATAATCATACAGGATGTTGGAAGTCTGTCATGTTCGGACCGCATAAACCAACGATTCCGGACACGGAGACTGGAGACAATGTCCCGAAAGACCCTCGGAATTACACCGAAGAAAATTACCAGAAGTTGGAGCTTGATTCAAAGGCACATGCTCAACTGGCTATGGCCCTTCCTAATGAAATATACTCTGGTATTCTTCACCATGAGTCTGCTAAAGACTCTGGAAGACCTGAAGACTCTTGAAGACTCTTGTTTCCGTTGTTGTTGACTTTGTATTTGTACTAGTCTGTTATATCAGTGTGTAACAATGACAGCTATTTATCTTATTATTTCTTGTCTTGTATCTCATAATGTTTGGGTATTTAAGTCCCAACATTCTCTGAGTAAATTGAATTACTTCCCACAAATTTCCTTGTGCTTTCTATCTCTTTTCTTCTCTCTTTCTAGGCAAGAAAACTAAAACAACGAAAATAACTTTGTGCAAAACTTTAGAGGGAGCTAAAATCAAAGCTTTGACTAAGTGTCTAAAGCCTTGTTCCTGGTAAAATAGCTACTCCTCGAGGTTTTGTAGTTCAAAAACTATAGGCCTGAAATGACTATCAACTCCTTGATCTTGTTGACCATGTTTTCCTATTCCTCCATATGGTCCATGATCGTTAAAATTGTTGAAGTTGTGAGGACCATATTGGTTTTCATTGTTTGTGCCCATGTGCATTCCACTCCTCATTGTTATTTGCATCCCAATCATTGACATGATCATTATGTTCATTGTGACTACCATCCTCAACATTGTGGACATTGTTCTCATTGTTAGGATTCTCCAATTCTGGAAAACTGATATGATATGAGCTTGAGCTTGAACTTTATTCGCTTTCTCCTTGTGAAACACGGAAATCCAAGCCTGTTCTATGAAGAATACGGTTTTTACTTGCTGATCTTTCTATCTTTGAGTCAAAGGCTAATGGATATGATCTTCCTGAAAATCTTGTATGCATGCAATCCTCTTACCTGCACACTCAACACCCCTTGCGTAACAAGAGAATCAAAAACACAAGATTTATGATATTTTTTGTTTTTTGAAATTGTTAAAACAACTATCAACTAAGCTAACACAACCAAGCACAGAAACTCCCTGACAACGACGCCAAAATTTGACTGGCATAGTAGTACCGGTCAATCTTAGAGAGAAACTGAATTTCTTACAACCTAAGACTTTTTAGGGAAGAAGGGTGTTGAACCACAAGGAGTTAATGGTTGGTCTTTAAATTAGATTGATATGTAAAAATGAAATTTAAAATGGAAAAGTTTATTTGGTTTCTTGATTAACCATGAACGCACAAACAAGTAAATTGAAATTATCTTAATGTACATAGAAATAAATAGTCACTTTCGGTTTCAAGTTCAATCCTTTAGTTATAAAACCTATTACTATGTTTGCTAATGATGAATTACAGAGAGATAATTCATATCAATTGTATATCATCCAAACATGAAACATGATTGCATCAATGAAACACCTACAAGACGTTCAAAGGTTCTTTGAAGTGGAATATAACTATTGTGCAACCTTAAATGTTCCACACAACTCATGAGAAACCCTAAACCGTGTAAACATCTACCACACATCTAGAGGTTCTCTAAAGTGGAATTATCACAATCAAGGATTTCTAAACATAAATTATCATTCAAAGCAACATACAAAAGATAATGTTTAACACTAACACAAACATTGACAAATGATTATCATAAGTGCCAAACATTTAAACACAAACATAGAAATGGTCTTACAACTCGATTGAACTCTTACTCCGATTGTGACTATGAATTGTTTATCCTAACATGCTTACAAGTGAAGAACAATGATTGATCATGGAGGATCTATGATGAAATCTTGATTAGGAATCTTCAAAAATGCTTCTAGGGCCATCCTTCTCTGTTCTAGGATGATAATCACGAATTAGGCTCGAAATCCCCTTTAGATTCGTCAAAAACCGTCCAAAAACCGCCCAAAATTGACCCTTGGCATACCATACACCGGAATGAGGTATGGTAAGCCACCTAAGTATCTCATACGCCCCATAGAAACTGTTGTACGCCACACTATGCGCCCAAATTCAGTTGTTTGACATACCATACGCCAAAAACCAAATTTAGAGTTGAGTTCGGTTTTTCAGTTAGAAATATGTCTTTGTTATCGGGTTTAAACGGTTTTCGGTTTTTTTAAACGTCACTAATGATAGCACACTATTTATTGAA
The DNA here is from genome assembly GCA_009363875.1 of Mikania micrantha. Taxonomy (NCBI): domain Eukaryota; kingdom Viridiplantae; phylum Streptophyta; class Magnoliopsida; order Asterales; family Asteraceae; genus Mikania; species Mikania micrantha. The sequence goes on along the minus strand of CM018691.1, from coordinate 50,577,291 downwards.
GATGATTAGTCTCTATGGTTGTTTGGGACACTTTGCCAAATCTCACATCCATGATTAGAATAATGGGGTAGATCTCAACTAAGTGTGATGTTTTTGTAACATTCAATGTAAATCTAAAATTAACCATGTATAAAAGCACTATTAAGCTCACAAGAAATATATAATCTTAAATATTAACAGTGTGTTTTAAACACATTAGTTGTTGACAAGAGGATAAAAATTATACATGTTTAGTAAATCAGGATTAATTCAAGGACATATAGCTTCATGGACTCCATTCTAATAACAAAATAGAAACTTGTAAGCTATTTGTAAATAAAACTAATCGACATAAATTACATATGATTTTCGTTTCACACATACTTTTACACACACACACACACACATCTACATCTATACTTTATAATAAAGGAAATTTTTTTTACTTGTCATCACTACATCAATCCTCACCTTAATTTTGACATGTGTCACTCCCATATTAATTTTTAGATTAAAATTGACACATGTCAATCACCTATTAAATCTATCTTCAATTTTAATTTTTATTATTAAATTTAAGTAACAAAAAATTAATATATATCCTATTTTTTCGTTGGTAAACTGGAGTAATCTAAAATAATTTGACTAGAAAGAGAAAGTCCAAATTTGAAACATCCTTTCATCCGCATGCTTTTCATTTTTCCTATCGGTGTGTTCGTCTTCCGCCCAAAATGTCTCCAAATTCCACGACTTCCCGAAACCCTAACCCTCGGTTGCCGATCTCCTACGATAAGATCGAGGCAAACGAGATGAATCACGGCCGGAGTTTTGCGACAAAGGAAGTACATGGTTTTTATTGTTGAGCAGAAGAAGGAGAATAACGTAAATTCGGAGAAGAGTGATGATGATTCTAAAATTTATTTGAAGTTGAGATTGAAGATCAAATTCAAAGTCTGGTTTGCAAAATTCCCCAAATTTACGCCCAAATTTTACCGTGATATGAGGATTCCATTTAGTTTTTAAGGTAAAGTTTATTTTTCGAAATTGGAGATAAGCAACTGTGATTTCGAGTGGTAGATGATGATGATAGTTCTTTCATAGTTTTGTTAAATTATCTTTTGCATGTTACAGTCGTCTCCTCCATGCGTTCTTTCTTTTTATTTTTTAATTTTTTCTAATTGTTTTTATCAGTAGCTGGAGTTACTGCATCTTGGAATAGTAGCAATAGTGAAAACAAGTTGGTTGTTTTGTGTTTGTCGTTCATGAATTTAGTTAACAATTTCATTTATTTGGGTGTGTTATTGGTTTTGATTTGTGATTTACAAGGTGGTTTGAGACCTTTTGGTGTTTATGATGTTTATTATACATAATTTATATGTATATTCATCTTCATCATAAAAATGATTTGGATGTTTTACTTCCAATTTCGTGTCATTGGATGTTACAAGTAATATGAATTTGTTTTGTATATTATCTAATGTTGGTATTGGCATGTTTTTTAACTTCGTGTGTTTTGTGAATAGATATTGATTTTCATTTATACGCACGCATCATGCTGTTCTTGACTAAAAGCTGAGACAACATTTGGGTTATCGTTAACACTTGAACTTTAATAGGAAGATTTATATTAGTTGTAATGACCCGTGAATTACACAAATTCAGAGTATGTAAATCAAATAATCTACAAATATTTTTACTTATGAATGGATTATGTTTTATCTCAATTAATTATCTTTGTTTTATCCCACATATTAAAGCTGTTACAATAGAAACTTTTGAATGGAGAGGTACATTTTTCTTCTTTTTAATAAAAATATTGCATCACAAACTTCACTTTAATATGAAAATTTATGTGTTATGTGGTTTCAATTTTAATTAACTGAATCAGGGGTTTATATTCTATTTTACTTATACATATGTGAGACAATAATATATAACCAACTGCTTACAGAAGGAAGTGGTAGCACCTGTACATTGAAAGAAAGTTGAGCCCCTCAAATGGATTACCAAGGCTTACGGGATGACGTACTTAAATATGTTCTCATTTGTTCGTGAAAGAGATGATTGCAATGGTGAAAGCAAATTGGTTGTTTTCTGTTTGTCGATCATCAATTTAGGTATAATAATGAATTTATAATTATAAAATGTATTCGTATATAGTAAATTATGCAATTCATCGTAAATAAATTTCAATTGTATCATGATTTTGATTTACGAGACTTTCATTTTGTAAATAGATTTTGAAATCTTGGCTTTTCCTTGCAATCAGTTTCTTAGGCAAGAGTCTGGAACAAATGAAGAAATTCAAGAAACGGTATGCACGAGATTCAAAGCTAGAGTTACTGCATCTTGGGATAGTAGCAATGGTGAAAGCAAGTTGGTTGTTTTGTGTTTTCTGTTCATGAATTTCGGTAATAATTTTATTTATTTGTGTAACATCAGTGCCGGACGCGTTGCCGGAACAGTGATCTCCGTAGTAACTCAGGTACACACTACGTGAAACTATGTATATGCTATTGATATTGATGCTTGACACTAAACTATTATGTTACTGTTCTGAAATCTGATTTAAACCGCATGGTTTAACAGTCAGATACATATCATACAACACTGAACAGACACACAGATGCTTGATTTAATGCTATTATGTATAAACGTATGTGAGGTTAAACAAAACAAAACCATAACGGATGTCGTTGCAGAATGCTAAACCGACGAATTATTCATGTAGGTGACGATCTGTACGAATAAATCTGAAAGTTTAACATTCTGAAATGATGAATGAAAAGAAGGAAACAAGAATCAGAAAGTGAAACCGACGTCGTGTTCGTTCGGGTGACGATTCGAACTGCGCGGAAGTGACACGTTCTGACGAAACGATAACGAACAACGAAACGAACGATAATAATTTAAGAAAGTTGAACATTAAATATTTATTAGGAATCACAATCTTTTAGGGATTTTAAAAATAAAGTTATTTAATTAAAATACATAAAATACGTGCAAAAGTGACACGAGTTAACGAAACGCGTAAAATAATTAATTACGATAAATAATTCAAGAAAAACGGAGTTAAGATATTTACTAGGAATAACCACCTTCTAAACATTCGAAAATAAATTCTTTTTATAAAATTTACAAAACACGCGTGTAACGCGCCGGAAACGCGACGAAAACGAGAACCGAGCAACCGAAATGAACCCGAACACCCACGGGGTATATAAACCCTAAATGAAACCATCTTCTTCATTTATTTCATCTCATCTCTCTCTCTAGCTATCAAAACTGTCCCTCTCTCTCTAGAAGTTCAAGTCTTCAAATCATCATGACTCCTTCAATTGTTGGTGAAATCTTGTGTTTTTGCTGTCCACACGAAGCTCTCAACACCCTCTACATAGAAGTACAACCAATCTGAAGTTTGGTCCAGCCATTTTCGAGGTATGAAGCTATGAACATCACGAAATTTAGGGTTTCTTACTCTTCTTGGTTCGACTCAACACATGTAACCAGTTTTAGAGTCCTTGTAAGCCGACCCCATACATTCTAAAACTTGTTCTAGTACACCAACAACATGTAAGCAGTTCGGAAACAATCGAGATTCAAAGATGATGGTGAAGAATCATGATCGGCCGAACCTACACATGATATGGCCGAACCCTGCTGCTCCCACTCCAGCTGCGAACCTCCATGGTCAACGAACCCTAGCCGAACCTTCGAGTCCAGCCGAACCTACCTCTACCAGCGAACCATGCCGCGAACCTAGGTCACACGAACCCATGGTTGATCAACCGAACCTTTCTTGCATGGCCGCAGCTCAACCCTAAGAACCTCCATGCAAACCGGGATCAGCCGAACCCATGAGACCACCGCATCAATGGGAGATGAACCTAGCATGAGAAAACCTTCTTGGCCGAACCTTCTCCTTGTAACCGAACCTTCATGAGAACCTTCCTTCTTGTGAACCTAACCGAAGACCGAATCTATTCTACACGAACCCTTAGGTTCGTTGGGGCTTACACTGTGCCGAACCTTACCCCATAAATCAATAGATTCTCTGACTCAACCCTCTTTGAGCTTGAATTCAACCAATTGTCCATGTAACATGCTGATTTGTAGGCCCAACCCAATGTATGGCCACGCTCTATTCGGCCCAAAAGTGAATTCGGCCCACACATGCTAATGATTCATGACAATGGGCCTAAGCCCACACACCTAACTACTCGGCCCAGTTACACACAGGTTGGCCCAAAGGGTTATCCGGTCCAAGGAATTCAAGAGATTAACGAAAACATGAACGAACGCTTAAAATCAATGATAAACTCAGGCATGAATTATCGCTTGAGTTATTACAAAGGTGATGGGAGGTTGATTAGGCAAAGCATGCTAGGACTTAAAGTTTTACTTAGAGGTTATAACTTTTAAAACTAAACTTGAAGTTGAGAATTTGCAAACAATGAAAGAAGTTCAATAATACCTTACATAATATATGGAATTCCAGGCCGGATAATGAACGAGACTAGTGGGTGTTAGCCAAGTTAAGGCTAACACAAACACACACAAACATATACGCAAATACTCATATGTAGAATTTACAAACCACGTGAAATCAATACAGGGTCTTGAACACAACAACGAATACTACGAAGAGCGCGTGCATTTTAGTTAAGATAAGTCAACCACTTCAAACACAAGGTGAGTTCATTTGTCCCTTTTCAAACATATTTGTTTTTACCTCGGGACTGAGAAGCATGTTATACATTTTAAACAATTATTGAAATGTTTATTAAATGCTTTACACTTATTCATGATGCGTATACTAATGCTTAAGCTTGTGACTCTTATACGGGAAGCTAGAGACTAAGACTTAAACTATATGCTCGATGCTTATGCTTTAAACACTATGCTCAGACAATATACTCGATGCTTATGCTATGAACTCTATGCTTAAACTATATGCTCGATGCTTATGCTTTAAACTCTATGCTCAGACTATATGCTCGATGCTTATGCTATGAACTGTCACACCCCGAGCCGGCGGGCTGGATCGACTTTCCCGCCGGGCGAAATGTTCCCGAGGCGTGATATCGTGAGTGATAATCGAAATGATCAGATTGTTTACATAGCACATGATAAATAAATGAGAAATGCTAACGTGACATGAAATAGAATTACAAAGTTAAATTACATTGTTTTCTCATAATCTAAGTAAGTAAATCTAATCAAAAAGAATCAATGAGTTTATACTTGTATCTGTACAAGATATAAAAAAGATGATTCATTGTCTTTGTCATCCAAAAGTATGATCACACAAAATGTAGCTAGGTCCTCTAAAGTCCACTAGCTATGTTGTTGAATATGGGCGACTAAAGCTGTTCGTCACCTGAGAAAACATGCATTTAAACAAAGTCAACACTAGGTTGGTGAGTTCATAAGTATGTTAATTGAAAACCTTGATTTATTCACACAATCACAATGTTAATCATATTACTTGTATGTTATTTGTCTCACCTGTTCACCCAATGGCTTCTCAATAGTTATATTCACAAGTAATATATTATCCTAGTAGTGATGCTTATATATAGGGCATATGTAAGGGAACCAAGCCCTAGCCAACATCCCACCACTCACTGCTAGAACTCCACACTACTTGCAATACAACTATTGATTTCCTTTCCCATTCCTCATGTTCATCTCCATTTTGATCACCTGTGTTCTCATGTATAGAATAATGTAATGATAGCGTTGTAGTTATCATACCGAAGTATTAATAACCATTATATGTATTTAGGATATTAGATTTATCAAATCTGTTCCTTGTATTATTCTATAATTGTTAGGTTAACTATTGTTTCACTTTTATATAATAAAAATGTTAGTTAACCAATTGTCATTTGTTCTCAATGAAGTGCATAGAGCCTAAAACGAATCCATTGCCATCCTCACGTAATCAGATTTCAATGCATTTGATTTACCTCTACCACTTTGTGTTCCCATTGCCTACATCGAAACTGTTACTAATAATGTGATATGAGAGAAAATGAATTCCTCAGTCTATTAGTCCACAGGTAACGATGGATGATGTACATCGATGTTATTGTTGTTCTCAATGTGGGATGTTCTCATGTGATTAATAAGGTTGAATAAGAACTTGTCTTATTACTTTATGTTAATCATTGTGTGAATGATATTGTCATCATGAAGTTACGTTATCATGATATCATTCCTTGTAATCCATATGTTCACCATGTAATCCTTAAGCCGTAGTAAGATCTAGTCTTAGTACCCTTAAGTGACGCAGGTTGTGGATACGAAATGCTCCATACTATCGCATAGTATGTTTTAGGTTGTAAACTAAGTATTATAAGTAATTGACTTATCACACTTAGTTTATTATAAAGTGGAATGATATTAAGAAGATGTTTTATCTTCTAATCATTCATGTGTTGTGTTATGTCATTATGTTTCTCTGTAATTGTTCTCAATGTTTGTTTGTGTATGAATTTCCTCAATGTTTCCTCATGTAGGAATAACCAAGTGTTATAAGATAAAATCTTACAACTATGTTATTCTAGTGTGTTGATGAATTATGAAATTATATTATCATATTCATCTGATTGTCCCTGTCATATCATGATCATACAAACATGCATACAATGATAAGCGATAATAAACAATTTAATATTATCTAAATCAAAGTATAAGCACTATGTTAATCAAAACTTTTAAATAAATAAAAGTAAGCATGTTTCTCAGCCCCGAGAGTTTAAAATCAGTTAAGATTAAAGTAAAAGGGGCATATGAACTCACCTTGTTGTTGTAGGGTTGACTTAGCTTAAACGACGTATGCACGCACTCTTGATTTGTACTTGTCGTATATTCACGTTCCTGTATTGATTTCACATTGTATATAATTCATAATTATGAGTCGTAAGGATTTGTGTGCGTGTATGTGTCAATCCTAACTTGGTTTCCGTTTGTGAGTCTCGGTCTTCATTCGGCCCCGTGCACTTGTTGTAGGTTTTTGGTCCTCTTAACCCAATGTAGTTAATGTTAAAACGCATTATTGTAACACGTTAGTTAAACATGTTAACTATAAGTTTGCAAGTCCACTCAATTATAAACATGAGTTTATAGTTTAAAGTCTTCCATTTAGGTTTTGTTATTCCGAAAATACTTGTCATGTATGTCACCCTTTGTTTATAAAACATAAGGTTTTAGATTTCATGAGTTAACTTCCAATTACCTTTGTATTATTTTAGGAAAATTCTTGCATAGCATCCATGTGTTTAACATATGTTCTTATTTATATCTTAGCGTTAATTGGATCGAATTAATGGACCTTGGGCCGAATGATTATATATGTTGTGTATGTGGGCCGAACCAACTCAGATGGGCCTTATAGGCGTTGTGGGCCAATCCAACTGTGATTGGGCCATGGAGTTGGGCTGCTGCATTTAAATGGCCCTCCCTAAATCGTGTGGATCAATAATATATCACATGGGCCGATGAGGTTATATGGTTGTGCCGGTTACGCTAGTATATCGGGCTCCTTATGGTTTCGGCCGAGAGGATGGAATGTAAGTCCCGACCATAATTCCAGCGAACCTCGTAGTGTCTGGCTACAGGTTCGGCCAAGTGTAGTTACAATGGTTCGTGACATCTGGTTTAGGTTCTTCCCCCATCATAGGTTCGTGAGGGTATGCAGGTTCGGCCAATGGTTCGGGCACTTAAGGGTTTGGCTGGTGATAATGAAGGTTCGGGTCCCGGGTAGGTTCGTCGGAGTAAGGTTCGGCTAGCCTGGAATTTGACCAGCCCAGGGTTCGTCTATCATATGTAGGTTCGTGTCACAGCCCATGCTATATTCGTTGGCTGGTGGTGGTTCGCTACATGGCTCGTGAACTTCCAAGGGTTCGGTGCTGCCATGGTTTGGCTAATATGTTCGTGTCACACCCCGGGCCGGCGGGAACGGATCATGTTTTCCCGTCGGGCGGAAGGTTCCCGGGGCGCGATATCTTGAGTGATAATCAATTGATCAGATTGTTTACATAGCACATGATAAATAAATGAGAAATGCTAACACATCCATGATATAGAATTACAAGATTAAATTACAATGTATCGTTCATAATTTAATCGAGTAAATCTATTAAAAGAATCAATATAACTATATCTTGTATGTGTACAAGATATACAAAAGATGATTCATTGTTCTTGTCACCAAAAGCATGCAACACATAATAAAGCTAGGTCTTCTAAAAGTCCACTAGCTTAATCCTTGCATGTATGTATCTACACATGTTCATCACCTGAGAAAACATGTATTTAAACAAAGTCAACACAAGGTTGGTGAGTTCATAAGTAAGTTAATTGAAAACCTTGATTCATTCACATGCACAATCACAATGTATATTATGTTATTTGTATGTCATTTGTTCACTCGTTCACCCAATGGCTTCTCAATAGTTATATTTACAAATAATGTTTCATCCTAGTAGTGATGCTTATATATAGGGCATATGTAAGGGAACTAAGCCCTAGCCAACATCCCACCACATCACTACTAGAACTCCACACAACTTGCAATACAACTATTGATTTCCATTCCCAAACCACATGTCCATATCGTTCTTGAATCACCTGTGATAACTTGTATAGAATAATATAATGATGTAATTGTAGTTATCAAACCGAAGTTTATATAACCATTATATGTTAAGGATATTAGATTTATCAAATATGTTCCTTGTATTATTCTATATTTGTGGGGTTAACTGTTGTTTCACTTTTAAATAAGAACTTTTCTTATTACATTATGTTAATTAATTGAGTGAATGATGTTGTTATCATGAAGTTACATTATCATGATTATCATTCTTTGTTCCTTGTACTCTTGTAATATGTATTGAGTTTTAAAGCTAAGTGTTAAAAGGACTTGTCCTATTACACTTACTTAACTCTTGTGTCGAATGTTAATGCAAAGATATGTAATATCTTTGTAACATTCGTATGTTTACTTGTAATTGTTCCAATGTCTGTTCATGTAAGAATAACTGAGTGTTATAAGATAAATTCTTATAACTATATTATTCTAATATGTTGATGAATTAATAAGATATATTATCTTATTCATCTGATTATCCCTGTCATGTCATGATCATACAAGCATGCATACAATGATAAACGATAATAAACAATTTAATATTATCTAAATCAAAGTATAAATAACATGTTAAGAAAGACTTTTAAATAAATAAAAGTAAACATGTTTCTCAGCCCCGAGAGTTTAAAATCAGTAAAGATTAAAGTAAAAGGGGCATATGAATTCACCTTGTTGTTGTAGGGTTGACTTAGCTTAAAAGAAAGAATGCACGCTCTCTTGTTGTACTTGAGTTTGTTTTACGATCCTGTATTGAATTCACATTGTATGAAAATTATAAGTGTTGAGTGTAGTTGTTTATTGTGTGCGTATGCGTGTTAGCCTTAACTTGGCTAACACTTGTGAGTCTCAGTTGTCTTCATTCGGCCCTGTGTATTTGTTGTGATTTTACTTGCTCCTTTGTTTACTTGACTTAACACTTGAAATCAATTGTGAGTGTATCCAAACTAAATTGTTTTAGGATTTATGAATCAAATTCCAAAACCTTGTTATCCTTGTAACAATTTAGTTGAGTAATTACGAGTATGTGTCATAATTTAATCCGATTTAATGTGTTAAACTATAGCATCACTCATGTGAATCAAGTATCACATTGGACCGAATGAATTGGGCCAATTATATTTGAACCTTTGGGCCTTATAATTTACGTGTGGGCCGACTAAAATTCTTGGGCCAATTCAGTTGGGCTGGTTGAGATTGAAATTGGGCCAAAGGATTTGAGCTACTTAGAAGGGTTGGGCCGAGTGTTGATTGGGCCTTGGGCCGGTTTATTAATGTTGAATAAATCAAGGAATTGGGCCAAGGGACATAAACTATGATCGAGGATAATGTTGGGTTGCTCAACATTTTCAACCGAGAAGAACATGGCATACACACCATGGCAGAGAACCTACAGGCTGCCATGGTCGAAGGTTCGGCTCAGTTAAGTGAATGGGGTTCGTTCATGATCAAACAAGGTTCGTAGCATCCACGAAATGGTGGGTTCGGTAGTGGCTCGTGAAACCCCAAAGGGTTCGGCCGGTTCTCGTTTGGTCTAACTAGGTTCGGCGAAGGAACTCAATTAGGTTCGGTCTAAGATTGTCACAGGGTTCGTCTAGTTGGCAATGGTTCGGTGGTTATGGAGCTGAAGGGTTCGGTTGAAATGGCTCGCCAAGTAGGGTTCGCCGAGGTTCGTTCCATGCATGGTTCGGCTACAACTGTTCGGCAATCTTCGAATGATTCGGCATTTGATGCTTGGTTCGGCTGCTCAACAGGGGTTCGCCTGAGCTCAAGACATCGTGAAGGTGTTGATGAGAATGAAGGTTCGCCCCTGACCAGCTTGGCACAGGTTCGTTGAGCTGTGCCGAACCCTGTGCATCTCCCCACTTTCTTGGTCTCGATCGGCTGTATGTACAATCCAATAGTTGCCTTTCCAACCCTAGGTCTCGATCTAGCATGTATGGGGTTCGAGTATAGGTTGTGAGTTGATTTAGTCCCGTTTTTAAGCTGATTTAAGGGGGTGGTCGACTAAGGGGTATGAAACCCTATTTTTCACAGGTTTTTAACGCATCATACCTCGATTTTTGCCGGACAAATTCTCCGATCTGTTGTACTTTCACGTAGAGGACATCAAGGGCTTCGCGTGGGTTCAAGAATCATCGATTTTCGTTGAGAAACGAGGGAGATAATGAGATTTGAAGCTTTGAAGTTTTTGAGAAAGGAAAGGTTCGTGAGATGCTTTTGGAGAGAGGATGGGCTGATGAAAAATGAGGAGAAACACCCTCATTTGATGCTTTTATACCCCGGGGTGTTCGGGTTCGTTTCGGTTGCTCGGTTTGCGATTTCGTCACGTATCCGGATAATTACGCGTAATTAATTGTAATAATTTAAAGAATGTTATTTGCTTATTTTGATGAGTTTCAAAATTGTAAAAATGTTAAATATTTTATTTTATTAAATTAATCTCGATAGTGTCGTGTTTCATTTTCATTTCGTCAGATCGCGTCACCATCGCGCGTATTCATTCGAATCGTCATTCGAACGAACACGACGATGATTTTGCTTTCCGACTTTTGTTTTCTACTTTCCAGTCATCATTTCAGAACGTTAAACTCACAGATATGTTTGTGTGAATCGTCACCCACGCAAACACACTGTCAGTTCGTTATTCTGAAACGACACTGCAATTTATGTTTAAATTGTGTTTCCTCACTGTCGGACTCAACTAAACATCATGTTCTCACATTGTTTTCACATTGAAATGTCTGCCATCTGATTCCTGTCATCTATGGATATCAGATCGCAACCGATTTGTTTATGTTATTCACTTGAACACTGTTGTTTCTCATGATCTGTTGTGTTAACTGTACTTAAGTTTTCACTTAAATACACACAACTAATGTTTCAATTGTATGTTGTACTTGCAGTATTTAAGTTTACATGAAAATACTTACAACTGTTTCTTGTATTTAGAATTCTGATAATACAAGTAATGCTTATACACATAGAATTACACATAGTTACTGTTTAAGTACACGTACCGTACGGACTTGCCGGCCGGTCAGGTACCAGTTGTCACAGTTCGGCAGCAGCAGGGTTCGTTCATGGCGGCTAAACACAGGTTCGGGTCATCTGGGGTTCGTCCTGCATGTTCGGTGTAGATGATTCACAGTAGCTGGGTTCGGCAAGCTCGAAGGTTCGGCCATCTTGCTAAGCCGAGGTTCGGCTGGTCGAAGGTTCGGCCAACCCCCTCTCCCTTGCGAACCTACAACCGATCATCATCTTCATCGAGCCTTGCTGTTTAAATATGCGATTCCTATGACCGTGTGTTCCTAAGATGGTCTCTCATGGTTGTGTGCTTCATGGTATGATGTCGGTTAACCGGCTAGGGTATGGGTCGAGAAAAGAAAACCCTAGTTTTCGGGGTTTCTTTGATTATTACCTTGATTCTCTGTGGTTGAATGTCTAGATCTGTTGTACTTTCTTGTAGAGGACTTCAAGAGCTTCGTGTAGGTCCAAGAATCACCCAAATTCGTTGAGAAGTGAGCAAGATAGGCTAGTTTGAAGGTTGGAAATGGTGGTGATTTTCTAGAGAGAGAAAGGGACGGGAATAGGAGAGTAGAGAAAGAGAGAGAGAGTTAATGCAAATGAGGGAAAAACACCTCATTTGGTGTTTAAATACTTCGGGTGTATTCAGGTTTGTTTCAGTTGCTCGGTTTGCGTTTTCGTTGCGTTTCCGGAAATTTTATGCGTAATTTATATGTTTTAATTAAAAAGAAGTTAATTTAATTATTTTGATGAGTTTCAAAATTTTAAAACATTATTTATTTTATTTTATTAATTTAATTTCGTTCGTGCCGTGTTTCGTTTTCGTTTCGTCAGATCGCGTCACCATCGCGCGTATTCGTTCGATTCGTCATTCGAACGAACACGTCGATGGTTTGAGCTTTCGTACTTAGGTTTACTACTTCCCAGTCATCATTTCAGAACGTTAAACTCACAGGTATGTTTGTGTGAATCGTCACCCACGCAAACACACTGTCAGTTCGTTATTCTGAAACAACACTGCAACATTGTTTTAAATTGTATTTCCTCACTGTCGGACTCAACTAAACATCCTGTTTTCACATTGTTTTCACATTGAATTGTCGGCCATCTGATTCCTGTCATCTATGGATATCAGATCTCAACCGATTTGTTATTGTTTTTCGCTTGAACACTGTTGTTTCTCATTAATTGTTGTGCTAACTGTACTTAGGTTTTCATTTAAATATACACAACTAATGTTTCAATGCGTGTTGTACTTACAGTATTTAAGTTTACACGAAAATACGTACAACTGTTTCTTGTATTTAAAATTCTGTTAATACAAGTACTGTTTACACACATGTATTTACACATAGTTATTGTTGAAAGTACACGTATTGTACGGACTTGCTAGCCGGTCAGGTACTAGTTGTCACATGAACTCTATGCTTAAACTATATGCTCGATGCTTATGCTTTAAACTCTATGCTCAGACTGTATGCTTGATGCTTATGCTATGAACTCTATCTTCAGACTATATGCTCGATGCTTATGTTATAAACTCTATGCTTAAACTAAATGCTCAAAGCTATGGGCTACGTAATTGCTAAACATTGTTAGAGCAAAGCTTGTACCCATGCACTGAGATACGTGAAAGCTAAACTATGAGAATGCTAAGCTTTTATCTATATATGAGATACGTAATTGCCAAACATTGCTAGAGCAAGGCTTGTGTCTGCATATACGAGATATGTAAATGCTAAACTATGTGTGTGCACAGCTTGTGTCTGTATATGAGATACATAATTGACAAACATTGCTAGAGCAAGGCTTGTATCTGCCTGTATGAGATACGTAAACGCTAGACTATTCGGATGCTAAGCCCAAACCAATTCATGAGATACGTAATGGCTAAACATTGCTAGAGGAAAGCTTGTATCTAGACATGGGCTACGTAAATGCTAAACATTGCTAGAGCAAATATTGTACCCACGCATGAGATTGGTGAGAGCTACACTATGATTTGTGAAACAATGGTGCTTGTACAACTTACTCTAAAGCTAATCTACATGAATGCTACAAACTTTTAAACTTTTAAACAGTACACTAAAGCTATGATGAAGACTGTATTGAATGGTAGGTAAAATGCTTAATTATCATTAACAACAATGTCATATGTGGTTTAGTATGTGGTGGGATGGCGTCTAGGCGAGTTGTAGCTCGACCCTTTCGTATGCCCTATATATAAGCATACCGAATTGGATATTACATGTGATATTAATGAGATTAAGGTTGTTACCGAAAGAGATTTGCTAAAAACTATTTTCAACTTTTAAACTATATGAACTCACCAACCATTGTGTTGACTTTGTTTCTCTTACATGCTTTCTCAGGTGATGCACATGTTTAAGCTAAGGCTCAGGATTTCATGCTAGGATACCCAGATAGAGGACCTAATAGACTTTTGGAAAGCACATATTTTGTTATTGACGCAGGTCACTTTTGATATCTTGTACAGATACAAGATAGAAACATTTAATTCTTTTAATAGGTTTACTCATTTAAATTATCAAACATTGATATTGTAATTTAACTTTGTAATCCTAGTTTGATGCTTTATTGTGCTTTAGTTATTCTCAATGTTGATGCTATGTAAACAATCTGATCATCACAATTATCACTCACGATATCGCACCCCGAGAACCTTCCGCCCGACGGGAAACTCGATCCGTCCCGCCGGCTCGGGGTGTGACAATTTGGGTATGTTATTGGTTTTGACTTGTGATTTACAAGGTGGTTTGAGCCCTTTTTGTGTTTATGATGTTTTAATGTGACTGGATTTTACATAATTTATATGTATATTCATCTTCATCATAAAAATGATTTGGATGTTTTACTTCCACTTTTGTGTCATTGGATGTTACAGTACTCTTAAATATACAGTGTTGATAGAATTATGATTGCTTTAGTGGTTTACCTTTTTGTATTATTGCACGCAATTACCCTTTCTAAAACATATATTATCTTATTTTATTATCTGGAATCTATTTTTATACACTTTATTTGTCTAATTTACAAAGCTTTGATCTATATTATTAAAAAACCAGTGCATTATTTTAATAATTTTTTACATAACTCTTTACTTAAACCATTTCTAACATTGATTTATCATTTGTAGGAATTGTTGGCATTCCAAGCAATTAATTTATCATACTCTCATGCCAGACTTGCTTGGTCTGAATACTAAAAATATTAAAGGTTTGATTTGCTACTAAAGTTATCCAAAGATACATTCCTCAAACCCCGCCTCTATATTTGAGGTTTGTTTGAAAAAGAAAACACTAAAGTATTTGCGTTTTGGTGTTTGGTAATTTTGGTTACTGATTTCTTAATTTGCTTCTTGATTATTAAATTCTTATTTTCATATAATTTTTATAATATTTAAAAATTACACTTAATAATATGCAATTTATTGACTGGGAAGTTTAAAATTAGTAATATTCAAATTTATATTCAAAAGTTTTGAAATTCAAAATTTTCAACCTTATGACTTAGTTACCTATTTTTACTCGATATTTATCTTATTATTAATTATAATTATTTGAATTCCCTATTTTTACTCAAAAACAGGTTAACTATATAACCTATTAATACTATATCATTTCATCAACTTCTGCTCTTAATATCTTTTTGCTCTCAATATCTCTTATGCTATTAGCTTCTCATCTAAACCGGGTAATATCTTTTTGTTCCTTAGTTAATATCTCTTCATCTAATATAGTACATATCTTCTTTAGAAATCTTATTCTACATTATATCATGATGTAATTATTAAAACTTTTAATTTCAAAACATTAAATTATGTTCATCTAATAGTTTAATATATTTTATTTTAAAACTCCTTTTATACGTTATATCATGGTTTAACTATTAAAACATTTAATCAAAAATTACGTAAATTTAATTTACACCATCATATAATTATATAATTTATTTTATCAAAAATCATCGAATGATGATATTGTTGAACATATCACATTTTTAAGTTAAATATACTTTATTTATATTTTTAACCACATACAATATTTATTTATTTTAAATAAACGTGACTATTATATTTATTATAGTTTTGAATATTATATTATTCTTAGTAAAATATATATATATATATATGTAAAAAAACCAAAAATTATTATATATTTTAGTTCACATAAGCAAGACAAATAAACATAGAAAACAATAGTTAAAATTTGATAGTGGTTTATAAATACACTAGGTTATAAACCCATGTGTTACATGGGTTTGGGTAAAAAAATTACTAAATAATTGTATTCGTATTTGATAAATTTAAATTGAATTAGGTTTTATTAAGGATAAGGTTGAGAAATTATGGACAAATTAAATGATAAATAAATTTTTAAAATTTAATTTTTAAAATATCACAGTTTTTAATAAAGATAAATTTACATGGAAATGAATAGAAGTATTTTTGTTAAATAAAATAAAATTAATTATAGTAATATTTGTTGGATTATAAAATTATAAAATCTAATATCCGAAAAAGTATTTGAATTCGTTTTAAATGTTGTGCTAAAAAAGTAAACAACTTCGAAATATTAAATTTTATTCGAAAAAAAAACCTTGGATTTACAATGTTCGCAACTTTTTAAAGTATAGATACTAATTGAGATAAAGATACAGAATACATTGACATTTTTAATTGTATACCAAATTTTATTACTCTTTACATGATAATGGATGATAAAAATATTATTTTCCTTAATCAACTTGTTGCTTCAAAGAAGGACATTGTCATAAAAGTTTGGATTAGGAAGTTCTGGAAACTTTCATCCTTTAAGATACTTAATGCTATACATTCAATTGAGATGATTCTTATGGATGAGGAGGTTGTACATTCTTCATTTAATGAATTAACAAAAAATAATTTAATTTTATTAATTTAAAAATTAATTATTTTTTATGTTTTCAGGGAACTAAAATTCAATCAACTGTTGCAAATAATTATTTTGTTAAGCTTGAAAGGTTCTTAGTTGAAAAAGATTGCCTTCTAATCGGTAGACTAGTCATTGGTGATAATATATCCAATTATCGGATAATTGATCATCCACATAAATTATTTTTAGATTTTCAAACTCATGTTTCAAAATGCAACGATTTCAATGGACCTTTTCACGGTTTCACTTTTATCAACTTTGATCTTCTATGCAATAATGTTGTTCCTAATGAATCTATTGTTGGTAAGTATGTTTAAAATATTTTTTTTTTTATTTTTCGTCCTATATATTGTTTATATTACAATCTGTTATTATTTTGATTTGCATTTGTTATAAATTATTTTACTAACTTTTTTTATTTTTTATAGATATTCTTGGATTTGTGTACACTTACTTTCCAATTCATCACAAAACCAAAACTGGCAAGATGTCGAAAAAGATGAACCTTCATATTCGTGATTTGGAGTTAACTCTTTTCAACTATTTTTCTTTTTGTATATAATAAATTTTATAAGAAAATTATAATACCACTTTTATATACCTTTTTTATAGATCACGTAGCATTTTTGTTACTTTATGGGAGTCATATGCTGAAAAAATTAATGTCTAAGTTTCTTTCAAAAAAACATGAGGATGCTACTGTAGTGATGATTTTGCAATTTGGAAGATACACTTTTTCAGGAGGTTATATATTTAATTAAATTAAATATTATTGTTTTCATATTTTTAATATAATAACTATTTGTTTTATACTAAATTTTACCTAATATCATATGAAGGGCATATGTTTCGTCATCATTTCAAGGTAGACATCTTTTGCATTAATTAAGATATGGAAGAGATCAAAGATTTCAAGAAAAGGTTTTAATTTTAATATCTTAATTAAATATTTTATATTTATCCTTGGAATTTAATATTAAATTAAACTATATTTATTATAGTTTACTTCTAAGTTATTCCCATGAGTCTTCTTCAAGCAAAGGTTTTTTGGCTTCCCAAATGCTTAGCAACGAGCATGATGATGTTTTCACTCAAAATAATTTCAATACCATTGCACAAGTCAATAAAACTTTTGAGGTACTTTTATTATAAGGTGTATATATATTATTTTTGTAGAAATACATTTTTATAAAAAAAAACAATGTATAATTGATCACTTCATTAATCTATGTTTTAGGTTAAGTCAGTTATTGTCATGGGTACAATTATAACTTTTGGCTTCGAATTGGATTGGATTGGATTGGTATTACAATACTTGTAAGAGTTGCAACAAAAAGGTTATAACTGATTTAGTTGATAGTAAACCCATAGTTCAATGCCGCAACCAAATATGTTTCCAAAAAACTATAAGCACTATTCCTCGGTATTCAATACATATTCTTTTTATCATTATTATTACTATTAAAATACACTTATTATAATTCATAAATTTAATTATCTGTTATTTTAAATATAGATTCAAAATTCCTTTAAGGGTACAAGACAATACAGGGGTTGTTGCTTTAACCTTATTTGACCGTGATGCTAGAAAAATAATTGGCAAAAGTGTTAAAGAATTGGTTGACAATATTATGGAGGTATATATTTATATTACCAAGAACAATTAAATTTTAGTTTAATTGTTGAACAATTCTTTCCTTATTCAAATTTCCCTTTCATATAGATTCTATTTCACTTTATTATACACACATATTCATAATTTAAACTCATTTTTGCATGATGATACGGTGGACATGGTTCAAGTTCCAAATGAGATTAACAATCTGGTTGGAAAAAAGTTTGTTTTTAAGATTGATATTACCAACTTTAATATCACAAATAGCTACAAGTCTTTCACAATTAACAAATGCACCGATGATCCGGCCATAATCTCTAAGTTGGAGAAAAATTTAGAACTTGAAGAGGTAATTATTCTAATATTATGATTTTAAGTTTAAATTATTTCAAATGTTCATTATGCAACATCTATCTCATATTTAATTATCTATGTGTAGTTTTAGGAGAGTATACCATATGTTATGGTCCATGATAAGAGGTTGAGTGAATGTCACGTAGGATGGTTACAAGGCAAACACCCTCCCCTCAGGCAAGATGTTATGACTTGCATGACCAGAGGTGTTGAGTGTGTGGTCACACTAAATAAATTAATTTATGTGTTTTAATGTTTTATATGATAAATAATTTACTAGATCATGTCCTTTAACAATTGCAGGTTGTCAATTCTGATTCTACCAACATAAGATCTATTGATTTTGGATCTCAAGATACAATTAACTTCAAGGTATTGAATGAAATGTTAATATAATAAATGTATAAAATGTATTATAATTTTTTCTATATGTCACCTAATACAAGGTTGTGTTAGGTATTTAAAATATAAAATAGATCTTTACATAAATTTAATATTTTACATACTAAGGTTAACAAAAAACATGCGATTAATTTTAGGAAGTGAGATTAATGATATTCAACAAATAAAGCTCATTGCAGAATGGTTGTTAGATATAGGTGAAGGAAAAATGGGTGCCATGAATGATGGTGAGTCGATAATAGACATGCTGATCTTTTAATTATGGATTATGGTGATCCTATTAATGATCTTAGTGAATTTGTTTATCCTTCCATTCTTCAAAATTTTAAAAATTCCAATTTTTTCCAAGAAAGAGCCATTCTAGCACCCACAAATGAAGTTGTACGAAATCAATGATCAGTTGATGTCTTTATTTCCAGGAGATGTTAAGGAATATTTAAGTTCATATAGTATTTGTGAGTCAGAGCATTTACATGAAGGTGTTGATCAAAGTTTATACTCACCAGACGTACTAAATGATATTAAAATTTCAGGTTTGCCTAACCACAAGTTAATTCTAAAGGTCAGGGTCCTTGTGATGTTACTCAGAAACATTGATCAAAAAAATGGTTTATGCAACGGGACTAGATTGAAGATCATCTCACTTGGAAGTCGTGTAATTGAAGTAGAAGTAATTTCAGGAAGTCATATAGGTTATCGGACATTCATT
The DNA here is from genome assembly GCA_009363875.1 of Mikania micrantha. NCBI lineage: Eukaryota > Viridiplantae > Streptophyta > Magnoliopsida > Asterales > Asteraceae > Mikania > Mikania micrantha. Next base: position 50,557,615 of record CM018691.1, on the reverse strand, counting down.
CCTATAATAGCTCTAACGCCTTCTGATAAGAAAATTCCGTTTAAATTTTAAAGGAGACAATTTCATATATCAGTATCATTTGCAATGACAATAAATAAAAGTCAAGGCCAGTTGTTATCAAGAGTAGGTTTGTTATTGAAACAGACAGTTTTTTCACACGGACAACTGTACATTGCTTTATTGAGAGTTAAAAGCACGGATGGTCTCAATCTTCTAATTTTTGATAAAGACGGTAATGTTACTAACATGACGTCCAATGTAGTATACAAAGAAGATTTTAGAGATTTATAATATGTATTTGTGATTGTAAAATGTATTCGTTTATGATAGATTATGTGATTCATTGTAAATATATTTTAGTTGCATTATTTTTTTTACACAATCTCGTGTAACACACGGGTTTTTAACATAGTTAGGAATAAAATATAACCCATTGTTATTTTACTAACCCAAATAACTCCGTCAAGATTAATCTGAATCTTGGATTTTTTTCCAAACATTTTGTAACGTATGTATAACACTTGCTTCTTTTACGTGTATGTTTAAATTTATCACCGTTTAATTAAAAGGTAACATCACTATACGTTTTTGGATCTAAACAGTTACATTAATGTAACCCAAAAACTTACAACAATGTTAACTTTTAAACGGTGATCAATTTACGCATACGTATAAAAAAAGTAATTGTATTACATGTGTTACAATAATCTTAAAAAAATTAACGATTTGAATTAATCTTTTCGGTTAGCAGTTCAAAAAAAAATTGGGAGGAAAAAAAAAAGAGATAAGATGGTTTTAAAGAACACAAAAGACGCAAAGTTTATTGTGAGCTATTGAGGTGTTCTTTATCTTTATTAACTGCTTTCCATAAAAGGTGACATAATAAGACAACGAGCCACCAGATTTAACGAACACGTGCCAAGCACGTAAGACATGAAACACTAAACGCATAAAAAGAGTCGTATTTAATTTTTCTATATATTAACCACCATGCTAAAAACAACGGTTTTAATCTAGTAATAAATATTAAAAGTTATAAAATGATATTTTATAATAAAACATAGACTACTAAAAGTGATTAGACATGAGAAAAAAATATATATTGAGGAGTTAAAATTTTGATTTTCGACGTGTGAACATTTGAGTTAGTTATTTATCAAAAAAGTTGATTACAAACAAGCTAACAAAAATTATAAAGATTTATATTAGAAAAAATAATTAAATAAAGAAGTATTTTTCTTTAAGGAAATAAATTCATGTTGATACTACCTAGAAGAAAAAAGAAAACATAAATATATTCATTAAGATACAACAATTAATATGTAGTATAGAGCTTAAATTTATTTTTGAAAATAATAATAATAATAATAATAATAATAATAATAATAATAATAGAATTTTGCACATAACGAAAAATAGAAATCGATCTTAAATTCAAATTTTCATTAATTAATTATATAATAACTTTTTTTATACATAAGTTTCATATTAGTTTTATTTAGTTAGTGATATAATAATTATCCTTAACTAAATTTACATTAAATATTTAAAATATATTATTTTGATATTATATTTAAGAGTTAGGTTAAACTAAATAAGTTTCCTATCCTAAAAATTTTAACAAGGATCATGAACCGTTAGATAATTAATTAATGTCTATAAATAAATTAAGCTGTTAGAGTAGTAATGATTAATTTTGTTGACTTTAAACGTTCATAACTTTTACATACGATATTTATATTATAAAAATGAACATTTTTTTATCTTTAAAATAAGTATAGTGTTGCTATAAAAAATATTGTTTTTTCAGTTTATTGTGTTTTTTGTATAGGTCATTGTGTCTTTTGTGTTTCTTACTTAATGTTGTGATTTTCTAAACAATTCAAGACACAATGATGTTACAGAATACATAATGTCATGCAATAATGACACAACAACGAGCATGCATGACATAATGACCCTTAAAAACACACAATAGCATGTAAGAAAGCCACAATTACATGTAAGAAAAACACAAAAAAGATGATTATACACAAACGTTTAACAAATACACAATGACGATAATTATATACAATGAACTGAAAAAGTTTTATTTATTATAATAATACTATACTCATTTTAAAGATAAAAAATGCCTATGGTATAATTTTTTAGAATAAATAATGTCGTATTTAAAGTTATGAACATTTAAAAAATGTGAGGAAAATTAGTCATGACTAAATTACCTTACAACAGTTTTTCTATTTAAAGTTTTGAATTTTCGCTCTTAAATCTGATCTTATATATCTAATGATTAACCCTATTGTTTAATGGAAGAGAAGCAAGAAACACAATTTTAAGATACAAAAACGTAACACATATCTTGTAAATTATTTATTTATTAGTTAAAAAAGATTCAAAGTATCGGTTTTGAAAAGCATTTAATTCTCTCTGTAATTATATGTGACAAAACAATGACTAAAGTTTTATACTTGTTCGCGTGCAATGCAGTGGTATTGGTTTCAATTCGACAAAGTTAGAATGCCTGGTCGAAGTTTGTTGTATATATTTATGATTATCATATTAAGAGTAAATTATCGAGACGGTTTTTGTGGTTTGCTAGCATTTTACTCTTGGTACATAGGTTTCATAAATTACTAATATGTACTCAAACTTTAAACATTTATAACACATATAGTCCTTACATAAGGATAATTTAGTCAACTATGTAAAGGTAATTTAATAACCTAAGGACTATATGTGTTACAAATTTTTAAAGATTGAAACCATATGAGTAAATTATTAAATCTAAAAAAAATGTTGAGCGCCACCATTAGACGCCCCTCACCGATCGGTCCCAAGACCAACATAATGGAGGTAAATCGCATGACTCGGGAAAATTGGGTGGTGACAGGCTTTGAACCCTAGACCTCTATTATAGGATCTCACCCCTTTATCACTAGATCACCACCAAAGGGACTAAATTATGAAATCTATAAACCAATAATGAAATATTAACAAATCACATGAGCCATATCACTTATTTACTCTCATATGAACTTAAAACAATCATTTTTAAAAGATATTATCATTTGAAGGACATCGACTTAAAAGTTTACCAATCGTGTTTTAAATAAGTGTGTAGTAATTCATCCTATAGTTGATCAAAAGTTGCACGATTGCAAATAATCCATTTTTTGTATCTTTTTCTCGACTTTTTCTTCTTTTCCTTTTGCTTTCCAAAAGTCTGATACATGGGTTCTCTCAAAGTCATGTGCATGCACGCTTTAGAATCTTACAAAATAAATTAAATTAAGTGATTATTTGTTATAAGAAAGTAATTACTTTTGATATATATAATATATATTTAATTACCAGGCTCCTGTATTGCATAGAATGAAAAATTATTAAATATTTAAAAATAAAAATGCAATAGTATAAAAAATTTTTTTAATTAAAATATGATTAAATTATGTATTAGTAATTAATTTAAGTAATAAAATAATAATAATAAAAAACTTTAAGTACTACATAATTGATATATCATGTATTCCATATATTAAATTTAAAATATCAAATAGTTAGTTTTGTGTCAAACACTAACCGTTAAAAATCAAGAAGTTAAGCCAACATTTATGCATCTATTAAAGTTAAATGACTCATTTTAAAATAATATTAAAAGACAAAGTGTAATTTTTTTTCTTCTTTTTATAACTTGTAAATATCTTTTGAACCAAAGGGCATTTGTCCCAATGATACCAAGGTGTGTTAAAGGTGTCCTTCCTAAAATTGGTTGAAGGTTCTAGTCCCATAGTGGACAAAAGGTGAAAAAATTTGTTGTTCAAAAAAAAATATATCTTTTGAACAAAGTTTATTTGTATAGATCCCGTTATTTAAAACTTCCGGTTACTGTTTAATTCATTTTTTTAAAAAAATTTAAGAAAAATTATTTTTTATAAAATTTTTATTTCTAAAAGTATTGATTTTAAAATACTGTATTTTTTAAGAAGTTTGGTTTTTTAAAATATAAATCATATTTTATAAACTTTTTAAAGTGTGTTTTAATCAAAATATTTGATTTTTAATTTATTAAAGACTATTATTTAATAAAAAAAATAAATAAAATCATTAATCCTTAGTATAATAATTATTAAATAGAAAAAGAATATAAATATAAACTATAAACTATTATAAGGACTATCTTATGAAAACTAAGATTAGGATCAACTAAATAGTCTCTTTATCCTAAAAAGCCTAAGAAGGATTATTGATCGTTAGATTATAAGATCAAATTGAAAAGAAAAAATTTAAAATTTTAAAGGGAAAAGTTGTTAGAAGGTAATTTAGTCATAACCACTTTCCCCCCACATTTTTTAAACATTCTTAACTTTTACATACGATATTATTTTTTTTAAAAAAATATATCATAATAACAATTATTTTTTTATCTTTAAAATGAGTATAATATTTCTACAAAAGATTAAATTTTTTCAGCTCATTGTGTCTAATTATTATCATTGTGTCTTTTTAAACGTTTGTATATAATTATCTTTTTGTGTTTTTCTTAAAGATAATTGTGTCTTTTTTACTAGGTAATTGTGTCTTTTTAAAATATGTAACAACCAAAGATTTAGCTCATTTGATCGTGTATAAAATCCATGTTGATTTGACAGCTGAAATTGTTACAGGATGATAGTAAGCGGGAAATGATGAACGTGGGTGAAAACCGTGCACGAAACGGAGTTATGGATTGCCCGGAATCACGAAATGAAGAAAAATCTCAAAGTATGAAACTTTTGGACTCGTCGCGGTACGCGACGAAGAGGTTGAGGATCCTTCGCGGTACGCGATGGATCAAAATATCTGAAATCTTCCAGATTTCTTCGCGGTACGCGAAGCCCAAATTGGCTCCCCGTCGCGGTACGCGACGGGTGAGGCGGTGGAATAGATTGATCTTCTTTATCAGATCATGCAGAAAGTTTAATTATTTTATATATCTCGAACAAGAACACCACCAGACGAACACCAGACGAAACTTCATCATCAAACCACCATTCTGAAGCCATCAGAAGTTACCGATCGCACCAAGGAACGTATTTACAAGTTCTGATCATTGTTGTGCAGTCAGATATCCGTCAGATTAGGTAATGATTCGTTTTACCCTTTTTGTTTGATTTTGATTGATTAGATCTTGATTTTTGAACGTAATGACATAGTTTGGGTTGTTGATTATTGCCTAGATGATGGCTAGGATTGATTAGAAATGAAGAACACGATGTTCTAACGGTTAAATCCTTGTTTTGATCCGTTGAAATTCCCGGTTTGCATGAAATCACAACTATGATTATAATGGCATAACCCATTTGATTATGACAATATAGGTGATTAGCTTGGTTAATCTTTGAAATGCAAAGGTTAAAACTAAGTGTTTCAAACTAATCACAATCATTAACATACTCATTGGAACGATTATCTGATGTTTATGATAACAGTCAGATTAGTATGTTAAACATGGTTATTAAACCTATCCTAAGACTACATTGTGATGTTTCATGATATCTGGGTAATCAATGATAAGGATTGATCATTTCTAAGCCATTAATCTGTCTAGGAACTGTTTTAGCATTATAATCAACAACATTAACTATTTGATGACTTTCAAGGCAATGTCTTTAACATTGAACGTTCAGAAAGATCTAATCAATAGGTTAAAACATAAATAATTTATTAAGTGTAAACTGATGCAGAATTACACCATTAGTACCAGTTTACGAGGAATCTTGCTACAGTAAGATATCAAGTGAGTTCTTATAGCCCTGTTTTAAATGTTTTACCATTTTGGGCTGATATGCATGTTAGAAAGTTATTTTATGGAATGATTGTTTTACCTGAATACGGTCGGAGTTAAAGTTATCGTATGAAAATGATTTTAACCTGATTAAGGTCGGGTAAAGAATGTTTACAGATAAAGAATGTTTTAAAGAAAAGAATGTTTTTAAAGTCTTAACTGCGGTTGAGAAAGAAATGATTATTTTTGTATAAGACACTCGACTGAGGTCGAGGAGGAAATGTGTTATGAAAGTCCCGGTTGCGGTTGGGCAAAACATGCGCACTGCGGTGAAAGGAGCTGCTTATGTGTATGATGGTTTAAATGATTTAAACCATGTTATAATGTATGTTAAGAAGTCTTGTACCGGTATAAGCCGTCAATTTCGGTTGATGGTTAAAGAGTCCTGTGGAAACATAGGCCTGCCGACTGTGTGTCGCCAGTTCAGTTAAAGAAATCTTAGGCATGCTTGAGTTATCAGCTGCGCGTTGATAGTGTTAAAGAAATCTTATACATGTATGAGTTATCAGCTGCGAGTTGATAGTTTAAGAGTCTTATGCTGCACAAGCCTGTTTGACTTCAGGGTCAGCAGTTGACGGTGAAGTTCCTTCACTATATGAATTATGTTATGATGATATGTGTGTTATGGAATTATGTTATGATGCTATGTATGTAATGGAATTATGATATAAGAACATGTATGCTATGTATTTGAATTATGACATATGACGTCATGAATGAATAAGGATTTTTCTAAGAAATGAACTTAGAACTCACCAGCATAAAACTGACTTGTTTTATGTGCATATCAGGTTGAATAGTTTGAGCAAGGAGACCAGGAGGGCTCATGGCATACATTGAAGACTACCCCTGGCATAGACTGGCTATGTTATAAATCTAATAAAGATATGAGCTATGTATTAATGTTTGTTTAGGTTTGTATAATATTTTATGTAATCGCCTTAAATTCTGCTGCTATAGTAATGTAAATATGGTTTAAGGACTATGGATATGATGATTTGCCAACCGAGGGGCTCGGGGCCTCTCAAGTTGGTATCAGAGCCATAGTTTGAGAGATTCGGTCATCCCTAATGGCTGAACTTAGACTGAAAATGGGACAGAATGAATGCCAGTCAAGGGTAGTTTGATGCCATGAGCATATGACCTTAGAGCTTTGTTATGTTTAAGATATAGATTAAATTAGCATGATGTTGCGAATGATAATGTGTTCATGATTGGGAATGTTTAGAACTTATAAGTCAGGTAAATAGTTCATTACACTTGATCAACATCATTAACAATTTACAATGCTTATTATGTCCTGAATTATTACCTTGATTGACACGTGGTTGTTTGTAATATGTATAGAAAACTAAAATGGCAGGCGAAGGTACAGAAGGTGGACGTAGTAGAGGTCGAGGCCGACCACCTAAAAATAAGAAGCAAGCTGAGGAAGTACCAGTGAATAATGCGGAAACTTAAGTCAATATTGAAGAAGAAAATGAAGAGGAGGAAATTAGGCTTGAACCGGTGGTGGTAAAGGCAATATCTAATGAAGTTCGTAAAATTTTAAAAGACCTATTACCTTCAGATAGAACAAAATCTGAAAAGGAAACTACTAAAGAAGGAGCTACTGAGGAAGGAGAGAAAGTCAACAGCTCTAACATAGAGCACGATGAGGATGAGGTGTTGATCATCAATAATAAAGGCAGGGGTTCAAGTACTAAGGGACCCAAAGGATGTGATTACAAAGCTTTTAAAGGGTGCAATCCTCCACCCTTTGATGGTAAGAAAGATGCGGTGGCTACATGCCATTGGGTTTCGGCTATGGAGGCGGTTATCGCTATCAGTGAATGCCGGGAAGACCAAGCTGTGAAATTTGCAGCTCATTCATTTACTGAAGAAGCTTTACATTGGTGGAACACCGTCAAGCAGTCAAAGACCACTACTGATGTGGAGGCTATGAAATGGGAGAACTTAAAGGAATTAGTTATGAAACACTTTTGTCCGAAGAATGAAATTGATAAAATCGAGCGGGAATTCCTGATTTTGAAAACTTCCCAGGGAGGTTACCTATCCCTGGATTGCTGCCACCTGAGCACGCTTAACTGGGAAGTTTTCACCCGGGTAACCAAAAGCAAATCCGTGAGCCCGGTGGGGCAGAGCGGACAATATCCAATACGGCCGACTGTTACAGCTGGACGTATGAATCATCGGCAATATACGTCAAAATTTAATGAAATGTCAAGACTGGTTCCTCATTTGGTAAACACGGAGGAACGCAGGTTGAAGTTATATGTGGAAGGACTACCACCTAAAGTCCGAACACATGTGAAGGCGCATGCTCCCAGAACTTTTGAATCAGCCGTAGAGATTAGCGGCATTGTCTGGGATGATGTGTTGGAAGCTGAACCAATAAAGGAAGAACCTAAGCAAAAGTGGTCATCTAGATTTAAAAGAAACCGAAATGACAAAAGTGGTCATCTAGATTTAAAAGAAACCGAAATGACAAACCAGGGCCCCCTATAAAAAGGTTTAGAAGGGAAGAATTTGAAACATGCACTAAGTGCGGAAGGAAGCATGGGGGAGAATGTCGCCTGGGGACTACTTTGTGCTATCGTTGTGGAAAAACTGGACACCTCTCGTATAATTGTCCAACAATACTAAAGTGTTACAATTGTGGTGGAATCGGTCACGTGAGCAAGAATTGTGTTAAACCAAAGATAATGCCTACTGAAACCAGCAAACCTGAAAGTAGCAAGGGAGGTGATAAGCAAAAGGCAAAAGCTCGTGCCTTTACTATGACTAAGGATCAGGCAGATAAAGACCCGGATGTGGTGACAGGTACATTCTTGATTAACGATATCCCTGCTTCAGTGCTATTTGATTCTGGTGCAAGTATGAGCTTTGTGGCTATTACTTTTTGTGACAAATTGCGTGCTAATGTTAAAAATATAGAAAATGCCTTTAACATAGAAACTGCTCTGGGTAAATCCACTAGAGTAACGGAGGTCATTGATGATGATTGTTACATTGATATAGAAGGTCATAGATTCCCTATTAAGTTGTTTGTGATTATGTTAGGAGGTTTTGATGTAGTCTTGGGCATGGATTGGTTGGCCAAACATGAGGCTAACATTGTTTGTCGACGAAATATGATTTTCTTAACAGCTCTCAATGGGAGATCAGTAACGGTTTACGGGGATAAAGTGTTTAACGCGCCTAAAGTCATTTCAATGATTAAGGCGAGTGAATTTATGAGGCGAGGGTGTGGGGCTTATCTGGCTTATGTTATTGATAAAGAAATTAAAGTAAAAGAATTGGAAGACGTACCCGTGGTGTGTAACTTTCCTGATGTATTTCCTGAGGATTTGCCATGAATTCCACCTGATCGGGAAATCGAATTCCAAATTGATATTGTGCCAGGAGCTCAACCTGTCGCCAAGGCCCCGTAACGTCTGGCTCCAACGGAGATGAAAGAATTAATGACCCAACTACAAGACCTTCTAGACAAAGGTTTTATACGATCAAGTGTGTCACCTTGGGGTGCACCAGTGTTATTTGTAAAGAAAAAGGACGGAAGCATGAGAATGTGTATTGATTATAGAGAATTGAATAAGCTTACAATTAAGAATAAGTACCCGTTACCAAGAATTGACGATCTATTTGACCAATTACAAGGTGCAAGTTGGTTTTCTAAAATAGATCTCAGATCAGGGTATCATCAACTAAAGGTGAGGGAACAAGATATTCCGAAGACAGCTTTTCGCACACGTTATGGACACTATGAGTTCCTTGTGATGTCTTTCGGATTAACAAACGCTCCTGCGGCGTTTATGGATTTGATGAATCGGGTGTGCAAACTAATGTATATGTGTCTTTCTCTTGTGTCTGATGTTTTGATCCCTTGTATAATATGTTTCCTCTATATATTCAACACATGTTATACATGAATTTTTAATATAATTATTAAATAAGAGAGAGTAATTAAATGAAATGCTAATAAATTGAGTCTTCACAAAAATATTTAATAAGAGAGATATTTAAATAAAATGCTAATAAATTGACACTTCAAAAAAATATATAATGAGTGTGAATAAGAAAATATCAACCAATTTAAAATTTTAAGTTTTTTATTATATATAAGATTAAGGAAAAAAATTATCATACTTTTTTAATTTTATTTCATGAACATGTGTCAATGATTAAAATTCTAAAACCGAATCAACATTACAAACTCATGTGGACATGTGGTTTACATGTTCAATTCAGTGATTAACATCGTCTTCAAGGGGTGGTTTTTGAAGCACATAGACACAGATGCCTCTATCAGGGATAGTCTAACTGATTTGATGGTTTCACTCATTGAATAATTCACTCTCCTAAGTCCATTGTCACGTCATGGAATTAATTGATTTCACTCTGTGTCCAATTCGTCATACCAGTTGGACTGAAATCAAGAACCGGATAAAATAATAAATATAGTGTCATGGAGTTAATTGAAACTTCTATTGGTTTCTTACTCTTATTAGACAATAATATATTCTTATTTGATTTTTCCCCATGGTATTATAGTATCATTAAGCATGCAGTATTACCTATAACTAATAAAAAGTAACGTAGGTGGCTTCCTACGTGGTTCTCATACTTTTCTTTCTTACGATTTATTTCTTAGGTCACTGGAGTCGTCCCGCTTAGTTAAATAAAACTAATTTCAAAAGCAATAAACAATTGTTGCATTGATTGGGTTGGTAAGGGACTTTAACTTGGATACTTTTTTTTTGAACGGCATTTGATCTCAACGTGTGAACCACTGATTTTCAGGCCACATCACCAAGGTCTAACTTGGATACTTTGGGCAATGGTTTGAATCCCTCACACGTTTTTTTTATTTCCATATTCTTCTATTTTTCTTTTTATCTTCTTTTTCCCAATTTTTTTCCATCATCTTTCTTTTTTCACTTCTTTTTTCCCGTCACAACTAATCTTTAAACTTTAAATCTCCATCCTATGATTTCGTGGTTATCACTTTCACGTCCTTAAATTTCAAAAAAACTTTGTAAATATTACTTTAACTTCCTCAAGTTTCTAATTTACCTATTTTGTTTCTTAGCTAAAAATAATAATTTCTTACATTCTTACTTCACGTAAGAGTCCATATAAATTCGTGTTGATACACATTTCGATATAAAATTTTTCAGGAAACGAATCTTGTTGAATATAGTATGTTTCGTGCTTATTTTGTATATTTTTTATGTTGGTCTACGTTCAACGTAAATTCTTCTAGTATCTATGCTGGATCATATATATTATGTTTTCATTTGACGAAATAAATTCAACGTCCTTTACGTTTTGATGTAGCCGCAACGCACGGCATATACTTTACTATTTATATTATAAAAATATAACCCTATAATTTAATAAGATATAGATGGATAAAAGCGTAGAAAGAATATAATACACTAAAAATGATTTTAAAATCAACATAACTTATAATCAAATTTTAAATTTATGATTTTCAAATTAATATCGAATCAAATTTTATTCGAAAAAAAAAGTAATTTAGAAAAACAGGAAAAAAAGAAAATTAACCAAACTACTAGCACCTATCGTTAATCACCACGTGTCATGACACAACCTTACGGAAAAAGCGTGAACACACAATGGTGCATGAAATGCAAATACTTAAAACTGAATAGCGGTATCACCGTCTCGACTGCCTCACCACACTGCATAAACTGCACCTACAAACCTTCGACGCCGCGTCGGAGCCACGACGAAGACGCCATGGATATTCTCAAGCTGATCTGCCCTGATTCTTCTCACGTAAGCATTTTGAACATATTCAGAAGTTCAGTTATATTCAAATTGGTTTAATTTCTAAAAAAAATAGGAGTTTCGATTATAATCTGTTCGTCTAAAATAATTCTGTAACCTTTCAATTTCAAGTTCACAACAACATGTTTGCGGAGGATTTCGTTAATTTCACCAGAAATATTCTATACGTTTAATTTTTACTGTTTAATTATCACTTGTAATCTTGTAGAGCGTATAATGACGGTTTTGATGACGAGTAAATCAAAAAAAAAATTTATTTAGATGAAGAACATAAAAAAACTTGTTACTCGAAGCAATTAATTTATGAAATTGCAGCATTTTATACATATTTATAAGTTTAGTTATCGAAACTTTGTTTGTCTGAAGTAACTTCATAGTTCATACTCAATTTGGTTTAATTTCTAAAATTATGACTCCTATTCGTTCCCAAAAGAGGAGTTTTGATTGTAATAGCTGTGAATGAATGATATGAGACATACATAGTTAAACGTGTTTGAGTGAGATCAATCTTGAAACGAGTGACCGCCTTAAAAGTTCTGTGGCAACTAAAACAAAACCATGGTCTCTTGGTGGGCAAATCAGATAGTATTACTGTTATAAGGGCCATATGCCAATTTAGAATTGCTATAGCAACGGTTTACATCTAGAATGTCAATTTTGTGGTCGTTTGGTAACCTCTGAATCATTAAGTGATGAATTAGTAAGATGTCTGAATGGTTAAGAGGCTCTCAACCAGTAAGTGTTGAACCAATTAAGACTGTTTTGTTGAACATCTGAAGGACTATGCAGAGGAGAGATATCATCGGAGGTCGGAGGAGAGGAGAGGTCATCGTCGGAGAGGAGAGGAGGTCGTCGGAGAGGAATGGAGAGGTGGAGAGGATCTAACTCCTTTCATTCAAACCCATTCAAACTTATTCCCAGATCTTGACCATTCAAATGCCATTTCTTTTCCTTCATATGTTTGAAACAAACGGTCTGAATATGACCGATTCAAACATGGCCTCATTCAGACCCATTCAGACCCCAAACAGCCCTTAGTATTGAATATACTAGATAGCAACTTAGTGAAAAAAGAAACTTTTGGTTACAATTGTTGACAGTGTACAATAATGTAATAGAATCTATTCAGATTTGTTCACAAACACCTACACCACCTTTTATGTGTGTGTACTAAAACAATTTCCATAAAATTTAATTGTTTTGTTAGATCTTGTTACCTAGATGACTGGCTTCCACCATTTCAACCCATATTTACACATTTGATGGATAATAATATGGCAATGTAACCGAAGAACTTCTGTTATTATATACTTTTATAGATGATAAACCAAATCACTTGATAACTGAATATAGTTTGAAGCATTTTTTAATATTAACGATCTTTCTAAACATATTCTAACTCTGTTTCTTGGATCAGATACATTATGGAATTGGAATTTCAAGATGCTTAGATGATATATATCCTTTCTTTTCAGAAGATTTATGTTCATAAATGCTCAAAAACACACACATGTACTCAGTGATATGTTATTCTTGATTGGACCTTCTTAACAAGATATACAATTCTAGGTTTTGGAGCAAGTATAATTACGATTGTCATAATTATTGCGCTTGCCATTACCTCAAGGACTACAAGAGGACGTAGAAAGGTAACTAGTGCTTACTGCTTTTGAGTAAATCAGAGGAAAAATATGATGTACTCATGTCTCATGACATCTTTCAACTAGGTTTATAAATGCAATTTTTCTTGGAGGTTATTTGCTTACATTTTTCCCAATTTGTTCTTTACTATGTGCACTGCAGATATACCTCTATGAGAAGGTGTTCTTGCTCCTTTTACCTGTCATTGGGGCATGCATAGCATGCTATGATATAACTATGCTTTTAAGTAACACAAGAAGGGGTCATCCTTCTTTATATCATGAGTGGCTCCTTAGATGCTCTCAACTCTTACTTTGGGTAAAACTTTTATTAATGAATTTTTTTCTTAATATAGCTGGGAAATTTTTATATTTTAATTAATTTGATGCATACTACAGGCTACCATACTTCTTCTCTCAAGATTTGATTGCTGGCTAATTGTCTTATCAAATTGGGTATTGTGTGTATGGTGGATCATTAAACTGTTATTAGGGATTCCAATTTTGCAAGCGACCTTTTCTTCCATGGAGGTAATTACATTTTTCGTAATATATGAAGCTACGTTCTTCATTGTTTTAGCTTATTTACACAACAGGAAAAAAATCCATCTGAAGCTAAGTTCTTCCTTTTTTTTTTTTATGTGGTTCTTGAAGTACTTTCAAATTCTCTCCTAAAAATTCATATTGATTGGCATTGAAGCTTGATAAGCATGAACTAAAGTTTCTTCATTTGTTTCCATTTTATCTAGTTAGAATGCTGGTAATATTGAGTTTTGTAATTGTTGAAAACTGAACAAACAAGAATCTTACTATTAAATCTTAATTCTTTAAAAAGGCATCTGTTAAATTATGATCTTGTTCTGCAGGCTTTTAGCTGCATTAATGAGAGCTTAATTTATTTAGAGGATGTGCTGTTTGGTATCCTGATTAATATTATCCGAATGAAGCAGGCATCTTGCAGGAAGAGGTAATTCATCCCATAACTTCTGTAATTTCTGGTTCTCTTGTAATATGCAAAGATGACTTTGTAGTTACTAATTAACACTATTTTAACTTTAAATTCACACAAACCAATAACACATGTTGTAACAGAGTAAGATACTAAATATGCTGCAAAAATAATGAGCCAATTACTAATTCAAAGTGTATATTGTTATAGACAGGAAGTAGAATTGCATACATCTCTAAGCGATTTTTTTTTTGTTAAAGTAGTGTAGTTGTTAAATAAAATTAGGAATCTAGGTCAAATAACGTTTTTATTTGGAATATGGGTGTTCCGCAACTACCACAACCGCATTATAATTTCTAGAGGTGTGTCCACTACTCCCATTAGTAGATTTAGTCTAATGATTGGGAGTCCGCTCCTCCCACCAACGAATTCAAGATAATTTCATATTAATTACTAGAGTTTAGCACTAACCGGCTGGAAGTGGTTGTTCGCTCCTCTTTCTCTTCCTCTTTTTCTGCTTCTGCTTCTGCTAAAGCTATGAGTTTGAACAATGTTCACCAACACTTCCATAGTAATCATCCAGCCAGCTCGGGAAGCTGTTTTTCTACTACTTGGCATGAAGAGAGGGTAGCGTAGTAATCTGTGAAGGAGGTTGCCTTCGCCTATGTGGACAGTTGGAGTTGACGGTCACTTCCACTGCTCTCACTAGCGGATTCAAAGTTCAAATCCTCTCCCATCCGCTACTCCTACTAGAGAATTCAAGCCCTCTCAAATCAACTAACATGTCACTTTCATTTATTACTGAAAAGGTTCACGTGAACATGTATATTGTTTCAAAGAATTTGAGAGGATTAGGCGTCCTCCTTACATATTTTGTTTTCTTTTTTTATATTTTCGTTTGACTACACAACGGATTTCGTACATTCACCACCTCCGCTAGTACCATTAGCGGATATTAGTTGAACGCAACATATAAAAAACTTCGATTTGTGATTGAGTTTTCTATCTTAACAATCAGAAGTATGTCAAATAAACGAGGCCAAATATTCTCCACTCCAAACCCACCTCATGAAGATGTACCAGGAACACCAATTGCCATAGAAGACATTCAGCCTCTGTCCCCTGCAAACCAGCGGGTTGTTCCTCAGCTACCTGCAAACTTGTTAGATATTGAGGAATTGGAGGATAATGGTAATGATGTGTATTGGAATTGGGCTTTCAATAACCTATTTCCTGAAAACCCACCACCGGAAGATGAAGACCATCCTCAAAACAGACAACAACCGAGAGTCGAACAACAATTAGGTCATGAAGAACCAGAAGATGAGTATGTGCCGAATGATCCATGGGCAGTTGATAACGATGCAGATGAAGAAACATTAAATCGGTGGTGGAATCACGACCCATGGGAAGATGAACGTAATATAGATTCGGATTACTCGTTCGATTCAATATTTAATGATTAGTTATGTAGCTTGTGTCGTATGTGTTCTTTATGCATGTCTTTATTAATTGTTTTGTATCTTTGAAAGGGATAGTAGGTTATGAATAAATTGTGTGGTTTCGATGTTCTTTGTGCATGTTTTTATTAATTTGTTTTGGAGTAATTGAATGTTTTCTAATGCAAATAGTAATTGAGTGTTTTTGAATTTGATTTGTTTTGAAACTGGTAGGTAGTATTCATGTGAGTTGATAAATAACAATATTGAATCGGCTATTGGTAGTATTAGTGAATTCGCTAGTGGTACCATCTTAGGTTACAACACATATCACATACTTCATAACAAGGCTTAACTAGTTTCAATACATTTGACATATTAGTACTTACAAGTTACAACAAACGATAGAGAAATTACTTGTCAAATGTTTATTTTAAACCTGAAAACCTAAGCATCACTCGGGCTCAACAAACATCGCCAAAAGTAAATTTGATCAACCATGAACCGTCTGTATGCCATACACAACTCCTTGAAATTACTAGTTATATTCAACTGTTTTTCAGTAATTAAATGCTCTATTAACATACAGATGTGCATCCCTTGATTACTAATCAATTTGTTGTGTGACTGAACAAAGTCTTCGTTAACTTCACACCTCATTGGTTTTCGGGAAGTCTAGAATTTTTTCCAATATTTAATGTTGACCAACCAAGTGCCAAAATATACCGAAATCCTCATCTATTTTGGGAGAACCGCCCGTCTGTACTTATCTCTTGAAAAGTATACACTACAATATATCACCAAATTACTGTTTGTAGATCAACTTAAACAAGTAACCATTTATTTTTTTCAATAAATAAGTGAAAATAAACATAATCAACATAAAAAAAAACAAAGGAAAATGGCTTGACTTTCTGTTAGTATATTTTATGGTCTGCCAAAACCATTATCGTTTAATATATTTTACATCTTTGGATGAATAAAATGATTTTTTATGGCCTGTCAAAATCTCTTGCCACCACGTCTAACATGTAACGGGTCTCTATCCCCATAATCATTATAATTGTACAAATGATTTGCACGATGCCCATCTTTCAGAAACAAAACATCACTCATAAGTGGACCTGGATCTATTCTTACCATCATATTTTATATATTGAAAGTGATAGCAAATGATGCTCATATAAGCAAAAAGATACATAAGAAATAATTATTATGCAACAGGATATATATATTTATTTCATGCAAGTTCACATGAAGGAGAAAGTAATTGTGCACCAACATTTCCAGTGAAAGTGACAATACTAACATTCGGAGGTATGTTCATGTGAGAGTTCTTGAACTTTGAATCCGCTAGTGAAAGTAGCGGAAGTGGTTCCAGCCCGGTAATCAAATGTAATTCTCTTGAATCCTCTAGTGGGAGGAGCAAACTCTCAATCATTAGACTAAATCCGCTAATAGGAGCAACGGACACACCTCCATAAATTATAATCCGTTTGTAGTATCTGCGGAAAACCCATATTCCAAATAAACGTGTTGACTGACCCAGAATTCTAATTTTATTTAACAACTACACTACTTTAACAAAATAATCTCTCTAAGAACAAATTTAAAAGTCAAATTGTCTGGAGAACTATGAAAATATTATCATTCATAAACTGAAACTTGATTCTTACTTTTCTCATATTCATATTCTTCTTTTGATTTTCTATATACCTAACAACCTTGTAGTTCAATGGAAGAGTCATTGATTTCCTGTGAAATGGGTATGGATGACCATTCTCGATCACATCCTGTACGTATGACTGTACTTCTTGATCTTATGATGTAATGTATTGCAGCAGAGTTTATTAGTATCATTGATAACATTACTTTTATTTTTCACTATTTGAAATAAAGTAACCTATGTGTTGCTTTCACTTGTTTCTCAAAGGGTGTTCTTGCTAGCTTTTGGAATGTAATGACATTCAGAACTATAAATCTGGTAATGGAACATGGTGCAAAGAAACAACTTAACTTTGATGATTTGCTTCAACTACCAACTGACATGGATCCGTTATCTTGCCATGATTCGTTGCATAACTGTTGGGAAGATCAAACAAGACATGATTGCTCTCATCCTTCTTTGTTTTGGACAATTTGTTATGCATATGGATGGCCATATATGTGCTTAGGCTTGATAAAGGTACTATTGGAAATTCTCTCTTAACTATTTTCTAGATTCTGAATAAAAAAACAAAAAAACAAAGAAGAAAAATTAAAAGTTAAAAGAGAAAAACAATGGGTTATTGTGCATTAGGACACCCAACCCAAGTAGAGGTGCGTAAACGGGCTAAAGCTCAAACATGGTCCTAGGCCAGACACATAAACACCCAAAAAGTTGAAGTCGAGGTGTTGTTTGCAAACAAGCCACCCAAGTAAAGTTGCAAAAACAAGTTTTTTTTGTCATTTTACAAATTCTGAGGATTAAAACAATCTATATAGTAGAATATTTTAGAATTTTAAGAGTAAAATGGTAATTTGACAATTTTAAGGGTAAAAATGGTCATTTACAAAAAGCCCTCAATATATGGCAGGAAACTGCCAAAACGGAGCCAAAAGCAACATGAGTGGCTAATTGAGAATGCTTATACATGAATAGCCTGTATGAAAAAAATAAGCTATTCCTGAGTGGCCTAACCACTATTTTGAAAACTGGTCGGACCGGCAACCGGTGAGTGAACCGTTCCGGTTAGGGGTTCTTGGCCGTTTTGGGCGAACCGGCCTGTTGAATCGGTGGTTGAACCGTTTTTTTTATTTTTTTTATTTTATATATATATATATTTATAAAATTTTTATAAAATCATCCGGTTCGACCAGTCGGACCTCTGACCGGTAAGAGACCGGTTCGATGTCCAGCCCGGTTATGAAAATATTGGGCCTGGCTATATACAAATCCCAAAAACAAAAGTAAAGTATAAACTTAACAGCAGTGTCGTAGTAGTAGACTTGTATAGCTATTTCTCTTCTCTGTCTCATACCTCATACACTATAAATTCAGGTAGTAAATGATTGTCTTGGTTTTGCTGGACCCTTGCTTCTTAATATGCTGATTAAGTATCTTCAAGAAGGTAAATTTCTATCTCTGTTTCTCTCTGTGGTTTGTGTAAGGGTAATGCGGGGTAATGTGTAATACATCTTCTAATAACCCATACGATGATTAATATTATAATCTTGAAAATAGATAAGTGGTCCACATTAAAAATGATTTGTTTGTTCAAAGCCCAATTTTTTATTCAGGTTTAATTTTGACCACATATTTATTTTCAAGATTCCAAATCAATGCTCACATAGGGTTTAAGGGTTTTCTCTCTAAGATTGGGTTTTCATAGGATTCAATCCCTAGAGTGGGGTTATTGTACAAAGTGCTAGTTTTGTAAAAAGTGTGAGAAATGATCTGGACCGTGGATGTGCTATAATCAAGGGTTAGATTTTGAAAATGGCAAAAGTATTTATTTAATAGGTGTTGACAATTAATAAAAGGGTAAATTAGGGATATAGGTTTTTTTAACTTGCTAATAATACGGATGATTCGAAATAAATGGGATTCTGTTACTCAAATTAACTTTCAATCGCAAGTCAACTTTCTTAAACAGATGCGATTACTCCAAAATCATGTGTTGCAATGTGCTGTTGGTTGAATGTAACCGTTATGGAAAAATCATGTGCTATTATGTATTGTTATGTGCTGATATTCGGCTCTGTGTGAACCATTGTGCTACTTCGTGTTGTTACTAGGTTACTAGTATATTGGCTGTGATTTTGTTGTTATCACTAGTATATAATGTGCTGTTAACAGTTTGTAACATCCATTATGTTATCATTAGATGTTAAAATCTATTAAAACCATTATGCTATTTTTGTGTTTATATTTGTTGTTATTGTGTAAACCATTGTGCTACTTCGTATTGTTAACATGTTGTACATTAGTTATGATTTTGCTATTATCACATTATATAATGTGTTGTTAACAGGTTGTAACATTCATTATGTTATCATTAGATGTTAAAATCTATTAAAACCATTATATTATTTTTGTGTTGATATATGTTGTTATTGTGTTATAATACGCAGATGGTTGTATGTAAAATCAAATGAAATATTATGTGCTAGTATGTATTTTCTATTTGTGCAAAATCATCCATTTATTTATGTTCAAATAGATGAACTAATGTTCGAATTATGGGATTCTCGTTCTTGTTTGTCGTGAATTGTTGGTATTCGACTAACCAGGATGATTTTTTGGAATAAAATCATCAAATGTATCTGCTTAACAAATTTCCATAATTAATGGATTAATTAATTATGCAAGTATAATTATTTGATTAAAATACCCTTTTTTTAATTAATTGAAATGCCAAATGTCAACACATGGTTGGTTCCTACACTTTTTACAAAAATCTCATTTTGTATTTGAACCTACCTCTGGGAGTAAGGATCCTGCATAAAAAGATAATTTCGCAAAAAGTGTGAGAAACAATCTTGAACGTCCATTTGATTAATCAAAGGTTTAAAAAAGGGAAGACATAATCGCAAAATATACACTGACTTTAAATCACATACAAGGGTATATTAGACTTTTTAGTATGTTAATTTAAGAGCTTTGATGACCAAAATTCATATCCTTGAATGATCCTACATTAAATTTTATTCTTTAATCAACGAAAGTCATGGACGTAATCAATTTTCAAAAATTAATCGTGGAATGTGAACAATCAAATTTTTTGATGTCACCTATTGCTCAATACATTATAATGTGCTATTATGTGTATTTATATTTTATTAACATACTAAAAACCTAATGTGCTATTATGTGATTATTATAAGAAAACAATGTGCTATTATGTGCTAATTATAAAAACCTAATGTGCTATTATGTGATTATTATAAAAAATAAAGTGCTATTATGTGCTAATTAAAAACACAATGTGCTATTATATGCTAATTATAATTCAAAGAAACAGAAAACACGTGTAAAAATATTTTACATAATTAAAGAAAATAGATTAAATTGACAAATCAATAATTAAAACTTTTGAAATTAAATTTGCATGATTTTAGGAGTTGCTATTAACTATTTTAGTTACAAAATACTAAAATACCCCTCTTCTATTTGTTAAAGAGTTGCCATGTGTTAACAGTTAATTGGTTCCTACACTTTTTACAAAAAAATCTATTTGTATATGATCCTACCTCTCAATCCCTATATATATATATATATATATATATATATATATATATATAGTAAGGTTATTGTACAAAATAATAGTTTTGCAAAAATAGTGAGAAACGATCTGAACCTTTGATGTGTTATCATCAATGGTCATTAAAGAACCAATGGCATGATCATAATTAATATGTTGTTTAAAATGGAAATAAGGGCACAAAAGGAATTTCCACATTTGCAGATATCATGATATCCATTAAATCAGGAGCAGTTACTATTTTTAAGAAATAAGTTGGTTTCCTTTTCACTGTGTGCTAATATATGCTATTAGTAAATGAAATGTATATCAACACATTCACATAATATGTGTTATTAATACACGTAAGCATATATCAGCTCATATACATAATATGTGATATTAGTACATGATATATCAGTACATATCAATGCATATCAGCATATAATTGCACTACAAAATCCATGTCCTTTGGCGTTTTAAATTACAACATGGCAGCACACAATAACACTAAAAATGTGCCAAATAACTATCATATCATTCATGCCAGCACATATCAGCAAATTATTTAATGATTTATCAATTTAACAAATTATTAAAACTCCATATTCACATCGTTATATATAAAATAGCACCTGCTATCACATAACAACACATATCAACACTCATGTTCGACAGTATTATAAATAACAACACATAGTATCACAATAATTTTTCTTTTAAAATCACTATCTCAATTCTTGGGATTTTTTTCTTCAGATGAATTCGTATTTGCTTTTGAATTTTTCTTTTTGAATACAATTGAAATTTTGGAATAAATTTGATTCACATAAATGATCACCCACTTTCCTTATTTAATGGACAATTACATATCCATTAATATTAAATTGCCTAAACTACCCTTTTTTATTAATTAACTAAAATGACAAATGTCAACATATGATTGGTTCCTACCATTTTTACAAAAAATCAATTTTGTACATGAACCTACTCCTATATATATATATATATATATAT
This sequence comes from Mikania micrantha, assembly GCA_009363875.1. Taxonomy (NCBI): domain Eukaryota; kingdom Viridiplantae; phylum Streptophyta; class Magnoliopsida; order Asterales; family Asteraceae; genus Mikania; species Mikania micrantha. Next base: position 50,535,704 of record CM018691.1, on the reverse strand, counting down.
ATATATATATATATATTTGTGTGTGTATGTTTTGCTTAGATCGTTTATTTGTTCATGCGAATATTTATGCTTTCCATTTTTGCATTATACTGATGATTATACTTTTCTGCAATCTAACATATTTAAATTAGATATGCGACTGATGTTAAGTTTAAGAATCCTATGACTCCTGGACACTTTCAAAAATGGAAATTGCACCTGCAATTTTCTTTTAACATGTGAACTACCTTGATTGATGCTATCATACCGTTTATTATTATTTTTTCTATGGACAGGATCTGGGAATTTTGATGGTTATCTTCTCGCCATTTCCCTTGGCTTGACTTCCATTTTGAAGTAAGTCTTATGCTTCTAACCTGGTATTATATCTTTAAATGTATTTTTTACTTGGGCATGGTGTGCCTCATTTCAAACAGGTGTGCATATATTGCTTGCAACTTACCCATATCATTTCAGATACTCACTGATGAAAACTCATGTTCTATTCCCTTATTTGTTCATTTTGAAAATTATGAATGAGGTCTTGATTACATTGTATTGTATTTGTATATAAACTTCTCTGTAGTATATCACAAATTAATTTCTTATGGTGCAGATCTTTTCTTGATACTCAATATACATTCCGCCTTTCCAAATTAAAGTTGAAGCTCCGTTCTGGTCTTATGACCATTATATTTCGAAAGGTAAATTATTCTTGTTTGTTACTTGGTTTTTGGTTACAGAAACAGATGGATATACACATGTGTTTATATAATCAGTAAAGTTAAATGGTACTATTTTTTTGGTAATAGTTCACTCATGCTTTAAATAACTAATCATATAATAAGATGCTAATAAACAAAAGTAAAAATGAAAGCTAAGAAAGTTTATATCATATTTTGTTACAATTGGACAATGCAATAAAATAACCATGCAGTGATCTTAATATACTGCAAGGTAAAAACCAAGCGATGTTCTGGCATAACTATTTGCATTTCAGATCAGTATTGCATTAAGATATCTAAAAGTTTCAATTTTTCTTTCTAATTTGGATTCTATTGAAGATCATTTTCATATCCAATGTGCATGTAAGATCATGTCTAAAGTTCCATTCTTTCTTTCTAATTTGGATTCTATAGAAGATCATTTTCAGATCATTTAAAATGTAAGATCATATGCTTATTATAGGCAATGGACCTACCTTGTACAACTTATATTTTTGTAGCATCACATTTTTAGCAATCCTTTAATATGTGGAATTAAAAAAAAAAAAATTCTTTCATCATGAATTTGGTTTTGAAGTCATCTCTAGCTTTTACTTATTTCACTATTTCTCCCTTAATCCTAATTACGAGAGAGAATTTGTTAATTGTTACTAACCATCAATTAAGTTGCTCATTATGTATTTCAGTGTCTCCATGTTAGCCTGGCAAATAAAACACAATTTTCTGAAGGGGAAATCCAAACATTCATGTCTGTGGATGCTGACCGAACTGTAAATATGTGCAACAGTTTTCATGACATGTGGAGGTTTTATCTATGTCTAACACATATCTTTATAATAAATAAGGCCATAAATTGTATAATATAGTAGTTGCTATGATTTGTACTGATTTTGTCATCGAAAACATTTTTTAATCTTTCAGCTTGCCCGTACAAATTGGAATCGCCCTGTATTTGCTTTATACACAAGTTCAGTTTGCTTTTGTTGCTGGAATCACAATAACTATCTTGTTGATACCAGGTAGAATGTCTTGACATCATGAATGTAGTAGGTACAGGTGGCAAAATGTGTGGGTAGAAAAGGAGTAGTTGGGGTTGACCTGGCATAGTATTGTTTAAAATGATTTAAAAACATTTTCTTTTTGAATAAGATTACTGGCGCTAAATATTACATTACGGACTATGTTTGACTTGTTGCTTTTTGCCATTTTTTTTTTAATTTTACTACCATTGGAAATGGGATATTGCTAGCCGAATTATTATCCTGTAATTATGTATTACATAAGAACTAAATTTAAAGTGTCGGTGTAACACTTCAAATTCTACCCCTTTAACCTTAAAAACTTTTCACCTAACCCCTTAACTTTATAAAATTTCATTTTAACCTCCTCAAGTTTTTTAAATTTAGTGTTTTTCTTTTGTAGTATATATAATCTGAGTTTTACTCAAAAACTTTCCTTTATCAGTTTAAAAAAAATTATAAGCATTGGTTATATCAATAGACGATAACGTGCTGGTAATGTGAAAATGTGACAGACACCGATTGAAAATCATCGGCTTCGTTATATAATTGTTTTTTATCCATGTTTTGATCTCTATATCCAACTCGACAGAACTTCATATGTTTCTTTTTTTTTACTTAACCACGTCAATGTAACTGACGCAACATGCGTTATGATGTTCATAAATATGTTGCATTGTGTAATGTCGCTTTTGATTTTTCTGATATTTTTTCCCATGTACATTTTGTAATAATAGAGCTGGTTACTCTGGCATTAGATAGCTTCACCTATTGATGCTTCCATTTCAGAAATATCATAATATTTATTTTCTACTTTTTTTTTTCACATTTTGTACTTCTTTGATGTATGATATCTCTGTAATCCATAATCCATTATTGATCTGATAAAGCTCTAATCATTTTAAAATTATGTGTACAGTAAATAAATGGATTGCCGAATTGATTGCCAGTGCTACCAAAAGCATGATGGAGCAAAAGGATGAAAGGTATGTGCACCTTTGCCAATGTATCCATAGTTTCTAGCAAATCAATTTTGTTTTCTATTACAAACATTGGTTCCCTAAGAAATTCATATCTGGGAGATTCAATGATGAAGTTTGTCTTTCCGTTATAAGTACATATTACAAACAGTAACAATTTTACAGGGTTAGAAAGACCGGAGAATTATTGACATATATTCGTACTTTGAAGATGTATGGTTGGGAGCTTCTTTTTACTAGTTGGTTGATGAAGACAAGATCCTTGGAAGTCAAATATTTATCAGTAACTATTACTCTCTACAAAACTATATAATTGTCATAGATGTGGCGATTTTGACCTATTTATTTATGAACGGGTTGATTTGGGTTATCATTCATCCCTTACAGTGAAATGGATAAAATTTTTTGACATGCTAATTTTTTATTAAAAAACTCGTACTTGTACAAAAAGTGTTCTTGAATCAACCCGACCACACAAAATACATGTTTCAAGTCAAACCTATTTTTATACAGCTGGCCTGGCCCGGCCCCGCCCAATCATGTTGCTACCCTTAATGTCTGACATCCTAATACAACTATTCTTACTGTCTAACATCTTTTTACAGACAAGAAAGTACTTGGATGCATGGTGTGTATTCTTTTGGGCAACAACGCCAACTCTTTTTTCTTTATTCACATTTGGACTCTATGTACTTATGGGAAATCAACTAGATGCAGCAACGGTATTTTAACACTGCTTTAATGCATGGATTTCCTTGTGATTTTCTTGTTTATAGTACTAAGATGTGGAATTTTGACCCATTCACCTTTGAATGAGTTGATTCCATGTAATGTATTATATCTCAAGGGTCAAGCGAATACAATACAAAAAAAATCTTCAAGGGAAACATATAAGTGGGCTGAACATGTTAAAACAGGCTGAAAGTCCCCCAAAATGTATTTTTTTAATGCATAAAACCTCCTAAATCATTATTTAAAAAAATAGATTGCCACCAAACATATAATTTTTTTAATAATATCTAACATACCGAGTATTCATAGAAGAATTTTAAATCTTGGATAAAAATTGTTTCGAATCAACCCAACTCACCCGTACAAAATCACCTGTATTGACTCGTTACCATACCCACCCAACCTACGCTTTTTGCACCTCACTATATTTCTTTGTTGATTAACCCTATACTTTTCAGGTTTTTACTTGCCTTGCTCTATTTAACAACTTGATTTCCCCGTTAAACTCATTCCCGTGGGTCATTAATGGGCTGATCGATGTGAGTTTCGTATATACCCTTAAACAACTCAAAAATAAAGTTTTTCAATCAACAAAATATATATTTACCTTTTTATGAAAATTTATCCACAGGCAGTCATATCTACCAGGCGGCTGAGCAAGTTTCTCTCATGTGTTGAACATGAATCAACATCTTGCCCCAGAGAAGAAATTAATTTTACAGCTGAAGATATGGATATTGTGATGAAAGATGCATGTTGTACATGGACAATTGACCATGAAGTTAAGGAGCTGATTCTGGATCATGTCAATCTTGCCATTCCAAAGGGTTCTCTGGTTGCAGTTATTGGAGAGGTCAAATCCTTAACATTCCTCATTATATGTGATAAAACAGGCGGGTTGGGTAATGGGCGGGCTTGTATCAAATAAGTTGCTTTTAAGGGCGAGTCAAAATGGTAAGTATGAGTTTAAAAACGATTATGATGATAAGTATAATCCAAGTTTGTTTTAATAGAACAATTTGAAAGGTTATAAATACTTGAGTATGTCATGGGCTACTTCTAGCCCCTTCTTAAAATGCTTGTGCATGTTTATGTCCTATGTGGAAGAGATTTTAATTGATACAAAACGAATTTATCAAGAAAAATAAGAAACATTATATAGTTATATACACATCCATAATAGCTCATAAGTGTTTAGTTAATGTGAATTTAGAGGTGCACAAACCGATTAACTGGTTGAAAACCGGTTTTGGAATAACCAAACCGGTTAACCGGTCAATGGTAACCGGTTTTTACCAATAACCAGTTTAGTTAATAACTAGTTTTTCAACCTCTAAAACCGAAACTGATATAATAACCGAAACCGGTTAACATCCAAATAACCGATTTTTACTGAGGTGGACTTTGAAAACCGGTTAATAACCGGTTTGGTCTCTTGAAACCGCAAACCGGTCATAAACAACTGGTGTTTCAAAAATCTGAATACCGATTTGAAAAACTGGTTACAAACTGGTATCGGTTCGGTTAACCTTTTTTTTTTTTAAATCTCTAACTGTGATACCGTGTTATAAATTATCAACAAGACATTAAGAAATGCATGTTGCAGGTTGGTTCAGGTAAATCATCCTTGTTGAATTCTATCCTTGGAGAAATGAAGCTTATTAAGGGATCTATATCATCAAGAGGATCTATCGCCTATGTCTCGCAGGTTGAAAAAACTTTGACTAAATATGTAAATCTCAAACTTTTTTTCAATCATAAATTTAAAATTTAAAATTGCCTTTATTTGGAGCCATAGATTCCCTGGATTCTTTCTGGCACCATCAGGGATAATGTCATATTTGGAAAGGACTATGATCCGATAAGGTATTGCTCTTTGACCTGTTAGTTTGATCACTAGTGTAATGGGTCAAAATGGATTCAGGTCAAAATTGATAATTTTCTAGTACAGGTTGGGTCTGGTTGGCTTGACACAAAACCTTTCTTTACAACTGTCTTTGACTTCTTATATAAATAATTATTCCGTTAAATGTGATTAAAAAGTTAAACTATTGTTTTAATAATTTAAGTTTTCTAATAAAATGATTTAGGATGCTAATGCACTAAAAAAATACAGTGTGGGCTATTTCAACCTGTAGAATCCATTTGACCTGTTTCCTATTAAGCTAATTTATATTTAAATTTAGATGCGACTTGTAAGTGACAAAACATAATTCAAATCGAATTTACAAGTAACTGAAAAAATTGCCACCTCTACCATTCATCATTTGAAGTACAGTTAAACAATTATCATGTTTAGTTTATACACTAGAGAGCAACCTGCAAAGATATGTGAAAACCTTAATAAAATATGAGTAATATAAAGGGGTTTTTTTGGAGAGAAAGATAAGAATGATTCTGAGCACTTGATTAAATTAATTAATGGTTAATATGTTGTGGTCACCGCTTTTCACTAAAAACGTGCGTGAATTAAAGCTGAAAGAGCAAAAAAAGAATAACATACATTTGTTGACTTTTTTGTGATTAAGTCAACTTCCACCATTTTTTAAAAGTGAATAACTTTTAAACACTTAATCATTTTTTTTATAAAAAAACTACACCATAAAATTGATATTTTTATTGTCTTTAATTTGAGTATGACATTGTTATAGTTTTTTCTATTTTTTATGTGGTCCGTGATTTTAATTACTTTAATTGTTTCGTAAAACTATTTTGGAATTGAGATAAATATGTAACATTTAAAATTTGTTTCGTGTTTTAGACTTTAGATTATAAGGCTTGATTAGGTTTTGTCTTTTGGTTATGATTTGTTTTTAAAATTTGGTTAAGAACAACTGAGGGGCTCGATTCTTCTTGGCAGGCAACAAACCAAAGGGTAAGACATAGAAAAACGAAGTAGCCAGGGGCTGAGCAGCTGAGGTGTTTTGTTTAGTCACTTTAAAACAGAACAATAGGTGTCTGTTGTCTTGTTGGTGATTGATAAGCAATGGGTGCACATTGATCAGTATATCGTGTATGGTGAGGATCTGATCCAGGTTAGACATATTTTATGTTGTTCACATGTGAAAGAATGGCTAATACAAATCTACTCGAGATATGGGTTCTATGAACTAGCAGTGCCCTCTTCTAACAAATACAAACTATCCTGTGTGGTTGGGAAGGGGTAGGACGATCATGGATGCAAATGAGTTTTAAGATAACGTGGAACCTGAAACCGGGGCTGCTGTGGATCCAAAAAAGTCAAAGAGGGAACTTGATTCTTGTTTCAAGCAATACACAAAGACCTCGTGTTACAATTGGCGGGTTACACTAAGGCTAAGCATGTACAGGATACGTTGAAGACAAGGTTTCTATGGGTGAGTCAGGTAAGAACAACTAAAATGCAAACTTTGAGAAGGGAGTTTGAAATCGTTTTGATTAAGAAGGATGATTCGGTTGATGGATTTGCGGGAAAACTAAGTGGGTTGGTTTCAAAGGCAAAAAGTCTAGGAACCACTACTGAAGAGGGATAATTGGTGACAAAATTGTTGGATTCAATGCCAAGATCATCATTTGAGTTGGATATCTTGAAATTTGATGAAGCTGTCGAGAGATTGAAGGCCTATGAGTAGTGTATCAAAGAACCTGATCAAGAGGGAGACCCACATGGTAAGTTATTATTTTCAAAGCATGATGAGAAGGAAAAGGAAAACGACTTGTTTTGAGAGCACTGCGATCAAGGTGGTCAAGGAAGTTTGAGCAGTGAAGATCAAGGACGTGGCCAGGGTGGATGTCACGGGGCTGGTCAAGAAAGGGCCTACTGATTCCAACAAAACAGGAGTCAAAGGGAGAGAGACAAAAGTCATATACGGTGCTTCAAGTGCAACGAACTTGGATATATGTGTCGGAGTATCTTAAGTGGGAGCAAAAGAGGTTAATTTGATCCAGCAGGACGTGGATAAGATACCAGTACCATATTGAAGTATGGCGTTACAAGTTTAGGAGGTAATTTTTGGACTAAACTTGTAAATACGTGATAGTTAAGGGATTATTTATTGGTGTCTTTGATTAAGTCTAAGTCGGTTTGTTTGGGTTGATTGAGTTGGCAGATTTATTTAGGGATTAGTATTTGAATTATAGTATGATTATGTTAGGTTATTATATAGTTGAGAGTCAGATTTTATTTTCTTATAAATAGAGGTAAGTTTTCCGTTGTAATTCAGGATTTTAATCGAATAAAATACAAGAGTTGTGAAGGGGTTTCACACCATGGCTGTGTTTTAATTTTGATTTCTGATTTCAAGATTTCAGTTGATACTGAAAAACTAAAGAAATATAGGAAGTCAATGAAATACAACATCAAGTAACTACCTCTTAACTTTACATAGTAAACTGAAAACTAGCTGTTCATGTGGCAGTGGGGGTATTCTCAACAAGCATGCATTTGATTATTGATACTAACACATGGAAATAGTTAATTTGATACTAACACATGGAAATACTTTCTTTGTACAGATACTCTGCTGTTCTAGAGGCTTGTGCCCTAGACACAGATATTTCACTTACTCTTGGAGGTGATATGGCTTATATTGGAGAGAAAGGGGTAAACCTGTCAGGCGGTCAAAGAGCTCGTTTAGCCCTTGCCAGGTGTCATGTCATTATCTAATTGATTCTTTCTGGAAATAGCTTTTGATGATAATATGCAAAATGGTGTTTACTTATAATTCCTTACGGGAAATTCTTACATTTATGAGAATATGAACAGGGCTGTTTACCATGGATCTGACTTGATAATGCTGGATGATGTCCTTAGTGCAGTTGATGCACATGTGGCTTCTTGGATTTTATCAAATGCTATTCTTAGCCCTCTAATGAACCAGAAAACACGCATTCTTTGCACACATAATATTCAGGTAATGATTATATGTCTTTCCCAGAGGCTGTGATTTGAACCCATTTAATTATATTTAGGTTGATTTGCGCTTTTTTTTTTTCCCTTAAACAAGTCAGATGGATAAATTAAATAAAAAGTTAAGATAATAGGACACATTGTAACTCTTACGGGTAAAAGTCAACAAAAGTGCATTTATAATGCATAAAACCTCCTAATTCTTTTAATCAATGAAACAATAATTATAATTGAAATAAAATAATTTCAATCCAATTACTTATAAATTAGTTAATTCAGTTTTATATATCTATAGAGGCTTAAACAGGTAAAATAAAAAAGCTGCCTTTAAAGGAAACTAGTTAAACATATTGATTGAGTTTTATGGGTTGAAAGTCGTCCTAAAATGCATAAAATCTGCTACCTGGCTAAATAACTTATCTAAAATATTTGACTATGATTGAAATAATATAATTTTGTTATCTTATTTAAAACACTGATTATTTATAAAAAAACTAGTATTACACAGGTATTTACCTAGGTAAATAACTTATCCAAAATATTTGACTATGATTGAAATAATATAATTTTGTTATCTTATTTAAAACACTGATTATTTATAAAAAAACTAGGTAAATACCTGTGTAATACACAGATTAAACAAATCAATTTTAAAATTATTTATTTTAAATAACATCTTACATATTTTTCAAAGACTTTCTACAAAAAAAAATAAATAATATGACTTATGATGTAATAATTTTATTTGTTAAATTGAATAAAATTGTTATTATTTAATAGAAGAGAAATAAGAAAAATCAAAATATAATAAAAGATGATTTATAAACAATTAATATGAGAGAGAAGCGGGAAAACTAATTTTTAGACTGTCTACAATGTTGACATGTGTCATCTCAAAACCTTTATTTATTATATAGTATAGATATAGATATAGATGTGAAACAAAGCGTACCTGGTCAGCATGACTTGTGTCATCCCAAGCCAAAATGTTAACAGTTTTGGCTAGAACTCATTTTTACATTTTACCCAGCTGATAGGCCATTTTGTCACCTATTCAAAGTACTAACAATTTCACACTTTACAGGCCATATTTGCTGCAGATATCGTTGTTATAATGGACAAAGGACAGGTGAAATGGGTGGGAAGTCCAACCAATTGTTCCCATTCATCATACGCATCATTCGTTAGAGCTGAAGAACTTAATACCTCTTCTGAGACCATAGAACAAGTAGAAACAGGTGATTCTTGTATGAGAGTCCATGACTTGGCAGAGAGTGAAGTTATAAATATTACTGACCCCACTGATGACATCATCAAGATCGAAGAGAGGAAAGAAGGCAGAGTCGAAACAACTGTGTACATGTAAGTCTATGTCCCAGAAATGTTAATTTGGTGGAAACAAGTAGAGGTGACAATATGGGTTGGGTGTACCACTTGGGTCACATTGGGTTGACTCTCTAAAACGTTTTGTGCCCTTTTCTTTGCGGTAGTTAAAAGTTTCAAAAGCAATATTATTACAAACGTAATTTTAATGTTCCAATAGAATGATTCGGAAGATTGTATGCATTAAAGAACGTTGGGCAACTATGAAACCGTTTTGACCCATTGCCTTTTTAATTATTATTTTTTTTGAATCCATTTGAGACAAACAACCACCCAAACAGACCCATTTATAAGTAAATTGATCAGAATTCCTACTTTTGAGTTAAAAAGTGATTTTTGTAACTATCTTTCTTGTAAAAATGCATAAAGAAAACATAAAGTTATGCTAGAATGAGATAACTTGGATATAGCGCCTAATATAACGTTTTTCCTCAACTAACATTGGTGTAGCCTGCAAGTTTTTCAAATGGTGTGTGCTTCCTCATTTTACGGGGCCAATTCTTTTTGCAATGAAAAGGTTAAAAAAATCTCTAGAAAAGGGATGTCCTTTATTATATGAAGTTCTAACACTGATTGATAAAAAAAGCAACATGGACGGATTGGGTAATGAGTCACAACGGGGTTAGGTAACAAGTAGTTTTATAGCACTGATCAAAATGGTCCGTGTCTGTTAAAATTATTAGGGCTCGAAATGCGATTATTAAAACTATCCATTATAAAATAACAACCTTTTTTATTTAGTAGGATTTAGAAGGTTTTACCCATCTGAATACACATTATATCATATTCAACGCGTTTACCCATTTGGCCATCTTTCTTTTTGCCAAGGATTATTTTTGCGAAAATCCCAAGTACTTTCGCTGAAAAAATGATTGAGTCCAATTTTTTTCTTCATTGATTTATTGTAGTTTTTTATTCTCGTATTCAGGAGTATATGTTTTTCCCCTAAAACTTGTGTGTAAGCAAAGTTTGTATATATGGTATTTGTTATCACCTTTTTATTATTCTTTAGCAAAAAACTTTGATACTTTTACTTCATATGCAACTAAGTCACTAAACACATAGCAGAATGATTGCACAATTAAAATATTTAGTTTTAAATAAGATAAAAACTTGGGAGGGCCAAATTAATCATGAAAAGATTTGAGGGACTTAACTGGTTAAATCCTCTGACTTAATGCATTTGACCCATTAGTTATAAGACAAATCCTTTTTGACCCATTTAAAAGTGATTGGGTCGATGCTCACCTCTATAATGGCCAGGCTTCATAATCTTGCTTCTTTTATTTCAATATCCAACTAGACAGTACTTTCTCATATCATGCAGGAATTATGCTTCATTTTCTGGTTGGCATATAACAACCATTACATGTCTGTCAGCACTTCTAATGCAAGCTTCCAGGAATGGAAATGATCTGTGGCTATCTTATTGGGTAGATACAACTGCATTAGAAAACCATCCAACATCCTTGTATTTGGTAATTATATTAGTTGCTGATATTGGTGTTATGCTCTCAAACATAATTTAAGCAAGTTTTGCAAAGTGGTTGGGTCAAATTTACTGGAAGAAAAAAGTTATAGGAAATGAACTTCTTTTCTTATACAGTAAAACGAATCTTATGATGCCATTAACTAGAGTTTGAAAGATGGATGGGTTGGATTCCAAGTCAAAGCGGGACAACGTCGTGTTATCCTGAAATACTTCTTGAAATTATACTTCTTTAATTTCAATATCCACGGGTCAAAATTGGTAAAGTCTCTTATGTCCATATAAGCAAATTGGGTTTTGTCCCAATCTACAAAAACAAAAGAGACACGCAATATTTTGAAAACTAATGGGGATTAAACTAGTGAGCCACACCATTAGACTATGGGAAAGGGTGATAGATGCTAGAATGAGACGAGAAACTCAGGTTATAGTGAAACAATTCGGTGTTCATTGACCACAAAGGCGATACACATTCTAAGGAGGTTGATGGAAAAATATAGAAAAAGGAAACGGGACTTTCATTTGATGTTCTTTGACCCTGAAAAATCTTAAAATAGTGTATCGTGATAGGTTATTTGGGATAGGCTTGACAGTAAAGGTTTTCCATGATAGTGCTCAGACAAGCATTCGAGCATTGGTGCGGGATACAAACTTCTTTTGTGCAGATAAGCTTGCACCAAGGATTTGTGCTAAGTTTGTTTCTTTTTGTAGTATACTTAGATGAGCTGATGAAGTTGTTCTAGGAAGACATCTGTGGTGCATGCTTTTTGCAAATGACATTTTGCTAATAGCTAAACATAAGCATGACCTGAATGCAAGAGTGGAAGATTGGTGACCAGCCTTAGAGAGCAAAGGCTTACGCATCATGTAGACAAAAACCAAATATCTCTACTATAACTTTAGTAGGGTCACTGATGGTGATGTAGCTCACTGTGTTCAGGTAGGGTCGAAAAAATAGAGGGCAACAACAAGCGTTTTGTGTGACAGAAGATTCACAGATTAACTAAAGGAAATTATATAGGGTTGATCTTAGACCAAGTATGTTATATGGAACCTACGGCTGGCCAATCAAGAAAATGCAAGTGCGATTGTGCGAAAGATGGATAGATAGAGATGAGGAGGTCGAGTTGGATGTGTGAGTACATGAGATCGTACCGAATAAGAAATGAAGTTGTAAGGCTAGACTAGGGGTAACACAAATTTCAAGTTAACCTAGGGAGGGAAAATTAAGATGCTTTGGCCATACTTGGAAGAGGCAGATGACCACGCTTGTAACGAAAGTGGAAGCCCTCGCAATATAGGGGAGGCGGGGTAAAGTAAGACCTAAACTGACATGGGATGAGAAGATCAAACAAGGTTTGATAAACTTGCACCTCTTTGAGGACATGGTCAATAATAGGAGTTCTTGTAGACGTCAGATAAAAGTTGGATATTTTTACAAACAACATAGCATGTTCTTTAATGGGTATTTAAATCTTAGCATGTCCTTAGCTATAGGTTTTGGCAGTGTTGTAGAAATCGCTAGTCGGGTGGTGGCGTAGAAACTAGGGATTAGTTGGGGTTAATCAGAATTAATCGGATTGGAAAATTTATATATATAACGCCCCATTCGCGGTGCACACATATAATGTATATATGTGTGGCCCTCCAGGGGCCAAAGTAAAATTGTACTAATTTTAACGTTGTTCTACTTATTTTGTGAAAACAATGTCAAAAGTGTTGGAATGATTAACTTTAAACGATAACTTTGAGCCGGGGACTCTTTCGGAGCAGCCTTTCTGTCCCAACTGGGATAGGGGTAAGGTTTGTGTCCATCCTTCCACCCCAAACCCTACTAAAATATGGGAATATACTGGGCGAGTTTGTTTGTTTTGAAAATTTATATATAATTTTTTAAATATATATATATATACATCCAAATTTTCTATATATATATTTTATAAAATTTTTTAATTATATATATATATATATATATATATATATATATAGGGATTGTATACAACACTATAACTGTTTAGTCTGTTTTAGACCCAAAACTTACAACAATGTTAACTCTTAAACGGTGATGGATGGAAGGATGGATGGAGAAATGGATGGATGCATGCATGCATGTTTGTTTCCTTTGTCTATATATCGTTAATCAACAATTAAACACAATCTTTGAGTATTTTTCAAGATTCCTGCTATGTAAAATAATTATTCTATATTAGACAGTTGATGAATAATTATGAGGTGCAGATGAATAATTACCTGAAAAGGCTTTAATTGGCACTGCAGGTTATACTTTGTGTCTTTTGTGCAGCAAACTCCTTTCTTACCCTAGTTAGGGCATTCTCATTTGCATATGGTGGCTTACGTGCAGCAATTCAAGTGCATAATAACCTATTGAAAAAACTTGTTGATGCACCAATTGCCTTTTTTGACCAGACCCCAAGTGGAAGAATACTTAACAGGTAGCATTAATTCTAGAGGTGGAAATGTTTCATTTTTTTACAGCTTGAAATGAGTCAGTCCTGGTGGGTTGACATGAAACACTTTTTTGTTTTCTTTAAATATATGTATGTATGTACACACTCACATGCATACATGAAGGGTTCCCGAGATATGGCAGGGAACGTAACTACATAACACAGACACTGATATAACACATAATCATGTAACATGTAAATACTTTTTTAAAGTAAAAAAAATGAAATGACATGCTTAAATAAAGAGGATAAAATATTCATTTTTACTGGGTACTTTTTTTAAATAAAATATTAATGTATGAAAAGGTTATAGCCCTTCAAAAAATTTTGGAGCTTATTATTGTTGTTGTTGTTCTTATTGTTGCTATTCCTATTCCTATTCCTATTTAATGTTAAAGGTTAATGGTTATTTATTATTGAAATTAATCATAAATCTAGCTTTTAAGTGTTGAAAATATGTCATGATGACTTAAACTCTTAAATTTTTTGTGAAATTACTTTTATGTCATCATTATATTTATTATAATATAGTGTATGGGTGTGTGTATATATAAATAATATTCTTAAAAAATGTTATTACAATAATATAATTTTTTGAATAAACTGATTTAGTAAGTTGTATGAAAGAAATACTTTGGGTGAGTGTCGACCCACTTGATCCCTTTTCTATTTGCTGATTTTCCCATTTGATCGGGGTATCTAAAATTTAACCTGAATTCACAAGTATTTGAAAGTGTCAACTCTACGAAAGTTTCTTTGATAAGATCAGTTTCACCTTTTTGATTGTACATGTTGATTGTTTTTGTAGGTTGTCCTCAGATCTCTACACAATTGACGATTCTCTGCCATTCATTCTCAATATTCTTCTTGCCAATTTTGTTGGCCTCTTAGGGATTGCTATAATTTTGTCTTTTGTGCAGGTAATCATTCAATGAATAGAGTCATTGCTGCATTTATATTAATACTATATATTTAATTTTTACTGTTTTCAACTTTTATCATTATTCATTTTTGTGTGTAGGTCATGTTTTTGCTTCTCATTCTGCCATTTTGGTATGTCTACAGCAAAGTGCAGGTACCATTAACATGAAGTGCCGATATATTTCTGTCATAAATATACTTAAATAGATTAAAGAAAAATAAAAAAAAGTCAATTTGACCGTGTATTTACTCAAACAAACAGGGCATATTTAAAAGATACCTAACAGGGGTTGGTTAAAACAGGTTGCAAGTTGGCCAAATTTTGTTCCTAATACATATCATGCATACAACCTGCTAAATGGTTTGTTCAAATATTTAAACTGTGTTTTTGTAGTTATATGTAACATATTATTTTTTATGAATATAAACAAAAAAAAATGTTTTTGTAGGTCGACGCAACCATCTGCTCCAATCCATACTTATATAAGATCAACTCCTAGCGCATAACACACACACACACACACACACACACACTCTTCCAGTGAGGCAATATTTACAATTCTAAATATAGAATTATTCAGTTTTACTACAGGTCAACATCACGTGAATTGAGAAGGCTAGACAGCGTATCACGATCACCCATATATGCATCATTCTCAGAGATTCTTGATGGATCATCAACTATCCGAGCTTTTAAATCTGAGGTAAAAATGTTGCCTTAAAACTTGGTTTTATACAAAGTTTCTGCATAGAAGTTAACTAGGAAAATACTAATTTAAAAATCCCATTTTCCATATGAGGTAGTTGGCTAAGAAAACTTATTTATAGGTGCCACATCAGCAAAGGTAAACATGGTCACAAATTAACGACTACATTGTCATCATTTGACATGTTACTCATTACTTGGTCATATTGCCTCAAAATAAGTCTTTTTGGAATGATCTGCCTTGAATAAAAATTTTCAAACATTGATTCTTCTTTCTGGCATAAAAATAAAGCTTGTTACCCAGATTACAAATAGGAAAAAGTTGGCTACGTTTCAATGCAATTAGCCTGAGCTTTTACCTTAGCGTGTTGATACATATTCTTTTGTCAAATCAAAGGAGCAAACCTATCAGCTTAAGCTTTCATATGTTATAAATTAAAATTGTTGGCATAAGTACATGCCTTTCTTACTTTAGTCTTTCTTGAATGAGAAGCAACGGTTCCTATGATCATTTCTACTAAAAGAAAATTATGGTTCTAAGTAATACTCTTTATCTTTACACAGGATCTTTTCTTGTCTAGATTCATAAACCATGTCAATATGTATCAGAAAACTTCTTATTCAGAGATAATAGCAAGCTTGTGGCTGTCCTTACGCCTACAAGTAAGTATTCTTGTAATCAATAATGCATTTTTAACCAGATGTTGAAAGGTTATATCTTAAAGTGTATCAGTGGATTGTAAATTTTTATTCCTTATGATGTTTCCTTTAACACACACTTAAAAGTGTCAATAATTAGTGTATGGCCTCAGTTCTTAGCAGCTTTTGTTGTATCTTATATTGCGGTGATGGCGGTTATTGGTTCTCATGGATATCTTCCTATCAACCTTGGGACTCCAGGGTTGGTAAGCGCTCAATTTCTTTTTTCCTTATTTTTTTTGGATAAAGGGCTTTAGCCCGGAGAAGTCCTCAATTTCTTGAGTACCCATTTACTTGTGAATGGGTTGTATTTTATCTTAAAAAGGTAAAAAGAAAAATAAAATAAATGAATAAATACATAAGAAAAGAAAGGGGAATTGGTTAAACGGGTGGAAAGTCACCCAAAGTTTGTTCTTGATTCAAAGTTTTTCCAAGTTTTATATCATTATTGTATTAGTATTGTTTTTTAAACAAATTGACGTAATTACTATTATAAATAAAAAGTTTTTAGAGAAATGAATAAAGAATGTTTGAGGCTATGCCTGGCAAAATGGTCAGGTTGGGTAACGGGTTAGAATGGGTTCGGATCAGAACGGGTTTTAAGCAAAACCAGTTCGGGTTTAAATGGAATGTTCTTAAAAAACATCAATTTAGTTTAACTTAAGATGTGTTATAAGTAAACAAATAGTCCATTTGTTTAATTTTTAGTGATTTTCTCATCAAATATGTTATTAATCATTATTAAATGTTTCAATCCATTGCATTTACATAATTTTTTGGTTACCCATCTTGACCCGCATTGTGTTTAAGTGCTATCCATCTCAATCCATTCAATATTATGATGTTACCCATTTTAACCCATTATACTGCAATTGTTTACCCAAACCAACCCGTTTCAATCAAAACTCACCTGATTCCAGCAAACTATTCTCACTATAATGTGACAACTTTCTTAATATTTCCATAAGCAACATGATTCTAACATCATAAACTTTATCAACAGGTAGGTTTAGCTCTTTCCTACGCAGCTCCTGTTGTATCATTGCTGGGTAGCTTTTTGACAAGTTTCACAGAGACTGAGAAGGAGTTAGTCTCGGTTGAGAGGGTTCTTCAGGTCTGAACAGAACTTCTTTTGCTTGTGAATATTTATCAGCATATTTTTTTTGCAAGTTATGATTACAAATCAAACATGTGATTGCATTCATTATAGTACATGGATATTCCTCAAGAAGAACTTCAAGGACATGAGATTTTAGATGCAAATTGGCCAATTAAAGGTCAGATCGAATTCCATCATGTAACACTCAGATATATGCCTTCATTGCCTCCTGCACTTCGTGATCTTAGTTTTACAATAGCTGGAGGAACACAGGTTCGTGAATCTAATAACAGAAATGTTAGTACTGGTATTCAATATGGGTTTGATTCAAAAACTATATTATTTTTATTGAATATGGAATTACTTCAAACTTTATTTTGTTGAAGTTTTATTTTATTGAGTCTTTATCTTGTTTTGTTTTGGATAAGAATGTTTTAGTAAAAGGATTAGTATTAAGTTTTAGCATTATAAATAGGGAGATAAATATCATTTTTTGTTGATTCTTCAATTCGATTAAAAAAAATTACCAGAAAAGAGTCACGGGTTCTTTTTCCCAAAACCGTCTTGGTGTTTGTATATTGTTCCAGATTGTTACTTACATGGCCGCAAACCAAGGAGCGAATATCGCTGGCAATAGGAACGATGCTCTATTAGTTCCGGTCAGAAATGGAGGTTCAATCACTTACTAGTGCCCGCAACTATCTGCACTAAATTATACATCATAGGCCATAGAACCACCCAAAGGAGTTGATGTAGATGTTAAGATCAGGAAAAAGGCAAGAGCCTTAATCTTTCAGGCATTTCCTGAAGAGATTCTGCTGCAAGTAGCAGGGCACAAAGAAGCGAAGGAGGTGTGGGACACCGTCAAAGTTCGATACCTCTGAGAAGATCAGGTGCAACAGGCTCGAAATTCAAAACTTGAATCATGAGTTTGAATTATTGAGCATGAAAGAAACTGATAGTATTGGCGATTTTGTAGGCAATATTGGTGAAGTTACGTCCAAGTTTCGAACACATGGAGTTACAATGGAAGAAAAAACGAAGGTGAAGAAGCTACTGGAGCAGCACCTGATAGGTTCCTACCAATTGTTGCTGCGATTGAACAATACTCTGACTTAAACACTTTGATGTTTGAAGAACTGGTTGGACGACTTAAGGCGTATGAAGAACGTGTCAAACCGGTCACCACAGGCCCGAATCAGTTTAGATTCTAGAAAATTGCTTCTAACAAAGGAGGAGTGGCAATAAAAGCAATAGACAGAAGTAAAACAAGGAGGTTGAGGTCGTGGGTCTGGACAGGGAATGGACGTGGATGACGTAGATCTAACAGCCGTAAGAAAGGAGGTAGACGTCCTCCAAACCATGGACAGACCTTTTGATGGCCCGGGGGTGCCGGGGCCCCTGTTTTTCCGGTCAGATGGGTCGATTTAGTTGTATTTCGTTAGAAAATTTCCATTTTTCCACTCAGAATGGTTGATTTAGTAGTGTTTTGTTGGAAATTTTTATAGATATCGAGTCCAATCTCCTCTATTTACTTCTTAAAATCCTTCGCCCCCCTTGGAGTTTTTTTTCAAGCTCCGTCAATGCTCCAAACATGGATCGGTGGATTAACCTCAACAAAAAACACAATACAATAAGCAGCAAGGCAAAATTGAATGAAGGTGTTTTAACTGTGATAAAGTTGGGCACTTTGCATTAGATTGTTGGGCTTCGAAAAAACCCAATGAGGAAGTTAATTTAACAAAAGAAGATGAGGAACCCCCATTGTTGATGGTAAAGGCCTCACGAGAACACGTTATGTGGAATGAAGAAAAGGTATTTCCTAATACTTGTGCCAATGACAGAAGTGGTTGTGGAGCATGGTACTTGGATAATGGTGCAAGCAACAATATGACTAGGGGACGAAGTTACTTCAGTGAACTGAATGAGGAGCTGATAGGTAAAGTAAAGTTTGGAGATGGCTTGGATGTGGTAATAAAAGGAAAGGGATCCATTTTTTTTGCAAATGCAAGAATCAGTATCAGAAGCTTATTACAAATGTGTATTACATACTTGATTTATGTAATAACATATTGAGTTTTGGGGCAGTTTGATGAAACCGGATGCAGAATTCACATGAAAGATGGTTTTCTATGGCTCTATGATCAGTTGGGAGCAACTCTAATAAAAGTCAAGAAGCCACAGAATCATCTTTATAAGATTCAGCCACAGGTCATTTCACCAATCTCTATGTTTTCAAAGCAGGATGAAATGGCTTGGCTGTGGCACGCTCGCCTCGGACACTTGAACTTTGATGCTATGAGAAGGCTGTCCAAAGAAAACCTTGTGGAAGGGGTGCCATATATCAATCCAAAATCCCAGATTTGTGAAGCTTGCTTAGTCGGTAAACAGATACAACTCCCTTTCCCATCACAAACGCATTTCCAAGTACACCAATCTCTGGAACTGGTTCACGCTGACCTCCTGTTGTCCTATTTCACCATCTACGCTGGCTGGGAACAAGTATTTCTTGTTGCTTGTTGACGATTATAGCAGATTCATGTGGATATACCTGCTAAAAGCAAAGGAACTAGCACTTTATGCCTTTAAGATATTTAAAAAAGCTGCTGAACAAGATATTGGGTTCAAAGTAAAAGCCTTAAGAACCGATCGAGGAGAAGAATTCACCTCTACTAAGTATGAGCGATTATGCAATGATGATGATATAAAGCGTTTTTTGACGGCTCCATACACACCTCAACAGAAGTACAGAATGTGTAGTTGAAAGAAGGAACCAAACGATACTTGGAACTACAAGTTCAATGATGAATGCAATGAAGTTACCTCAATGGTTGTCGGGTGGAGTACGACATGTTGTTTACGTCCTGAATAGAACCTCAACAAAAGTTGTAGATAAAAAGGTCCTTTATGAAGCATTTATAGGATGGAAGCCAAATTTGGAACACCTCAAGGTGTTCGGTTGTATAGCTCAGGTAAAAATACCCTTTGTAAAATTTACAAAGCTGGGTAACAGAACCAAGAAGTACGGCATACAGATTATACTACCCGAAAACCAAGAAAGTTGTTGTCATCCAGGACGTTCGATTTGAAAAACAAAAGGCATGGAACTGGTTAGAGGAGGCTGAAGGAAAAGAAAAACAAGAAGTGATTGAAGTTATGGTAGAGGAGTGATAGGAATTGAAAAAATAGAAATTATAGAACACAGAGGAATTGCTTAAGAAAGAAGAATAAAGGAATATTTTGATTATTATTTGCATAGGATTACAAAAGATTTTTCCAGGGATCATTCCCTCTCTCCATGCATAATGCAGGAGCCACTACACATACTAATTTCTTTCTTTCTTCCTTCCTTTTCCACTATATTCCTCCTTATTTAAAATCTACCAAAATCAGTTATCCTTTTCCATGCATAATAGTCACTTTAGGTTTAGTAATTGGATTGCTATCATTGCTCCCCTCTTCAATAACAGTCTTGTCCTCAAGACTGAAGTTAGAAAATTGCGCTTTGAGCCTAGAGGTGTCTTCCCAAGTAGCATCCCCTGAAAGTTGGTGTTGCCACTGTACTAAGCATTGCTCGACTGCATAAGTTCTTTTTTGCATGACACAAGTATCCAATACTACCTGGGAAAAGAGGGGCATTGGAACTAATATCAGTTCTGGAGGTAAAACTAAGACAACCGTTCGAGGAATTTCTTTCCTTAATAGAGACACATGAAATAAACGAACATAAACGAACTTCCTGTCGAACAGTTCATGAAAGTTCATGAACTGTTCGGTTCCTTTACAGGCCTACTCATTGTTGAAGCAAGAATTTTAGGCTTTTTTGATCGGTACAAACTGTGAAAGTGTTGCCAAGTAGATAGGGCCGCCAACGTTGAACGGTTAACACCAATGCCATCAATTCTCATTCATACGTGTGACACCCCAATTCTCATAACAAAACGTTTAACATAATTGCGGAATTTACAAAATTTAGGTCCCAGATTCACGGGTTTTAAAACCCTTACAATTCAACTAAAATCATTTAACGCTTTAACATGACTAACTAGACTTGTTCATCATTTACAAAACATGTCAAATACGTTACAAGTGTAGTTTTAAAATTTACAATCCATTTACTTAATCTTTACAAAAGCATGGTTCGATCCTTTTAGCCGTCTGATCGTTCCGATTCGTAGCCGAGCCTACTTTTGACCTGAAACAACCACAAACAATCAAGTGTTAGTCCAAAAGGACTAAGTGAGTTAACCCCTTAACCTCCCCGTGCTTAACCGAATTAACGGAAGCAAAAATCAAAAAAAATCCTTACTCGGCGTATGGTACGCCCACCCCCGGCGTATCATACGCCCAAAACCCAGCGTAGGCAGAAACTCCTCGCCGTAGGGTAAGGTTCCCGGCGTATCATACGCCCAACCTGGGCGTATGGTACGCCCACTGCAGATCAGCAATTAAAATTTCTGCGTTTTAACCTCCAGATTCAATTCCAATTGTTCTCGATCATTCTTTTACTCCAAATTCAATTCCAACACACTAATGTAACATACCTTTAAGTCTCAAACCTATCTTGGTGACTTACAACATATAATTTTAACATAATTACATATTGGTTTGTTTTACCCAAACCACTATTGACTTCAATCCTTTTTCCTTCGCACGAATGCGAATCATCCCCATGACCCTCATTTGTCATTATACTCCAACTTTCACACGTATGTGAATCATCACCTTTGCCATACAAGTATGGACTTATACCCTCTTCCACACGAATGTGGATCATCACCCGAATGCCACCAAAGTGTGGTCTTACATCATCTTCCACACGAATGTGGATCACCAAACATGAACATGTCAATTATTCCCTATCATACATTGACATCAATTTAATTCATGCACCCATCACATAATAAGCAACAACTACTACAAACACCACATTATGAATTCCAACAATTCAAACATTAACAAACATGGATAAGTCTTATGGTTGCTTAGTCATGGATAGGTTTACTCACCTTGGTCCTTAGTTCCACTTGGTTCAACTTTCTCTTTACCGGACCTTTGGTTGGTACTCCCACCTCCTAGATCATATTATCACACATACACATTCAATCTAGGAACAATTCACACAAAACAAACTTCCAACCCTTTGACCCATTATCATCATATTTGACTTTACTATAGTCAAACTCTCCTAATTCATTAATTTACATTTCAATTGCTTCCAACATATGAAATTAGACTAAACACCACTAACAATTCATCTATTTGAGTTTATGAACCATTTCCCCCAAGTTCACCAATAATCACAATTCATTCTTGCATTTAAGTTGTTTGAGGCATTTCCTCAAACACCTTATGTGCAGAGTTTTATGACCCACAACATCAACATTTTTAAAAGCCAACATTTCCATTCATTTCCTTTCATACATATGAAATCTCAACTACTAAATTATAATTTCTCATCCAAATCGTTGCACATACTTAGCAATTGCAACCATTCATCAATTCAACACTCTAGTTCATTCAACCCACCAATTTCACCTCAACCCATAATTTCTCAAAAACTTAGACTCTAGGTTTTTCAAGAGTTTACATGTTACATGGTTAGATTAGTTGATTATCACCTCACTCCACACAAATCATGTGTAAAACAACATCAAACATCCAAGTATTTGGATTTAATCATCCTCTAACCCCACCCACATGCAAACCCACGAAAATTTACCCACATATATGAAATCACATACCTTGAGATGAGAAATTTGAAAAGGAATACAAATCCAAGCTTGCATTCAAGATCAAAGCAAGTCTAAGTGCTGAATTTGATCAAGTTTATGGTTCTCTTGCTTGTTCTTCTCTCTGGTTGTTGCCTCCCTCTAATCTCCAAGACCAAATGCTGAATTTTGACCAGCATTGACCACATCTAACCCCTTTTAAGTTATCTTTTAACTATTTGCAGTTTTAGCCCCTCATATTTCTAATTACCCATTTTTTTTAACATTTACAAATGAATAATATTTAACCTACTACTCAACAGTTAACAACACACTTTAACTTAATATTCAAATCACATATTGATTATTTTAGTATTAAGTTAAATCGGGTCGTTACAATACGCTGATTTGCTTAAGTTATGATTGCTAAGAGCTTTGCTGAAGTAAGCAATGGGTTTATGATGTTGCATTAGGACAACCCCAATACCGCGTCCAGATGCATTACACCCTACAACAAATGGAACCTTGAAGTCACGTAAAGCCAAAACAAGGGCAGTGATCAAAGCTTGTTTTAATTGATCAAAAGCGTGTTGTGCAGTTGAATGCCATTGAAAAGAATCCTTTTTTGTTAACTGGTGCGATAATATTTAAAAACTTGTGATGGTAGCCCGTGAGTCCCAAAGATCCTCCAAGACCTTTGACATTTTTAGGAATTGGCCGATGCACTATTGTCTCCACCTTAGAAGGGTCCACAGAAACACCATGAGCATCAATGATATGCCCCAAGTATTCTACATATTGTTTACCAAATCTGCATTTGGAGCGATTGACTCGAAATTGATGAGTCAACAAGAGCTGTAAAACTGTTTGTAAATCTGTGACATGGGCTTGCCAAAAAGGGTATAAACTAAGATGTCATAAAAAAATGACTACTTAATGACGAAGTAAGGGTCTAAAAACATCATTCATGGTAGCTTGAAAGGTGGCAGGAGCGTTCAGAAGCCCAAAGGGCATAACCAAATATTCGTAATGGCCGTCATGAGGACAGAAAGCAGTTTCAGTGCTATCTATATGCATGCGAATCTAATTATATCCCGACTTTAGATTGATTTTGGAGAAAAAATGGGCTCCGTGCAATTCATCGATCAACTCATCCACCATCGGAAATGGGAACTTGTTGGGGACGATGACATTATTAAGTGCTTGATAATCCACACATAAACAACATGAATTATCTTTTTTTTTGTACCAAAATGTCTGGGCTAGAATAAAAACTCTTACTAGGGCGAATCATCCTATATTTTAAAAGTTTCTGCACCTGGCGCTCAATCTCATCTTTCTAAGTATGGGGTAACGATATTGAAGAACACGTATAGGAGTAAGAGTGGATAATACAATATGATGGTCATGCATGCGAATAAGAGGAAGGGATGTTGGAACTTGAAAGAGGACTTCAAATTGTAAAAGGAGAGCAACCAAATTATCCTGCTCCACGACAGATAAGGATTGATCCTTAGTAATACTAGAGGGATGCATCAAAGCGGAGTTGGGTGTACCTGGCTCATCCGAAGACAACCATTGGTGCAATGCAGTTGGTGGAGGCTGGCCATCCGGTATTCCTTGAAGTTGGACCGATTTTCCCTTATGCTCAAAACGCATTCATGAATGATGCCAATCATGAACCACTTCCCCAAATGAGCGCAACTATGTCAATCCCAGAATAAAATACAAGGTTCCCGTATCAAAGACCAAAGCATCAATCGAAAACAAACATGGACCTACTTTAATTGAAAGTGCTAAACACTGTTCCTTGACAAAAACAAAACATCCATCTCCCAACTTAATTTTGAGACCAGAGAACGTAGAGGACTGCAATCCCAAAGCCATAACCAAGTGGCGAGAAATAAAGTCATGGGAATCACCACTATCTACCAACATAAAAACAGGTATTCCATGTGAAGCCCCTTCCAATTTCATCATTAGAGCCCCCCATGAACCGTTAACGTGGCCTCACTTTCCAGTGCCAAACATGTTCCATGAAGAGTTTCATCTCATAGTTCTTCGCTCCTGAGGAGCGGATCCATGAGGAGGTTTTCATCGGAAGTCAAGTCGACTTCATCATCTCCGAATAAAAGGATGCGCAGTTTACGCTTTGGACATTTATGACCCCGACCGTATTGTTGACTACAATTAAAACGCAACCTTCTTTCCCAGCGATCCTCCCATTTCGGGCTCCCCTCGGCCCAATTGGGAAAAACTATCAACCAAGCCCAACTGAGATAGTCCGGTCGTAAGAGAATACCAGAAACACGACAAATACCCTTTTCTGGTTGTTGGCCGTAACATAGCCTTCACATCTTTTGCCAAATACATGACATCTAAACGTGTCTAAGGACGGTGAAGACGAACCCATTTCGTGACATCTTATAATTCGGCTACAAAATATCCCACAGCCTTTGAATTAGAGAGACAAGGTACTAGGGAAAGAAAATATTCACAATCATCAATGTTATCAAGAATACAATCAGATTGCTGTACCGAGCTAATTGCTCATAGGGGTTTTGAATTTCTAACCCACTAAAGCGCTGCAATGATTCCCGTTGGAAATTAGCGCAAGAAAGGGAAGGACGAAGCTGAGTAATCACCGTGAATCAGTGTTGAGCCACCCCATCATGCTCAGTTGTGCGAGGCGAAGCCGCAACTCTTCTGAGGTATTGTTGATATCAAAATACAAATTGGATTTCTGAATCCATCCTTGAGGGTCAAAGCCTCTAAACTCTGGAAGTTTGATCCTTTTTACCACCCATGGTAGTCTCATCGGTGCCTGAAGAACCGGTTTCCCCACTAGAATTGAAAAACATCCCGCTGGAGGACCCAGAAATTCCTGAAGAATCGACCGGTTTCTTCTCATGAGATTTCATCCAAGCCAATACCACCTTCTGAAACTCACTTGACTCCGAAAGACCTTCATTCAACAACATCATTGAAGCTTTAAATTTTAGTAACATCTTGCTGGAGTTTGTTGATTTGTTGATTGTGAACATCTAATCGAGAATTATGGTTTACCATGATTGCCGGAATTAAGAACCAACGACGGCAGGTCTTGGGTAGGTCGGACCAATGATAGGAATTGAACAATAGAATTTAAAGAACACAGAGGAATTGATTAAGAGAGAAGAATGGAGGAAGTTATATTTTGATATTAATGGCTAAGGATTACTAAAGATTTTTCCAGGGATCATTCCCTCTCTCCATGCATAATGCAGGAGCCACTACACATACTAATTTCTTTCTTTCTTCCATTTCCACTATATTCCTCCTTATTTCTAATCTACCAAAATCAGTTATCATTTTCCAATTTACCCCTTCTCGAATAAAAAAATAATCACTTTAGGTTAAGTAATTGGATTGATACCAAGGAGGAACCGACAAGTGGCCAAAACATGCAGCCCCATCCTACACCCAGCCAAACAGACAACATAACTCTACCGGAGACCGTACACTGCCCGGTCACTCAAATTGAAAACAGCCCTGCAGCTTGGTCAGGATGTAACCCAGCTGCCCAGTCAGGATGTACACCAATTGCTGGAAACTATAGTTTTGGCAGCCCATCAAGCTATCACTATTTTGATCAGAACAACCCCAAAAATTGAGTCCCAAGCTCATACTATGATGATACTCCTCCTCAGGGATTTTGACTCATAAATTATGTGTTGTCAAGAATACAAATGTTCCAACAAATTCTGTTTGAACCACCACAGTTTGATGACCTGGAAATATTATTGCTGAATGAAGAGCCGGAGACAATGATAATGCGAACAATAAAAAAGAATGGAAAAATGCAATGAAAGAAGAGACTGATTCCATTGAGCGAAATGGGACTTGGAAACTCGTTAAACTTACCAAAAGAATAAAAGCTAGTTGGTTTGAAATGGGTCTTCAAGGTCAAGAAAGATGCAAATAGAAGAGTCACCTGATACAAGGAACACTTGGTAGCAATAGGATATGTTAAAAAGAAAGGGGTTGCATATACTAAAGACTTCGCACCGGTAACTCGTTTGGAAACGGTAAGGTTAATCCTTGTTCTTTGAGTTGGATGGGAGGTCCATCACTTGGATGTTAAATCCGCATTTTTTACATGGGGATCTTCAAAAAGAGGTATATTTAAAGAAACCCTAAGGGTTTGTGAAGAAAGGAAAAGAACATATGGTCTACAAACTGTTTAAGGAATTATATTGTATCACAGATCCAATAAGTGTTCTTATATTGGGGTCTATACTGATGATTTGATGGTTACCGGATCAAATGTGAAAGAAATTGGCAACTGCAAGAGCCATATTAGGAAAAAAATTGAAATGAGTGATCTGGGAATTCTTTCCTATTACCTAGGAGTAAAAGTTGTGCAAGCAAGAGAAGGAATTTTAATTAGTCAAGAAGGATATGCTGCTAAGGTGTTGAAAAATGCAAACATGCGGGATGGTAAAGCCACAAAATTTCCTATGTAATCTGGATTGCAACTGACCAGTGAAGATAAAACTGAATTGGTATATCCTACTATATAACGACGTATAATCGGATGCTTCCGGAATTTGACACATACTCGGCCTGACATAAACTATGTTGTAGCGGTGGCTAGCAGGTTTATGGAAGCACCACGAGCTATTCCATACAAGTTGTCTAACATTTGTTGAGATATATCAAAGGTGCAATAAGTTTTGGAATTAGATATACAAGAAATGGAGGTGGAAAATTAGTTGGCTAATCATGCGAATGATTGGGCATACGTGAAGAGTACAACTGGGATGATTTTTATTATGGGGGTGGTCCAATTGCTTGGAGCAGTCCGAAGCAAAATTCGGTTGCTTTTACATCCTATGAGGCTAAATTCTGGAACAGCCACTGCATGTGAAGCTATTTGATTGAAGGCTGTAATTGAAGGGTTAACCGGGAAGGACATGGGGAGTATCACACTGTTTGGGACAAAAAATCAGCAATTGAACGGATGAAGAATCTTGTATTCCATGGAAGAAGCAAACGTATTGATACAATGTATAATTTTATTCGAGAAAGAATTGAAAAGCACTTAGTAAACACAAAACATGCAAGTGGAGAAGAACAAAAAGTGGATATCTTGGCTAAATCTTTGCCAAGAGTCAAGTTTCTATAGATGAGTATTTTGAAAATTGAAGATTATCTATTTTGAAGACTAGAATCAAGATGGTGAATGTTAATTGATTATGGATTACTTCAAGTTTTATTTTATTGTCTTTATCTTGTTTTGTTTTGGATAAGAATGTTTTAGTAAAATGATTGGTATTAAATTTTAGCATTATAAATAGATTGATAAATCTCATTGTATTCTGATTCTTCCGTTCAATTAATAAAAATTACCGGAAAAGAGTCGTGGGTTGTTTTTCACAAAACCGTCTTGGTGTCCAGATTGCTGCAATTATTACAATAATAATCAAAATTGAGAAAAAGACTTTAGGAGGTTATGCATCATTAAACACACTCTTGACAAGTTTCAGTCAGATCTCTTTTTAGCGATTTATTTTTATTTCACCTATTTGAGATTTAAAAAAAAACCTAATCCACCCACTAATATAAGTGTACTAAAATTGTGACTCTTACTATGGTTCTCATCAGGTAGGAATTGTTGGAAGGACAGGTGCTGGCAAATCAAGCATCTTGAATGCTTTATTCCGCCTCAATCCAACATGTGCGGGAAATATTATAGTTGATGATATAAACATAGCACACATTTCTCTACGAGATCTTCGGTCACGTTTTGCTGTTGTTCCTCAGACTCCATTTCTTTTTAAAGGAACGTTGAGGTAGAATCAGACACAATCAAGTAGATGTGGCAAGATGAGCAAGTCGGGCGGGTTGGGTAACAGACTAAAACGAGTTTTTTTGTTGAAATGGGTCATGTTAGGTTGGGTTTTGACTAGCAAACAACTACTTGTCCACTTTCCAAATCTTTTTATGAATAAATAATAAGTTAATTATGATTGACAAAATGAAGGTGATTTGTACATACCTCTTTTAGCCATACACAACCAAATTACTTCCCACAAATTTTCTCTTCACCTACTTGTTCTTTTAATTGATTTCGGAAGTGATTTGCTTGTATTTTGGAAGTAAAGTTGTTCTTCAGAAGTTGCGATATTTCAAAAGTAAAACCGTGCTTTGAAATTGTAGCGTTTCAAAATTAAAATTGCTTTACAAGAGTAAGTTTGCTTGTCGAAAGTAAAGTTGGTTTTCGGAAGCAAGTTGCTTACTTCCTATACTTCAGAAGCAAGTTATTCTTTGGAAGTAGGATATTTATTTCAGAAATAGTTATCTATTTAATAAATAACTGCCGATGGTTGTAACTAATTGTCAAACCGTTTTCCTACCGTTGTGGCGGTTGGTGTTATCAATTCCCTTGCTATATAAAGGTGATCTTTTGCCAGATCACAACAAATGCCTAACAAATTCATTTTCGTTTTTGAATATCTAGTTCCTATCTGAGTGAATATTGAGTACCCATTAAATAAATCAATTTGAAAGCAAAGTAATTATAAAAGATTTTGAGGAATCATCAAACACTCACAAACTTACAATCACCTCCCTTAAAAAACAGTATTATTAAATGTATTCTAAATGTTTGAATATTAACTACTTAGGAGGGTTAATATAAATCTCCTTTCACCAAAATTTTCTTTATCTGGCCTATTATAGATAAATGACTCCTTCTGCTTGACTTGAGCATACGGGTCAAAATAATCACCTATATGTCCAAGTTTATCTTTTGAAAATAACAAAATATCTATGTTTTTTTTGCATATATCTGTATAAATATCAAGGGACAACCTAGATCCCTATAACTTACACGAAGACTTAAAAATCTGGAAAACTCTGGAGAAATGTCATATTGAGGAGGAGGTCCGGGCCGCAGGGGGACTTAGTATGCAAATAAAAGAATCTGGTACTTCATTTTCAGTGGGGCAACGACAACTCCTTTGCCTTGCACGTGCCTTTCTAAAGTCCACTAAGGTAAGATTGTAAGAACAATTCATTTTCTAATGTAGAGGTGATGAAATGGGTGGGTCTGGTCACACTTCATGGTTGTGTAGACCAAAAACTGTCTGAAATATCTTATTACATTTTTATCAAGAGAATTTCATATTATATCCTCACAAAGGTTCAAAATATCATAGTCATATTCACCTTTCCAAAACACTAAAAATATCATTTATGCTCACTCCATAGCAAATTAAATAACATGAGTTACTTATAACTGTTTCACGGAATTAATTAAGATTGGACCAAACTCTCAGATTATTCACTATAATAACATTGTTTTCTTATACGTTTATTCATATTTTATAGAAACAGACTAATGATTTTATATATACTATGAAACTGGTAAATATGATAACTTTAGTTTGTTGGAAAGGTAATATGATATTATGAAACTATAGAAAGATGCATATACACACATGAATTTTGAACTTCAAGGATATACATATACATATACGGAGTAAGGTTATTGTACAAAGTGATAATTTTATAAAAAAGTATAAAAAGCAAAGTGCTATTATAAATAACAAAGTGCTATTATAGTATTAACACAGTGCTATTATAATAATTAATAGTTCCTTGTCAATAATAGCACATTGTTATTTATAATACCACTTTGCTTTTTACACTTTTTACAAAAATCTCATTTTGTATCTGAACCTACCTCTACATATACATATACATATACATATACATATACATATACATATACATATACATATATAGAGGAGAGTTCCTACGAGAACCTTTATTTTAGAGAAAACTAAGAAAAATATCCACAATCATTACCATTTAATTTTTTTACATTTTTTATTTATTTATATTATAAGGTAATAAATGTAAAGGAAA
Source organism: Mikania micrantha (assembly GCA_009363875.1). NCBI lineage: Eukaryota > Viridiplantae > Streptophyta > Magnoliopsida > Asterales > Asteraceae > Mikania > Mikania micrantha. The sequence continues at coordinate 50,504,991 of CM018691.1, read as the reverse complement.
AAAAAAATTTAAAAAATATGTATTTCATATTATTACATATATGTAACTTGTACGCCATATTTACAAGTTACATATACGTAACGTTATGAGTTACATACAATGTTGTAGAAATCTCTAGTCGTTAGTCGGTCGGTGGGGTGGGGACTAGGGATTAATCGGGATTAATCGGCCAACTAATCGGCCTAATCGGATAGTCGGGCCTAGTCGGCCTTACGGGACTAACGATTAATCGGCATAGTCGGGGATTTTTACAACCATGGTTACATACGAAACTTTTTTAGTTACGTATTCGTAAATTCGTGATATACATATTTTTATTAAAATTAAATTTTTTTCTTATAACATTTCTAGCCTTATAATATAAAATTATGGAAACAAATTTTAAAAATTTATTGATTTGTACGAGTTTTCTTGGTTTTCTAAAAAATGAGGAGTTTTCTTATTAACCTTTCTATATGTGTGTGTGTGGAAACTTAATCTCGTATATAAATATAAATTACTAGTATATTATATATAATTACTAAAATTATAGTTTTTACAATAACTTTTGCATGAAGTGCTTAGAAGTTAGAAGGTTATATAAAATACACTTTGGGCAATTTTCAACTAGTGTAGCATATATGGACCCATTTCACTTGCTTTTTTTAGCTAATTTTTTTTACTTGGCCCATATGTCCAAGTAGAGATAAAAATTGACCCATTAATAAGTAATTAAAAGGTCAACTTGTCATATCTTATTATATGTCCAATGGTGTTAAATGGTGTAGGTGTTATGTTTGGATGAATGCACAGCAAATATAGACACTCAAACTGCTTCAAAACTTAAGGATGCAATATCTAGTGAATGCAGAGGCTTTACAGTTGTCACAATTGCTCACCGTATCTCCACAATTCTGCATATGGACAATGTTCTCATTCTCGATCAAGGAGTCTTGGTAAGTTCATTAATATTTACATAGGTGGTAAAAAGGGCCCTTTGGGTAAGGGGTTAAGACATGTTTTCTTATACGGGTTGGGTTAAACCAAAACTTACTTTTCAAAGTTTTCAAACTTGTTTTCAAAAATTATCAAATCCTTTTTTATTAAACTGATAAAAGAGGTTTTATGCTCTAAAATCGCATCAAGCAACTTTAATCCGTTTTGACCCATTTTTTCTAGATTTTTTTTGTATTTTACCTTTTCAGTCCGTCTGAGATAGAGAAAATGTAAATTGATCCCGTCATAACCAACTTGAGCGAAATTTTCATCAATTTCTGGGTCAATATTATTGATTTGTAGATTATGTAAAGTATTAGGGTCAAAGATGTATTAAGAAAAACTCAAATTTTTTATAATTAAACCAGTCAAGAAACTAGTTGTTTTACTGGTCCACTCATTGAGTTGCTTTCATAAACAGAATGATGGCATAAGTAATTCAAAATGCAAAATTATACATAATGAACTGTAAGTGCTAGAATCGATAACATGTTTAAGGCACAACTCACCTTGTATAATGGAAAATTACCCAAAACCACAATTCAATTCTCATATTAATCGTTGGCGGGCATATATATATAGGAACTATAGACTCAGTATCTCATTCAATTGCATTTTTTAATTAAACTATGACACCTAAACTTGTTCCTAAAGTTTCTCCTAAACCGACTTGTTTAGAATCAATTGTCCGGGCCCTAAAACCAACTTATTTTTGGGTCTCTATTGTTGGAAATAAACCCAACAACCACCTCCCTAATTTCCGGCTTGAAGTAGGGATGTTTTAGACTCCAATCAAACCTCCTGTCTCTTTAAACTTGATCCTTGCTAACGACTTTGTTAAAACATCAATTCTTTTTTGATCCCTTGGTGCATGTTCCACTTCAATTTTCTCTATTTCTACACATTCCCGAATAAAATGATATCGAGTGTTTATGTGTTTACTTGGCCCATAAAATAGCAATTTTTTTTCCATTACCAAAGTTGAAGTGTTGTCAACTTTTAACTTGATCTTCTCAAGCGACTTAAACATTATTTCACCCACTAGTTCCCGTAACTAAATCGCTTGAGAGGTTGCTACTGTAGATGTCATGTATTCTGCTTCACAAGACGAGAGGGCTACCATATTTTGTTTTTGAGAATTACATGCATTCAGAACATTGCCATATTTGAAAACATAACCAGAGTACTTCTACCATCATCTCTATCCACATTATGGATGTTGTCATTGAAACCCACAATCATCTTTGCTCCACCTTTGATATCGAATTCCTACTCTAACCGTTCCTCGGAGTTATCTTAGAATACGCTTGACTTACAAGCCCAACTGTGAACATAAGCTTCGGTCTTAGAATATGCTTGATTGCTTGTCAATGAGACTCCTTTGCTTGTCATGGGTTCGATTCCCACTGGTGACATTTCTCTACAGGCCACCGACCCAAGTGTCTGTGCTCATGGTTTACCTGTTCCCTTCGGTTAGTCGGGTATTGGGGGGGCCCGGGGATTTATCACGCAATCTGGTTCCCACGGTTACCAAAAAAAAGAAAAGAAAAGACTGTTGCATCTACCGAATTACCTTTGCTATCTTTGTTGAGCTTTGTTCTATGTTCCATAGGACAATTTTCCAGATTGCTCTTCAGTCTTTGCTTCCTTTAAAATCCTCAAAGCATAAGAATGTTGATTAATGGAAATTCCTTCTTGTTTTTTTTTTTTTTTGCTTAACTTCAATTCCAAGATAGAAACTTAACATTCCAAGATCACTCATTTCAAATTGCACCATTTGTTTTCTGAACTTGAGTATTTCCTCCTTCCTTGAACATGTCATGACTAAGTCATCAATATATATAACTACTGTTTAAATGAAATCTTTTGATTGTTTCACGTAAACAGTCTTCTCTTATTGGCATATTTTGGAGCTCCATGTGCTTGACTGCTTGAGAATACTATGAAGCTTTGTATTCCAAGCCCAGGGTGCTTGCTTAAGACCGTACAAAGCTTTTGACAATTTATAGACCTTATGTTCTTGTCTTTTCCTTTCAAATCCCTTGGGTTGAAAAACAAACATGTGTTTGAGTATTTCACGGTGTAAAATCACATATTTAACATCGAGATGATGTACATCCCAAGATTCAATACCAACTATGGAGAGAACAAGACATACTATTGCAAAGCAAGCAACAAGTGCAACAAAACTTGTCATACTCAATATCCTATTTTTGTTCATATCCTTTGGCTACTAACCTTGTCTTATATTTGTTAATTGAACCATACTGGATTCTCTTAACTTTCTGAACTCTCTTGAGTCCTATGGCCTTAACACCTTTGGGTGGATTAACGAGCACCCGTGTCTTCTTTTCAATCAATGCAATCTCTTCATTCATAGCTCCTTTGGTTAGATTAACGAGCACCCATGTCTTTTAGAGTCAATCTTGTCCCACCCCTTATTTTCTTCGAATACGACATCTCGGCTTATGACCACTTTCCGGTTCTTTTGAACATAAAACCAATGAGCTTTGGAACATGGCTGAGTTCCAAGATAGATTAACGGTCTTGTTTTGTCATCAAGTTTCTTTAGGTGGACATGATTTTCTGTCACATAAGCTACACTCCCAAAACTCATAGATGAGAAATATTTGGTTTTCTTTGGTTTGTCATTTCATATGGTGTTTGGTTTTTAAGTGCTCGGGTTGCGATCCAATTTAAAATGTAAGTGGAATGCCTTCCTGCTTCTTCCCACGTATAATTCGAAACCCTCCTAGCCTTTAACAAACTACGGTTCGTTTCCATCAAAGTTCGGTTTCGACGTTGCACCACCTTGTTTTGTTGTGGGGTGTATGGTATAGTCAGATTTCTCTTGATTCCTTGGTTTTCACAAAACTGGTTGAATTCCAGCTATGTAAACTCTCCTCCCTTATCGGTTTGGAATGTTTTAATCACTTCCCCAATTTCATTTTCTGCCTTTTTCTAGAATTTCTTAAAATTTTTGAACGTTTCTTCCTTCAATTTCAACAAATAGGTCCGCATAAATCGTGAGAATAATCTATTAACAAGAAGACGTATTCGTTCCCACGATTGTTCATGGAGAGATTGGTCACTAAGGTTTGTAATCTTGCCTCTCTCACCCGATCTGCTCCAAGGTGTTTGCAGTCTTAAGATTTACAATTTGAAGGATTTGATCTTCAGTTATAGATTTGAACAACAAAGCAATTGCCACATTATTCTTTTTGCATCTGTGGTTCTTGGATCAATTGCATCCCATGCACTGTGCACGTTCAAAATTACCTTCATTCGCATTGACCAGATTATGTAGTTCGTTGAGGATATCATTAGACATTGAAACATGCTTGTGTTTCCTTCCTTAATTGTTGGTGGTTGAGTATTACTTGTAAATAGTTATTGTATTATTTATATCTCATTTAATTATTGTATCACTTATTTATCTATATAAATATTAGATATAATCTATATTTATAATAGATTAGATAAATCACACAGAGAATAGGGATGTCAATGTAATTATTATATTTGTAAATGTTCAATATATACACATGAATGAATGAGAATGAGATCACGGTTTAAACCATATCACTTCTATCATGGTATCACCCTAATTGATCCCCATCCGACCCTACCCAGTGCTCATCATCTCCGATCTCTCTAATCCTCCTCTTCTATCACCATTCTTCTGTTTTTGTTCGATCGATCACCAACCCAATGGCCCACCTACACCCGGCGCTCATTGTCACCAATATCCGAAACCTTATTCCAATCGTTTTGGAGATGGACAACGCCAAGTATACATCCTGGTCGGAGCTGTTTCAGATTCAATGCACCGCGTATCAGGTTCTAGACCATATAATTCCTTCTCCTCCCAAACCTGCATCTGATACATCCTGGTCGGAGCTGTTTCAGATTCAATACACTGCGTATCAGGTTCTAGACCATATAATTCCTTCTCCTCCCAAACCTGCATCTAATAAAGCCGCAGATAAAGCAGCCGAGTCTCCTACTGATCACGCTCTCTGGTCACGTCTCGATGCAATAGTCTTACAATGGATCTATGGTACGATTTCCGTTGATCTTTTACACACCATTCTCAAACCCAAATCTATGCAGCCCAAGCATGGAATTCCCTTGCCAACATCTTTCATGATAACAAAAGTACCCGGGCACTTCACCTTCAAACACAGTTCTCCAAAATCAAGCTTGACTCGTTTACTTCAGCCTTCGCTTATTTCCAACAATTAAAGGTTCTCTCCGATCAATTAGCGAACGTGGATGCACCTGTTAGCGATCAACAACTAGTTCTTCAACTGATCAATGGTCTTACAGGTAGCAAACTCGACGCGGTTGGCATGATGCTGCAACAAACATCCCCATTACCTGATTTCTACGTAGCTCGCTCACGTTTGATCTTGGATGAAATAGGCAGGCTCAATACCCTCAACTGGACACTGCCTTGCATGCTGCCACCACCCAACCCACACCAGCCTCCCCTATTCCTCCTAATTACTCACAGACGCCAACTTACAGCCCACATTCTCACATTTCTGATTCCACTCGCGGCCGCGGCTGTTGACGTGGGACTCGAGGCTGTGGTCGAGGCAGATGTAACCCAAGCAACACCCGTGGACCACTGGGTTTTCAGGGACAACAACATCAGTTTTCCCCTAGCCGCCACACTACCAGCCTTGGTGGACATCACAATAGCTCTCGATCACTCCTCCTGTACCCTACCCAACCGTCCCTACTCATTCTCAATGGGGACCTCCACCTCGTGGATCTACTGCAGGAATACTTGGCCAAGCACCTTCTTAGTTTTACACCTCCCGTGAACCTTCCTATGCTCCAACCAATATCGAACAGGCATTACACGATGACTTTAAACCCTGATCAGAATTAGTATCTTGACACCGGCGCTACCAACCACATGTCTCACTCGACTAGCAATCTCTCACCTTATTTCAATAACAACATACAAAATTCGATTGTCGTTGGCAACGGGTATCAGGTACCGGTCCACGGTACGGGTTTCACAACACTTAAACCACCTTACCCACCTCTATAGTTAAATAACATCCTTATCGCCCCTAAACTCATTAAAAACTTACTATCTGTGCGCCGGTTGACCACCGACAATCACATTTCTATTGAGTTTGACCCATATGGTTTTCTTGTGAAGGATTACCGGATGCGGATTCCTATCCTCCGATGTGACAGCACCAACGATCTCTATCCTCTTTCCTCACCAGTTACTAAAGTCACCAATCCTTCCACTTTTGCAGCTTTGTCTCAAGATTTATGGCATCTCCGTTTAGGCCATCCTGGCACTAAAAGGTCTAGGTCTGATTGAGAAAAAAAAATCTGGGTGATTCAAGAGGCTGACTAAGAACCTGCGTGGTTCAAAGTAGCCAGCGTAATCAAAGCAGGATTGATACGAACCTGTGAATATGTGATAGGTTCGATCTGTCTCAGAGAAGCTGTGAGAGCTGATTGCGTGAAGCAATCAAGAAGTTGATCAGGCCTGTGCGATTCAGGTGTGATAACGATCAAAGGGAAGAACCTGTGATAGGTTCAAACTTGCTGTTGAAGGCTGTGAGGGCTGGATGAGGAAATAATCGAGAGTTGTGAAGGCTTCGATTGGTATATAGCTTACCTGTGATAGGTTTGAACGATGGGGAGGGTTGTGATAGTCCGATACAAGCAACTGTGAGGACTGAGAAGAGGTGCTCGAGTTATCTGAAGGCTTCAAGATCAAGCTGTGATAAACCCTGTGTGATTTAGGCGATGAGGTGTGATACCGTGGGAAAAAAATCATCAATCTGTGATCATGGTTTAAAAAAACGGAAACGAGCCTCGAGGCGTTTTCTGTTAGCCTCACGAGGCGTAAGCCTCGAGGCGGACCGAGGCGTAAGCCTCAAAACTATATTGAAATATAATTATAAACTACAAATATATTTAATAAAAGTTGCAATTTAACATAAAACAAACAATAAAAGTGTCACAATTTAAACTTCAAAATACTCCAACAAGCAAAGTTAATAATGTTTTCAACTTCAAATATTAAAAAATTCATCTTCCTCCCCATCAATCTCAATATCTTCATCTACCAAAGTTGGCTCCTCATCATCATCTTCGTCAATCAAATTTACTTCAATACTCTTCCTTTTCCTAGATGATGAAGTTTGAGCTTCTTCAATTGACCCACCGAAGAACCACCAAGCACCGAGCGCCTACTGCCGTTTTTGTGAGATTGGAAGTGAATTACGTGAGCGATTGAGAGCAAAATAGGGTTTTCAGATTATAAATTTACTTAAAAGGTCAAAAAAGGGTAAAAAAAAAATACCAAAAAGGTCAGATTAACACGTCAAAAAATAAATGTCTATGGTGAGGCTTAAGCCTCACCGCCTCTACGCCTCGACACAACCGAGGCTTAAGTTCCAAATCACCCACCTGAGGCTACGCCTCAAAGACGTTTTCTGGCCGCCTCAGCCGAGGCGTACGCCTCAAGGTGCGCCTCACGACGCCTTTTTAAACCATGTCTGTGATAGATTGATCACATTCTGGGCTGATATGTGTGAAAAAGATTGTGTGTTTGTTGCTGCAGTTTTGGTGAACCAAAACAAAAAAAATAAGGGACCCTTGATGCTGTGTGAAATAGTACATGAGAAACAACCTGTGTGGCTGTTAAAGACCTGGGTGATGAGAGTAGGAGAAGAAGATAACCTGTGTGAGAGTAATAAGGACCTGTGTAGGAGTAAAAGCACCTGTGTGGGATAAACCCAACATAACTTAAAACAATAAATGATTTCTCTTTTTTGTCGATTTGCAACGCAAAAACATGAAACCCTGGAATAAACATAATACAAGTAAATGACATCTAGGAAGAAAAGGTTTTCAAGAAATAATAATTTCTTACATCTGGTCCAACAACTTTGGCTGGTTTAACCGTTAACCGCCCGACACGATTTAAATAAACTCCACACCAATCATGCAGGTGGTTCATGTCTGACCACTCCTATTCTAAAAAAACTTTATAAAAGAATTAATGATGATACATATGGTATATGAATGAAAAATATTAAAAATCTTTATTGGGCCTATATATTTTTTTGGCAATTTTATAATTTAAGGAGACTGTCCCCATGGCATTTTCTCTTCCACAATAATTGTAGTATAATAATATTAAATTCAACTGATTTCATCACCTCATACGTTTTTTATGCTACGTTTTGGCACGGTCATGCAGGTGGAGCAAGGAAACCCTCATTTCCTAGTCAATGACGAGTCTTCTAGACTTTGTAGCCTTGCTAAAGCATCCTCAATGTAATTGATGCCATCAATCAAGGCTTTTTTTTTTTCCTATGATTTTATGCAAGTGTTTTTATCTAAAGTGAACTTTTAATTCTACTATCTACCACCCATTTTATTTACATTTGGTTTGTGTTTGGTTTTCTTCTCTTTTGACACTCCTTTTTGCAATCTCTACACGCCACAACTACCCTCACATTCACGAATATGAATTTCCTTTTCTTACAGTTTTTTTCTTGTTTAAAAAATTGTTTGTTAGACCTGACAAACTTGACTCAAAAAATATAATAGGATGGTTTGGGTGAACAATTAGTATATTTTGGGTTAAAATGGATAACATTATAACATAGAGTGGTTTGAGATGTTTAACAACTTAACGTAGGCCAAGATAGGTAAACTAACAACTATGTGAATAAAATAGGATTAAATGAGTAAAAATGATCAATAATATATTTGACGATAAAATCGTTAAAGGTTCAAATAGACTATTTGTTTAATTACACTACTTTTAATTTAAACTAAATTGAAGCTTTTTTAAAATCAACATATTTAGATCAAAACTGATTTTACTTAAAAATTATAACGACCTAAATTTATTTTAACCTCTTACCCACTCAATTCAACTCGTTTATTTTATCGTGCTTACTAATTGTGATATTAGGTTAGTCATTGATGTAGGATAGATACATGTAGGAAGAAATGTCATGATCAAAGGGACACATTTATAAAATGATAAAAATAATTGAAAATGATACGAAGGTAAGTGCTGAGATGTATTTATTGGCGAACAAACCAAAGAGGCTTTGTTCTAACGGTACCCCTTAGCTTTTCAAATGATAGGTCATAGGTTCAAATCTCTTCCAAAGCGAAATAGGGGTCCTTGAGAGGTCGGGGGGTTTTCTGGTGCGGTTTCCTCCTGGGGTAGTGGTGGGGTTTCAATGAAGGTCATGGTAACAAACGTGGCCTGTTGAGATCAATTGCCGTTCAAAAAGAAATTTATTGGCGAACAAAAGAGTGATGGAATTATTGGGTGTTCGCATTGATGGCCCCATGCCCATGTTTACTTCAATTATTTGACAAATTATTACGACGATAGAGCATTGAAGATAGCAAGCGGTGGGGTTCTCAAGTTCACAACTTTTCGGTTGTCATCTTAAAAACATCAATTTTAACCCTAACACAATTAAATCGCTTAGGTCTAAGCATGATCTTTTAACTCGTTTATCGAAAAGGGTCAAATGATCTTTTAACCCGTTTATCTAAAAGGGTCAAACATATTTATAGGTAGTAATCAAGTTGTTAACGTGTTAACCAGGTTGATGGGTTGTCATAAACGGTTAAAACAACTTGTAAGCATGTTGACAAATTGTTTATTTATCTCAACGAGTCGAGCTGTTCATACTAAACACGACTTGTTTGTTAAAGGAAGGATTTAGGATAATACAAAACCTGAATGTTTCTTGTTGTCTTTCAAGTTACCAGCCACCCCTAATTTAAGTAGGTAAACAATAAATGTAGTTATATTCGTCTTACATTTAAAAAGTCAAAAGATGTGAACCACATATATGATATATGGGAAAATCCAGTTGTCGTGCCCAGTGGCCGAAAAAACATGGTCAGTTAGAAAAGGTAAGACGCCAGATAAGGAGGTGGGTTTTCATTTTATTTATACTTTTTGTTTTTTATTTTTTTATTTTTTCAAAGGGTTATGATCCCTTCCAAAGTTTTTAACTGAATTATTTAAGGAATTTGGTATGTTGATTGAGTAAGCAGTAGAGACTATGGCCATAACTTTTCATACCTAAGAGCAAAAGTTGAATTTTAACTGACATACATCCGTATAATTTACTTCAAAAAAATATATAAACCACATAATAATTGCTACCAATACATTCATTTACTTAAAAAAAATGCATTTACATTTTTCTAATATTTAAACAACACAATAATTGCTACCAATACAGGAATTTTAGTCGGTGTATGATGACTAGAGTTGCACAAACCGGTTTTTTCATCAAACCGGTTCGGTTCCTAAACCGGTCCGGTTTGGGTAGTATAAGGGTGAAACCGGTTCGGTTTGGAAACCGGTTCGGTATGGAAACCGGTTCGAGTGAAAGGGATGCCAAACCTATAGGAACCGGTTCGGACCGGTTTGTAAACCGGTTTTAAAGGCAAAATCCTGAACCTATGCCAAACTAGCGGTTCGGACCGGTTTGGAAACCGGTTTGGCAAGAACCGGTTTGAGATCCACTGATGACCGGTTTGTAAACCGGTTTTTTTGTTCACCTCTAATGATGACGTACAAGGCCCAACTATTAACACTCGCTAAAATATTGATCATTCTTCATAAAATTTTGCAATCGTCTTTTTAAAATTTTTAATTTATGAGTGTTGGTTAATAAAAACAAGTTGAAAAACACCCAACTAATAATTTAAACTCAATATTGGGAATCCGAGTAACCATTTTGAACCTTCAATTAATCATATTAATTAAGAAAATCAGATTTACATTTGCGTTAAGCGTTGAGTTACAAATCTTTTGTTTTGAAAAAAAAATCCCCAAAACAGGTATCTAGATATAAACGAATAAACAAATCACAACAATAGGGTGTTTAGAACTCGACCTTAAAAGAAGAATACCAGAAATACACCATGGATCCGACACCAGTCTCGCTAGAGGACTAAATCACGAACCACAATCTCTATCGTTGAACGAAGCAACAACCGAGTGATCCAACTACAGTGGTTTGACTATGGTGGTGGCCTCGTAGTGATGTACGACCGAAACCAAGAGGAGGGGCGGCTGAATGAGAGAGAAGGGGAGAGGAATTAGGGTTTTCAAAATGAATTGGTTATTAGATCCAGATCTAAAATCTTTTACTTATTCAAATCATATTTACACTCTAACCCTCAAAACTTATTTACATAAATTTCCCTCTAGTAATTAACTATTTAATTACTACTCTTATGTTTTTACTAATTAAACTATTTAATTAGTAAATAAAAAAATTAAATATCTAAAGTTTAGCTAATTAAACATTCTCAATTTAATTTTAATTAATTATCACTATAATATTCCTTCAAATATTAATATTATTTCACAAATAATAAAACCACCAATTTATATAATTCGTGAACTTATATAAGTTTAAAAAAATTTTAAACTTAACTTTAATGATGCCGTCCAAAATGAACTCTTTGGATCGTATCCCGATAGTATCGTTGATATTATTGATAATCAAGCATCATATATCCAATAGTCAAACCACCACTAGCTATTTTAAACTACTTCATTGTTAATTTTAATAACCAGTTAACATAATACTTGAAGTCAGATTTGCGTAATCAGATTGGTGATGAGAATTTAAGCAATAGTTGCATTTATTTTGTATAAAGTGGAGTTAATTAGGAAAGTCTTCTTATACGTTGTTTTGTTCAGATATAAAAAAATGAAACCCTGTAATAAAAAACTTTAGATGTATTGTATTTTTATTACGTCTTTGTATATACAATTTTGTTTGATTGTGTTTTTTAATGCGATTCAACCCGACTTGAACACAGACAACCTTAAAAGTTTCCAACCCCTTGCGAAAAATTTTTTGGGTTTACCACAGTTGCAAAAGTTTGAGCTCGGCTCATTTTCACCTAGGAGGACTCAAGCTTGAGCTCAACTCGTAAGAAAATTTTCAAGCTAGAGATCAGCTCTGCTCAGTTTGTTTATTATTAATTACATACATATTTTAACCATAGTTTTCATACACACACTAATATATGATTTCTATCAAATTTTATCATACTTATGTATTATTTATTTAATTAAATAAAAATTATATAAAAAAGCTCGTTTATTATTAATTAATTAATTTCTTTTTATTATTAATTATATATATATTTAACTATATTTCACACACACACATATGTATTAATATATGATTTTTATTAAATTATATCATACTTTTATATATAAAAACAATTATTTATTTAAGTATACCGTGGTTCTCTTGAAATTATGCATATTACCTTACACTAATAAAAACCAATGTCGGTTGGTTTTTATATTCAACCTCCTCAAATCAATTGTGATGGTTAAATAATATTGCTTTCATTTTGCAAAGACTAATGTTGGTTTGGAAGACTGGTAGGGAGTTACATTTTGACGGATGGGGTGTGGGTTCGATTCCCACCCTAAACTTTTTTTCTTTTACTTTTTTTCCATCTTTCTTATTTGCCATTCTTCTCTCTCTTTTTATTTTCTCATCTTTGCCCTTTTACTTTTTTTTTACGCTCCGTCGTCATGAAACCGCTCTCCCACAATTGAGAAAAATGTTATTACAACTGATATTCATTGTCATGTAACCGACTAACAGAGCCGGCCTTAAATATGAAAAACAAAAAACTGGCGCCTAGGGCAAGGAAAAAATTAGACCCTTCTAAAAATACTAACTTATTAATTTAGTCATGAAACCGCCCTCCCGCAAATGAGAAGCCGTTATTATATTCATTGTCATGTAACCGACTAATAGAGTCGGCCTTAAAAATGAAAAAAAAATTGGCGCCTAAGGCAAGGAAAAAAATTAGACCCTCCTAAAAATACTAACTCGTCTATGTCTTTTTACTATTTTATTTGCCGCTCTACCATCATGAAATTGCTCACCCACAAATGAGAAACCGTTGTTACAATTAATCGTGATTGTCATGTAACCGGTTAACTGTCTAAACTTTTATTTTCTTTTTATCCTCACCTTTTTCTTTTTTACTTTTACTTTTTTGTTGAAGAATAGTAAATCTATTATTTTCGTTGAGGTCCTGTCCCGCTATGCCATATGTCTACATCCTATTCGGTCTTTGTAAAACATTTTTTTAGTTTACTAAATAACATGTTGCGTCAAACATGGTGGGTTGTGATTTTTCTTTAACACGTTAACTACGTTTATTTTTTTTGCTTAAGATTCGTATTTTCACATCTCAATATTTTTTTAAAAAATCGTAAAATATTGTTTTGAACCCCTGAAGTTTATAAAATATCAAATTTACTCCTTTCATATCTTAAATCTTCACCCTATGCTTTCGAGATTAACGCTTTCACCTCCCTAATAATCTAAAAACGATGTAAAATGTTGCTTTAATTTTCTCGTTCTTTATATTTTGTCCTTAATTGATTACTTAGTTTTATTCGTTTGAAAAGTTTCGGATAAAACAATCAAATTTTTAATCTAAATGTGTGATTATGATCATATTTACGGTACCAATTTACAACACTATAGTCTATCCATTCTTTTCAGAATGGTATGAATATTGGTACATCGGTGTATGGATAACAACACTTTTTGAATTTTTTTAATATTAAAAAATACCAAAAAAAATATGAATAAGTAAAAATTATGTGATTGATTTAATTTAAATATGATATATAAAAGACTGTGTGGTATATGAATATCAGGACCCCTTTAGAATCTATGGATTATGGAAGATAAATATCATGATTGAAAAAGATCACCCAATTTGATTGTGTTGATGGACTTGTAGAAAAAATAATAATAATCAAATCAATAATTGATCAAACTACTTTAATAATAATTATAACTGAAACTATAACGACTATACATCAATATCTATGCAATCCCATCAAGCATGAAATATGGCCTAACATCATCCATCAAGTACTATTCCTAAACTTTTGTAAAGTTAATAAGAAAGTCTTGGATTTATAATTAGTATAAGACATAATATTTAGGTTTAATTACATATTTGTCTTTATGTTAAACCTTTTTTCAACTCATTACATTAGCATTTTTTAACAGAATGAGTTGATCAAACATTTGGTATAATTCTACACTAGTGTCATTGTTATATTATTAATGTTAATGACTTAATGTTAAAAGGAAGTTGAAGTTAAAGTAAAGTCCGAAATATCTTGAAGGTATTTGAAAAGATTAAAGTTAAATGTATACTTTAAGATCTTGAATAAGAACTAGGAAGGTAAGAAATCATAATCACAATATTTAAAGAAGAAATGAAACTTTTTAAGTATGAAAATGTTATGTACCAAGTATTATTTAAATAACAAAACTAGAGGTTACTTCATGTTGTTGATTCTTTTATGCATATGTATTACACAAATTGAATAAAATAAAATATAATTTGTTACACTTCTAGTTGATAAGATGCATTATTAAAATTATGATAATTATACATTGTGTTAAGTTAATCTTTATAATATATTTTTTAGTTGTGTAGTAACAATTCTATGCAATTGATAAATATTAAATTTATTAAAATATAAACTGTCTTGTTCACGATCGATGTAGGATTTGCCTAAGATGTTTTGTAACATCTGTGCCGGAATCGTTACCGGAACAGTAACTTGCACAGTAACTTAGTTACAAACTAGGAAAATTTCTTAGAAGCTATTAACATTCGATGCTAAACACAAACTATTATACTATGTTTCTGAAATTCTGATTTAAACCTTATGGTTTAAACAGTCAGAAACACATCAGACAACAATGAACAGATGCATACATGTTTGATTTGTTATTATTAGGTATAAACGTATGCGAGGATAAACAGAACAAAACTATAACAGTTGTGGTTACAGAATGCTAAACCGACGAACTATTCGTATAGGTGACGATCTGTACGAATAAATCTGAGGGTTTAACAATCTGAAATGATGACTGAAAAGTAGAAAACAAAATCAGAAAGTGAAACGTACGATCGTGTTCGTACAGTTAGCGCTCTGTACGAAAACACACGTAAGTGACGCATTCTGACGAAACGAAAACGAAGACGATACGAACGATAATAAAATTTAGGAAATATAATATTTCCTGTTTTACAATTTTGAAACTCATCAGAAATAAATTTAAAAGAAACCACATTAAATTAAATTACGTAAAATTCGTGAAGGAAATAACGAACCGCGTAAAATAATAATTTACGACAAATAATTTAAGAAAATAATATATAAAATAATTATTAGAAATAACCAACTTCCAAACATTTAAAATAAATTCCTTTTATTTACAATACAAAAACACGCGCATAATAATCCGGAAACGCGACGAAAACGCGAACCGAGCAACCGAAACGAACCCGAATACCCACGGGGTATATAAACACCAAATGAGATGGATTCTTCTCATTTTCACCATCTCTCTCTCTCAAACTCTCTCCCGTTTTCTCTCTCTCTAGAAGTTCAAGACTTCAAACGAGCATAACTCGCTCGTTTCTTAACGAAATCGAGTGTTCTTGGTGCCCACGCGAAGCTCTCGACTCCCTC
Organism: Mikania micrantha; assembly: GCA_009363875.1. Taxonomy (NCBI): domain Eukaryota; kingdom Viridiplantae; phylum Streptophyta; class Magnoliopsida; order Asterales; family Asteraceae; genus Mikania; species Mikania micrantha. Next base: position 50,489,426 of record CM018691.1, on the reverse strand, counting down.
TACACGAAAGTACAACGGATCGGAACGTTTGGCCTGCTGATTTTGAGGTATGAGACTTTGAATCACATGAAACTTAGGGTTTTCTTGTCCTTAGTTCGATACACACACACACATAACCTGTTCCAGGCTTAACCTATCGAGTCCGCACCTTGGGGGGACATTCCATCGTGTAACACTAACCATGAGGACCACTTAGGACGGCTTGGTTCGATGATGAGGAAGAGGGTGAACCAGGTTCGTGAACGGGATACAGCTAAAGTCCGAACCTTTTTGGGGTGGCCGAACCTTCCTTGTGCGAACCCGCCACCCACCTAACCTGCATCATCGCCAAACCTTTAGAGAGCACCGAACCCAGGACCTGCTGATCTCATTTGCGAACCTTACCATGCACGAACCATGCATGAAAGAGGCGACCCCCCAGCGAACCTACATGCCATGAACCATCCCCACCGGCCGAACCTTGCATGCACAACCAGCCGAACCCTACTGTTTTTTTTAAATGTGGCCGAACCTTCTCCCTAACACGAACCTCCCATACTGAATCAGACATCCTAGCCGAACCAATGGAACACAAGGGCGACGAACCTAGTCTCAATAGAAACCACGACCGAACCTATCAGAAAGAAACACTAGGTTCGTGGGGTCTTCATTGTGGCGAACCTATGGGAATGGGTAATAGGTTCGCTGGTCTTGGAGACTTGGTTCATTGGGGCCGCTCATCACATGGATTCGGACAACCTCTAGGCTTAGACTTAACATATTCGGCCCATGTATCTTTAGCAAACCCATAATCGGCCCATACATGTTTCAATTGAGCCATAGTCATTTGATCCAACCCAAGGCCCAATCAATTGGCCCAAACTCTCAACATTAGGCCCACGTAACTTATAAAGCCCAACTATCTCGTTTTAGCCCACACATATGCGATATAGCAAGTTTTGGCCCACATTAATTGTATTAGGCCCAACATTATTAAATTTCAGTCCATTATGATTTATAGAATTCAAGAATGTATGGGATAGGCCCAATATAGTTACACAACTTATTAGGATCATGTAACGACCGGTTTTCAATTATCGATCACGTTTGAAATAATCATCAATAAAACGATTGTGATTATTAAAAATTGTAAGTATGTGAGAAATTATGAACGTGGAAGAAAACCGTTCGCGAAACGGAGTTACGGATTGTCCGGAATCGCGAAGCAAAGAAAATTATAAAGAAATTATGTTTTGGAATGCTTCGCGGTACGCGAAGACTTTTTGAGTCCCTCTTCGCGATACGCGAAGGACCAAAAGATCTGAGAGTTCCGGATCATCCAGATCGAATCAGGAAGTGTTTCTGCAAGTCTGGATCGTCAGATTTCAATCAGAAATCCGTTCGAAGGGTAACAATTCGTTTTATCCCATTGATTTTGATAATATGTGGATTAAATTGAGTTGTTAGTATTATATGATGATTAGAGATGATTAGAAACGAAGAACTAGATGTTTTAACGGTGAAATTTTGATTTTTATCCGTTATGATGTCCGGTTGTTGTGAAATTCATATTATTGAATATGATAACCAGTGGGATGATTTAATCATAGTTGTGATAGATTTGGATCATTCCTTGGAATGATAACTCGAATTTAGATGTGGATTAAATGTTGAAATTTGAAAGTTGATGATTTTATCATAAACTGCTAATTATAAATGATAACTTGACTTCTAAATACCACATACTAATAAATGAGATTCAAATGAGTTTGAATCAACATGTATGGGTATTGGGGGTATTGAAACTAGTTGTATACGTGTGAGTTGCAACTAGGCATTGATAAAGGAAGTCAAGCAACGAATTTCAAAATATGAAGTTTTGATAAGTTGAATATGATTAAGAACATGAGTAGATTAATTTATACACATAGATTGTTGATAAAAGCCTCAACGAGGTTTGATTGAATATGAAAAGTAAAACAGGTCAAATGAATTAGATTATATAAATAACACGAGTTGTGTGTTCATGTTGTTAAATCCTGTTATATGTGAATATATAATAGGAAGAGGAGGTGAATCTAGTTCTAGAAGGCCTGGGAAAGAGTTTGAGATTGTTGATAACTCTCCAAAGCGAGGTAAGTTACCTAATTGATTGAACTTGTAGTTAAAGGACTGGGTGAGTCCACACTACAAGTAATTGTGCATTTAGCATATATACATGATTTGTTGAGTTGATTGGAATGAAATAAATGAATGTAGTTATGGGTGTCACATGATTCACAAGGTGTGTGAACATGTGGTGATCTACTAATGTGTAGATGTTAAATTGGAATTGTTCATGCTGATTCACAAGATGTGTGAACATAAGACATGTAATTCCAATGAAATAGATTCACAAGGTGTGTGAACAAATGGTGGATTGGAATTGTGCATGCTGATTCACAAGGTGTGTGAACATAAGACATGTAATTCCAATTAAATAGATTCACAAGGTGTGTGAACAAATTGTGGATTGGAAATGTGCAGGTTTTGATTCACAGGGTGTGTGAACATAAGACTTGAAATTCCAATATAATTGATTCACAAGGTGTGTGAACAATAGATGACTTATAAGGGGATAGACATTTGAAATTCAAATATCAAACTGTGAATTGTGATTTGTGTGAAATATGTTGCACAATCGGAGTTTTGTGGGTTTATACATGTGTTATATTAAATTATAATGATTGTGCATGAATGGGAGATATAATGAGGTTTTGGTTGAAAACGAACCGTTAGTAAATCGTTTTGTATGTGGTTGACTGTTGTTGTCAAATTTTATTTGGAACCTCATTAGTGTATCCATATGATATTATGGAATACACTGGGTGAAATAGTGGGGTAACCTTACTTAGTTCTAACGAACTAATGGTGATTTTAAATGTGGTGTTTACAGGTACTAAGGAGTCGGGTGAGCGGTGAAGGTGATCGGAAATCGAACGTGAAGGCTCACATGATGGTTTTTAGTTTTAATAACCAAACAGTTGTGTAACTTTTGTGTAATAAATGTTTTTTGTGAAGTATGTAAACATATGTAACCTGTCACACCCCGGGCCGGCGGGAACGGATCGGGTTTTCCCGTCGGGCGGAAGGTTCCCGGGGCGCGATATCTTTGAGTGATAATCGAAATGATCAGATTGTTTACATGGCACATGATAAATAATGAGAAATGCTAATCATGACATATAATATAGAATTACAAAGTTAAATTACACAGTACGTGTTCATAATTTAACTAAGTAAATCTATTCCAAAAGAATCGTGTAGTTTCTATCTTGTAACTGTACAAGATATGCAAAATAGATTCACAATGTCATCAAAATGTATGCATCCAAAAGTAAGCTAGGTCTTCTAAGAGTCCTCTAGCTTAATCACTGATGCTTGTTATCTAAACCTGTCCGTCACCTGAGAAAACATGCATTTAAACAAGGTCAACACTAGGTTGGTGAGTTCATAAGTTTAGTAATTGAAAACCATTGAATTATGTCAATCATGTTCATAGTGTATCACACAGATTGAATTGATGATTAAATCCCATGTTTCACACAATGTCCTCTCCATGGTTGGATGTACAGATAATGTCTCATCCAGTCAAGCATGCTTATATATAGGGGCATACGAAAGGGTCAAGCCCAGACGCCACCCCACCACATGCTTAACTGCACTCAACACTGCCTGTAATACAACGATGGATACCCATTTCCTTTCACCCATGATTTCCCGGTATGTTTATCCACTGAGTCAAAAGAAAAGAGACGAAATCGTCTCGGTTGACCATTCCTTATAGAATAGTCGGCATATAACATAACTCAATGAATAAAGTAAGAGATGAAATCATCTCTGTTAACCAATCCTTACGAATTAGCCGGTGTGTAAAATAAACCATAATTGAATAAAGAGACATAATCTCTGTTAGCTAAATCCTTACGGATTAGCCCGGCATGTAATATAGACCATAATTGAATAAAGAGACAGAATCTCTGTTAGCTAAATCCTTACGGATTAGCCCGGCATGTAATATAACCCAATTGAACAAATAAGAAACGAAATCGTTTCTGTTAGCTATTCCTTACGGATTAGCCCGGCATGTAAGATATCATACTCGATATCTAGAACGAAACTTAATAGTTTCTGTAACTAATCATTACTGATTAGTCCGGCATGTAGAATACCCAACAATTGAATAAAGAAACATAATAGTCTCTGTTAGCCATTCCTTACGGATTAGCCCGGCATGTAAGATATCATACTCGATATCTAGAGCGAAACTTAGTAGTTTCTGTAACTGTCAGTACTAACCAGTCCGGTGTGTAAGATATCATACTTGATATCTAGATAGGAACATAATAGTTCCAGTAGCTGTTTCCCCTGTTCAGCCCGGCGTGTAAAGTGTCCAACTCATGATTCCTAGTTAGAGACATAGTAGTCTCAGTAGCTGTCATTTCTGATCAGCCCGGTGTGTAAGATATCATTCCACGATATCTATTGGAATGAAACATGTTTCCTAGATTTTATGAGTATTATCTATATGATTGATAGCACCTCTCGTGCATGGTGTGATTTCATTTGATCTCCCCAAGCCCCGGTTATTAGTTTTAAAGATTTACCCAACTGATCTACCATTGTGTAACCGACACACTCTGACGGTTAGGGAATGTACTCTAAATAGAGTCTTAGTAAGTAGTGATGGTATGTGTGTGATATGCAATCCCAAAAGCGTGTGTATGTAATATCCTCCTCGATATCACAAGTGAATGTATCAACTGTTATCCCAAGTTTGCGTGTTCTAGCGAGCTTAACAAAGTGTCATAAGAACATGTCTTATACACAATGTTAGTGATGTGTGAATGATAATTGCTATCATGAAGTTACCTTATCATGATAATCATTCTTGTCATTAACAGTTGTTAATAGCATGTTATCCCATGGTTTTCCCTCGTTATTCTATCGTGTAAGAATAATATGCACGGTTGTAAGATATGTTCTTAACAACTCACATTATCCTATGTGTTAAAGTGTCATGATTCTAGGTTAGCATGTAGCATCCTAGTTAATTCAGGTATGATAAAGCCAAACAAGAAAGCATGTAATGATAATCGATAATAATAATAATCAATTATTATCCAAATCATGAAATAAACAACATGTTAATAGAAACTTTTAAATAAATAAAAGTTAAGCATGTTTCTCAGCCCCGAGCTTTGAAATCAGTAAAGATTTAAGAAAAGGGGCATATGAACTCACCTGTAATAATTGGGGGTTGACTTAGCTTAAATGAGAATGCACGCGCTCTTTGTTATGCTTGTTGTAGTTTTCACAGTCCTGTATTGATTTCGCGTTGTTTATAACTTGTAAGTATAATTTGTAGGTGCTTGAGTGTGTGTAGGTGTTAGCCCTAAAGGTGGCTAACACACTTAGGTCTCGGTAATGGTTCGGCCCTTGTTTCAATTGTCCCATGTCATACTAATACTTAACTACTTTAAGTTAAGTTTAGTATGTGATACTTTGATTCTTATGTTTCACTTATCTTAGCTCATTCTTGAAGTCTCACACTAATTCCTATTATGTTAGTTATTTGCATGACTTGGATTTTTGTAAACTAATCTAAGTATTTAACTTAGATCTAAAATTTAAGACGTCCTTTGTTGGCCTTGTTAAGTAAAAAAAAAAATTTATTACATAGTTAATAGGTAATCATGAAACTATGATTTTAACTTAAACTTAAATGTGTTAGATTTTGTGAATGTATTAACCCACTCCTCGTTACTTTTAAAGCCCTTAATTCGTAGTAACTAATTAATTAGGCAAAGCCCCTTATATTACTTCCTGTTTCAAGTTTATGAAATTCAATAACTATTATTCACCACTTTGTAGTACAAGAAATCATGACCCATGCATTGCTATTCAGTAAAATTGTTTCCAAGTGTTCATATTCCATATTAATAATGTGGGCCGAATAATCAATTGGGCCAGTTAACTGGGCCGGACCACTACCGTGTTTGGGCTGAATGAGAAGCTTTGGATCTGTTAAACGTGTGTGTGGTTATTTCACTGATGCTGGGCCCATTGGTTATGTTGGGCTGGTTGAATTATGAGGTTCAATTAAATCTCATGAGCTAGACCAACCATCGCGGGCCAAATACATGATCTGTGGGCCGAATCTATTGTGGGCTGAACTTGTGGGCCGCAAAGAAGCTGCTGGGCCTAAGGGTTCTGTTGGCCGTGTGTGGTTTGTGGTTGACAGAAGGGTGGTCGGACCACCTTAGCCGAGAGTGTAAGCTGTGGCCAAAACAAAACGGTGGCCGAATGAGGAGGTAGGTTCGAGTATAAGCCTGGCCGAATGAGAGTCAATGGCCGATCGAATGGGTGGTTAGTGGCGTATGTCGACTGTCTAATGGCCGAATGAGGGTTGTGTGCACCAATACCGAATGAAAGCATGGATCTCTGTCGAATGTCTCTGGGCGAATGACAAGCTGGGCGAAGGGAGGGCTGTCATGTCGAATGAACCCCGGTCGAATGAGACCCCTGTTGACCCGGCGACTGGCTCCATGGCTGGCCGAATGGAGCCATTCGACCCTAGCCATTCGTCGGCCTGTGTGTTTCCTTCGGCCGCAGTCGGAGTTGCCTACGGCCATCCTCATTTCAAGACCTAAGGTTGATTTCGGAGGTGGTGCAAGCTATGGTTGGTAATCGGGGTCATAGTGTTCGAGATTTCTAGGTGACTAGTCGGTTAAGGTTAGTGTTCAACAATAGAGTTCGAAAACCCTAATTTTTGACATATTCAAGCTCAAATACCTCGATTATCAGTGGGTTTCGGAACAGATCCCTTGTACTTTCGTGTAGAGGAGATCAATACCTTCGTGTAGGTCCAAAGATGAGGTGATTTGGCCAAGAAATGAGGGAGTTATGAGTGATTGAAGGTGTGGAAAACCCTAAAAGGGTGGTGGCCGGGAATTTTGGAGTAGGAGAGAGGTTGAAGATGGTGGAAATGAGAGAAACACTCATTTGTGGGTTTTTATATCCCGTGTGGTGTCCGGGTTCGTTTCGGTTGCCCGGTTCGCATTTTCGTCGCGTAACCGGAAATTACGCGTAATTAATATCTTTTAAACAAAAGACTTTAATTTAGTTATTTTGATGAGTTTCAAAATTGTAAAATGTTAAACATTTTATTCTATTAATTTTATTTCGTTCGTGTCACGTTTTCGTTTTCGTTTCGTCAGATCGCGTCACTTACGCGCGTCTTCGTACAGAGCGCTAACTGTACGAACACGATCGTAAGTTTCACTTTCTGATTTGGTTTTCTAATTATCAGTTATCGTTCAGAACGTTTAACTCACAGATATGTTTGTGTGAATCGTCACCCACGCAAACACGCTGTCAGTTTAATTATTCTAAACGACACTGCAATATAATTTGAATTGTGTTTCCTCACTGTCGAACTCAACTGAACATCCTGTTATCACTTGATTTTCGTATTGGATTGTCGGTCATCTGATTCCTGTCATCAATGGATATCAGATCGCAACCGAATTGTTATTGTTTTCCGTTTGCACACTGTTGTTTCTCTTGAGTTGTTGTATTTACCATATTTAAGTTTTCACTTAAACACGTACAACTGTGGTTTGTGTTCTGAGTTCTGTTGTCACGCACTGTTTACGTACTGTATTTACACACAGTACGTGGTGAAAGTACACACACCGTACGGACTTGCCGTACGGTTTAGTACTAGTTGTCACAGTCTCCCCTTGTTAAAGAAATTTCGTCCCGAAATTTAAGCATCATATCCGGGCACTACTTTTTCTTTGTTCAGGTGAAGATGCTTTGGTATCACGTGTTTCTCATGTTCTCATGTTTATGCAAGTTGTAATTTAGAGTTTCGCGAGTCTGTTCGATGGGTTGCGGATTCGTTTTCAGTCTCTCGACCGTACGATCCGAAATGTTTATGCTCTTGAAAAAAAAACATTGTTCGTATGTGACCTAGTCCTCCTTAGAAGCCTAGGATTTTGTGTGTGGTCATAATGTGAGCAGACTTGATTTCATGGTTCTTGTCAATCCAAGAACACCAAGTCTACTGGGAGTGTAAGGTAGCTTGGCATTGTTTCCCATAGCTGTTTGTATACACTCCCATAGTGGTATCTCCTAGTGTTACATAGTTTCATGATCTATAATGTTCTCCATGATTCCTTGTACTCGTGTGTTATTCCTGTCAGGAGAAGCCTCTCGTTTCTCCCCTTGTTAGAATGGATTCGTATATTGTCAGATTAGACAACCTTGACGGATCCAATACTAAGACTTGTGAGTGTATCTATGTCATCCATTGTAATGACATGAAAGGTTTTATTGGATTAGATAACTCTATCCTTACCAGGGACAAGGCATCCGTTCCAATGATGGTATCGACACCACTCGTGTCCATCACTTGGAATTCCATGGTACGTGTTTGTTCACTAAGGTAAGTGAACACTAAGTTCGTGTCATTCAGTGTATAAAATGTTCGAATGTTGCCCCAATTGTGAGTAAGTTATGAACTAACTCTAATGAGGTCAATGATAATCCATGCCAGTATAAAATGTACATCTGCAAAGATTTTTAAATAAGAAATGTACCGGTGTTGGTGTTGGTGTCAGTGTCTTGGCGTGCAGCAGCAGCCCCAATTTGAAATGCACGTCCCCTCGGTGCTTGTCCTCTCGGTAGCACCCTCTTTGGACAGTCTTTCGCGTAATGTCCTGGTTCCCCGCAGGTGTAACAGGAAATGCGATCAAGGTGTGCAGCGGTCTGTGCCACTGCTTGGTTTGCCCTGTGTTGGGTCTTTTGTTCTTTGCAGAACTTGACCCAGTGCCCCATTTTCCCACAATAAGTGCATTGTCTGCACCCTGTGCCAGGTTGATGATGATAGTTGCACTTATTGCAGAATGGAGCCGTGCCAGAATAAGATCCACGATTCTGCGGTGGTTGATTGAGCACAGCTTGTTTGGTAGTGGTGGTCGTTGCGAAATTCTTAACGACCTTTCGTTTCTTGTTAGAGGGTTGTTCCGGATCTTCAGTAGTTCCAGATCCCTTCTTGAGTGCACCAGAGGCAACCATTACATCAGTCAATGAAGCTGATAATGTAACAGCCATCTCCAGTGTGGTTGGGTGGGCGGAAATCACATGCCCCCGGATGCATGGCGGTAGTCCACCGACGTACCGTTCAATCCTCTTCTCGAGTGTTGGCACAATGTCCGGTGCCAAGGTTGCTAGTTCATGAAATCTAGTAGTGAATGCCAGATGTTCAGCACCAATCATCACATGGTTGAGCAGTTCAGTCTCAACCTTCTTGAGTTCGTTCCTCGGGCAAAACTCGCCCCTCAGCAAGGTCTTGAAATCCTCCCAAGGCATCGCCAATGCCTCGTCCCTTCCTCGGGTTTGAACCTGGGCATTCCACCAGGTTAGTGCTCGTTTCTCAAACGATCCAGCAGCATACCTCACGCGGTGTTGATCAGGACAACCGCTAATGTCGAGAGTCGTTTCCATCTTCTCAATCCATTGGATTAAGCCGACGGCTCCCTCAGTGCCACTGAATGGTGGTGGCTTGCATCCTACAAAGTTCTTGTAGGAGTAGTCTTGATTCTGCCGTGTGTTACCACTGCCTTCCCCAGTTGAGTTGGCAGCATTGTTACTGTTGTTACTGTTGATTCTGTTCATCATCTCGGGAATCACATCCCTCAGTTGGCTTGTCAGCAGTGTAGCCAGTGCTATAGTAGCAGGGTCCAGTATCTGAACATTGTTTGAGCCTGGTGGTGGCGAGTGTGGAGGAGGAGGAGGCGGTTGTGTAGGAGAGTCAGAGGGTGATGGTGTCGATGAGTGCGGAGCTGAACCTTGAGTCAGCGGTAGTAGAGGTGGTTGTCTCCTCGGCGGCATTCTGATCATAATCGAAAAGAAATCGATTAGTGCAGTGATCAGAAGCAGAAGACATATGCAAATAGAATCCTAAGTAACATGATCTCTACATGAGGTCCCTAGGTTATAGTCTAGGCCAAACCATTTAAGTAATATGACCTATATTTCTCTATAACCATGGCTCTGATACCAATCTGTCACACCCCGGGCCGGCGGGAACGGATCGGGTTTTCCCGTCGGGCGGAAGGTTCCCGGGGCGCGATATCTTTGAGTGATAATCGAAATGATCAGATTGTTTACATGGCACATGATAAATAATGAGAAATGCTAATCATGACATATAATATAGAATTACAAAGTTAAATTACACAGTACGTGTTCATAATTTAACTAAGTAAATCTATTCCAAAAGAATCGTGTAGTTTCTATCTTGTAACTGTACAAGATATGCAAAATAGATTCACAATGTCATCAAAATGTATACATCCAAAAGTAAGCTAGGTCTTCTAAGAGTCCTCTAGCTTAATCACTGGTGCTTGTTATCTAAACCTGTCCGTCACCTGAAAAAACATGCATTTAAACAAGGTCAACACTAGGTTGGTGAGTTCATAAGTTTAGTAATCGAAAACCATTGAATTATGTCAATCATGTTCATAGTGTATCACACAGATTGAATTGATGATTAAATCCCATGTTTCACACAATGTCCTCTCCATGGTTAGATGTACAGATAATGTCTCATCCAGTCAAGCATGCTTATATATAGGGGCATACGAAAGGGTCAAGCCCAGACGCCACCCCACCACATGCTTAACTGCACTCAACACTGCCTGTAATACAACGATGGATACCCATTTCCTTTCACCCATGATTTCCCGGTATGTTTATCCACTGAGTCAAAAGAAAAGAGACGAAATCGTCTCGGTTGACCATTCCTTATAGAATAGTCGGCATATAACATAACTCAATGAATAAAGTAAGAGATGAAATCATCTCTGTTAACCAATCCTTACGAATTAGCCGGTGTGTAAAATAAACCATAATTGAATAAAGAGACATAATCTCTGTTAGCTAAATCCTTACGGATTAGCCCGGCATGTAATATAGACCATAATTGAATAAAGAGACAGAATCTCTGTTAGCTAAATCCTTACGGATTAGCCCGGCATGTAATATAACCCAATTGAACAAATAAGAAACGAAATCGTTTCTGTTAGCTATTCCTTACGGATTAGCCCGGCATGTAAGATATCATACTCGATATCTAGAACGAAACTTAATAGTTTCTGTAACTAATCATTACTGATTAGTCCGGCATGTAGAATACCCAACAATTGAATAAAGAAACATAATAGTCTCTGTTAGCCATTCCTTACGGATTAGCCCGGCATGTAAGATATCATACTCGATATCTAGAGCGAAACTTAGTAGTTTCTGTAACTGTCAGTACTAACCAGTCCGGTGTGTAAGATATCATACTCGATATCTAGATAGGAACATAATAGTTCCAGTAGCTGTTTCCCCTGTTCAGCCCGGCGTGTAAAGTGTCCAACTCATGATTCCTAGTTAGAGACATAGTAGTCTCAGTAGCTGTCATTTCTGATCAGCCCGGTGTGTAAGATATCATTCCACGATATCTATTGGAATGAAACATGTTTCCTAGATTTTATGAGTATTATCTATATGATTGATAGCACCTCTCGTGCATGGTGTGATTTCATTTGATCTCCCCAAGCCCCGGTTATTAGTTTTAAAGATTTACCCAACTGATCTACCATTGTGTAACCGACACACTCTGACGGTTAGGGAATGTACTCTAAATAGAGTCTTAGTAAGTAGTGATGGTATGTGTGTGATATGCAATCCCAAAAGCGTGTGTATGTAATATCCTCCTCGATATCACAAGTGAATGTATCAACTGTTATCCCAAGTTTGCGTGTTCTAGCGAGCTTAACAAAGTGTCATAAGAACATGTCTTATACACAATGTTAGTGATGTGTGAATGATAATTGCTATCATGAAGTTACCTTATCATGATAATCATTCTTGTCATTAACAGTTGTTAATAGCATGTTATCCCATGGTTTTCCCTCGTTATTCTATCGTGTAAGAATAATATGCACGGTTGTAAGATATGTTCTTAACAACTCACATTATCCTATGTGTTAAAGTGTCATGATTCTAGGTTAGCATGTAGCATCCTAGTTAATTCAGGTATGATAAAGCCAAACAAGAAAGCATGTAATGATAATCGATAATAATAATAATCAATTATTATCCAAATCATGAAATAAACAACATGTTAATAGAAACTTTTAAATAAATAAAAGTTAAGCATGTTTCTCAGCCCCGAGCTTTGAAATCAGTAAAGATTTAAGAAAAGGGGCATATGAACTCACCTGTAATAATTGGGGGTTGACTTAGCTTAAATGAGAATGCACGCGCTCTTTGTTATGCTTGTTGTAGTTTTCACAGTCCTGTATTGATTTCGCGTTGTTTATAACTTGTAAGTATAATTTGTAGGTGCTTGAGTGTGTGTAGGTGTTAGCCCTAAAGGTGGCTAACACACTTAGGTCTCGGTAATGGTTCGGCCCTTGTTTCAATTGTCCCATGTCATACTAATACTTAACTACTTTAAGTTAAGTTTAGTATGTGATACTTTGATTCTTATGTTTCACTTATCTTAGCTCATTCTTGAAGTCTCACACTAATTCCTATTATGTTAGTTATTTGCATGACTTGGATTTTTGTAAACTAATCTAAGTATTTAACTTAGATCTAAAATTTAAGACGTCCTTTGTTGGCCTTGTTAAGTAAAAAAAAAAAATTTATTACATAGTTAATAGGTAATCATGAAACTATGATTTTAACTTAAACTTAAATGTGTTAGATTTTGTGAATGTATTAACCCACTCCTCGTTACTTTTAAAGCCCTTAATTCGTAGTAACTAATTAATTAGGCAAAGCCCCTTATATTACTTCCTGTTTCAAGTTTATGAAATTCAATAACTATTATTCACCACTTTGTAGTACAAGAAATCATGACCCATGCATTGCTATTCAGTAAAATTGTTTCCAAGTGTTCATATTCCATATTAATAATGTGGGCCGAATAATCAATTGGGCCAGTTAACTGGGCCGGACCACTACCGTGTTTGGGCTGAATGAGAAGCTTTGGATCTGTTAAACGTGTGTGTGGTTATTTCACTGATGCTGGGCCCATTGGTTATGTTGGGCTGGTTGAATTATGAGGTTCAATTAAATCTCATGAGCTAGACCAACCATCGCGGGCCAAATACATGATCTGTGGGCCGAATCTATTGTGGGCTGAACTTGTGGGCCGCAAAGAAGCTGCTGGGCCTAAGGGTTCTGTTGGCCGTGTGTGGTTTGTGGTTGACAGAAGGGTGGTCGGACCACCTTAGCCGAGAGTGTAAGCTGTGGCCAAAACAAAACGGTGGCCGAATGAGGAGGTAGGTTCGAGTATAAGCCTGGCCGAATGAGAGTCAATGGCCGATCGAATGGGTGGTTAGTGGCGTATGTCGACTGTCTAATGGCCGAATGAGGGTTGTGTGCACCAATACCGAATGAAAGCATGGATCTCTGTCGAATGTCTCTGGGCGAATGACAAGCTGGGCGAAGGGAGGGCTGTCATGTCGAATGAACCCCGGTCGAATGAGACCCCTGTTGACCCGGCGACTGGCTCCATGGCTGGCCGAATGGAGCCATTCGACCCTAGCCATTCGTCGGCCTGTGTGTTTCCTTCGGCCGCAGTCGGAGTTGCCTACGGCCATCCTCATTTCAAGACCTAAGGTTGATTTCGGAGGTGGTGCAAGCTATGGTTGGTAATCGGGGTCATAGTGTTCGAGATTTCTAGGTGACTAGTCGGTTAAGGTTAGTGTTCAACAATAGAGTTCGAAAACCCTAATTTTTGACATATTCAAGCTCAAATACCTCGATTATCAGTGGGTTTCGGAACAGATCCCTTGTACTTTCGTGTAGAGGAGATCAATACCTTCGTGTAGGTCCAAAGATGAGGTGATTTGGCCAAGAAATGAGGGAGTTATGAGTGATTGAAGGTGTGGAAAACCCTAAAAGGGTGGTGGCCGGGAATTTTGGAGTAGGAGAGAGGTTGAAGATGGTGGAAATGAGAGAAACACTCATTTGTGGGTTTTTATATCCCGTGTGGTGTCCGGGTTCGTTTCGGTTGCCCGGTTCGCATTTTCGTCGCGTAACCGGAAATTACGCGTAATTAATATCTTTTAAACAAAAGACTTTAATTTAGTTATTTTGATGAGTTTCAAAATTGTAAAATGTTAAACATTTTATTCTATTAATTTTATTTCGTTCGTGTCACGTTTTCGTTTTCGTTTCGTCAGATCGCGTCACTTACGCGCGTCTTCGTACAGAGCGCTAACTGTACGAACACGATCGTAAGTTTCACTTTCTGATTTGGTTTTCTAATTATCAGTTATCGTTCAGAACGTTTAACTCACAGATATGTTTGTGTGAATCGTCACCCACGCAAACACGCTGTCAGTTTAATTATTCTAAACGACACTGCAATATAATTTGAATTGTGTTTCCTCACTGTCGAACTCAACTGAACATCCTGTTATCACTTGATTTTCGTATTGGATTGTCGGTCATCTGATTCCTGTCATCAATGGATATCAGATCGCAACCGAATTGTTATTGTTTTTCGTTTGCACACTGTTGTTTCTCTTGAGTTGTATTTACCGTATTTAAGTTTTCACTTAAACACGTACAACTGTGGTTTGTGTTCTGAGTTCTGTTGTCATGCACTGTTTACGTACTGTATTTACACACAGTACGTGGTGAAAGTACACACACCGTACGAACTTGCCGTACGGTTTAGTACTAGTTGTCACAGTCTTCCCTTGTTAAAGAAATTTCGTCCCGAAATTTAAGCATCATATCCGGGCACTACTTTTTCTTTGTTCAGGTGAAGATGCTTTGGTATCACGTGTTTCTCATGTTCTCATGTTTATGCAAGTTGTAATTTAGAGTTTCGCGAGTCTGTTCGATGGGTTGCGGATTCGTTTTCAGTCTCTCGACCGTACGATCCGAAATGTTTATGCTCTTGAAAAAAAAACATTGTTCGTATGTGACCTAGTCCTCCTTAGAAGCCTAGGATTTTGTGTGTGGTCATAATGTGAGCAGACTTGATTTCATGGTTCTTGTCAATCCAAGAACACCAAGTCTACTGGGAGTGTAAGGTAGCTTGGCATTGTTTCCCATAGCTGTTTGTATACACTCCCATAGTGGTATCTCCTAGTGTTACATAGTTTCATGATCTATAATGTTCTCCATGATTTCTTGTACTCGTGTGTTATTCCTGTCAGGAGAAGCCTCTCGTTTCTCCCCTTGTTAGAATGGATTCGTATATTGTCAGATTAGACAACCTTGACGGATCCAATACTAAGACTTGTGAGTGTATCTCTGTCATCCATTGTAATGACATGAAAGGTTTTATTGGATTAGATGACTCTATCCTTACCAGGGACAAGGAATCCGTTCCAATGATGGTATCGACACCACTCGTGTCCATCACTTTGAATTCCATGGTACGTGTTTGTTCACTAAGGTAAGTGAACACTAAGTTCGTGTCATTCAGTGTATAAAATGTTCGAATGTTGCCCCAATTGTGAGTAAGTTATGAACTAACTCTAATGAGGTCAATGATAATCCATGCCAGTATAAAATGTACATCTGCAAAGATTTTTAAATAAGAAATGTACCGGTGTTGGTGTTGGTGTCAGTGTCTTGGCGTGCAGCAGCAGCCCCAATTTGAAATGCACGTCCCCTCGGTGCTTGTCCTCTCGGTAGCACCCTCTTTGGACAGTCTTTCGCGTAATGTCCTGGTTCCCCGCAGGTGTAACAGGAAATGCGATCAAGGTGTGCAGCGGTCTGTGCCACTGCTTGGTTTGCCCTGTGTTGGGTCTTTTGTTCTTTGCAGAACTTGACCCAGTGCCCCATTTTCCCACAATAAGTGCATTGTCTGCACCCTGTGCCAGGTTGATGATGATAGTTGCACTTATTGCAGAATGGAGCCGTGCCAGAATAAGATCCACGATTCTGCGGTGGTTGATTGAGCACAGCTTGTTTGGTAGTGGTGGTCGTTGCGAAATTCTTAACGACCTTTCGTTTCTTGTTAGAGGGTTGTTCCGGATCTTCAGTAGTTCCAGATCCCTTCTTGAGTGCACCAGAGGCAACCATTACATCAGTCAATGAAGCTGATAATGTAACAGCCATCTCCAGTGTGGTTGGGTGGGCGGCAATCACATGCCCCCGGATGCATGGCGGTAGTCCACCGACGTACCGTTCAATCCTCTTCTCGAGTGTTGGCACAATGTCCGGTGCCAAGGTTGCTAGTTCATGAAATCTAGTAGTGAATGCCAGATGTTCAGCACCAATCATCACATGGTTGAGCAGTTCAGTCTCAACCTTCTTGAGTTCGTTCCTCGGGCAAAACTCGCCCCTCAGCAAGGTCTTGAAATCCTCCCAAGGCATCGCCAATGCCTCGTCCCTTCCTCGGGTTTGAACCTGGGCATTCCACCAGGTTAGTGCTCGTTTCTCAAACGATCCAGCAGCATACCTCACGCGGTGTTGATCAGGACAACCGCTAATGTCGAGAGTCGTTTCCATCTTCTCAATCCATTGGATTAAGCCGACGGCTCCCTCAGTGCCACTGAATGGTGGTGGCTTGCATCCTACAAAGTTCTTGTAGGAGTAGTCTTGATTCTGCCGTGTGTTACCACTGCCTTCCCCAGTTGAGTTGGCAGCATTGTTACTGTTGTTACTGTTGATTCTGTTCATCATCTCGGGAATCACATCCCTCAGTTGGCTTGTCAGCAGTGTAGCCAGTGCTATAGTAGCAGGGTCCAGTATCTGAACATTGTTTGAGCCTGGTGGTGGCGAGTGTGGAGGAGGAGGAGGCGGTTGTGTAGGAGAGTCAGAGGGTGATGGTGTCGATGAGTGCGGAGCTGAACCTTGAGTCAGCGGTAGTAGAGGTGGTTGTCTCCTCGGCGGCATTCTGATCATAACCGAAAAGAAATCGATTAGTGCAGTGATCAGAAGCAGAAGACATATGCAAATAGAATCCTAAGTAACATGATCTCTACATGAGGTCCCTAGGTTATAGTCTAGGCCAAACCATTTAAGTAATATGACCTATATTTCTCTATAACCATGGCTCTGATACCAATCTGTCACACCCCGGGCCGGCGGGAACGGATCGGGTTTTCCCGTCGGGCGGAAGGTTCCCGGGGCGCGATATCTTTGAGTGATAATCGAAATGATCAGATTGTTTACATGGCACATGATAAATAATGAGAAATGCTAATCATGACATATAATATAGAATTACAAAGTTAAATTACACAGTACGTGTTCATAATTTAACTAAGTAAATCTATTCCAAAAGAATCGTGTAGTTTCTATCTTGTAACTGTACAAGATATGCAAAATAGATTCACAATGTCATCAAAATGTATGCATCCAAAAGTAAGCTAGGTCTTCTAAGAGTCCTCTAGCTTAATCACTGATGCTTGTTATCTAAACCTGTCCGTCACCTGAGAAAACATGCATTTAAACAAGGTCAACACTAGGTTGGTGAGTTCATAAGTTTAGTAATTGAAAACCATTGAATTATGTCAATCATGTTCATAGTGTATCACACAGATTGAATTGATGATTAAATCCCATGTTTCACACAATGTCCTCTCCATGGTTGGATGTACAGATAATGTCTCATCCAGTCAAGCATGCTTATATATAGGGGCATACGAAAGGGTCAAGCCCAGACGCCACCCCACCACATGCTTAACTGCACTCAACACTGCCTGTAATACAACGATGGATACCCATTTCCTTTCACCCATGATTTCCCGGTATGTTTATCCACTGAGTCAAAAGAAAAGAGACGAAATCGTCTCGGTTGACCATTCCTTATAGAATAGTCGGCATATAACATAACTCAATGAATAAAGTAAGAGATGAAATCATCTCTGTTAACCAATCCTTACGAATTAGCCGGTGTGTAAAATAAACCATAATTGAATAAAGAGACATAATCTCTGTTAGCTAAATCCTTACGGATTAGCCCGGCATGTAATATAGACCATAATTGAATAAAGAGACAGAATCTCTGTTAGCTAAATCCTTACGGATTAGCCCGGCATGTAATATAACCCAATTGAACAAATAAGAAACGAAATCGTTTCTGTTAGCTATTCCTTACGGATTAGCCCGGCATGTAAGATATCATACTCGATATCTAGAACGAAACTTAATAGTTTCTGTAACTAATCATTACTGATTAGTCCGGCATGTAGAATACCCAACAATTGAATAAAGAAACATAATAGTCTCTGTTAGCCATTCCTTACGGATTAGCCCGGCATGTAAGATATCATACTCGATATCTAGAGCGAAACTTAGTAGTTTCTGTAACTGTCAGTACTAACCAGTCCGGTGTGTAAGATATCATACTCGATATCTAGATAGGAACATAATAGTTCCAGTAGCTGTTTCCCCTGTTCAGCCCGGCGTGTAAAGTGTCCAACTCATGATTCCTAGTTAGAGACATAGTAGTCTCAGTAGCTGTCATTTCTGATCAGCCCGGTGTGTAAGATATCATTCCACGATATCTATTGGAATGAAACATGTTTCCTAGATTTTATGAGTATTATCTATATGATTGATAGCACCTCTCGTGCATGGTGTGATTTCATTTGATCTCCCCAAGCCCCGGTTATTAGTTTTAAAGATTTACCCAACTGATCTACCATTGTGTAACCGACACACTCTGACGGTTAGGGAATGTACTCTAAATAGAGTCTTAGTAAGTAGTGATGGTATGTGTGTGATATGCAATCCCAAAAGCGTGTGTATGTAATATCCTCCTCGATATCACAAGTGAATGTATCAACTGTTATCCCAAGTTTGCGTGTTCTAGCGAGCTTAACAAAGTGTCATAAGAACATGTCTTATACACAATGTTAGTGATGTGTGAATGATAATTGCTATCATGAAGTTACCTTATCATGATAATCATTCTTGTCATTAACAGTTGTTAATAGCATGTTATCCCATGGTTTTCCCTCGTTATTCTATCGTGTAAGAATAATATGCACGGTTGTAAGATATGTTCTTAACAACTCACATTATCCTATGTGTTAAAGTGTCATGATTCTAGGTTAGCATGTAGCATCCTAGTTAATTCAGGTATGATAAAGCCAAACAAGAAAGCATGTAATGATAATCGATAATAATAATAATCAATTATTATCCAAATCATGAAATAAACAACATGTTAATAGAAACTTTTAAATAAATAAAAGTTAAGCATGTTTCTCAGCCCCGAGCTTTGAAATCAGTAAAGATTTAAGAAAAGGGGCATATGAACTCACCTGTAATAATTGGGGGTTGACTTAGCTTAAATGAGAATGCACGCGCTCTTTGTTATGCTTGTTGTAGTTTTCACAGTCCTGTATTGATTTCGCGTTGTTTATAACTTGTAAGTATAATTTGTAGGTGCTTGAGTGTGTGTAGGTGTTAGCCCTAAAGGTGGCTAACACACTTAGGTCTCGGTAATGGTTCGGCCCTTGTTTCAATTGTCCCATGTCATACTAATACTTAACTACTTTAAGTTAAGTTTAGTATGTGATACTTTGATTCTTATGTTTCACTTATCTTAGCTCATTCTTGAAGTCTCACACTAATTCCTATTATGTTAGTTATTTGCATGACTTGGATTTTTGTAAACTAATCTAAGTATTTAACTTAGATCTAAAATTTAAGACGTCCTTTGTTGGCCTTGTTAAGTAAAAAAAAAAAATTTATTACATAGTTAATAGGTAATCATGAAACTATGATTTTAACTTAAACTTAAATGTGTTAGATTTTGTGAATGTATTAACCCACTCCTCGTTACTTTTAAAGCCCTTAATTCGTAGTAACTAATTAATTAGGCAAAGCCCCTTATATTACTTCCTGTTTCAAGTTTATGAAATTCAATAACTATTATTCACCACTTTGTAGTACAAGAAATCATGACCCATGCATTGCTATTCAGTAAAATTGTTTCCAAGTGTTCATATTCCATATTAATAATGTGGGCCGAATAATCAATTGGGCCAGTTAACTGGGCCGGACCACTACCGTGTTTTGGCTGAATGAGAAGCTTTGGATCTGTTAAACGTGTGTGTGGTTATTTCACTGATGCTGGGCCCATTGGTTATGTTGGGCTGGTTGAATTATGAGGTTCAATTAAATCTCATGAGCTAGACCAACCATCGCGGGCCAAATACATGATCTGTGGGCCGAATCTATTGTGGGCTGAACTTGTGGGCCGCAAAGAAGCTGCTGGGCCTAAGGGTTCTGTTGGCCGTGTGTGGTTTGTGGTTGACAGAAGGGTGGTCGGACCACCTTAGCCGAGAGTGTAAGCTGTGGCCAAAACAAAACGGTGGCCGAATGAGGAGGTAGGTTCGAGTATAAGCCTGGCCGAATGAGAGTCAATGGCCGATCGAATGGGTGGTTAGTGGCGTATGTCGACTGTCTAATGGCCGAATGAGGGTTGTGTGCACCAATACCGAATGAAAGCATGGATCTCTGTCGAATGTCTCTGGGCGAATGACAAGCTGGGCGAAGGGAGGGCTGTCATGTCGAATGAACCCCGGTCGAATGAGACCCCTGTTGACCCGGCGACTGGCTCCATGGCTGGCCGAATGGAGCCATTCGACCCTAGCCATTCGTCGGCCTGTGTGTTTCCTTCGGCCGCAGTCGGAGTTGCCTACGGCCATCCTCATTTCAAGACCTAAGGTTGATTTCGGAGGTGGTGCAAGCTATGGTTGGTAATCGGGGTCATAGTGTTCGAGATTTCTAGGTGACTAGTCGGTTAAGGTTAGTGTTCAACAATAGAGTTCGAAAACCCTAATTTTTGACATATTCAAGCTCAAATACCTCGATTATCAGTGGGTTTCGGAACAGATCCCTTGTACTTTCGTGTAGAGGAGATCAATACCTTCGTGTAGGTCCAAAGATGAGGTGATTTGGCCAAGAAATGAGGGAGTTATGAGTGATTGAAGGTGTGGAAAACCCTAAAAGGGTGGTGGCCGGGAATTTTGGAGTAGGAGAGAGGTTGAAGATGGTGGAAATGAGAGAAACACTCATTTGTGGGTTTTTATATCCCGTGTGGTGTCCGGGTTCGTTTCGGTTGCCCGGTTCGCATTTTCGTCGCGTAACCGGAAATTACGCGTAATTAATATCTTTTAAACAAAAGACTTTAATTTAGTTATTTTGATGAGTTTCAAAATTGTAAAATGTTAAACATTTTATTCTATTAATTTTATTTCGTTCGTGTCACGTTTTCGTTTTCGTTTCGTCAGATCGCGTCACTTACGCGCGTCTTCGTACAGAGCGCTAACTGTACGAACACGATCGTAAGTTTCACTTTCTGATTTGGTTTTCTAATTATCAGTTATCGTTCAGAACGTTTAACTCACAGATATGTTTGTGTGAATCGTCACCCACGCAAACACGCTGTCAGTTTAATTATTCTAAACGACACTGCAATATAATTTGAATTGTGTTTCCTCACTGTCGAACTCAACTGAACATCCTGTTATCACTTGATTTTCGTATTGGATTGTCGGTCATCTGATTCCTGTCATCAATGGATATCAGATCGCAACCGAATTGTTATTGTTTTTCGTTTGCACACTGTTGTTTCTCTTGAGTTGTTGTATTTACCGTATTTAAGTTTTCACTTAAACACGTACAACTGTGGTTTGTGTTCTGAGTTCTGTTGTCATGCACTGTTTACGTACTGTATTTACACACAGTACGTGGTGAAAGTACACACACCGTACGAACTTGCCGTACGGTTTAGTACTAGTTGTCACAGTCTTCCCTTGTTAAAGAAATTTCGTCCCGAAATTTAAGCATCATATCCGGGCACTACTTTTTCTTTGTTCAGGTGAAGATGCTTTGGTATCACGTGTTTCTCATGTTCTCATGTTTATGCAAGTTGTAATTTAGAGTTTCGCGAGTCTGTTCGATGGGTTGCGGATTCGTTTTCAGTCTCTCGACCGTACGATCCGAAATGTTTATGCTCTTGAAAAAAAAAACATTGTTCGTATGTGACCTAGTCCTCCTTAGAAGCCTAGGATTTTGTGTGTGGTCATAATGTGAGCAGACTTGATTTCATGGTTCTTGTCAATCCAAGAACACCAAGTCTACTGGGAGTGTAAGGTAGCTTGGCATTGTTTCCCATAGCTGTTTGTATACACTCCCATAGTGGTATCTCCTAGTGTTACATAGTTTCATGATCTATAATGTTCTCCATGATTTCTTGTACTCGTGTGTTATTCCTGTCAGGAGAAGCCTCTCGTTTCTCCCCTTGTTAGAATGGATTCGTATATTGTCAGATTAGACAACCTTGACGGATCCAATACTAAGACTTGTGAGTGTATCTCTGTCATCCATTGTAATGACATGAAAGGTTTTATTGGATTAGATGACTCTATCCTTACCAGGGACAAGGAATCCGTTCCAATGATGGTATCGACACCACTCGTGTCCATCACTTTGAATTCCATGGTACGTGTTTGTTCACTAAGGTAAGTGAACACTAAGTTCGTGTCATTCAGTGTATAAAATGTTCGAATGTTGCCCCAATTGTGAGTAAGTTATGAACTAACTCTAATGAGGTCAATGATAATCCATGCCAGTATAAAATGTACATCTGCAAAGATTTTTAAATAAGAAATGTACCGGT
Source organism: Mikania micrantha (assembly GCA_009363875.1). Lineage (NCBI taxonomy): Eukaryota > Viridiplantae > Streptophyta > Magnoliopsida > Asterales > Asteraceae > Mikania > Mikania micrantha. The sequence continues at coordinate 50,466,730 of CM018691.1, read as the reverse complement.
GTTGGTGTTGGTGTCAGTGTCTTGGCGTGCAGCAGCAGCCCCAATTTGAAATGCACGTCCCCTCGGTGCTTGTCCTCTCGGTAGCACCCTCTTTGGACAGTCTTTCGCGTAATGTCCTGGTTCCCCGCAGGTGTAACAGGAAATGCGATCAAGGTGTGCAGCGGTCTGTGCCACTGCTTGGTTTGCCCTGTGTTGGGTCTTTTGTTCTTTGCAGAACTTGACCCAGTGCCCCATTTTCCCACAATAAGTGCATTGTCTGCACCCTGTGCCAGGTTGATGATGATAGTTGCACTTATTGCAGAATGGAGCCGTGCCAGAATAAGATCCACGATTCTGCGGTGGTTGATTGAGCACAGCTTGTTTGGTAGTGGTGGTCGTTGCGAAATTCTTAACGACCTTTCGTTTCTTGTTAGAGGGTTGTTCCGGATCTTCAGTAGTTCCAGATCCCTTCTTGAGTGCACCAGAGGCAACCATTACATCAGTCAATGAAGCTGATAATGTAACAGCCATCTCCAGTGTGGTTGGGTGGGCGGCAATCACATGCCCCCGGATGCATGGCGGTAGTCCACCGACGTACCGTTCAATCCTCTTCTCGAGTGTTGGCACAATGTCCGGTGCCAAGGTTGCTAGTTCATGAAATCTAGTAGTGAATGCCAGATGTTCAGCACCAATCATCACATGGTTGAGCAGTTCAGTCTCAACCTTCTTGAGTTCGTTCCTCGGGCAAAACTCGCCCCTCAGCAAGGTCTTGAAATCCTCCCAAGGCATCGCCAATGCCTCGTCCCTTCCTCGGGTTTGAACCTGGGCATTCCACCAGGTTAGTGCTCGTTTCTCAAACGATCCAGCAGCATACCTCACGCGGTGTTGATCAGGACAACCGCTAATGTCGAGAGTCGTTTCCATCTTCTCAATCCATTGGATTAAGCCGACGGCTCCCTCAGTGCCACTGAATGGTGGTGGCTTGCATCCTACAAAGTTCTTGTAGGAGTAGTCTTGATTCTGCCGTGTGTTACCACTGCCTTCCCCAGTTGAGTTGGCAGCATTGTTACTGTTGTTACTGTTGATTCTGTTCATCATCTCGGGAATCACATCCCTCAGTTGGCTTGTCAGCAGTGTAGCCAGTGCTATAGTAGCAGGGTCCAGTATCTGAACATTGTTTGAGCCTGGTGGTGGCGAGTGTGGAGGAGGAGGAGGCGGTTGTGTAGGAGAGTCAGAGGGTGATGGTGTCGATGAGTGCGGAGCTGAACCTTGAGTCAGCGGTAGTAGAGGTGGTTGTCTCCTCGGCGGCATTCTGATCATAACCGAAAAGAAATCGATTAGTGCAGTGATCAGAAGCAGAAGACATATGCAAATAGAATCCTAAGTAACATGATCTCTACATGAGGTCCCTAGGTTATAGTCTAGGCCAAACCATTTAAGTAATATGACCTATATTTCTCTATAACCATGGCTCTGATACCAATCTGTCACACCCCGGGCCGGCGGGAACGGATCGGGTTTTCCCGTCGGGCGGAAGGTTCCCGGGGCGCGATATCTTTGAGTGATAATCGAAATGATCAGATTGTTTACATGGCACATGATAAATAATGAGAAATGCTAATCATGACATATAATATAGAATTACAAAGTTAAATTACACAGTACGTGTTCATAATTTAACTAAGTAAATCTATTCCAAAAGAATCGTGTAGTTTCTATCTTGTAACTGTACAAGATATGCAAAATAGATTCACAATGTCATCAAAATGTATGCATCCAAAAGTAAGCTAGGTCTTCTAAGAGTCCTCTAGCTTAATCACTGATGCTTGTTATCTAAACCTGTCCGTCACCTGAGAAAACATGCATTTAAACAAGGTCAACACTAGGTTGGTGAGTTCATAAGTTTAGTAATTGAAAACCATTGAATTATGTCAATCATGTTCATAGTGTATCACACAGATTGAATTGATGATTAAATCCCATGTTTCACACAATGTCCTCTCCATGGTTGGATGTACAGATAATGTCTCATCCAGTCAAGCATGCTTATATATAGGGGCATACGAAAGGGTCAAGCCCAGACGCCACCCCACCACATGCTTAACTGCACTCAACACTGCCTGTAATACAACGATGGATACCCATTTCCTTTCACCCATGATTTCCCGGTATGTTTATCCACTGAGTCAAAAGAAAAGAGACGAAATCGTCTCGGTTGACCATTCCTTATAGAATAGTCGGCATATAACATAACTCAATGAATAAAGTAAGAGATGAAATCATCTCTGTTAACCAATCCTTACGAATTAGCCGGTGTGTAAAATAAACCATAATTGAATAAAGAGACATAATCTCTGTTAGCTAAATCCTTACGGATTAGCCCGGCATGTAATATAACCCAATTGAACAAATAAGAAACGAAATCGTTTCTGTTAGCTATTCCTTACGGATTAGCCCGGCATGTAAGATATCATACTCGATATCTAGAACGAAACTTAATAGTTTCTGTAACTAATCATTACTGATTAGTCCGGCATGTAGAATACCCAACAATTGAATAAAGAAACATAATAGTCTCTGTTAGCCATTCCTTACGGATTAGCCCGGCATGTAAGATATCATACTCGATATCTAGAGCGAAACTTAGTAGTTTCTGTAACTGTCAGTACTAACCAGTCCGGTGTGTAAGATATCATACTCGATATCTAGATAGGAACATAATAGTTCCAGTAGCTGTTTCCCCTGTTCAGCCCGGCGTGTAAAGTGTCCAACTCATGATTCCTAGTTAGAGACATAGTAGTCTCAGTAGCTGTCATTTCTGATCAGCCCGGTGTGTAAGATATCATTCCACGATATCTATTGGAATGAAACATGTTTCCTAGATTTTATGAGTATTATCTATATGATTGATAGCACCTCTCGTGCATGGTGTGATTTCATTTGATCTCCCCAAGCCCCGGTTATTAGTTTTAAAGATTTACCCAACTGATCTACCATTGTGTAACCGACACACTCTGACGGTTAGGGAATGTACTCTAAATAGAGTCTTAGTAAGTAGTGATGGTATGTGTGTGATATGCAATCCCAAAAGCGTGTGTATGTAATATCCTCCTCGATATCACAAGTGAATGTATCAACTGTTATCCCAAGTTTGCGTGTTCTAGCGAGCTTAACAAAGTGTCATAAGAACATGTCTTATACACAATGTTAGTGATGTGTGAATGATAATTGCTATCATGAAGTTACCTTATCATGATAATCATTCTTGTCATTAACAGTTGTTAATAGCATGTTATCCCATGGTTTTCCCTCGTTATTCTATCGTGTAAGAATAATATGCACGGTTGTAAGATATGTTCTTAACAACTCACATTATCCTATGTGTTAAAGTGTCATGATTCTAGGTTAGCATGTAGCATCCTAGTTAATTCAGGTATGATAAAGCCAAACAAGAAAGCATGTAATGATAATCGATAATAATAATAATCAATTATTATCCAAATCATGAAATAAACAACATGTTAATAGAAACTTTTAAATAAATAAAAGTTAAGCATGTTTCTCAGCCCCGAGCTTTGAAATCAGTAAAGATTTAAGAAAAGGGGCATATGAACTCACCTGTAATAATTGGGGGTTGACTTAGCTTAAATGAGAATGCACGCGCTCTTTGTTATGCTTGTTGTAGTTTTCACAGTCCTGTATTGATTTCGCGTTGTTTATAACTTGTAAGTATAATTTGTAGGTGCTTGAGTGTGTGTAGGTGTTAGCCCTAAAGGTGGCTAACACACTTAGGTCTCGGTAATGGTTCGGCCCTTGTTTCAATTGTCCCATGTCATACTAATACTTAACTACTTTAAGTTAAGTTTAGTATGTGATACTTTGATTCTTATGTTTCACTTATCTTAGCTCATTCTTGAAGTCTCACACTAATTCCTATTATGTTAGTTATTTGCATGACTTGGATTTTTGTAAACTAATCTAAGTATTTAACTTAGATCTAAAATTTAAGACGTCCTTTGTTGGCCTTGTTAAGTAAAAAAAAAAAAATTTATTACATAGTTAATAGGTAATCATGAAACTATGATTTTAACTTAAACTTAAATGTGTTAGATTTTGTGAATGTATTAACCCACTCCTCGTTACTTTTAAAGCCCTTAATTCGTAGTAACTAATTAATTAGGCAAAGCCCCTTATATTACTTCCTGTTTCAAGTTTATGAAATTCAATAACTATTATTCACCACTTTGTAGTACAAGAAATCATGACCCATGCATTGCTATTCAGTAAAATTGTTTCCAAGTGTTCATATTCCATATTAATAATGTGGGCCGAATAATCAATTGGGCCAGTTAACTGGGCCGGACCACTACCGTGTTTGGGCTGAATGAGAAGCTTTGGATCTGTTAAACGTGTGTGTGGTTATTTCACTGATGCTGGGCCCATTGGTTATGTTGGGCTGGTTGAATTATGAGGTTCAATTAAATCTCATGAGCTAGACCAACCATCGCGGGCCAAATACATGATCTGTGGGCCGAATCTATTGTGGGCTGAACTTGTGGGCCGCAAAGAAGCTGCTGGGCCTAAGGGTTCTGTTGGCCGTGTGTGGTTTCTGGTTGACAGAAGGGTGGTCGGACCACCTTAGCCGAGAGTGTAAGCTGTGGCCAAAACAAAACGGTGGCCGAATGAGGAGGTAGGTTCGAGTATAAGCCTGGCCGAATGAGAGTCAATGGCCGATCGAATGGGTGGTTAGTGGCGTATGTCGACTGTCTAATGGCCGAATGAGGGTTGTGTGCACCAATACCGAATGAAAGCATGGATCTCTGTCGAATGTCTCTGGGCGAATGACAAGCTGGGCGAAGGGAGGGCTGTCATGTCGAATGAACCCCGGTCGAATGAGACCCCTGTTGACCCGGCGACTGGCTCCATGGCTGGCCGAATGGAGCCATTCGACCCTAGCCATTCGTCGGCCTGTGTGTTTCCTTCGGCCGCAGTCGGAGTTGCCTACGGCCATCCTCATTTCAAGACCTAAGGTTGATTTCGGAGGTGGTGCAAGCTATGGTTGGTAATCGGGGTCATAGTGTTCGAGATTTCTAGGTGACTAGTCGGTTAAGGTTAGTGTTCAACAATAGAGTTCGAAAACCCTAATTTTTGACATATTCAAGCTCAAATACCTCGATTATCAGTGGGTTTCGGAACAGATCCCTTGTACTTTCGTGTAGAGGAGATCAATACCTTCGTGTAGGTCCAAAGATGAGGTGATTTGGCCAAGAAATGAGGGAGTTATGAGTGATTGAAGGTGTGGAAAACCCTAAAAGGGTGGTGGCCGGGAATTTTGGAGTAGGAGAGAGGTTGAAGATGGTGGAAATGAGAGAAACACTCATTTGTGGGTTTTTATATCCCGTGTGGTGTCCGGGTTCGTTTCGGTTGCCCGGTTCGCATTTTCGTCGCGTAACCGGAAATTACGCGTAATTAATATCTTTTAAACAAAAGACTTTAATTTAGTTATTTTGATGAGTTTCAAAATTGTAAAATGTTAAACATTTTATTCTATTAATTTTATTTCGTTCGTGTCACGTTTTCGTTTTCGTTTCGTCAGATCGCGTCACTTACGCGCGTCTTCGTACAGAGCGCTAACTGTACGAACACGATCGTAAGTTTCACTTTCTGATTTGGTTTTCTAATTATCAGTTATCGTTCAGAACGTTTAACTCACAGATATGTTTGTGTGAATCGTCACCCACGCAAACACGCTGTCAGTTTAATTATTCTAAACGACACTGCAATATAATTTGAATTGTGTTTCCTCACTGTCAAACTCAACTGAACATCCTGTTATCACTTGATTTTCGTATTGGATTGTCGGTCATCTGATTCCTGTCATCAATGGATATCAGATCGCAACCGAATTGTTATTGTTTTTCGTTTGCACACTGTTGTTTCTCTTGAGTTGTTGTATTTACCGTATTTAAGTTTTCACTTAAACACGTACAACTGTGGTTTGTGTTCTGAGTTCTGTTGTCATGCACTGTTTACGTACTGTATTTACACACAGTACGTGGTGAAAGTACACACACCGTACGGACTTGCCGTACGGTTTAGTACTAGTTGTCACATAACCTGTTTTTAACAAGTGTGAGTAAATAGTATGTTTACAGATGTGTAAAACACGAAAGTTTTTACTGGGACCTAACGTAAATTATTAAATATTGATGTTAATGTCCGGAGGGAACATGAAAGTGACAGTGGGTGTCACAGATCATCCCGGCCCAAGACCCAAACCCAAATTATTCGGCCCCAATTGAGTAGCTCAAGCCCGTTGCTCTAGCCCATGTTCATCTAATCTAGCCCAATGGACTTTTCGGCCCATGCACTTGTTTATGACTCATGTACATTTGGCCCATTTGGTTAAGAGTACAACCTAATACATTCATAACACCTAAAACATTAAGTTTTACAAGAATAATGTTATGATTATTACTAATAGGTTCTTACAAGAAACTAAGGACTAATGGCAATTAAACAAAAGAGATCTATGTCTTTATACTTAAAATTTTTTATGTGAGGAAACTAAATCAAATCAAATTCTAGATCGATGATGATGTGTTTAATCTAATTGGGTTGAGTCTTCTAAAGTCACTAACAAGTTAACCGGGCCAAATGATGACCGAGACTTACAAGTGTTAGCCAACTTAGGGCTAACACCTACATGCACACAATTTATCTAGAACATATACTTATGAACTATATACGACGTGAAATCAATACAGGATCTTGAACACAACAACAAATACTAACACGAGCGCGTGCATTCTAGTTTAAAAAAAGTCAACCACTTCAAACACAAGGTGAGTTCATTTGTCCCCTTTTTAAACTATTTTGTTTTTACTTCGGGACTGAGAAACATGTCAAATGTTTTGTATAAATTAATTATATAATTATTGCCATGTTTTATGAAATGCTTATTAACTTCTGTTTATAAAATTATTTATAAACTGTCAATTGTTGAGTTGTTCATTCATTTTGTTTATGTTAAATCTTTATGATTGCAGTTATAAACTATCATGATTATAAGTCATGATTGTATCTTTACTCAAACATATACTTGTTCAAATCATTGATCATACAGTTTCTCAAAAGCATATTTCCTTAAACATATACTTTGTTATGCTTAAAACTATTACTCAAGACTTGTGCTTGATGCTTTTAAATCATTATTTAATACTTACTTACTTAATGCTCAGTTATTTTACACTTGAATACTCTATGTTGAAATACTTTAAACTCAGATACTTTGGATGCGAGTACTTTAAGTTAAATTCTTTTGTTCAAATACACAATGCTCTTATTTATTGTCAATGCTTGTGATCAGTGTTCATAGTCAAATACTCAACACTCAATACTCAAATACTCAATACTCAATAAACTCAGAAACTTAAACATGTTAACAAAGGGGATACATGTAATCTTTAGGGTTTTTCTGTATTTAAATCTAATATGTAATGGGATTTTATTACAATAAAAGAAAGTTTATATGGTTTTGTTAACTTAAAATTTAAAACATATGCATACATACATACATAAATAAATATATATATACATTAATATATATTAATTTGAGATATGAATTTATCTTATATTAAATATATATGTATGTTATGCAAAATATATTGTATTAAACTTAAATATTATAATTGACTCAAAATAAAATCTATTATGATATTTACAAACTATAGTTTTAAGTGTTTTATAAACAAATAAGTTTTAATAAGTAATTATTAAGAATATATAATAATATAACTAACACTATATGTGGTTATAATGAAACTTACAAAGTTTTATTATTTTACACAATTTAAATTAATTGTAACATTGGAAACTAAAATTTATTAAAAGTTTATAATCTTATAAAGTTTACTTTATATAATATAAGTTAATTGTAACATTAGAGTTTCTATTTATTAAAAGTTTATAAAGTTTATTTATACATAAAATTAACAACACAAAGTAATTAGAGGGGGAAGAATTGGATATTTTTAGAACTAGGATTAGTATTAAGTGATTTATGGTCAAAAGGTAAAACACGTGTAAAAATAAAGGGCTAGAACTGTAAATTATGGCTTCTTCCTTTTTGTTTCTTTCCAGCCACGATGAGCTCCATCTGATTCGGTTTCTTGGAGCCCAATCGAATCAAAACGCAAGAATTGAATGCGAATCATAACTACAATTCGTTTAATACATGATAATGATCTGAAACGACTGAGTAATTGCAATATTAATCTCGGTTTATGCTTATTATCACAAACCGATCGTCCCCCTGTAAATCATAACCTGAAATCGATTCAAACCACAACAAAAATCAAATTAATTCTACCGGAAGCTAGGCGACTCTCCTCTGAAACTAACGACATCAAGAACACGTTCTGATTCAATCTAAATCTCTCCATCGAGTTCGTGAGCCATCAAGAACAAGATTCTAATCAAACTCGGTCAATTCGGAAGCAAATCAAGTAAGTTATAGGTCTAACCTGCTCGTTTTTATATGAGGAATGATAACCCCATGGTTTAAACGACCCACGATCGACAATTCGATTGATTAGAAATTCTAGGGCTTGTATCGGATGAACAAGAAAAAGGATTTGGGTATAAGTTCAATCAGAATACCCAGAAACCCAAAGAAGCTAACATGGTCTGCTGGTAAAACACGCGGGTTGCGTGTGAGGGGTCGGGGGTTCGAACCCGATCTAAGTCGGGTTGGATCCTTTTCCCTCTTTATTCTTTTAAATATTTATTTTCTTAACTAAATAAACTTTATAAATTCTAAAAAAATTCCTAAAATTCTAAAATCATGTTTCTAATAATCTGTTAAAAGTTTGGAATTTTTCAGAAAAGATTTATATTATTTTACTATTTAAATGTTATTTAAATAGTTTTAAATATATAAAAAATACTAAAACAATTCTAAAAATTCTAAGAAAATTCTCTAAATTCTAATATACTATTTATAATATTCTGATAAAATTTTAGAATCTTTCAGGATAAATTTATATTATTTTTCTATTTAAAAGTCATTTAAATAGTTTTAATTATATAGAAAACACTAAAACATTTCTAAAAATTCTGGAAAAATTCCAGAAATCATAATTTAACTATATTAACATTCTGGAAATTTTTAAACAAATTTTTGAATATTATTTTAAAATTTAATATTTTTTTTGTTTAAATAAACTTTAAATAAAAGTATTATTTATAAAATTAATTTAAAAGTCAGAAAATTATTTTTATTTTCTGGAATTAATTTTATGATATTATAACTTTAGTTTTCAAAATTTTATTAACAAACATATATATATATATATATATATATATATATATATATATATATATATATATATATATATATATATAATTGTAAGATGTTAATTCTTTAAATCATTTAAACATATAACTAGTTATAAATCATTTTTATTTTTATTTTTTTTACAAGATATATACATTTCTAAATTATTATCTTTAGAAAAAAATAAATATAAACAATGTTTGAAAAATGTTATACTTTCATTTCATCACAAAAATTGCAAAACAATTTCATAGCATTATTTCTAAACACAAAGGGAATTTTATGATCAAACATAAACATTTAATTAGATAGATCTAAGTTATATTTTATAAATCTAGGCTGATTTGAGGAGTGGTTCCTTCCTAAGCATAATCAAACATTGCTTGGATAACTCTAAAGCTAAAGCAAGTGAGTTTTTCTTATACTCCCTTTTTACATTTTTGTAAACTTTGGGATGTTGCACATGTCATATCAAACAAATGTTATTCTAGAGTCATAAACAAATACTATGATGCAATTCTATAGTTTAAGTTAGAATTAGATTTGAATGTTATGTGTTACCTATTTGTTTGTATATCTATGTGTTATTATTATTGGATTATCATATACTATACATTAGTACTAGTAGCCTTTAATTTACATGACTTATGTTCATGTTTAATATTAAAGGTGAAATTGCCAAAAACTATTAGTATTATTAGTAACCTTTTTTTAGTGACTTTGTGTCATTATGATAGAAAGGTGAAATTGCCAAATTCTATTTATCAAACATTGTGGAACATATACATATTTAGATCAATTCTTATTAGACTATTGTTGCATCTTATTTCTATTATACATATATCAAACTGTATGAGAATCTCACCAACTATGCAAATAGTTGATCAAAACTCTATTTTACATGTGTAACAGGTTAGTTGCTTGGATGAAGACACTTAAGCCATTGGACCTAGTCAATAAAATAAACTGTTATTTATTTTTGTTTTGGATTGTAATGTTGAATTATGGTTTGTTTGTTTGAACAATATGAATGTTTGAATGGGTTTCATGTTTTGAATGAAATTGGATTATTTAAATATTGAAACTTACAAAGTAGCACCTTGAGTTATGAACAATCAAACTCGCGCCCCAATGTATTCCGCTGTTGGTTGGGGTGTGACAATTCAAGTGGGTAAACAGGTACATGTGCACATGGTATCGGAAAGGTGAAACATTGAACAATCAGCAAGGACTTCGTAAGACAGACTGATTGGCCATCGCATGTTGACCTATGGTGTCAACTCCTCCTAGTCATTCAGTGTTCTTCGTTGTCAGGACCTTGTAAGACAGACTGATTGGCCATCGCGTGTTGACCTGTGGAGTCAACCCCTACTAGTCATTCAGTGTTCTTCATTGTCCATCCATGTTTTGTAACGGTGGCTAGGATGATTATGATATCAATTAGTAGGACTAGTGCCTACTAATGGATATCCTCTAACTGTACACCAATGCAGATCGTTACACCCTAGTTGCTTCTGTAGATTGATACTGAATACCATTGGGAGTATCCTTTGGTGATGCACCCTCCAGAAATTCAGTTGTCCACAGAAGTGAACTCATAAACTCATTTTCAAACTCAAACATATGTGATGGTTAGGAATGAAACGCTTAATTATCATTAACAACAATATGTTAAGCAGCCCGGTATGTGGTGGGACGGTGACTGGGGCTTGTCCCCTACATATGCCCTATATATAAGCATACTTGGTTGGATAGCATAGGTGGTTGTTAGTAAGGTTAAGGTTGTCATTTCGGGGTAATCAAAGTAAACATATTCAGAATAATCAAACGTTAAGGATCAATAGTGGGGAATGGAATGCTTAATTATCATTAACAACAATATGTTAAGCAGCCCGGTATGTGGTGGGACGGTGGCTGGGGCTTGTCCCCTACATATGCCCTATATATAAGCATACTCGGCTGGTTAGCATAGGTGGTCATTGATGAGGTTAAGGTTGTCATTCGGGAAATCAGGGTAAACATTTACAGGGTAATCGAATTCTATAAATCAAAGGTCATGGAATCAAAGATATAGGATGGAACGCTTAATTATCATCAGGAACAATATATCATGTGGTTTGGTATGTGGTGGGACGGTGGCTGGCGGACGATAAGTTCGACCCTACATATGCCCTATATATAAGCATACTAAATCAGATGCTATAGGTGGTTAATGGTGAGGTTAAGGTTGCCATTCAAGGGGGTTTTCAAATATTTTTATATAAAACTAAATGAACTCACCAAGCATTGTGTTGACTTTGTTTTCTTACATGTTTCTCTCAGGTGATGCATAAGATTAAGCTAAGATTCAGGATTGCATGTTAGGATGCCCATATATAGAATCCTAGTTGACTTTTGGAGAAGCACATCTTTTGATATCTTGGATATGTTAACTTAATTAAATTACTAAACATTGATATTGTAATTTAACTTTGTAATCCTAGTTTAAATGTTATTGTTGTGACATCCGGCCCCTTACACCCCGATATTGTCCGCTTTGCCAAAGCTCATGGTTTTGTCTGGACCAACGGTCCAAACGGCCTCGATAGGTGTAAGGCAATTGTCACTTATGAACCAAGATCTCCCCAGTCCACTGACCGATGTGGGATTAGCCAGTCACACTGGAGTGGAATTCCACCCCCTTAGGGCCTCAGCGTCCCCGCTGAGCACACTCGGATCGAGTGCGACCAGGGTGGCTCTGATACCATCTGTGACATCCGGCCCCTTACACCCCGATATTGTCCGCTTTGCCAAAGCTCACGGTTTTGTCTGGACCAACGGTCCAAAAGGCCTCAATAGGTGTAAGGCGATTGTCACTTATGAACCAAGATCTCCCCAGTCCACTAACCGATGTGGGATTAGCCAGTCACACTAGAGTGGAATTCTACTCCCCTTAGGGCCTCAGCGTCCCCGCTGAGCACACTCGGATCGAGTGCGACCAGGGTGGGTCTGATACCATCTGTGACATCCGGCCCCTTACACCCCAATATTGTCCGCTTTGCCAAAGCTCACGGTTTTGTCTGGACCAATGGTCCAAAAGGCCTCAATAGTTTAATCCTTTGTTGGAACACTCGTAATAACAAACTTGCAAACATATATGTTTATCATAAAGAGATTCATTTTTCCTAACCCTACTTCACCTTAATTGTTATTTGGACAACTAAAAGTTTTGTCTTGGATCAAGTAGGGATAAATTTCTCTCTAGCATGTCCATGAAGTTATGAAAAATCCAAACATATGAGAGATAGATAGGAAGGTAGGAATTTATTGAATGAACGGTTTCCTTTGTATACGTTAGGAGTCCATTGATGAAAGGGGTTGGGGAAATCTTGAACCCAATTCCTACAAGGATGAATATGAGAACAAATAAAGAAAACTTGGGTAGCTATACATTTGTGAATTGATAAGACCATTCATTATTTCTTGAAGCTCGATCTCCCTCGAATGAACCATTTGGCTAAGAGAAATCATGAACTAATATAGAAGAGTTTTCCAAAGTAAATATTTCATATTAGCCTCATTAGACCATACATATTTCTTGGTATATCTAAATAATAGGTAAGAGTAGGGCTGTAAACGAACCGAACGAATACAAACGAGCCCTTTTTCGTTTTCGTGTTCGTTTGTCTACTCGTTTAACTTTGTTCATGAACTGTTTTTGAACGATAACCAAACGAAAATTCTTGTTTATGTTCTTACATTAAGGAATTGAACTTGTTCACAAGCGATTTGCTAACGCAAAGGAATACATTTTATTTAACAATAAAAATCAACTTTCTTAATTTTAAGCATTAGAGGTAATCATTTATATGAATATAAAGTTAAATATCATGGTATAGAACTAAAAATAGCTTTAATATTAAGGTATTAAACTAAACATAAAGAATTTAAGAGTATACAGCACATTTAATGAATATATATAATAAACAAACATAAACAAAAATAAACGGATGTAAACTAGCACTTTACCGAATGTTCACGAACACAAAAGAACGAACACAACCTCTGTTCATATTCGTTCATTTAACTCAACGTACAAAATTTCTTGTTCGTGTTCGTTTATTTATTATACAAACGAACATAAAACGAATTCTCCGTCGAACGATTCACGAGTTGTTTGCTGAACGTTCGGTTCGTTTGTAGTCATAGGTAGGAGAATAATTGAGGCATTCTTGAGCTATAATGACGGTTATTAAATCGTTAGCACCACATAAATATATTTCTCATATAGTAGTTGTTAATACAAATAAAAGAGTGTTATAGCTAATTTTGTACATTCAATGTACTTTACGGATAGCATAATGCATAGAGTTGAACATTGTAAAATAAGAAATTGAAATATTTCATTGAGATTGTCAGTTTGGAAATTTCCCAAAAAGTTAATCATACGTTTGTCTCTCCATCACAACAATAGCGTCTTTATGTTCATGACTGAACTTGTTGAAGAGATAAAATATAACCATTATATATCTTTTAATCAGAGGTTGAATCATTCATCAAAAGAAGAATTAGGCTAAAATTTATTATACATTCCAGAAATCAAACTTTGATATCAAAAAAAGAATTAGGCCAAAAATTAGGATACATTTTGGAAATCACACTTCCATTAAAGAGAAATAAATGAAAGGATTTCATAAAAATTGTGTAGAATCGAGAATGAAGTTTTCGTTTTGTACAAGCCAGGTCATAATTAGTAATTACGCGCATTCAATTTCTAAAAAATGATTCTAACTAGTTTTTATCATATCATGCGTTGTGACGGGTTTTCACAGTACACTCCTGAGAACGTGCATTATATATCATTTGTTGAAATAGAAGTTATGTATCAATATACAAAATCCACACAAATAAATTACAAAATAATATAAAAAAATTACTCCTAAAATCCTTCTCACCAGCAACCAATCGGTTAAATTAAAACAAAAACTCAAATTCCTAAGGAAATCTCTCAAATTTAATAACAAACCCAAATCTTTAAGCAAGTCTCTTAAATTTAATGCTTACATATCTGTTTACTGCTTTTCAAAGCTAAAAAAGATTATGATGGTCTAAGATACTTTATATTCAATTTTATGGAAAAAAAGGCTGAACTATTCACTTTTCATGGCTTTCTAATTCGTAAGTGAATAAAAAATGTGGTAACATTGTTCATTTTTCATAGTTTTTAATATACATACATATACATGTGTGTGTGTAATATTTACTATTCACAATTTGACAAAGATTGAAAGAAACATGTTTTTTTTCATTATACACACACACAACCTATTTAATATAATATTCATTTTCATATATAACACACACACATATATATATATATAGATACCATTTTTTTTACTATTCAATAAAAAATATATATATCTACTATTCATTTGTCATGAGTTTTAATATATGGATATATAATTTTTTTCATTTTTGGAATGAAATGTTTATGGAATCTCCATGAATAGGATCAAACATTGTTTCATGGTATTTACATGAGGTTTTTCTTTATTATTTTTAAGAACCTAGAGAAGTTGTAGTTGATCCATGATTTGGGTTTCATATTTTGTTTTCTTTTTGTTTGTTTTGAGACATATTTCGATCAATTCCCATTCTTTCTTTCATCTTGATTCTTTCATGGTCGAGATGTATAGATCATGGTCATAAATTTATGAAATTATACAAAAGCTTTATTTTCCTCTATCATTCTATGAGCATCTTTCCTTTTGCGTATGCCATCGCCCTTCCTTTGGCACCATCCACTAATTCGGAAATTAATTTGAAAGTCATATTTCGACATTGACGTTTTCGGGATGCAGCTAATAACCAATGCATGGCAAGGTTTCCTTGTGTGGATCCCTTATCAATGGGAACTTGATGAGTCGAACCACCAACACATCTTACTTTTATATATTGCTATAGCCGGAGCTACTCCATATATTGCTTGATGTAAAATAGATAGTGAATTTGATTCGGTCTTTTGTAGAATCTTTTTCATGGCTTGATAGATAATTTTTTTTTCATGTGATGCAAAATACGGTTAGTCAACATGGTAACTAATTGATTACCATAAACTGGATTGGTTTTTGCTTTTATCGTCTTCAGTATCTAGATGTGGCATGAGCATGAAAGGAGTTCAAGAATAAGTTTTTTACAAGTGCTAAAATAACTTATTTTGGCTTTTTTACCACACATTATAGGGTGAATCTCAAAAGATATGAAATATCTCTCTCCAATATGTTCATCGAATATGGATTTCCGTAGAAGTCTATACTTATCAATGAGATCGAGTATGAAATTATGTTTACTCATATATCTTTGTAATTATTAAAATTAATTTCGCCTAAAATAAAACAGTTTAAATATTTTTAGTTTATTATTTGTTTAAAAGCTATGTATATGATATTATGATGTGTAATCATAATTATATGATCTCTAATAAGTTCAAGATCTTATAATAATCCCTGCTAAGATTTTCATACTAATGGGTGCTTCATGCTTGTGTGCAATACTTATACTTTTTTTTAAACAACAAATTTTTTTCACCTTTTGTCTACTATAGGACTAGAACCCTCAACCTATTTTAGAGATGACACCTTTAACACACGTTAATACCATTGGGACAAATGCCCTTTGGTGTGCAATACTTATATACACAAGTCAAATAAGCAGTGCACAAGGCACCACTCTTCTCAATGGGTCTTACTATAATAATGATGCCTCTATGCACAATTGAAATACAACCAATGCAAATATTCTTTTATCATTTGCTTGCAAAACTTCCAATATAAGATGACCCCTTTTCAAAGTTTTGTTGATTAGCTTTACTATAAGACTTTTTCTTTAATCCTTTAACACTGTTATATTTCATTAGTTTTTAATAAGTTTTTATAATCTTAGTCCATTTGTTCTATATACTAGTTTATCATATTAGAATTTAATATATTACACGAGTTGGATAAATGAAATATTTTGTATTTAATAATAAAAAAGTTATGTTTGTTAATTACATACGTATTGTACTAATTGAATAAACACGTATGTTATATATATTAGATAAAATATAATATAACTTGTTAACATTTATAACCTTTAAAATGTGTCTTTAAACAAATAAAATTTCATATGATAATCAATAATTAAACAAGTGAGAGAAACAAGAAAATTAATGCCGTTTTTGTTTACCTAAAAAAATTTTAAATTATCCTTTATGTTTACATAAATTTTTAGAGATGGTCTTTTATCTTTAAAAATTTCAAAATCAGTTCTTTAAGTTTCAAAACGTTGTAAATTATGTCCTCTTTTCATTAACTTTGTTAAGTATTAACAGGATATGAGGGCTTAAATGTCAAAAAAAAGGGATCAAATAAAAGATCAAGCCATCGTTGAACACACTCAAAGAGAGATCTGCACCACTAACCTCTTCACCACCCGAAAATTGTCAAGCTTCGTGATGTCCTAGGGACTAAATTCGCCATAACGTAAGAAATCTGCTCAAATCATGGTTTGATCTTTGATTTGATCTTTTTCTTACATGTATGTCCTCCGATTATATTAATACTTAACAAAGTTAAGAGAGAAATGACTGGTTTTGAATGTTTGGAAACTTAAAAAACTGATTTTATAATTTCAAAAGACAAAGAACCATCTATGAAAATATATGTAAACATAAATGATCAAAAGTGAAATTTACACTTATTTTTATTTATTTGTATTAGGGCATGTTTAGTGGGGCTTGAAAACCCTGTGACCAGCCCCTTCTACATAGTCACGCCCCTTCCCCCATTACGCGCTCGACGTGATGGGCCTTGTGTGATCGTGGTCAATAGTGTGAAGAATGGCTTGACCGATTGTTTTATCTAAACCAGTAAAAATCACTCACATCATCCTTTATCAAACTTCAATCAAGTCTCTATTACACATATATTAAGCTCTCATAAAGTGTGTTGTGTGATGCTTACATGACACTTGCGTGACACAAATCAAAGTCATATCAAGCTAACCTACCAAAGATATTACAACCTAATGGTATCTTGGTAGTGTGATAAGGTTTTCTCAAAGCATTGAATTTTCTCCAGAACTTGTAACTTGATGGTGAATATGATCGGATGGTACTGTAAGTGACATGATAATACTCTAATGATCCGTTAGACGTTAGTGATCCAAAAATTAGTCGTTCAAAAAACATATATAACCATTAATTGTTTTGAACTTTTAACTATTTTTAACTTCTTTATTCAGTTAACTTTATATGTATACATTGCTTGTTTAAGTAAAACTATTGATTATGATACGTGACACATCTTTATTGGTTGGTTGTCGATAATTCAACTTAACAAAACCAGACAATATTAGACACAGACATTCGTGACAATATCCCACCTCAACCAATCACCACCTGACACACCCAACCACTCGTCGGCCCCGCCACATCGAATATCCGTTTATTAACTCCAACCACCATCGCCAACCGTCACACACCAACAACACACCAATTTCCAACGAACCCATTTCTGTGAATGGACGATTTGTCACCGGAATGCCACTCCGGCGCCGGAAACCGCCACATAATCTTCGGCAAGTATGAGATGGGACGGTTGTTGGGTCAAGGAACGTTTGCCAAAGTATATCACGCCAGGCACTTGTTTACGTCGGAGAGTGTTGCTGTGAAAGTAATCAAAACGGAGACGGTACGGAAACAAGGGTTGATGGAACAAATCACCCGTGAAATCGCGGTCATGCGGCTCGTTAAACACCCGAACGTCGTTCAGTTGAAGGAGGTAAAGTTAGTGTTTTCAGCACTGGACCGGACCGACTAGTGAAACTGGTTGTACTAGAAAACCAGTTCAGCTAGTATGGTTAAACTGCTACTCTAGTGAACTGAAAAAACAATCGGTTTTATTAGCCTACTTGAACTAGATTTCAATTTTTTAAACTAAATTTCATATATAAAGTTTTATAATATTTATTAGTAAAGTTACTTAAAATTGTATTTTCTTTATCATAACTAGAAATTATTATAAGATTACGTTTTTTTCTTTGTAATTATCTTAATTTTATTTCTACAAATAGTTGATTAATAATATATAATATTTTAAAGGGTTTTTATTATTTTATAGGTGTTGGCTACCAAAACAAAAATATTTCTAGTAATGGAGTACGTTAAAGGTGGAGAATTGTTTGCCAAAATCGTGAAAGGACGATTGAAAGAGAATTCAGCAAGAAAATACTTTCAACAGCTGATCAGCGCGGTGGATTACTGCCACAGTCGTGGTGTATCCCACCGCGATCTGAAGCCGGAGAATCTTCTTCTCGACGAGAAGGAAGATTTGAAAGTTTCAGATTTCGGGTTGTCTGCATTGCCAGAGCAACTAAGGAATGATGGAATGCTTCATACTCAGTGTGGGACTCCAGCCTATATCTCGCCCGAAGTCCTTCGAAAGAAAGGTTACGACGGATCGAAGGCGGATACGTGGTCTTGTGGGGTGATTTTGTATGCTCTTCTGGCTGGTTTTCTTCCTTTTAGAGATGATAACTTGATGCACATGTATAGAAGGATTTTCAAGGGTGAGTATGAATGTCCACCGTGGTTTTCCGGCGACGCGCGGCGGTTGATTTCAAAATTGTTGGTGGTTGATCCGTCGCAACGGATCACAATTCCGGCGATCATGCGGTCGTCGTGGTTCTTGAGAGGACTCAAAACCGGTGATAGAGGTGCACATTTTCCCTTTGGCATTTTTTCTAATTAATTATGGATAAACCTGGGCACGAGGTGTTGTCGGGTCTACTTGGTCTCCAAAATATATAAAAATAAAAATTAAAAATTAAAAATAAACGTCGAAAACTTTAAATTTAAGAAAAAATGGTGAACGTTACCATTAGGCGCCCCTCACCAACCGGTAAAAAAAACTCTACTTAGGTCTTAGCGTGTGTTGATGCATTATTTAGGCGTTTTAATTGGGTTTCGAATTATTCGAGTTAGTTTATTTGAGTTTTTTTTAGAACCCTACTTGTTTACTAGTCTCAAATAAGATCCGGTTTAATCAGTTTTGAGTTTATTCAGGTTGTGTTAATTGGTATTTAGGTTTCTAAGTAAAAGCTCAAATACAATAATGCATGCTTCATAATTTAACTTAACGTGATATTTTAATTAAATAATATCACAAAATGTCAAAAAAAAAAGTCTTAATCTAATTTTTTGTTCTATTAACAAAAAAAGTGTCAAATAAATATTAGCACAAAATCAAATTGTAAAACTGATCAGATAAACTAAAAAAAGACTTTAATTCCTATCAACTAGACTCTATATATCAACAAAAGAATAATTTTCACAACAAAACTAAATATATGTAAAGAAAATTAGAATTTTTTGTATATCTATATGTATAATTGACATATTTCTAATGTAAATTTGAGCTAACAAGGTTAACACAATTAATTGTTTTTTAATCCAATTAGAGAACAAAATATTGCCTTTATATTAAGGTCCTTATCTTAATTAGGTTCGAGTTGTTAGCAAGTTCAAGGTAATTAGGTTTTAGTTTGTAGTAAAAACTTCAAGTCAAATTTTATCTTTTTTTTTATATATATTTTATTTATAAACTCAACATTTTAAATTGTACCCTAAAAAAGTACCATATCTAAAATTATTTAACAAAAGGATGGTGACAAAAGTAATTTCGGATACTTGAATCTTGAATGTTATCCATCGTATTCAAAATTTTGCGTGTCGAGCTTGAGTTGGAAAAATTAAGTGTCAGAAAAATAGTTTGACTAAAAAATTAGGTGGGGTCGGGTTCAAGCAGTTGACCTGAAATTCACCCATAAAATTTGACGGAATATTAAAGAAGTAAAATATATATTTATATTAATTTATTACTTATACTAACAAATAGCAAGTGCCGACTTGCCTTTTCTATTTTCTTTTTTTCCTTATTCTTCTTTGTATTTTTATATTAGATTTTTTTAATTGCATTTAATTACTTTTAATTAATTCATCATTTTTTAATCTAATCATTTGATTTATTTTTTCTAACATTTTTCATTATACTTTAACCTGTATCTTTATTTATTTATTTATTAGTTTTACTTTGTTTGCGTTAAAGTTTATGCAATTAATTAAACTTTTATTTTAGTCCCTTAGATTTTCTGAATATGACATTTATCTTTACAAGGCCACAATTAATATCAAAACTTTATGTTTAACTCATTAACTTTTATGTTTTACCCCTAAACTAACAGTGGTGTTCACCATTTTTTAGACTTTATAGTTTTGTTTTTAAATTTTTACGTTTAAAACCTCAACTTTGTAAAATGTCAGTTTGATCTCTTTGATGTTTTTTTTTTTCTAATTTTATAATATGTCTCTCCACTTTATGTCAAGTATTTTAAGTTTCATTCCTAAGCCTTTTTCCCCCTTTCCGACAATCCTTATTTTCTTCTTTTTCATCGTCTTTTTTTTCATTTTTTTGACAGTTCGTCGTTATCAAATCACTCCCCCACATACGAGTCACCGTCGTCACAACTGATATCTAAACTTTCCATCATTTGCTTTCAGGGTTAACACTTTTACCTCCTCAATTTTTTAAAAACTTTGTAAATTGTTACTTTAACTTCTTCAAGTTTATAATTTTTTTTTAATTTACCCCTTTTGGTCCTTAGCTAAATTTAACAATTTCTTAGGTGTTTAGTTTTACGTAAGAGTCTTTATATATTCGGTGTTGACACACGTTACAATATAAAAATTTTGGAAAACAAGTTGGGTCAAATATAACATGTTTTCGTACTTATTTTTATACGTATGTTGGTCTACGTTTCAACGTAAATTATTTTAGGAGATATGTTATGTCAAATATATTGTGTTTTCATTTGACCAAATAAATTCCATGTCTATTACATTTTGATCATAGCCGGTCTCGAGAAGCAAAAAAAAAATTCGGGGCCTGGGCGAGAAAAAAGGGCCCCTTTCATGGGCGGTCTTGAATTCGGCTTGTTTGGTAAACCGATTAAACAAAATTTAGATTTAAATTTATTATCTTATTAATAATATATAAGTTGAATTCGATTTATTCGGCTTTTAACCGGTTTATTTAGTTTTTTATCAGTTTATTCGAATTTTAACCGGTTTATTTGGTTTTTTATCGGCTTATTCGGATTTAACCGAAACCAAACCGAACCACTTCTCAAATTCGGTTCGATTTTCGGATAGGGAAAAAATTTGAAAAAATTAAACCGAACCAAATACACCATTAGCCGAACCGATAAACACCTACAGTTTAAAGGGCATGAAAGTAATTTCATACACTTTAAAGAAAATTATTTTTTGTACTTCTTAAATCATGTCTTTTTTAATATAAAATATTTAATATATTAAAAATATTTAAATTACGGGCTCCCTAAATTGTCGGGCCGGAGCGGTCATTCACCTCTTCTCCCCAGGGCCGGCCTTGGTTTTGATACCGTCGCAACGGCGGTTACTTTACTAGTTTAATATAAAATGTAACTTTATAAATTTGTAGAGTTCACGGTTTGGGTCAATAAATAATGAACATAAAATCCGTTGAGAAGAAATTTCATAAGTAATATATCAAGCGTATCGATTGAACTGGTGAACTAGGGTGTAGTTGGACCCGTTTTTTTTTTTTTTACTTGAATCAAAAGATTAAAACATTAAAAGTCAAACCCAATTTTTTTTTTCAAACTTGATTATAATTGTTTGAACATTAATTATTTTTATTTAAATGTGTTTATAATTTATAATTTTTTTTGCTTTTTTTTGTATTTTTTAAGTATTTATGATGTTATCTAATTTTTAGATCGGATACAACTAGTCCGACCTGTGAATCAGCATGACGTTCGGTTTAATGTGTCTGGTTCTGAAAACATTGTAGAAGCAAGTGTTTAAAAAAATTTCGTGGATTGACATCGTTTAAATGAGGGATCGTTAACACATCACATACAAATATTTGATCATCAACATGGAACTGTCACCAAATCATAATAATTAACTCAAAATTTCACTAATACTTTGCAGGTTTTCTAGCTCCAATACTACTCAAAACCAACAGCTTGATTGACATGACCGAAAACAACGATACAACAATCGAAACCGAAAAGCCCATTCGTAGGTCAAAATCATCGCCTCGGTTCTACAATGCATTCGAGTTCATCTCCTCGATGTCATCTGGCTTTGACCTATCCAACATGTTTGAGACCAGCCAAAAATCAGAATCCTTGTTTACATCAAAGTGTTGCGCGTCAATGATCATGAATAAGCTCGAGTCAATAGCTAAAAAGTTGAACTTCAAGATCTTATATTCTAATCAAAACGAGTACAAGTTGAAAATGGAGGGTATATCGGAGGGTCGAAAAGGAAAGTTGTTGGTAGCCGCAGAGGTGTTTGAGGTGGCACCGGAGGTCGCGGTGGTCGAGTTTTCGAAGGCGGCCGGGGACACACTTGAGTACAAGAAATTTGAAGAGGAAGTTAGACCAGGTCTAGAAGATATTGTTTGGAGTTGGCAAGGTGATAAAAGTAGTTGATACCAAGAAACATATTAAAAAGTTATAGTAGGCCTCACTTGTAACTGTATACCAAGATACATGTTCTAAACTTTTTTCTTTCTTTTTTTTTATGATTAACTATGCAGCCACTATTATGAAAAATACTAAGCATTATTTATTAAGTTGATTATATTATAACTTATTTAATGCAAGAACTCAAGCATAGCTTGATTAGTCTTGCAAGTCTACATTAGTTTAAACAAGCCTATTGTTAATATTTTTTTTGGTTTAGTATATCATATATATCTATATATGTGTATATATAGAGAGACACTATATACAAGAAATTGATCCTGCCCCGTCCAAACCTATCCCGACAACATATGTCGTTGCTGAAGCTCGACCTGTGCCGAAGACCTCTAGTCGGTACAGCATCCCGTGAGTTTTTTTTTTCTTTTTTGCATCTATCCCGACGATTTGTAGTCGGCAAAAGGTGAACCAGAAAGCGGGAGAATTTGGCGCTCAAACGAAATATCTATACCGACTACTCGTCGTCGGTATAGATAAAATACCTTTTTTTTCGTCGTTTTCGCTCGTGGGGAGCCCGGGTGCCTTGAATGGAAAAAAATTACTGCCACAGAGATGTCGTCGGCATAGGTTCCCGGCTAAAAAAATTTATCCCGACTTACCTATTCAGACGAGAAGTCGTCGGGACTGCTTAAATTCGCAAAAAATAAACCCCAGCGTCTGTAGAGCTGGGTTATTTACCCATTTGCTGCCCTTTCGCTTTTAGGTCGTGTCTTTCGAGCTTTAGACAGGTTTCAAAGGTAATTACCATTTCAAATGTGATTTTGAGCTTAGATTGTTGTTAGTTTTGATCCCCACTATGCCAAATTTCACTTATGTTCTTCATGTTTTTTAGGTTTTTGAAGTTAGATGGGTGTATAAGAACTTCTTTCATATTTAGGTTCTTCATGTTGCTTTTCTTTCGCGATTTGGTCGTATCTTTCGAGTTCTTGATGGCTTTCATATTTATCTATCCCGACCACGAGTCGTCGCTATAGGGCTATTTCTGAAAATTTTTTAATTACCCTATACCGACCAAAAGTCGTCGCTATAGGGCTATTTCTCAAAAATTTTTAGTTAAGCTATACCAACCACAAGTCGTCGGAACAGGTCAAGTTTGTCCCGACGAAACCTATGCCGACAACTTTTTTATCTATTGGTATGAATCTATACCGACGAACCCTATGCCAACTAAAAGTCGTCGGGACAGGGCATGTAAATTTCGTCGAGACAGGTCACGAATGTTGTAGTGAGAGGTAAAGCTTATAAAACATAATATGTTTTGCGTACAAAGTGTGCGTGAAATTGTCACACAGATGGATTATCCATTATAATTACATCACTTCGTGAAATTTTTCATGCAAGTGTTAATCCTAAATTCATCACGAATACATATGATGAAATAATAAAAGGCTTGATCACTCGGTAAGAGAAACAATATAACCTACCAGTCAAAATAATTCGTAGTGATAATGTTAATTTATATATGTGTGTGTTTGTGTGAAAGCTCACCTAAAAAGTTATTTTTGCCTAAGAAGGCTGAGTAGGGTTTTAAAACCTAGAAATCAATCCAAACACTCTCTCATTGAATTCATTTCTGCATCATTGAGACCCGCTTGTCGAACCCTAAACCACAAACATTAATTAAACCTGAAACAATAGACCTCTAATAATAAACCCAAAACTTTTAAAACAAACCCCTAAACCTAAATATAAAACCAAGCTCTAAAACTTAACTTTAAACCTAGTTGTTAAAGTTAAAACCCAAAAACTAATATTATAGTGTTCGATAAGACGGTTACAATGTCATCAAAATGAGTTCAATCAGAATCCGTTCTAGTTAGTTTCGGAGGTTTTAAAGATTAGTCAAAAAGGACTTTCTATTTAATCTTTCTTATATATATATATATATATATATAGGAATGGGATCATATAATAACCCTCATTAATTGCGGTAACCCATTAACCCTGGCAAAAAACGCTCAAATCGCAAAAAAAAAAATTTTTCATGGTTTTTTTTATACAAAAATAGGGGGGGCTCCTTTTTTAAGCGTTCGCTAATTCACAAGCGTTAAAAAGTTAAACGAAATGTAAGTTTGCGTTACACTGCGACACTTAAATAAATGTTCGCAGTGTAACGCAAACTTACATTTCGTTTAACTTTTTAACGCTTGTGAAATAGCGAACGCTTAAAAAAGGAGCCCCCCTATTTTTGCATAAAAAAAACCATGAAATTTTTTTTTTTTGCGATTTGAGCGTTTTTTGCCAGGGTTAATGGGTTACCGCAGTTAAGGTGGGTTAACAACGGATCCTTACCCTATATATATATATATAAGCTCGTAATTACACTAATGTAACGAGTTGAATTTTTTCAAAATGTTTGTAATTACACTGATGCAACGAGCTGAATTTTTTGAAAGTGTTCGTATGTATACTGATGTAACGAGCTTAATTTTTCAAAGTGTTCGTAATTACACTGATGTAACGAGCTGTTACATTAAATATAGATCGTTACACTGCTGTAATACAACGTAATAAAAGTTCACCCTCTTATTTTTAAAACCTTCATAACTTTTATACTCATTGTTTTTCATAAAAATTACAGAATTAAACTTATCACATTATTATATTTGATACAAATATAATCTTGTCAAAATTTTTCAAAGTGATTGTAATTACACTGACGTAACTTTTATACACAATGTTATCTTTTTTTTAAAATACACCGTTAAACTCAATTCATTTTTATTTTTAATTCAAGATGAGAGGAAAGTTTTTTTTGAAAGATGGGAGTTTTTTGAAAATGGGAGAAAATTATTGCAACAACAATATTGTTTGTTACGTTGATGTAATTTTGAAAAAAAAAATTGTCATGACTATAATGGAATTAACGAGAAAAATATGACGAATTTAATGGTGTAATTTTTTTAAAAAAAATAACATATTATAAAAAAGTTAAAAGAGTATAAAAATCAAAGAGAATATTTTGATTTAAAAAATAGAAAAATAGATAAACAAAAATCCATTACAAAAAAATTAAAAAAAAACTTGTACAAAAAATTAAAATCCAGTACAAAGTGTCAAAAATCCAGTAAAAAACAAAAATCTAGTACAAAAAAATAAAAATTCAGTAAAAAATGAATCTAAAACATAAAAATCTTACAAAAAATACATAATGATACATGTCAAACTTTCATTGATTTTATTTCTTTTAAACAAAAATATCTTCCTACTTTATCCGGCGTATATATGTGTGTTTTTTGTGCTTGTTGGATGCATTGCGTGGCATGGTTCGGCCCACCAGAACAATGTGTCATCATGAAAATGTATTTACCATAGATTCATATGTAACATAAATTCATGATATTGATGCATAAGATGGTGGTTGAGTCTTGAGATGAAAGAAATACAATCAATGTCTAGTCAGATAATGAAAATGAACCTTCATACGTGTTAGAAATGGATTTGTTGATGTACTCAACCAACTTGTTTGAATTATGTGACAAAAAGTTTATAGTCAACTATAATTATATTTGATCAACAATAATTAGCAACTGTAAAAACACGAGTGAACCATCATCACAATTTAACATTAAAATATTTTATAAACTGATATTCTTCTTTTTTCAAGACTTTATGTGTATTAGTTAAAGAAAATATAGGATGAATATAAATATTACACAAGACTTACTTTTATACATCAAAACACAAACAACAAAATATATACTACTTTGTCAGCAGTTACTCTCACGGTCGGTTGGAGCGAGCATGACGTGCAGACCTCATCAAATGTATCTTTATTTTTTGAACTTCAGTTGAGGTCAAGTCCGCTTTTGTTCTTTATTTTTCGAAGAATTTAATTGTTATTGAGATTTTTAGACAGGAAATAAAAACCAAGTAATTTGATGTACTGGTATTATGACTTTTCCTTAGCGTTATGGGAGACATATACAATTAGACACATGCTTTAATTTATTTTCAAGTATGCAACTTGTGCTTGTGTGGTATTTATAAACTATGTTTTGTATTGAAAATCATTTTATCATACCATTATTAATTGTTAAGTTATTTGTTTTGTGCTAATTTTCACCTTGCTTAATTCATTATACATCCAAAGTATGACATTCTTAATCATTTTCTTTAATCAATGTTTGATTTCTTGTATTACATTGAATTATATTACTTAAGATGAATTGTAAGTGTTTAGGAATTGAATATGCATGAACATATAATTATCATTAATACACTAGTAGAATTTCAACTAACATTTAGTAACTAACTATATATCTAACAAACATATTAATTAAAGTTTACGTTGTTTTTCCAACAATGTATATGTCTTTTGTTTCCTTCTCTACATGTAATATGATATAAAGCAAGAAAAAGAAGGAAAAAAAATTAGGTACACAAAGGTATGGGATATAATTATTAACTATGTTTATAGGTTAAATAAAAAGCAATAACTCTACTATACCAATAAGAAATTGTAATTTGGATAAAAAAAATAATAAAATTTAATCTCACAGTAACTAAATAAAATATGACTGAGAAAATGAAAGCTTGGATTTTTTTTGTTAATTACTACTTACTATTTTTAATATTATTATTGAGAGTTTCAATACGAAAATTCTTTCATACACATATTTACACATATGTAAATGCATGCAAAATAGTTTCTTATAGTTTAAAAAATAATAATAATAACTTTTAACTGTTATTAGTACTTTAAACGTGTATAAAAAAATATTGTTGTAGTTTTCTCAAAAAAACAAAACTTTTCATTTGATCCTTAATTATACATACATAGTAACATGGGACGTGTCGGTGTAGGACGTCTAATGGTGATGTTCACATTTTTTTTAATTGTACATACATAGAGAGATGAGAAACAATTAAAGGAGAACACATTTTTTTGGAAATTAAATGAACTATAGTTAAACTCATTTTAGTAACATTAGAATTGTTTTGTTGAATCCTAAATAACTATATATATGTATTTGTAATTTGTGTGTGTGCATATATGTAAGTGTGTATATATAAGTGGACTAGGTTATTATCCCGTATATTACACGGGTTGAATAAAAATTAATAAGTATCCAATAATATAAATTTAAAAATTGTAAAGGATTTTTTTGATTTAAAATATGATCAACATTACATAGAAAATAAAATAATAATATTGCGTTTTTAAAAAATTTCTTTTTCAAAGCTTGGTTTTTAAACATTTCATTTTTTAAAAGTTGTTTTTAAAAAATGTCATTTTTACAAAAGAATAGGATGTTATCTATTATTACACAAGTTGATAAGAAAAAATAGTTAATCATAATGACTTATAAATTATAAAAGGGTTTTTTATATTTACCCTCCTAACTAGTTAAATTGCATATTTTCCCAAATCATGCTTTCAGAGCATTGTATATTATGCATTGAAAATTTATACCTTAAGAAAATATGTAATTTTTCAAGTTAGGAAGGGAAATATGTAATTCTCCCATTATAAAAAGATATTGTGAGTTATAAATTGTTGGAAAATTTTCATATTTTATAATAGTTTGATTTTTAGAAGTGTGCTTTATAATATTAAAATATTTTTAATTATATTAAGAAATCCTTTTTAATTGAAAAAGGTAAAAAATATATAATTATAAAATTAATATTTAAGAAAGTTGTGTGTTTATTAGGAGAAGCGGGAAAAGTAGTGTGTGGATGCTCGAGATTTGTGACAAGTGTCACTAATTATTTTGATTTATTAAATATAACTAGGTTTTTTTCACGTCACGCGTTGCGGTGGGTTATCACAGTACACTCCCAATAACCGGTATTATGTATCATTTACAGAAGCATAAATTACATAGCAAAATCATATCTCTTATCATGAACTGTATACAAATTTCTCATAAAAACATAGAATCATACAAAATCCATACAAATATGTTACGAGAATAATTGAAAAAATTACTCACAAAGTCTTTCTCACCGGCAACCAATTGGTTGAATTAAAAAAATCCTAAATCTATAAGCGATCATCGATTTTCTATGAGAACAAATAAATCACCGTTGCATTATTGAACACTACCAAAACCCTAGAAAGGACCATTCATTATTTATAATATTTACTATTCAACATATATATATATTTAATATTTTCAGTATATAATATATAATTCCTTAAATCCCAATTTTGAATTTGAATTTAAATCACATAGAAGAAATGGGTTGAAGAAGTGTGTATGGCTCTAGATATAAACAATTGAATAAAAACATCAAATGCATGTAAATCAAAGCGGCTAAACTTTGAATTCATAAAACACTTCTATTCATTAAAAGTTGTGTTTTTAATATATATGTAATTTACTATTCAATATATATTTAATATTTTCAATATAATATATAATTCCTTAAATTCCAATTTTGAATTTGAATTTAAATCACATAGAAGAAATGGGCTGAAGAAGTGTGTATGCTCTAGATATAAACAATTGAATAAAAACATCAAAAGCAAATCAAAGTGTCTAAACTTTGAATTCATAAAACACTTCTATTCATTAGAAGTTGTGTTTTTAATATATAGGTAATAGATAATAGATAATAGATATGTATATATATGGTTTAGCTTTTAGGGTTTAAAGTTTAACATTTACGTATGTTCATGAATCATTGGGTGTATATTTATATTATAGTGCAAATTTATGATTCAAATAATATATTGTATAGGTATATGTTTTTAGAACTGTTCAATTTGCTCGACATTCGCAAGAAAATGCTCGGAAATATGTTTGTTTGATTTATGCTCGTTGAAAAGCACTTGATTTGGCTCGATTTGATTTGTAAATAAACCAAGCATGAGCAATGGTAAACTTGCTCGTTGCTCGTTGGGTTGGCTTGATTTAATTTCTTAATATATTTTATATATACATATAAACATAAATATAATTATATATTAGTGATTTTTCATTTCACGTTAATGTTAGTTGGCCCAATAAAACCAAAAAATACAAAATAAAAATCGTAGTTAAAAACTTTAGTAGACTAAAATAAAAAAATATTTCGATTTTATAATTTCGTTTACTACGAGTAAATCTTGAAACTCTTTTTTTATGAATTTATGTGATTAACATATATATAAACATATTAGAATAAGATATTATGTTATATAACCATCCAAATCATTTAGGTCATTTTGTAAAAATAAAAGTTAAAATGTCATTATTTATTTTGCGATTCTCAAAATTCGCTCGGCGGACATCCGAAAAATGCTTGGATCAAAAATACGCTCGTTTGATCGGCTCGGTTGAAAATCAGTTGGTTTGTTTAATTCGATTTGTAAATGAACCAAACACAAGTAAATGTATGCTCGATTTTGATCGGCTCGTGAAACCATGTTTATTGTTATTACATGGTAATAACCCAACAAATTGTGTGTTATTTGTTTAAATAAAATATATATCCCCCGTCAAATCAAGTGATAGAAAGAAAAATAAATTCATCAAATAGAATATTCCCGGACAAATTCACTTATAAAATTTCGCACTGATAATACCATCAAATAACTTATGAAACTTGACAAAAACTAAAGCTCACGAAACAACTATCTTATAAAATACGATTAGATATGTTTTCCAAAAAGTACACTTTTAAATTACTTACTTTTTTTTAAATAGTAAAAATTAGAAGAATAGACATCATAATTTCTTTTTTCTTTTTTGCTACTTAAAATTAAACATAAATTTGTCATGCTTAAATCACAAAGACAAGTGTTAAAAAATTGTTTTCATGTTTTTATTTTCACTAATCGCGTCGTCTACGATCTTTTAAATACGATAAAATATGTTTTGTCAGCCCTAACAAAAACAAATTACTATTCAGTTTTTTTTTATCACATGTATATTACTTTTTATTAAATTTATAAAACTAATATAATCATTTTTTGAAGTGATCATTTTTTAAAAGTATGTTTAGAACTCACAAAACGTGACACAAACAAAACGTGTACATCATAATATAAATATACACCCAACGATTCAGGTATTATTTAATAAACGTCTCATTACTAACATATTTAAATTTTGCATATTTCAGACTTATTTAATTTTCATGTAGACGTCAGGCCATGAGACAACCTCTCCGACAACAAGATTAACAATGTTAATATCTAAGCAGGTTCAAGCACAAATATAAAGCCATCAGGTCCCTTGATTTTCAGTGTAGCAACACTACTCGTCGGTTGCGGAATATGACCTATTCGATTTGTGAAGATGGAACATTTTAAAAACAAAGAAAATCTTGAAGATGATAAAGAACATAGACAAGAATCTTAGATGTAATGTAATGACTAACAATGCAAACCAATAAGATTCAATAGTTAACAAGATTACATTACCCATGGGCGCATCTTATTGAAGACCCCCTCTGTTTTTTCGTGTAGTAGTGTATATTTCCCGATACGTAGTGTAAAAATTTTTAAAACCCTTTATTTTGCCCCCCCTGAAAAAAAATATTTCGCCCCCCCCCCCCCCTGAAGTTTATGTCAAGCTCCGCCACTGACATTACCTACCCTTACATCAACAATCAAAGTTCATGTTTCAACAATCAAAGTTCATCAAAACACTTTAAAACATCAAAAGCCCTCTTTTGATTTTTAAAAGTTTCCATAAATAGAAAGTTTATACAAAACCAAGTTTTTGAAAAGAATCAAATATTCAAATGTGTTTCTAAACACTCCAATATGTATTTGACAACATCTAGACATGTCTAGATCATCACAAATCCAAGACTTGCACATAAAAGTTTCCTTTTATGGCAAGTTTGCCCAAATCATCACAAAATCAAACTTAACTTAACCAAAACTCAAATCTATCATTTCTAAACTATAAAATCAGTAGATCTATGACAATATCTCACAAAATCACCAACAATTTCGTGTTCGATAGTCACATGGAGTTGCATGTGTGTTTTTACATGATGCATGTACGATCTAACCATCAATAAACAAGTAAAACTACCTTAGAAGCCAGATCCTTGCTAGAACAGTTCCTGTAAGTCCCAAAGATGGCTGAGATGAGACCTTCTTGTTGATTAATGGCTTCCAAAGCTTCCTTGATGATTCTAAGACTTCCAAACACCAAAAACTAGTTCCACTAGTGATCTCAGTGGCTTGGAGGGTTGATTTCAGCAGGTCTTGGTCGAGAGTATGGGTAGAAAGTCGGAGGAAATGTGAAGGAACCGAATGAAAATGAAAGGGGTTGGTTTAAATAAGAAATTTTGATCTGCATGGCCTTCGCGTACCGCGAAGGCCGATCAGAATTTTTCTTCGCGTATCGCGATGGGATTCTCGACTCCCGGTTTGCTTCGCGTACCGCGAAGCCTTTCGCCAAAGGACCTTCACGTACCGTGATGGGTCCATTTCCATGTTTTCCGATTTCGATGATTCGATTTCGCTCGTACTTGATTCCTATCGTTTATCCTGAACCTCTAATGCATGTTTAGCACATAATCATGTAATAGCACCTTGGTTTGATCACCAACGTTCGTGAGACTCGTGTGTTTCGAAAATTCCTCGAATTGTCTTTGAGAGTTTGTGTTCGTGTTTTACGAAGTGTTTGCACGCTTGATTAATCCAAATCAACGTGTAATGCACGATTCAATAATTCCCTGAATTATTGTTCTGTGTTTTTGTGTTTAGCTCATCTAATTAAACTCAATTAAGTGAACTGCAACAAGTATGGATGTGAAATGAGTTTTGCAATTTACCTAAAATTGTCGGGTGTCACATCATCCCCTTGTTGAAAGAAATTTCGTCCCGAAATTTGGTTGTTGTTGGTAGTGTTTGAGAGTGAAAATTTTGAAAATTTCTGGTTGTCACATCATCCCCTTGTTGAAAGGAAATTTCGTCCCGAAATCTATTCGTTGTTGTCCGCGTTCGACGTTGTCTGTTTGAAAAGATGGGGATATTTGCGCATCATCTAATCTTTACGTTCCTACGTGAATTCGGGTCCGCGTTTCGAGTTCCATCGGACCTTGACATTCAGAATCCAACTCTGTTTAAGTCGTTTGACCTCTTGGTCCATGATTTCTATCGGTTCTCCCACGAACCGTAGTTGTCCATCCACCTGGATTTCATCCAGTGGAATCGCAAATGTTTCATCTGATAAACACTTCTTCAGATTTGAGACATGGAATACGTTGTGAACTTCAACAAGTTCGGCTGGTAGGTTAAGTTGGTATGCCACTGGGCCGATCCGCTTCATGATTTCGAATGGCCCAATATACCGTAGATTCAGTTTTCCTCGTTTATCAAAACAGATGGGTGTTCGGCATAGCTCTTTTGACGATCGCGAGCTGCTGCCATGCGATTTCTAATCTGTACTATCTTCTCGGTTGTTTCATGTGTAAGTTTTGGGCCAGTGAGCTGACTGTCACCCACTCCCGCCCAACAGATAAGTGATCAGCATTTCCTACCATAGAGTGCCTCAAAGGGAGAAGCTTCGATGTTGGTGTGATAGTTGTTGCCGTAGCAGAACTCCACCTGTGGTAGGTGAGTTTCCCAACTATTGCCAAAATCTACTACGCACGCTCGTAGTATGTCTTCAAGGGTTTGTATAGTGCGTTCGCTCTGGCCATCCGTTTGTAAGTGGTATGTTGTACTCATATCCAACCGCGTACCAAGCGATTTTTGCAATGATATCCAAGAGTTGGAAGTGAACTGAGCGTCTCGATCCGAAATGATGGAGATTGGCACTCCATGTCGCGAGACTACATCCTTGACATAAATTCTGGCTAGCTCTTCCATCCTCTGGTTTTCCTTGGGTGCAAGGATATGTGCTGGCTTGGTTAGTCGGTCCACAATTGCCCAGATAGTGTCACATCCACTAGGAGTACGGGGTATCTTGGTAATGAAATGCATTGGTATTTGTTCCGGCTTCCACGTGGGAACAGAGGAGTGTCGCTTCTTTCACCGTTGCTGTCTAGGGTTTCCCCACTACGAAGAGATATGCGCACAACCTTGTCGTGGCAAATGGTTTTTAGCTTAGTTTTTAGACAACCATTCCATGCCCTCTAAATCATCAAAACTGCTTAGTGTAACTTGGCATGAGGTCGATCCTAAATTTATGGTTTGCTAGCTCTGAAATGCATTCTATTAGAATGTGCTTAGTTACCATTAGTTTACCATCAGCTAACTCTACGGTTCATTCAGCCTTTAAGGATATTAGGGTTATGATAAGTATTTGCTAAGGTGCTTGAATATAAGACTTTTCTCAGTTTCCAGTACCAAACAATACAGAATCTTAACGATCGTTTAAGAGATATGTACCTGTTGCAAGATTATGATCATTTATGGCTTCCTTAGCCCCAATCACGAGGGATCGTTCCTTCGGATCGTTGTTGTTTTCGTTACTGTTATTTTCCTTTAGATGTGGGTAGTCCTTGTTGAAGTGCCCTGGTTTTCCACATTCGAAGCAACTCTTCGGTGCTTCATCCCCGTTGTTATTCACATGGGGGCAGTCCCTTTTGAAGTGCCCCGGCTTTCCACATTCGAAGCAACCTTTTGGTGTTTTGGATTTCTGCTGTTGTGGTTGTGGGGTTTTGGCCACCAGATCACCCCTGCAATTCGTGGTTGCGTGGCCTAGCTTTCCGCATTGTTGGCATCGATAGTTTTCACACGGGCCTCGTTTATGATGATAATCACAGTTGTTGCACATTGGGAGTTTGCCGACATAGGCACCCTTATGTCGTCTTGATGGTTGTAGATTGGAGGTTTCATTTAGAGAGTTAGCCCATCTGCGTTTGTTGTCGGTGGTTTTAATTACTGAGCCACGTGGAGGTATTAAACCCTGAATAACTGCCGTATCGGTCATTTCATGAGCTAAGTAAACGGTTTGTCGTAAGGTGGTGGGGTCAGCGGATAGTACCATATACTGAACCTGTGGTGTCAATCCCTCAATGTATCTTTCGAGATGTTTCTAGGCTGGGGTCACCATTTCTGGGCACATATGTGCCAACTCATAAGATCGAGAAGTGTATACCTCGATCTCAGAACCAATCATCTTGTGGTTCCGAAATTCCGTTTCCAATCTCTGAACTTTGTCGTGAGGGAAATATTTATGGTTCATCATTCTTTTGAATTCCTCCCAAGGTATAGCTTCAGATGTTTCTCATCCTATGGTTTGAACATTTGTGTCCCACCAAGTGAGGGCTGCTCCCTCTAAGGTTCCTGTTGCGTACTTCACGCGGTCCTTAACCCTACAGTTGCTCATGATGAAAGTTGATTCCATTTTCTCAATCCATCGGGGGAGGCCGGCAGCACCCTCCGTACCATTGAAAGAAGGTGGTTTGCAGTCTAAGAATGTTTTGAATGTGCAGTGGGGTGGATTAGGGTTTGTCCCTTGGGTCAGTTGATTCTGGTTACGTGCAGCTTCACGTGCAGCGACTTCCTCCTCAACTCGTTTGCTGATTAGTGTGTTCAATTTCGTTGCGGTGAGGTTAATGTTTCCACGCTCTCCCGCGTTCTTGCATCCACCGCGTCTTCCAGCCATGATCTTCATAGCGAGAATAAGCGTTAGTGTAGGTCTAACAACTAATGTAGCACGTGATTGATATGAGAAGAAAAACATGTAATGATTGGCATAGACAAAATTTTTCAATAACAGATATTAGTCTTGATATCTAATAAGTTGTACGGGTTACAATTCATTTAATACTCAAGACACTAAGATTTAATAATTTCATGTACAGAGTCACAACCCATTTCTATCTGGTCTATGCTAAGTTTATCGGAGGCGTTATCGATAGTGGAATCAGAATCGGTATCCGCCGCTGGTTCCTTCTCCCCAGTGTCAGGTCCTTCTGGAACTGGATCGGCGACCTTGCCTTTCCAGCTCTTCGATTGTAGCTTTAGCGATGGCAACCCGGTTTTCGGCCGCCTGGAATGGTGA
Organism: Mikania micrantha; assembly: GCA_009363875.1. Taxonomy (NCBI): domain Eukaryota; kingdom Viridiplantae; phylum Streptophyta; class Magnoliopsida; order Asterales; family Asteraceae; genus Mikania; species Mikania micrantha. The sequence goes on along the minus strand of CM018691.1, from coordinate 50,430,895 downwards.
AATCAACTGGGTTATATCCTGGTCCATCTTATTGACTATGCTACAAAGCTCTGTATGTCGGGTACTTGTATATCTTAGTTCCTCTGTAAGACACTCGATTCGGTCGTTTGCCCAAGTTAGGTCCCGAGTCAATCCGACTCAAGACACTGTTCTTCAGGCTCAGGTGAGTCTAGTATGGATGATGCATTGTCGGGTGACTCCTCCATGGGGTCCTCCTTAGGATCCTTGGCGGGGTCCTCATCGAAAATTTGATACGTTCCTTCATGTGAAGTGTATAGTCGCAACATGAGGTTTTCGTGAATACATGGTAATCCGGACTATAGCCGGGAATTTGATGAACGTTAAATTGAAATCTTGATACGTTGCTTGAATTCCGTTGCAACCATCAGAGTGAGGGATAAGCGAATATAAATGTATGTGTTTTCAGAAATAGGCTCATAATAGAATTTGCCAGAATTCATGCGTACCTGTAAATTCACGATTATGTTGCGCACCATGATCGTCAATTTACCTTACATAAGAATTCTAGTCCCTCCTGCTTAGAGCTATTAGGTTTTACTGGATTCAGAGTTTATTCATGTCATATGGATTTAAACATGAGTCATATGAGGTATGGTTAAATAGCCTATCGAACTAATACTTGGGCTAGTCACGTTAGTTGTATGGTATTATAGGATCTTGCGTAGATCCTATAAGGATAGCTACGTGGCTTGAGTGTGTTTTCCTTAGGTCACTTGGTGTTGAGTCACTGATTGTGTGAGTGTTAGTATTGTTGCTACTGGATGACCACCTAGCACCCGTAATGAAATCTCTCCACATGGTCACCCTAGTTTTTTTTTAACTCGAGCGACCCTGTTCGTTCGGTGATATTCTATGAGTGACAATGAGTTGAGTTTGGAATCTCCTCATATGGTCCTTGTAAGCAGTATGTGTAGCAGTACCAAAGGGTTACAAGAATGTTGTTGAGCCACATGGCCTATTTCATCCCTGGACTTGTTTTAGTTTCATCCCTGATCAGCCTTTGTCGTCGCCTCTTCGATTCGGGCACCGGTGATATAGCGTATGTGTACCGGCTGCTCCTCCTGCGATGGCTCAGACATGCTGTCTTCGGGTGATAGTTGGTGCTTGGTTCGGTGACTCAACTGCTACCGATAGTGTTGATACTGAAGGTGTAGGAATATTCTGTTCCCTCTCATCGAATGCGAGCATAGATGGTGATGACAGTGACGCCACATCTAAATATGTGAATTGTGTATATGTACGATAATGTATGCAAGTAGAACTAATACTAAGCACTACGCGTTGTGTGGAGACTAATGGTTATAAACTAAGTTCACTAAATGCAAACCTAATTCGCAATAACCGGAGTCTCTGATACCAATCTGTTGCACCCCGAGAAATCACGTCCCGAACGGGGCGCGAGCAAGAACAGTCAGGATCGCAGTCTCCGGTCACACAATGTTGCGAGACCTACATGTCTGGTTGCATACGTATATCCAATAACTTGGATAAAACAGTTTAGTAGAATCAGAGTTGCGGAAGTAAAAAGTTTAAGTTATCAAAACAACATTGTAATTACAAGTTGCGGAAGCATAAGTTTAACAGTTTTCAAAACTTAAAGAGTAGTAGTGCGGAAGCGGTTTAAGTATTTAACATTACATACCAAAACAAATGTCATTCGTTATCAAATTGCCTAAGACACTAAAGCTGATGCATGGGACTCCATCCTAGCATCCTATCCTTGTGTGCGTGCCTTAGTTACCTGAGAAAACATGCGAGTAAAAGGGTCAACACAAAGGTTGGTGAGAGCACAGGTTTTGTGAGGCCCCGAAACCGGGCACCTCGCAGAGGTTGGTTTTCATCTTAACACATAGCTCTTAAACTAAAAACTTTCATAATCATGCAGCGGAAATGTAAACATAGTTTGATAAACAGAAATCAATAAAGCGTCTGTATCAAAAACATATCGGATTGCCAAAACCATCGAATTCTCTATCTTGATGCCCCGAGCTCCATACCTTCTTTCTCCTTAGCCTTAACCTGACATACATGCTAAATCAAGTCAGCTTACGCTGGTGAGTTCTAGTTTTCATAAAACAACATTAAACATACATATCATAAACACCATTTCATACACATAGTCCATAACCTTAGCACATATCATCATTTCCATCATCGTCATACGTTCCACTGTCACCATACGAACAGTGGGCTTATGCCGGCACAAGGCTCCATGTTTATAGTCCGATCGACTCTTACCGTGTTTATAGTCCGATCGACTCTTACCATGTTTATAGCCCGATCGGCTCTTACCATGTTTATAGCCCGATCGGCTCCGTGTTTATAGCCCGGTCGGCTCCATGTTTATAGTCCGGTCGACTCTCTTGTTTATAGTCCGGTCGACTCCATGTTTATAGTCCGGTCGACTCTCATGTTTATAGCCCTGTCGGCTCCCTGTTTATAGTCCGATCGACTCCCCTGTTTATAGTCCGGTTGACTCCATGTTTATAGCCCGATCGCTGTTCATATCCTGATACGATCAGGTCATCGTTCATATTCACCCAGTACAAGTACCGGAGCATCATCATTCACACATACCCTATAGCACGTATAGGGGCATAATTCATTCCTCATACATTATACACTAGCATCATATCATCATTCATCATAATCCTCATACATTTCATGCTAGCATTATAACATTATTCATCGGTTAATCATGGCATCTTAGGCATGTCATACTAGCCTCATTTCATCATACCATCATAACATACTAGCATCATTTTATCATACCATCATAACATACTAGCATCATTTCATCATACCATCATAACATACTAGCATCGTTATCATATCATAACATCATGGTATCATACTATCATCCTAGCCACCTAGGACCTTGCCATATCCCTATAACTATTCTCATAGTTATCGTCATGAAGCATGTGATCATAAAGTCATCATCATATCATATGCTAGCATCATTATCATGTCATGTTATTCATCATCATAACTCATTTATCATGCATTCATCATACTTAGCATACTTTCATGCATACACCATGCTAACACATAAACATGCATACATAGTCAGGGCATATCATCTTTCATTCATCATCATAAGCACATAACATCATAGACATAACAATAAGCATGTACGCCAGCCCAAAACATTAAACATAAAATAGGGCGTCTAGAACTCACCTGATAGTAGACTCTTGTTTCCTTAGCCGAACTCCTTAGCTAAGCCTTAAGAACCTACATCCATTACATCATCTCATTACGTTACGTTACGTTCTTTGGACCTAGAAAATATTCTAAGTCCCATAGCCTACTAGTTCCCCCTACTGATTCCAAGTCCTCGACACTTAGCTAAGTGTTCGAAACCCTTGAAATTCATTAAGTCCTCATGTACACGAAGTCCATGAGTATTCGAAATACTAGTACACGAAGTACCCAAGGTACACGAACCCCCGGGTGTACACGAACACCCATGAGTACTCGATCCTAATAGTGTACTCGAAATCACCATGTACTCGAAATGTCAATGTACTCGAAATAAGATGTATGATTTCGGGTACCCTTTGTGCATGATTTCGTGTACTCATCAATTTCGTCATTAAACATCTCAGAGATCTATCTAAGGCTTTTTGGAGCTAGTTCTAGGTTCCTTAGGTTGTTACCAACACACTGGAACCCCAAAGTTACGAACTTTATGCATAAAGGTGTGAGCTTTATGCATAAGTTCACTCTTTGTCTAACCATTCTAACTTCTGCATAAAAATCCTAGCTTTTTGGTTTAGAACCCTTACTTGAAGGTAGATGAGCACTCCTGTAGATTCTCGTGCGTTTCCTCCTTCGTTCGGTCGATCAAAGCTCGATTCTTGATGTTCTTGAACTTTTACTTCGAGTACTCAAAAGAAACTGTGCTTCCAACCAAAGGTTCGCACTATTCCCAAGGCACTGGTATTTATAGGGAGGATCCCCGTATTCGAAAACTCCTGTACACGAAACTGGGGTGTACTCGAAATGGGTGTACTCAAAATCTTACCATTTCGAGTACACGTTCTGTAATGCTAGCCTTGGCTATTTTTCGTCTATTTTCCTACAAGTTAATTGTTCGTCACGCATTCGTAAGTGTGACAATCCGACTTTTCGGATTAACCTCGTTAACTGAAAGTGGTTAGATCGCAGGCCCAACAAGACAAAGAAGTCCCAGTAAGGCCCAAGAAGGCCCAATAAAGCCAAAGAAGGCCTAGTAAGGTCAAGGAAGGCCCAGTAAGGCCCAATGAGATCTAGGTAGGCCCAATAAGGCCCAAAGTAGGCCCAATTACAGTTATGAGGCCCAAAAGGATTAACGGAGCCAAAAATAGTTCAATTGACCCGATTTGTGACAATTCGGGGTTTTTGGTAAAACTTTGTAAACCGAATTGTTATGTAATTGATCAAAATCAAGCCTAAGGGATTAGAAATTGTTGAAATCAGTCTCAATACACCTTAATTACAAAGTTTAGACTTGTAATTGAGTTGAAAGTCTAATTTTGACTTTAAAAGTCAAAATACGATTAGGATAATCATGATTTAATCAAATTTTACATGAAACGGCTGGAATTGATTAAATTAAACCCTTCAATTAAGTGTACTGATGATTATTAACCTCAACCAGGCGTTACTAGTCCATTAAGCTTCGAATTTAATCCAAATAGTCGATTAGTAAGCCAAAACCGTTTCTAAGTATTACAAATCCATATAATCGATCAGAATTCGTGAAATTGGCATTCCAGAACAACTAGACGGTCTTATTAGAATTCTTTACAAGCAGCAATTTCAACTGGAAGCATCGAATTGAGGATCACGATATAGTGTCGGCCGAAGAACAACCTTATAGTCAATCTTCATCAAATCAAAATCCATTCGAGTAAGTTCTCATTCCTACATCTTCTAACATGGCCGATTAATGATAACCACATGTCAATTTCAATTTCTAATATCGGCTTAATGGAATTCGAGTTCTAGGGTTCATAGGAAAAACTGTTTTGGGGGTTTCTCGTTTAAACGATTTAATAATCCAATTCAACCATACAGTTAGTTTCATAATATGCCGATTCAGTAAAATCATTGATCAATTGAGTTACTTAACAGCGAATTATTGGAGTTCGATTCTAGGGTTCTAGTAAGGATAACGAATTGGGGTTTTAATTGAGATTCAGTTCAAAAACGAAATTTATTGTAATGGATAGTTGCTGAATATTCCGATGAAGGATTAGCATATATTAATTTCATCTTGCAACATCGAATTTTATTAGAACGAGTATTAGTATTTTTGAGATAAAACGAGATAAGGATTTGAATGTGATAGAACTTAATATTTGAATTAAAGTCTTTAGAAAGCTTCGAATTTCATGGTTCAATGAAAACCTTATGATCTTGTGGATACTGAATTGAACGATTTTGAATTGGGAATTATAGAACTTGAGTTCGGATCTGATAATATTCGATTAAGCAAGAGATGGTGAATTGTTTTCAAATTAAAATCACCTAGAGACTTTGTTGAATAATCTGAATCGAAACCCTATGGTTTTAGGATTAACCGGGTTCGAATTCGTGGTCAATTGGGTAGATGTTGCTTCGGCTATAATATCAAATGGGATTTAGTTTGAAGTAGTGTTTAAAACAATTTAATTTGGTTATCTGTTGCGATACCCTAGCGGGCGAGATGGTAGTGTGTGTGTGTTGCGTGTGAAGGGTCGCGGGTTCGAGCCAGGGGATGGCCGGGTTTTTGGAAAAAATACCATTTTTGGTATTTTTGATATATCTTTCACATGCAAACTCCGATTTAGCCCGTTCGAATTGCGTTGGAACCAGAATTTCATCCCGAACCAATTGGAATGATAAAAATGGTATTTTAATCCGAAAACGAAATCGCGTATAATTACGTTTATTTAAATAAAATCGTATGTGATTTTATTTAAACGATTTCAAAGTCACGCGTATTTACGTATGCACATTTCTAACACTTTAGCATACGTGTATTGACACGTATGTGATTTCAAGCACAAAACGACTATTCGAATAACACTACGTTATTGTTTAAACACAGATCCTTCGTAAGAGGATTTTCTACACGAGCTTACGTAGTTGATCATTCTACAAATAATCAAAGGTGCGTACACGGCCCCTTTCTTATTTTAAACTGTTTTGGGGGAGAAAACATGTGCAACAAACTATTTTTAGATACATATCACTTGCATGAGTTAGCTGTTTACATTATGTGATAACATAGCAATTGAAAGTCCTTACACACCTCGAACCGTTTAGTTTGCCGTAGCGCAAAGCGTGGTAGTTGGAAATAGATCTATTAGGTTTGACAAACCTCACCTAGTAGATGGGATCTACGCAGGTGTTTGACTGACCAAACATAATCTTACTATTGTTGTGCTAGACAATAGTGGCAAGGAAAAAACATGCTCTAGCATGGCAATTCGTCAGCTTCGGTGTCGACCACTTATGTAAATAGTTTATATGACTAGCTATCATGACTGTGCATGTGTGATTATGTTATCTACAAACTTGATATTCAAACTGCTGTTTTGAACATTGTGAATACTTAAAACCTGTGTTATGCACCAACCTTTGTGTTGACTTGATTTACATGTTTTCTCAGGACGCTAAGGCGCGCATTAAAGCTGGCATGGACTAGGAGATAGAGTCGCATGCATGTTAAACATTTTGGACATTTGAATTTGATCATTTGAGGATTTTGTTTTGTAATTTACATATTACAACTGTTAATGGTTTTTAAACGCTTCCGCAATTTTTGAAAACTCTGATATTATGTTTTTAAGATCAAAGTATGTTTTGAAATTCATATAGAGGTCTTCGTTATGTCTAATGATCTGAGATCCTGGTTTGTCACATTCCCAAACGGTATGATTCCGTTAGTTGAAAATTGGGGATGTGACAGTAAGTTCAAATAACTTGTATTAGAAAATTTGGGGTGTTACAGGTTTGTATCAGCAGTAAACATCAAAATGTTTAAAGTAAATGTTTTGCAGTGTTTATATATATCATATGCGAGTTCGCAACCGAAGCTAACATGCTGCCTCCCGCCATGTCCATCCAACTAGACAATGGCAATGTTTATTGGTCAATTATGCACTGTTCCAACCTTCAGTCGGGGTGGCCATAAGGCACACAACAGTGGGGCTTGTCAGGCCCAAATAGTACTATTCAGAATTATCACGCTGAGCGCTACGCGCTATTAACGGTCCGAGATGAGTTTAATGAGGACTTATCAGTTTTGTGGATGAATGCCGCACATATGCATATACGATATTAGCAAGTACAAATGTACCAAAAGTATGTATGTTGATCAAAATCAGTTGTATGCAATGTTTTCTTCCCCAAAGGTAGAAAATGTAAAAAGGGGCCGTGAACTCACCTGATAAAGTAGTTCCGGTTTATGTGGTGTTTGCGACTGTGAAAGCTAGCAGTCCTGCTAGTAAGCTCCTATAATCATATAGGTGTAAGTATGCGTTCTGTGGTGTGTTGTAGCCCATACAACTCCAGGTGTTGGTGTGCTCAACCGAGTGTGTGTTGACTTGTGTTGACTCTACGAATCGTTGATGACACGATTGTTGTGTTTATGTACCTTAATGCACATAAGACACCAAAATGCATCCTATGACTCTAATCGCACAAGTTACCATTTTTAGAAAGTTTCCAATTTAGAAAAGTGTGGTTATGAAATCCTGTTTCATAAAGTTAATACTCCCAATATGTTTATAAAATAATGTTTTAACATTTAAAACACATCGTTTGCGCATAAATCATCATTTATGCCGTTTTGCCCAAATAAAGTTTCCTTATTTGGAAAGTGTCCGTTTAAAACTTGAACAAGGTTTCCAACTGTGTTAAAAATCACTTCTAAACATGTTTCAACAAACAAAGTTCATCACAACACTTTAAAACATCAAAAGCCCTCTTTTGATTTTTAAAAGTTTCCATAAATAGAAAGTTTATACAAAACCAAGTTTTTGAAAAGAATCAAATATCCAAATGTGTTTCTAAACACTCCAATATGTATTTGACAACATCTAGACATCTAACATGTCTAGATCATCACAAATCCAAGACTTGCACATAAAAGTTTCCTTTTATGGCAAGTTTGCCCAAATCATCACAAAATCAAACTTAACTTAACCAAAACTCAAATCTATCATTTCTAAACTATAAAATCAGTAGATCTATGACAATATCACACAAAATCACCAACAATTTCGTGTTCGATAGTCACATGGAGTTGCATGTGTGTTTTTACATGATGCATGTACGATCTAACCATCAATAAACAAGTAAAACTACCTTAGAAGCTTGATCCTTGCTAGAACAGTTCCTGTAAGTCCCAAAGAAGGCTGAGATGAGACCTTCTTGTTGATTAATGGATTCCAAAGCTTCCTTGATGATTCTAAGACTTCCAAACACCAAAAACTAGTTCCACTAGTGATCTTAGTGGCTTGGAGGGTTGATTTCAGCAGGTCTTGGTCGAGAGTATGGGTAGAAAGTCGGAGGAAATGTGAAAGAACCGAATGAAAATGAAAGGGGTTGGTTTAAATAAGAAATTTTGATCTGCATGGCCTTCGCGTACCGCGAAGGCCGATCAGAATTTTTCTTCGCGTATCGCGATGGGATTCGGGAGTCTCGACTGCCGGTTTGCTTCGCGTACCGCGAAGCCTTTCGCCAAAGGACCTTCGCGTACCACGATGGGTCCATTTCCATGTTTTCCGATTTCGATGATTCGATTTCGCTCGTACTCGATTCCTATCGTTTATCCTGAACCTCTAATGCATGTTTAGCACATAATCATGTAATAGCACCTTGCACGCTTGATTAATCCAAATCAACGTGTAATGCACGATTCAATAATTCCCTGAATTATTGTTCTGTGTTTTTGTGTTTAGCTCATCTAATTAAACTCAATTAAGTGAAATGCAACAAGTATGGATGTGAAATGAGTTTTGCAATTTACCTAAAATTGCTGGGTGTCACAAAAAACCAATCATGTTGTTTTGAATATGTAATTTCGGTTTGAATATTAAATTAATAGTCCATGGTAGCATCTTTTAAGAGCTATATTTGATGATATTTATATTTAATTTGTTTATATATTATAGTGTTGATCTTATATGTATGATTATAATTTATTTTTGTAATTAAACAATAACATTACATAAAATTAATACGATACAAATGTTACTTTATCTATTTTTTTCATAACTTCCCATGCCATGTTATGAGTAAATGGGCCCTTCACTCTAATATAGGCCACTAACACCTCGTTTGTTGTGGGATTTTCTCATAAGGCTATTAGGTATGCCCCTTGACCCAATCGCTCCACCTATGCGCCACGGAGGCGCCACATAAGCACTCACCACAACCACTCACCCCACCATTTTGGTGGAAATGCCCTATTACCTACTCACTTCATGTCATCGTTCCTTTTTAAATTAAATTGAGATATAATTAATAAAAAAAATTACAAATTAATATAAAAAATTAATAAAAAAAATTACAAATTAATAAAAAAAATTACTAATTAATAAAACGATTTTTCCATAAATGTTCAATCAAATCGGCTTTGAGGTTCGCATGTGTATCCTCGTTGCGAAGCATTCGACGGTTTGCTTGTTTTTCTTCGTCGTTGATCTCCACATGCTCCAACAAATTCGGATCGTCTTCTTCATAAAATTCACATATCGCTCAACCGTTATCTTCAATTATCATGTTGTGTAGTATCACACATGCGTATAACGCGTTTCGGATCCGACTTGGCTTCCAAGCTCTAGTAGGGTGTTGAATCATGTGCCACTTATGTTTTAGAACGCCGAATGCTCGTTCAATATCCTTTCTTGCCCCCTCTTGACGATTTTGGAAATACAGACATTTTTCATCTTCAGTTTGTCGTGTTGTAAAGGATTTCACGAAAGCAGCCCATTGTCGTGTGATATGAAGAAAAAATTAGTGTGTGATGGTTGTATATATAGGTTTTATTTAAATTTTTTTTAATGGCTAACGGTCACATATTGGCTCCACAGCCGTTGCTCCAGTCACGCCCATTCAACCACGCCCCTATCACGCCCATAGGGGGGCGGTGTGCCACGCCCCTTCACCTGGCATACCCGATAGTCTAACACCTCTATTTTCTCATAAATTCCCACATCACGTTCATCACCATTTCATCATTAACACAACTTTTTCAATTGTTAGTGTTGGATTCATAATCCATTAAACTTCGTCGCTTTCTTTTGTAAATCGCGTCATTTTTCGGAAATCATGTCATTCGTCTAGTACACACTTCTACCCATTACTTCAAAAAATTGGTTTCAAACACGATTCCAAAATTTCATACATGTTTGATTGTCACCTATAACACAAAAAAAAATGTGTGTTTATTTTTTTATAAACATATTTATCAACTTACTACAAACGAATTTTTGAAAACATCGATATGCGCTCGAGCTAGTGCAAACTCATCTTCATCAATCCATCTAGTGTTGTGTGGTTTGGTAAGTTTTTCAATAACTTCATTCCTTGTGTGTTTACGTCTTGACAAAGTAGACTATGGTCGGATTGTGTTTCCGGTACGGTTTCAGGTTCAGGGTTGGGTTGGATTTCGAGAATGTTCTTAAACGTAGGTCATTGTTGGTTAAAAATAATAATTTTGGGCTGTACCAATTTGCAAAGGTTAGAAAAGTGTTTTGGTTGTTTGGATTGCTTGGGACGGTAAGATCGAGTTGAGACTGATAACAATTGAAGAATGAATTGAAAAAAAAAAACATTGTTTGAGTTGTTTGGATCGATGAAATAGATAATATTTCGAAAAGAAAAAAAAAAGAATGTTTGTGAAGTTTAAAGAATTTTGGATAGTAAATTGGTTGTGTGATTTTTTGAATTTGGGTAAGTTGTATCTATAGTAAAAAATGTTTTTTTTTACTCAAAGAGTCATAAAGGTCCAAATAGTTAAATAAACCCAACATCTCTTTCAAAGTCTCTACACTTTCTTCTTTATGGCCATCATCACACTAGCATGGCAACCTCCAGCTCACGTCAGGTGTGTAGGGTGTTCAAAATAACCGAAAACCGTTTAAAACCGTTATCCGAACCGTATTCGTAATTGAAATAAATCGAATCGAATTGTGAATTAGGTTTTCGGGTCGGTTATAAACCATACCCGTATTAGAAATTCGTTTTCAGGTCGTTTACGGTTTGAGTAATTTTTTTAATTTGGTTATTCGGTTTAAACCGAATTATCATTTATATATATATATATATATATATATATATATATATATTTATCCCTAATTGGAAGTTAGACGCAATCTGCACTTTAGGGTTTCCAATCTCCAGTTATGGTTGTAAACGAACCGAACGAACATGAATGAGCTCTTGTTCGTGTTCCTTCATTTAATTTATGAACTTGTTCACGAACGGTTCACGAATGCTAACTGAACGAAAATTTTTGTTCGTGTTCATTCATTAAGTAATTTAGCTTGTTCACGAACACTAACGAACACATATTATTTAAACAAAAAAATAAACATTCTTAATCTCAATCATTGTAGATAATCATTTATAATATATAAATTAAAATATTATGGTATTAAACTAAAATAACTTAAATATTATAGTATTAAACTAAAAATTAAAAATATACAACACATTTAATAAATAAATATAATAAATAAACTTAACTAAATATAAGCGAATGTAAACAAACATGTTATCGAATGTTTACGAACATAAATGAACGAACACGACCTCTGTTCATGTTCGTTCATTTAACTAAATGAACAGAACTTCTTGTTCATGTTCTTGTTCGTTTATTTATTAAACGAACGAACATTAACGAACTTGCCGTCGAACGGTTCACGAGCTGTTTGTTGAACGTTTAGTTCTTTTATATAGCCATATCTCCAATACCCCCACTCCAGGGCTGAAGATCTGCACTCAACTTCTCCATTCGCGCCATCATCTTCATCCCCAATATTTGTTTCGAAACAGATGCATGATGAAATCCGCATCATCTGCCCTATCTTGTCGGGTTTAAGATGGGCTCGTCGAAATTAATCCGGTGTGTCGGCGGCTCGAAAACTAAATAAATCGAATCTAATTGCCTCTCCGGTGTTATAAACGTTGTCAACAACCTCAAGCTCCCCCCTGAACTCTGTGATTAGCGTAGCAACATTAGGTATTATGTGTTCTTTCCCAATTGTTATCTACAGAATTATGTAAAATCAAAAATTATTACGTTTTCGTCAAAATCTTAGATACGATTTGTTGAAATTGGATTTCTTATGTTCAAGTAGTGTATTGTGTCCTTAAGTTAGACACATCCTTTGTTGTTTATTTCCAACAGAGATTTAACAGTTGAACACCAAACCGTTTAAACCAAACCGAATAAACCGTAAACCGAACCGTTGAACACCCCTTCGTGTGTGTAATGTTGTCTAAGGCACGACCAGGTCATGACACTTCATGACCCAAGTGTTGACGTCTCATAACAGATACCCTAATGGTCAATATTTTAATGGTTTGGTCAAGAGGCAATGATTGTAGTTTTTTTTTTCAATAATTGTAGAGTATTTGATTAGTTAGGTTTATAAGTAATGAAGTAACCAATGTAATAAATATTCTTTTAAATACGTGTTGATTTATAATAAGGTTTATATTTGTAAACTTGTAAGCTTCAAATGACTTTTTGTGGGGAATTGTGTTAAATTTTTTTTGCGGGTTAGGATACTCAGTGGTGAAACTGGAATGCTTTACTAAGGGGTGTTAATTGATTTTTTTCGGTAAGTTATCGTTTTACATTACTTAACTTTTTACTAATAGATGTAGCCTTAATACGGGCCCGTATAGACTTATAGAGGTCGTATAAAAGTACGCAGAGGATAGCGTATAAAAGGGGAGTCATATGTAAAATAAGTAGAAGAACTCGGGACTTTAACCTGCTATAGACATTATAACACACAACGTCTCACCATTTCAACCAAAACCACTTTAAATATAAATTTTAGAAACAAAGTATTTAAACACTCTAGAGTTGATGACTTCGCCTTGAACACCCACATTGGTTATTAGGTTATAGTATGATACATGTAGACATTATGTATATCTAAAGTTCATTTTCAAAAAATTATTAAAGATGTTTATATAAATATTTATTTATAAAATTATATTAAAGAAAAAACAACCATTTTTAAGATTTACTAAAATTTAGGACTCGTGCATTGCGTTGGGTCTCATATATTGAACCGACGTACTTAAATCCATCTAATGAACACTTAAAATTTTCAATGTAAACCCACACATTATAACATATACATTGACAATATCATAAATTTATGTAAAGAGGTGAAGTGTGTCATACATCGAGATGCGTTAAGTGGTTACTCAATTGAGTTTTAAAAATAGAACATAATGATTACTTGATACATATATTAATATGAAATATTTTTACTTTGATTAATAGTCAAAGAGGAAAAAAAAAACATAAATATTTGTATGAAATAGAAACTTGCAAACATAGATTCAAAACGTCTCAATCCCGTACAATTAAAGGTAAAACATAAAAATTATTTGGTATATATACTAACTAGTGGGGTTTCCGCGCGCTGCCTCGGGTATTCTGTCACGATTCTGTGTATCAAAACATGAATATGCATTGTCATTCTGACGTAAAGCTCTAAAGGGTAGCTGCTATAAGTGTGTTCGCTCGACCAACATAAGTATTCGATAATGATAGCATACTCCTAAGCAATATGAACCTAAACATAAGCATGGTAAAACATAAAACTAAACTAAAAAAATACATTACGTTTTCTAATTGTTATTATTATTTGAATAGTGTCATTTAACTATTTCGGAGTATTTAACTATTAATATTATCTTTTACGAATATTATTATTAAATTTAAACAATTTGTGAAGTAATCACGATTAAAATGATATAAACGATACAAATAGTCGATAATGTACGGATACCTGACAAATCTTTTAGTAACACGTAAAAGTTTTGCGATCGTTTAGGTTCAAAATTTATATAAACGTTTGTGAGTTAATTGCGATCAAGTTAATATAATCATCATTATTATCCGATAACATATGAACATGTTAAAAATATACTAACATTAAAAATATATAAGTAAAGTAAAAAAGAAGATTTAAAAATAAGAGATAAATTTAGAGAGTTCTAAACAAAAGTTTGAAATTAATTAAAGTTATATACCTTTATGAAGATTTCAAATTTTTTTGAGGCGGTTCCTGGATTGCAAATCAAGTTGTACACTATGCAGCAAGACTTGTAAATTATTATAAACGATAGGCGCAGGACCTACGACCCTAAAGTTTGAGAGGGAAAACCACATGTAAGAGCTATGTAGGAGGTAACCCGTATGCATCAAATGAATCGGATGGTCGGTTACAACCCAGGCAAAAAAGGAGCAGATGTTGGAGCAGGATCCCATTACTATTCTTTAGAGGAAGTTTATATATATAAATAATACTCTATTTCTAAAGGAAGATTTTTACTTTTAATAATAGTTTAAGAAAAGAAAACATAAATATTTATTTACAATTATAGTTTACACACATTATTTTTGGAGAACTCAATCGGATTTCTTAAAACTAAAGGTAAAGAATATGTACGGTGTAAACTAGCCGAGTCGAGCCAAGACCGAGCTCGCTAACGCTCGAGTTCGGCTCGTTTTAAGTTTTATTTGTAAAGTTCGAGCTCGGCTCGTTATAAAATTTACTAGCTCGAGCTCAGCTTGGCTCGTTTAGCATTTAGTTAAATAATTAATTTTATTTTATTATTAATTATAAATATATATATTTATAACTACATTTTTTATATATGACATAAAATAAGTAATTTTTATTATATTTTTTGTAATTTTATACATAAAAATAAGTATTTATATAAATAAACACCTTTTTAATTAAATTAAAAAATTATATACAAAAATTCGTTTACACTCGCAAGTCGGCTCATAAGCTATGTTGATTTGTTTGCACCACCAAGCATAAGAATTATTTAGACATATATTAATATTACAAGAAAGAATTTTTATTGCAATATAAGATTACAAACATATATTCAAGACTTATACATTTAAAAAAGGAAAAGAAAAATATAGACAAACAATAATTACCATCACTACTACAAAAGCTGGTTTTTTCCTACAAAAATTTCCTACTATAAATAATTTGTCGGAATTTCCGACCACATTGCTACTAATTACCTACAAAAAAATAAGCCTAATATTTTCGACCAAATCCCGACTAAAATAATTTTCGTAGGAAATTTGTTGGAAATTTCCTACCTGTTTCCAAAGAGAAAAATTTTGATAAATTATTTTTTATTTTTTGTTGGAATCTTATAGGAAATTTCGACAAAATTCCGACCAATATTTATATTCTGACAAATTTCCGACCAATATTTTTTTTACTGTTTTACCTTTATACTAAAATATTTCCTAATCAACAAAATTTTAAAAAGTAATATTCGTTTTAATATTTTAGATTATTTTAATTGTTAGATTCTTTTTAATAGTATTATTAAGAAAATAATTAGAATAATAATAATAATAACTTAATCATAGTTTTTAATCTATATGTGCATGTGTGTGCTTACTTTATATATGATTATATTTATGTTTATGTTTATGTTTGTGATTGTATGAATGTTTATCTGTATGTCTGTATTCCAGGTCTTTATATGTCTTTGTATATATATGATATGGTATATGCACTTTCATATGCGTTTAGTGTGTACAAGTTGGTGAAATACACTAATTTCATATATCATGTTGTTTTTCAAAAGATGAGACAATAAAAAAGAATGTAGCAATGTAAAAGAACAAAAAAAAACTTCTACGTAGGAAAATAGTCGGAAATTCCAACAAAATTCTGACAAAGTGTTTTGTTTTGTCGGAAAGCAGTTGGAAAGGCCGATATAATTATATCCATGGTAGGTCGCTATTTGGTAGGAAAAAAATGTCAACACTTTAACCCTAGTTTTGTAAAGAGTCACGTTCATTCAACATTCAAACTCTCTGTCTCCTCACTCATCGCATCTTCCCCATCGTCGTCTCCTCCCTCGCCGTCGCGGTCTCCTCCTTCTCCGCTGCTGCCGTCACCGATCTCCTCCCTCTCCGTCGTCGCCATACCCACTCTCTTCCCTCGCCGTTTCAGGTTCCTGTTCCTCCCTCGCCATCGTCCCCTTAGCCAGTCTCCTCCATCTCTGTAGCCACGTCTCAGGTATCTTGTTATATTTGTTGGTCTAAGAGATATGTACTTTACTCGATGGTTTCAACAACACTTAAGTAAAACTCAGTTTAATAATAATTAGAGTAAACTTCTCTTTTGCTCCATGTGGTTTGACAATATTAACCATTTTGCTCCAAAACTTTCAAAATGATCATTATGCTCCCTGTGGTTACGAAAAAAAATGGAGTATAATGGAGATATATTGGAAAAGTTTGGAGCAAAATGATTAAAATGTCAAACCACAAGGAGCATAATGATCATTTTGAAAGTTTTGGAGCAAAATGGTTAATATTGTCAAACCACATGGAGCAAAAGAGAAGTTTACTCTAATAATTATTATTAGTGTATCATTAACCATCACAATACATGTGTGTATTTTATCGTAGGTAATGATGTGCTCAGATAATGAAAACACTAAACGTCTTGAAATTTTAGCAAGGAAACCGTTGAGTTTTGCCTTATCTCACAATGGGTACTTTGTAAATGGTTTTAAGTTTCACACACAAGAACATGCTAAAGGACATGAGACCAGTAACTGTGGTGTAAGCGTCAGAGGGGAGACATATAATGCCCAAGAGTCTGACTATTATGGCTTATTAGATGAGATATTAGAGCTTAAATATGATGGCAACAATCATTCAACTGTTGTACTATTCAAATGTACTTGGTTTGATAATAAACGTGGTATGGTTGTTAGCAAGAATAAGCTAGTTGACGTTAAACCTAACAGCCGACTTCTAACTAACGACCCGTTTGTATTGGCATCCCAAGCAGAACAAGTGTTTTATACATCATACCCTGCCATGAAAAGTGATATAAAAAATTTATGGGCGGTTGTTAAGACAAAATCTCGACACATATAAGATGTTGCTAACGATGGAAATGCAGAAGCTCATGGGGTTCTTCATATTGATGAACGGTTTGAGTCACCTGATGAAGTAAATGGCAGTGAACGCCTTTGTCTAGTGACAAATACCGATACAATGGAACAAACAAATGATTATGAGGACGCAAATTTTGAAGAGGAAGAATTTGATGACAAAGAAGATGCATCTGAAGACGACGACGACAATGAAATGGTCTTTTCTGACCACACTTCAAATGATGACTAACTTAATTGTTAGGAAGATTGTTAGTTGTATATTTTAAATTACTTTTATTTATTATATGGTATGTTCTATTTAATATTTTTATAGCATAATTTTTTATCTTCAATCTTATATCATCTATCTGACCATTATTCTTTTATCATATGCAGGTGTATTATGTCCGGTCGTAGTCGTGGACATATCCCTTCTCTGGGAGATTCATCATCTTCTCGTGGTATTGGTCGTAGTCGTGGACGTATCCCTTCTCTGGGAGATTCATCATCTTCTCATGGTATTGGTCGTGGACGTTCAGAAAGCAATCATGGGTTTAGTGGTACATTAGCTCGTGGATGCACGGGCAAAAGAAGCCATGTTGCTACCCCTCTTGTTGGCTATGCTACTAGCCATCGTGTTGATCATGCTTCTACCCATCTTGTTGGCCATGCTGCTAGCCATGTTGCTACTAATCCTACTACCAATGTTGCTACTAATCCTACTAGCCATGCTGCTGGTGGATTACAACATACGAGATTCGAGGGATCCGAGCATTTAAATCATGGGTTTGACAGTTTAATTGATCATGATGCATCTGATGATTATGATTATTCTGATCACGAGGATGACAAGGATACGACTACCCGTCCCTCCCAGCGTGACTCGAATGTTGAGCACCCACATCATGATCGCTTCCATAAGCCATTTATCAGACGAGTCGGAAAGAAGTATGTTTTTTTAACATTTAAATATATATTGTATATTCATATCATAAATACACTTATTTGCTTATATCAATATTACAGGTTTGCAAATTCTAAGGTTCATAGAACGATTAGAAAGATATTTGATGCGTCTTTTGAGGGACCTTGGTCAACTTTTAGACAAATCCCCAAGCAAGCACTAGACAAAATGTTTGAAACTTTTAGGGTAATATATAAATTAATTATTTGTATATCTTAAACCTTGTTTATTTCATGACTTTTATATTATTGTAGACGAGTTATAGTTGGGAACCAAGTGAGGAGTTTGCCAATAGACAAGGATTTGAGAACGTGTTGAGGGATCGTTATGGTGACATTATGTTAGAGATGAGAAAAGAATCAACAAATAATGTCAGGGCAAACGGTCATTTTATCATAAATGGTCAAGATAACTTCAACATAATGTGTGATTTTCCACCCAGGTTGGTGTCTCAAGACGTATGGCGTCAATTGTGTTTGGTAAGTAACATTATAATTTATTGTTTTTTGTAATATTATATTGTCATTTATGTTAGCATTCATATATTTTTCATCTTTATAGATATGAAACACGGATGATTGGGCTAAAAAGTCCGAGAGAGGGAGAGATAATCGCATGAAGGTTGATAGCTCTGGTTCCATCTCCCGACATACCGGTGGATCTTTTGGATATGATGAGCATCGTATTCGTTTGGTAAGCTAATCTTATTTTTTAAATTTAGAAATTATTTGCTTTTACTTTTACTAATATTACATATATATTCAATGTTTTATGTAGGAAATTAAATTGGGCAAAAAACCCACATTTAAACAACTTTTCCTTCATACTCATCTTAAAAAAGAGTCTAAGGCTAAATATTGGGTTGTATATTATGATGATAACCCGAAAGGAATGGAGTTTTGCACTAATCGATCAAAAGAAGCTTATGTAAGTTTTTTTTATATCATTTATATCATTGCTACATCAATTTTAATATAATAACAGTGTTATTTTGAGAAATTATAGGAGTCATACTCAATTTACATGGTGGAGAAGTACGACGAAGACGAAACTCAACATCCTATTGGTGAAATTGACTTGTGGGAGCGTTCTTAGGGAGAAAAAAAACAATCATTTGGAATTGGGTCTTCGGATCATCATTTCATTTTGACCGGGATACCATCTTCATCAATTGGGTCTACGCCATCAAATGTTATGTTTGAGCAATCACAACAAGAGGTATTATTAATTTATTCTAGTTTTCTTATTATTGTAAACATTTGATGTCAATGATGTAATAATAATCAATTCCAATAATCTAATAATAATTAAAAGTCTGGCTGACCATAGATAACTCATGCTTTCCATTCAATTAAAATGAAAACGTTGCCTAGGAATTTTGATTTGCAGGTTTGGGCTTTGGATTATATCTTTGGTGTTTATGTTTAGATTCTTAATTACCTAGATGTCGACCGGTTTAAATTATTTGAAATATTTTTGTTTGAGCTTATTAATTTTTATTTTTAAATTACTTGTTTTGATCCAAGATTGTGTTTTCTAAACCAGTTCTGACCCGGACCAAATTGACCATTTTTTAGATGACCCGTTTTGACCCGAAACCATTTATGTCTAAACCCGTTCTAACCCGGACCAAAAATGACCATTTTTTAATATAACTCGTCTTGACCCGAACCTGTTCTGACCCGCCACCCAACCCAATCCGACCCACACTACTTTTTGCACAATCACACACTACTTACGAATACTCAAGTTTAATTAATAAACTTATAACTAATATTTTCAACACTTTATGATTGTTACATATTAATATTTTTGTATTAACAAATTTGTAGGTGCGAGAATTACGATCCCAGATACATGAATTGCAATCTCAAGTTGACACGCAAAAGAAACAAATGATAGAGGAGATTAAGAAAGAAATGAATCAAATGAGAGAGGAAATTATGGAGGAGTGAGAGCAAATGAAAGAAGATATGAGGGCAGAAATCCAACAACAAATGACATAATTCTTCAAGCAAATAGGCATTCAGTTATCCAAGATCTTAGTTTGATTGGTGATTTGTTGTGAAATTTGAACGTATGTTAGTTTACTTAAGGTTTTGGTTGTTAAACCCAAACATATCAATTTAATTATGTTTTTGTTGTTAAACTTGAACTTATAAGTTTAGTTTATTTTATGATTTTATTGTTGAATGTAAATTAGAATGGTTTTGGTTTAGATTGCAAGTTGGATTTGTATTGAATTTCTATACAGGGTTTTAGATTTTTTCTGCATTTGTAGCAGAAAAAATATGGTAATTTTAAATTTCAAAAAAAAAAATTTTGGTAGCAAACTTGTCGGAAACAAATGTAAGAAAAACTAAAACCTGATAATAAAAAATTGGTCGGAAATTTCTAGCAAAAACACTTGGTCGGAAATTTGTAGCAACACACTTGGTCGGAAATTTGTAGCAAACATACTTGGTCGGAAATTTGTAGGAAAAGATAAAGATAAATAATTTAATTATTTAAAAGACAATAGTTGGAGACTTGTCGGATATTTCTCGGAAATTTAAACCCTAACTTTGGTTGGAAAATTATCAGAAACATTTTTGGGAAACAATTTCCACCCTCCTTTTTACCGACAAAATACTCTTAGTCGGAAATTTGTCGGAAACGGGCGTTTCTGACTATTTTCCTACTAAAACTTTTGTCTGAAATTTAATTTTTTTCTAGTAGTGCATCGCATCAATTCATTGGACTATAATCACTAAATTGAAGAGTTATTATGTGAGCAGGATGAATCTGTTCTACATACATATATTATATCATGTGAAAACTTAATCTTAGAAAAAAAAAATTAAACTCTATCTGGGTTGTTCGTTTAATGTGTAATACTTATTTAATTTCATAACTTCAAATTGATGACCAAAAAAATTTTAAAAAAATTTAATGAATTTTACCATTGTTTTCATGAATTTCGCAACAAAAGACGGTTTCAAATTATATATATATAGGGAGATGATAAAAAATTAACCATTTCTTATTGCGTTAACCGAATAACTACATCTTATTACTTTGGGACCCACATAAAAGTAAATCTAAAGATGTATGTTATTTCTTTTTTTTTTAATTAATGTACGGCCTACTTACATTAAATATAAAAAGAATAAAAAACCTACAACTTTAGATTTACTTTAATGTGGACCCCAAAGTAATAAGATGTAGTTATTCGGTTAACGTAATAAACATGTGTTAGCAAAAAAACCACACTCTATATATATATATATATATATAATTTGAATCATATGAAAACCTGATCTTAAAGAGAAAACTCTTAAACCCTATGGGAACCGTTAGATTAAACTTATTAATTTTTATTTATTATTAAATATAAGGGCATTTTGGTATTTCTCCATCTTATGTATTACCTGTCATATATTTTATTTTTAGGTTCATTTATTGATTTTATACACATACACTCTCTCTCATCTTTGAAAACACACACACTACCGATCATACACTCTCTCTCATCTCTCTCATCTCTGAAAACACACACACACTACCGATGATGATGGTGGTTTACGGTGGTGCCAGTGAATAGCAACGACAACAACAACCGACGCGTGATGGTGCTTGTGGCGAGGTTTAGGGGTGGTGGTGGCGAGGTTTAGGGGTGGTGGTGGTGGGTTTTAGGCGGCGGTAGTGGTGGCTGTGGGGTGGTACGATGGTGGTGGTGGTGTTTGCTAGTTGGTGTGGTGACAAGGATGGTGATGGTTCTTTCTCTTCTCTCTCTCTCTCTAAAGATGATGGTGGTGGTGGTTTTTTCGAACGATTTGGGGATGAGGGTGGTATGCGACAACATCAAGTGGTGGTGGTGGTAGTGGCGGTGCTTCCAAGAGGTGGTCAGTGGCGGTGGCGGTTTCAAGAGGTGGTGGTCATGATGGTGGCTCAAACAAATGCTTGACCATGTGTACTTTATGCTTAGGAACTTGTACGTTTTTATTTATACACATGTGTATTTTTCAGATTTTGTAGATATTGCTTGATCAGGTGCACTTTATGCATTAAAACTTGTACATTTTTATTACTACACATGTTTAGTTTCTCAGATCTTATATGTGTTTCTTGACCAAGTGTACTTTATGCAGTTCAACTTGAACATTTTTTATAAGTACACATGTGTAGTTTTCAGATCTTATGTTGTTGCTTTGACCAGGTGTACTTTATGTAGTAAAACTTGTACATTTTTATTGATACACATGTGTAGTTTTTGTTGTTCATGGTTAATTTGATGTTTTTGTATAAAACTACACATGTGTAATGTTTGTTCCGTATGTAAAATACACATGTATATTGTTTATTGTGTTTTGACCAGGTGTATTGTGTGTTGTAAACTTCTACATTTTATTTTTACACATGTGTATTTTTTGTTATTTTGGTTAATTTGATGTTATTGTAAAAAAATATACATGTGTAATGTTTGTTTTTCATATGTAAAAATACATATGTGTGATATTTTATTATGGTAGAAAATATGTAATTTTGTGTTTTGTGTAGTAAAATTTGTGTTTGATACACATGTGCATATTTTTGGTTATTCTTTAAAAATATATGACTTTTTTAATTTAGATAATCAAATATATATATAAAAAAAAGATAGAGTGAGACTGACGAAGAGAGAGAGTATGACAGTGAGAGAAAAGAGGAGAGAGAAGAGAGAGTATGACAGAAAGAGAAAGAGAGGAGAGGAGAGAAGAGAGAGTCTGATAGAGAGAGAAAGAGGAGAGATAATCGAAAAAAGTCTTTTATACCTCTTAAAGGGTAAATGTGATATTTTATTTTGAAAAACCTTAATAAAATAATCAACTTTAATTGTGGACCACATACTTTTTCTGTTTAATTAATTAAAAACTAAAATAAGTTTGATCTAACGGTCCACAGAGGGTTTAAGGGTTTTCTCTTTTAGATCGGGTTTTCACATGATTCAAACCCTATATATATGTATGTATGTAGCATTGTAAACAAATAATAACCAACTTTTAAAGCATTAACGCAAATAACTTTGCAAATATGAAGCCAAATCTTGGATTTTTAACATTATTGTAATATACATACAACACTTTCTACTTTTAAAAGTTTGCGAAAATCATTACTATTTAAGACGTAACATCGTTGCAATTTTTGGGCCTAAAATAGTTAGTGATGTAAGTGTTGTATATGTTTTACAATAATTTAAAAAAAATCCAAAATATGGCTTCATCTTGGCAAAGTTATTTGGGTTAACGCTTTAAGAGTGAGTTATTATTTGAACATTACCATAAATATATATATATATATATATATATATATATATATATATATATATATATATTAAAAAGAAGAAAAAACTACACCTTTAGATTTAGTTTGATATGGGCTCCAAAGTTATAACATGTAGTTATTCGGTTATCGCAATAAGGAAGAGTTAACAATTGAACAATTCCCTATATATATAGGATAAGGTTCCATTGTTAACTCACTTTATTGCGTTAACCCGTATAACTCTGTCAAGATCAATCCAAATTTTTATTTTCTTTTTTTTTTAATATCATTATTACACATAAATAATACTTTCTTCTTTTATTTGTATGCGTAAATTCATCACCATTTAAGATTAAATTACATTGTACCGAAAATAATAAATCTTGTTAATGTAACCAAAATTTACATTGATTTTAAATTTTAAATGGTGATGAATTTACGCATACACGTAAAAGAAGAAAGTATTATTTATGTGTAATAATGACATTTAATAAAAGAAAACAAAGATTTAAATTGATCGTGACGGAGTTAGACGGATTAACGTAATAAGAGTGAATTAACAATAGAATCTTGCCCTATCTATGGATATATATTTCAATGATCAGAATCTTGACTCGTGTTACTTCACTAGAACTTTCCAGTTTCAACTTAGACAGACAATAATGCCACCTTTTCAAATAACGATGACTCATGCTTATTTTACTAAATTGATGCCTTATTCGGTCATCCATCACCATCTCTCGTTTTTAGACATTTATAGAAACTAACTAAAAATAGTACGTGTGTCGTAATAAATAAAAAGTTAATGTTTTTTTAACAATAAATGGCTCATCATCAACTATATATGTGTATGTTCTTATACCCTATCAATGATTTAAAAATTGTATTTTAATATAAATTCTTATTTTATGATCAATTTGTCGTCGTGACGAAAAAAAAAAAATCGATCATCAAAGCAGTTAATTTTTACGTTTATTTATACTCAAACCACTTTCACTTTTAATTTCACAAAAAAGACAACTTTGTTTTCATTGTATTTTTCTTTAAAGTTATGACTAATCTAGTCATTATGTTATGTGTAATGCGAGGTTTGATGAAATCTTGATCGGGTGTCACAATTTTATGATTACAAACCCATACTTTCATTTAAGTTTTGCTTGTGATTAACTCGCCATCAAGAACAATGTGTTTTATCTCTCGGGAACACGTGTGTCGAGACCATATATAATTTACTTTCATCGATATGTGACATATATACAACAAGCTAATGTGATGAGAGAGTAACATATACATCACGTATGTGTAGGCCTGTAAACAAACTGAATAATTTGTTAACTATTCATGAAATGTTCGGCAGAAAATTCGTTTATTTAATAAATGAATGAACATGAGCATAAAATTTGTGTTCGTTTAATTGAATTACGAACATGAACACACTTAGTGTTCGTTTATTTATGTTCATGAACTGTTTAGTTATATTCGTTTATTTGTGTTCGTTAATCTTAGTTTATATTCGGTCAACTATCTAATTTACGAATGATATGTATTCAGGGGCGAAGCTTAATAGGGGCAGGGGGCGACCGCCCCCTCTTTTTCCGTACGTAGCGTTAATTTTCCGGCTGAATGTTATTTTTAGTTAAAAATAGTGGTTTCGCCCTCTCACTTTAAAAAATTAACATGTGTTCTAGGTTTCAAAAATTTTGTCACCCCTATCACTTTGCCCAAGCTCCGCCACTGTATGTATTTACATTTAAAATACTTGTCGTTTGTGTTCGTTTATGCTTGTTCAATTGTGTTTGTTTATGTTTGTTCAATAGTGTTCATGTTCGTTTATGATTGTTAAATAGTGTTAAATAATATGCATTTATATTTGTTCGTTTATTTTGGTTTGTTTGTATTCATTTATGTTCAGGAACAGTTCATTTAATTTATTAGTGAACGGACACAAACGAACACGAACACAAAATTCATGTTCGTTAATGTGTTCGTGTTCGTGTTCTGTTAAATTTAAATAAACGAAGACGGACATGTCTGTATTCGTGTTTGGTTCATTTGTAGGCCTACATACGTGAATATCAAACGAAGTGATTGTTTGGTTTATTAAATGTTGAGTTATATCTCATTCAGATTTTATTTAAAACTTAATGCTTAAAATGTTAGTTGATTGATTTAAATATGTTTTTAGTGAAACAAACAGCTTCAACATCTAACCGAGTTAGAGGCAGCCTGTTGTCAAACAGCCCCAAAGATGCAAACTAAACATCAGTGTTATATATAATGTTAATTCAAGTGTATTTCATATTTACGTATGCATTTTTTCTGTTTGCTTCGTCTACAAGATTTTGTGTTTGTATTTTGTCTTCGGCGTCTCTACCTGTTTCTTTGAGTTAGAGTGCACAAATCGGGGTTTTTTTTTTGGGAACCGGTTTCGGTTCTAATGGGTTCCAGTTCCGGTCAACAAAGTCAATACCTGGTTCCGACTGGCTTTTGGCCGGTTCCGGAGAGGGTTTTGGCCGGGCACAGGTGGAACCAGTTCCGGTTTCAGTTTTAATTTGTTTAAAAAACCGGACCCGTTTGTACCAATCGGTTCGGATATGACCGGGTCCGGTTCCGATTCGGGTTGCCGGTTCCGGGCTCGTTTTTTTGCCGATCTCTACTTTGAGTGGGTTGGTTTCAGATTTGTGTTTTGACTTTTGTGTATGCATTTTGTAGGGATTGATTTGTATTTATTAGGAGACAGGGCCAGCCCAATGTTCTGGAGTCTGGAGAACACTAGAAGAACCCAAAAATCCTAGAGATGAGCCAAAAAAATCAGATCCGAAACCAAAATCGATTACCCGAACTAGAAATGGGGTCCTAACTGAATTGACGGGTATAGGCGGTTCCGGTTTTTCTAGAAAATGGAACCATTTACCCAGCAAAAACCCGAACCGAAAAGAACTTTCACATTCCATAACCAAAATGAAAGAAAGTAAACCTATTCCTGCAATTGTGGTCAGCATCGCTACCTCTTTAACCCACCAAAAACCAGACAAAAACCCGAAGGTAACCGGGACCGATAAAGAAAAAAAAAAACATGTTTGCCCATCTCTACAGCCCATTCGACTGCGCGAATTACAAGTGTGAGTGGGACGCTATGTGTGTTCATCTTTTCCGATAAAGTTTTTTTTTTTGAGATTTGAAATTTTTAGAATTATATCTGAAATACTCAACTTATTTGAACAGTCCTAGCCTACATCTGTTTTTTCTTCTAGTTTCTCAATGTCTTCATTGGTTTGAATTCGACTCGCAACTTCAAAAACGAGCATTCAACTGCAATGTCACCGTGGTGACACTTTGCTTCACTTTGAAGCCTTGGACGTAAATTATTTCGAATACGTCTATATGAGACATATATTAGGCCAATCATTGTTTATTAGAATTTCACAGTGTCATTGATTGGACTCCAATACAAAGCGTATACGAGACCATTTTTTGTCAAATGGGTGGATGTCAGAGGGTGACTTGGATTTAAAATAAAAATCTAAGAACCCCCGTTTAACCTAATTTAAACCCAGTCGTACAAGGTTTATAAAACCTTTTTAATATGTTTATTAACTTATTGTTAGTATAATTATGGTAAACAATGATTTATATGAGAGCCTACTTTTAGAATTCGCAAAGACCATGACGAAAAAAAAAAAGTCATTAAAATTGAAGGTCTTTATTATATTTTCTATAAAACATCATATTTTTAACCATTTTTCCATATATATAACAAGCTACACAACTTTGTTGTGGTTGCATTTTTCTTTGTAAATTGTCACAAAATATAACAATCTAGTCATCAAGATCACTACAAACAAGTCAAAGTTTAAAGATCACGGCCACACCATGGAGATCTTGAACCCATGCTTTAATCTGAATTTGACTTAGGGTATTTTATTCAACTCAAAGAAGGTGTTTAAACTTTCGATATGTCTGGGACCATGTCTTACTTTCATCTAGATCATCATATGGAGCGGGGCAACCCTGACGAGAGAGTAATAAAAGTAAATGTCGTCTCAAGTTTATGGTGACACAAAATGAATAAAAAAGTCCTTAACCTATATAATATAAAAATCATTATTCTTTATTCGGATTTGATAAAAATTATTTTCTTTCATATTTTTCATTATTTGACAATTTTTGCGTGTAAACTGAAGAGTTAGAACTCCTAAATTTGGGCCCATTAGCAGGGGTGTTCATCGGTTTGGTTAACAGTTTGTTCGGTTCGGTTTAATCGGTTTTCAAAAAAATCTCTAACCGATCCGAATTCGGGAAATGGTTAACCGAACAGAATTGAAACCGAACAAACCAATTAAAAACCAAGTAAATCGGTTAAAAACCGAATAAACCGAATTCAACCTAACAAACCGAATTCAACCAAATAAACCGAATTCAACATTATATATTATTAATAAAAATATAAATTTAAATATGAATTCGGTTTAATCGGTTAACCGAATAAACCAAACAAACCGAATTCAAAAAAATTTTGAAACCGTTAACGGAATCGAAAACCGAATTCGGATACGGTTAGGAACCGAACCGGAAACCAAATTTAGAATTCGATTTGGTTTTTTTTCGGTTACGGATATAGTTCAGCAATCGTGTTTAAACGGTTTTCGGTTTTTCTCAACACCCCTACCCATTAGAGGTCTCAAAGTCGGGGCTTAAAATTTTATATATGTGAGAGTACTAATAAAAATCTCACATTCGAGTAGCAAACCAAGACGTAAACATATGTATCAAACGAATTGAGTAAAGGAAGTAATTAATAATTAATATTTATTAATTATAAAACAATATTTGTGATAAGATTTGATCGGAAATTCATTCATTTCTTACTTTATTATGAGTGAAATAAAATAAAAAGAAAATAAAAAATCTTATGCTCATTAGGGTTGTAATCAAGCAAAGCAGAACCAGACCTGGCTTTGGCTCAAGAATTTTTGAGCCAAAAATTTGAGCTCGAGCTCGTAACAAATCTCGAGTCACAAGCAGACTTTGTTTTTCTTTCATTTTTTTTTATCTCCAACCGGGTTTTTTGAGGAACTGGTTCCCGGGTCCGAATTTTTTGAAATCGGGTACAACTGGGTTCGAGTCCAAGGAATACCTTATTCCGGGTCGGGTCCACCAAATGAGAACCATACCCATGTGTACCCGGTTAGGGTCGGATCCGATTCGGGTATGCAAACTGAGTATTGTTTAAAAAAACATTTTTTTTGCTTTCTGATAATTAAACATTTAAATAACCTAAATTTCAAATTTATTTATTTTTAACAATATTTACAAATTAAATAACATAAATTTCATTTTTATATTTTTTAAAAATTAAAAACTAATACATAATTCTAAAAAAACTAATTATACAAATTTATCTAAATTCGCTCGTAGTTTACGTTAGTATTCACCGGAGCTATTGTTCAACCGAATCGATGCCTCATAGGTGAGTTCTTCGTCAGATATACTGGAGGATAATCCTTCGCTACCATCTTCTTCGTCTACTTGAGCTTCAATTACTATTTGGTCTTCGAGATTTGTAGAGTCTTGTATACCATCCATCACGTCCAAGTGATCTTTTAGAAGGACGTTGGGGTGACTCTTGTTCTTCATAATTATAAGCCCTGCACTAACAAAAACCGGATTTCGAAGCTACCGTAGAAGCTTGGACGGTTAGTAAATCATGGTCCATATATATCGGATAGAATAGGAAATTGGGATTTCTTTCCTTTCAACCAAGCCAAAATATCAAATTGCATATATTGTTCAGCGCTCATATTGGATATAAAATATGTTTCACTATACCTCCCAAGCCTTTGGCATTTAGATGTTTCGTAATGTATTAAATAAACTAACATTTGTTATAGGTAAAGTGAACATGATGTGAATCACAAGGGCGTTGATCAAATAAAATTAGCAAGACGAATAAGATCTATAAACACCAAAATGGGTAAATTTCGATGGCTTAGCCGCGTATCAATTAGAGGTGGGCAAAATAACCCGGAACAGAACCGACAATCCGAACCAGAACCGATCGTACCCGAACTGGTGGGTACAGACGGTTCCAGATTCTCTGAGAAATCGAAATTGTTACTGGAAAAACTGGAACCGGTGGGTACAAGCGGTTATGAATTCTCTAAAAAATCAGAACTGGAACCAGAAAAACTGGAACCGGTTCCACCTTTACCTGACAAAACCGAAACCAGCCAAAACCCAAGCCGAAACCAACCAAAAAACCGATTCTAAAAAAGACCGGTTTGCTTACCTCTAGTAGTAATCCAAGGTATTAGGGTCTAATTATTATAAAGGTGATAAATGGGGTTTGGGGTTATCACCAAGAATGATTGAGTGTAGTTTTACTTAAGGAAAAACTAATATTTGTGTGTAATATACTTTCAATTTAGGTATATTTGATGACTTAATAGAAATCTATTGAGGGAATGGTTCATTGAACAATGTCATTGTAAACAGAGGCGGTCCAACCGTTTTAATGGCCCCAAACGAAGTAAGAAATTAGGCCCTATATTAATTTAATTTTATAAAGTATAAGCTCTCTTTTACTCCGGCTTGGATCGATAATAACAAACCAAAACAGATTAATTAAGTAACCTTTGAACATATACAATTAACTCAGTCATTAACATAACATATTAACAATCCTATTAGTAGATAAAATGAACTCATTTATTTTATTTTACCAAGAATTAATGTTTAGAGGCCCAAAAAACTGACAAATATATAAAAAAAATTTGAAAATTGTGGGTCCTATTTTTTGGGTGACCCCAAGCCCTAGCTTGACTCATTTACACTATTGGGCCGGCCCTGATTGTAAATACTAAATGTTACGATAAACATGTCCATTATCTTTGTATAGTGGGGTTCAAATAACTATATGTTTTGACTTGTAAATAAACCTTATGTTATAAAAATAATTTGGCATTTTGAAAAATCCGGGTTAAATTTCTATTGACGCAATAAATGTTATAAAACTAGTATTTCTACCCGTGCATTGCGACGTTTAT
The DNA here is from genome assembly GCA_009363875.1 of Mikania micrantha. Taxonomy (NCBI): domain Eukaryota; kingdom Viridiplantae; phylum Streptophyta; class Magnoliopsida; order Asterales; family Asteraceae; genus Mikania; species Mikania micrantha. Next base: position 50,400,412 of record CM018691.1, on the reverse strand, counting down.
AACAAATGCTACTATTTGTTTTGCCATTGACATGTAATAAACAAATTGTCATCAAACGAATCCAAATAGCAATAAATGCCATACATATACATAGAGATTAGATATATTTGTTCGTACAAAACATTTAATATATTGGTACATCTTCATAAAACGACGCATGAAATAACAGTTGATTATCAAGACTCAAGACTATGGTTAAAACATGACTTAAATATATTGATTGATGTCATTTGTAAGAGATCCAAAACGTGTGCATACAAAATTAAACCAACTTGTAAAAATATAAATTTTACAAATGGTATTAGTGATCAATTATTTATTTATCTTTTTTTTTTTTGCATGAAAGGAAAGAAAATTAACACATGCCATAAGCTAAGAAATCACGTTTTGATTAGACGGTGTTGGAACATGTGATAAAAAAAGAAAAAAATAAGAAATTGATTAGCAACAAAAAGCCATGGTTTTAAAATCTGCTAACAAAACGAAAGCCACGTTAATCATAATCAAGAAACTTTTAAAGAACATTAGTAGATCTATGCACTAAGGTGACAATCATTTATGAGACCTAGAGAACATATTAAATCCATAGCAATAGTTTATGCATTAAGAAACATGAACTACTGAGAGGAATACCGATATCTTGTTTGTGAGATTAGCAAGTTGAAAGAAATCCAAACCCCAATTTTTGTCGGTCATATTTTTAATTGACTTCATCGATATATAAAAAATGGATTTCACTGTATGTGAAGCACAACTTACATCAAATAATAAACCGCAAATTAACATCCAGAGAACAAAACAAACTTACTCAATTTGTTCATAAGAGAACATGATAATCAACAAATCATTTTCAAATAATACAGATTAAAAAAAGAATATAAGATAAGTGTTTTCCTTATTAATTCAGATTACGACGACTCTTGTTCAAACCTTTTTTTTTAGATTTATGCTGATTTAATAGATGAATAATAAGTAAATAAATAGCTTATGCAATTCACATACATAAATAATTATGTAAATAAACAGCCAATTTAGAACTATGAAGTTAAAAATACAAAATATACAAAAACTTAAGTTCTTATTAATTCATTTGATGAAAACAATTCAAGACTATGCGAGTATGCGACCAATTAAGAAATTATGCATGTGCTGGTAAGAATAAGGATCAAAATTTGCTTCTATCATTCACGCTAAGAAGAAATAGAAATGAGGGTCATTTTTGCTGAAGAACATTCGTCATTTCTCTATTTTGATTTGGAACTACACAAACAATGTTAATGCTTTAAAATAAATTCACTGAGAAAATATAGACTTTTAATTAATGAAATCTTAAGTCAAACTAACAAACATCAAATTCAACAAAGTATACATACATGGTATCCACACACCGTTAAAATCGCCGGCAACCACAACCCTTCTATTCTAACGGCGCTAAAAACCGATTACCGCTCATTCCTTCTTGACTGGTTCCATCAAAAGAGGGAAATATAGATAATTTAGTTGTGCATCGTAGTCCCCATGATCAAGATTCGTTTTCCGTGCAAAAAAACCCTAAAATCCATTTACATTTACCAAGCTTGGATTGATGATATGATGTATTTGAATCAAAGAAGAAATTGTTTCACACCAAAATTAATGTATAAATCATTGTTCAGAAAATGAAATTGAAAAACCGTGAAGACAAAAACCATCGGCATCATAGCAGCGAGCCACAAAAATACAACAATCACATCATCAAAGATTAAGTAAAGAAAGAAGAGTCATCAAGAAAATATGTTGAACACAGAAGACGGTTCGCCATAAAGGAACAACTTGAGACCAGAGAGGCGGAGAGATCCAAAAACAGAAGACGATGAGAGAGGATAGAGGGAGAGGGTGGTGATGATGATAATCCAATTAAGGAACGATGATTCTGGAAATAACGTAAAAGAAAACAAAAACTTCAATTAAGAGATGAGACGGTTGTTAAACGAAAAAAAAAACGTCGGTTACGGAAAGACCACGGTAAATAAGATATATAAAATTTTGGACATAAAAGATTTACAAAAAAAGATTGGGGTTCCCTTTTTTAACATGTAAGCATTTACAAAAAAACCAACAGATACTATGGGTCTGGTAAACCCCATCAACGTAATTTTCGTCTAGAACACACAAACTCCACCACCACATCACGTCGTCACCAATGCATCGTCACCACAACTACACTGTATCGTCACCACCAAACCACAACGCCACGACCACACCATTTGGCCACCACAAAAAATCAAACATAACGTAACAAGAGCATTATTGCCACCACACCGTCACCATCATCAACATTGAAGTCCATCACTTGACATGCTCACCACAATAAATTATTTCTAGCACAACTATGATGGTGAAAAGGTGTGACGCTATTCAAGATGAGTTTCTGATTGAAGGTGGCATTAAATGTCATCCTTGTCATGAGCTTATTTACCGTAACATCAGTGTCCGAACCGTATTCGGAAAAGTAACTTGTACAGTAGATCAAGTACGAAACTATGTGTATTACTTGTTATTTGATGCTCAATACGAAATTATTACGAATCTATTTCAGAAACATGTGTGAATCCATGGTTTAACAGTCAGAATCATATCTGACGAAACTATTATGTGCATGTTTGTTAGGATATATTATGTATAAACGTATGCGATGATGTATAGAACAAAACAATAACGGACATCGTTACGTGAATATTAAACTGACGGAGTATTCGTGTGGGTGACAATTCGCATGAATAGGTCTGTGAGTTTAATGTTTTGAATGATGTCTAATAATTAGATAATCAAATCTGAAAGTACAGTTGTCGTCGTGTTCGTACGGGTGACGATCTGTACGAATACGCGCGCAAACCATACGATTCGATGAAACAGTTAAATTAAACGTTTTTGAAATTTTAAAAATAAATAAAAGATATTTAGTTAATTTATCAGGAATTACCACCAAACATAATTTAGAAAACTCTAATTCAAAGATCGTAACGTTTCGTTATGAGAAAACCGAAATAGGCGCGTTTACCCGAAACCGAGCGAAACCGAACGAACCCGAACAAACCCGATCATTAAAAACATTTAAATGACATTAAATGCCATTTAATTCAACACACCAACCTCCTCTCTCTCTCTCTAACTTTTTCTCTCACTAGAAAACCCTCTTTCTCACTCAAATCTACACCAAATTCGAACGAATTTGGTGTCTAAACGACCACAACAACGTGTAGATCATGAAAAGACGAAGAAATCGAGCTTTGGATCAACATATTTGAGGTAAAAACCACCACAAACGGGCTGTTTTGGTGTTTGACACTATTCCGGCCACCTGCTTTCTTTTCAGCCGATTTTAGAGCCTTTAAACCCTTAGTTCTTGCACAAAATCGACCTAGAATGTCAAGGAACTTGATAGATTGAAGTTTAGTATATATGGAATCTACTTAGAACATGGGAAAGCTTAGTATTGACGTATGAATGTTTGAAGATGACAATATCGATGGCCTGGAAATTCAGCAAGTTTATGTGTCGACATTAGCATCTTCAATGTACTAGAATCGATGGGGCCTTGTCGACATTGTTAATGTTGATGGTCTCCAAGTTTTGGGACACAAGGGAAGGTCGACATTAACAAAATCGATGGATTGTCGGTCGATATTAGCAGCTGGTCGATAATGGTAGTATCGACAAGCCTTGCCCTGACTTATCAACGATACTAAGCACTCTATGACCATCAATATTGCTCAGCTTCTGTCGATACTAATGTTTGACCCTAATTCAAGTATTTTAAACTTGGAACCAGCTTAAAAACACTTAGAAACGAGTTCATGGGACCAATTAGAACATATGGGTGTCAGGTTGTTAGCCATTAGGGTTTCAAAGGTGGTTAACCGATTAGTTGACCATCGATATTAAAGATTCTTAACTCGAAACATTTTCTAAACTAATTGAACATATAAAAAAGTGTTTTAGCAATCATATGGTTTTAAAATATCTAGATTTGTTAGATAATACTATGGGTTTAAGATGTTAAGATTGTTAATGGTTCAAGGTGGCTAACTTAGTGTTAACCAACACCCAAGGCCCTCGATATTAACTTAGAATCTTTTAAACTAACAAACTAAGTTTATTTAACAAATACCCAACAAGTTAAGGAATGTTGAAAGGCTATGGGTTACAAACAAACTAAAGGACATCATGTGGGGATCAAAGAGAATTCACGAAAATGTACTAAGTATGGGTGTGTTGATCATGTATTGTCAACACCCAACACTTCGAAATTTCATCACATGGGTATTCAATTAGGCTATTCAAATGGATAACTTTAGTTGATAATCAACTCAAGAAGTAACAAGAATCAAGTTAGGCAACACAAGAACAAATGAAGGATTTGATGTTAACCAAGTTAGGTTAACTCAAGTTCTAACATGGTTAACTTATAGTTTTCATAAAAATAACTTAGTGTTTTATTAAAATGTAATGATAATAACATATGATTATAATTTTATACGAATCATCATAAATTGTTTTATTAAAATGTTTTTTTAGGTAACTTAAAGGATTTCTAAACTTACATTTTGTAACTTAAATAAGATTTTATGAATGATGTATTATTAAAAGGTCATGTGTTTTATTATTGTAAACCTTATGTAAATAAGGTTGAATCTTAATTAAGCAAGGGATAAGGGTTATAGAGGGTACATAACTTAGAATAACTTAGAGAAACTCGGTAACACATTAGTAAGTATGTAGGACACATAGTTGCATACTGAGACCGAAACCCTATATAACCCAACTATAAATACTTATAGTATTCAACTCAGATGTTGAAGATACATAGTCTACAACAAACATGCGTGCGTATTTCTTGCTTGGTTCATTTGCATTACAACATTGGTGAGTTCATTGCTCCTTTTCTAAACATTTTTGTTTTATAAATGTGGGGCTGAGAAGCATGCGTAAATTATTTTCCTTGGATTATATTTTACTTAAATGCTTTTAAATTTTATATGTTTATATGTATAAATGTTATCCTAGATCATGTCTAGGTAAATTTTATGCAGGTTTTACTTTAGATTAACTACTTACAAAATAAGTGGATGATTGTGTCCAAGTATTCATTTTGACAAATCATTTAAACATTTTCAACGAAAAAGTGTTCAAGTTTAACGAATCAAAGAATCATTTTCAGCAAAACAATTATTCGTTGTTCAACGAACCTAGTGTTCAACGATCAACGAATCAAGTGTACATTTGGTCAACGAATCTAGTATTCATTGTTCAACGAAACAAGTACATCTTCAACGAATCAAATACGAAACAAGAAATCATTTTCAGGGGAAAGTATGGGAAATATCAAAGATAACATGTGTGACGAAACTAAACAAAACAAGGGACGAAACTGGACGAAACAGGAACGAAACAAAAACCCTACAATTCAAGAAGTGCTAGCTAGACCGTTTGATTTGTAGGTCACATGTTTAATGATATTTACAGAACCCCCTAACTTCTAAGAACCTACGATTGCTATACTTGTCTACTCGAGTTGACCAATGCCTAATCATTAGGACTTAGCTTTTAATTAAATGTTTATCTATTCATTAATTTAAGCACTTTAATTAACTATTTCCACATTTTCCATGGTTTGTTGTGTGTGTGATGAGTTTAAGGTTTCAAGACAACTTCCACATTTTTGACAAAACTAACGTTATTAGTGTGTTGATGGTAGGGAATGAAACACTTAATTATCATTAACAACAATATATTATGTAGTTCGGTAAGTGGTGGCAGGCGGCTGGCTTGAGCCTACGTATGCCCTATACATAAGCATACTTGGCTGGATAGTATAGGTGGTTGTTAGTGAGGTTATGATTTTCATTTCGGATGTTCAGGGTTATCAATTTCAGATTGTTCAAGGTTGTCAATTCAGTGTGTGGGATGAAAATGATTAATTATCATCAAAAACAATAAACTATGTAGTTTGGTATGTGGTGGGTTGGTGGCTGGGCTGGCGGTAAGCTTGACCCTATGTATGCCCTATATATACACATACTTGACTAGATAGGATAGGTGGTTTTTGGTGAGGTTAAGGTTGTCATACGATTAGGTTTGTTCAAATTCATTTTCAAACAAAATTATATGAACTCACCAACCATGTGTTGACTTGATTTTTGCATGATTTCTTAGGTGACGAACAATTTTAAGCTAGGAGTTCGTGCTTTTACTAGGACCTAGTATTTTGAATGTGCATATTTTTGAACATCATTATACAAGATAGATAAATTATGTTGTTATTGGTAGATTTACATTGTTAAATTATGAAACGATACTGATGAATTTAACTTTGTAATTCTATATCATTTAGCGATATCTCCTTTCATCTCATGTGCAATGTAAACAATTTGATCACTTTGATTATCACCCGATATCACACCCCGGGACCTTTCCGCTCGACGGGAAAGTTCATCCAGCCCGTCGGCTCGGGGTGTGACAGATTGGTATCAGAGCCGTGGTTATAGAGAAGCATAGGTCATTTTACTTAAACGGTTTGGCCTAAACTATAACCTAGGGACCCTTCATGTACAGAACATAGGACTTAGGAAACTACTTGCATTGTGTCTTCTGCATTCAATTATTGCGCTAACCGATGTTCTTTCGGTTGTGATTAGAATACCGTCGAGAAGACCACCATCATTACTACCTCCACCTCCACCTCCACCTCCACCACCACCACCACCACGACCACCACCGCCACCTCATCCTCCACCTCCTCCTCCTCCCCCACCTACTCCACCTCACAACCAGAATCAAAATCAGGAGCTGGATCCTACCACTATTGAATTGGCCACTCTACTGACCGATCAGCTGTAGGAATTGATTCCAGACATGATCAACAGGATCCAAAGCAACGGTAACAACACCGGGCACTCATCAGGGTAAGCTAGTGGCAACACCGGCACTGCATCAGACTACTCCTACAAGTCATTTGTGGGATGTAAACCGCCAAGCTTTAGCGTACTGAAGGAGCCGTTGTATTAATCCAATGGATAGAGAAGATGAAGACTACACTGGACATTAGCAGTTGTCCAGAGCACCGCAAAGTTTACTACTCTGCATGATCTTTCAAAGAGCGGGCTTTGACATGGTGGAATTTACAGATCAGAGCTAGAGGAAGAGATGAGGCATTGGCGATTCCATGGGCAGACTTCAAGATGCTGCTAAGGAATGAATTCTGTCCTAAGAATGAGCTACATAGGATGGATACTGAGCTTCCAACCATGTGATGAAAGGAGCTGATCACATGGGTTATATTACCCGCTATCATGAGTTGGTAACATTGGTTCTAGACATGGTGTCACTCCCCAAAATTCCCACGTGCAGTGTCAGACCGCTGGGTGTGACGTGCTCAGAATCACAACTCTCAGTCATATAGAACGACTCTATATGCGTTTGAAAAGTATGTTTGTAACAACAGTATTAACCAAACTGTTTAACAAATATGCAGCGGAATATCAACGGTACATAAGCAACGAAATGTAAAGTGTTTAAAATGCAGCGGAAAGTCATATCATAAAATGAAAAGTGTTTGTTCAAAAGACATGATATGAATGCAAGCTTAGTCTCGTGCTTGTTTGCGCTATGTGCATCCTGATCCATAAGCGGCTAGTTACCTGAGAATACATGTTAAGAAAAAGTGTCAACACGTAGGTTGGTGAGTTCACAGGTTTTGATATATATACATAAGTAATAAAATGTCTGTCACTTGTCATGCTGTTTATCATATGTTAGTTCCGAGCCCTAGGCTCCAAGTGTCAGTTGCGTCTCTACTGAACTAGATTTGATAGCTCTTGCCTCCGCCATATCTATTGTAAAAACAATGGCGCGATGGGTCGAGATTACACGCGTCCTGACCTCCAGTCAGTATTGGCGCTGCATGGGGTTCGTTACACCCAATAGTACTATCTAAATTCACCTCGTTGTGAATATACATTAACGGTAAGACTATGCGAGGACTTTGTTACTATACAACACTTAATGTTTGTCTAATAAACCAGCATACACAAATGTTTGTACTAATAGTAACGTTTGACTCAACATGTATTCTCCCCCTATTTTGAATTTTTGTAAAAAGAGCTTAAAGAGGGGCCGTAAACTTACCTTAGTGATCGTAGATATATGCGTAAGCTCCTGTTTCCTCGGCGCGTCGGTCACCGGTTACCTATATCGTATGTCTTACATGAGTTAGTGTTCGTGCTCATGTTTGTGTTCGTGCTCGTGTTTGTGCTCAACAACCCTCGGTTGTTATGTTTGTTCATGTTTGTCCGTGTTTGACAGTGTGTTGACCGTGTCAAAGTCAACGATCCGTTGGTGAACCGTGCATTAGTTATAATTTGTGTAATATTAATTATCGTGCCCATAGTGCATTTAACACATAGATCACGTTAATGGAGAACTTACTATTTGTAGTAAGTTTCCAATTTTAGTAAGTTTATAACAAATTACATTTTAATTGTTCTAGCATGCTTGTTACTCCTAAATGATCATGTTAACACTTAGCACGTTGTCATATACGATCAAATAAACACATAAACCGTTTTCATTCATTAAAGTTTCCTAAATTGGAAAGTTTCTATATTTGACGTTTAATAGAACCAATCACACCACTTTTCACATAATAACCATATTGCATCGTTCTATGTCGTTTATCATAAATAAATCAAGACTTACGATTATATTTAATGAAATAGTCATATAAAGTTTCTATGATCACGAGTTTCATTTTAAGCATCATTTTAACCAAACTGATCCATGACACTTACTAATAATCCAATTATTAGATATAATTCATCATTTAAACTATCTATTTCACCAAATACATCATTTATCAATATTACGAACTATTAAAGTTACTAAAAATAGTGACTAGGCTTAAATGTCCACCAAATGACTAAAATGTCATTCCTAAACCATCTTTATGCAAATATCATCATAATATACCATCAACAATCTTATTATTAACATGCATGTTCATATTTTTATATCTATCATCATTTTGCAACATAAAATTTACTAAAAGTAGTAACAATTCCAAACAATCCATTTTTGACCATATTAACCACAATGGACATTGCAAATATCCCCAAACATCATCAATAATCATTCATCATCATCTAAAACATTCTAGACCGTACATGCATGTTGCTAGAAAGCTTCATTTCATAGTGATATCAACAAATAACCTATTAATATCCAACAAAATCATTGAAGATCATCATCACACTCATCAAATCAGTCATAGCGACATAAAACCCATATCATATAACATCCAAATTTCGTGCATGTGACCAATGTTGGGTTGCATGTGGTGATTTTGAGTTGCATGTGTGTGTTTGCGTGTGAAAAGCGTAAGATGGCCATGGGATTACCTTCAAATGCTCCAAAAATGCTGAGATGATGAATCAATTAGCTTCTAAAGCTCCTGGACAGTGGGGTTCTACAGAAACAAGAAGGTGGTGATGGTGTTCAAGCTCCACAAGCCTTCTTCTTCAAGCCTTCTTCTTCAAGCCTCCTATGAGTTCCAATGCTTCAACCTTCAAGTTTTTGATGCTCTAATGGCTTCCAAGGGGTGTTGCAGAGAGCTTTGGGAGTGATAAGGCCGGAAGTTTTGAGTATGAGGTCGGTTATAATGAGTGCTAGTAGAATAGGAATGATTTGTCTTGGATTTATAAAGATTTTGGCGTCTGGACAACTTCGCGTACCACCAAAACTGTCCCTATAGGGTCTTAGCATATTGTGATGGTTTTCGGAATTCAAATCCCCCGCCCATCCTTTGTGTACCGCCGAGGCCCATTCCGGGGTCCTTGGCGTACCGCGAAGGCTTCCGGTTGAGCCTAATTTGACCAATTTTGATGGTTTGGCCTGTTTTTCGTCGTTTCCTCGATTATGATCACTGTTGTAAAAGTAGGAATACAATTCCGAGTAATCTCCGAGTACTCGCTCCAAGGAGTTGTTATGTGGCCGAGTATTTCCTGAGTATTACCCGAGTACTCCCGCCTAGGGCCGAGTACTCTCCGATTACTCGCTACAAGGATCATTCTAGACCTAGGAGCGCCTAGCGACTTTTGCAACCATGATTATGATTCATCGTATATCGTTGTATGGACCATTTAGATCAATGTTTGAGCATTTGCAAGCTTATTAATGTTTAGTTACACGTTTTGTTTAGCGTTCACCAACGTTTGTACTTATTTGACACGTGTGTACGTGTTGCGATAATTCACCGAATTATCGTGTTTGCGTCTGCGCTTGTACTATCGTGCCATTTGTCACACTAAATCAAACTAATTCTAGTGCCACGTATGCAAATGCTAGTTAAATAAACAATTGATGAAAATAAAAGCTGACCTGGAAATTACGGGGTGTCACACATGGTGCCAATTTTGGAGAAACTGATTGATAGGTATGTAGGTGGATTACCTGCCTGCATCAAGAGCTTGGTCATTGCAGCAAGCCCTGTCAATTTGGAGTCAGCTGTCAGCTTTTCATGGAAACTGACTGACGTGATGGTAGCTTCTAGGACTCTGAAGAAGGAACCGGACACATGCAAGAGCAAGGAAAAATCATCAAAGAAACCTACCCATCACCCTAAGAAGAAACAAAAGGTCATCAAGAACTACATGATGGCCACTCCACTCAACCAAGTAGCAGTTGCACCACAAAATCTCAACTAGAAACCATACACTAGCACGTTTCCTTTGTGTGTCAAATGTGGTATCGTCACGTTGCTAACACTCCCTGCAAACACCGCATGGGATGTGGAAGAAAAGGGCATTGAGTCCAGATTGCCGAATGACACCTGTTCAGGCAGTGAATAATGCTGCTTTATCTCTCCCTCCACCCAACAATTTGAACCAAAACAATGGCGGATGCTATAACTGTGGCGAAGCTAGCCACTAATCAAGGAACTACCCAAAGAAGATGTAGTCGGAAGTTCAGGTACCGTGTGGAAGAGCTTTCTCATTGGGAGCTCCATCTGATCGTCAAGACCCGAATGTGGTCACCGGTACGTTTCTCTTACATGACTTTTATGCTTCTGTTTTATTTGACACTGGTGCGGACCAGAGTTTTATCTCGTTCGACTTTGCATGCAAACTTAATCATAGTGAAGAAATTTTAGACTCCCCTTATACCATAGAAGTAGCAGACGGTAAACAAGTAACAATACACACAATTCTTTAGAACTGCCCATTAGTATTGAATGATCAATCTTTTAACATTGATTTGATACCGATGGAATTGGGTAGTTTTGACATCATCATAGGAATGGACTTGTTATCCCTTAATCAGGTTGAGATTGTCTGTTCCGAAAAGCTACTTTGAATACTGATGGCGAATGACCAAGTGTTTGAAGTTCGAGAGGATCAATCAAAACAGAGGGTCAAAATCATTTCATTCATAAAGGCATGTAAGTGGTTATGGAAGCAGTGCGTAGCTTTTCTGGCTCACGTGGTGGAAAGGGAGAAAGACAAAGTCAAAATACAAGACGTGCCAGTAGTAAGGGAATATCCGGAAGTATTTCCTGATGACTTACTAGGATCACCACCGTCAAGACCAATAGAGTTTCGCATTGACTTAGTTCCTGGAGCAACTCCTATTGCTAAATCTCATTATAGGTTAGCACCTTCTGAGATGCAGGAATTGTCAAATCAGTTGAAGGAGCTATTGGATAAAGGTTTCATCCGACCGAGCTACTCGCCATGGGGAGCTCCATTTTTGTTCGTAAAGAAGAAGGATGGATCCTTTCGGATGTGCATTGACTACAGAGAATTGAACAAACTGACGATCAAGAATGGGTATCCATTTCCAAGGATTGATGATTTGTTTGATCAGTTGCAAGGAGTGCGATACTTTTCGAAGATTGATTTACGTTCTGGATACCATGGTGAGACTTTCAACATTACTTGATCACCTATTTGGAATTCTAGTGGTCTCCGACGATTACCAACATAACTCTTTTGACGATCGCGTGCATCTTTGATTCGTTCTGGAATTAGTGTGATCTTGTTTGTAGTTTCTTGTATGATTCTGGGCCAACAATCTGACTTTCACCTATCTACGACCAACAGATAGGATATCTACACTTGCGTCCATAGAGTGTTTCAAATGGATTACATTGAATACTAATATGGTAGTTGTTATCATATGAAAATTCAACAAGTGAAAGATGAATATCCCAACAATTTCTGAGCATGTCTTCAAGAGTTTGATTCGTTCGTTCTGTTTGTCCATCCGTTTGTGGATGATAAGTTATGCTCATATTGATTTGTGTGCCCAGAGCATTCTGAAGAATATGCCAAAATCATGACATAAATCGACTATCTATGTTAGAGATGATAGAGATCGGTACTCCATATCGAAATATAATCTCATTGACATAAATTTTAGCCAGTCGATCCATGGAGTAATCTTCTCGGATTGGTAAGAAATGCGGAGATTTTTTAAGGCGAACGATAACCCATATAGAGTCATCATTATGTGACTTTATGGGTAATTTCGTAATGAAATCCATAGAGATCTGATCCCATTTCCACATGGGAATCTCCGGTTGTTGCAATAACTTAGAAGGTCGTTGATGTTCTACCTTGACTTAAAGACACGTTAAACATCAATCCACATATTCAACTATGTGTTTCTTCATTCCAGGCCACCAGTAAAAGCCTCTTAGATCTTTATACATTTTGTCAGCACTTGGATGAATAGAATACCTAGATTTGTGTGCCTCATCCAAGATGATTGTTCTAATATTACCAAATAGAGGAACCCAAATTCGGATTTTAAAATACAGTACTCCATCCATTTTGGTTTCTAATTGATTGTCTAATCCTCTTTGTTTCTCAGCTAGGTAGTTTGTTACTTCTAAAGCTTGTTGCTGAGCCTCTCTAATCTGAGGAATTAGACTGGTTTAAATAGTCATTACTAGCGCGCTCACACGTAAAATTTTGACTTGTTCCTTGCGACTCAAGGCATTGGCTACAACATTCGCTTTACTTGTATGATAACGAATTTCACAGTCGTAGTCATTCAGAAGTTCTACCCATCACCTTTGTCGCATGTTTAACGTCTTTTGATCTAGAATATGTTGAAGACTCTTGTGGTTAGTGTATACAATACATTTAGTTCCATATAGATAATGTCTCCAAATTTTGAGTGGAAACATCACTGCACCAAGGTCTAGATCATGAGTGGTACAGTTCTTCTCGTTTATTTTCAACTGTCGAGAATCATAAGCTATTACCGTGTCTTTCTGCATTAACACACACTCGAGCCCCTTACTAGAAGCATCACAATATACTGTGAAGTTATCACTACCTTCAGGAAATGCTAGTATAGGTGCATTGTAGAGTTTGTTTTTCAACAGTTGGAATGCTTCCTCCTGTTGGGAACCCCATATAAACGGTTGATTTTTCTGCGTCAAAGTGGTTAGTGGCAAGGCTATTGTTGAAAAGTTCATTCACTACGCGTCCAAGAAATTGAACTTCCCATGACCAAAATTCACAATCGGAGAATTTGGCATATAGCTTCTCACGTGCTAAAAGTTCTAAGATTAGTTTCAAGTGTTGAGCATGTTCTTGTTGGTTTCGTGGAGTAAATGAGTATGTCATCATAAATACAATCACAAGCTTATCCAGATAAGGTCTACACATTCGATTCATCAGATCCACGAAAACTGCAGGTGCATTTGTCAACCCAGAAGGCATTACTAAAAACTCATAATATCCGTATCGGGTTCTGAAAGCAATTTTAGGAACATCGTCATCATGAATTCTTAACTGATAATATCCGGATCTTAAATCTATTTGTGAGAAATAAGTAGTACCTTGCAATTGATCGAATAGATCTTCAATACGAGGTAGTGGATAACGGTTCTTGATTGTTAATTTTTTGAGCTCCCTGTAGTCGATACAGATCCTGAATGAACCATCTTTCTTTTTCACTAATATAATTGGTGCTCCCAACGGTGAGAAACTATGTCTGATAAAACCTTTGTCGAATAGTTCCTTTAGTTGACCCGAAATCTCTTGCATCTCTGGGGCTGCTAAGCGATACGGAGGTTTTGCAACAGGTGCTACACCTGGAATTAAGTTAATACAAAATTCAACTTGTCTCACTAGGGGTAATCCTGATATATCCTCATGAAAAGCTTCAGGAAAATCCTTGACTACAAGAATATATTCAATACGTTTTTGTGGAAAACTGTTCTCCATCACATGAGCTAGAAAGGCAAGACAACCTTTCCTTAAACATTTCTGAGCTTGCGTACATGATATGATACCAAGTTTTCTACCAGCTCGTTCTCCTTGAACTAACAGTGTATTACCGTCAGGTAATGGAATATGGATCACCTTGTTTTGACACACAACTTCAACTTGGTTCTCAGAAAGGCAATAAATACGGATCACAACATCAAAACTTCCAAGTTCAATGGGAAGTAGATTAATATAGTAAAGGTGATCATTCAGTACACGGTCTTGTATATTCAGTACACGATCATTCAGTATCTGGTGTAGTGTCCGACTTGATTAAAGTTTGCACAAACAGTACACGGTCTTGTATGATGATATGGACACTTGTTACATTTGGCGCCTGCCCAATATACGCTTTCCTCTCTAGAATAACTGCAAGATAGTTCTTTACTGTTGGTTTACTTTGGCTAATCTCTGCCGGAGCTTTGGTTTTGCTTTTGCCAAACCACTTTCTTTTTGTGCCCCTTGCGATACTCGGGGCACTAAGATCACTACAGCCCACATCTGTCTGAGTTTTCGTTGACAAAGTACCATTTCTTACTGCCTCATTAGTAAGTTTAGTGGTCAACAAAATATTACGTTTAAGAGCGGTTGGTTCAGCTGTAGTCACCATTCCCCGAATCTGGGGAACAAAACCTTTGATGTACTTCTCAGTCAACGCTGCTTTCATAGGAAACATGTTGGGAAGTAAGCAAGTGAGTTAATGAAAACCATCGGTATAAGCTAGACAATCAACACCGACCATAGAGTGATTCCAGAATTCCATCTGCAGTTTCTGGATTTCAGTGATTGGGCAATACTCTGACATAATCAGAGTTTAAAAGTTGTTCTAGCCTATTGCGTCAACTGTTGTTGAACCCAAAGTTTTTGCCTAGGTATTCCACCATGTGAGAGCTGAATCCTTACAAGGACAAGCAACATAGGACACCTTATGCTCCGCCAAACATTTGTTAATTTTGAGTTTGGTTTCCATATCCTCGATCCACTTCAAAATTCCAGCCGCTCATTCTTTGCCTGTGAAAGTAGGAGGGTTGCAGGAAGAAAAATATTTATAAGTACATCCCAGCTGTGGTGGATTAGGAACAGTTATTGTTGTGCCCGTCGTATGATGTGTTTCTACGTGTCCACTAGTAGCATTGTTTTCAAAATGATCATGGTCCGCACAAGAATCAAAAGTGATGTGCTTTTGATGTGGTGTTAAGATACCTGGTACTACAACAGATAACTGTTCTTTCACAATTCGTGCTATCATTGCTTTGTTCAGTTCTGATCCACTTGCAGCCGCAGGTGAAACCGTGTTCACTTCTGGGTTCTTAGGTGGACCCGTATTCATTTCAGGATTAACAGGTGGAACATAATTTGGTTCAAGGTTAACAACATTCTTAGCTAGTCGACCTCTTTTTGGAGCCATTTTTCTGCTCACATGCAGAGAAATTTAGGTAAGTTAAAGAACATTAAAAGATAACCCTTTCTGTCACATAAATTCAACAATATTTAGCCATACTGAAAAATCATGTTGATATGTGATTATAAGAATATAGTATAACTACATTGATATTATTCAGATATGTTCTCAACACAAATTAAACACACAAATGTTTGTAGTCATACTCAGTCCTATTATCTCAAAAACATGTTACAGTATCACATCGCACACGACATTGTGACACAGATACAAACATGTTATAGTTCACACTAGATATAACATCACCCACATTCTGATATGTTATCACACATGTTTTTGATATATTACCATACATGAATTTGACATGTGTGACACAGACAATTGATATGTTCTCAAACAGTATTTCGATACGTTGTCACACAGTCAACATATATGATGCCACATAAAGTATTTAAATATGTTGTCAAACAGAAAATAGATATGATACCACACAAGGTATTTAGATATGTTGTCACACAGACAATAGATAGGATACCACTCAAGGTATTTAGATAGGTTGTCACTCAGAAAATAGATATGATACCACACAAGGCATTTAGATATGTTGTTACACAGACCATAAATATAATACCACACAATGTATTTAGATATTTGGTCACACAGACATTATATATGATACCACACAAGGTATTTAGATATTTTTTCACACAGAAAATAGATATGATACCGCACAAGGTATATAGATATGTTGTCACATAGAAAAATGGTAGGATACCACATAAGGTATTTAGATATGTGGTCACACAGACAATAGATATGATACACACAAGGTATTTAGATATTTTGTCACATAGACAATATATATGATACCACACAAGGTATTTAGATATGTTGTCACACAGACAATATATTGGATACCACATAAGGTATTTAGATATGTGGTCACACAAACAATATATATGATACCATACAAGGTATTTAGATATGTTGTCACACAGACAATAGATATGATACCACACAAGGTATTTAGATATGTTGTCGCACAGATAATAGATAGGATATCACGCAAGGTATATAGATATGTTGTCACATAGACAATAGATAGGATACCACACAAGATATTTAGATATGTTGTCACACATATGATAGATAGGATACCACACAAGGTATTTAGATATGTTGCCGAGCTATTGTTCATAAAAGTTTGGTATTAACACACATGTTCACATAGACTACACATACTGAAATAAAACATTTTATTACTACAATACCGTTTTTGTACATCAATAAAGTTTGATACAAAGAGTGTCACAAGAACTACTATGAAAACAACCTAAACACATGGGATATATTTTACACATCAAAATATACCATAACATCACATGATCAACCTATCCGCATGTGTTCGATGATATATATAATGAAAGTCCTAAAATGTATGCACCGAGATCATACTTACTGTAGGAACAAAGGTCTGCAAGCTACCACAATGGCTATAGCTGCCATCCCTATTGCCAACCCTAACAATCTCGGCTCCATGCTCAACCTCCTAAAACTCTCAATAATCTGCTTCACCCTCACAAATCTCACCCTCAACGCCTCAACCTGTTGCAAAAATGCAGTAATTACCATCTGCACCGCTTTCCGCCTCATCCTCTCCTCTATAATAATACTCCAGGCTTGAGTGCTTGCATCTAATGCACTCACCTACTCCATGAGTGTCAGGTGAGATGTGAGCGTCTCTAACAGAGTGGTACGAGTCTCCTACAACAATTCAATCATCGCGGAGGACCTTAGTCAACTCAATCAACAGCAATTTAATCATCGCGGAGGACCGAAGTCAACTCAACCAACAATTACTGACGGAGTTATAATAATCAACATCAATCCATCAATAATCAATAATAAGTCAATAACCTGAATATCATTTTGATAATCCAGGTGTCACCCATGTGTTATCAAATTAATATTTTTTTAAATATTGGTATACATGCTTCACCTCCGAGTTTGAAAATAAAATAGTTTAAAAAGGAGGTTATGAGAACTCACCTGAATTCCTTAGAATCAGTGTTCTTGTAGTATGCGCGCTCACGTATTGTGAAATCAAAAGCCAATCAACAATCTGTAATTATCGTGTGTTTCATATTTATTAGTATACGCGCTTCCTTTCAATCAAGTGTTCTTAGTGTTTACTTTTAATCATTAAGTGTTTCGTTAACTTAGTTTAGTTAACCTAACTTAGTGGTAACACGTAAGATTTTATCAATGATAATCATACAATTGTAATTTAAGCTCATTAGTTTTAATTACTCAATATATGATGATTTTTAGCAACACATCAAAAGTATACAAGTTGTAAAGGTTTTAACCTTTTATACTTTCGTACACTTTTATATATGTACCTTCTTAGTTGCATGCATGCGTGTCAATTCAAGTTAACCTATTTATCTTAAATTATTATATTTGATCAAGTTAAGAAATCAAACTTATATTGTCTTCATAACTTATTTCATTTACATAGAAATCTTTAAGTTAAACCTTTTCTTATTATAAAAAGGTGGCAACTTATAAACTCCCATGAATGCATGAACTTAGATGAGTCAATATTCCCTCATTTATTTCCAAATGTTTGTGTGCTCATATCGTCCCTACCTTTAGCTCAAGGAATAAGGTTGTTCAACCCTAGGTTCGCGGTTAAGGCCATAGGTTCGCTGATCATGAGTGGTTCAAGCGGCCCAAGGTTCGCACTTGCCATGGTTCGGCTAGAACAGCTCATAGGTTCACCATCATCTAGGTTAGACAAACCTCCCAGGTTCGGCCTCCTCAGGTTTGCCACCTTAAGGTTCGGCAGCCTAGGGTTCGCCCATCCACAGGTTCGGCCATCCGTATTCGTAGTTCTCAGGTTCGTGGTCTCCCTGTAGGTTCGGTTGAAGGTTCGCTGCATTTAGGGTTTTTATGACCAAGGTTCGTGGCCCATGAAGTTTTCCTGGCATGTAATGATTCGCCCAAAGGTTCGCCCAAGGGTTCGCTGCCTTAGCGTTTGCCCACATGCACCAGGTTTGGCTAACACAAGCTCAACAGGTTCGGTGATCCCCTGGTTCGCGGCTAACTGGTTCAGCCTTGCACATGTGAGGCTCTTTAGGGTTCGGCCACCAGCTGAGTTGTGATCTACTGTTCATCATCTTCATCATCTAGTTCCACGTTGTTGCAGGTCCAAACCGTAGCTTTCCCATCCCTCAAACTAATTCGTTTTATACATTTGAAAACCCGAAAATCGTAGAAAAGATGGCAGCTATGTATACATGAAATCTTTAACAAAACCGAAAAAGTAAAGCTCCAGATTTACCTGAATTCGTTGGCCAAACGTGGGATTTCTTCGTGGGTTCTTGTGCTCCTCGATCGTGCGGTCTTTTAGAGCCAAAGATCTTGTGAATCCGTTGAGAAACGAGTGAGAAATCTTAGAGAGAAGTTTCTAGAGAGAGAGAGAGTGACGAAGTCTTATGTTTAGAGAGAGAGGGAGTTCTTGTAAAATGAAGAAAGAGCAGGAAGAGTGGGTGTTTATACACCTGTTCTTTCCGCGTGCTCGGTTTCATTTATATCGCGCAAAATATTTCAAGATGCTCGGTTTTCTCATAAAAATATATTTAAAGCATAAAACATTTAAATAATTAGGTTTCGTTTTAATAAAATGATTTTAAATAAAATTGTTTCGTAAATGATTCCGTACATCTTCGTTAAATTATTTATTTAAATAAAACAATTTGTCCGGATCCTTCTTATGTTGTAATTCCTAATAAAAGTTTTTAAATCCTTTTTCTTATTTTAATATCGTTAGATGTTATTTCGTTATCTCGTCGAAACGCGTTACTTACGTACGTATTCGTAAAGATCGTCACCTTTCCGAATCCTACGCTTGTATCGTATTTCGATTCGATTTACGATTTATGGAATATCGTTTCAGTATATTATTCTTAATAATTATATTCGTGCGAATCGTCACTCACGCGAATACATTATTAAGTTAATATTTCTGAAATAATATTCGAGTTTTAGTTATATTCGTAACCTCGCCATCGCGTAAGCATTCACATTAATGCTTTCATTATTTTATTATGTTGAATATTATATTTCCCCAATCCAATTCCCACTAAACCATATCACTGACACATCCATGATAGACTGAAATAAGCTTATGTATTGGGCATATGTAGGAGTAGGTCACAACCTATCTAGCCACCGTCCCACCACCATTTCGATAAACCATGACCATGTGTCAAAAGATCCATCAGATTATGCGTGAATGCTTTGATCAATGAATATTTGATTCTTTCTTCAATATGGAATCGATTCACACCAATTCTTTTATGTGACTATGTTTAGTAACTAAACAATAACTAACTCATAACTCGTTTTCATTCCAACCAAAACCTCGGATTCCCCTCACCAAAGTCTCAACATTGATATAATCATGATAAACCAAAGATGGTTTATATATAGGTCATACGTAGAGGTCAGTCGCAACTGCCCCAGCCGCCATCCCACCACCTCTTCGATAGACCATGATTATATCCTTGCCTATCTTTGGTTATAGTATCCTATACCATTACCATTCCAATTCAACAATCCATAACATGTGAGTTCAACTGCAGTAGACTCTCTAGTTCTGTTTAGTTGTATTTCAACTAAACTTCACATGGTTTATGCTGCAATACTGTGTTCTCAATATGTATACCAATAATAATAATAACATCCAGTAATTCATTGTAATCATCAATTATCATATCAGGTCTTAACGGTACAAGTATTCGTGTAAAGTAATGCCTGAAATACAGTGATGTTACAGTCTCCCCTAGTTAAGGGAATTTCGTCCCGAAATTCAACTTGGAGTGACCGTAGTAAATAAATGTGGGTACTTAAGCTTCATCTGATCTTCCCGTTCCCAGGTGAATTCTGGACCACGTTTCGACTCCCATCGTACTTTGACAATTGGAATTCTACTGCGTTTGAGCTTTTAAACCTCACGATCCATTATCTCGACTGGTTTTTCAACGAAGTGCATGGTATCATCGACGCGGATTTCATCGAGTGGTACCTGAAGATCCTTATCAGCTAAGCATTTCCTTAAATTGGACACGTGAAACGTCGGGTGTACATTGCTAAGTTCAGAAGGAAGTTCCAACTTATGGGCAACCTTCCAGATCCGTTCGAGAATCTTAAAAGGGCCAACATATCGTGGAGCAAGCTTACCTTTCTTCCCGAATCGTACCACTCCTTTCCAAGGTGATACTTTGAGTAATACCATATCGTCAACTTCAAACTCTAAAGGTTTCCGTCGCTTATCCGCGTAACTCTTCTGTCGACTGCGAG
Organism: Mikania micrantha; assembly: GCA_009363875.1. Taxonomy (NCBI): domain Eukaryota; kingdom Viridiplantae; phylum Streptophyta; class Magnoliopsida; order Asterales; family Asteraceae; genus Mikania; species Mikania micrantha. Next base: position 50,379,328 of record CM018691.1, on the reverse strand, counting down.
CAGCTAACAGATTGTCGCGAATCTGGTGAATCTTGTCAGTCGTTTCTTGAATAATCTCAGGACCAGTGATCTGCGCTTCGCCGACCTCGGTTCTACAAATAGGTGACCGACATTTTCTACCATAAAGAGCTTCAAATGGCGCTATACCAATGCTCGCGTGATAATTGTTGTTATACGAGAACTCAACTAATGGTAAATGGCTATCCCAGTTGCCACCGAAGTTGATGACACAAGCTCTCAACATATCTTCCAATGTCTGGATCGTCCGCTCCGTCTGCCCATCCATTTGAGGATGATAAGCTGTTCTAAGATCCAATCTAGTTCCAAAAATTTCATGTAGTGATTCCCAAAATCGTGCAGTGAAACGAGCATCACGATCCGATATTATGCTCAAGGGAATTCCATATCGGCTAACGATCTCATCAACGTAGATACGAGCTAATTTCCGCACATGGTACGTCTCGCGTATCGGTAAGAAATGAGCCGACTTGGTTAATTTATCAATTATCACCCAAATACTATCATTATCACTTGCGGTCCGTGGGAGTTTGGTAATAAAATCCATGGATATATTCTCCCACTTCCACATGGGTATTTCTGGTTGCACTAACAATCCCGAAGGTCGCTGGTGTTCTGCCTTTACTTTAGCACAGTTAAGGCACTTGGATACATACTTAGTAATATCCTTCTTCATTCCAGGCCACTAGTATAAGACCCTAAGGTCTTGATACATCCTGTCAGCTCCTGGATGGATTGAGTAACGTGACTTATGAGCTTCATCAAAAATCATCATCGTAAGATCATCCCTGTTCGGTATCCATAATCTATTCAGATAATACATCAAGCCGTCATCCTTAGTTTACAACAGTAACTTGGCCCTGCAAGACATCTCATCTTTTAGGCTATCTCGAGCCAATGAGTGTTGTTGGGCTGTGAGAACATCATTACGAAGATTAGTGTGCACTCGGACACTATGGATTTGAACATGACCCTTGCGACTAAGCACATCTGCTACTACGTTTGCTTTACCAGGATGGGAGCGAATTTCACAGTCATAATCATTCAACAGTTCAACCCATCTCCGTTGTCTCATATTAAGTTCCTTTTGATTGAGAATGTGCTGCAAAACATTATGATCAGTAAAGACTACACACTTTGTACCATAAAGATAATGTCTTCGTATCTTCAAAGCAAACACGACTGCACCAAGTTCCAAGTCGTGTGTAGTGTAGTTCTTCTCATGAATTTTCAGCTGTCTTGATGCAGATACCACAACATTTCCCTGTTGCATAAGGACACAACCGAGGCCTAGGTTGGATGCATCACAGTAAACTACAAAATCATCATTTCCATCAGGCAATGTCAAGACCGGAGCATCACAAAGTTTCTGCTTTAATGTCTGGAATGCCTCTTCTTGCTTTGGTCCCCACTCATAAGGTTTATTCTTTTGAGTCAAAGAAGTGAGAGGGACAGAAATCCTGGAGAAGTTCGAAATAAACCGCTGATAATAGCCGGCTAGTCCAAGAAATGATCGAATCTCCGTTGGTGTCTTCGGTGTACTCCAATTCTTCACCGCATCAATCTTCGCTGGATCCACGTGAACACCCTTTTCATTGACTATGTGTCCCAAGAATTGAACTTTCTTAAGCCAGAATTCACATTAGGAGAATTTGGCATACAGTCGTTCTTCTCTTAGGATCTCCAAAACCAACTTAAGGTGTTGCTCGTGCTCTTCCTTGCTCTTGGAGTATATCAGAATATCATCAATGAATACAATCACAAATTTATCCAAGTATGGCCTGCAAACACGGTTCATGAGATCCATGAAAACCGTTGGTGCATTGGTAAGGCCGAAAGGCATTACAGAAATTCATAATGGCCATATCTTGTTCTGAAGGCTGTCTTGGTAATATCATCATCATGTACACAAAGTTGATGATACCCAGACCTAAGATCAATCTTCGAAAATCATGCCGAAACTTGAAGTTGATCGAAAAGATCATCGATGCGCGGCAATGGATATCGATTCTTAATGGTCAGCTTGTTCAACTCGCTGTAGTTGATGCACATTCTGAATGACCCGTCCTTCTTCTTGACAAACCGGACCGGTGCACCCCATGGCGAATGGCTCGGGCGAATGAATCCCTTATCAGTCAATTCTTGTAGTTTGCTCGCCAGTTCTAGTAACTCCGAAGGCGCAAGTCTGTAAGGAGCTTTGGCGACTGGGTTCGCACCAGGTATTAAATCAATCCGAAATTCTACTTGACGTTCTTATGAAAGACCCGGTAAGTCATCTGGAAGTACTTCAGGAAAATCTTTTATCACAGGAACGTCTTCAATGCTCTTTCATTTCTCCTTGTTCTCCACAACGTGTGCTTAAAATGCTATACACTTCTTCCTAAGGTACTTGTGTGCTTTAGTGCATGACATTAGCTTAAGGGCTTTACTAGAAGTTTCCCCGAAAACTCTTAAAGTTTCACCCAAAGGTAAGGGAATGCGAATGTATTTCTCATGACAAATGATCTCCGCTTTGTGGGTGACTAACCAATCCATGCCTATGATAACACCAAAGCTACCAAGATGCATAGGTATAAGATCAATTGGGAAAACGTGATCATTTAAGTTCACAGTACATCCAATAATAACAGTGTTAATATCAATAGTGTTTCCGTCAGCCACTTCCACGTTAAACGGTTTATCTAAGTTTGTACGTGTTCTTCCAAGCATACATTCAAAATCATATGAAACAAAACTCCTATCCGCACCAGAATCAAATAAAACAGATGCATAAAAGTTGTTATTCAGAAATGTACCGTTGACCACATCCTTGTTGGCTTGAGCTGCTTGAGCATTAATTGAAAAGCTCTGCCTCTCGCCACCCTTTGATTATTTCCCGTCAACCTCGGACACTAGTTTCTGAAATGACCCACTTCACCGCACTCATAACAGGCTCTTGCCTGTACAGGTACCTGGCGAACGGGTACAACTTGAATAGTTTGGGCGTGTGGCGCTGGCAGTGCAAGCGGTGCAGGTTGCATCCTTTGTGCTTGCGGTGCACTCCGACAAACATTAGCAAAATGGCCATACTTGACACAGTTGTTGCAAATGCGACATGGAAAGTTAGGTGCATGATGATATCTGCAAGTATTACATTGCGGATTGGCTCCAAAGTTCCTGGTGTTGGAATTATTGGAGGACTGTTGAGTGACAGGAGTAGTAACAGCATAACTCCTAGTCTTCCGCTTCCTGTTGCTGCTTTTGGATGAACTAGCCGCCTCAGTCTTGACTTCGGTTTTAGTTTCCTTTGCAGTGGTCTTCACTTTAGTCTTCTTATACCCTTTCCTTGTGAGTGTTCTAGCCTTCACATGATTATCAGTCAGTGTAGCAGATAGGCGGATTGCAACTTCTAGTGTGGTAGGGTTGCTACCATAGACATTGTCTTGTATCTGCATGGGTAGACCGCCTATATATTTCTCAATAGCTCTCTCCAATGGTGTCACTAGATGAGTTACCAGCAGACTATACTCATGAAAACGAGAATTGTAGATTACATTCTCACCGCTATCCTGCTTGAGTTCCCAAAACTCAGTTTCCAGTTTCCTTATCTCACTGCGAGGACAAAATTCAGTGGTCATCAGGTTCTTGACCTCAGTCCACGTCAGTGCTAGGGCTGCATCAACTCCCCAAGTTCGTTTTTCACCATTCCACCAAGTTAGTGCTCTCTTTTGGACAACACTTGTGGCATAGCGCACCTTCAGATTTTCAGGACAATCACTGTTGATGAAGGTGTTTTCAATACTCTCAAACCACTGCAGCATACCAGTGGCTCCCTCAGAACCAGTAAACTTTAGTGGATTACATGAGTTGAAGTGTTTGAATGAGCAAACTGGTGGGTTTGCACCACCCCTGTTCTGGTTGAGAGTTTGATTGGCTTGAGTCAGTTGATTCACCAATCCAGTAATAAGTGTTGCTAACCCTTGTATGCCGGTGTCGGCATTACCGTTGGCATCATCATGGTTCGTATCATCTCTGTTGTGACGGCGCGGTGGCATGTTTATGAGGATGTTAGAAACATGTTACTACCGTTTACAACGTAAGTTATACAAACTATGGTCAAATGAGTCCATTTCAACAGTTAGGATTACATATAGGAACTATATTTTTCTCCTATCTGTCCTCAAACTCATAACAATGCAACAATCTCCTAATACTATACTAAAGCATCCTAGTTGGTCATATTTAATATTAACTAAATATTCCTAAGTTTCGAACATTTCCTGTCACACCCCGGGCTCTTGGCGGCCCGGGCGCTGCGACCCGATTGGTTTCATAGATAGTACAGTCTCGGTCAAAGTTTATTATTCATTTTCATATGTTTCAACGGAAGCGTTGTTTCATGAATTCAAAATTTTCAAATGATTCACATGCATGGATGTGAAAACCGCCTTTCATGATTTATAAACAGTTCATACGCGTAGGTATGAAAACCCTCATTTTCATCATTTGTTAATAACTTTTCAAGATAACTTTTCAGGATTTCATAAAGCTTCATACTCATAGGTATGAGCACCATCATTTCATATTATTGTAAACCAGATTTCACAAACACATAATTTCAAATCATTTTATAATATCCGGTTTATACATGACTTGGAGGCATAACTCCAATAGCTCCATGGTCTCACCACAAGATCTTATTCAAGGCATCATAGGCCAAGAATCTCTAATCTTGCTTTTTGTTTATATTTCATTATTCCCTGAAAAGTTTTTGAAAATAAAACGTCAACATAATGTTGGTGAATACAAATAACAGACTCACTATGTAAGCATAGCATGTTCGGTCCTTTAACCATAATTATTATTGGCAATACCACACATTTAGCAGGTTATTTCACTGATCGATACAACTACTGCATACACTGGTTTATAACTGTCACTGGTTAGGAACTACAGCGCAGCGCGTCTTACGTTTTGTTCCCTCCAGCCCACAGCTGGTCACTGGTTAGGTTGCCTGCGTAGTACGTCTTACGTTTAAGCTTCCAGCCCACCTGTACCAGCCACATATGGGAATTTCACCCATATGCTGATACAATTTGCAAATCATACGTATACTAGTAGCCTAAATGTTGGTCACGTAGTATCCCTTTATGCGTCAAAGTTTAAACAAACCATGCTAAAAAATGAATTTATATTTAAAAAGAAGTGAAAGGTATTCACCTGGATTTTTGGTTTGCTGGGTGACATCTTAAAACTTCTCAATATAAATTTGGGCAGCGTTTCTGCTTAACTTATCCTTATATTTGCCCTCAAATAAATAGTTCCCGATGCTGTTTATTTTTCTGATCCTAAAACGAACCATAAGTTCAACATATTATTTGTATCGATATAATCAGATCTTAACCCTAACCTTATAAGTTAATATTATATCAAAGCTTAAACTTGAAATTTTAAGCCTAGAATTAACATACGTATCTAACTGTGTAGTTGCTGGTGGTCGAAGGAACATTAAGTAAACTTCATCAATTGTGATCGGAAGTTGTTTGAAATGTTATAAGAGATTTAGCCGACTTAATATGTTTATATGTTTATTTCATTCAAGTAAAAAGATAAGGTTGAAGGTTGCATAAAAATCTTCAAATTGAAGATAACATGATTGTTATCTTTTGAATACACACATATTTTCTTTTTTTTTTTTACATAATCACTATTGCACTTCTTGTGTGTTTTGTTTTTGTTTTATTATTATTATTATTATTATTATTATTATTATTATTATAATTATTATTATTAATTTAACTCAAAATTTGTTTTTCTTTTATAACTTTTAAACTATCGCGTTTTATAAAATTATAAATATACGCGGAAGGACCTGCTCATTTTTCTCTATATTTTGACCTAAGTTTCGTTAAAAACGGACAATGTTCAATGTATTTTATTAATTTTAGGCGGTCCCCTGTAATATTAACTAACCGAATAAGTATGTCAGAAATTTTTTTAACAGTTATTTTACTCGTTACATACTAGTATGTAAGTGTCACATATGTTTATACAATAACTATGTATTTAAAATTATAATATCGAACAATATATTTTTATAAAATAAATATACATGTGTTACAACATAGTTATTCGTTTAAACGGACACTTCAAATTTTAAACGATCATTTCTATTGTTAATTTCTCAAATAATTATATTTTATAGGTTAACTATAACTATTTTAATTATTAGACGAGACCTTATAATTCAAGTGACCGTTCTATTATTGTATTTTTAAATAATAACATTTTAATTATAAAGAAAGTATTTAATTTACATTCTTAAAACGGGATGTTACATTTCCCACCCTATACTAACACTGATAACCTCCCGATGCAGTGCAACAAGCTTATATATTGGGCTTACGTAGACTTGACCGCAGTCGCATAAGCCGCCGTCCCACCACCGTTGCATTGCACCACGATTATGCCCTTGTTAAAATTTTGGATGTACCGTGTATCTCTCGATTATCTCACTTCACAAACCTTATCCTAGGTAGGATAATTTTGAGTGAAGTGGTCTCAAGTTCCCTTGGACAATTAGGTTCGTCTAATGTCTAAGTTCACCTGACATGTAGGTTTGCCTATTTCTAAGTTCACCTAATGTCTAAGTTCACCTGACATTAAAGTTCCCCTAGTGTTTAAGTTCACTAAAAGTCCATACTAATTCCCAATGACCATAATCATCAATGAGGGTTGATATCATCACTGAGTGCTCTTATTGTCACTAAGTGTTCATATCCTCCCTATAATTCATTCTCATCAAGTGTTCATACCATCACTAAGTGTTAGTATCATCACTATGTGTTCATGTTATCACCAAGTGTGTATATCAATACTCCAATATTCAATCCGTATCATTCATTAATCCTATTCACCCCATGTGTCCAATAAGTGTGTCATTCAACTATGACTATCATACGTGAGTATATGTGTATGTCCATCAAATGAGATCATCCAATATATCAGTCCAACACAATTTAACCAACATTCCATCAACAACCACTTTACAACATATCCTAATAATATCCTAAGTTCCTGACACTGACAGACCCTCAATATACTACAAATAGTATATGTATAGGGCATATGTAGGGGTAGGTCGCAACCGCCCCAGCCATCGTCCCTCCACCTTTGTAGTATACCACGAGTGTGTCCTTGTCTGGTGTCACACCCCGAGCCGGCGGGCTGGATCGACTTTCCCGCCGGGCGGAAGGTTCCCGGGGCGCGATATCTTGAACGATAATCGAATTGGTCAGATTGTTTGCATAGCACATGATGTATAACTGAGAAAAGTAAACATGAAAATGATATAGAATTACAAAGTTAAATTACAATGTTTTGTTCATAATTTAACCCAGTAAATCTATCCAAAAGAATCAATGTGTTTATATCTTGTAACTGTACAAGATTTACAAAATATGATTCAATGTTTTTGTCAATTCAAAAGTAATGATCACACAAAATGCAGCTAGGTCTTCTAACAGTCCTCTAGCTTTGATTCTTGAAATTTGGTGACTAAACCTGTTCGTCACCTGAGAAAACATGCATTTAAAACAAAGTCAACACTAGGTTGGTGAGTTCATAAGTTTGAGTATTGAAAACCTTGAATTGTTCATGCACACAATCACAATGTCATATTTGATAGTTGTATTAATTGAATCCACATGTTCCACCCAATGGCCTCTCCTTAGTTATATATACAAGTGGTATTTCACTCAATCAAGTATGCTTATATATAGGGGCATACGAAAGGGTCAAGCCCAGACACCACCCCACCACATACTCAATTGAATTCCACACTACTTGTAATACAACTAAGAATATCCATTTTCATCTCCCAAATGATTGACTTGTTCATTATGTATTCATCTGTTTATCATATGTAGAATAATAGAGTTAGAGGGGTTTATTTATCCAACCGAAGTATTGATACACCCTCATTGTATTAAGGAATTAGATTTATTTAATCAGATCCTTGTATTATTCTATAATTGTGGGGTTAACTGTCATTACACCTTTAATTATTAAGAGTGTTAATTAACCACTTGTAATTTGTTCTTGAAATATAGTGCATAGAGCCTAAAAGGGATCCATTGTAATCCTCACATAATCAGAGTACAATGCATTCGATTTACCTCTACCACTTTGTATGTACCGTGTCCTCAACGAAATCTATTACTAGCAGTGAACATGAGGGTAGATCACTTTCTCAACCTACTAGTCAATAGGATTTCCGCTGGATTAATTACTTATCACTGCAAATTAATATCACCATGTGTCGATTTCCAGAACCTGACTTGAGGTAGCCCTGTCATCGGTCATACGTTACCGGCCAATGAATCAATACGATCAACATACTAGCCTTACAAGCTAGAGGTTTGTCAAACCTATGGTACCACTATGCTATCGTCGGTTTAGTCACGTCAAACTAACTGGTCAGCGAATTAAAGGGTCTTACATGATCAACTTGTACAATTTGGCACATGATTGAAGTGATATAATTCAACAGGTCAATAGTAACTAATTGTAATTGTGCTCATCTGTATCATTGTTCTCATTGTCATATGTTCTCCACGATATTAACAAAGTTAAATAAGAACTTGTCTTATTAAGTTATGTTAATTATTTGAGTGAATGATGTTGTTATCATGAAGTTACATTATCATGATTATCATTCTTTGTTCCTTGTACTCTTGTAATATGTATTGAGTTGTAAAGTTAAGTGCTAAAAGGACTTGTCCTATTACACTTACTTAACTCTTGTATCGAATGTTAATATAAAGATATGTAATATCTTTAAAACATTCATATGTTTACTTGTAATTGTTCCATTGTCTGTTTATGTAAGAATAATTGAGTGTTATAAGATAAAATCTTATAACTATATTATTCTAATATAATGATGAATTAATAAGATATATTATCTTGTTCATCTGATTATCCCTGTCATGTCATAATCATACAAGCATGCATACAATGATAAACGATAATAAACAATTAAGTATTATCTAAATCAAAGTATAAATAACATGTTAAACATAAAACTTTTAAGTAAATAAAAGTTAAGCATGTTTCTCAGCCCCGAGAGTTTACATGAGTGCATGTGTTAGCCTAAAGTTGGCTAACACACTTAAGTCTCGGTCGGCATTCGGCCCTTGTTCGATTGTCATATGTTTTGCTAACCTTTCTTAATTAAATTAAGATTTGAACACTTTGTCCCAGCGTATTAGTTAAGTGTATTGATCATAAACTTTCCAAAATCAACCTAAGTATAAACTTAGGTTTATAGTTCAAACATTACTTGTGTTTATTGTTAACCTTGAAATAGTTGCCTCATGATTAATGAATAAGTAGTCAATCTTTCTTGTAAAAATGATGGTTCCCATTTAACAGGGTCTCTTATACTAAAGATTATCATCTTTGCAATGTTTTAACAAAATTCTATGCATGTTATCATTGGAATTGGTTTCAAATGTTTGTTTCGATTACACCTTGTGGGCCGATCCAATTGAATAGGCCGACAACTTGAGTTGGGCTGGTTAATATGTGGGCTGCGCATATGGGCCGAGTGAGTACTGTTGGGCCAACTAATGGGCTTTAACACCAATCAAATCATTTTGGGCCTTGATGCTGAAATTGGGCCGAAACAGATTATTGGGCCGACTGTCCAATTTAGACCAACTGTTGGGCCAAAGGATTGAGATGGGCTAAAACAAATGATCTGTTGGCCGTATTTGCCACCTAGGCCGACTACATGGGCTGTTCTCAATTGATGTTGGGCCTGAAACAAAATGGGGTGGATCAGATAGGTTGGCCGAACAAAATCAACATAGGCTCATTGTTTTGTGTTGTTGGCCCTTAACCATTCGCATGGGCTGATTGTTGGGCCACTGGTTCGATTGAAGCTGGGCATATGAGTTTGGCCGTATGAAGTTGACTGGCCGAATGAAATCATCATGAACAAATGGGTGGTGATTGTCACACGCCCTGCGCCGCGTGCGGAATGCACGGCGCGATGACGTATGAATAGTTGAATCATGCACAAGTATTGATTTAAGAACAACCACAATGGATTACTAAGTTGCATAATGTTTAGATAGTTGTTTAGTTACAGACAATCTATCTACCAAAAGAATGACAACTACAGATCCAAAATATAGTTACAAAATAAGACTTCAAACAAGACAATTAAACATTTAGGATTTTGTGTGTTTCTAAATCCATCCTAGCATGTTTCTTCATCTTGTTCTATCTTAAATGGTCTCCTTAGTTGTCCTCAAAATGTCTTACACCTGATTACCTGAAACACATGAAAAGTAACTGTCAACTACAGAAGTAGTTGGTGAGAACAATAGGTTTAACATTTGAAAACATGAACTTGCAATGTAAGGCATAAGTATAAAACAATACTGAAATACATGGATGAGCTGCAACCCAAACTAACATCAAGTATGTACAAGTGTGTCCAAACAGTCAGCAGACCGTTTGCTAAAGAAGCCAACATTTAATCAAGTCCCAAACCACGTTTGGAGTTAGATAATGTATCAGCAGTTTTGATAACCCATAATGAAACCAAACCTGCAGTTAGCTTTTAAAACAGATTTAAAAGCTAACTCCATTTTGGTTATGAACCAGTGTGTCCGCTTTCCCTTGTTGTGATCACCCAGTACTAACGCTAATGAATATGAAACTTGATGTGTTTATAAGTTTGTTTACAACAGTGGACACCATGTTTTTGAACCTTACTTTAAAACCATTGAGTTAATGCCTTATTTGATAACATGACTTGAAACCTTGTTTGAATACCATGATTTGAATCCTTTGTTTGAACACCATGAAAGGAATCCTTTGTTTGAACACCACCATGAAAACCATTGTTTGAATACCATGTTTTGAATCCCTTGATTTAGTACATAAAATAATGTCCTTGTATAGCAACAAGGTTTATAAAAGAATATTTTCGAATGAACGAGTTTATAGTAAAAGAGTTTATAAGTCACATTATTTAAAAGTGTTTGTCATTTATAAAACCATTCGAGTAAAACTGATATAAAACAGTTCAAGGATACTTTATAAAATCTATTTAATAGAAAGTGTTTAGCAGTAGATAATATCCTTTGAAACAGTTGGGTAATCTGATGAATATGTACCATGAACCTGTAATGTTTGTAAAATAGCATACAACCTGTATAATGAAATACAATTGTATATAGTATATTTGATCACGTGTTCCACCCCAAAACAGTTGAAAAACAGTTAAAAGAGGGGCTAAAGTTCTCACCTGTCTGCAGTAGACTCTGAACTATAACAATTAGCAAGTAGCAAACAGGACTTCTAATTGGTTCCTATATCATTGTAATAATACATAAGATATAAGATTTATAATTATAGACTTTGATTCATTGATTGACTTGTGTTAACTTGAACTTGATTAACTCTTGATTACTTGATCTCATGATTATGAATGTTGTATGAATTTGAAAGTCATGATTTAGTCACTTGATTGAGAGTTGTTTCATGTAAAAGAGATGTCATATCCTTTTATGCACAACTTGTATGCATAAAATGACAAGTGTTGATGATGTTTGATGACCATTACTTAATATGCAAAATGTGTAGATATGTTGAAGTGTTCTAGACTCTTTATGTTTATGACTTGATCATATAATTGGGCCATAAGTTACACTTAAACCCAATCATGATCACATCATAATCAATGAAGAAAAATACCAATATTGAACCGAGATAAAATCCCATGGCCAATCTTTTCTATTGGGCCTAAATAATTGTTATTGGGCCATGGACATGTTTATGATTCAAATTAGAACCCTATGGGCCAATTCAACTTCAAGTTGGGCTAGTTCTAGGATGTGTGTCCAAATCATGGGCCTTAGACAATTGGGGTATGGTGTTGGGCCAACCATGGGTATATGGCCATGAATTTGGGCCGAATGCTATTAGATGGATCAATTGAAATCGCATGGGCCAATGGTGTGAGTGTATCGACTTGAACAAAGGAAGTTGGGCCGGTTGTTTGGTCTGATCACTATATCGAAGAGTAAGGTTTCCATGGCAGCGAACCTATCCCATTTTCCTTCTAAAGTTCGGCTAACATGAGTCCATAGGTTCGCCTACATGATATGCTAACCATGCAAAGGTTCGGGCACCCCCTGGTTCGTCAACCTTCGTGAAGGGTTCGTCCAATTCGTAATGGTTCGCTGCAAATTAATGAAGGTTCGTTGCATGCCTGAAGGCTCGGCTGGCTAAATGGTTCGGCAATGCATGATTACATGCAGGGTTCGTGAAGGCCGACCATGAAATGTAGGGTTCGGCGAATGAGTATGTAGGTTCGTGAGGTTGGTGATGGTCAAGGGTTCGGCCAAGGTGTCCCACGAACCATAGGTTCGGTTGAAGATGAGACTTAGTGGGCTGGTTCGTGGATGGCACAAGAGTTCGGCTAGGTTCGCTCCTGCTTATAGATGGTTCATCTACATGCCAGGTTCGTGAGGCTCTCTTCCCCCTCTAAGGGTTCGGCTGATGCTCACCGAACCATGCAGGTTCGCTATGGTTCGCCGAGACCCCAAAGGTTCGCAGCTCAGACTTATGGCAGCAAGGTTCGTCCCATGCGCACCCAGCTCCCCTTTCCCGAACCTGTCAACCCTTATGGCCATCATCTTCGTCAATCTAGGTGGTTATGAATCAATCTACAATGTCGTGTCATACATCACATAATTCTCGAAGATACAGTGGTCGTGGAGGAGGGTTTAGGACCGGCTAACATCAATTTCCAAACAATCATTCCCGAAAACCCTATTTTTCAGATTCTTAAGTCGATCATACCTCGTTTTTGGCCGGACAAATCCACAGATCTCTTGTACTTTCGCGTAGGGAATGTCGAGAGCTTCGCGTGGGCGCCAAGAACACAGAAATCCGTTGAGAAATGAGCGAGTTACGAACGTTTAAAGCTTGTATTTTTAGAGATAGAAGGGATAGACGAAAATTCTAGAGAGAGAAGGGTTGTTGGTGAAATAAATGAGGAAAATGGCCATCTTCATGGCTTTTATAGTCCGTGTGGTATTCGGGTTCGTTTCGGTCGCTCGATTCGCGTTTTCGTTGCGTAACGCGTATTTTACGCAATTTTAAATAAGGATTATTATTCTCATCATTTTGATGAGTTTCAAAATTGTAAAAATGTAAAATAATTTATTTTACTTATTTTTATGTTCGTTCGTTGTCAGATCGTTAAACAGATACAATTACGTGTATACCCGCAATCGCGTACGTTTTCCGATCGTATTAATTATTTGTAATCGTTTAATCATAATTATAAGTTCAACATTCGTATCATTATGGATCGTCACCCATAACTATACTCAGTCTCGCTTACGTATTACGATTCTTGTTTAATTAATTGTTTATCATACTATTCGTCTTAACACTACGCACTAACAATATCCCATTACACCGAACGCAGTATATGTATAGGGCATACCCCAGATTACACGAAGCATGTCCTTGAGTGTTGGATAGTCTTTTCGCTTTGACCGTCGGTTTGGGGATGATACGCCGTGCTAAGATTAACACAAGTTCCCAAAGCCTTTTGCAATGATTGCCAAAAGCGAGAAGTGAAACGACTATCACGATCAGAAATGATTGATATTGGAGTACCATGACGTGCAATGATTTCGTTGATGTACAATGTGGACAACTTCTCCATCTTGTAATCCTCTCGGATCGGGAGAAAATGAGCAGATTTGGTGAGTCGATCAACGATCACCTAAATCGAATCGTAACCTAGCGGGGTTCTCGGCAACTTGGTTATGAAATCCATGGAAATCTGTTCCCATTTCCATTGAGAAATTTCAGGTTGCTGCTGAAGTCCCGAAGGCTTTTGATGTTCTGCTTTGACCTTTGAACATGTAAGACATTTTCCCACATACAGTGCTATGTCTTTCTTCGTTCCTGGCCACCAGTAAAATGCCCGCAAGTCTTGGTACATCTTATCTGCTCCAGGATGTACTGAGTATCGCGACTTATGAGCCTCATCACAGATGAGTGTGCGCAACTCTTCTGACTTTGGAATCCAAATGCGGCCGTTGAGATATAACACCCAGTCAGATCGAGGTTCTAGTTTCTTCTCAATCCCGCAATCTAAGTCTGTTTTCAGCTGATTGTCTGTCACCACTTGTTGCTGTGCAATACGAATCAAATCTTTCAAGTTTGGCTGTGTGTTGATCTCCATGGCTCTGACACGAATTGGTTTGACTGGTTCCTTACGACTAAGAGCATCCGCCACCACATTGGCTTTACCCGGATGGTAACGAATCTCACAGTCGTAATCAGTTAGAAGCTCAACCCAACGCCGTTGTCTCATGTTGAGTTCTTTCTGATTAAGGATGTGTTGCAGGCTCTTGTGGTCTGTATAGATGACACATTTAGTACGATACAGGTAGTGTCTCCAAATCTTCAATGCAAAGACCACAGCCCCTAACTCAAGGTCATGAGTAGTATAATTCTTCTCGTGAACCTTAAGTGGTCTCGAAGCATACGCAATGACCTTGTCCCGTTGCATAAGTACACAACCGAGACCGAGGTTTGAAGCATCACAGTAGACAATGAAATCATCTCTGCCCTCTGGGAGACTAAGGATAGGGGAGTTGCATAACTTCTGTTTTAGAAGTTGAAATGCATCCTCTTGTTTCTGTCCCCATATAAATTCTTGACTTTTCTGGGTCAAAGTGGTAAGTGGCAAGGCTATCTTTGAAAAGTTCGCGATGAATCTTCTGTAATAGCCTGCCAATCCCAGAAATGAACGAATCTCTGTTGGAGTAGATGGGGTAGTCCAGTTCTTAATCGCCTCAATCTTTTCTGGATCTACATGTATCCCATCCTTGTTTATGACATGTCCTAAGAAGTGAACCTCTTTTAGCCAAAATTCACACTTTGAGAATTTAGCTTAAAGTTGTTCATCTCTTAGTAGTTCTAAGACTTTCTTCAAATGATCCTCGTGCTCTTGTTCCATCTTTGAATAGATCAGTATATCGTCAATGAAGACAATAACAAATTGATCTAAGGAAGGTCTGCAGACTCGATTCATCAAGTCCATGAACACTGCAGGTGCATTGGTCAGCCCAAATGGCATAACCACAAACTCGTAGTGTCCATATCGAGTCCTAAATGCAGTCTTTGGTATATCCTCATCATTTACTCGCAACTGATGATACTCGGATCGTAAATCAATCTTAGAGAAGCAAGTTGCTCCCTGTAATTGATCAAACAGATCATCGATCCTGGGCAGAGGATATATATTCTTGATTGTCAACTTGTTTAGCTCACGATAATCGATGCACATACGAAATAAACCGTCTTTCTTCTTGACAAAGAGTACCGGAGCACCCCAAGGAGAGAAACTCGGTCTGATGAAACCTTTGTCTAAAAGTTCTTGAAGTTGACTAGACAGTTCTTGCATCTCAGATGGTGCTAATCGATACGGTGACTTCACCACTGGATTTGCTCCTGGAACGAGATCGATTCTAAACTCCACTTGCCTGATCGGTGGTAGTCCATGCAAGTCTTCTGGAAACACATCGGGGTAATCTCTGATAACGGGAACGTCTCCAACTGTTTTCTTCCCGGGTTTCTTTTCTACCACGTGAGCCAAGAACGCATAGTAATTCTTCCTCAGGTACTTCCTAGCCTTGATGCACGACACAATCTTCAATCCGCGGCAGGGTTTCTTGCCATAGATTCTCATCGTTTCGCCGGACGATAAAGGAATCCGAATGAGTTTCTTCGAACATACGATTTCGGCGCGGTTTTTGGATAACCAATCCATTCCTACTACGACTTCGAAGCTTCCGAGTGTCATAGGAATGAGATCGATAAGGAAAAGATGGTCGTTTAATCTTAATTCACAACCATGTATTATAGAATCTACAAGTAAGGTCTTACCATCAGCTACTTCTACGGTATAAGGAGCAGTAAGCATAGATGGTTGTATGTTAAACAAAGAAGCAGTATGAGCAGAGATAAAGCTTTTATCAGCACCAGTATCAAATATGATAGAAACGTAATGACCATTAAGGAGAAATGTACCCGTGACAACTGCTGGCTCCTCGCATGCTTCGGCAGCTCCGATAACAAAGGCACGAGCAGTAGCAGTGTTGTTGTGGAGTTTTGGACACTGGTTTCTGAAGTGTCCCTCTGCTCCACAATTATAACAGGCCCTTCCACCTGTAGCAGTAGGAGTTGTGGTAGCAGTTGTTGCAGCAGCAAGATGAGCAGATCGGCATGTAGCTGCCAAGTGTCCCATCCGCCCACACTTGAGACATTTTTTGCATGGAGTGTTGGGTAGGTGATGATATTGGCACTTGGTACAAAGTGGAAACGGGCCAGTATAAGGCTTTCTGGCAGTAACTGGTTGTGGCATAGCAGTAATGGGTGTGGCATGAGTGGGTGTAGCAGCAGTCAAAGCTGCATAATTCTTGATCAGCCTCTGTTTTTGCTTCTTCTTCTTGGGTTGGTGTTGTTCAGGCTTCTTGCCTTCTTCGATCTGTGCTCTCTTATACCCTTTTCGGGTGAGCACCCCAGAATTCACATATTCTTCAGTGAGGGTTGCACCAAGATGAATTGCTGCTTCTAGAGTAGCGGGGTTATTCCCCATGACAGTTCCTCTAACAACGAGAGGTAAGCCTTCAAAGTACTTCTCTATCCTTCGGGATAGAGGAGTAACCAGATGTGGTACCAAAATGCACAACTCATGGAAACGAGTTGTATATTTGGCACTTTCGCCACTGTCTTGAGCCAAATTCCACATTTCCACCTCGAGTTTCTTCAGTTCGTGACGTGACAAAACTGTTTAACAAGCAGATTCTTGAAACCGTCCCATGGTAAAGCTAATGCGACTTCTTGTCCTCTGGTGTTCTTCTCAGAATTCCACCAGGTGAGTGCGCCTTTGTGAAAAGCGCTTGAGGCCATTTTGACCTTCAAATTTTCAGGACATCCCGTGAAATCGAGAATATCCTCGATGCTTTCCAGCCACTGCAGTAGGCCGGTAGCTCCTTCAGTACCAGCGTACTTAGGAGGTTTAGCATCATTGAACTGCTTGAAAGTGAAGTTAACAGTTCCAGATGTGACACCCCGTAAATTCCAGGTCAGCTTTGATTTTATTTAAATGTTTATTTAAATGCATTATGTACACGTGGCACTAGAATTAGATTAATTTAGTGTGACACGTGGCACGACATTATGAACACTGACACATGACTTGATAATTCGTGGAATTATCGGCAAACAGCACACACGTGTCAAAACACACGAACGTTGGTGAACGTCTACCACATTGTGAAACACAGCACTCGAAACCTCACGAAACACTCACACATTGAACTTGGAAGTTCAAACAAGGCCAAACGAAAGTTCGTAAACGTGAAAACGGCAACGAACGGATCAAACCAATGAAAATGGGCCTATTGGGCTCACCAGGGGATCTGTCGCGCTACGCGACGGCCCACAAGGACACTGTCGCGATACGCGACAGGTGGCGGGGGAAATTTGAACGCGGAACATCCTCGCGCTACGCGAGGGGAACTCTTGAAGCTGTCGCGCGACGCGAGGAGACCCAGTTCGCAGAATCTTTATTTAACCAAGATGTAATCATCACCAGCCAACCTAGCCTCTCATTTCCGATTCCAAGACACTCAAACTCGTCTCCTACACC
The DNA here is from genome assembly GCA_009363875.1 of Mikania micrantha. NCBI lineage: Eukaryota > Viridiplantae > Streptophyta > Magnoliopsida > Asterales > Asteraceae > Mikania > Mikania micrantha. The sequence continues at coordinate 50,361,570 of CM018691.1, read as the reverse complement.
TGCAAATCACCATTTTCATCAGCTGGAAGCCATTGTTGAGGAGATTGAAGCTCAAGAACATTGAAGCAAGCCTCCTAGACCACCACCCATCACCACCATCTTCTTATTCGTTGAGGAACCTGCTGTCCAGAAGCTCTTAGAAGCCTTCTAGCTCGATTTTATCATCATCTCAGCCTTCTTGGAGCCTTAGAAGGTAGTATTTACATTCCTCCATGGCTAGAACGTCCATTTCTCACCACCACACGCACATGCATGTGTTAAAACCCACATGCAAGCACCCATGGCTCACATGCACGAATTTATAATATGGGTTTGTTGATTTTAAGATGATTTATGATGATCTAACATGATTAGAATGCATTTGGTGATGATCTATGATGATGTGTATGTAAGGATTTCATGTTTTGTTCATAAAGTGTTGAATGATGGCCATGCATGCATGATCCATGATGGTAGGAATGATCTTGAGTATGTTGATATGCTTATTGATAATGTTAGAAGGATTACTCATGGTTGGATTTGTTTAAAATGATCAAAATGTTGATTTTAGTAATCTTTCCATTATTAGTAACTTTTATTTGCAAAATGATTGTTGGAGATGAATTCATGAACATGCAAGTATGTGGACTTGCTATTAGGATGATAATATGATGATTTGATTTGTTAGAATGTGGTTTCGATAATGAGTATGGTCATTTCTAGCAATATTACTAAATATAGAAACTTTTGTGAATGAAATATTGATGGATGATGATTTAGACTATGTTGACATGATTAGATGATAGTAAATAGCATATTATGATGAATGATGGTATGAAAAATTGCTTGGAAATGTTAAATGGTCATTTTTATGCAAAAACCACAAAGTTACTATTTTTAGTAACTTTATGGTTACAAAAACCGACTTAGGAATATGTTGAATGACTTGAGCATGCTAAATGATTTATTATGTTATAATATGATGTTTAGATGCTAAGTTAGATGGTTTCCGATGTCACGTATGCTAAAAATGGAAACTTTCCATTTTAGGAAACTTTTGTGCACTAACATGCTATAAACGACGTATATGAACTTGTATGATAATGTGCTATGTGCTAACATGACCCCGTAGGACCATTGAGCATGCTAGAACTCGAACACCGTCATGCTTTGTGAACTTTCTAAAAATGGAAACTTACTATAAATAGTAAGTTGTCCATAAACGCGACCTACGCGTTTTGCACACGACAAACACTTACACGATTGCTACATGAGTCACAAACCGTCACACGGTTCACCAACGGGTCGTTGACTTGACACGGTCAACTTTGGTCAAACACGGTCAACTTTGGTCAGACACGGTCAACTTTGGTCAAACACGGTCAACTTTGGTCAGACACGGTCAACTTTGGTCAAACATGGTCAAACACGGTCAATGTGGACCAACACGAGCAAACACGGTCATTGTGGACCGACACGGGCAAACATGAACAACCAAGGGTTGTTGAGCACAAACACGAGCACTAACACTAGCACGGTCACCTACACTAAGGCTGGCAAAATGGGTACCTGTTAAGACACGATTAGACCTGTTTAGCAAAAAAATTACTATTTGAATTTTTACTTTTTTAAAAATAATAAAAATTAAGAAGCTAGACCTCATCATTTTTCTTTTTTGTTACATAAAATATAGAACTGTCAAGCTTAAATCACAAAACCAAGTGTTAAACAAGTCGTTTTCATGTTTAAATTTGCATTAATCGTGTCGTCTGAAACTTGTTAAAACCCGTTAAGACCCGTTTTGCCAGCCTTAACCTACACGAACTCACATACGATCTACGATATAGGTTGCCGGTGACCGACGTGCTACACGACAACTCGGGAGCTTACGCTTACATACATTCGTTTCACTAAGGTGAGTTTACGGCCCCTCTTTACTCTTTTTCAAATGCTTTTAAATAGGGGGAGAATACTAGTTGCATCGAGTCAAACATTATTGCTATTACAAACATTTTTGTGTATGCTGGTTTATTGGACAAACATTAAGTGTTGAACTCGTTACAAGCCCTCACAAAGTCTTACCGTTAATGTACGAACAACGTGGTAGGTTTGGATGGATCCATTAGGGAATGACTAACCCCACGGGGCACCATGTTGACTGAGTGTCATAACCCGTGCAAATTCTGACCTAACTTGCTATGTATACGAGGCATAGCGGAGGCAAGAGCAAACAAGTCTAGTTCGGTAGTGACGCACTGACACTTTGGGCCTAGGGCTCGGTACTAACATTGATAAACAGCATGACACACTTTTCATTACTATATGTATATCAAAACCTGTGAACTCACCAACCATTGTGTTGACACTTGTTTTTAAACTTGTATTCTCAGGTAACTAGCATGACAGGCTCGTGGAGCAGGAAAGCACATAGGGGACATGAGCATAGGGCCCCACATGCATTTGTTTTCGTGTCTTTTGAAAACAATTTGACTTTATCTTATTTAAAACGTTGTTGTATTAAACTACTTACAATTTCCGCTGTGTAAACAATCATTTTCCGCTGCATGTTATGACTTATTTATTCCGCTGCAATACTACTTTATTTCCGCTGCAAACTATTTTATCAAGTGTATGTGTCAAACTTGGATTTGTAAACGCATATAGAGGTGTTCTATATGACCTTGAGCTGTGATTCTGGACACGTCACATCCACGTGGACATACGCCACGAGTGGGAAATTGGGGGTGTGACAGACTGGTATCAGAGCCTTGGTTATAGAGAACTAGGTTTGCATATAGTAAGCTTAGACTATAGCCATTGCTCAACTTTAGACACTACACTTAGAACTTGCACATTGATGATATTATTGCTTATGTTAAACTATTACTTACTAACGTGAAACTTACAGGATGGCCGACAACAACAGCAACGCTAACCGGAGCGCAGCTAGACCCACGGGCACAGATGATTTGGCGGCAGAGAGTCGGCGACGGATCGACGACATAGTATCACAGGTTGACGCCGAGATGGACTGGCGGGCGAGGGACGCAGCACGGGCCAGATATTGGGGATGGCTTCCCACCATACTCCAGAGTTGGATCGTCGAGGAGAGAGTACCTCCATATCGATATCCCGGCGACACCACTCCAGGACACCGACTACCACCGTTCGGAGTGCCGATGGAGCAGGCCTTCGCGGCACATGTTGCTTGCACACGACGGGAAGTCTGGAGGGGTAGGGAGCTAACAGACGAGGTCCGAGTTCTTCGCGAGAAGAGCGATCGATTGGAGAGGCAGAACGAGAGACTGGAGGAGCGCAACAACAGACTGGAAGCCCAGATGGAGGCTCTACGACTCCAAATGTCCCAACTACTGACCGAGCATGGACAGGTCGTCGATGTCGTGCAGGAACACGACGTGCGTATCACCGAGAATCGGACGGACATCACCGAGACTCAGGCCATGGTGCAGGCCAGTGATGCCATGCTTAATGCATGGGCTGCACAGTTTATTGAGGAGCCACCTCAGGAGGATGGTCCTGAATTCGAGGCCGAGGACCTCGAAGAAGAGGACCTTGATGAGGATCCTAATGAGGATCCGGAGGAGGATGATGACGACGGAGACGCTGCTAGCGATATTTCGCATGTTTCCATGGATTCTGACTAGTGGACTGTTGTATTTTGTACTTTCTTTATTTTAGCCTAGACGAGCGGGATGTGCTCGAAGAACTTATTATGTATTTCCTTTTGAAATTATTGTACTTCCAACTTATTATTAATGAGAATTATGTTTTGTCTTACTTATTACATATTGACCATGATTGCTTTGACTTGACAACTAACATGACATATGATCTGACTTCCGACACAACATCTGACTAACATTCTGACTTACTAACATTCTATCCCTTCCGTATAGAAAATATCTATGGCGGGAAGAGGACCACATGCACGCCCTCCTAGACGAACACTGGACGCAGCCGTCATTAAGATGATGGTTGACAGACGGGTTAACAAGATACTGGCAGAGCACGAGGCACACCGCCTTGCTAGTGAAACCAGTGGCTCGAACAACGGTACTAACCCTCGCATAACATGACTAACATAGTATAGCTAACACGCTCTGACCTACGACATTGGTTTCTGACTGACAGGATCACAAGGCAACAACAACAAAGGATGTTCTTTTAAATCCTTCCTGAACTGCCACCCACACAAATTCAAGGGGACTGAGGGAGCCGTGGGAATGCTCCGCTGGGTGGAGAAAGTGGAGTCTGTATTCGCCATGTGCGAATGTACTGAAGAGAACCGGGTGAAGTTCGCAACTGGTACACTGGAAGGACCAGCACTCACATGGTGGAATACCCATGTACAAACCCTGGGGTTGGACGGTGCCAACTCCATGCCATGGGCTGATTTCACCCGACTACTGCAAGAGGAATACTGTCCTCGTGATGAGATCAGAAAGCTAGAGGCTGAGTTTTGGGTACTGAAGATGGTGGGCTCTGAGATCGAGCAATACTGTACTCGATTCCATGAGCTGTGTAAGCTATGTCCGGCTATGGTGACGCCGGAGTACAAGAAAATCGAGCAGTTCATCAGTGGGCTGCCCGAACAAATTCAGAGCATGGTGACTGCGTCTGACCTCACCACTATCCAACCTCTGATCAGGCTGGCTCATAAACTGACTGACCAAGCTGTAGCTCAGGGCAAGCTACCCAAACGAGGCGAACATCTGAAGCCTCAAGAAAGCCAGAAGAGGAAGTGGGAACCCAGCCACCACCAATCTCATCAACCTCAGCAACAACAAAGATCTGCACCAGCCAGAGCCTTTACTGCCACTCAACCAGACGACAAGGGGAAGGGTGTGTACCAAGGGAAATACCCCTTGTGTAACCGGTGTTCATACCATCACCTCGGGCAATGTGAACGATACCGTTGCCTGAAGTGCGGAAGGCATGGCCATATGGCCAAAGATTGCAGATCAAGATTTCCAACCAACAACAGCAACCCTAACCACAACCAGAACAACAACCAGAACACCTCCAGAGGGTGTTATGAATGTGGAAAACCAGGCCACATGAGGAGGGATTGTCCTCAATTGAAGAAGGCCGGAGGAGGAGCGGCCAAGGGGAGAGCATTTGTGATTGGCTCGGGAGAAGCCAAGGACGATCCTAACATCGTAACCGGTACGTTTCTTTTAAATAATGTCTATGCTAGCATATTGTTTGATACCGGTGCCGATAGGAGCTTTATATCTAGTGAGTTTAGCAAATTACTAGATATTACCCCAACACCACTAGACTACAAGTATACCGTAGAGCTAGCCGACGGCAAGTTAATTGAAACACAACACATCTTTCGAGGATGCGTCATGGTATTGGCGGATCATGAACTCGAAATCGATTTGATGCCGGTGACTCTCGGAAGCTTTGATGTGGTCGTTGGAATGGATTGGTTATCCGCTAACCAAGCTGAGATCGTATGCAACGAGAAGATCGTACGAGTGACGTTGCAGAACGGAGAACAGATCTCGATTCAGGGGGAAAGGCGGGGAGTACCTTTGAACATCATGTCATGCATGAAGGCGAACAAGTACCTACAAAAGGGATACGCTGCCATACTAGCCCTCATCGCCGAGCAACCCAAGAAAGAGAGGAAGATTGAGGACATCGTCGTAGTCCGCGATTTTCCCGAAATATTTCCCGAAGACCTACCTGGACTACCTCCGAAACGACAAGTCGAGTTTCAGATAGACCTTACACCAGGAGCAGCACCGATTGCTAAGGCCCCATACCGACTAGCACCAACGGAGATGCAGGAACTGTCTAACCAGTTGCAAGAACTGTTAGACAAGGGATTCATCAGACCGAGCTTCTCACCTTGGGGAGCACCGGTCTTGTTCGTAAAGAAGAAAGACGGATCATTCCGTATGTGTATCGACTACAGAGAACTGAACAAGGTGACGATCAAGAATCGATATCCCTTACCGCGAATAGACGATCTGTTTGACCAGTTGCAAGGGTCAAGCTACTATTCGAAGATCGATTTAAGATCGGGTTACCACCAACTAAGGATACAGGAAAACGATATCCCTAAGACTGCCTTTAGAACCCGATACGGACACTACGAATTCTTGGTTATGCCCTTTGGACTGACCAACGCACCAGCCGTATTCATGGATCTCATGAATAGAGTGTGTAAACCTTACCTGGACAAATTCGTGATAGTGTTCATCGACGACATCCTGATTTATTCAAAGGATCGGGAGGAGCATGCCGAACATCTAAGGTTAGTCTTGGAACTACTGAAGAAAGAGCAACTGTACGCGAAATTTTCAAAATGCGACTTTTGGATTCGCGAAGTCCAATTCCTTGGACACGTGGTTAATGAGCAGGGAATTCACGTAGACCCAGCTAAGATCGAAGCCATTAAGAACTGGGAAGCACCCAAGACTCCGACTGAGGTGCGACAATTCCTAGGACTGGCCGGGTACTACCGGAGATTCATTGAAGGATTCTCGAAGATTGCCCAATCATTGACGTCCCTGACCCATAAAGACAAAAAGTTCGATTGGGGAGACAAACAAGAAGCTGCTTTCAACCTGTTGAAACAGAAACTATGCACTGCACCCATCCTATCCCTACCGGAAGGATGTGATGACTTCGTGGTGTATTGCGACGCTTCGAAACAAGGACTCAGTTGCGTGCTGATGCAACGCGAGAAAGTGATAGCATACGCTTCACGTCAACTGAAGGTGCATGAGAAGAACTACACGACTCATGACCTTGAGTTGGGAGCCGTGGTGTTTGCCTTGAAGATCTGGCGACACTACTTATACGGCACAAAGTGCACTATCTTTACCGATCATAAGAGCCTACAACACATCTTCGACCAGAAAGAGTTGAACATGAGACAACGAAGATGGGTTGAGCTTATCGGTGATTATGACTGCGCTATCAAGTATCATCCAGGCAAAGCTAACGTAGTGGCCGACGCGTTGAGTCGAAAAGAAACAACAAAGCGCGTGCGTGCACTACAACTCACGATTCATTCTGAATTGCCAAATCAGATACGAAACGCACAACAAGAAGCTCTAAAAGCTGAAAACCTTACTCTTGAAGCCATGCGTGGCATGGATAAACAATTGAAGGCAAAGGGCGACGGAGCTTACTATTTAATGAATCGAATCTGGATTCCACGCTACGGAGGATTGAGAGAAGTAGTGATGGACGAAGCACACAAGAGCCGGTATTCCATACATCCGGGCTCTGACAAGATGTATCACGATTTGAAGACAACCTATTGGTGGCCAAACATGAAAGCTGAAATAGCAACTTACGTGGGTAAGTGTCTAACGTGCTCAAAAGTCAAGGTTGAGTACCAGAAGCCATCAGGGTTACTTCAACAACCGGAATTACCAATGTGGAAATGGGAGCAGATATCCATGGATTTCATCACTAAACTGCCAAAGACGGCAAGTGGTTGCGATACCATCTGGGTTATCGTAGACCGACTGACGAAGTCTGCTCATTTCCTACCCATTAAAGAGACTGACAAGCTAGACAAACTCACTCGGATTTATTTGAAGGAAGTGGTCACTCGACATGGAGTGCCAATCTCCATCATATCTGATCGCGACAGTCGATTCACGTCGCATTTCTGGAAGTCCTTGCATAAGGCTTTGGGCACGAGATTGGACATGAGTACTGCTTACCACCCGCAGACGGACGGGCAAAGTGAGCGAACGATACAGACACTGGAAGACATGCTCCGGGCATGTGTCATTGACTTTGGTAGTAGCTGGGAATCTCATCTACCGTTAGTGGAGTTCTCATATAACAATAGCTACCACACTAGCATTCAAGCTGCACCCTTCGAGGCACTTTACGGACGTAAGTGTCGATCACCCATCTGCTGGGCGGAAGTTGGAGACAGCCAACTGACTGGTCCAGAACTGGTGCACGAGACAACTGAAAAGATCGTGCAAATACGCAAACGAATGGCAGCAGCTCGGGACAGACAGAAAAGCTATGCCGACAAGCGACGCAAACCGTTAGAATTCCAGGTGGGGGACAGAGTGTTACTCAAGGTCTCGCCCTGGAAAGGTGTCATTCGGTTTGGCAAACGAGGAAAGTTGAACCCTCGTTACATTGGACCTTTCGAGATTACAAAGCGAATAGGCCCTGTAGCCTACGAACTAAACCTGCCAGTTGAACTGAGCAGTGTACACAACGTATTCCACATCTCGAACCTCAAGAAGTGCCTATCAGATGAAACACTTGTTATTCCTCTCGAGGAAATACAAATCGACGAACAATTGAACTTTGTTGAGGAACCGGTGGAGATTATGGACCGGGAAACCAAGAAGCTCAAACTCAGTAAAATCCCGATTGTAAAAGTACGATGGAATTCGCGACGAGGACCGGAATTCACGTGGGAACGTGAGGACCAGATGAAACAAAAGTACCCACACCTGTTCGCGGAACAGACAAACGCTAACAGCACAAGTTGAATTTCGGGACGAAATTCTTTCTAACATGGGGAGGATGTGACACCCCGTAAATTCCAGGTCAGCTTTGATTTTATTTAAATGTTTATTTAAATGCATTATGTACACGTGGCACTAGAATTAGATTAATTTAGTGTGACACGTGGCACGACAGTATGAACACTGACACATGACTTGATAATTCGTGGAATTATCGGCAAACAGCACACACGTGTCAAAACACACGAACGTTGGTGAACGTCTACCACATTGTGAAACACAGCACTCGAAACCTCACGAAACACTCACACATTGAACTTGGAAGTTCAAACAAGGCCAAACGAAAGTTCGTAAACGTGAAAACGGCAACGAACGGATCAAACCAATGAAAATGGGCCTATTGGGCTCACCAGGGGATCTGTCGCGCTACGCGACGGCCCACAAGGACACTGTCGCGATACGCGACAGGTGGCGGGGGAAATTTGAACGCGGAACATCCTCGCGCTACGCGAGGGGAACTCTTGAAGCTGTCGCGCTACGCGAGGAGACCCAGTTCGCAGAATCTTTATTTAACCAAGATGTAATCATCACCAGCCAACCTAGCCTCTCATTTCCGATTCCAAGACACTCAAACTCGTCTCCTACACCTGCAAATCACCATTTTCATCAGCTGGAAGCCATTGTTGAGGAGATTGAAGCTCAAGAACATTGAAGCAAGCCTCCTAGACCACCACCCATCACCACCATCTTCTTATTCGTTGAGGAACCTGCTGTCCAGAAGCTCTTAGAAGCCTTCTAGCTCGATTTTATCATCATCTCAGCCTTCTTGGAGCCTTAGAAGGTAGTATTTACATTCCTCCATGGCTAGAACGTCCATTTCTCACCACCACACGCACATGCATGTGTTAAAACCCACATGCAAGCACCCATGGCTCACATGCACGAATTTATAATATGGGTTTGTTGATTTTAAGATGATTTATGATGATCTAACATGATTAGAATGCATTTGGTGATGATCTATGATGATGTGTATGTAAGGATTTCATGTTTTGTTCATAAAGTGTTGAATGATGGCCATGCATGCATGATCCATGATGGTAGGAATGATCTTGAGTATGTTGATATGCTTATTGATAATGTTAGAAGGATTACTCATGGTTGGATTTGTTTAAAATGATCAAAATGTTGATTTTTAGTAATCTTTCCATTATTAGTAACTTTTATTTGCAAAATGATTGTTGGAGATGAATTCATGAACATGCAAGTATGTGGACTTGCTATTAGGATGATAATATGATGATTTGATTTGTTAGAATGTGGTTTCGATAATGAGTATGGTCATTTCTAGCAATATTACTAAATATAGAAACTTTTGTGAATGAAATATTGATGGATGATGATTTAGACTATGTTGACATGATTAGATGATAGTAAATAGCATATTATGATGAATGATGGTATGAAAAATTGCTTGGAAATGTTAAATGGTCATTTTTATGCAAAAACCACAAAGTTACTATTTTTAGTAACTTTATGGTTACAAAAACCGACTTAGGAATATGTTGAATGACTTGAGCATGCTAAATGATTATTATGTTATAATATGATGTTTAGATGCTAAGTTAGATGGTTTCCGATGTCACGTATGCTAAAAATGGAAACTTTCCATTTTAGGAAACTTTTGTGCACTAACATGCTATAAACGACGTATATGAACTTGTATGATAATGTGCTATGTGCTAACATGACCCCGTAGGACCATTGAGCATGCTAGAACTCGAACACCGTCATGCTTTGTGAACTTTCTAAAAATGGAAACTTACTATAAATAGTAAGTTGTCCATAAACGCGACCTACGCGTTTTGCACACGACAAACACTTACACGATTGCTACATGAGTCACAAACCGTCACACGGTTCACCAACGGGTCGTTGACTTGACACGGTCAACTTTGGTCAAACACGGTCAACTTTGGTCAGACACGGTCAACTTTGGTCAAACACGGTCAACTTTGGTCAGACACGGTCAACTTTGGTCAAACATGGTCAAACACGGTCAATGTGGACCAACACGAGCAAACACGGTCATTGTGGACCGACACGGGCAAACATGAACAACCAAGGGTTGTTGAGCACAAACACGAGCACTAACACTAGCACGGTCACCTACACGAACTCACATACGATCTACGATATAGGTTGCCGGTGACCGACGTGCTACACGACAACTCGGGAGCTTACGCTTACATACATTCGTTTCACTAAGGTGAGTTTACGGCCCCTCTTTACTCTTTTTCAAATGCTTTTAAATAGGGGGAGAATACTAGTTGCATCGAGTCAAACATTATTGCTATTACAAACATTTTTGTGTATGCTGGTTTATTGGACAAACATTAAGTGTTGAACTCGTTACAAGCCCTCACAAAGTCTTACCGTTAATGTAAGAACAACGTGGTAGGTTTGGATGGATTCATTAGGGAATGACTAACCCCACGGGGCACCATGTTGACTGAGTGTCATAACCCGTGCAAACTCTGACCTAACTTGCTATGTATACGAGGCATAGCGGAGGCAAGAGCAAACAAGTCTAGTTCGGTAGTGACGCACTGACACTTTGGGCCTAGGGCTCGGTACTAACATTGATAAACAGCATGACACACTTTTCATTACTATATGTATATCAAAACCTGTGAACTCACCAACCATTGTGTTGACACTTGTTTTTAAACTTGTATTCTCAGGTAACTAGCATGACAGGCTCGTGGAGCAGGAAAGCACATAGGGGACATGAGCATAGGGCCCCACATGCATTTGTTTTCGTGTCTTTTGAAAACAATTTGACTTTATCTTATTTAAAACGTTGTTGTATTAAACTACTTACAATTTCCGCTGTGTAAACAATCATTTTCCGCTGCATGTTATGACTTATTTATTCCGCTGCAATACTACTTTATTTCCGCTGCAAACTATTTTATCAAGTGTATGTGTCAAACTTGGATTTGTAAACGCATATAGAGGTGTTCTATATGACCTTGAGCTGTGATTCTGGACACGTCACATCCACGTGGACATACGCCACGAGTGGGAAATTGGGGGTGTGACACCAGTGTTGTGAGTGTTTGAGTTGTTTGCTGAATCACTGGTACTCCCCCGAAGATTCTGGGTGATATCAGTGACCATGCCCGGAATGACATCCCTCATATGTATAGCGATGGCTCGGGCAATCTTATTGATCTCATCATCGTTGCCACTTGTCGAACCCCCTCCGTTAGGATCACGTCGGGGAGGCATTCTACGAATAGAAGCCACAAGTGGGTCAGTAATGAGGAAGGATACAATTGAATTTACATGATAAAGTCAGTAATATATCCATAGTACTAGTATTATCATTCAGTTGTAATATGAGCTTGTACACATATAAGCAATCAGCTCATTAGCATACTTCTCATGTGAATATGTATGATGTTCCATGATCTCACTCCACCAAACCTACACACTGACACTTTCCCGATACACCGAAGATAGCTTATATATAGGGCATACGAAAGGGTCAAGCAAACTGCCAGCCAAGACGCCATCCCACCACCGCTTCGATATACCACGATCATGTCATTGCTAGCATTTGGCAACATGTTTGTACTGATTCCCATGTATGTTCCATTGATTAAGAATCCCATGATCTTTGATCAATTTGAACTATGATTGAATCCATTATTGAACTATGTTTGAATTATGTGTGCACCTACTAACAATCGTTAACATGTAGAACTAAATCATATATGTGCTCTACATTTTTCTTGTTAAACTATGTTAGTAAGTACTAATGATGTAATCACTTAAGAATTTCACTTAAGTTTTACATTGAAAGAATGTTCACAACTTGATTGATTCATACGCAATGTTTGACTCTTCCAAGTTTGAATAGCACAATGATTTGATTCACCAATGATTGTATCTCAAATGTTTGTATCTCATGTGTTTGACTAATGTTCAATGATTCCAGTTGCTCCCGAATCTTTACTTCAAATGCGAAAGCCGGATTCCCCCTGACATACCGAAATAAGCTTATATATAGGGCTAGCTCTCACCGCCCACCACTTACCTCAACACGTCAGCGTTAATCCGCCGTTTGTATTAGGAGTTAAGATTCCAACTCTTGATTGATTATGATTGATTCATGTTTGTCTCTTGTTCCTTGAATATAATTATGAATATGTAAACCAGGGTTCTTAATTTACTTGAAATCAAGACCTTAGGTTTTAGTATGTGTGTCCTAGGTTAATTAACCTAGGTTCTCAATACCTACAGTATCGAGTATAATGATCTCATGTGTGAACTTCAACTAAAGAATACTGTTACACAGATTCTAAGTTATAAAGTTCCTATGATAATGAATACCTGATAATGATAACATGACAAGGATTTCAAATCCAAGATTCTAAAATTATAGATCTTGACCTCTAAATTCCTATGATGAACATGATAAGGATTTTAGATCAAAGATACTAAGAATACAGATCTTTGCCTCTAAATTCCTATAATGAACTCTGATGGAGAATTCCAGATCAAGGATACTAAGAATACAGATCCTTGCCTCTGGAGTCCTTTAATGAACTCTGTGTGAGAATTTCAGATCAAGGATACTAAGAATACAGATCCTTGCCTCTGAAATCCTTTAATGAACGTATGTGAGAAATTTAATTCGGTTTCTAAAATTATAGAATTCCGATTCAAATTCCTTGACTCGATATCTAATCTTAGAAAAGCATCCCTAAGATCTTTCAAGCTTAATATGAATTTAATGCTTACTTAAGTTTACTTAGATCCTAAGTATTCTCAAGCCTATAGCACTTAGTCCTATTGGGTAACTTAGGTTATAGTCTAGGTCATTAAGCATTGGGTTTTTCCTAGTTCTCTACAACCTTGGCTCTGATACCAACCTGTCACACCCCCTGCGCCGCGTGCGGAATCCACGGCGCGGTGACGTATGAATAGTTGAATCATGCACAAGTATTGATTTAAGAACAACCACAATAGATTACTAAGTTGCATGATGTTTAGACATTTGTTTAGTTACAGACAATCTATCTACCAAAAGAATGACAACTACAGACCCAAAATATAGTTTACAAAATAAGACTTCAAACAAGACAATTAAACATTTAGGATTTTGTGTGTTTCTAAATCCATCCTAACATGTTTCTTCATCTTGTTCTATCTTAAATGGTCTCCTTAGTTGTCCTCAAAATGTCTTACTCCTGATTACCTGAAACACGTGAAAAGTAACTGTCAACTACAGAAGTAGTTGGTGAGAACAATAGGTTTAACATTTGAAAACATGAACTTGCAATGTAAGGCATAAGTATAAAACAATATTGAAATACATGGATGAGCTGCAACCCAAACTAACATCAAGTATGTACAAGTGTGTCCAAACAGTCAGCAGACCGTTTGCTAAAGAAGCCAACATTTAATCAAGTCCCAAACCACGTTTGGAGTTAGATAATGTATCAGCAGTTTTGATAACCCATAATGAAACCAAACCTACAGTTAGCTTTTAAAACAGATTTAAAAGCTAACTCCATTTTGGTTATGAACCAGTGTGTCCGCTTTCCCTTGTTGTGATCACCCAGTACTAACGCTAATGAATATGAAACTTGATGTGTTTATAATTTTGTTTACAACAGTGGACACCATGTTTTTGAACCTTACTTTAAAACCATTGAGTTAATGCCTTATTTGATAACATGACTTGAAACCTTGTTTGAATATCATGATTTGAATCCTTTGTTTGAACACCACCATGAAAACCATTGTTTGAATACCATGTTTTGAATCCCTTGATTTAGTACATAAAATAATGTCCTTGTATAGTAACAAGGTTTATAAAAGATTATTTTCGAATACACAAGTTTATAGTAAAAGAGTTTATAAGTCACATTATTTAAAAGTGTTTGTCATTTATAAAACCATTCGAGTAAAACTGATATAAAACAGTTCAAGGCTTTCGCCTTTCCATGGGGACACTTTCAACATAACCCGGTCACCCACATCGAATTCCAAAGGCTTTCGCCGTTTGTCTGCGTAACTCTTTTGGCGGCTACGTGTTGCTTGTAATCGTTGTTGTATCTGGGCTATCTTATCAGTAGTTTCCTGAATAAGTTCAGGCCCTGTTATTCTGTTGTCTCCCACTTCGGTCCAACAAATTGGAGACTGACATTTTCTACCATAGAGTGCTTCAAAAGGAGCACATCCGATGCTACTGTGGTAGCTATTGTTGTAGGAGAACTCAATGAGTGGTAGATGAGTATCCCAACTTCCACCAAAGTTTAGGATGCATGTCCTCAACATATCCTCCAGGGTCTGAATGGTGCGCTCGCTTTGTCCATCTGTTTGTGGATGATAAGCGGTGCTCAAGTTAACACTTGTCCCTAAGGATTGTTGCAATGATTGCCAGAAACGCGAAGTAAATCGACTGTCCCGGTCTGAAATAATAGACAATGGCACCCCGTGCCTTACTACTATTTCGTCAATGTATAGTCTTGCTAGTTTTTCCATCTTGTACGTTTCCCTGATCGGCAAGAAATGAGCGGACTTGGTCAATCGATCAATGATGACCCAAATAGAATCATATCCGCTGGAAGTGCGGGGTAGCTTGGTAATGAAATCCATAGCTATTTGTTCCCATTTTCATTGTGGTATCTCTGGCTGTTCCAGTAAACCCGAAGGCTTCTGGTGTTCTGCTTTGACCTTGGCACATGTGATACATTTGCCAACATAAGTGGCAATGTCTTTCTTTATACCCGGCCACCAATAAAATGCCCTAAGATCTTGGTACATCTTATCGGCACCAGGATGAACTGAGTAACGTGTCTTGTGTGCCTCGTCAAGTATAAGTGTTCGAAGTTCATCTACTGCTGGAATCCAAACATGATCCAGGTAATAGATAACTCCGTCTTGTTTTGTCTTGAAATGTTTCTCGGCTCCACAATCGAGCTCGCATTTCAAGTTGTCTCTTGCCACTGCCTCTTGTTGTGCTTGTAGAATGTGATCTCTCAAACTTGTTTGCACAATCATTCTCATTGCTCGAACGTGCAAGGGTTTGACTCTTTCCTTCCGACTCAAAACATCTGCAACAACATTTGCTTTGCCCGGATGGTATTTGATCACACAATCGTAATCGTTTAGGAGCTCAACCCAACGTCTCTGTCTCATGTTAACCTCCTTCTGATCAAATATGTGCTGTAAACTCTTGTGATCTGTGAAGATAGTGCACTTAGTACCATACAGGTAGTGTCTCCAAATCTTTAATGCAAAAACAACCGCTCCCAGTTCGAGATCGTGTGTTGTGTAATTCTTCTCATGTATCTTCAGCTACCTTGAGGCATAAGCAATGACTTTGTCTCGTTGCATCAAAACCCATCCGAGTCCCTGATGGGAAGTATCACAATAAACTACAAAGTCATCATTGCCTTCTGGGAGTGTTAAGATTGGAGCATTGCACAATCTTTGTTTCAGTGTCTGGAATGCCTCTTCTTGTTTCTGAGTCCACACAAAAGGTTCAGACTTCTGTGTGAGCTTGGTGAGAGGCAAGGCTATCTTTGAGAAATTTGAAATGAATCTCCTGTAATAACCTGCCAATCCCAAAAATGATCGGATCTCTGTCGGTGTTGTAGGCACATCCCAGTTCTTGATTGCTTCAATCTTGGCAGGATCCACGTGAATACCATCACTGTTAATCACATGACCCAAGAACTGAACTTTCCTAAACCAAAATTCACACTTAGAGAATTTGGCATAGAGTCGTTCCTCTTTCAGAAGCTCCAAACTTGTCTTGAGGTGTTGTTCATGCTCCTTCTCGGTTCTTGAATAAATCAGTATATCATCAATAAAGACGATAACGAACTGATCTAAATACGGCTTGCACACCCGATTCATCAAATCCATGAACACAGCCGGTGCGTTCGTCAGTCCGAATGGTATCACCATGAATTCGTAGTGACCATATCGGGTACGAAAAGCCGTCTTGGGTATATCTTCCTCTTGAATCCTGAGCTGATGATAGCCTGATCTCAGGTCTATTTTTGAAAAGTACTGTGTTCCCTGTAACTGATCAAACAAATCATCAATCCTCGGTAACGGGTACCGATTCTTGATGGTGAGTTTGTTGAGTTCTCGATAATCAATGCACATTCTGAAGGTTCCATCCTTTTTCGTCACAAAGAGAACCGGAGCTCCCAACGGGGAAAAGCTCGGTCGGATGAATCCTTTGTCGAGGAGCTCTTGTAATTGATTAGACAACTCCTGCATCTCTGATGGAGCAAGTCTATAAGGAGACTTAGCTACAGGGGTCGCTCCTGGAATCAAATCGATTCGGAATTGCACCGATCTCTCGGGTGGCAGTCCAGGTAAGTCATCCGGAAATACTTCTGCAAAGTCTCTCACAATTGGTACATCTTGAATCTTGATCGTCTTCTTGTTATTCTGAATCACGTGAGCTAGAAATACAACGCATTGTTTTCGTAAGTACTTGCGAGCCTTCATGCACGATAATATCTTGACACTACGTTTCGCTTGGTCTCCACGAATCTCCAAGACCTCATTGTTCTCCACTGGAATGCGTAATAACTTATCGGAACAGATGAACTCAACTCTGTTAAGAGATAGCCAATCCATTCCGATGATCATGTCGAAACTGCCCAGCTCCATCGGTATCAAATCGATGGAAAATGTGTGATCACCAAGTGTTAGTGGGCAATTCCTAAGTACTGTATCAACTGTAATCTGTTTGCCGTTAGCTATCTCAATAGTATAAGGGGAGTCTAGTGATTCCTCAACATGATTAAGATGGCTAGCAAAATCGGACGAGATAAAACTCTGATCCGCACCAGTGTCAAATAATATGGATGCATAGAAATCAGATAAGAGAAATGTACCCGTGATCACGTTCGGGTCCTGTCGAGCAGCAGCTGCTCCAATCTGAAAGGCTCTACCTCGTGCTGCTGGAGGCCTTTGTTGATTCTTCTTGGGACAATCCCGAGAAAAGTGACCAGGTTCGCCACAGTTGTAGCAGGACTTGTGATCAACAGCAGCAGTAGTAGCTGCATTGTTGTTTCTGTTTGGAGCTCCCGTGCTCCTGCAGTGATTTGCCCAATGTCCAAACTTTCCACAGTTTGTGCACTGTATGCACTGAGTGTTTGCAGCGTGATGATACTGACAAGTGTTGCACAAAGGTGCAGTGCTAGTGTAGGGATTTCTGACTTACAGTGGTGGTGGTTGGTTAAGCATTGGGGCTTGAGTGGTAGCAGCAAAGTTTCTAGCCACCTTTTGCTTCTTCACCGGCCTTTTATCCGGCTTCCTTGAGGTTCCAGTTTTGGTTGAGTCAGCCTCTTTCTTGAATGCCCCAGAGGCAACCATCATGTCTGTCAAAGATGCTGATAGAGTAACAGCTAATTCCATAGTAGTATGGTGAGCAGAAATCACATGCCCTCGGATACTAGGCGGTAATCCACCAATGTACCGCTCTATCCTCTTCTCTAGTGTTGGCACCATGTCAGGTGCCAAAGTGGCCAACTCATGAAACCTTGTGGTGTAGGCCAGATGCCCTGAGCCAACCATGACTAGGTTGAGTAATTCAGTCTCAACCTTCTTCAACTCGTTCCTTGGGCAAAACTCTGCCCGCATCATAGCTTTAAAGTCATCCCACGGCATAGCCTGGGCCTCATCTCGACCTCTGATAGCAACTTGAGCATTACACCAAGTTAACGCTCGCTTGTGAAATGATCCCGCAACATACTTGACTCTGTTCTGTTCAGGACAGCCACTGATGTCAAGGGTGGTTTCCATCTTCTCGATCCACTGAATCAATCCAACGGCACCCTCACTACCACTGAAACTCGGTGGCTTGCGACCTACAAAGTTCTTGTAGGCATAGTCCTGATTCTGTCGGGTGTTGCCGCTGCCTTCTCCAGATGAGTTGGCAACGTTGTTGCTGTTGTTGGTGTTAATCCGGTTCATCATCTTGGGAATTACATCCCTTAGTTGACTAGTCAGAAGAGTGGCCAATGCCACAGTAGCAGGGTCCAACTGAAAGGCCGGTGGTGGCGGAGGTGGAGGTGGAGGCGGTGGTAGATGTGGAGGAGAGTCAGGCGGTGTTGGTGTCGAAGAGTGCGGAGCTGAACCTTGAGTCAGCGGTAATAGGGGTGGCTGTCTTCTTGGCGGCATTCTGATCATAACCGAAAATAAAGCGGTTAGTGCAGTGATCAGAAGCAGAAGACATATGCAAATAGAATCCTATGTCACATGATCTCTAAATGAGGGTCCCTAGGTTATAGTCTAGGCCAAACCGTTTAAGTAATATGACCTATATTTCTCTATAACCATGGCTCTGATACCAATCTGTCACACCCCGAGCCGGCGGGCTGGATCGACTTTCCCGCCGGGCGGAAAGTTCCCGGGGCGCGATATCTTGAACGATAATCGAATTGATCAGCTTGTTTGCATAGCACATGATGTATAACTGAGAAATGTAAACATGACAATGATATAGAATTACAAAGTTAAATTACAATGTTTTGTTCATAATTTAACCCAGTAAATCTATCCAAAAGAATCAATGTGTTTATATCTTGTAACTGTACAAGATTTACAAAATATGATTCAATGTTTTTGTCAATTCAAAAGTAATGATCACACAAAATGCAGCTAGGTCTTCTAACAGTCCTCTAGCTATGATTCTTGAAATTTGGTGATTAAACATGTTCGTCACCTGAGAAAACATGCATTTAAAACAAAGTCAACACTAGGTTGGTGAGTTCATAAGTTTGAGTATTGAAAACCTTGAATTGTTCATGCACACAATCACAATGTCATATTTGATACTTGTATTAATTGAATCCACGTGTTCCACCCAATGGCCTCTCCTTAGTTATATATACAAGTGGTATTTCACTCAATCAAGTATGCTTATATATAGGGGCATACGAAAGGGTCAAGCCCAGACACCACCCCACCACATACTCAATTGAATTCCACACTACTTGTAATACAACTAAGAATATCCATTTTCATCTCCCAAATGATTGACTTGTTCATTATGTATTCATCTGTTTATCATATGTAGAATAATAGAGTTAGAGGGGTTTATTTATCCAACCGAAGTATTGATACACCCTCATTGTATTAAGGAATTAGATTTATTTAATCAGATCCTTGTATTATTCTATAATTGTGGGGTTAACTGTCATTACACCTTTAATTATTAAGAGTGTTAATTAACCACTTGTAATTTGTTCTTGAAATATAGTGCATAGAGCCTAAAAGGGATCCATTGTAATCCTCACATAATCAGAGTACAATGCATTCGATTTACCTCTACCACTTTGTATGTACCGTGTCCTCAACGAAATCTATTACTAGCAGTGAACATGAGGGTAGATCACTTTCTCAACCTACTAGTCAATAGGATTTCCGCTGGATTAATTACTTATCACTGCAAATTAATATCACCATGTGTCGATTTCCAGAACCTGACTTGAGGTAGCCCTGTCATCGGTCATACGTTACCGGCCAATGAATCAATACGATCAACATACTAGCCTTACAAGCTAGAGATTTGTCAAACCTATGGTACCACTATGCTATCGTCGGTTTAGTCACGTCAAACTAACTGGTCAGCGAATTAAAGGGTCTTACATGATCAACTTGTACAATTTGGCACATGATTGAAGTGATATAATTTAACAGGTCAATAGTAACTAATTGTAATTGTGCTCATCTGTATCATTGTTCTCATTGTCATATGTTCTCCACGATATTAACAAAGTTAAATAAGAACTTGTCTTATTAAGTTATGTTAATTATTTGAGTGAATGATGTTGTTATCATGAAGTTACATTATCATGATTATCATTCTTTGTTCCTTGTACTCTTGTAATATGTATTGAGTTGTAAAGTTAAGTGCTAAAAGGACTTGTCCTATTACACTTACTTAACTCTTGTATCGAATGTTAATATAAAGATATGTAATATCTTTAAAACATTCATATGTTTACTTGTAATTGTTCCATTGTCTGTTTATGTAAGAATAATTGAGTGTTATAAGATAAAATCTTATAACTATATTATTCTAATATAATGATGAATTAATAAGATATATTAACTTGTTCATCTGATTATCCCTGTCATGTCATAATCATACAAGCATGCATACAATGATAAACGATAATAAACAATTAAGTATTATCTAAATCAAAGTATAAATAACATGTTAAACATAAAACTTTTAAGTAAATAAAAGTTAAGCATGTTTCTCAGCCCCGAGAGTTTAAAATCATTTAAGATTGGAGAAAAGGGACATATGAACTCACCTTGTGGTAGTTGGGGTTTGACTTAGCTTAAATGGAAATGCACGCGCTCTTGTTGTACTTGATATTGTTTTCACGATCCTGTATTGATTTGCGATGTTTGAAACTTGTAAATATGTGTTGTAAATATTTCCATGAGTGCATGTGTTAGCCTAAAGTTGGCTAACACACTTAAGTCTCGATCGGCATTCGGCCCTTGTTCGATTGTCATATGTTTTGCTAACCTTTCTTAATTAAATTAAGATTTGAACACTTTTTCCTAGCATGTTAGTTAAGTGTATTGATCATAAACTTTCCAAAATCAACCTAAGTGTAAACTTAGGTTTATAGTTCAAACATTACTTGTATTTATTGTTAACCTTGAAATAGTTGCTTCATGATTAATGACTAAGTAGTCAATCTTTCTTGTAAAAATGATGGTTCCCATTTAACAGGGTCTCTTATACTAAAGATTATCATCTTTGCAATGTTTTAACAAAATTCTATGCATGTTATCATTGGAATTTGTTTCAAATGTTTGTTTCGATTACACCTTGTGGGCCGATCCAATTGAATAGGCCGACAACTTGAGTTGGGCTGGTTAATATGTGGGCTGCGCATATGGGCCGAGTGAGTGCTGTTGGGCCAACTAATGGGCTTTAACACCAATCAAATCATTTTGGGCTTTGATGCTGAAATTGGGCCGAAACAGATTATTGGGCCGACTGTCCAGTTTAGACCAACTGTTGGGCCAAAGGATTGACATGGGCTGAAACAAATGATCTGTGGGCCGTATTTGCCACCTAGGCCGACTACATGGGCTGTTCTCAATTGATGTTGGGCCTGAAACAAAATGGGGTGGATCAGATAGGTTGGCCGAACAAAATCAACATAGGCTCATTGTTTTGTGTTGTTGGGCCTTAACCATTCGCATGGGCTGATTGTTGGGCCACTGGTTCGATTGAAGCTGGGCGTATGAGTTTGTCCGTATGAAGTTGACTGGCCGAATGAAATCATCATGACCAAATGGGTGGTGATGGGTATGGCCGAATGTGTTCTGCTCAGGTCGAATGAAGTGTTCCAGCCGACTAGGTGGTGTGATCAGACCGAATGGCATAGTTTCAGGCTAATGAATGGTGTGTTAACCGAAGGATTTGGGCTTAGGTCGAATGACTGTGGCCCAATGAATGGTGTAACTGCCGAACAAGACTCATTCGGAGGTGGTGACTAGCGTATGAGAGGAGGTTGACCGAATGAAGGGTGGCCCCGAATGAGGATGAGGTTGGGCCGGAAGAATGAGTGAATGCCGAAGGAGGATAGCCATTCGGCCCCTGTTCCTTCGTCCCTTGGCCTTTCGGGCATCTGAGTGTGTTATTCGGCCAAAGAAAGGCTACGCCTAGCACCATATCCATCTCAGGTTCTAGAGTAAGGTTGAAGTTGATGCAGACTTAGGATGGTTCTCGTGGTCCTAGGTTTCGAGGGGGAAGGGTCTAGAATCGGTTTTAGAGGAATGAGTCGACCAAAGGTGAAGAAACCCTAATTTTCGACATGTTTACAGCCCCATACCTTGAATTTCAGTGGAGTTTGGCTCAGATCGGTTGTACTTTCGTGTAGAGGAGGATGAGAGCTTCGTGTGGGTCCAAAGATGGAAGGATTTGGTTGAGAAATGAGGGAGATATGGAAGTTTGAAGGTGAGAAATGGGGGTGAAATCTCAAAACCGGGATTAGGGTTTTGGGGGAAGAAGAAGAAGTGAAAAAGTGAGGGAATCACCCTCATTTAGGGTATTTATACCCCGAGGGTGTTCGGGTTCGTTTTTGTCGTTCGGTTCGCGTTTTCGTTACGTTTCCGGAAATTAAACGCGTAAATAAATTGAAATAAATAAAAGAGGCTAATTTAATTTAATTTGATGAGTTTCAAAATTGTAAAATGTTAAATATTTTATTTTATTAATTTAAACTCGTTCGTGTCGTGTTTTCGTTTTCGTGTCGTGTTTTCGTTTTCGTTTCGTCGAATCGCGTCACCGTCGCGCGTATTCGTTCGAATCGTCTCCCGAACGAACACGACGATGGTTTTGTTTTCTGACTTTTGTTTTCTACTTTTCAGTCATTATTTCAGAACTCTAAACTCACAGATATGTTTGTGTGAATCGTCACCCACGCAAACACACTGTAAGTTCGTTATTCTGAAATAACACTGCAATTGTATTTGTATTGTGTTTCCTCACATACGGACTCAACTAAACTTCCTGTTTTCACTTGTTTTCGTACTGATTTGTCGGCCATCTGATTCCTGTCATCTATGGTTATCAGATCGCAACCAACTTGTTTTCGTATAGGGCATATGTAGGAGTAGGTCGTAACCTATCCAACCACCGTCCCACCACCATTTCGATAAACCATGACCATGTGTCCTTGATTATGATTAGTAACCAAACAATAACTAACTCATAACTCGTTGTCATTCCAACCAAAACCTTGGATTCTTCTCACCAAAGTCTCAACACTGATATAATCATGATAAACCGAAGATGGTTTATGTATAGGGCATATGTAGAAGTCAGTCGCAACTGCTTCAGCCACCAGCCCAACACCTTTACGATACACCACGTGCATGTCCTTAGCGATTCATTAGGGCACAATCAATCATAAAATCAGCAAATAATACATGTGAATCAGATATATAATCAGAAGTTCAGTTAACATGTAATAAACACATAAGCATGAAATCCGGAATATAATAACTAGTGTATGAAATAACTCATACTAGGGTATCTTACGGTTATAGACTAGGTCAACCATTTCTAGTAACCTAATTCCCTATAACCCAGGCTCTGATACCTATCTGTAACACCCCGACCGATTGCGGAAACGTCGGGATGCCACGAGGGATGTGTAGATTGTTCATAAGCTCGTGGGCATCTAATTAAATCATCACATATCAATTAATCAACCAAATTAACTACACAAAAATCATGTTCATCATGAAATAGTTACAACAATTAGACAAAAGATTTAGCTAAACTAAGTAAACTCTACTCTTCAGATTTCAGTTATTTTAGCTAAGTCCAAGACCCTAAGTGATGATGTCCAAAAGATGTAGAGCTACCCTTCTCTACTTACTTCTCTTCATTTCCTAAAACATGTAGAAAATCAAGTGTCAACTACGAAGTAGTTGGTGACTAATCATAAGTTTTTATGTTTCAAAAATGTTTACAACATAATTGTAAAGGTTTATAGCTTTCCAAGTAAAATCCACATGTGCACCTGTAAGATAATTCAACACTGCCAACATATAACACAAACACACAATCACATAATTCAAATAATCGCAATTAATCAACCACATATATCCAATCAATCTCAGTCAATCACAATTCAATCAATAATCAATATTCACCATAATCATCTCAATATAAGTTACCGCGGAGAACCTCAGTCAACTCAATCAACGGTGGATTCATTGCGGAGGACCGCAATCAACTCAACCAACGATATTCCTAAATAATATAAGTTTCAATACGTGCACTACGGAGGACCGCAGTCAACTCAACCAACAGTGGAATCACCGCGGAGGACCTTAGTCAACTCAATCAACAGCAATTCAATCATCGCGGATGACCGAAGTCAACTCAACCAACAATGACTCACGGAGTTATAATAATCGACATCAATCCATCAATAATCAATGATAAGTCAATAACCTGAATATCATTTTGATAATTCAGGTGTCACCCATGTGTTATCAAATTAATATTTTTTTAAATATTGGTATACATGCTTCCCCTCCGAGTTTGAAAACAAAATAGTTTAAAAAGGAGGTTATAAGAACTCACCTGAATTCCTTAGAATCAGTGTTCTTGTAGTATGCGCGCTCACGTATTGTGAAATCAAAAGCCAATCAACAATCTGTAATTATCGTGTGTTTCATATTCATAAGTATACACGTTTCCTTTCAATCAAGTGTTCTTAGTGTTTACTTTTAATCATTAAGTGTTTCGTTAACTTAGTTTAGTTAACCTAAGTTAAGTGGTAACACCTACTATTTTATCAATGATCATCATACAATTGTAATTTAAGCTCGTTAGTTTTAATTACTCAATATATGATGATTTTTAGCAAGACATCAAAAGTATACAAGTTGTAAAGGTTTTAACCTTTTATACTTTTGTACACTTTTATATATGTACCTTCTTAGTTGCATGCATGCATGTCGATTCAAGTTAACCTATTTATCTTAAATTATTATATTTGATCAAGTTAAGAAATCAAACTTATATTGTCTTCATAACTTATTTCATTTACATAAAAATCTTTAAGTTAAACCTATTCTTATTATAAAAAGGTTGCAACTTATAAACTCCTATGCATGCATGAACTTAGATGAGTCAATATTCCCTCATTTATCTCCAAATGTTTGTGTGCTCATATCGTCCCTCCCTTTAGCTCAAGGAATAAGGTTGTTCAACCCTAGGTTCGCGGTTAAGGCCATAGGTTCGCTGATCAAGGGTGGTTCAAGCGGCCCAAGGTTCGCACTTGCCATGGTTCGGCTACAACAGCTCATAGGTTCGCCATCATCTAGCTTAGACAAACCTCCCAGGTTCGGCCTCCTTAGGTTTGCCACCTTAAGGTTCAGCAGCCTAGGGTTCGCCCATCCATAGGTTCGGCCATCCAGATTCGTAGTTCTCAGGTTCGTGGTCTCCCAGTAGGTTCGGTTGAAGGTTCGCTGCATTTAGGGTTTTTATAACCAAGGTTCGTGGCCCATGAGGTTTGCCTGGCTTGTAATGATTCGCCCAAAGGTTCGCCCAAGGGTTCGCTGCCTTAGGGTTTGCCCACATGCACCAGGTTCGGCTAACACAAGCTCAACAGGTTCGGTGATCCCCTGGTTCGCGGCTAACTGGTTCGGCCCTGCACATGTGGGGCTGTTTAGGGTTCGGCCAATGGAGGTTCGGCCACCAGCTGAGTCGTGATCTATTGTTCATCATCTTCATCATCTTCATCATCTAGTTCCACGTTGTTGCAGGTTCAAACCGTGGCTTTCCCAACCCTCAAACTAATTCGTTTTATACATTTCAAAACCCTAAAATCGTAGAAAAGATGGCAGCTACGTATAAATGAAATCTTTAACAAAACCGAAAAAGTAAAGCTCCAGATCTACCTGAATTCATTGGCCAAACGTGGGATTTCTTCGTGGTTTCTTGTTCTCCTCGATCATGCGGTTGTTTAGAGCCAAAGATCTCGTGAATCCTTTGAGAAACGAGTGAGAAATCTTAGAGAGAAGTTTCGAGAGAGAGAGAAAGTGACGAACTCTTATGTTTAGAGAGATAGGGAGTTCTTGTAAAATGAAGAAAGAGAAGGAAGAGTGGGTGTTTATACCTCGGTTCTTTCCGCGTGCTCGGTTTCGTTTATATTGCGCAAAATATTTCAAGATGCTTGGTTTTCTCGTAAAAATATATTTAAAGCATAAAACATTTAAATAATTAGGTTTCGTTTTAATAAAATGATTTTAATTAAAATTGTTTCGTAAATGATTCCGTACATTTGCGTTAAATTATTTATTTAAATAAAACAATTTGTCCGGATCCTTCTTAGGTTGTAATTCCTAATAAACGTTTTTAAATCCTTTTTCTTATTTTTAATATCGTTAGATATTATTTCGTTATCTCGTCGAAACGCGTTACTTACGTACGTATTCGTAAAGATCGTCACCTTTCCGAATCCTACGCTCGTATCGTATTTCGATTCGATTTACGATTTGTGGAATACCGTTTCAGTATATTATTCTTAATAATTATATTCGTGCGAATCGTCACTCACGCGAATACATTATTAAGTTAATATTTCTGAAATAATATTCGCGTTTTAGTTATATTCGTAACCTCGCCATCGCGTAAGCATTTACAGTAATGCTTTCATTATTTTATTATGTTGAATATTATATTTCCCCAATCCAATTCCCACTAAAATTACTGACACATCCATGATAGACCGAAACACTCTTACGTATAGGGCATATGTAGGAGTAGGTCGCAACCTATCCAACCACCGTCCCACCACCATTTCGATAAACCATGACCATGTGTCCTTGATTATGATTAGTAACCAAACAATAACTAAGTCATAACTCGTTGTCATTCCAACCAAAACCTCGGATTCTTCTCACCAAAGTCTCAACACTGATATAATCATGATAAACCGAAGATGGTTTATGTATAGGGTATACGTAGAGGTCAGTCGCAACTGCCCCAGCCGCCATCCCACCACCTCTTCGATAGACCGTGATTATATCCTTGCCTATCTTTGGTTATAGAATCCTATACCATTACCATTCTAATTCAACAATCCATAACATGTGAGTTCAACTGCAGTAAACTCTCTGGTTCTGTTTAGTTATATTTCAACTAAACTTCCCATGGTTTTTGCTGCAATACTGTGTTCTCAATTTGTATACCAATAATAATAATAACATCCAATAATTCATAGTAATCATCAATTATCATATCAGGTCTTAACAGTACAAGTATTCATGTAAAGTAATGCCTGAAATACAGTGATGTTACACTGTGCTCTAAGCTTCGCCTGATGCGAGGGCTCCCACACCTCATGTATGGAGCCCAACACATTTCTGGATGCCAATTGAGTCCCGCAAATACTAGGACTCTCTGTGGAGAAGAACTCCTCATCCTGCTAGTAGATGTATCCTCATCCGATACATCAGGATGTCTAAGTGTAGTATGTGGTACCTATGGTGGTGGTGTAGGTGGCACCTGTGGCGCTGCTCAAGACGCCACTGAAGATTCCTCTGATGGATCTGAGTCTGAGCTCGAACTGGGACTAGGTGTGTCGTCAAGGATCACATATGGGATTCTCTAGTATATATAGCACTCACCTGGATTTGCCATCGCTGTACAAACAAAATTTCCATATGAGTACCATGAAATGAATAATGAATAATAATATTCAACGCAACCATGATATGATATCTCTTCCTATCTTAAAGAAACTATTCACCATTACTGTTGTTATTGTTACGCTTGTATTGAAATTTACTAGAACGCGCACGTATTGCTAATTCTAGTTGTGCCGGCTAGTCATAACTGTAATTTGTACCACTTGATTATTCTGGCTGAAATAAAATCATACTTTGTTCTTTAGTTATGTTCGGTGCTCTTAGTGTCACTATACAAGCCTATGGTTATAGTCTAGGTCTCTAAGTCAACTTAAATTTCAATAACCTGTGGCTTTGATACCACCCTGTCACACCCCTAACTCTCGTCACCTGTTGATGATGTCACAGTTCACTCTGAGAGGGTTGCAGAAGCATAATGGTGATGTCTCAGAGATGCGGTGCAACTTACTTGATCTGATTTCACAAACACACATATTAACTTAAAGATTTTACATTACAAGGGCAATGTTATTACAAACCAATAGTTATAGTTTACAAACATGGTTATTTAGTTACAAGTGCCTGAAGTGCAATCTCACCCGCAGTCACTATCTACTTGCAAAAATGTTTGAGTTTGAAAGTTAGCACAAAGATGATGAGTTCGAAATGATTAAGTTACAATATGATATTTTATGCAAGTTTTTGATACACCGTTCCAAAGATAACCATGGGACCCATATCTAGTTCTTTCAGAAGAAATATTCTAGGAAGATACTACATGTCTGTAAATATTTTAATGCCTCATTATCTTAATGTCTATCGCTAACATTAAGAGGATAGCGAAAACATGTAACAAACATTCGCACAAG
This sequence comes from Mikania micrantha, assembly GCA_009363875.1. Lineage (NCBI taxonomy): Eukaryota > Viridiplantae > Streptophyta > Magnoliopsida > Asterales > Asteraceae > Mikania > Mikania micrantha. The sequence goes on along the minus strand of CM018691.1, from coordinate 50,333,000 downwards.
GAGAGAAGCAAACCTCCCAGTGAATGGGTTGTCAGCCGACAGTACTATCGATGTTTCCTGTTTAGCCCCACATGGGTTCACTAGATATATTTGAAAAGATGAGGACTTTTTTGATACCATGATAGAGAGTTACAGGCAAAATCCCATGAAATCTTACAAGTTCACCACGAGGTCACATGAAATCACACAGATAACAGTGATACATATCACATGTCCAATAAAAGGTTTATAGTGATACCCCAATGTTTGTAAAACATTAAAAAGAAAAGGGGTTGTACGAAACTCACCTGAGATCTCAACGCTAGAAGAATAACTTACAGACTGGTAGTATGGTTTAATTATGCATTAGTTAATGTTTAATAAGTTATTTATGTCTTAACTTACTAATTAGATCTTTCTGAATGTTCAATGTCAAGGACATTTTATTTAAAGTCATGAAACTAATATTAAGTCTTTAGTTAGTTAATTTAGTTGAATAGCATACAATGTATGATAATGTAGAAGCCTATGATGATTCAAGTTCATGATACAAGGTTGATGACTCATTAGATTAGTCAGAATGTTCTCAAATTAACCAAATAGGTATTATTGTTGATTATATTACTAAAATAGTTTTTAGATGAATTTCTAGCTTAGGGGTATTCAATGCTTGTTATTTATCACCCAAATATCATGAAACATAAGAATGTGATGTTAGAATAGGTTTAACAACCATGTTCTATGTACTAACCTGAATGCTATCATAAACATCATATCGTTATTCCAATAATTATCTTAATGTTCGTCATTAGTTTGAAACACTTGGATTTAGCCTAGCATTTCAAGGAATGATCAAGACAATCACAATCATTGTTACAATCAAATCGTTTAATCCATTATAATCTAAGATATAATTTCATAATAACCACGCATTATAACGGATCAAAACAATGATTTAACCATTACCATACTAATTTCTTCGTTTCTAACCATTCCTTGCCATCATCTAGAGGAAAATCAATCACAATAACTATTGCATTATGTTCAAAAAGAAGATATAATCTAACCTTTATCAAACTAGTAGAATAAAACGAATAGTTACATGATCAGATGAATTTCTCGGAAAAAAACGATGATCATGAATTGTAGAAGCGTTCCCTAGCACGATCCGGGTGTTTTGATTTCTTAAAAATGGAGTTTTGAAGTTTAAAACTTTATCTGGACGTCAACAATGGAGCTGGTGTTCGAGAAGGGGAAAAGATAAACATTTTGCATGGATTTTGAGTTTTCAATCTGATCACCACCAAGGAGGAAAATTTTTTCTTGGTTTACCACGAAGAAATCCGGAGTCCATTAGATATTTTGAACTCATTGTGTACCGCCAAGGGACCTCAAAATGGCCTTGGTGTACCGCGGAGAGTCCCGGAGTGCCATAACTACGAATTTTTCTTCTTTTTCTGATTCCGGGAATTTAGAACACCGTTTCTCGCATGGTTTTCACCCACGTTCACGATTTTTCGCGTACTACCAAATCATGATATTCACCATTTGTTCTTTTTAATGTGGATTTTCATCATGATGATGTGAACTTCAAACAACAATAACGTAATATTTCAATGCAATTGTCAGATTATCTCCAACAACCAGTATGGTTGTTGGACAGAAATGTATCATCCTCCTCTGCCATATATTATACTGATGTCTCATCAGTATAGGAGGTATAGTTGTAGAGCCAGTGTTATGAGGATCAACAGAAGAATGATATCTTAAGGTTGTTTGATGGAATGGATTTGAATAGTCTTGAGTTCAAAACCAAACATCTATAGAAAATTTAAAACATATGATATAAAGGAGTAAACAAAATTTTGAAGAGTCTATAGAGCCCAATTCAGAGATGAAGACAAACAAAATCAATCCATGATCAGATGAAGATCCAGTTTTGTTTATTTCATGTACTTAGTATTTTCGTGTTCTTTAGATTTTCGAGTACTCAACCATTTCGTGTACATAGGTGCGAGTTCTCCTAGATGTAGTATAAATAGACGCATTTTGTATTGGATTAGGGTTGGATTCCCAAGGCCAATTTCTCTAGACGTATTGAGGCTTTGTGTTGTAAAGTTCATGATTTTAATCAAAGCAAGCATTTTTCCATCTCTTCTGTTGCTTCTAACTTGGATTCTGCACTCATTGGAGGCATTTGGTGTTGATTGGAGTGATAAAGCTTGAGTCTTGATTTGGATCTGGACCTACAAGTGGTATCAGAGCTTCGAGGTTCTTTTCCACACCAAGGTACAAGCTTTTTCTTGCAAGATTGCTACTTTCGTGTTCGTCTTCTGGTCATCTAGCTGCTTTAAAAATTTGGTTCTTTAAATCTTGAAGAATTTTTCTCTGGAATTTTTCAAGTATTTTCGAGTTCTTGATTTCGAGTACACATCTTCGAGTACATCCGTTCGTGAACTTCTCTTCGAGTACTATAGTTCGAGTTCTTCATCCATAGAAAAACTGAGTTTATAGTTTTTGGTTTTCGAGTACTTGGCTTCAAGAACTGATTTCGGGAACCTTCCTTCGTGTACAGTGTTTCGAGTACTAGGTTTCGGGTAGTTGGTTTTCGTGATCTCTGCTTCGTATACTTGTGTTCGATTACCTGAACTTCGTGTACAGTGGTTTGTGCATTCTGGTTCGAATACTCATATTTTGAAAACTACAGTTCGAATACAGCACTTCGGGTACATGGTCTTCGATTACTTCTAGGATTTCGTATACTCTTTTGGACTTCTTGTACTTGAAGACTTTGAGAACATCAAGGGATTTCGTATACTGCACTTAGTGAACTTCTGAAAGTCGTAGACTGACACATAGAAATTGTTCTGAGCACGACTTCTAAGAATTTTACCAACTTGTCCAATCTGCAGAACCTGGACAACGAGATACGAACGGGTACCAAGCCACTGAGGCTTGTTTCAGGGGATAACTTCCAAGACTGGAAGTTTAGATTCCAATCATTCATCAAGTACACGGATCCCAAGGTATGGAGGTCGATCGAGGAAGGGCCTTAAGTGCTCATGTACAAAAGTGAACTGAACGGGTTGATCCCCAAGGACCCAGAGTTGTTTACAGAAAACAACATCCAGCTAAAAGAAGAGGATGAAAAGGCATATGCCTCCATCACTATGGCATTGTCTACTGAAGTGGCTCACGGGCTTAAAGAGCACAAGAGACTGCTAGAAAGCTTTGGGATGCGTTGGTTGAACGCTTTGAAGGGAATGAGGATATGAGGGAGAGTCGAAAGGAAATGTTGTATGAGATTTTCAACATGTTCAATCATATCAAAGGGGAATCTTTGGAAGCCTAACTCAGCTGTTTCACTCACCTTATGACTGAACTGACAAGTGCTGGGGTGGAAATGACTACCGGGGAAGTCAACAGAAAACTCTTGAACTCCACACTGTACAACTGGAACTCAAACTGTACGACGATCAAGAGGAATAAAGATATGTACAATACTACACTTAGTGAGTTGTAATCCATTATCAACTCGTATGACATGGACGATAAGCAGAGAGCATTCAATCATGCCACCTCCATGGACATCACCCCAGCCACTGAGACAGCTGCACTTCTGTCAGTAATCAACTACCAAGCCTCTGGTTCTTAGGCATACCTGGCTTCAGCATCTCAGTCATTCCCTTTGAGACTATGTTCCTCTACTCTGGGCACTCTAGTTTAGTGCCCAAGATCAGCCCTGAAAGTGAAGAAAACCTGCGACTGTTCAAGGGGTTTATGAGCAGTTATAACGCGTTTATTGCAGGAGAATTGGAACCGACCAATCTTACTCAGGATAATCTGGAGCATATTAATCATGCTGATGTTGAAAAGATGGACATCGCTTGGAAGATGGCCGTGGCAGTCTTCCGAGCCAAAAAGTTTATCAAGAACTATGGAAAGAATAGTTTCAGGAACAACCCAGGAAGTAATCTCGGGTTTGACAAGTCCAAGGCACTGGCTACAAAAGAGATTGATACTTATGGCTGGAGTGACTAGGTGCATGAGCTCGAGGTGACATTGAGCCATGCATTCGTGGCTCAGATTGATGACAAACGCAATGAGGTAACATAAAATCTCTGCTCTACTATCTTGCGTTGAAAAAGTTTTTATATATCGATCTCACAATGAGGATCTAATCAAGGAAGTCACCAAACCTAAATATTTCAACTATGAGTTTCTTAAAAATGAGGAGATTTTTAAAAAGAAACTTGACGCTAAAAGGCGTGATATTTCAAAATTAAAAGAGATTTTAAGTGACAAGGAGTCTAACTATCGGGACGCCAGGCATCGGATATATGAGATCTTTTAAGAGTTAGAACAAGCTAAAACTCAATTGTCTAAAACAAAAATCAGAGTTGACGAATATGAATACACAAGTAATGTGGTGGCTATATTTGTTGATGTTAAGAACAGGAGAAAGGAAATAATAGGGCTTGGTTTTACTTTGGTGAAACCTCCATTTAACCACAATTATTCCATCATGCCTAAAATCAACAAGTGTGTTGATGATCTTTTTTTGAAATCAGACCGAAAGTTTGAATTCACCACTAATTCTAGCAAACGAGTTCCACTAACAGCAGATCCTGTTTTGACTGATTTAGATAGTTCTAATAATCCTGAGGTTTGTGCAAAAAGTTTAAGTGTTACAGGTCGAAGGGAGAAGAAGGAATAAAGAAGTGCTGGCAGGAGCACAGATTGTTCAACTTTATCTAGCAAATCATATTTTGTTCCAAAAGTTGACTTTGTTGGAAGATTTGAAACAATCAAAATTAAATCAAATGAAACGTTAAAACTAGTGATGATGTTAAAAAAGAATCTGTCTTAGAATCAAATTCTTCTCCTTTGATAGAGGAGGTAAACTAGGCTCATTCTACAATCACTACTAAGGCTGGTTCAAAGTTAGATCCTAATTGTGAACCATATGTTCCAACTTGGTCATTGGAACAAGCCTACACAAGTACTATCTCTAGTCAGAGTGATTGTGATGTAAAGTAATTCGACCCAAAGGAGTTTCATGACAAGGTATGCTGCTATGCATGTGGAAGACCAGGCCACATTGCAAGACACTGTCTGCACTGACCTACTGAATTCTTCTATGGGAAGAATCAAAAGGTCATACACAAGGCTAAACCTGCAAGTAGACGTATGAGGACTGACCAATCCTCCAAGCCTAGGATGAAACCTCAAACTATAACTCAGAATCATCCCACTGCCAAAAGGGCCAAACCAACACAACAAAATCACCCTGGTTTTCATAAACAAAAATCAAAGTCTTCCAAATCTAAAAGTAAACCACAGTGGAAGAATAAGCCAAAAGTGAAACCTCCCTTAAAACCAGTTGATCATGGAAGTGCAATCAAGCCCGTGAACATGAGGGCCAAGTCAGCCAAGCCTAAGGGCAAGAGCAAGCAAATCCCCGAAGTTCCAAATGTACCTAAATCTGTTATGATTTGGGTACCCGTTTCTCATTAAATGTATGTGTACCATGTAGGGACGACCAAATAAGCTGAATAATGTTTGGTATGTGGATAGTGGTTATTCCCGACATATGACTTGGGATTTTTCTAAGTTACACGATGTCACACTGTTCAATGGAGGTTTTGTCTCGTTCGCTGGAGACAAAGGTGGGAAGATCAGTATGAAGGGCACAGTTACAAATGGAACTCTGAGTTTTGAGGATGTGTACTATGTTGAAGATCTCAACCACCACTTGTTGAGTATTTCTCAGATTTGTGACAAGAGTTTTTCGACACACTTCACCAACAAAGAATGTCGAATCTTGAAGCTTGGATTTGTCATTCCGGAGAAATGGATCTTGATGAGGACTTTGAGAATAGACAATGCCTACATCATCAACATGAATTCTGATTCATACACAAAAAACACTTGCTTGTTTTCTAAGGCATCGGAGACTGACTGTTTATTATGTCATCGCCGACTGGGTAATGTCAACTTGAAGAAGCTCAACAGACTAGCAATGAGAGATCATGTCATTGGATTCCCTTTAAAGGAATTCTCTTCATTTGAGAAGTGCATCGCATGTGCCAAGGGAAGCAACGCTAGAGACCCCACAAGCCCAAACTGTTCAATTCAATATCATCAATTCTGCAACTTCTTCATACGGATCTTTTCGGACCGTTAAATGTCATCAGCATCCGGAAGAAGTCATAATGTGTCATGATTACAAATGATTATTCCATATTTACTTGGGTATTCTTTCTGGCCAAGAAGGATGAGACACTAGACATCTTGAAGAAGTTCATCACCCTGATCGAAAAATCAGAAGAACTTGAAAGTAATGGTGATTAGAACTGACAATGGCACCGAGTTTAGAAATCAGCCTCTAATTGATTTCTGTGATGAAAATGCAATTGCTTGGCAAGTGAACAAGCGCATACCATGCTGTCAGAATTGCTTGGCACTAAGTTTAGAAATCAGTCTCTTATTGATTAGAAGTTTAGAAATCGAGGCTGCGCGGACCATGCTGTCAGAATCAATTCTGCCAATCTTCTTCTGGGCTGAAGCTGTTAACACAACTTGCTATGTTCAAAACCGAGCACTACTGAACAAGCGCCATCATAAGACTCCATATGAGATATTCTTCAATCAAAAGCCGAAGGTCGATCACTTCAAATCATTTGGATGTCCTTGCACTCTCCTCCACACTGAACGGAATCACAGGTTTGTTGAGAAAGCTGATAAGTGTTACTTCATGGGCTATTCTTCTGAGAAAGCTATTTATCAGGTGTACAACAAGAAGACTCGCCTGATAGTGGAATCGTACTACATTGATTGGCAAGTGATGAACTACACCGATGCCGGTTCTTGTTCAAACCGGCTATTGCAGTATGATTCTACATTTGAGCCCTTCAACACTTCATCTGAGAGTGCAGGACCATCTGAGCTTGAAGACAGTTTCTACAAGAGTGACGACATGAACTATGGGGTTGACTATGTTACATGTGACCCTAAGCTTCTGACCGTTGACCCGCCTGGCATGTATGATCGAGCTCAGCCTACTCAGCTGACTCCGATCAATGAAGTCATCTCATCAGATCCGGAGACTTCTGAGTCTGTTGAACCAACTCCGGAGACAGATTAAGTGAAACCGCTCCCCACTGATAAAACCGCTTCCTCTAGTGAAGATCAACTGACTCACATTAGCAACCTGCTCGACAATCTAGCTTTGGATGAATTCCTACCTCTAGCATCAACAAGAATCACCCTGTGGACAACATTATTGGATCTCTTTTAGAAGGAGTTCTTACAAGGAGTAGATCTATTCCCGCTTAGAACGCCTTACTTGTAGGAACCATCATAGGTAGTCAATCAGGTCCCATTAATTCTTGTTTATATTCTTGGTTTATTTCGCAGGCGGAACCCAAGAACATCAATCGGAACAAGATGGTCTTCAGAAACAAGATGGGTTTAAGCGATGCAAGAATAATTGATGTAGTTTTAGAAGCTCCAAGTATGGAATCTGGTTCCGTTGCCTAAGGGGAAACTGCCAATCAGAACAAGATGGTCTTCAGAAACAAGAGAGATGATTCGGGTGTAATCATCAAGAATAGACCTAGGTTGGTAGTCCAGGGCTTCTACCAATAGGAGGGTATTGACTATGAGGATGTCTTTGCACCTGTTGCAAGACTTGAAGCTATCCGCATCTTCTTAGCCTATGCTTCCTACACGAACTTCACAGTATATCAAATGGATGTGAAAACAACTTTGTTGTATGTAAAGGTTAAGGAAGATATTTATGTATGTCAAGCCCTGGGGTTCGAGGATTTGCAATATCTCGACCACGTCTACTAGCTAGACAAAGCCATGTGCGATCTTCATCAGGCACCGCGAGCATGGTATGCAACACATAGAGATCATCTATTAGAAAATGGATATACCTGTTGAGACATCGATCAGAAACTTTTCGTTCGTCGAGAAAAGGATGAGTTGATACTTGTCCAGATCTATGTGGATGATATTATTATTGGTTCCACGAGCTCGGTGCTTTGTAAAGAGTGTGAAGCAAAACTGAAGAGGAAATTTGAGATGAGTGCAATGGGGGAGATGACCTTCTTCCTAGGTCTTCAAGTAAACCAAGATCCAAAGGGTGTGCTGATTCTTCAGGGCAAGTATGTCACCGACATTCTCACGAAGTTCTACAAGTTGGACTCAAAGCCTGCCTCCATTCCTATGGCTGCACGTCCTGTTCTGACTTCGAATTCAGATGGTGAAGATGTTGACCAACATAATTACCAATCTATGATTGGTTCACTAATGTACCTAACTACCAGCAGACCATACATAGGAGATCGCCATATATCAGGCGAATTTGAAGGCTTCCCACATTATTGCTGTAAAGAGGATCTTTTGTTACCTCGTCGGAAAACCTCGTCTCGGTTTGTGGTATCCTAAGAACTCTGAGTTCAATTTTTTTGCTTACTCTGACAGTGATTTTGGTGGTTGCAATTTAGACAGGAAGTCAGCCACAGGTGGATATCGGTACTTAGGAGATCGCCTCATCTCGCGGCAGTGCAAGAAGCAAACAACCGTGTCAACCTATACAGCAGAAGATGAGTATGTAGCTGCCTCCAGTTGTTGCTCTCAGGTCAGCTAGATGCAACAACAGCTTCTCAATTACGGTTTGAATTTTCTTGACTCTCCTATTTACTGTGATAATGAAGCTGCTCTACAGATCGTTAAGAATACGGTACAACATTTCAAAACTAAACATATTGATATCCGCATTCACTATATCCAGGAGTGTTTCGAACATAAGTTGATCTATCTTGAAAAGGTCCACACAAATGACAATCTGGCGGATCTTTTCACTAAACTGTTCGACACATCTCACTTCTACCATCTGCTTGCCGCACTCAAACTAATAAGTTTTGATAAAAAATTTTTTTGTAAATACTTTAAATATGTGTTTTGTTTTATTTTAATATTTAGATCACAAATTTAGGTGGAGACTATTTACAAAACAACAAAAAGATTTCTGGAAAATCGGACAACTATTTGACTTTTTGTAGAAATCTTTAAGTCAAAACAAGATTGTGTTTCCATAAACTTGAAATTATTTTGAGAAAACTCGGGAATTTTCTATGTTTTGTGGAAACAAAGAGAGGAAAATAGTTACTGAAGCATCCTCTGTTTTGTGTAAGCAAAGACCTGGATGTGTGACGTTAAGACCAATGTGTCTGTAGTAAAATAAAAGATGCCAATGAGCACAACGACGATAGAATCCCTTCTTGTTCTTGACTCTAATATGATAGATGTATGCTTTATTTTCTCATCTTAAAACTCTGTCAAAACATTGTAAGTTCATTGAAACACAATCAAGTTTTGAAACAAAAGATTTCGCAAAATTGATAGGTTACATGTAGATCTGGTTTAACTGTCGGATTGCCCATAAACTTCCCAAAAGGATTTTCAGAAAAACAGGTAAAAAAATTTTGATCTTAAATCTTATCTTTGAATTATAGATAAACGAGTGGAAATCATTGGTGGCGTATAACTATTTTTAAGGTTGGGTTTCTGCAATAATTATTTTAAGATGGTCAAATTTCTAAGACAGATTTGCTCCCACAAAATTGACCCGACTCAACCTTAAACTTGTCAAAAGTTCGTGATTTATTTTATTTTATTTTATTTTAAATACTTTGAATTTTTAAATAATTAAAGCATTGGAAATTGGTATTCGAAGTGATGTACTCGAATTTGAGTACTCGAAATGATGTACTCGAATTGGAGTACTCGAAATCTCTCGGATATATAAGCCGAGAGATGGCTTCATGTTCGAATACGCGTTTTCGAATACTCAGTTTCGAGAATCAACTCCGACCACCTTGTAGATCATTTATAAACGAACCTTGGCATATATTTTCATAAGATTTGACTGTTTAATAAAAAGTTATCGAACAAAAACCGAATTCAAGTACTTGTGTTCGTAAACCGAAAGTCTTTTGGTCAAATCACCTTTAAATACTCGAAATTGGGAACCAATTTTCACATATGTTGGTCGCCTGTAAATTCCGAGCATTTCGAGCACAAAATGGACTTCTAAGGAGCAAAATTGAAGGAGTTATGAAGAAATTTAAGTTCTTGAAATTTTAAAATCGAGTACATGAGTTCGAGAACTAGCTTTCGTGAACTTTGGTTCGTGAACCCTCTTTTGTGAACTCATTTTCAAGAACCTTATGTCGTGAACTGATTCTTCTTCGTGTACTCTCTTAATTTCGAGTATTTCCTGCATTTCGATAACTACATCAATTTCGAATACCTATCCATTTCGAGAAGTTGTTTTTCGAGTACTTACTGCTTCGAGAACTTCACTTTGATTTTGACCTTGACTTTGACTAAATAATTGACTTTGACTTTGACTTTCAATTTTTGATTTATTTTAATATTTAGTTAACTTAACTCGTTTCTGTTTCAGATGGCTAAGCTAAGGTTTGTTACGGACCATAACATGACGACATTTCTCGGTGATCCTCTTGAGAAGCACTTGATGTTTAAGAGTATGGTGGACAATCTGATTCTTTCTCCAGTCAATTATGTTATCATGAAGCATCCTCAGATCATTTCTACATTCATTCATGATTTCTGTAACTCCATTGTTGAGAACACAGACACAAATGGGAACATATGTTTGATTGGTAGAGTTCAGGGACAGCCGGTGATTGCTACCGAGCAGATTATTAGGGAGTGTCTACAGTTTGGAGACAAAGACTCTGATCCTATGGAACTTGACCAGGAGTTGATACAGAGTACCATTGTTAGGATGGGTTATGAGGGTCTTTACCCTCCGACGGAGAAGAAGCTTCTTCATTCGTATTAGAGATATCTAGCCCATATTGTGACTCAATGCCTCTCCGGACGAATTGGTGGATATAACGTTCTCAACCAAAGACTGAGTTCGTGTATGGTTGCGATAATGTTGGGTCTAGACTTCAATTTCTCCAAGATGATATTCAGGGACATGTATGCCAACATCAAAGGAAAGCGAAACGAGAGATTTCTTGAATTGCCCCGATTTATTCAGATCATCATCAACAAGAGGCTCCAGAATCTCATCCCGACCGTTGGAACCTTGCCGTTAAAGAGAATGAAGGAAGATATCTTCTCTTATATGACGATGAACAAGAAGGGCAATAAATAGTACGTCGGTGCTCTTCTCTTGGATAAATTTGGAAGATTATTTGCTGGGTTAGAAGAAGACGGTGGAGATCAAGGCAGCCCAGTCACATTTCTAACAGAGGAGCATGATTATGCCCCTGCAAGTACCACAGCAAAATCCAGTAAGGCTGTTGTGGATACTTCATCTGAGTCATCATCATAAGGCGAGGAAGAACTCGTCAAGGAGCCGGTTCATGAGACTCCTATTCTTTCTCGGGCCGAAAGGGAAGAAATAAAGGACAATGACTACATTCCTTCGCCAGAGTCTTCTCCAAAGAAGAAGAGGTTGAAGATGATGTCTAAGCGATCAAGAGAACCGAGGCTGATGGAGAACACCGCTGGCACTTCCACCACATCTCAGTCACAGCCACAACCTCCACACTCCTCCACCACACCAGCCACTCAATCCACACCCTCCAAAGCTGCCTCCAAACCAGCCACAAAACCAACCACCCAATCCACATCAGCCACATCGAACCAAGCCGTCAAACCACCTCACACTTCGACAACCACCACTCCACCACATACATCCACCACCACTCAAGCCACCCAAGCCTCAAAACCACTATCTCCTCCACCTACACACACACACCTCACCACCAGATTCTCCAACTTCCATCCAATTTTCTTAGCCTCTACCATCACCACCCAAAACCCATGCTGACAAAGGGAAGGCACCACTTCAAAGCCCATCTCCCTACATGTCTGAAAAAGTGCAGTGGATCTAGAGTGGTTGCAAGAAAATGTGTTCGTTCTTGAGCAAGACACTGCCACAAAGATCGCATCATTGAGAATATGAGAGAATGAATGATCAAGTCCTGCGATCACATCAACAAACATCATAGGGATCTCGAGTTTTTGAAGAAAGAAAATGTTGAACTGCATAAAGAGATAGATGCTCTTAAAGGAGCCAAGCCTGCTCATACTGAAGAAAAAGTTGATGTTGATGATGATAATGATGATGATCCGGAACATAAGAAAAAGGAAGATGATGATGACAATGACGAGAAGAAAGATAAATATGACAAAGATGATGATGATGATGATGATGATGATGATGATGATGATGATGCTGGTGGTGGTGGTGGTGGTGGTGATGAGAGTCAAGGCATGGACACCTTAGGCAAAAAGGATGATGAGCATGTCGATGACGACAAAGGAGGAGATGACTCTGGAAATCCTTCTTCATCAGAGAATCCCCTAGACCCTTATGATGACATATTGGGGATATTCCTGAGAATTTTCTCTTTCAAGGCTTTGGAGGAGAATTGAATGATGCAGGTATTGGAGACATGTTCAAAGACGTGACTACGGATGTAATATTTGACGCCGTTTGTGAACAAGAGTGTGGAGAGTTGGCCGAATCTTCTGCGGGAGCATCCAAAGAAGAGGAACCAGAGAATATCATACTCGGCAACATCTATACAGATCCTTATACTGACTATTTGTTTGCTCACAAATACATAGATGCACTTGGACACGAGGTCACGTCACTTGGAAAGGTGATTGACAGTTGGTTTGACAAGCAAGGTGATTGGACTCCAGCTCCCTTGGAAGTGCAGAAATCTTGGTAGGGTGAAGGACCCGTTGATGAAGAAGATAATGAAGTGACATACACTTCCAGCTCCCGAGATCTATTTGTTGTTCGCAACAAAATATCAGAGGTTACAAGCTGGATGTTCGATAAAGAAAAGCAGGTGTATGTTATGAAGAGACTGTATGGAAAGCTTGAATACTTCAAGCGACCTCAGGATTTCTGTATCATGCCTAAGTTTGACATCAAGAGGATCAACAAGGCCGTGTTCTACAATCCGTCCAAAGACAGTCAAGCTGAGTTGTTTGCAAAATTCCTGAAGGATTAACGCAACAAAGATTTTTCCACGATGAAGACAACCAAAGGAAAAGGATACGTCTCTTCGTGCATTGCTGATCTAGTAAAAAAGAAACCATGGATCTACCACAGATATCCTCGTCCAGCAACTGAAAAAGTAGTCCTAGTTTCATCATGGGTTCCAGATAATACGATGAAGAACTTTGACTTCTGGTACTTTGATGAGAAGACACATGCAACAGTTATCTTGAAGAAAAAGGGTGACTTGAATGATTTGGACATAATTTTGGACCCGATAGACTTGCTTAAGTTTAACAAAGATGATTTGCAGGTATTGCATGACAACCCCATTCGCACCAATGGAAGTTGGGACAAAGAAGCTAAGCCATTCACATGTGTCGTTGCACTGGCTATGGAGATGAAGCTGTATGCAGGTGCCAGTCCTCGGTTTTTCATGCTTGCTATAGACTGATTTCATCAGTCTAGGGGAGTTTGTACCAATTCAGAGACGAAGACTGACAAAATCAATCAGTGATCAGATGAAGACTCAATTTTGTTTATTTCGTGTACTTAGTATTTTCTTGTCCTTTAGATTTTCGAGTACTCAACCATTTCGTGTACATAGGTTCGAGTACTCCTAGATGTAGTATAAATAGACGCATTTTGTACTTCACTAGGGTTGGATTCCCGATGCAAAATTCTCAAGACGTATTAAGGCTTTGTCTTGTAAAGCTCACGATTTTAATCAAAGCAAGCATTATTCAATCTCTTCTTTTGCTTCTAAATTTGATTCCGCACTCATTGGAGGCATTTGCTGTCGATTGGAGTGACAAAGCTCGAGTCTTGATCTAGATCTAGACCTACAGAGTCTAAACAACTGGATATCAAGAAGAGCTTTAATTTTTAGACTTGATGGTTAAACCAAGACTAAATAACAAGGCTCGAATACCAATTGTAGGACCTTGAGGAGTTCTTAACCAGGAATATCCGACTTTAGACTCTAGGGTCATAGACTACGTATTCACTCCCTCTTAAGTCAAACACACAGTTATTTCAAATTGTTAAGTTAGCTAGAGAAAGATAAACAGAATAAGGGTATAAGGAATTTTTGGGAAAATCAATTCACGTAATGCAACGAATGTTGGAATATAATGTAACACCCCGACTGATGGCAGAAACAATGGGGCGACACGAAGTGTAGATTGTTTATAGCACAAGTTATAAAGTTGAAAATAGTTCAAACATTAAACTCAAACATTTATTACATTGCTTCAAATGATCAAAAACTAACTATTACATCATTTCGATTCTAATACAATAAATACAAATAAAATGTAACTTAATCGAAGCTCGTTAATATAGCTAACTTGTCATTTCCACTTGAAAGATGTTTAAATCAAGTGTCAACTACGAATAGTTAGTGAGTTTCATAGGTTTGAACACTCACACCGAAATATGTTTAGAAAATGTTATAAACGATGTCATGTGTGAACACAAAGCATAATGAACATAGTTAAAATGAACTATAAAGTAAAGCAGATCAACTAATGTTAACAAGTGATGTTTGACCTATGTTTTGCATAAAAATGTTTACGTAGTAAACTATCACCGCAGGCCTCCCCCGAAGGGTAAATCAAACAACGGTAGGACGGTCTGTCCAATAGATCTATCATAGTCACTAAATGTGTGTGATCAATGCCTATCCTTAACTAAAGTTCACAAACTATAAATCTATTAGCTATGTTCACATGAAAATGTTTAGAAGTTAAAATAAGTTCAAAGATAACATGTTTCACCCCAAAAGTTCAAACACAAGTAAAAGAGGTGTGACAATTCGACATTTCCGGGTTAACCCCGTTAACCAGAAATTAACAGAAAGTGTACAAAATCGAACAAAATCAAACCTAAAGGACTAGAATCAAACAAAATCAGTTCCAAAGTGTCTAATTTACAAAGATTAAACTTGTAAATGATTATAAGTATCAATTTTGACTTTTACAAGTCAAAATTCAGCTAAATTGCTAATTGAATTCGAAATTCACATTTAAACTATGTAATAATTGTATTAAACCAGCCATAATCATCATTTAGGTGGTTATAAACAGAAAACATACGTTATAGAGTCATTAATTCGTCGAATTTAACTCAAATAATAACTAAAATGTCAAAACCGTTCCTAATCACTCCACAATTCGTATAATCAAGCATAATACACCAAATTGAATCTTCCTAAACCTCAATCGGCATTCTCAGAGTCTGCTTCATCTATCAATTTGATTCTATATGGCACGAGACCAATAATTTGATCAAGGGGCGGCCGAATATCAACCTAAAAGTCGAACTACTACGATTCAAGATCAAATCAAGTAAGTAATCACTTCTAAACAACCTAAAGTGGCCGACTAAGGATAACCATATGTTAATTTCGGTTTTTATCATCGAATCATATGAACTCTAATTCTAGGGTTCATTCTATGAACCGAATTGGGGGATTCCATCTAAAAGAGTTCTATGACCGAATTAAATTGCACCAACAGCTTCGGAATGTACCATTAGACGAAAACCATATGCTAATTTTATCAAACAACAATGAATCGTGAGAACTCGATTTTAGGGTTTCTCACTAGAACGTATTTGGGGTTTCTAGGAAAAGGAGTTTAAAAACAAAATCAAATCATATTAGTGGCTTCTAAAAGGTCCGACTCATGAAAACCCTTTGATGATTGGGTCAAATAACATCGAATTGTATGATTTCTAATTCTAGGGTTCATCCTAGAAAACGATTTGAGGATTTTCGAGCAAATGAGTTTAGAAATCAAATTGATATACACAGAGAGTTTCGAAATTCCTCGTTTAGGGAAAACCCTTTATCAATTTCTAAAAATGTTAACGAATTGAGTGATTTCATATTCTAGGGTTTAATAGTTAAAATGAATTGGGGATTTTGATATAAATGTATTTGATTTTCGAATTAAATGACTCATATGGGGTCGAAATCTTCTGGTTAATGAAACCCCATAAACCCAAGGTCTTTTATTAATCAATTTTATCAAATTGGAATCATGGAATGGGATGTTATGTTCGAAATCTGTGAAAAGCACGAATTGGAACTTTCTGTGGTATAATGATCAAATTAAAACCACTCTTAGATGCGGTTATTTGCCAAAGACAAAACCCCTATGTTTCCAGGTTCAAAGGTGATCGAATTTTGGGTCAAATTGAATCAAATGGGTTCGGTTGGGGTGACCAAGGGGAAACCATGGGTTAAAGCTCAAAACGATTAATCTGGGTTTGATGTTGCAAATGTTTAGTTGGCTGAGATGGTAAGTGAGTGTGTAGCGTGGAATAGAGGTCGCGGGTTCGAACCCGGGCTCCAACTGTTTTTGGGTTTTAACACTATTTTAGAGTATTTATGTCATAAAACATTCGTTCTAACTCCGATTCAAGTCGTTCAAGTTGCGTTGGAACCGTAATGGAATTCCGAACAAAATAAAATAATAAAATTTATATTTTAACCCGAAAACGTAATCGCGTATAGTTACAGTTATTTAAATAAAATCGTATACGACTAAATGATTTAATTAAACGATTTTAAAGTCACGCGTAATTGTATATGCACATTTCTAACACTCTAACATACGTGTGTTGATGCGTATGAGATTTCAAACACAAAACGACATCCCGAATAACACAACGTTATTGTTAAAACACATATTCTTCGTAGAGGATTATCTACGCGACTGCACGTGAGTTTGGTCATTCTACTTGCATTCAAAGGTACGTACACGGCCCCTTTTCTTATTTTAACTGTTTTGGGGGAGAAAACATGTGCAACAAACATTTTAGATACATATCACTTGCATGAGTTAGCTGTTTACGATAAGCGCGAACATAGCATTACAAGTCCTTACATATAGAACTGTTTAGTTTGCCGTAGTGCAAAGCATGGTAGTTGGAAATAGATCTATTAGGTTTGACAAACCTCACTTGGTAGATTGTAGGTCTACGCAAGTGTTTGACTAGCCAATTCAAACATTACTATTGTTTGTGCTAGACAATAGTGGAAAGGCAATCAACATTTTAACAGTCAGCTTCGGTGTCGACCACTTATGTAAATAGTACAAATGACTAGCTATCATGACTATGCATGTGTGATTATGTTATCTGCAAACATTTCAATTTAAACAATTGTTTCAAACATTTGTGATTAAACAAACCTGTGTATGCACCAACCTTTTTGTTGACTTGATTTACATGTTTTCTCAGGACGCTAAGGTACAAGAATAAGCAAGCATGGACTAGGAGATCGAGTCTCATGCATATTTTATATTACAGTTGTTTTGGATTTGAATATTTGAGACATTGTTATTGTAATTTACATTTTGCAAACATTGAATTGTTTTACTTTTAACAAACGCTTCCGCAATGTTTAAAACTCTGAATTTTTCAATTTAGACCAAAGTTATGTTTGAAAAGCATATAGAGGTCTTCGCTATGTCTAATGATCTGAGATCCTGGTTTGTCACGTCCCAAACAGTATGATTCCGTTAGTTGAAATTTGGGGGTGTAACAGATTGGTATCAGAGCCATTGGTTATGGCGAACTAGGTTTGCATTGGTAGACTTAGACTATAACTGTTAGACATTAGACACTTGTTTACACATCTGAGTTTTGCATAGTATTTACATATGGTATTATGTAACTGATATGGCAGCACCATCACCACCGCACGTGATCGTACTTGATGACGAGGAGCCGATAGCTCCAGCATTTCAGGATTATGAGGAGGATCCGGAAGAGGATCCCGTGGTGGACTCGGACGAGGATCCGGAGGAGGATCCTGAGGAGGACGACCTAGAGGAGGATCCTGAGAAGGATCCACAGGAGGATCCTGAGGAGGACCCACAGGAGGATCCTGCTGAGGAGTCATCCGACCGTATGCCACCTACATTTCGAGCCTCTAAGAGGCCACGATTTGAGTCTGATGATATCGCCCGACTGACTTAGGAGTCAAAGTGGGCTGATGATAGGATCGAGAAACTTGCGCAGGAGCTCAGGGATGCGAACGCTAGATACGCGGAGCTTCGTAGTGTAGTCCAGGGGATGGAGACTCACATCGTACATCTGACTACACGAGTGCAGGAGGAGGAACACCGAGCTGACATCGCTGAGGGGAGATTGATTACGTTGGAGGAGCAGTTTATATTTGACGCAGAGGAGGAAGAGGAAGAGAAGGAGATACCAGAACAGGATGTTGATTCTGATGCTGATTCTATTATTGAGGACGCCTGATTTTTTTTTTATTTTAAACCTAGAAGGGGCGGGTTGTGTCCCTGTATTAGATGTTTGAAAACTCATGTTTTGATATTGAAAGTATTGTAATCAATTTGAATTATTATCTATTCGAAAGCTATTACTTATTGCCAACAGTTGTGTTCAATCATACAGTTACATGTTTGTTTGTTGTATCGTTTACATGTTTCACATTGGATTTTGATAACACTCTAACACTGATTCTAACTATGAAGATAATGGCCGGTGAAAACATACATATGACAGTTGCTGAGCTTAGTGAACTGATCAACAATAGGGTCGCGGAGGCCATCGCACACTATGCACAGACACACACGACAGGACCTCATGGACCAATGGGAGGATTGGTAAACCCACATGTGTGTACGTTCAAGACGTTCTTGGACTGCAAACCTCATAATTTCAAAGGATCGGAAGGGGCCATTGGACTCCTTCGATGGATTGAAAAAGCCGAATCCGTGTTTGAAATGTGTAACTGTCCGGAAGAAAACAAAGTCAAGTATGCTACGGATATGTTGAAGGGTCCAGCGTTGACCTGGTGGAACTCTAATGTTCAGACTTTGGGATTGGGAGAAGCTAATGCCTTAACCTGGAATAGGTTCAAGACATTACTGCAAGAGGAGTAGTGCCCTCGCAGTGAAATACAAAAGCTGGAAGATGAGTATTGGCATCTTAAGATGGAGGGTTCTAATATCGAGGAGTACACTACTCGATCACATGAACTAGCCAGACTCCTACCTTACATGGCTACTCCACCGAGCAAGTGGCTTGAGAGGTACATTGGGGGGTTAGTGCCTCAGATCCAGGGGTTAGTCACTTCTGCAAATCCTACAACAATTCAACAAGCTGTTCGATTGGCGCACCAATTGACTGATCAGGCAGTGCTACAAGGAACTCTGCCTAAACGAACATAATCTACTAAAGTGGGAGACCACAAAAGGAAGTGGGAGAGCAGCAATTTCAAAAACTCTTCTCAACAATCGTTTCAGCAGAACCGCAAGCAGGAGTCAAACAAGACTTATCACAATTCGAACAGTGGTCAGCAGTCATCTGGGGGGTATATTGGTAAGTACCCAAAGTGCAAAAACTGTGGATTCCATCATGTCGGGAATCAGTGTGATAAGTACCGGTGCCAACGGTGCGGTAAAGCGGGTCATGCAGCTAAAGACTGCCGTGGGAAGCTGCAAACAAACTCCACCAACCAGAACAACACTCAAAAGGGGTGCTATGAGTGTGGCAAGCCAGGGCATTTTAAAAAACATTGCCCACAACTCAAGAAGGGCGGGGCTAATGATACAAACAGCAACGGCAACAGCACCAATAACAACAATAATAACAACAATGGTGCTAGGGGCAGGGCGTTTGAGATTGGAGGACGTCAGGCACGGGAGGATCCCAACATTGTTACGGGTATGTTCCTCTTGAATAGTCACTATGCCTCTATGCTATTTGACACTGGTGCATACCGGAGTTTTGTATCTAGTTCATTTTCTAAGTTGCTAAATGTTAGTCCTACTGCTTTAGAAAACCAATACACTGTAGAACTAGCTGACCGCAAGTTAATTGTAGTTGAACAAATCCTTAAAGGATGTATCCTTGACTTGATGGGTCAAACACTGGAAATTGACCTTATGCCTATCACTTTAGGCAGTTTTGATGCAGTCATTGGCATGGACTGGTTGTCGAAACACCAGGCTGAAATAGTATGCCATGAAAAGATCGTCCATATACCTCTTTCACATGGAGAGACACTGTATGTACAAGGTGAGAAGAGAAGTACGCCACTGCGTCTCATATCTTGTATGAAGGCATACAAATGTCTGCGTAAAGGTCATACAGCAGTTATAGCACTTATAACTGAGAAGCCGGTAGCTGAGAAGAAGATCGAAGACATCCCAGTAGTTTGTGAATTTCCTGAAGTATTTCCAGAAGACTTACCGGGATTACCACGTATCAGACAAGTGGAGTTCCGAATCGACCTTACACCAGACGCAACACCGATAGCTAGAGCGTCTTATCGACTTGCACCGTCTGAAATGCAAGAGTTATCTACACAACTGCAAGAGTTGTTGGATAAGGGCTTTATACGACCTAGTTTTTCACCGTGGGGAGCTCCAGTCTTATTTGTTAAGAAAAAGGACGGGACTTTCCGTATGTGTATCGATTACCGAGAACTTAACAAAGTTACCTTAAAAAACCGGTATCCGTTACCTAGAATTGACGATCTGTTCTATCAGTTGCAAGGTTCGAGTTACTACTCGAAGATTGATCTCAGATCGGGTTACCATCAACTCAGAGTCCAAGAAGAAGATATTCCAAAGACAACATTCAGGACGCGCTATGGCCATTAAGAATTCTTGGTCATGCCATTTGGATTGACAAACGCTCCAGCAGTATTCATGGATCTCATGAATCGAGTTTGCAAACCTTATCTTGATAAGTTTGTCATTGTTTTCATTGATGACATTCTAATCTATTCTCAGGCTGAGGAGGAGCATGCTGAACATCTTCGATTGCTATTAAAATTACTAAAACAAGAACTAAGTTCTCAAAATGTGACTTCTGGATACGAGAAGTTCAATTCCTGGGTCATATAGTCAATGAAAAGGGCATACATGTTGATCCAGTGAAAATTGAAGCAATTAAGAATTGGGAAGCACCAAAGACCCCTACCGAGGTACGACAATTCCTAGGTTTAGCGGGTTACTACCGACGTTTCATTGAAGGTTTCTCAAAAATTGCTCAACCACTTACAGCTCTTACGCACAAAGAGACGAAGTATAACTAGACGGATAAACAGGAAGCTGCATTCCAGTTACTGAAACAAAAACTCTGCAGTGCACCTATTCTGTCCTTACTAGAAGGAACGGAAGACTTTGTGGTGTACTGTGATGCATCTGCCCAAGGGTTGGGATGTGTGTTGATGCAACGGGATAAAGTGATTGTTTATGCTTCACGACAACTTCGACCACACGAAAAGAATTACACTACTCATGATTTGGAATTAGGAGCAGTGGTATTAGCTCTGAAAATTTGGAGGCATTATTTATATGGAACCAAGTGTACCATTTACACTGATCATAAGAGTTTGCAACATATCTTTGATCAGAAGGAGCTCAATATGCGACAATGACGGTGGGTCGAGTTGTTGAATGACTACGAATGCGCGATCAAGTATCATCTGGGAAAAGCTAACGTGGTAGCTGATGCTTTAAGCAGAAAAGATACAATATCAACAAGACAGGTTCGCACACTTATGATGACAATACACACTGACATGCCTGACAACGTACGCATTGCTCAGCTTAAAGCCTTAGAAAAGGATAACTTGGAACAGGAATCCTTACGAGGAATGGAAAAACAATTGGATGTTAAGCCTGATGGAACTCGTTTCATTAGTCGACTTTGGATACCTTTGCATGGTGGTTTAAGAGAACTCGTGATGGATGAAGCGCACAAGTCTAGATATTCAGTCCATCCGGGGTTAGACAAAATGTATCAAGACTTGAAGGCAATGTATTGGTGGCCTCATATGAAAGCCAACATTGCTAAGTACGTTAGAAAATGTTTGACTTGTTCGAAAGTCAAAGTTGAATATCAGAAACCATCTGGTTTACTGCAACAACCAGAAATACCGATGTGGAAATGGGAACAGATTTCGATGGATTTCATTACTAAGTTACCCCGTACATCAAGTGGTTGTGATACGATATGGGTAATTGTCGATCGATTAACGAAATCCGCACATTTCTTAGCAATTAAGGAAACCAACAAAATGGAGAAACTGACTCGCATTTACATCAAGGAAGTGGTAGCACGACATGGCGTACCAATTTCCATCATATCAGATTGGGATGCCCGATTCACTTCAAACTTTTGGAAATCTCTCCATAAGTCATTGGGAACTCGTTTAGACATGAGTACCGCATATCATCCATAAACCGAAGGTCAGAGTGAACGTACAATTCAAACGCTCGAGGACATGTTACGAGCTTGTGTCATTGATTTTGGTGATAGCTGGGAAAACCATTTACCGTTAGTGGAATTCTCTTACAACAGCAGTTATCACACGAGTATTCAAGCGGCACCATTTGAAGCTTTATACGGTCGTCAATGTCGTTCACCGGTTTGCTGGGCTGAAATTGGTGACATTCAGATTACAAGTCCTGAACTAGTACACGAAACGACATAGAAGATAGTTCAAATCCGGAACCGTATGGCAGCGGCTCGGAATCGACAAAAGAGTTACACTGACAAACGTCGCAAGCCATTGGAATTTCAAGTAGGAGACCGAGTTCTTATAAAAGTATCACCTTGGAAAGGTGTGATACGATTCAGTAAGCGCGGAAAGCTTAGCCCTCGCTACGTAGGACCTTTTGAGATCCTGAAAAGGATTGGTCCGGTAGCGTATCAACTCCAATTACCGAATGAACTCAGCGGAGTTCATGATGTCTTTCATGTTTCAAACTTAAAGAAATGTCTTTCTGATGAGACCTTGATTGTACCACTGGCAGAAATACAAATGGACGAACAGTTACGGTTCATCGAAGAACCAGTTGAAATCATGGACCGAGAGGTCAAACAACTCAAACAAAGCAAGATTCCGATAGTCAAAGTCCGGTGGAATTCAAGACGTGGACCTGAATTCACATGGGAAAGGGAAGACCAAATGATGAAAAAGTATCCTCACCTGTTCAAAACGACAACTGCAAACACTGCGAAGACACGTTAAATTTCGGAACGAAATTTCCTTCAACAAGGGGATGACGTGATGCTTCACACATCAACATTTCAGATTTCAAACTGTAAGCACAAACACTTTATACAATTGATTTTGTTACAAACATTTGTGCTACATTACATTTTATGTGCTACATTTCATATGTTACATGTTATAGTAGTACATACATGATTAGTTTCAAACAATTACTATGTGTAATGTTATATAGTACAAACAGTTGCGAACATTCACTAGATGCAAGGTTACACAGCACAGTATGATCAAACACAAACAGTCACAGTTAGGTGTACTAATTGGTGTGCACACAAACAGTTACATAGAACGATCACACTTAGGTGTGATGTTACAAACATCGAACCTTGTGTGTGAGTACACACAAACACAAAGAATTATCAGACATTGCACTAGCACGTACAATCTGAAATCCACATGTTTCACCCCAAAAGTTCAAACACAACTAAAAGAGGTGTGACAATTCGACATTTTCGGGTTAACCCCGTTAACCAGAAATTAACAGAAAGTGTCCAAAATCGAACAAAATCAAACCTAAAGGACTAGAATCAAACAAAATCAGTTCCAAAGTGTTTAATTTACAAAGATCAAACTTGTAAATGATTATAAGTATCAATTTTGACTTTTACAAGTCAAAATTCGGCTAAATTGCTAATTGAATTCGAAATTCACATTTAAACTAGGTAATAATTGTATTAAACCAGCCATAATCATCATTTAGGTGGTTATAAACAACAAACATACGTTATAGAGTCATTAATTCGTCGAATTTAACTCAAATAATAACTAAAATGTCGAAACCGTTCCTAATCACTCCACAATTCGTATAATCGAGCATAATACACCAAATTGAATCTTCCTAAACCTCAATCGGCATTCTCAGAGTTTGCTTCATCTATCAATTTGATTCTATATGGCACGAGACCAATAATTTGATCAAGGGGCGGCCGAATATCAACCTAAAAGTCGAACTACTACGATTCAAGATCAAATCAAGTAAGTAATCACTTCTAAACAACCTAAAGTGGCCGACTAAGGATAACCATATGTTAATTTCGGTTTTTATCATCGAATCATATGAACTCTAATTCTAGGGTTCATTCTATGAACCGAATTGGGGGATTCCATCTAAAAGAGTTATATGACCGAATTAAATTGCACCAACAGCTTCGAAATGTACCATTAGACGAAAACCATATGCTAATTTTATCAAAGAACAATGAATCATGAGAACTCGAATTTAGGGTTTCTCACTAGAATGTATTTGGGGTTTCTAGGAAAAGGAGTTTAAAAACAAAATCAAATCATATTAGTGGCTTCTAAAAGGTCCGACTCATGAAAACCCTATGATGATTGGGTCAAATAACATCGAATTGTATGATTTCTAATTCTAGGGTTCATCCTAGAAAACGATTTGAGGATTTTCGAGCAAATGAGTTTAGAAATCAAATTGATATACACAGAGAGTTTCGAAATTCCTCGTTTAGGGAAAACCCTTTATCAATTTCTAAAAATGTTAACGAATTGAGTGATTTCATATTCTAGGGTTTATTAGTTAAAATGAATTGGGGATTTTGATATAAATGTATTTGATTTTCGAATTAAATGACTCATATGGGGTCGAAATCTTCTGGTTAATGAAACCCCATAAACCCAAGGTCTTTTATTAATCAATTTTATCAAATTGGAATCATGGAATGGGATGTTATGTTCGAAATCTGTGAAAAGCACGAATTGGAACTTTCTGTGGTATAATGATCAAATTAAAACCACTCTTAGATGCGGTTATTTGCCAAAGACAAAACCCCTATGTTTCCAGGTTCAAAGGTGATCGAATTTTGGGTCAAATTGAATCAAATGGGTTCGGTTGGGGTGACCAAGGGGAAACAATGGGTTAAAGCTCAAAACGATTAATCTGGGTTTGATGTTGCGAATGTTTAGTAGGTTGAGATGGTAAGTGAGTGTGTAGTGTGGAATGGAGGTCGCGGGTTCGAACCCGGGCTCCAACTGTTTTTGGGTTTTAACACTATTTTAGAGTATTTTTGTCATAAAACATTCGTTCTAACTCCGATTCGAGTCGTTCAAGTTGCGTTGGAACCGTAACGGAATTCTGAACAAAATAAAATAATAAAATTTATATTTTAACCCGAAAACGTAATCACGTATAGTTACACTTATTTAAATAAAATCGTATACGACTATATGATTTAATTAAACGATTTTAAAGTCATGTGTATTTATATATGCACATTTCTAACACTCTAACATACGTGTTTTGATGCGTATGTGATTTCAAACACAAAACGACATCCTGAATAACACAACGTTTTTGTTAAAACACAGATTCTTCGTAGAGGATTATCTACGCGACTGCACGTGAGTTTGGTCATTCTACTTGCATTCAAAGGTGCGTACACGGCCCCTTTTCTTATTTTAACTGTTTTGGGGGAGAAAACATGTGCAACAAACATTTTAGATACATATCACTTGATTAAGTTAGCTATGTACGATAAGTGCGAACATAGCATTACAAGTCCTTACATATCGAACCGTTTAGTTTGCCGTAGTGCAAAGCGTGGTAGTTGGAGATAGATCTATTAGGTTTAACAAACCTCACTTGGTAGATTGTAGGTCTACTCAAGTGTTTGACTAGCCAATTCAAACATTACTATTGTTTGTGCTAGACAATAGTGGAAAGGCAATCAACATTCTAACAGTCAGCTTCGGTGTCGACCGCTTATGTAAATAGTACAAATGACTAGCTATCATGACTATGCATGTGTGATTATGTTATCTGCAAACATTTCGATTTAAACAGTTGTTTCAAACATTTATGATTATTCAAACCTGTGTATGCATCAACCTTTGTGTTGACTTGATTTACGTGTTTTCTCAGGACGCTAAGGTATAAGAATAAGCAAGCATGGACTAGGAGATCAAGTCTCATGCATAATTTACATTACAGTTGTTTTGGATTTTAATGTTTGAGACATTATCATTGTAATTTACATTTTGCAAACATTAAATTGTTTTACTTTTTACAAACGCTTCAGCAATGTTTAAAACTCTAAAATTTTCAATTTAGACCAAAGTTATGTTTGAAAAGCATATAGAGGTCTTCGCTATGTCTAATGATCTGAGATCTTGGTTTGTCACGTCCCAAACGTTATGATTCCGTTAGTTGAAATTTGGGGGTGTGACATATAATTCCTACCTTGATGATTCAGCTTCAGCCACGTATGCCTTTGGGTTCTGTAGAGGTAATAATGCTAATACAGACATATCGAGACTTAACGAAACTAAACAGGCGTAATAGTATAATTGAACATATCTGTATCATAACATAACATAACATATCTGAATAATAGAAGTAACAATATTAGTGTCACAATGCCATGTTGCTAAGTGATACTACAACACGTCTGTTAGATAACAAAGCATACATGTCTAACTATGAGTACCAACACGATAGTACACATTGTACTTGTGTGACTATGTATACCCGAATTCGTATCTATGAAGTTATACAGTGTCTTTTTGTGACCACGTGTATTTGTATATCAAATGCAACACTTCAGTACAACTGCGCACAACTGAATCTGTGTGACTAAATGTGCTCATATCTAAGTGTTCTTATTCAAGCAATTCTGAGTTTAATCAATCGGTATGTAATCAGAATATGCCTCCTAAATGAGGTTGACCTTTTAAGAACACTACAAATCGAGAAACAAATACGGATCCACCTACGAGTGGATCAAATATGAGCAAAACTGATATAGGTTGGATTGTACATGAACAATTAGTTACAATTATTCTGGGTATGTTAGCCCGATATCAACAAAACATAGCTTTTGGCTCAGGTGGAGGGTATACTGAGCACAATGCAACTAGTGGGTGTATGGAAACTAAGCCGAAGATCAGTCAATACTTAGAGGAGCATATAGTGTCATATGCTGCCTAATCTCTTAAGGACACGACTTTAACACGGTGAAATACTCGAGTGAAAACATTGGGTACAACCACTATTAATGTGATTGACTGAAATGAATTCAAAACTTTGATTATTTCAGAATATTGCCCAATCACTGAAATCTAGAAACTGCAAAATGACATCTGGCATCAATCTATGATCGGTGCGGATTGTTTGAAATATACCGACCCATTTCATGAATTCACATGCTTTCTCCCTAACATGTTTTCTACTAGGTGATCCTCAGTAGAGAAATATAATAAAGGCTTGGTTCCACAAATCAGAGGAATGATGACCTCTGCTAAACCCATAAGTCTGAAATGAACCATTATCTTGACCACTAAACTTACTGATGAGATGATAAGAAGTGGCACCACATCAAAGTAGGATGAACAAAGCGTCAGTTGTACCAATATGAATGCCCCGGCAGTACAATGGGCATTAAATGAAAATGGTCTGAAAAAGATAAACCCAAAACTTCAGGAGAAACCAGTCGCAATGTCCTAACTATTAAAAGTTCCTGAGCAATTGTACTAGAGAAGAAAACTCTTCCATGAATGAAACAACGATATAACAAGTGTCCTTTTCATCATAATGGGCTATGCCCCATTTGTGCAAACAGTAGGCAAATAGGGCATTATTCTATATACAGTAACATGTCGATTCAGCGACTAAATCAAGTTCTAAACAACAACCGCTTTTGAATAACAAGGCATGCTACAAATGCAAAAGCGTTGATCACTTTATAAGAAACTGCCCCAACACTAATAACCCTAATCAAGGCAATGAAGCTTAGGGACGACCTTTTAATATAAGAGCTTTATTTCTTCCGAATTAGCATCAGTATTTACATTATCTTCCATGAACTTAGATAGCTCATATATCATTGGACTTGCTAGTGGCAAGTTGATTAAGGCCAACACCGTTAGTCAAGGATGTTCCTTGAACCCGAATGATCATCTTTTCAATATTGATCTTCTTCCTATGGAACTTGGGAGTTTTGACGTCATGTTCAACATGAATTAACTTTCTAAAGATCAGGTGTAAGTAAGATGCGCAAAATAAGATGATCCGTGTACCATTATCTAATGGTGACATACTTGTAGTGCAAGGTGAACAAACCAGCAAGAAACTTGGAATAATATAGCGTATGCAAGCATGGAAATGTTTTAGGAAAGGTTATTAAACCTTCCTGGCCTAAGTGACAGAAAGAAATCTCAAACAAAAACGTATCGAGAATATCCCTGTAGTCAGAGATTACTCGAAGTCTCTCCTGATGACATGTCTAGATTGTCCCTGGAGAAATAAGTTAAATTTCGTATCAACCTTGTTCTAGGTGCAAAACCTGTATCTAAATCCTTTTATCAACTTGCGCGGTCAGAAATGTGAGCACTTTCAGGCCAACTGCAAGAATTTCTAGACAAGGATTTTATTAGTACTAGTTTCTTACCCTGGGGACCACTGATTCTCTTTGTGAAAGAAAAGGATGGTATATTCAAAATGTGCATCCACTATAGGGAACTCAACAAGTTAACAATCAAGAATCATTATCCACTACCTCGTATCGACAATCTGGTCGATCAATTACAAGGTGCTACCTATTCTCTAAGATCAACTTAAGGTCCAAATATCGTCAGCTATGAATTCACGATGATGACATCCCATAGAAAACTTCTAGAAACCAGTATAGGCACTACGAGTTTCTAGTAATGTTATTTGGAATAAAAAAATGTACCAGCTGTCTTGTGGATCTAACGAATTGAGTATGCGGACCTTGTTTAGATAAGTCCCTAATAGTATTCGTTGATAATATTCTCAACTACTCTCGAAACCAACAGGAATATGCGCAACAATTGAAACAAATCTTAGAACTCTTGGCATGGGCAAAACTATATGAAAAAAATCTCCAAATGCGAGTTCTGGTTGAGGGAAGTCCAATTTCTTAGACATGTACTAAATGAGAATGGTATTCAAGTGAATCCTAGCAAGATTTAAGCTCATAACCTACTTTACTTCACAAACCAAGTATGAGTTCCTTATTCTGGCAACCTAAGACAAGATTATACACTTTCGAAATCAAATAATATGGTACAAGATAGACAAAAGGGTTATGCCTATAATCACAGAAAACTCCTAAGATTTTAAGTGAGTGGAAAAGCAATGTTGAAGGTCTCCCTTTGAAAGGGTCTAGCTAGATTCGGTAAACGAGTTAAACTTGCACACGATATGTAGGATCCTTTAAGATCATAAAAAGGATAGGTGTCAGTGGCATACATGCTTGAATTGCCTCCCGAACTTAGCAATATTTTCTCAAGAAATATTTTCTCGACAAATCATTGACCAAATCTCCTGAAGAAGTTCAAATCAATGACAAACCTTAGTTCACAGAAGAATATATAGGGAATATAGATTGCGTAGTCAAGAATCCTGAACGAAGTTGTATACCAATTGTGAAGGGCAGATATAACTCTAAACGGGCCTGAGTTTACTTGGGAACATGAGGATCATATGATGGAAAAATATCCCCACCTATTTTCACACAAAGTTGATTCCAAATGATTTCTACAAAAATTTCGGGACGAAATTTCTCTAACGGGTGGATAATGTGATATTTCGTTCTTTACTGCGAGTCAATTTCCTAAATTCATGAATTAACATTTTAATTAATTAAATCATGATGGAATATGTATATACATGTGAATCTGTGTATATATATAAGGAAATTACAAGATGAAACAAATCACAAATGACATTTTGCAGAATTGCCGATTTACGCGAAATTTCAATAATAATGACCAAAAACCAAATTCATGGGTCCAAAACAAAATAAATATAAATTATAAGATGAACTGAAGTAAAATAAGTGATAATATAACTAAATCAAAGAATCTCTAAGTTCAATAAGTCAAATCGCGAAAATCTGCGAAAAGGCAATTCGGCATGCGTAATTGGTAAGTTCATGACGACTCAAACTTCGTATTCATATTATGTTCATATTGGAATGTAATTGGTAGTATAACAATGATGGTTGATCAATTGTAACAATTCTTGAAGTTACGCGCGAAAAAGCCGAATAAACGATCGCAAAAATGGCAAAATCAACAAAAACCATTTAAACCCTTAAACCTCTTTCACACATGGGCTTTATGATCTAGTTCACAGATATTTTGAACATAATATCTAATCAAAACTTGGGCAAGAAGCCATTCCAAGCATAAAAATGCAAAAGTTGACTTTTTAGTTAACATTCTCACCCCAAAATCCTCTAATTTCGACAAGAGACTTCAACACACCTCCAGCAGCTTCACACCCTTCCTAAATAACATTCCTGAGCAAAATCAACTAAAGATCAAGATCAAGAACAAGAAAATTGAAGAATTCCACCTTAAAAGTTGATTTTTGGTGGGTTTTTCCACTCCAAACTTGAATCAGTAAGTTTTAACCTCAATTCTTAGTTCTAATAACTTCACATGACTTATATAAACAAGTCTGAATGATGGATGAGGTTTGGAAACCATCAGATCTTGAAAACCCATGAAAAGGGCATTTTGGTCCAAAAGGTAGATTTTTCAAAGTTGTCCGAACCGAGATTTTTCTTCCCCAAACACTAGATATATGTTAAAAACTAGGATCTGGAGATTTTGGCCAGGTAAAAGTACAACAAAATCGATTTTGGCTAGCAAAAACTTGTCATGGCACACTGATGGGCGCAACGACTTGGGCGTGGCCCAAGCGTGGCACAGGAGCGGCCCCAATGCGGCCCCAGCACGGCCCATGCGTGGCCTTATTCCCGGGCATTTGCAAATCGCGACCAAGGGAGGGCGCCGGCCATTCTCGGCCATCCTCGAGCCACCACCACCGCCGACCACCGGCCGCCGCCGCTGCCAGCAGCCTTTCAAATCTTCTGATTTCTAAAACTCGGGGTTTGCGTTACAATTACATGATGGTTACATATTTCAATTACAATGATATGCTTGCATGTTGCATGTTGCATGTGCATTTCAACTCTTGTCTGATGATTACATGAAAATTGTACCATGTTGTCGTAAAATTCCTCACATAACAACTATAACCAATAAACTCATGGAGGAGCTGAATGATAACAATGATAGTACTATCGGGCTGACAACCCCATTCATGGGTAGATAGCGTCTACCCTTGTGTGAATGCCTGTTACCATTTGTTACATTACAAGATAACAGCTTAATGCAACGATAGGCATTAAGAGTGAGGCTAAGGTTTTGCCTTCGGGTATTGCCGCCAATTACATTACAGTCACATAGGCTTTGGTTATGGGTTTTCATGGTGAATCATATTCATAAAGTTGTGTATGCTTGCATACTTATCATATCATATTATGTTATATCAAATCATATCATATCAATTTTATTACATCTATGAACTCACCAGCATCCTTGCTGATCTTTTACACTACAAAAACCAATTTCAGGTGAACTGTGAATAACAAAAAAAACGAAGGTGAGGATGCACAACAAGATCACACGTTAGGAAACATTTGTCTATGGACGAACGTAACACAAATGTTGAAGTTTTAACATAAAATGTTAAAAAACTTATGTTTAGAATGCCATGTGTGTGTTTTGATACAACCACATCGAAAGTCACACCTATCTCGGAGACTTTACCACCAAGCTTCCGCGACACGTTATGTCAGTTACCGACTTCATATATCATACAGTGATTACATCAGGTGATAGGAGATATGGGATGTGATGTCACAACCCGAGCCGGCGGGCTGGATCGACTTTCCCACCGGGCGGAAGGTTCCCGGGGCGTGATATCGTTGTGATAATCGGATTGATCAGGTTGTTTACATGGCACATGATAGATAATGAGAAATGCTAACATGACATATGATGTAGAATTACAAAGTTAAATTGCAATGTTATGTTTATAATTTAACAAAGTAAATCTATCCAAAAAGAATCATTGAGTTCCTATCTTGTATTTGCATAAGATTTACAAAAGATTATTCATTGTTTGTCATTCAAAAGTATGATCAACACAAAATGCAGCTAGGTCTTCTAAAAGTCCACTAGCTATGTTCCTGATGCTTGGTGACTAAACATGTTCGTCACCTGAGAAAAGATGCATTTAAACAAAGTCAACACTAGGTTGGTGAGTTCATAAGTTTGATAATTGAAAACCATTGATTTATTGTCATTCATGTTCACAATGTTACACACAAGTCTTGTTTAGGAATGTTTGATTTGTCACCCATCATGTCCTTTCCATAGTTATACTTACAAATAGTATTTCATCCTATCAGTTATGCTTATATATAGGGCATATGTAGGGGAACAAGCCCCAGACAACATCCCACCACATAACTGATAGAACTCCACACCACTTGTAACACAACTATGGATACCCATTTCAGTTCCCCCATAAATCCCCAAGTATGATAATCCCAACATTTGTAAAAGAAACTTAATCGTCCTAGTTAGCTATTCCTTACGGAATAGCCCGGCGTGTAAGATATCCCATTATTTGCAAAAAGAGACTTAATTGTCTCTGTTAGCTAGTCCTTACGAATTAGCCCGGTGTGTAAGATATCATCCTCGATATCTAGAACAAAACTTAATAGTTTTTGTAGCCAATCATTTCTGATTAGCCCGGTGTGTAAGATACCCCACTAAGATATCTAGAGCAAGACTAAAGAGTCTCTGTGACTGTCAGTACTGCACAGTCCTATTTGTAAGATATCCTCCACACGATATCTATTTGAGAGCGACTTAATTGTCTCTAGGCGTGTTACCATTGATAAGTTTTGGCGTGTAAGATATCCTCTCTATGATATCTAGATTGAGACATAATTGTCCCAGTTGTTGTCATTTCTGACCAACCCGGTGGGTAAGATACCCTTACCACGATATCTATTTGTATGAATGCGTTTCCAAAATTTTCGGTTTGCATGAATACGAATGATAACACCTTTCGTGCCCGGTGTGATCCCCCTTTGATTACCCAAGATGTTTATTATGAATGATGTAAGTGTTATGACTGTTTAAATAAGTTAACTAAGTATCCGAGGCTCACTACTATAGGATCTCCATAACCCTATTCCAGGATTATGATTTATTACAACCCGTTGATTAGTAGTTAATGTTTGATGTGCTCTATGATGATCATAATAGTGATCCCTATGATATGTGTTCTCATGTTCTAATCATGTGTGTTAAGATCTTGATTTAGCAATCAGTGGTGGCATGTGTAGGGAATGACATCCCCAAAAGTATGTTATCATGATATCCTACTCGATATCGTAAGTAATTGTCTCAAATGTTATCACGATGTTGTGTGTTCTAATTGACATTAACAAAGTATTATAAGAACTTGTCTTATTACCCGATGTTACTAATGTGTGAATGATCTTGTTATCATGAAGTTACGTTATCATAATTATCATTCTTGTTGTTTGTAATTGTTATCAGCATGTTACCACTTGATTATCTCGTTGTTCAATCATGTAAGAATAATAAGATGTTGTAAGATATATTCTTACAACTAGTATTATTCCATTGTATTGATGTGTCATGATGCTATATTAGCATGTATCATCCTAGCTATCTCAGATATGATAATGATCAGGCAAGCAAGGATACAATGATAAACGATAATAAGGATAAACAATATTATCTAAATCATAGTGCAATCCGTATGTTATATCAAAACCTTTAAGTAAATAAAAGCTTTAAGCATGTTTCTCAGCCTCGAGCATTGAAATAAGTTAAGATTAGAAAAGGGGCATATGAACTCACCTTGTGATTGTTGTGGTTGACTTAGCCTAAAAAAGAAATGTACGCGCTCTTGATTGTACTTGTTGTTGTATTCACGATCCTGTATTGATTTAACGATGTTGTAACTTATAAGTATAAGTTCTACGAATTGGTGTGCGTGTACATGTTAGCCCTAAAGTTGGATAACACCCATAAGTCTCGGTCATGGTCTTCATTATTCGGCCCCGTGTACTGGTTATAGGTCTTAATCACACTCAACCCTATTAACTGAAATTTAACATACCATGTTATTGATTTTAGGCTCAACTTAACTTAATGTCATGTTATTAGAGGTCCTAAGTAATAACTTAGGTTTTAGATGTAGGGTTAGTAACCCTTCACCTCTTGTAACATAGCTATGTGTTATCATTGTTCCATTTGTGTTAACTCCTTGAAATCGCTTGTTAATCAATTCAAAGACTAGGTTTTTGGTCTTATGAAATTTATTTTGCTAAACCCACCACCTTTGTAGTATCAAAACCATAGTTCCCATGCATGTTACACTTATTATGTTAGTTTGTATTCTCTATTACATGGGCCGAATAATTATGTGGGTTGAGTATGTGGGCCGAATGAATCACATGGGCCAAATGAAGTGTTATACACCGAAACAGCCCTATGGCCCGGATGTGGAGTCATAGGCCCATTCAGAAATCCTTGGGCTAATCAATGAGTGTGGGCCACCTAAATTGGGCCGGATAAGTTTACTGTTGGGCCGAAGGATTTAACTTTGGACCGAAGCAATGGGTTTGGGCCGAAGTTGGGTCGAGTCAGCCACAGTTAGCCGAACCAATTCATAGGTTCGTTCAAAGGATGGTTCGGCTGGTTAGAAATTCTAGGTTCGGCTATGCATGAGATCCAGTAGAATGCAGGTTCGGTGGAGCAGGGTTCGGTTGTAGGTTCGTCCAGCTCCACAGGTTCGGTGATGATAGTTCGTTCATGATGGTGAGAGGTTCGGCCAAGGGTTCGGTCATGGTCAGGTTCGCAACAACAGGTTCAGCTATGGTGTGGGTTCGCAGGCTCCTACATGAGTTCAGTGAGTAGAAGGTTCGTAACTCATGCATTGGTTCGGCAACCGCTCCAAGCTTGATGATGATGGGAGGTCCTCTACCACTAGGTTCGACAGATAAAGGGTTTGGCACCCTTTTGTCCCGCCATGTAGAGGTTCGGCTGGTCAAAGGTTCGGTCAGCCCTCTCCTTTGCGAACCTGTTTATCATCTTCATCAAGCACCCGAGCTGTTGCAGAGCTGTTCCCATGGTAGTGTTATGCGAAAATGGTTTTCTCGTGGTCGTGTGGTTCAAAGTAGGGAGTGGTTAACCGGTTGGAGTTAAGTTAGAACAAAGAGTATGAAAACCCTATTTTTTCGGATTTTTCAAGCTCAAGTACCTCAATTTTCAGTGGATGAATCCTCAGATCTGCTGTACTTTCTTGTAGAGGAGGTCGAGAGCTTCGTTTAGACTCCAAGAACGCTTGATTTCACCAAGAAACGAACAAGATATGGAGGTTTGAAGGTGATTTTCTAGAGAGAGAGAAGGTTCGGGAAAGGAGGTTTAGAGAGAGAGAAAGAGTGAAATAAATGAATAAATTGCCTCACTTAGTCTTTATATACCCCGAGGGTGTTCGGGTTCGTTTCGGTTGCTCGGTTCTCATTTCCGTCACGTATCCAACACGTTACGCGCGTAGTTTACGAAGTTTGAAATAACTAATTCTTCTCGAACTATTTTGATGAGTTTCAAAATTGTAAAACATAAATATTATGTTTCCTTTATTTTACTGTGTCGTTCGCGATTAAATTGTTAAACGTCGTCGTTTCGTCAAAAAACGTCACTTACGCGCGATTTCGTACAGAGCGCTAACTGTACGAACACGATTGTATTTCACTTTTTGATTTGGTTTTCTACTTCTCAATTATCGTTTAGAACGTTAAACCCACAGAAAGTACACACACACCATACGGACTTGCCGGACGATGAGGTACTGTATGTCACAGTCTCCCCTTGTTAAAGAAATTCCGTCCTGAAATTTAAACGTTACTGTCGGGTACTACTTTTTCTTTCTATAGGTGGAGATGTTTTGATATCGCGCGTTTCTCATGTTCTCAAGTTTACACGGAGTTGTGTTTATAGTTTCATCGAGTCTTTTTGATGTGACACGGATTCGTTTTCAGTCTCTCGACTGCACGATCCATAATGTTCGAGTTTTTTGAACTACCAATATTATTTTGTTATAAAGATTAGTTTAAATTTAAATACTATGAAATTGGATATGGCTCTTACGACTGAGTGCGTTAGTTACAACATTCGATCCTCGTAATTGAATTCATTAAGTAGTTCAACCCACGTTTGTCACACCCTGGGTCTGCGAGCCGGATCAGAGACCCGTCGGGGGAATAGTCACGAGGCGTGATTGTAATCGGAGTGATCAGATTGTTACATTGCACATGATGATATGAGAAATACGAAATGCATTAAATGAATAAAATTAAATTACAATTGTTTTATAATTTAATTATATTAGAACTTAACTTGGACATCTGGAATGAGGACCAAATGTCCCACAAAAGTTGCTTGCACAGGTGCAAGTCTTGAATCTTGTATCCGGCCTAGCTGAAGAGATGCCATGCAGGAGTTGTAGGTTCCTCTAAGGGATCCTATCCTTCTCTCTCTAAAGTCATCTTGCTTTCACCTGTTCTTCACCTGAAAACATGTAAAATCTGTCAACACTAGGTTGGTGAGTTCACGTTAGTTTTGAAAATATTTGGTTATGCAAAAGGTTTAGTGAAAACCTTTCCATTTATAGCGGTTGTGAAAGTGGTGTGTGAATGATGTTGAAAACACGAATGAATTACACAAGTTTGTCGGTCTGACCATCATTACTAACACCATCCCAAACCACCTAAGGTAGTTTATGTATAGGGCATACGTAGGGTCAGGCTTACCGCCAGCCCACCACCCCTTCGATGATCCACGAGGATGTCCTTAACAGAAATCGGACCTTGTCACTTGTGTATCTCCACTCTACACGACTCGACGAATGATTGTAAAATGAAGTGGTGAGAAAGAAGCGTATGCTCTGCCTTTGGATATAGGAGACAGGTTTTGAAAGTTTGAAGGTCACGCAAGTAACACTTCTTTCTTTTATTAAAACATTGTTTACCGTGTACTCGTTTGAAATTCATTCAAGACCAAGTCTTGAACAATTGTGTGGTTTGAAAACTCATGTTGTTATTTGTGTGGTTTGTCCGTAATGTCACCCATGTGATCATTTACCAACCCTAACTGATATGATTGTGCGATTAGTTCCCCTAGAACTAATCTGAGTTGTTGTTTCACGTGTGTATGCGTGTAACGTACCAGCTTCAGCGCTGGAGGTTTGTTAAACCTATGGTACCATCTACGTTATAGTCGCTTGACCCGCGTCAACTAATGGTAAATGACTCTGATGTAAGTTGTTTGAGAATTCCTCAGCGAATTCTCGATGTGATGTTGTGTGGACACGTGTCCTAGTGAATTACCCTAGACAGATACCATGCAAAAATGTTGTTGGATGATGGGGGATTCCCATGAAAATGATAGTTCTCGATTACGCACTACACAATTCCATGGTTCGTGTCCGTTCACCTCTTGGTTGGGCACAAAGCCTCAAACTGTTGTGGTCAACGGACATTTCCTCGATAATTTGTGTTTTGAACCCTCGAAACTCGTTTGTTGTTATTGTTTGATAAAAAGTTCAATGAAGCAATGAACGCTGAGTAAAAGTGATTGAAAAGACACTTATTCGTATAACATTTGAATAAGAGGTTAAGAGTTGATCATTTTATTGAAAACATTTGAAAATAACTCTTATTCCTTGATCACTCGAATAAGAGGTTTCATGTTCTCAGCCCCAAATGATTTGGAAGCCATAAAATTGAAAACAAAGAGTTTGTGAACTCACCTGAGGTTTTGGGTCGTCGATGCACTCACTCAGTATGTTCCATCGGTTTGGATCCTTTGTTAAATATTAGTTAGTTTGGTGTTGAACAGTTTGTGTTCAGTATTCTGATGTGATTTTGGAAAATGTATTGTTATTTCGTTTTATCTTGATTAGATTTAAAACCTGGTCTAAGGTTCGGTTCTATCATTATAAATGGTGCAAGATATGACTTTCAATACTTAGCCATTTTGGTCTATTCTTGGTGCGAACGGGCGGTTCGTACGAATGGCCCTCTTTCACACGTATGGAATGATGCGAACATATACCCTCATTCTAGTCATCCATTTGTGCGAATGGATATTCATTCTTGTGGTTATCTCATGCGAACGAACCCATTTCGTTCGTGTGGCTTCTCATTCGTTTGGCAGCTTGTTCGTGTGACTCTTCTTCACGAATGAGGCTTCTCGTTCGCAAGAATGAGCCCTTCGCACGGCTCATTCTCCTGCAAGTTCACCAAGAACACCATTTTTGAAATCGGTGGTTATTTTTGGTGTTTTTATGGTCGAAATTGATGGTAAAACGTTTTGTATTGTTTTGGTGCTAAGAATCGGTGCTAATACTTACTGGTGGAGCTCGTATTTGACTGAAACGAGATGGAAAGGGTTGAAATCTTGAAATGGAGTTGTTGGGTTTGAAATACACACGATTCGGAAACGGAAGTATTGCTTTTATAGCTGTGTTGTCGCACGAATCATCCGTTCGTAGAAATGGCTCCCATTCGTTCGAACGAACTGTGGCTATAAAGCTTCACGAATTAGACCGGTTCGTACGATGAGAGTTCAATCGTACGAACGGTTGTGTGTTTAAAAATTTTGATTGTTTTGGTGAGATTTTAATTAAAATTGTTATAATTTTACGTCAACGTTAAAGACTCACGCTGGCATTTGTATGAATCGTCTCCCACATAAACACCGCGTTGTATTTAACTGCTGACATTGTTTGATAGTGTAAAGATTTCATTTAGAGTATTCAAATCGAACAACAT
This sequence comes from Mikania micrantha, assembly GCA_009363875.1. Classification (NCBI taxonomy): domain Eukaryota; kingdom Viridiplantae; phylum Streptophyta; class Magnoliopsida; order Asterales; family Asteraceae; genus Mikania; species Mikania micrantha. The sequence continues at coordinate 50,294,173 of CM018691.1, read as the reverse complement.
ATCGACATGGATCGTCACCCATGTCGATATTTCGTTAGATCGACACTCCAAATGTTATCTATTCAGGTTTTTTTCATTGTTTTTCCTCACAGGTTGTTTTCTTTTCTTCTGATTTATGTTCATATGATTAAATGGATTTTCCTAACTGTTTTAAGAAAATCCGTGTATTTTTTATTGTCTTTTATTATTTTTGTCTTCACTCCCGTAACCCTATGTCCTACACTGTGATTGTGTACACCCTTGGATTTCCGACTCATGGTTGCTCGGATGCCGGTCGTCACAACGTTGTTGCCTCGTGATGAATTCTTTTTTTTCTTTTTTTTAAAGAATGATTTGAATGCTTTTGTGATGGATTAAGGCCACACACTTTACACCATTTAGACATTTTCTAAAAATCTTTAAGGCAAAGATGACATAAATCAAGTTCAAGATCGTATCTTCTAGAACATGTTTTGAGTTTAGGTATGAAGTTTCATTACTTGTGATCAATAGAAAGTGTGTCAAATAATACGGTCATTGATAACGTATTATGATGTTATTAGTTGTATGTAAATTGTTGTATTGTGTGTCTATATATATATATATATATATATATATATGAGATCAGTTCATTTGAAATGTTAACCTCGTGTGTTGATGTTCGATATGGGTTTGAATTTGAAGGTTTTTAACTGAAGATATATAGATGTATTCATTCTTTTGAGTTTTCATTTTGATTGTTTATAAGTTAACAATAGCTTAACTGTCTCTATATAAGAACTACTAAGACCTTTGATTGAATTAGTATATAAAAAAAATATACGCCAAGTCTTAGTATACAAGAATCAATTGATTATACTTGTAGCTCTAACTAAGATTTGTTCTCTTGATGATAACACTAAAATTAACAATCCTCACATTGATCAAGCTTTCGGTTCTACTTCCAATGTACTGTTGGTGCTTATATATAGGGTATATCATAGTCAACCCACCACATCACCAATACTTTGAAAGCATACCAATCACCTACCGATACAACACAACAAAAAATGTTTCACTTTTGATGTTTACATTTAGTTTTCCATATAGGTATAGTTCATGGTTTTTCAACCAAAATTAGAGTTTAAGTAAATCATTCAGCAATTGTGTCCTTTGTCTCGCTTTCGTAGGATTTACATGCACTGCAAATTCAAGTTCCGTGTGCACCCATAACGGAAATTTGCCTTGCATGTTTACCCTACTTGCTGGTTATGGGACACTACCGAAGGGATACAAGATCCGTTAATGAGATGCGATCCCTAAATTTCACAATTCAATCATGTATAATATAGTTACTATCAATATGTTTACTGTGAACCGTTACTACATTAAATGGTCTATCTAATCTGGTTTGTAATTATCAACTAAAACCTCAACGTTATAAGTTGCTAAATTTATATTGACACTTAAAGCCAAGCAACAATCCTAGATCAGGAACGTACCGTTCAATACATCCTAATTATGAACAATTAGTTGGATGGTTCGCGCACAAGTCGTCCGTTGGTTATTATCTACGAGTCTTGGGCATTAGTTTCTGAAATAGTTAGGATATACACATCTATAACATGTCTCATTGTTTGTTCCATAGCATTGTAGTTGTTTGTTGTGGCAAAAGATCTACCGCTTTGGGTTTGATGACCCATTCTTCCGGCCTTAGTACACATCATGTAATCGTCACCCTTGTGGTGGCATTGGTATTAAGGACACTTAAGCAATGTCCTGGTATATTCCTTCTTTAATGGGACCTGATTACTAGGAGAGGCTTTATTGACAGGAATGGGCATATCATATCCTTTGATGGTCTTCTGTTTGTTTTGGTTGTGGTGGTGATCAAGCTTTCTATCTTGTTATTCTTCCCAGAGCATTCCTTGGTCAGAACTCCGGTTCGTGTCAACTCATCAGTCAGAGTGGCAGATGATTGAATGACAACTTTGAAGTGTAGTCAGAGCAACAGTGATCATGTGGCCCCTTGTTTGGGGAGAAAGACTCTCAATGTAATGATCCCAAAGTTGCCGGTAGTGGGGACCACTAATTTATGTGACCATGCCAAGTATTGCATTGGCTAGTTGTTACGCGATTAATGTTGCAAGTTCACTCAATCCAATTTTCACGATGATGGGACATTTTATCATGCTTTTAGTTGTTACATATATTAAGTAATAGTTGTTTTAGATCAATCCATACAATGCTCATTATGCTAAGAATTGAAATAAATAATCTCTTCATTAATAATACTTGGATAGACATGTAAACAAAATTGTAGACATGAGTATACATATGTCATATGCATATGTATATACTTGATGTCATAATCAAATAAACTATGCTAATCCTCAGACTCCTCATGAGCTCCCCAAGAACACGACCCAATTGTGTGAGCAAATTTCCTAGCATAAACTTGTCCTTCATGTGGTGGAGGTAGTTGTGCGCCTAGGCTTAGGCGACGTATCTTTGGTGGTGGCTCAGCAGTAATAGGTAATGGTCCAACCCAACTCTCTGAACTACTTGTGGGACTAGTAGGAGGTTTTGGAGCTTTTGGTTGAGAAATGGTAAGGTTTGTGGAGGGCATTGAGGCCTTCGGTGGGGAATCTTGAGAATTGGTAGAAGGCAGTGAGGCTTCAGGATAGCAGTATGGACTCTCTGCATCAGACTTTAGTTCCTCCTTCTTGATTTCTCTCTCATACTCCTTGGTAGACAAGGGCCTGTACACCGAGGATTTTGGTTCTCCCCCGACTATGTATTCGAAGGAGGATGGAAATTGGTAGCCTTGTAGAGCTTTAGGATGAGTTCAGTAGGATGAGTTCAGTGTTGACTCGGTTTCTATCATTCTGGGTCCGTTGGATTCTTCCTCCAACACTTCTGTAAATCCCTCGGATTCATTACGAGAAAAGCTTGCAGACTGGTTAGCAGAGTACGACGACATAACTAAGAAAGTAAGGGAAAAGTTAGAAAATCCCTAAATTTCAAATTACACAATTACCTCAAAGAGTTCAAATAATTAAATTGAGAGTTCAAATGAAGGTTAAAGTAATACTTGGATTGTATTCTTGAAGGAATACTTTGGACATATGTGACAATTGCATTTGAGAATTACGTTATCAATGACATGAGCACATTTGGTCGTGCTTGAAATCCACGTTGATTTAGCTATTGTAATTATTACAGGTTGAAAGTATGCGAGAAATGGTGAACGTATGAGAAAACCGTGTGCAAAACGGAGTTCCGGATACTCCGAAATCGAAAAAACGAAGAAAAATTTCGAAGTAGTGCAATCCAGGGGTCTTCGCGGTACGCCAAGGCTGAGATGAGTATCCTTGGAGGTACGCGAAGGATTAAAATATCTAAATTCTTCCAGATTTCTTCGTGGTACGCCAAGCCCCAATTTGCCTTCCTTGGCGACGAGTACGGCGGTGTAATGGATCAGATTTCAACATCAGATTGCATGCAGAAATCATCACATTCATATTTCTCGAGCTCTAGCATCCAATAGACGAAGAAACTCATATTTTTATCATCTAAACTCCAATTTGAAGCTGCCAAAAGCCACAGATCGTGCCAGGGAACGTATCTGCAAGTGCTGATCATTGTTTTGCAGTCAAAAATCCGTCCGATTTGGTAACGGTTCGTTTTAACCTTCTAGTTTGATAATGGTTGATTAGATCTTGATTTTGAACGTAATGGTATAGTTAGGGTTGTTGATTATTTCCTAAATGATGGCTAGGATTGGTTAGAAACAAAGAACTCGATGTTTTAACGGGTAAATCCTTGTTTTTGATCCGTTGTAATGCCCGGTTTTCATGAAATCATAACCGTGATTATAATGGTTTAAACCATTTGATTGTGACAATGTAGGTAATTAGTTTGATTAATCTTTGAAATGCGAGGTTAAATCCAAGTGTTCAAACTAATCACAATCATGAACATACTCGTTGGAACGATTATCCGATGATTGTGATAACAGTCAAATTAGTATGTTAAACATGGTTATTAAACCTATTCTAATATCACATTGTGATATTTCATGATATTTGGGTAATCAATAACAAGGATTGATCATTCCTAAGCCATAAATTCGTCTAGAAACTGTTTTAGCATCATAATCAACAACATTAACTATTTGGTTAATCTGAGATTATCCTGATTAATCTAACGTGTCATCAACCTTGTATTAGGAAGTTGAATCAGTATAGGTTCCTACATTATCATACATTGTATGATATGACATTAAAATAATTAATTAAAAATCTAATATCGGTTTGATGACTTTCATGGCAATGTCTTTGACATTGGACGTTCAGAAAGATCTAATCTGTAAGTTAAAAGATAAATAACTAATTAAACATAAACAAATGCAAAATCATCCTATTATTATCAGTTTGTGTGATATTCTGCTACAAGTGAGATATCAGGTGAGTTTCGTACAACCCCTTTTCTTTTTAATATTTTACAAACATCGGGGTAGCACTGTGGAACTTTTCAAAACTATATGATATGTATCACTGTTATCAGCGTGATTTCATTTGATTTGTTGAGAATTTGTGGATTTCATGGGATTTTGCCATAGAACAGAACTCTATCACAAAACTTGAAAGTCCTCATTCCTGAATTGTATCTAGTGAACCGATGTGGGCCGAACAGGGAACAATGATAGTACTATCGGCTGACAACCCATTTGCTAGGAGCTGCAACTCCCCTTGCTATGAATGTTTGTTACCTATTTTTAGAACTTCTTAATGTTGTGATAGACATTAAGACAATGAGGCATTAAGATGTTACCGACGGGTAGTATCTTATAGAACGAGAACAGAGTAGTCCGAAAGGAACTAGATACGGGTCCCATGGTTATCTAGAACGGAACATTTTGAGAACTTACATATCATATCATATTGTTGAACTTGAACTTTACGATCTCACCAGCTTTGTGCTGACTTTTCAAACTAAAACATTTTGCAGGAAGACCATGACCACCGGGTGAGGATGCACTTCATACACTTGTAATTAAATAAATCAGATAATGTAATAAAATTAATTTTAAATATTGTGATGTTGGTTGTAAATACGAAATCCTTGTAATATATTTACTTTAAGTTAATATGTGTGTTGTGATGCCGGATCAAGTAAGTCACACCTCATCTTTGAGATATCACCACTATGCTTCCGCAATCTTCTCAGAACGACGAATGACATCATCTAAGGTGACGAGAGGTGGGGGTGTGACAACAGATCAAAGTGTCTGAGTTCAATTTAACTTTCAGAAAGACATACTTTAGCCTATAGGTTCATACTCACTCCAAGGGTTCCTAGGAAAGCATAACAGGTTCATCGGTTGGTTTGGATTTATACGAAATGCTTTCCTAGACAGAACTCCCCAAAGTACAGGTATTCCCCTTTCCATATTGTATGTGTTTCCTAATCATTAAAAAGAACCTAAAGACTGTTGATGAGATTCAAAATTAGACATAGAATTCTAAGATCATTCCTCGTGGTGACGATCCTCATTCAAGTCGTAAGAAAGGGGTTGAGAAGTTTTGAACCTTAAAATCTAGTGTGTGCATACTAAGGTATCCTAAACTAGGTTCAAACATTTGACCTACCAAATAACTAGTCAAATTGTACAAGTAGTCACATAAGTAAGTATGACCTATCATGGCAACTAAGAGTTCAAATAACAGTTCATGGCCTAGCATGGCAACTATAGAGTTCAAATAAGAGTTCATAGCCTAGCATGGAAACTAAAAGGTTCAACTAAGGCATCCTATGGTTATAGTCTAGGTCATTTAGTTCAAATAACCTAATTCTCTATAACCCAGGCTCTAATACCAATCTGTTACACCCCGATCGACGGCAGAAACATCGGGGCAGCACGAAGTGTAGATTGTTCATAGCACAAGGTATAAAGTTATAAATAGTTCAAACATTAAGCTCACATTTATTACATTGCTTTAAATGATCAAACCCTAACTATTACATCATTTCAATTCTAATACAATAAATACAAATTAAATGTAAGCGAATTCAAGCTCGTTAATATAGCTAACTTGTCATTTCCATCTAAAACATGTTTATATTAAGTGTCAACTACGAATAGTTGGTGAGTTTCATAGGTTTGAACACTCGTATCAAAATATGTTTACAAAATGTTATAAACGATGTCATATGTGAACACAAAGAAATAATGAACATAGTTAAAATGAACTAGCAAGTAAAGCAGATCAACTAATGTTAACAAGTGATGTTTGACCTATGTTTAGCATAAAAATGCTTAAGTAAACTATCGCCGTGGGCCTCCTTCGAAGGGTAAATCAAACAACGGTGGGATGATTGGTCCAATAGATCTATCATAGTCACTAAATGTGTGTGATCAATGCCTACCCTTAACTTATTTGTTTGTTTAAGTTATTTATTTACAAATATATTCTAAGTTTCATAAGGTTTAAAAATTTATAACTTTAGAAAAATATGTCTTTGTAATATTAAATAATTACATAAATATTTAAACATATGCATACATATATGTATATTAAAGATGTTTAAATATATATATATATATATATATTAGATAAAATTTTCAAATGACGTCATATATTATTTAATAATTATATTTATTTATTACAAATTACAGAAATGTTACATATAAATACCCAAACATTCAATGTAACTAGACAAAAATAATAAGACAAACAACTGACAAAATACAGATATTGATACAAACAAAATTGTACAATAACTGATAGAAAAGTCAACAACTACGGAAATCAGGGTCTTCAGTTATTAATCTGTGGTTGTAAATGGTTGTTGTGTGTTCAGTGGTTAAACCGCGGAAGCTGTTCCGCGGTTGTTGGTTCCGTTCTTAGGATCCGCGGTTGTGATCCAAGGATGAGGCTCAGTGGTTGAGGACAGATGTCCGCGGTTGTTCTTTTACAAACCATCCGTGGTTTTTATTCAGTTGTTAGGCTGCACAGTGGATTTACTTAGAAGATGGAAAGTGTGGTTGAGGCTCATCAGTTCTTATTTTTCCAACAGTTAAAATGATTTGTGATTAAATAAATAGTTATTTTAAACAATTTTTAATGATTTTCTTAACAAATATATTATTAATGATTTTTACCCATTTGAATCCATTATATTCACATAACTTTTAGGTTACCCATCTTGACCACACTATGCTAGGGTATTACCTATCTTAAACCATTATATGTTATATTGCTACCTATTTCAACCCAAACTAAATTAATTGCACATCTAAATCAACCAATTTATCTTGTTTTGATCCAAGATTGTCATAAGTGATCTATTTATATTATAATAATAAAAATATATATGAATAAATATTGTACCTATTAAATACTATTAAAAAATATGACATTGTTAAAAAGATGAATAAACAATTACAAGTATCGTTCTAAATTTTTATATAAAAATATTCCATTCAATTGACAAGTAGAAAATAGGTACATATAAAAAAAATATACAGACTAAAAGTAAAAAATACAAATTACATAATAATAGTTAATGATGTATGTTAACATCAATACAATCATACAAGTTAAAACCGTAAAATACTGGTTAGGATATACTTAACTTATTTTTTTATATTTATTTAATTTATTGGCATAACAATAAACATTAGAACTTGTAATGAAGAACATACGTGATGCATCAAAATATGGCGACTTTTTTAGTATTAACTGGTCATTAGTCCATTGATTGTCCAGACTCCATGCTCGTTGCAAGGAAAATGGGTCAACCTTGGGCATTTGACTTTCTGTAAAGAAGCCAATTTAGGAAACAAATTTTGCAATTCTCTCCATTCCATATTCAGTTCATCCAAGTACTTAAGTCTCAATATCCTAACGTTCCATGTTTCTTTGGTCACAACAGATGAATCTTCCCATTGAAGACTATCCTGATATTGGCCGAGATCAGAGAAATTTCCACCGCGAATATATAGTTTCTTTAACCCCTTAAGCCTGCCTGCGGTTAGCCAATCTGGTGTAACACTGTAGGGGAAACACTTGAGGTCTAGTTTTTCGAGTCGTGTACCTAATGTCGAAAAACCGAAAGCATTCATTTTAGTCAAAGACCCTTCTACCCGTTTTTTCTTCTGTGCAGGTCTCCAAATTTTGGATGCAAGATTTTTTTTCTTCTTGCTTACTACATCTTGTTTAGATGAGGTGGCTGTTTTGGGCTTTGGAATATGGCGACCCCATAAAATTGTTAGCTTACGAAGCATTCCAAGTTTTTGCAATGCGTCAAGATGGAACTCTTGAGGGAAGTCTTTCATATGTGTAAAAATGCTAAGCTTTATCAAGTTTTCTAGTTTGATTAAATCTTCAAGAGTGCATGCGTCACTTCCTAGAGATTCGTCAACCACAAACCCTTTGAAGACTTGAAGGGACTCAAGTAAAGAAATTTCTTTTGGTATTTCCTCTAGCAAATAACATTCAGATATATCTAAATGTGTCAATAACTTGAGTGAACCAATGGTTTTTGGGATCACCTCAAGATTGTCACAGCCTCTAAGGTCAAGAATCAGAAGTGTTTTGAGTTTTAAGATAGAATCTGGGAGCTTGGAAACCCCTGAAACACCTTGAAGGCTAAAGAACCGCACATGGTCCATATAGTCTAAGCTCTTTTCGAAATCGAACTCGTCAACCTCAATGTGGTGAGCAGCTGAGCTTTGCCACTTTCCTAAGAAGATTACATTAATGTTTTTCATTCGTAAAAACCATTTTGGCTTGAACTCAAGAATTTTTTCCTTAACATTGAACAACATTTGAAGCTTCTCCCAAGTAATTCCTTTTGACAACCCGCTACCCACCAAACACACCTTATAAGATTTTATGGTGATATTCTTTCTATAATAAAAATAGAGTTTTTTACTTGTATCAATTGGTTTTCCATTGCGATCAAGAGGGATTTCATCAAGGTTTGAGCCATGATCAAGAGCAGCGAATTGATTTGGGTTACCATTCGGATCCGTGAATTCAATATTTTCAGATATGCTCGTTTTTCTTTCATCAAAGAAGTCAAAAAACTCTCTTGGGTCACCAAGGGGGTAGAAACGTGATAGATCTTCTGGGCTTTCAATCTCATCATGTTTTCCAAAATCTTTTGGGTCACCAAACCTATCAAAATCAAAGAAGTTTACCTTGTCCGCAATCATAACCAATGCAGCACGAACCATTGGATGCATTTTGCAATTGGCTACATGACGACCATAACTTTTAGAGTCAGGCTCGATGAAATCTTTGTCGATAAGCTCATTGAAGATATCGTTAGCACAATCCTCAACAGTTTTGTTACTTTCTAAATCATCTAGGAGAATAAACCCTTCTCCGATCCACCAGTAAACCATTGCCCTTCTACTTATGGTTGCCTTTTCAGGAAACACGGAAAAACACAGCAAACAAAGCTTTAATTCACACGTTAATTTGTTAAATCGTAAATGTATAGCTTTACACAAAGGACTTTCATGGAATACTTTGTCATGAAACCGAGGCATTAGTTTTAGTAACTTGAAGGAAATGTCTTTACTTTCAAAAAAAGATTGCTGGTTCTTTTGTTGGCCATATTTCATCTGTAGGAATAAAATATAAACAATTACAATATGCACTCATTATTATTTATCTAATTGATCAATTACTTAAATATCCTTATCATAGAGGTAATTATTAAATGAATGTAATTACCATTACTATCATATTTAAGGTTTCCCCTTAAGTTGTATATATAAATAGGAGATTAAGGCTCTTAATTAGTTTTTGATGAAACATCATAACTCATGAATTCCTAAATCTTAGAATTCATGAACCTCTAAAGCCTCTCCGTAACCATCCTTATAATACACCCTTAACGGAAACCTGAGGAAGGGCGGGCAGCAGGTACCACGAGCCCTCTGTCCCACACATCTATCCAGAAGCAAGTGTAGTTCACCGGTTCCACCGAATGCTCCTATCTACAGATCAGAGATCAGGTTTTTTGATTTTGAAGACCTATAGGTTCGCAATAATGAAAATTGGTTGTTTTAAAAAGAAAAGGCGCTATTTAGCCCTACATTAGTAGAAGTCAGCGGCTGAGTTATCGTGAACCTCTAAAGCCTCTCCGTAACCATCCTTATAATACACCCTTAACGGAAACCTGATCGAATCAATTTCAAGCAATCATCTCAGCAGTCACTAAATTCAAAGGTTTCATTTGATTCGTCATATTTGTTATTGTTGTACATATATGGTTAAGATCAATCACAAGAATTGATCAACACGTGGTATAAGAGTAATGTTGATTAATGATTCCTAACCTAGAAATGAAAATCAAAACCTTAATGAAAATCTTTTTATACTAATGATTATTATCGGTTTATATATATCACGGTTTTTATGAACATTCAAGAATTTTTATTATTATTAATGTCATTCGTGTTCTTGAAAATTTTCGTGAGAATGACCTTATTTTGGGATGAAATCATATTTAATTGAGTTTTTTCTAATTTAAATAGTAAATTTGTCTCCAAGATTTTGAATAAGAATAAATTTATTTTATCTTAAAATTCAGATCGACTAAATATCTTGGCTAATTATTAATTTTCGAAATCTGAAAAGTTTTAAAGAATCTTATCCAAAAATTAAAATTATATACTAAAACCGAACTAAGGTTCTCTGATGATAACTCGGCTAAAACTGAGAACTAAGGTTCTCCAATGAGAACTCTGCTAAAACCAGGAATTAAGGTTCTCGACCGAGAACTGTTTCTAAACCTGGAACTTACATCTCCTTATCGAAAACTATACCTTATCGAGAATTGTTCCTTATATAGAACAAGCAGTTCCTTAGCAATAGGGGTGTAAACGAATCAAGACGGCTCAAGAAATACTCGGGATCAACGAGCCAAGCCTAAATGAGTCCAAGCCCAGAAATATGGCTCTTTTAGTTATCGAGCCCAAGCTTTACATATTGTCATATCGAAGCTCGAGCCCGCTTGCGAGCCTAAATGAGCTTTTTATTTATATAATTTTTCTTTATACTATTAAGTGTATATTTATGAAATTAATTATTTATTTTTTATATATAATATTATGATCAGTTTATTTAAATCATATATTTTATGTTAAACTGGAATGTATAATTATAAATGTATATTAAATTAGTAATTAAAATAAATTAATTGAATAATTAAAAAATAAACAAGCCAAGCCGAGCTCAAGCTTAAAAATTTTCTAACAAGCCGAGCTCGAGCTTTGAAAGTAAAGCTCTTAACGAGCCGAGGTTGAGCCTTTAAAAAGCTCTGACTCGGCTCGGATCGTTTACACGCCTACTTACCAAGAACACGAGCTTAGATATTAATAAAATTTTTTTGTAAAAATCCTTAAAATGTCAAGTTTACGAAATCTTATTATGTAGTTTTGTTCAAACGTTTTAGACTGTTATGATTTTACAAGACATTAACTTAAGATTTGTTAAAATCAGTAAAATATCATGGGTTTACAAAACCTTAAATATAAAGTTTGCTTAAACTTAATAACGAGTGTTTCACTTATTTTCAAAGATGATGTGTTACATATTGTTATTTGAGTCTTATTAAGCATTGTCACTTAATTGTATATATCATTGAACATTATATATCCACCTAACATTTGCCTAAAAGCATAAGTGTTTCATTTTTTCCAATGCTGATGTGTTATATCAATGGTTGCAAACCTTGCTCGATGGCAATGTGCTACATTCATAATGCACATCTCATTTTTTCTAATTAAATGTTCCTAATACTTAAATGAATAATCAATAACCAAAGTGAAAGCTATTTGTCTAATAGAACCGAATTTAGTCTATTATTTAGATGTTATAGTAGACTTTGATCACAACTTTATTCTTATAATGGTCCTTATTAGATGCATGCGTTAGATCAAAGTTACCCAATAAACCACTCTAAGTTCTTCTATAGCTTAAGTATCTTACACTTTCTCATATAAAATAATACATAGCTCCCAATCCAGGAATTGAAACTCTTATAGGTGCGAACCATTCTTCTTGGAAAGATTCACTGATGTTGACTATTGGGTTCACGAATTTTAACTATGCACTAAGAGAGCCTAGCCCTACTGCCCTCACTGATAAGAGCACTGCTGAAGCTAAATTTCTATAAGATAAATGGGAGAAGGCTAATAGAATGGCCCTTATGTTCATTAAGAACTCCATAAGCCAATCATCAAAGGAGCCATTCCAAATTCACCTAACGCTAAAGCTTATCTGAATTCTATGGAGGAGCAATTCAAAGGAACCTCCAAGGCACATGCAAGCAGACAAATCATGAAATTGGTGTTTACAAAGTATGCATGGATCAATGGCATTTGTGAGCACATCATGATGATGAGTGTCATGGCCCAAGGGATTAGGCATGAAGACTAGTGACTGTTTCTTGGTTAATTTCACTGTGACTTCCCTTCCTTCATTTTCTAAAGCCTTTAAAATCAATTAAGACACCCAAAAAGAAACATAGATAATGAATGAGTTGATTGCTATGGTCATATATAAGGATAAACGTCAGAAGCTCGAGAAACCTGATGTTGCTTACCTGATGGCTGCTGGTTCAATGAAAAAGGAAAAAGCAACGTCTCTAACAAGGATGCTTCTAAGATTCCTAAATCTAATATAGGTTCTTTTTCCAACTCTAACAATTTCAATGGCAAGCCCTTTTACGAGTTTTTTCTAGAAGGTGGGACGTATGCAGAAAAATTGCCCTGACTTCAAGGAATGCTTGGCTATAAGAGGTAATCATCATAATATGATAACTGAGTCCTTTAATTTTAATGTTCCAACTAACACATGGTGATTTGACTATGCTTCTATGGTTCATGTGGCCAATTTTACACAAGGATTTGTTACAATCCAGAAGCTTGAAAGAACCCAAAGAACATTTAAGCTTGTTGATGGAAAGGAACTATCTTTTGAGTCGGTGGGAACCTAAAATTAAAAATGAAAAACTGATTATGTATCAAACTTTATGATACCTATAGACGCATTTTTGTCCCTGGTTCATTGTAATAGACTTCTGTGAATGTATAATGCTTATATTATCAATGAATACAAGTTTATCTATTGTTTGATTGTGTTTTATCGTTTAAGGTTAAATGATATTAACTGCATGACATTCGTATGAATAAGACATAAGAATTGCTGAGGTAAATTGATTGTACATCCATTTCTACCCCTATTTGTACTCATCATAATATAGGGAATGATGAGAATGGTATAGATTTTGATCAACATCTATATCGTTCAATGATTGATTCTGTAATGTATTTAACTGCTTCCAGACCTGATATTATGTTTAATGTTTGTTTGTGTTCCATGTTTCAAGCAAAACCAAAGGATTCACGTATCAAAGCAGTGAAACAGATTTCTTGCTATCTGAAGGAAAACCAAGTCTTGGACTTTGGTACCCTTATGATGATGGTATGAATTTTATTGCGTTTTCAGATTATGATTATGGTGGTTGTAACCTTGATAGGAAGTCAACAATTGATGGTTGTCATTTTTTTGGTAACAAACCTGTAACATGGCAATGTACGAAGCAACTTACTATAGCCATATCTACTTATGACGCTGAGTATGTTGCTGCTTCAAGTTGTTGTTCACAAGTCTTGTGGATTCAACAAGAAATGCGGGATTACAGTTTAAAATTTACAACAACTCCTATCTTTGATGATAATACAGTAACTATTGTTGGATATTGGATGTTCGATTAACGATAAGTTCAACGTTACTATAATAGGTATGATCCAAAGAGTTACACTTTGGAAGGCAACAAATTAAATGTTTAATTGTTAAACATCTTATACGATCACGAGCTATCGGTTTTAAGGATTTGGTGATTTTATTATTTATGAAATAATAATCGGTGGGAATTAATTATTGAGATAATTAATTCATTAGACGAATAAAGTTTTGAACTTTATCAAAGGGTTATTTATTAATTAATTGTTAATTAATAAAAGGAGAATTGATTAAATAAGTAATGTTTAAATCAATTAAACATTAACTATTTAATGGATATTAACTGATTAATTGTTAATTAGTTAAATGGAGATTGTAGTAATTAAATGGTTTAATTACTAAAAGGTGTTTAATCAAATTAAAAAGGTTTTAATTTGAATTAAATGTGAAATAAAAGGGTGGGAAACCAATTTTGAATTGGTAATCCTAGATCCTAAAATTGTGGATCACATTTGACTATTTATAGTTCAAATCACCACAATTACACACACACACTTGAAAACCCTAATTCTCCTTCTCCCCCCCCCCTTGCCGTCGCACACCTCTTTGGGGCTGCCTCATTGTCGTCGCACATCACCACCATAATTGGTGGTGTTTTTGGTCAACTAGCCACTAGCCGGATCAAGTCGTGGTGAACCGTGGGTTGCACTGTCGAGCTGAACCGAGCCGTGGGTTGAAGCATCAAGCCGTGAATGGTGCTATTCGAGCCAAACCTAGCCAAAACCAGTTTTGGTTGTTTCTGGTGATTCGTAGGACGAAATCAGGAATCGGGTGATCGTATTGTGTCAACTAGCGAGACCGTTGCCGATCCATCGTGTGTTTTTGGAACCGCTTCGTAAAGGTCGATTTCTAAACCCTCTATGGTTGTGTTGTTAGAATTAATTGTTGTTTAAACTGTTTGTAATTGGATCCTGATTTGGGAATTGTTTCGATTACGAATCAAAAGGTTATGAATTTTAAATGCTTCCGCTGTGTCAGATCTGATCTGATAGTTTAATCCGGTTTTGTGAAAACTGATCTTGTCAATTAATGCGATTAATTGAAACTGATTAAATTAAAAGTAACCTAGAATTCCCAACAGTGGCATCAGAGCGGCTTTTACAAACGTTTAAATGCAATTAATAAATCGATCTTTATTTGTTTTTGTTTTGTCAAAACTTTTGTTTGACAAAAAGATCGAAACTGAGAATGTGATGATTGTGATTGTGATTATGGTTATGAATCGAGCCCTAGGATCCGACCCATGTGATTGTATCTTTTGTTTTGTTTGATTGGTTGGTGTATTTGAAATCATGTATTTCCACGGGTATTTGGACCCGATGTAATAGAATAGGTTTCAATTTTGTAATGTAATTTGTATTTTACAAATGTAATCAAGCAATGGATACAAGACGGAAGATAGAGACAATCGGGGAGATCGAAGATGGAGATCTTGGATCAAGTGGGAGACAAGATTCAAGGCGTTGAATTGTAAACCCTAGAATTGTTCGGTTTGTGTTTGATGACTCAAACTAAACCGAACAAATGAGACTTTGGCTCGTTTCATAATCACATTTTGTTTTGTGGTTGTTTAATATTTAGGAAATATAAAACTAGTAAAAACAAAATTTTTCACAATCATTGCAAAACGATAAGTAATACAAAAGGAGTTTTGTAGTTACTTTAAAAGGGGTTTTAAAATAAAAGTGTTTTATTTTAATAAATCAAGTTTATAAAATAAAAGGTTTATTTTATAAAATTAGAACTTGTTAGTTTAAAATGATTCGCAATAATTATCGACTTAGTTTAAATAAGATATTTAAAACTAATCGAGTCGAGAGTTGAAAGGAGTTTCAAACTATCGCAAATCAAGAACAAAATATGATTTTGTTAATATGAAATTGTACGATTTTATACGATTGATTGGACTAACAAATTCGCGATTATGATCAATTTGGTTTTTAATAAGGTATTAAAACAAATTAGGTCAAAATTGAAATAGGATTTCAATTAGATAGCGAATAAATAAAATAGAGATTTTATAAAATGCACAACTATCCTCATTTAAAATTAGTTGTCCATAATGTTTTTGAAACATAAAAGTGATTAATTAAAGTAATTAAATGACTCATTGGTCAAGATGTTTATATTCTAAATATGTAAACCTAGAGTTAGTGCTTACCCTGCTATAGGTTTATATATGTTAGAAAAGGATAAACATTTTGATTTAAAATGCCACCTTAGATTTGAGACACTTTGTCAATTTGACCTAACATCTAGTGTTAGTGCTTACCCTGCACTAGGTCTATGGTTTTACTGAAAAAGGAATGATCGCGATTCCTAATACACTTAGGCCGGTCATTCAGTCAAAAATCGTAAGGCGTATACTTGAAGAGTCAAGTTGGCACAGTTGGAGTAAATGTACAAAGTTAGAAATGAGTGTTATAACAAACCCCAAAACTTGAGGATTATGATTGTCATAATTGGTTATCGTAACCCTCCTGTATTATTGTGAACAGTAAATAGAGAGCTTAGCCAATTCACTGTTCATTAAATAAATAGGATCTCACAATTCTAAATTAATTTTGTTAATGAGTCATAATTAATTTGGGATTATAAAAGCATGAAATACTAAAACTTTTCTTTTGAATTTTATAGATGTCTTTCATTGATGCTACTAAACCACATAGGATAAATCTATTTCGAAATCAGTTCAATGGGTTTAACTTTTCTACTTAGATGCATCACCTTAGAGATGTCCTTAGAAAAGAAGGAATATTGTATGCATTGGATAACCCTATTACTCCCGAACAACCTATAGGCTGCACCACATCTGAAAGGATGAAACACATTGGACACGAATGTGAGATAAAATATCTCATATTAACTTCAGTGTCTCCTGAATTTGTGGACAAGCTTATGTATCTCTCCCGTCATGAGATGATTGAGGAGATCAAAAAGAGTTTCCTGCCGAACAGGTTTTGGCGATTTGAAATTCTTAAGGAGGTCCAAAAGGGTTTGAGACTGGGTGGAGACGTAGGAGCTTACATTGATAGGTTGCAAGGCCATTTTGATAGGCTTGGCAAGCTAGGCTATCCCATGAACCTTGAGATTGCTATTGATTTCATCCTTATATCCCTACCAGAGGAATATTAATATTTTGTAACAAGTTACAAAAGAAATATCTTTGGAGGGATAATTGATGAACTTAAGGGGATGCGCTTGGTTTAGGAAACCAAGATGAGGATAGTAGTGAGCAATGGGAGGAAGAGGCCATTGACCAAGGTCGATAAGGTCCAGTACATTGTTGCTTGACGTCTGAAGAGTTCAGATATGCCGGTATCTTCTGGTATGCCTTGTTCATTCAACATAATTCTTGAATTAGCAAATATTTGATAATAATGTGAGTGTCACAATTGTTTCAATTATTTGCAACTATTCGAGGTGGTTGATAAGCTGGAAGCTTGAGTCTTGAATTCCATGGGATGGAAGACAAGACAAATAAAAGAAATGTTCTTTTATTCATTTTTATTGATTGTTTAAATGGTTTAAAACAATTATGAATACTTTTAACATTCTTAGTTTGACTAAGAATAATGCTTCTGGTATTAATTATGCATTTATTGATTAATTATATTTATGCTTGATAAAATGTTTTGATAGCATAATTGATAATAATTATTGATAATGCAAAGTGAATTCTATATGATAGAATTACAGATAAAGGCAATACATACGATTCATATTAATAGAATAATTTAAAGTGTTTAAATAATTATAATTAGACAAGATTAACCTTTAAGCAAGGTGTAATACATGAATCTCTAAACAATTGAAAATGGAATTCATTGTTACAAGAGTTTGATGATTACACAACATGCTTAAGGAAGTTTATAAAGATTGTGATCTTTAAAATGCAATTCTGTTGCGTAAATTGTCTAAAGATTAAATATGAATATTTCATAAGGTTGTGAACCTAATGAAATCTTTGAAAGAGTTCAAAGAAGATTTACATAAAATGAAGATCTAAAAGCAACAATAGTTATATATGAGATATAACCAAAGGTTACCAAATTAATGCATATAATGTGAAATTGTTTCACAACCAAGTACACAATGATGTAGGTAATTTGATAAATACCAATACATAATGCGTCCTTCTCTTGAACATGATCCAATGAAAGAATATCCCAATGAACTTATCATATGAATTACTACACTAGCTTTAATTGCAGGTATAATATAAAGAGTTATAAAATAAGCCTGTATAAATTCCTATTTAGGGTTTGAGGATGTAACAAAGAGTTGTTAACCATTTATTTAAAACTGGATCCTCATAAATGATAAAGATAGTTATCATAAATCCCTAAAATGGAGCAGATATAATTTTCATCAATTACTTCCTAGTGCAAGGAACTGAATGATTGAAAATTAGATAGGGCAGATTGAAAGAGTTCAATTCTGAAATGACATGATATATATGATTCAAACAACACAAAATGTTTTAATGTTTTAATGGATCAAAATGAGTTTAATTGAAAGAGTTGCTAAAAATTAAATTTTAAATATTATAGTCAATATTTGACATTCTTTTCTTAACGGTTATATTTTTGTATTTTGTATAGTTGGTAATATGATCTAATTTGGTAATAATCAAGATTGTTACTTTTGATAACTTAAAACAGAAATTAAAAGTTATTTTCAAATGTCAATTGTAAATACAAACTTTTTACCCTGTTTTATACTAATAATATCAACACTAAATGTATTTCAAAAAAATTTAATGTACATGGCATTTTTCTATTATTTAAAACAAAACATTTATTTTGAATATAAAAACTTATAATTAATGTTATTTACATAAATACACTAAATTAATTTTAATAAACAATAATATCATAATAAATGTCATATATGTTTACATTTGTTAGTCATTTGACTCGAAATATTAATTAATTAACAACTAATTACAAAAATATTCAACTTATAACAACTTTGTTTATTTTTTTAATTAATAGGATAAACTAAATGCATAAAATTCAAAATATATAAAATAAAATTATTTTAATTACGTAAACTTATGAATACTTTATAAAATCACATAATTTTTATTTATAAACTCGTGTAATACACGGACGTATGACCTAGTAAACTAATATTACCCTAAAGTCAATGTGAAAAGAATTTAAAAGATAAACCGTTAAAAGTCTAAGGAAAATTCCTCGTTATACATTTAACAAGTTTTTTTCACAACAAACTTTTAAACCAATTCGTTATTTATATAAGATCCTAAACCTCAAATGAAGTTAACTTAATTTAATATATGATTGTTTATTGGAACTCCGTCCCGTTAATTTAACATATAATAAAACAATAATATTATGACACATGAGGTCTTTTTACTCTATTTACATAATATTTGTCACGTGATGTCTTTCTATTCGATCTACACTGCATATTTTACAAATTTAAAAATTATTTTCATTTAATACAATTAAATCAAACTTTCAAATTAAAAAAAAAAAGATAATATTTATTCTCTTTAAATACTAATAAAAATGTAATAATTTCAAACTTTCCATTTTCAATCTATAATTTTAAAAATTCAAAATTTCTGAATCTCATTTCTATTGTTTAAAGAAGTGTTTAAAGATTTACAAAATACTTTTCTTTTATCTTTTTTTTTAATGTTAAAAATTTTATATTATTTATATACATATTTTTTATTAGTGATTATTTTGTAATGCTTATTTTTTATACAAGTTCATGTGATACAACTTAAGGCTAGTTAATCTAATACATGAATTAAAAACTCAATAGATACATGCACGTTGTTAACAACTTAACATAAATATTAAAAAATAATTAACACAAGAGGGGTAGAGAAAAATAACCATAATAGAAGAGAACCCGAGCTCCTCCGGTCGAGCTGTTGATTGTGATATTGGATTACAACAAGATGACCAAATATATCTTTCTTTATATGCTAAGTTCGATGATATGGGATTCTTCTACGTAGAGTTAATTAGAAAAAAGAAAAAAAGGCTTTAGAATTAGAATATTTGATTGCTGCAAGTTATACCCGTACTTTAATTTGATTTTTACTCATTACTTTTTGTTAAAAGGGTTTGGGTAAACATATAAAAATTTAACAATAAATCGATCACCATTTTCATTTATTAAAAAAACCAGAAAAAATGTTTTAAAGAAATGCCTATAAACCCGTTTCACAAAGAATATACAAAAATGTTTTTTTGTTTAAATAAAAAATAAAGATACTTTTTTTAATCTTCTATATTTTATTTTATTAATAATAAAATATTTATTCTAATAAAAGAATAGCAAAAGTGAACGCATGTCACCTACTAATAAAGTAAAGGAATTTTTTTTCCCACTCATCTCTTCTATTAAATACTAATTGACTTTTATATTAAATTAAATATTAATGATTTTAAATAATTAAATTATACAATTAGATATCAAATATATAAATATTCTTATAACAAATTTAAATTATATAATTCTTATATTTTTAATATTTGTAATTTGTTATTTTTAAGTGTTCTTCATTTATTATTCTATCAACAATTATTGTATAATTTATTATTATTATTATTATAACATATTAAATGTGTTTAACCCATGTAATACATGAGTTTCTAACCTATTTTATATAATAATTAAAAATGATTTATGACACATGTCAACTTTATTTTATATGTAAAAGTTGTTCCTGCCTCTTTTTCTTATTTATTATGTATGCATAATTCGTTTCATGTTTCTTTCTTCTATTATGTTTCGGATAAAAGTAAACAAGTATAAATTTTAGCAAAAGTGAATTAGTTAAGTGAGGTTACATGCCTTTAGATTAGAAAATAGGTTTGCTTATGCGTTTTGAGAAACTTATCCCCAATTATCCGTAGGGATATTATAATTATGAAATAGAGTAAATGACAAAACACACAAGATTTATACGAGAAAAAAACTCTTAATTCCTTAGGATTGCCAGCCTAAAAATCTTAGAGGTAACAATCGTCACTCTTGATTGCTAATTTGATAAATACAAAGTAAGAGTACAAGTATGATGAGCGCAAAAGATCGATTTTATGTAAGAGTGCAAGTACATAAATGCTTTATAGCTATTGAGAATGCAGGTTGCAGTGTGTCTTTTCCTATTATTGTCACACCCTGATTCGGCGGGCTGGATAGAATTTTCCGTCGAACGGAATGGTATAATCAAAGTGATTAGATTGTTTACAGGGCACATGATATATAATGATAAATGCTAAATTCAAATGGAATTACAAAGTTAAATTACATCAGTCGCGTTTCATAATTTAACAATGTAAATCTACCAAAAAGAATCATGAACTAACTATCTTGTATCTTCACAAGATATACAAAATGATTCATATGTTGATGTCGACAAGATATGCACATCCAAAAGTTACAGGTCCTCTACTGGGCATCATAGTAGTAACATAAGCCCCTCAATCTTAGACTTGTTCGTTACCTGAAAAGTCATGCAAAAGATCAAGTCAACACATGGTAGGTGAGTTCATTTAGTTTTGTAATTGAAAAATGATTCTTGACAAACCTACTAGAGTAACAACCTTAACCTCACTAATAACACCTATCCTACCTAGTCAAGCATGCTTATATATAGGGCATATGTAGGGTCAAGCCCAGCCTCCAGCCCACCACAAGCCAGACTGCATATGATATTGTTCTTAATGATAATTAAGTGTTTCACTCCCTACCAATACCATACTTAATTCTTTGAATTCACACCGTTCTTGAATCTATGAACTTACCCTGTGTTTCCCCTTCCTCTTGCGATCATTACCATGATCCCATTATGACAGTTTCAATAGTATTTAAGATGCTTAAACAAATAAACATTTAAACATAACTAAGTTCTAATGATTGGGTCTAGGTCAACTCGAGTATACTAGTCTATCACTCAAAGGTTCTTAGTGAAGTGGTGGATTCTGTAAATATCGTCAAACATGTGGCCTATAAAACTAATGGTCTAGCTAAGACTTTTTTAATTATAAGACTTTTGTTTCGTTATTGATTCGTTCTTTATTCGTCTTGATTCGTTCGCATATGTTATCTCTGATATTTCCAAGACATTCCACCAAAAGGTTTTCATGCTTCGTACTTGATTCGTTGAAAACTTGTGATTGCTTTGTTGAACAATGGATACTTGATTCGTTGAAAAGTTGTGATTGATTCGTTGAACAATGAATACTTGATTCGTCGAACATGAACACTTGATTCGCTGAAAAATGAATACTTGATTTGTTGAAAACTTGTAATTGATTACTTGAAAACTTGTATTTGATATAATGTGATTGATTTTTGGAAAACTTATATTTGATTATTACCATTGATTTACATATGGAACTAATCTATCTACTCATAATATAAGTAGATAAACTTTTTAAGTAAATCTGCATAAAATTTACCTAGAGATCATCTAGGATAACATTCATACATACATAACATACTGAATTTAAAACATATAATGCAAAATATAATCAAGAGAAAATATTTAAGCATATTTCTCAGCCCCGAAGTTATAAAACAAAACATTCAGAAAAGGGGCAATGAACTCACCTGTATTGTTGTGTGATGGATTGGATTCAAGAATGTTCACGCTCGTTTGTTGTGAATTGGATGACATCAACACATGATTTCATTAAGTGTAGTTTTATATTGTAACTGTTTACGATTGTTTGATATTGTGTTTAGGTCTAGGTGTTTGACTAAGTGTCCTAATTGCATTTCTAGTGAGTTGCTAGGTATTTGGTCTATGTTGTCTTATTAGATTTACCCTTCTTGAAACCTTACCCATAGCTAAGTAGGACCTAATTCTTATTGGAACATGATTGGTATTTAAAAGACATGTTTTACTTTATTAGAAAATCATTTGTTACAAATCATATATTAGGTGTGAAAAAGTTAAATTTATTTTACAAAACCATTTTTTTTTATTTATAACACTTTTGCAAAAGTAGTTAATGTTGTCTTATTAAAACTCTTAACCCCATGATAATGGTCAAATTATTTTTAATAAGATACAAGTTTGACTTAGAAAATCCCAAGTTTTATATATATGAAAAGGTGACTAGCACAAAGTGGTTGATTTCAAACCCATTAACTACTATATGATTGTGTAATCACTTTATTTAACCTTTGATTGTGTTTATCCTTAGTGAATCGGCACACAAAACCGTATAACTTGAATGTTCAAGATCAATACCAATGATTAGAATTTGTTAGGATGTGTGTCAGTATTACAATATCGATGCACACATAGTTAACCTATTTTTTGGATTCCATCAAACCCATCATACTGTTTTAGTTGGTTAAATCTCATATAATTACTAGGTTTTTCCAAAGATTAATTAAGATTACTAGAATAACATTGCAAGATTGGTATCGACAGGTGGGGGTGATTATAGTTTAATGTTGATGCTACTAAGATCGACACAAGTGAGAAACTTGAGTCCAACCTTCCATCGATATTAACTTAATAGGTTGTCACCCTTCCATCGAGATTATGACCATCAATATTGTCAATATCGACAGCCATCCATCCCATAGCACTTAGACTTGCCCTCAATAACAGTGTCGACCGAACTTGGGTAATATCGATGTGTAATATCGACGGTTAAGGTCAAAACACCCATCTCACTCCATCGATACTATAAATGTCGACTTGATGCTAATATCGACTCACAAACCATCAAACTTGTTAATATCGATGGACACCTAGCTCAACTTCCTTGGACTTCATAGAACTTATCAGTATCGATGAGCCCTTGATCGAACTTAGCTTGTATTATCGATGGAAAGGGGCTGATGCAATCCAGGTCTGTCGATACTAAGCATGAAGGGTGTTCTTGCTTCGGTAATGTTTGTAGCAGATCTACCACAATTTTTAACCCATCCAAACTTTAATCAAACATGTTCCAAGTGTTCCTAATCAATTTTTGTGTCAATCCTAGCTAGTTTGAGGTGTTTAAATCACTTAAGAAGTTCAAATAGCCGGAATACTAGAAAACCCTAGTAGGCCGAACCTTCTCACTAGAACCACAATCGTTTGAGCTTGTTTCAACACTGATCCTTTTTATTTTCTTGTTCCCCTCGTTTTAAGGATCATTTTGACAGTAAGAACGTCCGATTTGGTGAAGTTTTGGCTAGATAGAGTGTGGGTTTTTCTAAAGAGAGTGTGGGGCTTCGAATTTTTAGAGAGAGAGAGAGAGCTTGGATATGCATTGAATGTGGTAGGAGAAGGGAAATTTAGGGCGTTTATAGATCGGGTGTGTTTGGTTTCGTTCAGTTTCTTTTTAACACGTCGTTTCGCTTCTTTTCGTAAAATTATGCATCTTCATAAAAATAGAAGTTTTCAATTCTTTTTAGGTTGTAATTCCTTTTAAATATTCTAAACTTCTTTTTATTATTTTTATGGTTTCAAAAACATTTATTTTAAATGTTTCATCGGGTCGTATCGTTTTCGCGCGTATTCGTACAGATCGTCACTGTACGAACACGACGACAATATTACTTTCCGATTTGGTTTTCTTGTTATAAGATATCATTTAAAAAGTTAAACTCACGGATATATTTATGTGAATCGTCATTCACACGAATACACTGATAGTTTAATATTCAGGTAACGATATCCGTTTTTGTTTTAAATTGCAAAACCTCATCTACGTTCATACATAATGATGCCCTAAACCAACATGCTTGTTATTGATTCTTGTTGTCAGACGTACTTTTGACTGTTAAATCTTGATTTCACACACTATTCATGAATTGTTTGGTATTGTATTTACATAATAAGCATTACAAACAAGTTGCATATAATAATCTACTGTACAACCTACTGTTCACACACTGTTGTTACAATTATCGATCAATGCCTCATTTTATAAGAATAAATTACAACCACAGTGTTCCTAATCATTTCTCATATTCCGCTAAAATTTCTGACACTCCTAGGACTTCTTCAAATGAACTTTGGCAGCTCCATTCAGTACATGTTTATACACATTGAACTCCACGACCAGATTTTTAGGAGTACTTGTTGAGATTCTTGGTTCTCATTCTTTATCCAATGGTGTCACCAGATGAGGTACTAGTGAACTCAGATCATGAAAGCGAGAATTGTAGATCAAATTCTCACCACTGCCTTGCTTGAGTTCCCAAAACTCAGTTTCCAGTTTCCTAATCTCACTGCGAGGACAGAACTTTGTGGTCATCAGAGTATTGACTTCAGTCTAGGTCAGTGCTAGGATTGCATCAACTCCCCTAGTTCGCTTCTCACCATTCCACCAAGTTAGTGCTCTTTTTTGGAAAACATTGGTGGTATAGCGCACCTTCAAGTTCTCAGGACAGTCACTGTTAATGAAGGTGTTCTCAATACTCTTAAACCACTGCAACAGACTAGTGGCTCCCTCAGTACCCGTAAATTTCATACGGTTAAAAGAGTTAAAGTGCTTAAAAGTGCGAACAGGTGGGTTCGCACCACCCCTGTTCTGGTTGAGAGTCTGGTTGGCTTGGTTCAGTTGAGTCACCAACCTTGTGATGAGATTTGCTAACTCTTGCATGCCGGAGTTGGCAGTGTTGTTGTTAGCATCATCATTGTTGTTGTTGTTTGTATTATCTTTGTTGTGACGGCGCGGCGGCATGTTTCTGAGGATGATTAGAAACATGTTACTACCGTTTACAATGTAAGTCATACAAACTAAGGTCAATTGATTGCATTTTAACAGTTAGGATTACATATATGGGACTATACGTGTCTCATATCTGTTTTCAAACTCATAATAAGGCAGTAGTTCCTAAGGTTATACTAAAGCATCCTACCTAGGTCATATCTTACTAACTAATGATTCCCAATGATTCCCTATGAACAATTTTCCAGCTACAATTTCCATCAACCACTTCCAACATATCCTAGTGATATCCTTAATTCCCGAAACTAACATACCCCCAATATACCACAAATGGTCTATGTATAGGGCATAGTAGGAATCGGTCACAACCTATCCAGCCGCCAGCCCACTACCTTTGTGATATACTACGAGTGTGTCCTTGTCTGGTAATCAAGGATCAATCAATTCTAAACAAATATTTTCCTTATTCCACAACACTGACATCCACCCAATGTACTGTAAATGGTATATGTATAGGGCATACGTATAAGTCAGTTGCAACTGCTTCAGCCACCGGCCCATCACCTTTACTATTCATCACGAGTATGTCCTTGTCGAGTAGTCAAGGCTCAAACAATCACATAAAGCAAAAATTAACAACTAGCATGTATCATAGATAATGAACATATATCATATATGTAGCAAGATTGCAGTTAACATGTAATAAACATATAAGCATGAAATCATGAATATAATAACTAGTGTATGAAGTAATTCATACTTGGGTATACTATGGTTATAGACTAGGTCATCCATTTCTAGTAACCTAATTCCCTATAATCGAGGCTCTGATACCAATCTGCAACACCCCGACTGATGGCGGAAACGTCTGGATGCCACGAGGGATGTGTAGATTGTTCATAAGCTCGTGGGCATCTAAATTTATCATCAAATATCATTTAATTCAATTAAAGTAATTACACAAAAATCATGTTTATCATGATTCAAATACAGCAAATTACACAAAAGATATAGCTAGATTAACTAAACCCTAGTCTTCAGAGATCTAGTTAATTTAGCTATGTCCAATGCCCTATGTGATGATGTCCAAAAGTTGTAAAGCTATCCTCCTCTACCTACTTCTCCTCATTCCCTGAAACATGTAGAAAATCAAGTGTCAACTATATGAGTAGTTGGTAGTAGTCATAAATTTTATATTCTTCAAAATGTTTATAAAAGTTTTAGTAATAACACGTGTGAACCTGTAACATAATATCATAATCTGTATACACACAAACAAACACACCAAGTCAATTAATTCAAGTCATCACAAGTAATCATCCAAACACATTCAATCAGTCTTAACCAACACATCAATTTAACAACCAATAATCACCATAATAATCTAAATATAATGTACTGCGGAGGACCTCAGTCAACTCAATCAACGGTGGAATCATCATGGATGATCGCAATCAACTCAATCAACGATATTCCTAATATGCATAAGTGTCAATACTGTGCACCGCGGAGGACCACAGTCAACTCAATCAATAGTGAAATCACCGCAGAGGACCGAAGTCAACTCAATCAACATCAATTCAATCATCACGGAGGACCGAAGTCAACTCAATCAACAATGTCTCACAAGAGTTATGTTATCCCACAACCACAATAATATCTCAATAATAATATCTCATGGATAACCCGGCTCCACACATGTTTTATCCAAATCATAGTGGTTTTGGGTATACGTGTTCCAACCCCTAGTTTAAAAGAAAACGATTTAAAAGGGGGTTATGAGAACTCACATTCACTAAGCGGTTTGCTTAGTTTTTGGTAAGAGAACGTAGGAACGGAACTTTACTCTAATCCTACAATTAAGATTTGACGATATGTTTGAGCTATTATCCCTTATTTGATTGTTCTTTTTAAATATGAGTTGTTAACTGAGTTCATGCAGGGAGTATGACTCATTCTTGTGATATTCATAAGAATGACTCATGCTAATGGCCTTTCACACGAATGAGTCATGCTAATGGCCATTCACACGAATGAGTCATGCTAATGGCCATTCACACGAATGACTCGTGCGAATGAGTATTCCCACGAATGAGTGGCTCATTCTTACGAGCCATTCGCCCGAAATGGGTTTCAGCCATGGCAGATGGCGATTTCGAGTTTTAATCGAAATCAATGATGGTTTTGAGTATGTATATGTGCGAAAACTCCTATAGAAGGTGTATGGGTCGAAAAGGGTGTTTAAAATCGGCTAAAGCCTTGGTTTTGTTGGGTTTGTAGAAAACCCTAAAAACCAAAATAAAACCCATAGATCTACATCCTTTGACGTCGTTTGAGCTAGTTTTCTTAGTGGGTTTATGATCTACTCGAGTGGAGAAGTGTTTTGAAATAAGAATCAACGAAAAATGGTGATGAAACGGGTGAGATATGATAGAGAAAAGTTCTAGAGAGAGAGATTCTGATTTGAGCTTAGAGAGAGAGAGAGTAGGCTTGTGAAAAGTGAGGAAGAAGGAGGATTTCTTCCTTTTTATAGCCCGAGTCAAATAGGAATGCTCGGTTACAAATATTTAGTCTTTAACAATTTTGATTCGATCGGTTTTACGTAAATTATCTTTAAATTATGAAACGTTTAATAAAATGATTTTATTTAAAATCGTTTAAGGTGTTTATTCCTAGTAAACGTTTTAAATTCTATTTTTATTAATTTAAGTATCGTAAAATTTTTATTTTGGTTATCTCGTCGGAACGCATAACTCACGTTTATATTCGTAAATATCGTCAACTTTACGAATACAATGCTCGTATTGTATTCCAACTTTATTAATAAATTATGGAATATCATTTCGGAGTTATTAACCTTAATAAATTTGTTCGTGTGAATCGTCACCCACTCGAACACACTATTAAGTTAATCTTTCCTGAAATAATATTCGCGTTTTAAAGTAATATTTGTGTCCTCACCATCGTTTAATGTTTCAATAAATTTATTACGTTATTTCCTTTATTCCAAATCAACATACAAAAATTCTCCTCACTAAATTATAGCACTAACACATCCATGATAGACCGAAATAAGTTTATGTATAGGGCATACGTAGAAGTCTTTCGCAACCTATTTAGCCGCCGGCCCACCACCATTTCGATAAACTATGACCATGTGTCCTTACTCCTATTTAGCAATAGAATATTATACCTTTACTAAAACTAAAACGAAACATCAGATCCTCCCCACTAAATCATATCACGGGCTTACGTAGGAGTCGGTTGCAACCTATCCAACCGCCATCCCACCACCATTTCGATAAATCATGACCATGTGTCCTTGACTACATTTAGTGACCAAACCAGAAACCGTTAACAACTCTAAACAAAACCTCAGATTCTCCTCACCAAATCCTTGGCACTGACATACTCATGGTAATCCGAAGAAAGCTTATGTATTTGGCATACGTAGGAGTCAGTCGCAACTTATCCAGCCACCAGCCCACCACCTCTACGATAGACCAAGACTATACTTTTGCCTATATTTGGTGATAGAATCCTACACGACTACCAATTCCAATAAAACCAAATCATATCATATACATCCAATTGCAATAAATAATGTGGTTCAGTCTAGTTGTATTCCAAACTAAACTTCCCCATGGTTTATGCTCATTAATTATACGTTCTCATCAATGCATACCAATGATAATATCACAAATCAAAACCAAAGCATTCAATCAGCATGATGTGTTCTATCAATATAAAGTATGTGCAATAATAAGTACCTGAAATATGGTGATGTTACAGGGTTGGCGTCTTCTATACAACATGTGTCGTTTAAACCAACAATATGGTTTTAATATCAGTATCCATGAAATAGCCATAATCGTCTATAACGACCTGTTTTGAAAGATTATGTAATAATAACAATAAAATAATGAACAGAGTTTATCATTAAATTAAAATGTGTTTAAGTTGTTGTAGGACATTGGTTAAATAACATTATCATGTATTTAACTAGTGTGTAACTATTTATGCTAGTTAAAGTTAGTAAAGTAATGAGCAAAACATGAGGGACTGATATTGTCAAAACTTATAACTTGAAAAAAATGGATCAAATAGCACATGGGGTATTCATTAGGAAAAAAAATTCGGGATAGTTTGTGTGGAGAGGGTGAACGATGAACAATAGGAAAAAAGGGGGAGAAGAACATCATCCAACAAGTTCACCCTAAATTCTTGTGATTTTGAACATGAATTTCAAAAATTAAGGCTTCAAATCATCATCCTTGATGTAACTAACTATGAGTAAGTGTATCGACACTTTCTACTTGATTTCTCTTGGATGATTAAGAAGATTTCACAAGGTTTTGACCTAAATTCGAAAATAGGTGTTAAATGGATAGCAAGTGCGTATGTTGTTTGTGTAATTAGTCATGAATAACCTTGAATCAAGTTCTTTGTATGTGGGTTTTGGTTAGGTTCATGATTTGTATGCTATTAGAGTGACTAAAATGATGCACCTAAATTGTTTGTATAAATGCCTAAATCAAAAGTTAAATTGCACATTGAATATTATTTTTATTTTTTTCACTCTTTTAGAAAAATCATATAAAATCAACCATACCTCCGATTTATGTTTGTTTCATATGGTTGGAAAGGTATTTGAGACCACTTAGTTTTTTCTTTGAACCTTATAAACTGATTCAGGTTGTAATGGAGTCAAAATGGTTGATTTATATAGCATGACAGAAAGTTCAGCATGCAGATAGAACATATTTTTGTTACTATGCTGATTTTTTGAAAAATCATATAAAATAAACCGATAATCAGTTTGGGATTAATAATAAGTCGTTGGAAAGCTTATTGAGTCTAATTTTTGCAGTTTTTTAGAATGATAAAATATATTGTTACACCCTTGCGCTGCTTGCGCAATCCACAACCCGGTGATGATCGATGGTTGAATCATGCACAAGTATTGAAAGAACAACCACAATGTTTACTAAGTTTCATAATGTTGAACATGGTTGATTACAGGTTTTTTAACTATCTACTAAAAGAATGACAACTAACCGACCTCAAAAATATTGTTTACAAAATAAGAACAGACAAGATAGTTTAAAAAAAAGGATTAAGTGAGTTTCCATTCAATCCTACCTTGTTTCTTGAACTTGTTTTATCTTAAATAGGACGCCTTACTTCTCCCTCAAAGTGTTCTATCATTGATCACCTAAAACACGTGAAAAGTAACTGTCAACTACTAGTAGCTAGGGAGAACAATAGGTTTAGTAAATATAATTACAAATATGTATTTTTGAACAAAATGAATAAAGCATAGTATACATGTATCATGGATAATTGTAACACAAACTCACATCATGTAAAAGAATGAATGCTGCCAGTCTACGACTGTCCACTAAAGTATGGCAACTTAAGATCAAGTACCAAATTACATTTGGAGATAGATCCGTAGTCAGCCCAAAGCATTCAACATGGCCTATGCTGTTAAATTTATTCAACAACAACTTCGTATTGACGTAACCCGACCAATATGACCTATGCTAGTAAACTTAATTAGTAGTCAATCCATATTGTCGTAAAAGGATCCAATCTGTAGTTTGTTTCTAAAACAAATTTAAAACGCTAACTACAGCCTTCGCGTAACCAAATGTGTCCCGCTTTCCCTTATAGTTATCACCCAGTACTAACGTTATCGAGATTATGATCAAGAATGAAAGAATGTATCTTGATGTCTCTAACTTTGCTTACAACAATGAACACCATGAATACATGTTATCAAATTTATACCATTAAAATGTTAAAATGATATAAAAATGTTTGAACAATGATCTCGTGATTGAATACTATGGTTGAATACCTTGATTGAATAACATGGTTGAAGACCTTGATTTGCTTGATTTGGTGAAGGTTTGAGGACGTAGCTTGTGACAACCGGTATACAAACAACAATTATTCTAAAATCCAAGTGTGTACACGACAACAGCGGAGAAGACTACAGTGCGAGAGTGACAATAATGATAACAAAAACCAAATCAAAATACATGGATAATTCCTAAGACAGTTGGGAAAATCCATTGAATCACACAAACATGAATCAGAAGAAAATACAAACACCTTGCGAGGGAAAACAATGGACGAAATCTGAATGGATAACATTTGGAGTATCGTGCTAATAAGGGATCCACATGGGTGACGATCCATATGGATATGTTATTGGACTTGATACATTAAATGACATCTTTATAGCACAAAACAATGTCAGCAGTCTAGGCGAACGCTACTTTTATATGGGAGACGATTCATACAAATACAAACGTGAGTCTTATAATGATGATGTAAAATAATAACAATTTTAATAAAACTTTCACCAAAATAATTTAATAAACAATCAAAATTTTAACACACACATTCATTCATACAAATGGACTCTCATTCGTACGAATAGGTTTATTTCGGTAAAGCTTTACAACCACAGAGTCATTCGGGATAATATGAGTCATCAGTACGTATGACTCATTCGTGCGATAACACAGGTATAAAAGCAAACCCTTATGATTTTTCTCTAATTTTTGACCCCTTTCACCCAAGAAAAACCCTTTTCGAACCCCATTCGGATTTTCGAGCATTTCCAAGCTATTCCGGTCAAATACGAACTCCACGGTGAGTATTAGCACCGATCCTTTGCGCCAAAACACTCCCAACTGTTTTGCCATCATTTTTGGTCATAAAAACACCACAAACAACTTAGGATTTTAAATTGGCGTTCTTGGTGAATCTGTAGGCAAATCAGTCGTACGAAGGGCTCATTCGTACCAATGAGATGCCCCATTTGCCTGAGGAACTCACTAGAATGTATCTCTTGATGAATGAGCAACCACACGAATGAAACAGACTCATTCTTATGAGACAACCCTACAAATGAAGACCTATTCGCACGAATGGATCACCAGAATAAGAGCAGGCATTCGCATCATTACATTCGTGTGAATGAACGTCATTTGCACGAATAGGCCATTCGCACAAAGAGGAAGCAAAAATGGCAAAGTGTTGAGCGTTCTATCGAACACCATTCGTGGTGATAAAACCAAACCTTAGACCAAATTTTAAAACTAATCAAGTAAAACAAAATGAAAACACAATTTTCAAAATCACATCAAGACACGAAACACGCAACCACTTAACATTTAACTAACTAACAAACGAATGCTAACATAGGATTCAAACCGAGAGAACATACCGAGTGAGTACATTGACGACCTATAACCCAGGTTAGTTCATAGACCCCTTTTTCTTTAACTTATTGCCTTTTAAATCATTTGGGGCTGAGAACATAAAACCTTTTATTTGAATGTTAATCGAATAAGAGTTAGTTTCAAACAAACTTAAAAAAAGAAAAACAACCCTCAACCTCTTATTCGAATGTTATTCATATAAGTGAAATTTCAATCATTTTATTGAGCGTTCATCGCATCATCAACAACGTTTTCAAACTAAAACAATGATTTTGAGGATTCAGAATACAGATGTGACGAAGTGTTCGTTAATCACGACAGTTCGAGGCTTTGTGCCCAATTAAAGGGTTAATGGACACAGCTCGAGAGCTTATGTTACACATCCAAATCAAACAAAAAACAAGTTTAGTAGGATACCTGTCTAGGGTAATTCACTAGAACATGTGTCTGTACAACACACACATCAATAATTCGTAGAGGAATTCTCAAGTAAGTCCCTTTTAGAGTTATTTACCATTAGTTGACGTGGGTCAACCGACAGTAACGTAGATGGAACCATAGGTCTAACCAACCACCAACGCTAAGGCTGGTACGTTACACGCATACATACAAAGGACAACTACTCGGATCAGTTTCAAGGGAACTGATCAACAAGGGCATATCAGTTGGGTTTGGTAAATGATCTCATTGGTGATATTATAGGCAGACCACACTAATAAACTAACCCAACAATTATTTCAGGTTTTCAATACAAACAAATTTTCAAAGTTGAGTCATGAACAATTTTCAAACGAGTACAAAATAAACAATGTTAAACTACAAGAAAGGAGTGTAAACTTTGTGATTTTCAAATAAACAAAACAAAACAGTTTTCCTATATAAGGAGACAAAGCACACACTTCTTTCTCAAAACATTTCTTTTTCCAAAACATCTGTTGTGTCGAAAAGAGGAACAGAAGTGACGAGGTCTGATTTCTATTAAATACATCCTCAAGGATCACCGAAGGGTTGGTGGGCTGGCAGCTAAGTCTCGGCTCCAAGACACAATAATACATATCAACTGGATATGTCATCTGTTACTTCATCTTCTCAACTTACATGTTTTTTTTCTAAGGCTACTGCAAAAGATTCAATTTCATGGCATAGACGAATGGGACATGTTCATTTATGTAAAATGAATTTTTTGATCAGAAATGGACTAGTGGAAGGTGTTCCATCTCAGTCTTTTATGATGATTGATCACTGTATTTCCCATCAAAAGGGAAAACAGCGAAGTCAATCACATAAGCCTAAATTTGATAATTTCATCAATACTCCTCTAACTATGTTACATATTGATCTGTTTAGTCCATTCTCAGTTAAGAATGTTGGTGGAAGATCTTTTTCTTTAGTAGTTACTAATGATTTTTCAAGATTTTCTTGGGTTGTTTTTTAAGCTGCTAAATCGGAAACTCCAGAGATTTTGAAGAATCTGATTCTCAAGACTGAGAATGAATTTTCTACACATGTGAAGTTTTTGAGAAATGATAATGGCACTAAATTTAAAAATCATAATATGGAGTTGTTATGCATTCAGAAGGGTATTTCTCTTCAATTTAGTGCTCCTTATACCCCTCAATAAAATGGTGTTGCAGAGCGAAAGAATCGTACTTTGATAGAAACAGCAAGAACTATGCTTGCAGATTCTTATCTTCCGATTACATTTTGGGTTGAAGCCGTTAATATGGCATGTTATACATTAAACCGTGTTCTCACTGTCAAGAAGCATGGCAAGACATCATATCACTTGCTTAAAAGCAGAAAGCCAAGTCTTGCCTATTTGACTCTTTTGGAGCTACTTGTATTTATTTAAAGACGACTTCTCCAGAATTTGAGCCTAAGGTTGTGTAAGGAATATTTTTGGGTTATTTAGCTAACTCCTTGAATAAAAGAGTTCTTAACTTGGCTACAACGATAATTGAAGAGACATACGAAGTCACTGTATGCCGATTTACTGAAACGTTTCCTAGAAACGGTCCAGAATGGCTTTTTGAATATGATTCATTCTTTGATTGTTTTCATAACTTGTTTCCTTCTTCTTTGAATGATCTTCCTGATTCTTTCAGTGATACCATTAATCTTCATGGGGCTTTATTTCCAAGATTTATTCTTGAATCTTCTGAAGGAGTTTCTCCTGTTTTTCTTGATAATTCTTCTTCTTCATGTGTTCCTGACCAATATGAAAGTTCTGAAGATTTGCATTTTGAAGATGAATTTCACGATTCAATTAATGTTCCATCTATTACTGTTGAATCTGAAATTCAGGGGGGATTTTTGTCACACCCCGAGCTGGCAGGCCGGATCGTGCGTCCCGTCAGGCGGAAAGGTCCCGAGGCGCGATATCGGGAATGATAATAGTGATGATCAGATTGTTTCCATTGCACATGATATATAATGAGAAAATGCTAAATATAATAGAATTACAATGTTAAATTACATCAGCTTTGTTTATAATTTAACAATGTAAATCTACTATCAACATCATAATTCTTGTATCTTGTATCTACACAAGATATACAAAATAATCTATATAATGATGTTCCAAAAATATGCACGTCCAAAATACTAGGTCCTCTATCTGGCATCCTAGTCAAAAAACATAAACTTGTTAGTCAGACATGTTCGTCACCTGAGAAGTCATGCAACAGGATCAAGTCAACACTTGGTTGGTGAGTTCATATAGTTTTGTTTAAAATTGAATTTGAATAAACCTGTCCGAATGACAGCCTTAACCTCACCATTAACCACCTATACCATCTAGTTCAGTATGCTTATATATAGGGCATATGTAGGGTCAAGCTTACCGCCAGCCCAGCCACCAGCCCACCACATACCAAACCACAAGATATATTGTTCCTGGTGATAACTAAGTGTTTCATCCCATACCTTTGATTCACAACGTTTGAATAACCTGAAAATTTGTTAACATTGATCACCCGAAATGACAACCTTAACCTCATCAACAACCACCTATGCAATCCAATCAAGTATGCTTATATATAGGACATATATAGGGTCAAGCTTACCGCCAGCCCAGCCACCAGCCCACCACATACCGAACTGCATAACATATTGTTGTTACTGATAATTCAGCGTTTCATTCCACACCATTGATACCATAGTTTTTGAGTTCCACAAATTGAAATTCTATAGATTTCCTGAGTTCATCACACATTCATGATCAACCATAGCATATGTAGAAACATATTATTAAATTCTTAAATAAATAAATAAGTAAACATTTAATACAAACTAAGACATAATGATTGGGCCTTAATTAACTCAATCAATTGTTCTTAGTTTGTTGGTGGTGTCCAGTCTGTATCGTCTCACACGTGGCCCATATTAGGCTTGACCCAAAGGTGTCTACATGTATGTGTCAGGACTTTATGATGTGCCCATATCAGCTTGACCTTCAGGTCTACTGTTTATGTCGGGACTTTAGGATATCCTTTGATCATTGTTCACCACTATTCTCTTGTTGTTCGTTTGATTGTTTGATTTGTGCCCATGTTAGCATGACTATAAAAGTCTACTGTATATGTCGGGACTTTCAATGTGTTACACGTGGTCTTGATCGGCATACGACTGGCATCCACCTAGGATTGTTCTTTCTTGAGTTCGTTAGTTCTTTGAGACACACACTGAAATGATTTCCTTGATTTAGATCTTTAGTTTCCCTGAACACAACACTAACATTAGTCATTTGAATTAGATCTTAAGTTTCCTTGAACACAGCACTGACATTAGTTATTTGAATTAGATCCTTAGTTTCAATGCAACCCGTCTCTGAAAATAGTTCTTTGTTTTGAAACCATTGTTTTACTCATAGAGAGTGATTAAGTCATTTTGTAAACCTGTAATTAGTTTACCTAAACAGAATATAAGATAACAATTTCGCATGTAAAACATACGTGAAGTAAAAGCATTTAATTAAATATATTTCAAGAAAATAATTTACGCATGCTTCTCAGCCCCGCGTTTGTAAAACAAAAATGTTTAGAAAAGGGGCAATGAACTCACATGTGTTGCTATGTAATGTATCACAACAGATATGCACGCTCGTTACTTGTAGATTAAGTATCTTCACCTGAGTTGTTTTAAGAGGATTCGAATACTATAAGTATTTATAGTTGACGTACGTAGGGTTTTGGTCTCGGTGTGCAACCAAGTGTCCTACTTTACTAGTGTTTCTAAGTCTCTCTAGCTAGTCTATACTAATTACTCCTTATGAATCATTACCCCGTAGGTGTTCCCGTTTAACCCCCGTTATATACGATCCAAGTCTATCACATTCATGGTTTTTTTTGGCAAAACAATTTAATACAACCCATTTAAGTCAAATATTTAAGTTAGAAGTTGTTTGATTTATTTTAAAATCATTTTAAACAAAGTAATTCATAAACCATTTTATTTAATTAAAACATAAGTTATTTTAAGAAATCATAAGTTAACATGTGAGACGTAGGTCAACCTTATTCGATTAACTCTAAGTCATTTTGCTATGTCTTTGTTTTTCACAGTTCTTTGATCGACTTGATGTATAACTTGCATTAGAAAGTTCGACGAAACTATCTAAGTAGTTATACTTTTACATAGAATTACTAAGTATTGGGTGTTTACAATGTAATCCACACATATACTTAGTTTGTTTCTTGATATCTAAGTACTTCTCAACAACCGTGTTCATGATTGTGTTTAATAAACTCCGAATGTTTCAAGCCCATTGATGGCTAATATCCATGTTTATAGTTTAAGTAGTGGGAAGAAAGTTGGTGTTGAAACCTAATCATAATTGATTATCTAACCCACTTTAATTGTTTAGAATTCAAGTTAAATGTAAAAATATTTAAGGTTTTGAGTTAACACTTGTTTAACCACACTCTTACTCGTAACCTCACTTGATAAACACAAGTGTTCTAATCTCAATTGGTTGTTAAAACTCATGGTTGTATGTTTGGATTAGCTCCCACAAGTTTTGACATTGGAATTTTCTAGCTTAGATGACTAGCAATGACCAGGCCCCCTTCTCCCGAAGT
The DNA here is from genome assembly GCA_009363875.1 of Mikania micrantha. Lineage (NCBI taxonomy): Eukaryota > Viridiplantae > Streptophyta > Magnoliopsida > Asterales > Asteraceae > Mikania > Mikania micrantha. The sequence goes on along the minus strand of CM018691.1, from coordinate 50,256,395 downwards.
TACGGGGCTATTTTCCCGAGTTCCTTAGAGAGAGCTGTCTCATGCCCCTAGGTATTATCTACCTACCCACATGTGTTGGCCGATTACACAATTAAAAACCATACTGAACTCCCATTCATGCAATTCAGCATGCAAGGAAGTAGCCATGCAGATAGGGGAGGCATACGAAGGGATCTCATGCGAATGAAGTTAACCAGCCAAATGCGGTTATCATGCGAATAGACGTCCAAATAACATGGGATCCAAATAAGATGCATGCGAATGGAGAATGTCCTGCGAATGAGCTGACACGAATGGTCCATTCGCATGTGAACTTATCCGGCCTCTCCTTTGTTGGTGGTGTTCATTTGGCCGCAGTCCTTCGGTCCATCGCCATTCGGCCGGGTTGAACCTCCTTATTCGCCTGGTTAGAAACCAGGGTGGTGCAGGTCTTCATTTGAAAGCTTACGACTGAACCATAGCGTATTACAAGTTCCTACTTCATGGTTGAGGATTGGATCCAAGGGTTTAAAAACCCTAAAATCGTGACTTTAAACTCTAATCTACCTCGTTTCAGTTGATTCTAAGCTCAAATTTCTTGTACTTTCACGATCTACAAGTTGTTGTGGTCGTTTTGACACAAAGATGGCTCGATTTGATGAAGATTCAAGGTTTCTAGGGCTTGTGGTTCTACAGAGAGAATTTAGAGAGAGAAAGTGACGGTTTGGGGGAAGAGAGAATGGGTAGGTGGTGGTAGAAATGGACATTAAATACCATTTAATGTCTTTAATCGTTCCGGTGCGTTCGGGTTCGTTCGGTCTCGCTCGGTTTCGCGTGGAAGCATCGGTTTTCGTTGTTTTCGTAACGAAACATTAAGGTTTTAAAATAGAGTTGATAAGTTTTGTTTAGGTGGTAGTTCCTAGTAAATTAACTAATATCTTTTATTTATTTTAAATTTCCGAAAACGTTAACTTTATATGTTTAAATCGAATCGTACAGTCGTCACGCGTATTCGTTCGGATCGTCACCCGTACGAACATGGCGATAACTACACTTTTCAATATGGTTTTCTAATTATTAGACATCATTCAGAACGTTAAACCTTCAGATATATTCGTACAGTTCGTCATCTATACGAATAATCTGTTGGTTTAGCATTCACGTAACGACATCCGTTATTGTTTTGTTCTATATAGTCAAACATACATCTATAAATAATAAAGTCCTAACTAACAGTCACGTGATAGTTTTGTGTTATCAGATGAATTTTTGACTGTTGAACCATGGTTTTTGAGTTATGTTTCTAAAATGAATGCATAATAGTGTTGTGTCAAACATTAAATGATATTAGTATATACATGTAATACACATAGTTCGTACCTGAGTTACTGTGTAGATCACTGTTTCGGTTTCGTTTCCAGCACTGATGTTACAATTTTACCAGAAGAAGATACACATATAACAAATCATGAAGAAGAAATACTTGTGCAGGAGATTGCTACTTATAGTGTTTTAAAAACATCATAGGTGATTTGAATTCTGGAGTTTAGAAAAGGAGTCAACATGCTCAAGATGAAGGAGATGAGGTTTTATTGTCAAGTATTCAGGAGACAATGAATTCATGCTTATACACATGCTTTATAAGTCAAATAGAGCCAAAGAATGTTAAAGAATCATTGAAGGAGTCTTCTTGAATAACAGCTATGGAAGAAGAGTTGAATCAATTTGAGAAGCTGGGAGTTTGGAGGTTAGTAGATTGTCCTGAAGCTGTCATTCCCATAGGTACCAGATGGGTGTACAAATTTAAAAAGGATGATAAGGGAATCATTGTTTAGAATAAAGCTAGACTTGTTGTTCAGGGTTTTAATCAACAGGAGGGCATTGACTATGATGAAGTAGATGCTCCTGTTTCAAGAATTGAAGCAATTCGATTGTTCCTTGCGTATGCTAGTTTCATAAAGTTCAAGTCTTTCAATTAGATGTTAAGAGTGCCTTTTTATATGGCAAAGTGAAAGAAGAAGTGTATGTTGTTCAACCATGTGGGTTTGAAGATGCAAATAATCCTACTAAGTGTTATCATCTTGATAAGGCTTAGTATGGATTACATCAAGCACCTAGGGCGTGGTATGAGACATTGTCAACTCATATGTTGGAAAATGGTTTTTCAAGGGGAAAGATTGATAGTACTCTGTTTATCTTGAAGAAGGATGATGACATTTTGATTGTTCAGATATATGTGGATGACATTATATTTGGAGCTACAAATGAACAATTATGCAAGGATTTTGAAGCGGTTATGAAGCAAAAGTTTGAAATGAGTGCTATGGGAGAATTAGCTTTCTTTCTAGGAATTCAAGTAGATCAGAAGAAGGACGACTTATTCATTCATCAGAGTAAATATGTACATGACATCTTGAATAAGTTCAAGATGAATGATTGTACATCAATTTCTACTTCTATCTATACTCATCATAATTTAGGGAATGATGAGAATGGTATAGATGTTGATCAACATCTATATTGTTCAATGATTGGTTCCTTAATGTACTTAACTGCATCTCAACCTGACATCATGTTTGCAGTTTGTTTGTGTTCTAGATTTCAGGCAAAACCTAAATATTCACATATGAAGGCTGTGAAACGAATTTTTTGCTATTTGAAGGGAAAACCAAGTCTTGGACTTTGGTACCCTTATTATGATAGCATGGATTTTATAGCTTTTCAGATTCTGACTATGGTGGCTGTAATCTTGACAGAAAGTCTACAACTGGGGGTTGTCAATTCTTTAATAATAAACTTGTAACCTGGCAATGTAAGAAGCAACTTACTATAGCCATCTCTACATGTGAGGCTGAGTACGTTGCTGTTTCAAGTTATTGTTCACAGGTTTTGTGGATTCGACAACAAATGCAGGATTACGGTTTAAAATATGCAACAACTTCTATTTTTGTTGATAATACAACCGCAATAGCCATTACTGAAAATCCTGTTTCACATAAAAGAACAAAACACGTTGATATTCGTCATCATTTTATTCGAGATTGTGCAAAGAAAAAGTTAATCCAACATTTGAAAATTAATATTGTTGACAGCATTGCAGACATTTTCACAAAAATTTTTAATTCAACTCGTTTTTATTCTCTTGTAAGAGGACTCAAGATGATCAATTTTTAATAAAAGATTTTGAAAAATGACACTTAAAAGTTTGTTTCTACTTTTAGTTTAAATTTTTAGTTTTTGAAAACTTTAAAATTTTGATTTTTAATAATTTTTAAAATCTTTGAAATTGCATCCAAGTTTTATGAAAAATGATAGAGTTTTTGACTTATTTGAATTAATATTTCTAAATGATTAAAATTTTAATTTGTTAACATTCATGCATATAAATTTTATGATATTTAATTGGTGTATTAAAGCAAATAAGTAATATTTTATTTGATTGAATAATTGAATTTGAATTTAAGAAAAACATAAATACTTTACTTTGAATGATACTAGGCAACAAATTTCAAAATTATATGAATTAATGAGTTCTCTATCTTAAAATTGATTTGCACTAACTGGGTTTCAACAAAAATGGATTGAGAGTTGATTTATATATATACATTTCATGCCATCAGTGATCTTTTAAAACATATACTGAATTTCCTCTATTATGTCAATATAGATCTAGAAATTCATTGCATTCATTTATTAATATGGATAGTGATTATTTGTTGTTAGTTTCACACAAACCTGTTCTCACTAGCACATACCATTAATTTATTGACCTACAGAGTTTTGATCAAAATAAGAAATTTCCACTCCATGAACTTATTATATATGTGAAAAGATCAATGGCTGTATATATTTTATCCTCAATAAATTCTAATGTTGAATAGGTTAATATCTAATTAAGTGTGAGACTCATTTAAATTCATTACTTAAAATTTTCTAATAATAATGCTTGGTATTTAATTTAAGTTATATTATTTTGAGTTTTATCTGAATTATCAAATTTAAATTGTTCATAATTTGATTATATTACTTATATGTTTATGTACATAGATTAATATAATTGTATTTATAAGTATATTATGTTAATAAATTTTAATTTTGTCAATTCAGATATTTTAATATAAATAAGTTGAATATGATTTCATAATGGATCTTTTCAAAGATTTTATAAAAAAAAATTACAAAAAGATTTTCTTCTTATACGTTTTATAAATTCAAAAATTACAAAAATATTTTACATTTCACTTTCAAGTGTGTTTTTCTAAATTTTTCACAAAAGGTGTTTTTGATATTTGATTTGAAATTTTTGATAAAATTCAAAAGTTAAGTTATATTTGAAAATTTTCTTATTATCGATATTGTTAGTATCGATAAAGATAGTATCGATATTAATATCGATATTATTAGTATCGATCATATTAATTTTTGTCGATACTAATAGTATCAATAAAAGGTTTATACTATATATATACTATCGATACTATCAGTATCGATACTATCAAGTTCGATAATACTATGTGTTTATGTATGTTCTTTCGTCGATATTGAGTATTTGATCTTTGATAGTGTTTGTTGCATAAATCAGTGTTAGTTAATCACATTATAATCTGAAATGGCTGGTAAATCTTCAATTTAACATCATTTTTAACATCAATTCTGTTGATTTGAATAATGCGGAACTTTTTTTGTTTTTCACTCTTTAAAACTAGCACAATGGTCGGATAAATCAAAGGGTTTTTGTTGATAAAATGATAATCAGGAGTGTCTGTTCAGTCTGTATTAATTTTAGTTGTTAATTTTGTGATTTGAAAATTCTGAATTTTTTGAATTTGGTGAAGTGTTCATCTGTCGATACTATTAGTATCGATGAACACTGTAGCATGGATACTAATAGTATCGATGGATATGATTTAAATTTTTCTAAGTATCCCTTTCTACACTGAGTACTGATATGATTTTGTCGATATTACTAGTATCGATATTACTATCGATATTATTAATATCGATGAAATGTTTCATATTTATCCTAAGTGTTCTATACTATGCAGTGTATCGATACTGTCATCGACACTGATAATATCGATGAATTGGATACTTAGAAAATTTTTGAAATTTTTAAATCTTTCAAAATTTTCATTTCATACTAATTTTTGTTTTTCCTTAATACAGGACAACAATTGTACAACGACAAACATGATGTGGTTGCTCTGGCAGATGAGGAGTTAAAGGAACCATCTATGATTCGTGATGTCATTCTTTTTCTGAAAAGATCAAGGATTTCTCATATAACTTCAGCTAATCCAGTGATTACTATTCATCATATTACTTCTTTCTAGGATCATGCTGATTTTGATTGCGCTGCTGAGCCACCAGTGCTCAAATCCAAGATAGGAGATATGGTTATTCAGTTTTATGTAGAAAATCTTCGAGCTGCTCTTTGATTGCAGGGTTCAGAGGATAATCCTATGACTCTTCTGATTGATCTGATTTGTGGAGTTTTTAATAGAATGGGATACAATAGTGATGTCACTACTTCTCAGTTCATAAAAAAGCATCTTTTTCGACAATGGAGATATTTGTTCCATGTAGTGATTATGTGTTTATCAAATAGGTAGTCTGGGATTGACACACTGTCAAGACCTTTTCAATGTCTTATTGCTACACATGTATTGAATAAATCGTTCAATATCAGTCAGCTAATCTTTGATTCTATGATTAAGCAGATTATCGCTTCTGAGAAAGAAAGTTTTTCTCCAGTATCCATGATTTCTTACAATGATCTTTGATCATTTGTACCCACAGTTGACCAAGTCTGGTCCAATAATCAAAATAACTGTGATGAATAATAGAATTTTTGCTGACTGTAGACCAAAGAGGGGGCTAATGTTGTTGATACTCCATTATTTGGTCATATCATTGATGCACAATTTCAAGAGCCAGCTACTAATGCTTGGTTTCATTTTGATTCTCCCGTTGCAGATCAACATGCTCATTCATATAAACAAGTTCAAGCAAATGAACAAGTTTCTCATGTTGCTGCTGAAGCTACGTCTATTGTATCTCAGTTCAGAGACGTTGCAATTTCTACTTCACTGCAACCTGAACAAGCTCAGAAGGACACTAAGGATTCTATTACTCTTATGGCTGCTGAAGGTGCTATTAAAGATACTTCTACCTCAGATACAGATACTGATGATGATGATGTTGATTCTAGTGGTAACATACTTATTAGCAAAATTCTGAGCACGAGACCTTATGATGATATAGTTCAACAAGCTCATCAGGTAGAAGTTGTTGCTAAGAAGAAAAGGAGATATGATGACACTGATTCTGATTATCTTCCTTCTGAAAGGGACTTTCATTTTGATTCACCAGTTCCATCAACTTTTGTTCCTATTGTTCCATCTTCTACTTCTTCCATTTCTATGGCTTTTCCTCTGGTTACTCCAGCCATGGTTTCTTCCTTACCCACTTTTGATTATCCTAACATCAGTGCTATGATGACTGATAGTTTCGCCAGTCAGTCTGCACAGATTCTAGGTTTACAATCACAAGTGGAAAACTATAGTCTAAAAATATTCAATTGAAAGCTAGAGTGAATACATTTGAAGTGACAGTTGAGGAGCTATAGAAGAAAACCTCTGTGATCTTGCCTTTGCAAGATCAATTTAGTTTGCTTCAATCTGAAGTTGAGTCACAACATAAGACTCAGCTTTAATTGTATAAAACTGAGACGCCATCTTTTAAGATTTTGAACAAAAAGATTACTGACCTGATTACCAGTTCAGTCAAGGTGTTTATAAGGTCATGAAGCTTAGTTAAAGGAAATCAATGCTAAGTTGGCTAGTTCTTCAACTCAGGGGGAGATTACATGTTGATTTGAAGCAACTAGGCCACAGGGCAATCAAAATGATGATGATCAAGATGATCCGAGTGCTGGTGGTTCATCTAGCAATGAACTTGATATTGGAAACAAAGAAGGGACAACTACAGTTAAATCTGTAACTTAGGGGGAGCGAGTTGAACAAACCACAACACCATATGACAAAGATAATGAAAATTCAAGATAATGATGAGTTGATGATTGATGCTCTTGTTGATATAGATGATGGTGACCCTGGATATGATGATCAAGCAGATAATGACTATGTTCTTGATGTTGATCCTTGGTTAAATGAGAAAGAATATCATGTTGAACCATGTTTTAATACATTTGATGAGGATGTTTGTACATAATTAGAAGAAAGAAAATGGTTTCCTATAAAGGAGATTAGAGATTTATTTTTGGATCTTGATTGGGAAGAGAAAGACATGAAAGAAAAGATCGAGAAGATAATTGTTGATTGTGTTATTCAATCTACAAAATATGAAATTAGAATGAAACAAGTTGAAGCTGAGAAGATTGATAAAGATTCTTTGAAGTTCCTAACAACTGCAGAAGTCATTCAATTGGCTAAAGATGTTTTACTAAATGCTCCACAAATTCCAAGTGTAAAGAAACATTATAAGAATAAAGTGGAATGTGTTGGAAAGATTCTTGTATGGAAATATGCAACTGAAAGCAAATTGCTTACTATAAAGAGAATTGATGGAGTTCAATACTTGAAAAAGTCAATTAAAAGCTTCAATCAATTTCCTTTGTGTGAATTAAGAGTCTTGGTTGATATCCGGTTAATCAATCATGGAGATGATTACATGGCAAACTTGATTGAAAGAACACTAAAAAAAGAGGTTCGGACAATGCAGTTTGAGTTTTTGAAACCTCAAAAACTAAAGAAGATACCAATTCTTGGTAATCTTGACTGGATTATCAAGAAATAGAAGGTGAGATATGAATTCAAGCCAGTTAAATCTTTAAAGAGAATTTCTCTTTTAAAGTTTAACTTGGGAATTATGAATAACCTCCATAGATGGTATTTGGATGGGTATACCTCTAAATATGTGTTTCAAGATATAAACAAAGTGGAATTTTGCAGAATGTTTGATCCAATTGAGTTAATTAATCTTTTATAGGAATACCAGAGAATATTGAAAATAAAACAGATTCGGTATCATAAGGATCATAAAGATGAAGCAATGCAATTTAAGAAGGTGCTGGATGTGTGTATCAAGCATAAAATTTGTGTTGGTAGCCATTTACCTTTGCAGTGGAAAGAATGAAGATTAACACTGAGCTGTTGCTAAGAGGGAGTCTGTTAGTACCCTGACAGCAACAACCTTCAGTTGTTAAATTGAAGACTGAAGACTGCAGTTGTTTAAACTTGAAGATCATTATGTTTATTGTATTTGTTTTCGTTTTTAGCATAATGTTTATATTTGTTTTATTTTTGTTTGTTTTTATCAGTTTTAAAATTTTCTAAGTGTTGCTTTTTTCGATTCTATTAGTATCGATAGTAGTTGTATCAATACTAATAGTATCGAAGACAATGTCATCGATACTATTAGTATCGACAACAATATTATCGATACTATCAGTATCGACAATATTTCCTATAAATAGAATAGTTTCGATTGGTTATGAATCGATTGAGCAGAACCCAGAATATTAATTGTGTGATTTTCTCTCTACTTGTACACACTTCATTTAAGATATTAATACAAGTAATTTGAGTTTAGAAAATTGTTTCTATTCTTCTTAAAAAAATTCATTCATTTTGTGTTCAAACTTTGATATTATGGTTTCCGCACATAATATCTAGTCATACCAGATCATTAGATCCTAACCACAGACCTACACAATGCACTCACCCAATGCTTTCTCTCTGTTTGAATCATGTGTTACTAATTGATTAATAGTTAGTTAAGTGTTGAATGGTTGTGTTGTCGCACGAATGAGTCATTCGTACAAATGACTCCCATTTGACCAAATGACTCTATGGTTGTAAAGCTTCACTGAATAAACCTATTCTTACGAATGAATGTCCATTCGTACGAAGGGTTGTGTGTGTTAATGTTTAGATTGTTTATTAAATTTTTTTGGTGAGGTTTTGTTAAAATTGTTATTATTTTATATCAGCGTTAAAAGACTCACGCAGACATCTGTATGAATCATCACCTATACAAAAGTCGCGTTTTAACTGCAGACATTGTTTTGTACTTTAAAGATTTCATTTAGTGTATCAAATCTATCAACATATCCACATGGATCGTCACCCATGTCGATATCTTTTTGGATCGACACTACAAATGTTATCCATTCAATCTTTGTTCATTGTTTTCCCTCACAAGGTGTTTGTCTTTTATTCTGATTCATGTTTGTGTGATTCAATGGATTTTCCTAACTGTTATAGGAAAAATCCGTGCATTTTGATTGTTGTTTGTTATCGTTATCATCACTCTCGTAACACAATCTTCTACCCTATGGTTGAGTACACCCTTGGATTTCAGACTCATGGTACCTCATATACCGGTTGTCACGGCAACAACATGTATGTCAGCCCAAAATGTAATTACACATAACATGTGAAAGTAGGGCATCTAGAACTCACCTGAAAGTAGAGTGGCACTTAGCTTCCTAAACCGAAAATCTTTGGCTAGGACTCAAGAACCTACATCTTTAATTGTCTCATTTCATTTCATTCCAAGACTTAGAATTTTAATAAAAGTCCTCATAGCTTACTTTAACCAGTCCCAATATTCGAAAACCATTATGTTCCCGATGTTTAACTAGTATTCGAGTTATATAATACACGAAATGCATGTAGTTTAAGAAATGTCCAAGGTACACGAAACCCCTGAACTACACGAACCTCAAGGTACATGAACTTGAGTTCATGAACCCTCGGTTCACGAATCCTTAATTCACGAATTTATGTTCACGAAAACTAGTTCTCAAATATTCGTTCAGGAATTGGATTCACGAAACCAAACCAAGAGTGATCGCATACTCTTTAACATCTCGTATCTAAAGACTATTGTATATAATAAATAAAGAATAAGAATTTATTTTTGACTGGTCAAATAGGGTTCAAACGGGTTAAATAAATTCAAATGAAAAGATGGTCGGTTGAGTTTAAAAGATGACCCGTCTACTTTCGGTTTAAACTAGACCCAAACACAATCGCGATTAACCAAAGTTAGGATATATATATATATATATATATATGTAGGATCAGATGTTCTCAATTGATTCTATAATAGAGTATAGCAGCGGAATTCAAAGTTGAATTAGCACAATCATAGCAAGAACAAAGTTCAATCAAACAGTAAAGCACAAGTTTGTTATAGAGAGAGAATTCTGTAAAAGGAATAATTCAATTAATCGCAATAACTTCGTTACATTACAAAATTGTCAACTGCCCTTATATAAAGACAGTGACGTCTGATGATGTCACATGATGTTGACACCTAACAGACAAAACAAAACAACTGAAATAACTAAACTACTGAGAATGTCTACAACATCTGAAGACATTCTCTTACAACTACTGACATAATAAAACTACTGAAGTAATAATACTAAAACATCTGATGAGTAAACTACTCATCAGACTTTTACAAGAACTGAAAGGAAACTACTGAAGACTAAACTACACACTACAACATCTGATGAATCGCACTTCAGCTGTTGTATATCACTTCAGATCTTGTGTCTTCAGTACATTGAATGTCAGCTGTTGTGTTCTTCTTCAGTTGTTATAAGTGCTGTGAGACTTAGAGATTTTTCTGATCAGGCTCATTGGTTCTTTTAGTCCAACAAACTCCCCCTGAACCAATGCAGCCAAAAACCTCTAACTTATTTATGGTCTCACTTATTTACTCCCAGGCAGAAAGATGTGTCTTTTTCTTTGAGATCAGTATCAAAATGACCAGTTAAAGTGTATGCCTGATAATCAACAGCTTCCAAAAAAATCTAACAAGCAAAATATGAGAGGGAACTCCATTGGGGAAATGGACTATGAGCATTAACCCCTCTCATTAAAGCTATTGATTATATACTAACCTGAAGGACTCCCTGACATATGCTTCAAGCAGTATTACCTTCTCTTGTGGAGTCAGTCTTTTAGGTTCACCTTCAAAGAAAGACTCAGGTCCATAAAATTCAGACAAGTATCTGGCCGTTGTTCCATCCTTCAGCTCTACTCTGGTAATCTCTCTGTAGACAAACTCATCAGGATGTTTACCTTCCAAAAACAGATAAAGCTCTTCTTGTTGAACATGTTCAAGCTTCCTATATACCAATCCTTTCTTGATCATTTTGTTTTCTATGAAGTTTGGAGCTTTTGCACCAGAGTTGTACACACTCTTGAAATCACTTATTATCTCCCAAGGATCAAGCACTGACCCCAGCATAATTTCAGCACTTAATACCCTTCTGATTCTTCTGGCATAAGCTGCTGGAGCCTCTCTCTTGTGAATCCTATGAATGACTCTTGGATCAGGCCACATCCTAATCAGTTCCTTCATATACTGAAATGTGCATCTCAGAGCATACAACCTTTGAGCTTCTTTCTTCATTGCATTAATGGTTGATGTCTGAGGATAATCTTTGTCAACCAACTTTAGGATTTGTTCATCATGCTTCCTTTGGTTCTCTTCTTCTTCAAGCTTCACTTTGACTGCCAACATCCTAGATTCTGATGTGATTTTTGGGTGTTGATCAAAAACCAGTGGCTTCTCAGGCACATAGTTAGCAGGAAGAGTTACCTTCTTCTTTTGAATTGCCAGATCTAACCCAGTTGTTGCTGATACAGACTTTTGCACATTTGTTTTAATAACTGTAGAGATAGGCATCCTGTCTTCATCATCAGAATTCTCTTCTTCTTGAATTCTAAGTTGCCTTCTCTTCTTTAGAGGAGCCCTTACCTCAACATTTTCAACAACTTTCTCAACCTCAACCCTCTGAGTTTGAATCTCTTGTTCTTGAATCTCCACTTGTTCAGTTCCTTGTACATCAGAGATTGTAACTTGTTCTTGGACATCAGAGGTTGTAATATGTTCAGCACTTACCTTCTCAGCACTTGCTTCAATTTCTTTATCAGCCAATTCCTGCTCAACCTCCTCATCAGCTCTGTTGGTAACCTCAGCAGATTTATTCTTCTTCTGTCTCTTGTATGTCACTTGAATGGCAGGAGACCTTTCAGAAGCAACATCTTTAGACCTTGGCCTTTTGGAAGCTGAAGTTGTGACTGACTCTGTTCCTAACTCCCCCTTTTTGGCTGCAGGGGAAGAAGGAGTATCAAGAGTTGTAAGTCTGGCAGTCACAGCCTCATCTACCATCTGCTGTATTTGAGATTTGGAGGGTAGCCTCTCATCAAGGGCTTGAGAAATGATGGTTTTCAGTAAAGGAGTGATAAGAGGTATGACAGTTAGAAGAGCAGCAGCTAATGCCTCTGGGGGGCTAGAACCCAAAGGATTAGTGCCTGAAGCAAAGGCTGGTGGCATTTGAAATTGTGAAGTAGTGGTGGAAGTGTTTGGGTGACCTTCAGGATGAGAAGGTGCCATCTGTGGGGTAATTGGGTAAGATGGTCTTTTGTCCTTGGACATTTTGGTGAGTAGCTCATTGAGTCTACATACCTCAGCCTCAAGGATTTGATTCTGTTTCAGAACCTCAGCAAGTGTTCTTTGGTCATCAGTAGCCTTAGCGAAATCATCTGACCTCCTGAGATTATCAGGATCTACCTGAGTTGAGTGTGGCTCAACATGATCAGGTGCCCCTTTTTCTTGGTTCTGGGGACTTCCAACCTCAGGGGTAACCCCTTCATCAGTTGTTGCCTCTGACAAGGTCTTAGCAATGGTACCACTATCAATCACTCCAAATGATGGAGGTGATGAAGTAGCAGCCTTGTCAGATATCAGAATCTCTCTTTCCACACTAGGAGATCTGATGTGGTAGTCATAATCCTGTGGGTTATCAGAGACACTTTGATCCTCCCCCTTAATGTTGGAGCTAATCCCAGTAGTGATAGGTGTCTGGGAGGGGATAGGAGTGTTCAACTGATCCAGGATGGTTTCAATAACAAAAGTGGGGCTATTTGGGGTGGTTTCCATAGGAATTGGCTTTGAAAGAGATTGCACCCGGGGAGATTGGTGCTGTTCAATAGAAACCTTTTCAAATGAAAGAGGTTCTAGAGATGTGTCTGCCCCTACAATGGTTGCTCCAGGATCCTGTTGAGAGGAAACCTGGGCGGTTTGAGCTGGTAGAGTCTGATGGACCACTGGTTGACTACTCCCAGTGGCCATGTCATGCCTTGGTGAGGCATGGGCAGACTCAGGGGACTCATTTCCCTGAGCAGCCTTTTTGGGCTTTGTGGATTTGGGTTTGGTGGGGACTTTGGATTTGGATTTTGTGGTGGAGGCTGTGGGTTCCCTCTGCTTGGGTTTTAGCTTTCGGGCAGCCTCTTTGAGAGTAGGGTTAGAGTTGTGTCGGGAATATACTTCCAACAAAACTGCTGGAGCAGAGATCCCCTGACCAACAAGGCCATTTTGCTGAAGCTGTTTCTATATGATGGCCATGATAAAACGTGGATAGAGTAGCCATCTAGAAGAAACAGGCTTAGCAGCATGTTCAGTTAATTCAGAAAACAGGATTTGAGAAAAATTTAATTTTTGAGATTCAAGGATTGAATACAATACCTGTTGCCATCTGGAAGACATTTGGTCCCATGAAGAAGACTTCGGAGCCAAGCATATGTTGATCATATGAAATATCAGGCGCTCTGGGTCATTGAAGTTCTTCTTGTAAAGAGTGGAATCACTTATGTCACCTTGGTATTCATGACTTGTGAAACAGAGGTCAAGTTGGTTCTTCGGGAATTGCGTGACCAAGTTCGCATCATCAAGTTGGAGGACCTCCCTTAGTTCAGCTGGACTGATGTGCACATTATGACCATTTACGGTTGAACGAAGAGATATCACACCAGTGCCGATGTTGATAAGCTCGACATTCATCCAGAATTGATGAATAGAGTCGACATATAGTGTTGGATTGATGAGAAAAGCAGTTTTGAATTGAGAAGCATTCATCAAATCCACAGCTTCATCAAACTTTGACCAGAAGGAGGATTTGGTCAGATAGGCAATGGAGTTATGACGCGGTTTCAAGGTTATGGACGCCATGGATGCAAAGACTGGAGAGGGAAAATAGGTTTTTGAAAAAGATGGAAAGTTCTGAGAAAGTGATAATGAAACAACTGAAGAAGGTTGAGTTAAATAGAGAAAACAACAGAAGTTAAAACAACTGAAGAGTAAAATTACTCATCAGGTGTTGTCGACAGTTTTGTTCAGCAGTTGTTTTCATCAGTTGTTCATCAGACTTTGTGGAAATTTTGTTCATCAGAACTTGTGAACAATGTGTTCATCAGAACTTGTAAACAATTTGTTCATCAGAACTTGTAAACAATGTTTGACCTTCAGTACTTAGTGAATCAATACTCATCAGTACTTGTAACTTAGAGTATTAGAAAAGGTCATATCTTTCCTTGAATCAGTACTTTTGATATATATCAGTAGTTACTGAAAATATCAAAAAGTTGCAAGGTAAAAAAAAATGTTATTTGAAAAGAAAATTGGAAAATATTTTTGGGGTTTTGAAAAGAAATTTAAACTTTATTTGATGAAAAACCAACCTATTCAAGTTGCAGCATACCAAGCCTTAGAACTAAATTTTGAAACGTTGAGGTGTCTAAAGGCTTAGTGAATATGTCTGCAAGTTCATCAGCACTAGGAACAAACTTTGGATCAATCAGACCCTTTTCATAACAATCTCTTATAAAATGATGTCTGATCTCTATATGTTTAGTCCTAGAGTGCTGAACTGGATTCTTGACAATACAAAGAGCTAAAGCACTATCCATTAACAATGGTGTCTTCAGTTCTTTGATGCCATAATCCAAGAGTTGAGACTGAAGCCAGAGAATTTGTGAAGTACAACTTGCAGCAGCAATGTACTCAGCTTCAGCAGTGGAAGTGGCTACAGATGTTTGTTTCTTACTTTGCCAAGAAACCAGGCAATTTCCTAGAAATTGACACCCACCAGAAGTAGATTTTCTTGAAAGTTTACATCCTGCATAGTCACTATCAGAAAAAGCAACCAGCTTGCAGGAATGTCCAGTGGAGTACCAATGTACCATATTCCCAGGGATTGAGTACCCTGCAAGTATCTGAATATTCTTTTCACAGCAATCAAATGAGATTCTTTAGGTGCAGCCTGAAATCTAGCACAAACACATGTGGCAAACATAATGTCTGGCCTTGATGCAGTTAGATACATCAAAGAGCCAATCATACATCTATAAAGAGTTTCATCCACTGAAGTACCTTTCAGATCAGCATCAAGTTGTGTGGTGCTGCTCATGGGGTTAGAACATGGTTTACAGTTTTGCAAATCAAATTTCTTTAACAGCTCTTTTGTGTATTTTGATTGGTGAATGAAAATTCCATCAGCTTTTTGTTTAATTTGAAGACCCAAGAAAAACTGTAGTTCCCCCATGGCACTCATTTCGAAATTTTTGGTCATAAGCTCAGTGAAAGCATCACACAACCTTAGATCAGATGAAGCAAATATAATGTCATCAACATAAATTTGAACAAGTAGCTTATGCTGTCCTACATTCTTTATGAATAATGTTTTATCAATGGAGCCTCTAGTGAAATTATTTTTGAGAAGAAAAGTGGATAAAGTGTCATACCAGGCTCTAGGTGCTTGTTTCAGCCCATAAAGAGCTTTATCAAGCTTGTACACCCAATCAGGATGTTTATTGTCCTCAAAGCCTGGAGGTTGACACACATACACTTCCTCTTTTATTTTACCATATAAAAAAGCACTTTTGACATCCATTTGAAAAACTTTAAGTTTATGTAAGGCAGCATATGCTAAGAACAACCTAATTGCTTCTAGTCTGGCTACAGGGGCAAAAGTTTCATCATAATCAATACCTTCTTCCTGAGAAAAACCCTGTACAACCAGTCTAGCTTTGTTTTTAATGATTTGACCATTTTCATCTGTTTTATTCCTAAATACCCATTTTGTGCCTATTGCACACTTACCTGGAGGAAGAGAAATCAGCTCCCAAACTTGTTGCTTCTTGAACTGCAACAACTCCAACTGCATTGCCTCCACCCAGCCAATGTCTCTAAGTGCTATGTGATAGTTCTTTGGCTCTTGTTGACTTACAAATAGAGCATAAAGATAAAATTTGGATAATTGACTTCTTGTGGAAACACCAGCAGAAATATCGCCAAGAACTTGAGATAAAGGATGATCCTTCAGTTCTTGATATGAAATAAGATCAGTGCAAGTGTTTGCTGGAGGGTCAGATGTTGCAGTTGAAGATGATTCAGGAAACAAGGCAGCTGGGATTTCAAATGATTGAGAAGATTCCAGAATTTCATCAGCATTTGTATTGAGTTGAACAGCTGGAGCAGGAGGACCATCTGATTTTGCAGATGTAGGCAGATTATCACTGAATCTGAACAAATGAGTACTTTCATCTTCATCATCTGGAATTCCTTGTGTGGTTGCTGTAGAAGTTTTTGGTGGATATGCTGGAAGAACTTCATCTTCTACACCAATATGCTCAACTGGAAACTCATGTTGCAAGATGTTAATATCAAACATCTCAGCAGGATTCTGAGGAATGGAATCTTTGGGACATTCATTAAATTTTACATGAAGAGTTTCCTCTACAATCTTTGTTCTACAATTAAACACCCTATAAGCCTTGCAAGTTGAAGAGTATCCAACAAAGTATCCTGCATCAACTTTGGAATCAAATTTGGTAAGTTGATCTTTGGTGTTGAGAATGTAGCAAGGACATCCAAAAGCTCTGAAGAAGGAAATCAAAGGAGTTAAAGAGTGAAGTATTTCATATGGAGTCTTCAACCATCTTTGATTTACCAAAACTCTGTTTTGCACATAGCAAGCTGTATTAACAGCTTCTGCCCAGAATGTGAGAGGTAAACCAGAATCAGCAAGCATTGTTCTGGCAGCTTCAATCAAGGTCCTATTTTTCCTTTCTACAACTCCATTCTGTTCAGGAGTTCTGGGAATGCTATACTGTCTCTGAATTCCCTTTGACTGATAAAATTCATCCAGAAGATGATTTCTGAATTCAGTGCCATTATCACTCCTAACACACTTGATAGGAAGAGAATATTGCTTTTCAGCATACAACACAAAGTTGATAATAGCCTTGGCAACCTCACCTTTTGAGTGTAAGAAGAAGGTCCAGACAAACTTGGAATAGTCATCAACAATAACTAGACAATACTTCTTCTTTGCCATAGACATTATCTGCACTGGGCCAAACAAATCCATGTGCAACAGTTGCAGGCAACCAGTGGATTTGGAATCTCCAATTGGAGGAAAAGAGGCTTTGTGTTGCTTTCCTTTTAAGCAAGCAGTGCAATTCTCATCACAACTAAAATCCTTTAAAGGAAGACCTCTAACCAATCCATGTTTCACCAATTGATTCATGTTTTTGATGTTCACATGACCTAGTCTTCTATGCCACAGATTGGATTCCTTAAAAGAGGCCTTAGAGAATAAACAGGGATGACCCTTGACAGAGATTTTCTTAGATAAATCAAAAGCATATACCTTTCCCACTCTGTTAGCCTTAAGGAGTGTATACTCATCTAAAACTTTGCCAATCAAAGGCAACACTTCAGAAGATAGAATCCTACAATCTTGCTTAGTAAAAAGAGACACATGACCCTTATCAAACATTTGACTAACACTCAGAAGATTGTACTTAAGATTCTCAACATGATTCACATCATCAAACCTAATCTCACCATTTGTTACCACACCTTTACCTATAATGTAACCCTTAGCATCATTTCCAAAGGACACAAATCCTTTCCTTCCAGTGAAATAGTTATGAAGGAGAGATCTGCTCCCAGTCATATGCATGGATCCTCCACTATCAACATACCAGATGCTATTTTGGCATGCTGAAGGACCCTGCATACAACAACACACTTAGTTAGACTTTTGGACCCAAACCATTTTGGTTTTGGGTCTGTTAACACATGATGAAACAGAAGTAACATTGTCAGTTGAAGCAACACTTGAAGCATTTTTATTAGAAAATTTTGCTTTGACTTTTGATTTTGATTTCTTTTTATAAAATGAATCAACAGATGCCTCTGCCAGATTGACTTTTCCTATCAGTTGTTGCATCATTAGCATCAGTTGATTATGATTTTGAGTTAAAACTTTGATTTCATCAGACACAACAGAACTTGATTTTTTATTTTTGTGTTTGATCATTTTAGTGTCTTTAGTCAAATGAGATGCTGTCAAGTATTGTTTCCCTGAATCTGGAATAATCCCTTTTCCTTTCTTGGATGTACTTGAGTTATTTCCTTGCAAGGATTTTCCAGATTTTGAAACTACTGATAATTCTGGTACAAATTTTGAACTAAATTCATTTTTCAGTTTGAGTATGTTCTTGTTTTTATGCTTGATTTTGTTGAATTTAGAACCTTTTCTGTACCAGCATTCATCAGTTGAATGATTAAACAGCCTACAAATTTCACAAGGCATCCTTTTTTGCTTTTCCTTGTGATTGTCTACAAGCACTGATGACTTAGGAATAGATTGTTTGTTCATCAGAACATCTGAGGCATCAGTATTTGTAGCCAATTTGACAACAGCTGATGTGTTGACAACATCTGAAGAGTTATTCTTCAGCACTTGTGTATCAACACATTCACCAACTTCAGTTGTTGCAGTATCAGCTTTTTCAACAACTGCTGATGAGTGACTTTGACTTATTAAAAGTCGTGCATCATTTTCTCCAACTCCATCCCCATCTGATTCAATTAAGTGTAGATTTAAAACATTTGAAACTTTTTCATCAGGATTAATCTCAACTAAGACATTATCCTGACATGTGTCATCCTCAATGACATTTGTACACCCAATTGAATAAGAATAGGTTTCAATCTCAACCTTTTCAGCTTTGCAAACATTTAACTCGTCCTCAGAGATGTCTACAGAATCAGACATTTCTGAAGATTTGGTAGATTGATACACACTTTCCCCATCAGACTCACCATCAAAACATTTTGGTTTATAATTAGCAGGGGGGCAGTGTGATTGTAACCAATCCCAAACTTAACATTTGAAGCTGACTGTTTGCTTAACAACATTTCAAACCCCTTACAGGACTCAACCCATTTTTCACAGTTGACTTGGGTTGCTGCAAGTGTTTGTTTCAAATCATTATGCTTCACAAGCATGACTTCCACTCTAGCTTTTTCATCAGATAACAAACATTTGAGTTTATAAATTTCAGACTCTTTTTCATTTAAAGCTTTTTCAAACTCAGTTTTGTTTTTAGCCACAGCCTTCTCTAATTCAAATTTCTCATTTATCAATTCTACATTGATTTCCCTAATGGAAGCAAATGCTGAAATACATGACTCTGAGCATAACTTAGCTTTTGATTCAGAAGATACCTGTGATGTTGAAGAAGATTGACAAGAGTTGTCAGTTGAATCAATAGCCATCAATGCAAGATTTCCAAAAGGGTTGTCTCCACCATGTGGACCAGATTCAGAGTAAGACTGCAAGTTGAAGTCAGAAAGATCATCAGGTAGACTACTCCAATCAACTACTCCAGGAGTAAAGAAACTCTGATGCTGTTGTTGTTGAGACTGCTGATTGGTTTGAGATTTGCTGGGATCAGGAAGAGCAGGGGATTGTGAAGGAATTAATGCTGGAGTGTGTGTAGGTTGAGGCATGTAAAAACAAGGATATGGATATGGCATAGGATTTTGTGGAACAAAGTGAGCTGGATAGAATTGTTGTTGACTGGTACCAGAAGATGGTGGTCCTTTGCTTGATGTGTTGTTGCTTGGAAAAGTCACAAAAGGTGCAGCAGAGTTAGAACCAGTAGATTTGCACTCCCTAGCAAAGTAACCAAGTCTATGACACTTATGGCACCTCAGCTTCCCTTTGTCAAAGCCAACCTTGGTTTTGCCAGATAATCCAGGGAACTTTCTTCCTGTTCTTTTATAGAACTTTTGTGATCTGATGTTGATTAATGCCATTTGACTTAAAATGTCCATTTCCTCTAGATCATCATCCGGGATTCCTTTCAAGTCATCCATCACAAAACATAAGTTATCACTATAATTTCCTGCATTACCATCAACTCCCACAAAAGCATGTTCAGAATTGTTAGTAGAAAAATCAATATGTTCATCATAAGAACATTCAGACCCATTAAACTCAGACTCCTGACCTATCAAAGCAGTGTTACCAGGAACAAAATCATCAGCAAACTTTCCAGATGAAGACAGTTTTCTCTTCTGTTCTACCTCTCTCTCAAAAGTTAAGAGTTTCCCATGTAATTGGGTGAGAGATAGATTTTCCAGATTAGCATTAGAGCGTAGGACAATTGTGTATGTGTCCCATCTCTCAGGCAATGATCTGAGAAATCTGTTATTCATCTTACTATTAGAGTATTCTTGCTTAACCATTTTCAACTCAGAAATTAAACATGAGAACCGCTCAAATTGTTGAGTTAGTGATTCACCTTTTCTATGAGAAAAAGTTTCATACTGCTGAGCTAGAATTTCTCTAGTATTTGCTAAAACCTCATCGGTTCCACCAAATTGTTCTTTCAGTGCAACCCAGAGATCATGAGCAGTATCATGATGCATCAAGCCTGAATAAATCTCATTAGGCAGAGCCATGGCCAGAATACCATGAGCTTTCGCATCAATTTCAAACAGTTTAATATCCTCATCCGAATACATATCAGCAGGTTTCGGAATCATGATTTTAGTTTCAGGATCAGTGATCATGGGTTTATATGGACCATGCACTACAGATTTCCAACATCCTGCGCTGTTAATCGACAGGTGATGTAGCATTCTACGTTGCCAAATGTTGTACTCACTCCGCACAAGCATCGGAGGCTTGGTTGCGGAGCCTGTATTGTGCGGATCATTGTTTGGTGTTGTCATGATCACAGATTCAAACAATTAGACACAAACAAATGCAAATCTCAATCAATTGAACCAAAACAGATTGATATTGAAAGACAAATCAACAGAAGTTAACAGAAAACTCCAATCTATAACAAATTCTTACTTAATCAGCTAATTCGATCAATTTAGAGAACAAATTTGAGCAGTTTCAGAGATCAATTGTTTAATCGATCAATGATTAACCTGCTCTGATACCAATTGTAGGATCAGATGTTCTCAATTGATTCTATAATAGAGTATAGCAGCGGAATTCAAAGTTGAATTAGCACAATCATAGCAAGAACAAAGTTCAATCAAACAGTAAAGCACAAGTTTGTTATAGAGAGAGAATTCTGTAAAAGGAATAATTCAATTAATCGCAATAACTTCGTTACATTACAAAATTGTCAACTGCCCTTATATAAAGACAGTGACGTCCGATGATGTCACATGATGTTGACACCTAACAGACAAAACAAAACAACTGAAATAACTAAACTACTGAGAATGTCTACAACATCTGAAGACATTCTCTTACAACTACTGACATAATAAAACTACTGAAGTAATAATACTAAAACATCTGATGAGTAAACTACTCATCAGACTTTTACAAGAACTGAAAGGAAACTACTGAAGACTAAACTACACACTACAACATCTGATGAATTGCACTTCAGCTGTTGTATATCACTTCAGATCTTGTGTCTTCAGTACATTGAATGTCAGCTGTTGTGTTCTTCTTCAGTTGTTATAAGTGCTGTGAGACTTAGAGATTTTTCTGATCAGGCTCATTGGTTCTTTTAGTCCAACAAATATATATATTTATATATATAGGTGTGAATGTGTATATATATATGTGTGTATGTATATGTGTCAAAAAATAAATATATATATATATGTTACACAGCTAACGTCAAGAAGAAGCAAAAAAAAACAAACTACATTGTACATATATACGGCCATATGGGCTTATGGGGCCCAATTTGGAAATTAGAAGAAACCATATATAGCAGCAGTTCTGCTTTCGATCAGTAAAAAGAAAACAAAAAGACTTGAGCACAGCAAGCAGCAACAATTTTCGAAGGCCAGCAGAGAAAAAAGACATGGAACAGCGATCAGAAGAGATTTTTGTGCTGTAACAAATTGGAGCTTTTGAAATGTAAAGATCTAAAGGGGTTAGATGTATGTAAACTCTTTCACACACAAAATTTTAGGTCCTTGAAGGTAGGAGTAACTCATTATACCCTTTTTGTCTAGGGTTGTTTATGAGACTAAATTGAAGCTAGAAATCGTATAATCAAGGAATTAGGGACAATTTATGAAGAAATTCAAGGCTACAAGTAAGGTTTCTTTTCTTTAGTTAAGTTTAAGTAAATGATCCTCAAGGGTCAAAGATTGGACATGATTTTTGTAGGTTAACCCATCTACTTATGTAAAGAGTTGAACTTGATATTCATTGGGCACTTAGAGATGTATTGTCAATTATTGATTACATGGATTAATTGGCTCAGTTAGAATTTTAGTTGAAAACTAGGGTTCATGAGGGAAAATTGGGGATTTTTGACTAAATCGACCTGAAAACTATTTTTAAGAACGGGTATATGCAGATTATGTTCAAAAGCCGCTATAGAATTTCACTTGAACATAAAATACTAGAAATTAGTCATTGAACCAAAAGATAGTATGTAAATTATAAAAATAAAGTTTTAATGCATGTTTGACTTTTAAAAGTCAAACTGCCACAAATAAAGTTCATTGCTTAAAACATTACTTTGGTTAATGATCCTAAGATGATTATTAGCTTGATTAACCATGTTTGACTAGTCGAGACTCTCTCGGTCTAGCACGAGCAATAATGTATATGCATATATATATATACACATAATAAAAAGATTTACAAAGGATTTAAGGGCCTTTTTAAGAGAGGATTTGAAAGGAGGAAATTATATATAAAAAAAGAAAGTATTCTAAAATGAATAGAAGCATCTCCGATTATAATTACGATTATTACCGAATTACTAATTTTGGGTAATATGTCTTAAGGGTCTAAGATTAAGGATTCAAGATTAGGTCATGAGACCACTTTCTAAACTCACGTGTTAACTCAAAATGTTTATTATAAATTAGATTTGCACGTGCGTTATTAATCTTACTCACCGGGACTTGGTGAACCTGCTACTTCAAAATTTACGAACCGGTCAAATAATCATGTGTGTCATTCAACATTGTATCTGCACCAGTGGCTCTAGAGTAGTGTATATGTTAACAAACGCCGTGTTAGGATCGTTGACGGACGAATACTTAACGTCGTGAGACTTGATTTGACAACCAGTTTACTTGCACACACAAATGTGATTTGATTATTATTTTAACTGTCACTGGCCATGACTCACCAACTATGTATGTAGTTGACTTCTTTTAGTTCACGATAAAGGTAATACAGGAACTGGGAAATGACGGGATTTATGAAGGATGCTGACAAGAAATTGAAGACTAACTTTTGGAAACCTATCTTCTTGATAATATTATGAATTTTGTTAAAACATCGACTTAAGAATTCATGAATATTTTGTAAGGGTCACGTAGATCCTTAAGCTCTAACCTTTAGTGCTCTTGACCGTGAAAATATTAGGACCTAACCTAGGATAGTTAGGAAGCGTGGTAGTTAATATGTTGTAAACTCTTGTGATCTGTGAAAATTGTGCATTTTGTACCATACACGTAATGTCTCCAAATCTTTAAAGCAAAGGCAACAGCTCCCAATTCCAAGTCATGAGTCGTGTAATTCTTCTCATGTATCTTCAAGTGTCCTTACGCGTAGGCAATGACTTTGCCTCGTTGCATGAAAACACATCCGAGTCCCTGATGGGAAGCATCACAATATACCACAAAGTCATCATTGCCTTCAAGGAGTTTTAAGATTGGAGTATTGCACAATCTTTGTTCCAATGTCTGCAACGGCTCTTCCTATTTCTGGGTCGACACGAATGGTTCACTTTTCTGGGTTAGCATTGTGAGTGGCAACACTATCTTAGAGAAATCCGAAATAAATCTCCTCTTATAACCTGCTAGACCCAGAAATGATTTGAAATCAGTAGGGGTTGTGGGTACATCCCAATTCTTGTCTTGTCCACATGAAACCCATTGTTGTTAATTACGGGAACCAAGAACTGAACTTCTCTTAGCCAAAATTCACACTTGGAAAATTTGGCATAGAGTTGTTCATTCTTCAGAAGTTTCAAGATTGTTTTGAGATGTTGCTCATGTTCTCTCTCACTCTTGGAATAGATCAGTATATCGTCAATAAAGATAATAACAGACTTATTTAGATACGACTTGCACACCCGGTTCATAAGATCCATGAACACTGTCGGTGCTTTCGTCAATCCAAATGGCATCACCATAAACTCATAGTAGCCATATCAGGTACGAAATGCCATCTTGGGTATGTCAACCTCTTGAATCCGGAGATGGCGATAACCTGAGCGCAAGTCTATCTTTGAAAAATACTGATCGAACAAATCATCAATCCTCGGTAACAGGTGCCAATTCTTGATGGTGAGCTTTTTATGCTCTCTGTATTAAATGCACATCCTGAAGGATCCATCATTTTTCTTGACAAACAGAACCGAAGCTCCCTATGGTGAGAAACTCGGTCGGATGAACCCCTTGTCCAATAACTCCTCTAATTGATTTGACAGTTCCTGCATTTCTGATGGCGCGAGTCTATAAGGAGACTTAGGGGTTGTTTGTTTTTATCAAAAACGTCTACGAAGGTCTGTGAAACCCCTTTTGTCTGCGCCCCGCAGACCATGGACAGACGAAGGGTGTTTGTTTTCTCACAGGCATTTCATAAAAAAAACGTCTGCGCGACCTCTTCTTGGCGCAGACATGGACCAACATCTTCAAACCTCTTCAAAGCTCTTCCCGTCCCTTTCTCTTCTTCCCGATCGACGAACACCAGACATGGACATGGTCTCCACCGTCGCTGCCCTCCACCGATCTCCACCGCCGCCGCCCTCCACCGATCTCCACCAGACGCGGTCTCCTCCTTCACAGATGCGAACCCTAGTCGTTCGATCGGAGGAAAGGGGCGACGAACCCTAGGTCGTTCGATCTCCACCAGACGCGGTCTCCTCCACCACCGCCCTGCTCCACCGTCGTCGCAGTCGCCGCCCTTCGACCGTACTCCACCGCCCTGCTCCACCGTCGTCGCAGTCGCCGCCCTTCGACCGTACTCCACCGCCGTCGCAGAAACCACCGAGAGTTCCTTCGTTCGAGATTGCAGGGGTTTGGCATGTGTGGATGGTGGTGACTCAACGGTCGTCGCACCTGGTTCCTTCGATCGAGGTGATGGTGACAGTGGTGGACGGTGGTGGCTCAATGGTAGGTGGAGGGGGACGATCGGAGATGAGATTTTCTTGAGCAAGACAGTGGGGTTGGGAGACGGTGGGTTGGGAAGAGATTTTCTTGTTTGAAGAGGTTTTTGGAAAACAAACACCCTCAAAAACTCTTCCTGCAGGGGTTTGGTCCACCTCTTCTGTAAAAGAGGTTTGCAGATGTGGTCCACAAACCGCAGACGTTTTACCTCTGAAAAAACAAACACCACCTTAGCCACAGGAACCGCTCCCGGGACCAAATTGATTCGGAACAGCACCGATCGCTTGGGTGGCAATCCTGGTAGATCATCCGGAAACACGTCCGCAAAGTCTTTCACAACCAGTACATCTTAAATCTTGATTGTCTTCTTGTCTTTCTGCACTATGTGAGCGAGAAAAGCTACACAATGTTTCCTTAACCACTTGCATGCCTTCATGCACGATATTATTTCAACACCGTGATTTGGTTGATCTGTAGATTTGCTCTCAATCATTCAACGGAATCCTATTAACAATCAAATATATGTGGAATCTAGATTCGATCTATATGAATCAAAGACAAACAATCATTTATATAAACATCATTTCATTGAATGTAATAATATGATTACAATGAAATGAAGAAGAACACACAGTTCTTACAATCTCACACGGAGAACAACAGATCTGTCTCACATACAAAAAATCAAGAAGTGACAAACCGCTAGACAAACCTGCTATATATACATATTGTTCAGCGAACCAAACCGAACCTATAGGTTCGCCAGCCGAACCTTGAGGTTCGCTGAACGAACCCTAAAATAGGAATCGCTCTGGGGGGTCGAGCCCTTTACAACATATTAACCTAGGTTCGCCGAACCTGCTTAGGTTCGTGGGCCAGACGAACCTCAGCCAAACCTCTAATAACTTACATTTTGAAAAGCAAACTATTACAAAATTGTCCTAACAAACTCCCCCTTAATAGTTGCTTCAAAATCTTCAAAGTCTATGTCTTCAATCTGCACTTTAAACTCCACTTGTTATCTGATCTTCACAAATATTATCTGTAGCACGAATAACAACAGACTTTGGAATCTTTGACAATCTTTCAGCTTCCAACTTTGCATCTCTATCATTCGTTTCTTTCAACTTATCAATGATCTCTAAAAGATCATTATTTACCTTTTCAACCTTTTCTTTCCCTTTGCTTGTTTCTTCATCCAGAGAAGCCATGAATGCACCCATTAAATCATCATATTGTTTTCCCCAGTCATATCCTTCATCTGCTTGACTGACTAAAGCTTTTGTTGATTCTTCAGGCTTTTCTTTCTTCTTTTGATAAGCTTCCTTTGGCTTCCACTTGATCATTTCTTTGATTAGAAATTGCTTGACTCAAAATCCAATATGCTTTCTTTTCAGAATCATATTTCTTTCTTTGATCAACATCCAATCTCTCAAGAGTTTGATCCAAATCTGTCCCCACCACCTTTGGTCTTTCATAGGGTGACAAGATTCTTTCCCAAAGATTTGTGTCAGTCCCATTGAGATGTGTCTCAAACAGACCTTTCCAGTTTTCATAATCGGTCAAATCAAGTAGTTTGGGAACTTTATTTGTGCTTCCTGACTCAGTTTCACTAATCAAAATACTCTGTATCTTAGAATTTTGACTAGCAACAGCAGCAAACATATCAGCCATGATTCTGAATTTCTATCAGCGAACCTCCTTTGAAAAGTTAATCACACGAACCTTAGTAACAGGCGAACCTTCTCCAAACCTTGATCTTCACGAACCTTATCTCACGAACCTTATCTCACGAACCTGAGACAAAACTTGATCTCACGAACCTTGACTAACGAACCTTGAGACAAACCTTGACCAACAAACCTCTTTAACAAATCTTTGACCACCGAACCTCAGTCAAACGAACCCTAATCAAACGAGCCTCAACAATATGCAAACCTTAAGACGAACCTCTTCAAAATCTTTACACGAACCTCATCAAAATCACTTTTAACAGCGAACCTATGCTTCAAACAATCACAGGTTCGGCTCACGAACCTGTCAGAATTCAAAAATTTTGGAGGGAAAACCTTCAGAAACCACAGATTTCAGCCACAAATCTCTGAATTTTGATGTTCCAAAGCAGTAGATGATGATAATCTATCAACACAGCAATCAAACACAAAGAAAGTTGAATTTTAATCCATCTCTTGATCTCTTTATATCCAAAATGTTTGTAAATCTTTGAAATACTTGTATAGAACTCCTCCTTGGCTCTGATACCACTGTAGATTTACTCTCAATCGTTCAACGGAATCCTATTAACAATCAAATATATGCGGTATCTAGATTTGATCTATATGAATCAAAGACAAACAATCATTTATATAAACATCATTTCATTGAATGTAATAATCTGATTACAATGAAATGAAGAAGAACACACAATTCTTACAATCTCACACAGAGAACAACAGATCTGTCTCACATACAATAACTCAAGAAGTGACAAACCTCTAGACAAACCTGCTATATATACATACTGTTCAACGAACCTAACCGAATCTATAGGTTCGCCAGCCGAACCTTGAGGTTCGCTGAACGAACCTTTACAACATATTAACCTAGGTTCGCCAAACCTGCTTAGGTTCGTGGGCCAGACGAACCTCAACCAAACCTCTAATAACTTACATTTTGAAAAGCAAACTATTACAAAATTGTCCTAACATGATCTCCATGAATCTCCAACACATGATCGTTTTCCACGTGAATACGTAAAAGCTTTTCCGAACAGATGATTTCAACCCTGTTGAGGGACAACCAATCCATTCCGACAATGATGTCGAAAATGCCCAGTTCCATCGGTATTAAATCGATGGAAAAAGTGTGCTCATCAAGTCTCAATCGGCTGCTCCTGAGTACTGTGTTAACGTATATCTGCTTGCCATTTTCTACCTCTATAGTGTAAGGGAGTCTAGCGATTCCTCTATATGATTAAGTTTGTGTGCAAATTAGGAAGAGATAAAACTCTGATCCACACCAGTGTCAAATAATATAGATGCATAAAAATCATGTAAAAGAATGTACCAGTGACCACATTAGGGTCTTGTCATGCAGCAACTTCTCCAAGTGCAAAGGCCCATCCTCTAGCTGCCGGAGCCGTTGGTGGAATTCTCTTGGGGCAGTCCCTTTAGAAATGTCTAGGTTTGCCACAGGTTTAGCAAAACCGATTGTCAGCAGCATCAGCCATCACTGTTGCATTATTGTTCTTGTTCTGGCCGCTGTGCTTTTGCATTGATTGGCCCAATGACCAAACCTTCCAAATTTAGTGCATTGCCTGCACTGAGAGGTTGTTTGGTGGTGATATTGACACTTGGTGCATTGAGGAGTTGTGCCAGTATACGGGCTCTTGATCTGTAGTGGTGGTGGTTGTGTAGCTTGTTGAGCTTGCGTGGTAGCAACAAAATTCTTGACCACTTTATGTTTCTTAGCCGGCTGTCTATCTGGCTTCTTTGAGTTTCCAGACTTGGCTGTTTCAGCCTCCTTCTTTATTGCCCCAGAGGCAACCATTACATCTGTTAGAGTTGCCTACAATGTAGCAGCCATCTCCAAGGTAGTCGGGTGGGCAGCAATCACATGCCCTTGGATGCAAGACGGTAGTCCGCTGACATACCGCTCGATCCGTTTCCCCAGTGTTGGCGCTATGTCAGGAGCCAATGTTGCCAAATCATGAAATCTGGTGGTTTAGGCCTGTCACACCCAAAGTCGGCCGGCCGGATCGAATGTCCCGTCGGGCGAAAAGGTCTCGAGGCGCGATATCGGGTGATAACCAAAATGATTAGATTGTTTACACTGCACATGATATAAATTGAGAAAGTACTAAATGAAATAGAATTACAAAGTTAAATTATATCAGTATCGTTCATAATTTAAGAATGTAAATCTACTGTGTATCTAAAACAAAATGTTAAAAAAGGGGCAATGAAATCACCTGTGTTGCTAAGCAATTGAATAACGAAAGATATGTGCTCGTTATTTGTAGCCAATGTATCTTCAGCACCTGAGTTGATTTATTATGACTCAAATACGATAAGTATTTAGATTTGATGTATATAGGGTTTAGGTCTCGGTGTGCAACTAAGTGTCCTACATACATTCTAATGTGTTTCTTGAAATTTCCCTAAGTTATTCTAATTTGTCGTCCCTTACCCTTAACTGATAAAGAATTAACCTTGTTTACGTAAGCTTTGCAAAATAAAAGACATAATCTTTTAATAAATCATTATCTATAAATTCTTATATAATTATAACATTTGACATTTAGAAAATCAACTAAATTACTTAAAAATATAAAATATATTTATATGTTATAAGTCGTTATATTTTAGTACATATAAGTTATCTTATGAAACATATAAGTTAAACATGTTAGGAATTAAGTTAACCTAAGTAGGTTAATCACTAAGTCCCTTGATAGTTCTTTGTTGCCATTCTTGATTCTTGTTCCTTATTGAATTGATTATCGATTAAGTTATTCGTTTGAACAACTCAATTGATCATCAACTTAAGTGTTGAACAAGAACTCCAAGTATTGGTTGTTGACATCTTAATGTCAAGGTTCCAATACTTAGTTAAAGTAAAACCACCAAATTTTGTAGTAAAAATTCAGCTAATTCACTTATAATAAACCTTGTGTTCTCTTGACCAACATGAATTTCTTATAACCCTTTGACATGTTTTAAACTATGGTTTATGATTAAAACACTTGTTTTAAGTTTACCTATGTTTTTAACCCAAAGTTTAAGTAGTATAAGTGAGAACATCTTAACCCGATTGCACTCAACCTAATTACGTTTTATGTTATTTTAATTTAATATAACTTTAAACCCCAAAATGAAAGTGAATATCATTCTCGGTGGTTTTTGGTGGCCCACCCCCAATACACATTCTCAATTTCATAGATTTTTAAGATGTTCTCTATATGCTGCTGCAGGTTCTCGGCTAGAAATTTTAAAAGTGTTCTCGGCTAATATCAAACTTTCAAAGGGTAGGTGGTCCACAAAAGTGTTCTCGGCTAATATCCCAACAATTGGGGTTCTCGGCAATATCCCCCAAACCATTGGGCTCTCGGCCAATATTCAACCAAGAATGTGTTCTTGGTCAAACAAAGGGTTTTCGGTCATCATCCATGGAAAAGAAGGTGTTTTCGGTTGGCGTCTTCAACCCCGAACCTAGACTCCCATACTTGCAGGTTTCATGAAAATATCCCATTTCAATTTATTCAAAACTCAATCTAACACAATCAAGAGTGCCTAGATCGTTTTTGTGCATGTCCTAACTGATTTGAAGGTATAAAATCAAGTAGAAAGTTCAACTTACTGAAATAGTTGAAAACCCTCAAAACCGAAGCTTCTCTCTAAAACTACCACCGATTCAGATCGTTTGTACTTCTACGTTCCTCTCGTTCCCACAATCGTTTTGACTAATAGAACGTCGAATTTGATGAATAAATGGAGTTATTAAGGTTTTTGTGGTGATATTTTAGAGAGAGAGTAGAAATCCGAAAGTTTAGAGAGAGAAAGGGTTCATGGAGAATTAAATGAAAAATTTAATGCTTGTATGGGTTTTTATACCCTGTATTGGTTCGTGTTCGGTTTTTGCGCAGAGACGTCGGTTTTCCGTTTTCTCGTAACGAAACGATACGATTATAAAAAAATAAAATTTTCTAATTTAAATTAGGTTGTAATTCCTAATAAATTAACTAATTATCTTTTTATTTATTATTTAAAATTTTAAAATTATTTAACTTAATTTTTTAATCGAATCGTACGGTTCTCGCGCATATTCGTTCGGATCATCGTCACCCGTTCGAACACGACGACAACTGTGCTTTTCGATTTGATTTTCAAATTATTGGACATCATTCAGAACATTAAACTTACAGATATATTCGTGCGAATCGTCACCCACACGAATACTCTGTCAGTTTAATATTCACGTAACGACGTCCGCTATTGTTTTGTTCTGTACAACCTCACATACGTTTATAAATAATAAATTACTAACTATCATACCCAAATCAGATTCGTATTGTCAGACATGATTCTGACGGTTAACTATTGTTTCACAATATGTTTCTTTAATAAATTCGTAATAGTTTCGTATTGAACATCAAACAAAAATTATTACACATAGTTTCGTACCTGATCTACTGTTTAGTTACTGTTCCGACTATGGTTCGGACACTGATTTTACAAGGCGAGATGCTCAACTCCAACCATCACATGATTGAGCAATTCAGTCTCAACCTTCTTTAGCTCGTTTCTTGGACAGAACTCGCCCTTCATCAAAATCTTGAATTCTTCCCAAGGCATAGACAATGCCTCATATGTGCCCCTTGTCTAGACCTGTGCATTCCACCATGTCAGTGCTCGTTTGTTGTATGAGCCTGCAACATACCTCACTCTATGCTGATTAGGACAGCCACTGATGTCGAGGGTTGTCTCCATTTTCTCGATCCATTGGATGAAGCCGACAACTCCCTCGTTCCCGCTGAATCCGGGTGGTTTGCATCCTACGAAGATTTTATAGGAGTAGTCATGTTGGCTCCTAGTGTTTCCACTGCAATCTCCTGATGAGTTGCTAGTGTTGTTGCTGTTGTTGGTATTAATCTTGTTCACCATTCGGGAATCACTTCCCTCGGTTAACTGGTCAATAGCGTGTCCAGTGTTATGGTAGCAGGATCCAACTCATGGTTGGGTGGTGGTTGATGAGGTGGGGTTGGCGGATGAGGAAGAGGTGGAGGAGGTGGTGATGGTAGTGGAGGTAGTAATGGTGGTGGTTGTCTTCTCGGCGGCTATCTGATCACAACCGAAAGAATATTGGTTAGTGCAATGATCGAACGCAGAAGACATGTGCAAATAGAGTCCTAAGTCTTATGTTCTCTACATGAAGGGTCTCTAGGTTATAGTCTAGGCTAAACTGTTTAAGTAAAATGACCTATATTTTTCTATGACCATGGCTCTGATACGAATCTGTCACACCCCTAGTCGACGGGCTGGATCGACTTTCCCATCGGGTAGATGGTTCTCGGGGCGCGATATCGTGTGGTAATGGAAATGATCAGATTGTTTACATGGCACATGATATGTAATGAGAAATGCTAATATGACATTGATATAGAATTACAAAGTTAAATTACACAATTCATGTTCATAATTTAACTATGTAAATCTACCTAGAAAGAATCATGAAGTTTATATCTTGTATGTGCACAAGATTTACAAAAAATGATTCACAGTTATGTCATTCAAAATATGCACAACACAAAAGGAAGCTAGGTCTTCTATATAGTCCACTAGCTTAAGCGTTGATTCTTTGTGACTAAACGTGTTCGTCACCTAAGAAAAAACATGCATTTAAAACAAGTCAACACTAGGTCGGTGAGTTCAAAAATTTATTATTTGAAAATGATTGTAATTTGTCATTCACAAGTCATAGTGTCACACACAAGTCTTATTGATATTTTCTTATCTTGTCTCACAAAAATGTCCTCTCCATAGTTACACTTACAAATATTATGTCATCCATATCAAGCATGCTTATATATAGGGATACGTATCACAAATGAAGTCGCCAGCCCACCACACACTTGACTGAATTTAACACCACTTATGTTGCAACTATGGATACCCATTTCATCCTCACATGTGTTTGTCTCATTTGATATCCAACCCATAAGATGTGTTCTCCTCCCACAGTGTTATATGTATAAAATTAAAGTGTTTGAAGGGTATATGTTACCATGACCTAAGTTATGATAATCCCTTAATGTTTTAAGGAAATCGATTAATTAAATCCTATCCTTTTTAATGTTCTATCAATTGTAGAGTTTACTGTGATTCACTCATAAGATGAGAAGTGACAGTTAACCCGTTTGTAGTGTTCACAGCTTGAATGTATAGAGCATAAATGGAACCCATTGTGGTCCTCAAGTAATCAAACCAAAATGCCTCCAATTTACCACTATCCATTTGTAGTCTCAAAATAATCGGTGCCTTCACAACGAATCTATTACTAGTAATATGACATTAGAGAAAATCAATTCCTCAGTCTACCAGTTAAAAAAGACGAAGGGTATAGTTACAATTAGTGTCTGAAGATTAATATCACCCATGAGTCGTTTACCAAACTTGACATGATGTCGCCCTGTTACCGGTCATATGATACCGGCCTATGATACTGATATACGAATAACGTACCGGCCTCACTCACCGGCAGTTTGTCAAACCTATGGTACCACTATGCTATCGTCAGTTTGGCCTCTACTAAATGAATGGTAAACGATTTTCTTGTAGGGACTTACAATTGTACGTGAACTCATGAACACATGATTGTTGTGATACAAAACAAACAGTCTTAATAGTAATTAGTTGTTGTTGTTATGTGTTCTCCCATTGTCATTGTCTCAGTGTCATATGTTTTCAGTGTTATGTATTCTCAGTGCCTTTAACAAAGTGTTATAAGAACTTGTCTTATTACAAGATGTTAGTATCTGTGGTGAATGATATCATCATCATCATGAAATTATGTTATCATGAATATCATTCTTGTTATCACTTGTATTTTTCTCAGTGTTATCTCATTTTCATCTCAATATTATTAACAAAGTGTTATAAGATCACATCTTAATTACACTTATGTCATTTGAATGATTTGATGATATTATGAACCTATGTTATCATGAAACATCCTTTCTTTGTCATAATTGTCATTACACACACAAGAATACACATTGATATTATAGATGTATGATAATAAAGATAGAATCTTTATTATCTGAATCACATGAGATTTGAAATAATGTACTAAAACTTTTAATAATTAAAAAGGTTAGCATGTTTCTCAGCCCCGCAATTAAAATCAAAAGATTAGAAAACGAGGCATATGAACTCACCTTGTAGTTGTAGTAGTTGACTAGGTAATCAAAAAATGCACGCGCTCGTTGTTGTGATGATGTTGTATTCAAACCCTGTGTTGAATTCAATGTTGTTTGTAAGTTATAATTACGAGTTATTATTTCGTAGGTTAACCCTAAAGTTGGTTAACTTTTATAAGTCATTGTATCTTGATTATTCCTTGAACTCATTTGATAGTACAACATACAAATACTTAACCAATTTAGATTAAGATTAATCCGTAATACATTATTTGTTTATATAATTAAACTTGTTATTAACTTTAATATATTATAAAAGTGTTGATATCATAATATTTTCCTAAGTATAAACTTAGGTTTTTAGATTAAAACTTAGAATGTTACCCTTATGTTAACTTAAAATGGTTATCCTCATTTAAGTGTGTAAATATGAGTTGTATGTTATAAAATTTAACCATTTAGCAATGTTACAAAATAATTTATAATTGTCACACTTAGTTGTTTAACAAATGGTTACCACCTTTTAAATGAAAAACCCTAATGTTGTTCTTAACACCATGTAACTAATTCTCCCTCTTTTCTATTGTTTTAAACCATATTTTGTTATAAAACACTTGATTTCTATAACATATATATGGTTTAGAAGAAGCGTAAGATAAATGAATGTCACTTTTACACAAAGTGACCCAAGTTTAATCTACTGGAAAGCCATACGTTTAAAGAGCCTAGAAATAATATCCAGATTTTATAAAATAATAACAAAATAATAAAAAGGATTATGCTGTAATAACAAAATAATAAAAAGGATTATGCTAAATGATAATCATAAAAATAATAACATGACTTTTTCACGCAAGTTGCCACATGAATCTCTTGTGCCTGCTTTGTTTGAAGTTTTTTTTTCATAATCATGGGAATCCATTTGCATAATAAACCCCCAGATCCTATCAATACCCGACTAACCGAGATGAACAGCTAATGCGCGATCGCAAGCAACCGGGACGGTGGTCTCAAAGGAAAGTCGTCATAAATGAGAATTGAACTTTAGATATGTAGGTTGTCTCTTCTTCATTTTAACCAGTAAACCACTTCCTCAAAGATTAGAAATTTAAATTAATATGTTGTCTGAAATATCTTACCGTATTTGATTAATTGAAGAACGCCTGTTGTCATTGGTTGAGCTTGGCTTTCAACTCATAATTTCAAAGGAAATGGTAATCCATCATGATAGAAAACAAAACAATCATGTTTCAACCCAATTTTTTTGATAGAACTATTGGCTCAGACTTGTAAAAACAAAACAAATGGTGACAATTTTGCCATGACTGTAATTTTGTTCGCCAGGATGTAGAGTATCACACCAGTTACATTATGTCAACATATACAAGGCTACTTCTGAGAATTTAAGTGACCGGGACGAGAAGTAAAAAAAGACCTCTATGCTAAAATGAATTATCAATTATATAATATCCTTTTTTTTAATTATTAACGTTATAGCAATAAAGATAGCAAAATTATAGTATTAAAATGACATACTAGAATAACTAACTATGATTCGTAAAACTCACCTAGCATTCTTGGTAGCAAATGGAGGCTTACATTTGGTTTCAGGAATATTAAAACTCAACTGATGGACTCAATTTTTTAGCTTGGATATTAGATTTATTTGAATTTAATGGGCTTAAAATATTATATAAAATATAAAAATATTAAAAACGTTAAGACCCCTCAAAAAACTAGGCCCGAAATGATGACTTGATTTGCTCTTGCTTTGAGACTCCTCAGATCATATATTATGTCATCATAGCCTATCAGGCAAAGACGCAAAGCAGTTGCCTCATCAAAGGATTAATCATTTAAACAGATAGACAATCTAAAGAGTTTAATTTAACATAGTGAAGCATGTTGCTTAAATCATCATAGCCCAAAGGAAAAGGACTTGCATGTAACCTAGTTCATCATCAAGTTCATCATCATAGTCTCATATTTGTAAACATCAAACCAATCATCATAGGCCAAAGGAAAAGGACTTAGATGTAACCTAGTTCAGTCTCATATTTGTAAATATCAAACCGATCATCATAGCCAAAACGAAAAAGACTCGGATGAAAGTTAATCCATCATCAAAGCCTCATATATGTAAACATATAAAGTGATGACTATATTATATATTTCTAACATAAAAAGAAAGAGCAGAACTAATAATGATATGACCATTCGTATAATTTACTTCAAGCTTCTTTTAATAGAATCTATCATACAAAAACTTTAGTGAACACATAGGAATGCACTTGTAAAAGACATGTTAGGGCGATTAACAATGTACGATTATGATCGTGTGAGCTTACGTAGGCGCTTAACATGAGCCAATAATACTGCACAAGGGTCCGTGGAGACATTGTTTATGTACAACTTCGTGTTTCTTGTCCCATAGGCTCACGCAGGCGCACAATTTAGCAGCACATGTTCAAAATCATTCTTTAAACTTTCCAATGATAATGATTCGAAAAAAAACCAAAATTGTGAAACATTTTTCTACCATAACCACAAGAATCAATACCCTGCTACCTAGCAAGACTAGGTAAAACGTAACTTACGCAAGGCAGGTGGCCTTCAAGGGTCCAAGGGGTTAGGAGAACAGTTGGGATAATTACACATCCTAGCATGATTTAGTTAGCCTATAAAACTTGTTCACTTCCCCATGAGTCTATATTAGCTTTAGAATCCAAGATATT
Organism: Mikania micrantha; assembly: GCA_009363875.1. NCBI lineage: Eukaryota > Viridiplantae > Streptophyta > Magnoliopsida > Asterales > Asteraceae > Mikania > Mikania micrantha. Next base: position 50,219,459 of record CM018691.1, on the reverse strand, counting down.
GTCAGTTAGATTCTTTTCAACAAGATGGAGCACTCTCACACATCTTTCAGCCTCTTCAAACCGTTGTTGTGCAGCCACGAGTGCGAGACCTCTGTCTCTCAGATCAATCTGTGCGGCTTTTTTGACCAAAATGGTGTTTGCTTTCATTTGCATAAGCAAATTGCATTTCTTTGTGGCTTCCTTCCTTTTGTGTATGGCTTCCAGGTGAGCTCGAAGTCATGCCACGTTAATGTTGGCTGCCCCTGTAGCCAACAATTGTTGCTCTATTTCTTCCATTTCCTCGAGATAATCAGTGGTTTGAATTTGACTCTCAACTTCACAAACAATCTGAAGGAAAGATGATCTCATAGAAGCGGGTTTGAATACGCATTCAGCTGCAATGTCACCATGCTTCTTGAAAATGGATTCAAGAGTTGGTGCAACACTTTTCTTCACTTTGTAACCTTGGACACAAATTATGTCACACTGAGACGAAACATCTCCCGCCTATATAATAAAAGCATTAGATGTGGTAAAATATCAGGTTGGGTTGCTCAAATTTACCATTTTGAGGAGATTAAATTTTTGAAATTGTGTAATAAAGGATTAGGTAACAAGTCAAATGGAGCTGTTCCTTTACCTCTATCCGTCGAATTCCTTAATAACCAACAAAGTAAATGCAATTTTATAACTTTTATTAAATTTATTACCTAAATTCGTAGCTTGTATCGTTAAACAGATTTAATTGATTTACCCCAACATGATCCTCTCCATGAGAGTCTGACGTTATCGGCATCTCCAATGGCAAGGTTTAAAACCACCCACAGACATGACTAGTCAACTGCTGCATCAGATTTTCATTAAATTTTCAAAAACCTCCGTTTTCCCTCCAATGGTACAAAAACAAGCATCCTCACCACTTTTTAATTTAGTTTTCATAACCAAATTATTTTTTATGCAAACTAATTTTTTTTATTTTGAATTTTTTTAAAAGACTTGTATATTTCTAAAAACTTGTATATTTTTAAAGACTTAAATATTTGAAAATGTGAATAAAGATATTTATTATTTAAGGTGATAGTTGTATGACTCTATCTATAATGGTTTTGAATGTACATCTCCAGCACCACAAACTTGGTGTTCTTTTGCTACAAACTTCCCACTCCACAAAACACTATATCCGATATGGAGACAAAAACTGCCACACAGATCAGAGTGGAAGTGGTCTAAGATTTTTATGGTTAAAAAGAACGAGTTGAAGATATTTACATCGACACGTTCCTCTAGACTCTTAAGAAGTGTCATAATCACTGGCTTCTGTAGCTTATTCTCTACCATCTTTTTCTCCTCCATAGTTCGCGAACCCATTGTAGTGCCAGTGTCGTCCTTTACAAACATGGTGGTGGTGGTAGTTTTGGCTAGACGGTCTATGGCCTCGTTGTGAACTTAACCTGTGGCAGAGGTACCGATGATAATCGTGCCTTCTTCGGCAATGGTGAAGAATCATTAGCTAAGCCGAGAAAAAATCGATGGCTATCCCTCAACCAATCGGTGGCACACTCTGCAGGTGTTGGGGTCAACACTCGCAGTGGCTCCAATCCGGGCTAAAAATTAACATCCGACAAAATTAAATTAGTATTAATAAAATAAGTGAAAAGGCTAAAAAGAAAAACAAATGTATACCACTGTGGCATCCATGACAAATGGTAATGCAAGTTCCCACGTTATACGTTGGTTGTAGTCCCAGCTAATGGCCCTCGGAATCCCATCACGCCGGACAGCAAACTTCCTAGCGTATGGGAAAACCTCAAAGATCCATATCTTAGGAAATCATAATAAAAATAACTTTTAGTAGGCTAAACTTTAACTATGATTAATATATGAAAATGAAAAGTTGTTAAACAAAACAACAGAACCTTAAAGGCCCAAATAAATCCGTGTAACAAATATCTGAATTGCTGTGTGGTGGGTATACAAGTGAGTCGAGCAGAACGTTTTGCCAGCGCATCATGTAGCTGCTCATATGTGGCCTTCCATGCATATGAACCCCATGGAAATGCATTCCATGAGTCCAAGTCCTCAACTAGTTGTAGAAGACTCAGGTCCACCAATGACTTGGACTCGCAGCCCATGAATCCGACCTCAAGCAACATCAGCAGGCAAAGCCGTACAGCATCAAGGTCCGATGACTGATCAAGAAACTGACTAAAGACGTTTTTGAGATCCCAAACCTGTAATCCAGCTCGTACGTTACCAAATACCCTCTCCCTAAATGTCATATTGGTCATCCCCTGTCTCCAATGGTGTGTCTGATTAAGAGGAACGAATCGCAGTCCTGTGATAAGGCAAAACTCCTCAGGTCCAAACCGCAACTCCCAACCTCCAACTAGAAAAAATAATGCATTTTGATTCCCCGATGGCAAATATTGAGTTTGAAGTATCAGATTGACTAAATGTGAGTCATTAGATGTACATCGTACATCTAGCCATGGTCCGAAACATGTGCTCCGAAATAATTCTGACCTAGTAGAGCCTGGTCCCAACTTATCCCGGATTTCTTTTGCTATCGCCATGTGGCATCTAATCGACACTTTTGCATCAAAATATGACACCTGAAGAAACAACAGTATATGCTTTATATCATCATCATAAAAGAGACTAATTAGTAATGAATTTTTACTATGTCTTTCATATGGGCGTCATCAAAGAACTATCAATCAAGTCACCTTCTTTGGTGTATATATGTTTCTCCAGTCATCTGTCTTGGCCATATTTTTAACCTATCTGCAATCAAACAAGACAACAATCACTAGTGAACAGATAGACACATGAACCCATATTTTGTTGGATGTGCTTAGGCCTTGGGCCAGAATCACATGACAAACGAATGGAAAGGGGAGGGGCAGCCGGCCCTAACCCCAATGATACCGGTTCTATTTTTGATAACCCTAATTTGCATTCTCTATATATTGATCTTGTTCTTGTAATCTTTTGTAGCACCTAATAAAGAATATCCTAGTTACCCCTTTGGACATACCAATCCACATTAAACCCATGGTGTTATTTACTAGCTTTCATGTGTGTGTTCAGTTTTCTTGTGCAATCCCCTAACATACCTAACCGAAAGCACATAATTGTGGTTACAAACCTACCAGAAAGAATGCAGTTGACAACATTATGCTAATTGCTAAATTCCTCTTTCTAAATCAGAGCTAGATTACACCATAGTTTCAATTTATCAAGGTATAACGATGAATTAAGGTTTAAGAGTTGCAAAATTGATGCATATAGTGACTACTGCCATAACAGCACACACGAACCGAACATCCAATTGAACAATTAGTTTACAAAATTACATGCAGTTTGTAAATAATGTGCACACAACATCTGAATTCAATGTAATCACATTCATGACCAGATCGCAAATCAAGAATGTATCGGTTTAGGATGCATACCAGATGCCTCGAGAGGTGTTGAGTGAGTTTTGAAGATGATTTGCTAACTGAGTTATGACTTAATTAAGATGCAGCAGCCATGTGTCGTTGGTTCATGTGTGCATTAGACGAACACAGCTGTGTGAGCGATGGTTGCGGGTTGCGAATGGCGACGGCAAACGGTAGTAAGTGGTGGTGTGTTGAGGGCTGTACGGACTAGGGTTTCAAGCGAAGACGTGGTGGACGGAGGAGGTTTCGTGGTTGCTGCCGACGGTGTTTCAGATTTGACGATTATGTGAGCCAGTCGGAGCAAATCATCCAGAGAATGCTTGGTGGTTCGACGAACGTGGAAACTGGCGTTGGTTCAGGCTATAAATGATTTTTTATTAACTCAAATTATAACACACCGAAACTTATATTTATTTTTAAAACTTTTAATCTTCTAAGCACTTTTTATTAACAACTAGGTTTATTCTCTCCGCGATTTGCAACGGGTTATCACGGTTCACTTTTGACAATAAGTATTATATATCATTTGCAGAATCATAAGTTATATAGCAAAATCAAATCTCTTATCACAAACTCTATACAAATTTTTCATAAAAACATTAAATCATACAAAATCCTTACAAATATGTTGTAAAAATAATAATTACTTACAAAATCCGTCACAACGACAACCAATCATTTGAATTAAAAGAAAAACCCAAAACTTTAAGCATGTCTGTCAAATTTAATACTTTTATCTCTATTTACTAATTTTCAAAGTTAAAAACTTCTGATAGTTGAAGTTAAACTTTCAAAATGTCATTATATGTATCGAACACCTAAATAGTATAATATAATTTTGATATAATCAAATATATACTAATATATATATATATATACTAGCTTATTGGCCTGTGTATTACACAGGGTTGTATAAAAAATAAACATTACAAAAAGGTAAGTGTATATGATAGTGCCACGTGTCAATTTCTTTGTCTTTAGTATGAAAGGCATTTAGGACATTTGTCATTTATGTAAAGTTTACCCCTTTTTTTTAAACATTCATAACTTTTTTATATTATATTATTTTTTTTAAAAAAATTGCACCATTATACTCGTCTCATTTTTCTCTTTAATTTCGTTATAATCTCGACTAGTTTTTTTTATTTTTTTGATGTCATGTATTTACATCATTGTAACGAGTTTAACGATAGCAAATTAATTAGAAATTTTTTCTAACAATGGTAAATTACAGTAATGTAACACAAAATGAAGTAATGTAACACAAAATGAAGTAATTTACAATGACTAAATTAACGGTGACGTAACACATTATTTACAGTGATGTAATTTTCTCTTTAATTCCCGTTATAATGTTGACTAGTTTTTTTAATTTTTTTTTCTCATTGTCCATTATTAACATCGATATAACGAGCATAAATATAACACATTATTTTGAATTTTTTTTCTAACAATGATAAATTACAGTGATGTAATATAACACATTATTTTATTTTTTCTCTAACAATGATAATTACAATGATAAATTACAATTATGTAATATAACACATTATTTTGATTTTTTTTCTCTAACAATGATAATTATAGTGATGTAATTTATTATTGTTCAAAAAAAATTCAAACTAATTTGTTGTATTTAGGCTCGTTACAAATTAGGGATGAGCAAAAACCTCAAAAAAACTGAACCGAAACCGAATTAACCGAAAAAACCGAACCGGAACCAAATTAACCGAAAAAACCGAACAGGAAGCAAATTAACCGAAAAAACCGAATCCAAATTTTACGTCAATGTAAATTACATCACGATAAATTACGTCAATGTAAATTACATAACTGTAATTTATCATTTTTAAAAAAAAATTAAATAAATTTGTTATATTTAAGCTCGTTACAATGATGTAAATATAGGGCATCTAAAAAAAGTAAAAAAAAATTAGTCGAGACTATAACGGAATTAAAGAGAAAAATGAGACGAATATATTGGTGCAATTTTTTTAAAAAAATAATATATTATAAAAAAGTTATTAATGTTTAAAAAAGAGGGGGGAAAACTTATAAAGGTAAAATGACTATGATGCCCTTTTGAATATTTTAACGAAAAGCTTATGTGTAAATTTATGATTGGTTGAAATAGATTATGTAGTTATAGCAAAAGATAAGGGTAATAAAAAATTTCATCCCCTATATATATATATATATATATATATATATATATATATATATATATATATATATATATATATATATATATATATATAGGGCAAGGTATAAAAAATAACCCTCATCTTTTGTTACAACTACATAACCCATTTCAACCAATCATAAACTTACACATAAGCATTTCATTAAAATATTAAAAAGGGCATCATAGTCATTTTACCTTTATAAGTTTTCCCCTCCTCTTTTTTAAACATTAATAACTTTTTTATAATATATTATTTTTTTAAAAAAAATTGCACCATTATATTCGTCTCATTTTTCTCTTTAATTCCGTTATAGTCTCGACTAATTTTTTTTACTTTTTTTAGATGTCCTATATTTACGTCATTGTAACGAGCTTAAATATAACAAATTTATTTGAAATTTTTTTAAAAATGATAAATTACAGTGATGTAATTTACATTGACGTAATTTATCGTGATGTAATTTACATTGACGTAAAATTCGGTTTCGGTTTTTTTCGGTTAATTTGGTTCCGGTTCAGTTTTTTCGGTTAATTCGGTTTCGGTTCCGTTTTTTTTGGCTTTTTGCTCATCCCTAATTTGTAACGAGCCTAAATACAACAAATTAGTTTAAATTTTTTTCGAACAATGATAAATTACATCACTATAATCATCATTGTTAGAGAAAAAAATCAAAATAATGTGTTATATTACATCATTGTAATTTATCATTTTAATTATCATTGTTAGAGAAAAAAATAAAATAATGTGTTATATTACATCACTGTAATTTATCATTGTTAGAAAAAATTCAAAATAATGTGTTATATTTATGCTCGTTATATCGATGTTAATAATGAACAATGAGAAAAAAAATTAAAAAAACTAGTCAACATTATAACGGGAATTAAAGAGAAAATTACATCACTGTAAATAATGTGTTACGTCACCGTTAATTATGTCATTGTAAATTACTTCATTTTGTGTTACATTACTTCATTTTGAGGTACATTACTGTAATTTACTATTGTTAGAAAAAATTTCTAATTAATTTGCTATTGTTAAGCTCGTTACAATGATGTAAATAAATGACATCAAAAAAAAAAAAACTAGTCGAGACTATAACGAAATTAAAGAGAAAAATGAGACGAGTATAATGGTGCAATTTTTTTAAAAAAATAATATAGTATAAAAAAATTATGAATGTTTAAAAAAAAAGGGGGTAAACTTTACATAAATGACAAATGTCCTAAATGCCCTTCATACTAAAGACAAAGGAATTGACACGTGGCACGATCCTACACACTTGTCTTTTTCAAGTAACCATTGGATGATGGTTAATGGATTGTAGCAAAAGATGAGGGTTATAAAAAATTTCATCCCTTATATATATATATATATATATATATATATATATATATATGTGATCTTAAATAAATAAATATATACATTTATATATAATAAAAAATGGGGCCACTCACTATATAATAATATTATTATGACTATTCTTTTTTCATGCATTTTAATTATATATAGTAATATATCATTTTTGCCTAAATATAGTGATACTTAATATAATTTTAACATATGTCATGATAATTTAGATATAACATCTTATTTTTTATACTTAATTTTTTATTTTTTGTATTATATTTTTTTGTGCTGGATTTTTGTGTTTTTTGTTATTATATTTTTGTTTTGTACTACATTATATTTTTTACTGGGTTCTTATTTATTTGCACTAAATTTTTTTGTACTATATTTTGTTTTTTTTTGCTGGCTTTTTGTCTTTATTATTTTTAGCATGTCACATTAACTCTTATTATTTTTTACCATTTTTAGGCAAAAATCTATTTTTAATGAATCCAACCCCATAATATATTATAAAAATTGACAAATGGGGTTTGGGGTTATCACCAAGAATGATTGAGTGTAGTTTATCTTATCGAAAAACTAATATTGTGTGTAATATACTTTCCATTCAGGTATATTTGATGAGTTAACCGAAATCTATTAAGGGAATGGTTCATTGAACAGTGTCATTGTAAATACCAAACCTTGAGATAAACATGTTCATTATTATTTATAGTGTGGGTTCAAATAACCATATGTTTTGACTTGTAAATAAACATTATGTTATAAAAATAATTTGGCATTTAGAAAAATCCACGTTAAATTTCTATTTCTAACACGCAATCAGTGTTACAAAATTTTGGACATCAAAGATTGGGGTTCCCTTATTGTAACATGTATGCATTCACAACAATACCAAGAGATACTATGGGTCTGGTAAACCCCATCAACGTAATTTCCGCCTAGAACACACAAACTCTATCATCACACTATGTTGTCACCGTTGCATCGTACCACAACTAGAGTGCTGAGTCACCACCAAACCACAACACCATGACCACACCGTTTGGCCACCACAAAAAATCAAACAAAACTTAGCAAGGTCATTATTGCCACCACAATGTTACCACACCGTCGCAATCATCACTACTAAAATACAGACCTTTTTTATACAATTTTTTCCTACAAAATACCAACAAACAAAGTTTCCCATGAGTTAGTGACAAATTTCCAGCAAAAAATTGAACAAGAAAAAACCCCAAAATGTCCTACATTTTTCCCACATAATAGCCACAAAATCAATTTTGTAGTTATTCTGTAGCAAAATATAAGCATCTTCAGACAATGTTTTGACCAATTTCACACAAAACATTAATATTTTTTTTTATGTGTTTTGTCGTTAAATTGTAGGAAAATATCTATATTTCTAACAAATTTCCCACAACACTAATTTTTATTTTTGAATTTCTTTATATAGTATTTTAGTTAAGGTAACTTATTAACCAATAAACAAAAAAAAAGTTACGTATTATTGGAAAATATCTAGGGTTTCTACAAATTTCCCACTAAGCATAGTTTAATTCATCAATTTTGAAGTTCTGTCGGAAAACTATAGGAAACTATCTTTTATTTCCTACAAAACCATTTTTAATTCATTTATTTTGTTTATTAATCAAAGTAACTTTGAAAGTTTTTAAGTTTTGTATGAAAAGTGTAGGAAATATTTAGGTTTTCAACAAATTTTTTCAAAAGAAAATAAAGTTTTTATGTTATCATAAAAATGTAGAAAAATATCTAAATTGACAATAATTTCCCACATCACTAATTTTTAACTTTTAATTACTTTATACAAGTTAATAATTTAGGTAACTTATTAAAGTTAAAAAAGAATATTTACGTTGTGGGAAATTGTAGGAAATTATCTAGATTTACTACATGTTTCCCACAAAACTATTTTTTTATTTTTTACTTTGTTGTTTTATTTATTAGGCAACATAAATTAATTATTTAATAAATTACAAAAAGTGTGTGTTGTTATTATTATTATTATTATGTTTTTTGATAATCGTGAAACTAACTTACATAGTAAACCCTTGGGTGTCCCTTAATACCCAACTAATAAGAGAGAACGGGTAAAGCGCGACCGCAAGCAATTAAGTCGATGATGTTCAAGAAAATATGACATTGCATATGTGTTAGCGTGTATCGACAAATATGACTTGTTATTGCACATTAAGATTTAATTATACATATCTTGATGTTAGTATATCTATGTTTGCGTGTTTACACTAGTAACCAAGCTCCATTAATAGTATCAAGGTTCAACATGACACGTCCACACTTAAAAAACATAGAGTGCCATTAAAAGTAATAAAAGTTCAACAATAAGTTCATATTAATATAAGTATGGCATGAATGTTTATGCAAATGTGTTAATGTTATAGTTACTCACAATGTATGTATGTACATGTTAGTGTGCATTTTAATGTTAGTTTATGTATTATATGCTTGTGTGTTGGAGTATACACATGTTTGATTGTGTGTTTATGTGTATGTGTATGTGTTTGTTAGTTTGTGTACATATGTAGGGTTGTAAATAAACCGAATGAACACGAATAAGCACGTGTTCGTGTTTGTTCTTTTAACTTTTAACTTGTTTATAAACGGTTCGTGAATGCTAACCAAATGAAAATTCTTGTTCATATTTATTCATTAAGGAATTGAACTTGTTAACAAATGATTCACAAACAAAAACGAACACGTATTATTTAAACAATAAAGTAGGGATGTTCATCGGATCGAATTTCGAATATTTCGAATCGAATGATTTCGAATTTCGAATTTTTTAAGAGCATTCGAATTCGATTCGTATTCACATTCAGAATTCGAATTAGTTTGATTCAAATTTAATAAAAAAAATTGTTTATAATTGCTATACATGCTTATGCATTTAAAATATAAAATAAACCTTAAACATATAAATATCAAATAACCAACATTTAATTTGTAATACTATAGATAACATTCAAACTGATAAAATTATAGGTATTGTATAATTGGGTTGACATTTGTGTAATAGGACGCCACTTTTTTATAAATTAAACTATCTAACTAAAAAACTTAATTTTTTAGTATAGTAACTACTTGTGTGTGTGTGTGTATAATTTTAATCGAATTGAAAATATGATATCCGAAATTCAATTCGAAATTCGATATTATACTCCGAATCAAATCGAATCGAATTCGAATATAAAAATTCAAATCGAATTTCGACTTGGTGATTTTCGAATCGAAATTCGGTTTTTTCGAGTCCGATTCGAAAAATGAACATCCCTACAGTAAAGTCAACATTTTTAATATCAACCCTTAAAGATAATCATTTATATAAATATAAAGGTAAACATTTAATATAAAGAAAAATTATAAATTATAAATGAACATAAACGAACGTAAACGAAAACCTTACCGAACGTTCACGAACACGACATCTGTTCATGTTCGTTCATTTAGTTAATGAACGATATTTCTTGTCCGTATTCATTCATTTATTAAACGAACATGTATAAACGAACTTTCCGTTGAACGTTTCGCGAACTGTTCACTGAACGCTCGGATCATTTACAAGCCTATTATATATGTCTAAGGGTAATCTGAAGTTTCTAATATCTTAAAATATCACATAGGCGTGTGTGTGTATAAAATTTATAAAAGGCACAAACTATTTATTTGGTTAATATTTTACTTATTTATTTTAAAGAGATTTTAAATTATATTTTTTTTAAATTTGCCATAATGTAGTTTGGTTTTTGACGAAACACCTATAATACTTTCTCAATTTAAAAGTTAAATAATTTGCCACAAATTTTCGATAAATAGTTTTAAAAAAGAAACATGATATTTATAAGTTTCAGAAATTTAGATTTTTTTTCCTTTATTTTTTCAAAAAAACTAAAATGAAAACATAACTAAAACTATCTAATTATATTTCTAAGTTTCTAACTCCTGCTTTTCCCCGAAGCCGAAATGAGATTGTGATGCCTCTTCAACTTCAGTTGTGCCTAACCTCCTCTACTTCCACTCTGATTTGAAGATTCGTGTCTTCCCTTCCACTCCGGTTCGTACCTGCCTCAGTTGCCGTTGTATCTCTGTTTCCGGCTCCAACTGCGGCGAGTTCCTATTTGATTAAATTTGATGATAAAACTAGTATGTATAAGTGTGTATATTAATATGTGCTAATGTGTCTCTGTTTCATACCTCTAACTACGATCAGTTCCTATTTGATGATAAAACTAGTATGTATATGTGTGACACCTCGCAATTTTCAGGTTATCAATTACTTTATTTTAATAATAACACGTATTATCATTGCATACGTGGCACTAGAATTATGAATGTTTAGTGTGACACGTGGCATGACAGTCCAAACGCACTGATAATTCGAAGAATTATCGCAAAACACTCGCACGTGTCTTGAATAACGAACGTTGGTGAACGGATCAAACCACAGTTCACTTTCACTACACTTAGGTTCTAGGAAACCTAGAATAGGTGGAACAATGTTCATAAGTCGAGAAACGACTATCGTAATCGAGAAATATGCGAAAATCGGTTCGAAACAACAAAATTGGGCCTATTGGGCTCCTCAGGGACCCATCGCGGTACGCGAAGGCCCACAGGAAGGAGCATAGTGGTACGCGATGGACGGGCAATTTGAATCCCGAAATCCATCGTGGTACGCGGAGCCTTTCAGGGACCCCCATCGCGGTACGTGATGAGTCCAGCACGCAAAATCTTTATAAAACCAATACCAAATTATTACCAGCCACTCTATTATCACACTTCTCGAACCCAGAAGCTACTTGCCATCCATTTTCATCATTATACATCATCTAAGACCTCTGGAAGCCATTAACACACCATTGAAGGAGCTTGGATTGAATGTTGGAGCATAGGAGAAACACTTGGAAGCTCACCCACCATCACCACCCTTCATACTTCGACTAGGGAGCTTCATCAGCTAACTTTGAAGCTCTGAACCAACTGATCTCAACCCTACTTCACGAATTTGAGGGCTCTTGAGGTAGTTCTAGCACTATTTTAGCTTAAAATCAATTGAAAACACACATGCAAGCCATTTTGGCCACATGCATCACTAGCTCCATCACAACAACGAAATTTTGAGCTTATGAATCTGCTATTTAATGATATTGCTACTGATTTAATGATCTTAGAATGATCTATGGTGATTTTGATGGGATTAAATGATGATTTGATGATTTTACCATGAAATGGGTGTTGGTAGTAGCATGCATGAATGATCTAAGCCTATTGGGATGATTCTTGATATTGAAATGTTGTTATAAGTGATATTTGTAATGATTTACAAGGATTAGAAGTGTTGATTGAGGTCAAGATCATGGTTATTTGCATTACTACTAAATATGGTAACTTTAATGTTACAAAATATGTATTTTTGATGAAATGACAAACATGCATGTGATTTGATCCATAATTTATGTTCAAAATGATGATTTGAAACCAATGTGATGGTTATTTGGTACATTAGAAGGGTTGGAATAATTAAAAGTATGATTTTTATGAATGTTACTATAAATAGAAACTTTTTGTCTACAACTTACTTAAATATGATGAGACTTGCGTTGTAATGTGTTCAACATGCTTGTTTGATAGTAACATGATGATATTATGTGATTGGATTTCTTGGAATGATCAAAATGTGACCATTTATCATAAGTTACTATAAATAGTAACTTTATTTTGCTAAATACGAATATGGCAATGTGTTGAGTAAGACAAACATGATTTAATGGTTATTTAGATACTAGGATGTTGGTATTTAGATGAGTTGGTCATTAAACTTAGCTAAACATGCCTATTGTTACAACCTTCTAAAAATAGTAACTTTTACACGCGAAACGTGCTTAACCGGCTAAGTGTAATTATGTGCTATGTGATAACATGCTCACTTAGGATAAATATGCATATTAGAATAATTGGAATATGATTTCTAGCATGACTTGCCTAATGTGGGAACCTTCCTTAAATAGCAACTTACTATAAATAGTAAGCTTCCTCACGAAAGTGACTTTGGTATCCGCACACATCACACGACACTAAATCGCACGTTACACGAGCACTTGAACTAAAACCGTCACCAACGGGTCGTTAGGTCAAACACGGTCAACACGACACACACGACAACTTAGAGTTGTTAAACACTAACACGGTCCTGTTAGACCCACGTGTATGTAAACACAAACTCATAACACCTATGTGATATAGGCAACTACTAGCCGACGAGCTACACTGTTCTGGTAGGAACATACTTCACTCAAACTCAGGTGAGTTTACAGCCCCACTTTTACTCTTTAACCGTTTTACTAAACTTTTGGGGTGAGATTACTATGCAACTGTTTTAGATATATGTCTGGTATGTTGTAAAACCATTTTCGAGTGTAACTATTATCACTTAAAGTCCTCACTTATCCTTACCGTTAGTTGTATGACAAACGAGTCGTTATTACGTAGTACTACTGGGTTTGACTAGCCCTACTTGGCACCAATATTGACTGGAGGTCATAACGAGTGTAATATCGATGTTGATGTCGGGTTCAGCGATGACCCGCGGAGGCAAACGGAAACAGTCGAGTTTCGCTAAGATGAACTGACACACTCACGGATCGTAAAATCCAACGACTAAACTTAACATACCCAGTATATGTCTGTTTACTATTTATGTCTGTCTAAACCTGTGAACTCACCAACTTTTTAGTTGACACTTTTCGCATGTATTCTCAGGTAACTAATGGATTACAAGCTAGGATGCGCACGAGGAGACACTAAGGAGTCTGGCTTGCATATAGACTCTGGTCCTAGGCTTGCTTTTGATACATGTCTTTAAAACAATACTGATTTTGTAGTGTCTGCTAACAAATTACATTTCTGCTGTGTATCTTAACTTTTCCGCTGCAACTTTTTTTAGTTATGCTATCTTAAACATTTTCCGCTACATTAGTATGAAAACATGTTCATTTGCACAACTGTATGTGTGTGTAACTCATATAGATTCGTTATATATGACCATGAGCTGTGATCCTGGCCACGTCACACCCGCGCGGTCTGACATTGCACGTGGGAATTTGGGGGCGTGACAATATGCATTGTATTGTGGGTTCTTAAACCACAAGCGAGCAGCAGCTGTATAGCATTAATATGTATAAATTTATGTGCTTCTAGAAGCATATATGTGTAGAAGCAATATAGAGTTAATTTATTTGCTTCTAGAAAGCATCTATTTGAGTTACAGTTTAAACTCAAGGTGTACATGTATATGTGTACGAATGTATAAGTGTGTTCTTCTTTTGTTAAGTATTAAAACTTGTGGAATTTGTAAATATAGATTGATAAAAATGTCATCAAAAAGAGAATGGATGCATACGATGAGAACCAATAGAGGTGGTACTTTTAATCTAGAATTTCAACAAGGAGTTTCTTATTTTTTGGATTTTGCATACGAAAATGCAACTAACATTGAAAGACAAACTATAGACGAGGTCCAGAAGTAACTAATTGGATGTCCATGTAGTAAATGCAAAAATTGTTATTACAACACAAGAAAGGAGTTTAATAGTCATGTAATGTCTTGGGGATTCATGAAAGATTATCAACTATGTTATGCCCACTATCCTGATGAAGCTATAGATGTCGCCCAATGTTTAAATCTCATATCGTCTCAACATGTAAGTCAAAATATTGATGAAGATCTTGGTGAATATACCGAATACGATCAAATGGTTATGGATAGCATGCACCAAAATCATGATCCTTATTATCAGCAAGGAACACATGACCTAAATCAAAGAGTAGAGGCATTTTATAACATGTTAAATCAAGACAATGAGCCTTTATGGGAGGTATCTAAACATACTAGCACACTCTCTATCACAACCAGGTTATTGAATTGGAAATCAGATTGTAATGTTTCTGACTCAATGTTTGATAAACTACTTCCTATAATCAAATAAATTCTACCTGACCCATAAACTTTTATGAGACAAAGAAGATGTTGAAGATAGAGGAAGGCGATAATTTTGATTTTTACCTGGACGACAACAAGTGACGGAAATTGAACCCGACGGGAGACAAACTATGGGCGACGGGTTGGAGTTGTCAACCCTAATTGTCAACAAAGGGTAGGTTTGGATTTGGACATCACGATCCAAGACCCTTGTGCTCCGGTTGGGCGATTATGCCCATTAGTCGACGAGTTGAAGACGACCCCAATGCCCCAATTGAACGACGATCTACGACCTGACGTCCCAATTGGACGACAACGAGCCTCTTGGACAATACCCTAATGTAATGACCCATTTTTGAAATTTATTAATAAAATAATATATTATGATAAATTCTAAATTAAAAGGTGTGTAATTAGAGAATTTTATGTTATGAACAAAGTGGGTTGTTAAAATAACTAGTAATTAACTTAGTTAGATTGGTTAAAACTAGTTAGAAGTAGAGGGACCAAAGTTGACAATTGCCCATAGTAGTAAAAAAGGATAAGTCATTGACTTGGTCAAAATTTTAGCTAATGTTCTGAATATGTGTGTGTGTGCGCGCCGACCCAGAGGAGAAAAGAAGGAGAAATTGAAGCCCTAGCTTCATCTCTATCAATTCTTGCTAAAATTCAAGTATAAATTCGAGATTGAAGATGAAATCATCAACCTTGTAGCAACCTAATCAATTGGTAAGTGTTAGATTCTTGTTTGGTTAAGGTTTCATGATGGAGGAAGATGACTCCATGGATGGGTTTCATCCAAATCTTGAATTGGGTATAGTAAGTAGTAAGAACATGTTAGTTTCATCATATAAACATGTTTGAAACACCCAAAAATCGGATTCTTGTATATAGGATCAATAGGTGATGATATGGGTGTTGGGTAAATCATGTGGATTTATGTTGAAGTATAAGCTTGATGAATTTGAGTATAAGTTAATTGTAAGTTGATGTTTTAGAAGCAAAGGTGCTGTCAAAACTTAGCAAATATATCAAAGTTATGATTTTGGTGAATGTTGGTTTTGAATGGGTGTTTTGTAGAAACCTAATGGTGTTAATAATTGATGTGTTGCAAAACACATCTGTTTTTCCGTTCTATTTTTGTTAGTTTATGTACAATTTTATTAAGTTTAGAGTCGAATTTAGCTGGTGCTTCACAATTCTGTAATTCTATGCTTGCAGGTCATAAACATGCTTATTCGGTGTAAAAGATCAAGAAAATGAGCTCCCGGTTGGATGAAGACGGACCCGAAGACAAAAGAGGTCAAAAACTGGAAAAATACATTGTCGCGTACCGCGACAACTTCAAGAAACCCTGTTGCGTATCGCGACAGGTGACAAATGACTATTTTACCCCTTTTAATGATTGCGGGTTTGACCCGATTATTTTGTCGGGTAGTGGGGTCCGTCGCGTAGCGCGAAGGGTTTCAAGATACCTGTCGCGTAGCGCGACAGGGTTAAAAACGCAGAAAATCGAGATCTTTCAATAAAAAAACGACGGGGAAGGTATTTTTAGGGCATCTTCGAATAGGAGAGACGGCAAGGGCGACCAAGGAGGCGATTTAGAGATTTAGGAGGCTAAGGATTGAAGATTCAAGGCGTAGGATCGAAGACATCGGGTGTTATTCATTCGGTTACTTGGTTTCTTCGTTCTCTTTTGAACCCCATGCTTCTCATTTACATTAAACAGATTATGGATTGTTTTCATATGATGTTTATTGGCTAAACTCTTAGAACTATCTAGGTTAGATGATTATACATGATTGACTTGGTTTATTTTGGTGTTGGAACATTATGATGTGATGGATTTATGATTTAAAGACTTGGTTTGGAATATTGGATGTGTATGTGTGTCTTTGATTGTTAAATGATTGATATTATGTTCCTCATGTGTCTTGGCGATTGTCTGTCGCAAAATAGGTGCATGCTAGAATCAATTACTGTGTGTTTTTGATTAGTGGATGAGTTGCTTTGGCCGAGTGATTCATAGGAGTGTTTTATTATGATTTAGACGATCAAGATGGGCAACTAACTTTAATAGCCGTGAGGTGAGAAGTTGTTGATAAGTCTCAGTTGTTAGCTTGTTAGGTTAGAGACTTCGTGAGAAGATCAGTCTAATTTGTCTATCAAACTTTGTTTATTGAGTCCAATAGGAAAACCCAAGTTATCCCTAGCATTTAAGTGAACTGTGACTTTCGCGCCGTGAGGTAGATTGTTTAACAGTTATTTCTTAGGTGTTTTGAGATTATCGTACTGTGAGGTAGATAACCTAGCGGATACATCATAAGTAGTTGGATGACCTGTGAAGGGAATCCATTTAACCTGTGGTTTAACGGCTTTTAGGACCCTTAGTTGACTATCCTTGAGAATGGTCGAGGGTGCTCTAGGTTTCCTTTGAGTTTAGTACTTAAAGATCCCGGTATCACATTAGTTCCATCCCCGATAGAACCTTGTTAAGCATGTATATGATTCAAGCCTAGGTAGTGTTTTCCTTCTCTTGATTTAGTCTTTGTTTCGTTAATTGCTAGTCTTTAGTCTTGTTTTATTTAAGTTATTCTTAGTTTTGGTAGAAAACCCCCCTTCCTTAATATTATTTTATTTAAGTACAAATTTTGTATAGATAAGTCATAGAGTCTAGTTAGTACAGTCTGCAGAAGTCTGTGGGTTCGATATCCGGACTTGCTTTGCACTACTACATACGATAGGTATACTTGCCTGTCGGTAGTTTAGGTTTTAGAGAGTCTAGATTTATTACTTTGTGTATAGTTTAAAGTCGGTTTTTAGTTAGTTTTATAGCTAAGCTCCGTCGACATCAATAATCATAACTAAGAATTATGCACATGAGTTGTTTGATAAAAAACCTCAAAGAGGTTTTGATTAAGTATGAGATGTAAAATGGTAAGAATGATTAGTAAACCTAATAGTATGACCAATTATTATGAGATTTGATTAGTTGAGTAAAAATCAACTATATAGAATATGTGTGTATTGAATGAATTGTGTTATGATCGTAGGAAGTCTTGGTGAAGAAGACAAGCTTAGCCCGGGAGGGAGCTAGCTAAATGATCATATTCATCCGGCTTAAGGTAAGTCACCCGTTTACTGTTGAGTTTGTTTAATGTTGTGATAAGGAATCACAAATAATGAATCACAAGTATTGTGATCATATTAGCAAAACTCAATTGATGATTCACATGAATATAAACTATGTGTGGATTGTGATTTTAGTGATGACCTACAAGTGTGTAGGCATTTATATATGCTAGAAGTGATGTGGATAATGTTTTGTGGAAGCATGTTACAATAGTTTACTTGAAAATTTGTTAATGATGATAGTAGACAACCTAGTTGATCTACAATGATGTATACAAATGCTTGATAGTATTTGATATGTATGGTTCACTTGGATGTGAGCAACTTGTGGTTGTTTTGCATTTAAATGATTCACAAGGTGTGTGAACATATGTATGGGTGATAGGTCATGTGTTGAATTTAAAGTTAGACACCAATACATATTATTTTGAATCACAAATGTGTGACTATTTGTTATTTGTGTCTAATGTTGATTATTTGTAAATAACACATATTGCAAAATTTGATTTGGTGAATTCTCAAAGATGAGAACATAGTTAGATTAGTGAAAGTTTGAGCAATTCAAAAAAGTGTGAAAACTTAATGAGATGATATATTTGGTAGTTAAAAATAATTGTAATTGATGATCTACAATTTTGTAGACATTTTGGTTGACTCACTTGAGAGTGAACATTTAGTGTGTTGAAGTGTAGTAAAATGATTCACATGTGTGTGAACATATGAATTGGGGGTGTATTTGATGTAAACACAAGTGAATGTGTTCAAATTGTGTGTAAGTTGCCTATCTTTGTTGACTTGTAATTGTAGGATTGATTGAGTCCATATTACAAGAAATTGTGCATTTTAGCATATATGTGAAACCTGATGGAAGTGGTTATGTGTTAGTGTGGTTATTTTAATTGTATGATTCACAAAAGTGTGAACATTCAATTAGTGTTATGGATTAAATTGATTCACAAGTTGTGTGAACAATTACCATAACGGAAGGAGTCAAGATCTACAAAAGTGTAGACACTTATTTTGCGATGTGCGGGCTTTGATTCACAATTGTGTGAACATAAGACTTGCAAAGATAATGATGTAGATTCACAAAAGTGTGAACAATGGATGATCTACAAAAGTGTAGACACCTAATTTGTAGAGTCAAACTATTTAAGTTTAACTTTTGGAGATTTGATGCACAATTGGATTGGTGTGTACATACATGTTTGTGTTGATATATAATGTTTAGACATGATAATAATCCATATGATATGTATATGGATGGGTTAAATAATTTCTAGAAGGGTGGGTCAGAATGATAATTGCTTGTTTATGCAATTTTTGACCTGTTTAATGAACTTGAAATGTGTTTAAAAGGTTTGTAATATGTTTAAATGTATGATTTGATTATCAAGACCAGTTTGAAATCAAGTATAATATGTTTGAAATTATGTATTTGATTAGTAAGACTTGTATGAATCCAAGTATAAGATGATTTTGAATAATTTTGAGAAATGTTGACAGTGGAGTCTAGGACGCCACTGGACTCTTCCCAGACGCCACATGGAGTTTGGGATGCCAATGAGTCTCTGTAGAAACCACCTAAGATGCCACAATAGAGTCTGGGAGGCCACTGGTTTGATCCAGGTCGCCACTGGGTTGATCCAGGTCGCCACCGAGGACGCAACGAGTGTTGGATTTTGATCAAAATTAACTATTTTGGTCATAGATGCTCGAGGGAGCGAGCAAGGGGACTTACTTAGTTCTTATGAACTAATGGGTGACATTTTTGTTATGTTGTAGGTACGAAATCGTCGTGTGAACGGTGAAGGTGATCGGGATCGAACAAGAAGACTTGGAAATTAAAGATGAAAATTTTGTATAAGTTAGCTTATCTTAAGAATGTGGATATACTTAAATGTTTGTTTAATGTTTGTATAATGTAAAATGTGTTTTTAAATAAACAAAACACGAAAGTTTTCTAGGACCTAAACGTAAAACATTAAATAAAATTTTTAAATGTCATGGTGGGGCAAAATGTAACATGGGTGTTACAAGTTGGTATCAGAGCAATGGTTTGAGGGATTCAAGTGTATCATGAACACTTGAACTCAAACTTGATGCTTTTGATAAGGAAAAATGGGAAGTTGTTCGATCCAATATCCGATCTCCAAGCCGAAGGTACAAGGTTAGAGTGCCTTTAAATACATGGAGTCTATAAATGACTTGTATGCATTAAGTTTTCTATATGTATTATGTGAACCAAAACTCTGGAACTTGGTTTGAAGGGACAAGAGTGTGAACACCCATGCAAATAATTATAGTTTGGAATGATCTATAATGGTGTAGACATTTACATAGAATGGATAATCGAATTGATTCACAAGAGTGTGAACATTCATTGAAATAGAAGGATTAATGGGAATCCACAGTATGTGGTAATAGAGATTATTGGGTACAGATAACCCATTAAAAAAGTTTGATATGTAAACTTTATAATATATAAAATCCTTAATTGTTTTTCTGGGGATTAGTGGTGTTAATCAAGGTATATGTGTTGTGATATCCACATATGTGTGGAGATAACGTCCAGTGTTATTGGATGAGCATACATAAGAGTTGGGGATTCGTTAGTATGTTTGCCTCTAGGAGTTAAACTTTGACTAGTAATTGAAGAAATGTCAATATTAGTTGGGTGGAATTGGACTATCAAGACCAGTTTGAAGCCCATAGGATGAATTAGAACATAGTGGAATCCACACAAAAAATGGAACTTGTTTCAATCTGGTAAGTTAGTTATATGTAACAAGAGGTGGATGACCTATTAACAAAAAATTGATGTGTAAATTTTGCAAAGGTAGAGGGTCACTAAATTTGTTACATGACTCATGTTGGTAAGTATGCATATTAATCTATCAATAGAATTGCGATGGCAAATTGATGAAATTGCTTGTCGAGCAATCTTGAGGTAAAAAAGTATATATTCTTGGGACATAACTATGTGTTATGTGAACATAAGTAGTTGTTAGCGGCACAACTATAGATGTTAGATGTTAACTAAAGGATAATATTAGAATTAACATGAAAATAAAGAAGGATGGAATCACATATGTGATAGGCTTTTGAATTCACATGTAATGTGAAATTTGTTGATGAAGATGCATTAGTCTTTGTACATGTTGTTAGGGTGAAATTGAATGATCCATATTTGGTTTGGATTTTCATATGCTAAATGCATATTAGATGTTGAAATTGAATTTAAATTTGAATTACAATTGTGTGATCACTAATTGTATGTGTGTAGTTGTATAATATATGAAAGTATTGTATGTTAGTTAACCATGAAAATTTGAATGATTCACAAATCAAGGTTACGATTAATTGAAGAGATTCACAAAGTTGTGAACATTCAAATAGTTTTTATATAATAGGTTTGAGTCATTTTGACCCTTATCCATATAAGCATATATTTTGTGATTATTAGGTGTTTAGAGTGGAAGTTGATTTTTTTTAGTTTCACATAACAAATTCGGGTTATTTTAACTCGCTTGAATTAAAAGTTGATGGTTTTACCTGTTGTTTCTTTGTTTCAGGCTGGTCAACACCTCTTTTTGTCTTGTTTTTGAACTAGATCTAGTGACCTTCTTTTGGGTTATTTGATTCACCTTTAAAAAACTACAGCAAAATCTTTAAGTAACTAAAAGCAACATATGCTTCAGGACATATATCATACTATAATGGCTACACATGCTTTGAAACATAAGAAATATTATAGGGGCTGCACATGCTTGTTTTCATTTAACATATAACATATTATAGGTATTTTAAATACCTAAAATAACTAGAAACCCATTAACATATGTCACACCCTACTCAGGGCTGGGTGCGACAACTGATATGAACCAAATGCATCGGAATTTACTAGTGTGTCACAACAACCACAACTACCACTATTATAATACATTGTTTGGGAAGAAAGAAAATAACGAAAAAATAATTAAGTTTACAACCCAATAGAATTATTTAAATTTAAAATGTTATTCCTATCAATCTTCGATTCTTGGATCGTAACTTGGATGACTTCGAGCCTAAAGTGCATTATTCATGATTTGTACCTGAAATACATACTCAAAATACGTCAACATAATGTTCGTAAGATCATGTGTTTTAGATACTAAATCTCAAGTTAAATAAGTATGGTATAATGCGTATTAAACAAGATCACAATCAATCCTGCATTCACAACCTGTGAAAGTCCAAATGTTGTTAATGATGCCAATATGTTTGTGTAGATATATGTCACAATATGTTATTGACTAACAGTGGGTGTTTTTTCCCTGTTCAATTTGGGGCCCACTATGTGCGGGGGCCTTCCCTAGATAGTACTACCCGTATATCTCGTGGCTCTTTCTTGAGTTAATGATTGTGCTAGAATAATTATTTTTGGCAGCTATGTTTGTTCTTGAATAATATTACACCAATGTATGAAAAATAATTTAGGAGTATGTACCTCAGTTTCACAAAAAAAAAAATTAATCAAAAGAAAAAGGGAGCACATGAATCTTGCCTGATAATGTCTTGAGTTGTACGAGATGTTGTGTGCTTTAAAGACTAGAGTCCTATGTTAAATCATTTTTGTTAGTAACCATCTCAATCAGTTATAGAGGTTCTACATATGTTGTTTCATAATATGACATTTGTCCGTAAACCATGGCCATATTTATAATAACATATTTTATAAAAGTTTCTATAATATTATAATGAAGTATAATTATTTTATTAAGGTACACCTGGTTATATTTAAAAATCTTAGATACATGGTTATATATATAGTTATATTCTTAAACAATTATCATTAACCTAACCTAATATCGAAAAGAAGATATACATATTATTTCATTTTATTTCCTTTATAGCAACCGGTAAAAAATGGTTTACTAGTTTGTTGTGTTTTAATGAGTTTAAGGTGCTAAGAAGTTGCGAGGTTGTTATATCACATTTTCATAGTTTTGTAACATGGAATATTATGTTTCAATGAGTTTTGTCATTTTTATAGTTTATAGGTTTCTGCTATGGTGCAAAATCCATAGTTCAATATTTTTAAATGACACTTTCGGATGAGATTTTGTATACCTTTTGATGAGGCTAACTTAGGTGATCTTTTAGATGTATCAAATAGACCAGAGAAGTTGTAATTTTTATGGGTTTTTAAAGGAAAACAGTTTGATTAGAAGGTTTGTAGAAATCTATAGTTTCATATGTGAAATTTTCTTTTAAAAGAAACAAGTTGAGCGATTTACTTTGTTAGTGTCAACTATTATCACTTGTCTTAGGGGCTGTACTTTTGTTGGGATTCAGATGAAAGAGCTCGAGTCTTAATGAGAAAACATGGACTTGTGTTTACAAAGTGATATGTTACTATTAAGTTTAAAATTTGTAAGTAATGGCTGTGCATTTTCTAACCTTTTTGAAGATAACTTCGGGATCTTTTATTGGGTTTGAATCCCAACAGTAAGACAATGTTTTTGAGTTTGTCTTGGGTTATGACTGGTGATTAGAATACTTAATATTTGGCGAGAAGTAATATTTCAAAGAATGAAATGTATGTATAACCAAACTATGGCTCCAATGGATTATTGATGTCTCACCTGTTGTCACGTCTTGGCCCTGTTATGAGACCTTTTTGAGATCGATTACAACTGATGGGGGATGAGTATGAAAGATGCAATACATGATCTTTTGAGAGAATTCTGGCTGGTGTTTTTGGTAGCAAGTACTGGTGGTTAAGTCTCCCTCAAGAGCTGAAACATTATGGATTTGAGGAAACATTATTAACCAAGAAACCAGACAACTTCTTACATAGTTTTAAGAGGTTTGCATATTTTACTTTAATAGTTCAAAAGCAGGGAGATGGAGGATGATGATGGCTCGAAGGTAGGAGAAAAAGAAGAAGAAAACATAGTTGGGTTTTGAAGTGAAGAATTGCTAGGATTTATGCATGTATGGTGAATTTTCCCAATATATTTGCATGCCTTATGTTTGGCTAATCTCCTAGTGCATTATTACCCATATCTTCTACATGGAAATTCTCAAGATTATAGCAGATTTTGGTGATATATGGCCATATTTTTAATAGATGTTATGGTAGGTAATGCAAAATATTGGATATGGTTAATCTTTGCTTGATTTTGTAAGGAAGTTATATTATGCGTATAATTCACCTGGGCAAAATTGGGTATAAGTATATATGGTGTATTTTTGTGGCCCAAATTTATTTATTTATTATTACTATTATATATATATGTGTGTGTATTTATATCAATAAAAGATAACTACATATATTTACATAAGATTCAACTTTATTGTCGTATGCTTAAGGTGATAAGATTTAATCTAACATTCATATTATTTACTGAGTTTGGGATCAGTTATCGTGCTATGTATTATTCTAAATTTTTGTTTGTCAAATGTATATGGTATTATGAAGTATTGGTGGTAGGTTTATAAATCATGTTTTGCTTGCGTGTTTATTATTTTATTAAATTCTTGTATTCTCTATATGAGTGTTTTCATATATCTATTTTCTTCTGGTGTAACGTCAGTAATTCAAATAAATAAATATATCAGTTTTAATTTAATTTATTTATTATTATTATTTATTTATTTACTACACACACACATACACACACACACATATATATATATATATATATATTTAGGATTCGCTCATGATTGTTAAGTCGACTTTATTTTGATATGCATATTGGGTGGAGCCTAATATTGTAAGGACGTGTCTAAGTCCACTAAGTTTAATTTTTGGGGTTGTTACAACATATTACAGGTACAATTTAAGGTGTTTATTTTACAATTTAAGCTGCTTACTTTGACTATATGTTTTATCATATTATACAGGTACAACGTGTTCAATCCGAGTTAGAGAAAGAACAACAAACTTTTCAAAACTTGGAAAACCGTTTGGAGCAAATGGAAATAGAACGAGAACAAGAGCGAGTTGAACGAGAAAAAATTTAATAACAAATAGATGAAATTGAAAAAAAAATTAGCTAACAATTAATTTCTTGTTTTTATGTATTATGGATATCTTTTGTAATTTTGAAAGATTGTTATTATTAGACTATGTTTATGGATTTTTTAAATTTGTGGGATTAGCTAAAAATAATTTCTTTTTATCAAGATTCCAACTTAAAGCCCCAACCTAAAATAGTTACGACGGTGTAACCCAACTTACATGAGTAAACTCGAGCCCCACCATGAGTCCCAACCCTAAAAACTTAAAAATGAAATGGGATTGGTTATTCACACACCTCATTTTTTTTAATTCAACACACCCACCGACCCTATAGGCCTCGTATATGTCTATACGCGGCGTATAGCCTTGCGTATAGGTCTATACTCCTCGTATAAGAGTCCAATTATTGATAATGACACCCAATAATTGGTCGCGTATAGAGCAGCGTATAGGACCTATACGACGCATATAGGTCTATACGCCTCATATAAAAAACCAATCATTAGCACTGGCAGATTCTAAAACCCAATAATTGCACCATATACGCCTCGTATAAACCTATAGGAGACGTATAAGGGGTGTGAGGTGAGTGAGCCTAGGTGTGTAAATATCACAACCCGAAATGAAATTCACGGGGAAAATTTAATTCTAACGGGTCAACCACGTCGAGAAATGAAAAATGAAAAATCTAAAAAAAAATCCCAGTCAGATATCCAGCTGTACCAAATCAGCCACGTGGAAAAATTCTATTCGCTCAAAACACGCCACCGACGTGGCATCGTCATGGAAGAAACTCAGAAAGTGAAACTACAAACAACACATCTGAAGTACCAATTCAAATCATACACATAATTGCACAAACACGTTCTCTCCATCTAGTCTGTGTTTAAGTCGCCGGAGGCCGGATCTCCCGCCGGAGTTTCCGACCGTAAAAAATATTCAGCCGTGGCTCCTCCGTCAGGGCAGCAGCAACAGAACAGCAACAACAGCAACAACCTCACTCGAAGACGAACCGGTTCATCCAATACGCCGTCGTCACGTCCGTTGGCTCCGACTCGGATTATTTACAGAGAAACGCTTGGCGCTTCATCGGAATCGGATCTAGACTTACCGTTTTGGCAACGAACTTGGTTCATCGGACTTTTACTGGTGATGGCGCTTTCGTTTTTCGGTCTAGCAATATTTCTTTTTCTAACCCTAGATTCTGATTATACATCGTCTCCTGTCTACGCGGCCACTTCGGAAGGCGTTGAGGTAATTGTTGCTGATTGTAAGATCTGGTGTTGTTTTTGTTTGTGATGTTGTTGGAGTTTATTGATTTGTTTGGACTCTCATCAACGGATCAAAATCTGATTTGGATTGCTAATTTTCGCTTCAAATTTTGTACGAATCATGCAGTTGTCAAGCAAAATTCGACAAACTTCGGTATATTTTTTTGACAAATAATACGCATTAAAGAATGCTGGTGTTAACATTTAATCTAAAGTCACTGAATTTCATTTTGCAAAGTTATATGGTTGACCCCCAAACTGGAAGTCATTTAATTGATCAATTTATTACTTTGTTTCTTAACCTGGACATTAAGAATTAAGAAGACTTGATCCTTGGGATTTGTGGTCAATTTGTGGATGAATGGAGTATGGACTCCTTCCTATCAATGAATTGAGAAAAAAAATTGTGATATTTTAAGGTAAAGTGGGCCACTTTATTAGACCATTGAAGTTTTTGTCTTTTTGAGATATATGTGATAACTACATGAAAGTTTGTGTTGAAGCTAGAACTTTGAAAAAGAAAAATGACAACTTTGTTCTAGGTTTTTTAGATTTGAAAGGTGAAGACCACTGAGTGGGTTAGATTTTCTTGCTAATTTAGGTTAGTAAGATGTAGTATTATTATTTTCAAGTAATATTTTTGTACAGATGTGTATGTTAATATTGATTTTGTTAGCAAAGTGAGAACACTGTAGTGGCACTATATTAAGGTTTAGCTAAATTGATACGTATTTTTCCTGATATGATAGTAAGTATTGCTTGGGGTATACACTTTTGTTGGTTTTCATTTTGATTGTAAGTTGTAGCTTGTAATTTATTCCATATTTAAGGAAATACTTCTTTAATGTTTAATGATCACAAAACCGATCACTAGTTTCCAAATGCCAAGAAAAATAAAAGATGCTTTATTAATAGTTTAGCACTATGTACTCAAAGTTGGTTGCATAAGATTCTCTATTCTGTTAGTTTTAGAACATGGAAGCTAGTAAAATGGTGAGTAAACTGTAAAACAAACCAGATTTCTTTTTTCTTTTTAAATACATTTTTAGGATGTTATATACTTTAATTTATGCTCATTTATTTCAATTTTATGTATGTTCCAGATTACTTATGGGTCGGTACTTAAGTTGATGCATGAAAAAACAAGATTTCGGCTGCACTCACACGATGTGCCATATGGATCAGGCAGTGGTCAGCAATCTGTTACAGGTTTTCCTAACGTAGATGATGCCAATAGCTACTGGGTATGTTAATATTGTTTATACCCAATTTTATATGTGTGAAACTTTGAATGACATAATTCAGTTTTATAATATAGTTGTGGTGTGGTGTTTCCAATTATTTTATTCATATTGAACTCTTACAAAACTAGATTGTGAGGCCTATGCCGGAGACATCAGCAAAACAAGGAGATAGCATAAAGAGTGGAAGCATCATTCGATTGCAACACATGAAAACCAGGAAATGGCTTCATAGTCACTTGCATGCCTCACCAATCTCAGGCAATCTAGAGGTTTGTAGATTGTCCTTTGGCTCCTTTTTCAAACAATATTTCGTCATTGTTTAACACCTATTAATTCATGGTGTCAAATCAATCAAAATCATCTTTTAGTAATAGAAAGAGTCCATGACATTTATCATCCTTGTAAAAATATCTACCATGTATCATGTGGGCCTGCCATTTTATACTCTAATTTTATTCAACTTTTTGTTGGTATAAAGATGTTTACAATGCTAGCATAAAATCATCTTATTGAAATGCTCTCGGTATACTATATACAATATGTAATGTACTGTTGGCCTTTTTAGCATGTAGTTGAGTTGACTGATACAGGAGGTTTTGATAATATACAAGACACCCCAAAAAGGAACCTCACATAGTGGGAAAAATCTCATTGTCAGACCTAGGGAGATACTTGGTCCATGGGATGTTCGATGAACTTGATTTAGTTCTTGTGATGGACTGGGGGTTGTGTGATGTGGGCAGATTAAGGGTTTCCAGCTTGGTTTTTTAAAAAAGCATGTGACACTCATGCATTTTGATCCCAAAATTAGATGTGTGATACTCTGATGCACAATGTGTAATGGGCGTGCATCACCCTAAAAGAATATTTATGGATAATTTTTCAAATTGTTCACTTCAAAACATTAAATTATAAGAAATTCTAATCAAAGCTGGTCAGATTTGTTCAAATACTCAACCTATTGCTCAATTGATGATCAGATTTGTCCAATTAATGGCTAGATGTTCGATAAGTTTGAAAATTTTAGACATCACAGTTAATGGACTGATTTGTTCAAATATTGGCCAATTGCATGATGTGTTGCATTAGAGCGAATCACACATCAGATCGCATCATTATGTGGCATCACATGCTCATCATATCATCTGCTGCAGCAATGCGATCTTATCACCTCACATTATGCGTTCATGATGCGCGCACATTGAAAGCAAGGTTTCCAGAAACAGACCTTTTGGACATTGTACGCGCTACATGCACTTTTTGCAGCAACAAAAAAAAGTAATATTTAACGAATAGGATGACCACACGGATATATTTATAATAAATTTAACAGTTTATAGTTAATTAAAAATTATGCGAGTGAAATTTTGTGTAGGTGAGTTGCTTTGGAGATGATGGTAATTCAGACACTGGAGATTACTGGAGGTAAAAGTTATAATGATAATTTTACTTGTATTTTATTCTGAAAAAAAGGGGAAAAAATAATATGAAAAAAGGAAAAAAAATGTTCAATACTGAGATTATTGGTAAATTTTACTATGTTACCCTTAGACTTGAAATTGAGGGAAGTGGAAAAGCTTGGAGACAAGATCAGAGAATAAGACTTAAACATGTCGACACGAGCGGGTATCTACACAGCCATGATAAGAAATACAGCCGTATTGCTGGAGGTCAACAAGAGGTTAGTGTCATCTTTATTACTAATCTCCATTATATAGAAGATGGCAATTTCAAACCCATTTGCTTCTAGATGTTTTGATTCGGTTTTATATTATCTTTAACGAGTCTAACAAGTATAATCACCAAACGAGTCCTTACTCTAATGAGGTGGCTTGCTACGTCATTTTTTTTATCGGTCATATTGTTTGTCCACTAAATAACCAGAATAGCTCATTTCAAAATAAGATAATTTATGTTGTCAAAAGCCCCTGGACACATACCTAGGCTCTCAAGCGCATGGAAAACGACTTGCGGCCATCTAGGTCCTTGGTCGAGGTTATGACAAAGATTCCAACCAGATTCCGTCGATATTTTGACCAAATCTTGTAAATTCCTACAAACTTGCTTGAAACTTCAAAAAACTGTCTGGAATTAGCCTATACTAAAAAGCCAGATTCATATCTAGGACCCCTAAAAATGGTATGATGATGCTCTTCACTTTGCTTATTTCGGCCCTTGCTTTTTAAGCCTTTGTGCTAGCCTGTAGGTCTAATGCTCACCATTTGTGCTTTGAGTATACCTTTCACCTTCAACAGCTATGAGCATGATTACCGGGTAAAAAGGGACATTATTAAGTATAATAATTACCAAGTGTTAATGCTTTTCTGTTACAAATTTACAATGATCTCTATTGTTAATGCCTAAAACATCCAAGATCAGTATTTGATACATTTCTTATGATTATATCATCCATACTATTTGTAAGAAGTGGTCCGGGCTAACTCAACCCAACACACTTTAATATGAGCTAAAAATTGCATGTTTAGACTGTATCACCCATTTTACCACAACCTTTAACCAGAACTCACTAACAACAGTTTTTAGTTGATCACGTCTGAGAATCTTCAACTTTTATGTTTTATGTTTTTTTTTTGTAGGTTTGTGGTGTCATGGAGAAACGAGCTGACAATGTTTGGTTGGCTGTTGAAGGTGTATATCTACCAGTCTCCGGAAGCAAATGAACGAATCGTGATTCCATGTAACTCGTCACTTTTCTAGATTTTGAATTAGTTTCATATGTTATTATTATTCACTTATATTATGTGTAGGTTTTATTAGTGAAATAAAACACTTAAAGACCAAAATCATACGATACAGGAGCTTTTTGGGGGCTTATGAGATATCTATTGTTCCTTGATTAGTTTTCTTGTTAGTTTGTCTGCTGCTAACAAAAATGTTAATTTTATCAAGTGTTTTTATAAGAGGCTAAATCTTTTTTATAATCACGTGTATATTTTGTGGATAAATATTAATATTGGCTGTTTTAAGAAGTTTGAGATAAGATAATAATTTTAAACTATTTTAAGCATTTAGAAGTTTCGAAGATATGTGTCAAATTTTGAACTACAATATATAGTTCTGCATGTAGATAAAAATAACAATTTTAAAAGTAGATCTTTGCATAAAACAATAGTATTTGTTCCGATCATGGTTATTTTAACTTAGAAAACTTAAAAATATCAAAATTAGAATTTTTGGGAATAAAATTATTAAATAAAAAAAAATTGCAATTTCAAACTAGTTCAATCGTTGAGATTTCTAAAAAAAATGGTTGCTTGCTTATTAAATAATTCTTATATAAATTTTGTGACAAAAGTTTAGACTTTAGAGAAAGAGATCTTCATGGGTAATAAAAGATTTATAGCAGTTTGGATAAATATTATCAAGTTTAATTTTATATTTCATTTTATAACCAACAGTTCCATTATTTTCTTCTTAAATCGGTAGGTTCTTAGGCCCTGTTTGGGATTGCTTATTTAACTTCAAAAGGACTTTTGTCAAAAGTGTTTATTAACTTATAACTTTTTAAAATGAAGTTTTTAAAAAATGTGTTTGGATTAGCTTTTTTAAAATTAATTTTCAAAATGACCAAAAAGGACATTTTTTTATTGATACTATTTAATGTTATTGGGTAAAGTGTAAAGAGTTGGGTAGATTTGTAATTTTATGTCAATAAGTCATAAGTCATTTTGAAAAGCTATAATTTTTAGCTTTTGAAAAACAACTTATCACTCCTTTACAAAAAGTCATTTTCAAAAGTCCTTTTAGGTTTGACAAACAACTTATTGACTTATTGACTTTTCGAAAAAGCCAATAAGTCAATAAGTCATTTTAAGATGAAATCCCAAACAGAGCCTTAATCCTGATATGATCCGGTTAAAGTAAAGTATATTTTTTCTCTATAAATTGATAAATTCTTAACTTTAACAGGGGTCATAATTTACAGCTATAAGTCTAACACAAGTATTCGAATGTGACAATAAATCTCATAAAATATTTAAAATTTATATTTTGCCCGACAAAAGATAAAGCACAAGTACAATGACTTGATCAAGAGCTAGACACATTAAGCACATCACTATTTAGCTCGTCTACATGACACCTAAAATAAACTTACACCTATTAGACCACTCCTAGACTTGGAATTTGTCTCTATTATCACCCACAAACACCCAATAATTTTAATCTCTTCAAACATTCTTGAATATATCTTCATTGGAGAAAACACGGTCATTGCAACCTCTCTATATACATCTACATGACAAGAGAAAGACAAGGAACCATTTTACATGTGATGTCATCAAAACGATAGTATAACCATTAGATCATGAACTTAAAAGGCGTAGATTTTTTTTTTGAACGGCGGTATTCTCACATGTTCCCTACTCTTTGAGGGCGATCGTCCAAGGTCGGACTTCTCCAATCGCCTTGAGAACCCATACCCCTCTGATGCGCAAGAACCCTGTTGAATGGGTAAACCTTTGCCCCTATCGGAATCAAACCTGAGATAAACCTCAAGCTGACCCTTCACTTGGTGTCCTTTAAACTTGTCTCCAGATGGATTCAAACCCCCGACCTTCATATTAGAAGGTGAGAGCCCTAACTATTGGGTTGGGTTTTCAGGACTTAAAAGGCAATAGATGCCAAATTGCATGTGAAGAAGCAAATTATGACTCTAACGGGTGGGTTTCAGCCAAATGCTTCTCAAATGAAGAGAAAACGGTCCATCTTGAATCTATAAGTGATCCCATTGTTATCTGCAACCATAAAAATGGTTGGTTAGGGCCAAAAGTAATCATGGTTTGTTTATTATGATGAAATCATTATGTTATTGAAATGTGAAGAGAGAAGAGAAGAGTGGAGTCCCTATTCTTACTATTATTCAAAACCACCCTAATTGGTTAATCTAGTAGGGGTTTACTCAGATTGGATCTATTTGAGTTGGGTCTAACATAGGCTTTTTGATCAACTCTATTTTCGGCATTATAACTCTTTAGTGGACACAACAACGAATTAATGTTTATTCTTTTGATTTTTTTTCTGAGAGCCTCCAAAATAGGTAATTGATTATTTTTGCTCGTCAACTGAATGTCTTATTAACCTTTAGGGGGCCTTAGAAAGATTTAAAGAATTTTAGTTTTCTATTCACTAGATGATGATGAATTAAGTGTGCATCATGATTGTGCTTAAATTGTGAAGCAAATTTGAACAGTGTTTGTTTGACTTGTCATTGCTCTCTGCTTGTTAGCGTGTTATATATATATATATATATATATATATATATATATATATATATATATATATATATATATATATATATAGGGTAAGGTTATTGTACAAAATGATAGTTTTGTAAAAATAATGAGAAATGATCTTGACCATTAATGTGTTATTATCAATGGATATAAATGAAACAATGGCATGATAGTAATTAATTAGTTGTTTAAAATGGAAATAAGGGCATATAAGGAATTTACATTAATATAATTTGCTGACATCACTTTTCATTTAAATCTGAGATAATCAGTTACAAATATCTATGAATAAGGTGGCTGTTTGTTTTGATATGTGCTAAGATGTGCTATCAGCGCATGTTAGCTATCAGCACAAACACATAATCATATACATGTTAATAAACTTTTTTTGTCTGTTTTACTATGTGTTATTAATACATGTTAACATATATCAGTACATCTACATAATTATATGCATGTTAGGAATCTTTTTTGCTTGTTTTGCTATATGTTAATATGTGATATTAGCACATGCTAGCATATATCAACACATATACATAACCATATACCGTAAACAAATTTCAATGAATCGAAATTTATAGAAACAATTTATGAATATTCATTCTACAAACAATAATTAAAATTAAAAATTGAACCAAATATGAACAAATACCACTATTTTCGTGATCTTCATTCGTATCTTGTGTTTGTTCGAAATCATTCATTCAATTTATGATTGAATCGTGGAACTCAATACCAATTAATGAACGGTTGCTTGATTGTTTGCTGTATAACTTGATAATCAACAGGTAATCAATGAATTTTTGGAATGATATAATCTTATTTAACTGAATAACAATCTTTCCTTAATTAAAGGATTATGAGATCTGCATTTATTATTTAACTTGACTAAATTACCCTTTAATTATAATTAATTATTCATACATGTGTCAACACATGGTTGGTTCCTATCATTTTTACAAAAATCTCATTTTGTATTTGAACCTACCTACCTCTATATATATATATATATATATATATATATATATAGGGGATGGTTCCATTGGTAACCCACTCCAAGTGTGGTAACCCATTAACCAATTTTTATTGGTTGTTTAAATAATGTGTTTTAAAATGAGTGGTTCGTATTAAATCTGGAAAAAAACAAGTGGATGAGATTTGTTTAATGGTATTTTTGACATTTGGTGGGTGTACTTGATTCCTTTTTTAAAAAAAATTAACCCCCAATTTTTTAAACCTTCATAACTTTTATATACATTATTATTTTTTTATAAAAATTTCACCATTAAATTTGTCACTTTTTTATCTTTAATTCAAGTATAGTTTTGTCAAATTTTTTTAAAATGTTCGTAATTTGCACTGACGTAACGAGCTATTACACTGATGCAACGGTGTTTTGCACTGACGTAACTAGCTGAGTTTTTTCAAAGTGTTCATAATTATATTGATGTAACGAGCTAAATTTTTAATAAGTTTTTGTAATTACACTGATGTAAGGAGTTGGGTTTTCTTAAAGTGCTCTTAATTTTTTAAAATATTAATGAACTAATTTTTATAATAAAAAAATAATTTGTAAAGAGACGGAAAGATTTTACGTTGATGTAATTACGAACGTTCGACAAAATGAGAAAAATACGAACGCTCAAAAATAATTTGTAAAACATTTTAAAGAAGTAAATATTTTGAAAAAAATGAGAGAAAATTATTGTATTTATTAGTCGTTACGTTGGTGTAATTACGAACGCTCAAAAAAAATCGGCATGACTATAATGGAATTAACGAGAAAAATATAACGAGTTTAATGGTGTAATTTTAATAAAAAATAACATAATATAAAAAAGTTATAAGTGTATAAAAATCAAGGGGAAAACTTTGATTTAAAAAAAGGAAAATGGATGGATTTTTAAAAGCGTGACACTTGTCACTCTCTTATTAAATCTGAATTTTTTATATTAACTCAAATGACTGAAATACCCTTCTTAATTTTAAAAGGTTAGGTGACACATGACAATATCTTATTAAATCTAAAAATTTAAAACCATTGGATTTGAGTTATTCACAATTATGGTGAGTTCTTATTTGAACCACACACATATATATATGGCATGTATAAAATGGAAACTCACTTGAGGTGAAGAAACTTTGGAAACTTTTAAAGAAACAATGTAAACAATGTAACATTTTTTTTTAAAAAATTAATTTGTCGACGATGTAACAAAGGCGTAACACAGCTGTACAGCTGTGTAAATCGTGTTACGTCTGTGTTACAGCTGTGTTACGTCTTTGTTACATCGTCGACAAATTATTTTTTTTTAAAAAAATGGCTCGGTGCTTTTTTTATTTTTTTTTATAAAATTGACCCTAATAATGTTACAAAACTATAAAAAAAATAAAATTTTTTTGGGTTTGTTTACAATGTTTTTTTCAAAGATTCCAAAGTTTCTTCATCTTAAGTGGGTTTCCAAAATATCCTTCCCCTATATATATATATATATATATATAGGAGGTGGATACAATATATATGAAGCTTAAGGTGAGAAGGATATGAATGATTCTGAACCCTTGATCAAATAAATCAATGGTTAAGATCTAGTGGTTCCCACTTTTTGATTAAAAATTGTTTGTATTAAAGTAAGAAGGACAAAAAAAGAATTGCCTACATTTGTTGACTTTTTTTGTGGGTAAATTAAGTTCCACCATCTTTTTGAAAATCAAATAACTTTTAAACGTTTAATTATTTTGTTAAAAAAAATGACACCATAAAATTGAGAATTTTATTATCTTTAATTTGAGTACAATATTGTTATCGTTTTTTTTAAAAAAAATTACGTGGTCCGTGATTTTTATATTTGGTACGTAATTATTGGTACGTAATTATGAAATTGATCCTTTGATCATGCATGTAAAATGACGATATGTGATTTTCATATAACGTGGTTTGTGATTATTGGTCCGTGATTATATATTTTGTCCTTGATTATGTGTGTTAAAATATGATCGGTGATTTTATATAATGCGGTCTGTAATTATTGGTACATGATTTGTTAGGTGGTCCTTGATTATGTGTGTTAAATGTCAGTTTATAATTTTTTTGAAGCATGGTCTGTAATTTTATATGGACAATAATGCCCTTTACTCAGATGACACATGGCGAAATCATGTGGCTTCCTACGTTTAGCACGTTAATTTTATTTGTATGTTAACCGCCCCCTTTATATATACATATATTTTTTTTCTTTTTTTTTTTGAATAATAGATGACTAATTTTTTTTCTCTTTTGAAAACACCAAGATAAGCCATGTATTAGGAAAATAGTTATTGACTATGTCAAAATACTTTTAGGCCAAAAAAAGCTTTTAGAATAGTTTCATAAGTCAAGAAATGAAACTTTTAGGATGTTTTCTTCTAGTTATATCTTGATTGTAAAATTCTTTTGTAATGCTAAAATAGTTTAATTATCTTATAATTTTCTTTCAAAAATATGTTTACAAGTCATTATAAGAGTGTATATATTCTAAGGTCTATGTAATATATGCACTATTTAAACTCATATCAAAGTGATTTTATGCTTAATTCAAACAAATATCACTTACATTTAACCTGATATGTTTAGTATGCCTTATGACGTGTGGCTTTGAAATCGACCAGGACAAAAATAGATTAGTTTTAGAAATTAGGTATCCTCGTCTTTAATTAAGGCTCCAGTTATTCTTGATCTCTTTTTAGTTTAACATTTCACAAACATTATACCATATTATAAGTCAATACAAGACATATACGAGTTTAAATACCTCATATTAGCCCATATGTTTTACCCTTATCTAAACATATACAAAATATATACTAAAACAATTATTAACACTAAGAATTCTAATAATTAATGATTGTCTTCATGTAAGGCTTGCATGACACTATACAAGATGTATATAAAGTGTAAACTTACAGTATTCAGTATGAATATAACAAGTATACCTGGCAAAATGGGCGGGTTGGGTAACGGGTCAGAACGGGTTCGGGTCAGGATGTGTCCGAGTCAAAACGAGTTTTAAGTAAAATTTGTTCAGGTTTAAATGGATTGTTCTTAAAAAATATCAGTTTAGATTAACTTAATATGCGTTACAAGTAAACAAATAGTCCATTTGGATAATTTTTGTGATTTTTTCATTAAATATGTTATTAATCATTCTTAAATGTTAGAATCCATTGCATTTACATTGTTTTTTGGTTACCATCTTGACCGCATTGTGTTTAAGTGCTACCCATCTCAACCTATTCAACATTATGATGTTACTCATTTCAACCCATTATACTACAATTGTTTATACAAAACAACTCATTTCCTTTAATATGGGTAAAAATTGCCACCTTTGATAACAAGACTCTTGATTAATTAACATCAATCAAAATCTATCAATTTTAATAAATAAAAGTTTTTTAAGAACACATGTCAATTTTAATTTTCCGTCTCTCTCCTATTAAATAAATCTTATATTAAATAATAATATTAAATATTAATAATACTATTTTAAATTAAATAAAAAAATTAATACATTAAAAATATATTAATATAAAAAAATTAAAAATCAAATTATTATAGGGTCAATTACATATATCCTCTTACTAAAATCATTTATTTCATATTTACCCAATCATAAAACTAAATTACATATTTCCTCTTTCTAAACCAAATATATTACATATTTATCCATTTCATTAAAAAACAAATTATGTATTTTCTATTTTACCTTTAATGAACCAACTAAAAACAAATTACATATTTCTCATTCCTAAGGGGTAATTTTGAAACATGGAGATATTTGTAATTTTAGTTTAACATTGGGGATATATGTAATTTTGATGTTTAATAAGGGGATATATGATACAACAACAACCTTACCCAGTATATTCCTACTTTTCAGTAGGGTCTGGGGGGGAAGGATAGATACAAACCTTACCCCTATCCCAATTGGGATAGAGAGGCTGCTCCGAAAGAGTCCCCGGCTCAAAGTTATCGTTTGAAGTTGATCATCTCAATGATTTTAACGTTATTTTCACAAATAACTAAAATAACGTTAAAATTAGTGCACTTTTACTTTTGCCCCTTAAGGGCCCACACATATATACATTATATGCGTGCACCGCAAATGGGGTAAATAAGGGAATATATGATATTATCCCTATTATAAAATATAAAATTTCAAAAACAGATTTTTAAAATGAAATTTTTAAAGAAACAAATTTTAAACACATAAAATTTTAATCAAATGTTATATTTAAATATTATCTTATAGTGTTTAAATTTAATTAATAACTATTTATCATAATTTTTTATTCAACCCGTGTAATACACGAGAATACGTATAGAGCTTTTAAAATGTTATTGAATATAAAACAATCTAAGGTTTTAATTATACTTTTCTTATAATCATATTACTATATATACATTTTGCAAACGCAATCATTTCGAGTGAACAGTAATACTAATTAAAAATTCGGTTTAACGCAATCATTTCGAGTGAACAGTAATACTAATGAAAAATTCGGTTTTTGTTTTATATTAACCGCTTTAAAAAATGAAAACTAAAATTTGAATCGCTGCAAAAATCAAAACCGCTGTAAAAGATAATAATAAATTTTTCTTGCACCGCTGTAAAATGTAAAAAACGTTTTTGTTTTATATGAGAACCGCTATAAAAGGTTTGAGTGTAAAAGATAATAATTAATATTGTTTGAACCGCTGTTAAATGTATTAATAAAAATATTTTTTGAACCACTGTAAAATGTAAAATACGTTTCTGTTTTTTACATATTTTTGAACCGCTAATTAAAAAGTATTAATTAAATTAAAAAAAATATTGCACCGTTGTTAAAGGAGTTTTTTTTTGAATATTTGTAAAATGTAACAATTAAATAATATTTTTTTTGAACCGTTGTTAAATGACCATTTTTTTAAATATTGATTTAATAGCAATGCTGGTAATAATTAAATAATATTAGTAGTTAAATAATGCTTTTATCCCATTAGGCTATTGGGTATGCCCCATTACCCACTCACTCCATCTATGCGTCACGTAAGCACCACGTAAGCACTCATCACAACCACTGATCCCATCATTTTGGTGGAAATGTCCCATTACCTACTCACTCCACGTCATCATTCATTTTTTTAAACATTTATATATATACACATGTTAGTGTGTGTGAGAGAGATAGAGAGAGAGAATGAGAGTAATGTGGTCTCACCCGTTGCCCCAATCACGCCTCTCCCATCCACGCCCACTCATGCCCCAAGGGGACGGTGTGCCACGCCCCCTCACGCCCACTCAAGGGGTATTGTCAAAATTTTGTGAGACATGGCAATGACGCGCGACCCGGGCTATCATCCAGCTTTGTGTCTGAGCCAAAAGGGTTTTACGCGGCAAGATTAATGTTTTCTACCCAGTTTTTCTCTGGAACGGTTGGTTGACGAGTTTTCGACTCAAACCAACTTGGTCCGCCAGGAGAGTTGATTGGAGCCTCCACTGCAATCGCAGCATGGAGAGCCTCTCTAATGCCACTAAAAATGCACCGCTACAATTGTAGCATAAGTGTAAGGCTGCGGTTTCAATACTCAATCACTGCACTTTGAGGCAACGGTCTTGCCGTTACATCAACCGTAGTTCTAGAAAAAATAGTGTTTTATATGTTTTGTTGTTGACCGGTTTTTGATCTGCATTTTGATATGACCGTATGATTCACACTTTAATTTCTTAGTCAAAAAATGCGGTATTTGTTATTTATAATGTTATAATCGCTATATATGCATTTTGATATTCGAAATAATGACGAAATTCCCGCAGCAACGCGCGGGTAAACCTACTAGTTTGATGCATTTGACCAAATATAAGTTTAAAACCAAGGCAATCTTTAGTTTTGGCAAGTTATGAAACCCACAAAGACAGAACTCAAAATATAATCTAATGAAGTTTTACAAGAGTTTTCACTCAAACAAACGTCCCTGTTACAAAATTCAGAAACCGATAAAGCATCATGATGATGACCCGATAACATAAATTTAGTGAGATTTCACATACTCCTGGACAATGTGAAGCCCTTCACTTTCCTCACCATAATCCTGAAATATTTTCAAAAAAAAATTATATAAAGATATAATTACTTTAAGTTACGCGCAGCACGCGTATAGCATTTTATATTTTATAAATATAAGCATACCTTCACAACAAGGCATGAACAACCAACAACCTTTCTTGCCTTTCCTTCAGAATCAATCTTGCATAACTGTATGATTCAAGTTTAGTAAAACCACAAAAAAATGATAGAAAAAGAAAACTTAGAACTGTATGAAACAGGTTGTATTTTTATAGCTCAAATCGGTTAAAGTCAAAACAACTAACTTTTAAATAGGATCAAAACGAGTTGAGTTGGGTTTCAAAGACCAACAAACACTAATTACCAAAATTTTTCACTTTTTTTTTCTGTATAATTTATGTGCTACTTATTATGATCACAGAAACTATACTATTACAATGTAATACATACTTCTCTAAGAAAGCTTTTATGAATTTAAACGATTGTGACGAATTTCAAGATTAGCTGAAAGGGGAATAGGTTGGATAAAGCAGCTTTAGCTGAAAGAGGAATAGGTCAAACTTATCAAGTCACCTAAATTCACTTTAAATGCCGCATCTTCAAATTGTTTTCTTCAAATATATAAGCCGTCACTTTGTTATTATACTGTATTAGTTATTTATAACAAAATGACGAAAAGCGTTCATAGGTTGACCGAATAGACCAGCTTCTACTAGTACTACAGATGGCATGTACAAATCCGAATCCAACAATCTTTCCATTTCAGAATAACAAGAGACTTACACCAGCCCACTCGCCAAGGGTCTTTGCACTGGGAACAGTAACCAAGCTCACATTATGGTCAGCACAAAGAGCTTTGACCAATTTTTGATAATCAGGCTGGTTACAATCTTCAGCCAATACACAGAGTAAAGCAGCATGTTTCTCAATCACTTTTGCAGCCTCATGAAGTCCACGGACTAGACCACCATGAGCAAGTGATTTTCTTAGCACAAGCTGCAAAGCTGTCATGATGTCCATTGGTTCACCAAGAGCAGGTGCAGGTGCCTCAACCGGAATAACACCTTCTTCACTGCAAGACCAAAGTGTAAATGAAACAAAAGTATGCCACTTTTTTGTCAAGTTGGTTTTACATGTTTGTAATATCTACCCAAACAAAATCCTGAATGGTTAGTTGTGTCAAAAAGTTGAAACCACATTTGGACATGTGTAACATGTATATGATCAGTGTAACTGGATTAACTTAACAGATTAGTAGGTTAAATGGCTTGTAAACAGATTTATCAGATTAACATATCATAGACCAGAGTGGCTGACTGATGAATAATTTTTAACTTGTTATATTTTGATTTCCATCTTTACATTGATTGAAGACTTACAAACAATTTTGGCCAGGCCAACATGAACCAGAACCGTCGAATGTACATGTTATGTCAACTTGTTTACAATCCGAGCCCTAACCATTCTTTTCAAGTATAGTTTTCATTTCATGATTAGAATGTTGAAAAATGAGTAAATTCATACAGGAGAATCTTAATTAGAACAACAACAACATCCATACCCAGTAAAAATCCCACTTAGAGTGGGGTTTGGGGAGAGAATCTTAATTAGAAGAGTAATGAAAATGTTAAGCATGGCAAAATGGGCAGGTTGGGTAACGGGTCAAAACAAGTGCGGGTCAAAATGGGTTTTAAGCAAAATAAGTTTGGGTTTAAATGAGTCGTTTTTACAAAAACATCAATTTAGTTAAGTTAAAATGAGTATTAAACAAATAGTTTATTTGCATAATCCTTAGTAATTTTATCATCAAATATATTATTGATAGTTCTTATATGTTAACTTTGAATCTATTCTATTCTCATAGTTTTTAGTTATACATCTTAATCCGTATTGTGTAAAGGTGTTACTCATCTCAACCCGTTTTATGTTATGATGCTACCTATTTCAACCCAAAATACAATAATTGCTCACCCAAATCAACTCATTTGTCTTGCTTTGGATCAAGATTGACAGGTTTAAAAACGTACAACATTGGAATATACATATATGTACATTGTGGTTTTCAAATATATAATTTATTCAATAAAAATCACTTATCAAAGTACCATATCAAAACTAATGCTTAAACGGGGTAACTCAGACATACAGATTACAACAAAACAGGGAAAAAAAACTTACGCTGCCATGTTTTTGGTTGATAAGATCTTCGAGTGTAACTGTCCAAAAAGTAATCAATTTTCAGGCAGAAAAATAAAAAGGTTCAATAGAAGATAAAGATCACGTATGCAACTAAAAAATTATGCAAAACCATCAATTCTTAACTTACATTTATCAAAGCATTTAGTCTGTCATATCCTTTGTATTATTTTGCAATACAAAAATGTAAAAGCTTTTCTTTCATTTCTTCAAAAAAAAAAAATGATTGAAATGAACTAATGCATTAACACAAAAAATCATCAGAACCAGATTCTATCTAAATTAAGCCAAATGACAACTTAAGACACGTTTCAAAGTTACACAGCTTTTAATCTCTGAAAACTGCGTAATGACTGTACATAAAATCAAATCATGAACTCAAAACAAATCTAATGCCAGTTTCTCGGTACATAGAGATATGTACATCGATTAAATTTAACAATTAATCGATTTCGCATCCTTATTCTCGCAGTTCTGGAGAAAATTGAAATCTCTCTCACTAAAAACGATAGATTCACACAATATCAGCAAAATCAAATGATACGATGTTTATAACGATCAAAATCAGCAAAAACATCACAGTAATCCAGTGAGATGTTGTAAACATATTAATTTGAGCTAATTGATTCAATTCAGAAGAGATGTGAGATCGAAAGTGAGATGAATACCTGCTCTGCTGTGCTGCTGCAAAATCAAAGAAACGAAAGAACGAGTCGGCTGACGGAACTTTGAGAGATTATAAAGGGTATGAGATTTTAAACCCTAATTGTATCTGAACATTTTATTAGTTTCAAATTTTAGCCCTTCTACTTCTTCATTTTGTTCATGTTTTTCTCTTAGTCTTTCATTCTTTCCATTATCAGTCATAGTAATAATATTAGTAGGTTCCTCAAATATTTATAAAATTTGTAAAAGGGTTTAAGATTTAAAAAAGTTATAATTTAAGTACTTATAGTAAAGATAGTCCTTGAACTTAACAATATTGTTGTTAGATTAAATTAAATGATAACTATACACAAATGTAACCAACTTTTCTAACTGTCCCAATTAAGTCATCGAAATTTTTTTTTGTTTCAATTAGATCATTCAACTTAGTATGGGTGTTCTAATCCTATATAAATAACCTGAATAGCAGGTTATTGCTAATTTTCTATATATTTAACTTATTTAATATATTAAGCGATGATAAAATCATTTTATACAGAAAACAATAAATTAAAAATTATTTAAAATCATCCACATTTAAACAATATATTAGAAAAAAAAAGTTTTTCAAACAATGTGTGTCAATATTTAACGTTTGAAACTTAATTTTTTTTCAAATATAATGCACAAATGTGGATTATTTTAAATAATTTTTAATTTATTATTTACTTTATAAAATGATTATATCACCACTTAACATATTAAATAAGTTAAATATGTAGAAAATTAGCAATAACATATTATTCAGGTTATTTATATAGGATTATATCACTCATACTAAGTTGAATAACCTAATTGAGTCAAAATAAAGTTTCAGTGACTCAATTGGGACAATATGAAAAGTTGGTTACATTGTGTAGAGTTATCCATTAAATTAATTCTAGTCTTTTAGAGTCCAAAAACAAGTTCAATTGGACAAACTAAGTAACATTAAACTGATTCTTGTTTTCTTGAGTTCAAAATGAGTTGCAACTTGTAACAAATCTTGTCAGAAGGTGGATATGAGACCAAAGATGTAAATCAAATCATTTGAGAGACAATATAATGTATCTAACTCGATAATGTGTGTATGTGACATGTATATATTTCATGAGTCATCA
This sequence comes from Mikania micrantha, assembly GCA_009363875.1. Classification (NCBI taxonomy): domain Eukaryota; kingdom Viridiplantae; phylum Streptophyta; class Magnoliopsida; order Asterales; family Asteraceae; genus Mikania; species Mikania micrantha. The sequence goes on along the minus strand of CM018691.1, from coordinate 50,175,480 downwards.
GACATATAAAACGAGCCTCACTCCTTGTTAAGTTATTTCTACCAATGAAGTATACACAATGGTCTTTTTCTCTATAACTTAACTATTTTTTCAACACTAACATAATCACGTTAGATCTTCCCCTCGTGATTGTATCCTTTAATGTTCATTTGGTTGTGACCATTTTATTTGAGCAAGTAAACGTTAGTTCATAAAGTTAACAAATATATTATTGCCTCCTTAACACATATGATACTCACTTTGGAATGATGTTGCTTTTCTTCTATATAAATATTATTGTTGATAAAGAAACTCAAGTCATGTACAGTTTTTTATTTGCTTTTGTTAATCATCAATCATCAATACCATTATGTTATCTTGCTTTTTGATTAATTGGCATTGATGTAACACTTCAACCTTTGGGTTATATGACAACAACTTTATCATTGTTGTAAGCCTTACCCTAATCATCTAGTGAGTTACTTAACAAATGAATACAAATTTTAAATCTCATTCAATATACTTTTTATAAATACATTTGAAAACTTTGATGAATAATGTCTATATTATTTTTTCTGTTAGTTATATTTTTTTTGAACAGCCAACTATCCTACTCCTACATTACACCCAAGATTCCACCCTTGCTTGGATTTGAACCCAAGACCTTCTCTCTAAGAGACAATGCCTCTACCAAGTGGGCTAGTCCCACATTGGCTTCTGTTAGTTATATACACACAAACACACATTTACATTATGCGCAATTTGAAAAGAAGTACCAACACATGATGTGATGGTCTAGGCGCCTTCACACCCAAGCTACGCCTTGGTCTGTCTATACAACTGGTAATCACTTATATGAGTAAGCATGTAGTCAATAATATGAAAGCCTTGTAGATTTGTCATGTAGATTTGTCGTCTTGTGGTCTCACAAACTTATGTGATGGCAATGAGTTGCCTTCTCAAGTGGCTTGTTCTTACTCTCGTTTTTAGTTGGCCCATGTACTCCTATGTATGGAAGACACATCTTAGAATCTTTCTAAATAAGCTTGACATTATCTCTCTTTCTGTCGTGATGAGAACATGTCTCTTGTAATTTTTTTTTTCATTCCATTAACATATTGTTTTTTTTATCATTTTGTGTTGCAAGCTGGTCATTTCTTCTTTTATACCGAATTTGAGACTTGTTTTCTTTAAATATTTCATATTTGTTTGAGTTTTTGATCTCTTTACACAATTACCTAGGTATCATACACTATAAAATAAATATGTAAAATTGGATCACTCTTGTGTTTTTTAGATCTTTTGTCCAAAGTGTCGCATTATAACTATAAAAATTAAATAAAAAGAGATTTTAGTATGTTTGAAGAAAACATGATATTATTACTACCTATATACAATTAACAGTTTTTTGAACAATTATGGTATTTTAATAATAATAATAATATTATATAAATAATATTATAATATATTAATATTAAAATATATTGTAATTATTATTATTATAATAAAAAGATTATAAAATTATTATTATTATATAATATTAACATAAAACTATTATTATATTTAAAATATATTATTATTATATTTAGAATATATTATTATTATAAAAATATAATTATAATATAATATTAACATTAGTATAATAATGTTGTTATTTTCTAATTTTAATCATTTACATGGGTAGTTTTTGAAGAGATTACGACAAAGTGCGCCTTATTTAGTGTTTTGGCATTAGCTTTTTTACGTTGTGTGTCTAATTTTACGGTTGTGGAATAATATTATAATCACACTTATGCTTCGGTTCATGTTAGTTGAGAACGACGATTGTTTTTGCAATAAAGTTTGATTTAGTGTTTTAGGACAGATTGGCAGCCGTTGTGACTATTTTATTTTTGTGTTTTGATAATCATGATAATACCATCATTGTTATAATCAAATAATATTATTAACATAACGATATAACTTGACATTTTTGTTTCATATTGTGTGATGCAAATTTTAGACAACTTATATTTTTTTACTATTATTTTTAAAATGTTTTGTGTAAAAGTTTTACGATGTATTGATAAGTTTATGTTACTTGATTTTTGATTTTTCAATATCTTTTTATCATGTAAAATAGAGGATACCGTCGCAACTTGCGGGAAGTAACTCGTAGTTAAAATTAAAAGAATGTGAGGAAATTTATTAAATAACGTTATAGAATAGTAAATTTAATTTATTTATATATATAATATTGAGTGAATATATATATACATATACATATACATATACATATACATATACATATACATATACATATACATATACATATACATATACATATACATATACATATACATATACATATACAGGGAATAGATAATTTGAAAACCACTTCTTAGTGCTAAAACTGTGAAAACCATGTAAAAATCATGTAAATAAAACGTATTTTTTTTGAAATTTTTTTACATGTTTGTAACACTATTAGGCACATTTTTATTAAAAAAATCAAAAAAGCGCCGACCATATATTTTTAAAAAAAATATTTTATAAACCATGTAAAACATACGTAACTTTTTGTCAGATCTGACGAAATTTTTTTAGTTTTGTTACGTATCTTTTACATGGTTTTATAAAATATTTTTTTAAAAAATATATGGTCGGCGATTTTTTGATTTTTTTTAATAAAAATGTGCCTAATAGTGTTACAAACATGTAAAAAAATTTCAAAAAAAATACGTTTTATTTACATGATTTTTACATGGTTTTCACAGTTTTAGCACTAAGAAGTGGTTTTCAAATTATCTATTCCCTGTATATGTATATGTATATGTATATGTATATGTATATATATATATATTCACTCAATATTATATATATAAATAAATTAAATTTACTATTCTATAACGTTATTTAATAAATTTCCTCACATTCTTTTAATTTTAACTACGAGTTACTTCCCGCAAGTTGCGACGGTATCCTCTATTTTACATGATAAAAAGATATTGAAAAATCAAAAATCAAGTAACATAAACTTATCAATACATCGTAAAACTTTTACACAGAACATTTTAAAAATAATAGTAAAAAAATAAAAGTTGTCTAAAATTTGCATCACACAATATGAAACAAAAATGTCAAGTTATATCGTTATGTTAATAATGATAGTGTTACAAACCTGTAAAAAAATTTTAAAAAAAATGTTTTTTTACATGATTTTTACATGGTTTTCACGGTTTTCGCACTAAGAAGTGGTTTTCAAATTATATTCCCTACATATATATATATATATATATATATATATATATGGAGATGATCAAAAATTAACCATTTTTTATTGCGTTAACCGAATAAATACATCTAATTACTTTGCGACCCACATAAAGTAAATCTAAAGGTATTGGTTTTTTTTTATTAATGTAGGACCTATTTGCATTAATAAAAAAAATAAAAAACCTACACCTTTAGATTTACTTTAATGTGGGACCCAAAATAATAAGATGTAGTTATTCGGTTAACGCAATAAACATTAATTAACAAAGAACCACACCCAATATATATATACACACATAGTGAGTGGGCCCTGATGCTTATATTATATGTATTATTACATTTTATAATTATATTATTTAGGTGTCTGATCCATGTATTAACGTTTTCAAAATTTAGACTTAAACCATTAGAATTTCTTAACTTTGAAAAGTATTAAAAAAGATATACATGGTGTTAAATTTTAAAATTTTGTTTAAAGATTTGAGTTTTAATTAAATTTGAGAGATTTGCTTAGATGTTTGGGTTTTTGTTTTAATTTAAACGATGTATTGCCGGTGATACAGATTTTGTAAGTAATTTTTTATTATTATTTTATAACATATTTGTGAGTTTTTGTATGATTTTATGAAATATTTGTATATAATTCGTAATGAGATATTTGATTTTATTATGTAATTCATATTTCTGCAAATGATATGTATAATACCCACCCTCAAGAGTGTACTGTGATAACCCGCCGCAACGCACGGGGAGAATAAACCTAGTTTTAGTTAATTGTTATTGTTGTTGTTGTTATTATTATTATTATTATTATTATTATTATTATTATATGTGTTGCTCCTCTCTCTATTTTTGTAGACCATATCGTGGACACCCAATAAACACAAGAGCCCAGAATTCCCCAATCTCCTTCCCCTTCGAATTCCAAACCCTAATTTTGACTCCGTTCCCCGATGATCAGATCTACATCGCAAAGGTTTGCAATTTCGTCAATAAATTCTCTTCATCTCACTTCAATTTCACATTTTCATGATCTCACTTCATTCTAATTGCGTCAATTGCTCGTATATTTTGCAGATCTGCATCAACCCACAAATTGAACCATTGAAATCCATCCATAATCTGTTTTTCCTCGAAATTGCAACATAAGCTTGACGATTTTGTTATGAGAGATGTCGCTTTTGTCAAAAAGCGATTCGATTCAAATTCGAGAGGTGTGGAGTCACAATCTTGAGGAAGAATTTGCATTGATCCGATCCCTCGTTGATGATTTCCCCTACATCGCAATGGACACCGAGTTTCCAGGAATCGTTCTTCGTCCCGTCGGTAATTTCAAAAACAGTAACGATTATCATTACCAGACATTGAAAGATAACGTAGATATGCTCAAATTGATCCAATTAGGGTTAACTTTTTCAAACGACCAAGGAAATTTACCTACATGTGGAACAGATAAATACTGCATCTGGCAATTCAATTTCCGTGAATTCAACGTGAATGATGATGTTTTTGCAAATGATTCCGTAGAGCTTTTGAAACAAAGCGGTATCGATTTCAAGAAAAACAACGAAAACGGAATCGATGCACGCAGATTTGGTGAGTTGTTGATTTCATCAGGGATTGTGTTGAATGATTGTGTGTATTGGGTTACTTTTCACAGTGGGTATGATTTTGGGTATCTGTTGAAGGTGGTGACATGTCAAAATCTACCTGATACACAAGCAGGATTCTTTACTTTAATTAACATGTATTTTCCGACCATTTTTGATATTAAACACTTGATGAAGTTCTGCAACAGTCTTCATGGTGGGTTGAACAAGTTAGCTGAGTTGTTGGAGGTTGAACGAATCGGTGTTTGTCATCAAGCGGGTTCTGATAGTTTGCTCACCGCGTGCACTTTCAGAAAGTTGAAAGATAATTTCTTCAGCGGGTCGTTGGAGAAGTATGCTGGAGTGTTATATGGTTTAGGTGTCGATAATTGACGACAGGCAGACAGACAAAGATAGAGAAAATAAGAATCGGTTTATGAAAATTATAGCGTGATATGTTCATGGTTTTTGTGTTTTTTGTGATTTTGATGCTTTAAAGTGAAAGGTTGATTTATAATAAGAACATGCAGATGGTGTTTTGATGTATGTTGTTATATATATCAGGTATGATTTCATGTTGTGCTGTTTAAGATTTTGCTCATTTTAACAATTTTAACTGAATATGAGTGTTTGAATGAAGAAAAGTTTATGTTAATCTTGTTCTGGATAAGTAGTTTGAGATTAATGTTTTAAACTCGTTATTCTTGGTTGATTCAAAATTACAAAAATTACCCTGTGAAATCACCATACATCAATTAGTTGCAACTATCTTTTCATGAAAATCATAGGAACCTAATCTTTCTTTTTTCTGTATATGTTTTTCTTTTTCATGAAAGTACCATCCATCAATTAGTTGCAACTTGCAACAAATGACTTAAAAAAATTAGAAAAATTGGTTAAATCTTCAAAACTGGTCAGTTTGACGAAAACCCTCAAGCCGACTGGTTTTCCATTTTGTAAAGCCATAGTTAGCGGTTCAGTTGAAAATTTATACCGAAAGGGGCTCAACCAGACCGTAAGCACACCCCTTTCTGTTATTTATTAAATAATTAATATGTTTTTGAAAGTTTTCTACAAGATAAAAAAAATTATGCTTCACTTAAACTTCAGAAACAGAATTTCAAAAAGGGGCCTTTTCCTAATACCTTGATTAAATTATATTATGTTATTAAACATCAATTTCAAGCAAGCCCTAATGCCAAAACAATGGGCAGATAGAGTAATTTGTCTGCTACAAATGTCCAAAAAAAAATTCAGAAGGATGTATTACTTCATGACAGCTAGTTTGCATCCGGCAGCTCAGCTACCTATAAGAATAGAGATCTCAAAGTTAAACAACGAATGACAATTTCAACCCATTTATATGAAAACAAGTTGATCCAGATTGTATTTATTTTAAAGTAACATTATTACTTCTATGATATAGTTTTAATCATACTTTATATGAAAGATATATAATAACAGAACTTTCAAATTGCATAAAAAGTGTTGATGAGTAAGCCCAACAGACTCTACCTGATTTGACCACCAGATATTGAAGGTTGTATGAACGCCTCATTTATGGTGCACGTATAAAATGTATATATATGTGTGGGCCCTTAAGGGGCAAAAGTAAAAGTGCACTAAGTTTAACGTTATTTCAATTATTTTGTGAAAATAACGTTAAACTCATTGGGATGATCAACTTCAAACGATAACTTTGAGCCGGGACTCTTTCGGAGCAGCCTCTCTATCCTAATTGGGATATGGGTAAGGTTTGTATTTATCCTTCCCCCAGACCCTATTAAAAAGTGGGAATATACTAGGTAAAATGGTTGTTGTTGTTATATCGAAGGTCGTATACATTGAAATATACTTCAACTTTCACTCATTTGACATTCCCTTTTGTGCAATTTCTTTTAATTTGACATTTTGACCACATTATGATAAAACACAACCCAGACCAATTTAAGTAAACACATGCAGATTGCTTGGAATATGGAGAACTGAGAAATATGATTTAAAAGCTAAAAAAAGGACAGAAAAGAAATGGACATGCAAACAAACCTTGATGAGTGGACAGACTACTAACCTTGTCCTCTTTTGCGCTTATGGTTCTTCAAATTTTTAAAGATAAAGCTAATAAATTCCTTTGATGTAGCTTTTTGATTGTCTTTGAAGTTCCAGAGTTCATTAATTACATATCTGCCACTAGGGTTATATTCATTCATCTCCTTAAATGCAGCAACCACTGCAACAAAGATTTTATTACCCCATTCTGCCTTGAGAGCTTTTAGCAATTCATCATCTTCATTAATCACTTCCTGCATTTGCACAATACTTCATTTAAATCAGGCACATAGACTTGAATGATATTATAAAGTTGCTTAAAAACATAACATTGAACAAGTAATGAACAGCCTGCAGCTAGCAGGTTGCATAAAAGTTTAAATGGGTTCGAGTAAAGAAAGGGTATTTTTCAGTTCAATGGATTGAGTTGGTTCTTAACACTATTTTTGTCAAATTTTATATAAAAACCGTGTGTTAAATATGATACCGAATGTATTATGCAGAAAGTTACACTATGGACAACTTTCAACAAGAATTTTTGGCCAGAGTTTTTAATTTGCGATAAAACATAAGCCAAATCAACCCGTTTATAGATAAATGAGACAAAATTGTTACCTCTATGAATAAGTGGTTTCAGTAAAAAAGGGCAACTTTGAATCCATAAACGGGACAAAATTGTTATCTATATGAACAAGTGGTTTGAGTCAAAAAGGGTAACTTTGAATTTGGGTGAGGCTGATATGCAAACACTTTCTTGTCGGACTTTTCCATCATTAGAATAATAATATATATTTTTTATATGTTTCCACATTATAAAATAATGGGAAAACGAGTCAGCAAATGCATTTCAAGAACCATACCTTGTGTGCACCATCTACTGCAACAACTTTTACTGGGTGCCACTCTGGAGTTTTAAGTTTTTCCTGCCACAAAGAGCATAATTCAGAGGTCTTGATTTCAGCTTCTTCAGAATTAAACCTCTCCTTGCAGGCATCCTGGAAGGCTTTTGTGTTAATTTCGCCCATCCTCTTTATCCCAATATTGGTACGTCCACTAAACATTTCTTGCATGCCCTGAAAATACTGGAATAATTCTAACGTGTAGTTATGATTTAAAAAACAAGATTACTACAAAAATAAACTAAATCTTTGGATAAAACAAATATAGGAGATTTAATCACTTGAAACCAGACTTTAAGCGACTTGAATACGATTCTCTAATTTTCTTTTTTATTTATTTTATTTAACACAAATTATCCGAAGGATAACAACATGGATCAGAATTTCTATCTCTAACTGGCATGGTAAAAAAAAAATAAACCATGGAATTTAGTTGGACACTAGAAAGCAATACCTTAATCAACTCTTTGCGAGCTTCTTGCAACTCATTGTTACTTTGGAGTTCCTTAACCATAAGAGTTTGATTCATTTCATACACACCATCCATTTGCTCCGTCTTCGCTTCAAGCTCATCGTTCATCTTTTTTATCTGATCTTGGACCGCGGTATCATCTTCATCAGCCAAATGTTTCATGACTTGCAATTTCCCTTTTAATTCCACAATTTCCATCTCTAGTCTCTGTTTGGCATCTAGCTGTCTCTCTAATTCAAGTACTTTCTTCAAAGCCTCCTCCTTCTCTCTCTATGATTCAAGATCCCGTCAAAATAAGCAAATTATAATTTAAATTAAAATCAAGTATCAAAACTAGAGGTGGCAAAATGGTTCGGTTGAGTGATGGTAAAAAGGGTTCTCAACAATCAGGTAACTTTTGTGTTTGTTGAAACGAGTCAGATTAATCCAAAACACTTTTGTGTCCTCAAATATTATGACTTCTATAAACAATTAATTCACTATTTTCTAATAAAGCTATTTTGGGAGTTTGATGCAATAGAAATAAGCTTTGGAACACAAAAATAGCTTCTACAAATAATCAGTGGTTCAGTATGACAAAAAAAAAGATTTAGATTGGGGCTGATCCACATAGTGTTCAAGGCTGGCCAGTGCTACCAGTTGATTGAGCTAGCAAAGTGTAAACAATGGTAGACCTTTAAAACAGTGTTAACACGTGATTTCTCTCATGCTACCACTTGATTAAGCAACAAAGTGAAGAAAGGATCAAATGTATTTATTAACATTCAAGAAAAATTGAGCCAGTTAAGTTAACATAAAACCTGGCAAAAGAATACAAATTTAGATATTGGGCAACACTTCAGTTGCAAGAGATGACAGATTTTTTTTTTTTTTTTTTGATAAGAGCCCCCTTGAGTGTCAAATGTTCTGCAAAAACAAGCACATGGATTTCAAAACCTACACTCAAGCCCTTATAACTAGAGACTCTTTCCAAACCAACACCTTAGAATATGTAGCATACTGCATACAGAGAAATTTTACTTTTTTCTTTTTATAATATATCCCATTATTGTGATTTACTAGTTACTACAAATAAAAATTTTTGATTTGTAATAATAAGGAAAGCTGTATTTTCTTAAAATAATTAAATTAATAAACAATTTGTTTTTTAAAGAATGATACTCTATTGGTCATTTTTAAGATGCAAATAAAGTAACCCTTAAAACCATTCAAGTGACCGAGTGGAACACATAAATTCTGGATCAAATAACATGCATCAAATTGTTATCAGCAACATGTTCAGATAGTTGTCTAATCTACCTATGTAAAAAATTTGGGTTCCATCCTAAAAACAAGGTTTTTATTTGGAAATCCAGAACTAATATAAACCAGATAACCAAAATTCATTAGATTTAATATACCAACAAACAAATTTGTTCTAACCCATTTTAAACCAATAACTTAATTCGCCTGATACTTAACCCGCCAAAACTAGTCCTACATGATTTATTTTTTGGTTACTACTTTGTGCCACCAGCAATTACATATTTACATTCCCTCAATCTGTTACTATATAAGGAGTTTTCATGCATCAAAACGACAGTTTGGAACTTTAAATTTTGGAATACTTTCAATCCATTTGACCCATTTTTTAAATATTTTTTTAATTCACATGTTTGATCCATTACAGTAAATTTTTTTTTTACCCAAATTGAACACTCAAAATAAACAAAAATTACCCAAATTAAACAATCAAAAGGAAATGGGTCAAAATTGCCACCTATAGAAAATGAATAGGATTACGTTGGTAAAGCTGGACTTTAGCAGGCTTACCTTTTGCTCTTCAACCAGCTTTAAGAAACCCACATCAGATTTTTCCTGCTCTATAGAGGCCATACGCAGCGAGCTGTTCCAAATGTCATTCTGGATACGTAAAAGAGGATATAATTAACATAACATGATGATAAAAAATTGAAAACATATATGACCAAGCTTCTAAAGTTGGTGTATGATCAATGACTCTAAAGGTATGAATTTTATTTGAACAATGGCACAAGTCTTTCTGGATTTGTGAAAGGGATAGTATACGAATTGCATCATATGATAATAAGACGAAAAAAGAACTTTCTGAATTAAAGATTGTACATTATAATCACCTTTCTTTTCTCCTCTTCCAATTTTTGTTTGTCATGTTCTGTTCGGGCTATTTTCTTACTAACTTCTTTACTCCGCGATTCATGATTCTTCCTTAGCTTCCCCACATCAGTAACCATCTTTTCTCGTTCATCTAATACACTTTTAATACGGTCCTGTGCATGGCGCTGCATTTTTCTTCTCGCTGAAAGGACAATATTTCCATGTTAGCAAAACCTCAAACTTACAAAAATGGAATTCCACTCAAACTAAATTTTCATTTGATAAGAGGATTATTACATAAAAAGGCAACATAGTTTCATCTAATATCTGGGTGTGGTAACTAATTTATTTTCTCACAGAAACTCTTAAAGCTTAAAAAAGTTTGATGAAAAGAAAACCACTTCAAAGTTTCAATCTAAGGTAATTCGTACAAGTTCCCAGGTCGAACATTATGGTGTATTGTAACTTGTAACTGTTCCATGTTGACTTTTTTAGGACAAGGCACTCACAGAAACAGATTACCTGTTGACAATTTTAAGATTACTTGAATCAATTTTTGAATTTTTTTATGTGTTAATAACATGGTTACTGAATACCAAAATCAGGCCAAAATTATGTTTCCTTATAATGCAAGAGTGAAAAAGAAAATATGCTCAAGAGAACAAATCTCCATATCACTACTGCCCCAAAGTACATGAGAAGAGGCAGGCAAAGATAAGATAAGATACCTTCATGATAAGCTTGATGCATGCAATTTTTTTCTTCAAGCACCCTACTTAGAGACATAATTTTCTGATTACACTTGCTTTGCAAATCATTAAGATTTTCATTTCTCATGTCAATCTCACTTGCTAACTCAACCACTGGTTTGTTTCTGGTTTTTACAACTTCTTGCTCCACATCAGATATTGTTTTCAGATTCCTGTTCGCGCGAAGGTAGTCTCCTATTGGCCCTTGTGATTCAAAGTCATCTGCACGAGCCAACCAGGCATAAATACTTGAACCTGAGGGATTTTCAGAATCACTCCATTCTCTCTTACTGTGATGATCAGCTTCAAATTTTTTCTCAAATTCCGTAGCATTCTTAAAACCAATTAAATCATTGCTGAACCTCACAAAAGCATGTGCAGTTCTCTTTTCAGCATCCCATAACAGCTCAACATCTTCAGGCTTGTATCTTGAGAACCTCTTTATCCAATATTCTGTGTTCTCAAAATCATTCCCACTATCAGGATCATTGATTATGTTTACCACATTTCCAGTCCAAGGCCAGCAAAACAAATCATTTTCTTGGGAGATAGGTGCTGCTACTTTCAGTGGTGTTTCAGCCTCTTCTGCCAGTTCATTCTCCAAGTAAAATGTTAGAGCAAGATGATTAGCCTTTTGTTTTGCATTTCTGTTAAAAGAACCTTTGCTAACTCCAGAAGCATGTTGATGCAAGTCTTTGTATTTGAAATCTTGCTTTTTCTTGCCAGCACAAAAAGGACATCTAAGGATGCCATTGGGATATTTAACTTTCAGGGTTCCATTCCTCAGTTGCTCATATGGTTTATCTTTGTACTCAGAAATCTCTGAATCACTAAAATCGGACTCATCACCAGAACTGTTATCCATCTACTCAGAATACAAACACAAAACAACACCCATGAGGCCATCATGATGATATCATAAAACTTCTATTTAATATCATAAACACTAACAACTCAAATACTGTTAGTCAAAACACATGAACGTCACATATTTTCTAATGGGTCACTAGGTTTCGGTGTTCTAATGCCTATCAACTCAATTTACAGAATTTTCAAATCAAGTCATGCAAGGTCAGATCAGAATCAAACAAATTCTGGTTTTGAAACAAACTCCAACTCCCAATCCTATTGCAAGGACTAACCTTTTAAGGAGCCTTGGGGTGCCCAGCCTCTGCCGTTTTTCGGCTTAGAATGGTCGTTTTAATAGTTTTAATAGTGTTTTGTCGAAAAATTTTTTAGGTATTGAGTCCGGCTTCCCCTGTTTTCTTCTTAAAAATCCTTGGGCTCCCCTTGGTTTTTTAAAAAAAACAATAAAGTTGAACTAGTTTTTAACAATACGTTTAACGGTTTAAACTTATTTATAAAATTCAAATAAGTATATTAGTGAGACTATAAAGCTTATTTATAAAAATGTTTAAGTTGTAGAAGGTAACATGCACTAGTACAAATCTTGTTTTTTAGGGTGTTAATTCTTTTAAGGCGGTTTTATTACGACTAGTAGCAACTTTGGGTGGTTTACAAATAAACTACAGCTAAAAATGTTTAAAAGATTAATTTAATCGGTTTAATTATATTTTTGAAGGCGGTTTTGAGATGCTCATTTTTTGGAGACGATTTCTCTGTGTTTTTAGAGACGGTTTTACAAAGGTTTTTTTGGATAGTTTATCTATTTTTTTTTGGGGGGTTTAAAAGGACCATTTTTTGGGAGGTTTTTTATTTTTTTTTAATTTTTTGGGACAGCTTTCAAAAAGGGTATTTTTTTAATGCGGTTATTATAATTTTTTTGGGCAGTTTATGTACTTTTATGGGGCTGGAGCGTTTTTGTTGACATTTCCTTAGCAGTTATTGTTATTTTTTATTTTTTTTACAATCATGTGTATTTAAAACCGTCTCAAAAAATAACAATTTCATTCTAAAACCCAAGTTTACCTCTCACTAAACATTCCTGCATCTTCAAAAATGTAATTTTTTTATCACCCTTTCATTTTAAAACATTTTATGTCTTTTTTTGTAAAACATATTTAATTTTTCTAGTGTAAGTAAAATTAAATATTTAAAGTTTTTAAATGATGATTGACCCCACCCGAATATATGATCCGGAACATAGCAATAGGAAAAAATGTGATTATAATTATAATTTTTTTTTTTCAAGATCCGTCAAGGCGTCAATGATCCTTTGTACTCGCTACATTTACCCAAACTCTAATTCCCAATTCTTTTTAGTAAAATGGACATGTTAAATGGGTCAAATAATGATAATTCAAATGGCTAGATATGTTTAAACAAACTGTAACGTAAAAATATAAAACTAATACATACAAAACATAATTCACAACCTATAGTAATTATATTGACACTATAAATCATAGTTGCGGCATTGATTCAGATATTAGAGTCTCGGATCATTAAAATCTACAACAGGTTATACAAAAATAGTCAAATCTGCATCTATCGTTACATATTCAGTGAAACACATGAAAGTTTCGCATATAAATTTACCAGGTTTATCATGAACAACGTCCCCTGTTTATATGCCAGTTATGTTTCTCATCATTACACTCTCATAATCGATTCTATTGACTCCAAAAAAAACTCCCTAAATGAGGATTATTCATCGACTAGAACGAGTACGAATCAACTAAATGCCTTTCCAGTTTTATCACAATCTGAAAGTTGAAACTTCAATGATTCAACTATTATAACGAAAGAACAAACCCTAGACTACCAGAAGGAATTAAAAAGAAGGAATAGAATACAAATCATGTTAGATTCAACAAGTTGCAGAAGGCATATGATCAATAATCGGTAAAGAAGAAATGATATTCAGTTGTAATCAAAAAAGATACTTTACCTCGCTACAAACTTGAAAGTGCATAAACACCGGCGTCCGTCAGCATACGGCGGAGACTGATTGGCGGCAAGCAACGAAAACTGATCGGAGGAGACGAAGAGAACTGATTTGAGTTGGAGGGAGAATACTACTTGCAGAGTTGGAGTCAGAAAAACTCGGAGGAGTTATTTTAGGCGGTACTTGATAAAATATATTTTCTAATTACTTTTTTTGTACAGCCTAGATTATTAACTAGAGCGGTAAAAAACTTAACGTTCAGTAAACAGTTCGTGAATCGTTCAGCGAGAAGTTTGTTTATATTCGTTAGAACGAATATGGACAAGAAATTTCGCTCATTTAGTTAAAAAAACATGAACAGATGTCGTGTTCGTTCTTTGTGTTCGTGAACGTTCGGTTACATGTTTGCTTGCGTTCGTTTATGTTAGGTTATGTTCATTTATTATATTTATTTATTAAATATATTGTATATTCTTATGTTTTTTATTTTTAATTTAATATCATAATATTTAAGCTAGTTTTAGTTTAATACTATAATATTTAACTTTATGTTTATATAAATGATTATCTATAATGATTGAGATTAAAATTTTTGATTTTTATTGTTTAAATAATGTGTTCGTTTGCGCTGATGAACCGTTCGTGAACAAATTAAATTCCTTAATGAATGAACACGGATAAGAATCTCCGTTTGATTAACATTCGTGAACCGTTCGTAAATAAAGGATAATTATTGATACGCTCTTTGGTTGTATTACGCAAACAAAAGAAACTAAAAATAGTGTAAATTACTGATTATGTCCTTTAAAAATATAGCAATTTGCTGGTTTCGTCCTTTAAATTCAAAAATTATTAGAGGTGTCCTTATTTTGAAAATTTTGCACTGGTTATGTCCTTTGTCACTAACATCGTTAACTTATTCCGTTAAATATCCCATGTGCCAGTCACATGAGGGGTAAATTCGTCATTTCATCCCCTTCTTCTTCCCCACTCTTCCTAGGGTTTTCAGCCTTCTCCCCACCTTAATCTTCCTGCCATGAACATCACCAAACACCCATCTCTAAATCTCATCCTCCTCTTCACCTTCTTTGATCACAAATTCAGTTTCTTATAGAAGTAGGGTGTTCTTGACTTTCAAAAGATGAGGATTCTTGGTGAAGATGTGAATACCCTTAAAGTTATAGATTATTCTTTGAGGTTGATTGTGATTCCTCTAAGTATTGCTTCTTTTTGGTTGACTTTGACCAATCATCAAGAAAATGATATATATGGCAGCCCTTAACTCCGGTGATTGTAGACGAATCAAAATCCCGTGTTCCACAACTCCGGCGAGTCTGAAAATCGCATCTCCGGCAGCCCTCAAATCCCCAATGTCCTTCTTGAAATACAAATCAACTATAATTTTGGTACAAGTGTATTATGCAGTTCTTAAGTTCCTAACAAAATTTTAATTCTCAATTGAATACGTTCCATATATATATATATATATATATATCTTACTATTATAATAAACAAAAATATGTTTTTGCCACTTGTCACAATTTTAGGTTAAGAGTGCCATTTGGCAACTTCTTATCACTCCTTAATTTTTCACTCTTATTAAAAGTACATCAACTTACATATTCAATAACTATATTATTAATGATATTATTAGTCTTTTTAATACTAAAAAGTTTTATAATCAATTAAAAATAACATTTTATTAAAAAAGTCACTTTAAAAAAACTATAAGATATGCATTTTTTCTAAAAATAAATATATTTTAGAGATAAAAATATTTTAAATCGGTATTCTTTTAGAATTTTTTTTCTAAAAATCATCTATTCTAAAAAAACAAAATTTTGAAAAATAAAATAAATTATATAATGCATAGATTTTAAACAATAGTTTTTTTTTATAGATAAATGACATTTTTTAATATTAAAATTTTAAAAATTAATTTCTTAAAAATAAAGTTTTTGATAATTGATTTATTAATTAGAGTACTTACTAATACGTACTTTAATCATTTAAAATAAAAATATTATTTAAAATTTATAAATTTTTATTACTAACTATTTACTGTTTTATATTAAATCCGTGTAACACACGGGGTATACTCTAGTATATATTAAATTATACACACACATATATTATATTACACACATACATAATTATATAAATATACATATTTGTGGTAACCTATTAACCCATTAAGCCAATCAGATTCACCCACATCATAGATTCCCTTTTGCTTTAACAAGGGTATTATGGACTTTTTATTAACCCATTTAAGCTAATCAGATTCACCCACATCATAAAAATATACCCATTTTCCTTTTTTTTAAAATCAAAGTTTCCCCATTGATTTTTATACACTTATAACTTTTTTATACTATGTTATTTTTTTATAAAAATTACATCATTAAACTCGTTATATTTTTCTCGTTAATTCCATAATAGTCATGCCAATTTTTTTTGAATTTTTTTCGAGCGTTCGTAATTACACCAACGTAACGAACAATAAATATAATAATTTTCTCTCGTTTTTTCAAAATCTTTCCATCTTTAAAATGTTTTCGAGCGTTCGTAATTTTCTCTCATTTTTTTCGTTTAAAATGTTTCAAAATCTCGTTTAACATGTTTTTTTTAGCGTTCGTAATTTTCTATCATTTTTTCGAGCGTTTGCAATTACACCAACATAAAATCATTCCATCTTGTTACAAATTATTTTTTATTACAAAAATTAGTTCATTAATATTTTAAAAAATTAAGAACACTTTGAAAAAATCCAGATCCTTACATCAGTGTAATTACGAAAACTTTGTAAAAATTCAGCTCGTTACATCATTGTGATTACATCAGTGTAAAAAAAATGCATTTCGTTACGTCAGTGCAAAACATCGTTGCATCGGTGTAAAACGTCGTTGCATCAGTGCAAATTGTCGCTGCATCAGTGCAAATTACGAAAATTTTAAAAAAAATTGACAAAATTATACTTGAATTAAAGATAAAAAAGTGACAAATTTAATGGTGAAATTTTTATAAAAAAAATAATAATGTATATAAAAGTTACGAGTGTTTAAAAAATTGGGGGGTAAACTTTTTTTAAAAAAGAAATCAAGTACACCCCACCAAATGTCAAATCAGTGTAAAAAATGCATTTCGTTACGTCAGTGTAAAACGTCGTTGCATCAGCGTAAAATGTCGCTGCATCGGTGCAAATTACGAAAATTTTAAAAAAATTGAAAAAATTATACTTGAATTAAAGATAAAAAAGTGACAAATTTAATGGTGAAATTTTTATAAAAAAATAATAATGTATATAAAATATATGAGTGTTTAAAAAATTGGGGGTAAACTTTTTTTAAAAAAAGAATCAAGTACACCCCACCAAATGACAAAAATGCCCTTAAACAAATCTCATCCACATGTTTTTTCAGATTGAATATGGACCACTCATTTCAAAAAGCTTTATTTAAACAACCAATGAAAATGAGTTATTAGGTTACCACACTTAACATGGGTTACCATTGGAACCTTTCCCATCTTCCTTTACTAATAAAGGAGTATAAATAGGAGGACACTTGGCATTTTATTAGACCACTACAATTCTTTATTTCCCGCTTAAAACTTGACCCAAAATTACTCTCTTATACGGGTCTATTATACCCGAATCTACCTATTATAATAAAAGAGTATTTTTAGGAGACACATGTCGCATTCTGATACAATCAGAAATTTTTTCTCCCGTCTCTCTCCTAATATATATTTGTACTTTCTTTAGTAATTAAATTATACGATTAAATATTAAAAAAATATGAATCTTCTAATTCTAATATTTTACTATTTATTATAATTTATAAATTATAAAAATATTTCAATTATACTTTATCTTATAATATAATTTTATAATTATTCAACCCGTGTAATTACACGGGGTTTTAGGCTAGTGTATAATATATATGTATGTATGTATATACATGTAGGGTATGGAATTTTAAATAACCCATCAAATATGTGAGAACCTATTAACCATCATCCAATGGTTACTTGGAAAAAGTAAGTGTGTCAATTCTTTTGTCTTTAGTATGAAGGGCATTTAGGACATTTGTCATTTATGTAAAGTTTACCCCTTTTTTTTAAACATTCATAACTTTTTTATACTATATTTTTCTTTTAAAAATTGCACCATTATACTCGTCTCATTTTTCTCTTTAATTTCGTTATAGTCTCGACTAGTTTTTTTTTTTTTTTTTTTTGATGTCATGTATTTACATCATTGTAACTAGCTTAACGATAGCAAATTAATTATAAATTTTTTCTAACAATGGTAAATTACAGTAATGTAACACAAAATGAAGTAATTTACAATGACATAATTAACGGTGACGTAACACATTATTTACAGTGATGTAATTTTCTCTTTAATTTCCGTTATAATGTTGACTAGTTTTTTTAATTTTTTTTTCTCATTGCCCATTATTAACTTCGATATAACGAGCATAAATATAACACATTATTTTGAATTTTTTTCTAACAATGATAAATTACAGTGATGTAATTAATATAACACATTATTTTATTTTTTTCTCTAACAATGATAATTACAATGATAAATTACAGTGATGTAATATAACACATTATTTTGAGTTTTTTTCTCTAACAATGATAATTATAGTGATGTAATTTATCATTGTTCGAAAACAATTCAAACTAATTTGTTGTATTTAGGCTCGTTACAAATTAGGGATGAGCAAAAAGTAAAACAATACCGAACCGAAACCGAATTAACCGAAAAAACCGAACCATAACCAAATTAACCGAAAAAACCGAAACCAAATTTTACGTCAATGTAAATTACATCACGATAAATTACGTCAATGTAAATTACATCACTGTAATTTATCATTTTTAAAAAAGTTTCAAATAAATTTGTTATATTTAAGCTCGTTACAATGATGTAAATATAAGGCATCTAAAAACAGTAAAAAAAAAATTAGTCGAGACTATAACGGAATTAAAGAGAAAAATGAGACGAATATAATGGTGGAATTTTTTTAAAAAAATAATATATATTATAAAAAAGTTATTAATGTTTAAAAAAGAGGGGGTAAACTTTATATTAAAAATTAGATTTATTAAAATGTCCTAGATGATGACACTTGTCACTACCATATTAATTCTAGTTTTTTGAGTGGTAACAAAATGTCTAAAATGCCCTCCCATATTAATAAAATAATAATGTCACGTGTCGCGATCCTATGCACTTACTTTTGAAATTAACCATTGGATGATAGTTAATGGGTTATCACATATTTGATGGGTTATTTTTTTAACCTTCCCCTATACATGTATAATATATATGTATATATTAGATTTTATATATAATTATATGTATACATATATATTGGATTTTATATATATTAGATTATATATATAGGGGATAGTTCGGTTGTTAACCCTTCCTTATTGCGATAACCGTATAACTCAATCTTAATGGTTTAAAAAAAATTGAAATCTAGATCCTACGGCTGATGAGAATACATGTCATTTAATGTGATTATTTAAATTGGAAAATAACTGAAAAGGGTAAAATCGGAAGTTTTTGTTTATGATAAAGCTGCAACTACAGGGTATTTCACTGTTAACACCATGCTTTTCTCTCTCTCTCTCTCTTCGTTTAATTAGGAATACTTGTTTACTTCTCTCATCCATACCGATTCTTGGTTCGTCATTCGAAGTAGTGAAGTGTTTGGCAGAGCTGTACATCGCCGTTCAAAGCATCGTTACGAATTTCGGCCTTCTTCGTTCTAACCTTTACGATTTTGATAGTCGTCGTCATCTTCATCTTACCGTAAGTTATTCCGGTCACTTTTTCCTTTCGAATTCCATGTCTGGTTATGAAATTTGAATGTTAATCGAGATGTAAAAGTTTTTGGGACGTTTTAAGAGTTAATCCGTTCACTTTAGCCTTTCGAATTCCGGTAATTTTTTTTAAACCTTCGAAATCCATACGCAGGTTTTCATTGTTCGTCTTCGTTACTATATTCATTCGTTATTTAGGGTTCTTCTTTCACTGTGGAAACGAAAATCAAAATGCCATTAACCTTCCGTAAAAACCCAATCGGTAACACGGACTATTATCCCCAAACTGGTCATGCACGGTAATCGCTATGAACAGTAGATAATCCATGTCTGCTTATGAAATTTGAATGTTAATCGATATGTTAAAGTTTTTGAGACCGGTAGTTTTGTTTTGAATGTTAATCGATATGTTAAGAGTTATTCCGGTCACTTTAATACCGGTTGTTTTTTTTTAAAAAAATTCCAGTGAGTTTTCCTGTTTTTATGTTAGTTTTTGTTATATGTTACATTGATCAGTTATGTAAATCATATGTGAATTTATATATGTGATAGATTAATCAAACCTGATAAAATTAGTATTCAGTTGCATGTTGTGTTGCTCAAAATATGTATTAACGTTGATGATATGTATTTATGTTTGTCACAACATGAACTCTAAGCAATACGTAAGTTGGTCAAATGTATTTATATTTCTGTTTTTTTTATATCTGATAACCTGATAGATAACTCTTTATTGCTAGATAAAAAAAATGAAGACCATTCACATTGATTCAAGCGGGCGATTGACACAAAGTAAATTAGAACAACTTATTTTATTTTTAAAAACATTATTTTTAATTATGTGGTAAAATATAATACAATTGCAGGAAGGAAGAGTGACAGGATAGCGAAGAAGTGTTTTAGCAGGTTTAAAAACACGTGTACCTCACCTGTTGAGGTTTATTCAGATGAATCTTCAAAGAAATCCAACAATGGTATTGTTCTAATTATACTAAGTTGATGTTATATAATGATATGTTATGTTTAACATTCATGTCTTATGTCAGATGAAGGGGTCAGTAGTGAACAAGATGAATATTACGAGCGTGAAAAACAACGAAGAAAGAAGAAAAAAGGTATTTACTTACATCATGTTGTTAGAAAAAAATTATTTGAAAAATCACCAACCTGGTTTTATTTTATGAATACAGTAATTTGTATCTCAAGTAGCAGTGGTTTTAAAGGAAAAGGTGTAGAGAGCAAACGTAATGCGGTAGGTATAGGGAAAAAGGTCCTAAAAAGGCAAAGGGAAGATCATCTAACTAGAAGAAGAGGGACAAAAAAGAAACAGAAGATAGATGAAGAAGATGTTTCAGATTTGGATGTTGAGTGGTTCTCAATTGTTAACAGATGTTCACCTAAACAGTTAGTTAAAGGATTGGGAATTTTAAAACCCAAACAACGAAAAGCGGTTGAAGATATGGGTTTTGGAAAACTCCTCCAGTTCAAGGTTAATGGAATACCCCTAAAGATAGGGCATTATGTTGTAGACAAACTAGATGTGTCAACTATGCAAATACTTGGTAGACAAGGCCCAGTTGAGGTGAACCAAGATGCTGTTTTTAGATTGTTAGGAATCCCAAATAGAGGGATTGACTTAAAAAATGTTAATCCTACTAGAAATCTATCTACCAAATTGCAAGAGTGGAGAAAATTATACCCCAATGAATATATATCTCCTTCTGAATTGGTTAAGAGAATTGGAGAGGCTGGAGATGACGATTCTTTCACTTTCAAAGTAGATTTCTTGATGTTGTTTGTAAGTACAATGGTCGAATGTCATGCGCATGGTAAATGCAAAATAGATGTTCTTAACTACATGGATGATGAGACTGACATAAGTAAGATAAATTGGTGTTCTTACGTGGTCGATTGCATTGAGAGATGCAAGTTAGGGTGGTTGCCAAACACTAAATCTCCATTTAAAGGGGCTTTGACAATACTTACGGTACGTTTCATGTTTATTTAGCACATTGTTATTTTAAAATTTGACAAATAACTAATTTTTGGTGTTTTTCTTGGAAGTTGTTGTATGTTGACAACGTAGAATGCCAAGGAATGAATGTCGATCACACAATACCACCAATAGAGTTTTGGAGTATGGATAAACTTAAACAAAGAGAGGCGTTGGAGATAAAAGTAGTTTCTGAAAGCGGCAAACTGGTACTAAAATTAAGGAATATTTAAAATTTTGATACTTTAAATTATATATAAATGAAAATTAATTTTGAAAGTTAACACCGTAGGGGACCTTGATGGATTTGGATCGTATGCTAGAACAAACTATGTCAAACAAGAAAAAGATGGAAAACACTAAATCTCCATTTAAAGGGGCTTTGACAATACTTACGGTACGTTTCATGTTTATTTAGCACATTGTTATTTTAAAATTTGACAAATAACTAATTTTTGGTGTTTTTCTTGGAAGTTGTTGTATGTTGACAACGTAGAATGCCAAGGAATGAATGTCGATCACACAATACCACCAATAGAGTTTTGGAGTATGGATAAACTTAAACAAAGAGAGGCGTTGGAGATAAAAGTAGTTTCTGAAAGCGGCAAACTGGTACTAAAATTAAGGAATATTTAAAATTTTGATACTTTAAATTATATATAAATGAAAATTAATTTTGAAAGTTAACACCGTAGGGGACCTTGATGGATTTGGATCGTATGCTAGAACAAACTATGTCAAACAAGAAAAAGATGGAGCTAGCAATTGTGAAAAAGTGTCAAGATGAGCCCGACAACGATATGGTTAGAGTTATGGCGATAAAATATGAGAGAATTTTCAACGAAAAACCGTGTGTTGTTGAAGGTGTAAAAGAAAAGGAGGTTCAGAAGAACAATGATGAGACTTGTCAGACGAGTAATGAGGTTTTTGATACCTCTTTAGCTGATGATATAGATGAGACAATAATGGGTTTGTGTTTGGAGATTAATCAACGTAGACAAAGGTGGATCGAAAGCGAGGATGAGGAGGATCCTGTTGATCTGGGGAAAGTTGATACGACAATTAGGGCAGATCAAATTGTCAAAAATCTGATGAACCAGACTTAGGTTGCCCAAGTTTCAGCCTTGGTTTCACACAAACACAGGCTGAAAAAGAAAAAGAAGTCGAACAATCAGGTAGATGTGGTTTTAAAATTGATATTGTATTTTTTATGACACTTTTTCTAAATTTGATTCCTTCATTTGTTGTAAAAGACCAAATGTAAGATCATGTAATGTGTTGATACATACCAACTGTTTTTATATTTGCTAAAACTATGAATACGTAAAATGTAGATAAAAACCTGGACATATTTCCAGGTTTCAATGTTGGTGTAACGGATGCCGAATGTAAAGATAGAGCACGAATTTCAGGTATGATTTTATGTTGGACAGATTATGCCAAGTTGATTGTGAATTTAGGATTTTATTAACAATCATGGTAATGCAGGAACCAAAGTTTCCGTAGACAAAGAAAGAATTAATTTGAATAGGGAATTGTTGAATGAACAGTTACCAAGCTTTAGTCTTGGGTTAACACAAGAGAGTAATGAAGAAGGGTCCAATCAAATTAAAGGTATACGTATGTAATGTTTATTATTTGGATTTGTTACTGGTTATTGTTTTTTTAATGCACACATGGTTGGTGATGAATTAAGGGAAAAGATGAATTTGCATGATTATACTCAAACTTGACTGTAGGTGGTTGTAAGAAAGTTAGGGATTCTTCAAATTTGATTTTGTACTTTTTTTAATTAATTTAAATATAACAGGCAAGGGATTAAGTGAAAACATGAAAGCAGGTGTTGTATGTGAGAATGTTACCTTAGCTGATCGTAAGTTTGTGGGGAAGACAAAAAAGGTACAAAACTTAAATTGAAAAATATGGTTTTTATTTAAATTAATGTTATTGTAATTTGATTTAATATATATATAAAAAGTATGTAAGATATTTCTTTTTGGCAATGTAAGTAGCTTTGAGTGGTTTAACATGTAGATTTCGAGACATGCAAACTGATGGTTTTGATTACATTAATGCAGATATATTGTTGGAAATAAACAGTGCAAATGTTCCTAAACAAGGACGTTTGAAGGACATTGAAAACGAAGTTGTGCAAGACAGTTGTATGAAAGCAGTCATGCTAAAAGATGAAATACCCACATTTAGCCTTGGGTTAACACAGGAGGTGAGACAAGAAGAAACCAACAAATTCACAGGTTTGCATATAACTACAATCTATAAAAAATAAGGGTCAATGTATATAAGTGATACTTTTGATCTGTTGATACCATATTTTCTGATAATTCAAACATAGGACAAAGGGAAATAGGTGATGACAAAACTATGACTTTTGTGGCTGATAAGATGAATGCAGCAGATGGTAAAATGATGGGCAGGTCAAAATCAGGTAAAAGGCTAAAAATAAAGTGTCTATTGTGTTATTGTAGTTGATGTTCGGTTGCGTTGCATTAATGCAGAAATAGTAGCAGAGAAGTTTGGTGCAAGTGGAGCTATGAATGAAGGAATCAATGCACCACGTCCTAAGCTCGGGAGGTGGACAAAAGCAGGTAAAAGCTTTCTATGGTTTTTGGTATTATGTTAAAATGTTAGTTTATTATAAAGTAATGTAATAAGCCATTTTAATGTTCACAGATATATTGGCGGAAAAAAGAAAAGCAATGGCTAAAATTGAGGCAAAAAAAGGTGACTCAGAAAACAAAATCAAAGTTGAGCCAAAACAAGGGTTGATGAATCAAAATGTATCCGAAAAAGGTAATAGTGTTATTATAAGAAAATGATGTAATTAAGATTCAGATTAATGTAAGACAATGTAGTAAATGTATTAATGTCAGTAGGTTGATACATTAGTTTTTGCTGGACATGTTTTAATGTTTATGGGTATTACGTTGATATAAATGTATTCACAACATACAGTAATTGCATTAAGTAAGGTTGATATTAATGTAAAATGGCGTAATGTAAGTTGGTAGTTTATTTTTTGGTGGTCCTGTATTGATTGTTATGGTTGTTATGTAGATATAAAAAACCTGACTAATATAATAATTGTAGAAACTAAGACAACGAATGTCGAGTCAAAAAAAACGGCCAACATGGACGCTTTAAACAATGACATTACAAAATCAATGGAGGCAATTGAAGTAACAGGTCAATCAAAAAATGGTCAGTATTTTACAAACTCCTTTGCAAATTATATATTAAACTATAAATTATGTAATTGGAAAACAATGTAGCTTGATATTCAAATTCTATCAGTTTAGTTTATAGTATTATAACTTGATGTAGGCAATTTTTCTAATAATGATAAGGACTGTTATAACTACATACATTTAATAAAATAGGTCATGTGGTTAACACACATGATAAATTCTGCAGAAATTAAGACCACAACCAATGCCTTGATGACCCAAACTAAATTATAAACATATTACATCATACTTGTTTTTATTTTTATTAGAAGCATCTAAAACCATTGATCAGACAGTCGTCGTTAAAAGTAAGCGTTTAAAAGGTGTTTCAAGGGAATGCAAGTCACCATACTTGCTACGAGAAGTTGAAATTACTAATAGGTGCAACAAGGAGGAAAATTCAGTATGGGATTACATTGTTAAACTATCGGATGAGTAAGTTTAAATTAAAAATTTAATTATTAAGTTGAAAGTTTAAACATAGTGGGTGATTTCACATACTTGTTGAAACCAGAAAACAACATGCAAAGGGATCAAAAAAAGTTGTGTTAGGATCAGAAGAAGCAAATTCAGACTGTAATGAAACGTAAGTTGTTTAGTTTTTTTTATATGATACGTAACTTGCTTAGTACTTGATTTCACTAAAAATATTATAGGGAAGTTATTTTTGAAACAAGTAATGGAACGATGACTGAGGCAAAGTTTTTCAAGACATTAGTACCTGGGAACAGAATATATGGGGAGCTCATAGATTGTTGGGCTACAGTGTTAAACGCAGAAGAGAAGCTCCGTAGTCCAGACTCCCCATATCGATTATTTTGTGGACACCGGGTTTTTGTAAGTTTCTGATTAACAAGACAATATTAAGTCTAAAATATCTGGTACATTTCTTTAGCAAAGTAAATTATACTAAACATTTTTATAATGTACATTCAACAGCTTAAATGGATGTTTACTGCACCGAAAACAGATGAATCAGTTCGGTTGGTTGCGTTAACGAAGATGATGTTTGACGCAGTGGGAAGGGTGGAAAGCATGAGGGCTTTAAAAAGCTACGATATAGTGATAATTCCTCTGCTGGAAAACGATCACTTCTATGTGATGGCATTTGATCTGAAAAATCCAGGTATCTATTTACTAGATAATATGGATAGAGACGAAACAATTGTTTCGATTAAAGATGATACAGACTACTACAAAAAGGATACCCCATATAAAGTGGTAATAAGATGCCAAAAGAATTTATATTTATTTAAATTAATCACAGTAAGTAATTTAAGTCTAATAAATTTTGCAGAAACATATGTTTGTCAGGTATTTAGAGAAATTCCAACATCCTAGAGCAGATAAAATATCTATGCAGAAAGTGACAAGGGTTGATTTACAGTGGGCTACAATAGGAAATATCACTGATTGTGGTATATTTGCGATGAGACATATGGAGATGTTCATGGGTAGCCACTGTAGGAATTTTGATTGCGGGTTTAAGACGTCAGAAAAGCAGGTAAGAAGTCAAATTCAAACTCTTCGTAAGAAATATGCATGCAGGATTTTACTCTCGGATATAAATGTCCAGAAGCAAAAATTGTTAGCTAAGGTTGGCTTGTAAAACAATTCAAAAACACGTGTTAAAGTTTGGTTAATTTGTACTGATCTTGAATAGACTTTGGATGGTGTAATCTTTTGGAACATATGTGTGTTGGAAGCTTTTAATGTTACGTATGTATATAGAGTATTCTATGTAGGTTTTTGATTAGAAAAAAATAGTGTCATTGTAGTTTCATGTATAATTATTTAGCATACAGTTACATCTACTTACATTTTCTCTTGCAGACAGTGAATAAATTTTTTTGTATAACTGAGGTGGTAGGATGGCGTAACCTTTTTGAAAGGAAGTGTTTTTGGAACTTAAAGGTCAATTCTGAAAAGTACTATTATAATAGAATTGTTTTATTATCATTTCACATAAGACAAAAAAATTAGAAAAAGTTGTATGACATTGACATAAAGTAGTTGAGATTAGGAATAGAAAAATAATACTGAAATGTACTTCTTGTACTTATGGTAGGGTAAGACACTTTTATGGACATGCCATTTCAATAAAGTACACAATAGGTATAGCTAAAAAATAATATTAAAAGTACAGTATCTAGTAGTCCTTTTAAGAAAGTGTATGTTTTCTTTTGATAAAACATCACAAAAAAAGTCAACAAATAAGTAGCTGCACTTTTTTGTACATAGAACTTTTGTAACTGCACCTTTTTTTTTAATGTATAACTTTTTGTTTAAAACATGGTTAACAAGTAAGTGTTTTAAACAAATAAGTAGATGTAATTTCATATTAAGTTTATTTACATGTATTAACAAAGCCTCGGTGTAATTTACTGTAAGTGAATATTAAATTTCCTAACGGCTAGCTATAAGTAAGTTCATCCACATGGTAAATTAATGCTTACGAAATAAGACTAGAATGCGTCTAAAACTACTTTAAATTAATGATATCACCATATATAAAAACATCATCTGTAGGTGTTCTTACAGTAAATACAATAGTATTTGAAGAATGAAACGTAAAACGCTTATAGCGCTACTTTCTAAAAAACACAATGTAGTATTTAATTAAAATTAACTTATTAACAACGAAAGAGAGCTGCAACTTTTTTTTCTATGTAGAACTTTGTGTTTAAAACATGCATACACACAAAGTGTAAGCAGATGTAATTAAATACTACATTTTATTCATTATTGTGTTTTACACATTAATGTAAGTTACTATAAGTTACCTTGCTTGTATTCAAAACATTAGTGTAGGTCCCTGTAACTGAAGATTACATTTCAAAACTGTAAGTGGGAGAAATTTAATACAAATGGTTTGTAAGTTGTAAGTACAACAAATTACATTAATGATGTCACCAAAAATACATACATCGTTTGTAAGTTGTTCGTACAGTCAATTACTACGCAGGACTAAAATCCTACAATCACATCAAAAAATTACACACATGTGACACTATCTTACAGAAACATTAACAAAAAAGTGGTTAATTCCAATAACCAACATACCATAAAATATTATGTAATATTTTAGTTAAAAATATTATGTAATATTTTAGTTTAAAATATTATGTAATATTTTTTTTAAAATATTATTTAATATTTTAGGTTCACAAAAATCGTTTCATGGCAAACCAAAAAAACATAGGTCGTCGGTAGAAAACCTACTTTTCAGATGTTGATTCCCCACACCTGGTTTCTTTTTGCAATTCCGAGAATCATGGAAGGTTAACTGATTGCATGAACGACACATTCTCGGATTCTTTTTCGAATTCTCAATAGCCTTCTCTCCAGGTCCAACTAAACGCCTATTCGTACCACATCCCTTGTTACGGATGCCATGAGGAGGTAACAGGTCTATAGTTTCATCATCATGTTGGCCAACCAAATGTTCAATAACACATTGTTTTTTTTTTTTTGAAGTTGATGAAGCTGGAAAATTGTCAACTAATTCCCTCTTCAAATCCTTCATCTTTTGGTGAAAAGAGGAAAGTCCATCCACATTAAATGCCAAATGATCCACACATTCATTAAGACAGTCCGCCACTTCATTCCTCAGAACCGAAACTTCTGAATTATCAACACTAAGCCTTTGGGAAATGCTATAAACACGGCTTGGTAGACTCAATTTCCTCCAACGGTTTGAAATGTAACGATCAGGGATGTTTTTTATTTGGTGCAGTCTAAACACACAGAATATATGACGACATAGATAACCAACACGAGTGAATCCCATACAGGAACATTCATATGAATGCTCTAGCATATAAACAGAAACCTGCAATTATAAAAATAAAGTCATTAAAATAACATGTTGACTACAGGTTTATTGATTATGTAGAGCAATTAATGAGGGTAAAAATATAATACCTTAAAATGGTTGACAAAGTCACTCCTGTTGTCCATGTGTGAAACTGTGAACACTTTGAAATTTTCAACCAAATCAACATTAGTGATAAAACAATTTATCATGCACTTATATATCTCTTTTTGAACATCTTTGAAAATTGTTTGTGTGTAAATCTTAGCAGCATGAACTTCCAATTCTAATCCTGTTTTGAAAACACATGTGGTACTCTTTGATTTGAAATCTACCAACCTTTGATTGTACCTCTGATTATCTATAGCGGTGTCAAAACACATCAGAAATTGAACAAGTGTGTTGGTGCTACCAGATGTAACCTTAAACATTGAGTTAGAACTCTCGCAACAAGATGTAGTCTTCATAAGACAACACATGGGAATGTCACGGAAATAACAAGGCACCCAAAGTTCACGAATAGAAAACATTTCATTTAACCAAATGTGGTTTCCAAGTGCATACTCAGCCATCAGATTATGCCATTTTTCTTCAAAAGTAGCAGTAGAAATGTAAACATTCCAAACTAACTTATGTAATCTTGACCGTATATTTGAATTATTAATCAAATCGCCAGATACCTAAAAATACAGATCAACAAAAATTAAAAAATACTATTTGTATGAAGTATTTGTTTTGTAAATTAAAAATATACAATATTTTGATATAAATGTAAGTTGATGTAAATAACAAAAATATTACTTATAGAATTCATACTAATACTACGTTGATGTAAGTTGATGTAATTAACTAAAATATTACTTGTTGTATTCATACAATACTAAGTTGATGTAAGTTGATGTAATTAACTAAAATATTACTAATGATATCACTATAACTTGATGTAAGTTGATGTAAATTAACATAAACTTAGGTCTACCATGTCTATATAGTCATAAGTATCATAAAATATACTTAAAAAAAATACCTTAGATGGCAATTTTTTCATGATATGCCACATGCAAAGACGATGCATAGATTTAGTAAAAACATTTGGGACGGCAATCCTCATTGCAGGGTCTTGATCTGACAAGACTAATCGAGGATGTTTAACATGAATCTTCAAAAAAGCCTCAAGAAGCCAAGAATACGATTCAACTGTCTCGTTGTGAATAAGACCTGCCCCAAAGGTGACGCATCTTTTGTGGTTATCAACACCCGTAAAGGGGACAAAAATCATGTTATACCTGTTATAAGTTTATAATTTTACAGTTAATATACATTCAACTGACTATACAAAAAATATACAATAAACATAGTATAGAAGCTTACTTGTTCGTCGAATAGGTGGCATCAAAGGCTATAACATCCCCAAACAACTGGTAACTAAGCTTTGAAACATCATCAGCCCAAAAAATAGCCTGCAAAACACCTTCAAAATGATATACTTCAAATGAAAAATTGTGAAGGTTTTTGGCACGGTCCTCTAGCTTCTTTAATACCAGCTGCACGTCACGCTCTCCAATGAACATTCTAATATCACGACTGACATTCTTGTAGGAATTCCGAGTGCCACGCATGTTGTGGTGACCACCTTTCAAGGAAGTTTGTAACCGATGTGCTACAGTTGCACCCACCCTGTTTAGACTCATTGCATGAACAAAGTGCAGGTCATCAAAATTAAGATGCTTCCCTTTACGGGTTAGATCCATGTTTTCAGAAGAAACTAACTCATGATTGTGATTTTCAGAAAATTCATATAACTCATAATTAGTAGTTCCTTTTATGCCTCTCAATCTAATAAGTGCCTTACAACCAGTAACTTTAAAGCAACTAGATCGAGCTCCAAACATTGAAGCAGGATGGACTGAATCAATCATTTTGCCCCTAGGTTTACCTGCTTTGTTACATACCAAAACCCTATGAGTTATTTCTCCTTTCCACTTTTTATACCCAGCAACACGAATCTGAAAACCAGACATCTCTCCATATGTTTCATACATCTTGTAAACTTCATCCCAAGATAAATAAATCTTTCCAACTACAGGCTTAAAATCAGAGCTAACGTCAGGGCACCAGTATCGACTACCATTAGGGGTTTGGTATACCAAGCTACTATGATAACCTAAAATAAAACAACAAAACAATATACTCATTGACCAGAAAATGTGGTTAAAAAATGTAATTTTATGTAAGTCAAAATATTACATAATTAGGGCAGACAATGTGGTTACAAAATAATTCGGAAGTTTTTATCTTAGAACTTTGTGTTTAAAACATGCTAAAACACATCAATGCAAAGTAGATGTACTTTAATACTACTTTTTTTATATTATTGTAATTAACACATTAATGAAAGATAATGTAACTTACATTTGCATGTATGAACAAAAAACATTAATGTAATTTCCTGTAACTCAATATTACATTCTCTCAATGTAGAACTTTGTGTTTAAAAGATGCTAAAACACACACATGTAAAGTAGAACTTTTATTGTAAATAATCTTAATGACAACTTGTTAACCGATGTGCTACAGTACTGCATAATGATTGTGTGTTAAAAATCTTATTGACTTAATTGTAGTCTTTAGTTTTAGTGAAATTTTTTTCCCAGATTCAACCAGGGGAGAACAACTTAACTTACATTTGCATGTATGAAAAAAAAACATTAATGTAATTTCCTGTAACTCAATATTACATTCTCTCAATGTAACTATAAACAGTGACATAATGTAGTAAGTTATCAAACACATGGTTTTTATGGTAATAATATTAATGACAACTTGTAGTCTTTAATTTTTTAAGAAACATTTTTTAAAGATCCGGATTATTTTATTGTGTTAGGACAAACCATGTTGTAATTACTAAGTAGTAGTAAGCAAGAAAAAAGATGATAACTAGAACAATAAAGGCGTCTGATAATTCTATAGAAAAAAAGTGAATTTAAATAATATTATAATTCACTTCTTCCATAATCATGTGACAAAGTATGGTGTATTGAAGAAAGGACATGACAATTCAATAAAGGTAACAAATAGATATATCTGCAAAATCATATTAAAAACTACATCCATCTAATCCTTGTAAATATAAACCCATTATCAGTGAAATAGATGTAAGTTTATGAAAGTCAAATAATACAAAATCAGGGCAAAAAAATGTGGTTACAAACAAATTCGGAAGTTTTTATATATGTAGAACTTTGTGTTTAAAAGATGCTAAAACACACACATGTAAAGTAGAACTTTTATGGTAAATAATCTTAATGACAACTTGTTAACCGATGTGCTACAGTACTGCATAATGACTGTGTGTTAAAATTCTTATTGACTTAATTGTAGTCTTTAGTTTTTGTGAAATTTTTTTCCCAGATTCAACCAGGGGAGAACAACTTAAAATCACCAAATACCAACATCAAACACCTAACATACCTTGCTGATCGAAACCAATATAACGCAGAGGAGAATCATCTGTTAGTATGCCGAAGTTATCAACATCTAGAGGCTCTGGTTGTTCTTCGCGTACAACAGGAGATAATAAATTGGCCGTCTCCTCCAAAGAACAGTTGGTTAATATCAATGGCTGATCACCTTCACCCATTTTTTTTTGATCAAACAATAGTAACATATAAGTGAAGAAACCTGCTCATTCAAAAAAAAATGCGGTTGAAGGTGAAGAAATGTATGCGTGTAAAAGAAAAAGATGGTAAACAATAGTAATATATAAGTGAAGGAACCTGCTCTTTCAAAAAAAATGGGGTTGAAGGTGAAGAAAAATCTGCGTATGAAAGAAAGATATGATGGGGAAGATGATAATGGCATGTGTACCAGATGGAGGGGGTATATTAATCAATATCAGTAAAAAGCATGGCTCACTAAAGAAACCTGCTCATTCAAAATGAGTATGGTTTATCTGATAAAATATTAAATCAAAATGACATTTATACCCTTCATCTATTGATATAGTATTGTACACGTGGCATGCTCTTATTAGTTGGAAAGGGTTATACGGTTAACGCGATAAGGAAGGGTTATGTTTTGATCCACATCCTATATATATATATATATAAAATATAAAGTGGAGGAAAAAAACAAATAAAAAAACGAGCTGGCTCGTGGCTCGAGGTTTTTTACAAGCCGAGCTGGAGCCAGGATTTTTGACTTGAAAGAAATTTCGGCTCGGCTCGAAAATTCACGAGCCGAGCTGGAGCCAGGCCTGGCTCAGCTCGGCTCGATTACAGCCCTAATGGACTTCAAACTGGGATTTGGGAAGAGTCCTGTAACCTACCCATGTTCAGTTTACGGGTGGGAAATTGCGTTCGCAAACTCGTAGCCTCGTAGGTGAAGGCAGATAATCAAGATGTTGCAACAGCTATAGGGTTGTTATTAATAATCAAAAATAAAATTTTACTCCTACTTTTATATTATATATAGCACAAACTTTAAACTATTTAGTGCATGTTTGAGATTTCATTTGACACTGACTTAATAACTTATTTGCTTTAGAAAAAAGTCAATAAGTTAAAAAGAAGTTTGGTAATGTCAAAATGACCTTTTGTTTTAACTTTTTGAGTAAGGTTAAAAAGTTGTTTTTAAAAAGTTATAATTTGTAGCTTTTAAAATAATTTTTTAATAAAATAAGCTGAAAACTAATCCCAACACTCCTTTTAAAATCTAATCCAAACAACTTATTAACTTTTTGACTATTCACATGTCAAGAACTAATCCAAACACATTTTTTTTAAAAACTTATTTTTAAAAACTCATAAGTTAATAAGTACTTTTGACAAGAAGCCCATTTAAACTTAAATAAGTAATCCCAAACATGCCTTTATTATTATATATATGTGTGTGTCTATATATATATATGTAGGGGAGAGTTATTTTGAAAACCTACTTGAGTTGAGAAAACTTTGAAAATAATGAAAAAAACCACCAAAATTTTTTTTTTTCATTATTTTTACAGTTAGGTTACATCATTATTATTTTTACAGTTAGGTTACATCATTAGGGTCATTTTTATAAAAAAAAAATATAAAAAAGCGCTGAGTAGTTTTAAAAAAAAACAATAAAAAACCGATGTAACACAGACGTAAAATCGCTGTACATGATTGAAAGAATGAGTTACGTCAGTGTTACATTTTCGTTTTATTTATTTTTTAAGAAAAATTGGGTCAGCGCTTTTTTTATAATTTTTTATAAAAATGACCCTAATAATGTTACAAAACTATAAAAAAATTTCAAATTTTTTTTGTTACATAGGGTTTTTTAAGGTTTTTTCAACTCAAGTGTGCTTTCATTTTATAAATGCCGTATGTATGTATGTATGTATGTATGTATGTATGTATGTACACGAAAATGTTCAAATGAAAACCATTGGATAAAAGCAATAACCCAATAACTTAAATTTAATGTTTAACCTAAAAATAAAGTTTATAAGATTGTGTCATTTGACTATATTCATAACTAGGTTATTAACCCGTGTATTACACGGATTAATCATAAAATGTTAATAGTTATTAATAACAACTTAAGAATTATAAAACAATATTTTGGTATAGAATAATTAAAGTAAGTATATACAAATATTTTATGTGATAGACTAACAATTAAAAACTCTAATAACTAAATAATTTTTATTTGATCTTCTTAGTTTATAACAGCTAAGGTTTTTAAACTATAACGTTAAAAACTCATATAGTTTTTTATGTCAAAAGTATAGTTTTCCCTATCATTTCTTTAAAACTTATGGCTTTTAAAAAAAAAATCATTTTTAAATATTTTGTTTTAAAAAATGTCATTCATTTATAAAAATCATATTGTTTAAAACTTAGTTTTAATGTTAATTTCATTTATAAAAAAATCATCTTTTAAGAAAACTTGTTTTTTAGAAAACTGTTAATTTCCTAAAAATAACGATTTTAAATATTTCTTATTTAGAAGAAAATTCTATTTTTTTGAAAAAAGTACATATTTTTAACAAAAATTAAATTTTAATTTATTTAAACTATTTTAAATTATTAATATGAAAAAGGTAAATAATATGATTAATATTATGATTAGTTAATAGAAGAGATGATATAAGTATTTATTAACAATTAACAAATATAATTAAATGAAATAACAATAAGATGACATGTGACATTAGTTAGCTAAAAACATGAAAAGTGGCAAAAATGATTTTTGTTTATTAGAGTAGTAAGATTTAATATATAAGGATAGTTTAGTCATTTGAACCATATCAAAATGTTAGAATTAATATTGTGGTGCTATGTGTCACCTTCCAATATATTTAAGAAAACAGAAAACTAATTTTTATAATTAAAAGTTTACCCCTTCTTTTTTTATACATTCATAATTTTTCTATACTACAATATTTTTTATAAAAATTGCACCATTGTAGCCCAAGATTCGTTACAAAATCGAATTTATTATAAACGTAACTTAAGTTGATTTTGATTTAAAAATTTTGAATTTACAACAATGTAACGACCATAAACATGTGGACCCAAAGTAATAAGATGTAGTTATTCGGTTAACGCAATAAGCAAGGGTTAACAATTGATCATTCCCATATATATAGGGGAATGATCAAATGTTAACCCTTCCTTATTGCGATAACCGCATAACCCTAGCATTTTTTTGCGTTTTTTTCCCGAATCTTTGTTTTTTCATGGTCTTTATTACACTTTGATTTAATTTCTAAACGGTGATGAATTAGCAAAAACACAAAAAAGAAACCCCCCCTATTTATGTATAATAAAAACCATGAAAAAAAAAACAAAGATTCGGGCAAAAAATGTCAGGGTTAACGGGTTAACGCTATAAGGGAGGGTTAACAATGGAATCATCCCCTATATATATATATGTATGTATGTATGATTATGTTCAAATAATTACCCACTTTTAAAGCATTAATCCAAATACTTTGCAAAGATGAAGCAAAATCTTGGATTTTTTTAACATAATTGTAACACATTGACAACACTTTCTTCTTTTATAAGTTTGGAAAATTCATCACTGTCAAGAGGTAACATCGTTGTAAGTTTTTAACCTACAACACTGTAAATGTTTTAGACCTAAAATTACAATGATGTTACGTCTTAAACGGTGATAAATTTTCACAAACTTATAAAAGAAGAAAGTGTTGTAGATGTGTTACAATGATGTTAAAAAAATCCAAGATTTAGCTTCTAGGTTCTTGTCCTAGTGGTAAGATGAATGTATGAGAGAAGTAATAGGAGACTTAGGTCTTGGTTCGATCCTTGATCCCACTCGGTTTTATCGGTCTTCAACTGTCGTGCCTTTGGAAGAGTGCTTGGGTCGGGTTTTCCCCATGAGTTGGTGGCTGGTGGCTGGTGGCTCTATCCGTCTGTACTAGTGGCCACCGACATCATTTAGCTATTAGAGGCAGCCTACAAAGTACCCGACAGTTGATTAGTTTTGCTTTTAAAAAAAATGCACAGCTACATGTTCTTACTCTTACACGATTATATCAATTAAAATCAATATAATGATTTACTTTATGATGTTAAACTGCGTTCATTTATACCATTAAATGCATGTTTACACTTAATTATTACTTTTCAAATCAAAAGTAATCTCTATGGCTCTATGTTACGTGTAGGGCATAGAGTGTCACGTTAATATAACTAGTTTTTGCCAGTCGCATGTTGTGGCAGTAAACGTTCATACTATCAAGAAACGATTTACATACATCAAAACGCAGATGATAAAACACGGCGCAACAACTAACATTTGGTCATAAAACCCTAAATAATATTTTGTCGCAAAAGTGATCGTCATTCGCCTTTAAAACCCAAAAGTATGTGTACCCCGTCCTTCAGATAAGTGTAAAAGACCAAAGTAAAAACCCAAACAACACGGTAAGCATAAATAACTCAAAATTAAAACAATAAAAAAAACTCGCAATGAAAAAAACCATATATTTTCAGTCCAAACATAATTATACTTTGTCGTAAATTAAAGTGACCGTCAATTTGTTGTAAAACCCAAAAGAATACTATATTGTAAAAGCATGCGTCAAAATCCGAATGAAAACACAGACAAAACGATAAATATAAAAAACACACTAAAAAAATCATAAATTTAATGTGTAAACTTTTGATTTTAAAATAAGATAAATAAAAGTTTAATGTTGATAATGAAATAAATATAATTTTACTACTCATTAGATTTCGTTTTTTTAAGTCCATAAGTGTCAAAGTTATAAATATTAAAATGGTGGGCAAAAGTTTAAAACTATTTCTTTTTTTCTTTATTTTTTTTTTGTAATGGCTTAAGCGCCAAAGTTAAAGATTATAAATGATAGACAAAAGTTGAAAAGCTTAAAACTATTTTTTCATCCTTTTTTTAATATATAGTATAATTAGAATTATGCACCGGTGCAGTCTTATTTTCGAAACAAGTATTTTTTTTTTTTTTTCAAACAAGTGTTTGTGAAAAAATTGGGTGTGTTTCATTAAATGAAATCAAAAAATTTATAATAAATTAGTTCAAAACAAATAAATAAAATGAAAAACACATATTTTGTTAAATATTTTTGAAATCACTCGTTTTGTAAATAATCTTTACAATAACACCTTTTTGAAAGAAAAAAAAAACAAGAAGAAAAACTCAATCATGCATGTGTTCTTACCTTGTTTGTTTGTTTCAATTTTTACTAGTCGATTTGATATTCAGAACACGTCTAGTAAGGATTGGCAAATCTCTTTGCTAAAAAGAAAATAAATTTATGAGCAGGTCTTTTCTCGCTTGTCTTCATAAAATGTGACATATATGCGATCCAGCTTACATGTAGGGCTATAAACTTTAAAATTTAAATACAAACGAAGTCTAAATCAATAAGACCTAAATTAAGTATAACTACAAGTTCAACAATGAATTCTTTGTCCCTTTCACCTTTACTAACTTAATGACATAAGTCATTAATGAAAGGCTAGTTATAACAAATGAATATCGGCTCTTTCACCTTTACATTTTACAATAACCAAAGTTATTGTGTAAAGGCTACTAGTTACATAGATTATCAGCTCTTTTACCTTTGCAATATATAATAACCTAAGTTATATTGCCAGGGCTACTACTTACATTGACTACACATAGCATAACACCGTTTGACCGGTCGGTGAGGGGTGTCTAATGGGTGCTTCACCATTTTACACATAGCATAACAAGATAATACATTGCATATAAACAAGTAGGAATACCATAGCACATAAGTCAAACAACTTACACTAATAGTTTGTTTGTGATTAACAAGTTTATGGTTTAATAATAAGTTTAGTGATTTGTCTAAAAGAATTACTTTCAAATAATATATGAATAATAATAAAAGATTTATTATTTACTTTAGAAAATAATTGTTTGTTTCTAGAATAATCATTTAAAATTATTCTATGAAAACTTAAATAGTTGAAAATAAACTTTTAGATTTTTATATGATTAATTTTATTAAATATTAAAATCATTTGTTAAGAATAAATATCTAAATGATTCTAGGTTTTTTTTCTATATAAACCTGATTTTTGAATAATCATTTTGTTAATTTTTTTTAATTAAGTATCTTAAAAATAATTTTTCTTTTTATAAATAAATTGGTTATAAAATAATTTATTCTACACCTTTTTAAAATTTTTATCAATTAGTTATTTAAATATGAATAATTTGCTTATATAAATAGTTGTTAATAAAATTTTATTTATATCCTACGAAATAACAACAACAACAACAATAATTTCATATAATCTATAATTTGATTTAATATAAAAATATGTACTTAAATGATTTATGAATCATTTATTAGATTAAAATTAGTTTAAATAAGAAAAATAAACTAATTTATTTTTAGTAATCTATTACTTTTATCAAAATGCACATTGTAACTTATTTTTTAGATTTACTAAAATCTTATCTTATCTTACTATACTAATTAACAAAAATGTTTTTTGACACATGTCATGTTCTTACACCCAAATTGTCATATGTCAACTTTTTATCAAATTCATTTAATCATCTCCTATTAAATAATTATATTTTCTTTCCTATTAAATAATCATAATACTAATAATATTAAATATCTTTTAATTATAAAGCACATATAAGAAAATTTTATAAAATGTAAAAAAAATTAATGTTATTTTTTTAAAATAAGAAATATTATATTTTAAGAAAATCAAAGTCATGTAGAAAATTTTTTTCTTTAAAAAGGATTTTTTTAAAAAAATAAAATAAAATAAAATATAAACCAGTGTTTAAAACAATAAGATTTTTATAAACCGATGCGTTTTTTTAATGTATTTAAAAACCAAAGTAAAAAAATAATTGAGAAAGTTACACCTTTTGTCCATATATTTAACGTTATATATAAATTGAGTCATTAAAATTAAATAATTAAATAAATTATATTTTTTACATTTGTTACTATACTAATAAACAAAAATGTTTTTTGCCACATGTTATGCTCTTACACCCTAATTGTTACATGTCAACTTTTTATCAAATTCATTTAATTATCTTTTATTAAATAATTGTATTCTCTTTCCTATTAAATAATCATAATACTAATAATATTAAATATCTTTTAATTAGAAAGCACATATAAGAAAATTTTATAAAATGTAAAAAATATTTAATATTATTTTTTTAAAAATAAGAAATATTATATTATCAAAAAATCAAAGTCATATAGAAAAAATTTTCTTTAAAAATGATTTTTAAAAAAATAAAATAAAATATAATCCGGTGTTTAAAACAATAAGATTTTTATAAACTGATGACGTTTTTAAAATTTATTTAAAAACTAAAGTAAAAAAAGTAATTGAGAAAGTTACACTTTTGGTTCTTATATTATAATTAAATAATTTAATAAATTATATTTTCTACAATTCTGATTTATAAAAGTTAGTATTTAATAGAATACAAACTAAAGCTTTATTATCAATATGTTAAAAGATAATAATTGTTAT
This sequence comes from Mikania micrantha, assembly GCA_009363875.1. Classification (NCBI taxonomy): domain Eukaryota; kingdom Viridiplantae; phylum Streptophyta; class Magnoliopsida; order Asterales; family Asteraceae; genus Mikania; species Mikania micrantha. Next base: position 50,135,599 of record CM018691.1, on the reverse strand, counting down.
AAATCAAAAATATCATATATCATTTGTATAGTTATTAAAGTTTTAATTGTTTTTTTTATTATTTGAAGTATTTATTAATATGTAAATTAATCATTTTCTCTTAAAATATCGTTTTCTAATTTTTAAAATTTTATTACTAACTATATAATATTTTATATTAAACCCGTGTAATACACGGGGTAATAATCTAGTATATTAATAATTATAAATTAAAAATGAATGGAATAGGTTGGAAATTGCAAAACCGATTCAGGTATCATGACTGCGAGATTTGCAACCAATGCACGCGGCCGAGCACACACACCTTACCACTGTGCTAGGCCGGAGAGTCGCTGATGGATGTTGTTTCCAATTGTTCTTATACAAAACTCAAATCGCCCTCCTTTTCATAGCAAGAACCTTAATCGGGTTCGAGTCAAATTCGCTTTATCCGATAATCGTGAGCCTTTTCTAAGGTTAGGGCTTTTGATCCTCGGTTTGTGACGAGTGAAATAGTGCAAAACATTACCTGGTTTGTGATTGTTTTGGTAGAGTTCGAGTAATGGGTAGGTCTTGATCGGTTCTTGCGTTGAATCCTCCTTAGATGAGTTTGTTTGTTTGATTTTTATGCTCAGACTTGTTCGTGATGGACAAAGGAACGTTTTTAGATAGTTTAATTTTGATTTTATACTCGTTTGAATTGAGTTCGTATTTTTAGTTCGTGTGTGTGTGTTTGGAATGTGAAGTTACATGATTTGGAATTGATTTCGGTTTGATTACTAATTAGAAGGGATTGCGCATTCGAAACCATTCCAAACAGGTCAAATCCAGTTGTTACTGCCTTGTGATGAGTTGGAGAATGAAACGAGTTTCACTGAACCCATGGGTCGGTCCAGTGAGTTCACGGGTAAAGAAGGAAAGCTAGTTTGGGGTTATTGTAGTTTTAGCCCTTGAAGTTTAGTGGTTCAACAGTTTTGGTTTAATCCTTCCTGTTCACTGAATTAAGTTTGTAATTTACCATTTTGGTCCCTATACTTTATTAAGTTTCTTATTTTAGTATTATAAGTTTACAAAGTTTATAAACCTTTTATTATGTAAATATAACAAGTTTATAAAAACTTTATAAATTTATAAGTTTCAACACTACGATAATTTTTATGAAATAATTTCATATAAGTTGTAAAAAATCCTTTATATATTATTTTGCATACACACACAGGGTTTATGATATCATTCTTAAACATCATTGTGTTTACACATATGTATATGTGTGTGTGTAATACGTAAGTATACAAAATAAACCTTATTATGATTAATTTAGTTTATAATTTTTTTGTCATATTTGATTTAAATGTGTGTGTGTATATATGTGTGTAGAACTTTAATTTGTTTTATTTTAATAAAATTAAATTATCAATCCCATTAAATTTCTACTTGTTTATTTTATTATCTCAATGTTTATAAAAAGTCTTATTATCATGTTTAATTTGGATTTAACTTTTATTAAATCATAATAAAATTTTATTCGTGTATTAATGAATAAAATTCGTTTATTTTATTTTGTTTATTAATGCATTGTTGTCTATATTCGTGTTTATGAATAAAATTCGTTTAATGACTTTCATACTTTTGTTAGCACAGTTATAAGTGTTAATTTACAATGAAATCCCTAGGGGTTGCATTTTACATTTAGGTCATTATATAATATACTTGTCATTGTGTTTTACGTTCAAGTCATTGTCTAATATACTCGTCATTATGTTTTATGTTCAGGTCAATGTGCAATATACTCATCATTGTGTTTTACTTTCAGGTCATTGTGTAATATACTCGTCATTGTGTTTTACGTTTAGGTCATTGTGTAATATACTCCTCATTGTGTTTTACGTATAGGTCATTGAGTAATATACTTATCATTGTAATTTAAATTCAGGTCTGAAGAATTCGCCATGGAAGGCGCTCTAGTGGGATCCTCACGGACCATTGTGTAATGTACTTATCATTGTGTTTTACGTTCAGGTCATTGTGCAATATACTTATCATTGTGTTTTATATCCAAGTCATTTTGTAACATACTCAACATTGTGATTTACGTTCAGGTTATTGTGTTATACGTACTCCTCATTGTATTATACGTTTTAACTTATTTCATTTTTTTTGTTATTGTTTTTCATATATTAAATAAATTTGTTGTTTATTTTTTATGTTTTTCATTTAGAAGTACACAATTGTATTATTTCAACATTTTATTTTTTAAAACTTAATTTTTTTAGTAACATATATTTCAGGTTATTGTGTCACATGTATTCATCATTGTATTTTATGTTTCTGACTTATTTTATCTTATCATTGTTTTTATGTATTAAATGAATATGTTGTTTTTTTATTATCATGATTTGCATATAAAAAGTACGTAATTATGTTGTTTCATCATTATTATTTTTAAAGCTCATTATTTTAGAAAAAACAGTAAGACACAATGATGAACAACAAGAAAAAATGACAAAGAAAAAGACACAATAACAGACAAATAGACACAATAACGCATTGCAAATATACAAGGTGAAGGAAAACATATATATTTTTTATTTTTTTTATATATTAATACTATACTTGTTTTACAAATAAAAAACGCTCATTTTTTGGTGTAATTTTTTTTACAAAAAATAATATTGTACATAAAAGTCATAATTGTTTAAAAAATGGGAGGAACATGATAAAAAGTTAATAAAAGTGTCTATGACTAAAATACCCTTGCAATAATTTTTTAATATAACTTTGATATTAACCATTAAATTATAGATCTAATGACACATAATCTTTCTCTCACTTCTCACTAATTTAAGTATTTTAAGTATAATCTCACCTTATATATATAGGAGGCAGATCAAATACAAATGCTTATTAATGTGAGAAGCGTAGGATGAATTCTGGACCTTTTGATCAAACTAATCAATGAGTAATATCTAGTGCTCTCACTTTATACAACTTTTACGCAAAACAAGCGTAAAATATAACTGGAAAGGCAAAAGAGGAACATCCACATATTCTATGTTACAACAAGCTCCACTTGTTTTTTAAAAATTAAATAACTTTTACATGCTTTAATATTTTTTAAAAAAATTACACCATAAAATTGAGAATTTTATTATCTTTAATTTGAGTATAGTATTGTTATAGTTTTTTTAAATTTTTTTACGCGGTCCATGATTTGTATGGTTGGTATGTGATTATGCATTTAAATGATGTTCCGTGATTTTCATATAACATGGTCCGTTATTATACATTTTGTCCTTAATTATATGTGTTAAAATACGGTATGTGATTGTTATATAATGTGGTTCGTAATTATTGGTCTGTGATTATCCCGGTGGTCCTTGATTATGGGTGTTAAATGTCAGTATGTAATTTTATATGAATGATAATGGCTCTAACCCAGAAGACACATGGCGCGTTCATATGGCTTCCTACGTTTAGCACGTTAATTTCATTTGTACGTTAACCATACCCTATATATATATAACGGGAGAGGATCAATAGTTAACTCTGTGTTATTGCGTTAACCATTTAACTCTTTTTAGCCAATAAGAACCTTCCACATCACCACACTTTTTTTTGAATCTAGAAGGGCAAATTGACTTCTTATGTTTAGTGTGTTTTTCCATCTTACCTTTCATGCCACTTTATTCATATGTACTTTATCTCATCTCTCTCTTTCACACACACACAAACACTCATCTTCAAATTTCTTCCAGATGTGATTACCTTAACCCTTGCTTCAACAAAAAAAACCCAAATTACCGTACAATGGAAGAAGATTTAGGGGTGTGTTCGCCTTTGTTTTGGCAAATCTCAAATCACCAGGAGATGGATGAAGCTTCAGGCAACGAGATCCCAATCGATGAAATAAAGAATTCAAAAGAGATTCATGTTTTGACCATGGGGATTTACCCCTCTTCTTCTTCTTCTTCTTCTTGAGTAATCAAAACCCTAATTTCACTATCAATCTTAGTTCAAGTACAAAGGGTAAAAAATGAAATGTTTCTTTCTTTTCTTTTTTTCTTTTCATAAATCATGCCATAACATTTATAGGTTTCGTTTCTTCTCATAGATTATGTGATGATATTTATGGGTTTGGATTTTTTTTATCAACCTTTGGTCAAATTTTTTATGATTTCATCATGTCAGGTGAGGTTACTAACCTTAGCATAATATCTTACTTCAATAACACAAAATTTTGGTTTGTCTTTAAATTTGAATTTATGCTCTTGGATTTTTTTATGTTTACGTTCAAGTATTTTACAAACAATTTCTTGGATCTGCAAATGAAGCTCATTTAGTTGAAATTTGGAATAATTCTATTTCGTAGATATCACTGTCGTAATTAACTTTATGGTCATGAAAACTACAAAGTATTTTTGAAGTATATAACTTTAAATGGTGGCTATCTGTAACATCAGTGCCGGAACCAGTACCGGAACAGTGATCTCAACAGTGCAATGAACAGTAAGCAGGTACAAACTCTATGCATTTCAGTGTATTTCATATTTATATCATATATCATTATCGTTTTATGTTATCAAACAGAGAATTCAGAATCATTTCAGAGAAACAAAACTCAGAAAACATGGTTCATCAGTCAGATAATTATCTGGCAACACAGAACCATCGTGTGATTATTTGTTAGGATTTTATTATGTATAAACGTATGTGAGGCTTTACAGAACAAAACAATACGGATGTCGTTACGTGAATGCTAAATCGACGGATTATTCGTATAGGTGACGATCTGTATGAATAAATCTGAAAGTTTAACGTTCTGAATGATATCCGATAATTAGAAAACAATATTGAAAAGTATAGTTATCGTCGTGTTCGCACGGGTGACGATTCGAACGAATACGCGCTATGACTGAACGATTCGATTTTAAACGGTAAATTTAATATTTCAGAAATTTAAAATAAACGAAAGATATTTAGTTAATTTACTAGGAATAACCACCTAAAATAATTCCGTAGATCTAATTTTAAATTCGAGTCGTTTTGTTTCGAAAACTACGAGGAACCGGCATTTTACGCGAAACCGAACGAAACCGAACCTACCAGGTGTTTTTAATTCATTTAATGAGGCATTAAACCTCACAACAACCACCACCAACCTTCTCACTCTCTCAAATTCGTCCTCTCTCTCTAGAAATTACTCCACCATCTCTCTAAGATTTCTTGCTCGCCTCTCATCGGATTCAAGCATTCTTGGTGTCAAAACGATCCCCACATCAAGTAGAACACGAAAGTACAAGGAATCTAAGTTTCCATCTGTGATTTCGAGGTAAATCTGTAGTTTTAGCTTCGGTTTTTCTTTTAAACACATAATATGAATATGGTTGCAAGTTTTAAACTGTTTTAGAGTTACTCCCATGTTAAATCGAGTTAATATGAGTGTAATGGAGGCCTGGGGTCGATCAGTAGCTAACAGGGATCGAGTTTTGTGGAGAAGAAGGTGCAGGTTCGTGACAGAACCGATCGGCCGAACCTGTACAATCTGGAAGGAGAGGGCCGAACCTAGGGTTCCTTTAGCCGAACCTATGAGACCCCGAACCCTTCGACGAACCTGCATGCCAAGTGCTTCAGCCGAACCTTCCTAGCTGAACCCTCCCCTCGAACGAACCTGTGTTAATCACGAACCCTATGCTGGCCGAACAGGTGGGATTAGCCGAACCTTGTTGGAGGTCGAACCTGAGTTGAACAACCCTAGAATGCCACGAACCTACTCTCTTTAGGCCGAACCTAGAATTAAGCGAACCAGGAAGCAACGAACCTGAGGTGGCCGAACCTCTTGTGAGCGAACCCTTGGCCGGACCTTCTTCTCTCGAACAAACCATGGATGTAGCGAACCTTTGAACGAACCAGGCAATAGGTTCGTTGGATTCCATGCACCTCGAACCTAGTTATCAATAAAAGATGGGGTGGCCTAGTACAGTTGAGCATGGGATTGTTAAGTTGAGTAATTAGAATTGGCTAATCTAAGAAATCACATAAATAATGATCATATCTAAACGGTTGATGCTATACTTGATCTTACAAATCAAAAGAAATAAATATATGGGTGCATGAGTGTGTGTGTGTGTGTGTGTGTGTCACACCCCCAAATTTCAACTAACGGAATCATACCGTTTGGGACGTGATAAACCAGGATCTCAGATCATTAGACATAGCGAAGACCTCTATATGCTTTTCAAACATAAACTTTGGTCTTAGTTGTAAAATTTCAGAGTGTTAACGTTGCGGAAGCGTTTGTAAAAGTAAACCAATATCATGTTTATCACAAATGTAAATTACAATGTCAATGTTGTAAATAACCAAATTCAAAACAACTGAATGTAATTGATGCATGAGACTCGATCTCCTAGTCCCTGCCTGCTGAATCTCGTACCTTAGCGTCCTGAGAAAACATGCAAGTATAGTCAACACAAAGGTTGGTGCACACACAGGTTTATCAAAATAAACATAACTGTTTGAAACAACTGTTTGAAATCACATGTTTGTTGATCACATAACACACATTGCATAGTCATGATAGCTAGTCATTGTACTATTTACATAAGCGGTCGACACCGAAGCTGACTGTTTGAATGTTGGTTGCCTTTCCACTATTGTCTAGCACAAACAATAGTAATGTGTTTTGGCTAGTCAAACACCTGCGTAGATCCCATCTACCAAGTGAGGTTTGTCAAACCCAATAGATCTATTTCCAACTACCACGCTTTGCACTACGGCAAACTAAACGGTTCGATATGTAAGGACTTGTAATGCTATGTTCGCACTTAATGTAAATAGCTAACTCATGCAAGTGATATGTATCTAAAAGCTTTGTTTGCACATGTTTTCTCCCCCAAAACAATAAAATAAGAAAAGGGGCCGTGTACGCACCTTTGATAGCAAACAGAATGATCACCACACGTGCAGTCGCGTAGATAATCCTCTACGAAGAATCTGTGTTTTAACATTAACGTTGTGTTATTCGGGATGTCTTTTTGTGTTTGAAATCACATACTTGTCAACACACGTATGTTAGAGTGTTAGAAATGTGCATATATAATAGTACGCGTAACTTTAAAATCGTTTATTTAAATCATATGGCCGTATATGATTTTATTTAAATAAACGTAATTATACGCGATTACGTTTTCGGGTTAAAATACAAATTTTATTGTTTCAGATTGGTCGTATTTTCATTACGGTTCCAACGAAATTCGAACGGCTCGAATCGGAGTTAAAACGAGCGTTTTAGGATGAAAGTACTAAAAATGGTTTTAAAACCCAAAAATGGCAGAGGCAAGGGTCGAACCCTTGACCTCTCACACACCAAACCCACGCCTAAACCGGTTGTTCTATCTCTGATTTTGCAACAGAGAACCAAATTAATTTCTTTTAGGCTTCACTTAACCGGTTTCCCTTTGTGAACCTTAGTCGAACACCACCCAACCCAATTAGTCCCCGATTCATTCACATTCGAATATGAAATCTTAGGGTTATTGTTCCAAGGTTCCAAACGAGTCACATGAAGTATGTAATTGAATTATTTCGTCCCATTCGACCGGTTTTAAGACACAAAAGGATTCGAACCTATCCCCAATTACCATTTATTCAATCTCATCAAATTCGATTATTTGACACTACAAACTCATAGGGTTTTCCTTATATATGAGATTTCGAAACTTTCTGGTAGTTTTAATTTGAATATCAAGCTCTATTAACCCGAAATCCCCAATTCATTTAAACACAAGAACTCTAGAATTCAAATTCTAACAATTCGTTGTGTTTCTTAAAACTAACATAGGGTTATTCTCAATCAGGGTTTTATGAAGCTCATAGTACTATTAAATTTGATTTTCGAACACATCTCGATCGAAATCCCCAAAACGGTTTATGTTAAGAACCCTAGAAATCGTTTTCATAAAATTCGTTATTGTTTTATGCAATTAGTATAGGGATTTCAGTAAAAGGAGAATTCCGAACCTCTCTGTAAGGTTTAATTCGATTTTAAAACGCGTTTAAATCAAAACCCCCAAATAGTTTTTCATCAAGAACCCTAGAAATCGTTCTCCTACAATTCGTGATGGTTTTCTGAAATTGAATAAGGTTTATCCATATACAGAGAGTCACGAAACTCTCTGTAAGGTTTAATTTAGGTTTCGAATTCATTTAAACAGAAACCCCCAAAACGTTAAAGATGATGAACCCTAGAATTAAAGTTCATACGATTCGATGTTAAAAGCCGAAATTAACATGGGGATACTTTTAGTCGGCCACTTTAGGTTGTGTAGGAGTGATTACTTACTTGCTTTGATGTCGAATTGATGTATCTCGACTTTTAGGTTGATTTTCGGCTACCCTCAAATCAATTTCTTCTGTCCACGGCTTCTTGGATCAAATCTTCGAACGAAATGGCCTCTAAGGGTGCCGACCAAGGTTTAGGGGACTTCAATTGTGAGCATTTTGATCAGTTTCTATGAATTTGATAATGATTAGGGACAATTTCGACTATTGAAGTCATTTTGAGTTAAATTCAATCATTAATTAACTTAATAACGTATGATTACCGTTAAGGATTATTAGTGTGCGTTATTGGAAGGTTTAATTCGATCCATTAATGTGGTTTCATTAGAATTTCGAATTCAATTGAGATTTTGGCCGAAATTTGACTTATAATAGTCAAAATTGATAATTTAATCCTTTAAAAGTTAAAACATTATAACTTAAATGTTTTAGGGTTTATTTTGTTTAATTCAGATCCCTTAGATTTGATATTATTTGATCTCGTGTAATTTCTGTGAACTTTTCGGTTGATGGAGTTAATCCGGAATGCCGGATTGTCACATTATCCCTTGTTGAAGGAATTTTCGTCCCGAAAATTAGTAAATGTTAAAAGTAGTTAGGAAACTACTTGTGAGTTCAAATTGTATGTGCTAGTGTGATGTCTGATCATTCTGTGTGCTTGTGTATACTCACACACAAAGTTCGATGTTTGTAACATCACACCTAAGTGCGATCATTCTTTGTAACTGTTCGCGTGCCCCCAGTTAGTACACCTAACTGTGAATGTTTGTGTTTGATCAAACTGTGCTATATGACCTCGCACATAGCAACGTGTTTGCAATGGTTTGAACTATGTAGTCTCGCACATAAAAAAAATGTTTGGATGTTGTCGACAAAATAGAAACTTCCAAAATTCATGCGTACCTGTAAATTCACGAGTACATGGGCCCCTGTATTCGTCAATTTACCTTACACAATTATGCTGGTTCCTTCTATATGTAACCCACCAATACGGTGTTTTTGTTTGCATTCTACAAGGCTTGTGTTCAACACAATTGTTTATACTAAAGTCAATAGTATAAGGTGTTTGTGCTTACAGTTTGAAATTTGAAAATGTTGAGTGTGAAATGTTAGAGTGTGAAATATCACATCATCCCCTTGTTGAAGGAAATTTCGTCCCTAAATTTAACGTGTCTTCGCAGTGTTTGCAGTTTTTGTTTTGAACAGATGAGATACTTCTTCATCATTTGATCTTCCCTTTCCCATGTGAATTCAGGACCACGTCTTGAATTCCACCAGACCTTGACTATTGGAATTTTGCTGTGTTTGAGCTGTTTGACCTCTCGGTCCATGATTTCAGCTGGTTCTTCAATGAAGCGTAACTGTTCGTCCACATGTATCTCTTCAAGTGGCACTCTCAATGTCTCATCAGAAAGACATTTCTTCAAGTTTGAAACGTGAAACACATCATGAACTCCGCTGAGTTCATCCGGTAATTGAAGTTGATACGCTACCGGACCAATCCTTTTCAGGATCTCAAAAGGCCCTACGTAGCGTGGGCTAAGCTTCACTCGCTTGCCGAATCGTATTACACCTTTCCAAGGTGATACCTTTAGAAGAACTCGGTCTCCTACTTGGAATTCCAATGGCTTGCGACGTTTGTCAGCATAACTCTTTTGTCGATCTCGAGCCGCTGCCATACGGTTCCAGATTTGAACTATCTTCTCTGTTGTTTCATGTACTAGTTCAGGACTTGTGATCTGACTGTCACCAATTTCAGCCCAGTAAACTGATGAACGACATTTGCGACCATACAATGCTTCAAACGGTGCTGCCTAAATACTTGTATGATAACTGTTGTTGTAAGAGAATTCCACTAACGGTAAGTGGTTTTCCCAGCTACCACCAAAGTCAATTACACAAGCTCGTAACATATCCTCGAGCATCTGAATCGTACATTCACTCTGACCGTCGGTTTGTGGATGATATGCGGTACTCTTGTCTAAACGAGTTCCCAATGACTTATGGAGAGATTTCCAAAAGTTTGAAGTGAATCGGGCATCCCGATCTGATATAATAGAGATTGGCACGCCATGTCTCGCTACCACTTCCTTGATGTAAATGCGAGTCAATTTCTCCATTTTGTCGGTTTCTTTAATTGCCAAGAAATGTGCAGATTTCGTTAATCGATCGACAATTACCCATATCGTATCACAACCACTTGGTGTACAGGGTAACTTAGTAATAAAATCCATTGAAATGTGTCCCCATTTCCACATCCGTATTTCTGGTTGTTGCAGTAAACCAGATGGTTTTCGATATTCAACTTTGACTTTAGAACAAGTCAAACATTTGCTAACGTACCTAGCAATGTCGGCTTTCATGTGAGGCCACCAATACAGTGCCTTTAAGTCATGATACATCTTGTTTGATCCCGGATGGACTGAATATCTGGATTTGTGCGCTTCATCCATCACGAGTTCCCTTAAACCACCATGCAAAGGTATCCAAAGCCGATTAATGAAACAACGAGTTCCATCAAGCATGACATCCAGTTGTTTTTCCATTCCTCGTAAGGATTCCTGTTCCAAGTTATCATTTTCTAAGGCTTCAAGCTGAGTACTGCGTACCTTGTCAGGTAAGTCAATATGTATCGTCATCATAAGTGTGCGAACCCGTCTTGTTGATGTGTCTTTTCTGCTTAAAGCATTCGTAGTCATTAAATAAATCGACCCACCGTCGCTGTCTTATATTAAGCTCCTTCTGATCAAAGATATGTTGTAAACTCTTATGATCAGTGTAAATGGTACATTTAGTCCCATACAAGTAGTGCCTCCAAATCTCCAGTGCAAATATTACCGCTCCCAATTCCAGGTCATGAGTAGTATGGTTCTCTTCGTGAGGTCTTAGTGGTCGTAAAACATAAGTAATCACTTTATCACGCTGCATCAACACACATCCCAAACCTTGGGCAGATGCATCACAGTATACCACAAAGTCTTCTATTCTTCTGGTAAGGACAGAATCGGTGCACTGCAAAGTTTTTGTTTCAATAAGTGGAATACAACTTCCTGTTTGAGTAACTCCAACATCAGTCGAAGATGTTCAACTTGCTCCTCCTCGGTCTGAGAATAGATGAGAATGTCATCGAAGAAAACAATGACAAACTCATCAAGATAGGGTTTACAAACCCGATTCATGAGATCCATGAATACTGCTGGGGCGTTTGTCAACCCAAATGGCATGACCAAGAATTCGTAATGGCCATAGCGCGTTCTGAATGCTGTCTTTGGAATATCTTCTTCTTGAACTCTGAGTTGATGATAACCCGATCTGAGATCAATTTTCGAGTAGTAACTCGAACCTTGCAATTGATCGAACAGATCGTCAATTCTAGGTAACGGATACCGGTTTTTGATGGTAACCTTGTTCAGTTCCGTGTAATCAATACACATACGGAAAGTCCCGTCCTTTTTCTTAACAAATAAGACTGGAGCTCCCCAAGGTGAAAAACTAGGTCGTATAAAGCCCTTATCCAACAGCTCTTCTTGCATCTCAGATGGTGCAAGTCGATAAGGCGCCCTAGCTATCGGTGCTGCGTCTGGTGTAAGGTCGATTCGAAATTCCACTTGTCTGATAGGTGGTAATCCCGGTAGGTCTTCTGGAAACACTTCAGGAAATTCACAAACCACTGGGATGTCTTCGATCTTCTTCTCAGCCACCGGCTTCTCAGTTATAAGTGCTATAATTGTTGTATGACCTTTACGCAGACATTTGTGTGCTTTCATACAAGATATGAGACGCAGTGGCGTACTGCTCTTCTCGCCTTGTACATACAATGTCTCTCCATGTGAGAGAGGTATACGAACGACCTTTTCATGGCATATTATTTCAGTCTGGTGTTTGGACAACCAGTCCATGCCAATGACAACATCAAAACTGCCTAAGGCGGTAGGCATAAAGTCAATGTCATGTGTTTGACCCATCAAGTCAACAACTAATTTATCATCAGCTGGTTCTATAACGTATGGGTTTTCTAAAGCAGTGGACTAACTGTCACACCCCGAGCCGGCGGGGTAGGATCGGGTTTCCCCGACGGGCAGAAGGTTCTCGGGGCGCGATATCGTGAGTGATAATCATGATGATTAGATTGTTTACATTGCACATGATATAAATGAGAAATGCTAAATATAATAGAATTACAAAGTTAAATTACATCAGTATTGTTTATAATTTAACAAAGTAAATCTACCATCAACATCATAAATTTCTATCTTGTATTTACACAAGATATACAAAATAATTTGTATAATGATGTCTTCAAAAGTATGCAGGTCCAAAATGCTAAGCCTTCTATCGGAAGTCCTAGTCCAAAAGAAATGACTTCCTAGTTGACCTGTTCGTCACCTGAGAAGTCATGCAAAAATAAAGTCAACACATGGTTGGTGAGTTCATATAGTTTAATATTTGAAAATGATTTGAAAACCTCCTTCGGTAAAGACCCTAACCTCATTAACATCACCTGTATCATCCATCTCGGTATGCTTATATATAGGGCATACCCCTGAGTCGAGCCTACGACCCGCCTAGACGCCATCCCACCACATACTAAGCCACATAGGACATTGATATTAATGATAATTAAGCATTTTTACCTAACACACCTCTGATTTAGATTATGATTTCCAAAACTTGATTTACCTTTGATTCTCTTGAGTTCATCATAGATACATGATTTCCCAAAAGTCAGTGATAGTAAATATAATGTTAAATATTTAATTAAATAATTAAATAAAATATTTAAATACAACTAAGACATGATGATTGGGCCTTATTTGACTCAATCAATTAGACTTAGTTGTTGGTGGTTGTCCAAGTTATAACCTCTCACACGTGACCCATGTCAGGCATAACTCACTAGGAGTACACCTGAACTGAGCGGGATTTTAATGTTTTGCCCTTACAGCTTGACCCAAAGGTCTTCTGTACATGCGGGGACTTTAAGGATATCCTTTGATTCTTGATCTCTTGATTCTCATGATTTTGACTTTGATATTGATTTCATTTGATAGTTCACGTTGTTGCCCGTATAGCCTGACTACAAGAGTCTTCTATACCTGAAGGGGACTTTATATGTGTGTTACACGTGGTCTTGATTCCCTATACAACTGACATCCACCTTAACTTGAATATTAATGATTTCATTAGATTATAATGATTTCATTATTTCTATGATTCACACACATTTATGATTTCTGATTCCTTGAGTCTCTTGATCTTTAGAATTTCCATGATTCACAATGATAATTGATTCTTGATTATGATTCTTTGTTCTCGAATCCCATACTGAGTTATGATTCTTTTGAATATGATCTTTTGATTTAGTTCCTTTGATTTCACTTTGAATTTAGATTCTTGAATTTGAGCTTGATGGACTAAGGGTTTATTTAGAGTTTAAATTTTAAGTATTACTCATAAGAGTACTTTTAATTAACTTGATAATTTGATCTATTTAATAATTACATAGACAGAAGTCTAGGAGTATCAACAAACATATATATATGTAAAACATATAATAAATAAAAGCATTTGAATAAACAGTTTAAATAAAAACAGTTTACGCATGCTTCTCAGCCCCGCGTTTTAAAACAAAATGTTAGAAAAGGGGCAATGAACTCACCTGTGCTGCTATGAAATTGATCTGACACAAAATGCGCGCTCTTGTTATAACTTAGATTTGTTCGGTTCCTGAGTTATTTTATAAGAATCCGAATATAATAAGTACGCGTAATTGTCGTTGTGCCTAAGTTTGGGTCTTGTTGTGTGTGCAACTAAGTGTCTTAGTACTAAATGCATCTAGAATCTAATTCAACTTAGTTACCCTTTTTAATGATCCCAATTCCCATAGTTTATCATAATAACTTACTTTTTCATTTTTAGAAATTTCGGCAGAGTCTCCTCTGTATTTAGTTCAATTCCAGACAATTATATTGTCTATTTTTCAACAAGTTCCCAATCAATGATATTATAATTAACTTTTATAACAAAATTAACTTAAAAGAAACCAATGACATTTATAAATGACATTTCAAATTAAACAAGATTTTAGAAATTATTAAATTAACTTTTATAATTTATAACACCTTCATTTCATGTAAACACCATTATTTGAGTTTAAATAATCACCTAATGTATGATGGGCTTAGTTTAGCCCCATTGGGCCCACTTAGGTCCAATGACAACCTTTTGATTCTTACTTTATTATAATTCAAAAAAAGTTTGAACCATGTGATATAGAAGTCCAATGTTAACAACCCCTTTAAAGTTGTTAATGTGTATTAATGATCTTTAGCTATAGAACTTCTATCCCACCATTTGGCTTCATTGTTTCCCCATACTTGTGACTACACTTGTATTAATCCCATGTACCTACATCTTCCATGCACACACACAACTAGGGTCTTCTTTTTGATTCATGCATACTCACACCTATTTATTTCCATATATGCGTGCACCATTTATGATCAACTTTTCATGAATGCTAAATTTAACGATCCACTAATCATTCCCTAGGTTATAACATTAGTTTCATTGATCTTAGATCCATATTAACCCCATTAACCAACTCCTAGGTTCGAAGTGTAGTCCATGGCAGCGAACCTTATTGAGTTAGTCACCATGGGTTCGGCTAATTCTTCCAATTCCAACGAACCCTCAAGGTTCGGTCCTTGTGTAGTCATTTGGTTCCAGGTTCGTGTAAAAGAAGGGTTCGTTGGCCCATGGTTCATCATTCTAAGGTTCGGTTAGCAAATGAAGGTTCGGTTAGGATCCTTGGCTTTGCCATGCATGCAGGTTCGGCATCTAGGGTTCGTCTCATGAGGGTTCGTGGGTAATAGGGTTCGTCATGCAAAGGCTCGTGAGTCCTAGGTTCGTGACCACCTAAGGTTCGGATGAAGAGGGTTCGGCCTGCAAGGAGGGTTCGGCCGAAAGATTCCAGGTTCGTGGGACAGAAGGTTCGGCCACCTTCTGTCCAGCTGCATCGAAGGTTCGCCCCTCCCTTTGTCACGAACCTGTAGCCCTTTCTTCTTGTTTTCGGCTCCAATTTGTTACAATCACATTCCTAACAATTCCTAAACATGTATACACTTCCGTCTAAGTGTTCTAAGTGCTCCATATCGGTCATAATAACAAAACCATGTGAATTCAAGAAAACCCTCTAAAACCGACTTTAAAGTGAATGTGTACCTTAGATTTCGTGGTTGGAAGCTCACAATACTTGTACTTCCGTAATCTACAAGATGAGAGGGTCGTAATGACGCCTAGAGCACTTGAATCCACCAAGATTTGAGCTTCCAAAACTTAGAGAGAAGGTGTTTTCTTGTGAAGAAACTAGAGAGAGAGAGAGAGAGAGAGAGAGAAGAACGAATTTAAGAGAGAGAGAGGGTTAGTGATGTTGATTATGGCAATTTAATGCCATAATAAATGGTTTCATCCCACCCGGTTGTTCGGACTCGTTCGGTTTCGCGTAAAATGCCGGATCGCGTAGTCTCGCAGCGAAACGACTTGATTTACAAAAAAATAGAATTTATTAAATTGTTCTAAGTTGTGATTCCTAATAAATTAACTAATATCTTCTATTTATTAGAAATTTTAAAATATTAATTTATGTGCGTATTCGTTCGAATCGTCACTCGTACTAACACGACGATAACTATACTTTTCAATCTTGTTTTTTAATTATCGGATATCATTTAGAACGTTAAACCATCAGATTTATTCGTACAGATCGTCTCGTATACGAATAACTCGTCAGTTTAGCATTCACGTCACAACATCCGTGTGTTTTGTTCTATAAGGCCTCACATACGTTTATACATAATAAGTCCTAACAAATAATCACATGATGGTTTTGTGTTGCCAGATAATTATCTGACTCAAAAACCCTTGTTCTGAACTGTGTTTCTGTTAAATGTTTCTGTATTTGTTCTATGATAACACAAAATGATAATGATAAATGATATGAATCTGAAACGTACTGAAATGTATGTTATTCGTACCTGTTTACTGTTCATGCTACTGTTTAAGATCACTGTTCCGGTGACGGTTCCGGCACTGATGTTACACTAACACTTAGCAATTTACAAAATTTGCTAGATATAAAACCCTGATCTGCACCGGTGTCAAATATCAATAAGGCAGAATGATTATTCAAGAGGAACGTACCTGTAACGACGTTGGGATCTTCCCGTGCCTGACGTCTTCCAATCACAAAAGCCCTGTTCTAAGCAACATTTGTGTTGTTGTTGCTGTTTCCTTTTGTAGTTATGTCATTAGCCCTTCTTTTCTTGAGTTGTGGGCACTTCTTCTTGAAATGTCCAGGTATGCCACATTCAAAACATCCTTTCTGTGTGTTGCTCCGGTTGAGTGAGCTTGCCTGCAATTCCCCTCGACAGTCTTTTGCTACGTGACCCATCTTTCTGCATCGCTGACATCGATACTTGTCACATTGATTCCTAAAGTGATGGAATCCACATTTGTTGCACTTTGGGTATTTACTATTATACCCTCCCGATGACTGTTGGTTATTGTTTAGATTGTGATGGGTCTTGTTGGATTCCTGCTTGTGGTTCTGCTGAAATGACTGCTGAGTGAAATTCTTGGAATCAATGCCATCCCATTTTCTTTTGTGGTCTCCCACCTTAGCTGCTACTGTTCGTTTGGGTAATGTTCCCCGTTGCATCGCTTGAGCAGTCAGTTGGTGTGCCAGTCGAACACCTTGCTGTATGGTAGTAGGATTTGCAGATGTGATCAATTCTCGGACCTGAGATACCAGCCCTCCAATGTATCTCTTGATCCACTTGCTAGGCGGGGTTGCCCTGTGCGGTAAAAGTCTTGCTAATTGCTGGAATCGAGTAGTATATTCCTCAATATTAGAACCTTTCATCTTGAGTTGCCAGTATTCATCCTCAAGTTTTTGCATTTCATTGCAGGGACAATACTCCTCCTGCAACAGGATTTTGAATCTGTTCCATGTAAGGGCATTGGCTGTATTCAAGCCGAGTGTCTGTACGTTAGAGTTCCACCATGTCAAGGCTGAACCCTCCAAAGTACCAATAGCGTATCTGACCTTGTTTTCTTCCGGACAATTGCACATCTCAAACACCGATTCTGACTGTTCAATCCATCGAAGAAGTCCAATGGTTCCTTCCGATCCTTTGAAATTACGTGGTTTACAGTCCAAGAATGTCTTGAACGTGCACATTTGTGGGTTTACCAGTCCCCCCGTTGGATCATGTGGTCCTGTTTGGTGTGTTTGCGTATAGTTTGCGATTGTCTCGGTAATTCGAGTGTTAATAAGGGCCTCAGGTTCCGTTGCGTTCATGTTAATGTTCTCTCCAACCATGATCTTCATATTTACAAATATACATAATGAGACTACACCCATCGCATAATCATCATTCATGCATAAAGTAAATGTAACACACTACCATGGCCATTAAAGTAACAATTCTTAATCATTTATGAAAAACTAGTGCTTACAATTGTTTGTCAAAGAGATGCAAAACAACTAAACACGAAATATACTTTTATGAGTACAACCCACTCATATAAGTTTGTTAATTAGAAAGTAAATGAAATGACTAGATTCCATCGTTTGGTGGACCAACAGTTGACGATGAATCTTCCAGTTCTGCTGTACCAGTCACTGCACCATGCTGGTAATGCATATGCCCAATGATGAGGGTCATGGCCTCCCTAGCCAAGTCTCTCACTATATTGGCTTCAATCGCCGCTGCATCAGCCCGTGCATTGGCTTCCTCAGCCCTTGCCTCGGCTACAGCTACCCGTAACTCAGTAGTTTCTATTCGTGCAGTGAGTTCGAGGATCGTCCCTCGCATCATCCAGATCGTTTCCACCAAGTTTGCCTGTGCCACATTAGTCCTAACCAACTCCCCAGTGAGGTTATCCCACATCTGTGTCAGCCAGTTGTTATTCTCAAGCAACTCTGTGATCATCCCTGCTACTTCCCGCATGTTGCGGATTTCACGCTCCATGCGTGCAACAAAAGCACCAAATGCCCGTTCCAGTGGATATCCAAGAGCAGGTAAAGTCCAAAGGCTATTAGCAGTGTTGGCAGTTGGTGGTGGTGGCACTCGTTCTTCACGCACCCAGCTGCGTATGAGGTCAGGAAACCATTGCCAATATTGGTTGTTCCCCCTTTGTCGAACATGTGTTTCCTCCCCATAGTGGATGGTATCATCCACCGGCTCGATCCTCCTTGCCATGATGTCTGACAATGCTACAATTTATTCCTTAGTGTGAGTAGGTGTAGATGATGCTGCCATATCTGTTACATAATACCATATGCAATAGCTATGCAACTATCGTATAAACAAGTGTCTAATGTCTAACAGTTATAGTCTAAGTCTACAGAATGCAAACCTAGTTCGCTATAACCAATGGCTCTGATACCAATCTGTCACACCCCCAAATTTCAACTAACGGAATCATACCGTTTGGGACGTGACAAACCAGGATCTCAGATCATTAGACATAGCGAAGACCTCTATATGCTTTTCAAACATAAACTTTGGTCTTAGTTGTAAAATTTCAGAGTTTTAACGTTGCGGAAGCGTTTGTAAAAGTAACCAATATCATGTTTATCACAAATGTAAATTACAATGTCAATGTTGTAAATAACCAAATTCAAAACAACTGAATGTAATTGATGCATGAGACTCGATCTCCTAGTCCCTGCCTGCTGAATCTCGTACCTTAGCGTCCTGAGAAAACATGCAAGTATAGTCAACACAAAGGTTGGTACACACACCGGTTTATCAAAATAAACATAACTGTTTGAAACAACTGTTTGAAATCACATGTTTGTTGATCACATAACACACATTGCATAGTCATGATAGCTAGTCATTGTGCTATTTACATAAGCGGTCGACACCGAAGCTGACTGTTTGAATGTTGGTTGCCTTTCCACTATTGTCTAGCACAAACAATAGTAATGTGTTTTGGCTAGTCAAACACCTGCATAGATCCCATCTACCAAGTGAGGTTTGTCAAACCCAATAGATCTATTTCCAACTACCACGCTTTGCCCTACGGCAAACTAAACGGTTCGATATGTAAGGAGTTGTAATGCTATGTTCGCACTTAATGTAAATAGCTAACTCATGCAAGTGATATGTATCTAAAAGCTTTGTTTGCACATGTTTTCTCCCCCAAAACAATAAAATAAGAAAAGGGGTCGTGTACGCACCTTTGATAGCAAACAGAATGATCACCACACGTGCAGTCGCGTAGATAATCCTCTACGAAGAATCTGTGTTTTAACATTAACGTTGTGTTATTCGGGATGTCTTTTAGTGTTTGAAATCACATACGTGTCAACACACGTATGTTAGAGTGTTAGAAATGTGCATATATAATAGTACGCGTAACTTTAAAATCGTTTATTTAAATCATATGGTCGTATATGATTTTATTTAAATAAACGTAATTATACGCGATTACGTTTTCGGGTTAAAATACAAATTTTATTGTTTCAGATTGGTCGTATTTTCATTACGGTTCCAACGAAATTCGAACGGCTCGAATCGGAGTTAAAACGAGCGTTTTAGGATGAAAGTACTAAAAATGGTTTTAAAACCCAAAAATGGCAGAGGCAAGGGTCGAACCCTTGACCTCTCACACACCAAACCCACGCCTAAACCGGTTGTTCTATCTCTGATTTTGCAACAGAGAACCAAATTAATTTCTTTTAGGCTTCACTTAACCGGTTTCCCTTTGTGAACCTTAGTAGAACACCACCCAACCCAATTAGTCCCCGATTCATTCACATTCGAATATGAAATCTTAGGGTTATTGTTCCAAGGTTCCAAACGAGTCACATGAAGTATGTAATTGAATTATTTCGTCCCATTCGACCGGTTTTAAGACACAAAAGGATTCGAACCTATCCCCAATTACCATTTATCCAATCTCATCAAATTCGATTATTTGACACTACAAACTCATAGGGTTTTCCTTATATATGAGATTTCGAAACTTTCTGGTAGTTTTAATTTGAATATCAAGCTCTATTAACCCGAAATCCCCAATTTGTTTAAACACAAGAACCCTAGAATTCGAATTCTAACAATTCGTTGTTGTTTCTTAAAACTAACATAGGGTTACTCTCAATCGGGGTTTTATGAAGCTCATAGTACTATTAAATTTGATTTTCGAACACATATCGATCGAAATCCCCAAAACGGTTTATGTTAAGAACCCTAGAAATCGTTTTCATAAAATTCGTTATTGTTTTATGCAATTAGTATAGGGATTTCAGTAAAAGGAGAATTCCTAACCACTCTGTAAGGTTTAATTCGATTTTAAAATGCGTTTAAATCAAAACCCCCAAATAGTTTTTCATCAAGAACCCTAGAAATCGTTCTCCTACAATTCGTGATGGTTTTCTGAAATTGAATAAGGTTTATCCATATACAGAGAGTCACGAAACTCTCTGTAAGGTTTAATTTAGGTTTCGAATTCATTTAAACAGAAACCCCCAAAATGTTAAAGATGATGAACCCTAGAATTAAAGTTCATACGATTCGATGTTAAAAGCCGAAATTAACATGGGGATACTTTTAATCGGCCACTTTAGGTTGTGTAGGAGTGATTACTTACTTGCTTTGATGTCGAATTGATGTATCTCGACTTTTAGGTTGATTTTCGGCTACCCTCAAATCAATTTCTTCTGTCCACGGCTTCTTGGATCAAATCTTCGAACGAAATGGCCTCTAAGGGTGCCGACCAAGGTTTAGGGGACTTCAATTGTGAGCATTTTGATCAGTTTCTACGAATTTGATAATGATTAGGGACGGTTTCGACTATTGAAGTCATTTTGAGTTAAATTCAATCATTAATTAACTTAATAACGTATGATTACTGTTAAGAATTATTAGTGTGCGTTATTGGAAGGTTTAATTCGATCCATTAATGTGGTTTCATTAGAATTTCGAATTCAATTGAGATTTTGGCCGAAATTTGACTTATAATAGTCAAAATTGATAATTTAATCCTTTAAAAGTTAAAACATTATAACTTAAATGTTTTAGGGTTTATTTTGTTTAATTCCGATCCCTTAGATTTGATATTATTTGATCTCGTGTAATTTCTGTGAACTTTTCGGTTAACGGAGTTAATCCGGAATGCCGGATTGTCACAGTGTGCATGGGTTGAGTAGGAAATCCATGCATGGATAAATGTAAATTCTATTATGAGTGCATGGGAAATCATACTTGGGTTTCATTAATAACTAGCAACCTTGAGTGAGTATGAGTAAGCATGGGTTAACAAACTAAGAATGTCATAAATAAAAAAAATGAGATAGGGTTTAGAACGATAAGAGTTATTTTAAACCTTAATATTTCTAAATGATGAACGCCAAGTGAGTTTAACATAATTGTAGAGAATCATGAGTATCATAATGACGAACTAAAGTATTGAGTGTTGATATGGTTATTAACACTTAAACTTTAGGAAAGGATTAATGCGGATAATTAACCTAGATAAGTTAATGGTCTATGTCATATTATTCAAAGATGTTGAGTTGGGATCGTTTGAATATCAAAGGCAAACAATGGGCCTAGGTTGGCCCAATGGGCTTAACCCAAGCCCATCATGATAATCACATTTATAGTTCTTTTAAAATTTATTATGTTGTAACAAAAGAAAATGTTTTATGAACTTTATTGAATTAAAATAAATGATTTTAAATCTAATTATTTAGTTAAGGTAAATAAAATTTAAAACATGTTAATTTAGAAATTGTAATGATTTATTTGTGGGATAATGGTTACAAATGGTATCTAAGTTAGACTAGTTAGATGAAACCTTAGAAGCACATTAGTAATATAGGACACTTAGTTGCACACCGAGACCAAACCCTAGATACGACGACTAATACGTATACTTATCGTATTCGAATTCTTTTAAAACAACTCAGGAACTTAAGAAACCTAAGCTACAACAACGAGCGCGCATTTTGTGATAGATCATTTGCACAGCAACACAGGTGAGTTCATTTCCCTTTTTCTAAACATTTTTGCTTTCAAACGCGGGGCTGAGAAGCATGCGTAAACTGTTTTATTTTAATTGTTTTACATAAATGCTTTTACTTATAAATTGCTTATTATATATGCTTGTTGATACTCCTAGACTCCTGTCTAGGTGATTGCTATGCATAACTAACTATCAAGTTAATTAAATTACTCTTATGAGTAATACCTTAATTCTAAACTCTAAACAAACCCTTAGTCCATCAAGCTCAATTCCAAGAATCTAAATTCAAAGTGAAATCAAAAGAACTAAAGTTAAAGATCAAATACAATGGAATCTAATCCAGTGTGTGGATCAGTAAATCTAAGGATCCTAATCAAGAATCTATAATCATTGTGAAATCATGGGAATTCTAAAGATCAGAAATCAAGAGAATCAAGTGAATCATGGGAATCATAACCGTGTGTGAATCATTGAAATAATGAAATCATTAAGATCTAATGAAATCATTAATTGCTTAACTAAGGTGGATGTCAGTAGTATAGAAATCAAGACCACGTGTAACACACGAAAAGTCCCGGCATAAATAGTAGACTCTTGTAGTCAAGCTATATGGGCAATAACGAAAACTATTAATCAAATCAAAATCAGGAGAATCAAAGAAGATCAAGAATCAAAGGATATCCTTAAAGTCCCGGCATGTACAGTAGACCAATGGGTCAAGCTGATATGGGCATCATTAAAGTCCCGACAAACACAGGTAGACTCCTTGTGAGTCATGCCTGATATGGGCCACGTGTGAGAGGGTACAACTTGGACAACCACCAACAACTAAGTCTAATTGATTGAGTCAAATAAGGCCCAATCATCATGTCTTAGTTGTATTTAAATGCTTAGTTATTAGTTTAATTAAACATTTAATGTTATATTTCTACAAGTGCTTTTGGGAAATCATGAATACATGGTGAACTCAAGAGATCAAAGGTAAATCTATTTGTGGAAATCAGAATCTAAATTGAAGGTGAATGGAGTGAAATGCTTAATTATCATTAACAACAATATGTTAAGCTGCCCGGTATGTGGTGGGACGGTGGCTGGGGCTTGTCCCCTGCATATGCCCTATATATAAGCATACTTGATTGGATAGCATAGGTGGTTGTTAATGAGGTTAAGGTTGTCATTTCGGGGGATCAAGGTAAACATTTTTGGGGTAATCAAATTCTATGAGTCGAAAGGTATGGAATCAAAGTAGTGGGATGAAATGCTTAATTATCACCATGAATAATATATCATGTGGTTTGGTATGTGGTGGGACGGTGGCTGGGCGGGCGGTAAGTTCGACCCTACATATGCCCTATATATAAGCATACTGAATCGGATGGTATAGGTGGTTAATGGTGAGGTTAAGGTTGTCATTCAGGTTATTCAAACTCATTTTTATAAAACTATATGAACTCACCAACCATGTGTTGACTTTATTTTTGCATGACTTCTCAGGTGACAAACAGGTCAACTAAGGAGTTATTCTTTTTGGACTAGGATACTAGTAAAGGACCTAGCTTTTTGCACCTGCATATTTTGAAGCATCATCTTACAGATTTATTTTGTATATCTTGTGCAGATACAAGATAGAAGATTTATGATGTGATAGTAGATTTACATTGTTAAATTATGAACTTAACTGATGTAATTTAAATTTGTAATTCTATTTTTACTTAGCAGTTTCTCATTTATAAATCATGTTCAATGTAAACAATCTGATCATTTCAATTATCATTCACGATATCGCGCCCCGGGAACCTTCCGCCCGACGGGGAAGTCGATCCAACCCGCCGGCTCGAGGTGTGACAGATTGGTATCAGAGCCATGGTTATAGAGAAATATAGGTCACTTATTTAAACGGTTTGGCCTAGACTATAACCTAGGGACCCTGCATGTAGAGAACATATGACTTAAGACTTTGTTGTATTGTGTCTTCTGTATTCGATCATTGCACTAACCGATAACTTTATTGGTTATGATCAGAATGCCGCCGAGAAGACCTCCTTCTATTGTGCCTCCCCCACAGAATTCAGCTCCACACTCCTCCACGCCATCACCAGCTGATTCACCTCCACCTCCTCCTTCTCCACTTGACCCACCACCAGGTCCGAGCACGACTCAGACACTGGATCCTGCTACCATCGCCTTGGCGACATTACTGAGCAGTCAACTGACTAACCAGCTGAAGGAAGTGATCCCGGAGATGCTCAACCGTCTCCGGAATGACAGCACCAACACTGGAAATTCATCTGGGGAAGCCAGTGGGAATACTGGAGGTACATCTCATTACTCCTACAAGTTGTTTGTAGGATGTAATCCGCCTAGCTTTAGCAGGAATGAAGGAGTCGTTGGATTAATCCAATGGATAGAGAAGATTGAGACTACTATGGACCTCTGCAGTTGTCCAGAGCACCACAAGGTTCGTTATTCTGCTGGAACGTTCAACAAGCGAGCCTTGACTTGGTGGCCAAATCAATGTAAGGGGAAGAGAAGAAGCTATGTCAATGACCTGGGAAGACTTCAAGACCCTACTGAGAACCGAATTCTGCCCCAAGAACGAACTGCAGAAACTGGAGGTTGAACTGTCAAACCATGTCATGGAGGGGGCTGATCACATGGGATATACTACTCGTTACCACGAGTTGGTTGCTTTGGTACCAGACATGGTACCAACTTTAGAGAAGAGGATTGATAGATATGTGGGTGGACTCCCCGCCTGCATTCAGGGTTTAGTGGTTGCAGCAAACCCTGTTACTGTGGAGTCTGCTGTGAGTTTTTCTGGGAAACTCACTGATCTTATGGTAGCCTCTGGAGTTCTGAAGAAAGAGGCTGACACTGGCAAACGCAAGGAAGAGTCTTTAAAGAAACCCCATCACCACCAGAAGAAGAAGCAGAAGACTATCAATAACTATACCATGGCTACTCCTCTCAATCAAGTAGCCATGGCACCGCAGAATGTGCCCAAGAAACAATATACTGGCCCACATCCTTTGTTTACTAAGTGCCATTACCATCATGCTGCAAACAACCAGTGCCGTCATTGCACGGGTTGTGAAAGAAAAGGACATTGGGTCCAACAGTGCAGGATGACACCAAACCAAGCAGTCAACAATGTTGCTTTAGCTCTCCCTCCACCAGCCAACCAGAACAACGGTGGATGCTACAACTGTGGCGAACAAGGCCACCTTCCAAAGAACTGCCCGAAGAAGGCAGAACAGGCAGTTCAAGCACCTCGTGGAAGAGCCTTTGCAATCGGAGCACCAGCTGCACGCCAAGACCCGAATGTGGTCACTGGTACATTTCTCTTACATGAATTTTATGCATCTGTTCTATTTGATACTGGTGCGGACCAGAGTTTTATCTCTACCGATTTTGCATACCAACTAGATTCCGTAGAGGAACAGTTAGATTCCCCTTACATCATAGAAGTAGCTAATGGGAAATAGACCACAGTTAGTACAGTATATAGGAATTTCCCATTGACACTTAATGGTCATACTTTCACCATCGATTTGATACCGATGGAGTTGGGTAGTTTCGACATCATTGTTGGAATGCATTGGCTTTCTTCTAATCAAGTGGAAGTCATCTGTTCTGAAAAGCTGCTTCGAGTTCCATTTCCGAACGATCGCGTATTGGAAGTTAGAGGGGATCAAGCAAAACGAAGTGTCAAAATCATCTCTTGCATAAAGGCGCGTAAGTGTTTACAGAAGCAATGCGTGGCGTTCCTGGCTCACGTGGTGGAAAAGGAGAAGGACAAGAAAAAGATTCAAGACGTACCAGTAGTGAAAGAGTATCCGGCAGTATTTCCTGAAGACCTACCAGGTTTGCCACCTGCGCGACTGGTAGAGTTTCGTATTGACTTAGTTCCTGGAGCAACTCCTGTTGCTAAATCTCCTTACAGGTTAGCACCTTCAGAGATGCAGGAATTGTCAAATCAGTTACAGGAGCTACTTGTTAAAGGTTTCATCAGACAGAGCTACTCACCTTGGGGAGCTCCGGTTTTGTTCATGAAGAAGAAAGACATAGCCGAATACGTCGGTCGATGTCTTACGTGTGCGAAGGTAAAGGCGGAACACCAGAAACCGTCCGGTTTACTGGAACAGCCTGAGATTCCGCTTTGGAAGTGGGAACAAATAGCTATGGACTTCATTACCAAGCTACCCCACACTTCCAGTGGTCATGATACAATTTGAATTATCATCAATTGTTTGACTTACAGAGCCACCTACATCAATCTATGTTTTGTTACATTAATGTAATTGTTGGTTATATTGATGCAATATGTTGTTTCTTGACTTGCATTGAAGTAATTGTAGGTTATATTGATTTAATTTGTTGTTGTAACTCTTATTCAAACAAATATATGTAACATTTACTTACATTAATGTAACAACCACTTACATCAACTTACAATATTATAACACATTCTTACATTATTTCTTGTTTTAAAAAAATGTTTATTTATTTTCAAACCTTTATAACCTTTTTTTACTATATTATGCTTTTTTTAATGAACACAATTTAGTATTACTTTAAATATATATAAGACCATCCGCAATGCATAACGAAATATTTACTACATGCATCCTAGTCATCACTGACACGTCAGCTATTTACCCATTATTCCTACATGCATTCTCTCTCATCTTTTTAACTCCAACCCATCCTTTTTACATGCATCCTCTCTCTACCCCATATTTTTCCCACATAACTCTCTTTCTCTCTCTGCACTTGAATGCATGTCCCCAAGTGCATGTGGGTGAAGTGCACCCCTTTCTCCTTTTCCTCCGGTGCGCCCCTCCCACATATATCATCCACCTCACCAAATGCAACCCCTTTCAAGGGCGCATTGGATGCAGTCTAACAAAACTATTGAGCATGTTTAATAAAAATGTGTATCCATAATTTATTCAAATTTAAGTACAATCAATTAATGGATGACATGACATGTCTGGTGTAATAATGAAGAGAGAGTAGAGATGTACTTTTAAGAAAATTTTTTGACCAAATACTCTTGTTGCAGCTTTTTCATGGATACAAAATTCCTATTTTGCCTTTTTTTGAATTAAAGAATTCAAATATTATATGCAGTTTATTCTCAGCCATTGGATCATCTTTTTAATTTATTTTAAACCATTAGGATTTAGTTATACAGTTATCATATTAAGACAGAGTTAACATGTGACAATTCGTATTTCCAGGTTAAAATTATGTGCATTAGTTTTAACTAAGTTTTAATAAGATTAACATAATTGAAACATAAAATCGTGAAAATACTCGAAAAATCGTAAGTGTCGGTGAAAACGGTGTGAAAAAACTGAGTTCCCGATTCTCCGGAATCGTAAAAACAAGAAAAATTCGAAAATATCTTGTTCCGGAACTCTTAGCGGTACGACAAGGCTATTTTGAGTCTCCTTGGCGGTACGCAAAGTTCCCAAAATATCTGAGAACTCTAGATTCCTTCGCGGTACACCAAGCCTCAATCAAACCTTCTTGGCGGTACACGAAGATAGGTGAGTTCAGACATATCACTTAGAATCATCAAATTTCCATGCAAACTTATCTTTCTTCTTCAAACTTCAAACCTCCACAGACGCTTTTGACGATCTTAAACCATCAAAATCTTGGTTTCAAGCTGTAGGATCATCAAGATCAAGCTAAATATCATCTCTACAACACTCGATCGTCGTTTTGCAACCGAGAATCCGTCTGAATGGGTAACGATTCGTTTTTGCCTATTAGTTTGATGATGTATGGATTAGATCTAGTTTTTGAATATAATGCAATGGTTATTGTTGTTGATTATTGCCTAGATGATGGATAGGAATAGTCAGAAACAAAGAACTCGATATATTAACGGTGAAATCCTTGTTTTGATCTGTTATGATGTCCTGTTATCATGAAACCACACTATGGATCATAATGGTTTTGACCATTAGATTATAACAATGGTTGTGATTGTCTTGATTCCTTGAAATGCTAGATCAGATCCAAATGTTTCAAGTTAATAACATGAAGTTAAGAGAATCATTGGAATAACGATCTGATGTTTATGTTACAGTCGGATCGATATATTGAATATGGTTATTAAACCTATTCTAATATGATATTCTTTCATGATATCTAAATGATCAATAACAAGGATTGACTATTCCTAAACCCAAAATCCATCGAGAAACTGTTTCGGTGATATGATCAACAACAATACATATTTGGTTAATCTGTAAATGTCTTGATTAATCCAACGAGTCATAAGTTCCTTAATAAGAACCTAAATCATTTTAGGTTCCCACCTTGTGTGATGTTAAGTTAAGGAAACTGATCAAGTATTTAAAATTAAATTGATGACTCGAGTTGCAATGTCCTTGGCAATGAATGTCAAGGAAAGTTTTGACCAAACTTTGGGGCAAACCATATTTGGTTAATCTAAAACATTTGGTTGAAACACGTGACAGTGGGGCGAAACATATGACCAAACTTGTCATTATTTCATGGGTTACACATATGTCGCTAAGTCCCATATTCTGTAACCGTTAATCGTGGGGGGGGGGGGGAGGAGCGTGATTATTGAAAATAGATTATATTTGTGATTGATAATCCACGCCCATGGTTCGTAGCTAAAACCACGACCAGATGTTGAGCGGGCGCTCAATAAGGCTAAAACACACAATGTCTTGCGACAAGGACATTGGGAAGGGGCAATTGAACTTGTCATCTCGGTTACGGGAGCCTAGGAGTTATAATTGGACATTTGGTCGGGACTAAACACAACATTGTTGTAAGGAACAATATTCGCACTGGATACCAATATTCTATACCTAGTGACATGAATATTATTTAACCCTTTTATGAAAATACTTGATTTGATTAGATACACTACACCAAGAGGTGGTGCTAGAAGCTCAATCTTTTGAGACATATATTAGAGTCTATGAGATTTAGACTCAGCAGTATGATACATAGCATAGTACATATGTGAAACTCAGTTATAACTGTTATTACATTAGGCTTGTGACTAATGTAGTTGTAACATGGTTGTGTAATATATAAACATATGTGTCTTTTGTTGTAAGCAATGACTGTGAAACTTTGAAAGTCATACCGTAACAACAAGGGTGTGACATAACATTTTTGATATTTTACAATGGTAGAGTCAATATTTTACTAAGTTTTCCGTTATAGCTTGAGACACTTTTGGCATTCAAATCACTATTGCTGCTTTAGAATCAACGAACGAAAGTTTGTGTGGCAATAGGATTAAAAAATGTATGAAATCACGATGGGTCGATTATGGAATGGAAACTCAAAAGAAAATTGCTATTATTGTTTATATTCTACAATATAAGAATTTTTTTTATAAAAGGTCATTCAAAAAATATGTAAGAAAAGCCAAAAATATATCATGATGCGACGTGTATAAATTTTATTATGGGCCACATTGTGTCTGTGGCAATATAATTAAGTACATAAATAAACGTAAGAAATTGCAGCAACTCGGTTGTGGAGACCAACATATAGATAAAAAAGAGTTATATAATGATATCATTGTCTCTCATTCATTTTTTTCCCCACTTTTTATTGTAATAATACATTAATGCCCGTCGATATAACTCATGGTTAATATATATTAAAAAATTAACAGATAAAAATAATGATGAAAAATTGAATTATATATGTTGTAGGATGCTAAAGTCAAAACTTTAATAACTTAAACATTTTACAAAGTTAAAGGATGAGTTTTAGTTGGTTATGCAAATCGTAACACAGATAGTAAAAACAATTATATAACAATATCATTTTTTATATTGTGTCAGTCTATTTTTTTCACAATAGTTGCACGTTATCGTCAATAGATATGACCAATAATCATTATTATTTTTTTGAATCAACAAACGAAAGTGTCCAGGAAAAAATCTGATTACACACACATTATATAGGATAAATTCTAAACTCTAAAAAAAAATTAAAGTGATACTCTAAATAGGTTAGGGATGAAACTTAAGTTTAGAAGTGACAGGAAAGTAGATATAGCGGATGACAAGTTGCCACTAACATCTTAAATTGAGTGTTTGGATAAACTTTGAACTTAAAAAAACTTGTGATAGTTAACATGATATTCTATAAACTTTAGGATGAAACCTAAAAGTTAAAATTTTTAATAATAAACACAAGGATAAACTCTAAAATTAAAAGATTTGAAATTGTTTGAGGCTTAGAAGTCATCAATGGTCACATTACACAAAGTTTTAAGGATGAAACAAAAAAAAAAGTAACAGGAAAAATTTTGAAAATTTGAAACTTAGAGGGTTAAAATGGTTTTTGTTAAATTACAACCAATACTTCAAACTAAGTGTAAAAATAAATTTAAATAACAGGAAAGAAATTAAAATGTCAAAGGATAAAAAAATTAGTTAATTTGAGTTGGTTGAACATAAATAAGAATAAGTCGGGAGAAAATAAAATAAAGAAAGAAATATAAAAGATTAAAGTAAAATAAAAAAATAATATAAAAAAAGATTAAAAATTAAAAAAAATTAATCTAGTTTTAGATTGAATGCAAATAAATAATAAAAGGTAATCTATTGATGATCATTACGATTTGATTAAAGTTTTTGTCAACCTTCCTTTAGACCAGTTTTAGTTGCCTTTTAAAGATTTGTTTTTATTTATTTATTTATTGATAAAAAATATATGTATAAAAATAACATAAAATTTTTAATATTTTTAAGAAAGAAAAGAAAACTATTTTAATAAATCTCTTTTACACTTCTTTAAATTATGCAAATGAGGTTTGATTGAAAATAAAACTTTGAAATGCGTTTATTTTCATCAATATTTAAATAAAATGCATATTAGTTTTTTTTTTTAATTTGAAAGTTTGACTTAATTGTATTACATGAAATTAATTTTAAATTTGTCGAATATGACATGTAAATAGCCTAGAAAGACGTCACGCGAATAATGTGACGTGAATTGGCTTATAAAAGACACGACATATTGATATTATTTTACTATCTATATCTATATCTATATCTATATCTATACTATATAATAAAAGAATAACAAACTTGCCACATGTCACTCCTATATTATTTGTTATTAATTTTTAACACTTGTCATTCTCACATTCATCTTTCATTAAATTATATATTACTAGGTTAAAACCCATGTATTACATGGGTTTAATTTATATAATTTTTTAAAATCGTTAATCTTTTTCTCTTATTATATAGATTGAATAAATATTAGTTTTTAACTTTCTATTTATATATTGTTAATTTTTTTCTCTTATTATATAGATTGAATAAATATTAGTTTTTAACTTTCTATTTATATATTTTATTATTATTTTACTTTCATTTAATTTTTTTTTCTTTTGATCATTTTTTATTTTAACTTATTTATAGGAAGACATTTTATTATTTTAAATATATTATTCAATTTTCATTATCTAATATATAAAGACATTAAAGGAAGAGAGAGAGGCGGGAAATTCATAAATTGATTTAACCAAAGACTGACACGTGGCAAAATAAAACTTTAATTTATTATAATACATAGATTAACTCTCTCTCTCTCTCTTATTTAATGTTAATGATTTTAAATTATTCAATTATATAATTAAATGTAAAAATATAAATCTTTTTATTTTAATAATTTATTATAACTTAATAATCATAATTAAGTTTTAATTATATCTTATTTTAAAATAAAATTTATAATTTTAAAATATTTATTATTTTTAATTCTTAATAATTTCAATAACTTGATATTATATCCAACATATAAATTTTCATAAACTACTGGTTTGCAACATGTTAAATTTATTCATTTCATATAAAACTATTTTTATATGTTTGTTAGTCGTTGAAAATTTTTTAATAATTACGAAAATAGTATCTTACCTTCTTGTATTATAAAAGGATGTTGAATCAAATTATGTAGTTATTTTACATTTTAATTGTTGTTTTACTACCTAAAATATTTATTAATACGTAGCATAATCATTTTATATTAAAATATTATTATATAATCTCTAAATTATCAGTTTTAACTATTTTTTATATTTATTCCGTGTAATACACGGGGTAATAATCTAATTATATAATAAAATATTAACAATTTTGCCACTTGTCACATTATTACAATACTATTGCCACATGTCACATTCTTATCCTATTATTGCCGATTGTAAACACCTTATCATTCCACTTAATTCTTTGTCTCTATTAAATCATTATATTATCTTTCGTATTATATAAATTTCTTCTCTTATTAAATAACTATAATACTACTAACTAATATATTATTTATCTTTTTATTATAAAGTACATTTAATTTTTTTATTAAAAAACAAAATTTATGTAATAAACAAGTTATCTTAAATATGATTTTTAAAAAAATAAAATATATTATAAAAGGTGTTTTTAAACAATGATATTTTTTATCATCCAATGACTTTTTTGATTTTTATAAAATCTGAAGTAATAAAAATGATAGAGAAAGTTACAGTTTTAATCTGTTATCTTTAATGCTAATTTAGATTAGGTTGTTTAACTTTAATAATTACAAAAATTGTATTTTATATTATTGATTTATAAAAGTTAGTTTTAATATAATAGAAACTGAAGTTTTTATCGTTAGTTATTTTAAAGATATCAATTATTACGCATTAAAAGGTTATATATCATTTGTATAGTGATTAAAGTTTTTAATTATTTTTTTATTACTTAAAACATTTATTAATATGTAAAACAATCATTTTATATCAAAATATTGTTTTATGATTGCTAAAATAGTAAAATTTCATTACTAACTATTTAATATTTTATATTAAATCCGTGTAATACACGGGTTAATAATCTAGTATACTATATATTAGTATATTTTATTCATATATTATACACACACAAAAAGTCATATTTGAGCTTTGAAAGTTTAGATATTTACAAGAATATTGTGTTAACATGTCTACAAATTTGAAAGTTCAGATATTTACAAGAATATTGTGTTAACATGTCTACAAAATTTTAAAAAGTTTTTGGAAAGTTTTTTTTTTGGAAAGTTTTATTACTTTTTTCTGTTATAGTGTTTTAGTGTGTTTTGGACCCCCAATTGTGACGTCAATTTAGTATATGTTTTATTATAGATTTTGTTTATAATCAAGCCTATATTTTCGTTTAGTTGGATCAAATAACATACATTTTTCTCGATTTTTAGATTTATGAATACAGCGTTGTAACATATGTGAATTGTGAAAGATTCTACGCAAGGTGGCAACTGGCAAGGTGCAGCTAGAAAGCTACTAGTCTACTGGTTAAGAACATTGACCAAAAGGGGTTCCGTTGTGATGAAGTTAATTATGGGCTGGATTCAGCCCACTATATAATTTATAGAAAACTTGGTTTATGGCCTTTGTGTTAGTGAATGCTTCTGGCCCATTACTTAATAAAAAAAAAATATATTTACAACTATACCTAGAGGTGGGCAAAAAAACCGGTTTGGGTTTACAAACCGGTTTCCAAACCGGGATTCTAACATTCTCAAACCGGTTCCATCCAAATTGGTTCCCAAACCGGTCCGAACTGTCGGTTTGGCATAGTTTGACATCCTCATTACCCAAACCGGTTTCAACCCCTCTAAACCGGTTTTACAGGTTTGACATCCTCATCTCGCCAAACCGGTTTCCAAACCGAACCGGTTTTCACCCAAACCGGTTTTGACCATCCATTGACCAATCCGATTCGGTTCTCAAACTGAACCGGTTTGGAGAAAAAAACCGGTTTGTGCATCCCTAACTATACCTAGAGGTTGGCAAAAAATCTGGAACCAATACCCCGTACCAGATTTGGAACCAGTGGGTACAGACGGTTCTGGGTTCTCAAAGAAATCGGAACCGGAATCGAAAAAACAGGAACCGATTCCACCTTTATCCGGCCAAAACTCGAACCGAAACCGGCTAAAAAAGAAACCAACCAATAATCGGAACAAGTTCCTGACTTTGTTGACTGGAACCGGAATCGGTTCAAAAAAACCGGGTGGAAAAGCCAATGACTTCAACTACATATTTACAATTTTTCTCGTAAGCTTAACATAAAATGAGTTGGTAGATTGGTTGTCGAGTTTCATAAGAAAATTGACCAAAAAGCGTCTCCGGTTTGATTCTTTAGGATTGTATTTTCTTTTTTGTTTTTTTTCCAGCTTTAGCTCCATTTAATTCTTTAACTCTAGTCTTTCCATTATATTATATCCTATCTTAAAAACCAATGCGGTGGCTCCAACTAGAAGATCAAGATCTTCGTTAGTCATTCTATATAGAAATCATGAATAGAGTTATTTGTTTATTTAGTTAATCATTGTGAGGTGAGGCTACCGATCTTACAACAATCTAAAATTGTATCTACGTTTTCGAACCACGAAACACTCGGTTTCCATTTCGGTTGTAGGTACAACCAACACGCTATTAAAAAGAGCTCTAGGATAAATATCTTCATTAGTTCGTCAACTGATTGTATACCACCACTCATAAACACCATAATAGGCAATATTCACCGTCTTAGGAGCACCCTGTCAAACCCCGGGCCGGTGGGCCGAACTGGGGACCCGTCTGGCGGAAGGGTCCCGAGGCGTGATAAAATCGAAGTGATCAGATTGATTATACAACACATAAAATAAAAGAAGGATTTAACATTTCAACCATTACATGCTTCAGAACATTACATGATACTTGTCTTACTACAAGACATTGTCAAATACATTAGTTCATCTAAATAACATTCTCGATTCCATGGTCAGCTAAACTACAGCCCACTAGGCTGCTATCCTGAAATGCTACCCCTCCTATGCGCGCCACCCATGAGCATAATCATACATGTTCGTCCCCTGAGAAGCATGTACAAATAAGGTCAACAGAATGTTGGTGAGTTCATATTCTAAAATAGTGAAATCTGACATACCATAAAGTAATGGTTCAAGGGAATAGGATACTGCATGAGTGGTAGCTTCCTAAAGTTACATATACTATCCTGAACCAGCTAGTTCCGTATATGTATAGGGCATACGTAAGGTCCTAAGACCTAGCCGCTAGCCCACCACGCTCTAGCTGATTCACGACTATATACCTAACATGGATAGGATGTTCCGTTACACATGCACTACTCCATTCCTCTTGAACTTAATATTCCACATGAGTTATTAAATCAATGGGTTTTGATATTAATGAGGAGGGTGCCTGTCTATTCTATTCCGCACATGTTCATTTACCAAGCCTAACCTAGAGTTGCCCTTGTTGACTAGATCACACAGATCTAGTCCTAATAATGATGTAAACATCGTGTAGCGTAACGTACCGACCTCGGTCCGGAAGTTTTTCAGACTAATAGTACTATCTACATTACCGCCGGTTGACACTCGTCAACTAATGGTAAATGAATGTTTGAAGAAGGGTCTTACTGATGTGTGCGTGTACATGTAACTCTCACGTGCCTCAAGGAATATGCAAAGCATACCCTCTCCTTTGATAGTTAGAATATGCAAAATATATATACATACATAAGTGTGAAAGTTAGTATTTGTAAGCAAACGTTTCATGCTCTCAGCCCCAAAAATGTAAAGAAAATGTTTTATTGGAAAAATGGGGGCTATGAACTCACCTATAGTTGGTAGTTGTTCGGGAGGTTTGTGGGGTGAGTTTTCATGGTTGAAATGTTGAGAAAAGTGATGAGGAAGATGATGTGGAAATGTTGGAAGTGATCTGCAAGCGAAAGGGTCGAAATCGTGCGTCGTTCGGTCGGAGGGCCGTGTATCGTCGTTCGTGAGTGTGTGTGAGGTGTTTTGATAAGTGAAGAAAAATTTGGGTTAAGTGTTGCTTATATAGCAGCTCAGCCGCACGAATGACCCATTCGTGCGAATGGTCCTCAGTAATGGCACTGTTTCAGGTTCATATCTCGATGGATCGTCACCCATCCAGATATATCCCTGATCCGATTATCCGTTACGTGAATGTTTTGAGTATAAGGATTCGTTCTTGGTTGTATTTCTTTGTTTTAGTTTCTTCATTCATTGTAAGAGGGTTCGATTAAGTAACTGAAGATGTTCGTGATTTACCTGGAAAGTGCCAGTTGTCACACACCCTCTTGGTTAAAAGCTTCTACAGCTGGTTGACCAAAATGAGGATCCTAAATTGCATGAGAAATAGTCTTACATGTAAATTAAAGGGTCTTGTGCCCATGACTCAAAATTTCCTTGCCAAGCTACATGAAAGAGATTTCCAGAAGTACACAGAAAATTGATTGCTAATTGCCCGAATTAAGAAGCAAACATATTAAGATAAAAATCGTTCCTAAGTAATATCATCATGACTCTTAAAGTCATGCGCAGTAGCAATACCAAACCAAATACGATGAGTAGTGGAGTCCGGAGCTAAGCCTTGGCTAAACTTTGGAAATCTCAATGTCATAATGCCTTTCAAATTCTCCTAGCCATTATCATACCGCAATAGTTCTTGCTAAGAAGAACGTCCATGTTGTAGCAATTCCAATCAAAAGGTAATGGGTTACTCCTAGTGCACATACTTGTACAATGCTTAAAGCTCTTGGCTGGGTAGCAGGAGCAAATTTTAATTTATTATGAGCCCAAACGATGGATTCAATAAGTTCTTGCCAATAACCATGTCCATTGAATAAAAACATTAAACTAAAAACCCATACAAAATGAGAACCTAGGAAAAAAGGCCATATGCAGATAATGAAGAACCATAAGACTGAATTTCATCTTTTATCTTGTTAATAGAGGTTTCATGATCAATAATCAGGAATATAGTAGGGGGATTTTTTATTTTCTTTGACTTTTGATTCTTTATATAATTTGATCTTATGTTAGCAGAAAAAACCCATTCGTCTAATTTTAACTTGGATTCTGATAAACTAATTACTTGTTTGCTCAAAATAATTGAATTTAATATTTTAATTTTGATTCAAAGGAAAGAAAGTATGGAGTTGAAATAACTTACTCAGAACACTTTTTAAAAGATTAAGTGGTACGATTATATCGAATAAGCTTTTCTGGAATAAATACCGACATGCTTGTTGATGCTGAGGGGTTTGGTTTTGATTCTAAAGTGTTTAAATGGATTTTTTTATGTGTTTTGATATGATTATTCATTCGAATTGTAGCTACTATGTTTTCGTGTGTGTTTGTAGGTAAATGGAAGCAAAAAGTTTGTTTTGGAAGGAAACCATGCAATAGGAAACGAGAAGGAACACGATGGTAAGCGAAGACAACCCAATAGAGTTACCCTGGCCGTAAGTTAAGCCCACAAGGCCGTAACTACGCCAGGGGTACTTCATACCGTAGTTGACACCATAAACCAAATAGTTAGAGTTGTAACTTGAAGTGTGTATAGCAGATGGGCGTAACTTACGCCTAGAGGGCGTAACTTACGCCTAGAGGGCGTAACTTACGCCGAGGTCAGCTTGGAACACTAGACTTTGCGATTTTTGGGGTATTTGAGGCCAAGATCAACCCTAGTCGCACACCATCACTTTGGGATGAAAAATTGGGTGAACATAGGGCATTTTGAAGCAAGTCAAGACCTCAAATCATCAATCCATCTACCAAATTGAAGAACCAATCATGCAATCCACCATGAAACGTGAAGATTCAACCGCTGGAATGTCAGATTAAGTTCATAGTGATCATCTTCGGGTGAAGAGTTAGTTTTAATAGTTAGGTTAATTTTTGATTTGTTAAGTATTGGTATTCGATTGGTTTTTTGTTGAATTGTGAATTCAGTATTGATTGATTGTGAATCGATAATGGTTTCTAGTTCAAGTTGCAATTTCAATTTTGATTGTATTACTTTCTTTTCATTCATTGTTTGAGTGAATGGGTAAATGATGGAATTGGGTTCAAAAGTATCTTTTTAAATCACTGTTTTTGTAAAAGAAGTAATTAATCAAGCAAACAACATCGGTCTAGCTATCGGTTGTAAACAAGATTATTAATTTGTTTTCAAAATCATATATGTTAACCAACCTAAGCATAAATCATGTCTATGTGATTTCCAATTAACAAATCATTTTAATCTAAGTATTTTACTAATTCGAAGCCTGGAGAGATCACCTTTTCATTTATTGTTTACAAATCTTTTAATTTAGTGTTTTAATCACTGTTGTAAAAGTCGGTCTCCAAGGCCGAGTACTCTCCGAGTACTCGCTCCAAGGAGTTGTTCCGAGGCCGAGTACTTCCTGAGTATTACCCGAGTACTCCCGCCTAGGGCCGAGTACTCTCCGATTACTCTCTCCAAGGATCTGTTCCAACCTAGGAGCGCCTAACGACTTTTGCAACCATGGTTTTAATTATAAGAAGTTTGTTTTTTGTTAACACCAAAAACCCAACATTTGAAAGTTACGTTCAATTGCATTTAGTTAAATTAATTTAAATGTTTCGAAAGCATTTTTCACTTGACTTTTCGTGTATCGATAATCGATTTCCCTATCTAATTGGGTAGTGGAAATTGAGTTTAAAGCTCTTATTTTTTATTGGTACTTTGACATCGATCACTTGTGATCCTTCGGGTACTGCTTTATTCAATGTTTGTTCAATTACTCATTTACCCGCAAAGTTAATGTAGGCATTGGGTTCAACAATAATGATATGCCCCAATATACCAAAACTAGCTGTCACCTCACTGGTAGTAAGAGATGTAAGGATTGGTACCTATAATAACTTATTTGATTGCATGCGTGCCCCTCCTAAAACACACACTATAACAAGAGGTAGAAAGTCTTTAGCAGCTTATTCAATCAACTCTCCCTACTATGGAACCCATACTACCCCCTATAAACTGAAAATCCATTACCACAATTGCTACATTAATACCATCAAGTTGCCCTATGTATGTTTGAACAACCTTAGTTAACCATGTCTTTCTTTGATAAGAATTGATATTATTTTTATAAGGATCCTACTCTGAATGAAATTCAAAGGGTTTCATAGAGACCATGTCTTCATCAATAGGCTCCCAAGTACCCAGATCAATTGAAAGGCAACACACATTGCCTAAAAAGCTTGATGTCAATGTGCAAGTTAGTGCTGTCTTATCGGGTGTTCTTCCACTAAAGTTAGAAGATCCAGGAAATTTCTATTCAAATTGGTGATTTTACAAGTGAATGGGCATTTCTGGATCTTGGTGCTAGTATTATCATCCTCCCAGGGGGTCTTTACGACTAGGGGTGTTAACATATTTGATTGTCAAGGTGGAAGATTTCTACTATTCGGTATATTTCTTGGTTTCTCCTTAGGCTTCCAAGTACCTGGATCGATCAAAAATTCAATTCTATGTGAACTACTCATTTTCAAATGATATTCATATTATACACAACGATTCATTTTTTATTCAAAAAATTTCTTATGCTTTAATCCATATCAATTTTAGCATTGAGCCCACAAATCCCTGTTTTTTTGAGTTACATCTAAATCAGTAAACTTTCTCGTATAGTTTTATCACTCGTACCGACATCCATATTTTTACTACTATTTTTCCTTCACCACAAATGGAACTAGACTTGCTTAGGATTTTATGTCAGTGTAAGTACATTGTCTTAACAACAAATAAATATTACAGCATAACGAGAACTTACACTTCCTTTAAATCCCCAAATGGTGAGGAATATGCATAAACCATAAAGGAACATAGTTATTTAAATGTATAATAAAGGTCATGAAAAAACCTCCTTAATATTTAGGTTGATCTTGTCAGATTTAATCGAGTTTCCGTAATTAAGTTGGGTTAACAACGGATCCTTACCACATACACACACATATAATCATTAGTTATATCGATTACGGTGACATGCTATTAGTGAAAATAAGACTGACACTTACTTAATAATATTTCATCGTTATATATGTAGGGGATGGAAGTTTTCATAACCAATCAAAAATGAACGAACTCATTAACCGTCATCCAATTGTTAATTCAAAATGTAAGTGCATAGGATGGTGTCATGTATCATTTTTTATTTTTTAATATGAGAGGATATTTATGACTTTTTGTAACCACTTAAAAAGCTAGTTTTAATATGGTGGTGATAAGTGTCACCATCTAATATATTTTTATAAATTTAATTGTTTATATAAAGTTAATCTTCTCTTTTTTAAATATTCATAACTTTTTATAGTATAATATTTTTTAGAAAATATTGTACCATTATACTCGTCTCATTTTTCTCTTAAATTTCGTGATAGACTCGACTAGTTTTTTTAGGTGTCATTTATTTACATCATTGTAACCAACTTAAATACAACAAATTAATTTTAATTTTTTTTTAACAATTATAAATTACAGTGATGTAATTTACGATTATGTAACATATTATTTACTAAGAAATGACTTATTATTTACAGTGATGCATTTTCTTTTTAATTTTGTTTTAATCTGGACTACTTTTTTTTCTTCCAAATATCCCGATTTACAACGATGTAATGAACATAAACATATAACATTATTTTAATTTTCTTCTAACATCGGTAAAGTAAAATAATGTAATACAAAATTAAGTAATATATCATGATATAATTTACGGTGATGTGACACATTATTTACAGTGATTTAATTTTCTTTTTAATTCCGTTATAATCTCGACTAGTTTTTTTTTTAATTTTTTTCTCATATATCCTTTATTTACATCGATGTAACGAACATAAAAATAAACACGTTATTTTGAATTTTTTTCTAACAATGATGACTATAGTGACGTAATGTACAGTGATTTAATTTACATTGATGTAATTTTATCATTGTTAATAACAATTCAAATGAATTTATTATATTTAGGCTCGTTACAATTAGGGGTGAGCAAAAAGACGGAAAAACTGCACCGGAACCGAATTAACCGAAAAAACCGAACCAGAACAAAATTTACCGAAAATCCGAACCCAACCGAATTAGCCAAAATAACCAAAACCGAACCAACCGAACCAATTTTAATCTTGTTTGAAAATTAATATATATAGTTGGTTCGATCAATTAATTTATGAATTATCTACAATTAAGCATGTTTGTATTTTTAATATTGGGTGTGAGAGAATAAAAAAAACAAAAAAAAAACAAAAACCGAACTGTAACAGAAAAAACCGAAAACGAAAACCGAATGGTTTATAATAACTAAAAACCGATTATGTCAGTTTCGATTTTGGTTTTTGACAAAAATTGAAACGAACTGAACCGATCATACACATAGTTAAAACGATGTAAATACGGAGCATCTAAAAAATAAAAATAAAAAACTAGTTGAGACTATAACGAAATTAAATAGAAAAATAAGACGAGTATAATGGTTCAATTTTTTTTTTAAAAAATTATATAGTATAAAAAAGTTGTTAGTGTTTATAAAAAGATGGGGTAAATTTTGTATAAAAAATTAGATTTATTAAAATATATAAGATGGTGACCCTTGTCACTACCATATTAAATCTAGCTTTTTGAATGTTACAAAATGTCCTTCCATATTATAAAATGAAACATGACACGTGGCACGAATATATTCACTTACTTTTTAAATTAACTAATAGTTAATGGGTTATTTCATTTTTGGTAGGTTATATTTTTATCATTTCACTATGTATATGTGTGTGTGTATGTATATATATGTTCAAGTAAAAATGGTGAGATTAGTGAGAAGGGTGAGAAGCAATATTGAACCTTATATTAAACATGTGATTAATTTTCAAGAGAGGGTATTTTAGGAAGAAATTTTCAAGAGAGGGTATTAAGAAATTTTATCACGACAAACAATACGTAGTCCAGGTTCAATGAATCTGGGGTATATAAATTATGTGACAAGGCGTTTAGTTTGTTACAATTTCGATCATGTATGCGCTTATACAAATAAAAAAGTTTTGCATATTTTCCTTAACAAATACACCTAATTATTAAACTAGATGAATAAGTTTGAAATAAAAAAACAAATAAAGAAGTATATACAAAATATACATGACGTAAAAGACTATATTACATGCACAGCTTTTTTTTTGTTGTACACATCGTATGTCCACAAAACATCATTGTTGTGTATTACGTATCATTATTGTGTCTATTCTGTTATGTTCAACATTGTGTATTATTGTATATTGTGTTTTTATGAGTTTTACTGATAACCATTGTGCAATACGTGTATCACAGAGTTTGTTACAATTTCGATCATGCATGTGTTTATACAAATAATTTTTTTTGCATATTTTCCTTAACAAATACACCTAATAATTAAACTAGATGAATAAGTTTGAAATTAAAAAAAAAACAAATAAAGAACTATATACAAAATATACATGACGTAAGACTATATTACATGTATAGCTTTTTTTTGGTTGCACAGGTCGTATGTTCCCAAAACATGATTGTTGTGTATTATGTATCATTATTGTGTCTATTGTGTTATGTTCAACATTGTGTATTATTTTATATAGTGTTTTTATGAGTTTTACTGATAAACATTGTGCAATACGTGCATCACAGATGACAACAGATATGACACAATAGACACTATGTTTAGACACAATGACCCAAAACACAGTGATGTCTATAACCATTGTTTCTAAAAGTTTTTACATAACCTAACAATTGTGCAATACGTGTATTACAAATGACAACAGATATGAAACAATAGATACTATGTTTAGACACAGTGACCCAAAACATAGTGATGTCTATAACCATTGTTTCTAAAAATTTTGACATAAGCTAACCATTGTGTAATACGTGCGTCACAGATGACAACGTATATGACACGATGACACTATGTTTAGATAACAGTCATTGTTTAATATATTCATCATTGTATTTTATCTTCAAAACATTGTGTAATATACAATCATTGTGTCTTACGTTCAGGTCATTGTATAATATACCCATAGTTGTGTTTTACGTCTAGATATGACACAATGATGAACAAAAAAACAATCACAAACAAAAAGACACAATAAAAAACAAAAAAACACAATGACACATTATAAATATAAAAGGTGGAGAAAAATAT
This sequence comes from Mikania micrantha, assembly GCA_009363875.1. Lineage (NCBI taxonomy): Eukaryota > Viridiplantae > Streptophyta > Magnoliopsida > Asterales > Asteraceae > Mikania > Mikania micrantha. The sequence goes on along the minus strand of CM018691.1, from coordinate 50,092,160 downwards.
ATATTTTTAATTTTTTATATAACAATAGTATACTCGTTTTAAAGATAAAAAAGCGATCGCTTTTTTGGTGTATTTTTTTAGAAAATAATATCGTATATAAAAGTTATGACCGCCTTAAAAAATAGGGGGAATGTGATAAAAAGTCAATAAAAATGTTTATGGCTAAAATACCCTTACACTAACCTTTTAATACAACTTTGATCTCAACCATTAAATTATATATCTAATGTCCCACAATCCTTCTCACACTTCTCACCAATTTAAGCCTTTTTACTATAACCCCACGATAGAGGATGATTCGAATGTTAACCATTCCTTATTGCGATAATCGAATGACTACATCTTATTATTTTGGGGCCCACATTAAAGTAAATCTAAATATGTGAGTTTTTTCTTATTTTTTATTAATGTAAGTGAGTCATACATTAAGATAATATGCAGAATGCAATTGAATCGCTAAATTTAGCTAATTTTGTTTTATATTCAAAATTCTTAATCTAAATCGCTAAACTTAGCTTAAGAAAAAAGTTTAGGTATTTTATTGTTTGATCTTTATAAAATAAAAGATAATATGAAGAATGCAATTGCATTCCCTGAGATAACAAAGTTGATAAAGAAAAAAATTGAAGAATTATGGTTATAATAAATTTATTAGATTAATTTTGGTTTTTGGATTTATTAAATGAACACTTAAACTACTTTTTGAATCATTAAGATTAACAGTGTTCAAAAAATCCAAAATGTAAAAAAAATCAAAACACGAATCGTATATGAAATCTGATAAATTGATTTGAATCGTAATTCAGGTTGTTCGGGTCTGATATGTTTGAACCCAAAATAGGTACTCAGATAATCGATTCGGATTCGGATATAATGTTTTTTAAATTCAAGTTGGTTTTTTTGGGTATCCAATTAACTCGATTAAAAGATAATAAACTAATAAACTATTAGTGCACTACATTCACCTAGCTGGCATAACCCCAATCATCAAATAACCTATTGGACAAGCTCATTTGGATACATATTGTTTATTCGGGTTTTCGGATTTATCCGAATCCGATTCAACTCAATTCGGGTCCTATCAGGTTTCGGGTTTCGATGAAAAAAATTAAATTTTGTTTAAGCTGATTCGAAAACGAATAACTCGTAATCCGACCCGATGAACACCCTACTTAAGATGAATCGTATAGTCTATGGATCATTAAAGAGTTATTAATTTAGCTCGTTGAGGTTTTTAACCAATTTATGCCCTATAAATAATTGACATGATCCATGTTTGTTCTCTTGATAAAAATTTTTGGACCTGTTACATATCACAAGTAACAACTTTCACAACAAATTATTATCTTCACTCTTAAAGTTACTTTTTTTTGTTAAAAGATATTAGTATTTTAACTCAAGAAAAAGTTAGCAATAATATAAGAAGAGTGACTACGACATGTCAATTGGTAGTCAATGGCAAGCTACACCCTTACACGTTAAAAAGCAACACTGGATATTTAAATGTCATAAATCACGGATCGAATATAGTTTTTGAATGCTACTTTTAGTGCCTTTAGTAGTTTAATTATTATTATTATTTTTTCATATCATTTTTCACTCATTAAGTATAAAACTTTAAGAATAAAGCATATACAACTATATGACTAATATCAAATTGTTTTCTTAAAACAATATCCCAAAATTTTTTTCAACTAAATCTTTACAAAACATATCATTTTGAAGGCATTACGTCGTAAATTGTCATAGTTTAGTTTGTTTGTAGTTACAAACTTAAAAAAAAAAACACAAAACATTTCATCTTTACAAAAATGTTCACCCGATCATAAGCTCTGATGCATACCTATGTATGTCCAGCATACATCACATGTATGTTCACAGTTGCTTCATATGAACTAAATAAGTCAATTAATTGAAGCCTTATACATATACGATTAATAATACAAAAATGACAAAGTTTCACCTATTAGGCGTATGGTATGCCCAACACTGGCACACCACACAATTTTGTTCTTTTAACCCGTTTTGATCTCTCATGACTTTCCTTCTTTCTTATTTTTACCTAAAACACTCCAATACATATATATTTGATATTTTATATGTCAAATATATGTAGAACCATCAACTAAGATTAAAATTAATCTAAGTACAACCTTTGTTAATATGTCAAAATCACTCAAAGCATTCAAATCACAAAAATTCTCATTTTTACCAAGTTTTTGGTTATTTAATTGATAATTAATCATATACCAATAATGTTTACTGTAATGTTCATCCTCTGGTATTTTTTTTTATAAATTTCCAAACTTCAACCCAATTATCTATATTCTAGTGGTTAGTTTGTAATCAAATATAGTTATGAGTTATAATTTTTTTCACCACAAATACTTACATCATCACTTTAAAACTATACTTGGACTCTCTAGAGATTTATCTAACTATCAATATTACTATGATGTCCTCACCATAATCCTTCCATCATAGATTTAATATAATCCAACAATTTACAATTTAACAATCTTTACAAAAGTTGATACTATGCTATTCATCCCCTGATTCTTCTATCATAGTTTTAATCAATCAATTGACACTCGATCCAGTCTATTACCAAATAGTTATAATTCCAAAGATTATGACTGTCACACCCCGAGCCGGCGGGGTTGGATCGAAGTCTCCGTCGGGCGGAAGGTTCCCGGGGCGTGATATCGTGAGTGATAATCGTGATGATCAGATTGTTTACATAGTATCAATGTTAAGAATAACTAAAGCACAATATAACATTAAACGATGATTACAAAGTTAAATTACATTTGTCAATGTCCAGTAATTTAACTAAACAAACCTATCAAAAGAAATCAAATGTTTCCTATCTTGTATCTGTACAATATAGCAAAAGTGATTTACCTCCATAACAAAATATGTGCCTTCGAAAGTCTACTAGGTCCTCTAACTGGGCACCCTAGTAGGCAATCCTGAGCTTAAGCTTAAACCTATGCATCACCTGAGAAAGCATGTAAGAAAACAAAGTCAACACAATGGTTGGTGAGTTCATATAGTTTTAGTGTTTGAAAAAAAATAGTTTTGCAAACCTTCTCGATAAAACCTTAACCTCATTAACAACACCTGTATCATCCAACTCGGTATGCTTATATATAGGGCATACCCCTTAGTCGAGCCTACGACCCGCCCAGACGCCGTCCCACCACATACAAAGTCACATAGGACATTGTTGTTACTGATAATTAAGCATTTTATCTACCATTAAATTTCCTCATAGTTTCATTGTATCCTGTTTATAAGTTTATGATATCTACCCAATAGCATTCACAATCCCCTCGGTAACGACCTTAATCTCATTAACACCACCTGTATCATCCAACTCGGTATGCTTATATATAGGGCATACCCCTGAGTCGAGCCTACGACCCGCCTAGACGCCGTCCCACTACATACTAAGTTGCATAGGACATTGATGTTAATGATAATTAAGCGTCTTACCTACCATCCAATCCTATCATAGCTTCAAATGTTCTGGTTAAGACTTGGTATCGTTAATGATCTAGAATTTGCTTTAGCATCCCCCTAGGTAACAACCTTAACTTCATTAACATCACATGTATCATCCAACTCGGTATGCTTATGTATAGGGCATACCCCTGAGTCGAGCCTACGACCCACCCAGACGCCATCCCACCACATACTAAGCCACATAGGACATTGATGATAATGATAATTAAGCGTCTTACCTACCATCCCTTGTATCCATAGCTTTAGCATTTAGATTAAGTTTACACATTAGTGGAAAATGAGAAATCACTGTATGGCAAGCACTGAGAGGCCATCAGTCTACTTCTCAAAATCCTGACCATGAAGAACACCCTTCTTGGCATGCACTGGGAGGCCAAAAGGTTTGATCTACAATAGTCCTATCTACATAGAACACCCCTGGCAAGCACTGAGAGGCCAGTTGGTCCATTCTATAATAGCCAATAGCTTTAGCATTATGTTTAAGTTTATAGCATGAGTGGACATTGAGGAATCACTGTATGGCAAGCACTGAGAGACCAACAGTCTACTCCTCTAAGTCCTGACTATGAAGGTCACCCTATGGCAAGCAATGAGAGTCCAAAGGTCTGTTCCTTCAAGTTCTGACTATGAAGAACACCCCATGGCAAGCACTGAGAGACCAATTTGGTATGTTCTATCATAGTCGATAGTTTTTGCATACAAGTTTATATCATTCGTAGTTGTAAGCAATTAGTATATATGTTTGTAGTATTATCATAGAATCATAAGCTTTTAGCACTAACTTTAGCATTTCCCCCTTAGCATTAGTATATAGCATCATCATTAGCTTTTAGCATCAATTTGTAGCTTTAGCATGTAGTGTTAGCTTTAGCATTTAGTATAAGCATGTAGCTTTAGCATTCAGTATTAGTATATAGCATTAGTGTATAGCATTAGCATTCAGTATTAGCATCTTAGTATTAGCATGTAGCATTAGCATTTAGTATTAGCATATAGTATTAGCTTATTAGTATTATAATATAGCATTAGCATCTAGTATTCGCATGTAGCATTAGCATTGTAGCATTATCATATAGTATCAGTGTATTAGTAATAGCATATATCATTAGCATTTAGTATTAGCATATAGCATTAGCATATACATATAGCATTAACATTTAAAATAAAACCTTAACTTGTAGCATTTAGAATAACTGTAATAAGCATTAGTGTTAGCATTATGACTCAGTATACAAACATTTATAAATCATTTAAACATTTGTCTAAAATGTATAACATGCTTCTCAGTCCCGAAGTAAAATCAAAATAATTAGAAAAGGGACAAATGAACTCACCTTGTTGTGGATGTGGTTGACTTATCTTAACTAGAATGCACGCGCTCGTTGTAGTATTCGTTGTTGTGTTCACGTTCCTGTATAGATTTCATGTTGTTTGCAACTTATAAGTACAAGTTGTAATGATTCGTGTTCGTATATCTGTTAGCCCTAAAGTAGGCTAACACTTGTGAGTCTCGGTCTTTATTCGGCCCAACTTCGCGTGAAAAGGATATTATTTATACATGTTCAATTAGTAAAGTTAATATACTTTGTTATCCTCCTCTCGTTGCCTTCTTTATGCCTTTATTTTAATGTGTAGTGTGGACACCATTTTGGTCAACAAGCACTCAGTTGGGTTTAAAGTTAATAAAACTTTGTGAGTTGTTCCTATTTACCACCTTTGTAGTAAGATGGAAATCTTTCCATGTATGTTATTCCTTGTCTATAATTCCGGTGTGTTATATGATCCGTTAGCCATGTGGGCCGAAGTCTAATTGTGCCGAATAGTAAATTGGGCCGCGTGGATTATGGGAGTTGATTTAACACTATGGGCCGCAAGAATGGGCTAAAGTAATCCCATGGGCCCATTTCTTGTTCTTGGGCCGATAATTTTCTTAACTTCGGCCATGGGCCGCGTGTTTCAGTATGGGCCAAGGGCACTAGAGTTGGGCCGAAATAAGGTCATGGGCCGTCGGGGATGTTGTGGGCCGAATGGGATTATTTGACTTGGGCCGAAAGAATTGGGCTAAAATTTGCCTATGAGTTAAACAAAGCCACTGGGTTCAATCCCATTGAATTGGGCCTCACCCTATTTGAGCCGAAGATATGCTATTGGGCCGATTACAGAACAAACGATATTCTCCAGCGAACCTATGGGGTTTTTGCCTAAGGTTCGCCACAAGTGTATGGGGTTCGGCCAAGCCACAACCGGTTACCCAGTTCCCTTAGGTTCGGCTCTGCATGGGGGGGGGGGGGTTCGTGGATGTGTAGGTTCGTTGGTGAGGTCAAAGGTTCGCCATGCTAAGTGTTAGGTTCGCCTATGTCCGGGAGGTTCGCCGGAGAGTACAGGTTCGGCTACTTGTTTGTTGAGCATAGGTTCGCTCATGGTTAGTAACCCTTGGTTCGGCCGCAACTGAAAAAGGTTCGGCCTTGGTAGAGCAGCTCGTATGTTCGGCTAGTATTCAAGGGTTCGGTGGTAGGTGGAGCACAACAGGGTTCGGCCAGTTGCAAGCAAGGGTTCGCCGGTTTTGGTTCGGGACGCATGCATACAGGTTCGTTGGCAGTAAGGTTCGGCTGCCCACCTGGGTTCGGCTCATTTGCATTCCCGTGAACCTGTGCCTGCTCGTCACCATCATGCTGGTTCGAACTTTCGGTTTGGCCACTCCCCTGCTGTTACTACACTCAAACAAGACTCCTAGATGGTGCGGGTTCGAGGTTATGATCTATAGTCGGTTTTTAAAGGTGGTGTACGAACAAACAAAATGAGATAATGAAAACCCTAGTTTTTCAGCCCTTTGGAAGCTTCATACCTCGAAATCGACCGGGAAAATTCTCAGATCAGTTGTACTTCCTTGTAGAGGGAGTCGAGAGCTTCGCGTGGACACCAAGAACACCCAAATCCGTTGAGAAACGAGCGTGTCATGATTGTTTGAAGGGTGATTCTCCTTAGAGAGAGAAAGTGACGGTTTTGAGATTTTAGAGAGAGAGAGAATAGTAAAAAATGAGGGGAAAGCCTCATTTATGAGTTTAAATACCCCGAGGGTATTCGGGTTCGTTTCGGTTGCTCGGTTTTCGTCTCCGTTGCGTTTCCGGCACGTTACGCGTATTTTTACGTAACCTCAATAAAAAGACTTTGTTCTAAATAATTGAAAGGTCGTTATTTTATAGTAAATAGTTTAAATGTCATTTTATTGAATTATTTATCGTAATTTATTATTTTACGCGTTTCGTTGTTTGTTCGCGAATTTTACGTATTTTAATTAAATAAATTTATATTACGCGTTTTAATTTAACATAGTTTCTTTTTAATTTATTTCCGATGAGTTTCAAAATTGTAAAACAGGAAATATTATATTTCCTTAATTTATTATCGTTCGTATCGTTTTCGTTTTCGTTTCGTCAGAAAACGTCACTTACGCGCGTTTTCGTACAGAGCGCTAACTGTACGAACACGATCGTACGTTTCACTTTCTGATTTTGTTTTCTACTGTTCAGTCATCATTTCAGATTGTTAAACTTTCAGATCTATTCGTACAGATCGTCACCTATACAAATAATTCGTCGGTTTAGCATTCTGTAACAACAACTGTTATAGTTTTGTTCTGATTATCCTCGCACACGTTTATACATAATAGCATCAAATCAACTTGTGTACACCTGTTCAGTGTTTTCTGACGTGTTTCTGACTGTTAAAACGTGAGGTTTAAGTCAGATTGCAGACCGTTAGCATAATAGTTTAGCGTTAAGCCTCAAGTGTAAATAGCATCAACATAGTTTCACGTAATGTGTACCTGAGTTACTGTGCACTTTACTGTGCAAATTACTGTTCCGGTAACGATTCCGGGACAGATGTTACAGTCTCCCCTTGTTAAAGAAATTTTGTCCCGAAATTTAAAAGTTATTATCGGTACAACTTTCTTTGTAACAAGTGGGAAATATTTGTTTGATGTGATGTCCCTACGCTCCCAAACAAACTCTGGGTCGCGTTTGGGATTCTTATGTATGACCTCAGAGTTTTGCTAATCTTATTGCTCATAGTTGTCTTACTGTTACGGCTTGCTAAGTCTCTGTATGACTCTAACACCTTATTGTTCAAAACTAACTGATGTTATGAGCATCAATTGTTACACAATCTTAGTGTTAGCTATGGTTTCCTACGTGTGTTATGTGTATTAACCAAGGATTCTTTCATTGTTTCTATTTCAATAAATGAAATCCTAAGTTTTTCATGGAATTACTTATGTGGTTATACTAATAGGAACAAGTTAAATTTCTTGTGCATACTAGTATCAAAATGAAACGAGCACTTATGGTTTAAAGCCTATCACATACCAGTACCCATCTTTGGCATATCTTTGTCTTGTATCCACAACTGATTCTCCCGGTCTACTTATGTAGCTTAACTATGATTCCAGCACAGTTCTAACATTCATCCTTTATTAACATCCTAGAACCAAAGTTCTCCAAATTAAGTAATTCGAGTTCTATGAGGTCTAGGTGGAAAGTGACAGCTTACACGCTAGTCTTAGCATTTTGTCTTTCTACGGCTTTTAGTGTTCTAATTAGATAAGGTCCTCTTTCTAATTATAGTAGTTAAACTATAATCAAGAATTACCCCATCTTTATTTGATCATTTATCGCTTATTCGACCTAAGGATTTCTTAGGTTACTATTCCAATTATCTTATCGGCACCGAGTTTGCTTACAGTTACCTTAGATTTATTGTTTCTAAAATCACAACAGATCAGGCATTTCTAATTAATACATCAATAAATAATTCATCGTAACATGTTGAAATTTGCATACCTATGGGGTCATCGGACTCCGAGTGATCTCCAGGAGCTGGTAAAGCAAGAAATTCCTCAGTGATTACTGGGTCCGCGGGAGGCATCCTCCTAGGACAGTCCCTCGCGAAATGTCCGAGCATTTCGCATGTGTAGCAGCTTTGGTTGCGTTGAGAGGAAGTAGAGGTGCTTGCTTTCGGTCCCTGCTTCCCAGTTAGAATAATCCGACACTCTTGAATCCAGTGTCCGTATCTCCCACAGTTCAGACAGTGTTTACAAGGTTTCTCTTTACTATGATGATATCCACATACTTCACATTCAGGGTACTTACCGACATATTGAGGGGGAATGTAGGCTACAGATGACCTACACTGTGGCACCCAGTGGTCTGTTTTCCCACAGCGTGTGCACTGCACACATGGGAGTTCAGCTCGATGATAATTACGACAAACTGGGCAGTGAGGGGTTTCTCCCTCGCATTGAACACTCATCCCTGAAATCGGACTAGGCAGGATTTGACTGATGGGTGTAGCGTCAATGTAGTTAACAGTTCTCTTTCGCCTTTTTGTAGCACGCCGTTTAGGTTTGTTGCTGGTTTCTCCTTCCTCCGGTTCCTTCTTCTTTTCAGAAAGCAGTGGGAAGTTCCTAGCAAACTCCTCATTGTTCCTGATCCGGTTGATGATTCCTGGGAGAACCGCTACTAACTCTTCAGTGATCAGAGTTGCGAGTGCATCAACTGCTGGGTCCATCTCCTGTGAAGGGAGGGACGGTGATGGTTGTCTTCTTGGTGACATTTTGATCGTAACCAATAGGATATCAGTTAGTGCAATGATCGAATGCAGAAGACACAATGCAAGTAAATTCCTAATTCCTATGTTCTCTACATGAAGGGTCCCTAAGTTATAGTCTAGGCCAAACCGTTTAAATAAATGACCTATTATTCTCTATAACCTTGAGCTCTGATACCAATCTGTCACACCCCGAGCCGGCGGGGTTGGATCGAAGTCCCCGTCGGGCGGAAGGTTCCCGGGGCGTGATATCGTGAGTGATAATCGTGATGATCAGATTGTTTACATAGCATCAATGTTAAGAATAACTAAAGCACAATATAACATTAAACGAGGATTACAAAGTTAAATTACATTTGTCAATGTCCAGTAATTTAACTAAACAAACCTATCAAAAGAAATCAAATGTTTCCTATCTTGTATCTGTACAAGATAGCAAAAGTGATTAGCCTCCATAACAAAATATGTGCCTTCGAAAGTCTACTAGGTCCTCTAACTGGGCACCCTAGTAGGCAATCCTGAGCTTAAGCTTAAACCTGTGCATCACCTGAGAAAGCATGTAAGAAAACAAAGTCAACACAATGGTTGGTGAGTTCATATAGTTTTAGTGTTTGAAAAAAAATAATTTTGCAAACCTTCTCGATAAAACCTTAACCTCATTAACAACACCTGTATCATCCAACTCGGTATGCTTATATATAGGGCATACCCCTTAGTCGAGCCTACGACCCGCCCAGACGCCGTCCCACCACATACAAAGTCACATAGGACATTGTTGTTACTGATAATTAAGCATTTTATCTACCATTAAATTTCCTCATAGTTTCATTGTATCCTGTTTATAAGTTTATGATATCTACCCAATAGCATTCACAATCCCCTCGGTAACGACCTTAATCTCATTAACACCACCTGTATCATCCAACTCGGTATGCTTATATATAGGGCATACCCCTGAGTCGAGCCTACGACCCGCCTAGACGCCGTCATCATTTCAGATTGTTAAACTTTCAGATCTATTCGTACAGATCGTCACCTATACAAATAATTCGTCGGTTTAGCATTCTGTAACAACAACTGTTATAGTTTTGTTCTGATTGTCCTCGCACACGTTTATACATAATAGCATCAAATCAACTTGTGTACACCTGTTCAGTGTTGTCTGACGTGTTTCTGACTGTTAAAACGTGAGGTTTAAGTCAGATTGCAGACCGTTAGCATAATAGTTTAGCGTTAAGCCTCAAGTGTAAATAGCATCAACATAGTTTCACGTAATGTGTACCTAAGTTATTGTGCACTTTACTGTGCAAATTACTGTTCCGGTAACGATTCCGGGACAGATGTTACAGTCTCCCCTTGTTAAAGAAATTTTGTCCCGAAATTTAAAAGTTATTATCGGTACAACTTTCTTTGTAACAAGTGGGAAATCTTTGTTTGATGTGATGTCCCTACGCTCCCAAACAAACTCTGGGTCGCGTTTGGGATTCTTATGTATGACCTCAGAGTTTTGCTAATCTTATTGCTCATAGTTGTCTTACTGTTACGGCTTGCTAAGTCTCTGTATGACTCTAACACCTTATTGTTCAAAACTAACTGATGTTATGAGCATCAATTGTTACACAATCTTAGTGTTAGCTATGGTTTCCTACGTGTGTTATGTGTATTAACCAAGGATTCTTTCATTGTTTAGCGTTAAGCCTCAAGTGTAAATAGCATCAACATAGTTTCACGTAATGTGTACCTGAGTTACTGTGCACTTTACTGTGCAAATTACTGTTCCGGTAACGATTCCGGGACAGATGTTACAATGACGTATCAAATTGATCACGAGTCAATTAACAAAATCAACAAACTTCACCACTGAACTAAACAATTCATAGTCAATTAAGTTCAATTAGTAGACTAAATCTATTAAACACATATGGTTAGTAAGTTAGGGTAACTTACTTTAGCACTATTGCTTAGTTGTTTCTAGTGGTTCGTTTTTTTCCTTTCGGTTCTCTTTTAAACTTCCACTACCGTCACCTAGATTAAGCAATATATCCAATTCCTTAAATTGCCTAATCCAAATTGACATATTTGCTATCAAATTTTCATGTGTTTATGATGATAACCTTTCTAAATCAAGTTCATGATTCGATTAACCAAGTGGACCAAAAGTCAAACTCTTGACATTTAAACACACACTTAGGGGTGTAGAATTTAGTTTTACTCACTATATACCATTTTATTGGGGTGTAGAATTTACTTTTGCTCACTATAAACCATTTTAATTTCTCATTTTTCACACCAACCAAACTAAATCTTAATTTAATCAATGGTTCCATCTTTATATCATTCAGATATCTAACAAAATCATGTTCTTGTTCAACCAAGTTATTAAGAACTTTCACACAAATTATCAATTTCTTATCATCAACATAAACATTAAATGATTCTCAATATCATACATGCATAAAAAACCATAAATAACTAACAAATTAGTGTTTCTTAATAAACCCACCCACACCCACCCATCACCTACAAAATCATAACCAAAATTCATCAAATCACATACATATGGGTGTAGAGTTGCAAGGTGGATAAAAATCACAAACATATGGGTGTAGTGTTGTCAATTTGCTCAAAACTAAGAATTTCCTTCTTGTAGGTTCCTCCTTGCTCGTCGACCAGTGCTAGAGAAAAAGAAAAGAGTAATTTTGACCATAGTCAAATTCTAATTCATTTCCTTTAAACCACTTTGTTATGGCAACTTTAGTCCCTCAATTAACAATGTATTTAACCAAGTTAAATTAACTTAGTAAACTAATTTACCATATAACTAACTAATCAAATAAATAATCAAAATCATATTTTAACTTAAATCTCATCTCGGTCGATTAATTTATTATCATTTTTCCTAAATAGGTCGTTACGTTATGTATCTCATGTATCAAAATTGCTATAAAAATCCAGTAAAAACATGTTTGATTTTAAACACATCTTATTATTATTATTATTATTATTATTATTATTATTATTATAATAAACAAAAATAATTTTTGCCACTTGTCATATTATTAGAATAGTATTGTCACATGTCATCTTATTATTATTTCATTTAATTCTTTTTCTTAATAAATAATATATTATCTCTCATATTAAATAATTAAAATATTAATCATATTATTTACCTTTGCATATTAAAATTTAAAAATAGTTTTAAAAAAGTTTTATAAGATATATAATTTTTCAAAAAATTAGAATTTTCTTATAAATAAGAAATACTTAAAATTGTTATTTTTAGAAAATCAAAAGTTTTATAAAAAACAAGTTTTTTTAAACGATGATTTTTTTAAAAATGAAATTAACTATAAAACTGAATTTTCAAACAATAGGATTTTTATCAACAAATGATATTTAAAAAAAAACAAAATGTTTAAATATGATTTCTTTAAAAACCAAAAGTTATAGAAATAATAGGAAAAACAATACTTTTGACAGACTAAACTATATGAAGTGTTTAACGTTAATTAGTTCAAAAATCTCAGTTGTTACAAATTAAGAAGATCATATATTACTTCTTTAGCTGTTAAAGTTTTTAATTATTGGTCTATCACTTAAAGTACTTATCTATACTTAATGTAATCATTTTATACGAAAATGTAGTTTTATAATTCTTAAATTTTATCACTACTACAAAATATGGTATTTGCAACTACAATTTTGGTAGCAAAAAGGTGGCAGTTGCCCTTTTGCGACCATTTTGCAACCAAAAATGCGGTGAGAAAATCACTGGTGGCAAATGCCCTATTGCTACCATTTTGCCACCATTATGTATTTTGCTACCAAATTTTTGCTACCAAAAAGACATCAAAAAAATTGATATGGTATTGCGACTAATTTGTTGCCACCATTATTATCACATCACATTACCCACCATTTTGCTACCAAAACTTATTTTCACACCATTTTGCCATGGCACTGCGACTAATTTTGTTGCCACCATTTTGCCACCATTATTATCACATCACATTACCCACCATTTTGCTACCAAAACTTATTTTCACACCATTTTGCTACCAAAACTTATTTTAACGTCATTTTGCTATGAGAACCTATTTTGTTATCAAAACGATAGAACCATTTTGCTCCCAATACCAAACTCTCATTTGACCATTCAATTTACATATACCAAATCTCAAAACCAGGTTTATATAAATTTCAAATTAACCGAAGTATCATAGTAATTGACCATTCGTCCAGACCCGATACAAATTATTCAAACATAATAAAAGTCTAAACAATCAAAATAAGCTCCTAAATTGTTAGACACCGAAGCATTGTTGGTCAATGGAGGGCTTGCAGTCTTGCACCATAAGCTCCTAGTCGTGTTGGAAGGTTTTCTAAGCCTAACCCTGGTGCTGCACGTGATGGATATTGTGTCCTGCCAAAACAACGATTTATTAACAACAAACTTAAGATATAAGTTTACCAAAATGTTTCAATTTTATCTAGTGGTAATATATTTACATATTGATTTGATTATAAATAAGTACCTGGAATTCACCAATACCATGATATTCCCAACCATGTTTTGCAGGGTAAGACGGGTAACGTAATTCCTCACAAGCATCTAAATCAATTTCAATCTCTGCAAGCTCCCATCCTGGAACAATTCAACTCATACATTCAAAGCATACCTGCAAATATTGTGCACAAAACAATTTTCAATTTTATAATTTTATTTTGTTAAATGTCCACCAGAACATGCATGCACAAATCATTTGTGGTTAGAAAAATCTAATACCTCAACAACAGTACGGCCTCTTAAAACACATTCCTTATCAATTCCCAAAAAAAAAATTCTATGGTTAAAGAAGAATACATGATTAAAAAAACAAAAAAAAAACATATCCTACCAGGGACCAAATGATCTTGAACACTCAGCCAATACAACCTAGTGTTGAATTATTAATTATAAGATGTAATATTTATAGGATAGTAAAATGTTTTTTAGGCCAGTCATTACCTCTGTATTTTCTTCAAGAATCCCAAGTATAAGTCTTATTAGTTTATGGGGACTAGAAGTGAGTTTAAACTGGATGCATTTTTGAGCTAGAACATACATACTTTCTAAACCCTGCACTCATCAAAACCAGATTTATGGCATAAAATATTAAAACAAATTACTGGTTATTTATGCATACGTGGCATTTTTGATACCAGAACTGCGACTGCTTCTACAAGTCCGTTTTCTGTCTGTATCATAAATAAAATTAATACAACCTGCACTGAACTACCTATAAGTCATTACTCTAAAAAAATGCATTTGATTACAAACCTCACGAGTTCCTAGCTGATTAAGCTAATAAGATCCATGTAAACGCAACAATTTCACCTGCAATTTACATTATGAATGTGTGAAATATTTATAAGACAAAAAGAAAACAACATTGATATTTTATACAGTTACTATAACAAGTAAATAAACAATTTGTGAAGCAAGAGTGTATGCTCACCGCAATGTCTAGCCAGCCAACTGCAAGTGCTAAAGAAATTGCTTGCCAATATTTAATCTCATTTTCAACTACCTGAGAAGATGAGTGAAATTTTCAAAAAAGGGTACATTTAGTTCTATTATACAATTTTTAAGCACAAAAAACCATACACAAAATTTAAAAGCATATGTAATATCAATTTCTGACATGTGTATTAATAAGTTCTGCTTGAAACTCAACCAGTCTTACATGAACACTTGGCACTTGTCCAGAGAAAAGAGTATTGTAATCCTGATGTAAGTAAGATCATTAATGAACCAAATTCACCATAAGCAAAAAAAGAGAACTATATTCATTAAACAAAAATAGGCTAAGCAGCCTCACAGATAACCAATCAACAAGCCGTTCAAGGATCCAAGAGTATTGTGCCCATAAAGTCCCGTTCCTATGAGACAATCTCATCGACCTATAGAAAATAACTTGATCAAGTTAAATTAAAAAGATAGGTGAATTCAGGTCGAATGTGATACACAATAACAACTAAATTCAAATTAAATTATATCAAAAACCTAAATTCACATCATAATTTCTCAAAATCTAAAAAAAACTAAAATCCAATTTAGGTTTGAAGGATTACCTTAGACTTCATGATCCTTGTGATTTCAGCCAAATCAGAGCTATACATGTTTCTTCATGTTTACGTGGTTCTACTTCATATAAGAAGAACAATTTGGAAGGATACACAGGAGCCTGATATCATGAAGCTAAGTGAGCTCCAATTTAAGTAATTTAGAGATGATATAGACAAAACTACCATATAATTAATGAATCTATGGCTATAAGTAAACAAAATTAGCTGCTAAAACATGTAACAGAATCAATTCATCCTAATAAAGAATCAAAGAAACCCTAAAAACAACTTACAAAATTGATTTTGAAAGATTAATCCCACGCTTAGTGATGTAGAGATGATATAGATGCTAATTCAATTGCAAAGTAGTAGATTAAATCAAAATCAACATGTAAAGTACTTATAATAATTGATAAACCTGAAATATGAAACATTGAAAACCTAAAGTCTAACTAAGGAATTAGGTCATACATGATACATTTTGTGATGGAAAGAGATGTTATGATCCGGTAGAGCTACATCAGCTATGTAAACACGACCGAAAACTTTGGTTCTGGTGCTAGCACCACCGATGCCGTAGCTAAAAATCTTCATAGTCGGAGGACTTGACGACGTTGTTGAAGTCGGAAGCAGATGAAACAGCGAAGCCTCTGAAGAGAATGACACCGGATCGATTGAGTAGAGAATTTAACCATCTTTTGTTAGCTTTGATGGTTTATGCAATTTTAGGGCTTGGAGAAAGAACGACGGGAAGACAACCCTAAAATGGAGGCAATTGAATTAATGACGTGCCTTCTATAAGACTTCATTTCACATGTTTGCCACCACTAAAATGGTGGGTAAACTTAATAAATTAGTTACTTTTTATTATTTATTTTCTTACACACGAATTTGCGACCAAATATAAACCATAGTAAAATTTCTCACTATTTTGCTACCATATAATAGCAAATGCTCTTAAATTGAGTATGGTGAGAAATTGGTCACAGTATTTGCTACCGTTTATTTTGATAGCAAATTTTGGTGGCAATTGCCTAGTTTTCTAGTCAAGTGTATCACTAACTATTTAATATTTTATAATCAATCCGTGTGATACACGGGTTAATAACCTAATTTATAAAATTCGTGTGATACACAGGTTAATAACCTAATTTATAATATTTGAATTAAATTGTCATTACAACGTGCATTCAACAATAAACTATTTAATTAATTAAAAAAGAAATAGTATGTTTTTTTTTATCGTTTTACATTCTTTTGTATTGTTTTAACTAGAGAAACAAAATATTAATTTACGTGACTTAATATATAATCACAAAAAAATCATAAAACTTAAAAAGCATATTTTACTAGTAAAATCATATTAATTATATGTCGCCTACTATAACTTCATTATTATAGAAACACAACACGTTACAATGTATCTTAAAGTTGGATTCACTTACTATTGTTCAACTTGTCTCACTTGTAAATCTTTTTTAACAACATTTTTTAAGTCTACTATTGGACTTAAACCCTCAATTTATTTTAAGGAGAAACACCTTAACATCACCTGGTTTGTCATATTTCGTAAATCATACACACTTTTCTAGATCTAGCCTCTAGCTAGTGCAGTTTACATCAAACTTTATTAACTTTTCATTGGTATTCAATGAACATTTGATGTCAATGATTAAGTTGAACATGAAGAATCTTGAAAAAAACGTGAAGGTGAAGGAACAAATATTCTGGTTCCATTGCTTCTCCTCAGATAAATTGGAGTTGATGCCTCCGTTGAGGTCTCCGACGATGACGAAGAGGGAGAACCGGAAGACGAACCAAAGCTACTTGTAAAGCTTATCAGTTCTGCATTCAATTCTTGTTTGTCACACGACTTGTTCCGTTCTTTTCCAACTTTACATGAACTTATTCTTGCCGGAACTAAACAATTGCAGAATAAACCTAATCGACATGAGTAAAGTGTTAGGAATTTCATGAGCTGGAATTATAGGTGTAAAAAGCCTAGTTGATCTTGAGTTGCTTGCTAAAACCTTGAATTGACTTGAGGTTGGATGAATTCAAGCCAAAATAATAGTTTTCATAATAAACGAACATAAGCTTCACTTATTAAGTTTGAGTAAATTATCAACTTAAATAGGTTTGCTATGTAATTTAATTAATATACATACACACATTTACACAATGATCAATATCTAATAATTTATTATATTATTATATATATATTAAAAGATATGAAAAGGAATAGTTAATTCATTTGTATTGTAAGTTTAGCCACCAAACTTTAAAAGGTTTTATGTTTTGACCATGAAATTATTTGAATCAAATAAATACATTACCCTATTAAAAGACGTGAAAAAATGATATTAGGAAGTAGAAATATGTAATTGTCTTATAAGTTTAGCCACCAAACTTTGGAAGGTTTTATGGGTCATGAAATTATTAGAACCAAGTAAATAAATTACACTCTCACTTTAGTTAATCCAACAAACTTTTAAAGGTTTTATGATTTATGTTTTGAGCATGCAAATTTCACATGAATTAACACGCTCCAACGCGAATGATTGTACAACTAGTTAATATAACATAAGACACATGTTAACTTTGTAGTTTATCTATAATTTTCTCTCCTATTAAATATTGAATATCACATGTACATGTTTTTGACTTTTTGTTAAGTATTGAATGACACATGTTGACTTTTGTCTAAGTATAGATTTTGATTTTTCATATCTCTCCTACTATATAATAATTCTTTTTTAATTTGATAATAATAATATAATTACATCATTAAGTTTAATTCCTTAATTTTTTATAAATATTTTTAAGAAAAATATATGATTTTCAATTAAAATAAATATTATCAAAAAAAATATATTTAACATGAGTAATTCGGCCATGTTTGGGATTTTATTTAAA
This sequence comes from Mikania micrantha, assembly GCA_009363875.1. Taxonomy (NCBI): domain Eukaryota; kingdom Viridiplantae; phylum Streptophyta; class Magnoliopsida; order Asterales; family Asteraceae; genus Mikania; species Mikania micrantha. The sequence continues at coordinate 50,073,998 of CM018691.1, read as the reverse complement.
AACAACTTATTGACTTATTAGCTTTTTGAAAAAGCCAATAAGTCAATAAGTTGTTTTTGAAACCTAAAAGGACTTTTAAAAATGACTTTTTGTAAAAGGGTAACAAGTTGTTTTTCAAAAGCTAAAAATTCTAACTTTTCAAAATAACTTATGACTTATTGACATAAAATTACAAATATACCCCACTCTTTACCTTTTACCCAATAACCTTAAAATAATATCAATAAAAAAATGTCCTTTTTGGTAATTTTGAAAATTCATTTTGGAAAAGCTAATCCAAACACATTTTTAAAAACTTCATTTCAAAAAGTCATAAGTTAGCACTTTTGACAAAAAGTCTTTTTTAAGTTAAACAAGCAATCCCAAACAGGGCCTTCATATGTTTTAATTATATATATAAATGTACAATAAAAGTAACTAAATATAATATATTATGTACATAAAATTTAAAAGTTGAGATTAGCGGGTGACTTACCGATTCTAGCGAGACGATTTATCCAAGTCGGTATAGGATTCCCGGTGAGTCTGATGCAGGCATCGTTGCAGAAATGATTGCAGTTTCTGGTGATGAGTTCATACGAATTTCCTTTGTAGTCTCCGGCGAGTTCTTCCATCAATCCTCTGATCTCCGGCAGACTCATCTCCGTCCATCCGATCAGAATCTGTTTTCTGAACGTGAATTGTTCCCACTCTGCCGGTTTTCCTTTGTAGACTCCGGTCGTCGATTGTTCGTGGTATCCGAATGCGTACTCAACTCCGTGAACTGTAATTTTATCAAATTCTTTTCTGTTAATTTATACATCATCTAATGAATCAATTCAAGTAGTATCAAACGAAAAAACTATAAAAACTTAAAACAGAGTACGAAAAACCGTTAATTGTTTAGACGATATATACTTTCTTGTTAAAAGCATGGGCCCAAACTGAATACGAAATTCGGGCCTATTTTCAAACTTAAGGTTAGCCATCAATTAAGGCCATGTTTGGTAGCCTCTTGGCCCTCTTAATCTCATTCAGAGGCTACTTCTTAATGGTTCATAACATTTGAATGGTTAAAAAGTATTCTTTAAGTCTAAATGGTTAAGAGGTTGGTAATGGTTCATAATCTCTGAATGGTTAAGAGGTAACCCTAAGTTTGAATGGTTAAGAGGTTATGAACCATTCAAAGGGAACCTCTTAATGCCATTTAGATGCAAACAAACAATCCCTAAGAGTTTTGAATTGCTCGGTTTTTGGCTTATTCTATGTTAGAATAATTTTAAATATATTCATTAACTGGATGTATACATAATAGAATTTTGTCTAAACTAATTAATTTATGATATTATTCTTAAAAAAATTATAAATCAAATACATACAAATACTATTATATTTTTTTAAATGTTGAGGCCTTAATATTTTGGTGGCCCTAGACACCTGTCTAAATATTACATAAAGAGGGCCAGCTTTAGTTAAAAGATTCTGATTTGAGTTAAATATATTAAAACCTAAGTGGAATGAAAGAAAATAAAAGGAAAGGAAAAGAATGAAAAAAATTCCTTTCAAATCGAAAGGAAAAGAAAACTAAATCATTTTGTCTAGTTTTCCTTTCCTTCCTCAAGTGAAACTCTAAAACACAACATGTCCTTTTTTCCTTTCTGTTCTTTCGTTAAATGAAACTCGGTAACACAAACATGTTTCTACTTTCTTCATTTATGTTCTTAATTAATAAACTCAGACAACAGTCAAAATCATAATTCACTTTTTTTTAAAAAAATTATTTTATGTAGAAATCATAGGAATCTTCCTTTCAAGAAAGGTAAACTTTAACCATCAACGAGATGAACTTAACCCATCAAAAAGAAACTATTAAAAATTGATTTTTGATAGGTTCTTGGGTGATCCTATCTCCTATAGGTAATTCACTCACGGTTTTGTCGGTAGTTTAAAAGTCAGCATACCAACTCAAATGGTTGAGGGGAGGTATCTTTTAAGGGTTTCCTTCTATTGAGTGTGGATATGATCGGGTGGGACAATGACCCGTCAGTTATCCAAATTGCGTTTTACAAAAAAAGTTTAGAAGTGAGCATGAAGATCAAACCTTGAACACCAGAATGGTATACACCAAGACCGAGCCAATAAGCACATCCGTTGATGGAGGTAAGGTCATAAACATTCAGGTAAACCGGAACCGAACCGGATTTTCGACATCGTGTTGAACTTCTTCCTCTGCACAGCATGTAATTGCTTATGTTGTAGATGAGAGAGTTTGCTTGAAATTACAGGAGAGAATAGATGTTGAAAATGGAGAGAAATATATGAACATATTATGAAGTGTGTGTTCGAAGTTATGAGGTTGGTGCCACCGGCGAAATATAACCGCCGCATCTTCTACTTTTGGTGGACCACCACCGGTTTGTTTAAGATTAAGTGTGCCTTAGATTCCAATTTTTAAAGGGTCAATCACTTGAAAATTATTAATAGAATATATCACTTATAACTTTATATACTTGAAAATTATTAAATAGAATATGTCACTTATAACTTCATATAACGTCATATTTTTTAGAGAAATAAAAAAAATATCATTATCATCACACTCAATATATCTTATCATTAGTAAAGAAAAATTAGAATTCGAGGAGAATAAGATGCTGATAGTCTTACCCAATGTTTTTAAAACCGGACCGGACAACAAACCGGTCGTCTTAGAGGTCCGGTGCGACCGGATCCAAGAACCGGGCTAAGTGATAATTAATTTTTTTAAATTAAAAATATATAGATGATTTACATCACAAGATATGATGTAGTTTGATTATTAGTTTATCCAAAATAATAAAAATAATAGTTGGACTCTTTAATAATTCAGCAAATTTATAGTTTTTTAATGTTTGAGTCTGTAAGAGCACATGGAGTGGGCTTCGGGAAGGAGACGGGGAAGAAACCACCGAACCGGGGAAGCAAGGGAACACCGCCCCCCGGAAATAGGGTGGGGTAAATCGGGAAGCCTTCACCGATTGAAGCCGAGACTGGGGGAAGGAAAACTATCCGTTGAGTCGACCGTTGGGCTAGCCGTTAGCTTTCAAAAAAAAATACTCATTTTTTTCCTATTTAAACAACTCTAAAACAAACACAAATCTCACACTTTTCTCTCATCTTCTACAATCTATACACTAAATTTATAAAATTTTCAAGTAAAATGGAAGGAGGTTCATCATGTGGTGGATCGTCAACCAAAAAATTTAGAAAACCACAAATCTCACACTTTTCTCTCATCTTCTAGGTTTTTTAATTTAATTTTTTAGGTTGTATTCTCCTTTTTTTTTTTTGGTTGTATTCTTTTTTTTTTATTTTAAATTTAATGAATCCTTTTTTATTTTATTATTATTATTATTATTTATTGTTAAAATAATTAATTAAAAATAAGATTTGAAAATGGGGTAAAGTGGGAACAAGTGGGACGACACCGTGCAAAATAGGAAAAAGTGGAGAAAAGTAGGAAAAACTGATGTGACGCTGATGTGGCAATGAGGAAAAATGGGGAAGGATGAGATGACTCCTTGTGGCCTAACTCCTTAAATTGCTGCTAAAAAGTCCCACATTGACCACCTCCTTTTATCTTTTAGTCCCAAGTTGCTGAAGACCCAATGAGAAAATCACAGTCATCCTGCAGTTAATAAATGAAACTCACTTCCACCTAATTCTTGCGCACGGCTCAACCGTTCTCTCCGGTTCTCCGGTTTAACGATTCATTGCAGAACCGTCCGGTTCTTGGACCAGTGGTTTTTATAGCTAAAATGAACCGGTTAACCAAAAGGTTTCCGGTCTAACCGGTTGAACCGACCGGTTTTCTAAACACTGGTCTTACCTATACTCTGTTGTAATAGAGATGACACCTAACTCATAATGTCTGATTAACAAACCAACACAACAAAAACGACTTTTCTTATTAAAAAACACCCTTTTAACTTTAACTTTTTGAAAAACCAAAAAGTTAATAAGTAATATGCTTGCTAAACAACCATAATGTACGGAAGTGATTGTTGGTCAATTAAAAAGATCCAGGTGAGGAATTGAAAACGATAGAGATGATGATGCTAAGATGGATGTGTGGGCACAGAAGGATCGACTGAATAATAAATGAAGTTAAAAGGGAGAGATTGGGTGCAACGTGCATATAAGACAAAGTAAGGGAATAAAGATTGAGATGATTCAGATATGTGAGGAGAAGAAACTTGACGGCTCCTATTCAGAGAGTAGATAATCTCGTTGTGGAGGGGAAGAGATGCAAGGGACAACCTAGGTTGACATAAGATGAGCAAATTCGTCCGGATTTGTTGAAGTTGCACCTCTCAGAAGATATGATCAGTGAAAAGAGTTTCTGGAGGCGTAGGATAAAAAACATAGACCCGTAGTCTGTTTGGGACATAAGGTAGTGGTTTGAATTTTAGGTAGGAACTTAGTTCTAGAGAATATATGTATTATATGATGGTACGTTGGTTAGGTGAATTATATGTGTGTTACCTGCTTGGTTTCGTGGGTGTGCAGTAGGTTATAGTGAGTTATGGCTTTACATTGGTTTCTGTTTCTTTAGTACTTTGATATTTTGTTGTTGTGATAGTTATGCTTATTTCTGCCTTATGTTGCTATTTGCATCATTGTATACTTGTCATTTATACTTGCTATTTAACCATACGCTTGTTATTGTACAAATAGTTGTTTACGTGGAAAGTGCATGATAATTGTTCACCATGTATGATAATTCAATTTGTGCACGAAATTATCATGTGAATGACGCCAAATGTTAATAGTTTTTGCATGATAATTTCACATTGACTTTGTACACTTCACAAACAAAAAAGCCTTTGTATACTAAACTTTACATAAATAATTGATTTAAATACAAAGACTTCTTTTGTGTGTAAAGCGTATAAATCAAGTGGGGATAAATTTATCACACATAATCCATTTGCATGATAATTTACTTGGTATCTCAGCATCTATGTCTTTGTGATTTTATCATACAAATTTCATCACTTCATAGTAAAATTTGCGTAATTTTATTATTGTATTTTATTATTATTTTTAAATATAACACATCAGTCTATTATGGGTTGGGGTCATCACTCAAGAAACGCTGGGACATTAACATATCGTTTAAAAACCAAAATTTTCCTCCCTCACATATTTAATGTTTCTTTCCTACTACTCTTAATGCTTTTGGTACAACTCATCTCATTCGTATCAAACAAGTATCATCACTCATAAGATAACAATCAAATCCACAAAGAAAAATTGCATAGGAGATGATGATAAGATTGGTACCGTATCTATCTCCTCCGATTCAATCTCCGGCGACGATTTTATGTTGTTCTTCTCAAAACAATGTGTATACCTAAACTAGAACTGTTTAGCCGGAGCAGGCTTGATAGAATCGTTAAGGATCCTCTGTCGATTTAGAAATCGGAAAACGATTTAGCTAGTACTCTCTCTAATTATTCAACCTTTTTAATTCTAGTTATCGATGTTAACAAGCAAAACTTTTCATCTTCATCAAATATTAAGCCTTAAAATATACCGAATCCAATATATTAGATTAGTTTATGATAAACATATTATAAATTTGATTATATGAAAAAAAAATAATAAATTAAAAAAATACGGTAGAAGACCATTTATGTAAATTACTATCCATATAAAACAAAGTTACGAGTAGTATATTTTTTAATCCTACATTAGATATATGAAAGTTTCATTTCAGTAGATAACAAATTCGAGACACTAGCCCACTGTTATATGCTTCCGTTTGTTAATGATAGGGCATGTGTTTCAGCAATTTAACAATTTTTTTTTATTTTTTTATTTTTAGTATTAGCATTTTCTATTTTCTAATGTTCTTTTATTGCTACATTTTTTTTTTATTATTGTTAAAGACTAAGATTTTTTTTCTTTTTAACGTTGTCGTTATTATTTTGTTTACATTGTGTGCTTTCAAGTTTAGACAACGTAAGCTTTCGGGTCTTGTAACGGACTTACGTTCACTTTCATAATGATAAGTTTAAAGTTTTATGATGAAGTGAAAATCATTTCAGTTTTTTAATTATCTCCTCCATAATTTTTTTTCCCCTTTGTTTTCTTTTTTCTCTTCCAGTTTTTTTTTAATGTTTTACCTTTAGGTTTCTTTTTTATTAACATTATGTTTAACATTATTTCGTTTTTTAATGTTTTAGCTTACGATTATCTTTTATTGACATTCTGTTAATAGTTTCATGTTTGCATTCAATTAAAATTTTTGGCACTTGCTTTTTGCAACATAGTAGCTTTCTGGTTTTACGGCTGTCGGCATTTACTTATAAGATGACATATGCCTTAAGGTTTTATCAGATTGTGTATTATTATCTGTGTTTTAATATTTCAGATTGTGAAAATGCAACGCGTGTCCTTTGTACACGTTTAGTTATATATCAACAATTAAAAGTCAACCTTGGGGGTACTATCGAATATTTTTCAAATAAAAAGTAACATACGAATTGAATATGTGTTATGTCTCTCGCACATATGTAGTATGTGTACAAGTGGATCATTGATGTCCTCGTTTATAAACAAACTAATTAGCTTCATTTTTAGGCTATAATAAACTATTAGAGAGTACTTTTAACTATAAACTTAACACAAACTTAGACTACCTCGCAATGCAAAGTATGCATTTACTACATGCATCATAGTCACCACTGACACATCAGCCTTTTACATATCCTTCTTACATGCATCATCTCTCATCTTTTTAACTCAAACTCATCATTTCCACATGCTTCCTCTCTTTTCTACATCACCATTTCATCCTCTATCTTCCACCTCTCTATACCCCAACCTCTCTCTCTCTCTCTGCATTTGAATGCACGTCGGAACGTGCGTGTGTGTGACGTGCGTGGCTGCTTCTTCTCCTCCACTGCGTTCGTAGGAGATGCGGTGATGCCATGCTGGACGTACACCGGTGGTTGCGTGCGCGTTGCATATAGTCTTAAAACTTGTGCTCTCATTAATATCATTATAATTTCAAAAAATATATTTATCTTAAAAAACGTAAAAGTATTGAAGAAAAAAATATATTTTTTTATTCTTTCTTATTCACTAATTTTTTTTAACATTTATAACTTTTTCAAACAAAAATAACTTTTTAAAATAAGCATACCATTAAATCAAGCATTTTATTGGTTTAATTTAAGTATAGTGTTGATATGTGTATATGCGTGTGCGTATTAAAAAAAGCCAGTACGTTAATGTGTTGTATTCTATGTTTTATGTAGTGTATTTTGTGTTGTATTTTTCTATACTATTTTTATGATTTATTTTTTTAGTACGATATTTTTGGTTTTGTCTTTTGATGTATTGTATCACACAAAAAAAATTATATACTCTTCATAGAATCCAACACATGTTTTAAAAATATAAATGATGTACAAAAAATGTTAGAACAATTTGAAAAATTAATTGTTTTTTATCTGTCTGTACTATAAATAAAATTAATGATAAATAATATGTTTGATTTTACGGTGTAATGTTTTTAAAAGAATATCGTATAAAAAGTTATAAACATGAAGTGATGGAAATTTGAAAAAAATCAACAAAATATATTATTACTAAATTATCGTTCCTCTTATTTTCTTTCTATCATATAATCTTATTATTGTATATACACACTTTTATTGATACAAAACTGATTTTTCATTTCAACTTAAAGATTGGAATGAGTGGGTAAAAATGAATATTTTCATGATTTTTAAAGACAAGGATGAAGATAATATGTGAATAGTTATTTAAATATAAAATTTATTATATCTTTCTTTTAAAATCTTTATGTAAAAGGAATAGGAATGAATATTGAAATGAAAGAAAAAGAATGATTTTTCTTATAATTCAAAAATATAAATTAAATAAAAGACTAGTTGTTTACAAACCAAACTTTTGTTTGCTTGATATCATCACTAGCAATAGAGAAAGGCCTCATCTTTGCGAAAAATAAGTGTGCTTAATCTTCCTTTCTAATAGTTGATTCCAGAAAAATGACACATGACGTTCTCATATTATAACAAAAATAAATGTATAATTTTAACTATAAAAACTCACAATTAATGTTTTTGATAATATACATTGTTTACATTAAAAGTCACAATTAATACTATTATGATACTTAATATTAACTATATGTTTAATGTTATATATATAAAGAACATTTTTTTTATAAATTTTTATTTTTAAATTTTTTTATATAAAAAGGTATAACTAATATTATTAGTTTTAATATAATTATTCAATAAAAAAGAATAGTATTATTATATATATACAATAAAGACTTATAAAATCACATAATGTTTATTTCCAAACCTGTGTAATACGCGGGTCTATAACATAGTTTATATAATAAAGCTAGCAAGTAGCAAGTTAAACTAATTGGTGTTAATTATTTATAGCAATCTAGAATACGAAAATACAAATATAAATAAACATCACACTGATTGTTATTTTGCCGTAAAATCCTAAATTATAAAAGTGAGCATCACTTTACAGTAAAAAACGCATTGGGCACAAGAGTGTGTCAAAAAATCTAAATACAAACACAAAAATAATGATAAACATAATGTTAATTAATGTAAAATCTAAAACTCAAATAGAAAAAGAAATTATAAGGGATTTTTGGGTTAAAAATTGAATACTTCTTGTGATCAAAATAAAAAATTAAAAAAGGAAAAAAAATGTAAGTTTTTTTTTTATCCAAAATTATAATAACAGAACTTTGTAGCAAAAATGAAAACCATAAGTTTGTGTGGAAACTTTGAATGCTTAAAGTTTCATAAATAAAACAAAAGAATAATAAGTATAGTATTCTCCGGTTATAATACTTAAAATTTTATGATTAAATTAAAAAACTGAAAATTATACTATTAAAACTTTTATATGTAAAATGAATGAAAAAATTATTATTTCTTAACTTATTTTTATTATGTATAATAAGAAAATTCAATTCAAAACATGAAACCTTTGTAATTCATATTTGAATACTTGTTTCTTTTTCTTTAATTTCAAAAAAGGGAGTGGAACATGGTGTTTTGAGGTCATATGAAAAGTAGACCGATTTCGGCCCTTGATAAGATTCGCTCAAACTTCTAACCTAACATAATTCAATAACATATTTGAAATGGAACCTTTTTTAAATTTAATTTATTTAAACCTTTAAGAAAGTCGTCTAGTTGTTAAATTGAATTTGATAAAAACTAATTAAAGGTCTCAATTCAATCCTCGCTTAAAACAATTTTCATTAGAAACCATCGACTCATATAATATATTGGTTGAATAAAAAATATAAAATAATAATTAGTACATTTGGTTAATGATATAATAACTGTATATATATAACTATATTTGTATTAACTATATACCAATATATTTTTTAAAATCATTATTATGTAAATGAGAGAAATATGATTAAAAAGACATCAGATAGTAACAACTGCTCTAATATAAGAGAAAAACAATAAAACAAGATTTGATGAGTCATGACAAGCAACAGATGTCTAGTTACTTCCTTTCATTGATTAGTATAATTAGTATAATTACTTTAATTGTTTTCCTTCATTTTCTGAGTCATAACTCGAATGGATACACTATCCGCTCATCTAATCTCAAGATATTGGTTCGATTTCATGCATAGATAAATCAAACTGTTATGGGTGAACAAACTTTAATTTCGTTAAACAAAATTAACCGATAATTATCGTCAACAAACCAAAATTACCAATAACCCAAACTAACCAACGGTTATTCTTAAGGTTTTTAATTAACCGATAAATTAGTTATGGTTATGGTTAAGGGTATATTATAACTAAACAATAGCTAAACCGAATCGTAATTGAAATTATTGTAAACAAATGTTTCATCTTTCTTAGTTTCAAATTACTATTTTTAGTAAGATACAAAATTCAAATTATTAGATTTTGAGTTTAAATATTAAAGTACTAGGTTAGAAACCCATGTATTAGATGAATTGAATAAATATAATATGTTATAAACAACATTTTTCATAAAGATTTGTATGTTTGATATCATTAAATGTTAATATAAATAATGAATATTTAAAAATAATAAATTACAAATAATGAAAATTTAAGAATCATAAAACTATCTTTTTAAGATATTATATAATTGAAAATTTCTTAAGATTTGTTAACTTTTAATGATTTCAATAATAAGAAGAACCACATATTTGATATTTCATTGTATAACTTAATTATTTAAAATCATTAATATTTAATATAAAAAAAATTAGTATTTAATAAGAGAGAGAGGAGGAAATTTTTTTTTTAGAGTTCATCAAAAGATGGCATGTATCTTACCTTGCTACTATTTTATTATAATAAAAATTTAATTAATTAATGGCTAAGTTGCTAACCCATCAAAATCAACTAACTTATTAACTATAATACAATGCTTCATGTAAAAAGTAAGTGCATACGTTCGTATCACATGTCATTATTTTTCTTTTAATATGAGAAGACATTTAAAGCATTTTAGATATTTTATACCAATCAAAATGTTAAATTTAAGGTATAATTACATATATCCCCCTCTTTTGAGGTCTAATTACATATATACCCAACTAAAAAAAAATAATTACATGTATACACTTCTTTTGAGGTCTTAATTACATATATAGCCAACTAAAAAATTTAAATACATATATACCCAACTTTACTCCCTTTACACAAAAATAAGGGTATATTTGAAGCAAGGTAAAATAGGTATAATAATTTTTTTTAAAGTAAGGGTAAAACAATAATTCCTTAATTCATTTTAATTAAAATGGGTATGTTTGGAATTTTTAGAATTAGAGGGGATATATGTAATTAAAATTTTGGATTGAGTATATATGTAATAGATGAAATTTATAGGGGAATATATGTAATAAAATTTTAGATTGGGTATATATGTAATAAATGAAATTTATTGGGGGATATATGTGAAGTAGTTTTTCTCTTTAAGCATAACACATGATTTTGATTTTTTAATAGTAGTAAAATACAGTGATATAACACATTATTTACAGTGATCTAATTTATCGTTGTCAGAAAAAAAAATCAAAATAATTTGTTATATTTATGCTCGTTACATTGATGTAAATACATGACATCTAAAAATATTTTAAAAATAGTCGAGACTATAACAAAATCAAAGAAAAAATGAGACGAGTATAATGATTTAATTTTTATAAAAAAATAATATAGTATAAAAATTTATGAATGTTAACAAGATTGAGTAAACTTTATATAAAAAATTAAATTGAATAAAACTTACTAGATTGTGACACTTGTCACCATCATATTAAATCTAGCTTTTTAAATGGTTTAAAATGTTTTCAAATGCTCTCCTATGTTAAAAAAAAATCATGACACGTGACATGATCTTATGTACTTAACTTTTAGATTTACCATTAGATGATAGTTATTTGGTTGTTGCAAATACTTTGGGTTCTTTTTTATTCATAATCCTACACACACACTGTCACACCCCCACCTCTCGTCACCTGTTGATGATGTCACTGAAACGGTTGCGGAAGCATAGTGGTGATGTCTCAGAGGTGAGGGTGACTTACTTGATCCGGTATCACAACACACAGATTAACTTAAAATAAATACATTACAGGGTTTCGTCATTACAATCAGTATCATAGTTTACAACTTAGTTTATTACACAACTAACTTATTTAATTACTAGTTTGAAGTGCTGCCTCACCGAGTGTCACGGTCTCCTACAAAAAGGATTTAATTTGAAAACGTCAGCACAAAGCTGGTGAGTTCGACAGTTTAGTTAAATCATATGATATGACAATTTAAGTTCAACAAAGTTCACAGTTCAAGATAACCATGGGACCCGTATCTAGTTCCTTTCGGACGTCTAGTCTGTTCTCAAGATATTACCCGTCGGTACACATCTTAGTGCCTCATTGTCTTAATGTCTATCACACCATTAAGAAGTTCAGGAAACAGATAACAAACATTCACACAAGGGGAGATGCAACCCTCCCAGCGAATGGGGTGTCAACCAATAGTACTATCAATGTTTTCTGTTCGGCCACACATGGGTTCACTAGATACAGTTCAAGAATGAGGACTTTTAGTTCCATGATAGAGTTCAGTTCAACAGGCAAAATCCCATGAAATCCACAAGTTCTAAACCATCACATGAAATCACAAAGATAACAGTGACACATATCATATGATCAAGAAAAGTTCAACAGTTATTCCCCGATGTTTATAAAAGATTAAAAATAAAAGGGGTTGTACGAAACTCACCTGATGATATAAAGGTAGCAGAATATCTTCCAACAGATAATAAAGGGTGATTCTGCATTTAGTTATTTTTAATGAATTATTCATGTTCTAGTTTACTGATTAGATCTTCCTGAACGTTCAATGTCAAAGACATTGCTTAGTAAGTCATCAAACCGATATTAAATGTTTAATTGATTAATTTAGTATTATATCATACAATGTATGATAATGTAGGAACCTACATTGCGTTAGATTCCCAATATAAGGTTGATGACACTCTTGATTAATCAGAATAATCTCGGATTAACCAAATAGTTAATGTTGTTGATTATAATGCTAAAACAGTTTCTAGATGGTTTAATGGATTAGAAATGATTAATACTTGTTATTGATTACCCAATTATGATGAAATATCACAATGTAGTATTAGGATAGGTTTAATAATCATATTTAACATACTAATCTGACTGTTATCAAAAACATCAGATAATCATTCTAGTGAGTATGTTAATGATTATGATTAGTTTGAAACACTTGGATTTAACCTTTGTATTTCAAAGATTAATCAAACTAATCACCTACATTGTTACAATCAAATGGTTTAAACCATTATAATCATAGTTATGGTTTCATGCAAATTGGGCATTACAACGGATCAAAACAAGGATTTAACCGTTAAAACTTCGTGTTCTTCGTTTATAATCAATCCTAGCCATCATCTAGGCAATAATCAACAATCCTAACTATCTCATTACGTTCAAAATCAAGATCTAATCAATCATTATAAAACTAGAAAGCTAAAATGAACCATTACCTGATCTAACGAAGTTCTGCGGTTGAAACAACGATCGGGACTTGAAAACACAATCCTTGGTGAGATTTATGACTTCAAATGGCTTTAATATGGAGTTTGATAGCTTAGAAATAAGTTTATTTCGTCTGGAGGTCAAGAAGGGTCGAAAGAAATGAGTTTTGAGCCTTCCCATGCGATCTGATCGTTTTAAAAAAAATTTTGCCGACTTAACATGCCAGGCGTACCGCCCCGGCCCGGCGCTTGGCATGGGGCGTACCGCCTGAACGGGGAGGGTGGCCCACATTCTTTGTGGATTCGGGCGTACCGCCCCAGATGAAGGTTTGGCCTGGGGCGTACCGCCCCAGATCTATTTTGTCCAAATTTTGATTAAATCTTCGTTTCGTGATTCCGGACGATCCGTAACTCCGTTTCGCGCACGGTTTTCGCCCACGTTCATCATTTCTCGCATACTATCAACCTCTAATAACAAAAATTGCTAAATCCTCGTGGATTTCAAGCACGACCAAATGTGCTCACGTCATAAATGCCGAATTTTTCGTACGCAATCGTCACAGTCTCCTCCTGTTAGAAAAATTTCGTCCCGAAATTTAGTGAAGACTTGCTTGATAACAGTTGTTTATGAGAATAGATGTGGGTACTTTGCTTTTATTTGATCTTCACGTTCCCAAGTATATTCGGGTCCACGTTGCGAGTTCCATCGCACTTTAACGATTGGTATGCGGCTACGTTTTAGCACTTTCATTTCTCGATCCATTACCTCTACTGGTTCTTCACTGAACTGAATTTTTTCATCAATATGAATCTCTTCTAGAGGTACGATCAATGATTCATCAATTAAGCACTTTTTCATATTGGATATATGAAAAACATCGTGAATGTTACTAAGTTCAGGAGGTAACTCAAGTCTGTAGGCTACTGGTCCAATTCGTTCAAGAATTTTAAATGGCCCTACAAATCTTGGTGAAAGTTTACCTCTCTTACCGAATCTGAAAATGCCTTTCCAAGGTGACACTTTCAACATTACCCGATCACCTACTTGAAATTCGAGTGGTCTACGGCGATGATCAGCATAACTCTTTTGACGATCGCGAGCAGCTTTAATTCTTTCCTGAATAAGGGCGATCTTATCAGTTGTTTCCTGAGTAAGTTCTGGACCAATGACTTGATTCTCACCTACCTCTGACCAACAGATAGGTAATCTACACTTGCGTCCATAAAGTGCTTCGAATGGAGCGCATTGAATACTGGTATGGTAGCTGTTATTGTATGAGAATTCAACAAGTGGAAGATGAATATCCCAGCTACCTCCAAAATCAATCACACAGCTTCTGAGCATATCTTCAAGGGTTTGATTTGTTTGTTCAGTCTGCCCGTCTGTTTGTGGATGATAAGCTGTGCTCATATTGATTTGTGTGCCCAGAGCATTCTGAAGAGTTTGCCAAAATCGTGACATAAATCGACTATCTCTGTCAGAAATAATAGAGATCGGTACTCCATGTCGAGATACAATCTCATTAACATAGAGTTTAGCGAGTCGATCCATAGAATAATCTTCTCGAATGGGTAAGAAATGCGCAGATTTTGTAAGGCGATCAACGATAACCCATATAGAGTCATGATTACGTGATGTTCTGGGTAATTTAGTGATAAAATCCATAGAGATCTGATCCCATTTCCACATGGGAATCTCAGGTTGTTGTAATAACCCAGAAGGTCGTTGATGTTCAGCCTTAACTTTGAGACATGTTAAACATCGATCCACATATTCAGCTATTTGTTTCTTCATTCTAGGCCACCAGTAAAAGTCTTTAAGATCTTTATACATTTTATCAGCACCTGGATGAATAGAATACCTGGATTTGTGCGCCTCATCCAAGATAACTGTTCGAGAGTTACCGAATAGAGGAACCCACATTCGGTCTTTGAAATACAACAGTCCATCGTCTTTGGTATCGAGTTTCTTATCTAATCCTCTCAGTCCCTCAGCAGAATAGTTATTTGCTTGTAAAGCTTGTTGCTGAGCGTCTTTAATTTGAGGAATTAGACTGGTTTGAATAGTCATACCTAACGCTTTCACACGTAAAGGTTTGACTCGTTCTTTGCGACTCAAGGCATCGGCTACGACATTCGCCTTACCTGGATGATAACGAATTTCACAGTCATAGTCGTTTAAAAGTTCAACCCATCGCCTCTGTCGCATGTTCAATATTTTCTGATCTAGAATGTGTTGGAGACTTTTGTGATCTGTGTATATAATACATTTAGTTCCGTATAGATAATGTCTCCAAATCTTGAGTGCAAACACCACTGCACCAAGTTCTAGATCATGAGTGGTATAGTTCTTCTCATGTACTTTCAGTTGTCGAGAAGCATAAGCAATTACCTTGTCATTCTGCATTAAAACACACCCAAGACCTTGACGAGAAGCATCACAGTACACTGTGAAATTATCAGTACCATCTGGTAATGCCAAGATAGGTGCGTTGCAGAGTTTGTGTTTCAACAGTTGGAATGCCTCCTCCTGTTGGGAATCCCATATGAAAGGTTGATTTTTCTGTGTTAATGTGGTTAGTGGCAAGGCTATTTTTGAAAAGTTCTTGATAAACCGACGATAATAACCTGCCAACCCCAAGAATTGACGTATTTCAGTCGGGGTTCGTGGTGTCTCCCATTGCTTCACCGCTCGAATCTTACTGGGATCCACTTGAATACCGTTCTCGTTTACAATGTGCCTGAGAAATTGAACTTCTCGTAACCAAAACTCACACTTGGAAAATTTGGCATATAATTTCTCATGTGCCAAAAGTTCTAGGATTAATTTCAAGTGTTGAGCATGTTCTTGTTGGTTTCGAGAATAAATGAGGATATCATCAATAAACACAATCACAAATTTATCCAGATAAGGTCTACATACTCGATTCATCAGATCCATGAAAACTGCTGGTGCATTGGTTAAACCAAACGGCATTACTAAAAATTCATAATGTCCGTATTGAGTTCGGAAAGCAGTTTTTGGAACATCATCGTCATGGATTCGCAACTGATGGTATCCGGATCTCAAATCAATTTTTGAGAAGTATGTAGCACCTTGTAATTGATCGAACAGATCATCGATACGGGGTAATGGATAACGGTTCTTGATTGTCAGTTTATTGAGTTCCCGGTAATCAATACACATCCTGAACGAACCATCCTTCTTTTTAACAAAAAGAATAGGTGCTCCCCAGGGTGAGAAACTAGGTCTGATAAAACCTTTATCTAAAAGTTCCTGTAATTGACTTGAAAGTTCTTGCATTTCTGATGGTGCAAGCCGATACGGGGCTTTAGCAACAGGTGCTGCACCTGGAATCAAGTCAATCCGAAATTCAACTTGTCTCACTGGGGGTAATCCTGAGATATTCTCAGGAAATACTTCAGGAAAATCCTTGACTACTGGAATGTCTATAATTTGTTTGGGTGGAGAATTGTGTTCAGTCACATGTGCCAGGAAAGCATAACAGCCTTTCCTTAAGAATTTCTGAGCTCGCATACAAGATATGATACCAAGTTTTCTACCAGCTCGTTCTCCTTGAACTATCAGTGTTTTACCGTTAGGTAATGGAATACATATCATCTTGTTTTGACACACAACTTCCGCTTGGTTATCAGAAAGCCAGTCCATACCGATCACAACATCAAAGCTTCCAAGCTCAATGGGAAGTAGATTAATATTGAAAAGATGATCATTCAAATTCAAGGAACATCCTTGAATAACACTGTTAGTTTTGATCAACTTGCCATTAGCAAGTTCAATGACATAAGGAGTTTCTAGATCTACCGTAGGCAATGACATTAATGATGCAAATTCAGGAGAGATAAAACTCTTATCTGCTCCTGTGTCAAAGAGAACTGATGCATAAAGATTATTAAGAAGGAACGTACCAGTAACAATGTTTGCATCATGTCTCGCCTCGGTCGCACCAATCTGAAAAGCTCTCCCCCTAGCTTCATTCCCTTGATTGGTGTTGTTGTTGTTGTTCGGACAACTTTTCATGAAATGGTTAAGGCTTCCACATTTGTAGCATGATCGGTTGGTTTGAGTGGTTTGTCGTGGTGCTTGGTTTGGTGTTTGAGCAGGAAAGTTTCAATATTTAGCGTAGTGCCCTACTCTGTTACAGTTCAGACAAACAGGACATGGTCCTGTGTGATGGAAATGACACTTATTGCATTTGGGCGCCTGCCCCGTATAAGCTCTCCTTTCAGGAATAGCAGCACCATAGTTTTTCACAGTTGGCTTGCTATGGGTGATCTCAACCGGAGCTTTCGCCTTGGTTTTGCCAAACCACTTTCGTTTCCTACCTTTTGACACATTCGAGGTACCGACATCACTATGGCTGTGAGCCGTCTGAGGTTTCAAAGACAGAGGACCACTCCTTACCGCCTCATTGGTAAGCTTAGTGTTCAAAAGAATCGTGTGTTTTAGGGTTGTAGGTTCAGCAGCAGTCACCATTCCCCGAATCTGAGGAATCAAACCCTTAATGTACTTCTCGATTAAAGCGGCTTCCGTAGGAAACATATCGGGAAGTAAACAAGTGAGCTCATGAAATCGATCGGTATAAGCAAGACAATCAGCACCGATCATCGAGTGATTCCAGAATTCCTCCTGGAGTTTTTGAATCTCAGTAATTGGGCAGTACTCTGATCTAATCAGAGTTTTGAAATCATTCCAGCCCATCGAGTCAACTGTGGCTGAACCCAAAGTCTTGGCCTGGGTATTCCACCAGGTCAAAGCTGAGTCTTTCAAAGAACATGCAGCATAAGACACCTTATGCTCCTCCAAACACTGACTAATTTTAAGTTTGGTTTCCATTTCCTCGATCCACCTTAAAAGACCAGCCGCTCCTTCCTTGCCCGTAAAAGTAGGAGGGTTACAGGAAGCAAAATACTTATAAGTACATCCCTGTCGAGGTGGATCAGGAATAATTGTAGCCGTACCAGTGGTGGTATGAGTTTCGACATGACCACCTGTAGCATTATGTTCAACATGATCGTGTTCCCCACCAGAACCTGAGGTGATATGTGGTCGGTGTTGTGTCAGAACAGCACAAGCAGATAATTGTTCACGCACAATTCGTGCTATCATAGCCTCATTTGTTTCAGATCCGCTTGTACCAGCAGGTGGAATAGTGCTTGCTCCAGGGTTCACTGGTGGAGCAGTATTTGTTTCCAAGTTCCCAGGTGGAATTACGTTCACTTTCGGATTAACATGCGGATCCAGATTCAGTTCAACATTCACAGGTGGGATTTGATTTTGTTCAGGGTTTGTAATGTTCTGAGCAACTTTCTTAGCTGGTCGACCTCTTTTAGGAGCCATTAATCTGCTCACAAGCAGACAAACTAGGGTCAGTTTAAGAACATTAAAGATATAACCCGTTCTATTACATAAATACAATCACATTCAGTTACACTGAAAATTTGTATTGAAAGGTTATATAAAGAATACAGTATAACTACACGAATTTAGTTCAGACATGTTCGCATTAGACATAGATCACACAAATGTTCGTAGTTATACTTAGTCCTGTTATTTCCAAAAACATGTTAGAGTCTTACCCAGCTCCTTGCATTGCAACACGTGTTTTTAGAAATATGTTCATACAGGACTAGAATATGTTCTCACACAAGTTCTCTGATATGTTCCCAGTTCATGCACTAAGTTCTCATACAAACAATAGATATGTTCTCGCACAATATGGCTCTCGTACTGTACTTTAGTTATAGATATGTTCACAATTAGATATGTTCACGTTTAGACTTGTTCTCGTACAGTATGGCTCTCGTACTGTACTTTAGTTCAATATATTCGCATACAGTTTTGCTCCCGTACTGTATTTCAGTGAAATATATATTTTTAGTTCGACATGTTCTCATATTGATACGTTCGCATACGGTTATGTTCTCACACAGAAGAATTAATTATAGTTCACACACATAGTACATTATAAAAACATAGTTCACACAACACCCAAATAGCACATTACACAGATCGATACACAAAAACACCCATTTTATTACATTACTATTGTTTTATTCTGTACAGACTACCGAGACAACACAAGACACTACAATCAACAAAAGAAAAGAACAGAAAAGAGAACTCCCCCATCTACGTACTGCTGATATGAAAATCCCAGAATGATCTTCTGAACGTACTTATCGTATAAAATACGATAAGAAAGAAAGTATCATGGCCACCACTGCCATGACCACTTCCAAGACCATCATCCTGGTCTCCGTACTCACCACTCCAAACCATGCCAAGAACCCTGTCACTCTCTCTCACCCACATCCATCCCTCGGTCATCAATGCCACTTGCCGCCAAAATGCAGCAAGCATAATCTGTCCCCAGGTCATGCTGAGTCGTTCCTCCACCGTAGTCCTCCATGCTTGAGTATCATTACCCATCAGATTCACCTGCTCCATCAAAGTCAGGTGTGAAGTGAGAATCCCCAATACAGTAGTGCGAGTATCCTCCAAAGTAGTGTGGTGCTGGTGCAACTCCTGTCTCAGACCCTGCAGGTCTTGAGAGACCTGCTGTATCTGAGCCCGCAGCTCGGCTTGGTAGGAGGATTCTCCCACCTCGTGAATAGCCTGAGGCTCGTCCCTGGGGGCCAGCTGCCTCCGTGGAGGTAATCCTGTGGTCTTGCGGGCTTGACCCCGCATTCTCCTAAGTCCATCCCAAGCTGGGACTCTCTGTGGTGAAGGACTGTGCTGTCCCTCTGCTGCTACATTCTCAGCTCGAGGCTGAGAATGACCGTGTGATGGTGCCTGTGCTGGTGGTGGTGGTGGTGTAACTGGTCTAGGACCTGACGGTGTATGTGGTAGTGCTGAAGGCGCCTGTGGGACTACAGATGGTGCCCGTGAGGCTGCAGTCGATGCCTCCGAAGGATCTGAATCCGGTCCTGAGCTAGAGCTCGGAGTACCATCCCCCATAACATGAGGAACTCGCTGATAAACATACTGTTCGCCTCGATCGGCCATCGCTGTACAATAAAATTTCTAATCAGTATCATGTAGTAAATATTAAATAACAATATTTAACATAAACATAAACATGATATGATGCTTCTCCCTATCTTAGAACAACTATTTGTCTTTATAGTTATTGAGGTTCTGCTTGAATTAAAATAAACTAGAATGCACACGTGTTACAAATTTCAGTTATGCTGGACACTCATAACTGGCATTTGTACCACCTGATTATCCTGGCTTAATTCAACACAAGTTTTGTTCATTAGTTATGTTCGGTGCTCTCTGTGTCATTATACGAGCCTATGGTTATAGTCTAGGTCTCTAAGTCAACCTAATTCTCTATAACCTGTGGCTCTGATACCACCCTGTCACACCCCCACCTCTCGTCACCTGTTGATGATGTCACTGAAACAGTTGCGGAAGCAGAGTGGTGATGTCTCAGAGGTGAGGGGTGAATTACTTGATCCGGTATCACAACACATAGATTAACTTAAAATAAATACATTACAGGGTTTCGTCATTACAATCAGTATCATAGTTTACAACTTAGTTTATTACACAACTAACTTATTTAATTACTAGTTTGAAGTGCTGCCTCACCGAGTGTCACGGTCTCCTACAAAAAGGATTTAATTTGAAAACGTCAGCACAAAGCTGGTGAGTTCGACAGTTTAGTTAAATCATATGATATGACAATTTAAGTTCAACAAAGTTCACAGTTCAAGATAACCATGGGACCCGTATCTAGTTCCTTTCGGACGTCTAGTCTGTTCTCAAGATATTACCCGTCGGTACACATCTTAGTGCCTCATTGTCTTAATGTCTATCACACCATTAAGAAGTTCAGGAAACAGATAACAAACATTCACACAAGGGGAGATGCAACCTTCCCAGCGAATGGGGTGTCAACCAATAGTACTATCAATGTTTTCTGTTCGGCCACACATGGGTTCACTAGATACAGTTCAAGAATGAGGACTTTTAGTTCCATGATAGAGTTCAGTTCAACAGGCAAAATCCCATGAAATCCACAAGTTCTAAACCATCACATGAAATCACAAAGATAACAGTGACACATATCATATGATCAAGAAAAGTTCAACAGTTATTCCCCGATGTTTATAAAAGATTAAAAATAAAAGGGGTTGTACGAAACTCACCTGATGATATAAAGGTAGCAGAATATCTTCCAACAGATAATAAAGGGTGATTCTGCATTTAGTTATTTTTAATGAATTATTCATGTTCTAGTTTACTGATTAGATATTCCTGAACGTTCAATGTCAAAGACATTGCTTAGTAAGTCATCAAACCGATATTAAATGTTTAATTGATTAATTTAGTATTATATCATACAATGTATGATAATGTAGGAACCTACATTGCGTTAGATTCCCAATATAAGGTTGATGACACTCTTGATTAATCAGAATAATCTCGGATTAACCAAATAGTTAATGTTGTTGATTATAATGCTAAAACAGTTTCTAGATGGTTTAATGGATTAGAAATGATTAATCCTTGTTATTGATTACCCAATTATGATGAAATATCACAATGTAGTATTAGGATAGGTTTAATAATCATATTTAACATACTAATCTGACTGTTATCAAAAACATCAGATAATCATTCCAGTGAATATGTTAATGATTATGATTAGTTTGAAACACTTGGATTTAACCTTTGTATTTCAAAGATTAATCAAACTAATCACCTACATTGTTACAATCAAATGGTTTAAACCATTATAATCATAGTTATGGTTTCATGCAAATTGGGCATTACAACGGATCAAAACAAGGATTTAACCGTTAAAACTTCGTGTTCTTCGTTTATAATCAATCCTAGCCATCATCTAGGCAATAATCAACAATCCTAACTATCTCATTACGTTCAAAATCAAGATCTAATCAATCATTATAAAACTAGAAAGCTAAAATGAACCATTACCTGATCTAACGAAGTTCTGCGGTTGAAACAACGATCGGGACTTGAAAACACAATCCTTGGTGAGATTTATGACTTCAAATGGCTTTAATATGGAGTTTGATAGCTTAGAAATGAGTTTATTTCGTCTGGAGGTCAAGAAGGGTCGAAAGAAATGAGTTTTGAGCCTTCCCATGCGATCTGATCGTTTTAAAAAAAATTTTGCCGACTTAACATGCCAGGCGTACCGCCCCAGCCTGGAGCTTGGCATGGGGCGTACCGCCTGAACGGGGAGGGTGGCCCACATTCTTTGTGGATTCGGGCGTATCGCCCCAGATGAAGGTTTGGCCTGGGGCGTACCGCCCCAGATCTATTTTGTCCAAATTTTGATTAAATCTTCGTTTCGTGATTCCGGACGATCCGTAACTCCGTTTCGCGCACGGTTTTCGCCCACGTTCATCATTTCTCGCATACTATCAACCTCTAATAACAAAAATTGCTAAATCCTTGTGGATTTCAAGCACGACCAAATGTGCTCACGTCGTAAATGCCGAATTTTTCGTACGCAATCGTCACACACACATATATTTATATATAACACATTTAATGAATAAATATAACATATAAACATAAAAATGTAAATGAACATAAATGTACACATTACCAAACGCTCATGAATACAAATGAACATGACCTCTGTTTATATTCGTTCATTTAACTAAACGAACAAAATTTCTTCTTTGTATATTAAATAAATGAAAATATACAAATTTTCCGTTGAATGGTTCACAACGTTGACTGAATATTTGGTTCATCGCAACCCTAGTCAAAACGACCTTATTATGGATCAACATTATTCATTTCCTACCTATTTTTTGTTAGTTTTTCATATTTGAGAACACTTGTCTGAAATTAATTTAAACTTTTTTAATCTAATATATATTTTATTTTTTAGTGTGATTGTTTATTTTACTTGTGTTTGATAGTCGTAAGATCATCTATGGGGGCTGACGTTTGCACAATGTAGGAAGATTAAGGAAATTGGTGAGCTGATGAGAAGGGAACTGGAGTGTAAAAATCAAAACAAGTAATGATAAGAATGGATTGGGTTTGATCAATCCTTATACCATATCTAATTATAAAAGTTTGTCTCATACCTGATTTAAATTGATCTAATATACAAGATATTTTCCTGTCGTGTATCGAGTATACCTATTAGTTTTAATGTCGAGTATTACGTATATCTATTAGTCTACTAAAAGTATCTATTAAGTATATTCGGCTCAATTGCTGTCGAGTATTATCAGATTTAATGTGCTTGCAACTTAGAAATTTGGGATTTAGGAATAGAGTGGGTCGATAGGAATTGCGGAAAGACAAATAAATACACTTAGTGCATACTTATAATAAATATAAAAAAAAATTATGCGAGGTATATAACCAGGGGAACATGTTTATTATATTGGTTGATCGGATAAGGTAAACATGTATATTACTCAACTAGGTTATAAACCCGTGTGGTACACGGGTTTGCGAATAAAAATAAATGTGATTTTATAATTATGTGTTCATGAATTTACATAATTAAAATAATTTTATTATATCTTTTTAAATTTACATGATTATATTAATACTAATAATATTAGTTATACCTTTTTTATATTGAAAAACTTTAAAGATAAAAATTTATAAAAAAATGTTCTTAAAACATATATATATATATATATATATTAAACATAGATGTATTAAACATTTACAGAGGTTAAATATTTGAATTTTAAAATTATTTGTTTAAAATAACATAATACATATTTTTTACATATCTTTCAAGAATGTTTTATAAAAAATATTAAAGAATTGATTAATAATTTAATCATATTATTTACTAACTTAAATAAAATCATTAATATTTAATAGGAGAGAAAAGATTAAAAAAAATCAAAATTTAATAAAAAAACATGGAATAAAAATATTTATGATGAGAGAGAGGCGGGAAAAAAAATCTTTAAATAGCCTACAATGTTGACAAGTGGCACTCACAAACCTTCATTTATTATATTACATAGATAGATAGATCTCATACTCATGAAAAAATTCAAAAGTAATTACATACTCAATCGTATACCTGATTACTCAGCCTTCTACTCATCCAAAATGTGTCAGGTTTTAGGTTTTAGGTTTTAGGTCTTACAATCAGGTTCGGATTTCATTACTATCCTTAAACAAGTCACGTTCCCAAAATTCACAATAACAAAATGGGTACTATTAGATGAAATCTCAAGATTTTTAGTTGTTAGATTTTTTTTATTTCGGTAAAAGTGAATTAAATTGGAACGCATAATCAATTTTGACTTAATGAATTCATTATTTTAACCAATTTTATCTTACTTAAAACAAGCTAATCATGAAAATCGTCAAAATTTAACACATTTCTATTAGTAACGTGCTAAAAAAGTAATGTGTAACCACCTAAACTATAACACGTCCTAAGCTTCAATACAGCTATACATCCATGTATGTTTTTCAACTCAATCTCACATATTTTTTATATGTCATAATGTCAAACCAATAGTTAAAATGACACATATATTATACGAAAATAGTTATTTTCTTCTAATTTTAACATTCTATCCGATTGACTATTCCTTTTATCAGCTACAATAATAACAAGAATATTTTTTATACCTAAAAAACTTTTTTCTAGGTTACTCAACATGATGTAAAATTATTATTGGTGTTTGGCTTTGGGAATCAAGAGAATATCACTATATGTGGTTCAAAGAAAGATTAAGTAGCATCTTACATAGGAATGATTTTATGGTATAATGATGCTCAATCACTTCAATAGAGGAAAGAGAAGATTTGAAGTTTGTCATCACATGTAGGTAGAGATGAAAAGAAGTGGTTAATCAAACTCGTATCAGTTTCTAATCGGTTTTAAACTGATTTTTTTGATTGATTTTAGGATTTCGGAAAAACAAGCGGTATAGGACCGCTTTTAGGTTTTAAGTGCTCAACCAGTTTTTCAAATCAGCTAACCAGTTCACCAAAGTAAAATATTGGCTATAATTTGGTGGTTAACCAGTTTCAATTATTAGAACAGTTTCGGTTTTAAATCTGAAAAAGTTGGTTATTCACCGATTCAGATATGATCAATACCGTTTTGAAAACCAAAACATACTTTCAACCGATTAATCGATTTGTTGACCTCTAGTGACAGGGTCAAACATGATATGTGAGAGGATAGGAGAGATGGAAGGAAAAGAGAGAGACACTCCTGAAGGTTGTCCGATATATCATTTCTTTTATGGATTTACTACAACAAATTGTTACAAACTTCAGTCAAATCAAAATAAATCATTATTTTCACCATTTTCATTTAATATATTTCGACATATTGGTAAAACATGTTGCCAAATAAATAAAAAAAAAAGACCCTATCCACATGATAATTGATGGGGGCAAGTTGTGACACTAATGAGTAATGACCAGCGGATAAATTGTCTTTTAGAGGAACGTTTTAATGTTTTATACTAATATTGTTACGAAGAGAGATCAAGTTGACCAAATTATTGACCAACGGATAAAGAGTCTTGAATGGGTCTATTGAATCTATGTGTTGGTTTGGACATGAATTCTTGATGAATGAGTTTTTTTTTTCGTTTTTTTTATTTAGGTGGTTTTGCATGCATTGCATGGGAGTTAGGTGGCTTTGAGGATTGTGTTGGAAAATAGGTGATCCGCTACTCGTGGTAGTAGATGAGGCTTGCATGGCATCTTATCTTACATGGTGGAAGAGGTGGGTTGCCATGTAGAGAGGGTGCCGCTACTTGGAGTAGCGGGTGCTACCTTTTTTCTTCAAGAGCCGCTACTTGAAGTAGCGGGTGTCATTAAATCCCACTAATAACATGAAAGAAGCTTTGATATCACGCCCGGTTAACACAAATACACAACAACCGCTACTTGAGGTAGCGGGTCCTCAAATGCAAATGCAAATGCATGGGTGGTTGGAAGCTGGAACATGACAATTACTACAAACAGAAAAACTTACATATATTAAAAACACATGCAATTAGTTGTTGGCTGCATGGTAGTTGGCTGCATGGTAGATGGCAATTATTATGAATGCCAATTTAAATATCTGCACATTCACAAACCATACACACACCATTCGAATACACACTTTGAATACGTGAGCACCTTTCAAATTTCAACCTCATTTTGTTTCAACATAACCAAAGTTTCAACCTCTTCATAGTTTCAGAAAAATGAGTTACGATTTACATCCCGGTCCAATCGTTGATGATGTCTTGTTTCTTAAAGATTCACACCGGGCGCGAGATATATTTAATAATAGGGAGCTTACAAAATTGGTCTTCAGGCGTGCTGAGCAAAAGTTTTTTCGTTGCTGAACAACAACCCTATCACCAAAAATGTTAAACGCTACATTAACATTGCTGGTTTTGGTGGGTTAATTGATTGTGGCTATCGGAACTTGATCATGGCCTGCTTGAAGCACTTCAATAAAGATGATGTCCTGAAACACACACGTTTCATCTGCCCATCGGTGAAACGACGGTACCCCTGGAAAATGTTAATGTTTTATGGGGTTTACCAATTAAAGGTGGAGCTGTTTCGGGTTGTGAAAAACCCATCTGTTGCGGATCGCATCGTTAGATGTCACACCTTGTTAGGTTTGACAACTAGCGAAAATGATTTTAAAGGAAATTGCTTAAATTTAACCACTATTTTTAATCATTTAAATAATTTTTTAATGAAAATTCACAGGATTTAGAGTGCATGCAACGTGCACGTTGTATAATACTTTATTTGTGCGGTGACACTTTATTTTCTGATTCTTCGAATAATGTAGTTTCTCTTAGTATACTAAATAATTTAGAACATCTAACTATGTATGGTCAGCTGAGTTGGGGAAGTGCTGTTTTAGCGATGTTGTACAGGAATCTATGTAAAGCAACATCGAGGAATACCAACAACATTGGTGGACCACTATATATAACCCATTCGTCTCTTACAAAATTAGATACACCCATTCAGATTGAAAACGAATGGGTTATATACAGTTGTCCACCAATGTTGTTGGCATTCCTGAATGTTGCTTTACATAGATTCCTGTATAACATCGCTAAAACAACACTTTCCCAACTCAGCTGACTACACACAGTTAGATTTTCTAAATTATTTAGTATACTAAGAGAAACTACATTATTCGAAGAATCAGAAAATAAAGTGTCACCGCACAAATAAAGTATTATACAACGTGCATGTTGCATGCACTCTAAACACGATGAATTTTCATGAAAAAATTATTTGAATGATTAAACATAGTGGTTAATTTTAAGCAATTTCCTTTAAAATCATTTTTGCTAGTTGTCAAACCTAACAAGGTGTGATATCTAACGATGCGATCCGCAACAGATGACAGCTTTTCACAACCCGAAACAACTCCACCTTTAATTGGTAAACCCCACAAAACATTAACATTTTCCAGGGTACCGTCGTTTCACCGATGGGCAGATGAAACGTGTGTGTTTCAGGACGCCATCTTTCAATAAGTGCTTCACGCAGGCCATGATCAAGGTTCCGATAGCCACAATCAATTAACCCACCAAAACCAGCAATGTTAATGTAGCGTTTAACATTTTCGGTGTTAGGGTTTTTGTTTAGCAACGAAAAAAACTTTTGATCAGCACGCCTGAAGACCAATTTTGTAAGCTCCCTATTATTAAATATATCTCGCGCCCGGCATGAATCTTTGAGAAACAAGACATCATCAACGATTGGACATGGTTTGAAATCGTAACTCTTTTTTTCTAAAACTATGATGAGGTAGAAACTTTGGTAATGTTGAAACAAAATGAGGTTGAAATTTGAAAGGTGCTCACGTATTCAAATTGTGTATTCGAAGGGTGTGTGTATGACTTGTGAATGTGCAGATATTTAAATTGGCATGCATGATAATTGCCAACTACCATGCAGCCAACAACTAATTGCATGTGTTTTTAATATATGGAAGCTTTTCAGTGTGTAGTAATTGTCATGTTCCAACTTCCAACCGCCCATGCATTTGCATTTGAGGACTCGCTACCTCAAGTAGCGGTTGTAGTGTATTTGTGTTTACCGGGTGATATCATGTCACACCCCGATTAACGGCGGAATACGTCGGGACGCAATTGTGATTGTTCATAACTCATGGTGCTACTTTAAAGTTTCAATATTTTAACATTCATATTACAATTTCATTCAACAATCATAGAATTAAAATATATTACAAGAATTCAACATACAAAATAAATACAAAGCAATGATTGATTTACGAATTAACTAAGTACAAAATCCTATGTTTGTCTTCATGTCTTCACTAATCCTGTTACACATGTAAAATAAGATTTGATCAACTATTTGCATAGTTGGTGAGATCTCATACAATTTGATATATAGATATATAAAGAAATAAGATGCAACAATAGTTTAATAAGAATGAATCTAAATATACATGTATTCCACAATGTTTGATGATATGATTTTGGCAATTTCACATTTTCTAACATAATGACACAAAGTTACTAAAGAAAGACTACTAGTAATACTAAATGTTTTTAGCAATTTCACCTTCAATATAAACAATGACATAAGTCATGTTAATTAAAGGCTACTAGTACTAATGTATTATATATGATTATCCCAACCATAATTCCATGTAATTTATTATTATTATTATTTTACATGCTTGATGCCATAAAAGTTCATACACAAGTTCCCAAACTATGATACATACTCCCATCATATCCTCCCATACTTGTTTCACACTTGGTATTATTCTTTGGTATAAACACATATTTGTTTATAAGTTACGTTGTATAACTATTGATAAACGAATAAATGATTTAGTTATATCTATGAAATTTATAGGGTAAATTAATAAACTTAATTTATCAAATAGTCGGTTATCAAATTAACTCGTTGTATATCATTTTAAAAATATATTTATGGCTACAGAAGTAATGATCATAATTATTATTTTTAGTGTTATTAATATTATTGTTATTATTATTTTATAATTAGTATTTTCATGTATCTTCTTTGCCATTAGATTAAAGTGATATTTCTCTTCTTCATATTTTAGTTAAGCTATATATATACAACATTTTAAATTATAAATCATTCTAATACGTAAAATATTAGTATGCATATGTAATATTTATTTGGCAGTGTTTAGAAGAATGAATCCAAAACATATAAATAGTAATAATAGGCAAGTGATCATCTCCATTTAATTGTTAATGTTCATTACCTTTAAACAAAATCCTTTATTAGCTTTGTGTTCATAGAACAATTTTTTCCAATAAATTTGATATCCTCTTCTACACTTGATTAAATAAATATTAAAAAAAAACGATGAGTTGAAATTTATTTCCTTTTAGTATGATTGTATTATCCGTATAAAAAAACAAATCACAAATAACCAAAATATATGTTTACATAAACATTTTGTTATTCATACCTGGTGACGTCGATCGTAACATGCGAGAACTAGTTCAAGCTAGTGCAAAGAAATCCAGTGCCAAAAAAAACAATTTAACTTAGAAGCTTGTTGTTTGATATTGTTCTTCTCATACAGCCACAAGACAAGGAAAATAAAATTGTATATATCGTCATTCAAAATAAAGAAATATGGAAGGTAAAAATTGGTGTTTGAATAGGTGAAGCCCGAGGGCTGGCAAAATGGGTACATGTTAAGACACGATTAGACCTGTTTAGCAAAAAAATTACTATTTCACTTTTTATTTTTTTAAAATAATAAAAATTAAGAGGCTAGACTTCATCATTTTTCTTTTTTGTTACATAAAATATAGAACTGTCATGCTTAAATCACCAAACCAAGTGTTAAACAAGTCGTTTTCATGTTTATATTTGCATTAATCACGTCGTCTGAAACATGTTAAAACCCGTAAAGACCCGTTTTGCCAGCCATCGTGAAGGAACGTATATTATTGTTTGGCATTGATAAAGGTTTAATTATCATTTAGTTTCGAATTAAAGAAAATGTCGTTTAATAGCAACCGATGAGATTGCATTGTAGTTCATTTTTAATTTGTGAGTTACGGTTTCCATTTGACTTCTTTGCTTCATAGTTTTTTTTTTTAATAATTGCCACACAATTTCCCAAAATAATCTTGTTTAATCTTATCTTATCTTATCTTATCTTACTATACTAATAAAAGAAAATAAATTTTGCCACTTGTCATAATATTAGAACACTAATGCCAAATGTCAATTTCTTATTAAATTCATTTAATTCTCTCATATTAAATAATTATATTCTCTTTCTAATTAAATAATTATAATACTACTAACTAATAATATTATTTATCTTTTTTTTTTTTCAAAAACATTTAAAATAATGTTATAAGATATGAACTTTTTTAATATTACTTTTTTTTTGAAATAAGAAAAAAATTATTTTTCGAATATCAAAGTTATATAAGAAACAATTTTTCTATAAAAATGATTTTTTTTTGTATAAAAAATAAAATAAATTATAACCTAGAGTTTTAAACAATAACATGTTTATAATCCAATGTCATTTTTTAATTTATTTAAAAAAACAAAGTAAAAAAGTGATAGACCAAGTTACGCTTTTTGTCTTTATATTTAACGCTATTTTTAATTCAGTCGTTTAAATTTTAATAATTACATAAA
This sequence comes from Mikania micrantha, assembly GCA_009363875.1. Classification (NCBI taxonomy): domain Eukaryota; kingdom Viridiplantae; phylum Streptophyta; class Magnoliopsida; order Asterales; family Asteraceae; genus Mikania; species Mikania micrantha. The sequence goes on along the minus strand of CM018691.1, from coordinate 50,043,214 downwards.
TTATATTATACCTTATTTATTTATAAAAGTTAGTCTTTGATAGAACACATGATGAAGTTTATTATCAGTTAGTTTAAATATATAACTGTTAAAAATCAAAATATTACATATCGTTTGTATAGTTATTAAAGTTTTTAATTAATTATTGTTTTATTAGTTAAAGTATTCATTATTATGTAAATTAATCATTTTATCTTAAAATATCCTTTTACAATTTTTAAATTTTTATTACTAATTATTTAATATTTTATATCAAATCCGTGTAATACACGGGGTAATAATCTAGTACGTTATATATGAGCAATTAGTAATTCACGAAAAAAACTAAAGCCAGAGGTTTGTTTTATATACAAACTTTCGTTTGTTACATTTTGAATGATTAGCATTCATTACCCATTTTTTAATTGTGTGACACGTAATTATCCGAGCTTAGAATTTTCTGATAAAATAAACAAAATTACATATTTGGCTATGTATGACTGTATGAGCTTAATATGTTAATTTATAATCCAGACTATGACACAACATAAACCGATTAATTAGAACGTTTCACTTATATGTTTTAGAATATATGAAACATTATAATTACGATTTATTTAATTCATATTTATTATCTGAAAAATCTTAAAGGTTACATATCAAAGGTTCTTTCATGTGATTAGTGGGATTTAATGACACCTGCTACTCCTAGTAACGGCTCTTGAAGAAAAAAGGTAGCACCCGCCACTCCAAGTAGCGGCACCCTCTCTACATGGCAACCCACCTCTTCCACCGTGTAAAATAAGATGCCACGCAAGCCTCATCCCCTACCTCGGGTAACGGATCACCTATTTTCTAACACAATCCTCAAAGCCACATAGTTCCCATGCGATGCAATGAAAACCACCTAAATCAAAAAAAATTCGAGATTTGGACAAACCTGTTGATCAATAATTAACTTTTTACAAGTTCATAAAACCTATCACAATTGACATTTCACAAATTCAAATCCAATTCACACATCACAAACCAAAAGCCCTAAATAAATTAGTCGGTTTTAGTTTTATTCTTAAATCTTCTTGATTGCACACCTAAATCACTGTTACAAATCTCTATGAAAGTGATGTACTAGATTAAGTGAAGAAGAAACAACCTATAGGTATCATTGTCTCAAGTTTAATTCCTAATAAAAGCGATTTTCCTTGGATGAGAAACCTCTAAGAAAATGATATAATAGTTCAATTGGATACTGGGTACCTGTTGATGTGCCACGTAAGTGGGTTTTCATGCTTATAAAAAATCATTGTTAGAAAGAAGTAAGTTCTTTATTTTATCACTTAGAGGCCGAAGTAGTGCATTGTCTAAACAAATAAAGGATGAACTCTAAAGTTTCCCATTATGAAAAAAAGGTTTCTCAATAGTAGAAGTAACTTGAATAATAGTAGAATAATTCATTCCAGCTGAGCTATAAAGACCCCTCGGATCAAAGTAAAATGAGACGCATTGATTTTGTTAAAACAACTATAAATATATAATCAACTCAAGCAAAAACTTAAACCAAGTGTTACAATAGTCAATGTATTTATGCTAAAACTATTACTTGCTTCCTAAGCTATCCATTTGAGTCTAACTAAATTACTATTCAAATAAAAAAATTAAAGAAACAACCTCAATTATAATCTGTAGGTCCAGATCTTGTCAAGACTCGAGCTTTATGTCTCCATTATGCATCAAAAGGCTCTATAATGTGTGGAATCCAGAATAGAATCACAAGAACAAGTAGACAGATGAAAACTTTGTATATTAAGTGTAGTTCACGAAAACAGTGCCTCAATACGTCTAGAGAGCACGTATCGGGAATCCAATCCTAGAACAGTACAAAATACGTCTATATATACTATTATAGGAGTACACGAACCCTATACACGAAAATCCCAAAATGAGGTCTTCAATTCTTCTCTGGTTGACTTTGTCAGTCTTAGTCTTTAGTTGGGCTGTACAAACTGTCCCTAGACTGATGAAGTCAACCGATAGGGAGTGAGAAAGAGTGAGGATCTGCTCCAGCGTAAAGCTTCTGTTCCATGGCAAAAGCAACTACACGAGTGAATGGCTTCGCCTCTTCGTCCCAGTCACCATATACTTTGATTGGTGACTCGTTCGGTTTCTGCATGTCTTACATGCTGAACTTCAGAAGATCCATCGGATCAAGGATCATGTCAATGTAGTTAATATCATCTTTGTTCCGGAGAATGACATCAGCAAGGGTCTTCTCATCAAAATACCAAGACATGAAGCTGGCCAAGGAGTTGTCTGTAACTCGTGTAGAAATGGGCACAACCTTCTCAGTTGCTGGAGCTGGATACTTGTAGTAGACCCACGGTTCTTTCTTCATGGGATCCACTATACATGAGGAGACGAATCTTCTTCCTTTTGGAGTCTTCATCACCGAAAAGTCCTTGTCGCACTGGTCTTTGAGAAACTTCGCAAAGAGATCAGCTTGACTGTCCTTTGACGGATTGAAGAACATAGCGCTGTTTATGCTCCGAAGATCGAACTTGGGCATCGAGCAAAAATCTTGTGGCCGTTTGTAATACTCGAGATTTCCATTCATCCTCTTGATCAGATAATGCTGGAGAACTTTTTCGAACATCCAACAAGCAACGTTGGACCTGTCATTCCGTACTGCAAATAAGTTACGAGGATCAGAAGTCCAAGTATCATCGTTCTGCTCTGCAGGTAGATCACCCAACTAAGATTTTTGCACCTCTACAGAAGCAGGAGTCCAGTCGTTTTGACGATCAAACAAACTGTCAATAACTTTCCCGAGCGAAGCGACCTCTTGTCCTTGAGGGTCGACGTACTTGTGGGCATACAAGTAGTCAACATATGGATCTGTGGAGACGTGCCGATCACTATATTCTCTGGTTCTTTTGCAAATGCCCCTGTAGAAGACTCTGCTTTCTCTTTTCTCTATTGATCACATACTGCATCAAACAATTAGTCTATGGAAACATCAGCAAACAAGCCCTCTACACCGAGCTCATCACTGAATCCGTCAAATAGAAAGTTTTCGGGAAGATCCTCAAATAAATCATCAAAATAGTCAAGAGGCTTCTCCGAAGAAGGTGGATTCTCAGAAGCATCAGTGTCTTTTGCAGCGTCCTGTACTGGCTCATCATCCTTTTGACCAGATGAACTGGCACCCTGGCCCATATCTCCACCTGTGTTATCATCATCGTCATCATCCTTCTTGTCATCTTTGGCGTCTTTTCCATCCTTATCATCGTCTTCATCTTTTTTTCTGTCTTTTCTTCTTCTTCTTCATCATCATCATCAACCTCATCATCCTCTTTCTGATCATCAACCTTAGAACCGGTAAACTCCTCAATGACCTTTGTTAGACGCCTATTCTGTTTCTCCAGACGACCAAGGTCTCGGTTCTGCCTTCTAACCATTTCACAGATTCTGATCATGGCTCCCTGCAACTCGATAATCCTTTCGTCCTTTGCAGTGGAATCCTGTTCTAGTAGGAACACACGCTCCTGTAGCCATACCAGATCCACGGGTGTCCCCTCAGGCGTATAAGGCGATGGAGTACGCATAGGAGCCTCGCCTTTGTCTCTTCGGCTTTTGGGTTGAGATGGTGGTGGTTCTGAAAAGTGGATAGGGGTAGGAGAATGTGGCGGTGAGATGTGAATGTGAGGAGGAGATGATGGTGTGGTTTGGGTGGTTTCTATGGTGGTGAAAGGTGGAGGTGGAGGTGTAATGGGGATTTGGGTGGTAGTAGTTGGTTTAGTGGGTTGAGTGGGTGGCTTTTGTTTTGGTGGTTGTGGTGGTTTGGGTTGTGTTGGTGGTTTGGGTTGTGTTAGTGGTTTGGGTTGGGTTGGGTTGTGTTTGTGGTGTGGGCTGAGTAGGTGGTGGAGGCTGAGTTTGAGACGATGAGGACGATCCCGTGGTATTTTTCTAGAGTCTCGGATCCCTTGTCCGTTTGGACATCATCTTGAGCCTCTTCTTCTTTGGGGAAGACTCGGGAGTCGGCATGTAGTCCGTGTCCTGGATGTCTTCCCGCTCAGCTCTAGTTAATGGTGGAATGACTGGCTCTGTCTCTCTAACAAAAATTTCTTCACTAGATGATGATGAAGACTCATACGAAGATTCCTCAGCTGCCTTTCCGGCTTCAGTGCTTGTGCCAGTGGGAGGGTGATCATGCTCATCTGCAACAAAGGTTGTGGCTCCTGCAGTCTGAACATCGTGTTCATCATCAACAAATGTTGCAGGAGTGCCTTGTTCCTCCATTGATCTCTATATCCTCTCCAGCAAACCTGCCAAACCTGACAAGAAGGCGTTCCCCAATGTACTGCTTCTTCCCCCTCTTATTCATCATCATGTATGAAAAGATTTCCTCCCTCATCCTCCTGATCCCAAGAGTACCAATAGTGGGAACAAGATTCTGGTGTCGCTTGTTGATAACAATCTGGATTAATCGTGGGAAGGCTAGAAATCTCTCTTTCCTCTTTCATTTAATGTTAGCAAGCATATCTCTGAATATCATTTTGGAGAAGTTGAAATCAACACCCAAAGCAAGTGCCACCATACAGGAGCTAAGGGTTTGATTTAGCACGTCGCATCCTCCTTTCCTCCCAGACAGACACTGAGTCACAATATGTGATAAATATCTCCAGTAAGGATGCAACAACTTCTTCTCTGTAGGAGGGTAAACACCCTCATGACCCATCTGGTACACTATCCTCTGAACTAGCTCGTGATCAAGTTCAACTGGATCAGTTGCCTTGTCACCAAATTGGAGGCATTTTCTCAAAATCTTCTCAGTAATGATGATTGGTTGACCTTAAACCTATGATTGGTTGACCATGAACCTTCTCAATCAGGCTGACCATGCCATTCGCGTCCGTGCGTTCAGTAATTGAGTTCCAAAACCTCTGGATATACTCAAATATAATCTCGGGGTGCTCCATGATCGCGTAGTTAACTGGAGATAAGATCAGCCCCTCTACCAAGCTTTTGAACATTGAGCGCTTCTCTGGTGGATCTCCGACGTATGCAGACATGTTGTGGTCCGGAACAAATCGTAAGTCATCCATCTGAAATAAAAGAAGTTAAGTTAGTCAAAGCTGAAATTAAAAGTCAAGGGTCAAAAGTCAAAGTCTAAGTCCAGGTTAAACGAGTTAGAAAAAATCACAAAGTCAAAATAAGTTCATGGTTTATCAGGAGTTCACGATGTTTAGAGAGTTCACGAAATTTCGGAGTTCATGAAAATTTTGTTGTATTCGAAAATGGAGTTGTAATCGAAAATTAAGTTGTCATCGAAAATTGGGTTGTAATCGAAATTAGCCTGTACACGAATTATGTACTCGAAATTTGTATTCGAAACGTGTATTCGAAATTCAAAATTTCGAGAACTATAAAAACTTCATAACTCCCTCAATTTTGCTCCTTAGAACACCTAATTATACTCGAAATGCTCGAAATTCGGAGGCGACCAACATATAAGAAGATCCCTTTCTAATTTTGAGTTTTTCGAGGTGATTTGTCCAAGATTCCCTAGTTTAACAAAACAAAGTACTCGAACTAGGTTTTTAGCCCATAACTTTTTATTTACCGGTCAAAATTGGTTCAAAATATATACCTAGGGTCGCCTAAGTAGGATCTACAAGTTGGTCGGAGTGGATTTTTGAGAGGATGCACGAAAATCTAGATTGCCGGAGAGAGAAAGACAATATACTCGAAAGAAATGGTATTCGAAATCTTGTCCTACTCGAACTATTTATAGATAGGTTTCGAGTACACATTTCGTGTACTCGAAATCGTGTAAGAATTTTCGAATACGATATTTTCGAGTACGATTATTTTTGAAAATTTCTAACTTTTTCTAAAATAAAATAAAATAAACTCAAAAACTTTGGACGAGTTCAAAGTTGAGTTGGGTCAATTTCGTGGGATCAAATCTGTATCAAAACTTTGACCACCTTAAAAAATTTTCTTATGGAAACCCAACCTTAAAATAATTATACCCTACCAATAATTTCAACTCATTAATCCATAATTCAAAAATAAGACTTATGATCAAAAAATTTTCTAACGGTTTTTCTGAAAATACTTTTGGGAAGTTTATGAACAATCAGACAGTGAAACCAGATTAACATGCAACCTATCAACTTTGTGAGATCTTTTCTTTCAAACTTTGATTGTGTTTCAACGAACTTAAAACGTTTTGACAGAGTTTAAGATGAGAAAAGAAAAGAACAGATCTATTAGATTAGAATCAAGAACAAGAAGGGTTATATCATATTTGTGCTCATTGGCATCTTTTACTTTATTGATCTGCAGACACATTGGCCTTAACGTCACACATCCAGGTCTTTGCTTACACAAAACAGATGATGCTTCAGTAAGTATTTCCCGCTCTTTGTTTGCAAAAAACATGAAAAATACCCGAGTTTTTCAAAACAATTTCAAGTTTATCGAAACACAATCTTGTTTTGACTTAAAGATTTACGCAAAAAGTCAAATAGTTGTTACATCTTTCCGGTTATCTGATTTTCCTTACTTCTCACTTATTTATATATTTAATATTTTTGAATGATCATGTCCATTTCTTTCGTTTGGAAAAGGTTGTTTTAAACTTCTTAGTGAATTATAGTTATCCAAAGTTGTTATTCTTTAGAAAATTACTTTTAGGTAGTGAATTTCTGAGTGTCAGAAATCATTTCACTTCCCTAATTGAACCACTTCACTTGACCATCCAAATCAAATCTTTTTGTATTTTTGTTAAACTTTGAAAATGTAAAATCTTTTTATTGTTTTCTTAAAATTCACTCCCCTAAACTTGTAGATCATCTTAGACTAATTCAAAAGCAAAAATCTTTTTGTTGTATTTGTAAATTGACTCAAAGACCGAAAATCTTTTTTTTGTTTTTGTAAATTGACTTAAAGACCGAAAATCTTTTTGTTTTTTTTGTTTTCTCCCCCTAAATTTGTTATCTAAAAATTAAAGTAAAACAAAACACAAATTTTACAGTATTTACAAAAATGTTTTAATAAAAACTTATTAGTTTGAGAGAGGCAAGGAGATGGTGAAATCGAGTTGTGTCGAACGGTTTTGTGAAAAGATCCGCCAGATTGTCATTTGTGTGGACCTTTTCAAGATGAATCAGTTTCTGTTCGAAACAGTCGCGGATAAAGTGAATCCGGATGTCAATGTGTTTAGTTTTGGAGTGTTGTACCGGATTCTTGACGATATGAAGGGCAGCTTCGTTATCACAATAAATAGGAAAGTCAAGGAAGTTCAAACCGTAATCGAGGAGTTGCTGTTACATCCATATAACCTGAGAACAACAACTGGAAGCAGCAACATACTCAGCTTCCGCAGTGGAGGTAGACACGGTTGTCTGTTTCTTGCATTGCCAAGAGACGAGGCGATCTCCTAAGTATTGACATCCTCCTATGGTTGATTTCCTGTCTAAATTGCAACCACCAAAATCACTGTCAGAGTAAGCATATAAACGAAACTCAGAGTTCTTAGGATACCACAAGCCGAGACGCGGTTTTCAGACGAGGTAGCGAAAGATCCTCTGGACAGCAATCAGGTGAGAGGTCTTCGGATTTGCTTGATATCTGGCACACTGACATACAGAGAACATAATGTTTGGTCGGCTAGCGGTCAGGTACATCAATGAGCCAATCATCAAACGGTAAAGATGCTGATCAACATCTTCACCATCAGAATCCGAAGTTAAGACAGGACGAGCAGCCATAGGAGTGGATGCAGGCTTTGATTCCAGCATATTGAACTTTGTGAGAATATCGGTAACATATTTGCCTTGATGAATTAGCACGCCCTTAGGATCCTGCTTTACCTGGAGACCCAAGAAAAAGGTCATCTCCCCCATCGCACTCATCTCAAACTTCTTCTTCATCACATCCTCGAATTCTCTGCATAGCACCGAGCTCGTGGAACCGAAAATAATGTCGTCCACGTATATTTGGACGAGAATCAGATCATTCTTATCATTGCGAAAAAACAGTGTCTGATCAATGGCTCCACGTATGTATCCATTAGCAAGCAGATGATCTGTAAGTGTAGCATACCACGCTCGAAGTGCTTGATGAAGACCATAGAGGGCTTTGTCTAACTTGTAGACATGGTCGGGATACTGTGAATCCTCGAACCCTAGGGGCTGGCACACATATATGTCTTCATTGACCTTTCCATACAAGAAGGCAGTCTTCACATCCATTTGATAAATAGTGAAGCTCATGTAGGAAGCGTAGGCTAGGAAGATCCAAATAGCTTCAAGTCTTGCCACTGGTACAAAGACTTCTTCGTAGTCGATATCCTTTTGTTAGTAGAAGCCCTGAACTACCAATCTTGCTTTACTCCTGATGATTACCCTCGAATCGCCTCTTTTGTTTCTGAAGACCCATCTGGTTCCAATTGGCAGTTTCCCCTTGGGAAATGGAACCAGATTCCACACCTTGAGCTTCTGAAACTGCATCAGTTCTTCCTGCATCGCCTTGACCCAGCTTGACTCCTTAAGAGCCATCTTGACATTCTTGGGCTCGACCTGCGAAATAAAACATGAATACAAACAAGAATTAATCGGACCTGATTGCCTTCGTGAGATAGTTCCTTCAGGCAAGGTGCTCTGAGCTGGAATGGACCAGCTCCGGGTGAGAACTCCTTCTGAAAGAGGTGCAATAATGTTTTTCACAGAATGATTCTTGTTAATGCTTAAGGTTGGCACTTCCTCCACAGCTAAGTTGTCTAGCAGGTTGCTGATGCGAGTCAGCTGACTTCATTTTAGGAAGAGAGGTTGTCAACAGGAGCGGTTTCACTTGCTTCAGCTCCATGATCCACACAATGCTCCTCAGGGATGTGGTCTGAGAACAGAGGATTATCAAAGGTTTGCTGGGAAGAAGATGAAGCTTGATTTGTTTCCGGAGTTGGTTGAGTTGACTGAGACATTTCCGGATTTGATGGGATGACTTCATTGATCGGGGTAGGCTGAGCTGGAGGAGCTTAATCATACATGCCTGGTCGGTCAACCGTTAGAAACTTGGGATCACATGGAACGTAGTCAACCCTGTAATCTACATCATCACCCTTGTAGAAGTTTTCAGTTGGCTCAGATGGTCCTGCACTTTCAGATGAAGTGTTAAAAGGCTCAAAAGTAGAATCATACTGAAATAACCAGTTTGGACCAGAACCGGCATCGGTGTTGTTCATCTCTTGCCAATCGATGTAGTATGACTCCACAATCATCCGGGTCTTCTTGTTGTATACCCGGTAGGCATCTTTCTCTGATGAATAGCCCACAAAGTAATACTCATCAGCCTTGTCATCAAACTTATGATTCGACTCAGTATGAAGGAGAGTGCACAGACATCCGAACGACTTGAAATGACCAACTTTTGGCTTCTGGTTGAAGAAAGTCTCATAGGGAGTCTTCTGATGGCGTTTGTTCAACAGTACTCGATTTTGAACATAACTAGCTGTGTTAACAGCTTCAGCCGAGAAGAATATTGGCAGTTTGGACTCTGACAGCATGGTCCGTGTAGCTTCGATTAGCGTTCTGTTCCTTCTTTCAGCAACTACATTTTGCTGAGGTGTACGAGCTGCACTGTACTGCTGAGCAATTCCCTTGCATCGCAGAAATCAATAAGTGTCTGATTTCTAAATTCAATGCCTTTGTCAGTTCTGATCACCTTAACCTTTAGATTCTTCTGATTCTCGATCAAGGTGATAAACTTCTTCAGAAAATCTGGTGTCTCATCTTTCTTGGCCAGAAAGAACACCCAAGTAAATCTGGAATAATCATCTGTCACAACCAGACAATATGACTTCTTCCCGATGCTCATTACGTTAACCGGTCCAAAGAGATCCATGTGAAGAAGTTGTAGAATTGATGAGATTGAATTGAACAGTTTAGGCTTATAGGGTCTTTTGTGCTGCTTCCCCTTGCCACACGCGATGCACTTCTCAATTGAGGAGAAGTCTTTAGAAGGTAAGCCAATAACGTGATCTCCCTTAGCAAGTTGGTTGAGATTCTTCAGGTTGACGTGACCCAATCGACGATGCCAAAGCAGACAGTCATTCTCCGATGCCTTTGAAAACAAACAGGTGTTTTCAGTGAATGAATCAAAATTCATATTGATGATATAGGCATTGTTGATTCTTGGAGTCCTCGTCAAGATCAACTTCTCTGGCCGATAAATCCAGGCTTTAGAATGAGACACTTCTTGTTTGTGAAGTGTGTTGAAAAACTCTTGTCACAGATCTGATAGACACTCAATAAGCTGTGATTGAGTTCTTCAACATAGTAGACATCCTCAAAACTTAGAGTTCCATTGGTGACTGTGCCCTTCATGCTTATCTTCCCTCCCTTGTCTCCGGCAAATGAGATGTATCCTCCATTGAAAGGTGTGACTTCATGTAACTGAGAGAAATCCCCAGTCATATGCGGGGAGCAGCCACTATCCACATACCAAACATTTTTCAGCTTATTTGGCTGTCCCTACATCATACACACAATCAATGAGAAATGGGTATCCAAACCATAACAGATTTAGGTACAGGTGGAAAAATGGGTCCTTTCTTGATAACCCCTTTGGGCTTGACTGATTTGTCCCTGATAATTTTGGGCCTTGTACCGCTGCCATGATCAATTGGTTTTAAAGGTGGTTTCACTGGTATTTTATTCTTCCACTGTGGTTTGCTTTTAGTTTTAGAAACCTTTGATTTTTGTTTAAGAAAACCAGATTGATTTTGTTTTACTGGTTTGGCCTTCTTGGCAGTGGGAAGATTCTGAGGTACTTTCTGAGATTTCACCCTAGGCCTGGAGGATTGGCCAGTCCTCATTGATCTTTTGGTAGGTTTGGCCTTGGGTGTGACCTTCTGGTTCTTACTATAGAAGAACTCATTAGGTCGGTGTAGACAATTTCTGGCAATGTGGTGTGTCACCCCAATTCTCAAAACATAACATTTAACCATATTGCGGAATTTACAAAATTTAGGTCCCAGATTCATCAGTTTTAAAACCCTTACAATTCAACCAAAAACATTTAACACTCTAACATGACTAACTAGACTTGTTTATAGTACTTACAAAACACTACTGTGCGTTAAAAGAGTAGTTTTCAAATTTTCAACCCATTTGCTTCATCTTTACAAAAACACGGTTCGATCCCTTTAACCGTCTGATCACTCCAAATCGTAGCCGAACCTACTTTTGACATGAAACAACCATAAACAATCAAGTGTTAGTCCAAAAGGACTAAGTGAGTCAACCCCATCGATTTCCGGCATCAATTATATAAAAAAAATCGAAATCCGGAAAAATTACACTGCCTGACGTATGGTACTACAGCCCCGGCGTATGGTACTACAGAGCACCAGCGTACAGCAGAATGGTTTGGGTGTACCATACTGTGGCCGGCGTACAGTACGCCCCCTGCAGCGTATTGTACGCCCCTTACAGCAAATTTTCACCTTTTTCGCGTTTTAAGCACCCAAAACCATTTCTCAACATTCCGGGGTATTAAAATACATTCCAAACCCCATATATCACATTTATAATCATTTTTAATATCACAATTTCATCATTATCAACATACTTAATCATAATTGATTCCCAATTATTTCTTAACGGGTAAAAATTACCCATTTAATTTCCACCAAACCATTTCCTTCCATACGAATGTGGATCCTCCCTAATACCACTCAATAGTGGTTCTACATTAACTTCCACATGCTTGTGGATCATCCCTCTTTTTGCCATATGAGTATGGAATTACATATTCTTCCACACGAATGTGGATCATCCCCATGAATGCCACCAATTTTGTGGTCTTACATCCAATTCCACACAAGTGTGGATCATCACCCAAATTAAGTGTCAATTATTCTCTATCATATATTGACACCAACATATATTATGCATGCACCACATAACAAACAACAACTACTACAAGACACCACATTATGCAATCCTATAATTCAAACATTAACAAACATGAATAAGTCTTATGGTTGCTTATTCATGGATAGGTTTACTCACCTTGATCCTTAGTTCCACTTGGCTCTACTTTCTCTTTACCGGGTCTTTTGTCACACCTCCAAATTCCCACGTGCGGTGTCAGACCGCGCGGGTGTGAGTGGCCAGGAGCACAACTCAAGGTCATATAGAACGACTCTATATGAGTTACACAAACATACAGTTTTGTAAAATAACACAGTTTGAGAAAATATGCAGCAGAAAAGTTAAAGTGTTAAGCAGCGGAAATGTAAATTAAACAGTTACAGCGGAAAGTGTATTGTTTCAGACACTACATGATCAGTATTGTTTTAAAAGACATAATTCAATCACAAGCCTAGGACATGAGTCTATATGCAAGCCAGACTCCTTAGTGCTTCCTTGTGCGCATCCAAGCTTGAGATCCATTAGTTACCTGAGAATACATGCGAAAAGTGTCAACTAAAAAGTTGGTGAGTTCACAGGTTTAGACAGACAGAATTAGTAAACAGACATATACTGGGTATGTTAAGTTTAGTTGTTGGATTCTATGATCCGTGAGTGTGTCAGTTCATCTTACTGAAACACGACTGTTTCCGTTTGCCTCCCCGGGTCATCGCTGAACCCGGTATCAACATCGATATTACACTCGTTATGACATCCAGTCAACATTGGTGCCGAGTGGGGCTAGTCTAACCCAGTAGTACTACGTAATAATGACTCGTTTGCCATACAACTAACGGTAAGGATACGTGAGGGCTTAATGCGATAATAGTTACACTCGAAAATGGTTTTACAACATACCAGTCATATATCTAAAACAGTTGCATAGTATTCTCACCCCAAAAGTTTAGTAAAGCAGTTAAAGAGTAAAAGTGGGGCTGTAAACTCACCTGAGTTTGAGTGAAGTGCGTTCGTACAAGAACGGAGTAGCTCACCGGCTAGCAGTTACCTATACCACATAGGTGTTATAAGTTTGTGTTCACATACATGTGGGTCTCACAGGACCGTGTTAGTGAGCAACAACTCCAAGTTTTTATGTGGGTAGTGTTGACCGTGTTTGACCTAACGACCCGTTGGTGACGGTTTTAGTTCACGTGCTCGTGTATCGTGCAGTTTAGTGTCGTGTGATGTGTGCGGATACGAAAGTCACATTCGTGAGGAAACTTACTATTTATAGTAAGTTCCTAATTTAGGAAAGTTCCCAAATTAAGTAAGTCATGCAATAAATCAATTTCCGATTACTCTAATAGGCATATTTAACCTAAGTAAGCATGTTATCACATAGCACATAATCACACTTAGTCGGTTAAGCATGTTCCGCGTGTAAAAGTTACTAAGTATGGAAAATTCACATAACACGTTGTACTAGTCTTCAATACATCGTTCTAACATGATTACAAGACTCTTGACATTATCATTGGAATTCAAGTTTGACTAAAACAAGTTATTATGAACAAGTCTTATGAACAAAGTTTCCATTTATGGAAACTTGTAATAAATACACATATTGTCATCATTCTAGTAAATAAAATCACTTAACATCATCATGTTAATGTCAAATAACCTTGTTAAACATAGGACATTATTAAACTCATCATTCTTTAGCAATCCTATGACAAAAAGTTTCTATTTATAGAAATAATCGTGCAAAACATGACTTTTGACCACTCTAACCACCCATATGCATCAATAACCACCACAATAGTTTCTAAACATCATTTTATACATTAATCTTAGATTTAAGCTCATGCATGTCACCATTTCATCAACCATTCACATTTTGCGACAATAAAGTTACCATAATTAGTAATAATCACAAGATATCATTTCTTGATAACAATAACACTTCTAGATCATGCAAATCATATCCAATATAATATCTAATAACATTCTACTATCATAAATTATCTAAAACTACATAGATCATACATGCATGTAGGTATTTCACTCATTCGTGATCAAATCAAAACATCATGCATATAGTAATACTCATGGATCGTCATAAAACATCGAAACATTATCATAAACCATCAATAATCATGAAAACATCATCAAACCCAGGTTCAAACAAAGAGAAATTCGTGCATGTGAAGATCTAGTGTGTGCATGCAAGCTTTGAACCTTGCATGTGGGTTTGTGTGTGTTGAATGTGTGTTTTATGCTACATAGATTCAAGATCTACCTTCTTTGGCTCCAAGATGCAGGTAGATAAGGAAGAATTGGTCTCTAATGCTTCTGGACAGTAGCAACAAGAAGATGTGGGTGGTGTTCAAGCTTCACACCTCTTCTCTTCAAGCTTTCTAGGGAGTCCCAAGCTTCAAGGTTTCAAGATAGGTTTCTAATGGCTTCCAAATGAGTTGTAGCTGCTTCTAGAGGTGCTTAAGAGAGATTTTCAGGGTATAATGACGAGCATGGGGTCTGGGATAAGTAGGATAAGGGTAGGGTGGTTAATAGGAATGATTAGTCTTGGTTTAATCAAGATTTTGCGTGTTAGGCCCCATCGCGTACCGCCGAGTCTGCAAAAGGTGTTCCTCAGCATACCGTGACGTGTTTCGGGATTCAAATTGCCCGCCCACCCATCGCGTACCACTAAGCTCGATTCAGGAGGCCTTAGCGTACCGCGATGGGTTCCTGAGGAGCCCAATAGGCCCAATTTCGTTGTTTCGAACCGATTTTCGCGTATTTCTTGACTACGATCATCATTTCTCGACACATAAACATTGTTACAACTATTTTAGGTTCCCTAGAACCTAAGTGCAGTGAAAGTGTACTGTGATTTGATAAATTCACCAACGTTCGTTATTCAAGACACGTGCGCGCATTTTACGATAATTCCTCGAATTATCAGTGTGTTTGGACTGTCGTGCCACGTGTCACACTAAATATTCATAATTCTAGAGACACGTAAGTAATAATAATACACATTATTATTAAAATAAAGTTAATGCTGACCTGGAATTTACGAGGTGTCACATCATCCCCCAGTTAATTGGAATTTCATCCCGAAATTCAGTTCGTGTTGCTGGTGTTAGTCTGGTCGGAGAATAAGTGAGGGTATTTCTATTTCATCTGGTCCTCTCGTTCCCAGGTGTATTCCGGTCCACTTTGCGAGTTCCATCGTACCTTTACTATTGGTATGCGACTGAGTTTGAGCTTTTTAATCTCCCGGTCCATTATTTCCACCGGCTCCTCGACGAAGTGAAGTTGCTCATCAATTTGGATTTCCTCCAAAGGATCAGTGATCGTTTCGTCCGATAAACGTTTCTTGAGGTTCGATACATGGAATACATTATGTACGCAACTCAATTCATGTGGTAGTTGTAGTTCGTAGGCCACGGGGCCTATACGTTTTGTGATTTCGAACGGTTCGATATAACGAGGATTTAACTTTCCCCGCTTCCAGAATCGAATCACTCCCTTCCAAGGTGAGACTTTAAAAAGTACACGGTCTCCCACCTGGAATTCTAAAGGCTTGCGCCTTTTGTCGGCATAGCTTTTCTTTTGATCCCGAGCTGCTGCCATTCTGTTACGTATCTGCACGATCTTCTCAGTCGTCTCGTGCACAAGCTCGGGTCCAGTCTGTTGGCTTTCACCAATTTACCTTCCAATTGCTTTCAAAATATGAAATTAGGATCAACACCACTAACAACACATCTATTTGAGTTTATGAACCATTTCCCCCAAGTTCACGAATAATAACAATTCATTCTTGCATTTAAGTTGTTTGAGCCATTTCCTCAAACACCTTATGTGCAGAATTTTATGACACCACAACATCGATATTTTAAAAGGCCAACATTTCCATTCATTTCATTTCAAACATATGAAATGTCAACTCTTTAATTATAATTTCTCATCCAAATCACTGCACATACTTATCAAATGCAACCATTCATCAATTCAAAACTCTAGTTCATTCAACCCACCAATTTCACCCAAACCCATAATTCCCCTAAACTCAAACTCTTAGTTTTCAAACCAAATACATGCAAAATAGCTAGGTTAGTTGATTTTCATCTCCATAAACACAATCACATGTGTTAAGTACCTCAAACACCCAAAATTTTGATTTTATCACTACTAACCTAACCCACCCATGGAGACCCCCGGAAATTCAGCCATAAGTATGAAACCACATACCTATAGTTGAGAAATGTGAAGAGTAATACAAGTCAAAGCTTGCATTTAAGATCAGAACAACTTTGGTGAATGAATTTGATCAAAACTCCAAGTTTTCTTCTCCTTTCTTCCTTGCAGGTCGTCGCCCCTTCTAATCCCATAATAGAATTCTGATTTTGACCATGTTGACCCTCATTCCCCCTTTAAAACCCCATTCTAATTCATCTTTTAACAACTGGAAATATTAGTCCCTCAATTCTCTAGTTAATCATTTAACTAAAATTTACTAGTAGTTAGTCATTTAACCTACTAGTCAACACATAACAACACTATTCAACTTAATATTACATCACATATTGATTTCTTTAATAAAAATTTAAATCGGGTCGTTACATGTGGCCTAGTCTACCACATGCAAAGCAGCATACCTTTTCATGAAATTATTTTGGGTCAAACGGCTTTACATCACAATCACCTTGACCAGAGGGACTACTTGTAGAGGCTTGCTCTAATGACCCGGTTGGAACAAAAGGTTCACAGTTAGGGTTTAACTTTGAACCCGCCTCTTTGGTGATCGTGGAATGAGCCATGTTCACCTGCTTCAAAGGAGAAGAAACTGATTTTAAAACATCATCATTAATTTTAACAAAAGTAGAATTGAAATTCTTAAACATTTATTCGGTTTGAGTTTAATTTTTTCAAATCTTCCTACAAAATCAATTTTTGGAATAAAAGTTGATTTGCGAGATGATGTGGAACATTCTGTGCTCCACCCAGCACTTCTTTCTTCATTCTTCCCTCTCAGACCTGTATCACTTAAACTATCTGCACACACTTTAGAATCATCAGAAACAAACATGGGGTCAACTGTAAGTGAAACTGGTTCAGTGGGAACCTCAAAGGCATGATCTAATTGTAGAACCAAGTCATCAACTGATGTATTGATTCTAGGCATGCTTGAGTAATTATGATTAAAAGGAGGCTCACACTCCTTATAGCCAAGACCCTTACCCTTTTTCTCCCGATACTGAATACTAACTTTGCTTGCATAGTCATATTTTTCACATCTGACTGAGGTTTTAGAAAGTTGAGTTTTAATTTGTTCTAGTTCAGAAGTAAGCTCATCGATTTTGCGTCTAGCATCTCGATAATTTGACTATTTGTCACTTAAAATTTCTTTCAATTTTGAAATATCCCGACCCTTAGCCTCAAGTTTTCTTTAAAAATTGCTTCAGTTTTGAGAAACTCAGAGTTCAAATATTTCAGTTTAGTGACTGTGACACCCTGTAAAATCCAGGTCAGCTTCTATTTAATTAAATGTTTATTTAATTAATATTGGTACACGTGGCACTACAATACGAACACTGACACACAACAAGATAATTCAAGGAATTATCAAGAAAACCGCACACACGTGTCAAAACACACGAACGTTGGTGAACGTTTAGCACATCGTGTAACAAAACACTCGAAACCTCACGAAACGCTCAAACATTGAACTTGGAAGTTCAAGCGAGGCCAAACGATAGCTCGTAAGCGTGAAAACGTCGACGAACGAATCAAACCATTGAAATTGGGCCTATTGGGCTCTTCAGGGACCCGTCGCGGTACGCGAAGGCCCATAAAGAACCTCATGGCGGTACGCGATGGATGGGCGGGGGATTTGAATCCCGAAATCCATCGCGGTACGCAGAGGGAATCTGGGAGCCCCTCGACGGTACGCGACGCCGTCCAGTCTACAAAATCTTATAAAACCAAGACCATCATTGCTACTCTACCCATTTTCATCATCAAGCTCGGCCTTGCACGCAACTACTCGACCTTCTTCTTCCCCAAGACCCTTGCAACAGCCTTTGAAAGCCATTGAAGGCCCCTTTGAAGCTTGAAAACCTTGAAGGAAGATCTCTAAGACATCACCCTTCATCACCACCTTCTTTGTTGCTAAGGAACCTGCTGTCCAGAAGCATCTAGGAGCCTTCCAGCTCGATTCAATCATCATCTCAGTCATTTGGGAGCATTCAAAGGTTGTTCTATGCTTGAAACTCACTTTCACACCTCTTACACTCACATGCATGCCTTTGAGCACACATGCAAGCACCTTTGATGCACATGCACGAAATCTTGATATGGGTTTGATGATGTTTACATGATATTTGATGATCTATGATGATTTGATGATGTTTCATGACGATCCATGTTAATGTGAATGTATAAAAAGCATGTTTTGGTCATGAATGAGTGATTTACCCACATGCATGCATAATCTAATGATGCTAGATGGATTTTAGTGATTATTGATGATAATGGTAATAGAATGCATGTTTGGATGTTGTTAAAATGGTCAAAATGCTAGTATCCTTGACACTTTCTATTTTTGGCAACTTTATGGTAACACTTTGACGATGAGGTTGATATTATGAACATGCATATGTGTGTATATGTTATTAGAAAGATATTTGGATGGTATTAATGTTTAGAACATGATTTCTATGAATAAGAAAGGGTTATTTATGATTCTTTCTATTCATAGAAACTTTTTAGCTACAACATGTTGTTAATGATGAGTTTATGATCATGTATGTGTATGAACTTGCTACTTTGATGATGCTATGATGATTAGGACACTTGGAAACTCGATTTGATGTTAATTGTGGTCATTGTTAGCATAGTTACTATATTTAGTAACTTTTATGATTGAAATGTTGCTAAATGATGAATTGATTTAGACTAACATGATTAGGTGATGTTAAATGACTTATTATGAGGATATGTGATATGAAAATGAACTAGAAAAGCTTAGGATGATCATTTGAGGTATTTATGCCAAAGTTGCTATTTTTAGTAACTTTATGTTACGAAATGCTGATTTAGAAACGTTATGAGCAATGATTTACTATGCTTTAATATGATGTTTACATGCTAAGTTAGATGGTTTCCGATATCACACATGCTAGATTTAGAAACTTTCCTTTTTAGGAAACTTTTGTATGCAAACGTGACTTATATGATTTCGTATGACAACGTGCTAAGTGATAACATGATCACGTAGGACTTAACGAGCATGCTAGAACTCTAAAATCAATGTGTGTTGTGAAACTTGCCATAAATGGAAACTTGCTATAAGTAGTAAGTTGTCAATGGACGCAACTTGCGCGTTTTGCACACGACGAGCACTAACACGAATGTTACACGATTCACAACCAACTCACGGTTCACCAACGGGTCGTGACTTGACACGGTCAAACACGGTCAATGTGGACCAACACGGACAAACATGAACAACCGTGGGTTGTTGAGCACAAACATGAGCACTAGCACGAACACGAAACACGATCACGTACACAAACTCATGTATGGTATACGATATAGGTAGCCGGTGACCGACTACGCTACGGGAAAGGAGCTTACGCTTGCACTTTCTCATATTCACTAAGGTGAGTTTACGACCCCTCTTTAACTCTTTTTCAAGCTTTTCAAATAGGGGGAGAATACTAGTTGAATCGAGTCAAACATTTATGCTATTACAAACATTTTATGTGTATGCTGGTTTATTAGACAAACATTAAGTGTTGAACTCGTAACAAGCCCTCACAAAGTCTTACCGTTAATGTACGAACAACGTGGTAGGTTTGAATGGATCCGTTTGGGTGTGACTAACCCCACGTGGCACAATTTTGACCGGTGGTCATAACACGTGAAACTCTGACCTAACTTGCTATGAATTACGAGACATAGCAGAGGCAAGGACAAACAAGTCTAGTTCGGTAGTGACGCACTAAGACTTGGAGCCTAGGGCTCAAGACTGGCATTTTGATAAACAGCATGACACATGTTTTCTATTACTATGTATATATCAAAACCTGTGAACTCACCAACCATTGTGTTGACACTTTTTCTTAAACTTGTATTCTCAGGTAACTAGCTGCGTAAGGATCAGGATGCGCACCTAAGGGCATGAGCATAGGATTTGCATTTATTTATGTCATGTCGCTTTGATCAAACAATTTCAAATTATGTTTGTATTATTACAATGTTGTGTCTGACAATTTATATTTCCGCTGCATATGTCAAACATATTTTATTCCGCTGCAATTATCTTATTAACTTTTATGACAACAATGCATTTTGAAAACGCATATAGAGATGTTATATATGACCATGAGCTATGATTCTGGCCACGTCACACCCACGTGGACTGACTCCACGAGTGGGAAATTGGGGGTGTGACAGTGACCTCTTTGATTAGTGTCTCATTATGAGAACGGTACTTAAATACCTTCTCAATGAAAGAAGTTGAGGAAAGATTTTCCGTTACCTCATTGTGCTTTTCATCCACCTCTACCATAAATGTGTGGCTCAGGGTCATCTCTAGCTCTTGTACATGATCACTCCAATCATAGGAGTCGATTTCCTGAGTCACCAGAGCCTTGGATTTGCTAGCACCTCCCCCAGCAGGAGCTTTCTCATTAGGCTTCTTCTCACCCTCCTTCACCACCTTTGGCTGCTTACACTCCCTTGCAAAGTGACCTGGCTGGTTACAGTTGTAGCACCGTAGCTTTGATTTATCACGGAAGACTCCCTTCCATATTTTTTGATGAACTTCTTGGCACGGAAGACTGCCATGGCCATTTGCCAAGAAATATCCATTTCTTCCACATCTGCCGGGTTAATCTGCTCTAAGTTATCTAGAGTGAGATTGGCCGGTGCAAACTCTCCAGCAATAAAAGCGTTGTAAATGTTCATAAATCCCTTGAACAACGGCAGATTCTCTTCACTTTTTGGGCTAAACTTGGGCACTGAACTAACTTGCCCTGAAGAAAGTAATGCAGTCTTAAACGGAACAGAATGTGATGAAGGGCTTTGGTAATGCTGAGATCCCGAGGCTTGCAAATTGATGGCTGACAAAAGAGCAGCATTCTCTGATGCAGGTGCAATGCCCATAGAATTGGCATGATTGAGAGCTCTTTGTTTGTCATCCATGCCATAAGAGTTGATAATGGAGATCAACTTACTCAGAGAAGTCTTATACATGTCCTTTGTTCTCTTGATGGTGGTGCAGTTGGAATTCCAGTTATATGGTAATGAGTTCAAGAGCTTTTTGTTGACTTTTCCCTTAGACATCTCAATTCCTGCACTGGTCATCTCAGTCATCATATGGGTAAATCGATTGAGTTGAGCTTCCAGGGGTTGAACATGTTGAACCGCTGCCTCAACATGTCCTTGCGACTTTCTCGCATGTCCTCGTTTCCCTCAAATCTTACCACTAAGGCATCCCAGAGTTTCTTAGCTGTCTGATGCTCCTTGAATCCGTGAGCCACGTCAGTTGACAACGCCATTGTAATCGAGGCATAAGCCTTGTCATCCTTCTCTTTCAAAAGTATGTCGTTCTCAGTGTATAACTCTGGGTCTTTGGGAATTAGACCATTCAATTCACTTTGGTACATAGGCACATACGGCCTCTCTTCAATCGACCTCCATAACTTCGGGTCCGTGTACTTGATAAAAGATTGGAACCTGAATTTCCAATCTTGGAAGTTATCCCCTGACACGAGGCTAGGTGGCTTGGTTCCGGTGCCGATCTCGTTGTCTAAGTTCAGAAGGTTGGACAAGTTGTTGAGATTCTTGGATGCCATGACAAACAGAAAATTTTCTAAGTATAGGTTCTCGAAATCCCCAAGAGTTTGAAGTCCCAAACAGTGCACGAAGTCCTATCTATACTCGAAACAACAATACTACCCGAAGTCCAATGTATGCTCGAAATCCAAGGTAGTTCTCGAAAACCAAGTGTATTCGAATTCCAAGTGTACTCGAACCTTAGATGTACTCGAAATCAGTTGTGTATTCGAACCAGTTGTGTACTCGAACTCCCTAGTTGTACTCGAAACTCGCAGTCTAATCGAAATCCAAGTGTACTCGAACTCACCAATTTGTAATCGAACTCCCCAACTATACTCGAACTTTCCAACTGTACCCGAAAAACTGTTCTTGAAATTTTGAACTCAAAAATACTTGAAAAATTTTTAGAGAAATATTTATCAAGATTCCGGGTCCCAAATTTAATAGCAGCTAGATGGTGTAGAGTAGAACAAGAAAGTATCGAACTTGCACTAAAAAGCTTGTACCTTAATGTAGAAAAGAGCTCAAAGACTCTGATACCACTTGTAGGTCCAGATCTTGTCAAGACTCGAGCTTTATGTCTCCATTCTGCATCAAAAGACTCTATAATGTGCGGAATCCAGAATAGAATGACAAGAACAAGTAGAAAGATGAAAACTTTGTATATTAAGTGAAGCTCACGAAAACAGTGCGTCAATACGTCTAGAGAGCACGTCTCGAGAATCCAACCCTAGAACAGTACAAAATACGTCTATATATACTATTCTAGGAGTACTCGAACCCTATACACGAAAATGGTTCGAGTACTCGAAATCTACTGTACTCGAAATACACTGTATACGAAAAATCCCAAAATCAGGTCTTCAACTCTTCTCTGGTTGACTTTGTCAGTCTTCGTCTTTAGTTGGGCTCTACATAATCTAATGATTATCTAAACATATACAACTCAATAAACCAAATTAACTTAATATATGTTAATCAAGATTAAACTCTTCAATCACAAATTTGAACCGCCATCCAAATTGACGATTGCCATATCGAATTATTGAACTTCACTATTCTAATTGTTGTGCAGAAATCGTTTGGTGTTGATCAATTGCCAATATTTGCAATCTTCAGGTTGATCGACTGATTGTGGATTCATGGGTAGGCAATCATGTTGTCAGCAACAAATTTTTATGTTTTTTTCAAAATTAGGCTAAATCATAAATGATTTGAATGCCTTCTGTGCAAATTAGTTTAAACTAGCAAAGTGGCCCGCTGCGTTGCGGCGGGCTAGCACGATTAAAACTCATGTCAAATACACTATGAAGATGCGTGGTAATATGGCTAAAACTTATGCATTATATCTTGGCAGTATGATTACAAAAATATGAAGTCACAATTGGTCTGGTATTGAGATTGAAATGTAAGAGAATATCATGATATCCATTATGTTGCAGTATGAGAATTTTTAAAAAGCAATTTAATAGAAAAAAATATAAGGATACTTTGGTTTCATATTCATAAAATAGATCTAAATTAATGTTCAAAAACTTATTCACATTCATACTTCTTGCATTTCATTTAATTTGGATTAATTAAATGTGTCAAACACGAACAATTGCAAAACGATAATTCGGGGAATTATTGAATTGTACATTACACATTGATTAAAATTAATCAAGTGTGAAAACTTTTTGTAAAGACGAACACAAACAATCACGAATGGGTAATTCGAGGAATTATCGAAACACACACGAGTCTTATTACACGGATGTTGGTGTACAAACGAAACGATAATCAAGCAAACATATGTGCTTATATGTTATTATGTGTTTACACAAATAAAATAATTATAATAAACGAAATGAATCGAACGCGAAAGAAATCGAATAAATAGATTGAAAAATCTTAAAACTCAACCCTTCGAAGTACGCGAAGAGCCTCTGCGAAATCTTCACTGTACGCGAAGCCTAGGCAAAAATTTTGAATTCAGCCGAAACACTCGGCGGTACGCCACGACCGACCATTTACCACCTTGGCGGTACAGCGTGTCTCTGTGGACTGCCCGACTAATTTGTCCTTCGCAGTACGCAACGAGTCCCAGTACTCAAAAATTCTATAAAAGCAATTCCATTATCCACAACTCGGTTTCTTTACCCGAACCCTGAATCCCTGGCATTATTACTCGACCAAACTCACAATAAACACACTCCAAGCTCCTGTAACCCCTCCATAGCTTCTTCTTTGCACTTGGTGGAGCATTTGGATCATTGGAGCTCAAAGAAGGTTGCTAGAAGCCATCTATAAGCAAGACACATCCCCATTAGCCATCATTTGAGCTACCAGTAGCTGTTCCAACTCGAGTCTTAGCCATCCAAGCACTCTTGAGGTAGTTTTTCATGGTTACGTACACTTAGATCACCCATGCATGAACATATCCACATGTAACTCCAAATACTCAACATGCACGAATTTTGAATGTTCTTGAAAATCATTTGATGTATTTTAACTGAGTTTGAGTATATAAATCATCTAGGATTGGGTTTTGATTGGTTTTGTAAAGTTTTTTAGAACTTACCATAAATAGAAACTTTGGCCATGCATGTTCTTGTTATATGATGATCTATATATGATAGATGTGTTTAGATGATGCTAAATGGCTATTAGTGTGTATAGAAACACATTTGATTGGTTGGATTTGTGAAAACGCAACATTTGTCAACAACTTACTATTTTTAGAAACTTTTAATATCAAAAAGAGGGATTTCTATAAATTTGCATGATTTGATGATTTGTTGATATTGTAATATGTTTAGAAATGCTATAAAAACATATTTGGGACTTTGATTTATGAAAACGGATTTTTAAACGACCATTTACTATAAATGGAAATTTATTTTGGGAAAATGCCAAATAGGATGAAATGGCAACTTGTAATACATGTTATATGTGTTCAATGTATTTTAAGAACATGCTAGATATGTTAGTTTGATGGAATGAGATTTCTTAACTAAACTTTACAAAAATAGAATTTTTAAAATAGAAAGTTTCCTAAAATAGAAACATTCCTAAAATGGTAACTTTCCAGAAATGGAAACTTTTATGATTTTCATACGTGACTTACGTGAAACATTGTCATGATTAGAATCGTAGGATGCATGATAATATCCAACATGCATGTTAAGGTCAATATGACACATAATCGAACTAAACACGGCAAACGTGTCACCAACGATTCGTCGAGTCAACATCAGTTAACACACAAACACTCGGTTGAGCACACCGACACTTGGAGTTGTATGTGATATGACACACCACAAAAACACATACTTATGACCTATATCATCATGGGTGACCACTAGCAGGTGCTAGCACTCGCTGTTTGCAAACACATATCAGGAACTACACAATCAAGTGAGTTCATGGCCCCTTTTCACTATTTTCTACCTTTGGGGGAGAAAACATTGCATATAACTGTTTTTGAACAACAAACATATTTTTGGATACATATAGACATGTTTTATCACTATATGCATATGTGTGGCACACATCACAACAAAGTCCTTACAAACACAACTCGGACCGTTAATAGCGCGGGGTGCACAACGTGGTAATCTAGAATAGTACTATTTGGGTCTGACAAACTCCTCTGTTGCGCGCCTGGTAGGCCACCTCGATTGAGAGTCGGAACATAGCAAAATTGACCAAACATATTTGCCATTGTCTTGTGTGATGGACATGACAGGAGGTGTACAGTCATCTTCGGAAACCTAAGGCACGCATGTTGCATCGGTGATGTTAAAGTAGCTAAATACTTTAAACAAACATGTAGGTTGGAGTGGTCCGGTTTTAGAGACCGAAACATATACAAGAGGCAATATTTTGTCTTGCATTTTGCATGCTAATAATTTTATGTCTCGTATGTTACAGCTTAATAAATAATAAAAATAGTAATTATGTAAAAAGAACTAAAAAAAGGCCATGGTAGAAATTGAACATATAAGGGTTTTCTAATCAACTTCCACCAACATCCAATTTAAGAAAAAACAATCAAGTTATATAGCAAAGAAAATGAAAGAAAATAGTAATGAGGAGTGAAGATGAGTAGAACATGTGACCTGATAATTAAATAGCAAGAGCTTTACCATTGAACTAAGACCTCATTTCAATACATATTTAAAAACATATATACATATATATATATATATATATACTAGTCGGAAACCCGCGCGATGCGGCGGCGGCAACAACATCCTTTCTCTCGCGGTGTTCGTATTTTAGAATTGTATCAATGCTTTCGAGAAATAGATAGTGTTCGTCTTTTATGTACAAAGTTATGTGTGAATTATATATGTAATGACTTTTACAAAACTACACTAAATTAAAATACTCAAATAAATAAACATAGTTATAGACACTATGATATTGTAAAAAAGAAATTGAACACACAAGCCATGTCTCTCCTTTCTTTCTTCATTCAACCCAAAGCATTATCCTAATTTATTTAAGAGATAAAAGAATAAGTCAATATATTATAAATGAATAGTAGCGTATTATCAAAAACAATTATTAAATTACCTTAATAACAGATGCATTTTATTCATCGTGCAACACTTCACGAAAAACAACGTTTGATGTGTAAACACCCTCTCGTCCAAAATCCTTAGCAGGATGCACCAACACCTTGGTATTTTCGCGTGAGATCCCTCTTGACAAAGCCACATAAAGTTGTCCATGTGAGAATACAGAATTTGGTAGATAAACACCAACATGTGGAATTGTTTGTCCTTGAGCTTTATTGATCGTCATTGAAAAGCTAAGTTGAATCGGAAATTGTTTTCTTTTAAGCTTGAATGGAAACATGTCGTCTTCAGAAGGACATAGAGGGATTCTTGGCAAAAATACTCTTTTTCCAGTGTGTTGACCAATAGCAATTTCTGCATCAATAACATTATGCTGGAACCCTTTACAAATCAATCGTGTTCCATTACATAAACCATGTGATGGATCGATGTTTCGTAGCAAAATAATTGGGCAGCCAAGTTTTAATCGAAGCTTATGAGGAGGCAAGCCACTAACAGTAAGTGAGTTTAAGAACTCGATCGGATAAATGTTGTGACGATCATCTTCTACTTCGTCAAAACTGTAGTAAATCTTTTCCTCCCCTTGAAAAAGGTCAATCATTTGATCGTTAATCTCATTGACGCTGTCATTGGTGGTAGATAATATTGCTCTAGAGATTATATAATCCGACGAATGCAAGTTGGTTTGAACTGATGGAAAGATGACATTGATCAACTCTTTGATAGAGTTCTCTGGGATGGTGAATGGAATGGTCATGTCATCAGGTATGCGAATAAAACTTCCTTCAATAGTCTCTTCGTCTCCATCACCAACTCTTAAAAGAAAATCAGAAAACCAAGGATCATTAATAGCTCTCATATTAGTGGTCAAACGCATTTTTTTGGTTGATAACCAAAGAGGCGACATTCGTAGGCTCGCGTCTACAACCTGTGCTCGAGTGCCTCGTTTAATAACCGGTAAAACCTGTCTGAAGTCACCTCCCATAACCATTATCTTTCCACCAAATGGAAGACTAACGCCTGTAATATCTTGGAATGTTCGATCGACAGCCTCAATCGCTTGCCGTTTTGCCATCGATGCTTCGTCCCAAATGATTATTTTGGAATACCTAATTAGTGCAGCAGCTCCACTTTGTTTTTTAATGCTGCACAAAGAATTATTATCAAGATTAATAGGAATCTTGAACCTTGAGTGAGCCGTTCGCCCTCCAGGCATATTATTAGCAGCAGCACCTGATGAAGCTGTAGCAAGTGCAATAAGTCCACGTGAACGAACTTCTGCGAGCAAAGCTTTGTACAAAAATGTTTTCCCCGTTCCACCTGGACCATCTATAAAAAACACACCTGATAAATCATTATCAACATGCATCATGATTTCATCAAACACATTTCGTTGGACAGGATTAAGCAGATCTTTGCCACGTAAGTGTTCAGCATCCACAACTATCTCGTACTCTTCTTGCACCTCACGATGAGTTACATGTTGTGAGTTAACATCTACAGTTATCTTTGGGAGGTCAAAATCATGGAGATTTTTACCCATAGATCTTAGAAAGACCTCAATATCAATAAGAACCATATTTCGAACACGTTCGACACTTTGACAATGTAACCGATGATCTTCTGATAGTGATTCAAAGTGTTCGTTCCATAACTTTCGAACATCTCCTGGTTCGCAAAAAATCATGATGGTTGCAAATAACCTTCTTAAGGCATTCGGGAACTGGAATAGAGAGGCTTCTGTGAGACACTGTGATAAACTTTCATCGTTTTCTATTAAGCCTAACTCAAGAGCTGCTTTTCGAAATGTGTTGTGCCTCACACCGTTAACTGTGCAAAGATCATCAAATGAAGTAGGACCTTTAACATTTGACAAAAGTACGCGTAGGTAGTACCTTTCTCCTTCAGCTGGATTAGCTGAAACAATACGACCTCTCTGTACTTTATGTAAACGGGGATTCCAACGTCGGGTGCTTACGTTCCAAGTGTAGTGTTTTGGAAAATCTTTATATAGATATTGTCTAGATGATTCGTCTACTCTGTTTCTTTCAAAAAACGCAGTTAACATTGTTCTCTTATCTCTTTCCCTATCAACAATCTCAGACATTATATCATTATCGTTGAATCTAACCATCTGATTATTAGGGAGATGAAGTTGTAAGGCTAAGACAGCTGGGTAAATCTGAGAAAGAGAGAAGGAAAAAATGCGCCACATAGCCTCCGGGGGCGACACATAGCGTGCATCTTGAAATTTCTTAATCTCATTAATGACAGATTGTTGCTCATCTTCATCTTGTTCAACATGAATAACTTGTTTATCATGGCCTTTATAAACATACTTGAATAAATATTTCACTGATTTTACACTTGAGCAAACCTCGACATTGATGTGGCAGTTGAACATCATCAACAACCTTGGATTATATGGGACAACCCATCTGTTATCCAAATTTTTTCCTCTTACATCCACGTTTATACCATTATCTCTCCTTCGATATAATGGATATGCATCATCTCCTTGGGTTGTCTGTTCATTAAATTGTCTAGGATAACGAAATCGACAATTGGGAGGGTCACCCTGCATACAAGGACTGTTTGAACGTAAGCGTCCACAAGGACCATGAATCATGTGGCTGACAACAAGCTCGTGCAACTTGGGATGTGTTAGCCTGTTAGGGATTTCGGCACATACGATCTTATCATAGTGGTCTGGATTACTGATTTTGTCTTGCGGGTACAAAATTAGAAGAAAATGTGCATGCGGCAAACCACGCTTTTGAAACTCGATGACGTAAACATATGCCTTCACTTTCCCTAGGACATGTTTCTTGAATAGTTGTTCCTTAAGATCTTCCAATTTAGCACGAAACACCCTTGAAACAAGATCAGGTCGATCCTGTGCAGTTTGACCAGCTTTTAAATTATCACAAATCTCAGGCCATCGCGGATTACATGTCATTGTAAGGAATAGATCTGGTTTTCCGTCGTCTTGAACCAAACACATAGCATCTAGATACCGACGACGCATGTCCCGAGGCCCTCCAATGAAAGACGCAGGGAGGACAATGCGTTGTCCGACTCTGTTAGCATTAACCTCACCAGCATTTACGCAATCCACGATACCTTGATACAAATCTGCTCTAATCTTTGCCTGGTTTTGCTCACAAAACTGTAAACGTGATGTCTCAAGTTTTATGTAAGTATCTACAACGAATTGTTGTAGCAATCTACCACCAAACAACAACACGTTCTCTATAGAGCGAATTTGGAACTTGTAACAGTAGTACTCTCGCATAGCCACTGTTTTACGACCACTCCGTGTGCTAGACTCTGAATAAAAAGCAATGTTAAAAGATAATAATACTTATTAAGGTATTATATTTAAACTTTTTACTTAAAAAGGACATGGCAATTGTTGGTACCTTCCATTTCCTGCTCGATGTTGTCTTCACTATTTTGAACTTCACTGTTTGATACTCCTTCTCGCGGTATGCTAGGATGCCAGCCCGACTCACCGTTAGGGAAAAATAAAGGATACGACAATGGATCATAACAGCCAAAGTATGGCTGAATAGTTTGACGGCAATCAGACCTACCATAAACAACAATACTTCTTTTGTATGAAGTTATATTGTCGTTTCCTTCGACCCAAATTCCAGCAACCTATAAAATAGTGTTTTATAAATAACTACAAAAAATTATACTATGTGCACGAAAATTTTAATTCATAAATGTCATAATTTTTGTCAAACCTCGGATGTAGTTGGTCGGTTATACACTCTTTGGTCAAGTTCCACCGAAGCATTCAAAGTGACACGATAGTTGTCCAGAGGTCCTAATTCCCCAAGACTACGAAATGTGTTAACGTATGGGTTTGCAGAAAGAACACGTGTCAACAGCTGAGTAATACTTCGATCAAGATTTGGCCATTGGAGTCTATGATCTAACTCGGTATCAGGATCGTAAAAATATAACTGTAGATATTTAGGTTTTCCGTCCCTTGGAACCAATTGATCAATCTTGTGATATATTCCTTTATGGGCACGAAAGGTATAAACACCATCTCTCATATTGTTCATGGTTTCATCCAATGTCACACCCATTGAGACAAAAGAAAAATTGGTGTTATAAGCACGTATATTCTGCCTAAATATTTTTCCAATCTCATCTTGTGATGTGAAAAGGCAGAACAATTCATTGGGAATTTGGGAATTTGCTAACTTTGTTTTCCCGCTCATACAACAAAAGGTAGCAAATTCAAATGGAAATAATTTTGCGCCGCAATGAGGGCATGGACTCCGCTTCTTTAAAAGACGATGGTCTCTAGGTACACCATCATAAACAAAATTAAACGGATCATCTTCAACGTTTTCCTCTACAATAAATACAAATTCATTATATTAAAAAATATTTTGTAAAACATATGATTGTAATAAAGAAGGATCGTCAATAAAAAACCT
This sequence comes from Mikania micrantha, assembly GCA_009363875.1. Classification (NCBI taxonomy): domain Eukaryota; kingdom Viridiplantae; phylum Streptophyta; class Magnoliopsida; order Asterales; family Asteraceae; genus Mikania; species Mikania micrantha. The sequence goes on along the minus strand of CM018691.1, from coordinate 50,012,437 downwards.
TGTGCTACTGCAGTTGTGGCTTCATTTAAGAGACGATGGCTTTGTATGCTTTCATCACGAACGGTTGGTTGATTAAACACGTTACGAAATTGAGGTAATAGTGTGCGTGGTTGAATTCTATTACCTAAAAAGTATTCTTTATAAGTGACGAAAATGACCAAATACGTCAACTTAAGTAATCAAATAAATGACAAATAAAAAAACCTCGTGATATTTCTTGCATCACTTCGCCAATTCCGCAAGGGAGTGTACTTGTCGGCGTACTATCTTCTGTTGGATTTTGTGTGTTTGACACATCCTCTCTTGGGAGTTGAAAATTTTCACCGCTATTAGTTTGTAACGCTCTTTGAGGTATCAATCTATTTCTTTCAGAGTTATCGCCAATGCAAATTTTAGATACTTTGCAACTCTCTTTGCGTGAAGCATAATATTGCGCATTAGCTGCTTTTCGTTTTTCACGTGAAGAGGATGCACTTGAGCTAGAAGCAACATTTGTTTCTTGTGGTTTCCTATTCTCCTTAAGAGACGCATAATATCGTGCATTATATGCTCTCTTTTTTTCAGCTGGCGTACACGCAGATGAGGGAGAAGCACCATCAACATTTTTTGGTCGACCGTTAGTCATTGTAATTTTATGAATACCTTGTAAATATAATAAGGGAGACTTATCATATAAAGTTCATTTGCCATAAACATAATACACGAGAGATTATTAATTTTTCATTTAATACAAATATCTTCAAACATTAACATAGATAATGAAACATTCGGTTCTAATTAAATTAAAGAGTTGGTGAAAGAACAGTCTCCACAAACATTGCTCCCTCGAAACAACGAAACCTATTAGAAGCGTAAAAGCACTCAAAGGGCTTCCTATTTGTTTCAATTACATAAGGTTCCCCACGGTTAGTGACTAAAAACCAATTACCATTAGTCATAAAATGTGTTATTTCACAAAATAATCCCAATGGTATAGGTGGAATTGGAGGAAATAACAAACTCTTAATCCAGTGATCATCTTTTAACATCCACAACTCTACCCACATAAATTCTATGCCAGTGCTAACGAACATGTGAAGTTCATTATTAATATTCACTAAGTCTCCGAAAGTCATTCCTGCTGAAGCTAGGGGTGGAAAAGTTATCTCCTTAAAAGTCTCTGAATTTACATCGAAACAAATCAGCACATTTTCACCTCCGATCCAACATTCCGAAACTGTGAAATATAGGGTATCAACGCAGAAAGTACCGGACGACACGGAGAAAGACGGGCTTGCATACTTCGATCTTGTTAAGAATGGTATATTCCTCCAAGATTCAAATCTCCTAGAATACACGTTTACAGCAAATACACCAAACCTACGCGTTATGTGAAGGACCTTGTAGTCGTCATAAGCATCAATGTACAACCCGACCGCATCAGCATTATGTTCAAAAAAGCCATGACGATCATGTGTAGACAAAAGTTTGTAAGAACCGGTGACTGGATTCCAAAGAGCTAACTCAGTAGTATGGTTCAAGTGAACACACAACAATCCATCCAAATGCGAATGAATCGTGACATTATTAAATGGAAAAGAAATAATAGTGCCAGGCCCATAATCACCGGATTGAAAGTTGATTGGATGAGCAGAACATGTATGGTCATCAACTAAAACGGCTCTCTGATTTGCAGCAATTAATGAGCGGGAACAATGTATCTTAACAAATTGTGGTGTTAACAATAATGCCTTCCATTTCTTACAAACACAATTAGAACGACCTACAGTCCTAGCTGGCGTCCTTGTTAGTATCTCAAATATGATTAGTTCATCAGAAATGTGAACCATGGTGATACCTTCGTTTTCAAAAAATAATAATAGTTAAAGATTAATGATGAATGTTTGACTGAAATTCAGGCAAACAAAAGTTGACACATATAAAAATACGTATAAAATATTTAAAGAATACATAAAAAACCTACTAAGCATAAAAAACATACTTATACAATACTTAAAGCATACATCCAACATGAAGATAAGAAAACTTAATACATCAACAATCAATAAATATATAAAAACATAACCAATCAATATCAGCATTTTTTAACACATAACATCCACAATTCTAGTATATTGATGCGTGTTTTAATAATTCTTAGCATGAACACGGACTTTGATATCGATCTTTTATTTTAATATTTCTTGTCTCGCCCATGTCTGGTTCAAAAATAATCCTACTCAAATTGGTAGACCTCAAAATATTCACTGAATTAACAAAAAAAGATAACAAATTAAATTAAAAGAGTTATTAAATGAAACTATATATTAAAAAGTTGTGTGTGGGGAATAACGTACTATCAAGTAAATGAATCAACTTAACGCGAGATACATATATGGTAGACTTTCGTGAGATGGCTCGAACGATACGTATAGCATCAGTAAACTCCGAATTCAAAAAAAACAATTGTATTATGTGACCGCTGTCAATAACAATTTTGTGTTAACATTGTTATTATAAAATAATATTTGCTTAAATAAAAGTGATTACTTACGTCATATCTTGAAGAAAAAGTTCAAAACTACAAATAGAGCGTTCACCTGCTATTATTCTACCAACAACATCTAAAATAAAATAATAAATACAATATAGATTTACGATTAGTATTTATTTATATACAAAAACGAAACCTTAAATTGTGGTATTTAAACGTACCAACAATTAGTTTTGTAGATCCTCTGTCGTGTGTAAGAGTCATTATAGAAGGCACTAAGGGATACAAACGAAACCCTCTAGGAACATCACTTGTAAATGGGAGAAGTTTAGTTTGTTCAGTAACCACAATCTTGTAGTCGCTCCAAATCAAGATGTAATTTTCATATTTTGGCCACTCTTTGTAATCGAAACTCTCGATTTGGAACCGATTTAATACAAACATGTTGTCGACCAAATTCGTATTATTGTAAAATTTCATTAAATTTGCAGGGATGAAAGCAGGAACCCTATGTCTCTAAAAAACAATATGAATTTATCATAAAAAAGTAAATAACGAAGTCTAAATGTCGTATAAAATATTAACATAAAAAAGGATCTTACGTGTTGGTCGAGAAAAATAACCAATATTTTGTTTTGACAAATTGGCAAAATGAACTCAACCCAAACAAAAGACAACGTATACCAAACTCCATATTGTGTGAGTGATGAAACTGAGTCAACAATAGAATGCACATCCATGTTCAATTATACCTTCAATTGTTGAAAAAAATCAAACCAAAGTCGAAATGAATATTAATAAGTCGAAATGAATATGTCTGCGTGTTTGTGTAAACTATGTCCAAATGAAAAAAAAAATTAGAGGCCACGGGATTCAAACTTGTGACCTTTAAAATAAAACACATGGCCCTTCTGTTGAACTAAAGCTAAAAGTTAGACAAGTAGCAAAAAACAAATATAATATATATATATATAGGGCTTGGAATTTTTAATAACCCACTAAATGTGCACTAACCCAAATAGCTTTGGCAAGATGAAGCCAAATATTGGATTTTTTTTAACATCATTGTAATACATTTAGAACACTATGTTCTTTTATGAGTTTGCGTAAATTCATCACCGTTTAAGAGATAACATCGATGTAAGTTTTTGACTTATAGTACTGTAAGTGTTTTTTGCCCAAAACTTACAATGATGTTATCTCTTAAACGGTGATGAATTTACACAAACTTATAAAAGAACACAGTGTTCTAAATATGGTTACAATGATGTTCAAAATAAAAAATCTAAGATTTGGCTTCATCTTGCCAAAGTTATTTTGGTTAGTACACATTTTGTGAGTTATTAAAAATTCCAGCCCCTATATATATATATAGGGAAGTGTTTAAATAATTACTCACTCTTAAAGCAATAACCAAAAATACTTTGCCAAGATGAAGCAAAATCTTGAATTTTTTTTGAACATTATTGTAACACAATTAGAACACTATGTTCTTTTATGAGTTTGTGAAAATTCATCACCGTTTAAGAGATATTATCGTTGTAAGTTTTTGATTTACAACACTGTAACTGTTTTAGGCCCAAAACTTACAACGATGTAAACTCTCAAACGGTGATGAATTTTCGCAAACTCATAAAAGAACATAGTGTTCTAAATGTGTTACAATGATGTTAAAAAAATCCAAGATTTGGCTTCATCTTGGCAAAGTTATCTGGGTTATTGCTTTAAGAGTGGGTTATTATTTGAGCACAATCCTATATGTATGTATGTATAGGGGATGATTCCATTGGTAACCCACTTCAAGTGTGGTAACCCATTAACTAATTTGGATTAGTTGTTTAAATAAAGTGTTTTAAAATGAGTGGTCCATATTAAATCTGGAAAAATATGTAGATGAGATTTGTTTAAGGGTATTTTTGACATTTTGTGGGTGTAATTGATTCCATTTAAAAAAAAAAATTACCCTCCAATTTTTTAAACCTTCATAAATTTTATATACATTATTATTTTTTTATAAAAATTTCACCATTAAGTTTGTCGCTTTTTTATCTTTAATTCAAGTATAGTTTTGTCAAAATTTTTTAAAGTGTTCGTAATTTACACTGACGTAACGAGCTGAATTTTTAAAATGTACGTAATTACGCTGATGCAACGGCGTAACGAGCTGAATTTGCACTGACGTAACGAGCAGAACTTTTATATACATTATTATTTTCGATATTTTTTCAAAATTTTGTTCCCATTTAAAAAAAAAATATTTATTGAAACAATTATTCACTTCTACAAAACCACATAAGTTTTTTATTTTTTTAAGTGCATAATTGAATATATAATCTTACATTAATGCAATCACATAATTACACTAATGTAGCGAGCTGAATTTTTTTTAATTTTTTCGAAATTACACTGTTGTAACGTGCTGAATTTTTTCAAAGTGTTCATAATTACACTAATGTAACGATTTGAGTTATTGGGTTAAAACAATTATGATGGGTTCTTATTGGAACCATATCCTATATATATATATATATATGGAGAGGATCAAATGTTAACTCTTCCTTATTACGTTAACCGAATAACTACATCTTATTACTTTGGGGCCCACATTAAAGTAAATCTAAAGGTGTAGTGTTTTTTTCTTTTTTAATCAATATATGACCTACTTACATTAATAAAAAAGAAGAAAAAACCTAAACCTTTATATTTACTTTAATGTGGGCCCCAAAGTAATAAGATTTAGTTATTCGGTTAACGCAATAAGCAAGGGTTAACATTCGAACCATCCCATATATATAGGGGATGGTTCATAAGAAAACCACCATTTTGTAAAAAAACTAAGAAAATAATCACAATTGTTATCAATCAATTTCGTTTTTCGTTTACATTTTGTTTTATTATAAGATTATATTTGTTAACAAAAAGAAAAAAAATATATGTAATTTATGTTATTACATATATGTAACTTCGTGATCTACATATTTTTATTAATTTTTTTTGTTTATAACATTTTTAAGCTAATAATAAAAAGTCATGAATTTTTTTTTAAATTGATTGGTTAGTAGGAGTTTTCTTAATTTTCTCTAAAGTGAGGAGTTTTCTTTTGAACTCTCCCCTATATATATATATATATATATATATATATATATATATAGAAACTTTTGAAAGCCATATCTTGTAAGTTTCCCTGTCGCCCTACCAAAAGGAAAACAAACCTTACAAGACGCGGTATTCGAAACCATGACCTACTGATCAAAGTAGACAACCTTTACCGCTCATCCAAAGCCACAAGCAAAGTTACCCGGCGCATGGCGGTGGGCTGGTACGATTAAACCAACCACCTTACTACTTGAGTCAAAGATACCAATATGAAAATTCACCTAATATTTTAAACACTTAAAATTGCATGTACTCATTTCTTCGATTATGTTACGTAGAAACCATGAACGAACCACCTTACCACTTGAATCAAAGATACCAATGTTAAAATTCACATAACATATATAGCGAGATAAAAGAATATATATATATACACGAAAAGGTATTATCCACGCATATTGATATGTTTGTTCGTATTGCCCCTCTTAATTGAGACAAATATATATACACGAAAAGGTATTATCCACGCATATTGATATGTTTGTTTGTATGACCCCTCTTAATTGAGACGGTAGATCAAAGACTTGAAAGAATCGTGTTAGATAGAAACCGACATGTAAAAAATTTAAACAGAGAAACAAACATGGGGTGCGGGTCCAAAAAATACAAATGAAATAAAAAAAATACAAAAGAAATAATAAAAGTTGGGAGGCTTGGATTCGAACTTGTGTCGTGTATGTGCAAAGAGTTGATAGGATTTATGGAAACCACTTGAGCCAAAGATACATTTGTGATTTGTATCATTAGGCAGCAAACAAATATATATATATATATATATATATATATATGTGTGTGTGTGCGTGTATATATATAGGGTTTGAATACTTTGAAAACCCGATCTTAAAGAGAAAACCCTTAAACCCTACGTGGACCATTAGATCAAAGTTATTTTAAATTTTAATTTATTAATCAAAAAAAATGTGGTCCGCAATTAAAGTTGAATATTTATTAGGGTTTTTAAGAGTAAATTTACTTTTTTATACTTTGTCTCATCTCTCATCTCTTCTCTCTCCTCTCTCTCTCCTCTCTCCTCTCTCATATCTCTCTTCGCCCGTCTATATATATATAATTTATATATTTGATTTCCAAAATACTACACATGTGTAGTATTTTATTTTTAGGTTAAAAAAATATTTTTTAAAATATTACATCTACAAAAATGTATAATTTTCATACAAAATAAAAAAGTCATATTTTGTTAAAAAACAAAAAATATGCACATGTGTATCAACCATATTCTCAACCATAATAAAAACATTACACATGTGTTTTTTACATATGAAACAAACATTACACATGTGTAATTTTATACAAGAATATCAAAATTACCAAAACCACACTACACATGTGTAGTATAAAAATGTACAAATTTTACAACAGACAATACACATGGTCTAAGCACTACTATAAGATCTGAAAAACTACACATGTGTAGTAATAAATATGTACAAGTTTTACTGCGTAAAGTACTCTTGGTCAAGCAACAGCTATAATATCTGAAAACTACACATGTGTAGTATTAAAAATTTACAAATTTTACCGCCTAAAGTACACCTTGTCAAGCAACACCTATAAAATCTGAAAAAGTACACATGTGTAGTATTAGAAAATGTACAAGTTTTACTGCATAGAGTACACCTGGTCAAGGAATACCCATAAAATCTGAAAACTACACATGTGTACAAAAAAATGTACAAGTTTTTTAAGCACAAAGTACACCTGGTTAAGCATGTGTTTGAACCACCACCATGACTACCACCTCTTGAAACCGCCACCACCACCACCATCTGCCGGTCACCACCGCCATCCGCCAGTCACCACCACCATCCGCCGGTCAACACCACACCACCATCGGACCACCACCACCACCATTGACAGAGAACAACCACCACAACCACCATCGAACCACCACCACAACCACCATCGGACCACCACCACCATCGACAGAGAACTACCACCACCATCATCAACCACCAACATCATCGATTTATAGAGAGAGTAGAGAGAGAACGACCACTACCACCATCACCACCGCCTTAACCCACCGTTGCCGTCGGCACCACCACCCACCTGCCTTCCATTTTCTGGTGAGAGCACCGTTCATCACCACCGCCGTGTAACCCACGACCACCAGCGTTTTCATGGTTGAAGATCTTCATCTTTGAAGATGGAAGAAATAGAGAAAGAGAGAGAGCGAGAGAGAGAGAGAATGCAGAGAAATGAAAGAGAGAGAGAAACGAGTTTTTAAAATATGGGGGGAGAGAGAGAAAGTAATATATATATATATATATATATATATATGAGAGTGGTTAAATACTAAAATGCCCTTTTCATTTAAATAAATCATAAAGTAATAAAGTTTATCTTATGGCTGATATAGGGTTTAAGTGTTTTCTCTTTAAGATCGAGTTTTCATTTGATTCAAATCCTATATATATATATAATATCGAAGATGCAAGGAGTCACGGACCTTTCAAATTGTATATATATATACACTGTATTAATAAATGATCTCGATGCAAAAAATGTTTAAGCAAAATATTATTCAAATAGGATTAAAGATCAAAATAAAAGCTTAACCTGCAAACTATTATTGGATTTTATTTTTTATAGATTTTTGTTTTAAACAAATTTTATTATTATATATCTATAAACACACACACATAATAAATTAGGTTAAAAGCTTGTATATTACACACCAGGTTAGTCACATGTGTATTAGTGTAATACACGGACGCAATAAAGCAAAATTACGTTCAATAATGATTAAGATTATAAATTGTATTTATTTTAAAATAAGATACGTCACAAAACATTTATAAATAATTTAATTAAAATACTATTAGAAATATAGAAAAATAATAAAATAATTGACAAATTTGCGAAGATTTCTTTTTATAAAACATGTAATGTTCTAGATGCATGTTTACTTTCTTTATCTACCTCATGTTGGTCGTGGGACCGGTCAGTGAGGGGAGCCTAATGATGGTGTGGTGTTCACCATTTTTTTCTTTATCTAATATTCATATTTTGAAGCATGCATACTCTACTTTTCACTCTAGATAAACACTATGTGTGAAAACTCGTTGCCTAAAAAACATACCAAACTTGCATAATAAATATCTTTGACTTTGGTTTATTGTCATAGCAAAATATTCCGTTAGTGGAAATTATCTTTTTTGAAAGTTGAAAGGAATTCTTTTATTAGAAGGTGTGAAACTCAAAATTGGAATAAAAGTTTTATATCCAATTTTACTTTAATGTATGATTTGACCTTCTATAACACGATTACAGAATGATATCACTTGTGGTTTTGTTCCTTTATAGAGTTAATTGCAATTTGCAACTCTATGGTTTAACCCTTACCACATGTTGCAACCCTCCTTTTTTATTTTCGCAACTTGCAACCCTGTGGTTCTAAAACACATGTTACATGCACCCTTACAGTTAAATTTAACATTACTCTGTTTGTTTTTTAAGGGTAAAATTGTAATCTTAAAGTTGTCTATCTTTAAAATTGTCTTCTCGAATGAAGGGCAAGCTTTTCACCATGTCCTTCAACTTTCTACCAGCCATGTGAGGATGCTATCAAACAAATTAAGATTGCTCCTATGTAAAAAAAAGTATACCAGTGCTATTTCTTGTCATACGTATATGACATTTTTGTTGTTTATGTGCACCCAAAAGAATTATCACGAAACCAACGTGTCATACATGCAAACACAAATGAATAATTAGAATTGATACTGATGCCCCAAATCGTATGCTGAACAAATGGATAATTCAAATGAATAATTCAAATTGATATTTAATAGCTCCTATCAAAATGAGAGCAATTAGGATTGAGAGCAAATAGGATACCTATGCGGCAGTGCGGTAGGAATGAGAAAAAAGGATTCGGACGTAGTGGTCAGCAAACTTCAAAACTCAAACTATTAGGGTTTTCAACTTTCAAAGGATTTAAGAATATAAAAAAAATAAACATCTTTAAGATTACAATTTTACCCTTCAAAAACAAACATAGTTATGTTAAATTTAACTGTAAGGGTACAGGTTGCAAGTGTTTTAGAACCACAGGGTTGCAAGTTGTGAAAATAAAAAAGAAGGGTTGCAACATGTGGTAAGGGTTAAACCACAAGGTTGCAAATTGCAATTAACTCTCCTTTATATAATCCACCTTTTTATAAATATTTTTTCAGTAGCATCACTCGCACACCAACTTTAATATTAACTTATGGTTTTGTGCACCTGATTGTTTAAGCCCATTTAGAAAATCTAGTGGATATAAAGTTTCATTGAACTGATACCTTTGAGTTTTGGTTCTACCAATAATGTTTCTAAGTAATGAAATGATTAATATCATACATACCCAAGGCCAACCCAAGATAGAAATATTTAAGCCCTATCTTTAGGCCCCTGTCTTAAATAGGGCCTCATATTTTTTCTAGACTTCAGCCCAAATACCTAAGTGAAACAAAATGGGGGTATAGGCCAGATAACAACATACGCTCGGACCTCAAACGTAGCATGAGTGGTGGGCGTGGAGCTAGCCAACAAGGGTTTCAATTTCAAAAGTGACCGGTATGAAGAAGACAAGGCGACATTTTTGCATCTATAAATTTGTTAATTTTGCATGGGCGGTGGGCGTGCATACTTACATTTGTTAATATTGATTTTATTTAATTGGTAATTAGGGAATTCATCTATAAATTTGGTTTGTGTTAACTCGTAGTAAGGTTATCACTGCCGAAAGCTCAGATAAAGGAGGATGGTTTTTTGTTATCTAGGTTCAGGGCCACATTTTTATTATTTGTTTTAGGCCCCAAATAGCTTGAGTCGGCCGCGTACATACCTCAACATAAAATCCACCATTTTGTGTGCATTCTTTTAGTCGCTCTGCATCAATTGACTTCAAATTCAAGCCATTCTCGTTCTTAGTGTAAAGCATTCACCAAAACACCCAATACCCTTATGTAAAATTAGTCAGACATATCATCAGAAGCTTACATGCATACATTCGAATGATACAACAATGACAAACCACTTCCATATACACCCATACATTTATAACATCAAATCTTCAAATATTTTGTTGGTCTTAAATGTCCCCAGACGAAAAATCAATGTGATCTGTATAACATACTTTCATTTTAGCCCTAACTTGCAAGCTCTCTTAATTTCCAAGTGTATGCCAGTTAGCTTATCATATCATTTCTTCTACCTTGTTTAACAATTAAATGGATGCATATTAAAGTACTAGCATTTCTCATATAGCTTTTATCCACCATATTTAGCATGTTATCTATATCAAAGTGTGTACATTATACTATATACAAATAAGATAAGCTAAGTTGTATTGATCAATTCCTATGATTAGATTCAAACATGTGTATGAAAAGAAAAATAATAATAATAATATGGACTAGATGAAACCTGTGAATCCCAACATTGATTCCAGACAAGATTTCTTGAATGTAGATCTGACCGAGTTCCTGTTTAGGGTGTATAATAAGGATGAAATTATGGAGAGGCTGTTGGAACAAGGCCCCTCAAAACTCACGTATGTATACTTAAGAACTCTCAATATGAAAGAAAGTATAATAAACTTGCAGAAATAAACAAACGAAGCAGATTAATCTATTCAATAAACAAATGTCATATATATACCCTTCACAAAAGAGACGTGGGAATTGAACCATAAAAATAGCAATAAAATAGTAATTCTACCTAATGAACCGGTACAATTGATGACTAATTCTTTTACACAACGTGCATCTAATTCCAACGTACTTATCACAAGAATCAGTCAACCCTTCGACTCATCCTTTATTCACCTCAACATGCAACTAAATAAATTAAACCCATTTCTAACATTATTTGACCCGTGAACCACTAAACTATGATCCGTGAACAAACCCGATTAACCCAACTGAGGCTAGAGAGAGTTTATGAATTCTATTGATGAGGAATTTTTGTGAATGATGTTGGCATTAGTCAATAATGAGAGCCTTTATCTCCTTATATCCACACACAAGGATAAACCCTAATTAGGATAATAAGGGTAATTATGCTTATCAAATAATTACTTATCTAAATAAGTATTTAAATAATTGATCAATTAGATAAATAATCATGAGGGACATATAGTAAATATAAATAATTTATTCTTACAAGTTGCAAATGTGAGCGTCATCAAGCTTAATTGTCATTTCATGCAATATTGACTTGTGAGGGCAGCTTTGATCTCCAATATACTGTGAGGCTCATTAGCCTCATTTGTGTATCTTTACAACTATGTCATCGTCGATCTAAGATGATTCTACTTTATGTACATTGAATTTAAAAATCAAATCAACATAATAATCTAAAACCGAACGATCAAAGAGGAACCTTAAAAATGAAACAAACCGAATGATCGAAGAGGAACATGGAGAGATTAGAAAAGATAAAACAAACAAAAAAGTGGCAAGTAACCTTTAGAAACAATTTTGATTGAAATGGGGATTCTGAATAAACCCTAATGTCTCAAATCAATGATGGAGACGATAAGTAATGGACCTGCAACATTCCAGAATCAGTTAGTTATTAAATCAAAACAAGTACCGCAAAAGATTTGGATTTATTGATAAATTTAGGGAGGGGTTATCTACACACCCCAGGATTTTAATTCAACACCCCGCCGTCACCCATACGCCCCGTAGTGGCCACTACGGGGCGTTTGAGCCACAGACTGACAACCTTAAACGACAGAATTCTTTTGTCAGCTTTTTCAGGACCTATACGCCACGTAGTGACCACTACGGAGCGTTTAGGTCTAAAAAAAACAAACGCGCAACAGCTTGGGTCGTTTGAGGGTGATTTGGGGGGTTTGGGTATGGTTTTTGAGGTGTAAAAATATAGGTTTTTTGTTAAAAACTATTTTTATATTTGCGTATTTTGCGACGTATCTCTCGTAGCATTTTTATTTTACGACGACGTATCTCTCGTACGTAAAAGTTTAGTTATTTTTTTAAACGCATGTTTTTTTGTTTGTAAAAATCTAATATCTTTTTGTTTAAAACTTGTTTTTTATTTTTTACGGTCTCTCAGTTCGTTTATTTTTTAATTGTTTTTTAAAACATTTAGTTTTGAAAGCTAAAAATGTTTTTAATTTTTAGATTTAATTAAAATTTAAATATATTAAATAATTTATATATGAATGACGTTCTTTGTTTAAGCATACTGATGTTACAGAATAATACGATAAATAATGCATCACCAACCAAAACATATTTAAATAATAAACACGCATCAACAAGAAAACATATAATAATAAACACGTATCACCAACAAAGCATATTTAAATAATAAACACGCATCACTAACTAAAACAACCAGATATATGCACGCATCATCAACCAAAACAACCAAATATATACAAACTATAAACATGAATACAAGTGTCTGTTTAACAAATACAAATATGAATGAAAATACTAAGGTGGAGGTGGAGGAGGATAATCTCGTGGCCGAGGAACTGCAGGAAGCTGAATACCCTCACCTTCTGCATGCCTAAGCTCGACATGCACATGCCACGAGATCAGATCTTCCAACCGATCCAGTCGTCGCGTCTGATCAGACTGCTGCTGTAGGATCTGCGTCTGCTGCTGCTGTATCTGCAACAGCTGCTGCGTGAGCTCGAGCTGCTGCTGCTGCATGTGCTCATGCTGCTGGATGAGCTGCTGCGTCGAATCAGCTATCCCCTGGATGTACTATTGTGTTCACCACCACGATCACACACAAGCCAGATTTTGTTGACCTCATCGGTCCCCTTCTTTTTCTTAGATCGTCCGGTAACTACGATGTATCCATTATCAAGGGCTCTAGTTTTCACCCATGCCATCAGCTCCTCCACAGAAATGAATATCTGAAAACAATGTTGTCATTAAACTAATGTCCATCTAACTAAAAACAAAAGAAAATATATTACCTCATTGGTATTCCAGTCCATATTTTGGTATACAATGTCAGCTTCTTCCTTTTTAACGGCCACTTGGGGTGGTTGTGATTGTTCACCACCGTAACATTCCCTGTTAACGTCTTCATCATAGCAAGGTTCCTGGTTCAAATCAAACTGCCAGTACGAAGTTTGACCCGCAACCTCTTCGTTAAGATCTGGCAATGCGGGTCTATTTGTCGCCTCAGACGATTGCACACCAGTCTCATCCTTAAAAACATTATGATTAGTTTGTCATTTGATTAACAATAAAAGCAAGTAAATACAGTTTCGTACCTGATATGTTTCAGCCACACGCGAAACGTCGGAATATTGACCAAAGAAAAAGTCTCCGTCCCACCAAGACATATTTCAAATAAAAAATACGGCTGTAGAGTGTAGATATTTATTAAACGAAACAAGAGAAACTGGTTCAAGTATTTGGAAAGTGATTCGAGGGAATGCGTAATATTGTAACTCAGTATGTGTATATATGGGCGATGAATTCGTAAGTTGCAAACTATTTGTCACGTTTTAAACATTAAACGCCACGTAGTGGTCACTACGGGGCGTTTAGGGTTATCCCTAAACGCCCCGTAGTGACCACTACGTGGCGTTTGGGTCTAATCAACTGACATGTCGGAAGCTTTTGCAGAACCTCGTACGAAAACGCCTCGTAGTAGGCACTACGGGGCGTTTAGGTCTAATCATGGTACCTGTCGTTTGACCGAGCTAGTACAATTCGTACCTAAACGCCCCGTAGTGGCCACTACGGGGCGTTTGAGGGGTGTGCAGACATTATTTTGGGGTGTAAGTTTAACACCACCCTAAATTTACCGCAAAGGATTTACTAAAAATCATGGACACATATGAAACATCTGATTGTTTCAGAAAAATAGTGGTTTGGGTGGGAAATGGTTTTTTTAGATAGAGGCAGTAAGAGCATCTCCAATAACAAAACCCAAAAACACTCAAAAACATGCCTTGTCAGCTGCCACATCAGAAAAACACTTATTCTTCAAAATCTTCAAAAACCTTCCCAATAAGAAAACCCAAAAACACTTAAAAACATTGCCACATCATCACCACACTTTACACTTAAATCTAAACCATGGCCCACCAATCATCCAAAAATGAGATACGTGTGTATGAACCTCCCATTCAAAAATTTTACTCTTCAATGAATAAAAGTTAAGAATGGCCAAGAATTGTATCCAAGAATCTCCAAGAATGGCCCATTGGAGATGCTCTAACAGACACGTGATAAGAATGTTAAATAAATATATTATTAAAATTATGTATTTTTAAATAACATATTATAATTATATTAATTATCAAATTAAATAAAATCATTACAAATTAATATAAGAAATATAAAAAAAAATTAAGGAATATCATATAAATATTTAATAAGAAAGAGAGCCAGAAAACCATTTTTGAGATGCATTTAAAAAAAATGACATGTCCATATAAACCTGTATTTATTAGTATAAAGTAGATTTCAAAATTTTTGACATCCTAGAAAACCATATCTTGTGTGATTGTGCACCCGACATGTAACACTGCAACTGATGATGGAAACACTGGGATGCTATGAGTTCATTTATTCAAAGCTCAACGTACGAATTAGATAGGAAAAAATGAAATAGCCTTGATTTGTTGGGGAAAAAAAATAATAAAACAGTTGATTGTGTAGTTACTTGTGAAGCAGCCATATATGATTTATTCGGTTACACAATTCATTCGGCAATCTAGATTGGTAACCTGGGTCCGCTAGCTGGAAATGTTTGAAAATTATAGGGTAGTATTTGATCTAGATAAGGAATTTACAACTTGGTTTCTAAACCGGTTTCAATTCAATCGGTTATGGTTGTTGGTATTTATTCAAGAGTTAATTAAATCGAATTTTTCATGCTTTAAAATGTTAAAGGCATACAATTAGATATTTTATTTTGTCAATAATATTCAAGTAAGATCGTTAATTAAATAGAACAATTATCTAAATAATTTGAATTCTCGGTAATTAACTCATTGTTAATTTGTCAAAACTTGTAACTAATTAAATTCAGACTTAATTGGTAGATATTTATTTATTTATTATAATGCTATTTTATTTTGTTATTTATTATCAAGTATTTCTTTTTAATATTATTATTTGAGTATTTAAATTGTATATTTATTTATTTAAACAAGTATTATAATACATGTGATTATTACATAACCTAGACAAAGCACAAGAAATTGGTTTAATGGAAGTTTTAGTTACATACAAAGTCACAATTGGATGGATAATAGCTAATTTGTTAGAAATTAACCATTAAATTGTGAATCACAAGATCATTACTCATGACCAGATAACACCTTAAAGTGATAAGGAAAGAAGTCATCAAATGGTTAGATGCTTGCATAATCTACCAAATTTCACACAATTCAAGTGTAAGATCAACTTAGACAGTGCTAAAGAAAGCCGAAATTCATATTGTACAAGACGAGCAAGGTAAAGATATTGCTACCTGGTCTGTAACATGGTGGCGTATTTGCATTGATTACCAAGAAGTTAAATATCACATCTTCTATGGTTCATTTCATTTTACTAGTTATTGATTAGATTGTGAAGAAGCTTACATTTTAGAAATTTTATTGCTCTCTAGATGTATATATTCAAGTTATAATCAAATTCCTATTCATTCTGAAGATCAACAAAAGACCACGTTCACATGTTCATGTGACACCTTTGCATTTGGATGAATATCATTTGGATTGCGTTATGCCCTAACCATCTTTTTATGGTGCATGACGAACATCTTCTAAAATCCTTATACTTTTCAAGACACTTTAAAAGTTAAAAAAAATGTTTATTTCAAAGCGATAATCCTAAAATTTTGTTTATTGAATCTTTATATCTATTATCTATCTTATATAATAAATTAAGGTTTTTGTTTGCCACATGTCATGCAATGAAGCATGTTTCATTTTTGTTTCCCTCCTAAAACTTGGAGCATTAAATCATTTATTAACACTCCTTAATTAATAGTGATAATTAATAAATTTAAAAAATTATTACTTTAACTTATTTTCTTATATTTAATAAATGTATAATTACATATATCCCCCTCTTTTGAGGTCTAATTACATATATACTCAACTAAAAAATTTAATTACATATATCCCCCTCTTTTGAGGTTTAATAACATATATACCCAACTAAAAAATTTAATTACATATATACCCTTCTTTTGAGGTCTAATTACATATATACTCAACTAAAAAATTTAAATACATATATACCCAACTTTACTCTCTTTACACTAGGGGTGTTCAAAAAATCTGCAATCCGAAAAAATCCGAAATTCGAATATTATCCGAAACCCGAAAAAACCGATCGGAATTAAAGATTCGGATATTCAGATAGATTCGGATCGGATATCCGTTTTCCGAATTCGGATCGGATCGGATATCGGATATACAAAATCTTCTTTATTCAGATCAGATATCCGAATAAGCCCTGTTTATTCGGGTTTTTCGGATTATTCGAATAGATTCGGATCGGATAGAAAATTTTCGAATTCGGATCGGGTTGGGTTTCGGATAAGGTCGGGTTTCGGATAAGGTCTTAAAATTTTTAAATCCGAATAACCCAATTCGAATAACCTGAATAAACCGTAAAATAGGTATATATTTAAAGCAAGGGTAAAATATGTATAATAAATTTTTTTGAAGTAAGGGTAAAACAATAATTCCTTAATTCATTTTAATTAAAATGGACATATTTGAAATTTTTAGAATTAGAGGAGGGGATATATGTAATTAAAATTTTGGATTGGGCATATATGTAATTGATGAAATTTATTGGGGGATATATGTAATTAAAATTTTGGATTGGGTATATATGTAATAAATGAAATTTATAGGAGGAAATATGTAATTGCCCCTTTAATAAATGTTGTATACAAATAAATAATTAAGTCATGAATATCTTACACTTTCAATGTACAAATTTAATAATATTTTTAGAGTATATTGAAAAAAGAAAATAACTAAAAAAAATAAAATAGATACATTATAAAACAAATTGTAAACTATACAAATAATGATTTTATTAAAAATGAGAATATTAAAAACCTAAATTATTTTATGTATATTCATATAATTTTATATTTTAACTTACTATTTTCATTAAATAATATAAAACTTTTAAATATTTTCATTTTTTAGGTAAGTTACAAAAACTAAGGACTTATTTATATATTTTACAAATTATGGTATAATTATAATTTTTAAAAGTTAATTCTTTTTATGTATTGTAATATTATTAAATGTTAGTATATAAATATTTTTACTTATTCAGGTAATTATATAATAAAATATGAAAATTAACTTTAATATTCATATTTTTTTTGACAATAGCTTGTTTTAAATTGTTATTATCTGTTTATATGTAACAGCCGAAGATTTAGCACATTTGATCGCGCATTAAATCCACGTTGATTTGACAGACGAAACTATTCCAGGATGAAAGTATGCGAGAAATGGTGAACGTGGGCGAAAACCGTGCGTGAAACGGAGTTACGGATGGTCCGGAATCGCGAAACGAAGATAAAATCGAAAAGTGGACGAAAATATCTAGAACCCCTATCCGCGCGGTACGCCTCAACCCACCACCTGGCGTGGGACGATGCGCCTGACGTCAGCGAAACGCAATATGGGCTTAAAAAGTCAGTTTTCATCTAGAAGGCATCATTTTTCTCCTTATCTTCGACATTTCAGCCTCAGACACGAAAAATCAACATCCAATCCATCAAAACTTCAATTTTGAAGCTTCTTGATCACGCGGATCGCACCAAGGATCGTTAATTCAAGCCCTGATCGTCTTTTTACGCGCAGAACTTCGTTTGAATAGGTAACGGTTCATTTTAACCTTCTAGATTGATAATGATTGATTAAATCTTGTTTTTGAACGTAATGATATAGTTAGGGTTGTTGATTATTACCTAGATGATGATTAGGATTGATTATAAATGACAAACTCGAACTGTTAACGGGTAAATCCTTGTTTTGATCCGTTGTAATGCCCGGTTTGCATGGAATCATAACAATGGTTATAATGGTTTAAACCATTTGATTATGACACTGTAGGTGATTAGTTTGATTGATCCTTGACATGCAACGTGAAATCCAGGTGTTTCAAACTAATCACAACCATTAACATACTCATTGGAACGATTATCTGATGTTTATGATAACAGGCAAATTAGTATGTTAAACATGGTTGTTAAACATATTCTAATGCTAAGTTGTGATATTTCATGATATCTGGGTAATCAATAACAAGGATTGATCATTCCTAAGCCATTAATCTGTCTAGGAACCTGTTTTAGCATTACAATCAACAACATTAGCTATTTGATTAATCCGAGATTATTCTGATTGATCAAGTGTGTCATTAACCTAATATCAGTTTGATGACTTTCAAGACAATGTCTTTAACATTGAACGTTCAGAAAGATTTAATCAGTAAGTTAAAACATAAATAACTTATTAAACGAAAACCAATGCAGAAGTATACTGTTAGTACCAGTTTACGAGGGATCTTGCTACAGTAAGACATCAGGTGAGTTCTTATAGCCCTGTTTTAAATGTTTTACCATTTTAGGCTGATATGCATGTTATAAAATTATTTTATGAAAATGATTGTTTTACCTGACTACGGTCGGATAAAAGAATATGTATGTTATAAAGTTATGGTATGAGAGTGATTTTAACCTGATTATGATCAGGTAAAGAAGGTTTTCAGGTAAAGTATGTTTTCAGATAAAGAATGTTTATGTAAAGAATGTTTGGAAATGAATAATGTTTTAAGTCTCGACTGCGGTTGAGAAGTAAATGACTTAAAGAATATCAGCTGAGATGTAAAGAATGTTTTAAGACTCAACTACGGTTGAGAAGTTAATGATTTTAAGAGTCTCAGCTGAGGCGAGGGTGTGGGGCTTATCTGGCCTATGTTATCGATAAAGAATCTAAGGTAAAAGAATTGGAAGACGTACCCGTGGTGTGTAACTTTCCTGATGTATTCCCTGAGGATTTGCCAGGAATTCCACCTGATCGGGAAATCGAATTCCAAATTGATGTTGTGCCAGGAGCTCAACCTGTCGCCAAGGCACCATACCGTCTGGCTCCAACAGAGATGAAAGAATTAATGACCCAACTACAAGACCTTCTAGACAAAGGTTTTATACGACCAAGTGTGTCACCTTGGGGTGCACCAGTGTTTTTTGTAAAGAAAAAGGATGGAAGCATGAGAATGTGCATTGATTATAGAGAATTGAATAAGCTCACGATAAAGAACAAGTATCCGTTACCAAGAATTGATGATCTATTTGACCAATTGCAAGGGGCAAGTTGGTTTTCTAAAATCGATCTCAGATCAGGATATCATCAACTAAAGGTGAGAGAACAAGACATTCCAAAGACAGCATTTCGCACGCGTTATGGACATTATGAGTTCCTTGTAATGTCTTTCGGATTAACAAACGCTCCTGCAGCGTTTATGGATTTGATGAATCGGGTGTGTAGACCTATGCTTGACCGATCAGTGATTGTGTTCATTGATGACATCTTAATATACTCAAAGAGTGAAGGTGATCATCCGTGTCATCTTCGGCAAGTACTTGAGATGCTAAGAAGAGAAAAGCTTTATGCTAAGTTCTCTAAATGTTCCTTTTGGTTACGAGAAGTACAATTCCTAGGTCATGTTATTAGTCCAGAATGCATAATGGTGGACCCAGCGAAAGTAGAAGCGGTAATGAAATGGAATTCTCCGAAAACACCAACGGAAGTTCGTAGCTTTCTCGGATTAGCAGGTTATTACAGAAGATTCATTCAGGATTTCTCTCGGATTCCTACACCGTTGACAAAATTGACTAGGAAAGAAGTAAAATATGATTGGGGTCCAACGCAGGTCCAAGCCTTTGAAGAATTGAAAAAGAGATTAACCGAAGCACCTATTTTAGCATTGCCGGATGGTAATGAAGACATGGTTGTATACTCAGATGCGTCTTATCTGGGCTTGGGTTGTGTACTTATGCAAAGGGGAAAGGTAATAGCGTATGCCTCAAGAAAATTGAAAAGCCACGAGGCTAACTATCCAACACATGATTTGGAATTGGCTGCGGTGGTATTTGCTTTAAAAATTTGGAGGCATTATCTATATGGAGTCAAATGTACAATATACACAGATCATAAAAGTCTAAAATACTTCTTTGAACAGAAAGACTTGAATATGAGACAAAAAAGATGGCTTGAGCTACTCAAAGATTATGACTGTGAGATTTTGTATCACCCGGGCAAGGCCAATGTGGTGGCTGATGCTCTAAGTCGCAAGACAGAACACCCTGCTATACGAATTAAGTCTTACAGTTTGGTGATAACACCAGATTTCCTGAATGAGCTCAAGGATGCATAGAAGGAAGGACTAAGGGAAGAAAATGTTGGATTCGAAAGAATCTTTGGTCAAGTTAAGAATATAGAAGAAAATGAATTTGGTGTTAAGATCCGATTTGGTCGAATGTGGGTTCCACGAAATGGGGACATCAGGTCAAGAATTCTAGACGAAGCACATAAGTCACGTTACTCTATTCATCCTGGTGCAACGAAAATGTATCAAGATCTCCGAAAGGATTATTGGTGGCCAGGTATGAAGTTTAATGTAATGCAGTACGTAAACAAATGTTTGACATGTGCGCAAGTAAAGGCTGAACATCAGAAACCCTATGGTTATGTGCAACCTCTAGAAGTCCCAGAATGGAAGTGGGAACATATCACCATGGATTTAATTACCAAGTTGCCTCTCACGGCGAAACGTCATGATACTATTTGGGTGATTGTAGACCGATTAACGAAAAGTGCTCATTTCTTGCCTATACGTGAGACTTATACATCAGAGAAACTGTCCGAATTATTCGTGAAAGAAATAATTACAAGACATGGAGTTCCAGTTTCTATAGTGTCCGATCGTGACACACGATTTGTTTCAAGATTCTGGAAACAGTTTCATGAATCGATGGGTACAAGACTCATTATCAGCACTGCATATCATCCTCAAACCGATGGACAGTCTGAAAGGACTATCCAAACCTTAGAGGATATGATGAGAGCTTGTATTATTGATTTTAGTGGTAGCTGGGATGATCATTTACCATTAGTGGAATTCTCATACAACAACAGTTATCATGCTAGTATTGGCATGCCACCATACGAGGCATTGTACGGACGGCGTTGTAGGACACCTGTGTGTTGGGGAGGAGTAGGACAGAAAGAAGTGGGAAGTAAAGCTGCAGTAATTGATTTGACTGAAAAGCTCCAGCTAGTTAGAGCACGAATGAAAGCTGCGTAGGATATACAGAAGTCCTATGCTGATAAAAGTCGGAGACCAATAGATTTTGAGGTAGGTGATCAAGTACTGTTAAAAGTTTCACCATGGAAGGGAGTTATTCGATTCAGGAAAAGAGGAAAGCTGAGTCCGAGATTTATTGGACCTTTTCGAATAATGGCACGGGTCGGTAAGGTAGCCTACCGATTAGATCTACCAGATGAACTGAGTGGAATTCATCCGACATTTCACGTTTCACATCTGAGAAAATGTCTAGCAGATGATGTAGCATATGTGCCTTTAAATGATATTGAAGTTGATGAAAGATGAACTACATAGAAGAACCAGTTGCAATCGTTGACACGAAAGAAAAACAATTACGTAACAAGATGATTAAACAAGTTAAGGTTCAATGGAAACACCGAAAAGGATCTGAGGCTACATGGGAGACTGAAGATGAGATGAAACGACTCTACCCACATTTGTTTGAAACGTAACAGGTTTTGAGGACGAAACCTATTGTAAGGAGGGTAGATTTGTAACAGCCGCAGATTTAGCACATTTGATCGCGCATGAAATCCACATTGATTTGACAGACGATACTATTCCAGGATGAAAGTATGCGAAAATGGTGAACGTGGGCGAAAACCATGCGCGAAACGGAGTTACGGAAGGTTCGGAATCGCGAAACGAAGATAAAATCGAAAAGTGAACGAAAATATCTGGAACCCTATCCGCGCGGTACGCCCCAACCCACCACCTGGCGTGGGGCGATGCGCCTGACGTCAGCGAAACGCAATATGGGCTTAAAAAGTCAGTTTTCATCTATAAGGCATCATTTTTCTCCTTATCTTCGACATTTCAGCCTCAGACACAAAAAATCAACATCCAATCCATCAAAACTTCAATTTTGAAGCTTCTTGATCACGCGGATCGCACCAAGGATCGTTAATTCAAGCCCTGATCGTCTTTTTACGCGCAAAACTTCGTTTGAATAGGTAACGGTTCATTTTAACCTTCTAGATTGATAATGATTGATTAAATCTTGTTTTTGAACGTAATGATATAGTTAGGGTTGTTGATTATTGCCTAGATGATGGCTAGGATTGATTATAAATGACAAACTCGAACTGTTAACGGGTAAATCCTTGTTTTGATCCGTTGTAATGCCCGGTTTGCATGGAATCATAACAATGGTTATAATGGTTTAAACCATTTGATTATGACACTGTAGGTGATTAGTTTGATTGATCCTTGACATGTAACGTGAAATCCAGGTGTTTCAAACTAATCACAACCATTAACATACTCATTGGAACAATTATCTGATGTTTATGATAACATGCAGATTAGTATGTTAAACATGGTTGTTAAACCTATTCTAATGCTAAGTAGTGATATTTCATGATATCTGTCTAGGAACCTGTTTTAGCATTACAATCAACAACATTAGCTATTTGATTAATCCGAGATTATTCTGATTGATCAAGTGTGTCATTAACCTAATATCAGTTTGATGACTTTCAAGACAATGTCTTTGACATTGAACGTTTAGAAAGATTTAATCAGTAAGTTAAAACATAAATAACTTATTAAACGAAAACCAATGCAGAAGTATACTGTTAGTACCAGTTTACGAGGGATCTTGCTACAGTAAGACATCAGGTGAGTTCTTATAGCCCTGTTTTAAATGTTTTACCATTTTAGGCTGATATGCATGTTATAAAATTATTTTATGAAAATGATTGTTTTACCTGACTACGGTCGGATAAAAGAATATGTATGTTATAAAGTTATGGTATGAGAGTGATTTTAACCTGATTATGATCAGGTAAAGAAGGTTTTCAGGTAAAGTATGTTTTCAGATAAAGAATGTTTATGTAAAGAATGTTTGGAAATGAATAATGTTTTAAGTCTCGACTGCGGTTGAGAAGTAAATGACTTAAAGAATATCAGCTGAGATGTAAAGAATGTTTTAAGACTCAACTACGGTTGAGAAGTTAATGATTTTAAGAGTCTCAGCTGAGATGTAAAGAATGTATGAAGTCTCAACGGTGGTTGAGAAGAAAATGATTATTTTTGAAAGACATCGACTGAGGTCGAGAAGGAAATGGGGTTTTGAAATCCCAGCTGCGGTTGGGCAAAACCTGAGCACTGCGGTGCGAATCTGTTATGATTATGATGGTCTAAATGTTTTTAAACCATGTTATGTATGAATGATGTATGTTAAGAAGTCTTGTACCGGTATGAGCCGTCAATTTCGGTTGATGGTTTAAGAAGTCCTGTGAAAGAACAGGCTGTCGACTATGTGTCGCCAGTTGAGGAAGTCTTATACATGTATGAGCCTGTCAACTTCGGGTTGGCAGTTGAGGTGTCTTGTATTTATACAAGCCTGTCGACTTCGGGTCGTCAGTTGAGGTGTCTTGTGCTGCACAAGCCTGTTGACTTCGGGTCAACAGTTGAGGCTAAGTTTCCTGTACAGGGAGATTGATGATATGAATATGTGTATGAAATGCATTTATGTTTGATGCCATGTATGTTATGTGTGGAATTATGTTATGTTATGTGATGATATAAATGGATAAAGATTTGTGTAAAAATGTAACTTAGAACTCACCAGCATAAAGCTGACTTGTTTTACATGCATATCAGGTTAAATGGTATTGAGAGAGAATAGCAGGAAAGCTCGAGGCATACCCTGAGAACTACCCTGGCATGAACTGGCTATGTTATAGAATATTAAAGACATGGGTTATGTATGAATGTTTGTTTAGATATGTATAATATTTTATGTAATCACCTTAAATTCCGCTGCTGTAATAAAGTAAATATGTTTTTAAGGACTATGGGTTTGATGTGTGCCAACCGAGGGGACTCCCAAGATTCGGGGCCTCACATTATAACTCTTAATTTAAAAAATATATATATAATTGGTAACATTTATTATCATTGCAGTCATTTAATTTTTGTTTTCAATGTGTATCTATTATTTTATTGTTGATATCCATTATTTAATCATGCATCGTGAATTATAGATATGAAAAATAATTATTAAGCAAATGAATTTAATCTGCAATTATTTATAAAGTTTTTGGTTAAACTTCTTTTCTTATCTAAATTTCTATTTAGGTCTCATACTATCATTAACTTCAAATTATGTTCATTAAAATATACAATAATAATAATAATAATAATAATAATAATAATAATAATAATAATAGTAATAAT
Organism: Mikania micrantha; assembly: GCA_009363875.1. Classification (NCBI taxonomy): domain Eukaryota; kingdom Viridiplantae; phylum Streptophyta; class Magnoliopsida; order Asterales; family Asteraceae; genus Mikania; species Mikania micrantha. Next base: position 49,987,237 of record CM018691.1, on the reverse strand, counting down.
AATAATAGTAATTATTTTCCATGAATTATTTTTAAATATTTTAAAATATTTAGCTTGATAGGATGATTTGAGTGTTAAAATACAATATGTATAATTATAAAAAAAATCAAGAGTAATTCTTACTTTTCTATAGACATAACTTTAATTTTTTTTAAAAAGTATATAACATTTTGTATATTAAACCCGTGTAATACACGGGATTTAACCTAGTATATAATAAATCAAAATCTTTAGAGGACACTTGGCATCATTATAGGCCATCTCTATTTTTGTTTCCCCCCCAAAAAATTTAACTCGAAAAACTAAACACGCATATTCTTTTTGGATTCTTTTATTTAATTTTTTAAACGGTTTTATTTCTTGTAGTAACTTTCTATATTTAAAATTTATAATTAATTATGACATATTTATTAAATTACGTATAAAAATCCTTTCTAATTTCCAGTTGTTTAATGACATCTAAATCAATTCCAACTAACATTAAATTGATTGTCCCTTTCCATTTTTAAAACGTAACTATCTTAATATATATTGATGAAACCTTCAAGTATTATTTTTACATCAACTTTCTCTTAATTGTTAATATTACCTTCGTGAATCTTTCAAGTAAACGTTTTGACAATGTCATCATACTCATCTTGAATGTTTGGAATATATAGCGTCGGCAGATTGTACTTCTCTAACCAACTAAAATAATATTAGTTGTATATCCGGTGTGTAAAATACTATTAGACAAGTGTAAGTAACAATCTTTTTTACTACAATCATCTTTTTTGTTAGATATATTATAATTTTATCAATGATGTTATCATTTTCTATTATTCAAGAACATTGTTAAACAACACATGTTAAAAAACTAAACTATAACACATCAAATGTTTGAATTTTGCACACATTCATGTTTTCAACCAATGTAATGTTTTAATTCAAAAAAAATCGTAATAAGTTAATATTTTTTTGATCTTTTATAGAATTCAACTTTCAGACTAATATTTTAATAAATAATTGTTTTTTATTACATACATATTTTTTAGACATTTTCGTTTATAGAAAAGAACTAAAATTGTAACTTTTAAACTGAATATTACGTATAAAATAATTTAAAACTTTTTTTAGCAATTTGTTTAAATTTATTTGTATCAGCTATTTTAATTAATTGATTGCTAATTTATTTTGTTATATTTTTTTTCCTATAATAGCTTAATTTTAAATGCGCATTTTAATCGTCAATGGTTTAAAAATCTCATATTTTAATTAATTAGTTTTTATTTAACTTTCAAATTATTTACTTAACTTTATTTAATTAAATGTTTTCTTAATAAAAATTATTTAGATAAACAAATGTTTGAAATACGTAATTCTTTTCAATGGCTACCAAAAAAATAAAATTAATACCGTTTAATCTTTTAATTTCATTATTTAAAAACGTAACCGATTAACATAAATATCAACATATTCATATTTCTTTTTTAAATCACATTATATGGGGCATGAATATTACATATTCGATCATTTAAATATAATTCTTAGACATCTTGACGATTTTAGTATCCCATATTTGTTATCCGTTTTATCGACACATGCAACTTTTCTAAACAATTAGAATAATATTACTTATAAATTTGGTAAGAAACATACTATTATACAAACAAAACTATAAACATTGTATAATTTAATTATGTTTGTTCAAATGAAGACAAATATAGTGCATTAAAGACAATTATGACCTTGTATCATTTAAACATTTTATTTTAATCAAGGGTAACAGATTTTATAAATCATTTTGTTTAAAAAACATGAATTTAAACTTATGAATATATGTTTTGATCATACTTTACTGGAAATTTTTTAATATTATATCATACTTTTTAATTTTACAATTACATACCAAGAATTCCAAAAATCCAGATAAATTAAAAAATGGTATGCCAACTTTTTACATACAATAGCCTAGCGGTATTGCAATTAACGGGAGAATCTGCACCAAATTGAGGTAAGGGGTTCAAGCCAGAGCTGGGGAGAGGGTTTACAGATTTACCCGGTTCCCGCTTATCTGGTGAGTGGAGGGGTGACGACTAGGCCTGCCCTTGGATGTGTGCCCGTTTGGGCTTAAATCAGTCATTCAGCTTTAAATCGTTCAAAAAAAACCACATCTCATTATAAGCTATAAAAATAAATGATTCATTATTTAATTTATTTTATTTTATACTTTAACTATAGTATACATAATACACTATACAATCATCATGTTATTTATTTTGTTAATTTCATCATCATTTTTTTTAATTAATTATCATATGAATGTTTAAGGATATGTCGAAAAGATCAAATGCTCAATGTTTATCTTCCAAAGGGTCCATCATGAATGATAACTCGAATTGTAAGCATAATAGTAAATATTATTTTTAAATTTAAATTGTATCTTACTTATATATTAAAATTAAATTATAATTAAAATATTTATTGTTCTATTTTTAGCCACATATTGGTTCTTGCGTATTTATTCCAATAATTAATATGATACGTTCAGACAAGAAGATTTCATTCAAGTTTTCGAGAAGACAAATTCCAATTTCAGTATGTTTTGCGATGATTATTAATAAAAGCAAAGGACAATCACTACCAAAAATTGAATTGTATTTGAGACAACCGGTCTTCAACCACAGACAATTGTATGTGGCATTATCAAGAGTCAAGAGTATGGATGAGATTAAATTACTAATATTAGATGCAGAAGGAAAAAAGTTACGAATAAAAGACTTAATGTGGTGCATAAAGAAATATTTAGAGATTTATTATTTACTTATGACCATGATTGGAGAAATCGCTAGGCGTTGCCAGGTCGGTCCACTAGGAAGTTGCGAGTACTCGGCCTAGGTGGGGAGTACTTCGGGGAGTACTCGGATACGGTAATTGATAAGAAAAATAATTTTTAAAAAAATTATATATATATCAAATATCATATGTTTACTAGTATATATATAACATATATAGTGAATATCAATAGAAATTAAATATATATAGGGAAAATCAAACAATAATTGGTGAGAAACAATAAAAACCAGTGAAAAACAGGGAAAATCGGTAAAAAATAGCGAAAAACCGAGTTGGTCGAGTAGGTCCGAGTTGACCGAGTTGGTCCGAATTTGACCGATTTATTCCGAGTTGGACCGAGTAGGCCCGAGTTGGACCGAGTAGGTCCGGGTTGGACCGAGTTTGACCGAGTCCAAGTTGGTTTGGCCGAGTAGGTGAAAAGCGGTTCGGCCAAGGGCCGAGTACCGAGTACTCGCCGAGTACTCGGCCGCCTAGGTCGAGTTTTACAACACTGCTTATAACTGTTACATTATATGTTTAATTTGATGTTCTTATTTTGAAGTGGTATGTTTTTTTCCTAATTTCTTATTCCATATATTTATGAATTATATCAGTGATTTTTACTCAACCCATGTAACACACGGGTTATCAACCTAGTTATCTAATATATAAAAATAAACTGAACACGTGTCACTATTATAGAAGATCCTCATAATAATTTTCTCACTAGCTAGTTTATCATATTAGATGTATCTTTCATACTAAATAATAAAATTAAATATTAATTATATCATTGATATATTTTTTATATTAAAAAATATGAAATATTTTTTTCATCAATGTAGAATAAATACAATTTAAAGAAAACAAAAAATAATTCAAAACCAAAGTAAAAAAAGGGTGGTGTTATTCAAACACCACACTGACACACCTCACACCCCTATACGCCCCGTATTGGTCAATACGAGGCGTATAGAGGGGCAATCATTGGGTGTCAGTGCCAATGATTGGACCCTCACACCTTTATACGCCCCGTAGTGACCACTACGAGACGTATACTTAACAGGGGTGTTAAAATATGTTTTTGGGGTGTGTAGATAACCCCTCCCTAAAAAAAGATATTAAAATATATATTTTTAAAAATGAAATGTTTAGCATAAAATTTTTAGAACACAAAAGTTAAAAAATGATGTTATTGTTTATTAGTTAAATTACTTTTTGCACGTAATTTTTAATAATTTTTTTATCTTAAATTTTTGTTTTATACTTTGTAAATATTTATTTTGAATTGTTTAATATACTTTTTGTTGAACCCATGTAAATTAGTAAATACACGAGCTAATAACTTACAAAATTATACACACATTTTTTTCTCTCTAAAATAACATATCATGTAACCGTATACGAAAATATAACTAAAATATACCAATATAGCAGTATATAAAAAGAGGAGATTATTATACTGCATTTGCTCCATTGCCCATGCAAAATGATGAGTGTTTCCTTTGTTCTACTTTCTATAATCTAAAAAGAATGACCCCATTAACAAAATACAATTAAATACTTAAAAAACAAATTGCTTTATTTTTCTAGAAATAAAATATTTAATTTAATATATTTCATAACAATTATTAATATTTAATTAAGAGAATATTGTATAATGACATTGATTAGAAAATTAGAGAACCAAGCGATTGATCTTATAAATACCAAGCAAGGAGACAAAATAATTTCAGTCACTTAATCAACGTCAAATACAAGTAAGGAAAGAATATTGGGTGTAGTTTAGGAGTAAGATTGTATGAATGTTTTAAAAAAAACTTAATCAACGTCACAGTTAACTGTTAATAAAATATTATTGAAAAAAAAAAGGTTGAAGTAATTTTAGTTATGACCATCAAACTTTGCTATTTTTTTATCAATTTTCTATTTTTTTAAAATGTTCTTATATATTATATACAATATTATTACATTATTTAAAAAATTATATTATAAAAGAGAGTGTATTTTATCTTAAAAAAAACATATTCATCCCGAAACAATATAAAGCGTAAAACACAATGGTTAATATATAACAAAATATCCTAAAACATGTTTTTCTAAATTAATGAATTTTGATAAACAAAGTCGTACAATAACCACAAATCTATATGTGGCATCTGTATGTCTCCTAGTGACACTTGCAGTGAAGGAGCTTTAAAACAAGCTTGGAGGGGGCCGAAAGATTTATATAAAGAAAACTAAGAGGGGCTGAAAGATTTTTAGGATGAAAACGGAAGGGGCTGAAGGATTTTTAGGAAGAAAACGAAGGGGGCCGAAGGATTTTCTGACGAAACACTATGCCGTCCCTTCTGAGCTAAAAGGGGGGGGGGGGGCGGGACGAGGGGACCCCCGGGCCCCTTATAAGCTTCATCCCTGGACACTTGGCCAAGCTCCTATACTATGGTATTCATAAAATCTAAAATCCGAAATCTGAATCATATCTGAAAACCGAAATAACCGATTCGAATTAGAGATTCGGATATTTGGATGGATTCGGATCGGATTTCCATTTTTTATTTGGATTGGATCTGATATTGGATATACAAAATCTTGTTTATTTGAATCAGATATCTGAATTCAATGAGAATAACCCGAATAAAACCTGTTTATTCAGATGTAAAAATAAGTTTAATCAGGTTTTACAGATTATTCGGATACATTTGGATCGGAATAGTATATTTATAATTCGGATTGGGTCGGGTTTCAGATAGAATCTGAAAATATTCAAATCCGAATAATCCGAAAAAAACGTTATTTGACCCGATGAATACCCCAATCGTGTATCTCTTTTGGATGATGATGGTTACATATAGGCCAAGAAGATTTGTTAGAATTCACTTAATAGGCAAAACATGATGGTTGTGTGTCTACTTGCATAAATGTATATGTGACAATCTTTACCCAAATAATATAAATAATTTAGTTTGAGTGAACGATTATTGTATACTGGTTTGAAATTAGTAACATCATAACATGAAATGAGCTGAGATTAGTAACACTTTAAAACAATAAGGGTCAAGACGAAAAACCTAAAAACTATGCATGTGAATACAATGGATTCACATGTGTAAAACTGATGAGAAAATCACTAAAAATTAATGTAATAGACTATTTGTTTAGTTACAACACAGATTTAAAATAATCCATTTAAACTCAAAATAATTTTATTGAAAATTAGTTTTGACCCGCACTCAAAATAACTTTTTTATAGGAAGTTTAAGTTTAAATCTGGTCAACACATATTTGTTGTGGTAAAGTTATGGGGTTTACCTCAGCCATGAGGTTCAATTTAGGGTGGCTTCGGACTTATGCTCTATAGCGTCAAACCTGAAGAGAGATTGAAATATCGTCTTAAGCGTCTGCGTTCCAAACTATTCAAAAAAGAATGGCTGAATTTTTTATTTATTTTTTTTTTTTTTGTGATTATGCTAAACAAATTATAGAGCAACTTAAAGCTATTAATTAGAGTACTAACGATTCTTTGGTTCTCTAAATCTTGTTAGTTTAAATTCAAACTACCAGCCATTCGTTCTTATTATCGTTAATATTGACGCTATTATCTAGAGATTTATAAACAAAAAAAAAAAGAAAAGAAATTGAGAAGATACAGGAAAGGGATAATAAGGAAAATATACAATATATTTCGTGTTTCTAAATTCAAAGAAAGATAAAAGAAATCACGAATTTTACATGTTTGCTGGTTGAGAAGAAGATAAAAAATGTTCAATAAAGAGTTATACCAATTTAGGTTTTATTATAAGTTAAAGTTGAACGATAAAATAGTAAATACAAAAACTTTCTATAACGAAAGAATAAATTATAAAAAACATGTGTGCCAAAAAAAAAAATACAAACCAAGAAAGAAAATACAAGATTTTTTCTTATTATATTTTTCTAGCTTTTGTTCAATTTCAATTGTCACGTTAAAGGAGTTGTGAGTTGAGCTTAAGTTATTTGACGTCTTTGGCGCTTTAAACTCAAACTTAGTTGGGGTGAGATCGACTATGGTTGTATGCACCCATGGTTCAAGGTTGTATCATTTGTAATTTTTTCAAGATGAATTTTTTGTTTTTGGTATAAAGTTGCACACAAAGATTTTTATCTTAAAAGACTATATATGATTGAATATTTTAGAAAGTTGTTTGAACTCTACCACGTATGTGCTACTTTGAAACCATTTAGGAAGAATATTTAATATATATCTATATTTATATACTATATAATAAAATAATAACAATTTTGTCACTTGTTATCTTTTTACACTACTATTGTCATTTGTCAATTTCTTATCATTCCTTTATTATCTCTTATATTAAATAACTATATCCCCTCTCTTATTAAATAATTATAATATTAGTAACTAATATATATTGTTTATCTTTTGATTAGAAAACACACTTAAAAAAAGTTTATAAAGTATGAAATTTTTCTAAAATAAAAAAAATTTTAAATAAGAAATATTTTATTTTTAGAAAAAAAATTATGTAAAAAAGTTATCTTAAAAAATGCTTTTTTTTAAATAAAATATATACTATAAACGGAGTTCTTAAACAATGAGATTTTTATAAACAAATGACGTTTTTTAATTTACTTAAAAACCGAAGAAATAAAAATGATAGAGAAAGTTATAGTTTTGATCCTTTATGTTTAACACTATTTTTAAGTTGATCGTTTAACTTTAATAATTACAACAATTAATATTTATATTTTTGATTTATAAAAGTTAGTTTTTAACATGATACAAACTAAAGTTTTTAAAGCAAGTTATTTAAAAAATATCAACTGTTACACATCAAAATGTCATATATCATTTGTAATGTTTCAATCTCACATTAAATTCAAACTATTATTCACACAAGACAAATTATATTTTAAAAAATAAAAACTTTCTTTTCTTTTTTTTTTATTATTTGATTACTTGTGTCAACTTTTAGCATATTAATTTAAAAATAAGTCATTGTTTTTTACTATAATTGAATATTTTGAAGCTGGTTACTTTTTTAACACCACATAAACACACATCAATTAAAACTAATTCAAAATTTTTTTCAATAGTGTGTGTATATGTATATAGGGAATGGAAGTATGCATAACCCTCTTTATTCCACTAACCCGAAGCAACCCATTAAGATCAAGCCAAATCTTGTAATTTTTTAACATCATTGTAAGTCATTTAGAACATTTTCTTATTCGATAACATCGTTGTAAGTTTTATTCAATAGTTGTTTAACACCAAAATATGAAGTGTTTGAACTTTGATAGGGCATGAATTGCGAATGATGAGATTATAGATGTTATTGGAATAGAAGATACTGACTTGAAGACTTAATTTTGATCAGTGTTGTAAAAATCTGTGACACCCCATAAAATCTAGGTCAGCATTTGTTTTGATTAAATTATTATTTAATTGATAATTATATGCGTGACACTAGAATTAGTTTAATTTAGTGTGGCACGTGGCATGGCAGTACGAACACCGACACAAACACGATAATTCGGTGAATTATCGCAAAACGCACACACGTGTCTAAGAAAATACGAACGTTGGTGAACGTTTAACACATCGTGTACCAAACACTAGAAACATCACAAAACACTCAAACATTGAACTTGAGAGTTCAAACAATGCCGAACAATATCCCATAAGCGAGAAAACGGCGAAAAACGAGCCAAGCCATTGAAATTGGGCCTACTCTTCGCGGTACGCTAAGGACCCCAGAGAAGCCCATGGCGGTACGTGATGGATGGGCGGGGATTTTTGAATCCCGAAATTCATTACGGTACACCAAGCAGCTTTTTGAAGCTCTTGGCGGTACCAGACAACATCTAGACGCCAAATCTTTATAAAACCAAGACAATCATGCCTATCCTACCATTTCCACTCATTTCTTTCGGCCCCAGACGCAAACCCTCGACATTTTCCCTCCCAAGAACCCTCTGAAACCCCCTGGAAGCCATTGATGAACACATTGAAGCTCAAGGAGTGAAGGATTGAAGACATGGAGCTTGAAGAACCATAGTTGGAGCTTGAACCCATCACTATCCTCTTGATTCTGCTACACTCAGAATATCCAGGAGGTTTAGAAGCTGGTTGAATCACAATTTCTACATTTTGGAGCTTTAGAAGGTAACCCCATGGCTAAAATGCACTCTTCACACTCACAAACACTCATGCAAGTCTTGAAACCCGCATGCACACACCCTAGCATCACATGCACGAATTGTTGATGATTCGAATCTGGGTTTGATGATTTTAGTATTGATTATGATGATCTAGAATGATTAAATGGTGAATCTTGATGATCCATGATGTTGTAGATACGTCAAAATGCTTAACTCGATCATAGATGTTAAAATATCGACATGCATGCATGATCTATGGTTATTTGGATGATTTTGGATATTCATACATGTTTATTGATGATGTTGGTGATATGTTACATGATTTGTTATCACTAAAATAGTCAAAAATGGGTTATTTAGTGAACTTGCTATTTATAGTAACTTTTATGTTACAACATGGTGTTATGGATGAAGTTATGGTCATGCATGTAAATAGAAATAGTATTGGCATGATAATATGATGATATAACTCATAAGAAATTGATTTGGGATTTGTTTTGGGTCATTTTGGACCTAGTTACTAAATATAGTAACTTTATTTGTGCAAATCACATTAGAATGTGTAAAATGAATATGCATGCGACTTTAAATGGTGATTTGTGATACATGATGATGATTTATGCATAAGGGAAGGTTTAGGAATGATAGAATGGTCGTTTGAGAAGCATTTAGTCATAGTTACTAATTTTAGTAACTTTATTTTGCAAAAACTTGATTAGTAATGCTAGATATGACATTGCGCATGCTAAATGACTTAACATGATGAAATATGATTATTGTCACAATAAGTTATGCGATTTTGATGTTGAACATGCCAAAAATTAGAAACTTTCCATATTAGGAAACTTTGGTAACTAAAAACGAGCTAAGTGTTTATTTGATCGCATATGACAGCGTGCTATGTGTTAACATAATCACGTAGGGCTAACGAGCATACTAGAATCTTTAAATCGATAACGTGTTATGAAACTTTCTAAAAATGGAAACTTACTATAAATAGTAAGTTGTCCATGAACGCGAATTGCGCGTTCTGCATACAATGAGCACAATCACGAATGTTACACGAGTTACAACCAACACACGGGTCACCAATGGGTCGTTGACTTGACACGGTCAAAGTGGACCGACACGAAAAATATAACAACCGAGGGTTGTTGAGCACAAACACGAGCACGAGCACGGTCACTTACACGAACTCACGTAAGCTATACTATATAGGTAGCCGGTGACAGATTCGCCGCCGAGATCAGGAGCTTACGCTTTTGTTTTCCGACTATCATTAAGGTGAGTTTACGACCCCTCTTTAACTATTTTACAAACTTTTCAAATAGGGGGAGAATACTTGTTGAATCGAGTCAAACATATATTATTTGTACGAACATATTGTGTATGTTGGTTTATTGGACAAACATAAGTGTTGTATCGTAACAAGCCCTCACAAAGTCTTACTGTTAATGTACAAACAACGAGGTGAGTTTGAATGGATCCGTTTGGGTGTGACGAACCCCATGTGGCACAATACTGACCGGAGGTCGAGACACGTGAAATCTCGACCTATCATGCCATGTTATTATGAGACATGGCGGAGGCAAGGACAAACAAGTCTAGTTCGGTAGTGACGCACTGACACTTGGAGCCTAGGGCTCGGGACAAACATTTGATAAACAGCATGACACTTGACAAACATTTTGCTTATTATTATACGTATATCAAAACCTGTGAACTCACCAACCTATGTGTTGACACTTTTTCTCAAACTTGTATTCTCAGGTAACTAGCTGAATGACGCACGGACCAGGGGTGCACTTAGGGAAGAGCACATGACTAGCATACCTTTGCATAGTGTCATTTGAAACAAACTATATTTATTCTGTTATGTTTAACTAAACTATGTAGTGTTTGACAACTTATTTCCGCTGCACACTAAACTTGTTATTTTTCCGCTGCAAACTATTATGATTAACTTTTATGACAAACAGTGCATTTTGAAAACGCATATAGAGTCATTCTAAATGACCATGAGCTGTGATTCTGGCCACGTCACACCCATGTGGACTGACACCACACGTGGGAATTTGGGGGTGTGACAAAATCGGCCTATGCGGCCGCCTAGGCGGTGCCTAGGCGCTAGGCGCCCATCTACTGTCTCGATTTTGACCTGGCGGTGCTAGTCGGCCTAGTCAGATTTTTTTTTGACTGTTTTGAGTTTTTTGACGTTTTTTCTGGTAAAAAAAGGCAAATTTCATTATTATTTAGACATTTCTTAACCAAAAATCCTTAATATGTCTCTGAAATAACGAATCCAACCACTCAACATCGAAATCCATCTCTAAACTTTGAACTCGTTGTTTAAGTTTGAACTTTGAAGTACTTGATTTAGTATATTTAAGCTTATTTTTTAAATTATTTGAAGTATTATATTAAATTATTGATATTAAAGTGTGTGTATAATATATATTTGTAAAATTACATATAAAAATTCAAATCCACCTAGCCCCGATTAATCCTTAGGTAGTACCTCGCCGCCCGACTAACGCTTAGTAACTTTTACAACCATGATTTTGATTCACATGGTCGTTGAAACATGTTAGGGTCATTTCAAGCTTAAAGAGAATACTAGTCGTTAAGTTTGGTGGTAAACAACATAAAGAAGTCTGAGTTATGTCTTATAAGATTTTAATTATGTTTTAGAATACTCAAAATTAAACTTAAATATCTTACAATATTTTAAAATAAATACAACGTATTACTCCTATAAAAAATATGGGCAATTACATATATCCTCCTATAAATTTCATTTATTTAATATATACTTAATCTAAAATTTTAATTACATATATCCCTTCCTCTAATTCTGAAAATTTCAAATATACCCATTTTAATTAAAATGATTAAGGAATTACTATTCTGTCCTTACTTTAAAAAAATTATTATACCTATTTTACCTTGCTTCAAATATACACATATTTTACGTTTTTCCCCTTTTTTAGTGTTTTTGCTTCTTCTTTTTTTTTTCTTGCCTTTTTTTCATTTTTAATTGACGGAGTTGGAGTCGTATGGGGGAGGGAGATGAATGAATGTGGTGTTTATGTATGGGGTTTTACGTATGTGTGTTTGGAATTCAAAGGGTTACAATATGTAAAGACACTAAAGTTGGGTATATATGTATTTATATTTTTTAGTTAGGTATATATGTAATTAGACCTCAAAAGAGGGGCATATACGTAATTAATTAGACCTCAAAAAAGGGGATATATGTAATTATCTCAAAAAAATAAATTTGAAATTTAATTTTTTTTATTTAGTAATTTCGTAGATTAGTAACTAAGTTTTTCAGATGTTTCAATTAAGTAAATAAAAGTTTTATTTTCTCGTTAAAGTTACTCAACTTTCACAACTATTTTAACTATATCTAATTTTTTACAAATATTTAAATGTTTTAAAATTAACTGAGGCAAATGAAACATATATTAACATTTATAAGTATTTAACAATTATTTTTTTCTCAATTTGACTCAACTTTAACAATTTTGAAACTTTTTATTAATTTCTAAATTTGGTTTTTTCATAATTACATCTTATTTCAAGTTATTAGAAAAAAAATCACTTATAATTAAATAATTTATAATATTTCATATGATTGAAATGCCTACCGTAAATTGAGTGATTTTAAAAAGATAACAAATTTATTTGAGTGATTTTAGTGAATATGTACTTGAATTTATTCGAGATGTGAGTAAAACTCAAATTGGAGAAGAATATGGTCCTTAGTGAAACATTAGAAAAAAATTATTAATATTAGGTGACATATTCTTTTTTTTTAAATATACTTAAAAAAGATTTCAGTTAATTTTGAACTTTTTATTATAAATATTCATCTATTAATTACTAATTAGTAGTGTTTTCAAATCACTCACTTCACATGGACCTTGTAAAAGTGATATCTGAAAGTCATATAACTACTCAGACATTCGTTCTTAGAATGATAGGTTTTTACCAGTTGATTATTTAATGCTTTGAATTTTTTTTATTTATTTATAAAATCATAATTTTGTATCAAAAGACTAAGATGGTTTACGACTATAATGCATATACACAACTCTTTACAACTACAATGCGTATACTTAACTGCACAGTCTAAAACATACATGCATGCATACATACATGCGATTTACGTACCTCCCTCATGTTAGCCGTGAAACCGGTCGGTGAGGAGCGCCTAATGGTGGCGTTCATCAACTTTTACATACATGTGATTGAGCTCAAATAATTAAGAACATACCTTAATTGAGGTAACCCATTAACCCTATCAAAATTCGTCCAAATCTTTGAAAAAAATTTTTCATGACCTTTATTATACATAAATATGGGGTTCCTTTTTTGTGTTTTTGCTAATTCATTACCGTTTATGATCTTACATCAGTGTAATTGGCGCAAAAATAAATATAACTTGCAGTGTAACGCAAACTTACACTTCGTTTAATTTCTAAAATCTTGTGAATTAGCAAAAACACAAAAAAGAAACTCCATATTTATGTATAAAAAAAGGCCAAAAAAAATTCAAATATTTGAGCGAATTTTGCTAAGGTTGATGAGTTACCTCAATTAAGGTGGGTTAACAACCGATCCTTACCCTAATCTATTATACATATATATATACATCTTACTACTTTGGGACCCACATTAAAGTAAATCTAAAGGTGTTTTTTTTAATTAATGTAGGGCTCACTTACATTAATAAAAAAAAAAGAAAAAATCTAAACCTTTAGATTTACTTTAATGTGAGCCTCAAAGTAGTAAGATGTAGATATTCGGTTAACGCAATAAGGAAATGTTAACATTCGAACCATCCCCTATATATATATATGTATATATATATATATCTTATCTTATCTTATCTTATCTTATCTTACTACTATAATAAACAAAAATAATTTTGCCACTTGTCATGTTTTGAAAATACTAATGCCACATGTCATATTATTGGTATTTCATTTAATTGTCTTTCTTAATAAATAATTATATCATCTCTCCTATTAAATAATATTATAATTAATCATATTATTTAGCTTATTTCATATTAAGAATTAAAAATAGTTTTAAATAAATTGAAGTTTAATTTTTATTAAAAAACATATTTTTTCTAAAAATTATAATTTTCTTATAAATAAAAAATATATAAAATCGTTATATTTAGGATATTAACAGTTTTCTAAAAAACAAGTTTACTTAGAAGATGATTTTTTAAAAATGAAATTAACTATAAAACTAAGTTTTAAACAATATGATTTTTATAAACAAATGACAGTTTTTTAAGCAAAATATTTAAAAATGATTATTTTAAAAACCAAAAGTTTTAAAGAAATGATAGGAAAAACTATACTTTTGACATAAAATACTATATGAAGTTTTCAATTTCATAGTTTACAAATCTTAACTGTTACAAACTAAGTAGATCAGATAATAATTCTTTAGTTATTAGAGTTTTTAATTGTTAGTTTATTACATAAAATCTTTGTCTATACTTACTTTAATCATTATATACCAAAATATTGTTTTAATATTCCTAAGTTTTTATTACTAACTATTTAATATTTTATGATTAATCAGTGTAATACACGGGTTAATAAACTAGTGTGTGTGTGTATATATATATATATATATATAAACAACTAGATCGGTTTTCAGGTGGGTTCCAAGTTTCATTCGCTTTAATGGTTTATCAAACACCCTAACTTTATTTTATATATGTTTTTTGATAAAAATAAATTTGTTTAAGTACTATAATATGTAAATAAATTGTATAAAATCTTAAACCTTATTTTATTCAAATCAAATAATTTTTTCCACTGACTTCTCATTATAAACTAAAAAGAAATCATATGTTATTATTTTAATGTAAAGTTAGTACAATTAAATATTCGAGTTCAAATTATACAATCAAAAGATATTTTATCATCATCATTATACTCCAAATATGTTACAATTAGCAAATATAAGATATGGCCTAAGCATACTAGTATACTACAAATATGTTTTAATTAGCTAATATAAGATATGGTCTGAGCATGATAAGATGTATATTGCCTTACCTTTATTCTATTGAATATAGAGGTTGTTTTCAATGAGACATCCAGCTTATGATGTCTGATTAACCGGTCAACGTAACACTTTTAAAGTTAATTCACAAAAATTTAGATAATGTTAAAATTATTTCAGTTTTGTTTTCCCTCAAAATCCGACACATATATAGATTAAATGCGTGCATCGTAAACGATGCATAACCAAAAGACATTTTAAATAACTAAAAACAGCTTTTGAAAAAAATAAATAAAAAGTCTTACTATCTTTATTAAAATAAAAATTTAAAAACCGTAGGGTCCGCCAAAAAGATGATGCTGCGCTTGTATGTCGCCAATGACACCAACAAGCTTCACCTCCATCCATGCATCTGTGTATATAGTTTTACTCTCTCTCTCTCTCTCTCTCTCTCATATTCATATCTTTCAATTCAAATAATTCGATTCTTTCAGCATATCTTCAATCGATTTCAACGCAAGATGTTGTGCCGGGGAAATGATTCGATAAAGTGCAGAAAAGCCGGATCGATTCCGGTGTACCTGAATGTCTATGATCTTACTTCCATGAACGAATACGCTTACTGGTTCGGTCTTGGTGTTTATCACTCTGGTGTTCAAGGTTTGATTTTAATGTTTGTTGAGTTTTTGTGTTTGAAGGTGGTTTAGTAATGGCTCATGGATGTGTAGATGGTTTAGTTACATGTAGAAACATGTAACTCAAATGGGTGCGACTTGGAGTCGCAAGATTTTACAAATTCGCTACTCAACTGAGACTTTAAACCAAAGTCGCACCTGACTTATGACTTACCTATTTGAACGTGTAATTAATAAAGCTTATGCAAATCTAGGTGGTATTAATGCTAAACGTAGCATTAACAATACCACCTGAAGTCGTAAGTAGCTTTCATACATACATGTAGAAATGGGTAAGTCTAGATGGGTGGACTCTGGTTGAAAGTTAGTTTCGTATTAAGACTTAACATCTAATAATTAAAGTTAAAACCTTCTTGCAACTTATTTGTTTCTAAATGATATTGCCAAACCACATATGCATACATTAAGGCCTAAATTTTAATAACAGAATATAAGTTAATAAAAAGAGTTATAATTGTGTTTAACATGTTGCAGTCGACATGATCGATTAACAAAGCTATCAAACATAAAAGTAATTTGTTTTAACTTTTTTATATCTTATGTGTCTAATTTTCTATATGTTTTATTTAATAAGAAGGAGAAAAATAGGTTTAAACTTCTAATTTTAGTTATTTTTGTAAAAGTAGAAAATACAAAATGTATTTTTTATCATCTTGTCTTCCTTCAATTTGTTATAAAAGATATTCAATCCATGTGAATTGAAGTTAAAGAGGGTATATACGATGCAGGGGGTCATTTCATTAACTTGTACTCATAAGAATTTTACTTCACGAGAAATGGAACAAAAAACTACCAAATTGACCTATTTCTTGCAGGTACCAATTGAAAACTTTAATCGTGTTATAAACATGTTAACAATTATCGGCTTTAATAAAACAATTACAATCATTTAGTTCCTGAGTGAATTCAATTAGATTTTTTTTGAACGATCACTGACGGGTCATTGATCCAGCCGATCATACGTTTTAATCAAGTGTTTATTTGACAATTGTTGCATTGACTGTTGTTTGTAATCGATGGTTTCAGTTCATGGAGTTGAATACGCTTTTGGATCTCACGAACAAGCGACGACCGGAATATTTGAAGGAGAACCGAAACAGTGCGAAGGATTTACGTTCCGGAAGCAGATTCTGATCGGATGGACAGAATTGAATCCGGCAGATGTTAGAGGAGTTATGGAAGATCTTGCTGACGATTACAAAGGATCATCGTACAATCTAATCACCAGAAACTGTAATCATTTCTGTAACCATCTTTGCCTCCGACTCACCGGAAATTCTATTCCGAGTTGGATCAATCGTCTGGCCAGAATCGGTAATCGACTGTTACATCAACTAATTTTATTGAGAAAAAATATATATATTGATTTGTTAGAATTTATTGTAATGTCTTTAGCATAGGTAACGATTTTCATTTGTTTGAACAACGGTGGAATTTTTTAGGCTGGTTAGAATCAAACCAAAATGAATAAAAAATTGTCTACCCAGACCAAATTCAACCGATTAAACTACTTTTATTCGGTTTGGTTATCCGATTAAACCGGTTATTATTCGGTTTGGCTATCCGAATAATGAATAATTGTTAAACAAAGAACCGATTCGAAAACCAAATAAGCAATTTAAATATGATTAGAAACTGAAACTGAAAAAGCAATTCGGTTATTCGGTTCCCTTTTTCTTGTGAATACGATCCGATTTTTGGATTTTAGATTTCGTTTCCTTTTTTTTTTTGTTTTTTTCACACCTCTAATCGTATCTTTTACTGTGCAGCTTGTTTTTCTTTTCAACCCTTTGGTTTATAAACATTCATCTTTCGTCAGAAAGAATTCTTGATGTTTTTCCTGATGATTTATAGGTCTTTTGTGCAAGTGCATTGTTCCCATGAGCATAAGTTCGACTAAAGTTGGAATTGAAGATAATAAAATGTGTAATGAAGTAGAGGTTAAGGCGAAACTGAGGAGCCGATCAAGTCGATTTACTTCATCTTCGAGTTCTCCATCGTTGTCGGAAAAATCGATTTTCGCATCGTCTCCGGTTGGTGTCTCAGGTGGTCATGGAAGAACACTTCTTTCTCCATCATCCCTTATGATTCTTGAGACTTCTTCTTGGTCATAGAGTTCATGTGTAATGGTAATTACTTCTAATTTAATCAAAATTTGTTTCTTTTCATGTTATTTATTGTACTCAAATTGAAGTTATATTAATTTACTCACTTATAATTATTAGTTGTCAAATTTGTTGATAAGTTGATTCAATTTTAGCATCACATGTTATCAAATTTTAATGGTGTCATCTATCCGATAAATTAGTATCACTCAAATTACTACAATAGTAAGTTAGTAACATCTTGTTGAATATTTTTTGCATTTCATTGCTATATATAATTGTTTTTTCTTATGACGACATAATATTGGTGTTAAAAGATGTGATGTGATAGTTTTGCTCACAAAGGCCTTAAAGTTGTCGCGATTTATGTCATTTATATATTGTAACATGTGTTGTCGCTATAAAGATTTTTATAAGTTAAATATTACCTATTTTAACGACATTTTGTTGCTATAGTTTAATAAAAAATAATTAATTAAATAATTTTATTTTATATCAACAGCATTTCATCTCCACCTATTAATAAAATAATTAATAATTAAATTATTTGTTTTTATAAAGTAACGATTTGTTGTGGTCATATGAAGATAAAGCAATTTATAATTAAATTTATTTTTTTATAACGCCAACATCTTGTAACTATAAGAATTGTAAGTTATATTTTTATGGCCACTTTATAGCAACGTTATATCGTTGCTATATGTCTTTTAGCATATTCAAACGCATCTTTATTTTATCAAATATCAAATTTCATTATACATATCAAATATTAAAATTAAACCAATCAATAAAGTTAAGTGTTTAAAATTATTCGACAAGTCATGTAAACATATCACTTTCACATTTATTTTCATGATGTTATTAAAAAGATTGGCGCATTTTTTTGAATTGTATTATGAAGTCTACCTGTATTTTTTAAATATTTTAAATCATTTGTCATTGAATTTTTTGTTGGAGTTGTTCTCTCATTTGTTCTTTTAATTGCTATTGTTATCGTTGTGAAGAGCGGAACATGTATTTGATGTTTCGTTGAGGAATATACTTTTTTTCTTTTTATAATTTTTTTGTTTAATGTATTTTAGCTAGTGGGTTTTTTCGCGCGTTGCCGCGAGAACTACGCCACGATTCCGAATATTAAAACGTAGACACAATCACATATATCAAAATGTATATGTAAAAACACATCACTTGTTACTTTTACGTAAAATATTAAAGTGTAGTCGTCTTAAACTTTCGTAGATTAGAAAGAACCATCAAAAGTTTTGCTAGAATAACTGAGTTTATATAAAAAAACAAAACAAAACTAAACTAATAGTAGTAAAAAATACTTATAAGCAAAGTAAGAAAAGAACTTACGCTTATCAGAATCTACCTATCTACATGACTACATATCTTCTACTCCTAATAAAGGAGTAACTCTAATGCCACATGGCATTTTACTAGCCCATCCACCTCATTAATCTGCCACATGTCAACTTCTTAAATATGCCACATGTAAGAAAATCCACGTGTCATTACCAGAAGGGAGCTACCAATTCACCATTACTATTCCACCCGTTTTACAATTTAACGCGGATCTACCACCCGATCCATGTAATAACACGCGGATCCCCATTCCTTCAGAAACCCTAATCCCCAATTTCACTCCTCAGATCAGCCATCGATTACACCAGGGGAACCCTCTCATCACAGGTACCCTGATTTCCAATACATCGTTGATTTCGGTCATACACTTCGACTAATTTAGGTGTAATTTCGTTCTAAAACTTGCAGGTTAACAATATGTTTGGATCCCGACGTTTCAGGGACTTGCGATTGATCGTCTGCAAGATCCGATATCGAATCCATAGTTAAGGTATTTCAAATCCTCCAACTTTCTCTCTCTAAAATTTGCATTGTTTTCTCTCTCTAAAACTCTATCATCGTAAAACTTCGAACCTCAAAGCTCTCATCTTTAACAAATTTAGATGGTTTATAATGTTTAGATGGTTTATATTTCCATCTATTTGTCTTTTCGCACGCTGTTTGTTTGTATTTGCATTTCACACTGTACGATTTTCATCCCCAAAGTCTTCGATTTTGAGCTCCGTGAAGGTGCCATTAGCCTATTTTTTTACTTTTTTTTATTTTTTATTTTATTTTTGTCAAAATTGTATAAAATTGGAGTGCTAATTTGTTCACATTCACTCGAAAAATTGTTGGCTTCACTTGCATCCGTCTTTGTTATTGTTTTATGTGGACGTCGTTTGTTGAGTTGGTTTGCTCTGTTTTTGTTGCAGGTGAAGAAGGGAATGTGGGTTTCTTTTACAACCTTTTCTACTGTTGTTGTCTGATAATGTTAAAGGTATCCGTATTTTTCTATTTTTGTATGTTTGGTGTGGATGTTTATAGGTGTTTTTGTGTATATACCTTCCCATTATGGGTGGTATGTATGAGAAAAAAAAAAGAAATAATTCTACGTTTTAATTTCATATTTCAACTACTAAATTGGTATATTGAAAATTATCTGGCAATAAGAAAAGAAACTTGTATAATACTGATTTAGAGGGGGAAAATCCATATTTTGTTATTTGTTCTGGAGATCTGGCTTAGATTCTTTTTTTGAAATATAAAATGAAAGTTTCTTGCTTTTTGATCTTTCTAGGAGACTGCTTTATGATTTTTAAATGTTTTCACCTATTTTCAGGCTGGCAAGTGATTGTGGGTGGGTTTATGGTTAATAAATTGAACTAATTTGGAGAGAATGGATGGTCGGAGACATTCGGTTGATATTCGTTTATGATATATTATTATGTTATCTAGAATTCAAGATTTAGGAGTGTTTGTTTACTTAATGGTTATCCATAATGTCTCTAACCAGCAAAGATACATCTGATATTATTATATAGCCTCTGAATACAACATCATCACGAATGCAGACAATCACGTTTGGGAAATCAAAAGGGCTTTGGTCAATGCTTATGGCCTTGGCATATGTTTACTTTTAACTTCCAACCCTGCAATTCAGGTACATTATATATTTTCTCATAATTGATGGCAACGAGTCAAACAGGTAAGTGTTTGGACAGGTGTAAACAGGTGGGTTGACCTGCTAACATGTGTTTCCCCTTTCCAAATTATACTAATAAGCAATACATTAGATATGATAATAAAATTTTTTATTACATTAGTCCTCCAGTTACTTTTAATAAAACAATTTAGGAAGGGATAAGCATTATGTGTCACAGGATACTTCTCAATATAATCGGTTCACCAAAATCAAAATCATCATAAATTCTAATTAATTAATAGTAACTCACGCTTCTCAATGTATTCCGTTCACCAAAATCAACATAAATTCTAATTAGTAACTCACGTTTCTCAAATCATAATAAATTCATATTAATTAATAGGAACTAACGCTTCTCAATATAATAATCGGTTCCACCAAAATCAAAATCATCATAAATTCTAATTAATTGATAGTAACTCACACTTCTCAAATCTTCATAAATTCTAATTAATAAATACTAACTCACGCTTCTCAATATAATCGGTTCACCAAAATCAAAATCATCATAAATTCTAATTAATTAATAGTAACTGACGCTTCTAAATAAAATCAGTCTATATCAAAATACCTTATAATTCCTAAAACAATGTGAAGCGTTATTTTTATGAGTTACGGATTCCACGCCATTCTCAAACCGTTTTTATTATTTTAATCATTACTAAAATTAGAATGATAAACCTTCTGCCATATAAATACATCTTCTTCCTACAACATTTCAACATCAATTTCAATCGTACAACATATACTTTTTAGAGGTAACAATGGAAGCAATTGTTGTTGCACCCCAAATAACTATGCTTAACGATCTTGATGTTTCATTTGATGAGTATGTAATAAAGGCGCGCATACTAAGAAAGTGGCGTCAACCGGATCGCAAATATCCGGCCGAGGACTACTCGATTGAGATGATCTTAATCGATGATGTAACACCCCGACCGACGGCGGAATCATCGGGATGCCACGAGGGATGTGTAGATTGTTCAAAAGCTCGTGGGCATCTAAATCAAATCATCATATATCATTTAATCAACCAAAATAATTACACAAAAATCATGTTCATCATGAATCAATTACATCAAATACACAAAAGATTTAGTTAAACTAACTAAACTCTAATCGCCAGAAATTTAGTTAATTAACTAAGTCCAAGAATCCTATATGATGATGATGTCCAAAATAGAAGAGATCATCCTCTTCATCCTACTTGTCTCCATCACCTGAAACATGTAAGAAAATCAAGTGTCAACTACAAAAGTAGTTGGTGAGTAATCATAAGTTTTTATACTCAAAAATGTTTTAGAAAAATGAGTTTAAAAGTTGGTGTTTTAAAATAGTTTAATAAAATGCTTTGTTTAAAACGAGTGTAAGACTTATGATTTCCTTGAGAAAATCCATATGAATACCTGTATGAGATAATCCAACACACATCCATCCATTCAACAACCAAACACATACACAATCACATAATCACATAATCAATCAGTTATAATCAATCTCAAATAATCATAATCAAACATAGATAATCAATCCACAAACAAATCAACCAATCACATCATTTATATTCTCCAATAATGTTCGTGACTATACATGATCATTTTGTAATTAACATAAGTTAAATACATGATTCATGGAGTGGTCGCTAACCACGTGACAATACATGAAGCCAAAGCAAATAACCGAAGTCAAAGGCAATGCTTCACATATGTGGAAACCATCCACGTGACAATACACGATGTCAAAGCAATTAACCGAAGTTAAGAGCGATGATTCTCGGGATTTGTGACAATACTTGTAATCTTTGTTATTGACCTAGGTCAATAACAATGTTTACATGGATATAAAATAATAAGAGATAATCCCATAATAATGATAATTTCAAATGTGAATATCATATTGATAAACAGGTATTAACCTTGTGTTATCAAAATAATATTTAATTTGGTATACATGTTTCACCTCCGGGTTTTAAAACTAAAACAGTTTAAAGAAAAGGAGGTTATGAGAACTCACCTGAAGTCCTTAGAATCAGTGTTCTCTTAAAATGCGCGCTCGCGTATATAAACTCAAAATCAACTCAAAGATCTGAAAATTTAATATGTGATCGTGTTTAAGCTAATTTAAGTTATAAACACCAATCCTTAATAGGTGATCATCACTAAACATATCTTAGACTTATAAGTTTTTAGCTATAAATTAAGAATGTTTAATTGAAGACTTGTGTGTATGATCCCCTTTTGTTAACAAAATTTATTTTCTTTATTCATCCTCATCTTTAAAGACAAACATGCATGCCTTCAATAAATCAACCACCATAATTCAAATCATTTAATTCAAAACCATATTTAAGAAATTTATTTTTAAATTATTATTGCCCAAATTTACATTCCATAAGGAGACCTCATAATTTAATATCTAGTCAAGTAAAAAAAAAAAGGTGGCAACTTAATTACTTTCATGCATGCATGGTTATCTCCACACATCTATGTATAATTCATGTCCCTTATTTATCTTTACACCATTAGATAATTTAAACTAGATCGTATCCCCCCCCTCCTTGTAGGCAGCGAACCTTCTTTCACATTTAATATAGGTTCGGCTAATAAAAAGGGGAAGGGTTCGGCCAAGTATATGCTAGGGTTCGGCTCCACTACTCAAGGTTCGTGGCTCCTTCATTTGTAGCAGGGTTCGGCCAGGCAGTGTAATAGTTCGTCGAGGGCTGAGCTAAGAAAAAGGTTCGGCTAGACCTACCACAAAGGTTCGGCCACAAGGACTACAAGGTTCGCTTCCTAGGGTTCGTGGAGTCATGAAGGTTCGGCTAACTTGCAGGCCGGCCGAGGTTCGTTGCAGACTAGACCAGGGTTCGTTGCAGGCTAGACCAGGGTTCGTTGCAGATCCAGAGGGCTCGCCATTACAGGGTTCGCTGGTGGCTGATGTGAGTTCGGCTTAAGAAGGTTCGTTGGCCAGGAGGTTTGTTAACAGGGTTCGCCACCCTTTAGGGTTCGGCTTACCTGATGCAGGTTCGTCGACCTGCACCCGTCCCATCATCAGCATCACCATCCGTAGCTTCTAAGGCCGTCTATGGCTTCTCTCAGTTCCGTAACAACTCGTTTTAACCCATAAAATAACAACCCAAATCTCGTTTAAAGCTAACACTATTTACACATCTAGTTTCTAACAAAACCGAAAAGTAAAGTGGTCATCTCACCTTCAAATCGTGGAGATTGATAGCTTTCTTTGTATCCTCGTGCTCCTCTCGATCTCACGAACGCGTAGGCACCAAAAGTTCGAGAATCCGTCAAGAATTGAGCTTGGAATGTTAGAGAGAAGGTAGAGAGCAATTGTGTGTGTGTGTTTTTAGAGAGAGAGGGTGTGTTGGTGGAATGAAGAAGAAAGAAAGAAATTCTTTCTTATTATGTGTGTTTTTACCCCGTGTCCGGTCTCGTTTTTATCGCGATAATCAAAATAAATAAAATGCTCGGTCTTCTAACGTAACGTATTTAAAACAATAACTCGTTTTAAATAAATTAGTTTTATTTAATTAAAATAGGTTTAAATAATTTGTTTCGTAAAATAAATTCCGTTTCGTTTTCGTTAAATAATTATTTAAATAAATTAATTTATTCGAAAACATTTTAGGTTGTGATTCCTAATAAACGTTTTAAGATTTTATTTACCAATTTAATATCGTGAGATATTATTTAATTATCTCGTCGAAACACGTTACTCGCGTACGTATTCGTAAAGATCGTCACCTTTGCGAATCCGACGCTCGTATCGTATTTCGAGTTGATTTAATGATTTATGGAATATCGTTTTAGAACATTATTCTTAATAATTAAATTCGTGTGAATCGTCATTCACGCGAATATATTATTAAGTAAATATTTCTAAATCAACATTCGCGTTTTAAGTAATGACCGTAACCTCACATCGCGTATTTATTATTCTCATTATTTATTAACTTAAATATTATATTCCCAAACCAAAACCCACTAAACCAAGTCACTGACACATCCATGATAGACCGAAATATGCATATGTATAGGGCATATGCAGAGGTAGATCGCAACCTCCCCTACACCGTCCCACCGCTATTTCGATAAACCATGACCATGTGTCCTTAACTATGTTTAGTAACCAGACCATAACAAACTCCCAGTTCCATCCCAAAACCATTCTCAAAACAATAATCCATAATCATCAGTAATAACACTGCGATAAACTCTATGGGTCTGTTCAGTTAAATTTCAACTAAACTTCCCAAGGTTTACGCGTATAATATATTATAAAATCATGCATACCAGTAACAGTGACAATATCAGCAAAGTCAAACAATAATATCATAATCAATAATATTCATAAATCTCCGGTCGTACAGTACAATAGTACGGATGTACGGATGTACGGACAAGCGAAAGTACAGTGATGTTACAGTCTCCCCTAGTTAAAGGAATTTCGTCCCGAAATTCAACTTGGAGTGACCGTAGTAAATAAATATGGGTACTTAAGCTTCATCTGATCTTCCCGCTCCCATGTGAATTCTGGACCCCGCTTCGATTCCCAACGTACTTTGACAATTGGAATTCTACTGCGTTTGAGCTGTTTAACCTCACGATCCATTATCTCCACTGGTTTTTCAACAAAGTGCATGGTATCATCGATGCGAATGTCATCGAGTGGTACCTGAAGATCCTGATCAACTAAGCACTTTCTCAGATTGGACACGTGAAACGTCGGGTGCACATTACTAAGTTCAGGAGGAAGTTCTAATTTGTAAGCAACCTTCCCGATCCGTTCAAGGATCTTAAAAGGGCCAACATAACGTGAAGCAAGCTTTCCTTTCTTCCCGAATCGCATAACGCCTTTCCAAGGCGACACTTTAAGCAAAACCATATCTCCCACATCAAACTCTAAAGGTTTTCTTCGTTTATCCGCGTAGCTCTTCTGTCGACTGCGAGCAGCTAACAGATTGTCGCGGATCTGGCGGATCTTGTCAGTCGTTTCCTGAATAATCTCGGGACCAGTGATCTGCGAATCGCCGACTTCGGTCCAACAAATAGGTGACCGACATTTCCTGCCATAAAGAGCTTCAAACGGTGCCATACCAATGCTCGCGTGATAACTGTTGTTATACGAGAACTCAACCAATGGTAGATGGCTATCCCAATTGCCACCGAAATCGATGACACAAGCCCTTAACATGTCTTCCAATGTCTGAATCGTTCGCTCAGTTTGACCATCCGTTTGAGGATGATAAGCAGTGCTAAGATCCAGTCTTGTTCCAAAGGCTTCATGCAGTGATTCCCAAAATCGTGCCGTGAAGCGAGCATCACGATCCGATATTATGCTTAAGGGAATACCATGTCGGCTTATGATCTCATCAATGTAGATACGCGCTAACTTTCACACAGGATATGTTTCGCGTATCGGTAGGAAATGAGCCGACTTGGTCAATCTATCAACAATTACCCATATACTATCTTTACCGTTCGCGGTCCGTGGGAGTTTAGTAATGAAATCCATGGAGATATTCTCCCACTTCCACATCGGTATTTCAGGTTGTATTAACACTCCCGAAGGTCGCTGGTGTTCCGCCTTGACTTTAGCACAGTTAAGGCACTTAGACACATATTCAGTAATATCCTTTTTCATTCCAGGCCACCAGTACAAGTCCCTAAGGTCTTGATACATCTTGTCAGAACCTGGATGGATTGAGTAACGAGACTTATGAGCTTCATTCATAATCACCATCCTGAGAACACCCCTGTTCGGTATCCACAACCGATTCAAATAATACATCAAACCATCATCCTTAGATTCCAATAAAATTTCAGCCCCACAAGACATCTCATCTTTCAAGTCATCTTGAGCTAATGAGTGTTGTTGGGCTGTGAGAACATCATTTCGGAGACTATTGTGCACTCGGACACTACGGATCTGAACTTGACTTTTGCGACTAAGCGCATCTGCTACTACATTCGCTTTACCAGGATGATAGCGAATTTCACAGTCATAATCATTTAACAGTTCAACCCATCTCCGTTGTCTCATATTGAGTTCTTTCTGATTGAGAATATGTTGCAAGCTTTTATGATCAGTGAACACTACACACTTAGTGCCATAAAGATAGTGTCTCCATATCTTCAAAGCAAACACGACTGCACCAAGTTCCAAGTCGTGTGTGGTGTAGTTCTTTTCATGAATCTTCAATTGTCTTGATGCATAAGCCACAACCTTTCCCCGTTGCATGAGAACACAACCGAGACCTAAGTTGGATGCATCACAATAAACCACAAAATCATCATTTCCATCAGGCAGTGTCAAGACAGGAGCATCACAAAGTTTCTGCTTCAGAGTCTGAAATGCCTCTTCTTGCTTTGGTCCCCACTCATATGGCCTATTCTTCTGAGTCAAAGCAGTGAGAGGGACAGCAATTCTGGAGAAGTTCGATATGAACCGCCGATAGTAACCGGCAAGTCCGAGAAATGATCGAATCTCCGTGGGTGTCTTCGGTGTACTCCAATTCTTCACAGCATCAATCTTCGCAGGATCCACGTGAACACCGTATTCGTTGACTATGTGCCCCAAGAATTGAACTTCCTTAAGCCAAAATTCACATTTAGAGAATTTGGCATACAGTCGCTCTTCTCTTAGGATCTCCAAAACCAACTTAAGGTGTTTCTCGTGTTCTTCCTTGGTCTTTGAGTAGATCAGAATATCGTCAATGAATACAATCACAAATTTATCCAAGTATGGCCTGCAAACACGGTTCATGAGGTCCATGAAAACCGCAGGTGCATTGGTAAGGCCGAAGGGCATTACCAGAAATTCATAATGGCCATATCTTGTTCTGAATGCAGTCTTGGGAATATCATCATCATGTACGCGAAGCTGATGATACCCAGACCTAAGATCGATCTTTGAAAACCATGCCGAGCCTTGAAGCTGATCAAAGAGATCATCGATGCGCGGCAGTGGATATCGATTCTTAATAGTCAACTTGTTCAATTCGCGGTAATCGATGCACATCCGGAATGACCCGTCCTTTTTCTTGACAAACAGGACCGGTGCACCCCATGGCGAATGGCTCGGGCGAATAAATCCTTTGTCGGTAAGTTCTTGTAGTTGACTCGCCAATTCTTGCAACTCCGAAGGTGCAAGTCTATAAGGAGCTTTGGCGACTGGGTTCGCACCAAGAACTAAGTCGATTCGGAACTCAACTTGACGTTCTGGTGGAAGACCCGGCAAATCATCTGGAAATACGTCTGGAAAATCTCGTATCACTAGAATATCTTCAATCTTCTTTCCTTTCTCTTTCTTCTTCACAATGTGAGCTAGAAATGCTATACATTTCTTTCTAAGGTACTTGTGTGCTTTAGTGCAAGACATTAGCTTAAGACCTTTACTAGCAGTTTCTCCAAATATTCTCAAAGTTTCACCCGAAGGTAAGGGAATACGAATGTACTTTTCATGGCATACAATCTCCGCTTTGTGGGTGGCTAACCAGTCCATGCCTATGATAACATCAAAGCTACCAAGATGCATAGGTATGAGATCAATTGGGAAAACGTGATCATTTAAGTTCACCGTACATCCAACAATAATAGTGTCAATATCAATAGTGTTTCCGTCAGCCACCTCCACATTGAACGGTTTATCTAAGTATGTACGTGTTCTACCAAGCAAGCATTCAAAATCATATGAAACGAAACTCCTATCAGCACCAGAATCAAATAAGACAGATGCATAAGAGTTGTTGATCAGAAATGTACCGTTGACCACATCCTGGTTGGCTTGAGCAGCTGGAGCATTCAATTGAAAAGCCCGGCCTCTTGCCACCCTTTGATTATTCCTGGTCAACTTTGGGCATTGATTCCTGAAGTGACCCACTTCACCACACTCATAGCAGGCTCTTGCCTGCGCTTGAGGTACCTGGCGAACGGGTACAGCTGGAATAGGTTGTGCATGCGGAGCTGTCAGTGCAAGCGGTGCCTGTTGCATCCTTTGTGCTTGCGGTGCACTCCGACAAACATTAGCAAAATGACCAAACTTGCCGCAGTTGTTGCAGACGCGACATGGCAAATTTGGTGCGTGATGATATCGGCAGGTATTACACTGAGGAGTGTTCCTAGTAAAATTCCTGGCAGTTGAATTGTTTGATGATTGCTGCGCAGACTTAGCAGCAGGAGCAGTGACCATGAAGTTCCTGGTCTTTCTCTTCTTGTTGCTGCTTTTGGATGAGCTAGCAGCTTCAGACTTGACTTCGGTTTTGACTTCCTTTGCAGCAGTCTTGATGTCAGTCTTCTTGTATCCTTTCCTAGTGAGTGTTCCATTCCTCACATGATTGTCAGTAAGAGTTGCAGATAGACGGATAGCAGCCTCCAGTGTTTTGGGATTACTCCCGTAGACCGTATCCTGAATCTGTACCGGCAGCCCGCCGATATATTTCTCAATCGCCCTCTCCAAGGGTGTCACCATATGAGGCACTAGTAGACTATACTCATGGAATTGAGTATTGTAGATGACGTTTTCGCCGCTATCTTGTTTGAGCTCCCAGAACTCAGTCTCCAGTTTCCTCATCTCGCTTCGAGGACAGAATTCAGTGGTCATCAAGTTCTTGACCTCAGTCCACGTCAATGCGAGTGCAGCATCCACTCCCCTAGTTCGCTTTTCCCCATTCCACCAAGTCAGTGCTCTCTTTTGGAAAACACTGGTGGCATAGCGGACTTTCAGATTCTCGGGACATTCGCTGTTGATGAAGGTGTTCTCCATACTCTCGAACCACTGCAGCAGACCAGTGGCTGACTCAGCACCCGTGAATTTCAGGGGGTTGCAGGAATTGAAGTGTTTGAATGTGCAAGTTGTCTGGTTTGCACCACCTCTGTCCTGATTGATATTCTGGTTAGCCTGAGTCAGTTGGCTCACCAATCCAGAAATAAGTGTGGCTAACTCTTGTATGCCGGAGTTGGCATTACCGTTGTTAGCATCCCCACTGTTTGAGTCATCTTCGTTGTGACGGCGAGGCGGCATGTTTCTGAGAAATTAGAAACATGTTACTACCGTTTACAACGTAAGTCATACAAACAATGGTCAATTGAGTTTATTTTAAACAGTTAGGATTACATATAGGAACTATATTTATTTCCTATCTGTTATTTAAACTCATAATGTCTATAAATTTGCCTAGTATTATTCTAAGTGTCCTAGTTGGTCATAACTAGTGTTAGCTAACTATTCCTAGGTCCTATACATTCCTCACCCTATACTAACACTGACAACCTCCCAATGCAATGCAACAAGCTTATATATAGGGCATATGCAGAGGTAGATCGCAATCTCCCCTACACCGTCCCACCACCGTTCCATTGCACCACGATTATGCCCTTGTTAGCATTTAGGGTGTGTTACGTATCTTACCAAAACCTCACTTCACTACCCTTATCCTTGGTAGGATAATTTTGAGTGAAGTGGTCTCTAGTTCCCTTGGGCAATTAGGTTCGCCTAATGTCTAAGTTCACCTGACATGTAGGTTTACCTATTTCTAAGTTCACCTAATGTCTAAGTTCACCTGACATTAAGTTTCCCCCAATTGTCTAAGTTCACTAAAGTCCATGTCAATCCCAATGTCAATAATCATCAATGAGGGCTCATATCATCACAAAGTGCTCTTATTGTCACTAAGTGTTCATATCCTCCCTATAGTTTATTCTCATCAAGTGTCCATACCATCACTAAGTGTTAGTATCATCACTATGCGTTTATATTATCATCAAGTGTCTATATCATCACCCAAGTCCATATTCCATCACTAATCGCTCATATCGTTTTTTAATCCTATGCACCCTACGTGTCCAATCAGTGTGTTTCATAAGTATTTATCAAGTGTGATCATTCAAGAGTCAATCCCAGTCAATCCATCAAACATATCATCAACAGTCCACAATCATATCCTCTCAAACCCTCCTAGTAAGGTCCTAATAATATCCTAAGTTCCTGACACTGACAGACCCCCGATATACTTCAAATGGTATATGTATAGGGCATATGCAAGAGTAGGTCGCAACCTCCCTTACACCGTCCCACCACCTTTGTAGTATACCACGAGTGTGTCCTTGTCTGGTGATCACAAGATCTAACAGATAATTCCTAAAGCAAATAAATTTCTAAGCAGTTAAGTTCCTGAGCAGATAAGTGTCCCAAACGGGTAGTTCCCTTATTCCTCAATACTAACATCCACCCGATGTACTGTAAATGGTATATGTATAGGGCATATGATAAGGGTAGGTCGCAACCGCCCAAACCACCGTCCCACCACCTTTACAATACACCACGAGTATGTCCTTATCGAGTCATTAGGGCACATGTAAGCAAGAAATTAGTAGCAGCATATATATTCAAATGTATAACAGGAGTTCAGTTAACATGTAATAAACACATAAGCATGAAATCCTGAATATACTAACTAGTGTATGAAATTAATTCATACTAGGGTATCCTACGGTTATAGACTAGGTCAACCATTTCTAGTAACCTAATTCCCTATAACCCAGGCTCTGATACCAATCTGTAACACCCCGACCGACGGCGGAATCATCGAGATGCCACGAGGGATGTGTAGATTGTTCAAAAGCTCGTGGGCATCTAAATCAAATCATCATATATCATTTAATCAACCAAAATAATTACACAAAAATCATGTTCATCATGAATCAATTACATCAAATACACAAAAGATTTAGTTAAACTAACTAAACTCTAATCGCCAGAAATTTAGTTAATTAACTAAGTCCAAGAATCCTATATGATGATGATGTCCAAAATAGAAGAGATCATCCTCTTCATCCTACTTGTCTCCATCACCTGAAACATGTAAGAAAATCAAGTGTCAACTACAAAAGTAGTTGGTGAGTAATCATAAGTTTTTATACTCAAAAATGTTTTAGAAAAATGAGTTTAAAAGTTGGTGTTTTAAAATAGTTTAATAAAATGCTTTGTTTAAAACGAGTGTAAGACTTATGATTTCCTTGAGAAAATCCATATGAATACCTGTATGAGATAATCCAACACACATCCATCCATTCAACAACCAAACACATACACAATCACATAATCACATAATCAATCAGTTATAATCAATCTCAAATAATCATAATCAAACATAGATAATCAATCCACAAACAAATCAACCAATCACATCATTTATATTCTCCAATAATGTTCGTGACTATACATGATCATTTTGTAATTAACATAAGTTAAATACATGATTCATGGAGTGGTCGCTAACCACGTGACAATACATGAAGCCAAAGCAAATAACCGAAGTCAAAGGCAATGCTTCACAGATGTGGAAACCATCCACGTGACAATACACGATGTCAAAGCAATTAACCGAAGTTAAGAGCGATGATTCTCGGGATTTGTGACAATACTTGTAATCTTTGTTATTGACCTAGGTCAATAACAATGTTTACATGGATATAAAATAATAAGAGATAATCCCATAATAATGATAATTTCAAATGTGAATATCATATTGATAAACAGGTATTAACCTTGTGTTATCAAAATAATATTTAATTTGGTATACATGTTTCACCTCCGGGTTTTAAAACTAAAACAGTTTAAAGAAAAGGAGGTTATGAGAACTCACCTGAAGTCCTTAGAATCAGTGTTCTCTTAAAATGCGCGCTCGCGTATATAAACTCAAAATCAACTCAAAGATCTGAAAATTTAATATGTGATCGTGTTTAAGCTAATTTAAGTTATAAACACCAATCCTTAATAGGTGATCATCACTAAACATATCTTAGACTTATAAGTTTTTAGCTATAAATTAAGAATGTTTAATTGAAGACTTGTGTGTATGATCCCCTTTTGTTAACAAAATTTATTTTCTTTATTCATCCTCATCTTTAAAGACAAACATGCATGCCTTCAATAAATCAACCACCATAATTCAAATCATTTAATTCAAAACCATATTTAAGAAATTTATTTTTAAATTATTATTGCCCAAATTTACATTCCATAAGGAGACCTCATAATTTAATATCTAGTCAAGTAAAAAAAAAAGGTGGCAACTTAATTACTTTCATGCATGCATGGTTATCTCCACACATCTATGTATAATTCATGTCCCTTATTTATCTTTACACCATTAGATAACTTAAACTAGATCGTATCCCCCCCCCTCCTTGTAGGCAGCGAACCTTCTTTCACATTTAATATAGGTTCGGCTAATAAAAAGGGGAAGGGTTCGGCCAAGTATATGCTAGGGTTCGGCTCCACTACTCAAGGTTCGTGGCTCCTTCATTTGTAGCAGGGTTCGGCCAGGCAGTGTAATAGTTCGTCGAGGGCTGAGCTAAGAAAAAGGTTCGGATAGACCTACCACAAAGGTTCAGCCACAAGGACTGCAAGGTTCGCTTCCTAGGGTTCGTGGAGTCATGAAGGTTCGGCTAACTTGCAGGCCGGCCCAGGTTCGTTGCAGACTAGACCAGGGTTCGTTGCAGGCTAGACCAGGGTTCGTTGCAGATCCAGAGGGCTCGCCATTACAGGGTTCGCTGGTGGCTGATGTGAGTTCGGCTTAAGAAGGTTCGTTGGCCAGGAGGTTTGTTAACAGGGTTCGCCACCCTTTAGGGTTCGGCTTACCTGATGCAGGTTCGTCGACCTGCACCCGTCCCATCATCAGCATCACCATCCGTAGCTTCTAAGGCCGTCTATGGCTTCTCTCAGTTCCGTAACAACTCGTTTTAACCCATAAAATAACAACCCAAATCTCGTTTAAAGCTAACACTATTTACACATCTAGTTTCTAACAAAACCGAAAAGTAAAGTGGTCATCTCACCTTCAAATCGTGGAGATTGATAGCTTTCTTTGTATCCTCGTGCTCCTCTCGATCTCACGAACGCGTAGGCACCAAAAGTTCGAGAATCCGTCAAGAATTGAGCTTGGAATGTTAGAGAGAAGGTAGAGAGCAATTGTGTGTGTGTGTTTTTAGAGAGAGAGGGTGTGTTGGTGGAATGAAGAAGAAAGAAAGAAATTCTTTCTTATTATGTGTGTTTTTACCCCGTGTCCGGTCTCGTTTTTATCGCGATAATCAAAATAAATAAAATGCTCGGTCTTCTAACGTAACGTATTTAAAACAATAACTCGTTTTAAATAAATTAGTTTTATTTAATTAAAATAGGTTTAAATAATTTGTTTCGTAAAATAAATTCCGTTTCGTTTTCGTTAAATAATTATTTAAATAAATTAATTTATTCGAAAACATTTTAGGTTGTGATTCCTAATAAACGTTTTAAGATTTTATTTACCAATTTAATATCGTGAGATATTATTTAATTATCTCGTCGAAACACGTTACTCGCGTACGTATTCGTAAAGATCGTCACCTTTGCGAATCCGACGCTCGTATCGTATTTCGAGTTGATTTAATGATTTATGGAATATCGTTTTAGAACATTATTCTTAATAATTAAATTCGTGTGAATCGTCATTCACGCGAATATATTATTAAGTAAATATTTCTAAATCAACATTCGCGTTTTAAGTAATGACCGTAACCTCACATCGCGTATTTATTATTCTCATTATTTATTAACTTAAATATTATATTCCCAAACCAAAACCCACTAAACCAAGTCACTGACACATCCATGATAGACCGAAATATGCATATGTATAGGGCATATGCAGAGGTAGATCGCAACCTCCCCTACACCGTCCCACCGCTATTTCGATAAACCATGACCATGTGTCCTTAACTATGTTTAGTAACCAGACCATAACAAACTCCCAGTTCCATCCCAAAACCATTCTCAAAACAATAATCCATAATCATCAGTAATAACACTGCGATAAACTCTATGGGTCTGTTCAGTTAAATTTCAACTAAACTTCCCAAGGTTTACGCGTATAATATATTATAAAATCATGCATACCAGTAACAGTGACAATATCAGCAAAGTCAAACAATAATATCATAATCAATAATATTCATAAATCTCCGGTCGTACAGTACAATAGTACTGATGTACGGACAACCGAAAGTACAGTGATGTTACAGATGAAGAGGTTTGTTTAAGCATCGGTTTAATATAAAATAATTTCATCCGTGATATTTATTCATTAATCATTCTAATATAATATACTTCATTTAATAATGCAGGGTAATAAAATATAAGCACGTGTTTTGAAGAAGTGGTTTTTCAGGTTCGAGAAGTATTTGAACGAAAATGCTTGTTTGTTGATTAAGAGGCCAAGTATGGGAATCAATATGTCAAAGAACAAGTTTGTTGACAATCCTAACAAAGTTAACTTCAATTACCAGACTTATGTATCCAAGTGCAATGATTTCGTGGGTCAAGAACATGGTTTTTCGTTTTCATCCTTTCAGACTGTTATAGACAATTATTGCCTGAAAACATAACAATAGGTATTTAAATTTATTAGATGCTAATGTTTATGTTTTATTAACTTACTAATATATTCTTTAACTTCTATAGATGTTATTGGACACGTTGTGAAGTTTTTCAACAAAGACAATCAAAGCTTGTATCCAAGAGGAGGATGAAGCAAAGTCAGCCCGTGTGTTACACGGGTTACTCACCTAGTATACTAATAAATAAAAGTTTTTTAGAACACATGTCATGTTTTTAGAGCAACTCATCTTTAATTTCACACACATCTCTCATATTAAATACATTTAATATTAAATATTAAATATTAAATACTTTTTATATATTTTTATAAAAATATAGTAATATTAAAAAATACTTTTTAAAAAACTCATTTTATCATAAAATATAAAAATTTTTCAAAACAGATTTTTAAAAAAAATGTTTAAACAAACAAAAATTTGAAAAAATTAGTATTTAAATAAATAATATCATTATTTTATTAGTTAAATTATTTAATTATATGAAATTTTAATCATATTTTATATTAAAAAATCATTTTATATTGTCTAAATTTTCATTAGTGACTATTTATTATATTTTTTATTTAACACATGTAATACACGGGATACTAACCTAATGTCTCATATATAAAAGCATTCAGATATAAAAGTATGTCACAAAGTAAAAAATTTAGTAGAGATACTAACTTTATATATATGAAAAAATATAAAAAGTATACTAATTAAAAACATTTATTAATAGGAAAATACCTAGAAGAAACAAAGTAAAAAAGTTTGACAATTAAAAGAAAATTTTAATCAATTTTAAGATTTTAAGCGTAAATGAAGAGAAGTTAGAAAAAATAAATAAATAAATAAAAGATAAAAAAACTAAATTGTAATAAAAAATACTAAAATAAATAAGCAAAGAAGAGTGAGTGTGTGAAATCGAAAACGAAAATTAAAGGGGGTTGGAGTTGGGATGAATGGAAGACCTTTAGTTTGTGATAAAATTGTAATTTTTACTGTTTTCACTGGTGTTTGGTGATTGTAATTTGGCTAGCAACTTGCTAGGCCTGTTTTGGGGCAATAAAAATCTCTCCGCTGTTCAAAAAAAAAATAAAAAGAAAAAAAGGTGGGCCACTGCAATGATTAGATTTGTCAAATGTTATATAGGATAATTATGTTTTATTAATTTATGTAACTATATAAAAGTATATATATAAAAACATGTAGCTGTCACAAGCTAATTAACTATATATCTTTTGAATTTTTTTTATTCATTAAGGCAATCCTTATTTAAAACAAAATAAAAAAAATGTAATTAAACTTCTAACAACGAGACATCGCCATCACTTATTTAACTATATATTTTTTTAGTTTAATTTATATATTAATGCAATCCCTGTTTTAAAAGAAAATCGAAATGAAAAAAATAACAAAACCCTAACAATAACAAGTCGTATTAAATTTTACAAATTTTTTCATCTCTTCACAACGTATAAGCTATAAACAGATGACACATGGACTAAGCTACGTAGCGTTGATATTTTGACACTAACCATTTTTATTTGTCTAGGCATTACAAAGAAAGTGGTAAATCAAACCGGAACCAACTTGAAATCGGTTATTTATTAAATTTTGATTTTTAAGATTGAAAAACCGGTTATTAATCGAACAGATTATGGTCAACATCATTTTGGAAACATTGACCATTCTGTATTTTTCCTCGTATCTCTCTCTTATTAAATGATACTTTTCTCTCATGTTCAACAGTAATGATTTTAAATAATTAAATTATTTAAATAAATGAAATTATTATAAAAATTATAAAACTTTGCATTCTATTATTTTATTAATTAAAATTTAGTAAGTTATTAATATATCATAAGAAATTTTCAATGTGTCTTATTTTAAAATATAATTTCAAAATATTTATTATTTATTATCTATAATTTTTGATAATTGTTATTTTTTATTTCAACAGTGACTGATATTATATCCAACATGTAAATTTTTACAAAAACTATTGATTTATAAGATCATAATTTATTTAATTCATGTTCGAAACCTATTATTATCTATAAAATATCATTAAAATGGAATAATACCATAAATCCTAATATATAGTTTGTTAAAGGGAATTAGGCGAATTCACAATGAACATGAAAGGAGAGTTGGCAGTTAACAACTCAGAATTTTAGTTAGTAGGGCCTTATACAGCTAAATGATTCTTAAGATAATGTTATTTCAGGTTGTTGTAATTTAAATATTTTCAAGATATAATATTCTAATAAAAATAAAAGAAAATTGTATCTAACCGGATCCTAAATACGAAGTTTCTTCACACAAAACGTTACTATTTTTATTTAAGAGGTAATGCCGGTCGAAAATTAAAAAAAATAAATAAATAAAATTAAGAGGTAATCATAGAATGAGCATTATCATAATCCTTATAAAGATGAAATACAGGAGTGTTTTTAAAGTGCAACTATAACCTTAAATGGTTTTGATTTAAAGATTGGTGCTTTTAGATGTATTATTTATATTCGTTAATCATTAACAATGATGATTCCACTTATTTAAGTGATAACATATTAACATGTCATTTTTGTTGTATTTAATATATCGGATGATTTAAAAGCAATATCCACTAGTAAAATACGAAAAATGAGCATTTAAAATTCGAAATTAACATGTATTAATGATTTAAGAATTATAAAAGTATAATTTGAATTTTTATACTAGATTTTAGATTTTTGATTTATTGTACTAGATTTTTTGTCTTTTTTTCTATTGGATTTTTTTAAACTAAAAATAACTTAAATATTATGATATTAAATTAAAATTAAAAATTATGAATAAATATAATAAATGAACTTAACCAAACATAAACGAACATGTTACCGAGCGTTCACGAACACAAATGAACGAACACGACCTTTGTTCATATTCGTTTATTTAACTAAACAAACGAAATTTCTTGCTCGTGTTCGTTTATTTATTAAACGAACGAACATAAACGAACTCCCCGTCGAACGGTTCACGAACTGTTCACTGAACGTTCGGTTCGTTTACAGCGCTACAATTTACTCTTAGACTATATCTATTAGAGGGTGAATTAGACGTGATGTGTGTTTATCACTTTCTCATAGAACCTCACATCCATTACACCCTTGGCATGGTGTGATCAAGGCTAGAGTAAAGGAAACTAAATGTGGTCACGTGCTTGACCAATTTTTTATTTTTTATATTTCAATTTTCTATACTAACAAAAAAAATCATATCATCTTTTATTTTTTCACTCACTATATCTTATCATTATACACCTTTTCAACTTCAATTCTCACCAACTAACACTCCGCTTGTGTGACATTTATGGGGCATATAGTCAAGCCTTCATCAGGCTTACTATTACTTAGACTTATAGCGTTGTGCATTAAACATATGAAGCTCTTTATCAATCAACAAAGTGAAATAAGAATGGAAAGCGTGTGAAGTAAACAGAACGAGACATATGACAAGATGTATACGCGTCATCAATTACCGCTTTCGAGTTCAAGAAATTGATCAGGAGATAATCCAATAGATTTGTATGTTGTATAAATTTCCTATATCTTTTTGTGCATCCATTTCTTTATTTATCACCAATCAACCGGATGACAGTTAATGTCAGTTGGTTTTTGTAGGTGAATTCACGAGTCAAATTCGCGGGTAAAGGCTATTTCAATCATAAGAATACGAAATCACGGGTCAAAAAAGGGCTCTGCTCTTTGGGTAGTGCCAACTGCCCTTAGGACCTGACCCGTAAGGGGGCGTGACCCTCTTGACCCCTGCTTGATCAGGAGTTCGAAAATCTTAAATGACCATGCACTTCGCACAATATTTAACTCTTTAAGATTCTTTTAATGGTTTTTTATGAAGTTTACATCTATTCCTTGAAGCCATCTATTTAAGCCGAAGAAAAGACGCACTTGAGAGAAATCTCAATTGGTGGTTTGCTTGCCGATTCTAATAGGAATTGATGGTTTTTGTTATGGAGTTACTTCGAAAGAGATTAACACGGGAATGTGTTTAGAATATGGATAAATTTCAAAAGTAAATAGTTAAAAGCAAATTTCATGTATACACTTAATTAAGTTGTATTAGACCTTTTGCCAATAAAAAAACACATGACAAGCAACAACTCGTGAAAAGTTAACAGTTACACGATTGGTTTCTACTTCGCAAAACTTGTAACTTGCTTTTCTCAATAACTAGCAAATCAAGAGCTTTGTGCAAAATCTTGTCTCGAAGGTGGCTAAATACGGTAGTTTATGTTAACTCATGTTCATGACCTTGCTAGTTTCAAAACTGTGGTTTATATTCACCTCCTGTAAATTTACGACTTCATCAACAAACCCAACAAGTGTTTCCATTAGATGTCTTTAAGTATCTTTTCAAGTTTATGTGCTGACTCTAGACTCTATTGGTTGTATGTTGACCAAAATTACGCATTTTGTTGTTCCAGGCTAATGCAAACATTTTTTAATAGCCGTTCAACCATGTTTGCGTTAAATAATCCATAACGCTTGAAGATAATATATAACCACAATATTAGTGTATGTATGCATGTATAGTTAGTTGAATGTATGTAGAAAAACCTGCGTTGTCGTTTATCTTTCATTAGTTTTTCAAAGAGTTTGTGTTGACTCATTAGTTTTATTAGTGCAAAATCTAGCCTCAAAGGTAGCTAAAAACGGTTGTTTGTGTTGACTCATGTTGTTGACCTTGCTAGTTTCAAAACTGTGGTTTATATCACCTCCTGTGAATTTACGACTTCATCAACAAGCCCAACAAGTGTGGACAACGAACTATTAGATGTCTTTAGGTATCTTTTCAAGTTTACGTACTGACTCTAGACTCTGTTGGTTGTATGTTGACCAAAATTACACATTTTGTTGTTCCAGGCTGATGCAAACATTTCTTAATAGCCATTCAACCATCTTGTGTGACTCCAAATGTTGTTTGATCATCTTCCCCACCATATTATGTACAACCTGAGACAGACTTCATACAAATGGTTGCCTTTCATACGGTTATGTTCGTTATTCCTGACCTACAACTTCCAAACTTGACTCTTTTTGTCGTATACACCAGTATTCTTGCTTTTAGAGTATCTAAGCATGACTATGCTCTTGTATTCGCCACTAAGATCACATATAAGGCATGTCTTTTTTAGTATGACTCCCTTTTTTGATCATGCGGTGATTATAATGTAATCATTGTTGATGCTCTGTTTTTATTAAACGCCACTAACTCATTATGAGAGAAATAAATTCCTTAAACAATACTAATGTTAACTTATATAATGCCAGATAAAACTCAAGAAAATATATTACGTGGTTAACATCTCATAACACTTTTGCATAATGACCTTTATTGAAATTATCTTGACCGCTTTGTTGAAGTTAAGAAGGTTTATAAGTTGTTCATAATATCTTTCTTTCTTGCATAAAGGATGACTCTCGAATCCAAACTCATGATTGTTTTCGTAAACTTAGAAATGTTCAACATAAGTTCTTCATTTAAATTTGGAAGCCTATTCATGTTGTAAGACTGAACATTGGGATCTTCATTTAAATCTGACAGCTCCTGCAGTCTGCTCTCATTATAATAAGATTGCATGACAGGTTCCACCTTAACAAACTATGATTAGTGTTTTGTTAATAAAAGACAAATTAACGTTAAAATGATATATTTTATTAATTTGATCGTTTCCAAAGATGAAGTTAATGTCCTAAAACGACATTGTAAATTAATAAGATTGAGCGAAAGATTTGAATTAGAATAAGAGGTATGAAGTGAAGTGAAGTGAATGAAATGCACGATATATCGATTTATACATAACTAAATAGGAATCTTACTTCGTTTCATATCCAAAATTTTGAGTTCTTGTACGTGTCATATAACACTATACACTACGTATTGCTTCATTATACGTGTGTATAGTAAGTACTATACGTCACGTACTACTTTTTCAGTCTAGTAAACCTAGACCGTGCCTCGTATAATTTTCCTCTATATGCAACGTATAGTGCTATACGAAGCGTACGACATCCCATCATTACTCAAAATGTTTATACCCGTGACCTATACGCTACGTAAAGTACTGTACATAATATATATCATGCTATTCATGGCATAGGGTGTTATATGATGCGTATAAGATGGTGTGAGAATATGGAATTGAGTTTGAGATTATAAGGATACTTAAGTAATAAGTATTAATAGTTTTCTATATCATTTATGGATTGCTTTTATCCTCGACATATTATTTTGTATTTAAATATTTACTTAAAAGCATTTTATATAATTCAAAAAAAAAAAAACGACAGATTTTGGATCCACCTATCAACTCAGGAATGAATCAGAATAAAAACATGTTTTGTAAGTTAAAGTTATTCATGTATTTAGGTTGGGACCAAGGCAAAATAATGCACAGAACAGCAGCTTACAACAAGAACAAAACATGAGTCACGTCTATGCTAGTTTTTTTTTCTCCGATTCATTTTTGTCTTTTTTTTTTTCTTTTTTTTTTTTAATTCTAAATTTGTAGGTGTAAAATAAGCTAAGTTAGACATTGTAACCCTATAACACATGCAGTACAAAAAAATAAGGATTATGAGCGGGGTTGAACACAATCTTAGATCTGTTCGGTTATCGGTTAAACTTGAACCTGAAACCTATATTTAGGTTTTTAGATTTTTATAATCAATCAATTTAAGTTATAAACGGTTTGGTAAATTGGGTTAATGGGAAAGATGTTCTTTTTTAGTTTGGTTAACCATCAATTAAGCATCAGCTAGCTTTGGACGTGAGGGGATCAAAGGTAAATTCATTTTATACATTAAATTATATATTGGTCAAACATAATATTGACAATTTATTATTATTTTTTTGAACAGCAAACGCCCGATCACCCGGGATCACCCTGGCAAATAGATCACCCTTCCGCCTGAATAACAGAGCGTGGTGACCTGACTCACCTGCCCAGGAGGAAACCTACAACTAGGAAAACCCTCTGGCTCACCCAGAACAATATTTGCTCTAGGTGAGACTCCAACCCAAGACCTCTCATAAAAGAAGTCAATGGGCTACCATTTGGATAGAAGCCCTTTAGTTATAAATGAAAAATAAGACAATTTATTAAGTTAATACAAGAAAAACAAATATGTTGTATATAAAAGTTATAAGAAACTTTTTTTTTGTTTTGCGGTATATATAAAAATATAATCTCACCGAAAGAAAAGTAACCTTTACCCACAAAACTTTTAGTTGCAGTAGAGTAATAGTTTGATGGCTATAGCCTTTAGCAACTAAAAATAGTGGCTAAAGTTTCATCACATTAGCCAACAGGGGTGTTCAGTTTTCGAATCGGACTCGAAAAAATCGAAATTCGATTCGATTTTTATTCGAAAATCACCAAGTCGAAATTCGATTCGAATATTCGTATTCGAATATAATTATATATATATATATATTTATTATATATATACAAGTAGTTACTATAAAATTATTATATATCTATGATTTTATTAGTTTGAATGTTATCAATAGTATTACAACATAAATGTTAGTTATTTGATATTTACATGTTTATAGTGTATTTGATATTTTGAATGCATAAACATATGTAGCAAGTATAAAACATTTTTTTAATTAAATTTGAATCAAACCAATTGGAATTCGAATGGAATTCGAATCGAATTCGATTCGAATTCGAATGCTCTTAAAAAATTCGAAATCATTTGATTCGAATTATTCCAGTTATTCGAAATTCGATTCGATGAGCACTCTTATTAGCCAATCAATTTAGTGGTTACACAACATGTAGTTGTCATAGCTTTGAACGAAAAAATGTATAATACTCTATTAAAGGTTTTGAAATAAAAATATTTAATTTTCTAGTGCCATTTTTATTTCAATTTTTGAAAATTGATACATCTAGCCACCAAGTTTAGTGGCAAAAAATGTTACCAATATTTTCACCATTTAAATCTGGAAAATGTAAAGAAAATTATAGATTTTTAATAAACATGGAAAATTAAAAAAAAATTATAAATTTTTAGTAAACATGGAAAATCTAATTTTATTATCGATTTGAATCAAATTTGGTTATCTTTATTCATATAACCATAAGGGGAGGATCAACTAAAACATAATTTTGCATACAATCAAAAATGAAAAAAAATCAATACAAAAAACATAAATGTAGTACACAAAATAGAAAAACAACATAAAAACAAAAATACAGTATAAAATAATACATTATAAAAATAAATCCAGAATAAGAAAACAAAAAATTAGGAAAAATTTAAATGTTTTTATGTTTTAAAAAAAACTGTGTTTTTATTTTATCCATTCTTTAATCATAATCAAATTATAAAAATCTATTATAAATATGGTCATAGCCTCATAGGCGAACCATTGATTTGTCAATTAGTGATATACTTTTGTATGGTTATTCGAAGAAGAAGTGGGCCGCTTTCTAATCCACATCAAATACCACCATTGGATTCCATTTGTTACAATTAACCAATTCCTGCCGACGTGGCTACCTGCGATTTGTTGCTTCCAGAAAAAAAAAAAAAAAAAAGAAAGAAAAAGATATTTCAGTTGCTACCCGAGCTCACGTCGATTACGCAAAGCATTTCCATTTTATGAATTAATTTGGTGACAAAGTTGATTATTGGCTGTCTAATTAAATATATTCATACAAATTTGGCAGAATCAAAACATATCATTTATTAATTTTTTTTTACTGATTTGTTAATTAAGTGGTTTTTAATTTTTGTCTTACATTTTATGTGATGCGTGGTTAAATATAACATTGATTACATCCTAAAAAAGGACTTCACTGATTTTTGGCTTTCGATTATTGATTATTCCACCGTCGTAGCTTCGTGTGAAATGTTGAGGTTTTTTCTACGTTTTGGCGTAAAAGCTAGAGAATTTCAAGCATCGAGTCAGGTTTGAAACCAGCTGACATGAGTTGTTTTTTCTCTTTTCCATATCATAGTTGGGTATAGTGAGACATAATAATGGCTTTTTGTCTTAATAATCGATTCATCACAACCTCATAAGTTTCTTTGAGTTTTATCATTATTTCGCAACACTTAGATTTTGGTTGTGAGTTGTGACTGCCCGTC
The DNA here is from genome assembly GCA_009363875.1 of Mikania micrantha. Lineage (NCBI taxonomy): Eukaryota > Viridiplantae > Streptophyta > Magnoliopsida > Asterales > Asteraceae > Mikania > Mikania micrantha. Next base: position 49,942,774 of record CM018691.1, on the reverse strand, counting down.
GTAGCGCGCGGGTAATGTAACTAGTTAAGACTAAAAGTTACATACTGTCATTTTTTCGATATAAATTAACAAACTCTCAATCAATTTTATTTCTAAGATAGATTTAATTTTTGTTTATACATATACATATATAATATGAGACAATAGGTCAAATTATTAACTCAAGTAATAAAAAAATCGTGTAAATGATTTAAAGTTTATAACAATTAACCTAATTTAAACGTATACAACCTTTTCAAGCACTTACTCAGAATTTTTGTTACAGTTATATTAAGTGGGCTTTTCTTTAGCTCATTGCGCTGTATATTTTGTCACGAATCTTAATATTAAAACGCAAATATTAAAACATGTCGCAACGATTGTTATCCGAACTTTAAACTAAGGTTTCAAGAAACTCGATTGCACATCCAAGTCACAGTGACACTTCCACCGTTAAAAAGACCTAAAACAACTAGAAAAACACAAAAAGTTGAGTTTGGCACAACCTCAAATCCGTTGTTGGTGGCATGATTCTACATATTAAAACAAAAAATTCATAATTAATAATAATATAATATTAACGGCTCCACTTGTAAAAGCATAAAGCTTACCTGTAAAAGGTAGCATCTTTCGCGCTAAAACTTGAAAGTAAACTTATCATAAAAGTCATACTTCTGGTATAAGGTATAATATGTGTTGCTCGTAGTAAAATTCAAAAGAGTACTCTATGTTGTAAAGGAGAATGTTAGCAGCCTGAATACACATGTAGAAACAATGATAAACATAACATTAATAAAAAGAATATATAACTGAAATATTTAAAAGTTGAAAGATAATTTTGTGTAAGAATACTTAAAATTTTATAGACAAAAGATAATAATTAAACTTCACTGTTTCATTCATTTTCTTTTATGTACTGGGTACTCTTTGACATACATAAATCTAAGTTAGAATAGAACGAGTCATTACATAGTGGAATGAAGAGAAATATGTACGTTTGGTAGTTACAAATGAATGAAATGTATTATTTCCTTAAGCGAGTAGTGTTTTTTTATCATTCCTATAAGGAATGTAATGATTTTTTTTATTCTCTCTTATTTTTTATAACTATTTTGGCACAATCCAGTACCCGACCCATGAACCGGACCATTGCCCAATATCACACTCCGACCAACGGCGTAATACGTCGGGGCGCGATATTGACTGTTCGTTAGTTCATAATGCTATCATATGTTTCAATAGTTAATGGATCATTATTATAGAACAACCACAACATCCATTGAATCACAAACTAAACATTACATAAATTGAATATTCAAAGTGTTACAATTGAAATGTCTAAACAATTAATTTAACATTTAAACCAAGTCTCTAGTCTATCTTATGTCTTCACTATGTATATCAAGTTTCATTGGTGACACTTTAATTGATATCAGGTGAGGGGAGGAATCTTGAGCTTAATCTTGGGTTATGAACCAATGGGGGCGAGGGTTTACCTATTCCAAAGGGTTCCCGCGCATTAGAGGGTACGGCCTCACGGTCAGCGATCGAGGAATCGATCTTAATTACCATCCGTCAGGATAACTGAGCTACTGAAGGTAGCACGACAGGACCTTCGATCTACCGTTCAAAAAAAAAACGTGGGTCTTGGATATACTCGCAAATATCAGAGTATACTTTTAGTTTATTAAAAAAATTGCCTGTCAATATTTCAAATACATTTTTTACTATTTTAATTTTAATATTTTTATTTCCCAATAAAATTAGAACTTCAAAAACTAATAATATAAGTATTGATGATTACCCTATTAACCCAAAAAAGAATAATAAAATAGAAAGAAAATAATTACGGGTATGATTCGGGTAACAAAATTAAGATGAAGTATATTTGAAGCGATATTGTTGGTTATCACAAAATAACAAACACATGTCGTACATGTGCACAATTTTAAAGACTAATCACATATCTAGTCCATTCTGATCTCAAATGTTTCAAGTTTTGGTTTACTTGTTGAATCCAGGTTGTTCGCTAACTCACGCAATTAGAACCATTCTAAGGCTGTGTGTTGTGGTGGGTGACGGTGGCTGGTGGCGGTGAGTGGCCGCGACGATTTCGATGGGTGGTGATAGTGGGCAGTGGATGGTGAAGCCGTGAAGGTGGTGGTGGTGGGTTGGAGTGATGGCGGGTGACACTTGGGGTGGGCGGTGGATTACGATTAGTTTTAAGTATATATTATTTTAATCCGATGTCTTTTAAAATACAATATTTTATAAATTGTATACATGGTAGTTGTGTGTGATTATTTTCTTAACCTTTAATGAAAACCAAGTAGTTTAAAATATAGTACATTTTTTATTTTTTAGGTTTAATTCAATTTGGTTTGTAATTGATAAATTTTGGATTATATAATTTTAGAAATTCTAAATATATTGTTATGAGTTCTTTTTTTTCTTCTAATTTTGATATAAATTTGTTCAAGTTGAACGCTCCTATTAAATTCTCATCACCAATGTGCATTTGAATTCTGCTATTTATCAACAAAATCATTAGTTTTTATCCCATACTTAAGATCTCTTTTCCTCATTCGTCTTGCTTAGCAGATATCGATTTCTCAAGGTTAGTAAACGAAAATCAGAAGAGGTGCTTAGTTTAGAGGTGGGCAAAAAAAACCTGACCCGGTTATACCCGAACCGATGGGTACAAAAGGGTATGGTTTTTTACACAAATTAAAACCGGAACTGGTTCCACCTGTACCCGGCCAAAACCCGAACCAGAACAGGCCAAAACCCGAACTGGAACCGGTCAAAAACCGGTCGGAACCAGCCGAAACCCGGAACTGGAACCAGAACCGGGTATTGACTTTGTTGACCGTAACTGAAACCGATTGGAACCGGTTCAAAAAAAACCCGATTTGTGCACCTTAACCACGCTTGTATATTTGGGCCATCATAGGCTCAATACCTTAATACATTGGGCCCAATTTGTAAACTCTCTCACATTTTCAACCTATTATCGTATTATGTACTCTAACTCTGTAAGTACGAATCTCGTTTGGGATGAGCGTGTTTGGAAGATCGGTTTAAAAATTTAAGTTAGGTTCACTTGATAGAGTGCAGTGGCTCAAGTTTTTTTTTTTTTTTGGCTCAAAGCACAATGAAATTGTGATTTTTATTTTTAACTGTATGTAAAAGCTCTCATCTTTTTATCCGAGTTTGTGACACAAAGATATATATAATGAAAATTGCAAAAATCATAAATCACAAATAAAATATGTAGATTAATTACAAATATTAAAAAAAATTCACACAAATCAGAATTAGTTACAACAAAAAGACCCTAAAAGCGATTTCATTTGATAGAGGCATTGCCTCTTATAAAGAAGCTCTTTGGTTCAATCCAAACAAGAGAGAAATAATTGTGTGTAACTTGGACTATGAGTAAAGATATTATGAATATTAAAAAAACCTCAAAAATTTAAGCACTTAGGCCTTAAACTAGAGCTTTTTATTTAACATATTAGAGCCGGCCTTGATAGAGGGTTTGTGCTCTAGATGGCTAGGTGAAAGATTACACTTCAAATATGATAAGTAAAAGTATAATATAATTTTCATGAAAAAAGTTATTATAGAATTTAGGGGTTTATGTTCAAATTAAAATATTTACTTTGACTCGTTCAATTCTATTTACCATTCTTTAACCTAGGCCTTAAACTAGAGCTTTTTATTTAACATATTAGAGCCGCCGAATGTGGTGTGATTCTCAACTGGAATCAGATTAGAAATACATAGAGAATATGGTTGCAAAAGTCGGCCTTTAAGGCCGAGTACTCGTCGAGTACTTGTTTCAAAGAGTTGTTCCAAGTCCGAGTAATTCCCGATTACTCCCGAATATTTCCCAAAAACTCTCCGCCTAGGCCTCTTATTCTCTGATTACTCGCTTCAATAAGTTGCTACGAATTGATATCGTCTAGCGACTTTTGCAACATTTATATAGAGTAATGTATGTACTATTATATGTATGTACTATTATAACCCGAAATTTCTGTGTGATTATCAAAGTAATTATATTGATTTACTCAATATTAAAAACTTAATGGCTTATTATAATAAATAAATTGATTAAGAAAATAAATGTAAAAATTAATGATTATTTGAAAAAATTAAGATGTTTGATGGATATGTTGCTTAGGAAATGTTCTTTAAATGTTTGTGATTATTAGTGGTTTAATAAGCGACTAACCTTGTAATTTAAACATAGACACCTGAATTTTAAAAGGTTGTTTTTGACAATCTTTTACGTTGTGTTTCCGAGTTTATTAAAAGAGAGAAAAGAAAGAAATAAATGAGAGGAAAGGAAATGAAAAGAAAAGAATGGATTTCTTTCCTTCCATTTCCTTCCAAATCGGAGGTAAAGAAAAGCTCGGTAATTTTGCTTAGGTTTCGTTCCACTTTCATTCATTTCTCTCCTTAAATGAAACTCGGGAACACATGTTTTATTTTCTCTTTCCTTCCCTCGTTAAATGAAACTCGGGAACACAAAAATGTTTATCCTTTCCTTCCATTTCCTTTCTTGTCTCTCCTTAAATGAACTCGCGAACTGAGCGTTAATGGCTATTAAGAGATACCTCTTACGAGGCAATGCCTCAGCGGTACCCCAGAATTCTTTCAAATGGAAGGTCTCGGGTTCGAAAATCTCCCGCAATAAAAACGGGGTCTGTTGGGGGGGGGGTCAAGGGGTTTTCCTGTAAGATTTCCTCCTAGGGTGACTGTGGAGGTTCATGGGAGGTCTAGGTAACTAGACCTTAGTGACATGGCCTGAAAACAGTGGACTCACACGATTGAGACCTTCGCCGTTCAAAAAGAAAGAGGTAACTTAAGTCTGAATGGTTAAGAGGTAAGGTAAATTGAAGTCTGAATGACAACACCTTAATGTTAATTATTAAGAGGTTATTAAGAGGTTAATCACTAAAATCTAGTATTTTAATAATCATTTTAAATTCTACCAAACTATCTTGATGTGGGTGTGAGTTTCCTCACATAAGCATCATATTAACACTTACACTTGCTTACTTCGAAATTCATGCATGCGTGGTGATCAGGGGCGAATGTTAGTTCAGACCGGGGGGGGGGGGGGACCACTCCCTCTGTTTTTTCGTGTAGTAATGTATATTTCCTGATACGTTTTTAAAAACCTTTATTTCGCCCCCCTTGAAAAAAAATTTTATTTCGCCCCTCCTGGGATCTTGGTCAAGCTCCGCCACTGGTGGTGATGATGGGATTTGTGAGTGTGAGTTTACAAAAAAGAAAAATATATGTGTATATACATACACGCTAAATGAATGATTTATATTCACATATTTTAACATGTGTAAAAGTAGTAGAAAAATATTGAAAATCAATATCAGTTGAACGAACTGAATGATCTCTTAGGCGACATTCGTCATCGGACAATATTTCGATGAACATGATGTGATGTGATATTCACATCCTCACGTCAAATTGTGTTAGATTCGCCAAACCTAACTCCATCAAATTGTTCATGTGTAAATTGTATGCTATATATATATAATAATAACAAGAGCTAATTGCTATTTGCAACCTTGTGGTTTAACCCTTACCACAAGTTGCAACCCTTCTTTTTTATTTTCGCAACTTGCAACCTTGTGATTCTAAAACACCTGCAACATGCACCCTTATAGTTAAATTTGGCACAACTATGTTAGTTATTAAAGGGTAAAAGTGTAATCTTAAAGATATTAACAACAAAGATGTTGCATACATATGACAGTAACCATTCATGTTTAAATTCGGTAATCGGTTTTAATATTTTTGAATTCGGCTTATTTGGTTAACCGATTAAACCGAATTCATATTTAAAATTATTATTTTTATTAGTAATCTACAAGGTTTATTCGGTTTATAACCGGTTTATTGGGTTTTTAATTGGTTTGTTCGGTTGAATTCGGTTTGGATAACCATTTCTCGAATTCGGTCCTGTTAATGGTTAGGGGAAAAAATTTGAAAACCGATTAAACATAACTGAATAAAGCGAACAAAATGTTAACCGAACCGATAAACAACCCTAAATTTTAGTGACTTTAAAAATCAAAGCATGGGCATCATGAGACAACGTCTTGACAACATATGTGTATATATACAAATAGTGGTATTATGGTTGACTTTAAAAGTCAAAGCAGGGGGCATTATGGTCCTTCATCTGTAATGACCGACCCCTATCTGTAATGGTTGATGTTATATGTATGAAGCATCTTTGTTGCTAAATATTTATAAGATTACAATTTTATCCTTCAAAAATTAACAAGGTTATGTTAAATTTAACTGGAAGGGTGCATGTTGCAGGTGTTTTAGAACCATAGGGTTGCAAGTTGCGAAAATAATAAAGAAGGGTTGCAACCTATGATAAGAGTTAAACCACAGGGTTGCAAATTACAATTAGCTCTAATAACAATAAATAAAAGTCTAACATAAAATTCTCAATTTATTGTTGACAATTTAAACCCAATAAAATAGGGAAGTGAGACGAGTAATTATAAATTAATTCCAACGGGTTGATATACAAATGTACGGACACCATGAAAACCTCCAACTTCCTTCCTAGTTTCACTCCCCTTCACACTCTCTCTCCCCTTCCTCCATTGTTATAGTAGCTTCACCTCCATGCACTTCACATTTCAATCTCCCATGCGCTCACACATTCTACTCTCACACAAAGCTCACGGCATTCGACAATGGAGGGCAATTCAGGCATGAGTTGGGATGAACTCAAGAAGGAGAACGTTGATCTCGTATGATCTCTATTTCTCTCATTCTGTCACGTCTACCAAAGATTTTCGGATCGTATATGTTCGATTGATTGATAATTTTTATGTTTGATTGTAACGCTACGAGTTTGAATCGAGTGGTTTGGATGATCGATCGTAGTTTTGTGTTTTGGACGAAGATCGATTGATTCAGTGCTCTGAAATTTTATGATTGATTGATGATTTCATGATTAGATTCAGGCGAATTGCTTGTTTGATCCAGGCGAATTGGAGTTCTGTACTTCCATATTTTATCTTTTGCACTTCTGCATGAGGATCTATTGATTACGTGATCTGAATTTATGTGATTGATTGTTGATTTCATGTTCGATCTAGTCGAATTGTGGTTTTGTACTTCGGACTTTTACGTTTTTTGCGTTTTTATATGAGAATTGATTGATTAGTTTTATGTTATTTTGTGTTGATAACTGAAGGTGACTGTTCGTTTTGAGTTGATTAATTGGTGATTCATGATTCGATCTTGGAGAATTGTAGTTTTGTATTCTTATCTGTTATGATTTCACTTTTTAATGTGGGTTGATTAATTAAGTTTTCTGAAATTTTGTGTAAGTTATTGAAGGAGACTGCTCAACTAGTTATGTTTGATTGATGATTTCATAATTCGCTCTAGGTTAATTGTAGCTCTAGGTTATAATTAGTGTCTTTTTGAAAAGAGCCTCTTTATCCAATTCTATAAAGAAATGGTTTGTTCTCATCTCACCCTTCACACACTGTTGTATGAGTAGGATTTGTTGGATATGTTTGTTTGTTACTTTTGCAAGAAGATTGATTGATTTCATTTTCTAGAGTTTTCTGACTGTTCAATTGGTTCTGACTGATTGATAATTTCATGATTCAATCCAGGAAAATTATAGTTTTGTGATTTGATTTGGTATGTTTCGAATTATAATCGATTGAATTTTTTAATTTTATATTTTGTTTTGATTGCAACAGGAGACTGTTCCGGTTGAGGAGGTGTTTGAAACATTGAAATGTACAAAAGAGGGGTTATCGAGTGAAGAAGGGAATAGGCGGCTTAACATATTTGGCCCTAACAAGCTAGAGGAGAAAAAGGTAGATCATTAACTGTAAATTATCATGAATTGTGATATTATTTTGATATACTCATGAGCTCTTAGAAATGATGAATTCTATTGATAATATTGAGACAGGAAAGTAAGCTTCTCAAGTTCTTAGGGTTCATGTGGAATCCATTGTCATGGGTCATGGAGGCTGCCGCAATTATGGCTATTGTCTTGGCCAATGGAGGGGTAATTTTTTTTTTTTCTCAAATAGAAAATAATATGAATGAATGTAGAGTTAATTACTCTTTTCGTCCCTTAGGCCTTGTTTGTGTTTTTATGAAAGGTCTGCTCAACCTCTTTTGTCTGCGCTGCGCAGACCACGCACAGATGTTGACATCTGCAGACTGTTTGTTTCTTCGAAGACGTTTAATTAAAAAACGTCTACGCGAGTTTTTCTTGGTACAGATGTGGACCAACCACTTCTAGGATCTTCTAAGTTCTGCAGAGACTACCTACCGCCGCCTCCCCCCCCCCCCCCCCCCCCCGCGCCAGCCACAACCACTGCCGGCCACCACCGCCACCGACCCCCGCCTCCCACCTCCGCCGGTCACCCACACCACCTCCAACACTGTCGGCCACCCCCATGTACACTACCTCCAATTTATTTTAAGAGTCAACAGACGTTAAAAAACAAACACTCTTCTTCTTGTAGACTGCAGACATTTGGTCCATCTCTTCTCCAACAGATGTCTGCAGATGTGGTCCGCAGACTGCATATATTTTATTTCTTAAAAAACAAACACCACCTTAGTTTTGGCACAAATGTCAATTACATGCACTTTCTTGAATTTTGTCGTTAGGGCGTTATACCATTAAAGATGTCACTTCACTCCAACAACCTAATACCATCCAAGACGCCCCATTTGCGGTGCACACATAATGTATATATGTGTTGGCCCTCAAGGAGCCAAAGTAAAATTGCACTAATTTTAACGTTATTTTACTTGTTTTGTGAAAATAACGTTAAAAATGTTGGGATGATCAACTTCAAACGATAACTTTGAGCCGGGGACTCCTTCAGAGCAGCATCTCTATCCAAACTGGGATAGAGGTAAGGTTTGTGTCCATCCTTCCCCCCAGACCCTACTGAAAATTGGGAATATACTGGGTAAGTTTGTTTGTTTGTAACCTAATACCATCCAATTCTGCCATTAAAATGTCCCCATAACCTAACTAGGCTGGTTTTGTTAAATCTTGAAATTCAAAATAGAAAGGATATGATTGATTGTATAAATAAACATGTGAATTAAGCATTGTGCAAATTTATTCTTTGAAATTTAAAAAGGAAATAAATTAAAGTTGCTAAATTTAGGAAAACCTGTTGACATTGAAATCGGGCCCAAGATGACTGAATTTGGGTCCGACAGTTAGGCAGACCACTTATGGTTGCTGCCACATGATCTAGCTCATTAAGACGTCCATTCATTACGTATGGGTCGCCCAACTCCAAAAGTAGCCCAAGTTATTCCCTTTTTAAGTTGGGCACTTTTATTCGCTTTGTTAGCTGTCCCAAGGACGAGTATGCTAACTCCTACATGGCTCTATATCAATAAAAATATTTTTTGTTCAAACATGTACTTGATTTGAGAACACCTAATTGCAGGGAAAGCCTCCAGATTGGCAAGATTTTGTTGGAATCACAACATTGCTCATAATAAACTCCACCATTAGTTTTATAGAGGAAAACAATGCTGGCAATGCTGCAGCAGCTTTAATGGCAGGTCTTGCTCCCAAAACAAAGGTCATAAGGGATGGGAAATGGGACGAACAGGACGCGGCTATTTTAGTACCCGGGGATGTGATTAGTGTCAAATTGGGAGATATTATCCCAGCCGATGCACGCCTTTTAGAAGGAGATCCCCTCAAGATTGATCAATCTGCATTGACTGGTGAATCATTACCAGTGACCAAGCATCCAGGTGATAGTGTGTTTTCTGGTTCAACATGCAAACAAGGTGAAATAGAAGCAGTTGTTATAGCCACCGGGGTCCACACGTTCTTTGGAAAGGCTGCTCACTTAGTTGATAGTACAAATCAAGTTGGCCATTTCCAGAAGGTATCAGTATCACAAAGACTGGGCCTAACATACCTAAGGTGGACCGTGAAATAGCCCAGTCCTAAAAGTTAGAAAAGGAGACCGGTATGGGCTGATGGGTGACATGGGTCCCAACCAAGCCCGGAGACCAAATTTTTTATTTTAATTTTCTATATTTTTATAAAGATAATGTTTTTAAATTGTAGTTACAAAAATTTTATAACCAACGCAAGAAGTTTTAGTTTTAAAAGTTTAATTTTAGAATTTCATCTCCTAAAGATTGGAAATATTTTTCTTAAACTACTTTTATAGGGTATAACTTTCAAAATTAATTCACTAACATGTCTAAGTTTATCCTAATCATAGAAAAAATTGTATGCTGAGCTAATAGACCGGGCTTTAGAACCTGACATTTCGGCCTAACTGGGAATTCTATCAAATGTCATGAGTGAATAGTGATAACAACTTGCAAGCCTAAACCAGGCCGAAATGACCCGTCCATTTATAGTTGGGGGCCATGCCTGTTTGTGGATCTCTAAGTTTTTCATACGGTCTTATTTGGATTAACTTGCCATTTTTCAACTAGTATCCAATTAACAGTTTTTGATGGATTGTTTGTTAGGTGTTGACATCTATTGGAAACTTCTGCATATGCTCCATTGCTGTTGGTCTCATAATTGAAATAGTGGTTATGTACCCGATTCAGAAACGAACTTATAGAAATGGAATTGACAATTTACTGGTCCTTCTCATTGGAGGGATTCCAATTGCCATGCCAACTGTGTTGTCAGTCACCATGGCTATCGGCTCCCACAAGTTGTCAGAGCAAGGTGCCATCACCAAGAGAATGACAGCCATTGAAGAAATGGCTGGGATGGATGTTTTGTGCAGCGACAAAACTGGCACTCTCACCCTGAACAAACTCACAGTAGATAAAACTCTCATAGAGGTAACTTTCCAAGTATAGCTGAAAACAAAATTAACTGGGCGGGGCCATGCGTGCCGATTAAATAAAGAACTAATTAATAGTCATAACAGTCAGGGTTGACCTCAATACAAACTAACCAGAGAAAACGGGTTGGATCACTGGTTAAGTGTGATTCGTATTATTCATCAATATGGGCCAACCTGCAAAAAATTGTCTACATTTTACCTTTTCTATAAGTAACTAATTCAGTCGGTATGGTTACGAAATGATCCAAATCTTTCAATAAAACAATCCGAAGGTTGAAATCAACGAAAAATACTTTTGGCAATTTTAACCAATTCGACACATTTAAAAGTGAAGGGGTCAAAGTTGTGACTTCTAAGTTAACATGGAATGGCTGAAGCTAACTCTACTTTCTTCTGCAGGTTTTTGCAAAGGATATTGATAAGGATCAGGTGGTTCTTTTAGGAGCCAGGGCTTCAAGAGTGGAGAATCAAGATGCAATTGATGCTTGTATTGTAGGCATGCTTTCAGATCCTAAGGAGGTAATAACAATAACAATAATAATATTCATAACAATAATGACAATAAAAATTGTAACAGTAAAACTAATAATAATACATAATAATGATATAAATAATAATAATATTATTATATGAACATTAATTTTGTTTTTGCAAGGCACGAGCAGGGATCACTGAGGTACATTTTCTGCCATTTAATCCAGTAGACAAACGGACAGCAATAACATACATAGATCAAAGCGGAAATTGGCAGAGAGTGAGCAAAGGTGCACCAGAGCAGGTACAATAACAATCCTCTAGATTACAACCACAGATCCTAAGCAGCAAACACTGACGGGTTAGGTAATGGGTCAAAATGAAAAATTTGTTGGTACCGGTTGAAACATTTAAGTTGACCCTAAACATCTTTCTTTCTTTCCCCAGAAGTTTTTATATTTCTTTTCTTAAGTTCCTGGATGCCTAATGATTATAAATATAAAATGGGCGTGTTTCAACCCATTTGACCCATTAAAGGTAACAAAGAGTCCATATTAACCATTTTGTTATTATATGCACATGATATCTACAAATCTCTCAGATTGTGGAGCTATGCAACCAAAAGGATGATGAGAAGAAAAAAGTGTTTTCCATTATTGATAAATTTGCTGAACGAGGTCTTCGGTCTCTGGCTGTTTGCCAACAAGTGAGTTTCTACATTTCTATGTTTATATATTTCTAGTGTTCCATATTTTCATCTTCTGCTCTATCTTTTTTTTTCCTGCTGTAGAAATTAATGATTTGGGAATTTATTTATTGTTATACAGGCGGTACCCGAGAAAACAAAGGAAAGCCCTGGAAGCCCGTGGGTGTTTGTAGGTTTATTGCCACTGTTTGACCCACCAAGGCATGACAGTGCTGAAACCATTCGACGGGCCCTACACCTTGGAGTTAATGTCAAGATGATCACCGGTGATCAGTTAGCCATTGGGAAAGAAACGGGCCGAAGGCTTGGAATGGGAACAAATATGTATCCCTCTTCTTCCCTTCTTGGCCAAAATAAAGATACTGCTATTGCAGATATACCAATTGAGGAGCTAATTGAGAAGGCTGATGGTTTTGCTGGAGTTTTTCCTGGTAAGCAGTTGTTATTCTTGTCAGAAAGGGTTGGCAGAGTGGACGGGCTGGGTCAGGTAATAGGTCAAACCATGTTCTTTTTTTATGCGGGTCAAAGCTGGTTTAATTTGTTGTAAATTTTATTCAATAGTTGTGTTAAATATGATTATAAATAAGCATGATTGTCTAAAACACCAACAAGTCTTAACTCTTTACCAATATAGATATGGAATTACAAAAGTTTATGCTAAAAATAGATATTACGTACAAATCTGAAAACCAAATAATGTTTTTACATTTCAGGTAGATTTTAATATAAGTTGCCTATAGATATGCATATCGAATATGATTTTGTGTCGGTTATAGCATCCATGAGGTACTTTTACATTGCTGTCATTGGTTAAAAATGAAACTGTTGTTACTATGATTGGTAAAAGTAAAAATATGTTGCCACAAGCTAGGCCCACAATTATATAAAAAAAAAAAAACAAGCTGTGTTTGAAAATGGTAGTTTGCTGCTATTTCTGGCAGATTTCAGTATAAGTTGCCATTTATTAGGAAAGGGTTATTTGAACGAGTTAGGTTTTTGCTTTTTTAACTTTCTTTTAACAGCAATCTAATCTCCTTATAAGGCTATCAGTTGTCGTTCCACACGAGTATTGCCACATCAGCACCACATCAGCTTTAATCGATATCCACATTCCGTATTTCCACACCCATTAAATTTCCATTGTCACGTGATGCAACCCTTGCTCTGACCGCGGAGTTTTTCACAGTCGTGGACCCCGCTCAACGCATGGGGGCACACTGTCCACAGTGTGGTTGTGGCCAGCTCACTTCCATGCTTCCTTCCACCAGTCCGTGGTACATGGTCTAATACTATACCGTTGTCCACTGCGGGACTTGAACCCACCATAATACTATTGTGCTACAAGCCCTTTGCTTGAACGGTTTAAGTTTTCATTGAATCTTTTATCTTAACCCATATGACCTGTTGTAGGTAAATGAGTCGATTGCCAAGTCTAAAAATCAGCAATCATCGTTTTCAGAAACGAAAAGCTGAAATTTTACCACATTTGTGATGCAGAACACAAATACGAAATTGTGAAGAAACTACAAGAGAGAAAGCATATATGTGGAATGACAGGAGACGGTGTAAATGATGCACCTGCGTTAAAACGTGCTGACATTGGTATAGCAGTTGCTGATGCAACTGATGCAGCCCGTGGTGCATCCGATATCGTGTTAACCGAGCCGGGACTCAGTGTAATTATAAGCGCGGTTTTGACCAGCCGGGCCATCTTTCAGAGGATGAAAAATTACACCATTTATGCGGTTTCCATCACCATTCGTATTGTTCTCGGGTTCATGCTAATTGCTCTTATTTGGAAATTTGATTTCTCACCTTTCATGGTTTTGATTATTGCAATACTCAATGATGGAACCATTATGACTATATCTAAGGATAAAGTCAAACCGTCACCTTTGCCAGATTCATGGAAGTTAAAAGAAATCTTTGCTACTGGGGTTGTTCTTGGGACTTATTTAGCAGTTATGACAGTTATTTTCTTCTGGTTAGCAAAAGAATCCGACTTTTTTACGGTAAGATAAACGTGTTGATTATTTACATGATTCGTAATCAGTATTATACATGGGAAGATGGGTGGATTGGACTGAAATGGAATCCAGTGGATTCGGGTTGGTTAGTTTGACCAGAAGCATTTGTGCTTTTAGAAAAAGTTGATTTGACCCTTTTGTGACGTAATATAACTAAATTTATTCATTCACAAGTATATAAACGGGTTCATTGGGCTGTTTATTGTACAAAAGGGTCATGTTGAAATGGCTCGGGCTGGTCAGTTTTACCTATTTGACCTTTTAAGCAACATAAAAATTAACTTGACATGCTTCAAATATAAAAGGTGGGTGGTTTAGGTTGGATGACTGGTAAAAATAAGTGGGTTCGATTTTGTTCCTACCCACCTAAAAAGTTATATTTAATCCAAACCGACCCATATTGTATGAAATGCAACTCAAACAAACCCATTAATTAGTGAATGACTGGTCAAGACGGGTTGAGTAACATGTTTAAATGGGTTAGGATTAAACATGTTGAAAGTGGCTCGAAAACAAATAAAACCAAGCACAAGTAAATGGGAAATCGGTTGTACAATTTAGTAGTAACCAAAAATATGAAACAATGATCGTTCTTTTAGGAGAAATTTGGTGTGAAATCGATTAAAGATGATGAATACGAGCTTATGTCAGCTCTTTACCTCCAAGTCAGCATCATCAGTCAGGCACTCATTTTTGTTACAAGATCAAGGAGCTGGTCTTTCGTTGAACGCCCTGGTCTCTTACTACTCGCAGCTTTTTTTATAGCTCAGCTGGTGAGTTTATTTTTACATGGAGGCACGTGAAAATGTGTGGGTTGGTTATGCCAAATCGATTAGTTTTATTTTACAGATAAAAACAAACATAGCCAAATTTGGTTCCCCGAAGTAAGTGTTTCAAACAAGATTACAAAAATTTATTAATTCAATAATATTGTTATTTTTTAAAGAAAATAAAGGCAACTATGATGAGTTTATTCTTACATATTGTCGCATGAAAATGGCAAAAACGGCTAATTCTGATTCAAAGTTAAACAGTCGAGGTCACATGTTACGTTTCTCAAAACTACCTTTTTCTAATAAAAAAAGAACAAATGATGTCAAAAAATAAATTATACAAAAAAATATTATTACTCAAACAAAATAAGGTAAATTACGATGTTTTCTGCTCTAAAAATACAATTTGGGTGCCTTGTTAGGCAGGAGTGGGAAAATGAACGGGTCAAGCAAGATGAGTAATTTGTTAAAAGTGTAATTTTATGGTACAACCCAAAAAAAACTTCTTTTTTTTAATTAACTACACATAATATAAAAAGATTTATGTGTCAATAATAACTTAAAACTTTTTTAATAAAATGACTTACGAGGCTTTATGAACTAATGAATAATAAATGCCATATGAGGGCATTTCTACTTGTTAAACTTGTTTTATTTTCAGCTAAAACATTTTACCTAGTTGAAATGTAGTTGATATAACAAAGCAAAGCGTGACTACTTTATTCTTATCAAAATAGTGTTTTTTATATAGATTGCTACATCAATCGCTGTCTACGCAAATTGGGATTTTGCAAGAGTCCATGGAATCGGTTGGGGTTGGGCTGGTGTAATTTGGCTCTACAGCATAGTCATCTATATCCCATTAGACGTGTTCAAATTCATCATCCGTTACGCCTTAAGCGGCAAGGCTTGGGACAATATGCTCCAGAAAAAGGCAAGCCTGTTTCGTTTTTAACTACATTAACACTAAACGGTCATTATATTAGCTACTAACACAGCATTTTTGTAATCTAGACTGCTTTTACCACCAAAAAGGACTATGGACGGGGAGAGAGGGAAGCCCAATGGGCTACGGACCAACGCACATTGCATGGTCTCCAAGCACCAAATGCAAACGACATCTTGAAAGACAAGAATGACTATAGGGAATTGTCAGAACTTGCAGAACAAGCAAAGAGGCGTGCAGAGGTTGCTAGGTATGTTAATGAAATAAGTTAGTAAGCAACTATTTTTATGAATTTTAGTAAATAATGGGTAATTACTATTTTGAAAGAACTAATATGATTTTACTATATCTAATACATTCATTGCTATAACCTCATTAAAAGAGTAGCCAAATATGTTGACAAGTCAAACCAACCCAATCGACTCGTCTGTAAATGAGCCAAGCCTAAGCCTAAGCTTGACTCATGGCTCACTTGTAAGCTGGCTCATTTAAATTAAAGCCTAAATTGCAGTTTATATACGTATTATAAATTCAAATTATAATGTATTATCTAAACTTAAATTTCAAATAAATGTAACCATATATCCATTTGACATTATCTAATGAAAAAATGTAATATAAAAAATGTAAAGACCATCATATTCCACGGAGTATTTTTCCCATATCATCAGTTTGACAAGTTAAAGACTAACAAATACAAAAATAGTATTTTTTATTATAAATATGATAATGGGGAAATAATTACAAAATCTAAATTTTCTAACAATAGCACTCTTATCATCTTATGTAAAAGAGCCGAGCCAGTGCCCATTATTTTACCTCATTAAAATCAATAAAACTCGTACTTGGCGAGTACTCGGTACCTGGCCAAGACGATTTTCGTCGACTCGGTCAACCTAATCGGATTCGGCCAAACTCGGTTCAACTCTGGCCAACTCGACCAAGTACCAACTCAAATCTTCACTATTTTTTTACCGATTTTCACTGGTTTTCACTAGTTTTCGTTGTTTTTCATTGATTATTGTTTGATTTTCACTATTTTTCATGAAGATACATTAGAATACGAGAATTTAATATATATAATGTCTGTAATATTATGCTGAAAATATCAATTTTTGAAATACTTTATTATTCGAACATGCATCTTTTATATTTGTAATAATATTCAATTTAAATGTTATAAATAATAATAAATTTATGATATTTGACATATATATAATTTCATAAAAATTATTTTCTTTATAATTTACCATATCTGAGTACTCCCTGCATAGGCCGAGCACTCGCAGATTCCCAGTCGACCAACCTGGTAACGCCTACCGACTTCTCCAACCATCGTTAAAATAAACAAGTCAGCTCAACTCGTAAACAAGCCAAGCCTAACGTGTTACATGTTTAGTCGTGTTACCATATCTCATATGTGTATTATGGTCACAGGTTAAGGGAGCTTCATACACTCAAAGGGCATGTGGAGTCGGTGGTGAAGCTCAAGGGTCTGGATATCGAAACCATCCAACAACACTACACAGTTTAAGATCACCAAGAAACCACATTTTTGACGAAAAAAACATAAAATAAAAAGTTAGGAAAGCATTATTTTGAGAAGGTATGTTTTTCATGGAAGATCATCACCATAACTGAGATGCGGGAATAAGCCGACAACCGAGAACGAGCCGATCCGTTGTTAGGCAAAAAAACAATGAGTTGTTCTCTACTTGAATCTCGTATTCTTTATTCAATTATAACATTGTATTTGATTTTTAAGTTATTCAGGTATTCCATCTTAAAATTATTCAATGAATATATGTAGTCATACCACTACTATTTAACATGTAGTTGTCGAGTATGATAGAAGTAACACTACACATTGCCAAATTAAAAGAGTTAATGTTTATATTATGTGAATTCAAGTATACAAACTTATGATCTTGCTAAATTTATGTAACTTTTAAAGGTATTTTGTGACCAAGAATCAAGTCCATAATTGCTTCATGATGTTTTAGGTATTCATTAATTCCTTTCTTGCTATTCTGTTGCATTTAGAAAATCACAAGAATCATAATCTTTAAAAATGTTACCATTCATACCAACTAAATGGTTGCCTCTGTGGTCGTGAAATAAACAGCAAATAAAAAAATGCATTGAAACAATTGTTATCTCGCCGCAAAATGCTAAAACATATCTCACCGTAAAAGTGAGCGTCATACTCATAAAACTCAAAAGTATACTTTTTTAAAGCTAAGCATCAAAGCTTAATTCATCGTAAAACCATCTGAAACTTGAATGCAAACGTATAGAGTTAAATTATTATAGGCCAATTACGAGCAAGTTAAAACTTTGTGCTGAAAACAAAAATATATGACAACATATGACAAACAATGTTACAAACTTTTAAAAAAAACTGTTTTTACATGTTTTTTTAACTCAAGTGGGTTTATAATAAATACATCCTCTGTATATATATATGTGTGCATGAGCATGTGGTAAGGTTTCAATAATAACTCACTTCTATTGGGAAACTCAAATAACTTTGACAAGATCAACTTATATCTTTGGTTTTTTTTTCTACTCACTTCTATGGTATTTTATGTGTATTGGCTAATCTACAAGCGTTTAAGATTTACAAGTGTAAGTTTACATTCTATTGCTAGTATTTATTTAATGTGAAAACAACTTCCACTAATATAAGATCTTAAACAAAAAAGAATTTAGACAAACACATAAAATAACATGTTGTACGTGTAGAATAAATGTAATTAAAAAACCCCAAAAATTTGGGTCATACTCATAAAACATAAAAGTGTACTTAAAACTAAGCATAAAAGCTTAATTCACCGTAAAAACATCATAAACCTGAATGCAAACACACAGAGTTAGATTATTATAGACCAATTACAAACAAGTTAAAACTTTGTGCTGAAAACAAAAACATATGACAACATATAACAAATAATGTTAAAACTTGTAAAAAAATAAAAATAAAAAAAAAAAACTTTTTTTACATGGTTTTTTCATGATTTTCAAAATTTTTCTTAACTCAAGTGGATTTACAAAATATACATCCTCAGTATATGTGTGTGTGCGCGCGCGTGTAGCATGGTTGCAAAAGTCGGCCTCCAAGGCCGAGCACTCGCCGAGTACTCGCTCCAAGGAGTTGTTTCGAGGCCGAGTACCTCCCGAGTATTACTCAAGTACTTCCCGCCAAGGCCGAGTACTCTTTGATTACTCGCTCCAATGAGTTGTTCCGACCTAGGAGCGTCTAACGACTTTTGCAATCTTGGCGTGTGGTAAGGTTGCAATAATAACTCACTTCTATTACGAAACCCAAATAACTCTGATAAGATCAACCTAAATCTTTGGGGTTTTTTTCATAACCTTTATTATACATGTATAAGACTATGTTCTTTTATGTGTATTGGCTAATTCACAAGCGTTTAAGATTTACAACATGTGTAAGTTTATATTACAATACTAATATTTATATAATGTAAAGACAACTTACACTGATATAAGATCTTAAACGAAAAAGAATTTGCATAAACACATAAAATAACATAGTCTTTTACATATATTATAAATTTAATGAAAAAACCCAAAGATTTAGATTGATCTTGTCGGAGTTAGTTGGGTTTGCTCAATAGAAATGGGTTATTATATCATCAGTTCTCTATATATAGAGGATCTGCATGTTATAATAACACACCTTTGTTTTGTTATATTTTTCAAAATATTTGTTTTAAATGTACAAGACTATGTTATTTTATCTTACTGAAGATCTTAAACGAAAAATAATTTGCACAAATGCATAAAAAACGTAGTCTTCTACATGTAAAATAAGGGTTTTGGAAAAAAAAAAGATTCGGATTGATCTTGACAGAGTTATATGTATTAATACAATTAAGATAGGAAAGCAACAAATCATTCCTTTATATACATAGAGAGAGTTTATAGTAAAAAGAATTATATTTGTCATAAGTGCAAGAAAGATTGTGCGTCATTATATATAATTTAATGATTAAGGTCAAAGTTTTAGAAAAAAAGTTATTTTTTTTGAACGGCATTTGATCTCAACGTGTGAACCACTGATTTCCAGGCCACGTCACCAAGGTCTAGTTACCATGACCTCCGTTGAGACCCCACCACCACCCCAGGAGGAAACCGCACCGGAAAACCCCCTGACCTCCCAAGGACCCCTATTTCGCCTTGGGAGGGATTTGAACCCGTGACCTCCCACAGGGAAGCCAAAGGGGTAACCAAGGGAAGGGGTAACCATTAGGCTAGAAGCCCTTGGTTAGAAAAAAAGTTATTAAAATGGCATTTTTGTCATGACAACTTTTGTTGACTTCATGTTCTCTAACTTTTTTTATACAATCATAACTTTTATATATGATATTATATTTTAAAAAAAAATTAATAAAAAACAAGCGTTTTTTATCTTTAAAACGAGTATACTATTTTCATATAAAAAATTTTAAAAAAGTTTTCATGTGTCATTTTGTTTGTTTTTGTGTTTTTTTCGTAATTATGTCTTTCTGCTCGTAATTGCGTCTTACTATTTTTCTAAAATTATGGGTTTTAAAAACATAATGGTAGAAAAACACAAGTATGTACTATATATATATATATATCATAATGATAAAATAAAAACAAATTTATCTAATAAATAAAAAAACAATTACAAGATGTTACCAAATGATTAAAAAAGTAAAACACATTGATAAATACGTATAACACATTAGCTTAAAATATGTGTTTTATAGAATAATTAGTTTTGATCAAAAAATAAAATAATAAACTAATACAATTGTGTACTTCAAATACAAAAAACATAAAAATTAAATAACAACAATTATTTTAATATATAAAAAACAATAACAAAAAACACAAAATGAGCTCAAACATAAAAAAATGAATATATATTACACAATATTGAATGCATATCATACAATGGTCTGAATGTAAAAAACAATGACAAAAAATGTAATCTTCAATAAATTAAGATAATATGTGTTTTTTTAAAATTACAAGTTCAGAAAAACATAATAATAAAATAACGCAATGGTATACTTATATCATTTAAAACATAAAAATTAAAATAAAACAATTTTTAATGCATAAAAAACAATGACAAAAAAGCACAAAATGAGTTAAAACATAAAACATAATGACAAAGACATGCTACATATTAACCTGAAATAGTGTTGTAAAACTTGGCCTAGGTGGCCGAGTACTCGGTGTGTATTCGGTACTCGACAGAGGCGATTTTCGTCAACTTGGTCAACCTACTTGAATTCGGTCAAACTCGGGCAACTCGAACCAAGTTAGGCAACTCTGACAAACTCGGGCGTACTCGGCCAACTCAGATTTTCACTATTTTTGATCGATTTTCGTTGTTTTCACTAGTTTTCGTTGTTTTTCACTGATTATTGTTTTATTTTCACTATTTTCATGAAGATGCATTAGAATACGAGAACGTAATGAATATCATGGCGGTAATATTATATATAAAATGTCAATTTTTGAATCACTTTATCTCGAACATATATTTTTTTTATTTGTAATGAAATTCAATTTAAATGTTACAAATAGTAGTAAATTTATAATATTTGACATATATATAATTTCATTAAAATTATTTTCTTTATAATTACCATATCCGAGTACTTCTCGAGTACTTCGCACCTAGGCCGAGCACTCAGAACTCCCAGTCGATCTATCTGATAACCCCTACGACTTCTCTAACCATGACCAAAAGCATTAAACAGAGCAACCAAAATACGTTTTTTTAAAAAAAAATTAAAGAAATTTCACATGTCAACCTTACGATCATTCTCACACCTGTCATCAATATAATCTTTTTTTAATAGAGCCTTAACCTATGTGCGTGTGTGTAGGGAATTAATAAAATGAAAATCACATTTAAATGTGAAAACCATGTTAAAATCATGTAGAAAAAGCTTTCTTTTTGAATATTTTAAACATATTGTAAAATTATTTGACTCACTTTTATAAAAAAAATAAATAAAGGCCGAGAGTTTCTCCTTTTTTTTTGTAAATCATGTAAAACATACGTAACGCTCCACCCATATGTTACAAAATAATTTTGCATAATGTTATATATGTTTTACATGTTTTTTACAAAATATTTTTTTAAACATAATCTCTTGTTGCTTTTTTTTTTTTTTTTTTTTTTGATGAAAATGAGCCAAATAATATTAGAAACATGGGTTTTACATGTAAAGATGGCTTTCAAATTATCCTTATACATGTAATGTTCACAGGGGGGGCATTCGGAAACGTAATGTATTCTCTAACAAAGTGATTGTAGCTTTGTAGGCTCAAACTTAGTGTGTTTTATCGGTCAAAATGTATATATATAATAAATGAGTTTAGACAATACAAACTTAATTTTGTCTTTACTTTATATTTTATCAGTTATTACACAAATTTTTTTGTTTATTTTTATTTACTTCTATGATCATCAACGTGTATTTTTATACATTCGAAGACATTACACGAACATGAAATGGGTGTTGGATCGATTCCTTTGTTTCAGATTTAGAGATGAACATGTAAACATGAATGAAATAGAGATTAGATGAAACCTGTGAATCCAGTGAATACGTTGTTGATTCCAGACATGATTTCTGAGATGACGATCCGCTCGGGTTCCCGTTTAGGGTGTACGGTCAGGATGGAGATGAGATGAGATGGCTCAGTTATGGAGGTTCACGAATTCTCTAGAGATGAGGAGAATCGTGTGTGTTATGATGTTAAGAGTGTGTAACCGAGATTAGGAGCCATAAGCCTCATATTTATATACACTCAAGTAGAAACCCTAATTAGGATAAATAAGGATAATTACGTCCATCAAATAATTATCTATGTGCTAGGGGTATTTAGGTAATTGATCTTATTTAATTAAATAATCATGAGGGCCACATTTAATTATTTAGTCTTACATTCTCCCACTTGGCCAAGTGATTATTTATTATGAGCATCAAATAAGTATGCAGATTGATGACACTCATTTTAGTTCTAAATCGTAATCATAGCAGAGAAATACAGTCATTGAATCAGTTATTCAATTCAAGAACCCCATTAATCATACTAGAATGCAAACTTAAAACTTAAGTTAGGATCAATTAACAAGTAAGCCCTTTAACGAATGATTTGCGTAATTAGTGTCTATATGTCATTAGGCATGCATAAACATATATTTAGAGACAAACAAATCAAATAAGTGAGGAAATTTCATTAATCATAAATAAGTACATTATGCAATAAGGTCTTTACATAAGCCCATCTTCGAAACATGTTCTTTGAATATCTTAGGAGGGAGACCTTTAGTCATCGGATCCGCAAGCATAACTTTAGTACTTATATACTCAATACAAAGGTTATTTTCCTCAACTCGCTCTCGAACGAACAAGTACTTCGTATCAAGATATAAACCAGCACCGGTCAAACTGTTACTGTTCGAGAAGTTAACGGATGCTGAGTTATCACAGTATAGCTTCAATGGTCTAGAGATGGAGTTAACGACTTTGAGTCCAGCGATAAGGTTTCTCAACAACATTCCATGACAGGTTGCATTGTACACTGCAACATATTCAGCCATCATAGTTGAGGTTGTTGTCAGCTGCTGCTTATGACTCTTCCATGAGATCGGTCCACCTGCTAACATAAAGATGTACCCCGAAGTGGATTTCTTGTCATCTTTGCATTTAGCAAAGTCAAAATCAGAGTAACCAACCACTTCTAAATTATCACTTCTTCTATAAGTCAGCTTGAAGTCTTTTGTCCCTTAGAGATATCGAAGCACTTTTTTAGCTGCTTTCCAGTGATCAAGGCCAGGATTAGTCTGATAACGGCCAAGCATTCCAGCAATGTAAGCGATATTAGGACGAGTACAGACTTGAGCATACATAAAGCTCCCGACTACTGATGCATAAGGTATCATTCTCATTTGCGCTTTTTCAGCCTCAGTCTTCGAACACTGAAATGAACCAAAGACATCTCCTTTAACTACTGGAGCTACAGAGGGAGAGCAGTGTTGCATGTTGTAGCGTGTGAGGACCCGTTCAATGTAAGCCTTCTGAGATAAACCCAAAAGTTCATTGACTCTATCTCGGTGTATTTCGATGCCAATAACGTAAGAGGCCTCTCCGAGATCCTTCATGTCGAAATTATGCGAAAGTAAGCACTTCGACTCATGCAACATATCTAAGCTATTACTTGCCAAAAGAATGTCATCGACATATAAGACAAGTATAGTAAAGTTGCTCCCACTCATCTTGAGGTAGGTGCATTGATCCACTTGATTCTTCAGGAAACCATGTTTCTTCATCACTTCATCAAACTTTAGATACCATTGACGTGAGGCTTGTTTCAACCCGTAAATGGATTTCTTTAGCTTGCAGACTAAATGCTCTTGACCTTCAAGCATGAAACCCTTAGGCTGTTTCATGAACACGTCTTCATACAAGTCGCCGTTCAGGGAAGCAGTTTTGACGTCCATCTGATGTAGCTCTAAATCAAAATGAGCTACGAGGGCCATCACGATCCTTAAGGAATCTTTACGAGAGACAGGAGAGAAGGTCTCTTGATAGTCAATTCCCTCTTTCTGAGTGAAACCTTTTGCAACCAATCTTGCTTTGAAGCGTTCAATGTTCCCATTCGGATCCAGTTTTGTTTTGAACACCCATTTACATCCTACGGGTTTTACCCCGTTGGGTAATTCTACCAAATCCCAAACATCGTTATTCTTCATGGAATCAAGCTCATCAGTCATAGATATCTTCCATTCAGAAGACTGATCACTAGTAATGGCTTCATGATAAGAGGTAGGATCAGTAAACTTTCTGGCATCCATTTCAGCTTCAGTCAGGTAGGTTACATAATCATCAAAGTTAGTAGGCACTTTAGGCCTAGATGACCTCCTGAGTTGATTAGCGGGTTCCGCATGGCTGGTATTGTTTTGATGTTGATCAGATGAGGTGCCTTCATTTTCGGTAACATTTGGAGCAGTAGTGAGTCCTGATTGTGTTGGAGTAGGTGCAGTGAAGTTCGGAGTAGCATGGTGTACAAGAGGAGTAATCGGAGGTAAGTTAGTCAACGAGTGTCTCCCCCCCGCGTCTTGTACTTCTTGCAAATCAGAGTCAGGATTTTCGCTGCTCCCACTGACCTTTGAATCCTCAAAGAAATGAGCATGCTTTGTTTCTATAATTCGAGTGACATGGGTAGGACAATAGAATCTATAACCCTTTGAGTGATCGGGATACCCGATGAAGTAACATGTAACAGTTTTCATGTCAAGCTTCTTTAAAAAGGGATTATAGAGTTTAGCTTCGGCAAGACAGCCCCATACTTTCATATATCTAAGACTCGGTTTCCTTCTTGTCCAGAGTTCATAAGGAGTTTTAGGGACAGATTTAGAAGGAACTCTATTGAGTATATGAACTGTTGTCTTTAAGGCCTCGGTCCAGAGGAATGAGGGTAAATCTGAGTTGGCTAACATACTGCGCACCATGCTCATTAGGGTTCTAATTCTCCTTTCAGCAACACCATTTTGTTGAGGAGTACCAGGCATGGTGTATTGGTTCACGATCCCCTGGCCTTTACAAAACTCATAAAATGGACCAGGGGCCTGACCCACATCAGTATGTCTACCATAATATTCACCTCCTCTATTTGATCTCACAACTATAATTTTAAGATTTAGTTGATTTTCAACTTCTGTTTTATAATCTTTAAAAGTTGTAAGTGATTCATATTTGTCCTTAATTAGATACAAGTACATGTAACGAGAATAATCATCAATGAAAGTGATAAAAGAAGTTTGTCCAGTTATTCTAGCAATGGTGTAAGGGCCACTAATATCAGTGTGAATAATTTCTAATAAATTAGAACTCCTAGTGGCACGTTTCTTAGTTGCTGTTGTCATTTTGCCTTTAAGGCATTTGACACATGTTCCAAAATCGGTGAAATCAAGAGAAGGTAAAACTTCATCCTTCACAAGTCGAGATAAGCGATCTTGTGAGATGTGGCCTAAACGTTGATGCCACAACATGGATGAAGTTTCTAAGTCTCTTTTCCTTTTAGTCTTTGTTGAGTTCTCATTAATATTATATGATAACAAAGACCTAGAGAAATCATCATCTAGTTCTAACTTATAGAGACCACCATCCAAAAGACCAGTACCAAATACTTAAAAATTAGAACTAATAGTAAGTCTGCCATTACCATGAGAAACATAAAAACCATCCATGTCTAACTTTGGTCCTGATACAAGATTCATAGAAATTTCAGGAATATATAAGGTATCATAAAGTTTAATACATAGACCGGTTTTCATTATTAATTCTAAGGTTCCCACGGCAGCAACAGATAGTTCCTTTCCATCCCCAAGCTTAAGGGTTCTTTGGTTTCTTTCTAGCCTCCGGATTGTAAGGAATCCCTGAGTAGAATTGGTCACATGAACCATAGAACCAGAGTCAAACCACCATGTATTAGTTGGAACATTTAAATTAAAGGACTCAATTATCATATTAAGATGATTACCTCTCTTAGCCAGCCATTCCTTGAAGTGGACTAAGAAACCGTCACTGATCTCCATGCCTAATCCCTTAAGTTTACGGGCCATGTCGTTCATCATCATGATGTGCTCACGAATGCCACTGACTCCGTCATATTTTGTAGACACCAGTTTCATAATCAGGGTGCTTGCATGCGCCTTGGAGGTTCCTTTGAATTGCTCCTCCACTAAAGTAAGATAAACCTTGGCGTTAGCCAAATCAGGAATTGCTCCTTTGATGATTAGGCTAATTGAGTTCTTGATAAACATGAGAGCCATCTCCTATTTCTCATACAGCAACTTAGCTTCAGCAGTGCTCTTATCAGTGAGGGCAGGAGGTGCAGGCTCTCTCAGTGCGTAGTCGAACTCCGTGATCCCAAGAGTCAGCATCATCGAATCTTTCCAAGCAGAGTAGTTCGCACCGGTGAGGGTCTCAATTCCCATATTGGGAGCTGTGGATTATATTAGATGAGAAAGAGTAATATACTAAGGCTATAGAAGAACTTAGAGTGATCTATGGGGTAACTTAGATCTAAGGCAGGCATGTATAAGGACCATTATAGTAATGAAGCTGTGATAAAGAGTCTACTATAACATCAAATTAATAGACTAGATTAGGTTCTACTTAAACAAATTGGTTTCACTTTGGTTAATAACCATTCATCTAAGCATTAGGAACAATTAATTAGAAAATAAAATGTGCATTAGGAATGTAACACATCACCTTTGGGCAGAAGCGAGACATTGTAAGCATTATGCACATGTTAAGTTTGCAAACATATATGTAACACATCACCTTTGGGCAGAAGTGAAACATACATGCTTTTAGGCAAAATGATGTCATTGTGAATATCTAATGTTTAAGGGTATACGCAAGTAAGTGACAATGCTTAATAAGACTCTAATAATAAGATGTATCACATCACCTTTAGGCAGAAGTGAAACACTTGTTATTGAGTTTAAGCAGAATTTGTATTTTAAGGTTTTGTAAAACATGATAGTTTAAGGTTTTTACAAAAGTTAGTAATGTTCTCGAAATAGTAATGTTCTCGAACATAGTTGTGTATTCGAAACATGATTCCTGAGATGACGATCCGCTCGGGTTTCCGTTTAGGGTGTACGGTGAGGATGGAGATGAGATGAGATGGCTCAGTTATGGAGGTTCACGAATTCTCTAGAGATGAGGAGAATCGTGTGTGTTATGATGTTAAGAGTGTGTAACCGAGATTAGGAGCCATAAGCCTCATATTTATATACACCTAAGGGGAAACCCTAATTAGGATAAATAAGGATAATTACGTCCATCAAATAATTATCTATCTGCTAGGAGTATTTAGGTAATTGATCTTATTTAATTAAATAATCATGAGGGCCACATTTAATTATTTAGTCTTACAATGGGTAAATGTGATTTGCTCAGATATTTCATGGCTATATATAGAGGTACAATTTGAAGAGCACCGTACATATATTTCATGGCTATATATGTTTTGGAGGGACAATTTATAAACAATAATGTATTCTGAGACGATGTAAAGATGAACAAATTAAGATTCACCAACTCTTTAACAACCAAATAATACTTTAGTTAACCTTATTGTAATAATATTTACTATAATCTAAGAGATATGGTTTGGTTAGGCTTTCTTTGTAGCTGTTCTTATTTTACTTCTATAAGCAGCTGATAAATAATTCACGATACAATAAAAGTTTTATTATTCAATATGACAGTTTTATCTTTCAATATGATAGTCGAAATACTCTTCTATTCTTTTATTTCTCTCACTTTTTTCTTTTACAAGGCTATTTGTAGTGGTAAGTGAGTGGGCGTGAAGGGCATGAGGGGTCATGCCCCCTTGGCAAACCCCTCCCCCCCACTCCACAGGGACGTAGACAGGGCGTGAGAGTCATTCACGTGATGGTGGTCACGGGGTGATCACCGTGAATGTGAGAGGAGATAAAGGAGGTAGATGGTAGGGTGTGAGTGAGTTGTGAGAGGAGAGAAAGAGAAGTGATGGTTACACATGTGTATGTGAAGAGTGAATGATGAGAATAGCTATTTATGTGACGCATATATACATGGAGTGACGGGGGCTTTACCACTAGAAATGGCCTAACTTTTTGTCACATATATTGGCTTACCTCACCCCTCTTCTCTCATAACCTCTTTTAGACTTCCTATATTGACAACGTACATTTTGAGTTTGGTTGTTCATCACTTAGGCAAAATATATATATTTGTAACCCAAAGTGACTAGACATTTGGTTTCCGAAAAAACCCAAGGTTGCAACCAAAAAGAATTTAGTTTTTTTTTCATATGGTTTAAGCTATATGACTTTTTTTTCTTTCTAATATATGACATCATGAATTTATGATTATTTTCTTCTTTTCTTTCTTCATATCTATCATCAACAATCAACACTAGCTCCTAACACTTAAAAATATTTTCGTGGTTATGGGTTCTCTTCTCTCTCTAAGAATAAATTCTCTACAATCCAAAAAATAGCAAAACAATAAATGAATGAAATTATGAACAAACAAAATTAAGTTGTTGGGAAAACATTCATGGGTAAAATTGTATGTGACATACTACTGATAGAACTTCTGACAAATCAAAGATGCCCATATATTCAAATAATTAATCGACGACCTATGTAGGTTCCTTGAAGTCAACCTTTTCCGACGAACTATTGACAGGATATAATTAGTGAGGGGTTGTCAGGTAAGGGTGAGATGTTTAAGATAAAACTTTACCTGAATACAACACTTTTTCGAGCCCGGTTACAAAGTTTATCGATTGTTTGTTTTGTGTTGATATACAAATTAAGAAACTAAAATTGCTAGTGTGAATTCAAGTAAATTTTATATATTGATGTTGTTGCTTTGAAGAACCCATGACATTGTAAATGTGTTTTTTTTAATTTTATGAGCCTAATGTTGCTTTAAGTGTTGGTAATTAATGTGTTTTTGGTACGTGTGTTACTTGTCAAAAGCTATAGAGCAGATTTTTTGGAGTTAAAGTTTTAAGTTATTTAGTCTTTGTAATATTTATGATTTAAATGAAGCAATATTAGAAGCATAATAATATTTATTATACAAAGAATATAATTTTATCAATATACTTGATGAACAACTAACTTTTACGTTACGTGTTCTAATTCTCTAGACCTAAATTTTATTGTTTGTTTTCCTTATTCAAACCTTTATATAGTTTTTCTTTGTCATGTAAATCTAAATATTAGTCATTTAATAAACTCTATACTTCTTGTTTCTTCAATTTCACTATTTAATATTTTATTTGTATTCAGTGTACTACCCAAGTTTTTTACATAAATTAACACTCAAAATTTAGAAATATAATATGACATTTTACAGAAAAGTAGGCATGTTTTTTTCCTCAAAATGTTATCACTTAAAATAGCTACATCTATATGTACATTTTGGACATCAATGAACAACTAAACATACATGAGTAACTTACAAAGATTTATACAAAAATTAGGGCATTACTTCTTCATAAACAAGCAATCCTTTCGAAAGTAAAACATGTACTCACCCAAGCTTTTACACACAAGCCTTGGGACTCAATATGAAAAACACACATTTAACGACTAATAATCATTACAAGATACCATTTATGTTTACTCGCTTCCATGAGTTGATCAATCTGCATACAACATTACCGCATGATTCGATACAAAAACCATCAATTCAAAGTCACTATATTATCAATCAAAGGACCGCGTCATCGTACTTGGTATATCTCATCATTTGCAAATCTAAGGTAGACTCTGAGTAGGGTAAGATGTAGATAGTTTTTCATAGGGTTGAGCAGAATATAACCCAAACCGAAAATAACTTATAATAGCCTAGAAGCATAACCAATTTTAACCGAAACCAATTTGACTGAAACCGACTTTAACCGACAATTATGCAGGGCCGGCCCAATGGGCTCTTGAGACTAGGCATCCGCCTAGGGCCCTCAAAATGTATAGGGCGTCACAAAAAAATCAATTGGGCTTGTATATAAGTTGGATTTGGTCTTTGGAGAATAAGAGTCTTTTGATGGGCTATTATTGGGACCGCATGGGCTTTTTATGGGATGTAAAGAAAAAGGGCGGTGATTGGAAATTTGGAGTCTCGCTCGTTCTTCAGTCTTCAGGCAGGCAAGAGATGAAGTGAAACTCTGGTGTTCCCAGTCGCCCCCTTCATGGCTTCACGATTAATGTCACACCCTTGTCGTTGCGGAAGCGTTCCGTGTAACATTTTTTTGTAATATAGAAACATATGTGTGTTTTGTTGTAAACAATGACTGTATATGCTGATTGTTTAAAACCATGTTTTCTCAAATGCCTAATGATACAGGGGGTGGAGCTGGGAGCTCAATCATTGGAAATTTGGAGTCTCGCTCGTTCTTCAGTCTTCAGGCAGGCAAGAGATGAAGTGAAACTCTGGTGTTCCCAGTCGCCCCCTTCATGGCTTCACGATTAATGTCACACCCTTGTCGTTGCGGAAGCGTTCCGTGTAACATTTTTTTGTAATATAGAAACATATGTGTGTTTTGTTGTAAACAATGACTGTATATGCTGATTGTTTAAAACCATGTTTTCTCAAATGCCTAATGATACAGGGGGTGGAGCTGGGAGCTCAATCATTGGAGACATATAGTAGGGTCTATGAGAATTAGACTGAACAGTGTGAAACATAGTATAGTATATATGTGAAACTCAGTTATAGCTGTTGTTACATTAGGTTGGAGCTAATGTAGTTGTAACATTTCTCTGTAATATAGAAACATATGTGTGTTTTGTTGTAAACAATGACTGTGAAACCTTGAAAGTCACACGGTACGCTTCCTTAACGACAAGGGTGTGACAATTAACTAATCATCAGTTCGTCATGTCTCTTCGAATTCACCGTTGTAATCCAAGCGCCATGGAAGCTATTAATCACTGTTACCTCGTCGTCTGTAACCTCTCGCTCCTGCCCCATTGCTACAGTTCACTAACCCATCGGCAATTCGGCATCCACAGATCCACTCCTTTCTGTTGCATCCATCGAGACTCCGAGAGGTCCGAGATTCTGAGACGAGTGGCTGTTCCATTCACGAACCACCTGTCGCCGATGAGAGGTTCACGAACCATCCTATCGGCAGATCCACTCTTCCACTCCGGCATTCCATTCTGAGACGAGAGGTTCACGAACCATCTTGTCGGCAGATCCATTGTATTTGAATTTTGATGAATTGATGTTGATTGCCGGAGGCTGGAACAGTGGAATCCATACTTGATTTATTGCTGGAGCACACCACACTCTATTTGTTCCTAATTTCAAAAATTAAAAGACTTAAGAGGTATTCATTCTTGCCTATTGTTCTTAATTTGTTGATGCATTAATATGTTTTTGTGTTTAGAATTACAGATTCATATAGGTTTTACTGTTTTAGTGTTTTATTTAAGTATTGTTTTGCTTAGGTATCAGTTTGTTGTTTTACTAGATTGATTTGATATGTCAAATAAAAATAGGAAATATGAATTTGGATCTTCAAAAAGCATAACTATTAGGTGTGAGAAGGCCCCGGATTTAAATTGTGCCTAGGGCCTCGAAAAACCTTGAGACGGGCCTGCAATTATGGTTAAGCTAAGTCATTAACCGACCCATTCAGTTATGTTAAATCATTAGCCGACTTTAACCGAACTGATTATTGTATAATTTTTTTTATATTTCTATTTGTGTATGTGTTTTTAAGAAGGTATTGTGCAAGTTAAATATCGAAAATGAGACAGATTTTTATTAGATGAAAATATTATGGGTCACGTGTGTGATTAAACATATTAGGAAATGAGTTATAGTTAATGTGGTTTACTTTTTGTTCACTTATTCTCAGTCACTCCAAAATTATATGAGTTTCACATAGATTTGCAGCATGAAATAAATTTCTAATCCACAAACTTATTTACAAGTTTTTCCTAGTTTTTCACCAATTTCATTATTAACCAAATTTAATCGAAATCGAAGCATAACCGATGGTTAACCAATCAATTGGTTATGGTTGTGATTATGGATATAGATTTAGAATTAACCAAAAGTAACGGTTTCGGTTATGGAAATAGCCAAAACCACACTGAACCGAACCAAACCATGCTCACCGTAGAAAGACTTCTTCTAGTGAGACTCCTGGCTTATGATGCCTGATTAAAGGACAAACCCAATGTTTTTAGCATATCTTCACAAAAATGAAGTATAATAATCTTAAAATTAATATTATTTTACTCTTGCCTCTCGAGAGCCGGCACATTTGTACAGTATATACGCACATCACAAATAGGGTCCAATCAGTCGAAGGACCATAACTGCATAACATCACCACAAAAGGATTAGCCAAAAGGAGGGCTCATGACTTTTATATAACTATACAATTAGTAGACGAAGGCTTCACTTTGAACTCCCCACTTTTCTCATATCACCCGACTTTTTCATTAGGTTGTTTCACTTCCAAATACCCATGTAAATGTGAAATCAGAAACTCTACAATAAACACTGTTGATAGGTTAATTTACACCTTATTATTAAGATACCATCATGCTCTTTCTAATGCATATGACAACACGCTTGATGATCAACTACTTATCATCATTCTATACCCTTCCAAATCATATATTGATCATGTGGTGATTGTTGTGGTGTTTTAAGTGTTAATTGCATGATTTTACATGCTCTTAGTCCGAAACACGTTTACTTTGAGTGTGATTATGATTTTCAGGTGTTAAGAGACTAAGGATGCGTAAAAGAGCCGGTTGGGTGATTGAAAGAGAAGTCGAGTGGCTGAAAGTGATATTAAAGGAAGCTCGGCGAGTCAAAACTTCATGGAGGCATAACTGGAGTTAGGGGATGATTTACGGGGCCGAGAAAATTGAAAATTCAGCTAATCTTTCCCATATTTAAGCCCTAATCTTAGGGTTTCGTTTCGAAGCCGTTTTGGGACGAATTCTGGGCGAAAAAGGCATGTTTTTGGGCATTCCAACTCATCCAAATCAATCCAAGATCATTCCGATTCGTAGAAACAAAGATCAAATCATACAAATGTTCAACGATTGTGAAGATTCAAGTTTGATGATGTCCGGCTAATCCGATTGTGATCATCTCCAGGTGGAGAATTAGGTTTGATAATTAGTTTTGTTCTTTAATTTGTTAAATATTGGTATTGAATTCGTTCTTCATAGATTTGTGGATTCAATAGTGCTTGATTGCTAAACGATTACGATTTCTTGTTTACTATGCAATTCTAATTTCAAGTTTGTTACTTTCTTTTCATTCATTGTTTGATTGAATGAGTAATTAACGGAATTGGGTGTTAAAGTATTTTAAAAATCCTTGTTTTTGTAGAACTAGTAATCAATCAAGTCAACAACATCGGTCTAGTTATCGGTTGTCAATAAGATCATTGCTTTGTTTTCAAAACCATATATGTTTAGCAATTAAAGCATGAATCATGTCTATGTGATTCCCAATTGACAAGTTAATAAAAACCTAATTGTTTTACTAATTCGAAACCCGGAGTGATCACCTTTTACATTAATTGTTTACAAATCTTTATTTTAATTCGTTTGTTTTAGTTAAAGTTTATTGTTTCTCAGTTAAACCCTAAATTCAACCTTTTCAAGTTTAATTTTAAATTGCAATTAGTTAGTTAATTTGTTTGCGAAAATATTACAAACTTGACTTTAGATTGATAAATACATTTACACATCGGATTTTCCTACTTTAAAACACCCAAAATAATAACAATGGTTAGAAATTACACAACTGACTTCTCACGATAAAACAAGAAAACTGAATACGACTTATGAAAGAAGCATTTTGGCATATGATACATCGATCACTGACCAGTTTACTCAAAATTCGATTTTTCGACTAGTGGAGCTGGGATACTTCAATATCCTTGGATTTTACACCATAATTCAACAATATTAAGACATATAGTAATACAAATACTTCCCTAGTCATATTTTTCAATTAAACATGAATGCAAAACACCATAATACACACATTTGGATTCAATGATCCCATTACTTTATATACATACCCATGAAGTTTTAAACTTCAATTGCATTCAAACAACTTCAACATGACAACATAAATCTAGTAAATGAAGAAATAAATAACATACACATTTAATTACATATATACTCGCCAAACACATATGAACACTCCTTTACATTTAATAGCATATAATGCATATTGAAATAATGTCAAACTTACATGATGTGGAACTAGCTTTGTTTCACTAGTTCGTACAATACAATGTCACTCACCTTTGTCTTTTGAAATGTAATCACCTTGCTACCAGTTTGACTTGTTGTCATCCAAGCTATGTCACATCTATCCAGGGCTGTCCGAAAAGCTCGAAGCTTGGATTCGGCTCGTAGCTCGTTCGGAAAATGCTCAGATAAAGCTCGACTCGAATAAAGCTCATTTGAAATCGAGCCGAGTCGAACGAGAGCCGAGTCCGAGCCAGGGCTGGCTCGGCTAGTAGCTCGCTCGTGGCTCGGCTCGCTTGTACAACATACTATACTAAAATATAAAACTGTATGGTTGCTTTCACTATTAAATATTCTTTGATGTTATTTTGTAATTATCTTAAAAAATAAAAATAATAATAATAAAAGAAAATATGACGGAAATACGAAATTAATCTCAATTCTCACGTGCTCCACTAATTCTTAATTCCTAAATCATATTCTTAATTCTTAGTCCCATATAATCACACATCTTCTCTTATGTAAAAACCGAGCCAAAAACGAACCTAGCCGAGTTGAGGTGAATGCAATTCAAATATAAAATTTTTTATTTAAAAACCGAGCCACAAACGATGCGAGCCGAGCCAGCTCGGTTAAAACGAGCCGAGTCCGAGCCAAGATTTCAGGTTCGGTTTACAATCCAAGCCGAGCCGAGTCCGAGCTGACCCCTGGCTCGGCTCGGCTCGTGAACACCCCTACATCTATCTTGACAACAAGTCAATCTTTCAAATAAATTAGAACACATAATGTGGATATTCCTTCTATCTAATATATGGATATTTATCCACTTTATTACATGTTTTCGTGATTATACATTTTATTTGTCTCTGCCCATTTGACATGTTTGAAAATTAATCTTTCCTATTATTCAACTAAACCCAATTTTGCATATTTGTTGTACGACATATTATGCAATAACACCAACTAGGCTCATCTTAACCTTATGCCCACTAATTGAACCCCATTTTAACAAGCTGATGTGTTGCAAAACACATCTATTTTTCTCTTTGTTTTTATTTAGTTTCTGTACCGTTTATTAGATTTTAGAGTCGATTTATGCTGGTTCTTCACAATTCTATAATTTGAAGCTTGCAGGTAATAAACATGCGTATTTTGGTGCTAAAGTACAAAGAAAACGAGCTCCCGGTTGGACGAAGACGGATCTGAGAATGAAGAAAGCAAAATCTGGATTTTTGAACCCTTCGCGTATCGCGAAGCCCATCTGAAACCCTGTCGCGGTACGCGACAGGGGAAAATGACCAAATTGCCCTTCATCAATCATTGCGGTTTGACCCGACTAATTTGTCGGGTAGCGAGACCCATCGCGTAGCGCGAAGGGATTTGGTGTAGCTGTCGCGGTACGCGACGCGGGGTAAAATTCAGAAAATCGAGTTTGATCAATTAAAAACAGGGGGAAGGTATTTTTAGGGCAGATTCGAATAGGAGAGACGGTAGGGGCGACCAAGGAGGCGATTTAGAGATTTAGGAGGCTAAGAATTGAGGAATCAAGGCTTAGGATCGAAGACATCGGGTGTTCTTCATTTGGTTACTTGGTTTCTTTGTTTTCTTTTGAATCCTATGGTTTTCATTTACATTAAACAGATTATGGATTGTTTTCATATGATGTTTATTGGCTAAACTCTTAGAACTATCTAGGTTAGATGATTATACATGATTGACTTGGTTTATTTTGGTGTTGGAACATTATGATGTGATGGATTTATGATTTAAAGACTTGGTTTGGAATATTGGATGTGTATGTGTGTCTTTGATTTTTAAATGATTGATATTATGTTCCTCATGTGTCTTGGCGATTGTCTGTCGCAAAATAGGTGCATGCTAGAATCAATTACTGTGTGTTTTTGATTAGTAGATGAGTTGCTTTGGCCGAGTGATTCATAGGAGTGTTTTATTATGATTTAGACGATTAAGATGTGCAACTAACTTTAATAGCCGTGAGGTGAGAAGTTGTCGATAAATCTTGGTTGTTAGCTTGTTAGGTTAGAGACTTCGTGAGAAGATCAGTCTAATTTGTCTGTCAAACCTTGTTTATTGTGTCCAATAGGAAAACCCAAGTTATCCCTAGCATTTAAGTGAACTGTGACTTTCGCGCTGTGAGGTAGATTGTTTAACAGTTATTTCTTAGGTGTTTTGAGACTATCGTACTGTGAGGTAGATAACCTAGCGGATACTTCATAAGTAGTTGGATGACCTGTGAAGGCAATCCATTTAACCGATGGTTTAACGACTTTTAGGACCCTTAGTTGACTATCCTTGAGAAGGGTCGAGGGTGCTCTAGGTTTCCTTTGAGTTTAGTACTTAAAGATCCCGGTATCATATTAGTTATATCCCTGATAGAACCTTGTCAAGCATGTATATGATTCAAGCCTAGGTAGTGTTTTCCTTCTCTTGATTTAGTCTTTGTTTCGTTGATTGCTAGTCTTTAGTCTTGTTTTATTTAAGTTATTATTTTTGATAGTAAAACCCCCCTTTTCCTCATTAATATTTTGTTTAAGTAAATTTTTGCATAGATAAGTCTTTGAGTCTAGTTAGTACAGTCTGTAGAAGTCTGTGGGTTTGATATCCGGACTTACTTTTGTCTTGCTACATACGATAGGTACACTTGCCTGTCGGTAGCTTAGGTTTTAGAGAGTCTAGATTTATTACTTTGTGTCTAGTTTTAGAGTCGGTTTTTAGTTAGTTTATTAGCTAAGCTCCGTCGACATCACAAGCTATGTCATTGTAAATCATTTAAGTTTTTTTTTTTTTATCATTTTCTAATTTAAACATTTAATCCAACCACCATGTGGGTATAAACTAAATTAAAAGCACCATTTTTATATTCATATGAACTTTCATACCCTCAATCTATCATCATTATCAAGATATCTACCTTCTCTATAAGGCTGGCCGCAGCGCTTCCCCCGTCGGCCCAGCGGCTTCCCTCTCTTCGGCGTCCCTTAGCTGGAACCACCGCCCCCTTGTCCACGGGTCCCGCTGGGTGAGACTCCACGACCCCCGCTCCCCGCTATGATTCTCTCTTTCTCGCTTTCTGATTGGTCCAATCGGATAGTGGGGAAGGGTTTTCAGTGGGGTGATGGCGTGGCAGGAAATTTCGATGAGGAAGGATTTTCAGTGGGGTGACCGCTGTGGATGGTCTAAGACCGGACACAATGGTCACCCCGCCCGCCCAGCGGCTTTGGCCCTTTCAGCGGCTTCCAGAGGGAACACCACCCCCCCTTCAGCGGCTCCCGCCCAACCCCCTCCCACGGCCCCTGCTCCCCGCTCCTTTGCTCGTTTTGTGATTGGCCACCATAAAATAGCCGTTACCAACGGCTAATTCTTTAAAAAAAATTATTTTTTTAACAATCAAATAAATACTCCAATCTTTTTACAAAAAAACCACCCAAATCTCTTCACCTTTCATTTTTCTCTCTATATTTTTTTTTTTAAAATTACAAACATGAATCCAAGGCCTAACAATCCTAATCCCGAATTCAACCCGTTCTCGTACGATCCCGAATCGCTTCGAAATTTATTGGTTCAACTACAACAAAACCCAAACATCCAACACTTTCAACAACAAAACCCAAACGTCCAACCACAACCAAACTTCCAACCCGGTTTTGCTCCCTACTCCCAAAGCGGTTTTCAACAAAATATTTGCCAACCTCGTTACGAATCAGATTTCGTGTCACCGAATCAACCTGATAACGAAGTCGTGTCGGAGACACAAGACACTCAAAAATGCAATAAAAAAGGTAAGAAAAACAAACAGTCGGCCGGAACCGGGCCGAGTAGTGGTCCAATGACACCGAAACAATGGACTCCCGATGAAGAAACCGCTCTCGGAAAATGATACATGGACGAATCCGAGAACAAAACCAAAGGTAAAAACTTTTTTACTTAGTTTTGTTATTTATTTTTTTAAAGCGTATATATTTTTTTACTTACTTTTTGTTAATTATCTTTTTTGTAGGTAATTCGTAAACACGCGAAAATTTTTGGAAAAAAGTCACCGTTACTAGGCACAATATGATGAGCTTCGATGCCGAATACCGCACATATCATCAATTAAATTCAAAGTGGAAGGATATGTGCACCAAGTTAACAATGTTTAGTGGGATCTATAGCAACTGCGCCAACAACCGGAAAAGCGGGATGAGCGACAAGAACGTGTTGAAATGGGCCGAAAAGGAATACCAACTAAAGAGTAACGGCCAAACATTTAACCACTACCACGTTTGGGTTGCGATAAAAGACTCGCCAAAATTCCGCGTTCTTTGCCAAGAAGGTAACGAGGTCCAAGGTTCTTCAAAAAGAACCAAAAACTCCGAATCGAACGAGCATTCGTCGGGGGTTCGACCGCCCATACAAATTATGCGGTTAACCTCGAGGATGACGAGGAAGAAGCCGAGTTCGACACCCCCCGAAACCGGTTAGACTGACAGGGCGAGATACAACAAAACAGGCTTCATCTTCGAGTCGTCAAACAGTCTCCTCTAACCCGACAACAATCGATCTCGCTGATCAACTCCAAGCTTTCACAAATTTTCAAAAACAAAAACACAAGGATAAGAAAAAAATGCACGAAATAAAGCTTCAAATTCACGAAGAGAAAACTCTCCGAGCCGACCTCAGAACAATGGAGGCTTTGCCTCCCGAAGAACTCGACGAGGAAGAACGTTCAATAATGAAAAAATTGAAAAAGAAACTCTTTGATAAATATCGTTAAATTTTTTTTTTATTTGAATTGTTAGTTTTTTTTCTATGGTTTATTTTATTTAACTTTGCAATGTAACTTTTATTTTAGTTGTATTTTTATTTGAATGGTTTAATTAAATCCTAAAGTTATTATTTTTAGTTTGCAACAAAAAAAATAAATCAATCAATTAAATTTAAATAATGTTGATGATGTGGAATAGTGGGGAAGAGTTTTCAGTTGGATGACCACTGTGATTGTTTAAGGTTTTCAGTGGGGTGATGACGTGACATGAAATTTCAGTGGGAAAGGATTTTCAGTGAGGTGACCGCTGTGGATAGTCTAATACCCTATTATATTTGTATAAATCGTCACCTATACAAATACAATGTCGTCTTAATATTCCAACTTGGTTATCTATAGTTTATTACATTGTTCAGAATCTTAAATCCATTATATATACATTTATATGAATCGTCACTCAAACAAATATATAATTAATAACACTGTATTATAAGTTAATGTTCAACATTATCATCCAACAGAAACCAACATTCCATCACAACACCCAATTGATCAAAATCCACACTTTATAATATGAACTCATAGAAATAAAATCTTGAATTTGCATGTTTAAATCATATAATTGATACTCCATTATCACCAACAACATTATATTAATCCCTTTTTAATCCAAAGAGTGTGGATTTAATATATTACTTTGTATTATTTAATTCTAACTCTCGTATCTCAATGTTACGATATGTTATAAAATACTCTCCCCAGTACAAACACACCTTTTTGTATATAATATTTATATATAAAATATGTATAAATCTTATGAAAATTGGTATGTTACATGTAATTAAAAGTTATTACCAAAGTTGTCAATGTGTTCTCTGTGAACATTTTAGCAACTTCATAAAGGACCCAAAAGAAGACATGTAAATGTAATTATTTAGTATGTGTGTCCACCCGAAGCTGACATGTTTACATACTTGTTAATTATCACACTTGCTAGTGTGATAAATGACACATTCACGACAAATTATGCTCCATTTAAAAAATCAAAATTTAGCATACACATTCACGACAAATTATGTTCCATTTAAAAAAATCAAAATTTAGCATATGCTAGTAGTTTTGAAATTTTGAAATAACCAGAACAAAAACTTATCACAAGTATGGCACTATAGTTATCATAACTGGTCTAAGACGACATGATAAGAGACGATACGATAAGACACGAAACAAGAAACGAGTAGACACAAACACGACACAAAAAATATTGTTTTTCCAAACACGAACATGACATGTTTAAAACAGGTCAATACGAAATGACTCGTTAAAGAACATGTTATAAGGAACCTGTTAAGAAATCCGTTAAAGAAATAGAGTTAGATAATTATAAATTTTAGAAGGTTATTGGCTACCCATCTATTTTATTATACTATTTATTTTAAATTTTAAATTATAAACAAGTCTTAACATGTTAATGAGTTTTTACCCATCTAGACATGAAAATAAATTTGTCTTGACATGTTGACCTGTTTTAAACACAACATGCCACGCCCCGAGCTGGCTTTCCCATTGTGCAGAATAGTCCCGAGGCGCAATCGTATCAGGGTGATCAGGTTGTTTACATAGCACATTTTCTTCGTCAACATCAACCCAACAACATGATCGACTAGGTTTTGAATCTAAAATGGTCAATTTGGAAGGGAAATGGACAAAAATGGAATGGGGTGCGAATGAGGGCTCTCTTATGCAAAAAAATGAGAAGTATGGGTCCTACCTAACGCTGTCAACAGTTCTAGGCATTCGTACGCTTCACTCGTACTAATGGCTCACTCATTCGTACAGATTGAGTTTAAATTTGTATTTTCGTCCGTGCGATTAGGTTTTTCGTTCTCTTTTTAAGTGTAATATGTTCAAGTAAAGTATACTCGTTAGTTACATTCATCGGAACATCAAACCCAAAATTTATATTTGTCTAAATCGTCACCTATACAAATACAATGCCGTCTTAATATTCCAACTTAGTTATCTACAGTTTATTACATTGTTCAGAATCTTAAATCCATTATATATACATTTATATGAATCGTCACTCAAACAAATATATAATGTTAGCTTAACATCCTAGTTTTATTATTCTTTAGTTATTTGCATTTCCCGACTTTTGAGTTTATTACGTTTGTTGGATACACAAGTGTTCGTGATTGTTGTTGTGTTTGTCTCCTTATAAAATTATTTTCTCCGGTATTCTATGTTTCCCTTGTTGCTTATTTCCACCTTTGCTTATTAAACTGGTATATGTTCTTATCTTCACTAATAAGTACAAAATATGTTTTAAAAGATTTTCAACGTAAAACCTAAGTTGAGCGAAATTACGAGTTGTCAAACAACACGAGACATGCTAAATTCGTGTCGTGTTAACGTGTCATTGTCTGAAAGTGAGTGCTCTAATCACACGTTGTCGCTAATTAAAAATATAAAAAAGATGAATAAATAATTTTTTAAAGTTAGCGGACGTCAGCAAGGTTATGACAAACGTTCGTAAGTGATGTCTAACACCAACATTTGAAAGAAGGGCGAGGATTCTGACCCACTTCACACGGTCGAGCATAGAAAGGACGGACCAATTGCCCACTTGCCCACTTTCTTGTTTTACTCCGTTTGTTGGCAAGTTTATATATATAATAAATAAAAATAATGAAAAAACACGTGTTTGCTTTACATCTGATAGTTGATTATTTTGTATTTTAAAAAATATATATTCATATCATGAGTCATGAATAGATTTTAATTTTTCGTCTTTATCTTTTTAAATAATATAAAAATTTGTTAATTTTGATAAATAATCTAATTATATCTTACGTCTTTTTATAATTTTTTTATTAAACAT
Organism: Mikania micrantha; assembly: GCA_009363875.1. NCBI lineage: Eukaryota > Viridiplantae > Streptophyta > Magnoliopsida > Asterales > Asteraceae > Mikania > Mikania micrantha. The sequence continues at coordinate 49,900,487 of CM018691.1, read as the reverse complement.
TTTTTTTTAAAATATAATATTTATTTTAAATAAATATGTTTTCAAAGTATTTATTTAACTTATGAATACACATATTTTAGCTTATTAATTAATAAAAGGTTAAACATTAAAAAAAGAATCACTAATGCGCTTTCTGCGGTCATAAAAGCGCAAACACGTATGTATTAGTAACTTATATGTTTTTTTAATAACAATGAACCACAAGTGTTGAGACTTCTCTACGTTGGCATTTTTGAGACAACGTACTTGATCTTTCAGAGACACCTCTGGTCTCCTACTTAATGGGAGGAAACTCGCTTCTTACCTAATGTCTATTGAGAAAACCTCATGTTCATCCGGGAACAAATTACTTTTAGAGTGAATCGAACCCAATACCTCTTACAAGAGAAGTCAAGAGGGTACGAGTATATTAGAAGCCCTTTGATAGCTTTACATGTTGTTTAATAGTTGGTTTGAAACTAAAATCTCAAGGGGTTACGAGTAGCCTGGCTAGCGGTATCTTGGTGGTGAGATAAAGATCGGAAACTAAATGATCATGTGTTCGAATCCCATAGGGGGTTTTCTCAAAGTATTGATTTTCCTCAATAACTCGTGACTTGATGGTAGGTATTATCAGGTGGTACTGCTCGTGGCTTAATGATACTCCAATGATCCGTCATTTATCCAAAAAATTAGCCGTTCAAAAAAAGGTAATAAAGTGTTAACCATTAAAAAAGGAGCCATTAATGCACATTCTGTAGTGATAAAAGTGCTAAGTAAACAGCAATTTAAGTGTGTCCACCCAACTTTTGATAAATGTATGTGTGTATGTATGACTCGATTTCATATTTCACATAATCAAACATTTACAAGACGAGCAAAATAGATCGATGTGATTGAAATCTACATTAATATTCAGGCAGTCGGATTGATCATATATCGTGTAAAGTTCGAATCAAAGAGACCATGAAACCATGTTACTATGCGGTCTCAATTTCAAATCTTGTCATAACATCAAATAACATTTGACCTCGATCAAGATTGATGTGACACCAATTAGAATCCAATAGTGGTCTACTCAGAGGCAATAATCAAGCAATACTTTTGTCCAAATGTTGTCAAACAAATGGGGTGGGGGCACCAGCCCTCCTCTTTTACCGTCCGTAATGTTAATTTTCGGCCGTAATGTTATTTTTAGTTAAAAATAGTGGTTTCGCCCCTACTTGCTTCAAAAAAGTAACATGCATTATGGGTTCCGTAAATTTCCGCCCACCCTCCCAATGCATAAACATAAGATTTGATGTGTTCGTGACACATTGACATATGGTGTTTATCCTATTAAATTGACTCAGGTTCGAGTCGCATAAAGTGGACAATAAATGAATTTTAAGAGTGGATTCTAGAGGATGTTTGTTCTTTGTTAAAAAAACTTTATGGGTATTTCGTTTTTGTATTAATTGGGGGCTGTTTGTTTTTCCAAAAAACATCTTCTTGGCCTCTTTTGTCTGCCCCGCGCAAAACACGCAGAGGTTGGGAAGCTATAGACCGTTTGTTTTCTCGAAAACATTTCATTAAAAAAATGTCTGCCCTTCCTCTTCTTGGCGCAGACATGAACCAAACTCTTTTATCCTCTTCACACCCTCTTCTTCCCATGTTCTTCACAGCGGCCTCCACCTTAGCTCCTTCTTCACAGCCGGCCCTCCACTGTAGCTCCCTCCACAGCCGCCGTCCCCCACCGCCGCATCTTCCACAGCCGACGTCCCCCACAGCCGCGCCCCCTCCACCGTCGTTTCCACCACTGCATCCTCCTTCACTATCATGCGAATAAGATTTACGAGGTATCGGTACGTGTGATACTAGTTTGATATTTGTAAATCATGTGTAGATAGAAGGGAAAGGAAATTTAGTAATTTACGCATACACCCGAGGAATGTGACGTTTGAAGAGGTGGGTATGCAGGGAATGGGGCAGTTCATGTGACTGCAGGGAATGTGACGTTTGAAGAGGTGGGTATGCAAACAAAAAACAAACACTCTTCCAACAGATGTTTTGTCCAACTCTTCTGCTACAGATGTTTGCAGATATGGTCTGCAGACTGCAAACTGTAAACCTTTTACTTCTGAAAAAACAAACACCACCTTTGACATCCTATGATCAAACTTAGTGGCATATATGCACCAAAAAAACTATTGTTCTTGGAACCAAAATTGATAAAGAAACTTGAACCGACCGGATACGGGACCAGCAGGGGCGGCCCCGAGAATTTGAGTGCCCAGGACGAACCAAGGAAAAAATGCACCTAACGCATTCATTCATTCAAGTATATAAATTTTTTTTGTAAGGGACGACTAATTATACGAATAAATTATAAATATAAATCATAGTGTCAAGTTTAGTGAAATACATATAACAATAATTAACCGATGATTCATGAAGCTCGCTTAGCATCCTTCATAGCAAATTGGTTGATTAGCTCTTCGCAGTTTATATATTCTAATATATCGCTCTCGATAGCTATCATGACCAATCCACTAAGTCTTTCTTGGGACATTGTTGTTCTTAAGTAAGATTTCAGTAGCTTCAACTTAGAAATCTTCTTTCTGCAGATGCAACAGTGACTGGAATAGTCAACAGTATTATGTATGCAATTGTTGCATTTGGGAAATAACTAAGCTCTTTTAAACACTTCAAAATATCTATAGGATGACTAAATTCTTCGGTGTCAGATGTCCCAAATAATAAGTCTGTATAAAGTTGATATGCATCAATATCTAATTTCTTTTCGAACTTGAGTGCGTTTACAAGAAGATAACATGCCAACTTAAGATCTGTGTCTTCAATTCCTCGCAAGTTACATGGAAACAAAATTCAAATAATTTTTCAAACTCTTTGAATTGCTCAAATCTTGTCTCAAGAGAAGAAAGAGCTTGATCAACAATATATAGGAAATAGTTGACTCTAAAGTTCTCTTCAGGTGTAAATGAAGCTTCTTGACAAGTTGAACTCTCACCAAATTGTTTTTTTCTTCGAATCAAACGCTTGTGTGGAAATATCGGATCAATAACCATTTCATTAGACAATTGAAACTACAAACTCAAAGTCACTAAGTTCTTTTTCCGCTAGTGAATTTGCTTCACTTGCAATTGCAGCATCATTATCTTTTTCTCCAACATCGAGTAAAGCTTCTCGCACATCGCAAAGTTGCAATTTAATAGCCTTAACACTCTCAACACGACTTTCCCAACAAGTTTGAGACAATGCCTTAAAACTCCAACCTTTAACATTACCTTTCAAAATTTTCCATCGATTAATAGAATTTCCAAAATTAGTATTTATTCGTTGGAGGACTCCAAAAAAGCTCTTTCCTTTAACACAAGTGTTAGCCATATCACATAATGTAAGGTTAAGAGAATGACAACCATATGGAGTGTAAAATGCTCTTGGATTTAAATCTAAAAATCTCTTTTGCACTCCTTGGTGTTTTCCTTTCATGTTTGCCCCATTGTCATAACCTTGACCTCGCATATCATTAATCTCAAGACCAAATGACTTTAACTCTTTCAGTGTAACTTCAAACAAACATTTTCCAGTTGTGTCATTAACATTCAAAAACCCTAAATTCTGTTATGGTTGAGCAAGAAACTTTTCTTTTTTTATTTCCACAAAATGGTAAATTATGTTTAGCAAGAAACTTCGCTAGTGCGATGATTCTAAGAAGGACTTGTTTCCGGTGATCTCTTCCTTTCTTCAATTGCTCGTATTCAACTTTATCAATTGTTTTATTCAACTTCAATCTTTTACGCATATCAAACCACTTATTCATGCTTGTGAGATGATCCAATGTCACACCCCCACCTCTCGTCACCTGTTGATGATGTCACTGAGAAGGTTGCGGAAGCATAGTGGTGATGTCTCAGAGATGAGGTGTGACTTACTTGATCCGGTATCACAACACACAGATTAACTTAAAGTAAATATATTACAAGGATTTAGTATCTACAACCAATATTACAATATATAGACTAAGTTTATTACATTATCTGATTTATTTAATTGCAAGTGATTGAAGTGCATCCTCACCGTTGGTCACTGTCTCTCTGCAAAATGTTTGAGTTTAAAAGATCAGCACAAAGCTGGTGAGATCGTAAAGTTCAAGTTCAACAATATGATATGATATGTAAGTTCTCAAAATGTTTAGTTCAAGATAACATGGGACCCGTATCTAGTTCCTTTCGGACTACTCCGTTCTCGTTCTATAAAGATACTACCCGTCGGTAATTATCTTAGTGCCTCATTGTCTTAATGTCTATCACTACATTAAGAAGTTCTAGAAACATATAACAAACATTTACACCAAGGGGAGTTGCAAGCTCTCGGCAAATGGGTTGTCAGCCGATAGTACTATCGTTGTTTTCTGTTCGGCCCCACATGGGTTCACTAGATACAGTTTAAGTATGAGGACTTTTAAGTTCCGTGATAGAGTTATGTTCTACAGGAAAAATCCCATGAAATCCTCAAGTTCTCAACAAATCACATGTAATCATATAGATAACAATGATACATATCATATGTTCAATAAAAGTTCCACAGTAATACCCCGGTGTTTATAAAACATTAAAAAGAAAAGGGGTTGTACGAAACTCACCTAAAGTCAGATGGGTAGTGAAATCACACGCAAATGATAATGGTAGCTAAATTCTGCATTAGTTTATGTTAAATGAGTTATTTATGTTTTAACTTACTGATTAGATCTTTTCTGAACGTTCAATGTCAGAGAAATTGCCTTGAAAGTCATCAAACCAATATTAGGTTTTTAATTAATTATTTTAATGTCATATCATACAATGTATGACAATGTAGGAACCTATACTGATTCAGGTTTCTAATACAAGGTTGATGACACGTTAAAGTAATCAGAATAATCTCATATTAACCAAATAGTTGATGTTGTTGATTATCGTGCTGAAACAGTTTCTAGATGAATTTATGGCTTAGCAAATGACCAATCCTTGTTATTGATTACCCAAAAATCATGAAATATGACAATGTGACATTAGAATAGGTTTAATAACCATGTTTAACATACTAATTTGATTGTTATCATAAACATTAGATAAACATTCCAATGAGTATGTTAATGATTGTGATTAGTTTGAAACACTTGGATTTAACCTTGCATTTCAAAGATTAATAAAACTAATCACCTACATTATCACAATCAAATGGTTTAAAACATTATAATCATAGTTATAATTTCATGAAAACCGGGCATTACAACGGATCAAAACAAGGACTTACCCGTTAACACCTCGAGTTCTTCGTTTATAATCAATCCTAGCCATCATCTAGGAAAAATCAACAACCCTAACTATACCATTACGTTCAAAAACAAGATCTAATCAACCATTATCAAACTAGAAGGTTAAAACGAACCGTTACCTAATTAGACGAATTTTTGAGTGTAGAACAAAGATCAGGATTTGCAGGTACGTTCCCTGGCTTCAAATATACGATCTGAGGGTCTTAAGATTGAATTTTGATGATTAAAATTGAGTTTTGTTCGTCTGGAAGTAGCTGGAGCTCGAGAACCATCGAATGAAGTTGAAATGCATGAAAATCTGATTTTTGATCTAATCCACCAAACCGACCCACGCCAGGCTAACTGTCACACTCCCAAATTTCAACTAATGGAATCATACCGTTTGGGACGTGACAAACCAGGATCTCAGATCATTAGACATAACGAAGACCTCTATATGAATTTCAAAACATACTTTGGTCTACAACTGTAATATCAAAGTTCTAACATTGCGGAAGCGTTTAAAACAAAAACAACCATAACGGTTTGAAAACTGGAAATTACAAAACAAAGTCCCAAATGTTTAAATTCAAATAACAGAAATGTAAAATATGCATGCAACTCGATCTCCTAGTCCATGCTTGCTTGCTTGTGTACCTTAGCGTCCTGAGAAAACATGTAAATCAAGTCAACACAAAGGTTGGAGCATACACATGTTTAAGCATTCACAAATGTTTGAAACAACTGTTTGAACAAAATGTTGCAGATAACATAATCACACATGCATAGTCATGATAGCTAGTCATTTATACTATTTACATAAGTGGTCGACACCGAAGCTGACTGTTGCATGCTATCGCATGTTTTGCCTTTCCACTATTGTCTAGCACAAACAATAGTAATGTGAATTGGCTAGTCAAACACTTGCGTAGATCCCATCTACCAAGTGAGGTTTGTCAAACCTAATAGATCTATCTTCAACTACCACGCTTTGCACTACGGCAAACTAAACGGTTCGATATGTAAGGACTTGTAATGCTATGTTCGCACTTATCGTAAATAGCTAACTCATGCAAGTGATATGTATCTAAAATCTTTGTTTGCACATGTTTTCTCCCCCAAAACAGTAAAATAAGAAAAGGGGCTATGTACGCACCTTTGATTGTGAATAGAATGATCAAACACTTGAAATCGCGTAGAAAGTCCTCTACGAAGAACCTGTGTTTTAACAATAACTTAGCGTTATTCGGGATATCGTTTTGTGCTTGAAATCACATACGTGTTAACACACGTATGTTTGATTGTTAGAAACGTGCACAAGTAAGTACGCGTGACTTTAAGGTCGTTTAATAAAATCATATAGTCGATTATGATTTTATTTAAACAAACGTAATTATACGCGACTTCGTTTTCGGGTTAAAATTTGAATTTTATTATTCTAATTAGTTCGGGATTCCGTTACGGTTCCAACGCAATTTGAATGGATCAAATCGGAATTAGAACGAATGAGATATGGCCTAAATACTAAAATAACCCAAAAATCAAAAATAGGTGGAGGCCGGGTTCGAACCCGTGACCTCCCTCCCATGCTACTCCTTCCCTACCATCTCCTCTGCCTCATATTTGTTAACAGAACCATATTAAACGTTTTTAACCAACACAGGGTCGGTTTCCCCTTTTGTCTTTCTATCCGAACTAACTAACATCCAATTGGCCTCAATTCGAATCCCATTAAGCTCAAAACTATAGGGCTTTGCTTCTATGGATATAAACGAATTCTCAGGCAGTTTTAATTTGATTATCAACCAAAAACATGATCCAATTCATGATGTTCGTAGTTTCGAACATGGATATTCAAACACCCCATTCAAATCGGTTAAATTCGTTTATGTTAATTTCTAAAATCATAGGGTTTTCATTAAACATAACATTTCGAAACTTTCGGTTCCATTTAATTTGAATAACAATTTCGTTTAGGTCGAGATCCCCAAAAACGTTTTTCTTATTAATCCTAATGATCGAAATCATTAGATTTGTTGTTTTAACATCCAATTAACATAGGATTTAGCTTAGTCGAAACTTTCTGGAACTGGTGATACCATTTAATTTGGTTTTTGCACTCCTTTGAATGAAAACCCCCAAACCATTTTGTATTATGAACCCTAAAACTTAAAATCTTAGAATTCGTTTTTGTTTCAAACAATTGATACATGTATTTCCTTAAACGCATTACTCTCAAACTTTCTATGTGGTTTAATTTCGTTTTAAAATCCGTTTACACTTGTAACAACTGTGCCGGAAACGTCGCCGGAACAGTGAACGGAACAGTAACGGCACAGTAACTCAGGTACAAACTATGCAAACTATTGACGTATTGTCGACTGCGTAATGCTAGACAGTAAACTATTATACTATTGTTTCTGAATTCTGGTTAAACGTAACAGTTTAACAGTCAGAAACACATCAGTCAACATGGAACGGTGATACTAACGCTTATTGATGTGCCATTATGTGTAAACGTATGTGAGGTTAAACAAAACAAAGGAATAACGGTTGTTGTTACGGAATGCTAAACCGATGAGTTATTCGTATTGGTGACGATCTGTACGAATGATTCTGATAGCTTAACGTTCTGAAATAATAACTGAAAAGTAGAAAACAAAAGTCGGAAAGCAAAACCATCGTCGTGTTCGTTCGAATGACGATTCGAACGAATACGCGCGATGGTGACGCGTTCTGACGAAACGATAACGAAAACGATAAAAGATACGAACGATCATAAATTCAAGGAAATAAGATATTTCCTATTTTACAATTTTGAAACTCATCATTAATAAATTAAATAAAACTATTTTGAGAAATCGAGAACAAATTAAATAAACGCGTAAAATATTATAATTCGATATTTTAAATTGTACGCAACAATATTTAATATAATTTCTAATAAAATTTATAATTTATTCCTCCTAGAATAATCCTTTTTATTCTAAACGCGAAAAACGCGCGTTACGTTCCGGAAATGTAACAAAACCGCGAACCGAGTAAAGAAAACGAACCCGAACTCACTCGGGGTATAAATACCCTTAATGAGTTCAACAAAATCATTTTTTCTCCTCTTCTTCTCCCACTAAACCCTAATTTCCGGATTTTTCCTTCCCTCACCATTTTTGAGCTTTAAATCCTTGTAACTAGCTCATTTCTCAACGAAATCAAGTGGTTCTTGAACCAAATCGAAGCTCTCATCATTCCCTACATGAAAGTACAACGGATCTAGAGTGAAACCTTCTGAAAATCGAGGTAATGAAGCTTAAATGTCACGAAAATGAGGGTTTTCTTAACCCTTAGTCGCCCCACCCACTCTCACCGGCTCTACACCATCACCATCGAATCCTACACTCTTGAAAGCCTAGTCGGGCGTAACACCATCATCGGAGACCATCAGTTGGTCGCGGAACAAATCCGGGCAGTGGTCGGTCGAAGCAAACCGGCGGCCAGGCCGAAAGAGCCACAGCCGAAAGGCTACTTTCGCCGGCAAACCTTCATATTCGGCCATCCTCTTTCGCTCTGTCTCATTCGCCGACAACCACCACCTTTGACCATGCAATCATTCGCAGCTCATCCTCACTCGACCACCCATCAGCCGACTGAGCCACCCTCATACGCTGCAAACCATTCGACTGAGCCAATGCCATTCGCCCAAGCCTCATTCGCCGGCTGCTCCTTCGCCGGTCATCACCTCATTCGTGAGTTTAGCTCTTTCGCCACCTTTATATTCGGCAACCATCAACACCATTCGACCACCTCTGCGAGCCACCATACATTCGACCATCTGCCTTATTCGGTCTGTGGGCTATTCGCCAGAATGTTTTCATTCAACTAAGGTGGCCATACTCACTCACATTCGGCCAGACACTCCTGCTATTCGGCCGACTTCCTTGTTGTGGCCCAAATCAATAACCCAACAACACTAAACCCATGACTACGATCAGGCCCAATACATTGTTTCAGCCCACAGTGATGATTACGGCCCAGCAACATATTGCTTTGGTCCACAACCAGTTCATGGACTTTATTAACCAATAACCTATTAGGCCCAACGAATGACTTGGCCCATGGTTAATCAATGAGCCCAACTGTAATTAACAAGGCCCAACAGAAACCAGCCGGCCCAATAGTCCACCCTTTGGCCCACCATCAACTCGTGCCACCATCTGTTGGGCCCAGACCTTATTTTAACCCAAAAACAACGGTTTGGTCTTGGGAAGAGGATAGTCCATATACACGTTGGGCCAAGTTAATCATTCAATAATGGATCACAAACGGCCCATGTTTAATAAGTAGTGTCATCTGATGAACAAAGTAACCAACAAATGAGATCAACTTTAAAAAGATGATATAAATTGGTCTAGAGAACTTAGACAAGCTACAATCTTAATTATTACAAAGATGATGACATTTTTATTTATAAAAGGGTAGAAACCTGTTGGGTTTTACTAAAGTAATGTACTAGCTTTTAAACTACAAACTCAACTGCATGCTTGAGAAATGATGATGATTTTCAAGTGAACACTATATAACAAGTTTATTAAACCCAAGGGTGAACTAAGGTTCAAAACCCAATATATTGACATATAATAATAATAACTTAAGACACATGAAACAAGGGCCGGACGACAACAGTGACTCACAAAGTGTTAGCCAACCTCAAGGCTAATACATACACGCACGCACACAAATCTTTACAAACTTATACTTACGAATTCAAACAACATGAAATCATATACAGGATCGTGAAAACAATATCAGTTACAACAAAGAGCGCGTGCATTCTTGTTTGAGACTAAGTCAACTACCACGACTACAAGGTGAGTTCATTGTCCCTTTTCAAACTATTTTGGTTTTTAACTCGGGACTGAGAAGCATGTTATTCATTTTAAAACAAATGTTTTAAATTTAACAAAATGCTTTTATACTATGGATTATGCCAAGTGCTAAAGGCATAATACTCTATTTAAACTAAAGACTATTTGATTATGCCAAGTGCTAAAGGCATAAGACTCTATTTAAACTAAAGGCTATTTAATTATGCCAAGTGCTAAAGGCATAAGACTCTATTTAAACTAAAGGCTATTCGATTATGCCAAGTGCTAAAGGCATAATACTCTATCTAAACTAAATGCTATTTGATTATGCCAAGTGCTAAAGGCATAAGCTATTTGCTAATACTAAAGCTATGTGTTAATACCAAGTGCTAAGGGTATTTACTATATGATGATGCTATTGTGGATGCTAAAGCTATGAGTCATGCTAAACACTAAGACTACTGGTGAAATTAAATGCTAATACTACGGGTTATGCTTAATACTAATGCTATGAGACTATGCTACTTGTTAATGCTATAGGTTTGTGCTAGAAACTAATGTAAACGTTAAATGCTAATGATTCTATAATGCGATGGGAATGCTAAATACAAACATACATACACATTGAATACTTAAAGCTATGGATACTATAAACTCTTGAATGCTATGTGATTGCCATGCTCAAACAACGGTTTGGCCTCTCAGTGCTTGCCTTACCGGTTGTAAAGCTAGTTCTTGTGCACAAGTTACGTAAATGCTGGACTCTTTGTATGCTAAAACTATAGGCTACGGAAGAACAATAGTTGGTCTCTCAGTGCTTGCCTTCAGGTGTTCTTCCTAGCCGGGACTTGAAGAACAATAGTTGGTCTCTCAGTGCTTGCCTTCATGTGTTCTTCACAGTCTTATCGAGGAAATTGACTGATGGCCTCTCAGTGCTTGCCATGCAGTGTTTCCCATATCTATTTACCTGGGTTATCAGTAACTAGGACGATATGGTGATCCATAGTTGACTCTGTGTCGACCTGGAAACCCTCTATCTCCCCCTGAGTTGCTAATCACACCTGGGGCCGGCTTGGATTAACATTGGATTCCTTCGGGCATCTGGTTATTCATACCGGTATCTATCAGACTAAACTCGAGTATACTATCGGTGATTGGGGGAAACTATACGGATGGGTAGGTAAAAGGCTTAATTATTATTAATAACAGTGTCATATGCATATTAGTATGTGGTGGGATAGCGTCTGGGCTTGACCCTTTCAGGATTCCCTATATATAAGCATACCGATTTGGATATTACATGTGGAGTTAATGAGGTTAAGGTTTTACCTAAAGGAGTTTTGCTAAAACTATTTAAACTTACAAACTACATGAACTCACCAACCATTGTGTTGACTTTGTTTTCTTACATGCTTTCTCAGGTGATGCACAGGTTTAAACATATGCTTTTGGATTGCATGCTAGGCGGCCTAAATAGAGGACCTAGTGATTTTGGGAAGCACATATTTTGTTAATCATCCTTGAATGTCTTGTACAGATTACAAGATAGAATACTTTGATTCTTTTGTTAGGTTTACCAAGTTAAATTATCAAACATTGACATTGTAATTTAACTTTGTAATCCTATTCATATGCTTTATTGTGCTTTAGTGATTCTTAACATTGATGCTATGTAACAATCTGATCAACCCGATTATCACACCCGATATCGCGCCCCGGGAACCTTCCGCCCGACGGGGACTCCGATCCAACCCCGCCGGCCCGGGGTGTGACAACACTAAAACCCCCAAATCTTTATATTCGAAGAACCCTAGAATTCGGATTCTTTCAATTCGACATTATGATTAAAAATCAACATAGGAATTTTGTTTAGAATGATATTTCAAACCTTCTGATGTAATTTAATTTGTTTTTCGAATTCGATTGTATAGGAACCCCCAAAATCGATTTCGTGATGAACCCTAGTTATCGAATTCATATAATTCGATGTTATTACACGAAATACGGTTAGGGCTAGGCTTAATCGGCCCATTTAGCATGTGTGGGTGTGATTTGTTACCTGTTTTGATTTAGAGTTGATGGAGATCGACTTCAAGCCCTAGATTCGGCCTCCTCCCAATCGATTCTTCTCTTCACTGCTTCTGAAATCAAATTAATCGACGTACAACCTTCTAAGAGTGCCGATTTAGAGTTCTGTGAGCTCAATTTCGTGTATTATGCTCGAGTATACGTATTGTGTAGTGATTAGGAACGGTTTCATGGTTTTAGTTATCATTTGAGTTTAATTTGACGATCCATGCTCTAGTAACGTATTACTGATGTTAATAGTCATCAATGGAATGATTTAGGATAGTTTAATTTCGGTTACAAACATCATTATTGTGAAATTCGAATTTTTGATTGCCATTTCATACGAATTTTGACTTTGGAAGTCAAAATTAAGGCTCCTACTTAATTGTAACCATAATATTTGTATTTTAGATGTTCACCGCTCTATTTTGTTCAATTAACATCCTTTTTATTTGTTTCTGTTGACTTTCTCACCGATTCTGTTGACTTTCTGGTTAACGGGGTTAACCGCGAATTGCCGGATTGTCACACTAACCGCCCAGCGTGGCCGCTTGGTCTGGGGCGTAGTGCATGAGGAACCCATTCCCAAATCTTTCTCCACCTCCGCGCGTACCGCCTAGCGTGAAGGGTTGGGGCTAGGCGTACCGCCTGGAACGTTTGATTTTGACATTTTTGTACTTTTCTTCATTTTGCGATTCCGGAACTCCGTTTCATTCATGGTTTTCGCCTACGTTCACCATTTCTCGCATACTATCACTCTGTAATAATTACAATAGCTAAATCAACGTGGATTTCAAGCACGACCATATGTGCTCCCGTCATTAATAACGTAATTCTAAAATGCAATTGTCACATCCAAGCTAACTTCGTGTTCTTTGACTCTAGTTGTAGCATGATGCCAATCTTGATAACTTTCACCATCCAATCCTCCTTTTGGAGCTTCTTTTCTAAACAATTTAGAACATAAACAAAATATTTTGTCGACAGTTCTTTAATATACGAGCCATTCTCTATCACAATTCTCCATATTTGACAAAGTTCTTGCATATAAAGCTGTTGAAAATGGTCTACCACTCGGTCCAGACACATCGTATGGAGCATACATAATACTCGTGTCTCTTTTTGGACCTTTCTCGACTAAAGTTTGATGTCATCAAAATTAAGTCATTCCTATCTTAATGGATCGAATATATCAATAGGATTATGGTTAACATTTTTTTCAACATGTTGTTGCTCTTTTGTCTCTTCCGGTTCAACTTGAACACGTTCTTCCTCTTCAACAGGTTGTTCCTTTGCTATAAATTCAAGCACAACTTCAACATGCTCTTCAACGTGTTCTTCAACAGGCGCTTTATTCAAAAATTTATACATAACACCTGATTGTGACTGTCTCATATCCTCATCTCTTTTCCTTTTTTTTTTCGTTTTTGACTACCGGATAGTTCTTTAGGAGGCATAATTCCTTAATTTAAAAATTAAGGATGCAAATTAAGTAAACACATAAAGTCCTAATTTAACAACTTATACCCTAATTTCCTAATTTAAAAAAAAAAAAAAGAAACACACAAAATCACAAAATTTGAACTAAATCACTAAATCAGTAAATCCTAAATCAATAAATCCTAATTCAACAAGACAACAACACAAGTTACACAACATTTGGCAATTGGCATTTTGGCTCTAAATCCTAATTTAACAACACATAAGAATGTATAATCATTAATCAACTAACACAATAACATTAACACTAATAGGAGATTTTGAGGGTTCTTAGTTTCTTACCTGGTATTTCATGAATCGTGAGGTCAAGGCGTCGAGCAGTAGCCTGTAGTCGGAAGAATGGAACACCGAAGAATACAGGATTGCTTTCGTCTCTTCATGAATCGTGAGGTCGAGCAGGGTAGCAGACGGACTGACGGAGCAGTGGAGGTGGAGGCGATTGGTGGCTGGAGCGGTGGTCGGTGGTGAACAATTCGCAGGGGGCGTAATTTGAGATTGGAATTTTGAATGTGAAGGAAAAAAAACGTGGGACTTGAAAAATTAAAAGGAGTTTGGTGCCTTGGTAGGTATTTTATATTTAATCATTTAACCATTAAATTATTATTTTACAAATACAATAATATAAATAATTAGAATACAAAATTTTAAAATGAGCTTAAAAAATAAGTTAGGTATACAAAAAGTTGAAAATGGACCCATTTTAATACAAATTGTTCCCCTATTTGAAATGAATTTACAAACTTGTTTTTATTTAGTTTTTATTTTTAATAAGTATATATATATATATATATATATATATATATATAATTGCGCCCCTCTAAAAAATGGGCCTAGGACGGAGGTCTGGTTTGCCCCTCCCCCGGGCCGCCTCTAAGGACCAGAACCGACTGACTGGTTTGGAATTGATAGAAATTGGCAGTTTGAGAACCCCTAGTTGCAATTGGTTTGGAATCAGAATAGAACCAATGAAAACCAAAATTGGTTCGAAACTAAAACGATGCTTTTATATTTAAGAAACTAAGGGGATATTTGGTAGCGTCTGAACCATTAAATGTTGAATGGTTAATATGTCTGAATGATTAAGAGGGTCTGAATGATTAAGTGTTGAACTAGTTAATAGCGTTTGTTTAAAGATTTGAATCGTATGTATTTTTTATTCAGCATGGTATTGATCGAACTGAATGGTTAAGTGCTGAACTAAATCATTACGAGGTTAATTTATTTCAAACCAAACACGCTGAATGTTAAACGGTTAAGAGGTAGCCTCTTAATGGTTCCATTAAAAAGTTATCAAACAACCCCTAACATGAAACTAGTACTAGTTTGACTGTGGTTGGCTAGGATCGAAACTGGCCTGGGAGAAACCAGATTTGTTTGCCTTTAATGCATGGTGTAGTGAGCTTCCAACTAAAGATTTCACTATTAGAAAACACTCAAGTTTCCTACAAAATTTTCAGACGATTTACCGACAAACATAATTTCCTACAAAGTGGGAATGACTTTCCGACAAAATAAACAAAAAAATAAAACGCAGAATTTTCCTATATAATTCCGAAAAAACTAGTGACAACATTGGCGGAGCTTAGTCGAAGTGAGAGGGGGCGGAAAATTTTGAAACCCTATATACATGTTAATTTTTTAAAGCAAACGAAACCACTATTTTTAACTAAAAATAATATTTCGGCCGAAAAATTAACACTACGAACAGAAAAAGAGAGGGCGGTCCCCCCGGCCCCAATGAAGCTTCGCCCATGACTGACCAGATTTAATATAATGAATGAGAAGATTAATTTTTTTTTCATCGGAAACTTTTCGGAAAAAGGATTACTATTGCATCCTTAGAAGATTTTGATCACATTTTGCAAATGCAAAGGTTTATCTCCCACTCTAAAAAAACACACATTAAAATTGTAAAAACTTTTGTAAAGATTTTCTTTGTTCATGCTGATTATATAATATGGGTGATTACAATGGAGCTGGGAAGTTAACATGGCTTATGAACTTCAAGATTCGATATGTCATTTATTTAAACGAAAATCATAATCTAATTTGGTTATATGTAACATGTGTTCTTCCTTGCGTATATGGTTCATAATTCATTGATGATATCATAGAGAATTCATAGCATAACAATTTATATAAGTTTTTTTTCCTTTTTTTTACTTACTAGACTATTACCCCGTGTATTACACGGATTTAATATAAAATATAAACCAGTTAATAATAAAAATTTAGTAATTATAAAACGATATTTTTATATAAAATGATTAATTTACGTATTAATAAGAAATTTAAGTAATAAACAGTAATTAAAATTTTTGATAACTAAACAATTTATTCTGACTTTCTTGATTTGTAACAACTACATTTTAAAAGTGACTGACATTAAAAAAAAATGTTTTCCTCAAAAACTATTTGCTGTAAAATTAAGATGGTAATGTATCATTTTTTAATTATTAAAGTTAAGTGACCAAATTTGAAAATATCCATAAATATAAAGGATCAAAAATATAATTTTTTCCGCAAAATAAGAAGGTAAGGTGCAATCTTTTAGTTTTGTCATAATTTGAAAATATCATTCAACATAAATGATCAAAAGTTTAATTTTCACTATCATTTTTAAAATTTTAGTATTTTAAAGTATTTATTTTTAGGGATTTCGTGTTAAAAACGTCATTTGTTTATAAAAATCTTTTTGTTTAAAATCTCTATTTTTATAGTTTATTTCATTCTTTAAAAAAAAATTTTTTTTGAGAGAAAGTTTTTTATTAGAAAAAATTACTAAATATAGCGATTTAAAATCTTTTTTGTCATTCAAAATTTTGATTTTCAGAAAACTTTCATATTTTAGAAAAAAATTTTAAACTATATTTTTTAATAATAAATTTTGATTTTGATTTATTTAAAAACTATTTTTAATATTAAAAATGTAAATAATATCATTAGTATTATAATTAGTTAATAGAGAGATAATTACGAAAATATTTAATATGGAAGATAATTGACTGATACATAAAAAGATGACATGTGTCATTATTAATCTAAAAATTTGACAAGTGGTAAAATAGATTTTTTCTTATTATAGTAGTAAGATTTAATGTGGCATTGACATTTATTCATGCTATGGCTAATTTGAGCGTCATGTAACTAAACTAGGAATATTCGAAGTGTGTCATGTTCTAGTGTGCTTCTATGATAAAAAAATGGCTTTCATATAACTAAAAACTAGGCACACATATAGTTGGCGAACATAATTTTAGACATAAAATCTCGTTATTTTTAATCATTCAAGGCTCTAGTTATGTATTAATTAGGTATGTTTTAACAAATTATACGTCAAAGAAGTTCGATCTCAATTAAAAAAAGAAATTGAGGCCTGACAAAACTTGGAAATCTGCTTAAAACAAATGAAAAGATCGAGAGGTAGAAACTACAAAAGCAAATGAAAAGAGAGACAAAAAAAGAGATGGTTGGATGCGAGAAACTACAAAAACAATGAAGAAATTATGAAAAACATTTCGAATAATTAGTTTTTTGTTTATTTTGTATTTTGGCATCTTAAAACATGTTTTATATAATTTGATAATTAATTGTAATGGCTAAATATGGCTAAATAGATTGTTATACATATATAATTATTTTTTTGTTTATTTTGTATTATAAGTTTTTTTTTGTAATTTTTTGGCTAAAAAGGCTAAATATTTTTTCAATATATGTTGTCGGGAAAAAAAGATTAAGACAAAATTACATACTTAAACCTTTATGTTTGTTATAAATAACAAATATGAACCTTTAACTATATTAATTACGCTAAACAACCTTTAAGTATTTAAGTTGTTTCAACTTTCAACCTTTACATTAACCCCGGTTAGATTTACCAGTTAAATCTAGTCATGTGCAAAACATGTGATGGGTATTCTAGGTATTTTGATCTTTTGTTATTTTTAAACATAAAACTCACTATTCACGTATTATCGTATCTTATTCATAAATTTACTCCAAATGGGGGTGTTCGAAAATTAGGGCTAAAACCCCAGAAGTTCACGTGGTTCCTCCATCTTCGATTAGTGTAACAATGGCGGAACCACGTGAACTTCTGGGTGAACACTAACCGAAGAGGGAGGAACCACGTGAACTTCTGGGTGGGTTTTAGCCCTAATTTGCGAACACCCCCATTTGGAGTAAATTATTGAATAAGATACGATAATACGTGAATAGTGAGTTTTATGTTTAAAAATAACAAAAGATCAAAATACCTAGAATACCCATCACATGTTTTGCACATGACTAGATTTAACTGGTAAATCTAACCGGGGTTAATGTAAAGGTTGAAAGTTGAAACAACTTAAATACTTAAAGGTTGTTTAGCATAATTAATATAGTTAAAGGTTCATATTTGTTATTTATAACAAACATAAAGGTTCAAGTATGTAATTTTGTCAAAGATTAATTATCGTCGGTAATTAGTCGGAAAAAAAGCAATGTTGTAGGAAATTCGCCGGTATACAAATATTAGTATAAATAAATAAAATTAAGTTTTGTCAGAAAGTCGTCAGTAAAATTTATTTTATTAAAATTAAAATATAAATATTTGTTGGTATGGTCGCTAAATTTAATTTAAGAGAAAAATAAATATTTGTTGGGGATGTTTATTTTCGGTTATCTGATGTTTTCGGATATCCTAAAATTTAAAAAAATATATATTTCGGATATCCGAAATCAGAAAAAATAATAAAAAATTTAAAAAATATACATATTTCGGATATCCAAATATCCGAAAATTATCCGGATATCCAAAAAATATCCAGATATCCGAAAATATTCGGATATCCAATAAATTATCCGAATATCCTTAAAATAACTATTTGGGATATCGGGTATCCAAACTATCCAAAAATTTTCAAAATAGGTATCCGAATCCGAACTTTCGGATATCCGATTTTTTCGGATATTTTGGATTTTCGGATATTTCGGATATGCATTTTTTTGAACACACCTAAAAATTGGTATTATTATTATTAATATATAAAAATAGAATTAAGTCGTGTCACAAAGTTGTCACTAATCAGTCAGATTATATCAAATTTATATTTGTCGGTATTTAGTCTCAAATTAAGCGACAAACATCTTTTGTTGCTAGTTTGTGGGAATATTCGTCGGAAGTTAGTTAGAAATGTTTTTCTTAGGAGGTTTTTTCCTACAAGCGTTTTTTGTCGGTAATATGTCGTTATACGGTTTTTTCCAACGAAATATTTTGTCAGGAATTTTTTTTTTGGCAGTGTTAACTCTTGAATTCATAAAGTCGTTGATAAATGAATTTTAAGGGTTGATTTTAGAGGAGGTTTGTTCGATGTAAAAAAAAAAGGTTTATGGGTCTTTCTTTTATGTATTTACCTTGCCACCTCATGATCAACCTGATGGCTTGAAAAGAAAAAAGAAAACTAACTGATCCTTGAACCAAAATTGATAGAGAAACTTGAACCGACCAGATATAGGAACTTGGACTAACTGAAACCGTTTGATTTGGAGCTCAGAAATCTTAAATGATCGTATATTCCGCATCTATAGTCTCCTTAAGATTCATTTAAATTCAATTACTCTAATATACCAATTGCGTTATAATTTTGTCCCATACACTTGTTCAAAAATTTTGCAAGATGTTTGCTACATGACTATGTGATCAATTTATATATACACAACACATGTATCACCTACATATTTAAAAATCAGTATTGTGCTATTTTCATAGCAATCTTGTTAATTGTTATATTTTCTACTAGATTGATATCCTGTGTATTACGCGAATTTTATAGAAAAATATTAAATACTTAGTGAGGAAGATATTTAAATTATAGAATGATATTTTAAGGTAAAAATAATCAAAATCATGCATAAGTAAGTACTTTGAGTCTAATAAAACAATAATACATTTTCTTTAATTTTTATCTGTGATTTTCTTTAAATCTTCTTGTTTAATACTCTGATTTTTTTTAATTATCTTTATGTTGAAATTTTATTTTTATAATTATTTTATATAAAACTTTTATTCTTTCGTTTTTCAATATTTTTACTTCTAAAAAGTTTTGTTGATATAGAAAATTTTTTGTATTAATAAAAAAATTTAATTTTTTGAAAAGTATATTACTAAAAATGTATTTGATAATATGAAAAAATATAGATAATATTATTAATATCATTATTTAATTAGAGAGAAAAAACATTAAATATGAAAGATATGCAAGAATTAATAAAGTTATTATAAGCGAGCATAGAAATATGACAAGTGTCTTTTAAGATTTTTATATATTATATAGCAGTTAGTGTATTGTGTATAACACGAGATGAATAAAAAATATAAGAAATAGTTATAAAAAATATAAACAATATAATACAAATTTTTTATATATATAATGAATAAAATTTCATATAATTTAACACATTAAATAAAAAATAATATTACATTTTTAAACATCATTTTTTTCAAAGTTTGTTTATTTACATATTTCGTTTTAAAAAGGTGTTTTTTTTATTTAATATAAATTGTTTTTTCAAAAAAAATGTTTTTTTAATTTAAAAATGTATAAAAAGTATATATAATATTTAATATTATTATTTAATATAAAATGTATTTAATAGGAGAAAGATACGAGAAACTAAAATTAAGGTGTTATAGATACATATTTGTGTCTTTAAAAACCTTTATTTACATAAGCCAATCTATTTCTCTTGCTTTTGTTTAAGATTATCAATACCAAATATCAAATAACAACATTACAGTCTCTCGTTAGCAGATGTATCCTTTAAATATGGACAATTAATAGCATATAAACTTTAACAAAATGATATGAACCTTCCTTGACTAATAGATAGAAGCTTATTTTGTGATGCTTGTTCCCTCCTTGTTTGACTTTATGAAAATGAAATTTGTCATTAGAGCGTATCTTACGAAAATTGCGTAACAAGTTAACCATTTGATTATTTTAATCAATTGTACCTCTAAACACTCACGATTTATGCTTGCTATGCTATTGAGACCCATTTTATTCAAATTAATAAATTATCAAAGAATATGAGCTCAATGGTTCTTTGCGTGACTACTTTGACCTGTTTGCCACTATAAAATTCCAAAAAGAGTTTCACAACTTTTATTGTAAAACTAATTTTTTAAATAGTTGTGAACGAATATTTTAAACATGGTAAAACCATCGTTAATAACAATATATATATATATATAGGATGGTTCGAATGTTAACCCTTCCTTATTGCGTTAATCGAATAACTACATCTTATTACTTTGAAGTCCACATTAAAATAAATCTAAATGTTTAGGTTTCTTCTTATTTTTTTATTAATGTAAGTGGGTCTTATATTAATTAAAAAAGAAAAAAAAACATACACCTTTATATTTACTTTAATGTGTGCCCCAAAGTTATAAGATGTAGTTATTCTTGAACGCAAAATTTAGCGTTTACATCATTGTAAAAAGGTTAAACATAATAAACTATTTTGAATTTGTTGTTGACAACAAAAAATTGCATCACTGTAATTAAATAAATAATATTAGGTGAGTCAAACACATTTGTTAATCACTTTGATTAAATTAATGATACAATGTAACATATATTTTACTTTACAACAATTAAATTAAAGTTTATTACAATTCCTTATAAATTTAAGACAAATGCAATTTTTGATTGATTTTGAACTCTAAATTTATCTGTTTGCATCAATGTAATAGCATTAACATAGCACATAACGGATTAGTTTGAATTTTTTTTTCAAGCTAACTGTAAATTACATCATTGTCATTAATTAAATGATATAAGGTGAGTCTAACATGTTTCTTACATCATTGTAATTAAATAAATGATACAATGTATCACACATTTTACTTTACAATAATGTAAACTAAATTTCGTTACAACTCGTTATAAATTGAAAACAAACATAATTTTTGGTTGATTTTGGGCTCAAAATTTATTAGGAGTGTTACATTAATTTAAATAATCTTTTATATGATATTAAATGTTGCGTTTTCAAGGTTCATTACATTGATGTAGTGGTATGATATAGGAGCATCTCTTCACCACAAGTGCGATGATATAAAGAACATTGCATTTGTGTGAATGTTGCTAATTGCTAGCCCAATTCAATGATGCAGTTAGCGTCGATTACTAACACCCTCACCGTTACACCTTTCTGTGGTAACCAGCTCTAATAAAAACCACCCCTCCTGCTTTGTAAGGTGTTTCACATATATGTAGAGGTGGCCAACGTACCCGGAACCGGCCGTACCCGAACCGGTGGGTACGGGGCGGTTCCGGGTTTTTAGAGAAATTGGAACCGGTTCCACCCTTAAACCGGTCAAACCTGAACCGGAACCAGCCAAAACCGGAACCGGAATCGGTTCTTGACTTTGTTGACCGGAACAGGAACCGGTTTCAGAAAAAAACCCGGTTTGGCCACCTCTACACACATGAAGTGTATATAGAGAGTAAAAACCACCCCTCCTGCTTTGTAAGGTGTTTCACACATGAAGTGTATATAGAGAGTAAAAGAAAGAGTTAGAGCATAGGAAGATCAAGGGCCAAGACAGCCTTGAAAATGTTGGTGGTTCGGTGGTCCAAATCAAACCTTTCTGTTCTCTCACAATCACGTTTTAAGGCTACCCTATCTATATCTTCACGTGTAATATATTTCCATAACATCAATTGGCTTTTCAATTTCACTCAGATCACATTATAACTATAAAACCCCATTATGGTAATCGAATTTAAATAGAGGTGACGGGGGAGGGGCAAAATTTTACGAGACATGACCTCAAAAAAATCTCAATTGATTGGTATGCCTCATTTAGTCGGGTTAAATGTTCGGGTCAATGATTCGCGTCAAGTCGTGTTAAACGATAAAAATATAAGTGTCTAATAATTATCATTATGCGTGAAAAAAAGTAAGCAACTGGAAGAAAAAATTATAATTCAGCTCGACAATAATTTATTTCAAATTCAAATTTCAAAAGTCGAAACTATAATTCAAAAGCCCACTATTATCAAAATAACAAAACTTGTCCAAAAAGAGTTGTGAACTAACTTTCTTTGAAGATCATCTTCGTAATCAATAATATTATTATCATCCTTTTTTTATTTTAATAAAATCTGCTAGCCGTGAATAAAGAGAATGAAGCCTAAAGGAGCAAGTAGATGAAAAGACACTAACTTACGTTTTTTAAATAATTTTAAGATATATATACACAAACTGTTGGTGTGGTTTATATGGTTTAGAAAAAAGGCAAACCGTAAACCTTACCGAACCACTCGGTTTTTAGAGCACTCAAACCATAAACCACACCATCAAGTTTTAAAACCAACCAAACCGACCAATTATCTTCGGTCCAGTCCGGTTTAAACGTTTCGGTTGATTTATGGATACCCCTAAGTTGAACTTCATTTTAAAATCAAATATCACTCTTCAAATGGGTAATTTAACCCCACCAGTAAGGCAGTAAATATAACTTTGCTCAAAAGCTAAAAAGTGTGTTAAGAGCCTAAGAGTCATCAATTGGCCATTATTTCCCCCTTAATTCTTTGTTTATTGTTCTTCCTCTTTATTTGTCTCTAGTACTACAATAAACTTTTCATAGCTGATAAAAAGCCCAACTATATGTATGCATCCAATTCATGCCAACTTTATTTTATAAACAAGGCCATTTAGTATACCTTCCGTCATAAAAACTTAAATCGTACTTTTTCTTAAAAATCAATGTTACTTCACCAAAAACCTGAAAATGTATTCAGTTGTTAAAAAAGAATTATAAAATAACAAAAATATATTTTCTAATCTCTTATCATTAACAAGGTATAATTTCAAAATGAAGTGTATGAATTATGTATGAATTAATCACTTATGAACAACCAATACTTACTTTATAGTTTCACATACATATGAAATATCACACAAGCGTCAAATTATCACACAAATATAGATTATGCATGATAAGTTCATTTGTGCTTAACAATTATCAATGCAAGTATTAAACCTTCTTGCTTGATAATTCAGCGTAACATTCGTACACTTGGCAAACAAACAACATAATCTATAACATCTAACCCCTCCATAATAATACCATAGTTAAAAATTAAAAAAAAAAAATACTATACTTTGCTTATTTTCCTTCTCAAAATGGTTTCATATAATATTTATGAAAATAAAGCTTCAATTTTGATATTTATTCATTTAAATTGCCTCTTAAATAATAAATTTCATGTTCTAATCCAAGTAGTTTATAAAGTTGAGTAGAATAAATTTGCTTTGAAAAGAAAAAAAAAATAAAAAAAGAATTATATTTGAAAAAGATATATTATTTCCTTAAATATATCAATCCATGAAGCTACATATCCTTCCACCCCAAGCTTTCCATTCGAGAAGAAAAGGCAGAGAGAGGGCGGTCAGTTCCACGTCTCAACTCCACCTGGGTCCCACCCTCATCACCACCCATTCGTTCCCACACCAACAACAAATACCATTCTCACACACCCATCATAAATTCACATAAAACCCACCCCTACTTTCTCTCTGCCACCATGAATGACGACCATAATTGGGTGAAATCCGCCATGAATGACACCGAATTGGTTGCTAACGTCCTCCTCCAACTCCGGCAAGCGTTTCCATCGGAACATCTCAATCCGCCACCGAAGACTTGGACCATCCGCCAGCGCCGTTCACGACCGCCACCACCTGCCGCCGGTAAGAAATCTCCGGTTCCGAGAGCCAGCCCTACCACTCCGCTGTCGTGGAGCGGTGCCACTTCCGTCAGCGGCGGTGGTGACGAGGAGTCTAGCCGGCCGGTTCACCACGGCTCCGATGTCTCGAGATCTAAGGTTTGTACAGTTGTGAACTGAACTCCTTTTGCAATATATACGTCGTCGTTTTATCGCGTTTTTGTTCGTTGTTCAGCTTGCTTTTTACGGTGGCGCGTGGTTGTTGTTACTTTTTACCGTAATACCCCTCGTTGGTCGCTTAATTTACGGTCGATTGCTCATGATTTTTGTCAGATCACGCACCCACTTTACTGGTTTTTCGGTTTGTGAAATTACGATAATACCCTCGTCCGGCGTCCATGCAAAATCTCTTCATAACATGTCTTTGGATTTCATACAGCTTCAAAATCAGTGGCAATATCGTAATATTTTAAAAATCGTGCCACAAATTGAAGAAACCGGATATCGTCGGCCTGAAAATCCGTCGCCGTTTATTCCACCGTTGACCAAATTAACCCTACCAAATGCCTTTTTGGTTAACCCGTTTTCATATTTTTTATGCCCATGGGCCATGAATAATATATTCTTTAAATATAATTTTCGAAGCCTACAGTCAGAAATCAAACCAGTTTCCACGTTTTACTCCAACCATTTTACGATATTACCCTTATTCCAAGAGGGCAATTTAGTCAATTCACATATGCTGGCACTTTGGTAGTTCACAAACTGATGACTCGTGCCCTCCATCCGTCAAAGTCAATACACGTCTAGATTTGGTTGAAACAGACGAATGCCATGCCCTTTCCCAAAACCGTAATTATTTCAAATATTCAGGGGTATGAATGTCATTTCGCTTGTCAAATTTTTTTTAATCGATGACGTGTATTTGTGCCAAGTTTAAGTGTGTGTGTGTGTTTTGGTGCGAGTAGTTGTGACCTTTATTGGGTGTGCATATGTGGAACACGAAGGGTGGGTAACAATCCAGTGTGTCGCGAGATCTTGGGACTCGTGTGCAACTGCTTCTGTTTGTCTATTTTTATTAGGCATATGGTCACTTTAAATACTAAATCCATGTGATTGGAATTATTTTTTTTAATCAAAAAAAGGCATCGTTGACAAAGTCAAAAGTTTGGATGCCCTTTTTTCCATTTTAACGGTTTGGATCTTGTCTGTTATTTATTCATTTAGACGGGTGCATTACATTAGCCTATTAATCTTTATCAAAATTAGAATACTGGTCAAATTCATTGCTCGTGAATGACAAGGTTTCTAGATTTATTTATTTATTTATTTCAATTTAAACAACAAAATACAATTTTTTATTTAGAAAATATGTGTGGACGAAAGATTTCCAATGTGAGGGTATGAGTTCGAGTCTAATTTGAAATACTATATTTAGGTGAGTTAAGGTTTTATCATAGCATGTATTCGGAAGGTGGGGCTGGGTCCATTAACTATGTATGTGTTTTGTGGGCATGGGTGACTGAGCCTGAAATGTATTCGTGCCTCTGAAATAATATATTTAGGTGAGCAAAGGTTTTATCATATCATTAGCTATGTCATTAGCTATGACTGATCCTAAAATGTATTCGTGCCTAAAATGTATTCGTTGACTATTAAAGAAAAATATGTGAGGATCCAGAATTTTGTTATTATAAACAGATTAAAGGTCAGGTTGGGTTGGTAAGACTTCAGGTTTTTTAGTGCACCTCTTGATAAGGTTACACAAGTAGGGCCAAGTGTTAAATCATTTTCTCCATATATTAGTAAAGCTAAATAAGTTGAATTTTTATTTTATTTTATTTTTATTTATCTTATTTTTTCCACTAACTCTATTTATTAGTTAAAAAGGTGCTGTGTTTGTTACTTTTGGGGTAAAATTAAATGTTTTTGATAAAATTACTTATTATAGATTTATTTTGAATCTTTCTTTGTTTTGGGAAGAAGGGTGTTGCCATTTTCTTTTTCTTTTCTTTTCTTTTTTTTTTGAAATAGAAAAAAGGTGATTTTTAAATTTTTTTTGACACAGTTATGTGTATATTGTACATGGGAGTAATAATGGGTTTAAAAGACTTGGATTATGTCAAAGGTCAACTTTACCTATGATTATTGGTCAAGTTGTACAGTTTCTATTTGTGCTTAAAAGATTCTTAATTATAAAATTGGGACCAAGACAAATGTGAAATTATTTACTCTTTGTTTTCCAAAAGGAGGAATAAAACTATGATCTTTTATTACTGTTTATATTTAGGTTAATTACAGCATAATACAACTAAACTTATCTTTCTGTCTGTTGTAACATATTTTTTATATTTTGGTATTATAATTTGCATATGTTGTAACTTATCGTACCATTATTTCGATTATATTAATAGCTCTTTATCTCCCTATCTTGCTTGTTTATGTCTATTTGTGTTTCGTCTTTTTGTACTTGTTAGCCTACATTTCACCCTCTCCAACCCTTTCTAAGCCCTACAATACAAATAAACATGATACAAATGAGATTTACTTGGTATTGTTGTAAGAAGAAAAAACTATGTATTTTTTTTTTATTAAAAATAAGATGGATTTTTTTGTTGCAACTTGGGGAGGGACTTTAATCTAATGATGAAGCTAGCATTGGTTTCATCGTGTACAAGACAAACATATTGCCTCTTAATAGTACAAATATATGCATATTGGTACCCTATCATTTCTCTAGGGGATATCAAACATTTAAAGATTTTATATAGCATAGGAAGAAATACATATATGATTGTGGGGTCCTACTTATTTTATGTATGAAAAACATGATCGCGTTCTAGTTCTAAATCTTTTGTTTTTCTAAGTTTTGTAGTTATATATTGTTTCAAAATTGCAAAATGTTATCAAGAATCATATTTTTTAACCTTAATTATTATTATTATTGTTATTATTTATATATTTATTTATTTATTTTTTGCATTTTCAGGTTATACAGACTAATGAAAAAACCCCCACGAAGAGGCCACGAAGGAAGAAAGTAATACTTCTGCTTTGCTCAAGATTCTCATGCATAATGTAAACATCAAATGTGATCTTAATTATGGTGTTTTTTCTGTATTTTATAGACATTGGCTGAACTTAAAGAGGACGAGATGACGTTATTAAAGGAAAGAAAGCAATTGAAACGAGTATGTAAAATTGTGGCATACCTGTTGACTTTGAATTTGACTTATTTGAGAAAAATATATAATGTTTTTGGATTGTATTTGGTTTCTAATGTTATGCAGCAACTAGCAACCCTACAAGCCACATGTCAGAAACAGAGAATGGAGAATGAATGCTTGAAGAAGATGAAGGTAAAACAAACACCCATGTAATGGATAGAGTTGAATAGTTGATCATCAATGAAATCATAAATTTTTCATAAAAATTGTTGAGATTTTTGGGATCACATAATATTTCAATGGTTATTAACTCTTATAGACCAAACGTGAGAATTCAACCCAAAATACTAGTCTGATAAGTGAAAGAGTCTATTTAGCCTAGAAACCTCTCATCAATTACTCATACAATCAATGTAGGACAAGTCTCATACGTTAGAATGGTTTCAATTTGTAAAGTTGAATCATTGCTAAAAGAATTAACAAATGATTATGGAGGTAGCAAAATGAGCAGATTGGGTAACATGTCAAAACTATCTTGGGTTTAAACAGATTTTTTTTAGTATTTCCAAAATGAGTCAAGCCGGTTGACTTACAGGCATTTTTTATCAATTTTTTTTGCAAAGTATGATAAATGTTAGTACAAAATCCGTATTATTAAAGTGACTATTAAACCTTTGAATAAACATGTCTTGACAAGTTGTATGTGCTAAAAATATACTTTCAAATGACTTTCAACTCTTCCCCTTGGTCTTTTGGCTAATTTTTGCGATTTGACCCGAATGAGGTTATACAAAATCCAAATCAACTTGCTTACAAGTAAACAAATTGCCAATGTGGGACTTGCCCATTTGGTAGAGGCTTTGTCTCTTAGAATGGGAGGTCATGGGCTCAATCTCATGCAATGATGTAATTAGTTTGAGGTAGTTTAGGAGCTGAATAAGCTTAGCCGTTTAAAAATAAGGTAAACGAATCAAAATTTACACCAGCAATTTTGGTTCTAAATTCCTAAAACAAACATATGGTATGTATTTTTAATAGTTAGCGGGTCGACCCTCCTATTGACAAAAATAAGGTCCTTGCCTGGCCTCCTAAAACTTGAGGCCTATAATACTAATAAGATATTTTGTTGTTGTCACTTTTAACTTGTAATTATCCACCTTAAAATTCGATTCGGGTCAAACTTGTTTGCTAGCTAGATGCACTTGTTTGGTGCTAATTTGGGTCATATTTGTTTGGTCGTTAGATTGCTATCTTACAAGGTGAGACTTAATTGTAAAGACATGTTAATTATGATTAAAAAAGGTCTTACAATTTGTATTTTGGTTTCAGAATGATATGAAATCACGAGTGTTGGGTGTTTATGATGGGACAGAAGAATTGAAGAACGAAAGTTTTGTGGTTCCTGATCTTAATATTGCAGCAGGTGAAGATTTCTAAAAGTAGGCATAGAATAACGTCAGAGAGTATATTATCAGCAATAGAAAATAAATTCTAACGTTGATGGGTAGATCAAAGTGTAAGTAAAAAAAAAAACATTTGTTTGCATGGTTTCTTTCTTTAATATTTGATTAAAGATATTAGGGGACAATAGTCCAGAAATCGTTGCACTGCCTTTAGAATTTGATATTATATTATTTTTTTTAAGGGGTTTTGTTTACAAAATTATCTACTGAACATATCTTTAAACCTCTTCTATTCTTTTAATGCAAATTGTCTTTACATTTTGCGTATTACTATGGGCTGTCGAAGATACCCGAACATGAATAAGTTTAATAAGGTTGGGATAATCGGCTCAAAAATGTTAAACGGGTTAACCTAAACAGTTAATAGGGTTGGGTTTCGGGCATATATTTAAAAGTTAGTCGGGTTTCGAGTTAATTCGAAAACCTGAATAAGAAGGATCAATATTTTCTATATATATTATTTGTTATTTATAAAACATATATAACTTTACACCTAAATATAGAATAATATAATTCCTTAGATCTTGGTTTCGAAATCGAGGCCATAACAAGGACTTTGTAACAGGAATGCAGCCCTCGGTTAAGCACGCTTATTGATCATTACATATAATTCAATTAAGATATTGTATGACAGTATGATTTCTTCTATTTTCACCTAAATATTTAATTAGGTTTACTACTTATGAGTAGAGTTATATATGATCTATAAAACATTTTTCATTGTATTATATGCTTTACACAAATTATTTGTAAATATTAAATAAATATTAATCTGACTAACCCAACTGACCTGTGACTTGACAAACCCAAACCTGACGGACCCAAACGTTACTAGGGTTATGTTACGGGTCAATTTTTAAAGAAAAAAACCCGATAATCTGACCTGATTAACCCGAAACCCGAGCAAGTCGATCCAATCAACAACCCTAATTACTATCACGAATTAGTGAATAACAATTAGCTTTTGATTTTTTGTTATTGAACGATTGATAATTAGGCTACCTAAATAACACATTTTATGATAGAAAACCTAAATATATTTTTCGAATAAACGCAGGACAGATGAAAATTAATTGTATAATCATATTAAGCATTCAATTGCCTTGATTTCTATTTGGATTACGAAACTGAAAATGACATGCATTTTTTAATTATAGTTTGGTACTTCTAAAAATGGAGTATATCTGGCCTTATAAGTAAGTAAATCCCTACTCTTAACAATTAAGTTTCATTTTCTAACGTCTAATGATTATTTTGATATGATTAAAAACTGAAACACGGATAAAAAAATTTATTAAATATGAAATTTTATGTAAAAGGATAATAATATACGAACATTAATCACTTCGCTCCTGTATTTGAGGTCTGCACAGTGACCTCTAGTAGAGGGGGCCTAAATTATTTTAGTTTGTTGGCAAATATATTAAAAAAAATGTTAAATATTATTATTATTACTTGTTTTGGGGAGAGTTCAACAAGTCAATAAATATTTTAAAATTCATTTAAAATTTTAAAAAATGAATCATCTAACATTAGCCTAAAACCCCTTTAAAACACGAAAAACAACACTTGGTTAATTAGTTAGCAGCAATTCAAAAACCTTCGATCTCACTATCTCTGCACAAGACGTTATGCTGCACGTCTTTGTCTTTGGTAATTTTTTTAATATTGTTTTTGAATGTCCCGTCATGTTACCTGCAGTTATCCTGGCGGTTGGTAATTAAGATCGATTCCTTAATCGTCGACTATGAGATCATACCACGTAATGCGTGGGAACCCGTGGAATGGGTAAAACCTCGCCCCATTGGTTCATAACCCGAGATTAAGCTCAAGATTTTTCCACTCACCTGGTATTCATTAAAGTGTCACCAATAAGGCTTGAACCCAGGTCTCTATGGAGAAAGACCATACATTAACTACTAGGCTAACTTTGCTAAATAATTTTTTAATACACAAGTCTTCTTTGTGATTTTGAATTTCATGTTTGTTTGGAGATTTAACCAACATATGTACTGTTCTAAACATAAATTCATTTTCTAAGTAAAGATTTTGATATTTGTTATCCTTTAAATTGGTAAATTTAGTTATGTTACACGAGTTGAATATATAAAATGTTATATACTTTACAATAAAAATTATGTTTATATAAAGAATGTGTAGTGAATTAGTTGAATAAATCTGTTCATTATATAGCTTGAATAATATTTCATATAATATTATAATCAAATAACACATATATTTGTTAATATATATATTTTAAAAAAATAAACTATAGTGTTATAACTATAAATTTTGTTAAGTTAATTTTTAAAATATTTTTAATTGGAATTTAATTTTTTTTATGTAAACAATAGATATTAAATCTATTAAAATATTATTTGTTCTTTATATCATTTTAACATATTTAAATGAACTTAAATTGCAGTTAATTTTAAAACATATATTCTTTAATATCACTTATTTCTTTTTATTGTTTTGCATATTGCCTTTGAACATTTAAATCATTCAATCAGGTTAAATATTTTATAGAATAAATTTATTTGAAAACTTCATAATTAGGATATATAATTATTAATTTACATTAAAAGTGTAACATGTTATGGTTTGATTATAAAATTATATATTTATTATAAAATTTAAGAAAATAAATTAATAATTGGTCAAATGTATTAATTATTAACGTCAATAAAGAAATATTAATAATTGAATTAATGATCAAATTTAAGATAAGAAAATAAACTAAGATATGCTTATGTAACAAACTTATTTGTAAAAAAAAAACATTTATTTATTATATAAGATAGATTTGAATGGTTATTCGTAATTTTGTTTTTAAAACTATTGATCATTAGTGTGCCTATACTTTATCCACACGTTTATCAATAAGTTAGTCTTAAATAAAAATAGAAATATAATAATTTAACATTTTCTGATAGCATCATTTGAACTTTAGATTGTTCTTATTTTGATTGTTTATTGTTATAACAATTATTACTAATAACTTCTGATTATCAATGATGTCTTGTTCTTATGGTAAGATGGATATATGTGAAAAGTGATAGAAGACTCAGGTCCTGGGTTCGATTCTTGATCCCACCCGGTTTTACCGACCTTTCATCGTTGTGCCTTTGGGTAGATGCTTGGGTCAGGTTTTCTCTGGAATTGGTGGCTGGTGGGCTAGGGGCTCCGTCTGTTTGGAATAGTGACCAGCTTGGGCATCCTTTATCATTACAGGCCACGTACGAAGTATCCGGCAATTGATTAGTTGACCGTTCAAAATTTTTTTTTGATTACATACAGGTTTCTATTTAAAAACCTACTTTTGCTTGTGCATGATATCTTTCATTTGAAGCTAACACAAAAAATAGTATAGCATAAATGTTAAAGTAATGTAAACGTAAAAATATTATGATTTTTGTGGCAGCCTGTTTTTTACTTCTTAATATCTTTTATAATGCGTGTTTATATGAAAAATTAATTAACAAGCAAAATCAATTTTTGTGCTAAATATGAAGGGATAAATACAGTAAAAAAGTCATTTCTATTGAAAAAAATGGTAGGAAGTTAGGAAGGGATCTCATCCCTCCATTGTTAGATCGATGACCCTAATTTATTATGAGATAATTGAACAAAATGAAGTATACAAGTAAAATAAGGTCTTAGTCATAGCTGATGTTTGATTTAACCTTTATTTTACGTATAATGCGGGAGGGACCAGATCGCTTCATAATATGATATACACAGCTTTAGCAAAAATACGAGATATGATATGGTTCAAATAATAAAGTATACAAGTCATTTGAACAAATATCTAAAGAAACCCAATCGTCTTAAAAAATAAAAAAAAAACTCGATTCCCTCTTGTTGCGATCTCATATGGACGAAAGATCTTGAAATAAATGTGTTCTTGAGTTTTATAAGTAAAAGAAAGAAGTGAAAGAAAATTGAGAGAAAATGAGATGTAGAAAAAGGTATAATTCTATGTAGTATTTCAAATTATGAGAAAAGAAAGTAAAGATTTTCGTTGTTTTTCAAATAAAAAGAAAAGCTTGTATAAATTTACTTGTTTATTAAAAGTAAAGTCTGATAAATAATAAATAAATAAGTAATAATTTTTTTTTCCTTCTTTTTTTTTTCACTTTCTTTCATTTTAGGATGAAAGCTAAGGCTCTGTTTGGGATTTCATCTAAAAATAACTTATTAACTTATTGGTTTTTTGAAAAAAAAATAAGTCAATAAATTGTTTGCCAAACCTAAAAGGAGTTTTGAAAATGACTTTTTGTATAATGTTGATAAGTTGTTTTTCAAAAGCACGCCCCATTTGTGGTGCACGCATATCATGTATATATGTGTGGGCCCTTAAGGAGCAAAAGTAAAAGTGCACTAATTTTAACGTTATTTCAATTATTTTGTGAAAATAGCGTTAAAATCATTGGGATAATCAACTTCAAACGATAACTTTGAGCCGGGGACTCTTTCGGAGCAGCCTCTCTATCTCAATTGGGATAGGGGTAAGGTTTGTATCTATCCTTCCCCCCAGACCCTACTGAAAGTGGGAATATACTGGGTAAGGTTGTTGTTGTTGTTTTTCAAAAGCTAACAATTATAGATTTTTAAAATGACTTATGATTTATTGATATAAAATTATAAATCTATCTTATTATTTACCCTTTACCTAATAACATTAGATAGCGTCAATAACTTTTTGTTCATTTTGAAAATTAATTTTAAAACGCTAATTCAAACACATTTTTAAAACTTCATTTCAAAAAGTTATAAGTTAATAAGCACTTTTGACAAAAAATCATTTTGAAGTAAAATAAGCAATTACAAACAGGACCTAAAAGACCCCTACTTCTATTTACTTTCTATCATTACGCAAATGTTTTTCTAGTTTTATTTATTTAATTATTTTTTCTTCTTCAAAACAACTCAGGAACAAAGAATGAAACGTTGTTTTTTGTTACTTAGAGTCTTACACTGCTAAATTTTGATTCAAGTTCTGCCAATTATACTATTTTTTCATTGTTTAAAGAAAAACATTGGCTTATTGAAGACAAAAGCGTGTAAATCTGACGTCCAGATTGCAGAAATCAAAGAATGAAAGATAGCGATGGTCATCGGGTCGTATACGGGTTATTCAGACCTGAAAATTTTAGTACCCTACCTGAAACCCGACTCGATCTGAGTTCGAAATTTGTTAATCCGATCCGAATCTATCCGAAAAACTCGAATAAACCTAGTTTTTCATCCGAATAATCCGAACAACTCGAATAAACAGGGTTTATTCGAGTTATTCGAATTGAATTCGGATATCCGATCCGAATAAACAAGATTTTGTATATCTGATATCTGATCCGAATTCGGAAAACAGATATCCGATCTGAATCTATCCGAATCTTTAATTCGAATTAGTTTTTTCGGGTTTCAAATTCGATTCAGTTTTCGGTTTTTTTAACACCCCAAAAAAAGTGCACTAATATACTACTTTTTTTCCTCACTCAACAACATTGCACTAGAGATGCAAAAACAACGGTTAACCGGTTATTGGAACCAGTTTTAAGTTTAAAAAAAACGTCAGTTTAGGACTGGTTTAGGGCCAAACCGGTTATGCAGTCTAACTCAGTAAAAAGTGGTTATTCGGCAGTTACTAGCCTTTGACCGGTTAACCGTTTCGGTTATTCCAAAACTCATTTTGGAACTATTCTACTATTTTAGTTACGCTTCATAGATCATATTGTATAGTAGAGGTGGGCAAATCGTTTTTTTTCTTTAACCAGTTCCGGTCAACAAAATCAACAACCGGTTTCGGTTTTTGACCAGTTCAAACTGGTTTTTGGCCGGTTCCGATTTAGGTTTTTCCCGACTCCGGTTCGGGTTTGTCCGGGTTTGTCCGGGTAAAGGTGGAACCAGTTCTGGTTCTGATTTCTCTAAGAATCCGGAACCGCTTGTGCTCGCCGGTTCGGGTTGTCGGTTCCGGTTTCGGGTTTTTTGCCCATGTCTATTATGTAGTAACATTTTACTAGGTATAATTGTTTGTTTAAACGAAAGAAACCCTAAGAAATGTATCAAAGAAATATGTGCATAAGTCTATTTGGTCTGCAGTACGACATACATCATGCAAAAAAGAAAGGGTTTGATCCGTAAAATAGGGTGTTCACGAGCCGAGTCAGGGGCAAGCTTAGACTCGGCTTGTTTTTAACCGAGCTGGCTCGACTTGCCTTTTTTTGGCTCAGTTTTATGCAATTTAGGTTTTAGGGCGTGATTTTGTGACTTGTGAGCTACAAATCGCACATTCTTTTATTTTTTTATTATTTTTTACTTTAACATAATTACAAATATGATATCAAAGTATGATTATTATTAAAAGCAACTTTATATTTTTATATTTTACTATAGCATGTTGTAGAAACGAGCCGAGTCACCAACCGAGCCAACCTTGGCTCGGACTCAGTTACAAAACGATCCGGCTCGGTTGTGCTCGGTTACAAACTAGCTTTATTCGAGCCAAACTTTATCCGAGCTTTTTTGGACACCCTTACCTAAAAGCAATCTTTTTGTCCAGGAACATAAAACACCTATTTTGTGGAACATGCTTGATCCAGTGCATTATTAGTGTGATTTACAATTTTTTTTTGTTTTATACAGTATTTGAAATCTTTTGGTTTTGTTTTGTATCTGTATAAGTAAACATAGCTGATTCTGATGATTAGAAGTGGGCAGAAAAACTGAACTGAAACCGACAACCTGAATCGGAACCGGTAGGCACAAACGGGTCCGGTTTTTCATACAAATTAGAACCGGAAAAGGTTCCACTTGTACCCGGCCAAAACATGAACCGGACCGGCAAAACCGAACGGGAACCGGCTAAAAACCAGTCGGAACATGTCAAATCCCAAAACCGGAACCGGGTATTGACTTTAATGACCGGAACCAGAACCGGAACCGATTAAAAAAACCCGATTTGGGCACCTCTGCTGAGGATGACTACGTTGCAGAAATCAAGCAAAGAAGATAAAGATATGTATTGTATTGTACTCTACTTTATTATAATTCTTTTAGTTCATTCTTTGATTACTAATTTTTTTTCAAAACACTATAAACATTTAAAACACATGTATCTTTATGCTTGTTAATTTAGTAATTAAATTGTTGAGTTTGAGTTTAACATTATACTGTATTATATTACTAGCATAAAAACCTGTGTATTACACAGGTTGGATAGTAATATGACATGAAAATTTTAAATATATATACAATCGTTAATTAGAGAACCGTTTATAAAGAAAAATCGTACAATTGAAAAAGCACCTATTACAAGAATTAGTGTTTATGTTTAATATATTGAAAACATATATTAACATGTGTTTATTTAGGTATACAAGCATTTGTGTACAAATACTTCTGGGTCAAGTATATAGGCGTGAAAATGAAAATTTTAAGATTTTAAAAAATTGACAAGAGTCTTCTAAATATACTCTTTTATTAGTTTATGAAGATATATTAAATTGAACACATGTTAAACAGCAGCGAGCTGAGTTTTTCGGTTTCAAGCCAAGTTGAGTTCTAGTACTAATATGATATTAGTAATATCTTACTCAGGTTTAGAGGTGTACATTTCGGATTTTTTTAAAAACCGGTTCCGTGTTTTTTGAAATCAAGTGCAGCTGGGTCTGGTTCCTAGGCATACCCGTTTCCGGTTCCTGGTTGGGTACACGAGCCGAAAGTCATACCCTATGGTACCCGGGTATGGTCATTTTTTTTCTTTTAATTAAACATTTAAATAACATAAATTCCAATTTTATTTATTTTAAACAATTTACAAACTAATACATAAGCATTTAATTAACATAAAATTCATTTTTTATATTTTTTTATAAATTAAAAAAAATACATAATTCTAAAAAAAATTAATTATACAAATTTATCTAAATTCACTTGTAGTATGTCACACCCCGACCGGTGGCGGAATATGCCGGGGCATGATGTGTTAAAGATTGTTCAAAGACTCATGATATAAAATCTAAAGTTCCATAATTCAAATTACCAAGATTTTAAAGTCAACACAAACATTACAATACATCTTCAAATGTCAAGTACAAAATTTAAAACATATGTCATTTGATAAGCTATCTAAGTCCATTCTTTCTAGATTTGTAATATAGTTCTTCACTTAACCTGTCACACATGTAAAGTAAAAGTCAACTAAATGAATAGTTGGTGAGTAGTCATATTTTTGATAGTATAAGTATAAAAGTATGCAAACTCAAATGACTACAAGTATGAAAGTATGCATGCATATGAACAAGTATGTATAAAATGGTGTACCGGTCCTTTTTAACACGGAATTCACACGCGAAGAGAGCGCGACTCTCTTAGGAAGCCAAGTACTAGAATACGTTTACGTTTACGATTACAAATAGCAAGTAAGTTCTACAAATCACATAAGCAACAAGTATACAACACAAGCTCAACACATGATAGCATTTCAACTAGATAGGCATTCCTTAGTTTGCATAAGTATCGAAAGATATAAGTTTCTAAGTTTTTGAATAAGGACATGTGTGAAAGCCCCAAAATAATATAAAACTAGAAAGAGGATATGAAAACTCACATGTTTGCTAAAAATTTCAAAAATACAACTTAAGCTAGTTGTGTAATAGCAAACTCTTGTCAACCCGTTTTGAATATGTATATAAGAATATTTCTATAAGTCTCAAAGTATTAAGTTTAGCCTTTTATAAAGTTATTCAATAATTAGGATATTTATAAGTTCAACTAATTAATTTTAGAACTAAGTATTATAAATTTAATAACTTAAGATTTTAAGTTAAAACACCTTATAAAATAAATTTTATATAAAAAAATTCCTTTAGAATATAAATAAAGTTATACATGGCTTACATAAATAATATTAACAATAATATTTATTAAAATAAACCATAGTTTAAGTTTTATAAAAATAAAGTTATAAAATGTTTTTAATATAAACAGAAAGTTTATACATATTTTTCTAAACTTTTTACACATTAAATATGTTTTTATATATTAAAATAATGATTTTTAAACCTTTAATAATATTCAAAGAATCAACATTATTAAAAATATTATCTTTAATAATTTTCAGAATGTAAAGGAGGCATAAACTTATTTTTAAGAATTTCTATATATTTTATAATGATTTTTATATATTAAACTGATTATTATAACACTTATAATAACTTAAATAAGGAAATAATAATAAAAAATAATATTCTGAGATTTTTTTAAAAATTACAGAATCCTTTAAAAAGTCTTAAAATATTTTATAGAATTTTCTAACAAATTCCTGAATTTTTAAACCTTAAAATAAAAATAAATAAAAAAAAGAATGAGATCTTTTAACAAAAACCGGTTCTGGATGCTCCAAACCGGATTTGAACCCAGTTGCCTCCTCCCCATCACGAGGGTATTAACCATTGAGCTGGTTATGCATTTGTTGATTAAAACAGGATTCGATTATACTTAACACAATCTATGTGTTCATCTTCTTCAATTGCAAACCCTAGTTTCTTAACCCTTCCAATCCGATTCGATGCTCGATCGTGAGCCCTTAAACCCTTAGGGCTTTTGTTCTATGATCAAATACGAATCTA
The DNA here is from genome assembly GCA_009363875.1 of Mikania micrantha. Classification (NCBI taxonomy): domain Eukaryota; kingdom Viridiplantae; phylum Streptophyta; class Magnoliopsida; order Asterales; family Asteraceae; genus Mikania; species Mikania micrantha. The sequence goes on along the minus strand of CM018691.1, from coordinate 49,861,791 downwards.
ATGGTTATAAGAATAACCTGTAATCGTTTTCGTTCGAAGGAGTTCGAGTTCGAGATAGGTTCTGGTGTTCTTGAGCTTGAATCCAACGTTTGAAGCAATATCAAAATGTTATGTTGCTTCTAATCGACTCAGAGAAATGTCGCGAGTAAGTGTGTGTGTTTAATTTGGTTATGGTGAACGATAGAACCAGATTCGAGTGTTAAGATTTGTTTAATGTTCGGTTGAGATAATGATGGTGTTAGACGCGTGATTAATCCGATTTAAGGCATTAGTTAGGAGGTTGGAAGTTGGTATGTGTTCGGCCGAGCGTGGTTGTGCCATAAATGGCCCGATTTCTTGATTGGGTGTGGAGATCGGTGAAGGCCGGTGGTGTGCAGCCGCTCGAGGAAGAAGAAGGGGGGGGCTGAAACTTTGGGTAAATGGCAGGATTAGTCCCCCTGATTCATACCCACACAAACCTAGTTTATTTAATGACATAAATGGCCCTTGTAGTTACATGGCCCATTAGTTTTATGTTTAAAGCTTCTATAAAATAAGTTTTGTAACTTATTAAGTTTATAAAGTCTAAAAAAATGTTTAAAACACATATTAGTTAATAAGGTTTAATAGTTTAAATAAAATTTATAAAGCTTTATATTAACCTTATAAAAGTGCTATGTTTATAATAACATAATTAATGCCTATAAATATTCGTTTTGATATTTATTTATTATTATTACTATTAAAAAGGTTTTATAAAAATTTTAAGTTTTGAATACTTAAATAAATAATTGAATATATACATACATATACGTATTATAATGAAACGGTTTAAAAAGAAATGCTTCCCATAACGATGTATTTAGGAATTACAAAAGTAATAATTGAAAATTTGCAAATGTTACAGTCTCCCCTACTTTAGAAAATTTCGTCCCCAAATTAATTACGAGGAGTGTTGATCAAAGAGATGAGGGTATTTAGTCTTCATTGTCTTTGCGCTCCCAAGTAAGTTCTGGTCCGCGTTTAGAATCCCAACGTACCAAAACTAACGGGATACGCTTGTTTTTCAGCTTCTTGAGGTCTCTATCCACTATTTTCACTGGTCTTTCTACGAAATGCATCGATTCGTCAATACGAACTTCATCGAGGGGTATGTGTAAGTTTTCATCGGCTAAGCACTTTTTGAGGTTTGACACATGAAATGTCGGATGCACGTTTGACAGTTCTTCTGGCAGTTCGAGTCGGTAGGCAACTTTACCGACCCTTTCCAAGACTTTGAATGGGCCTACGTATCGTGGAGCTAACTTGCCCTTTTTCCTGAAACGAACACCTCCCTTCCAAGGAGATACCTTAAGGAGGACAAGATCGTTAACTTGAAACTCCAATGGCTTTCGCCGTTTGTCGGCATAACTCTTTTGCCGGCTTCGAGCTGTAGTAAGGTTTTCACGAATATGAAGAATCTGGTTTGTAGTTTCTTGAACCAATTCAGGACCCGTAACTTGAGCTTCCCCAAGCTCATTCCAACAAACGGGAGATCGACATTTCCGACTGTAAAGTGCCTCGAAGGGTGCCATATCAATACTACTATGATAACTGTTGTTGTATGAAAACTCGATAAGAGGTAGGTAAGAATCCCAATTCCCTCCGAGGTTTGTGGGTGAAAACACCGTAGCATGTCTTCCAAGGTTTAAATGGTTCGTTCAGACTGTCCGTCCGTTTGTGGGTGATAGGCGGTGCTAATATTTAACCGACTCCCGAGAGCAGATTGTAACGATTGGCAGAAATGAGATATGAAACGACCATCCAGATCAGAGATGATGTTAAGAGGAATGCCATGTCTACACACGATTTCTTTGATGTAAATCCGAGCTAGTTCTTCCACTCGATAAGTTTCACGAATAGGAAGGAAATGAGCAGATTTCGTTAGTCGGTCAACGATCACCCAAATACTATTGTAACCATTGGTAGTGCGCGGGAGTTTGGTTATAAAATCCATCGCAATACCTTCCCATTTCCAAACGGGAATTTCCGGTTGCTCAAGTAATCTTGACGGTCGCTGATGTTCGGCTTTGACCTTGGAACACGTAAGGCACTTGGTTAAAAATAGAACAACCTCGTTTTTCATTCCTGGCCACCAATACTGAACCCGAAGGTCTTTGTACATTTTGTCGGCCCCGGGGTGAATGGAATATCGAGACTTGTGAGCTTCTTGCATGATAAGTCCCCGTAACTCGTTTTGACTTGGAACCCATAGACGATTGTGCAAGTAAACCAAACCATTTGGCTTAGTCTCGAATTGAAGTTCAGCGCTATTCGGTACTTCCTCGTGCAATTTGCCCGAGGTGATTGTCAATTTTTGCGCTTCGAGGATACGATTCTGAAGATCCGATGTGATTTGAATGCTATGGAGTACGATGGATTCATTATACGCCTTTCGACTAAGCGCATCCGCTACGACGTTAGCTTTCCCCGGGTGGTAACGGATTTCGCAGTCGTAATCGTTTAACAGTTCAATCCAACGCCTTTGCCTCATGTTGAGCTCTTTTTGGTTTAAAATATGTTGGAGACTGTTGTGATCTGTGAACACCACACATTTGGTGCCTTAAAGGAAATGTCTCCATATTTTTAAAGCAAACACGACCGCACCGAGCTCGAGGTCGTGATTCGTATAGTTTTTCTCATGAATTTTCAATTGGTGGGACGCGTATGCAATGAACTTTTATCGTTACATGAGGACACAATCGAGACCTTGATTCGAAGCATCGCAGTAAACTACGAAATCGTCGTTTTCGTCGGGAAGAGTAAGGATCGGTGCATTACATAGTTTGTGCTTTAGAGTCTGAAACGCTTGTTCCTGCTCAGATTCACCCTTTTCGTTCGACCCACTACCTAACCGGTTTTATACACACTAAACTCCTACAAACCACTCTTAAACTAGTCCTTGGAAGGGTGGAGATATGTGTGGCCTTGAGTTCGACCATCAGACCTCGAAATGGGGAGGGTTTAGCTATGACAGCCGCCATGGCTGAATGAAGATACCCAGTCGGCCGAAAGACCTAGGGCCGAAAGGCTGGGCGCATGAGCCAGGGGCGACCGAAAGAAGCTCTCATTCGCCAGCCACCCATTCTCCGTGTCTCATTCTCTCGGCCACTAGTCGCCACCCACAACCACCTTCGGCCACAACCACCTTGTTTCGGCCATCTCCCCTCCGGTCACCCTTCATACGGCCAAGAACTTGGCTCATTCGGCCAAGTGAAGTTGATTGGCCCAAGACCTTCTCATGTGGCCCACTCAGACCCAGTAACATCATACAACATACTAGTCTGGCCCAAAGCACACTGGTTTGACCCAAGGCCCACTAGGTCGGCCGTAGGTTACTGTTTCGGCCCAAACACTGATGCAGCCCAAGAATTGATTCAACCCCTTTTGTTAGGCCCAATAACATCCCTTTGGCCCATGGTGATGAAAACAGCCCGATAGTCTGGCCCACTTGAGTTGTTCGGCCCAATAAATGGCTAGGTCATGTGAATCAAGCAGCCCACATTCGATGGTTCAGCCCATGTTTCATTTGCCCCAAGGGACTAGTTAGGCCCATTTTTCATGTGGACTAGCCTATCATTCGGCCCACCTAACTTATTCGACCCCATGATGGGAGATAATAATTAACATGTTGAACCAACTAGATACCTTATAACATGCATGGAAAATATGGGAATTGATTATAAAGGTGATGGATTGTGGGCAATGAACTTTATAAAACATGAAACATTAAACATTTTTACAAGGATTGGGCATGGTTAATGATTAACTATGTAGCAATTATCTCAAACTTAACAAGGACGACATGTAAGACCTTAAACTATAAACCTCAACTTATACTTAGGTGGAGTTGGCAAAGCTTCTCGACAATACACTTAACTAACATTTTATGACAAAGTTTTGGATTATCAAGAATGGATTGAAGACAAACAAAGGTCAAAACAAAGTTAAACATAAAACAAATAATAAGGTATGCTAAGCTTAATCTAAAATGATTAAGTGTTAGTAAAACCCAGCACAAGAGACTCAAGGCCGAATGATGATCGAGACTCACGAGTGTTAGCCAACTTTAGGGCTAACACATGCACACACCCAATTACATACAACTTATACTTATAAGTTACAACGACATGAAATCAATACAGGATTGTGAGAACAACATCAAGTACAACAAAGAGCGCGAATATTTCTTGCTAGAACTAAGTCAACCACAGCTACTATAAGGTGGGTTCATATGCCCCGTTTTCTAATCTTTTCTGATTTCAAAGCTCGGGGCTGAGGAACATGCTTAACTTTTAATTACTTAAAAGTTTTATTATAACATATTGCTTATATTATGATTTAGATAATATTGTTTATCCTTATTATCGATTATCATTGTATGCTTACTTGCCTGATCATTATCATATCTGAAATAGCTAGGATGCTACCTGCTAACATAGATTCATGACACATTAAAACAATAGAATAATACAAGTTGTTAAGAATATATCTTGCAACTGTTTATTAATCTTACACGATAGAACAACGGGGAAAGCCAAGGGATAACATGCTGATAAAAATTACAAACACCAAGAATGATAATCATGATAACGAAATTTCATGATAATAAGATCATTCACACATTTCTAACATCGTGTCATAAGATTTGTTCTTATAACACTTTGTTAAAGTCGCTAAGAACAGTCAACATCGAGATAACAGTTGAGACAATTACTTGTGATATCGAGGAGGATATCATAAGCACACACGTTTGGGATGGCATTCCACACATATACTATTACCGTCTATTAAGACTCTATATAGAGTACATCCTATAATCATCAGAGTGTGCCGGTTATACTAACCATAGACCAGTTGGGTAAATCATGAACCTTAATCATAAGTCTTGGGGATAATTTAATGAAATCATACCGGGCACGAGAGGTGCTGGCATCATACCGGAGGAAAATTCATAAGGTATAGGGAACGTATTCATTCCAATAGATATCGTGGGAAGATATCTTACACACCGGGCTAGTCAGAAATGACAGCTACTGAGACTATTATGTCTCGATCTATTGACCATGAGTAGAACATCTTACACACCGGGCTGGTCAGGGTCGATAGCTACTGGGACTATTATGCCTCACTAGATATCGATTATGGTATCTTACACACGGGACTGGTCATTACTGACAGTTACAGAGACTATTAGGTGTGACACCTCGCAATTTCCAGGTTAGCATTCATTTTATTCTTAATAATAATGTGTATTATTATTTCATACGTGGCACTAGAATAATAGTATTTAGTGTGACACGTGGCACGACAGTCCAAACACACCGATAATTCGAGGAACTATCGCACAACACTCGCACGTGTCTTGAATGACGAACGTTGGTGAACGGATCAAACCACAGTACACTTTCACTGCACAATAGGTTCAAGGGAACCAAAGTTAAGTAGAACAATGCTCACATGTCGAGAAACGATAATCGTAATTGTGAAATTCGCGAAAATCGGTTCAAGCCATGAAATTGGGCTTAGCCGAGACCCATCGCGGTACGCGATGGGCACCTAATTGGGCCTTCGCGGTACGCGAAGCCCAGGCCGGAGAATTTGAATTCTCTGAAATTCGTCGCGGTACGCGACGATCGATCATCTTCCACCATCGCGGTACGCGGCGTGTTTCGGGAACCGAATGATTATTTTAATCGTCGCGCTACGCGACGGTGCTTTTTACCAGATGTCGCGGTACGCGACGCAGCCCTATGCGCAGAAATCTTTATAAAACCAATGTTAATCATTATGCTAGCCTCTACTTGTTTCCTCTCGGCTGAAAGCCTTCATCTCGACAATCCACACTCTGTTACCACCATTTTGCACCAAAGGGAGTCATTTGCAAGCCATTTGGAGACTATTGGAGGAGGTTGAAGCCTTGTAGGAGCTCCAAGAACATCCTACCTTCTTCATTGCTTGCATTTGGATCGATCACAGCCGCATTGGGAGCCATTCCAGTCTGCTCAATCTTCATCTCTGTAATCTAGAGCTTTGTAAGGTAGTTTCTATGGTCAATCTTGCCTAAAATCTCTTGAAATCACACATGCAAGCCATTTTGGCTACATGCATCACCAAATCGAGTTCACACACGAAATTTTGGATTATGAATATGCTATTTAATGATTATTGTTACTGATTTGATAGTTTGGTGATGATCTATGGTGATATTTGTATGATTATTTAGTTATTTGTTGATTTTAACATGATATGGACACTTTTGATTTCATGCATGTACAATCTAGGTGTGTTGGCATGATATTGGATTGTAAAATGTTGTTAAAAGTGATATTGGTGATAGTTTACAAGGATTAGAAGTGTTGGTTTTGATCTAAAGGCATGATTGGTTGCATTATTACTAAATATAGTAACTTTAATGTTACAAATTTGTGGTTTTTGATGAAATGGCCTAATGTATGTGTTTAGATCCATAGTTTATGCTTAAATTGATGTTTAGAAAACTATTGTAATGATTCTTGATGCATTTGGCATGTTAAAAATTGCTAAATGATATGCTTTACAAGTTATTTCTAAAAATAGTAACTTTTTGTTACAAGTAGTTTATGTAAAAGATTATGGATGTTGTAATGGGCATAACATGATTAATTAGCATTAACATGATGATATTAAGTGATTTGGATTATTAGGATAATGAGATTTGTGCATTTTTCATAAGTTACTAAATATAGTAACTTTATTTTTGCAAAGTTGTGAAATGATTATGTGTGAAGATAACTAGCATGATTAAATGGCTATTTTGAACTAAGGTAGCGATATTTAAAGGATATTGGCTACTAAATTTGGTGAAACATGCTGAGTTGTATAACTTTCTAATTATAGTAACTTTTACGCGCGAAACGTGCTTAACATGCTATGTGTAACTATGTGCTATGTGATAACATGTTCATTTAGGATAAATATGCATGATAGATTAATCGGATTATGATTTCTCGCATAACTTGTCAAATGTGGAAAGTTTCCTCACGAAAGTAACTGTGGTATCCGTACACATCACATGACACTAAAACACACATCACGCGATCACATGATCCAAGAACCGTCACCAACGGGTCGTTAGGTCAGACACAGTCAACACGGTCAAACACGGTCAACACGACAACTAGGAGTTGTTAAACGCTAACACGGTCCTGTGAGACCCACGTGTACGTAAACACAAACTTATAGTACCTATGTGATATAGGTAACTACTAGCCGGTGAGCTACTCTATTTTCCGCACGGAACCTCTACACGAACTCGGGTGAGTTTACAGCCCCACTTTTACTCTTACACTGTTTTACTGAACTTTGGGGTGAGAATACTATGCAACTATTTTAGATATATGACTGGTATGTTGTGAAAACCATTTTCAAGTGTAACTATTATCGCTTAAAGTCCTCACTTATCCTTACCGTTAGTTGTATAACAAACGAGTCGTAATTACGTAGTACTACTGGGTTTGACTAACCCCACTCGGCACCAATGTTGACTGGAGGTCATAACGAGTGTAATTTCGATGTTGATGTCGGGTTCAGCGATGACCCGCAGAGGCAAAGGGGAAGAGTCGAGTTTGGGTAAGATGAACTGACACACTCCACGGATCGTAGATCCACAACTAAACTTAACATGCCCAGTATATATCTGTTACTTTTCAGTCTGTCTAAACCTATGAACTCACCAACTTTTTAGTTGACACTTTTCGCATGTATTCTCAGGTAACTAAATGGAGCACACTCTATGATGCGCACAAGGAAGCGCTAAGGAGTCTGGCTCACATATAGACTCGTGTCCTAGGCTTTGTGTGCATTGGAATTTGTTTTAAAAACAATTTAATCTATGTAGTGTCTTAAACAATTTATGTTCCGCTGTAATATATTGCTATTCCGCTGTTTTTGATTAACTTATCTTTCCTTTGCAACTATTGGTTATTTATGATGTATACTATATTTCCGCTGCTTTACTTTGAAAACATGTTTGTTTTATAACAATGTGTGATTGTATAACTCATATAGAGTCGTTCTATATGACCATGAGCTGTGATCCTGGCCACGTCACACCCACGTGGACTGACGCCACGAGTGGGAATTTGGGGGTGTGACAGACTGGTATCAGAGCCTTGGTTATAGAGAACTAGGTTTGCGTATAGTAAACTTAGACTATAGCCACTGCTCTACATTAGACACTACACTTAGAACTTGCACACTAATTTTATTGCTATTGATATCCAACAGTTATTTACTAACTTGAAAATTTCAGGATGTCTGATAACAATGAGGATACGAGGCGTAACCCAGAGAAGCGACCCGCGGAGAATGAGCTGACGGACGAGAGCCGACAGCGTGTTAGGGACATCATGTCCCAGGCGGATGCAGTAATGGCGAGCAGGCACGCATTGCTAAGCGTGCTAGGTCATGGACCTGGTACCCATTTATGGTATGGGACTGGATTGTTGAGGAGAGGGTACCTCCTCAGCGTGTTATTACTGATGATGATCGGGCACACAGACTACCGGCACTAGGAGTGTCATCTGAGCGAGCTTTCGCAGCCCTTGTTTGTAGGACTGCTCGAGAAGCTCGCAGGGCACGCGAGCGAGATGAGGAGGTCAGAGCTCTCCGAGAGGAGAACCATCATCTTCGTGGACAGTTGGACCACATGCAGGAGCAGGTGGTAGATGAGATTGCAACACTCCGAAACCGGACGACACAATTGGAGGAGCGACACGGAGAGGTCGCTGCGGTGGTCCAGAACCACGGTGAGCGGCTGGTTGCGGTGGAGGATGTTGCAGGAGAGAACCAGGCGGCACTCCAGAACGCTTGGGCTGACCAGCTACTCATGGAACCGGAGGAGGAACCTGACCAAGGACCCTAATTCGAGGCAGAGGACCTTGAAGAGGGAGATTTTGATGAGGATCCAGACGAGGATCCTGAGGAGGATGATGATGACGGACCTGCCGACAGCGGAGATTCGCACTCTACTGTTGCATCACACTAGACAGATTTATATACTTTTAGTTATTTTGCTTTTGTATTCTCAGATGAGCGGGATGAGCTCAAAGGAACTTTTGTAGTAGTACCTCTTTTCGAAATCATTGTACTTCAAAGCTATTATTATTAATGAAAATGATGTTTGCTTTATTTATTGCTAACATGACATCTGATTTGACTTCTGACATGACAATTGGCTAACACTCTAACTCACGCTAACTAACATCCTAACCTTTCCATATAGAACCATGTCTGGAAGGCGACCCAATGCTCGTAACCTCAGACGTAAGGCCGAAGCGGCAAGAATCAAGATGATGGTTGAACATAGAGTCAACAAAGTACTTGCTGAATACGAGGCAAACCATCACACCAGCGAGACCAGTGACACTAATAACGGTACTAACCCTTGCTTATCATGACTAACTTAGTACAGACAACGCTGACACTAACACGTGACCTTGGACTCCTATGCACAGGACCTCAAGGGAGTGTGGCAAAGGGATGCTCGTTCAAAGCCTTCCTGAGTTGCCACCCTCACAAATTCTAAGGAACGGAGGGAGCAGTGGGACTACTCCGCTGGATTGAAAAACTGGAGTCGGTGTTTGCTATGGCTGAATGCTCGGAGGAGAACCGAGTAAAGTATGCTACCGGGACTCTTGAGGGACCTGCCCTCACCTGGTGGAATACACATGTCCAGACTCTCTGACTTGAGACTGCAAACACTATTCCGTGGGAGGAATTCACCAGAATGCTTCACGAAGAATACTGCCCACGCGATGAGATCAGGAAGCTTAAGGAAGAGTTTTGGGTGCATAAAATGGTGGGATCTGAAATCCAGAAATACTGCACTTGATTTCATGAATTGTGCAAGCTGTGTCCGGAATGGTGAAGTCGGAGTACAAGAAAATCGAGCAATTCATCAGTGGATTGCCCGAGCAAATCCAAAGTATGGTGACTGCTTCTGATCTCACTACCATCCAACCACTGATTCGCTTGGCACACAAGTTGACAGACCAAGCGGTAGCCCAAGGGAAACTTCCTAAGAGGGGTGAACATCTGAAACCCTAAGAACCCAAGCGAAAGTGGGAGCCCAGCAACAATCGAACCTTCTCAACGCAACAACCAACCTAGCACCGACCAGCACCTGCAAAGGTTTTCACTTCTACCCAGCCAAACACCCAGGGCAAGGGAGGATATCAGGGCAACAGCCCAAAATGCAATACCTGTAACTTCCATCACTTCGGCCCATGCAAAAGGGTCAAGTGCACAAACTGTGGAAGAAACGGGCACATAGCCAAGGAGTGCCGATCAAACCTGAACCCTAACAACAACAACAATCAAAACACTCTCAAGGGGTGTTATGAATGCGGTAAACCTGGGCACATGCGGAGGGACTGCCCGCAACTGAAAAAGGGTGGAGGAGGTGCAACAAAAGGACGAGCCTTTGTGATTGGCTCGGGAGAAGCTAAAGATGACCCCAATTTCGTCACCGGTACGTTTCTTTTAAATAATGTCTATGCTAGTATATTATTCGATACCGGTGCCGATGGGAGTTTTATCTCTAGCGACTATAGTAAATTGCTTAATATGACCCCAACACCACTAGACCATAAGTACACCGTAGAGTTAGTGGACGGTAAAATGATCAAGACGCAGCACGTCATCAAAGGGTGTGTCTTGATGCTAGCGGACCACCAACTGGCGATTGACTTGACGCCGGTAACTCTCGGGAGCTTCGACGTGGTGATTGGAATGGATTGGCTATCTGCAAACCATGCTGAGATTATGTGCAATGAGAAGATTGTATGAATTACGTTGCCAAGTGGAGAGCAGATCTCAATCCAGGGAGAACGGCGCAGAATACCGCTAAACATCATGTCTTGTATGAAGGCAAGCAAGTACCTGAAGAAAGGATACACTGCTATCGTAGCCCTTATCACTGAACAACCAAAGAATGAACGGAAGATCGAGGACATCGCTGTAGTATGCGATTTTCCAGAAGTCTTTCCAGACGACCTACCGGGATTTCCACCACCGCGACAGGTGAAGTTCTAGATAGATCCAACACCAGGAGCAGCACCGATAGCGAAGGCGCCCTACCGATTGGCTCCTACAGAAATGCAGGAACTATCTAATCAACTGCAAGAGTTGTTAGATAAGGGATTTATCCGACCGAGCTTCTCACCTTGGGAAGCACCGGTCCTGTTTGTGAAGAAAAAGAACGGATCATTTCGTATGTGCATAGACTACAGGGAACTGAACAAGGTAACGATCAAAAATCGATACCCTTTACCTCGGATAGAAGATCTGTTTGACCAACTGCAAGGATCGAGCTACTACTCGAAGATCGATTTAAGATCCGGTTACCACCAACTAAGAATACAAGATGAGGATATACCGAAGACAGCCTTCAGAACACGGTACGGACATTATGAGTTTCTGGTTATGCCATTTGGGCTGACCAACGCACGGGCAGTATTCATGGATCTCATGAATCAGGTGTGTAAGCCGTACCTCGATAAGTTCGTAATTGTATTTATTGATGATATCCTGATATATTCCAAGACTCAAGAAGAACATGCCGATCACTTAAGACGTGTCTTGGAACTGCTGAAGACGGAACAACTATACGCGAAATTTTCCAAGTGTTATCTTTGGATTCGCGAAGTTCAATTTCTTGGACACGTAGTGAATGAGAAAGGGATACACGTAGACCCAGCCAAGATTGAAGCCATTAAGAACTGGATAGCACCCAAAACTCCGACTGAGGTGCGACAGTTCCTAGGGTTGGCCGGGTACTACAAGCGATTTATCGAGGGGTTCTCAAAGATCGCACAATCATTGACGTCCCTTACGCACAAAGACAAGAAGTTTGAATGGGGAGAAAAGCAAGAAGCTGCTTTCAACCTATTGAAACAGAAGTTATGCAGCGCACCGATCCTATCACTGCCGGACGGGTGCAAAGATTTTGTAGTATATTGTGACGCGTCGAAACAAGGACTCGGTTGTGTGTTAATGCAACGCGAGAAAGTCATAGCATATGCGTCATGACAGCTAAAAGTGCACGAAAAGAATTACTCGACACATGATTTGGATTTGGGAGCCGTAGTGTTCGCACTGAAGATCTGGCGACACTATCTGTACGGCACCAAGTGCACCATATTCACCGATCATAAGAGCCAACAACACATTTTCGACCAGAAGGAGTTAAACATGAGACAACGTCGATGGGTCGAACTGATAGGTGATTATGATTGTGCAATAAAGTATTATCCCGGGAAGGCTAATGTAGTAGCCGACGCGCTAAGCCAGAAAGAAACAACCAAACGCGTACGTGCACTACAACTTACCATACACTCTGAGCTACCCAATCAGATCCGAGTTGCACAACAAGAAGCTTTGAAAAAGGAAAATCTAACTCTCGAAGCCATGCGGGGTATGGATAAGCAAATGAAACAGAAAGATGATGGAGCTTACTACCTGATGGATCGGATTTGGATTCCACACTACGGGGGATTGAGAGAAGTAGTGATGGATGAAGCTCACTAGAGCCGATACTCAGTGCATCCAGGCTCTGACAAAATGTACCACGACTTGAAGACAACGTACTGGTGGCCTAATATGAAGTTGGAAATTGCAACTTATGTGAGTAAGTGTCTGACTTGCTCTAAGGTGAAGGTCGAATATCAGAAACCGTCAGGTCTACTCCAACAACCGGAAATTCCGGTATGGAAATTGGAGCAGATCTCCATGGATTTTATCACCAAGCTACCGAAGACGACAAGTGGTTGCGATACCATCTGTGTTATCGTAGACCGACTCACTAAATCGGCACACTTTCTACCGATTAAGGAAACCGATAAGTTGGAAAATTAACCCGAATCTACTTGAAGGAAATTGTATCTAGACACAGAGTCCCAATCTCTATAATATCTGACCGAGACAGCCGTTTCACGGCACATTTTTGGAAGTCCTTACATAAGGCACTCAGGACAAGGTTGGATATGAGCACTGCTTATCACCCACAAACGGATGGTCAGAGTGAAAGAACCATCCAGACTTTGAGGGACATGCATCGGGCATGCGTAATCGACTTCGGAAACAGCTGGGAGACCCACCTACCCCTGGTGGAGTTCTCATATAATAACAGCTATCACACCAGCATTGGAGCTGCACCGTTTGAAGCACTTTACGGACGTAAGTGCAGATCACCACTCCGCTGGGCAGAAGTTGGTGAAAGCCAATTAACTGGACCCGAGCTTGTGCACGAAACAACATAAAAGATTGTGCAAATACGAAGTAGAATGGCAGCAGCTCGGGATCGACAGAAGAGCTATGCCGACAAAAGGCGCAAGCCTTTGGAATTCCAAATGGGAGATCGGGTACTTCTTAAGGTCTCGCCTTGGAAGGGAGTAATACGATTTGGGGAACGGGGAAAGTTAAATCCTCGTTACATCGGACCATTCGAGATTACAAAACGAATAGGCCCTGTGGCCTACGAGCTACAGCTACCCTAAGAATTGAGTAGCGTGCATAACGTATTCCACGTATCAAACCTCAAGAAATGTTTATCAGATGAAACGCTCACAATTCCTTTAGAGGAAATCCAGATTGATGAACAACTTCACTTCGTTGAGGAACCGGTGGAAATTATGGACCGGGAAATCAAGAAGTTGAAACTTAGTCGCATACCAATAGTTAAGGTACGATGGAACTCACGACGCGGACCAGAATACACCTGGGAACGAGAGGACCAGATGAAAAAGAAATACCCTCAATTATTCTTTGACCAGGCTAACACGAGCAACACGAACTGAATTTCGGGACGAAATTCCTATTAACTAGGGGATGATGTGACACCTCACAATTTCCAGGTCAGCATTCATTTCATTCTTAATAATAATGTGTATTATTATTTCATATTTGGAACTAGAATAATAGTATTTAGTGTGACACGTGGCACGACAGTCCTAACACACCGATAATTCGAGGAATTATCGCACAACACTCGCACGTGTCTTGAATGACGAACGTTGGTGAACGAATCAAACCACAGTACACTTTCACTGAACAATAGGTTCCGGAGAACCTAAGTTAAGTAGAACAATGCTCACATGTCGAGAAACGATAATCATAATTGCGAAATTCGCGAAAATCGGTTCAAGCCATGAAATTGGGCTTATTGGGCTCAGCCGAGACCCATCGCGGTACGCGAAGCCCAGGCGGAAGAATTTGAATTCTCTGAAATTCGTCGCGGTATGCGACGATCGATCATCTTCCACCATCACGGTACGCGGCGTGTTTCGGGAACCGAATGATTATTTTAATCGTCGCGCTACGCGACGGTGCTTTTTGCCAGATGTCGCGGTACGCGACGCAGCCCTATGCGTAGAAATCTTTATAAAACCAATGTTAATCATTATGCTAGCCTCTACTTGTTTCCTCTCGACTGAAAGCCTTCATCTCGACAATCCACACTCTGTTACCACCATTTTGCACTAGAGGGAGTCATTTGCAAGCCATTTGGAGACTATTGGAGGAGGTTGAAGCCTTGTAGGACCTCCAAGAACATCCTACCTTCTCCATTGCTTGCATTTGGATCGATCACAGCCGCGTTGGGAGCCATTCCAGTCTGCTCAAGCTTCATCCTGCAATCTTGTAACACCCCGACCGACGGCGGAATCATCGGGATGCCACGAGGGATGTGTAGATTGTTCAAAAGCTCGTGGGCATCTAAATCAAATCATCATATATCATTTAATCAACCAAAATAATTACACAAAAATCATGTTCATCATGAATCAAGTACATTAGTTACACAAAAGAATTAGTTAAACTAACTAAACTCTAATCGCCAGAAATTTAGTTAATTAACTAAGTCCAAGGTCCTATATGATGATGTCCAAAATAGAAGAGATCCTCTCTTCATTCCTACTTGTCTCCATCACCTGAAACATGTAAGAAATCAAGTGTCAACTACAAAAGTAGTTGGTGAGTAATCATAAGTTTTTATATTTAAAAATGTTTTAGTAAAATGAGTTTGAAAGTTTATGCTTAAAATGGTTTTATAAAATGCTTTGTTTAAAACGAGTATAAAACTTATGATCTTCTTGAGAAAATCCATATGAATACCTGTATGAGATAATCCAACACACATCCATCAATTCAACAGCCAAACACATACACAATCACATAACCACATAATCAAATCAATCATAGCCAATCACAAATAATCATAATCAAATATAGATAATCAATCCACAAACTAATCAACCAATCTCATCAACCATATTCTCAAATAATGTTCGTGACTATACATGATCATTATGTACTTAACATAAGTTAAATACATGATTCATGGAGTGGTAGCTAACCACGTGACAATACATGAAACCAAAGCAATTAACCGAAGTCAAAGGCAATGATTCACAGATGTGGAAATCACCCACGTGACAATACACGATGTCAAAGCAATTAACCAAAGTTAAGAGCGATGATTATCGAGGTTTGTGACAATACTTGTAATCTTTATTATTAACCGAAGTCAATAACAAAGTTTACATGGATTTAAAATAATAAGAGTCCATCCATAATAATTGATAATTAAATAGTGAATATCATATTGATAAACAGGTATTAACCTTGAGTTATCAAAACAATATTTGAATTTGGTATACATGCTTCACCTCCGAGTTTTAAAACAAAAATAGTTTAAAGAAAGGGAGGTTATGAGAACTCACCTGAAGTCCTTGGATTATGTATTCAGTATTATGCGCGCTCGCGTAGATAAACTCAAGATTTATTCAACTATCTGAAATTAAATATACGTCCATACTCATGAGTATACTTGTCCCATCTCACTTGATTATTCACAAGTGTCTCTCTTTCAGTTTAATCATTAATGTTTTCTTAAATTAGTTTACTTAACCTAAGTTAAGATAACTTTTAAATCTTTTATAAGTGTGTATCTCCAGTTCATAGTTTAGTCTTGTTGGTTTCTAACTATGTTATAATGATTCACTTGTTATGATGTCATAGGTATCCATTTGCATGCATGTTCACTATTTTGACCACCTTGATTAAGTTAATAACACTTCAATTAAGGTTCAATAACATTCCAAGTTTAAGTTGATTTTGACCCAAGTCTGACATACACACAAATATTCAGTTTCTTAAAACTCAAGTTACAATTAGAAGGTGGTAACCACGTAGGTGTTCATGCATGCATGGATACTCTTTTATGGCCCTCTATGCTTATATATGTATAGATATATATATATCCACACATCATGGCCTTAGCCTTAACCTTTTAACTTTAGGAATTTTAGTTCGGTCACCCCTTGGGCAGCGAACCTTATACCTTAATCCAGCTAGGTTCGGCTAACATAAGGAAAAAAGGGTTCGTGGGTTCCTAGAGGTGCTAGGGTTCGGCTAGGCCACCAAAGGTTCGACCAACTGAAAGTATGGCCCAAGGGTTCGCTGATCACGAACCTGCAACCCTAGAGGGTTCGTGAAATCCAACTGGTCCAGGGTTCGTCCCTAATAGGTTCGAGAGGCCAGAAAGGGTTCGGCTCCCTATGGGTTCGCCACCCTAAAACCTTGCTGAATACAGGTTCGTAGCTCGTGGGCTTGGGGTTCGCCTAGTCCTAGGGCTCGGCACTAAGTTTCCCGCCCAGCTAGGGTTCGTGAACCATGAAGGAGGGTTCGGCCAGGAGCTGTGAAGTCGTGGGTTCGGCTAAAGAGGCAGCAAGGCTCGCCGGTCGACTGCCTTGGAGCCTAAGGTTCGCCATCCCACGCTGGTTCGCTGACCTGCACTCACATCATCATCATCATCGCGATATATGGTGCTAAGGTCGTTTATGACTTCCCTCATTTCTATAACAACTCGATCAACACATTACAAACCAAGATTTTTACACACTATACTAGTTAAGCCCGATTAGGGTTTTCAAACCCAAAAACCGAAAAGTAACTGGATTTCTCACCTGTAAATCGTGATCAACAGCTGGGTTTCTTGGTATCCTCTTGTTCCCCTCGATCACACGAACGCGTGGGCGCCAAAATCTCGCAAATCCGTCAAGAAATGAAGGAGATATCGTAGAGAGAAGTTGGGTGTTGTGAAAGTGACGAAAATGGAAGCTAGAGAGAGAGTAAGGGTTTAATAAATGAAGAAAATGATGTCTTTCATCTTCTTTATACCCCGTCGTGTCACCGCGTGATCGGTCTCGTTTATTCGCGATAAATTTCTTAAATTTCTCGGTTTTGTTCGTAAATGTATTTAAAACCTTTAAGTGTTTAAGTAATCACATTTCGTTATAAATAAAGTGAATTTAAATAAACTCGTTTAAATAAGAGATCATCATTTATTTTAGTAAAATCAATGATTTAAATAATTAATCTATTCGAATTTGTTTTAGGTTGTAATTCCTAATAAATATTTTTAGTTTTTATTTATCAATTTAATATCGTTAAATATTATTTAATTATCTCATCGAAACGCGTTACTCGCTTACGTATTCGTAAAGATCGTCACCTTTGCGAATCCGACGCTCGTATCGTATTTCGATTTGATTTACGATTTATGGAATATCGTTTCAGAATATTATTCTTAATAATTATATTCGTGTGAATCGTCACCCACTCGAATACATTTATTAAGTTAACATTTCTGAATTAATATTCGCGTTTAAGTAATGTTCGTAACCTCACTTCGCGTAATTAATTCCCATTATTTATTAACTTAAATATTAAACTCCCAAACCAAAACCCCACTAAACCCTAGTCACTGACACATCCATGATAGACCGAAATATGCATATGTATAGGGCATATGTAAGGGTCAGTCGCAACTGCCCTAGCCACCGTCCCACCGCTATTTCGATAAACCATGACCATGGGTCTTTGACCACGTTTAGCAACCAGACTCTAATAAACTCCCAGTTCTAACCAATTTTCCATTCTCAACCAAAAATCCTTCATCATCAGAAATAAATAACTGCGATAAACACTACGGGTCTGTTTAGTTGAATTACAATTTAACTTCCCGTGGTTTATGCGTATAATAAATGTGTTATAATCATGTATACCAGCAACAGTGATAATATCAGTAATGTCAATCAATAATTCATGATCATTAATAATTACAAATCTCCGGTCGTAACAGTACATTCGTACGGATGTACGGACGTACGGACAACCGAAAGTACAGTGATGTTACAGTCTCCCCTAGTTAAAAGAATGTCGTCCCGAAATTCAACTTGGAGTGACCGTAGTAAATAAATGTGTGTTCTCAAGCTTCATCTGATCTTCCCGTTCCCATGTGAATTCTGGACCCCGCTTCGATTCCCAACGTACTTTGACAATTGGAATTCTACTGCGTTTGAGCTGTTTAATCTCCCGATCCATTATCTCCACTGGTTTTTCAACAAAGTGCATGGTATCATCGATGCGGATGTCATCGAGTGGTACCTGAAGATCCTGATCAGCTAAGCACTTTCTTAGATTGGACACGTGAAACGTCGGATGCACATTACTAAGTTCAGGAGGAAGTTCCAATTTGTAAGCAACCTTCCCGATCCGTTCAAGAATCTTAAAAGGGCCAACATATCGTGGAGCAAGCTTCCCCTTTTTCCCAAATCGGACAACGCCCTTCCAAGGCGACACTTTAAGCAATACCATATCTCCCACTTCAAACTCCAAAGGTTTTCTTCGTTTATCCGCTTAGCTTTTCTGTCGACTGCGAGCAGCTAACAGATTGTCACGGATCTGGCGGATCTTGTCAGTCGTTTCCTGAATAATCTCAGGACCAGTGATCTGCGAATCGCCGACTTCGGTCCAACAAATAGGTGACCGACATTTCCTGCCATAAAGAGCTTCGAACGGCGCCATACCAATGCTCGCGTGATAACTGTTGTTATACGAGAACTCAACCAATGGTAGATGGCTATCCCAATTGCCACCAAAATCGATGACACAAGCTCTTAACATATCTTCCAATGTCTGAATCGTTCGCTCCGTTTGACCATCCGTTTGAGGATGATAAGCAGTGCTAAGATCCAGTCTTGTTCCAAATGCTTCATGAAGTGATTCCCAAAATCGTGCCGTGAAACGAGCATCACGGTCCGATATTATGCTTAAGGGAATACCATGTCGGCTAATGATCTCATCAATGTAGATACGAGCTAACTTCCACACGGGGTAAGTTTCGCGTATCGGTAAGAAATGAGCCGACTTGGTCAATCTGTCAACAATTACCCAGATACTATCTTTACCGTTCGCGGTCCGTGGGAGTTTAGTAATGAAATCCATGGAGATATTCTCCCACTTCCACATCGGTATTTCTGGTTGTAGTAACAATCCCGAAGGTCGCTGATGTTCTGCCTTGACTTTGGCACAGTTAAGGCACTTTGACACATATTCAGCAATATCCTTCTTCATTCCAGGCCACCAGTACAAGCCCCTAAGGTCTTGATACATCTTATCAGAGCCCGGATGGATTGAGTAACGAGATTTATGAGCTTCATCCATAATCAGCATCCTCAGATCACCCCTGTTCGGTATCCACAACCGATTCAAATAATACATTAAACCGTCATCCTTAGTTTCCAATAAGATTTCAGCCCCGTAAGACATCTCATTTTTCAAGTTATCCTGAGCTAATGAGAGTTGTTGGGCTGTGAGCACATCATTTCGGAGGTTAGTGTGTACTCGGACACTATGGATCTGAACTTGACTTTTGCGACTAAGCGCATCTGCTACTACATTCGCTTTACCAGGATGGTAACGGATTTCACAGTCATAATCATTTAACAGTTCAACCCATCTCCGTTGTCTCATACTAAGCTCTTTCTGATTCAGAATATGTTGCAAACTTTTATGATCAGTAAAGACTACACACTTCGTGCCATAAAGATAATGTCTCCATATCTTCAAAGCAAACACGACTGCACCAAGTTCCAAGTCGTGTGTAGTGTAGTTCTTTTCATGAATCTTCAATTGTCTTGATGCATAAGCCACAACCTTTCCCCGTTGCATTAGAACACAACCGAGACCTAGGTTGGATGCATCACAATAGAATACAAAATCATCATTTCCATCAGGCAATGTCAAGACAGGAGCATCACAAAGTTTCTGCTTCAGAGTCTGAAATGCCTCCTCTTGCTTCGGTCCCCACTCATATGGCCTATTCTTCTGAGTCAAAACAGTGAGAGGGACAGCAATTCTGGAGAAATTCGATATGAACCGCCGATAGTAACCGGCAAGTCCGAGAAACGACCGAATCTCCGTCGGTGTCTTCGGTGTACTCCAATTCTTCACGGCATCAATCTTTGCAGGATCCACGTGAACACCGTATTCGTTGACTATGTGTCCCAAGAATTGAACTTCCTTAAGCCAAAATTCACATTTAGAGAATTTGGCATACAGTCGCTCCTCTCTTAGAATCTCCAAAACCGACTTAAGGTGTTTTCCATGTTCTTCCTTAGTCTTTGAGTAGATCAGAATATCATCAATGAATACAATCACAAATTTATCTAAGTATGGCCTGCAAACACGGTTCATGAGGTCCATGAAAACCGCAGGTGCATTGGTAAGGCCGAAAGGCATTACCAGAAATTCATAGTGGCCATATCTTGTTCTGAAAGCTGTCTTGGGAATATCATCATCATGTACGCGAAGCTGATGATACCCAGACCTAAGATCGATTTTTGAAAACCATGCCGAGCCTTGAAGCTGATCGAAGAGATCATCGATGCGCGGCAGTGGATATCGATTCTTAATTGTGAGTTTGTTCAATTCGCGGTAATCGATGCACATTCGAAATGACCCGTCCTTCTTCTTGACAAACAGGACCGGTGCACCCCATGGCGAATGGCTCGGGCGAATAAACCCTTTATCGGTAAGTTCTTGCAGCTGACTCGCCAATTCTTGCAACTTCGAAGGCGCAAGTCTATAAGGAGCTTTGGCGACTGGGTTCGCACCAGGAACTAAGTCGATTCGGAACTCAACTTGACGTTCTGGTGGAAGACCCGGCAAATCATCTGGAAATACGTCTGGAAAATCTCGTATCACTGAAATATCTTCAATCTTCTTTCCTTTCTCTTTCTTCTTCACAATGTGAGCTAGAAATGCTATACATTTCTTTCTAAGGTACTTGTGTGCTTTAGTGCAAGACATTATCTTAAGACCTTTACTAGCAGTTTCTCCAAATATTCTCAAAGTTTCACCCGAAGGTAAGGGAATACGTATATATTTCTCATGGCATACAATCTCCGCTTTGTGAGTGGCTAACCAATCCATGCCTATGATAACATCAAAGCTACCAAGATGCATAGGTATAAGATCAATTGGGAAAACGTGATCATTTAAGTTCACAGCACATCCAATGATAATAGTGTCAATATCAATAGTGTTTCCGTCAGCCACTTCCACGTTAAACGGTTTATCTAAATATGTACGTGTTCTACCAAGCAAGCATTCGAAATCATATGAAACAAAACTCCTATCAGCACCAGAATCAAATAAGACAGATGCATAAGAGTTGTTGATCAGAAATGTACCGTTGACCACATCCTGGTTGGCTTGAGCAGCTGGAGCATTCAGTTGAAAAGCCCGGCCTCTTGCCACCCTCTGATTATTTCCAGTCAACTTTGGGCACTGATTTCTGAAGTGACCCACTTCACCACATTCATAACAGGCTCTTGCCTGTGCTTGAGGTACCTGGCGAATGGGTACAGCCGGAATAGGTTGAGTTTGAGGAGCTGGTAGTGCAAGCGGTGCTTGTTGCATCCTTTGTGCTTGCGGTGCACTCCGACAAACGTTTGCATAGTGCCCGAACTTGCCACAGTTGTTGCAAACGCGACACGGCAAGTTAGGGGCATGATGATATCTGCAAGTGTTACGTTGGGGAGTGTTCCCAGTGTAACTTCTTGCAGCAGAATTGTTTGATGATTGCTGCGCAAACTTCGCAGCAGGTACAGTTACCATGAAATTCCTATTCTTTCTCTTCTTGTTGCTGCTTTTGGACGAGCTAGCAGCTTCAGACTTGACTTCAGTTTTGACTTCCTTTGCAGCAGTCTTGGTGTCAGTCTTCTTATATCCCTTTCGAGTAAGAGTTCCATTCTTCACGTGATTGTCAGTAAGAGTTGCAGATAACCGGATTGCAGCCTCAAGTGTTTTGGGATTGCTCCCATAGACTGTATCCTGAATCTGCACCGGCAGCCCGCCGATATACTTCTCAATCACCCTTTCCAAGGGTGTCACCAAGTGAGGTACCAGCAAGCTATACTCATGAAACTGAGTATTGTAGATGACATTCTCTCCGCTATCTTGCTTGAGTTCCCAGAACTCAGCCTCCAGTTTCCTCATCTCGCTTCTAGGACAGAATTCAGTGGTCATCAGAGTCTTGACCTCTGTCCATGTCAGTGCTAAGGCAGCATCCACTCCCCTAGTTCGCTTTTCCCCATTCCACCAAGTCAGTGCTCTCTTTTGGAAAACACTGGTGGCATAGCGAACTTTCAGATTCTCAGGGCATTCGCTGTTGATGAAGGTGTTTTCCATACTCTCAAACCACTGCAGCAGACCAGTGGCTGATTCAGCACCCGTAAATTTCAGGGGATTACAGGAATTGAAGTGTTTGAACGTGCAAGTTGTCTGGTTTGCACCACCTCGGTTCTGGTTGATGTTCTGGTTGGCCTGAGTCAACTGGTTCACCAATCCAGAAATAAGTGTGGCTAACTCTTGTATGCCGGAGTTGGCATTTCCGTTGTTAGCATCCCCATTGTTCGAGTCATCTTCGTTGTGACGGCGAGGCGGCATGTTTCTGAAGGAAATAGAAACATGTTACTACCGTTTACAACGTAAGTTATACAAACAATGGTCAAATGAGTTTATTTAAGCAGTTAGGATTTCATATAGGAACTATATTTATCTCCTATCTGTCTTTAAACTCAGAATGTGTATAATTCCCTATCATTTTACTGAGTGTCCTAGTTGGTCATAACTAGTGCTAGCTAACTATTCCTAAGTCCTATACATTCATCACTCTATACTAACACTGACAACCTCCCAATGCAATGCAACAAGCTTATATATAGGGCATATGCAGAGGTAGATCGCAATCTCCCCTACACCGTCCCACCACCGTTCCATTGCACCACGATTATGCCCTTGCTAGTGTGTAGAGTGTGTCATGTATTTCACCATAAATCTCACTTCACAAACCTTATCCTTAGTAGGATAATTTTGAGTGAAGTGATCTCTAGTTCCCTTGGACAGTTAGGTTTGCTTAATGTCTAAGCTCACCTGACATGTAGGCTTGCCTATTTCTAAGTTCACCTAATGTCTAAGTTCACCTGACATTAAGTTTCCCCCAATTGTCTAAGTTCACTAAAATCCATGTCAATCCCAATGTCAATAATCTTTAATAAGGGTTCATATCATCACAAAGTGCTCTTATTGTCACTAGGTGTTCATATCTTCCCTATAGTTTAATCTCATCCAGTGTCCATACCATCACTAAGTGTTAGTATCATCACTATGCGTTTATATTATCATCAAGTGTCTATATCATCTCCCAAGTCCATATCACATCACTAATCGCTCATTATCTTTCGTTAATCCTATGCACCCTACGTGTCCAATCTGTGTGTTTCATAAGTGAGTTTATAAATATTCATCAAGTATAATCATCCATGAACCAATCCCAGTCAGTCCATCAAATATATCATCAACAGTCCACAATCATATCCCCTCAACCATTCCTAGTAAGGTCCTAGTAGTATCCTATGTTCCTGACACTGACAGACCCCCGATATACTACAAATGGTATATGTATAGGGCATATGTAGGGGTCAGTCGCAACTGCCCCAGCCACCGTCCCACCACCTTTGTAGTATACCACGAGTGTGTCCTTGTCTGGAGTTTATAGATCAAACAGATAATTTTCCTAAAACAGAAAATTCCTAAGCAGTTAATTTCCTAAACAGATAATTTCCCAAACGGGTAGTTCCCACATTCTTCAATACTGACATCCACCCAATGTACCGTAAATGGTATATATATAGGGCATATGTAAGGGTCAGTCGCAACTGCCCTAGCCAACGTCCCACCACCTTTACGATACACCACGTGCATGTCCTTATCAAATCATTAGGGCACACGTAAGCAAGAAATTAATAAGCAGCATATATATATCAGATGTATAACAGGAGTTCATATAACATGTAATAAACACATAAGCATGAAATCCTGAATATACTAACTAGTGTATGAATTTATTCATACTAGGGTATCCTACGGTTATAGACTAGGTCAACCATTTCTAGTAACCTAATTCCCTATAACCCAGGCTCTGATACCAATCTGTAACACCCCGACCGACGGCGGAATCATCGGGATGCCACGAGGGATGTGTAGATTGTTCAAAAGCTCGTGGGCATCTAAATCAAATCATCATATATCATTTAATCAACCAAAATAATTACACAAAAATCATGTTCATCATGAATCAAGTACATTAGTTACACAAAAGAATTAGTTAAACTAACTAAACTCTAATCGCCAGAAATTTAGTTAATTAACTAAGTCCAAGGTCCTATATGATGATGTCCAAAATAGAAGAGATCCTCTCTTCATTCCTACTTGTCTCCATCACCTGAAACATGTAAGAAATCAAGTGTCAACTACAAAAGTAGTTGGTGAGTAATCATAAGTTTTTATATTTAAAAATGTTTTAGTAAAATGAGTTTGAAAGTTTATGCTTAAAATGGTTTTATAAAATGCTTTGTTTAAAACGAGTATAAAACTTATGATCTTCTTGAGAAAATCCATATGAATACCTGTATGAGATAATCCAACACACATCCATCAATTCAACAGCCAAACACATACACAATCACATAACCACATAATCAAATCAATCATAGCCAATCACAAATAATCATAATCAAATATAGATAATCAATCCACAAACTAATCAACCAATCTCATCAACCATATTCTCAAATAATGTTCGTGACTATACATGATCATTATGTACTTAACATAAGTTAAATACATGATTCATGGAGTGGTAGCTAACCACGTGACAATACATGAAACCAAAGCAATTAACCGAAGTCAAAGGCAATGATTCACAGATGTGGAAATCACCCGCGTGACAATACACGATGTCAAAGCAATTAACCAAAGTTAAGAGCGATGATTATCGAGGTTTGTGACAATACTTGTAATCTTTATTATTAACCGAAGTCAATAACAAAGTTTACATGGATTTAAAATAATAAGAGTCCATCCATAATAATTGATAATTAAATAGTGAATATCATATTGATAAACAGGTATTAACCTTGAGTTATCAAAACAATATTTGAATTTGGTATACATGCTTCACCTCCGAGTTTTAAAACAAAAATAGTTTAAAGAAAGGGAGGTTATGAGAACTCACCTGAAGTCCTTGGATTATGTATTCAGTATTATGCGCGCTCGCGTAGATAAACTCAAGATTTATTCAACTATCTGAAATTAAATATACGTCCATACTCATGAGTATACTTGTCCCATCTCACTTGATTATTCACAAGTGTCTCTCTTTCAGTTTAATCATTAATGTCTTCTTAAATTAGTTTACTTAACCTAAGTTAAGATAACTTTTAAATCTTTTATAAGTGTGTATCTCCAGTTCATAGTTTAGTCTTGTTGGTTTCTAACTATGTTATAATGATTCACTTGTTATGATGTCATAGGTATCCATTTGCATGCATGTTCACTATTTTGACCACCTTGATTAAGTTAATAACACTTCAATTAAGGTTCAATAACATTCCAAGTTTAAGTTGATTTTGACCCAAGTCTGACATACACACAAATATTCAGTTTCTTAAAACTCAAGTTACAATTAGAAGGTGGTAACCACGTAGGTGTTCATGCATGCATGGATACTCTTTTACGGCCCTCTATGCTTATATATGTATAGATATATATATCCACACATCATGGCCTTAGCCTTAACCTTTTAACTTTAGGAATTTTAGTTCGGTCACCCCTTGGGCAGCGAACCTTATACCTTAATCCAGCTAGGTTCGGCTAACATAAGGAAAAAAGGGTTCGTGGGTTCCTAGAGGTGCTAGGGTTCGGCTAGGCCACCAAAGGTTCGACCAACTGAAAGTATGGCCCAAGGGTTCGCTGATCACGAACCTGCAACCCTAGAGGGTTCGTGAAATCCAACTGGTCCAGGGTTCGTCCCTAATAGGTTCGAGAGGCCAGAAAGGGTTCGGCTCCCTATGGGTTCGCCACCCTAAAACCTTGCTGAATACAGGTTCGTAGCTCGTGGGCTTGGGGTTCGCCTAGTCCTAGGGCTCGGCACTAAGTTTCCCGCCCAGCTAGGGTTCGTGAACCATGAAGGAGGGTTCGGCCAGGAGCTGTGAAGTCGTGGGTTCGGCTAAAGAGGCAGCAAGGCTCGCCGGTCGACTGCCTTGGAGCCTAAGGTTCGCCATCCCACGCTGGTTCGCTGACCTGCACTCACATCATCATCATCATCGCGATATATGGTGCTAAGGTCGTTTATGACTTCCCTCATTTCTATAACAACTCGATCAACACATTACAAACCAAGATTTTTACACACTATACTAGTTAAGCCCGATTAGGGTTTTCAAACCCAAAAACCGAAAAGTAACTGGATTTCTCACCTGTAAATCGTGATCAACAGCTGGGTTTCTTGGTATCCTCTTGTTCCCCTCGATCACACGAACGCGTGGGCGCCAAAATCTCGCAAATCCGTCAAGAAATGAAGGAGATATCGTAGAGAGAAGTTGGGTGTTGTGAAAGTGACGAAAATGGAAGCTAGAGAGAGAGTAAGGGTTTAATAAATGAAGAAAATGATGTCTTTCATCTTCTTTATACCCCGTCGTGTCACCGCGTGATCGGTCTCGTTTATTCGCGATAAATTTCTTAAATTTCTCGGTTTTGTTCGTAAATGTATTTAAAACCTTTAAGTGTTTAAGTAATCACATTTCGTTATAAATAAAGTGAATTTAAATAAACTCGTTTAAATAAGAGATCATCATTTATTTTAGTAAAATCAATGATTTAAATAATTAATCTATTCGAATTTGTTTTAGGTTGTAATTCCTAATAAATATTTTTAGTTTTTATTTATCAATTTAATATCGTTAAATATTATTTAATTATCTCATCGAAACGCGTTACTCGCGTACGTATTCGTAAAGATCGTCACCTTTGCGAATCCGACGCTCGTATCGTATTTCGATTTGATTTACGATTTATGGAATATCGTTTCAGAATATTATTCTTAATAATTATATTCGTGTGAATCGTCACCCACTCGAATACATTTATTAAGTTAACATTTCTGAATTAATATTCGCGTTTAAGTAATGTTCGTAACCTCACTTCGCGTAATTAATTCCCATTATTTATTAACTTAAATATTAAACTCCCAAACCAAAACCCCACTAAACCCTAGTCACTGACACATCCATGATAGACCGAAATATGCATATGTATAGGGCATATGTAAGGGTCAGTCGCAACTGCCCTAGCCACCGTCCCACCGCTATTTCGATAAACCATGACCATGGGTCTTTGACCACGTTTAGCAACCAGACTCTAATAAACTCCCAGTTCTAACCAATTTTCCATTCTCAACCAAAAATCCTTCATCATCAGAAATAAATAACTGCGATAAACACTACGGGTCTGTTTAGTTGAATTACAATTAAACTTCCCGTGGTTTATGCGTATAATAAATGTGTTATAATCATGTATACCAGCAACAGTGATAATATTAGTAATGTCAATCAATAATTCATGATCATTAATAATTACAAATCTCCGGTCGTAACAGTACATTCGTACGGATGTACGGACGTACGGACAACCGAAAGTACAGTGATGTTACAAATCTAGAGCTTTGTAAGGTAGTTTCTATGGTCAATCTTGCCTAAAATCTCTTGAAATCACACATGCAAGCCATTTTGGCTACATGCATCACCAAATCGAGTTCACACACGAAATTTTGGATTATGAATATGCTATTTGATGATTATTGTTACTGATTTGATAGTTTGGTGATGATCTATGGTGATATTTGTATGATTATTTAGTTATTTGTTGATTTTAACATGATATGGACACTTTTGAATTTATGCATGTACGATCTAGGTGTGTTGGCATGATATTGGACTGTAAAATGTTGTTAAAAGTGATATTGGTGATAGTTTACAAGGATTAGAAGTGTTGGTTTAGATCTAAAGGCATGATCAGTTGCATTATTACTAAATATAGTAACTTTAATGTTACAAATTTGTGGTTTTTGATGAAATGGCCTAATGTATGTGTTTAGATCCATAGGTTATGCTTAAATTGATGTTTAGGAAACTAATGTAATGATTCTTGATGCATTTGGCATGTTAAAAATTGCTAAATGATATGCTTTACAAGTTATTTCTAAAAATAGTAACTTTTTGTTACAAGTAGTTTATGTAAAAGATTATGGATGTTGTAATGGGCATAACATGATTAATTAGCATTAACATGATGATGTTAAGTGATTTGGATTATTAGGATAATGAGATTTGTGCATTTTTCATAAGTTACTAAATATAGTAACTTTATTTTTGCAAAGTTGTGAAATGATTATGTGTGAACATAACTAGCATGATTAAATGGCTATTTTGAACTAAGGTAGCAATATTTAAAGGATATTGGCTACTAAATTTGGTGAAACATGCTGAGTTGTGTAACTTTCTAATTATAGTAACTTTTACGCGCGAAACGTGCTTAACAGGCTATGTGTAACTATGTGCTATGTGATAAGATGCTCATTTAGGATAAATATGCATGATAGAATAACCGGATTATGATTTCTCGCATAAGTTGCCTAATGTGGAAACTTTCCTGAAATAGAAACTTTCTACAAATACTAAATTTCCTCACGAAAGTAACTGTGGTATCCGTACACATCACATGACACTAAAACGCACATCACACGATCACATGATCCAAGAACCGTCACCAACGGGTCATTAGGTCAAACACAGTCAACACGGTCAAACACGGTCAACACGACCCACACAACAACTAGGAGTTGTTAAACGCTAACACGGTCCTGTGAGACCCACGTGTACGTAAACACAAACTTATATTACCTATGTGATATAGGTAACTACTAGCCGGTGAGCTACTCTATTTTCCGCACGAAACCTCTACACGAACTCAGGTGAGTTTACAGCCCCACTTTTACTCTTACACTGTTTTACTGAACTTTGGGGTGAGAATACTATGCAACTATTTTAGATATATGACTGGTATGTTGTGAAAACCATTTTCGAGTGTAACTATTATCGCTTAAAGTCCTCACGTATCCTTACCGTTAGTTGTATAACAAACGAGTCGTAATTACGTAGTACTACTGGGTTTGACTAAACCCACTCGGCACCAATGTTGACTGGAGGTCATAACGAGTGTAATTTCGATGTTGATGTCGGGTTCAGCGATGACCCGCGGAGGCAAACGGTAACAGTCGAGTTTCGGTAAGATGAACTGACACACTCCACGGATCGTAGATCCACAACTAGACTTAACATGCCCAGTATATATCTGTTTCTTTTCAGTCTGTCTAAACCTGTGAACTCACCAACTTTTTAGTTGACACTTTTCGCATGTATTCTCAGGTAACTAAATGGAGCACACGCTATGATGCGCACAAGGATGCGCTAAGGAGTCTGGGTCGCATATAGACTCGTGTCCTAGGCTTTGTGTGCATTGGAATTTGTTTTAAAAACAATTTAATCTATGTAGTGTCTTAAACAATTTATGTTCCACTGTAATATATTGCTATTCTGCTGTTTTTGATTAACTTATCTTTTCGCTGCAACTATTGGTTATTTGTGATGTATCCTATATTTCCGCTGCTTTACTTTGAAAACATGTTTGTTTTACAACAATGTGTGATTGTATAACTCATATAGAGTCGTTCTATATGACCATGAGCTGTGATCCTGGCCACGTCACACCCACGTGGACTGATGCCACGAGTGGGAATTTGGGGGTGTGACACTAGGTCTCGCTCTAGATATCGAGTATGATAGCTTACATACCGGGCTAATTCTTAAGGAATAGCTAACAGAGACAATAACGTTTCTTTATTCAATTACGGGGTTATCTTACATGCCGGGCTAATCAGTAATGATTAGCTATAGAAACCATTAAGTTTCGCTCTAGATATCGAGTATGATATCTTACATACCGGGCTAATCCGTAAGGAATAGCTAACAGAGATGATTACGTCTCTTTCTTTGTCATTATGGGGATAATCATACCAGGAAAAGCATGGGTGTATTGAAATGGGTATCTATTGTTGTATTACAGGTAGTGTTGAATTCAGTTGAGCATGTGGTGGGATGGCGTCTGGGCTTGACCCTTTCGTATGCCCTATATATAAGCATGCTTGGTTGGATGAGACATTATCTGTAAGCATAACTATGGAGAGGACATTGTGTGAAACATGGAAATCAAATATCAATATAACTTATGTGAAATGTTGTGAACAAGAATGACATCAAATCCATGGTTTTCAATTACTAAACTTATGAACTCACCAACCTAGTGTTGACTTTGTTTAAATGCATGTTTTTCTCAGGTGACGAACAGGTTTAGTCACCGAGCATCAGGCTCATAGCTAGTGGACTTTTAGAAGACCTAGCTGCATTTTGTGTTGACCACACCTTTTGATGACATACTTGATGAATCACTTTTGTAAATCTTGTGTAGATACAAGATAGAGACTTAATGATTCTTTTTGGTAGAATTACTTAGTTAAATTATGAACATAACAATGTAATTTAACTTTGTAATTCTGTAGCAATGTCATGTTAGCATTTCTCCATTATATCTCATGTGCTATGCAAACAATCCGATCACTTCGATTATCAAACGATATCGCGCCCCGAGAACCTTCCGCCCGACGGGAAATCCGATCCGTTCCCGCCGGCTCGGGGTGTGACATACTATGACATCGAAACTACCCAATTGCATGGGTATTAAATCATTGAAGAAATCGTGCGCGTTTAGGTTCAACGTGCAATTGGAGATTACAGAGTCAAGTTTAATAAGTTTCCCGTTAGCTACTTCAACCGTAAACGGATTTTCTAATATAGTTCTAGGCAAGGCAAGTAAAGGTTCAAATTGAAAAGATATAAAACTTTTATCGGCCCCTGTATCAAAAAGAATAGAAGCATAGTGTCCGTTAACAAGGAACGTACCGTTGACCACGTCATTGTTGGCTTGTGCCTGATCGGCATTGTTGTTGAAGACCCTTGCTCTAGCACCTTGGTTGGTCTGGTTTGTTGGATTGGTGAGTAAGCTGTTTCGGTTGACCTGCAGAGCACAGTTATTAGCAAAATGGCCTGGGTCACCACATAGATAGAAATATCTGACAACTGGAGCATTTGGAGCATTGATACAAGGTACATTGGCTTGATTTTCCGGTGCTTTAGGAAAACGGCACATGGTATAGAAGTGCTTTTTGTTGTCTGAGTGGCAGGTGCAACTTGTTGTAGCGGGGTGGCTTGAGTGGTTGCAAAATTCGTATGATTAGCCTTTCTTTTGTTGCTGAACTTCTTGAAGGGAATGAGTGGTCCGGCTTGCACTTCTTTAGATGACTCAGTTGAACTCTTCTTTTCTTCTTTCTTGGACCCTTTCCGAGTGAGAGTCCCGGCTTTAACATTGTTGTCGGTAAGTGTTGCTGACAGCCGAATGGACTCAGCTATAGAAGCGGGTTTGCTGCTCCAAAACGAATCCTGAATTTGCATTGGCAGGCCACCAATGTATTTTTCAATCCCTCTAGACAAGGGGGTCACCATTTCAGGATCTAGAGCACTTAGTTCATGAAAACGGTTATTGTAGGCCATATTTTCACCACTATCTTGTTTTAGTTCCCAAAACTCATGCTCAAGCTTTATGATTTCATTTCGGGGACAAAACTCCCGAGTCATGAATTCCTTCAGTTGTTCCCAAGTTAGGGCAGTTGTGGCTGCTTCACCGAGGGTTTGTTTCTCGGCATTCCACCAAGTAAGGGCCCTCTTTTGAAGGGTCGATGTGGCATACCGCACTTTGAGTTCATTTGGACAATCACAGTTCAAGAACACTGTCCATGCTCTCGAATCATTGGAGCATTCCTGTGGCTCATTCAGTACCATTGAACTTTATCGGGTTACATGAGTTAAAGTCCTTGGAACTTGGTTGATAGGTACAGGGTTTATTTGCTGTTGCAGTTGTTGCATTCGTACCACCATATTCGATAGCACAGCTTCCATTTGACGGGCAATTTCAGTAGCCATCCTCGTGCTTGAAGATCCACCATGTCTATGACTCACTTTGATGAAGCTGAAATTATAAGCTTAGTTAGAATTTGGATAATAAGAACTTGAATGATATAAGGTTCATTAAGTGTGAGACATCAAAATTCTTGAACCTTTGTTCTTGAAGGTCATAAGGATGGTGGTTCACTTGAACTTGTTTGGAATTGTTTGAGAACAAGGAGTGGCATCCAATTGGACCCTTTGAAATATTAGAACTTGTAGTTTGTTAGACGTTTGGTATAACATGCTTTGGCCTATAAGTGAAGATACTCTCATCGAGAATCCCCAAGAAAGCTAAATTGGTCCCACAGTACCTCGGGGATTTATACGATTGGCTTTCCTAGACAGGAGTCTCAACTACCGGTATTTCACCCTTCCAGTTAGTACATGTCCGTCTTTCAAACCTAGTTCTAACGGAAATAAGATCACAAAGATATTCATATGTTTAGAAGGGTCACGAATCCCCAAATTCCATGTAGAGTCCCCGAACTTGCGAGAATGTATAAGGTTTAGAATAGAAGTTTAACATAAGGTTCACATGAGAGTTTTCTAAGGTTCAATGTTGAAGGTTCATTGAGGTCGAGGATCATTAAAAGTTCAATGATAGGGTTCATAATGTGGTTCACTAAGAGAAGGTTCTCTTAATGAAGGTTCATAGTTGAAGTTCATCATGTAAGAGTTCAAATGGAAGTTCACTAAGGCATGAGTTCAAAATGAGATTTCACTAAGCAAGAGTTCATGATAGAAGTTCACTAAGTATAGGTTCATAATTGTAACATCAGTGCCGGAAACGTCACCGGAACAGTGATCGTGAACAGTACGTGAACAGCAATCAGGTACAAATCTTATGTAACTCAGGGTATTTCATAGTCATATCGAGTTTCAGTATCATTTCATGTTATCAAAACTAAGAATTCACAGTCATTTCAGAGAAATCAGTTCAGAACAATGGTTCTTGAGTCAGATAATTATCTGGCAACACAGAATCATCATGTGATTTATTTGTTAGGATCTTATTATGTATAAACGTATGTGAGGCCTTACAGGACAAAACAACACGAATATCGTTATGTGAATGCTAAACCGACAGATTATTCGTATAGGTGACGATCTGTACGAATAAATCTAAAAATTTAACGTTCTGAATGATATTCGATAATTAGAAAACAATATTGAAAAGTGTAGTTATCGTCGTATTTGATTCGAACAAATACGCGCGATGACCGCGCGATTCGATTTAAACGCTAAATAAATATTTTATGAATTAAGTAATTAAAAGATATTTAGTTAATTTATTAGGAATCACAACCTAAAATAATTTTTACAATTCTAATTTAAAACCGAGTCGTTTCGTAACGAAAACGACGCGAAAACGGCGTTTTTACGCGAAACCACGCGAAACCGAACGAGCCCGAACGAACCCGGTATTATTCCCCACATTAATTGTGGCTTTTAATGCCACAACAACCTCCATCTACCAGCCACCACACCCCATTCACGTTCACCTCCTTCTCTCTCTAAACCTTCTTAAGAAAATCCAACTTCTCACTAGGATTTCTAGCTCAAATCTTCACCTTTTCTTGTGTTTTTGGTGTCTAAATCACCACCATCACCTGTAGATCTTAGAAGTACAACGGATCTAGGGTTCTATCCAGTGGATTCGAGGTAAAATTCACGTTTCTATGCGGTTTTAGGGTTTTGAAAACCCTATTTTCGAATCTTGCTTGGAACCGGTTAAAATCCCTTCAAATCCTTAGGTAATCACCATGGAATGCACTTAAAAGAGTTAGGAACCCGTTATATACCAAAGAGTAGTCATATGTCGAAGCTAGGGCTGTTGAGGATGAGGTGTTCAAAAATCCCGAATGGCCATGAAGACCAGCTCGTCGAATGAGCCTGGTTCTTCATTCGCCGAATGTCTGGCATGACCGAATAGCCTCATTCGAGCTATGCCTATTCGCCCAAGCCAAGCCCTCATTCGCTGAATCAAACACATTCGATCAGGGTCATTCGATTGGGATTCATTCGATCAGTCACATTCGAACACCCTACTCCCATTCGGCCATCACCCATTCGACACAACCCCATTCGACTTAACATGCTACGAATGAACTCCTTCGACCAAGCTTCCATTCGGCAATCATCCTTCATTCGACTTAAAGCCATTCGACCGAACCCTCGTTCGGTTCATGGTCCTTTGTTCTATTTGACTCGGCCAGAAAACCCTACGGCTGAGAACTTGGGTTAGGACCATATGGTTCAAGTATGAGGATGATTAAGGTAGAGGAGTGCATGGGAATTTCTTTGTGTGAGTGTGTATGCATGAGAACCAAGTGAGTAGACATGCATGGGGATTTACTTCATGTGTGTGTACATGGGTATCTCATTAGGGTTTCATGAAAAGAAATCAACTCACTATGTCTAAGATTAAGCATGAGGAGTAACAACAAGAAGGGTAAAAACAATTGCATGAGGGTGAACAACATACATGGAAATTATTTAGATCCAAAGTCCAAGACCTAAAGTGTGGTATTGATCAAAACAATAATATCAAATGTTAGGTGTTGATTTTATTATTAATCATTAACATCTAAACTTTATGGTATTTTATAAGAACTTATAATCAAATTAAGATAAATCATTTGAATTATCTAGGATGATTATACAAGTAAAAGGCTAATGAACGGGCCAAGGTTGGCCCAACGGGCTTAACCTAAGCTCACCATGATAACTATATTTCCTTAAATTAATTATGTTTTAATAAAAGAAATGTAATTGCAAACCTTGTTAAAACAAATTAAATGCTCTTTTTAAATAAATGGGTAATTTAAATAAATTAAATGGAAAATGTCTACTTTAAGTCTTTAAATAATTAATGTGGGATTTTGGTTATGAATGGGTAATAAGGTTAGCTTAGTTAGAGAAAACCATAGAAACACATTAGTAATCTAAGACACGTAGTTGCACACCGAGACCAAACCCCAGTTAGGATGTTTATTATAAATACTTATCGTCTGCGAATCCTTTTAAAACAACTCAGGAACCGAAGATACATAAGCAACAACAACGAGCGCGCATTTGTGGTAATTCAATACAAAGCAACACAGGTGAGTTCATTGCCCCTTTTCTAACATTTTTGTTTTAAAACGCGGAGCTAAGAAGCATGCGTAAACTGTTTTATTTAAACTGTTTAATTAAATGCTTTTAATTATTATATGTCTTTACATATATATGTTGTTGATACTCCTAGACTCCTGTCTAGGAAATTATTGAACAAATCAATTTATCAATTAAATTTAAGTACTCTTATGAGTAATACCTTAAATTTGAATTCTAAATCAACCCTTAGTCCATCAAGTTCAACTTCAAGAATCTAAACTCAAAGTGAAATCAAATGAACAAGATCAATAAATCATATTCAAGGGAATCATAACTCAGTGTGTGATCTGAGGCCCAAGAATCATAAATCAAATCAATTATCATTCAAAATCATGAGAACTCAAAGAATCAAGAATCAAGAGACTCAAGAGATCAGAAATCATAAATGTGTGTGACTCATTGAAATAATGAAATCATTATGATCTAATGAACTCATTAATACTCAAGTCATGGTGGATGTCAGTTGTATATGGAATCAAGACCACGTGTAACACACATATAAAGTCCCTTCAGGTATAGAAGACTTTTGTAGTCAGGCTATACGGGCAATAATGTGAACAATCATGGAAATCAATATCAAAGTCTAAACTTAAGAGAATCAAGAGATCAAGAATCAAAGGATATCCTTAAAGTCCCCGCATGTACAGAAGACCTTTGGGTCAAGCTGTAAGGGCAAAACATTAAAATCCCGACAACGCAGGATTACTCTTTGTGAGTTATGCCTGACATGGGTCACGTGTGAGAGGTTACAACTTGGACAACCACCAACAACTAAGTCTAACTAATTGAGTAAAATTACACTCAATCATCATGTCTTAGTTGTATTTAAATGTTTTATTTAATTATTTAATTAAATATTTGACATTTTACTATTATCACTGACTTTTGGAAAATCTTTTGTCTATGATCAAAATCAAGAGAATCAAAGGTAAATCAAGTTTTGGAGATCAAAATCTATTTCAGAGGTGTTAGGTAAAAATGCTTAATTATCATTAATGTCAATGTCCTATGCGGATTAGTATGTGGTGGGATGGCGTCTGGGCGGGGTTGTAGCCTTGACCCAGGGGTATGCCCTATATATAAGCATACCGATCTGGATGATACAGTTGATGTTAATGAGGTTAGGGTCTTTACCGAAGGAGGTTATCAAATCATTTTCAAATCATAAAACTATATGAACTCACCAACCATGTGTTGACTTGATCTTTTTGCATGACTTCTCAGGTGACGAACAGGTCAACTAAGAAGTTATTCTTTTCGTACTAGGACTTCAGATAGAAGGCTTAGCTTTTGGACCTGCATTATTTTTGAAGACATCATTATGCAAATTATTTTGTATATCTTGTGTAAATACAAGATAGAAATATATGATGTTTATGGTAGATTTACATTGTTAAATTATAAACAATACTGATGTAATTTAACTTTGTAATTCTATTATAGTTAGCATTTCTCAATTGTATCATGTGCAATGTAAACAATCTGATCATCACGATTATCACTCACGATATCGCGCCCCGGGAACTTTCCGCCCGACGGGACAACCGATCCTATCCCGCCGGCTCGGGGTGTGACAGATTGGTATCAGAGCCATGGTTATAGAGAAATATAGGTCATTTGTTTAAACGGTTTGGCCTAGACTATAACCTAGGGACCCTGCATGTAGAGAACTTAGGATTTAAGACCTATTGCATTGCGTCTTCTGCATTCGATCATTGCACTAACCAATACTCGTTTGGTTATGATCAGAATGCCGCCGCGAAGACAACCTCCTCTGTTGACATCAACACAAGACCAAGCTCCACACTCCTCAACGCCATCGCCAAATGACTCACCACCGCCACCTCCTCCACCGCCTCCACCTCCTCCTCCACTGATCACCGAGGCATCAGGTTCAGGAACAACACCTATACTGGATCCTACTACTATAGCGTTGGTGACTCTACTGAGCAGTCAGATGACCAGCCAAATGAAGGAAGCGATACCGGAGATGTTCAACCTTCTCCGTAATGAGATGAACAACACTGGCAACTCATCTGGAGAAGCCAGTGGGAATACTGGTGGTACCTCACACTACTCCTACAAGTCCTTCGTAGGATGTAAGCCGCCTAGCTTTAGCGGATCTGAAGGAGCCGTTGGATTAATCCAATGGATTGAAAAGATTGAGGCTACTCTGGACCTCTGCAGCTGTCCAGAGCACCATAAAGTCTGCTACTCTGCTGGAACATTCAACAAGCGGGCTCTGACCTGGTGGAATGGTCAGATCAACGCCCGAGGAAGAGAAGAAGCTATGGCAATGCCATGGGAGGACTTCAAGGCGTTACTGAGAACAGAATTCTGTCCTAAGAATGAGCTACAGAAGTTGGAAGTGGAACTGTCCAACCATGTGATGAAAGGTGCTGATCACATCGGTTACACTACTCGTTATCACGAGTTGGTTGCTTTGGTGCCAGACATGGTACCGACTTTGGAGAAGAGGATTGATAGATATGTAGGTGGACTTCCCGCCTGCATTCAGGGAATGGTTGTTTCAGCCAACCCTACCACTGTTGAATCTACAGTGAGACTGTCTGGAAAACTTACTGATTTGATGGTTGCCTCGGGGGTTCTGAAGAAAGAGGCAGACACTGGCAAGAGAAAGGAAGAGACTTCAAAGAAGCCACAACATCAGCAACACCCAAAGAAGAAGCAGAAGTTCATAAAGAATTACACTGTGGCTACTCCTCTGAATCAAGTAGCAGTGGCACAACAAAATGTGCCCAAGAGGCAGTATACTGGCCCGCATCCTTTGTGTACTAAGTGCCAGTATCATCACAATGCTAACACTCCCTGCAGACAATGCACGGGATGTGGAAGGAAGGGCCATTGGGTTCAGCAATGCCGGATGACACCTAACCCAGCTGTCAATAATGCTGCTCTAGCTCTCCCTCCACCAGCCAACCAGAACAACGGTGGATGCTTCAACTGTGGCGAACAAGGCCATTTTGCAAAGAACTGCCCGAAGAAGGCACAACAAGCAGTTCAAGCTCCTCGTGGAAGAGCTTTTGTTATTGGAGCACCAGCTGCACGCCAGGACCCGAATGTGGTCACTGGTACGTTTCTCTTACATGACTTTTATGCATCTGTTCTATTTGACACTGGTGCGGATCAGAGTTTTATCTCTGCCGATTTTGCATGCCAACTAGATTCTATAGAAGAACAGTTAGATTCCCCTTACATTATAGAAGTAGCTAACGGAAAACAGATCACAGTTAGTACAGTTCACAGGAATTGCCCATTGACACTTAATGGTCATACATTTGCCATCGACTTAATACCGATGGAGTTGGGTAGTTTTGACATCATTGTTGGGATGGATTGGCTTTCCTCTAACCGAGTGGAAGTCATCTGTTCTGAGAAGTTGCTTCGAGTTCCATTACCAGATGATCGTGTATTGGAAGTCAGAGGGGATCAAGCAAAACGAAGTGTCAAAATCATTTCCTGCATAAAGGCGCGTAAGTGTTTACAGAAGAAGTGTGTAGCTTTCTTGGCTCATGTAGTGGAAAAAGAGAAAGACAAGAAGAAGATACAAGATGTACCAGTAGTGAAGGAATATCCAGAAGTATTTCCTGAAGACCTACCAGGTTTACCTCCTGTGCGACCGGTAGAGTTCCGAATTGACTTAGTTCCTGGAGCAACTCCTGTTGCTAAATCTCCTTATCGGTTAGCACCTTCGGAGATGCAGGAATTATCGAATCAGTTGCAAGAGCTATTGGACAAAGGATTCATTAGACCGAGCTACTCGCCTTGGGGAGCTCCGGTCTTGTTCGTGAAGAAGAAAGACGGATCGTTTAGAATGTGTATTGACTATCGAGAGCTGAACAAGTTGACTATCAAGAATCGGTACCCATTGCCGAGGATTGATGACTTGTTCGATCAGTTACAAGGAGCTCAGTATTTCTCGAAGATAGATCTACGGTCCGGGTATCACCAACTTAGAGTTCAAGACGAAGACATACTGAAGACGGCTTTCCGAACCAGATACGGGCATTACGAATTTTTAGTGATGCCTTTCGGACAGACAAATGCACCAGCGGCTTTCATGGATCTCATGAACCGAGTGTGCAAGCCGTATTTAGATCAGTTCGTTATCGTCTTCATCGATGACATACTGATTTATTCCAAGAGCAAAGCAGAACATGAACAACATCTCAGGAAGATCTTGGAACTGTTGATGGAACATAAACTTTATGCCAAGTTCTCTAAGTGTGAATTTTGGTTAAGGGAAGTTCAGTTTCTTGGTCATGTAGTCAACAGTGAGGGAATTCATGTAGACCCTGCCAAGATTGAAGCAATAAAGAACTGGGACACTCCGAAGACACCAACGGAGATACGGTCTTTTCTGGGATTGGCAGGTTATTATAGAAGGTTTATCTCAAACTTTTCTAAGATAGCTTTGCCACTCACTAAATTAACTCAGAAAAGTGAACCGTTTGTCTGGGAACAGAAACAAGAAGATGCTTTTCAGACACTGAAGCAGAAGTTGTGTAATGCTCCAATTCTATCACTCCCGGAAGGATGTGATGACTTTGTTGTTTATTGTGATGCATCCCATCAG
The DNA here is from genome assembly GCA_009363875.1 of Mikania micrantha. Lineage (NCBI taxonomy): Eukaryota > Viridiplantae > Streptophyta > Magnoliopsida > Asterales > Asteraceae > Mikania > Mikania micrantha. Next base: position 49,821,615 of record CM018691.1, on the reverse strand, counting down.
GGACTTGGGTGCGTACTGATGCAACGAGACAAAGTTATCGCTTATGCATCGAGACAGTTAAAAGTTCATGAGAAGAATTACACTACTCATGATCTTGAACTGGGAGCAGTGATTTTTGCACTAAAATCTGGAGACATTACTTATATGGCACTAAGTGTACCATATTTACTGATCACAAGAGTCTGCAGCACATCTTTGATCAGAAGGAGCTCAACATGCGACAACGCCGTTGGGTTGAACTTCTGAATGATTATGATTGTGTGATCAAGTACCATCCGGGAAAGGCAAACGTTGTAGCTGATGCCTTGAGTCGGAAGGAACGGGTCAAACCCTTACGCGTTAGGGCTATGGGTATGACTGTGCAGACCAGCTTACAAGACAAGATCATTCAAGCTCAACAGGAATCAGTTGATAGAGGAAACTTGAAGAAAGAACTTGATTGCGGAGCAGAGAAACATTTAGAGACCAAGTCGGATGGAATGATCTACTACCAGGATCGTATATGGATTCCGGCGGTAGATGAATTGAGAAGACTTATCTTCGATGAGGCACACAAGACAAAATACTCAGTTCATCCAGGCGCTGATAAAATGTACCAAGACTTGCGTGGATTTTATTGGTGGCCGGGAATGAAGAAAGACATAGCCGAGTATGTCGGTCGATGTCTAACGTGTGCGAAGGTAAAGGCGGAACACCAGAGACCGTCTGGTTTACTGGAACAGCCTGAGATTCCGCTCTGGAAGTGGGAACAAATAGCTATGGATTTCATTACCAAGCTACCCCGCACTTCCAGTGGTCACGATACAATTTGGGTGATCATTGATCGATTAACAAAATCTGCTCATTTCTTGCCGATGCGTGAAACCTTCACGATGGATAAACTGGCGAGATTGTACATCAATGAGATAGTGGTACGTCACGGTGTACCATTATCAATTATTTCTGATAGAGACAGCAGATTTACTTCAAGATTCTGGCAATCACTACAGAAATCTCTAGGGACACAGTTAAATCTGAGTACAGCTTACCATCCACAAACGGACGGCCAAAGCGAACGTACGATTCAGACCCTAGAGGATATGTTAAGGACCTGTATTTTAGATTTTGGTGGGAATTGGGATTCTCATTTGCCACTGATTGAGTTCTCCTACAACAACAGTTACCACAGCAGTATCGGATGTGCACCATTCGAGGCTCTTTATGGTCGGAAATGTCGATCACCGATCTGTTGGACTGAAGTTGGAGATAATCGCATAACTGGGCCAGAGCTTATTCAGAAAACCACTGACAAGATAGCTCAGATTCAGAGAAGATTGCAAGCTACAAGAAGCAGACAAAAGAGCTACGCTGACAAACGGCGCAAGCCGTTGGAATTCCAAGTGGGAGACCGTGTCATGTTGAAGGTATCCCCATGGAAAGGCGTTGTACGTTTTGGAACAAAAGGCAAGCTAGCACCACGATACGTATGACCGTTCGAAATCATCGAACGTATTGGTCCTGTGGCGTATAGACTGAGATTACCAGATGAACTCAGTGGTGTGCATGATGTGTTTCACGTCTCGAATTTAAAGAAATGCCTTGCTGACGAATCACTCGTCGTCCCACTCGAAGAGATTCAATTTGATGATCAGTTGCATTTTGTCGAAGAACCTTTAGAGATTATGGATCGCAAGGTCAAACAATTGAGACGAAGCCGTATTCCGATAGTAAAGGTTCGTTGGAATTCAAGACGCGGGCCCGAGTTTACTTGGGAACGTGAGGATCACATGAAGTTAAAGTATCCCCAACTGTTTGAAGAGGAAGCTGTACCCGATAACAATTCTTAAATTTCGGGACGAAATTTCTTTAACAAGGGGAGACTGTAACATCAGTGCCGGAAACGTCACCGGAACAGTGATCGTGAACAGTACGTGAACAGCAATCAGGTACAAATCTTATGTAACTCAGGGTATTTCATAGTCATATCGAGTTTCAGTATCATTTCATGTTATCAAAACTAAGAATTCACAGTCATTTCAGAGAAATCAGTTCAGAACAATGGTTCTTGAGTCAGATAATTATCTGGCAACACAGAATCATCATGTGATTTATTTGTTAGGATCTTATTATGTATAAACGTATGTGAGGCCTTACAGGACAAAACAACACGAATATCGTTATGTGAATGCTAAACCGACAGATTATTCGTATAGGTGACGATCTGTACGAATAAATCTAAAAATTTAACGTTCTGAATGATATTCGATAATTAGAAAACAATATTGAAAAGTGTAGTTATCGTCGTATTTGATTCGAACAAATACGCGCGATGACCGCGCGATTCGATTTAAACGCTAAATAAATATTTTCTGAATTAAGTAATTAAAAGATATTTAGTTAATTTATTAGGAATCACAACCTAAAATAATTTTAACAATTCTAATTTAAAACCGAGTCGTTTCGTAACGAAAACGACGCGAAAACGGCGTTTTTACGCGAAACCACGCGAAACCGAACGAGCCCGAACGAACCCGGTATTATTCCCCACATTAATTGTGGCTTTTAATGCCACAACAACCTCCATCTACCAGCCACCACACCCCATTCACGTTCACCTCCTTCTCTCTCTAAACCTTCTTAAGAAAATCCAACTTCTCACTAGGATTTCTAGCTCAAATCTTCACCTTTTCTTGTGTTTTTGGTGTCTAAATCACCACCATCACCTGTAGATCTTAGAAGTACAACGGATCTAGGGTTCTATCCAGTGGATTCGAGGTAAAATTCACGTTTCTATGCGGTTTTAGGGTTTTGAAAACCCTATTTTCGAATCTTGCTTGGAACCGGTTAAAATCCCTTCAAATCCTTAGGTAATCACCATGGAATGCACTTAAAAGAGTTAGGAACCCGTTATATACCAAAGAGTAGTCATATGTCGAAGCTAGGGCTGTTGAGGATGAGGTGTTCAAAAATCCCGAATGGCCATGAAGACCAGCTCGTCGAATGAGCCTGGTTCTTCATTCGCCGAATGTCTGGCATGACCGAATAGCCTCATTCGAGCTATGCCTATTCGCCCAAGCCAAGCCCTCATTCGCTGAATCAAACACATTCGATCAGGGTCATTCGATTGGGATTCATTCGATCAGTCACATTCGAACACCCTACTCCCATTCGGCCATCACCCATTCGACACAACCCCATTCGACTTAACATGCTACGAATGAACTCCTTCGACCAAGCTTCCATTCGGCAATCATCCTTCATTCGACTTAAAGCCATTCGACCGAACCCTCGTTCGGTTCATGGTCCTTTGTTCTATTTGACTCGGCCAGAAAACCCTACGGCTGAGAACTTGGGTTAGGACCATATGGTTCAAGTATGAGGATGATTAAGGTAGAGGAGTGCATGGGAATTTCTTTGTGTGAGTGTGTATGCATGAGAACCAAGTGAGACGACATGCATGGGGATTTACTTCATGTGTGTGTACATGGGTATCTCATTAGGGTTTCATGAAAAGAAATCAACTCACTATGTCTAAGATTAAGCATGAGGAGTAACAACAAGAAGGGTAAAAACAATTGCATGAGGGTGAACAACATACATGGAAATTATTTAGATCCAAAGTCCAAGACCTAAAGTGTGGTATTGATCAAAACAATAATATCAAATGTTAGGTGTTGATTTTATTATTAATCATTAACATCTAAACTTTATGGTATTTTATAAGAACTTATAATCAAATTAAGATAAATCATTTGAATTATCTAGGATGATTATACAAGTAAAAGGCTAATGAACGGGCCAAGGTTGGCCCAACGGGCTTAACCTAAGCTCACCATGATAACTATATTTCCTTAAATTAATTATGTTTTAATAAAAGAAATGTAATTGCAAACCTTGTTAAAACAAATTAAATGCTCTTTTTAAATAAATGGGTAATTTAAATAAATTAAATGGAAAATGTCTACTTTAAGTCTTTAAATAATTAATGTGGGATTTTGGTTATGAATGGGTAATAAGGTTAGCTTAGTTAGAGAAAACCATAGAAACACATTAGTAATCTAAGACACGTAGTTGCACACCGAGACCAAACCCCAGTTAGGATGTTTATTATAAATACTTATCGTCTGCGAATCCTTTTAAAACAACTCAGGAACCGAAGATACATAAGCAACAACAACGAGCGCGCATTTGTGGTAATTCAATACAAAGCAACACAGGTGAGTTCATTGCCCCTTTTCTAACATTTTTGTTTTAAAACGCGGAGCTAAGAAGCATGCGTAAACTGTTTTATTTAAACTGTTTAATTAAATGCTTTTAATTATTATATGTCTTTACATATATATGTTGTTGATACTCCTAGACTCCTGTCTAGGAAATTATTGAACAAATCAATTTATCAATTAAATTTAAGTACTCTTATGAGTAATACCTTAAATTTGAATTCTAAATCAACCCTTAGTCCATCAAGTTCAACTTCAAGAATCTAAACTCAAAGTGAAATCAAATGAACAAGATCAATAAATCATATTCAAGGGAATCATAACTCAGTGTGTGATCTGAGGCCCAAGAATCATAAATCAAATCAATTATCATTCAAAATCATGAGAACTCAAAGAATCAAGAATCAAGAGACTCAAGAGATCAGAAATCATAAATGTGTGTGACTCATTGAAATAATGAAATCATTATGATCTAATGAACTCATTAATACTCAAGTCATGGTGGATGTCAGTTGTATATGGAATCAAGACCACGTGTAACACACATATAAAGTCCCTTCAGGTATAGAAGACTTTTGTAGTCAGGCTATACGGGCAATAATGTGAACAATCATGGAAATCAATATCAAAGTCTAAACTTAAGAGAATCAAGAGATCAAGAATCAAAGGATATCCTTAAAGTCCCCGCATGTACAGAAGACCTTTGGGTCAAGCTGTAAGGGCAAAACATTAAAATCCCGACAACGCAGGATTACTCTTTGTGAGTTATGCCTGACATGGGTCACGTGTGAGAGGTTACAACTTGGACAACCACCAACAACTAAGTCTAACTAATTGAGTAAAATTACACTCAATCATCATGTCTTAGTTGTATTTAAATGTTTTATTTAATTATTTAATTAAATATTTGACATTTTACTATTATCACTGACTTTTGGAAAATCTTTTGTCTATGATCAAAATCAAGAGAATCAAAGGTAAATCAAGTTTTGGAGATCAAAATCTATTTCAGAGGTGTTAGGTAAAAATGCTTAATTATCATTAATGTCAATGTCCTATGCGGATTAGTATGTGGTGGGATGGCGTCTGGGCGGGGTTGTAGCCTTGACCCAGGGGTATGCCCTATATATAAGCATACCGATCTGGATGATACAGTTGATGTTAATGAGGTTAGGGTCTTTACCGAAGGAGGTTATCAAATCATTTTCAAATCATAAAACTATATGAACTCACCAACCATGTGTTGACTTGATCTTTTTGCATGACTTCTCAGGTGACGAACAGGTCAACTAAGAAGTTATTCTTTTCGTACTAGGACTTCAGATAGAAGGCTTAGCTTTTGGACCTGCATTATTTTTGAAGACATCATTATGCAAATTATTTTGTATATCTTGTGTAAATACAAGATAGAAATATATGATGTTTATGGTAGATTTACATTGTTAAATTATAAACAATACTGATGTAATTTAACTTTGTAATTCTATTATAGTTAGCATTTCTCAATTGTATCATGTGCAGTGTAAACAATCTGATCATCACGATTATCACTCACGATATCGCGCCCCGGGAACTTTCCGCCCGACGGGACAACCGATCCTATCCCGCCGGCTCGGGGTGTGACAATAATGAATGTTCACAAAATAAGAGTTCATCATATAAGTTCACTAAGCAAAGGTTCATATAAGGGTTCATATAAGTAAGCAACTTAGTTATAGTCTAGGTCACTATTTCTAATCACCTAATTCCCTATAATCATGGCTCTAATACCAATCTGTCACACCCCGACTGGTGGCGGAATATGCCGGGGCATGATGTGTTAAAGATTGTTCAAAGATTCATGATATAAAATCTAAAGTTCCATAATTCAAATTACCAAAATTTTAAAGTCAACACAAACATTACAGTACATCTTCAAATGTCAAGTACAAAATTTAAAACATAAGTCATTTGATAAGCTATCTAAGTCCATTCTTTCTAGATTTGTCATATAGTTCTTCACTTAACCTGTCAGACATGTAAAGTAAAAGTCAACTAAATGAATAGTTGGTGAGTAGTCATATTTTTGATAGTATAAGTATAAAAGTATGCAAACTCAAATGACTACAAGTATGAAAGTTATGCATGCATATGAACAAGTATGTATAAAATGGTGTACCGGTCCTTTTTAACACAGAATTCACACGCGAAGAGAGCGCGACTCTCTTAGGCAGCCAAGTACTAGAATACGTTTACGTTTACGATTACAAGTAGCAAGTAAGTTCAACAAATCACATAAGCAACACGTATACAACACAAGCTCAACACATGATAGCATTTCAACTAGATAGGCATTCCTTAGTTTGCATAAGTATCAAAAGATATAAGTTTCTAAGTTTTTGAATAAGGACATGTGTGAAAGCCCCAAAATAATATAAAACTACAAAGAGGATATGAAAACTCACATGTTTGCTAAAAATTTCAAAAATACAACTTAAGCTAGTTGTATAATAGCAAACTCTTGTCAACCCGTTTTGAATATGTATATAAGAATATTTCTATAAGTCTCAAAGTATTAAGTTTAGCCTTTTATAAAGTTATTCAATAATTAGGATATTTATAAGTTCAACTAATTAATTTTAGAACTAAGTATTATAAATTTAATAACTTAAGATTTTAAGTTAAAACACCTTATAAAATAAATTTTATATAAAAAAATTCCTTTAGAATATAAATAAAGTTATACATGGCTTACATAAATAATATTAGCAATAATATTTATTAAAATAAACCATAGTTTAAGTTTTATAAAAATAAAGTTATAAAATGTTTTTAATATAAACAGAAAGTTTATACATATTTTTCTAAACTTTTTACACATTAAATATGTTTTTATATATTAAAATAATGATTTTTAAACCTTTAATAATATTCAAAGAATCAACATTATTAAAAATATTATCTTTAATAATTTTCAAAATGTAAAGGAGGCATAAACTCATTTTTAAAAATTTCTATATACTTTATTATGATTTTTATATATTAAACTGATTATTATAACACTTATAATAACTTAAATAAGGAAATAATAATAAAAAATAATATTCTGAGATTTTTTAAAAATTATAGAATCCTTTAAAAAGTCTTAAAATATTTTATAGAATTTTCTAACAAATTCCTGAATTTTTAAGCCTTAAAATAAAAATAAATAAAAAAAGAATGGGATCTTTTAACAAAAACCGGTTCTGGATGCTCCAGACCGGATTTGAACCCGGTTGCCTCCTCTCCATCACGAGGGTATTAACCATTGAGTTGGTTATGCATTTGTTTATTAAAACAGGATTCGATTATACTTAACACAATCCATGTGTTCATCTTCTTCAATTGCAAACCCTAGTTTCTTAACCCTTCCAATCCGATTCGATGCTCGATCGTGAGCCCTTAAACCCATAGGGCTTTTGTTCTATGATCAAATACGAATCTAATGGTTATAAGACTAACCTGTAATCGTTTTCGTTCGAAGGAGTTCGAGTTCGAGATAGGTTCCGGTGTTCTTGAGCTTGAATCCAACGTTTGAAGCAATATCAAAATGTTATGCTGCTTCTAATCGACTCAGAGAAATGTCGCGAGTAAGTGTGTGTGTTTAATTTGGTTATGGTGAACGATAGAACCAGATTCGAGTGTTAAGATTTGTTTAATGTTCGGTTGAGATAATGATGGTGTTAGACGCGTGATTAATCCGATTTAAGGCATTAATTAGGAGGTTGGAAGTTGGTATGTGTTCGGCCGAGCGTGGTTGTGCCATAAATGGCCCGATTTCTTGATTGGGTGTGGAGATCGGTGAAGGCCGGTGATGTGCAGCCGCTCGAGGAAGAAGAAGGGGGGGGGGGGGCTGAAACTTTGGGTAAATGGCAGGATTAGTCCCCCTGATTCATACCCACACAAACCTAGTTTATTTAATGACATAAATGGCCCTTGTTTACATGGCCCATTAGTTTTATGTTTAAAAGCTTCTATAAAATAAGTTTTGTAACTTATTAAGTTTATAAAGTCTAAAAACCTTGTTTCAATCAGAATGAGTCCCCGGGACCCCGGGACATTGGCTTCCGGCAATAACACATATTAGTTAATAAGGTTTAATAGTTTAAATAAAATTTATAAAGCTTTATATTAACCTTATAAAAGTGCTATGTTTATAATAACATAATTAATGCCTATAAATATTCGTTTTGATATTTATTTATTATTATTACTATTAAAAAGGTTTTATAAAAATTTTAAGTTTTGAATACTTAAATAAATAATTTTATAACATGCTTAAATAAATAATTGAATATATACATACATACATATACATATTATAATGAAACGGTTTAAAAAGAAATGCTTCCCATAGCGATGTATTTAGGAATTACAAAAGTAATAATCGAAAATTTGCAAATGTTACATAGTATACGCTTAGGCTTCACCTGAGCTATTGTTCAACCTGATCAACGCGTCATAGGCGATTTCTTCGTTTGACAAACTAGAAGATAATCCTTCGGCAACCTCCTCTTTGTGTACTTGAGCTTCAATTACTATTTCGTCTTCGAGATTTGTAGAGTTTTGTATATGATCCACCGCGTCCAAGTGATCTTTAAGACAAATGCACATTTCTACAGATGACAGGATGAGTCTTGTTCTTCTTAATGATAAAACCTTGCCATTAACAGAAAAAATGGATTCCGAAGCTACCGTAGAAGCTTGGACAGTTGCTAAATCACGGGCCATAGCGGATAGAATAGGAAATTTGGATTCCTTTTCTTTCCACCAAGCCAAAATATCAAATTGCATAATTCTTCAACACTCATAGTGGATATAAAATCAATTCCACTATACCTCCCAAGCTCTCTACTTGGGGTGTTACCTCTTTGGCGTCTAGCCGTTTCATTTCATAACGTGTTAAATAAATTAACCACCGAATCCTTACTCGTGTGACTTGAACCCGATGCCATTGACCCGGATGTGTTTATATTAGGCCCACATCTTATTGCATAAACTTCATACATTTGTTGAAGGTTATGTTGAAAAATAAGTTTTGTTTCGTCAGCAAAATTTGAATCGTGTTGTACAAACATAAATTGGAGTTTATTTCGTCAATTATAGTTTCTACCCTTCGTAATATTTAAAATAGGATTTAAGTCCGCAACACAAGTAAAAACGATGGCTTGCGAGGTAAAATATTTTAAAATTTTTTCTTTCATTGGTTTTATCATTTTTGTAAACAAATCATTTTTATTTTCAAAATTTTGTATATCATTAGCCATTAAATATAATTTAGAAAGTACTAAACTACTAGTGGGATAATAAACTACGAATAATTTTGTAGTTGAGTTTTTAAAAATTTCAAGAAATTCGGTGATATAAAAAATATTTTCCCAAACCTGTTTGTAAAACTGTGTAGCTCGACTGGTTCCGAAAATATGGTTATGATAAATAGATAAAATGTCATTTTGTCGTAAAGCACTTTTAAACATTTTGAAAGTTGAATTCCATCAAGTAGGTACGTCTCAATTCGGACCTAAACAAATGAAATTCGTATCTTTACATAGTTTTATATAATTTATAAATTTTTTTCTACTTTTTCTGTTTTAAATTGTCAAGTTGCAAATAGTTAGTTACCAAGATCTGATTATGGGTTTAAAAAACGTCATGTATATATTTTTAAAATCGCCTCTAAAAGTATCAGCTCCGAGTCCGTCTTGCACAACCAAATTTAGAATATGTGCAACACATCAACTATGAAAAAAATCACCATTGTAAATCGGTTTATATTTATTTTTTCAACCGTGTTTATATAGTTTGACTCGTTGCACCAAACTTTGGGGTTTCTATTGTTAGGTAAAACCCGAACAACAAGAAGGTCGATAGAAGAACAACCTTCTTGTCCAACACATGAATGTGATTGAGTCAAAGTAAAAGCATAAGAAAGATTAAGAAGAGAGTGAACAAAGTTAACACAAGAGTTTTTGCATTTTTGCGTTTTGAGCGTTAGGGTTTGCGTTTGAGAGTTGGGAATCAACCAATTTATCAAAAACCTTTATATACTAGCTTGGAGCGGTAAAATGGTCAAGAAAATTCGAAAAAGACGGTCAAAAACGTTAAAAAACGGCTATATTTTCGGAAAAACCATGTAGAATTCTAAAAAACGGCAATACCCGGGTAGGAACCACTGGGTTTTTCAGGTACAAACCGGTTACAACCGGGTTTGGGTACTACTCGGGCCTGGTTCTAGGTTCTGGATCAGGTACGGTTTCATACCCAATTTTTTTTTGTGCACCTCTACTCAGGTTTACAAATTTCACTAAAGCCAAGCCGTCTGTAAAAATTTGTGCCTTTTTGGTGTGGCACTCACATTTTTAAAGATCATTCTATTAATCTAGTAATTTAATTAATTTTAAAAAAGTCGTGAAATTTTAGAATAGTATTAGAGCAGAATGCATTTTTGAAGAATTCTTATGACGAATGCTTCAGGAACACTAACCGAATAAAAAATCTTGTTGGTGATTGTTCAATCAGAAATTGAATTTATTAATGAACGGTTCACAAATACAAACGAAAATAGTATTCAAAAAACAAAAAACAATATTTTTAATTTCAAACATTAAACATAATCATCTTATATAAATATAAAGTTGCATTAACATAAAAAATTAAATAATATAATTAACTTAAGACAAAAAAAAAGTTAGAAATAATAATTGTAATAAAAATAAACTTAAACTAGTATTTCAAAAATCTGAATTTCAAATAAATATGTTTTTAACAACATACAAATTTTAAATAATAGATTCAAATTTAAACGTAATGATATTAAACCTAATATTAAAATTTTTATTATTAAAATATATTAATCAATAAATAAAATTAATGAACACAGATTAACACATCATTGAATGTTCACAAACACAATTGAACAAGCATTACCTCTAATCATGTTCATTTATTTAAGTAAACTATTGGAATATTTTGTTCATGCTCCTCAATTATTAAAAGAACAAACAAAAATTAACATTTCTTCGAACAATTCACAAAGTATAAACTTAACGTGCATTTATTATTTTATATCACAAAGTAATAAGTTTAGGACAACACTACAACCCTACAAATCTACACTCCTATTTTAATTTTCTTAGATATATACAGGCCGGTTCATATTGTTAGCTTTAAGCCCAATTCCGAGGTAAAAATATTCAAGCCCAGACGTAAAAAGTTTTTTTTTATCCTGCCAGTGCCAAATTATAATATAATAGTTTATTGTTGTCAGTCCAACTCAAATAAAGAATTATGATATTTATGTTCACGATTCGGTTTCAAACCACGAAATTATCTAAACCGGTCATCAGTTCACAGTCCTTGTTTTCCAAAACATGTGGTTGGTTGGTTTCAAAACTTTGAAACTGAAGTAAAGAATTCGGTTTATGGTTTGGTGTGTGTACATACATATGTAGCTACATTTACATATGTACGTACATATGTGCTGATTTTTGTCTTAAAGCTAACAATACGTACATACATACATTTACGTACGTTAACACGCACACACACATATAAACTTTGTTTTGTTTGTATTGGATTTTTTTTGTTGATTTTTGATTATTTGTATTGAATTTTTTTTGTATTGATTTTTATTTTTATTTTTTTACAGTATTTTTGTTTTTTTTACAATAGTTTATTGTTATGTTTTTTTCATTGTGTTTTTAGTTGATCCTTCTTACATAGATACATGTATATAGATTGGGTGTTGATTCTGTAGAAGGTTGGCTTGAAATTTATGTTTAATAGGCTTAAAAAGCCCAAACTCAAAAAACCCAAAACATAAAACCACATATACGATATAACAGAACAAAAACCTTTACCTCCTAATGAACGCCGAGGTGGCCAAACCGGGTTTTTTTGAACCGGAACCGGTTCCGGTCAACAAAGTCAAGAACCGATTCTGGGTTTTGACCGGTTCCAACCGGTTTTTTGCCGGTTCCGGTTTTGGCCGGTTCCGGTTCGGATTTGGCCGGTTTGAGGGTGGAATCGGTTCCGGGTTTTCCGGTTCCGGTGGCCACCTCTAATGAACGGTATACATGTTGCATTAAATTTGTTTTAGCTAATGAACAAATTAAGAGTTCATGTTTATTTTACAAAAAAAAAAAAGTTAGTCTAATATATCTATTTTGGTAAATTCTTTTTTTTTTAATTGACAAAAGAAAAAAATTTAATAAACATTATACAATATTTAGAAAAAAAAACTTAATAGAAAAGTTCTAACTAGTACTTTCATTAGAAATACAACCAAAATCCAAATCAAGCTTTAGGTTGTTCCCCTTCTCATTAGCAAATGCATTGCTTCCTCCCATCTTCTTCATCATTTTCTGGCCCGTGTTACCAATCAACTCATCCATCGTCGTCACCGCACTACGCTTATTTCTTCCAAATGCACTACCAGACGTTCTCTTTTTCGTTTCTTGTGACACCGACAACATAGGGGCCGATGTCACAGAAAGTGGAAAGAGAGATGGTATTTTAAAGTTAGTTCTTGCTTCGGCCCCACGCAATCTTCTGGCGGCAGCGTCGTACGCATGCGCTGCCTCCTCCGCGGTGTCGAATGTTCCCAGCCAGTGGCGGCACCGCCCGATCCTGTCACGTATCTCCGCCGACCACCTCCCCCAGGGCCTCTTCCTCACGCCTATGTAACTTTTCTCTAGTTTACTTTCATTCTTTTCCGGTTGGAAGCTTGATTCTTCTTTAAGATCATGACTCACTACAAAATATACAAATTTTTTGCCGGTTTAAATTTTATTCTTTAACATAATTAAAAATATATGTTTACTTGGTATAGTTCTTAGATAGTAAGTGGGACGTTTCGATAAAACATTTAAGCTTTTTCATTTTGTGATTTTCGTTTAATTAATATTTAGTTTGTTTTTTTATCTAATAATTAATATGTAATATTTAAATTCAATATGTGATTTTTTATTTACTTTTATCAAAAATCTAGTAATATGTAATATTTAAATTTAATATGTAAATTTATCAAAAATCAAGTTCTTTCTTTTTACCGGTTTGTAATATAAATTTGGGTTATTGGATTTAAATACTCCCAACTTTGACTTATTGGCCAACAATACTCCCGACTGAGAAAATGTTTACTGGCACTGCCAACTTTCAAAACATTTTCCACTGGCACTTTAAAACATGATTATTTTTGATGATGTGGCACCTGTTTTGGAGTGCCAGTGGAAAATGTTTTGAAAGTTGAGAGTGCCAGTAAACATTTTCTCAGTTGGGAGTATTGCCGGCCAATAGGTCAAAGTTAAGAGTATTTAAATCCAATAACCCTATAAATTTTGAATACGATTCTTTTTTAGTAAAATTTATGTTACAACGTAAAAGAAAATGGTAAAAAAAAAACGAATACTTTAAACCTTCAAAACCAACTAAAACAATTAACTACTTGTACTCAAATTTTAACTCGAACTCCTAATCAAATATACATAAATAAATAAACATAAACATTAATTAATAAATAGAACTTAATGAAGATTAACACCATCACGGGCTACCCATTTTATAAAAGTTAAAAAAAAATATAACCCTAAAACAAAATAAGTAAAAACGAAATATTTCTAAATTATTCTAAATAAAATTCAATTTTCTGCAAAACTTATGGTCTTATGGAAACATAACAAATATAAGAAGCTAAAAATGGTGCATGCATTCAGCTTGCTAATCTTTTGTACGTACCGAAAGCTGCCGTACTCTTTCCGAACAGAATATGTTCTCCGACCACGGCGGCGATGCCTTCCAGCTGGGCAGCCGGGCGGTTGTATTCGGTTGAAACGGCGTTTTTCGGATACGGGTTTTCATGATCATGATCCAAAACCGATGGGTTTTCCGGTGATGGAGTTTCAAGATTCTGATTGAAAACCGATAAATTTGGGATATTTTGAGTGTTCATTTTTTGGATTTTGGAAGCTGGTGGTTTGAAACAATGTCAATCTGCTGTTTAAGTGCAGTTGGATGTCAAATTAAGGTGACGAATGCCATGGGAAAAGGTGATATATTTAAGTGATTGTACCAACGACCTTTATATATACACGTGGTTTGACCCGACCCGAACTACACAGGAAAATCCATTTCCATAACAAAATTTCGATTTAATTTTCTAAATGTGATCTGCTTCAGTTTTTCATTGAATTTTATTTAATTTTAGTCTTGTTGTTGGGTCTAGAAAAATTTAAAATCTAACGGTTAATTTGGATAGATGGAATGTAAACAAAAAGTATTATGTATTTGTTGATTAGGGAGTAACGACTAACGAGACACCGCATGAGTAACTAAAGACTTAAGATTACAAAGATACTCGATGACTAAAAAACCCGAAGACCAAGACTTAAGATTACATGTTGTATTTTTGTTTTTAGGGTTTAGTCATGTGACACTATAAACAGACATATATTTTCTATTTTGTATCAAAACCAGACAAGAGAGGGTGTGAGTGTGTGCTTCAAATTTAGTCTTGAAAGCTCTTCTTTGTGAACTCAATGAATTCTTTGTCCATTAAGTTTGAGCATGTGAGAGATATGTAATATAATCTTGTTGATTACTAAATCTTATTGCTTTACATTGTTAGTCATTATATTACATCTCTGACTATTGTCTGTGCACTTCATTATCTTCAAGATTTCTCTATTCTTAAAATGCTTCGTTTTCACAAATCGAGAAGGGCCTATTCCGCTACCGATTCCACATGTTTTTGAAGTGTAATTTGTTGAGGTTTTCATGAAAAAGTTTGCTTTCCTTCTTTTAAATTTAATTTATGTTAGATGAACTAGTTTTTGTATTCGGATGTGTGAAGCACACTTGTTTGATGTTTATAATTTATTAACGTTTTAAGGGGCAACGCCTCTAGATGGATTGTAGGGGAAGCGCCCTCGGAGAGAGGGGGCCGACCAAGAGGCAAAGCTTATGGTTGAATTATTTTAATAAAATAGGATTGTAATTAAAAAATAGGGTTGTAATTAAAAAATATGTTATATGGGATGCTCAAACATTTTTTTTTTTTCACAAATGAGGCTACCTCAACCAGTAGTGACGATTTAGAGGAGAGATCAAATTGAAAAAAATAGTTTTATAAATTTTGTCATAAAATTCTTATTGTTATATTTGTGTCAATTTTAGAAAGAAATGAATTTCAAAATTGCATTTCAGTAGTTTGCTTTTAAAATCCAGCATATCTCGAAATTGATGGTATTCGATCAATACTGGTTAATCAGAAATTGCTTTCGAATTTATACTTGTTCTTCAATTATGAATTAAATTTTATCAAATCAAAATTTTGAGTGAACCACACTAGTTAAATTTATATCATGGTTCATTTATGTCACTAGGCTACCAAATATGTGAGTCGAGTTAGCCTTGTATATATATTGAATTAAAACAACTCCAAATATACAAGTCATGCATGTTCTTGTAAACCCAGCCCCTTAAATCCATCATCATGCTCCTTTAATATTAGACTATACTCTATAACTTAATAGCACATCATATTTCATTTAGCTTAATTTTACATCACTCAATCAAGAAAATAAGACTCCTCTGTCACTTTTCTTATTTCAAATAAAAATATTGATTTTAAATAAAATATAAATATAAAAATAGTATATAGCTAATTAAAACTTTTGATAAAAGGCTTTACTCATTCACATGCCCAATTTTTTTATTTTAACACCTCATCGATCATACACATCTTGTGTATACATATACGTAGCGTATATTCCCTTCTGAAACCCAATGATTTGACAATGATTGGTCATGTATAGGACTCATGTGACACGTATGGACTTATACGAGGCGTATAAGTGTCCAATCATTAACACTGACAAATTTTAACAAACAATGACGACTGCCTATACGCATCGTTTATGCATATATACCTCGTATATGTTTATACGAAACATGCAAGGGTTTGAATGCGTGAATAACCAAACCCTTGTAAATAAGTACAAACACATTAAATTCTACTTTATTAAACAACATATGTGTCTTGGACGATCATGACTTGCTTCACGCGCTCTATTCTAAGCAGTTTGGTTGTCATTGGTGTTAAAACTTTGTCCTTAAGTTAGAATGACGGGTGTAGCGGACATGATCGTGTGTATCAAAACCACATCCTGGCAACAGATGTATTACAGATCCATCATCCATCATCCATCGTTGGATGAAATATCAGTAACCTTTCAAGTATTATTGTTTTTCAATTTAAATTGTAATTTATAGTGTAAATAAAAGGTTATTTATGTTGGGTATGTATAGCACGTACGTAGGGCTGTAAACGAAACCGAATGAACACGAACTAGCCCTTGTTCATGTTCATTCGTTTAACTCTTAACATATTCACAAACGGTTTATGAACGTTAACCGAACACAAATTCTTGTTCGTGTCCGTTCATTAAGGAATTGAATTTGTTTGCGAAAGCCAACGAACATACATTATTTAAATA
The DNA here is from genome assembly GCA_009363875.1 of Mikania micrantha. Taxonomy (NCBI): domain Eukaryota; kingdom Viridiplantae; phylum Streptophyta; class Magnoliopsida; order Asterales; family Asteraceae; genus Mikania; species Mikania micrantha. The sequence continues at coordinate 49,804,904 of CM018691.1, read as the reverse complement.
ATAAAAATCAATATTTCTTATTCTTAAGCATTATAGATAATCATTTATATAAATATATAGTTAAATATTATGATATTAAAGTAAAATAAAAAACATGCATCATATTTAATGAATAAATAAAATAAATCAACATAAACAAACATAAACCAGCGTAAGCGAACAAATTGTCAAGCTTTACGAACACAAATGAACGAACACGACCTTTATTAATATTTATTCATTAAATAAACAAATTTCTCGCCAAACAGTTCACTAACTGTTCGTTGGACGTTCTGTTCATGTAATAAAGTAAACGGACGAAATTTCATACTCGTGTTCGTTTATTTATTAAATGAACGAATATAAACAAACTTTCCACTGAACAGTTCACAAACTGTTCGCGGTGCATTCGTTTTGTTTACAACCTATGTATAGGTGAAGTTTTATGAATAAATTTTCATTTATGTATTTATTTATTTGTTTGTTTTAAGCCGTTATACAACGTAAAGAATTTTGTTTAAAAATATGGATATTTTTAAAACCGGACCGGACATCAAACTGGTCTTTTTACTGGTCAGCGGTCTGGCCGGATTTTAAAAACCGGATGACGTCATAAATATTATATAAATATATATAATATATTTATATTAAATATATAATAAAAAATACAAAATATATTTTTAAAAACCGGTTCGACCGCCCGGTTTCCTTAAAAAAGGTTCAAAGAACATAACCGGGCCGCCCTTAGTACCGAATCCCGGTACGACCGGCCAGTCCGGGTTTGTAAACATTGAAAAATTGATGAGAATTACGGGGAGGAGAGTGTCGTGCCCCTGACATGGAACGATAACGGGCTTTGAAAAGGACAGCATGGCGTTCCTCCACGTAAGCATGTGAATTTTTGTCTACAACTTAATTAGAGTAAATTCCCTATTTATCTACATTAACCCAAAAAAAAGACCAAAATGTTCAAATGGTTTCTATTGGCGTAAACTATGGGCGCCCCGCCCGTAATCGGATCCGACAATGGGCACCCCGCCCGTAATAATATATTTCAACATGTGCGCCCCGCCCGTAATCGGATCCAACCATGGGCCCCCGCCCACAACCATAAAAATACCGAGAATAAAAAATTTCAACATGGGGCCCCGCCCGTAATTTGATCCAACCATGGCCACGTGGGAAGTTTATATTGGCGTAAATCATGGGCGGCGCCCGTTTAATTGTAGTCGCCGGCGCCCATAACGGTGATAGCCATTTGGACATTTTAGTCCTTTTTTGGGTCAAAATGGACAAATAGGCAATTGACTTACTTAATTATGATATCTTGTTCTTGAAATTAACCCATAAATTATAACAATCTCTAATTTTGTGGAGGATTACAAGTCTGGTTTAATGTTATGTAACTTGTATCCTTAAACAACTCATATAAAATTTATTAGTGATATAAGGATATAGGGAAAGGATCAAATGTTAACACATGTTTATTACGTTAACCGAATAACTACATCTTATTACTTTGGAGCGCACATTAAAATAAATGTAAACGTGCATGTTTTTTTTTTTTAGTTAATGTAGTACCCACCATTAATAAAAAAAGAAGAAAAAAACTTAAACTTTTAGATTTAGTTTAATGTAGGCCCCAAAGTAATAAGATTAGTTATTCGGTTAATGCAATAAGGAAGGGTTAACTTTCGAACCATCCCCTAGGGATATATTGTATATATTATCCTAACACAAGTCTTAAATGGGCCGTTAAACAATTAACATGATCAAAGTCGATTATAGAACTCGTATAAATTTCATTTCAATAAAAAAAAACAGACAAAAAAACAAGCCATGCTAGAACTTGCTAGGCACCAACAACCACAATTAAGATACAATAATCACCCACATAAAGGAAAAAAAAACAAGAAAAAATTAAAATAAAGTAGCTTATATGTAAAACCTACTTCAATCCTTCCAGTTTAATGATTCCTACTTCAAACGTTGTTTAATCCAAAGATACTAAGGTTTTAGATCTCCATAAGAAGGTCGTGAACCAATCTTCTTCTTCTGTTGAAGAGTACATCATTCCGATCACATTAAATACATCATACTTTAAAAATTTTGTTGGCAAGTGAAGATGACATGCACTAGGGATGGGAAAAAAACCCATACCCTATAGGAATACCCGAAACCCGAAATCCGAAACCCGAAACTTTAGGGTCGGGTTTTTGCCCGAACATTAGAGTATGAGACCGGGTATGAGATCAAAAAAAAATATTTTTTTGGGTTCGGGTACGGGTGTAGGATTAAGGAATACCCGGCCTGATACCCAGCCCACTTACCCGAAGCAAGGCCCGAAATAATACCTGTAATTTTTGTTTATATTTTTAATTTCCTTTTCTAAAACATAATTCTTTTAATGAAAGATTATAGCAAGTTGTAAGTTTTATCTTATTATTTTAGATATGAAAACAAGTATCAGTTTTATTATTTAAAAACTAATCTTGTTGTTTTAAATATGCAAATTCAGTTTGAATATTAAGATATTTATATTTTTTTGGTTTATTTTTTATGGTGTTGATTTTATATGTATTTAATTAATAAATTCTGATTTATTTTTGTAATTAAACAATAACAATATATAAAATTAATATTTATAAAAATATACTCGGAAAATTACAAAAAGTTTTTTTTATTAAGTAACTAGATTATTTCCACGTGTATTACACGGATTTGATATAAAATATTAAATAATTAGTAATAAAAATTTAAAAATTGTAAAAGGATATTTTAAGATAAAATGATTAATTTACATATTAATAAATATTTTAACTAGTAAACAATAATTAAAAACTTTAATAACTATAAAAACGATATGTAATCTTTTTATTTTTAACAGTTATATATTTAAAGTAACTGATAATAAACTTCATCATGTGTTCTATCAAAGGCTACCTGTTATAAATAAATAAGGTATAATATAATTTATGTAATTATTAAAATTTAAATGACTGAATTAAAAAATAGTGTTAAACATAAGGATAAAAAGCGTAACTTTGTCTATAAATTTTTTACTTTTTTTTTTAAATAAATTAAAAAAATAACATTGTATTATAAATATCTTATTGTTTAAAACTTTGGGTTATAGTTTATTTTATTTTTTACACAAAAAAACATTTTTATAGAAAAATTGTTTTTTATATAACTTTGATATTCTAAAAATAATTTTTTTCTTATCTCAAAAAAAAAAATAATATTAAAAAATTTCATATCTTATAACATTTTTTAAAATAAAAAGATAAATAATATTATTAGTTAGTAGTATTATAATTATTTAATTAGAAAGAGAATATAATTATTTAATAGAAGATAATTAAATAAATTTAATAGAAATTTGACATTTGACATTTGACATTAGTGTTCTAATATTACGACTAGTGACAACATTTATTTTCTTTTATTAGTATAGTAAGATAAGATGAGTATACCCAAAACCCGTGGGTATGCCCGATACCCGATGGGTAATTACCGATAGATACCCGACGGGTAATGTGCCGAGTATGGGACACATTTTTACAATTAGGTATGAGACTGTGATTAACAATACCTACCCGAACCTGGCACATTGCCATTCCTAACATGCACTAGCTAATTGGAGGCCCACACTTCCTGTTGTAGATTGTGGGTTCAATTCCCATTGTTGTCAAAAATTTGTAAGACATGGCAATGACGCGCGACCCTGGCTATCACCCGATTTTGTGTTCGAGTCAAAAGAGTTTTACGTGGCAATGTTAAAAGTTAAAACATCCTGCTCGATTTTTTTCTGGAACGGTTGGTTAACGAGTTTTCAACTGCTGCAATTGTAGCATGATTGGAAGGCTGAGGTTTTACTCAGTCGCTATACTTTGATACAATTAACCGCGTTCTAAAAAAAGGTAAGAGGCTAGATTTGGTGCATGTACTTCGCTGACTCCATAGGATCTAACTTGATTAGTGTGATGATGACGTAAGACTGCAGGGCTTTGCTTAAGTGGGTGGATCAGGACCGTACGTTCGAGAAGATAAGATGCCGACGACGGACCCATATGCAAAAAGACGATGCTAATTATTTGATTTACGAGGTTCTCATATACGTACAACTGCATGCCAAGCTATCATCTTGTACCACAGACATCAATGTACGTGCGTATGTAAACATGACGTACGTACGTACTTAGACTCAAATCTTTTATGAGAAGCAGTTGTTTTAAAATTAAATTATATGTTTTTTATGTTCAAACGATATTTGTAGTGAATTATGTTGTTGAAAAAAACGAAATTTTATGTTCTATTGTTGTATTTGGTTTGAATTTCGTGTTTAATTTGACCAATTTGCACAGTTTTTGTATACGTTATGTTTACTCTGTTTTTAAATGTAAAATGAGTTTAACTAGTAACGCTACCCGCGATCTGCGGTGGGCCGTTACAACTAAAATTCAAGTGTTATGAGATGATGATAACACTTAAAAAACATAGGTATTGTTTGTATATAATTTTTTATAGTAGGTTTGTGAATTAGTTGGTTTGAATACAATCGTTTTGAGGTGTTTGTTCATATCTATAAGAGCGGTCCAAGCAGTTTCATATATGAATTGCTCATATCTTTAACAGCGGTCCAAGTTCATATCTTTAACAGCGGTCAGTTCATTTATTTTTAACGGCGGTTCATTTGTCATTAACTGCGAGTTCATTTGTCTCTTACCGCCGCGATGGAATTTTTCTTGTTTTCTTGAACACATTGGAGTTAACCATGCTACCTTCACCAACCTTGCTAAATTAGTATATAGGAATATGTTTGGAAAAATTTAAAATATTGTAAATATTTATGAAAAAAAATTAAATTGACGCTAAACATCAAAAATTAAAGAATACACATGTTCTAAGCATATGGTTAAGATACGAAAAAAAATCCCCTTACACCTATGGTGACAAATTTTAGCTGGTAAATGCCAAAATTATCTTCCTCTTATTTTTTTTTTAAAATCCGAATAACCCTAACCAAATGTTGTTAGTAACCACATGTTATCGGAATAGGCCAAAACAACTTATCACGACCACAAGTCGATAGAACAACATTTGTAGATTTTTCCTGCATATGCCTTTGCTGATGTAGGTTATTTTTTTTAAAAGGTAAAATGTCTGCAATTTCCGGATCACATCTGCAGACATATTTAAAAGAAGAGGTGAACCGAATGTCTGCAGTGTACAAGAAGAAAAGTGTTTGTTTTTAACGTCTGTTAACTGTTAAAATAAATTGACGGTAGTGTATGGACGGTGATGGGGGTGGTGGCCAACGGTGGTGGTGGTGGTGATCGACGGTGGTGGTGGATGGTGGAGGCCGCTGGTGGTGGGGGGGGTGACCGATGGTGGTGGCCGCCAGTTGTGATGAGGGTGACCGACGATGGTGTTGGTGGTAGGGGTGACTGCTGGTGATGGTGGTGGTAGTGATAGTTGACGCCGGTGGTGGTGATGGGTGTGACCGACTGTGGTGGCGGCGGACGGTGGTAATGGTGGATTGGTGGTGGTGGTTAACGGTAATGGGTGGTCTTTGTAGACCTTAGAAGATCTTATAAGTGGTTGGGTCACATCTGCACCAAGAAGAGCATGTGAAAACGTTTTTAATTGAAACATTTTCAAAAAAACAAACAGGTCTCAGATTTAATGTCCGCGTGTGGTCTGCAAAACGCAGACAAAAGAGGTTGCGCAGACCTTTTCCTGAAAAACAAACAGTACCGTAGTATAGGTTAGAAATTCAAACGTTACATGAATAATCAACATATTGTAAACTAACAGCATAAAAATTTGTAATTTGTATATTGAATAATAATAATAACTAGGCTTTTTCCCGCCGTGCATTGTGACAGTTATCACAGCATACTCCCTATATTGCAAATATAAGCTACATAACAAAATCAAATTTTCATCACGAACTCTATACAAATTTCTAATAAAAACATAAAATCATACAAAATCCATACAAATATGTTACGAAAATAATAGAAAAATTTACTCACAAAATCCTTTTCACCGGCAACCAATTGGTTGAATTAAAAAAAACCTAAGTCTCTAAGCAAACATCAATTTTCTATTTAGAACAAATAAATCACCGTTACCTTCTCCGAACACAAAACCATAGAAAGGACCACATTTTTCTAAATATATATATATATACACACATACGCAAAAATATAATATATACTATTTAATATATATATATATAGTATATGGTTATGCTAAAAAGGGTTAAAACCTTAAAAAGTGTAGGAAGAAATCTTAGCCATTGATTTTTAAGATGAATGGTTGTAAGGATGCCACCTCATTTGAGAGAATTAAGGAGGAATTTAAGTGGTTGGAGGGGTATAATGGGTATTGTAGCCATTGTTGACTTTTTAACAACTTCCCCCTACGTTTTTTAAACGTTTATAACTATTTTGTACGTTATTATTTTTTAAAAAAAATACAACATAAAATCCAGCATTTTTTTTTTAATTTTTTCAACGAGTATAATATTGCTATATTAAAAAAAACGACCTAAATTGGTGTATATAAATGTTGCGTTTTATGGTGTTTTTTGGATGTTCATATCACTGAACACAAAAAACATCATAAAATATTTAGCTTTGATCTCATGAATATTCGAACAACATAAACACCACAAAATGTTAACGCCTTAAACATTATAAATAGCTCGAAAAAACACCATGAAAAGTAAACACCATAAAACTAAGTTAAAAAACACCATAAAATGTCCTGTTTTATTTTCTTTAACAGCTGGAAATCATTAACACCATAAAATGTTAACACCATAAAATAATTCAAAAAACACCATAAAATGTACATATGCGTTACAAAAAAACACCATAAAGGTGTTTATGATGTTTTTGGTGTTCAAAAAAATATAAAACGCCTTGTTTTAGTTCGTTAACTTCTGAACATCATAAACACCATAAATGTTAACACCATAAATAACTTGTAAAAAAACATAAAACATTAACACTATATAATATAGACATGCATTACAAAAAAAACGCAATAAAATTTTGTTTAAATAACATTTGAAAAACACTATAAAATGGACAGTTAGTAAGACTCGGTATAAGTCATTATTTTTATTTTTCAAAAAATATATTAATATTATACTCTTTAGAAAAGTCAAAAAAACGCTTGATTTTATGGTGTAATTTTTTAAAAAAAATATTAATGTACAAAAAAGTTATGAGCGTTTAAAGAAATGAGAGAAATTTGCATGTGACTTGCATGTATAATTTATTTTTTGTTTTGACATTTTTACCCAATTGCTTCTAATCCACATGTTATTCTTTTGTGGCTTCTTATATTTTTTAAGGTTTCAAGCTTTTTTAAAATATCCTTACTGTATATATATATATATATATATATATATATATATTATAAACTATTTTCAATATTATATATATAGTTAGTATTTATACTATTTCATAATATATAACACACACACACACAGGGGATGGTTCCTTTGTTAACCCTTTCTTATTGCGATAACCGCATAACCCTGGCATTTTTTTCGTTTTTTGCCCGAATCTTTGTTTTTTTATGATCTTTATTATACATAAATAGGGGGTTTCTTTTTTGTGTTTTTGCTAATTCATCACCGTTTAGAAATTATTTACAAGTGTCACACTTACTTACACTTGTAAATAATTTCTAAACGGTGATGAATTAGCAAAAACACAAAAAAGAAACCCCCTATTTATGTATAATAAAGACCATGAAAAAAACAAAGATTCAGGCAAAAAACGCAAAAAAAGTGCTAGGATTATGCGGTTATCGCAATAAGGAAGGGTTAACATTTGATATGAATGAAATGTAAGTCTTAAGCAGCGGAAAATAAAGTTGTTCATGCAGCGGAATTAAGGAGTACACACTACGTTGTTTGACATAACATAATAAAGTAAATATTGTTTTTCAAAAGACATGATATGAATGCAATGTGAGTTTTGTGCTTGTTCCCCTAAGTGCATGCGAATTTAGTTACCTGAGAATGCATGTTAAGAAAGAGTGTCAACACATGGGTGGTAAGTTCATAGGTTTTGATTTGCAACACTTATAAACAAAATAATGTTTGTCATGTGTCATGTTGTTTATTAATATTTGTCGAGCCCGAAGCTCTAAGTGTCAGTTGCGTCACTACCGAACTAAACTTGTTTGCTCTTGCCTCAGCCATGTTTATTGTAAAAACAATGGCACGATGGGTCGAGATTACACGCGTCCTGACCTCTAGTCAGTATTGGCGTCGCGTGGGGTTCGTCACACCCAATACTACTATCTAAACTCACCTCGTTGTATACACATTAACATTATGACTGTGCGAGGACTTGTTACGATACACAACACTTAATGTTCGTCCCAATAAACCAGCATACACAAATTTTGATACAAATAGTTTAAGTAACATGTATTCTCCCTCTAATTGAAAGCTTGTAAAACAGTTCGAGAAAAGGGGGCGTAAACTCACCTGAGTATGCACGTGTGAATGCTTAAGCTCGCCTGCGTGAGTGTTACGGGTTACCTATATCACATAGGGTACATAAGTTCGTGCTTGTGCTCATGTTTGTGCCCAACAACTCAAAGTTGTTATGTTCATTCATGTTTGACCATGTTTATCTGTGTTCAACCGTGTTTGACCGTGTCAATTCAACGACCTGTTGGAGAAACGTTAGTTTGTTATTGTTCGTTCATTGCGTGTTATTTGTCACGTAATGCATGTAAACACATAAGCCATGTTTAAAGATCAGCTTACTAATTATATTATGTTTCCATTTTTAGCAAGTTTGCATCAATTTACATTTTAACATTTCTAGCATGCTTGTATAACTGATGTCGGTTTATATATATAGAAATCTTAGCTCAACACTATCGAGTAATAAATCGAATTAACCTAAACCGAACTACAAATTACAGGCAAGTGTACCTGACGTATGAAGTATAGCTAAGGAAAGTCCGGATATCGAACCTAAGGACATGGAATCGGCTAATAAACCCTAACTGTAAACCTAACAAAATGAGAAACTCACTAAATTTAGAAAGCGGAATTGGTTTTACGAAAATGACTTTAAACAATTAAAGAAACTAAGAAAACTAAATAATTCAACTTAACACCGCTAGAACAAGAAAACCAAATACGAAGGAGATTCTACCTAGACTAGGAATCTTAAAGGAATCGTAACAGCTATCGGGAATGCTTGGTTGAATGATACCGGATCTAATGATACAACCTATTCAGGAACTTAAGGGATGCTAGATCTCATATTCAGACAATCCAACACTTAGAAAGATCCTACTGGTTGTGTAAAGCTTACCGGGGTGTAATGATGGATCACCGAGTCGGTCTCTCCAAACTAGCAATGCTTAGGATTTCTATGGTTGAATAATTAGGTCAATCTCAACAACCACAATGTACCAAAGCACAAATGAATCAATCTAACTTAGATTAATTATGAATTTGAAATACATGGCATAAACAATCAACAAATAATCCAATGATCATGCAAATTACCCGAAAACCCATTTAAACCACGATATCCCAACACCTTATTACTTGATTAGTCGTTAAGATGGTTATCCCACTGATCATAATATGATTATATGAAATTCTTATGATTTACTAAGATTAGTCAAATCACCATTAGGTTAAAAACAAGTTTTTATCCCAAAATCATGTGAAAATCGAGTTTTTATCGAAACCGAATCAAACCCTATTCACACAATAGTTTAAGAATGAAATCAGATCATTCACACTAGTCTAAAACCATTCACAATCATCCACAATCAGATTCAAATCAAAAGCAAAGATTCTTTCAATCAAACAAACCCGAAAAACCGATTTTTCATCCAATAATCATCCAAAATCTAGGTAGAATTAAAGATCTTGCCAAGAATCATCATCCAAACATTCATAAACATGAAATCAGATCTAATCATGGTAGAAAATTCAAGAACAAGTGGAAAAGAACAACTACGATGCATAAACAAACCCGAAAACGCGTTCCGAGCACTTGTATACGCGATCTGAGCCTCCCCCGTACGTCCGAATCGATCCCAAAGCTCCAAAATCTTCAAAATTATGATTCTCCTAGGTTTTCAGCCGTCCTTGGATGATTCCAATTCGAATTAGGGTTTTAAATGGCTTAAATTGTTGAAAATTAGCAAAGGGTCACGACTTGGGCTAAAAAAAACCGGTTCAGTGGGCTCACAAGGGGGTCCAAGTGTCGGTCAAAGGCCCAAGAAAGCCTGGTCAACACGGGTCAACGCAGGTCAAAGGTTGGAGGAGGCGCTGGGCACATGCGGGTCGACGGGTCGGCGGGTCGGGCAGCGCGCGGAGCGGCCTCTGTGTGCATCTGGGCCTTCACGCGGGTTGGGGCGGGATCTGGACCAAGTCACGCGGGTCAGATGGGGTTCCAGGGCTGATGTGGCGCTCCCAGATTCTGCCACGTGTCCCATACCTCTCTCAAGTTCTAGAATTTACAAAACACCCCCTGGACTTCCAAAAATTCAATTTTAAGCTTCGTAACTTCCTGAAATGCCACTTTTTTAACCCGAAACTTCTAAAAAGTATATTTTTAGCTTCCAACTTCATCAATTTTTTTCTGGCTTCGGTTTCTTCGCAGTTATGAACGTTTATTTTCGCTAAACCTATGAAAAATGACATTAAAAATAAAAATAAGTAAAAATTCATTAAAATCTAATAAAACTAAATAAAATTCTAAGAAAATAAGATAAAATCCTATAAATTAAATACGAAAACGATGTGTAAATAACGTCACATCAAAAATTTCCACACTTGAACTTTGCTTGTCCCTAAGCAAACCTTAAACAACGCAAAACGAAACCTAATTCAAAAACGTGTCACGTCAGACAAAACCGAGCATGGGTTTACAAATCAATTACACAATCAATCACAAGACTTACACCGGTCAATAGATTTACAACCCAACTAGACATCAATGAAGCCATTTTAAAAACATTGGATTTCCTAATCAAGATTCACCTGTTTTTCAAGAATTCAACCATTTACCTTCATACCCTCACAATTGTCACTCGACACTCGGGTAAATATATGCATTTTATTATGTGAGCTCTAAGAACCTAACACTGAAACAAGGTTAACATAGGCTTGTGCTATAATCAATTCTTCACCTAATATCAAGACTAACACAGATCAAAAGGGCTTTCAAAGGTGGGCTTAGGCTAAGGGTAGGTGATGTATGGTTTTAAAGTGGCTAAAACACAAAAGAAAAATCCGGTAGTTGACTTTATTCACAAACAATACTTTAAACGAAACAAACTACCTACACTTGGTCTTCTTTGACCTTTTATTCACACATTACTACATTTTTTTTCTTTTATTTTTTTTTTCAGTTTTTTTTCCTCATTTCTTCTATTTTTTCTAGAAACAACTAACACAAACACATAACTGTCTAACTAACCGGATGTCTGAAATAAAATTGGGTTAATCAAATGAAAGGGTTAGGCTCAACATGGTGTCTAATTGGTATATTTAAGGGTTTAAAGCAAGAGAAATAGAAAAGGCTAAGAAATGGGTGAACCTAAAGCCTTAATCATATCTGTGTCAGATCTTGAACAAAGTCTCAAAATGTATACAAGCACAAGTTTTAAAGCAATGCAACAGGTAGGTTAAATCACACACAAACGAATCAGTGATTGTTTAAAGACTGTTAAGGCTCAAAATATCATTGGAAACGTGTGGAATAGGGTTAACGATATGAACATAAACAGTTTTCAACTATCAAACAAGTTTCACTATCTTGAGAATCCCAAACCCATAAGTTTTGAAATCAAGTCCAATTGGGAAAACTTTATCACGCAACTTAAAGACTAACTGTATAAACAACTCAATAACCCATGTCGACTCGCCTTTTGTTAACGATTTACAATGAAAGAGACTTGTTAAGCAATAGCAAAAGGTAATCAGGACTTACAAAATTTCAAGCTTTATTTTATTTTTGGTATTTTCAAAATTTTTCAATTTTTTTTTCCAAAACAAGACTCAAAAGAAAGACATAAAAAGAATGGAATTTCCCCATCCCCACACTTAAAACACACGTTGTCTCTAATGTGTCTAGAAACAGGGAAAGACGAAGACTCAAATAAAACAAACTAATAAACGATAGTAACCAAGAAAGAAAACGTGGTACTTCCCTGACATGTAATCCATGCAAACGCGTAAGCTCCATAGTGACCTGCTGAGATCCAAATAAGATGAACCAACCATGAACGTACCTGGGATCCTGTAACAAATGCTCATGCGTGACTACATGGCTCGACAATCAGGTTAGCACACAAACAAACATAAAATAACACTAAAAATGCAAAATAATAAATAAAAAAAAGGAACGAAATTGTACATAAATGTGGGTTGCCTCCCAAAAGCGCTTGGTTTATTAACGAGTCTTCAGCCAGACTCGGACCCACACTCACTTAGTCGGTGGGTCGAGATAGACATCCTCAACCACTTTCTTCTCAAACGGGCCACTGATGTAGTGCTTCAACCGATGCCCGTTTACCTTGAACGATGCCCCATCCTTATTTTCAATCTCGACTGTGCCATACGGGAACACTTCCTTCACCTTATACGGTCCAGACCATCGGGATTTCAACTTACCTGGGAACAATCTCAGTCGCGAGTTGTATAACAACACCGCATCCCCACACTTAAAGTCTTTATCACCTCTCAACTTCCTATCGTGCAACGCCTTCGTGCGTGCCTTGTAGTCGTGAGAATGCTCGTATGCATGATCGCGCAATTCTTCCAACTCGTGCAACTGATGAAACCTCAAATCTTTCGCAATAGCCATGTCTAGGTTCATCGTCTTCAGTGCCCAGTAAGCTCTATGCTCCATCTCAACCGGTAGATGACATGCTTTACCATATATCATCCTAAACGGTGTGGAGCCGGTCGGTGTCTTATAAGCAGTGCGAAAAGCCCACAGTGCGTCATCTAACTTATCTGCCCAGTCTAGCCTATTCCAACTCACCGTCTTCTCCAAAATACGCTTTATACCCCGATTACTAACTTCAACCTGCCCACTCGTCTGTTGATGATAAGCCGTAGCTAAACGATGGGTCACCCCGTATCGCTGCAAGGCTTTCTCCATCTGCTTATTGCAAAAGTGGGTGCCTCTATCACTAATCAAGGCTTTGGGAGTACCAAAGCGTGCAAATAACTTCTTCAGAAATCTCATTACAACCCGGGCATCATTCGTGGGGCAGGGTTGGGGCTCTACCCACTTAGATACATAGTCAACAGCAACCAGGATGTAATGGTTCCCTCATGACATCGGGAACGGTCCCATGAAATCAATACCCCATAAATCAAAAATCTCATAAACCTGAATGGAATTCTGGGGCATCTCATTGCGGGATGAGATGTTGCCAACTCTTTGGCAACTGTCACAACTCTTCACAAACACATGTGCATCCTTATATATCGTCGGCCAGAAAAACCAGAGTCAAAAACCTTCTTCGCCGTCAGTGTCGCTCCATGGTGTCCTCCGGTCGGTCCCTCGTGGCAATGCCTCAGCATGTCGGCTGCCTCAGCTCCATGCACACAATGTCGAATCACCTGATTCGCTCCAACTCTAAACAAGTATGGGTCATCCCACAAGTAGTGCTTCACATCAGCAAAGAACTTCTTCTTTTTCTGGTGAGTCATCCCCTTCAGTAACACACCATCAGCAAGATAGTTCGCAAAGTCAGCAAACCATGGCAACCCCTGTTGGTCGGCCTTTACTACCATCAAAAATTCATGAGGAAAGGTATCCCCGATGGCCATATCCCGCGTCTCCTCTCGCTCGGGATCCTCAAGTCTCGACAAATGATCTGCGGCCACATTTTCTGCGCGCTTCTTGTCCCGTATCTCAATATCAAACTCCTGAAGCAACAAAATCCATCGAATCAAGCGCGGTTTCGCATCTTTCTTATTGAACAAGTACCTCAATGCCGCGTGATCGGTGTACACGACTGTCTTGGAAAGCACGAGGTAAGATCTGAATTTGTCGAATGCGAAAACCACCACAAGGAGCTCTTTCTCAGTGGTCGTGTAATGCTCCTATGCGTCGTTCAATGTCTTGCTCGCATAATAGATGGGGTGGAAGTGCTTGTCTCGTCGCTGCTCTAAAACCGCCCCAACCGTGAAGTCGCTAACGTCACACAAAGCTCAAAAGGCGAGCTCCAATCGGGGGCAATCAAAATTGGGGCATTCAGTAATTTCTCCTTCAGTAGCTCAAACGCCCTCAAACACTCCTCAGAAAACACAAACGGGGCATCCTTTTCCAGAAGCTGAGTCATAGGCCTAGAAATTTTGGAAAAATCTTTAATGAACCGCCGGTAGAAGCCAGCGTGGCCTAAAAAGCTTCTAATGGATTTCACGTTGGTGGGTGGTGGAAGTTTGCTGATGGTCTTTATCTTAGCCTTATCAACCTCTATCCTAGCCCGTGAAATCTTATGCCCTAGCACTATCCCCTCTTTTACCATAAAATGGCATTTCTCCCAATTCAGCATCAAGTTCGTCTCAACACAACGTGCCAACATCCTATCCAAGTTCCTTAGGCAGTGATCAAAGGAACTCCCAAACACAAAAAAATCGTCCATGAACACCTCCATGGAGTCCTCAATCATATCATGGAATATCGCCACCATACATCGCTGAAAAGTGGCTGGAGCGTTACACAATCCAAATCGCATGCGGCGATACACAAAAGTGCCATAAGGGCATGTAAATGTGGTCTTTTTTTATCCTCTGCAGAAATGGGGATCTGAAAATAACCAGAAAATCCATCAAGGAAACAGTAGAACTGTTGCCCTGACAGACGCTCCAACATCTGATCGATAAAGGGTAGGGGAAAGTGATCTTTCCTCGTGGCATCATTCAACTTCCTGTAGTCAATACAGAATCTCCAACCTGTGACTGTCCGTGTCGGAATCAACTCATTCTTCTCATTAGTCACCACTGTCATCCCCCCTTTCTTGGGGACAACCTGAACCGGACTAACCCATGCAGAGTCTGAGATCGGGTAAATCAGACCAGCATCTAACAACTTAAGCACCTCTTTCTTAACAACCTCCTGCATGTTCGGGTTCAGTCTCCTCTGGCTTTGCACAACATGCTTAAATTCATCCTCCATAAGAATCCTATGCGTGCAAAAGGAAGGGTTAATGCCCTTAATGTCCATCAGCTTCCACGCAATTGCCTGTTTATGTGCCTTCAACACCTCAATCAATCTCTTCTTCTCCTCCTCTGTCAATTTAGCACAATAATGACGGGTAATCGGGAATCCTCGTCCAGAAATGCATACTCAAGGTGAGATGGCAGTTCTTTAAGCTCCAAGGACGGGGGTGCCTCGACAGACGGCTTATTAGCTGGCTCTGCTCTGTCTAAAACCTCACACACCTCTTGAGAGATTGGGATCTCATCAATCAAAACATCTGGATGTTGCTCATTGGAATGAACAGACATCCCTACCTCCCTCTCCTCAACAATCTCAGGATCACCTATCCTAATCTCGCTCAAGTAACGATCCATGTGTGACATGACAGTGTCAATGAAGTACAAGGTATCATCCTGGCTCTCTGTATGCTGCAAAGATCTACGGATCTCGAAAGTCACTGTCTCGTCTGCAACTCGAAGAGTAAGCTTACCATCACAGACATCAATCAATGCCTTAGCGGTAGCTAAGAATGGACGGCCTAAGATCAGTGGAACTTTCTCATCCTCCTCCATGTCTAGAATCACAAAATCCACAGGGAACACAAACTTATCTATCTTAACTAGCAAATTCTCCACAATGCCCATGGGATACTTGACTGATCTGTCAGCCAGCTGGATGCTCATGCAGGTGGGTTCAGGCTCGCCTAAGTCTAATTTAGCAAAGATTGAATAAGGCATCAAATTTATGCTCGCCCCAAGGTCCGCTAAAGCATAGCTAACAGATGAGCTGCCTAATGTGCACAGGATAGTGAAACTACCCAGATCAGTCTTCTTCTGTGGCAGCTAGTTCTGAACAACTGCAGAACATTTCTCACTCAGTGTAACAGTTGACAACTCCTCCATCTTCCTCTTGTTTGTCAACAAATCCTTCAGAAACTTTGAATACTTAGGCATATGCTGAAATGCCTCAACAAATGAGATATTCACCTTAAGCTGCTTGAAAAACTCAAGAAATCTCCCATACTCCTTCTCATATTTCTGTTGAAGGACTCTAGCAGGGTATGGTATCTTGGAAAGGTCAATCTCTGGATCCTTCTTCTTCTCGGGGAGTCTTCTCAGGTTGTGCTGTACTTGCTGGGACTAGCCTAGTGGGTTGCACCTCTCCTGGAGCCTCCATCTCTATCTCCTCATCCATAACTTCCTCATCATCAGCCAGTTCAACAACCGGTTTATTAGTTCCCGTACTCCTTCCACTTCTCGTAGTGATTGCTTTAGCATACCCTCTCGGGTTCTCTTCTGTTTTGCTAGGTAGAGAACCTGACTGTCTCTCACCCAACTGACCAGCAATCTGACTTACTTGCCTCTCAAGACTCTGCAATGCTGCCCCTTGACTTTTAATCATAGTGTCATGCTCCTTGTGTTGAGCCTTACTTTCAGTAATGAATTGAGTCAACAGCTGGGCCTGTTATTGCATCATCTCCTCCAAAGTGGACTTCTTCTCCCCATAACCACCACTACTCTGACCTGGTTCTCTAAACAGATTCTGCATCGGAGGTCTAGAGTTAAACCCAGGTGGGTTACCACTCTTCCAGGTGAAACCTGGTTGGTTCCTCCCTCCCGAGTTGTAGGAATTACCAAAGGCATTTCCAGGTCCTCGGTTAGGATTTCCCACATAGTCAACCTGCTCCTGAGATTCATCAGTAATTTGAGGACACTGAATGGTCTCATGTCCTCCCCTACACACTTCACACCTTGCATTGTTCTTCACTTGCATGTCTTTGACTAGTTTGGTCAATGCTTCAACTTGGTCTGTTAAAGCAGTGTTCGAATCAACAAGCAAGACTCAGTTTTCTGAGTGGCAGTGGATTTTCCCCTGGTGGGGTATTGGTAGTGTCACACCCCGAGCCGGCGGGGTTGGATCGGATTCCCCGTCGGGCAGAAGGTTCCCGGGGCGCGATATCGGGAATGATAATCGTGATGATCAGATTGTTTACCTAGCATCAATGTTAAGAATATCTAAAGCACAAAGACATTTAACTAAAATCTACAAAGTTAAATTACAATTTCAATGTTTGATAATTTAACTAAGTAAACATATCAAAATGAATCATAAGTTCACTATCTTGTATTAGTACAAGATATCAAAAATGATTCACAATGATTAACAAAAGATGTGCTTTCCAAAACTACTAGGTCCTCTAACTGAGCATCCTAGCATGCAATCCAAATCCTTAGCTTAAACCTGTACATCATCTGAGAAAGCATGAAAATAAAACAAAGTCAACACAATGGTTGGTGAGTTCATATGATTTTGGTATTTGAAAATAGTTTTGCAAACCTTTTAGGTAAAACCTTAACCTCATTATCAGCACCTGTATCATCCAACTCGGTATGCTTATATATAGGGCATACCCCTGAGTCGAGCCTACGACCCGCCCATTCGACGTCCCACCACATACTAAGTCACATAGGACATTGTTGTTAATGATAATTAAGCATTTTACCTACCATTCCCTTCTATGATCATCTGAGATTTAAAGCACTCTGTTTAACAGTTTATGATATCAACCCAAAAATGTTCATGTTTCCCC
This sequence comes from Mikania micrantha, assembly GCA_009363875.1. Classification (NCBI taxonomy): domain Eukaryota; kingdom Viridiplantae; phylum Streptophyta; class Magnoliopsida; order Asterales; family Asteraceae; genus Mikania; species Mikania micrantha. The sequence goes on along the minus strand of CM018691.1, from coordinate 49,787,102 downwards.
CTAGGTAACAACCTTAATCTCATTAACATCACCTGTATCATTCAGCTCGGTATGCTTATATATAGGGCATACCCCTGAGTCGAGCCTATGACCCGCCCAGACACCGTCCCACCACATACTAAGCCGCATAGGACATTGATCTTAATGATAATTAAGCGTCTTACCTAACACCCACTTCTATTTTAAAAGACTTGATTTCCATAATTTGAAATAAAACTGTTTTACTGGGTTCACCATGTCTTCATGATTTCCCAAAAGCAATTATAGAAATAAAATGTTAAATGTTTAATTAAATAAATAAATAAACATTTACATGCAACTAAGACATGATGATTGGGCCTTATTTAACTCAATCAATTAGACTTAGTTGTTGGTGGTTGTCCAAGTTGTACCCTCTCACACGTGGCCCATATCAGGCATGACCCACAAGGAGTCTACCTGTATGCGTCTGGACTTTCATGATTTGCCCATATCAGCTTGACCCTTTGGCCTACTGTATGCGTCGGGACTTTAAGGATATCTTTTGATTCTGATCTTCTTTGATTCTTATGATTTCATTTGATAGTTTAAGTTATGCCCATGTAGCTTGACTACAAGAGTCTACTACTGTGAAGGGACTTTCCGTGTGTTACACGTGGTCTCGATTTACATACAACCGACAACTCACCTTACTTTCAGTATTAATGATTTCATTAGATCATAATGATTTCATTATTTCAATGATTCACACACAGTTATGATTCCCATGATTCACTTGATTTCTGATCTTTAGAATTCCATGATTTCGCAATGATTATAGATTTTTGATTAGGATCCTTAGCTTACTGATCACACACTGAATTAGATTTCCATTGCATTTGATCTTTAATTAGCATTGGTTCTTTTGATTTCACTTTGAATTTTAGATTCTAGAATTTGAACTCGATGGACTAAGGGTTTATTTAGAGTTTTAGAATTAAGGTATTACTCATAAGAGTAATTTAATTAACTTGATAGTTAATTTAGCCTAGAATTTACCTAGACAGGAGTCTAGGTGTATAAACAAGCATATATAAAGTATATAAGTAGCAAAAGCATTTAAGTAAACAATTTAATTAAAACAGTTTACGCATGCTTCTCAGCCCCGCGTTTGAAAACCAAAATGTTTAGAAAAGGGGCAATGAACTCACCTGTGTTGCTGTGCCAATAAACCACAAAAGATATGCGCGCTCTTTGATTCACAAAAGGAAAGAAAAAAAACAACCAAGCTACTAGGTCAATATGTAAACAAGAATGTCAGTTTCTGTGGGCAATCAACAAGAAGAAAGAAAGCTTAAAAGAATGGCAGGACGGATTGATTTGTTTGGAATGTAGTTTTTTTTTTTGTTTCAATTAACAGCAAGTAATAAGAAACAATGGCAAGCAACAACGTGTATTGAAAGGCAAGAAGTCGAACCTCAGTGGTTTGCGTAGCAAGAGATCGGACCCGGTGCGGTTCGTATATCAAGAGCTAAGTGTGAACCTGTGCAGTTCTCATAGAAAGAGCAAGAAGATTTGAAGAAAGCAAACAAGAGATGTTCGAAATTCGAATCTAGCAAAAATAGCATGAAGCAAGTTTAGCAAGAAAACCGATTCCGGGTTAGCAAGAACGAAAGTAATAGTAGCATGAACCGACAACCGATTAAGGAGGCGATTGTTGGGTTAATCGGTTGCTCACGGGTTTGGGCACAGGTCATGGAGCGGAAATCAGTTCCATGGATGCATGAAAGTAGGGGATGTTATAAGTGGGTTGTTAGTCAATAAGCCTACCGAAAATAATGTTTGAAATAGTCATTTAGATGAGTTTGTTAATGGGTGAGTCTTCCTATTTTGTAGGAGTAGTGAATCATGTTTTCTTTACAATATAATGTGTTTTCAAGCATGAATGAAAGTAGCAAGCTTGAAGCATTAAATTACTTCTCTTGTATGTGAGCTTGAGTGTGTGTTTTGTGTGTTTAAAGGGGCCTAAACCAACACCCTCTAATCTTTAAATCACACATCCCACTACCATATTAATCAAAGTTCATGTTCATTAACCTTCAATGCAAGCTTTTTAACAATCTGATGGGATTGCTCGTTAACACATAATGTTTTAAGTAATTTAGATACTTATAAAATATTATTTTTTTGTTATAGTTATGCTGTTTTAAGTGCTCTAGATTCTTATTTGATTTAAAACCCAAAATACTTTTTTGAAATCACCTTCAATTAATAGCATGTGTTAGACATCTGAATGTATGTGACTCAACACCAGGGCCTCGAATTTTTATCTCGTCTGTGGCGACAAAAATTGTTAAGCTGACTCTAAATGAGTGGTAGAAGATTTACTTTCAATTGGCCATACCCTTGTTTGCTCTTCGTTGTTTTTGACCGGCCTTGTGGTCAAATGCGTCATATAATCTTGTCTACTATGGTGGGCCAAACAGGAAGGTTGGTTTGGGTCAAGTAACACGTCAGAACGGGTTCAGGTCAGTATAAGTGCGGATTACAAAGAGTTTTAAGCAAAATCATTTCGGGTCTAAATGAGTTTCTTTTAAACGTCATTTTAGTACAAGTAAAATGAATTGCAACTAAACAAATAGTTTATTTGAATAATACTTAATGATTTTTTCATTAAATATATTATTGATCATTAGCATGTTTGAATCCATTCTATTCATATGGTTTTTAAATTACCCATCTCAACCTGTTTTATGTTATAGTGTTACACATTTCAACAAAAATACAATAAGTATTCACCAAAACCAACCCATTTATCTTGTTACGTGTCAAGATCAACAAAAATACAATAATTGACTGTACTCTTGTTTGCTCTTCGTTGTTTTTGACCGGCCTTGTGGTCAAAGGCGTCATATACTCTTGTCTACTATGCTTGGTCAAATGGGCGTGTTGGTTCGGGTAGGGTAACATGTCAGAACGGGTTCGGGTCAGGATGAGAACGGGTCATGAAGAGTTTTAAGCAAAATCATTTCCGTTCTAAATGAGTTTTTTTAAAAGTCATTTTAGTACAAGTAAAAATAAGTTTTAACTAAATAAATGATTTATTTGAATAATATTTAATGATTTTTTCATCAAATACATTATTGATCATTGTAATATGTTTGAATCCATTCTATTCATATGGTTTTTAAATTACCCATCTCAACCTGTTTTATGTTATAGTGTTACACATTTCAACAAAAATACAATAATTATTCACCCAAATCAACCCATTTATCTTGTTATGTGTCAAGATTAACACATCTATTGTCTATAATCTTACAGATTTTGGTCCCTCCTCATTCAGGTTTTATAACACATGGTTAGAAAGTGCTGAACTACGACCGGTGGCTGAGGTTGCCTCGGTGAACCCAGTATTCACCTCTATGGCCGACAAACATCTTGCGATGACATTGAAAAACAAAAAAGATGTCAAAATTTGTAGAAATGGTTGTAAGATAAAAGGAGGATGCCACTCTAGTGGGTCTCAAAGACCAGGCAGACTGGTTTGACATCATGACAGAAACAAAACTTTTGTCCATAAAGGAATCCCTAACAAGAGGAACTAGAAACAACAAATCATGGATCTAGAAGGTCGTAAATCGAGAGATTTGTGACAAAAGACTCTAAAATGAGCAGTTGAAGGGGACGAGAATTCCAAATTCTTGCATGGATTCATCAAAAAAAACCTAGCTAATGTTGCATATTGTAATTGAATGTAAAGATATTTTAAAAAGTTTTGGAGGTGCGGAGTGCATGCTTGTTTATTTCTGAGCTTCAAGCTAAGCGGGGCTCAAGGAGGCCATGGCGCCATGCCCCATTGTGGGGTCCTAGGGCCAACCCTTCTTGTGGGATTCAGGGCAACACCTTGAAACTTAAAAGAAATATACTAATTAAATTTTTAAGATAAGAATTAACTTGACCCGCGGAATTGATTTAATCTTTGAAGCCAATTGCCAACTGTTAGATTACCTTAATGTCCTTATTTATGTATTGTCTATTTGGTTACTTAAGTCAGTTATGTTATTTATTATTCTTCTTGTATATATTGATGTAACCTCCTAGTTGATAAGGCATTGGGAAATATTTTATCTCACATCGTATCAAGCGAGTAATCACCCACCCTTTCCTCTTCTTCTCCTTCCGATCCTTACTCCGTCTCTTTCTCATTCTATCTATGGCATCTTCTTCCTCTTTAGATCCTTTACCCACTATGAGTTCATCATGCATATGATTGAAATCAAACTCACTTCTACCAATTACTTATATTGGAAAAACAAAATGATTCCAGTTCTAACCGTACAAAAACTACCCTGCCATGCTCACTCAAGGCGATAAACAAGTCGCAAACCCGTTGTACTCATCATGGCAGATTGATGATCAAAAGGCAATAATGGTTCTTAATGCTTCCCTCACCGAAGATGTAATTGGTGAGGTCATCGGTCTACCCACCTCTCGATCCATCTGGCTCGCTCTTGAAACTGCCTTCAGCAACACTATGGTTGATCGAATTCAGAACCTCCGTGATCAACTACGTCAGATTTCCAAAGGCTCCACTACCGTTGCTGATTTTGGTCGGAGGTTTAAGTATGTTTGGGATCAGCTTGCAGCCGCTAGACATCCGGTCGATGAGGCTAAAAAGTCACAACTCTTTTTGCGTGGTCTTGGGCCTAGTTTTGAAATGTTTTCCATTTCCACTCGCGCGGTTAAACGCACTCCACCACTATGGGAACTCCTACCTCAAGCGGAGTCGCATGAACTTTTTCATACATCAATTCATGGAACCTCGGTCCCCCCAGTTGCTTTTACTTCTACTTCCAGTCGCGGTTGCCGTGGTGGTGGTCGTTTTTCTTGGGGATCTGGCTGGGGTGGTCGCGGTCGTGGTGGTCGACGGATTGCACACTGTCAATTATGTCGTCAAAATGGCCATTAAGCTTCGGATTGCCCTCGTTTCTCTTTGTCTCCTACCAGCTCTCCTACTAATGATTTGGTTAAAGCCTTTCATGCAACATGCAATCTCAACACCTCTATAGCTGATTGGCTTGTGGCGGATACTGGAGCCACTGATCATATGGTTGGATCACCACCAACTTTTCAGCACAGTTCTCCTTATTCAGGGGATCAAAAAGTGACATTTGGTAGTGGTAATTCTCTTTCCATAACTCACATTGGTCACTCCATCTTATCTTCTAATGTTCGTTTGCAGGATGTCCTTGTTGTTCCTAATCTCACACAAAATCTCCTTTCTATTAGCAAACTCACTATTGACAATAACTTGGATGTTTTGTTTTCCTAACCATATTTTTATATCCAGGATCGAGCAGTGAAGCAAGTAGTAGCACAAGGAAGATGTGAGAATGGTCTATATGTTCTTTGATCAAGACCTCAAGTCTTTTTGGCATCTACAAATAAAGCTTCCTTTGAACTTTGTCACATATCTCTCATGATACTTTACTGTTACTTAATCAACAAGGCTATTTGTCATTTACATCTATATTACCTAAACCTGTTATGTGCAACTCTTGTGAATTGTCCAAGTCACACCATTTACCGTTTAAAAATAATGAAAAACGTGCCTCTAATCCTCTCGATCTTGTTCATTGTGACTTATGGGGACCTTCCTCGGTTACTTCAGTAGATAATAGTCATTATTATGTCATATTTGTTGATGACCACTCTCGCTTTACCTGTTTTACCCATTGCAAACTAAGTCATAATTTAAAGATGTTATATCAGTTTTCTTAACCTTTGTGCAAACACAATTCTCACGTAAACTCAAAGTATTTCAAAGCGATGGAGGTACCAAATTTTTAAACGGTCACGTTAAACAAATCTTGGATGCAAATGGCACCTTTCACTGGGTTTCATGTCGGTATACACCCCACCAAAATGGTCGAGCCGAAAGGAAACATCGGCACCTTGTGGACTCTGAACTAGCACTATTTTTTACTAGTCATGTTCCACTTAAATTCTGGGTTCATGCATTCAACATGTCTGTATACATCATAAATAGAATTCCCGCTAAAACTTTAGATCACAAGTCACCCTTTGAGCTTCTATTTAACACCTCTCCCACCTATGATTCTTTACGTGTTTTTGGTTGCCTAGTATACCCTTACATACGGGACTACTCGGCACACAAACTCTCTTCGCGCAGCCTTCCATGTGTGTTCATGGGATATTGCCCTCAATACAAGGCTATAGGTGCCATGATCCAGCCACAAATCGCACTTACATAACCCGACATGCTCGGTTTGATGAAACCGCTTTCTCTTATCAAAGTACCTTGGCTGCCCAGCCTTTTGATACCCTTGCATGGCATACATACAATGATTCTGTCATTCGTTCTTAGGAGTTAGCCAACTCATCTTTGGTTACACCCTCCAAGGTGGTTCCTTCATTCCCTTATTGTGATGCTCATTTACCATCAGCCTCACTTCCCTCAGCAAATCTAGCTGATCCATCTCCTGTTACACTTGCTGAACCTACTTCACCACCTCTCTCCCCGACACCCTCACCAACTGTTTCTTTCTCCCCGGTTATGACTCCATCGTGTGTCGTCACACCCCCCGTCTCACCTGATATACCACCTCCACCACCACCACCACCCTCAGCTCATCCTATGGTCACTCGGGCAAAAGCAGGTTTATTCAAACAAGCATCGTGCGGAGTATGCAGCAACGGCCTTACCCTCTGATCTGTGTACTCATGCAGATCCTAAGTGCTATAAGTCTGCAGCTAAACATCCATATTGGGTTGAGGCTATGCACCATAAACTTTCTGCTCTCCATCAAAATTATACCTGGACACTTGCACCACGCCATAAATCTCAAAATTTTATTGGTTCAAAGTGGCTCTTTCGCACAAAGTACCGACCGGATGGACAAATTGATCGCTATAAAGCTCGTATAGTGGCTTAGGGGTTCACGCAGCTTCCTAGATTAGATTTTTCCTCCACTTTCAGCCCTGTTGTTAAAGTTGCTACCGTTTGTGTGGTTCTATCCATTGCTGTTACAAATAACTGGTCGTTACATCAGCTGGATGTCAACAATTCGTTTTAACATGGTAAACTTACTGAATTTTTTTTATGGAACAACCACCTTGTTTTCTTGACTCGAGGTTTCCTGATTTTGTATGTCTTCTTAACAAAGCCATCTATGAACTACGGCAAGCACCTCATGCTTGGTTAAGTGATTTTTTAATTAAAAATGGTTTTCAAGACAGTCGGGCATATCCATCTCTCTTTATTTTTCGTCGTGATGGTTGTCTGCTTTATTTCTTAGTGTATGTGGATGATCTCATTTTGAAAGGGAACAATCAGGCTGCCATGACAAAGTTCATTAATACTCTCCATACTGAGTTTGCCACTAAGGACCTGGGTACACTGCATTATTTTTTTGGTCTTGAAGCCACATACCGCTATGATGGTCTCGTCCTCTGTCAGTCCAAGTATGCTACTAACATTCTTAAATGGGCAGATTTACTGGACTGTAACCCGGTTCATACACCTCTTGCTGTTAATGAGACTCTATCAACTCAAGGTGTTCCTCACCTCGATCCCACTTCAGTATTTAACAATCACTCGTCCCTATCTTTCTTATGCTGTTAATCAGGTCAGCCAATTTCTGCAAGCACCCACTATAGCTCACTTTCAATGTGTAAAACGGATACTTCGGTATGTGAAAGGTACACTATCCTATGGTCTAGTTTTCTCCAGACCCTCCACTACCTTGGTACATGGCTGTTCTGATGCAGACTGGGCACGTTGTATTGATACGCGTCATTCTACCTGTGGTTATTCTATTTTTTAGGTGATCATCTTGTCTCTTGGAGTGCCAAGAAACAACCTACTATCGCTCGTTTGAGTTTCGAAGCTGAGTATCGTGCTATGGCAAATTTTGCGGCTGAAGTTATCTGGATTATGCATTTACTGCATGAGTTATCTATCATGCCACCTGCTATACCTACTATTCTATGTGATAACCAAAGTGCTTTATTTCTCTCTCAAAATCCGGTTTCTCATAAAAGAGAAAAGCACATTGACATATACTATCACTTCCTTCGAGAGTTAGTTACAGCTGGCAAGCTTCGCACCACCTTTATTTCAACCAAGCTCCAAGTTGCGGATATATTCACCAAAAGCCTGCCGAGGTCTCAGTTTGAATTCTTTTGTGATCTTCTTGGACGTTGTCCGCCATCTTATCGCTTGAGGGGGGATGCTAGATTACCTTAATGTCCTTATTTATGTATTGTCTATTTGGTTACTTAAGTCAGTTAGGTTATTTATTATTCTTCTTTGTATATATTGATGTAACCTCCTAGTTGACAAGGCATTGGGAAATATTTCATCTCACACCAATAACTACCATCTTGTTGGATGGTAGTAAACACAGAAACAAATGCGCAGAATGAACACAAAACAAATTCATGTCACACAAGTTCAATTGGATTATCCTTGATCAAATTTATTGAACTCGTAAGAGTAGAAATACTAATTTTGTAAAAGGATTTCATACACAATCTGATAGAAATCCATTCACTAATTCCAGAAATTATCCAACAAAAGGTAGAATTAATGGTGTGTCATTAAATGGAACATATATAGATCATAAACCCAAAGAAGATAAAAGGACGTGGCCACGAACTACTTTGCATAAAAATTCACTGAACCAGTGCCCAATCTTCCAAATTCATAATTCATAAGTTCAAGAAATTTCATGAGGGTCTTGACAGAGTAGATTAGCAAGGGTGTTAATGCCTCATTCATCACATAGTCTGTCACTGGAGATGAGGTTTTTTAAGAAAACTTTAAGCCCAATATTTCTGATCATTACTATCGGCCACATTTGGAAATGGGAAAACGGACTGTGATTTGGAAATGGGAGACAATGACTACTCTAAGGAATAATTGGGTTCCAAAGAAGGCAAATGTGTTGGTTTGGAGGGCAAATATTGGCAGAATTCCTGCGGCTGAAGCTCTCCATATTAGGGGAATACAAATAAATGTTGCATTTAAAATGTGTGGTTGTGAGTCAGCCAATCACTTAATGGTAACTTGTATGATTGCGAAAGCAATATGGTGGCAGGTTTGGGTTTGGGTAAAAGGTCCAATACCTTCACAATTAGTTTCAATTGAGTCGGTGTTTGATTATATTGACACAATGAAAATATAAAAAGGGAAGAAAAAATTGTTAAATGTGATTGGGCAGGTGGTATGTTGGTCTACTTGGATAGCAAGGAACAACATTGTCATCAATGGGAAAACTATCTCATGGCAGAAAATCATTGAGGAGATAAAGGAGACTTCATTTTTATGGATCAAGAATAGGTCAAAATCAACGACATTGTCATGCGAAGAATGGAATACTGGTAGACTTTTCTAGTTCACCTACTAGGGGTCGTTTGTAGGGGTTGGGATTAAACTGTTGTTGTATTCTTCGGTGATTGCCTAGCACCTTGTTAGGTAGTCACTGTTTGTTTTATGGTAATAAAATGGTTTCGTTGGCTGTTCAAAATAATAATAATAATAACAACAAAACATTTTTTCCAGGTTATGGCGTGCTCTTTTTGATGAATCGTATTAAAAACATGGGTAGCTATCATTTCATAGTTTGGAAAAATTGGCATGAATTTAATGCTGCTAGTTTTTTTTTTTTTTTTGAACGGCATTTAATGCTGCTAGTTCCTTTATCTTGTAAAAATGCAACTGTTGAATATATAAAAGTTTATAATTGAATTTTATAATCCTTTTCTTATTTTTGGTCTTATTTTGTTATTTTTGTTTTTTATATGGGCTTATGAGACTTGGACCGGATATTCTTGGCCCGCTACAGATACAATGTACTTTGACTTGGATTGTGCTAGACTATTTTGCTAATTACTTGTAGAGATGGTTAAATAACCGGGTTTTAATAGCCGAACCGATTATTAAACCGGTTATGAACCTGTTTTTACAGTTGGTTTTCAGGTTTAGTATTAACAAGATATTAGAAACTGGTTTTAAGTTGTGGAGGGCAAACCGGCTGGTAAAAATCGATTTCTATCCGTTTAAGACAATCATATGGCCGTTAAACCCATTTTTTAGACTGTTTTGCCCTATAAATAGATGGGGGTATTTTGGTTTGAACACACAACTTCTCTACTCCATTAATGCTAAAAAACATACCAAAACAATCTTATTCTTACACTTTACCATCTTAGGTTCTTACACCGAACCAATTTTATAAGAATCAAAGCTACAAAGATGAACAAAGATCTTTTTCAATATTTCAACCTATGTGAAATATTGAACGGTGTCGATAAGACATGTTACAAAGTTTGCAGTATGAAATATTTCCGTAAGATTGTGTTTGAAATGTTTCCATATCCACACTTGTGCGAACATTTGTTTTACATGTTAGATGGAGTAATTCAAACTTTTGATAATATTTTGAATAATGCTAACTTGGTTAGGAAATCAAAATTAAATATCAACACAATATGTAATGGTGTTTTTTTCATACGAGATGCAGTGCAAATTTGATTGAGCAAACGGCCTTGCAATTCCTCAAATGAACCAACCAAAAGAAATTTTTAAACCAATGCTGAAAGATGTTTTAACCAGCCATAAAAAAGATACGGATTATCAAAAATTTTGTGCGAATACAAATTTTCCATTTTAGGTCCGAATTGGGACATACCTATAAAGGTCAAATTGGTAACACCCATCAAAATTCGATAACATATTGTTGTTAATTTGGACAAGCAAACTAGGCCCGAGTATTCCTAGCAAGGCTCAACACGAATTTTGGCCCATTTAAAACTTGATTGTTCATCAACTCGATTTGGTTCTAATGAAACGGTTATCGGAATGATAAAGTATTAACATTTATCATTTATATTATTTCATGAAACTATTCTGATAATTATATGAGACAAACGAGCAAGTTATGAGATAATACATGTTAAAACACACGATATCAACGTTACTCAATTTAATTATTTAACAAATCGATTATACGCGACAAAATAAATATCTTGTTGGATCGGGTTGTTAACTTCAAACAACACTTCACAAGTATTTCTTTCTACCAATCTAACAGATGCGGAATCTTTGTTAGAAGAATCTCTCAAACACTCAAGGTAATCAAACAATCTTCGAACACAAGTAAGAACACAAGAATACATTTCAAGCTCAAAGATATATTTCTCTCAAAAGTAATACAAGTGTTACAACAAGCAAGCACACTTATGCAAGTTACAATGAGAGGTTATATAGCCAAGGCTACAACCATATTCTCGTAGGAATACCTGTTGGGTATACTAGACAATAAACAAAGGAAAGCTTATTCTAGTGTTAAAGTGTCTTAACATGCTAAGACACTCAATTACAATGATTACAATTATAGACATTGACTTTACAAAAGACTAGCTAAATACAAAAGACATTTAATGTTTTGATCTTCAAAGGCTTAAGGCAATCTTTTGCATTTAATGTTGCTGAGGAAAAGTAAGGTGTTGTGTCTAACGTTCGGTATGTTATCTTTGTTTTGATCAGACCAACATGTTTGTTGTCATCACCTTTTGTACCATAAAGGGTAGTCAGCTACAGTCTTTGTCAGAGAATCAATATCGGAAGTCTTTGTACAAGTTAGATGCAGAGGAGTGTCTTCTGAAGCTTTTATTCTTCAGAAGCTTCAAGTCTTCGGAAGCTCTGAAGCTTTAGATCTTCTAAGTGTTGGTCTTCCAAAGCAGTTGTCTTGTACAGCCTTTGGTAGAAGTGAGTTATCCTTCGAAAGCAATGTTGTTTCCGAAGAGTAACTCCTTCCTTCCAAAGGCTGCTAGTCTTTGTAGTTCCAGTACTTAGACAAATAAGAAGTTTGGTGAGCATTATCCTTTATTAGTCTTTACAGTCTCCCCTAGGCTGACGCTACCAAAACTTCCTATTTTACTCCCCTGAGAGCCCTCTCTCCCCTCAGAACCTGAGCTCTAGCCTTTACCCATTTGCTGGCTAATCTCCCATCTGGTTCATCATCTGGATTATGAAGAGGGAGTTTCTCAATATCAAATACAAATGGCTTGGCTATGATCATCAGTTGAATCAGATCTATCACCATTATTCCCCCCCATTGATTTTAGTGAGTCTGAACATTTTTTGTTGTGCATTGAAGCTCCACTTCATTATTGGAATATAAGCATGAATGTGTTCTGGTTTGCTTTTTGGCTCTGAAGGTTCTGAATCAGGCTCAGAGTCAGAGGAGATGGTAGTTCTCTTTCTTCTTTTAGGCATGGTCTTTCTTCTTCTCATCCTTGGTTTGGTTGTGACCATGGCTTGAATCCTGTGATCTCTGGCCTCTTGATCTTCCACATTGGAGCCCACTGCTGCATCTGCTCCTGCAGTGGACTCTAGACCTGCTTCCCTGGATCCAAGATGCTCAGTCCCTCTCCTCTCATCTTCCTTTGATTTTCTCTCAGGATTAGGGTCTTTTGATTGTTGTTTCTTTACAGCCTTTTGACCTTTGCTGATCTTAATCACTGAGGAGATTGGCATGTTATCATAGGAGGGAGTTGATGGAGGAGAGACAGGTTCTTCCTTTGGGTTTAGAGGGAACATGTTGGGGAACATGGCCTTTGTAGCCGCCCCACACATGACTTCTACACCCTCTCTGATCCCCGCACCAGAGATGGGTATTTCAATTATGGCTCACCCCCTAAGCCTAAGCCTAAGTTCATGCTTGCTCTTTGAGCCTGGATCTGCTCCATAGAAGGCAACTCACCTCTGGCAATCTTAGCTTTAATATCTCTAACGTGCATGTCCATGGTTGAGTTCTTCATGGGGCCTAGCTTCCGAGCATGGAAGCCATACTGAAGGAGGATGGCCTTCATTTTATCTCTGTAAGCGGCCTCCTTCTGTTTCTTTGTCAGCACCACCATGGCTTTGGCTGCAGCAGCTGCCTGTTCCTGATGCTGCACCCTGTCTAGCTCAGCAGCCATATGAGGTACCGACCAGAGTAAAACTTCATCAATATCATATCCCTTCTCCTGGAGAAGAGCAGAGAGTCTTGAAAACTCATCATCCAGGGAAGTGTCTGGTCGGCCCTTCTTCTTCTTAGGCATACTCTCCTGCTGAGCAGCTTACTCCTCTGGGGTCAGCTTCCTTTTTCCTTTATCCTTTGTTTTTACCCCAGAGGAGATGGATCTTGTCGCCTCACCAGTTGGTTCATCAGCAATTAGCTCTTCTGTGGAGGAATCATCAAGTATAACTAGGCCTTCGGAAGCTAGCAACTGCAACTTCGGAGTTAACATTAGCATTCACTGCCTCCTCCAGTTGACCAACCAACTTGGGAAATTCTTTAGTCGTATCCACAGAGAGTTTAGGAGTGGAGGAGAGGTCTTCATCAGCCTTTGTCCAAGAAGGGGACACAGGTTCCATGGAGATGGATGGCTGTTCTTGGATGGGTTCCTCCATGGCAACCTGGGCTGCAGTTGATCTCAGAAGGAGACTTAGTCCCAGATGGGGACTGTTGGGTCCCAACAGGGGACCTGGGCTCCATAGAGAGATTGGTTATGAGCACTTGCTCAATGTCTATGGTAGCCTCTGTATCATCAGAAGAAGAGGAAGAGGAAGTTGTAGAGTGATGAAAGTAAGTTGCCAAGAATTCATCCCATTCATTAGTCAAAGTGACTATGGAAGGGTTGAAGTCTTGTGCACCTTCCTCTTCTCCTGCTTTTGATCCTGACCCTACAGATGGTGCCTTCTCCCCCTTTTTGGTAGCATCAGGGGAAGGGGAGAGAGAGGTGACTGCATTAGGATCAGGACAGAAGGGTGCGCAAACTATGGGGGGACATTTTCGGAGGTCCAAGATGGTAGCCTCTTTGGCTTGAACCTCCAGCCTCAGGATAGCAACCTCAGCTTCCAGGTGAGCTACCCTGGCTTGTAGAGATAGTGGCCGTCATTTCCGTAGTGTTTGTGCCTTCATCCACCTGAGTGGAATCACTAGGCGATGGAGTCCTGAGCCCTGCTCCTGCACCTCCACCACCAGATGTGGTTTCTTGGCACCCTGGATTCCCCTCATTAATAAGGGCTTCAAAGAAGTCCTCACCAATGTGGGTTGCCGCAGATAGGGTCCTATTTCCTGTACTACTGTCCTGATGAACATTAGATGGTTCAGCAGTAGTGGCAGCCTCATCTGCATTGACCCTTTCTATACACCTAGGGTCAACCTCTATGTGGTAGGCTCTGGGTCAGGGAACCTTGCTTGTAGCCGTGTCACCACTCTCATAAGTGTTTGGGTAGTGCGAGAGAGTGGGTCATCCAAAACAACTGCAGAGGTCCCTTGATCCTGGGTAAATGGATGGGTGGGGGGCATTTCTGGGTGATAATCTCCTAGGGACCTAGGAGACAGTCCCTGAACTAGTGGAGTTGCTTCATCAGAAGCAGACTCAATAATTGGGGTATCCCTTTAAGTATTCTCAGGTATGTATGGTGACATACTCTGAGGGTTTTCAGGCTGGTGAAGGGCAGCCACCGGTTCCAGAGGACGAATCGGTGGAGAGACAACAGGTGTGGCTTGCACCTTAGGTGGAACTGTGCCCTTAGCAGTTCTTTTCACCTTTTTCTTGATGGGTTTAGAAGAAGGGACCTAAACAGCTGTAGAGAGCTGTTCAGGGGTTCAGCGGCGTTTGTAGGTGATTTTGATGGGATGAGGAACAGATGGGGAAGGTGTGGCTTCAGCATCTGTAGGTGCAACAATGCTGTCACCCTCTGGAGTAGGCAGCTCCATAGATGGGAGAAGAGGAGTGAAGGTTCCACTGAACACAGCACTCGTCTTTTTGAGTTGAACAAAAACCTTGGCAGTGACCAAGGGAATGTTGTAGATATTCCTAAATAGTGAGAGGGATGATCCCAACTCACTGTAAAATATATGCTGTAAGAACCTGGGATACATACAAAATTTCTTTGGCGACGAAAGATTGTCAGCCAAATTATTGAAAATGAAAGCAGAGAAATTAAACAGTTGGTTTGAGGCCAAGCCATGAATAGCTGAGGCTAAGTCAGAGGGAACTTGATACCAACCACCTGTCTTATTGGACAGACAATGCAAAAACAAATGTATGAGGTACTTATAATTATAAGACACTCTACCCTTCAAATAAGTTGTTGCAGGGAGAGGACCTTCATACCCCATCGACCTGAAGGTCGATGCTACGTAATCCTTTGTGAATGAGACCCTTCCCCTGGCATCACAGAGTTGAAGGTGCCGACAGATGGTATCCACAGATATAGAGATCGGATGAGCATCAATGGTAGCAACAATAGATCTACCATTGGAGGAGGAAACGACATAACAAGTGTGCCAAAACTGTTGGTGATGAGACTCATACACCACAGGTTTGACAGTTAAGGCAAAGTGATACCTGCTCCTTTGAAGGAAGGAGATGATCGGAGCAAAGTCAGCGTCATTGTCCGATGACAGTTTCGCTGCTAAGTTGTGAGCAGGTCGAAAAGCGAAGGATTCCATGGCGATTGGAGAAATTTTAGGTTTAAGGTGCAAATTGATTTGAAATGAAACGGTGAGAGAATGTGGAAGAGCGGGAGACCTTTTTATACCTTCGGATGTCAGCATTTAATATAGAGGCACATTAAATTTTGAGATCCGGATGTCAGAAAAAGGTCTTCCGATGACAGCTGTTGAGAAAATGAATGTTCAAAATTTTGCTAAGGGCCAAGGTGCTTTCGAAGAGGAAGTAGTTCATGAGACTAAAGATGCTCTTCGGAAGATACTTACTTCCGAAGCATATATAATTATATCATCGAAAGCACATCTTCTGAAGGTTTAGATAAATTCATCAGAAAGATTGTTCTTCGGAAGACATCTTCTTCTGAAGAGTAACTTCAGAAGATTGAGCTTCTGAAGGTATAAATAATGTATCGGAAGAGAAATACTCCAGAAGGTAATTTATCTTCTGAAGTGTGAATGCTTCCAACATAAGGATGGAAGAATGCTTCCGAAGACTTAAACTATCTTCTGAGGAGTAATTACTCATCAGAAGATATTTTAAGTTTATCTTCCGAAGAATTGTTCATTACTTATTGATTCATTTATTCAAAGTTAATCTTGCCAATGGCTGTTATTAAATACCTGAATCTTCCTTCATCAAATGCCTTTGTGAAGAGATCTGCCATATTGTGTTTCGTATCAACTTTGACTAGATGAATCAACCTCTTTTCTGCACAATCTCTGATGAAGTGATATCTGATATCAATGTGCTTGGTCTTTGAATGCTTGACAGGATTGTTGGTGATGAAGATTGCAATTGAGTTATCTATTTTTATAGGAGTGTTGAACAGCTCTACTCCATAATCCTTCATTTGATTCTGAATCCATATGACTTGTGCACAGTAGCTAGAGGCAGCAATGTATTCTGCCTTTACAGTAGAGGTAGATACACATGATTGCTTCTTGCATTGCCAGGACACAATTCTGGATCCAAGAAATTGACATCCTCCTCATGTGGATTTCTTGCTAATGTTGCATCCTCCATAATCACTGTTAGTATAAGCCATGAACTAAAAATCTTCATTTATAGGATACCATAATCCTAGACCTAGTGTTCCTTTGAGGTATCTAAAGATTCTCTTCACAGCAAGCATGTGTGAAAACTTGGGATTGGCCTGAAATCTTGCACACAAGCAAGTTGCAAACATTATATCAGGCCTGCTTGCTATGAGATACATCAAGGAGCCTATCATTGCCCTGTATTGATGATCAACATCCTCCCCCTCAAGGTCAGGGCTTAAGGATGTTGTTTTGGACATTGGAGTACCCAAAGATTTGCAATCAGTTAACTTGAATCTTTCAAGAATGTCCTTGACATATTTTGATTAACTTATAAAAATTTCTGTAGGAGTTTGTTTCACCTGTAATTCAAGAAAGAAAGTGAGTTCTCTCATTGAACTCATTTCAAACTTGGACTTCATCAATGATTCAAAATCCTGGCAGAGAGATTCATTAGTAGAACCAAAGATAATATCATTAACATAGATCTGAACTAGCATGATATGTTGATTAGACTTCTTGAAGAAGAGAGTTTTGTCGATTGTTCCTCTCTTGAAGTTGTTAGCCAACAGAAAAGAAGATAAAGTTTCATATCATATTCTGGGAGCTTGATGCAGCCCATATAGAGCTTTATCAAGCTTACAGACATGATCAGGAAACTTTGGATCTTCAAATCCAGAAGGCTGACATGCATACCCTTCCTCATCAATCCTTCCATACAAAAAGGAACTTTTCACATCCATTTGAAAAAAACCTTGAAGTTCTTGGCAGCTGCAAAGGCTAAAAATATTCTGATTGCTTCAATTCTTGCAACTGGAGCAAAAACTTCATCATAGTCTATGCCTTCCTCCTGGGTGTACCCTTGAACAACAAGCCTTGCCTTGTTTTTGATGACAACACCTTTGTCATCCTTCTTGTTTCTGAACACCCATTTGATTCCAATGGCATACTTACCCTTAGGTAAAGGGCAAACCTTCCAAACTCTTTGCCTTTCAAATTGAAGAAGCTCTTCTTGCATGGCTTCTACCCAGCTGTTATCTTTCAGTGCTTCAGCAACTTTCTTTGGTTCTATTTGGGATAGAAAGCAGGAAAACAAACAGATGTTTGCTTCATGTAAAGAGCTTCTTGTTCTTATTCCTTCTTCAACATTACCAATAATATTCTCAATTGGATGGGTGTTATGGATACGAGTTCTTGGGTGCATAAAGAGCTGCTGAACCAGAAAATATATGAGAAGTTTTAGGTTCATGTGCATCTATTTCCATCTGGTAAGCACTGAGTATCCCAAACAGTTCTCCAAGCTTCAGAGTTCTTAGATTTTCTGTTCTTCGAATGGCAACAGAATATATGTTCCACGCTTGTGGAAGTGATCTAAGAAACTTTCTGATCACATCTTGGTTCTCCATTTTGACACCTGCAGCTAGTAACTCATCAACCAACTGAACATACCTGAGATATTGAGAAGTCATCTTCTCATTGTTTTCCTAACATGTTTCAGCATGTCCTTCTTATTTTCTTTGACATCTTCAGATCCCTCATACATCTGCTGTAGAGAGTTCCACAGCTCTTGTGCAGATTTGCATTTCTTGAATGCATGTATGATTGAGTTGGGAATCGCCATCTGGATGAGCCACAAAGCCTTCGAGTCCACCTCTATTTCTTGTAATCTTCATCTGAATAGAGAGCTGGGTCTTTTGGCACAGATGCTCCACCGACGCCAGCAGCAGGAACAATTGGGATGAAAGGTCCTTTAAGAACTGACTTCCAAAGCTTGAAGTCTTGATTCCTAATGAAACCCTCCATCCTGACTTTCCATGTGTCATAGTCTTCTAGAGTAAACATTGGTGGCTTGTTGAGAGTACCATTCTCTGTATCATGTTTGTTTAGAGCAGCCATTTGAACAAACACAGAGGATATGGGTTTTGAAGTAATGAGATTTTAGAAGAAATATAACTGGTAACTTAAAGATGATTAATCACTTAAGTTCAAGAGCCAAAGCTCTAATACCACTTGTTGGATCGGGTTCTTAACTTCAAACAACATTTCACAAGTATTTCTTTCTACCAATCTAACAGATGAGGAATCTCTGTTAGAAGAATCTCTCAAACACTCAAGGTAATCAAACAATCTTCGAACACAAGTAAGAACACAAGAATAAATTTCAAGCTCAAAGATATATTTCTCTCAAAAGTAATACAAGTGTTACATCAAGCAAGCACACTTATACAAGTTACAATGAGAGGTTATATAGACAAGGCTACAACCGTATTCTCGTAGGAATACCTGTTGGGTATACTAGATAACAAACAAAGGAAAGCTTATTCTAGTGTTAAAGTGTCTTAACAGGCTAAGACACTCAATTACAATGATTACAATTATAGACATTGACTTTACAAAAGACTAGCTAAATACAAAAGATTTTAAATGTTTTGATCTTCAAAGGCTTTAGGCAATCTTTTGCATTTAATGTTGCTGAGGAAAAGTAAGGTGTTGTGTCTGACTTTCGGTATGTTATCTTTGTTTTGATCAGACCAACATGTTTGTTGTCAGCACCTTTTGTACCATAAAGGGTAGTCAGCTACAGTCTTTGTCAGAGAATCAATATCGGAAGTCTTTGTACAAGGTAGATGCTGAGGAGTGTCTTCTGAAGCTTTTGTTCTTCAGAAGCTTCAAGTCTTCGGAAACTCTGAAGCTTTAGATCTTCTAAGTGTTGGTCTTCCGAAACAGTTGTCTTGTACAACCTTCGGTAGAAATGAGTTATCCTTCGGAAGCAATGTTGCTTCCGAAGAGTAACTCCTTGCTTCCGAAGGCTGTTAGTCTTTGTAGTTCCAGTACTTAGACAAATAAGAAGTTTGGTGAGCATTAGCCTTTATTAGTCTTTACATATCTCAAATACGTTGGTTTTATTTTTGGACTATAGATTATTTGAAATCTCAAAGAAATAATCACGAGAAAGAAAGTGAATCGTACGAGTTCGTTACGTGAGTAACACACATGACTTTACCCACTTAAAAACCCAAACTATAAAAGAAAACACCATCTCTTTTACCCTCACACTTTTCAGCCATCACACACCATGAATCACATACTCACTATCAATGTTTTAAAACCGGACCGGACACCGAACCGGTTTCTATATTGGTCAGGTCAGATCGAATTTAAGGACCGATGGCGTCATAAATATTATATAAATATATATTATATAAATATATATTATATTTATATATATATTTATATCAAATATATTATAAATATATAAATTATTTTTAAAAAACCATATATTTATAATATATTTGATAGGTCCACAGCTGCCATGCAAAAGGGTACGTTGCCAATATTGTTAGTATCGACATTTTGTATGTCGATACTAATCCTTCATCATAGCTGGGCTCGTGAGTCTTTTCCAATCTTCATTCCTGAATGTTCCAAGTGTTTCCAAGGTCTATTGGGCATCATTCGTTGAATTCTAAGTGGTTTAAAACCGGTTTTTTGTTTGAAGGTTTCGGGTTGTACAAAAACCCTAAAAACCGAAAGTTTGAGCTCAAACCTGCTTCTTTCGAGATGTTTTGAGAATGGATCCTCTGTACTTCTTCAATGCGGTTCTCGAGAGCTTTCCATAGACATGAAAATCTTGAAGTTTGGTTGAGAAATGAGGGAGATCAAATGAGGGTTTTTAGTGAGAGGGTATAGAGAGAGAGTGCGAATCTAGAGAGAGAAATAGATGAAAATCTGGTTGGTGAGCCATTAATGATGGTTTTTAAGCTTTTTATAGTTCGGGTAGTAATAAGCGTGTTCGGGTTCGTTCGGTTTCGCGTTTACGCTTTATTTTACGAGAATATGTAAATGTTACGTTTTTAATGAAATAGTTTTTATTTTATATTTTTAGGTGATGATTCCTAATAAATATTTTATGTGGAATATTTTTATTAGTTTAATCAGAACGTATAACTTTCGCGCGTATTCGTACGAATCGTCACCCGTACGAACACGACGATTGTTTTACCTTCTGTTTTGGTTTTCTAATTATAAGATATCATTTAAAATGTTAAACACACAGATATATTCGTGTGAATCGTCATTCCTACGAATACACTGTTAGTTTAATATTTCTAATGTTATCCCTTATTGTTTTATAATTGATTCCTCACAATCGTTAGTGTTTCATCATTTGGTTATTTTGGATTACATAACTTATGAATTATGTTGTCAGACATTGGATTCCTCGTTACTGATAGAATATCATGTCTTAACTTGTGTGTGTGTGAATTGTTTACTTGTTCTCATTAAACATTCACAATGTTATTGACAAATGAACTTATAATTACAATATGAATTTACAAGTATCGTCTACATACGACTACTCTACAAATGTTACACGAGCCAACCCATTACAACCCGGATAGCCTTTATATGGGCTAGCTTGCGGGTTTCCTTTCTTCAACTTCACGGTACCGGTCAGGTCCGGTCCGAGTTTAGTTCGGCGTACACCCCTACGGTGAAACATTTAAGATAAATTAAAGTTAGCTTAATTGAATTAAAAAAAAAAGTGGAGCACATTCATTTGATTTACTATATAATTGATCAATGTTGTCTAATTTCTTAGTTTTTTCTTATATATTTATAATAATATTGCAACGATGACCATTGATTAATGAAGATAAAGTTTGAGACTTTGAGTCTCCTTAAATTTTTTAAGAGTTAATGATTTTATATTTAAACTTTAGACGTTATTTTGTGTTGAGCATATTTTTTAGTTTCACTAATAGAAAAAAAATTGTATTCCCGACGCAAATTTGTGTAACATCCGAAAAAAAATAATAAAATAAATAAAATAAAAATTAGCAACCCAATAATAAACGTGCAAAATTTCGGGAACCGTTTATGTTCAAAATTTATATAAACGTTCGTAAAGTAATTATGATCAAAAGGATATAAATGATAAAAATATCTGATAATGTATGGACACGTTATAAAGCCTAATAATAACGTGCAGAATTTCTGTGACCGTTTGGGTTCGAAATTTTTATGAACAATCCTGAAGTAATTACGATCACATTAATATAAGCCGGACCGTTAAACGATAAAGTATAAACAAGATATAAGCTTATGAATATAAAAATATATTATTTTTGACCCTGCTCCGTTTTCAACGAAACTTGGGTAGAAATGTAGAGAATAATTAGTAGATTTCAACGGCATATTCGAAAGTTTTTAAAACATCAGATGCAAAAAGTTATAAGAGAAAAACAAGATTTAAGCTAAATTAATTATAATAATATAATAATAATAATAAAATAATCAATTAAACATATGTCAAAATGTAAATACGTTGAACTTGACCATATATATATATTATTCTTTCTTAACGACGAAGGAAATTTACATCTCTTAAGTAACAAAACTCTGTCAAAATACTCTCCTAAAACCCTTGAGCGGGTACGGTAGTTACTAGAATTTTGTTCAACGATTGTTTAGCGAGCATTGGTACGAGCTACTTTGAGGTAACCACCTATTATACTCTTATTTTAAAATAATTATTTAATTAGTATGGTCGAGATATTGTTTATTTAAAATCTCACTAATGTTATGCGTGGAGGCTATTTTCAATATTTTTGTAAAACACGGAGTATGCCGAGATGCTGCCCAAATATTTTATAAAATATGTATTTATAAGACGAGGCTCTGTCCAATTTAAAACTCTAAAATAAAGTTTTATAAGCCGAAATTATGCCCGAATATTTTTAAGGGAAAAAAAACATAAGCCGTTATGCTGTCCAATTAAAGACTCGAGTCAATACCTAAAAATATAAAGATACGTTAAGTAATCCCATTAGGGTACTGATGTTATTAGGAAATTGGCGGTCACGTAAGATAAGAATTGAGGAGCTAAAATTGTACGATAAAAACATAGATCAGGTGAGTTCTATGAGCCCTCTTTAACTGTTTTAATGTTTTAGGGCTGATGTGTATGCATGATAAATATATTTAAAATGATTGATGTATATGATATTATATTGATGCCGGGATGTTTCCCGTTTATACCAATGTTAAGCCGGGATAATGCCAAATTTTATGTACGTATTTTTTTTAAAATACAAAGAGGCAACCCGAATCTTTATTTTAAAAAGAAGTTTATTAAAAGAGTTATCAAGAGGTCCAAATCTCATATACTAACAAAGACATGGTCCTAGTATACCGAAGGTGTGTAGTCGTATGCTCCTTCGATATAACAGTATAATGCCGGTGTATAGATCTGAGGTAAAGACGGTGTTTCGAATAAGGTTTTTGCACTACGGTGCTTATTATAAAGTTTTCAAAAAGAAATTTTGAAAGCACCTTCGGGTGAATAAAAGTTTTTCATAGTTACCTTCGGGTAAAGAAGTTTACCTTCGGGTAAAGAAGTTATCTTCGGGTAAAGAAGTTTACCTTCGGGTAAAGAAGTTTACCTTCGGGTAAAGAAGTTACCTTCGGGTAAAGAAGTTACCTTCGGGTAAAGAAGTTTACCTTCGGGTAAAGAAGTTACCTTCGGGTAAAGAAGTTTACCTTCGGGTAAAGAAGTTACCTTCGGGTAAAACAAATTTTTAAATAAATGTTGTTGATATGATATGATACATGTATATCGATGTATGCTTTTGTGAAATGTTTTTGAAATATATTGTTTGAAATTGACGATGTTTATTAAACTTAGAACTCACCAGCTTAAGCTGACAAAATTTTAACATGCACATCAGGTAGAGATGGTGAAGCCTCAGCTAGTCGAGGCAAGAAACCGTTGGCATAAGTGACCCTGGATGGATCTTGGCTGCAGGTTTTGAGAAGACTGGCATAGATGTAGATATTGTAAAAAAAATAAAAAGGAATAAATAAATAAAAATGGTTGTGTGACATATATGTAATCGGGTTTACTTATGTATAATATGTTTTATTTCCGCTGCGATTGAGTTTTAACTATTTTATCACCGTGCTTATGAGTAAATCCGACAAAGTGACGTGTCCCGGGAGACGGGCGTTTACAAGTTGGTATCAGAGCACTGGTTTAAGAGATTTAGGTACTCAAGCGGTAACTAAACTTAAACTAGGACTCTAGGAGAATATAGGAATGCCAGTCAAAGCAGCCGCATGCCAGCCACAGAGGATACATCAAGCATCTAACGAATAAAACTTTGGACACATGCGTAAATGCTAAAGATCAATTGCAATTAGCTACTGCAATTGAGGTTTGACATTTGCAAATAATTCTAAAGTTTGATTCGTTATTTGTAAAGGTGTTGTAAGTTAAGGGTTAAGGTCGGATATTTAATATAAATATGATAGATAGTAAACTGGAAGATGATGTCATAGTAAATAAGTAATTACATCCTGGGTCCTGTAATTGATTATTTATTATACATTGGAACTCTGGGATTACTACTTATCATACAAATATTGATTTATCCTATACCTTAATTGTAGGATGGCCAATAGAGAAAATGCTCTAGATGAAAATATCGATCGTGATACCGATATACCCCTAATTAGAAGAGAAAGTATTCGATTAAATCCAAATTTGGAAGATGAAGTACACATTGAAACGAGTGAAAATTCTCATGAGAATGACGGAGCCAATGATCAACCAGATCAAATGGAAGCAAACTTTGTAAGAATGCTTAAAGCGGCAATACCAGAAATTGCTGCAGAAATACGTCGACAAGAGAGGGATAGTAATGGTAATCACTCTGGCGCTGATAACAATACGGGAAATGGAGCTACTCAAGTTGTCGTACCACTCACTACGGTTAGACAAGAAGATAAAAAGAAAGGGTGCGACTACAAGATCTTCAAGAGTTGTAACCCTCCTTCGTTTGATGGAAAGAAAGATGCAGTGACAGCACACCAGTGGCTTCGGGAGATGGAGTCAGTTATTAAAATTAGTGAGTGCAATGATAGCCAGAAAGTCAAGTTTGCAGCTCATTCTTTTGTATCTGAAGCTTTGTTTTGGTGGGACACAATTCAGCAAGCGATGGGGGAGCCTGCGGTAGAAGCATTAAGTTGGGAAAGTTTCAAGCGTTTAGTGTTAGCAAAATTTTGTCCAAAGTTTGTTATAGATAAGATGGAGAAGGATTTCATGAATCTGGAGGTCGGTACTATGACTCATCAAGAGTACACGACTAAGTTTAATGAGATGTCCAGATTAGTACCTCACTTGGTAACACCAGAGGAATCCCGAATCAAGCGTTATATTCAGGGGTTTCCATCGGAGGTAAGAAGATTAGTTAAAGGTTCTGCACCAGGAACCTATCAGTCTGCAGTAGAGCTTACAGCAGAATTATTTGAAGAAGTGTACGGGCTAGGAGGGAGGCCCATGACAAGTAAGAGGAAGTGGGGAGGTTCTAAGAAAGACAATTTCAATCCAAAAAGAAAGATATCTGGCAGTAGTCCAACAGTTTGTAAGATATGTAACCGGATGCATAGTGGGAACTGTAGAATGGGGATGAATGTTTGTTTCAAGTGCGGCAAGGAGGGACATTATGCCAACAAATGCCCAACTGTGAAATGTTTCGATTGTGGGAAACAAGGTCATCGGGCAACAGAATGTCCAAATAAGAAAACGGATATGGTTCCAAAACCCAAGGGGAGAGCTTTTACAATGACCGTTGGTGCAGCTAAGGAAACCCCAGATGTTGTGTCGGGTACGTTTCTTATCAATAACATGCCAGCTACTGTATTATTTGATTCTGGTGCCAGTAGGAGTTTTATATCTGTTAACTTCTGTCTACTGCTCAATAAGATCCCCAATAAGATAGATACCCTACTAGAAGTTGAAACGGCACTAGGAAAGAAGGTAGTTATTTCTACCATTGTTGAGGGTTGTTCTATTGACCTTGATGGTCATAAAATACCCATTAATCTTTACCCAATAACTTTGGGCGGGTTTGATGTCGTGCTGGGCATGGATTGGTTAATGGAACACGAAGCTGAAATATTATGTAAAAAGAAGATGATTCAACTCCAAGCGCTTGATGGAGATCGAATTATTATCTGTGGAGATCGTACGGGCTCTTCCGTAAATATCGTTTCAATGCTGAAGGCCCAGAAGTTTATGAATCAAGGTTGCAAAGCTTATCTCGCATATGTGGTCGATAATAATGCAAAGACGAAAGAACTGAAAGATATTCCGGTGGTATCCCAATTCCCCGATGTGTTTCCTGACGAATTACCGGGTATGCCTCCAGAACGAGAAGTAGAGTTTCGAATTGATCTTTTACCAGGAGCTAAACCAGTTGCGAAGGCACCTTATCGACTTGCACCCTCATAGATGAAGGAGTTAATGTCGCAGTTGCAAGACCTATTAGACAAAGGTTTTGTGCGGCCAAGTGTTTCGCCTTGGGGAGCCCCGGTATTATTTGTAAAGAAGAAAGACGGGAGCATGCGAATGTGCATAGACTACAAGGAGCTAAATAAACTCACAATAAAGAACAAATATCCTCTTCCTAGAATCGATGACTTGTTTGACCAGCTACAAGGAGCGAATTGGTTCTCTAAAATCGACTTACGTTCGGGCTATCATCAGTTGAAAGTAAGAGAAGAAGACATATCAAAGACTGCATTTCGAACACGATATGGACATTATGAGTTTTTGGTAATGTCGTTTGGTTTGACTAATGCCCCAGCTGCATTCATGGATCTCATGAACAGGGTATGTCGACCAATGCTTGATAGGTCAGTTATTGTGTTCATTGATGATATTTTGATATACTCTAAGAATGAACAAGACCACGCTTATCACTTAAAAGAAGTTTTGGAGACGTTGAGAAGAGAGAAGTTGTATGCCAAATTCTCAAAATGTGCCTTTTGGCTAAGAGAAGTACAATTTCTAGGTCATGTAATCAATGCTAATGGAATCCTGGTTGATCCAAGTAAGATCGAGTCGGTGACAAAATGGAATCCGCCAAAGACACCCATTGAAGTTCGTAGCTTTCTGGGTTTGGCCGGTTACTACCGACGTTTCATCCAAGATTTCTCCAAGATTGCTTCTGCCATGACCAAGTTAACCAAGAAAGAAGTAAAGTTTGAATGGGGTCCTGAACAACAAGCTGCATTTGATGAACTAAAGAAACGATTAACATATGCCCCAGTTCTATCATTACCTGATGGAACAGAAGACATGGTAATTTATTCTGATGCATCATATCAGGGTTTGGGTTGTGTTCTGATGCAAGGGGGAAAGTTATTGCTTATGCTTCACGACAACTGAAAACCCATGAAAAGAATTACCCAACACATGACTTGGAATTGGCAGCAGTCGTGTTTGCACTAAAGATATGGAGGCACTATTTGTATGGTGCCAAATGCACCATCTACACTGATCATAAAAGTCTAAAGTATTTCTTCGAACAAAAAGACTTGAATATGAGACAGCGTAGATGGCTCGAGTTGATTAAGGATTATGATTGTGAAATTCTTTACCATCCAGGAAAGGCCAATGTGGTGGCCGATGCGCTAAGTCGCAAAGGCGATTTTTCTCCTATTCGGGTGAAATCTTATGCGCTTGTTATAACATCAGATTTTCTGAATCAACTCAAAGATGCACAACAAGAAGCATTGAAGGAAGAAAACGTGATGAGTGAAAGAATCTATGGTCTGATAACGAAGCTTGATGAAAACGAGTTCGGAATCAAAACTCGTTACGGTAGAATGTGGGTACCACAATATGGGAATATCAGATCAAGAATTCTCGATGAAGCACACAAGACCAGATATTCTGTCCATCCCGGTACTACCAAAATGTTTCAAGATCTACGCAAAAATTATTGGTGGCCAGGAATGAAATTCAACATATTACAATATGTTAACCGATGCTTGACTTGTTTGCAAGTGAAAGCTGAGCATCAAAAGCCTCACGGCTATTTACAGCCTTTGGAAGTTCCTGAATGGAAATGGGAACACATCACCATGGATTTCATCATAAAGCTACCGCGTACAGCTAAACAACATGATTCCATATGGGTGATTGTAGACCGACTGACGAAGAGTGCTCACTTCTTACCAATACGCGAGACATATTCGTCAGAAAAGTTATCAGAATTGTTCGTAAAAGAAATTGTTGCACGTCATGGAGTACCACTCTCGATTGTGTCGGATCGAGATACCAGATTTACTTCTAGATTCTGGAAGAAATTTCATGAACAGATGGGGACGAGGTTATGTTTAAGCACGGCATATCATCCGCAAACGGATGGGCAAACTGAAAGAACGATACAAACATTAGAAGATATGCTACGTGCGTGTGTTATTGACTTTGGTGGTAATTGGGACGATCATTTACCGCTAGTCGAATTCTCGTATAATAACAGCTACAATGCTAGCATTGGAATGCCCCCATATGAAATGCTATATGGGAGACGGTGTCGAACACCACTATGTTGGGGTGAGGTTGGGCAGAAAGACATGGGGAGCAAATCAGATGTAGAATTAATGGCCAATAAGCTCGCTCAAGTCAGAGCACGACTAAAAGCTGCCCAAGATCGTCAAAAGTCCTACGCAGACAAGAGAAGAAGACCAATTGAATTCAACGTAGGGGATCGTGTGTTATTAAAAGTATCCCCATGGAAAGGTCTAATTCGATTTAAAAAGCGTGGAAAGCTAAGTCCGAGGTATATCGGACCGTTTAAGATTTTAGCCAGGATCGGTAAAGTTGCATACCGATTGGAGCTGCCAGATGAGCTTAGTAGTATACACCCGACATTTCATGTGTCTCATCTACGGAAATGTCTTGCGGATGAAACCTCTCATGTGCTTTACGATAAGATCGAGGTTGATGACAAGCTTAATTACGTAGAAGAACCAGTCGCGATACTTGATCGCGATGAAAAGAGACTTCGTAACAAAGTTGTCAAGATGGTTAAGGTACAATGGAAGCATAGAAAGGGATCAGAGGCAACCTGGGAAACCGAAGAAGAGATGAGAATATGCTACCCTCAATTGTTTGAAACATAACAGGTTTCGAGGACGAAACCTATTGTAAGGAGGGTAGATTTGTAACATCCGAAAAAAAATAATAAAATAAATAAAATAAAAATTAGCAACCCAATAATAAACGTGCAAAATTTCGGGAACCGTTTATGTTCAAAATTTATATAAACGTTCGTAAAGTAATTATGATCAAAAGGATATAAATGATAAAAATATCTGATAATGTATGGACACGTTATAAAGCCTAATAATAACGTGCAGAATTTCTGTGACCGTTTGGGTTCGAAATTTTTATGAACAATCCTGAAGTAATTACGATCACATTAATATAAGCCGGACCGTTAAACGATAAAGTATAAACAAGATATAAGCTTATGAATATAAAAATATATTATTTTTGACCATGCTCCGTTTTCAACGAAACTTGGGTAGAAATGTAGAGAATAATTAGTAGATTTCAACGGCATATTCGAAAGTTTTTAAAACATCAGATGCAAAAAGTTATAAGAGAAAAACAAGATTTAAGCTAAATTAATTATAATAATATAATAATAATAATAATAAAATAATAAATAATAATAAAATAATCAATTAAACATATGTTAAAATGTAAATACGTTGAACTTGACCATATATATATATTATTCTTTCTTAACGACGAAGGAAATTTACATCTATAAATAGATGTAGTTCGACGATCAAATATTCATTTCTCTTAAGTAACAAAACTCTGTCAAAATACTCTCCTAAAACCCTTGAGCGGGTACGGTAGTTACTAGAATTTTGTTTAACGATTGTTTAGCGAGCATTGGTACGAGCTACTTTGAGGTAACCACCTATTATACTCTTATTTTAAAATAATTATTTAATTAGTATGGTCGAGATATTGTTTATTTAAAATCTCACTAATGTTATGCGTGGAGGCTATTTTCAATATTTTTGTAAAACACGGAGTATGCCGAGATGCTGCCCAAATATTTTATAAAAATATGTATTTATAAGACGAGGCTCTGTCCAATTTAAAACTCTAAAATAAAGTTTTATAAGCCGAAATTATGCCCGAATATTTTTAAGGGAAAAAAAACATAAGCCGTTATGCTGTCCAATTAAAGACTCGAGTCAATACCTAAAAATATAAAGATACGTTAAGTAATCCCATTAGGGTACTGATGTTATTAGGAAATTGGCGGTCACGTAAGATAAGAATTGAGGAGCTAAAATTGTACGATAAAAACATAGATCAGGTGAGTTCTATGAGCCCTCTTTTACTGTTTTAATGTTTTAGGGCTGATGTGTATGCATGATAAATATATTTAAAATGATTGATGTATATGATATTATATTGATGCCGGGATGTTTCCCGTTTATACCAATGTTAAGCGGGATAATGCCAAATTTTATGTACGTATTTTTTTTAAAATACAAAGAGGCAACCCGAATCTTTATTTTAAAAAGAAGTTTATTAAAAGAGTTATCAAGAGGTCCAAATCTCATATACTAACAAAGACATGGTCCTAGTATACCAAAGGTGTGTAGTCGTATGCTCCTTCGATATAACAGGATAATGCCGGTGTATAGATCTGAGGTAAAGACGGTGTTTCGAATAAGGTTTTTGCACTACGGTGCTTATTATAAAGTTTTCAAAAAGAAATTTTGAAAGCACCTTCGGGTGAATAAAATTTTTTCATAGTTACCTTCGGGTAAAGAAGTTTACCTTCTGGTAAAGAAGTTACCTTCGGGTAAAGAAGTTTACCTTCGGGTAAAGAAGTTTACCTTCGGGTAAAGAAGTTACCTTCGGGTAAAGAAGTTTACCTTCGGGTAAAGAAGTTACCTTCGGGTAAAGAAGTTACCTTCGGGTAAAACAAATTTTTAAATAAATGTTGTTGATATGATATGATACATGTATATCGATGTATGCTTTTGTGAAATGTTTTTGAAATATATTGTTTGAAATTGACGATGTTTATTAAACTTAGAACTCACCAGCTTAAGCTGACAAAATTTTAACATGCACATCAGGTAGAGATGGTGAAGCCTCAGCTAGTCGAGGCAAGAAACCGTTGGCATAAGTGACCCTGGATGGATGTTGGCTGCAGGTTTTGAGAAGACTGGCATAGATGTAGATATTGTAAAAAAAATAAAAAGGAATAAATAAATAAAAATGGTTGTGTGACATATATGTAATCTGGTTTACTTATGTATAATATGTTTTATTTCCGCTGCGATTGAGTTTTAACTATTTTATCACCGTGCTTATGAGTAAATCCGACAAAGTGACGTGTCCCGGGAGACGGGCGTTTACAATTTGCGTCGCAAATGGGTCGCAATATACGATTTTCGACGGATTTGCGACAGATCGGAAAACCCTTGGTCGGAAATGCAGTCCCGACAGAATTCTGACTAAAAATGTGACAAATTTGCGACGAAAACATGACATCAGAAGTTCCGACCTGTTTTCGACACAAATTAATATTTAATATATTTACTATAATATATATGTATTTAATGTCAATTCCGACGCAAATTGTTGCGACACAATTCCGACAAAACAGTTTGCAACACAATTATGGCAAAACATTTATGAAAATTGCGACACAGACTTGATAAAACATTTATATTTTTTGCTACGCAAATCCGATGAAACATTTCAATTTTTGTGACAAAAATCCGACAAAACATTTCCAATTTTGCGACGCAAATCCGACGAAACATATATGTTTTCTATGACGTAATTCAGACGAAACATTTCTTTTTTTTTTTGCAACGCAATTCAAATGAAATCTCTTTTTTCTCTTTTATACAAAGAAACCAATTCAAACGAAACATTTATGTTTTTTTCTTTTTTTTTGTAGCAATCTGCAACACATTTGCGCCAACAAATTCTTTTAATTAGACTAAATTTCTTTCGTTGAAAATTTGTATCAATTTGCAACGCATTTGTGACGAAAACTTTTATTATTTAAATTAAAATTATTTTTGTCGGAAATTTGTAGCAATCTGCTACGCATTTGTGATGAAACAATTAATAATTAATTAAATTAAAAAAATAGTCGGAAAGTTGTAGTAAGTTGCGACACATTTGTGACAAGATATTTAATTAATTAAATTAATTTTTTTGTCGGAAATATGTAGCAAGTTGTGACGCATTTGTGACAAAACTTAATATTTTTTTAATTGCACCTCCTTCTTTGATATTTTGACGCAATTATGTAGCAAGTATCATGACAAATATGAGCATGACAAATAACATATCTGTCATGTTTTTATATGGAGAATTTCCTTTAATCGACATTGACGTTTCTATCTTGTTTTTATACTGAAAATTTATCGCAGGGTATGATATTCGAATGAGCAATCGACATCGACATTTCTTCATTCTAGCGTCTCATTTACGTCCATAAATTGCTTTTGAACTTATGCTAGTTTACTTGGACTATGGTACTCAGAGTTGACTCATTTTGATTTATTTGTTTACAAGATATAATTACTTAACTCCAGTTTCATTTCGATCGTAAACTAAAAACATTCTGAGTTCACCAATATGAGTGCTCGATTTCCATTTTCTATTCTCTCTTCTTGTCATTTGTGCGTGCTTGTTATCATGGCCTCGTTTTATTTATGCTTATCCAAACAAAACTCCGGTCAGATGGCATGTTTGGACTCTGAAAGACAAGCGCTTCTAGAGTTCAAGCATGGGCTCATTGATGAAGCACATCGACTTGCCTTGTGGGTTGTTGATGACAAAGACTGTTGTAGATGGGATGGGATTGCATGTGATAATTCCACTGGTCATGTTCATCGGATTCATCTTCGTGGCCCCAATTTTCTAAATATTGCGTATATCACTGACCGATTTGAAGAAGCTGAAAAGAAGTGGTTGAGAGGAAATAAAAGTCGATCCTTGTTGGGCCTTAAGCAACTCAAGCATTTGGCCTTGAGCAGCAATGATTTTGCAGGGATCCAAGTTACTAAATTTATTGGTTCTCTTCAAAACCTTAGGTATCTTAACCTTTCAAATTCATTTTTCAGTGGAATTATCCCTCCACAACTTGGGAACCTTTCAAAATTGCATGTCCTATGTCTTGGAATACGCCCACAATATGGTGCTTCATTTGAACAAACATCGATGGTGAATATGCATTGGTTGTCAAGTCTTCGTTTATTACAATACTTGGATTTGAGTGGTGTGGACCTTAGTAAAGCAAATGATCATTGGCTTCATGTGATTAACAACCTTCATTCTTTGGTTGAACTACATGTGTCTGCTTGTTCTCTAACCAAAACACGTCTCTATGTTCATCAACTTAATCTCACATCCCTTTCCTTGCTGGATCTTTATTTAAATTTTTTTGAGACTTCTGTTCCACAATGGTTATTCAGTATAACTAGTCTTGTTTCACTAGATATAAGTTGGAACTTTTATGGCAATATAATTTCTAGTAGTATTCATAGCTTCCGTAATTTGATTTCTCTCGAGTTTCTTCATGTCAGCGATAATGACTTCAAGAATTCTTCACTAGTATTAACAGAGTTGTCTGGCAGTAATCTCATCATGTTAGACATTAGTTATTGTCGTATTTCAAATTTACTTCTTAATTCCCTTCACAACTTAACAAATCTTCTTAACCTTGACTTGTCGGGAAATCAACTCACCAAGAGAATACCTAATATACTAGGTAACCTTTGTAATTTGAGGGATATTAATTTGTCATATAACAATTTTAGTAATATTAGCTTAGCATATCTTCTTGAAAGTTTTCTGGAATGCAAATCACCTGCCTTGGAGTCGTTATCCTTGTCCAAGAACAACATCGTTGGTATTATTCCTCATTCCATAGGAGAATTATCTTTTCTGAGAGAATTAGATCTTGCGTATAACCAATTAAATGGCAGCATTCCTTGTAGCCTGGGTCAACTTACAAAGTTGGCTCATTTAGACTTTTCAGACAATTTGTTAACAGGTATTGTCACAGAAGCTCACTTTGCCAAGCTAGTGAACATGAAATATTTACACGGAGCAAGAAACAACTTAACCTTAAGACTGCATGTTGCAAATTGGATCCCCCCTTTCCAACTGCAAAAATTGTTTATAAACTCTTGGGTTTTAGGCCCTCAATTTCCATCCTGGTTGCAATCACAGAAGCATTTGATGTATTTGGACATAAGCAACACCAAGATTTCATCACCCATGCCGGAGTCGTTTGTGAGATCATTCCCCAATCTAATCTATTTAAATATATCACATAATCAGATACATGGAAAGTCAACATAGGTGGATATCCCTCCAACACTTAAGGCAGTTGACATAAGCTTTAATAAGTTTTGGGGATCACTGCATGAATTTTTATGTTCAAATGGTGTCAAAGGCACACGATACCTAATTTTGGGAAATAATCTTTTGTCGGGTGCCATTCCAGAGTGCTGGGACAAGTGGCCGAGTATGTTATTATTAAACTTGGAGAATAATAACATGTCCGGTGACATTCCAAAAACATTGGGTTCTATGTCTTCCCTACGTATATTGAACATGCGTGGGAACAAGATCTCTGGAAGATTACCTACTTCTATAATGAACTTGACAAAATTATCGATCCTTCAACTTGCCAATAATGATCTTCTTGGAAACATTCCAATATTTTTTGGAAAACTCGCTTCTTTGAATATTCTCAACCTTAGATCCAACAATTTCGACGGAAATATTCCTCATGAGCTATGCTATCTTATACAGATGCAAATCTTGGATCTTTCTCATAATAACTTGTCCGGGAATATCCCAAGATGCTTTAGCAACTATAGTTACCTTTCAAATTCAAAAAAGAACATTATGGGGTTGAGGAACTAAACTTTTTACCAATGATCCTCAGCTCAAGTGGTTAAGGAAAGGTACCATGTAACTTTAATATTGGGGAGGTTACAAGTTCAAGTCTTGATGTGAACAAAATAAGGGTTCTATGCTGGGCTAGGGGTTTTTTTCTCACCTATGGTGCGTTGCGTTTCCTCCTATTGGGTGGGGATATGATCGGGTGGGTCTATGACCCCGACAGTGATCCAAATTGTCGTTCAAAAAAAAACTAAACTTTTAGGGACTAAAAATATGATGGCTATTGATGAACCTATTGCAACTAAATTTATTGGCTATAAGAGATTTCATACGTCTTCAATTTTACAACCTATAGAAACTAAAGTTAATTGCTAATTTTTTTAGCGGGATGGAGGAAAAAATAGCGATATTTGGAATAACTTTAGCAACTAATTTAGTTGCAACTGTTGAATACAAAAAATAAATTAAAATAATTTAGTTGCAATAGGGTAAATTAAAAATGCAAACTCATTTGTTGCAACGAGAATAGAAGCTGGGAACCCTCTCTTCTCCAGCGACTGGACGACCCCTCTCTCTTGCGTTGCTCTCTCTTCATCGATTCCTTTCTGGTGCTGCTTTATCTCCAGGTTAATACGCTCAGTTTCTTTTAAAAATTTCGAAATTTTGGTTTGCTTATATACGAAGTTTCTGTTCCTGCTCGATTTCTTGTAAAAACATATGTGTATGTTTATTTTTTTGATGAATGCTGCTCGAAATTTCTACCTCCGCTATTTATCAGGAGGGTTAATAGGCATTTGGTTGAGAAACCTAATTCTAGTTTCTGTTGCTAGCTTTCTTGTTTTAGCTCTTTACAAACTAGAATATGTTGATCCACTAATGATTGTTATCAAATACGCAGATGTTTATATGAATTTACATGAGTTAGGCCAGGCACGAGTAATTCTTTAAGGTTGAGTGAGATAAACTTGCAGGAATTTTGTGATTAAGTAATGTGATTTAGAGAAGGAACTGCATTTAAAATGTAAGATTGATATAAGAACCAAGTTTCTATTCACTGTATTGATATAAGAACCAAATTATTCTATGTTAAAAAATGAACTAGTAAACTCAATCCACCTATGATTGTTGTTTGTTTCCTTGCAATTCATGCTTTTTAGTTCGGTCGTTGGGTTGTTGTGTTGAGGCCTCTGCTTGCATTTGGGTATGTTACTTAAAGCCTTGATGAGTTCCATATTGTGTGTGGGTTAGAGTTGGTTCTTGTGAGCTAGTGCATTATGTTCTTAAGTTTAAAATGTTTTCCAATTTTGAAAATAATATGGTGTTTTACACTTAATGCATGTCAATGCTTATTTTCTTTCTATAAAATTATTTTAACCAGTTTTACATTGCCAATGCATCACAACTCGTACAATTGGTTCGTGCAGGTATCTCTTTATAGTTTTGTCTTCATAATCATTCTCTAAATCTGCATTCTGTTTTGCCATTAATAATAAGAAGGAAAGATTCAAGTATTCTACAAAGTCATGATATCATGACAAAATAAAATAAAATAAAAGATTTCATGCCAAAATAAAATAAAAAAAAAGATAAATAAGGTTGCTAGAGAAAGGGCCCCAAAGTTTTGTCACTTTATATTGGATCAGGTTGTTTAACCTAAACAACACTTCATAAGTATTTCTTACTTACAATATAATAGATGCGGAATATCTATTAGAAGGATCTTACAAAACACTCAGAGGTGATCAAATAACAATGAGAACACAAGAAATAAATTCAAGCTCAAAGATATATTTCTCTCAAAGTATTACACCCTAGCAAGCACACACTTAGTCGGTTTACAATGAGAGGTTATATAGCCAAGGCTACAACCGTATACACGTAGGAATACAAGTTGGGTATACTAGACAAGTACATAAAGTAAAACTTATTCTAGTACGTTGAGTGTCTTAACAGGCTAAGACACTCAATCACAATCATTACAAATATAGACATTGACTTTACAAAGACTAGCTAAATACAAAAGACATTTAATGTTGTTGATCTTCAAGACTCCATATAATCTTTTGCATTTAATGCTGAGGAAGAGAAGTAAGGTGCTGTCTGACTTTCGGTATGTTCTTTTTGTATTTAGTCAGACCAGCATGTCTTGTGTCAGTCCCTTTTGTACTAAGAAAATAAATCAGCTACAGTCTTTGTCAGAGGATAAACCTCATAAGTCCTTGTCTTTATCTCTGGTGCAAAGGAGAATCTTCGGAAGCTTTAAGTCTTCGGAAGCTCTGTAGGTATGAATCTTCTAAGTGCTGAGCTTTCCGAAGCAAATGTCTTGTACAACCTTCGGCAGGAGTAAGTTATCCTTCGGAAGCAGTGTTGCTTCCGAAGAGTAACTTCTTCCTTCCGAAGGCTGTTATTCTTTGTAGCACCAATACTTAGACAAAATAAGAAGTTTTGTGAGCATTGTCCTTTATTAGTCTTTACACTTCGGCAGGAGTAAGTTATCCATCTGAGGCACCGACCAGTCCCATATTTCATCAAAGTCAT
This sequence comes from Mikania micrantha, assembly GCA_009363875.1. NCBI lineage: Eukaryota > Viridiplantae > Streptophyta > Magnoliopsida > Asterales > Asteraceae > Mikania > Mikania micrantha. Next base: position 49,750,256 of record CM018691.1, on the reverse strand, counting down.
AGCCTCTCTCTTCAAGTAGAGCAGAGAGTCTAACTCGTTCTTCATCCTGAGAGGTGTCTGGTCGGCCCTTCACTTTCTTTGGTCTTCTCTCCTCCTGTTCTGCTTCCTCCTATGGGGTTAATTTCCTTTTTCCTTTATCATCAGCAGTTAATTTTGCCCCAGAGGAAATGTCTCCTGTTGCCTCACCAGCTGGTTCATTGGCACATAGCTCCTCTGAGGAGGAATCATCAAGAATGATTGGGCCTTCGGAAGCAGCTGCAGCTTCGGAGTTAACCTTAGCATTCACTGCCCCCTCCGGTTGACCAACCATCTTGGTTGATTTCTTATTAGTTTCCCCAGAGAGCTGAGGAGAGGAGGAGAGGTCTTCAGTAGCCTTTGTCCCAGAAGGAGGGGACATAGGTTCCATGGAGATTGAAGGTTGTTCTTGAATAGTTTCTTCCATGGAAACCTGGGCTGCAGTCTCAGAAGGAGACTTAGTCCCAGAAGGGGACAGGTGAGTCCCAACAGGGGACTGAGGCTCCAAAGAGACATTTGTTGTTTTGGGCTCTTGCTCTGTCTCTTTGGCAGCCTCTGTTGCTTCAGAGGAAGAGGAAGAGGAAGTGGAAGTGGAGGAAACAGGGAAGTAAGTGCCCAAGAAATCATCCCATTCAGTAGTCAAAGTGACTATGGATGGGTTGACATCCTGTGCAGCTTCCTCTTCTCTTACTTGTGATCCTGACCCTGCAGAAGGTGTATTCTCCCCCTTTTTGGTAGCATCAGGGGAGATGAAGGTGGTTGTAGCAGGATCAGGATGAAAGGGTTGAAGAAGTACTCGGGGACGCCTCCTGAGGTCCAGAATGGTAGCATCTTTAGTCTGGACCTCAATCCGCAGGGTAGCCACCTCAGCTTCCAGATAAGCTACCCTGGCTTGGAGGGATGTGATGGTAGCCGTCAATTCCTGTGTTTTGGTGCCCTCATCTACCTGAGTAGAATCATGGTGTGATGGAGTCCTGAGCCCAGCTCCTGCACCTCCACCACCAGATGTGGTTTCTTGGCACCCTAGATTCCCTTCATTGAGAAGGGCTTCAAAGAAGTCCTCCCCAATGTTGGTTGCCACAGATGAGGTCCTATTGCCTGTACCACTGTCCTGAAGAACTTGAGGAGGTTCATCAGTAGTGGCAGCCTCATTTTCATTGATCCCTTCTTCGCTCCTGGGATCAACCTCTGATGTGGTAGGCTCTGGGTCAGGGAACCTAGCTTGTAACTGTGTCACCACTCTCATAAGTGTTTGGGAAGTGGGAGAGAGTGGTTCCTCCACAGCTATAGCAGAGATCCCTTGAGCCTGGGAAGTAGTATGGGTGGGGGGCATTTCTGGATGGTAAGAACCTGGAGACCTGGGAGACAGTCTCGGATCTAATGGAGTTGCTTCATTAGAAGCATACTCAGTGATTGGAGAATCCCTTTGGATATTCTCAGGTATGTATGGTGACATACTCTGAGGGCTATCAGGTTGGTTAGGGGCAGCCACAGATTCCAGAGGAAGAACCTGTGGAGTAACTATAGTTGTGGCTTTCACCTTAGGTGGAATTGTGCCCATAGCAGTTTTTTTCACCTTCTTCTTGCTGGGTTCATAGGAAGGGGCCTGAACAGCTGTAGAGAGCTGTACAGGGGTTCGTTTGCGTTTGTAGGTAATCTTTATGGGATGAGGAACAGAAGTGGAAGGTGTGGGTTCAGCATCTGTGGGTTTAACAGAGCTGTCACCTTCAGGAGTATGTGACTCCATAGATGGAAGAAGAGGAGTGAAATTCCCAAAGAACTGGGCACCCTTCTTCTTTAGCTGCACAAAAACCTTGGAAGAAACCAAGGGTATTTTATATGTATTCCCAGTTAGAGAGAGGGAAGTGCCCAACTCCTCATAGAAGATTTGTTGTAAAAACCTAGGGTACACACAAAATTTCTTTGGTGACGAAATATTGTCAACCAAATTATTGAAAATAAAAGCAGAGAAGTTAAACAGTTGGTTGGAGACCAAACCGTGAATAGCCGAGGCTAAGTCAGACGGAATTTGATCCCAACCTCCTGTCTTATTGGAAAGACAATGTAGGAACAAATATATGAGGTAATTGTAATAATAGGACACTCTACCCTTCAAATTGGTTGTTGTAGGGAGAGGACCTTCGTACCCCATCGACTTAAAGGTCGATGCTACCTCATCCTTTGTGAACGAGACCTTTCCACCGGCATCATTGAGTTTGAGATGCCGACAGATGGTCTCCACATTGATAGAAATGGGATGAGCATCAATGGTGGCATTAAGAGTCCAACCATTGGAAGAAGAAGAACAGAACAGGATGCCCAAAATTGTTGGTGATGAGATTCATACACCAAGGGCTGAACAGTGAGTGCAAAGGAATACCTGCTCCGTTGAAGAAACGAGATGATCGGAGCAAAATCAGCATCATTTTCTAATGACAACTCCGCTGGAAGGTTGTGAGCAGGTTTGAATGCAAGAAGAGCCATTTCGATCGGAGGTTTTTAGGTTACGATTTGAGAGAAAAGGGAAAATCAGCTTTGAAGTGAAACGGTGAGAGAAGATAAATGAGCGGGAGACCTTTTATACCTTCGGATTTCAGCATTTAATATATAGACACATTAAATTTGAGATCCGGATGTCAGAAAAGGTCTTCCGATGACAGGTGGTTTCACAATAAATGTATGAATATTTGCTAAGGGCTGAGTTGCTTCCGAAGATGTGGCTTTCGGAAGGAGTTTAAGAAACCAAAAAGTTTTCAGAAGATATTTGCTTCCGAAGTATAAAATTTATACTGTCGGAAGCGCTGCTTCTGAAGTATCAGAAGCAATGGTTAAGAAGTATAAAATTAATACATCGGAAGCACTGCTTCTGAAATATTAGATAAGTTCATCAGACAAAATGTTTTTCGGAAGACATCTTCTTCTGAAGAGTACCTTCAGAAGATTAAGCTTCCAAAGTTAATGTATCGGAAGAGTATTACTTCAGAAGGTAATTTAGCTTCTGAAGTGTGAGAACTTCCGACAGAGGAAGAAATAATGCTTCCGAAGACTTAACCTATCTTCTGCTGAGTAGTTACTCATCAGAAGATAAGTTAAGTTTATCTTCCGAAGAATTATTTATTCCTTATTATTTCATTTATTCAAAGTTAATCATCCCAATGGATGTTATTAAGTACCTGAATCTTCCTTCATCAAATGCTTTGGTGAAGAGATCAGCCAGATTGTGTTCTGTATCAACTTTGACTAGATGAATTAACCTTTTCTCAGCACAATCTCTGATGAAGTGATATCTGATGTCAATGTGCTTTGTCTTGGAATGTTTGACAGGATTGTTGGTGATGGAGATTGCACTTGAGTTATCTATCTGAATAGGAGTGTTGAACAGATCTATTCCATAATCTTTCATCTGATTTTGAATCCAGATAACTTGTGCATAGTAGCTAGAAGCAGCTATGTATTCTGCCTCTGCAGTAGAGGTAGATACACATGACTGTTTCTTGCATTACCAAGACACAATCCTGGGTCCAAGGAATTGACATCCTCCTGATGTTGATTTCTTGCTGATGTTGCAACCTCCATAATCACTATCAGTGTAAGCCATGAACTGGAAATCTTCATTTCTAGGATACCATAATCCTAGGCTTGATGCTCCTTTGAGATATCTAAAAATTCTTTTCACAGCCAGCATATGTGAGACTTTGGGATTGGCCTGAAATCTTGCACACACACAAGTTGCAAACATGATATCTGGCCTGCTTGCTGTGAGATACATCAAAGAGCCTATCATTGCCCTGTACTGGTGTTGATCAACATCCTCCCCCTCAAGATCAGGGCTAAGAGATGTTGTCTTGGACATAGGAGTTCCCAGTGCTTTGCAATCAGACAGCTTAAATCTTTCAAGAATGTCCTTGACATATTTTGATTGATTAATAAAAATCCCTGTAGGAGTTTGTTTCACCTGTAGTCCAAGAAAGAAGGTGAGTTCTCCCATTGAACTCATTTCAAACTTGGACTTCATCAGTGATTCAAAGTCCTTGCAGAGAGATTCATTAGTTGAACCAAAGATAATATCATCAACATAGATTTGTTCTAGCATGATATGTTGATTGGACTTCTTGAAAAAGAGAGTTTTATCAATTGTTCCTCTCTTGAAATTGTTAGACAGTAGAAAGGAAGACAAAGTTTCGTACCATTTTCTGGGAGCTTGATGCAGCCCATAGAGAGCTTTATCAAGCTTACAGACATGATCAGGAAACTTTGGATCTTCAAATCCGGGAGGCTGACACACATAAACCTCCTCATCAATCTTTCCATAGAGAAAGGCACTTTTTACATCCATTTGAAACACTTTGAAGTTCTTGGCAGTTGCAAATGCTAAGAAGATTCTGATGGCTTCAATTCTTGCAACTGGAGCAAAAACTTCATCATAGTCTATGCCTTCCTCCTGAGTATATCCCTGAACAACCAGTCTTGCTTTGTTTTTAATGACAACACCTTTGTCATCTTTCTTGTTTCTGAACACCCATTTGGTTCCAATTGCATACTTACCTTTAGGTAAAGGACAGGTCTTCCATACTCATTGTCTTCAAATTGAAGAAGCTCCTCCTGCATGGCTTCTACCCAACTGTTGTCTTTCAATGCCTCAGCAACCTTCTTTGGTTCTATTTGGGATAGAAAGCATGAGAACAGACAAATGTTTGCTTCGTGCATAGAGCTTCTAGTTCATACTCCTTCTTTAACATTTCCAATAATGTTCTCAACTGGATGAGTGTTGTGAATTCGAGTTCTTGGAATCACATCCAATTGAGAAGCCTCATCCAGATTGATTGACTCAAGGTTAGGAAGTACTACCTCAAGTTGAATTTCTGGCATATCTTGTGGATTCTGAATTTGGACTGTGGTGGGTTGGTTTTTCTGGGAAAAGTAGTTTCCAGAGTGTTTGCCTCTGCTGATGGACTTCCTACTTCTTCTTGATGTTGTAAACTAGAAGTAGATTCACTTGAGGGACTTGCCTGAGATGTGTTAATTGTCTCAGGCTGTGACACACCATTTTGTGCTGAAGTGGATTCTGCCAAGATTTGTCTTGAAGCTATTGGCAGTTCAACACGAAAGTCATCTTCTTTTGTGCATATGGAGGTATCTATGGTAGCTGACTGTGAAACTGAAACATACTCTTTCACCAGATTAAATGCAGATGTAAAGCTATCAAGATCAAATAACCAATTAGGGCCTGTTCCAGGTTTATTGAGATTATGTTCATTGAACTGAACATTTGCAGACTTTTCAATACTTTTGGAAGCTTTGATGTACACTCTATAAGCCTTAGCATGTGAAGAGTACCCAACAAAGTAGCCCTCTGCTAATTTCTCAGCAAACTTGGCTAAATGATCTTTAGTATTCAAGATGGTGCATTGACATCCAAATGGTTTGAGAAACCCAATAAATGGTTTTCTCTTGTGCCAAATTTCATAAGGAGTTATACCATGTGTCTTAACTACCAATACTCTATTTTGGACATAACAGGCAGTGTTGACTGCTTTTGCCCAAAAAGTTATTGGAAGTTTGGCATCAGACAACATGGTCCTTGCAGCCTCAATTAGTGTCCTATTCCTTCTCTCAGCAACACCATTTTGTTGTGGAGTCCTAGGAGCACTAAATTGTCTTGTTATATCTTTAGATTCACAAAAATAAGATAAAACATGATTCTTGAATTCTGTTCCTTGATCTGACCTAATTATTTTTACATGGTGGTCACTTTCATTCTCCACCCTTAGTATAAATGACTTTAGGATCTTAGCAGTTTCATCCTTGGTATTTAAGAAAAATACCCAGGTATACCGAGAGAAATCATCAGTGATCACCAAGCAATATGATTTTCTACCAAGACTTTTAACACTTGTGGGTCCAAACAAGTCCATGTGCAGTAAATGTAGGACTGTTGTGATAGAATTTATCTCTTTGGCATGGTGAGATGATTTGTGCTGCTTGCCTTTCAAGCATGCAGCACATTTATCAACACAAATGAATTCTTTTGTTGGTAAACCGGTTACTAAGTTATTTTTGACAAGTTTATTCATATTTTTAAGGTTTACATGACAAAGTCTCCTATGCCAAAGAGATGATTCATCAAGTGAAGCTTTTGAGACAAAGCAATTTATGTTACTAAGTTGTGTAGCTGTGCTCATGTCAAGCATGTACATGTTATTTCTTCTTGGAGCCCTGAGCAAGATTTGATCATTTGGAACAACAAATCCTGGCTTTAAAACAATACATTCATGCTTAGTGAACAACATGTTGTGCTTTTGGTCACACACCTGTGATACACTCAGTAAATTATAATTTAGTTCCTTAACAAAATGCACATTCTCAAAGCTTACCTTGCCATTTGTGATAGTGCCCCTACCTGTTATGTAACCTCCCACTGGATCACTTCCAAAAGCAACAGACCCTCCAAAGAATGGTTCATATTTATGAAGGTGAGTCTTGTTGCCTGTCATGTGCCTGGAACAGCCACTGTCAACTATCCACAAGTTGCCTTTTGATTCCTGTTGTCCCTGCACATGACCAGAAGTGAGTTAGTTTCTGATGGGAACCCAAGCCATTGTGGTCTTGGGTTTTCCATTAGCATCATTATAAGTAAATTTCTTTGACATCATTCTAGTTGGAGCCAATGATGTGCTTGTTTTTGATTGGACTGATGGTTGAACAGATGGTTCAGAGATTCCCTTTTTCTTCCATATTTGTTTGACTTTTGTCGGAATAGTTTTCTTCTTTTGATGATCATCGGAAGTTCTTTTACTTTTTCCTTCCGATGACTTGAAAGTGGAGTTTTTCTTCTGATGGTTTTCTTCTGATGATCTTCTTTCGGAAGTAGGAGTTTTCTTTGGTCTATCGGAAGCTCTTTTTGCATGTACTTCCGATGCTTTCTTACCTTCAGAAGCCTTCTTGTTTTGTTTCTTTTGACTATCAGAAGTACTAGCTTCCGATACCTTCTTGACTAATTTCCTTCCTGTTTCTTCTGAAGAAACAGATAACTTGCTCCAGCTCTTCTTTCTTCCTCTTCCTTGTATTTCAGAGATGATTCTGCTTCTTGGATTATAGAAGCAAACAGCAGCGAAGTGATTCATCTCACCACATATCAGGCACACAGTCTGATTGTTGAAAGATTGTTTCTGCTTATCCTTTTTGATGAAGGTTGAGCTTTGGTTTTCAGAGGTTGATGGTTTGGATGATCCAACAGGCTTGTTGGATTTTATATTTGCCTGATTTCCTGAAAAATTGACCTTTCTCTCCTTTGATCTACCCCTTTTGGACTTGTCAGATGGACAGGTCACATAGTCATCTAAGGAGATACTCCCTGTCTGTATGTTCTTAACTTTAATAAAAACTGATGATTGTTTCTTAGTTTTCTTAGTTCTTTTCTTATTTCTTAAAGCTGATTTTGTTATTTCTGGTTTGATAGGAGTATCCCTCTCATCTGAGCATGTTGAGGTGCTTGGATCTGAATCAGAGAGATCATCACTTTGATCTACCTTGTGCATGCCTAACTCTTCATCATACACAAGATTAGTTACTGGTTTACATTTGATTTCAACCATAGGAGTATAAGCAGATGGAGGCTCCATTTTGTTATAAACCAAACCAGCTCCCATTTTTCTTACAAGCTCATATGTATCACTCATTCTAAAAAGTTTTTCATACTTTTCACCTTGGCTTAGAAATTTGTCTCTGTAAGACTCAGCCAATACAAGTTCTGTCTTGGCAGTGGTTAGTCTTTCTAAAAGATTTTTAATTTGACATTGTTTGTTAGTGTCTTCATGTTTTAAACTTGAAATAGTCTTTTCCATTTCCTCAATCTTTTCTTTGTAATTTCTTTCAACCTCAAAGAAATTTGCCTTGACAACTTGTAAAGACTCTAGCTCATTACAGAGTTGAGAATTTATCTTTTTGTAAACAGTTAACTTTTCTAAGCATTCAGGTGTGCACATGTTATCATTTACCTTGTTTGAGGAAGTTGAGTCATTTTCCATCAAAGCACTGTTTGAAATGGAAGCATCCTCAGCTTGAAAGCTCCAATCTGCAAAGTTTTGCTCTGCAATGTTTGCATTGTGTGTTGAGCTTGATGGCCTTTGTTATGGTTGCTCAGAAGTTGATAGCTGAGTGCTTGACGACTTGCACTCCCTGGCAAAATGCCCTAACTGTTGGCAGTTGAAGCATTTGAGCTTAGATTTATCAAGCCCAAACCCAGTCTTCATGTTATGCCTTTTGAATTGTCTTCCAGTTCTTTGATAAAACTTATTTGCTCTATAGGAGATCATGGCCATTTGATAGTTTATATCCATCTCCTCAAGGTCATCTACATGAATGCCATCTAAGTCTTCTTGACACAAATGGAAGTAGTTGGTTTCCTCAGCCATAAAGGCTCCTTGCCCAGAGGCTGGTAGTGGAGTTGGGTTAGAGATGGGGTTTGAGTATGTGTTTGATGAACTTGGAGTTTCAGGAAATGTGACAGTGGGTGTGGAGGTAGGATGGTAGATGGGTTGATAACTTTGGTATGGATGATTGTTGATGGGTGCATAAAGGGCTGCTGAACCAGATGATATATGGAAAGTTTTAGATTCCTGGGCATCTAATTCCATCTGGTAAGCACTGAGAATACCAAACAACTCTCCTAGAGTCAGAGTTTTCAAATTTTCTGTTCTTCTGATTTTGACCGAATAAATGTTCCAAGCCTTTGGAAGAGATCTCGGAAATTTTCTGAGTACATCTTGATTATCCAGTATCACACCTGCAGTTGTTAATTCATCCACAAGTTGAGCATACCTTAGGTACTCAGAGGACATGTTCTCATTGTTTTGTTGACAGAAGTTTTCAAACTTCTGTTTCAGCATATCCTTCTTGTTCTCTTTGACATCATCTGAACCTTCATACATCTGCTTCAAGGAGTTCCACAGTTCTTGAGCAGACTTGCATTTCTTGAATGCATGTATAATGGAGTTCGGTATTGACATCTGAATGAGCCAAAGTGCTTTAGAATCAACTTCCATCTTCTTGTAGTCTTCGTCGGAGTACATAGATGGTTCTTTTGGTACTGCAGCTCCACCAGCTCCAGCAGCAGGAACCATCGGAATGTAAGGACCTTCAAGAACAGACTTCCAAAGTTTGAAGTCTTGATTCCTTATGAATCCTTCCATTCTGACTTTCCAAGTGTCAAAGTCATCAGGAGTGAACATCGGTGGTTTGTTGAGTGTACCATTCTCTGTATCATGTTTGTTTAGAGCAGCCATTTTATCAAACAGACAGAGTATGAGTTCAGAAGCAATGAGATATTATAAGAAATAGAACGGTTAACTTAAGGATGATTAATCACTTAAGTTGAGAGCCAAAGCTCTGATACCACTTATTGGATCGGGTTGTTTAACCTAAACAACACTTCATAAGTATTTCTTACTTACAATATAATAGATGCGGAATATCTATTAGAAGGATCTTACAAAACACTCAGAGGTGATCAAATAACAATGAGAACACAAGAAATAAATTCAAGCTCAAAGATATATTTCTCTCAAAGTATTACACCCTAGCAAGCACACACTTAGTCGGTTTACAATGAGAGGTTATATAGCCAAGGCTACAACCGTATACATGTAGGAATACAAGTTGGGTATACTAGACAAGTACATAAAGTAAAACTTATTCTAGTACGTTGAGTGTCTTAACAGGCTAAGACACTCAATCACAATCATTACAAATATAGACATTGACTTTACAAAGACTAGCTAAATACAAAAGACATTTAATGTTGTTGATCTTCAAGACTCCATATAATCTTTTGCATTTAATGCTGAGGAAGAGAAGTAAGGTGCTGTCTGACTTTCGGTATGTTCTTTTTGTATTTAGTCAGACCAGCATGTCTTGTGTCAGTCCCTTTTGTACTAAGAAAATAAATCAGCTACAGTCTTTGTCAGAGGATAAACCTCATAAGTCCTTGTCTTTATCTCTGGTGCAAAGGAGAATCTTCGGAAGCTTTAAGTCTTCGGAAGCTCTGTAGGTATGAATCTTCTAAGTGCTGAGCTTTCCGAAGCAAATGTCTTGTACAACCTTCGGCAGGAGTAAGTTATCCTTCGGAAGCAGTGTTGCTTCCGAAGAGTAACTTCTTCCTTCCGAAGGCTGTTATTCTTTGTAGCACCAATACTTAGACAAAATAAGAAGTTTTGTGAGCATTGTCCTTTATTAGTCTTTACACTTTATGCTTTCAAAATAGTTGATTCGACCCTAATCTAATAAGAAGGTAAAAAGACAGGAAACCCAAAAAAGTAAAATAAATACACTGTCTAACATGTGAAAAACTTTTTTTGAACAAGTAATTTTAAATGACTTTGTATGAAGTTGTTTATTGTAATTGAAAATAGTCGAATAACAATTTGGCTAATAATTTTAAACACTTTTAAAATGTTGATTAGAATCTATAGTCTTAATGGAATTGATCTATAGTCTTTATTGTAGTGAAGATTCTGATTAAATGTTTGGTTGAATAATTTATGCTTATTTTAATAATGATTCTTATTAATTGTTAAGATTATATATTTTTTTTGTTGAAAGAATGGGTCACACAGTGGGGGCGGGGAAATGATCCTTCCCATGGTCATAATCCTACGACCCCTACGGGTTGCCAAGCGTGTAAGTTAATTACTTATTATAGTTAAATATATGCATTTATATTGAAGATCTTTTAAATTTCATAACATTTCAATTTCATGCAGCTAAACCCAAGAAAAGTCGTTTCAATGGAAGAAACCTCAATTTAGATGTTGAATTTCAAAGGAAAGGTAATAAGCCGCTTAGCATTGAATATGATACAACCTTGGTTTTAAAAATCTTGAGGCACTCAAAAGCGATGAGGTCGAAAAAATCGAGGTGCCAGGCGAGAGCTTTACGTATGTGAGGCGCTAATTTTTTTTAAAAAAAGGAATTAAAAAAAAGCAAAAAAAATAACATACTTTTGTTAGATCATAAAGGCCAATGCTCTCCAAAATACTCTAAGTCCTTGGCACCACTCCTAGAAGTCCAAAACAGGTGTCGAAAGAACAAAGTTATATTCCGCAATAAGTAGTCCTCGAAAGGAACTTAAGCTCCTCAGAAGACTAAGTACCTTCGGAAGATAATCTTACTTTTCAAGAACCGCCCAAGGAAGATAAAGTCTTCCGAATACAATTGCTTCCAAACAACCATCTAGCAACTTCCTAATACAAAGACTTCTGAAGACTTTTCTCTGACAAGATCCAGAACACTTAAAGAAATAATTAGAGTTGTTTTTTGTCATTAAGACCAACACAGAAGACATTCAAATGTAGTCAACAACAAACAAGATATGTCAAGCCTACAGAGATACCTTAAATTTAATGCACTTTGTAGTTTAGGTATTAATTGTAAAAGTCAAAGAAGTCTTTTGTATTAATTGTAATTAATATGGCTTGGCCTGTCAAGCCATAACAGTAAACTAGATTTAACATTAGTCCTTATATTCCTACGAGGATACATCTGTAGGTTTTAGTATAAATACTTTCATCCGTAGCTTAGCAAAGTGTGCTTGTGCTTGTGCTTGAGCTAAGAGTTGTGCATTTCTTACAGTTGAATGCAATATAATTTAACCTTGATTTTAGACTCTTCTTGTGTATTTTTTTCTATCTAGTTTGTAAATCATGTTGATAGAATTTACGCATCTATCAACTTAGTAGAAGATACCTTGTGAAAGTGTTGTGTAGATTACATAACCCGATCCAACAAGTGGTATCAGAGCCTTGGCTCTTTAACTTAAGTTTCTAACTATTCTTAAGTTACTAGTTGTTCATCTTCTACTACTCATTGCTCAAAATTTTCTCTTGTCAAAATGACTACCATTAGCAAGCATGATACTGAGAATGACACTCTCAAGAAACCTCCCATGTTCACACCAGATGAGTATGATACATGGAAGGTTAGAATGGAAGGTTTCATCAGGAACCAGGACTTCAAACTCTGGAAGTCAGTTCTTGAAGGTTCTTTCATTCAACAGTTGTTGCTGCTAGAGCTGGTGTAGCAACCATGCCAAAAGATCCATCTCTATACTCAGATGAAAACTACAAGAAGATCGAAGTCGACTCAAAGGCACTATGGCTAATCCAAATGTCCATTCCTAACTTTATCATACATGCATTCAAGAAATGCAAATCTGCCAAAGAGTTGTGGAACTCTTTTGAACATATGTATGAAGGTTCTGATGATGTGAAGGAAAACAAGAAATACATGCTTAAGCAGAAGTTTGAGAACTTCTGTCAAGATAAAAATGAGAAGATGGCTTCTCAATATCTAAAGTATGTTCAACTTGTTGATGAATTAACAGCTGCAGGTGTAAAGATAGAGAACCTGGATGTGATAAGAAAGTTTCTAAGATCTCTTCCACATGTGTGGAACATCCACTCCGTTACCATCAGGAGAACAGAAAGTCTTAGAACACTGTAGTTGGGAGAACTCTTTGGTATACTAAGTGCATACCAAATGTAGATTGATGCTTAAGAACCTAAACACACAACCTTGGTTCCTTTAGATCAACTGCTTTATATGCCCCCATTCATAATCCTCCATTTAAGAATTATCAGCCAATATACCACTCAAACTCCACACCCATCATCATCTTTCCTGAAACACCAACCCCAACTTCATCACACTCAAATCCTTTTACAAGTACAACCCCACTGCTCACTCTGGTCAGGGAGCATTCATGGCTGAAGAGACAAACTATTTTATTTGTGTTAACAAGATCTAGATGGCATTCCTGCGTATGATCTAGAAGAAATGGACATCAATTACCAGATGGCCATGATCTCCTACCGAGCAAAGAAGTTTTACCAAAGAACCGGAAGACAGTTCAAGAAGCACAACATGAAAACTGGTTTTGGTCTGGATAAATCCAAGATCAAATGTTATAACTGTTAGCAACTGGGTCATTTCGCTAGAGAATGCAAGTCTCAAAGTTCTCAGTCATCAACCTCGGCTCAGCCAGACTACCAAGCATCTAAAGCATCAAGCCAGTCCAACAATACAAACATTGAGGAGCAACATGACTTCTCTGACTGTAGCTTTCAAGCTAAGGAAGCATCTACCTTAAATATGCACTGATGGCAAGTGATTCCACTTCCACATTGAAGATAATAGATGACATGTTTACCCTTGAATGCCTTGAAAAATTAAATGCTTATAAACGGTTCAATGCTCAATTCTATGATGAGCTTGAGTCAATACAAGTCGTTAAAACAAATTTCTTTGAAGCTGAAAGAAATTATAAGGAAAAGATTAAGGAGTTGGAAAAGACAATCTCCAATTTAAAACACGAAGACACTAACAAATAGTGTCAAATAAACAATCTTTTAGAAAGACTAACAACTGCTAAAACAGAACTTGTATTGACTGAGTCTTATAGAGACATATTTCTCAGTCAGGGTGAGAAGTTTGAGAAACTTCTTAAAATGACTAAGATACCTGAGTTGGTAAAGATAAAGGGTGCGGCGGTGGGGTACAATCAAATGGAACCTTCATCTTCTTATACTCTAATGGTGGAGGTTCACTGCAAACCTGAAGCAAGTCTTGTGTATGATGAAGTTTTGGACATACATAAGATTGCTTAAGAAAATGACTAATATGATGTTTTCCCTACTTATTCAATTTGTTCATCTGAGGATGATACACCCGTTTCTTTTGAAAAAATAAAACTAGTTCAAAAACAGAAAAAAGATATAAGAAAACCAAACCATGTTTTGTTAAAGCCAATTATGTACAAACGGGCAGTACATCCTTAAGTGACTACATGACTTGTTCATCTGACAAGTCACAATGGGCAAAATTTGGAAACAGGAATGCTAGTATAGCAAAGGTTATGGCAAACCACTCCATCAAAGGTCATGTTGGCATATTCAATTCAAAGTCCGGGTTTTAACTGGTTCCAACCGGTTCTTGACCGGTTCCGGTTCGGGTTTTGGCCGGTTCCGGTTCGGTTTTGGCCGGGTTCAGGTGGAACTAGTCCCGGTTTCGGTTCCGGTTCTAATTTGTCTGAAAAACCGTACCCATTCGTACCCACCGGTTCGGGTATGACCGGCTCCGGTTCGGGTTGTCGGTTCCGGTTCCGGGTCCCTTTTTTTGTACACCTCTAGGCTGGCTCGCAGGTTTCGTTTTTTAACTTAACAGTTCGGATTAGGTCCGGTCCGATTTTAGTTCGACGCACAACACTACGGCGAGACATTTAAGATAAATTAAAGTTAGCTTAATTGAATTAAAAAAAAAGTGGAGCACGTCCATGGGTCGCAAATTTTATATTGAGAATATTTTATATTGAGAATATTTTTTACTTTCACTAATAGAAAAACAATTGTATTTCCGACACAAATGGGTCGCAATACACGATTTTTGATGGATTTGCGACATAATTAGGTTATCGGAAAACCCTTGGTCGGAAATGTTGTCCCAACAGACGACTAAAAATGTGACACATCTGTGACGAAAACAAGACATTGGAAGTTCCGACCTATTTCTGACACAAATTAATATTCATTATATTTACTATAATATATATGTATTTAACATCAATTCCGACGCAAATCGTTGCGACACAATTCCGACAAAACAATTATGAAAATTGCGACACAAACCTAATAAAACATTTATATTTTTTGCTATGCAAATCCGACGAAACATTTCAATTTTTGCGATGAAAATCCAACGAAACATTCCTAGTATGTTTGCGACGCAAATCCAACGAAAAAGTTATGTTTTTTGCGACGCAATTATGACAAAACATTTCTTTTTTTGCAACGCAATTCAAATGAAATCTCTTTTTTTGCTTTTATACAAAGAAACCAATTCAAACAAACCATTTATGTTTTTTCTTTTTTTAGCAATCTGCCACGCACTTGTGACGACAAATTTTATTAATTAGATAAATTTCTTTCGTTAGAAATTTGTATTAATCTGCAACGCATTTGTGACGAAAACTTTTATTAATTAAATTTAAATCATTTTTGTCTAAAATTTGTAGCAATCTGCAACGTATTTACGGCGAAAAAAGTTATTAATTAAATTAAAATTAATTTTGTCGGAATTTTTCGCAATATGCAATGCATTTGACACCAAAGATTTTATTAATTAAATTAAAATTATGTTTGTCAGAAATTTATAGAAATCTGCAACGCATTTGAGACGAAACCATTTATTAATTAAATTAAAACAAATTTGTCTGAAATTTGTAGTAAGTTGCGACACATTTGTGACAAGATATTTAATTAATTAATCTAATTTTTTTTTGTCGGAAATATGTAGCAAGTTGCAAAGCATTATTAACAAAAAAAATTTGTGTAGAAAAAAAATAAGTAAACTAACTTTACAAAACTTTATATATGACTTGGTTTGAAAATAAATGGTCTTGCCCAACTCATTTACTAAACTAACCCATTAAGCACGTTTTACCCGAGACCGGTATGTAATATTATGCGCCGGTTCATAGGTTTCATTTCTTAATTCAACTTCATGGTTCCGGTCCAGTCCGGGTTTAGCCCGATGCACATCCCTACTTGTCACCCTCCATTACAAGTATCATTACAAATATGAGCATGACAAATAACATATAGAGTAAATTTCTCTTTTGCTTCCTGTGGTTTGACAAATGTAACCATTTTCATCCAAATTTTGAAATTTTGCAATTTTCCTCCATTAGTTTCAGAAAATTAACCATTTTAGTCCCTGTGGTTTGACAAAAGTAATCATTTTCATCCAAAGTTTAAATGGACTTTGGATGAAAATGATTAATTTTCTGAAACTAATGGAGGAAAATTGCAAAATTTCAAAATTTGGATGAAAATGGTTACTGTTGTCAAACCACAGGGAGCAAAAGAGAAGTTTACTCTAACATATATATCATGTTTTTATATGGAAAATTTCCATTAATCAACATTGACGTGTCTGTCTTGTTTTTATACAGAAAACATCTCGCAGGATTTGATATTTGAATGAGCAATCGACATCGACATTTCTTCATTCTAGCGTCTCATTTATGTCCATAAATTGCTTTTGAACTTATTCGAGTTTACTTGGACTAACTACTGAGAGTTGACCCATTTCGATTTATTTGTTTACAACATATAATTACTTAACTCCAGTTTCATTTTGATCGTAAACTAAAACATTCTGAGTTCACCAATATGAGTGCTCGATCTCCATTTTCTATTATCTCTTCTTGTCACTTGTGCTTACTTGTTATCTTGGCCTCGTTTTATTTATGCTTATCCAAACAAAACTCCGATCAAGTGGTGTGTTTGGAATCTGAAAGACAAGCGCTTCTTCATTTCAAGCATGGGCTCATTGATGAAGCACATCGACTTGCCTCGTGGGTTGATGATGACAAAGACTGTTGTAGATGGGAGGGGATTGCATGTGATAATTCTACTGGTCATGTTCATCGTATTCATCTTCGTGGCCCATGTCTTCCAAATAGTGAGTATTTCACTGACCAGTCATTAGAAGAAGAAGCTGAAAAGAAGATGTTGAAAGGAAATATAAGTCGATCCTTGTTGGGCCTTAAGCAACTCAAGCATTTGGACTTGAGCAGCAATGATTTTAGAGAGATCCAAGTTCCTAAATTTATTGGTTCTCTTCAAAACCTGAGGTATCTTAACCTTTCAAATTCTAATTTCAGTGGAGTTATCCCTCCACAACTAGGGAATCTTTCAAAATTGCATGTCCTATGTCTTGGAAAATTCCAACAAGATGCTCCTTCGTTTGAACCAACATCGATGGTGAATATGCATTGGTTGCCAAGTCTTCGTTTATTACATCACTTGGATTTGAGTGGTGTGGACCTTAGTGAAGCAAATGATCATTGGCTTCATGTGATTAACAACCTTCATTCTTTGGTTGAACTACATTTGTCTGCTTGTTCTCTAACCAAAACACGTCTCTATGTTCATCAACTTAATCTCACATCCCTTTCCTTGCTGGATCTTTCTTATAATTTTTTTGAGACTCCTGTTCCAGAATGGTTATTCAGTATTACTAGTCTTGTTTCACTAGATATAAGTTGGAGTTTTTATGGCAATATAATTTCTAGTAGTATTCATAGCTTCCGTAATTTGACTTCACTCAAGTTTCTTCATGTCGGCGCAAATGATTTCATGAATTCTTCAGTAGTATTAAAAGAGTTGTCTGACAGTAATCTCATCACGTTAGATATTAGTTATTGTGGTATTTCGAGTTCACATCTAAATTCCCTTTACAACTTAACAAATCTTCTTAGCCTTGATTTGTCAATAAATCAACTCACCCATAGAATACCTAAATCATTGGGTAACCATTGTAATCTTAGAATGGTTGATTTATCATATAACAAAATAGGTAATATTAGTTTAGCATATCTTCTTGAAAGTTTTCTGGAGTGCAAATCACCTGCCTTGGAGTCGTTATCCCTGTCCAAGAACAACATTGTTGGTATTATTCCTCATTCCATAGGAGAAATATCTTTTCTGAGAGAATTAGATCTTGCACATAACCAACTAAATGGCAGCATCCCTAGTAGCCTTGGTCAGCTTACAAAGTTGGCTTATTTAGACCTTTCACACAATTTGTTAACAGGTATGGTCACAGAATCTCACTTTGCCAAGCTAGTGAACATGAAACATCTATACGGAACAGGAAACAACTTAACCTTAAGACCGCCTGCTGCAAATTGGACCCCCCCTTTCCAACTGCAAAGATTAGATATAAACTCTTGGGTTTTAGGCCCTCAATTTCCATCCTGGTTGCAGTCACAAAAGCATTTGGTGCATTTGGACATAAGCAACACCAAGATTTCATCACCCATGCCAGAGTCGTTCGTGAGATCATTCCCTAATCTAATCTATTTAAATATATCACACAATCATATACAAGGAATGTTGACACTGGTGGATATCCCTCCAACACTTGAGGTAGTTGACATAAGCTTTAATAAGTTTTGGGGATCACTGCATAAATTTTTATGTTCAAATGGTGTCAAAGACACACAAGAACTTATTTTGGGAAATAATCTTTTGTCGGGTGCCATCCCAGAGTGCTGGGAGAAGTGGCCGGGTTTGGTAATATTAAACTTGGAGAATAATAACATGTCTGGTGACATTCCAAAAACATTGGGATCTATGTCTTTCCTACAAATATTGAACATGCGTGGAAACAAGATCTCAGGAAGAGTACCTACTTCTTTAATGCACTTGACAAGATTATCGGTCCTTCAACTTGGCAATAATGATCTTGTTGGAAACATTCCAATATTTTTTGGAAAGTTCACTTCTTTGAACCTTCTCAACCTTAGATCCAACAATTTCAACGGAAATATTCCTCATGATCTATGTTATCTTATATATATGCTAGTCTTGGATCTTTCTCATAATAACTTGTCTGGAAATATCCCAAGATGCTTTAGCAACTATAGTTACTTTTCTGGTTTAGAAAAGAACTACGTGGTGAGCAATTTTTTCTATAATGAGATTAGTGGCTGGAAGCGGTATGTTGTTAGCGATTCACTAGTGATGAAAGGACGAGAGGACACATATAACACTATTCTTAGACTTGTGAAGTTGTTGGATCTTTCGAATAACAATCTTGTTGGAAAGATTCCAAGCAAACTAATGTCCCTTCATGAGTTGAGATCGTTAAATTTATCAAGAAATAATTTGATAGGAAGGATCCCAGATAGCATTGGTGACATGAAAGCACTCGAATCTTTTGATATATCACTAAACAACCTTTCTGGGGAACTTCCCACGAGCTTGTCAAGGCTAAATTTCTTATCTAGCTTCAATGTGTCCTACAACAATTTCACAGGAAGAATTCCAG
Organism: Mikania micrantha; assembly: GCA_009363875.1. NCBI lineage: Eukaryota > Viridiplantae > Streptophyta > Magnoliopsida > Asterales > Asteraceae > Mikania > Mikania micrantha. Next base: position 49,731,353 of record CM018691.1, on the reverse strand, counting down.
TTTGTACTCAACTCCAAAGCCTGAATGAGTCTAGTTTCCTTGGCAACAAACTTTGTGGAGATCCACTAACTAATAGTTGTGTATCGGTTGAAGTCCCCATTGATACAAAAAGCGACAAAAAAGAAGACGATGGACAAGATTGGGGATTGATTATTAGCATAGCTATTGGATTTGTTACTGGATTTTGGATAATTATGGCTCCATTGATAATGAGTATATCATGGAGGATTGCATATTTTCGTCTTCTGGGTAGGTTGATTAAGGTATATGACTTGTGAAGGTATGACTTGTGATGTTATGCATAAATTTTATTTCCTGTGTTATGAATATTAAAATTGTGTAAAATAAAATTGTAAGCTTATATATATTTGAGACGTGTTTATAAAACTTATATATGGTTTGGTTTCTATATATCATGTATTATTAATAGATTTATAAAGTTTTATGCTAAAATATTGTTTACGTACTCTACAGTAATCTAGTATCGTAGGCTTTATGATTTAATTTAAGTTGAAGATAGTCTTCTTGAAACTAGATGTGGAACTGGTCGTTGCATTGTATGTCTTTTAGATTTATGTTTTTTTTGTTTGAACAAAATTTTATAAATTCTTATCACCAATTCACATCATCTCCTTTATACCAGTATGACATCCTACCACAGCCAACTCAACAATAACATCAAAAACCATTATAGAGATCTGTAAATCGTAACCACAAGACCCAATCAAACGCAATAGTGCTCATGGTCTGGTGTTAATAGCTTTTGATGTTAAATCATGAGTCAAACTGTTAATATTATTTATTTATTATCAAAAATCAAAATCGAGTTGTTGAAAGATAAAATTGCAAATCAAACCGTTGACTGCTGTTTTAAAATTTTGAAATCGATAGACTAGAAATTAGATAAACAACCACCATGAAACTGAACCAAAACCAGTTTGAACATTTTCATGTATGATTTTAAATCCAACCATGTGCATGTTAATCGAACTTTACCTCTAATATATAAAAACCATCATGAAACTGAACCTTTTCATGTATGGTTTTAAATCCAACCATGGGCATGTTAATCGAACTTTACCTCTGATATATTCACACAAAAACGACCTTTGATTTCACACTACCATCCATCTCTAATGTAACGTAAAAGACCAGGACTGTAAACGAGCTGAATAAACACGAACGAGTCCTTGTTCGCATTTGTTCGTTTAAAGTTTAACATGTTTAGGACGGTTCACAAGAACTAATTGAACAAAAATTCGTGTTCGAGTTTCTTTATTAAGGAATTTAACTTGTTCATGAAGAGTTAACAAACACAAACAAATATATATTATTCAAAAAATAAAAATCAGCTTTCTTAATGTTAAACATTAGATATATTCATTTTACAAAAATATAAAGTTACACTTGATATAAAAATCAAAAAAATAATTATCTTAAAACAAAGCAAAAGTTAGAAATAATAATTGTAATTAAAATTACCCTAAACTTATATTTCAAATAACAATATACAAATTCCAAATGACTAAATTTCTCGTTAAATGCAATGATATAAAAATAGAAATAAAAAAGAGTAAACTACATAAGATGATCATTTATGTATATATAAGATTACGACTTTCATCTGTTACGTATATGTAAATCCATTATCGTTTAAAAGTTAACATCCATGTAAGGCTTAGATTCACGTCAGTGTACAGCACTATTAACTTTTAAACTGTGATGAATTTGCATATACACATAAAAGAAGAAAGTGTTATGCATTTGTAACAATGATATTATAGAAAAAATGGATGGATTTTGGTGGAATTATACGGGTTATCTGTGACACCTCATAAATTTCAGGTCAGCAATTATTTTATTCTAATAATAATGTGTATTATTATTACTTACGTGGCACTAGAATTATGAATACTTAGGGTGACACGTGGCACAACAATCCAAACACACAGATAATTCGAGGAATTATCGTAAGACGCTCGAACGTGTCTTGAATAATGAACGTTGGTGAATTAAACAAATCACAGTCCACTTTCACAGCACGTAGGTTCTAGGGAACCTAAAATGGTTAGAACAATGCTAATATGCCAAGGAACGATGATTGTAATTGAGAAATACGCAAAAATCGGTTCGAAACAACAAAATTGCGCCTATTGGGCTTCTCAGAGACCCATCGTGGTATGCTAAGGGCCTCTGATTGGGCCTTAGCGGTACGCGACGCATGGGCGGGGAAATTTGAATTCTCCGAAAATCTTCGCAGTACGCGACAACCGATCAACTTCCTTCTTCGCAATACGCGGCGTTTTTCGGGAATCAGACGATTATTATATTCATTACGGTACGGCGAGAGAGACTCTTGTCAGTCTCGGCGGTACACGGGGACCCCAAACACGCAAAATCTTTATAAAACCAATTTTAATCATTTCTGTGACTCCTACACTCAAACCTCTCGACTGAAACACCTTCTATCCGGCCATTAACGATCTGTTACCTCACCATCACCCATTTGAAGCCATTTTGGAGCCATTCTTGAAGATATTGAAGGATTGAAGCTCAAAGGAACTCCAAGAACACCATACTCCTTCCTTTCTTGTGATTTAAGCCATCTCAGCACCTTCTAGAGGTGCTCCAGACCTGCTCAAGCTCCATTTTGGCGATTTAAGGCTTTGTGAGGTAGTATCTATGTTCAATCTAGCCTAAAACCACTTCAACACACATATGCATTGTGAATCACTCACATGCAACACTATCACCATCTTAACCACGAATTTTTGAGGTTTTAGATCTATTATTTGGTGTTATTTCTACTGATTTGATGATCTTAGTGTGATTTATGATGATGATGAGAAGATTTAATGATTTATTGATGATTTTGTTATAAAATGGGCATTTTTGATCACATGCATGTACAATATAGGTAGGTTTACATGATTCTTGATATTGAAATTTTGTTATAAGTGATATTTGATATGATTTATTGATGACAAGAAATGTCAATATGTGATAGTTACTAATTTTAGTAACTTTATTGTTACAAAATGAGTAAGGATGATGAAATGGCAACATGCATGTGTTTAGATTTAGGATTTATGTTTAAAATGATGTTTGGAAACTATTATGATGATTGTTGATGATTGAGTTATTAGACTTGTTAAAAGTGTGATTTTCATTAATATTTCTAAAAATGGTAACTTTTTAGTTACAAGTAGCTAAGGAATGATGAGATTCATGTTGTAGTATGTTTAACATGATTAGTTGATCATAACATGATGATATTAAATGATTTGAGTTATTAGAATCATTGAGATATGGATATTTGTCACAAGTTTCCATAAATGGAAACTTTGGTTATAAGACTTGCTCATAATATCTTGCTATGGTCAAATTTGAGTTACAATGATAATGTCAAGGGTCTTATAATCATGTTAGAAAGGATTATTGATGACTAGGATAATGGTTTATGCGAACTTTCTATATTTAGTAACTTTTAAATAAGAAACGTGCTTAGCCGACTATGTGTGACAAAGTGCTATGTGATAACATGTTCATTTAGGTTTACCATGCATATTAGAACAATCAGAAAGTGATTTATAGTATGATTTTGCCTTAAATTGGAACCTTGTCACACCCCGAGCCGGCGGGATAGGATCGGTTGTCCCGTCGGGCGGAAGGTTCCCGGGGCGCGATATCGTGAGTGATAATCGTGATGATCAGATTGTTTACATTGCACATGATACAAATGAGAAATGATAACTATAATAGAATTACAAAGTTAAATTACATCGGTATTGTTTATAATTTAACAATGTAAATCTACCATCAACATCATAACTTTCTATCTTGCATTCATACAAGATATACAAAATAATTCGTATAATGATGTCTTCAAAAATATGCAGGTCCAAAATACTAAGTCTTCTATCTGAAGTCCTAGTCCAAAAGGAATAACTTCTTAGTTGACCTGTTCGTCACCTGAGAAGTCATGCAAAAATCAAGTCAACACATGGTTGGTGAGTTCATATAGTTTTATGATTTGAAGATGAATTGAAAACCTCTTTTGGTAAAGACCCTAACCTCATTAACTCCACATGTAATATCCACATCGGTATGCTTATATATAGGGAATCACGAAAGGGTCAAGCCCAGACGCTATCCCACCACATACTAATATGCATATGACACTGTTATTAATGATAATTAAGCATTTTTACCTAACACTTCCGTATTTGATTATGATTTTTGAAACCTGATTTGCCTTTGATCCTCTTGATTTTTGATCGTAGAAATAGGATTTCCCAAAAGTCAGTGATAATAGTAAAATGTCAAATATTTAATTAAATAATTAAATAAACATTTAAGTACAACTAAGACATGATGATTGGGCATTATTTGACCCAATCAATTAGACTTAGTTGTGGGTGGTTGTCCTAGTTGTAACCTCTCACACGTGACCCATGTCAGGCATAACTCACAAGGAGTACACCTGAACTGAGCGGGATTTTAATGTTTTGCCCGTTACAGCATGACCCAATGGTCTTCTGCATCTGAGTGGGACTTTAAGGATATCCCATGATTCTTGATCTCTTGATTCTCATGATTTTGACTTTGATATTGATTCCATTTGATCGTTCATGTTATTGCCCGTTACAGCCTGACCCAATGGTCTTCTGCATCTGAGTGGGACTTTATATGTGTGTTACACGTGGTCTTGATTCCTTATACAACTGACATCCACCTTAGGTTGAAGATTAATGATTTCATTAGATCATAATGATTTCATTATTAACATGATTCACACACCTTTATGATATCTGATTTCTTGAGTCTCTTGATCTTGATCTTTTGACTTTCCCATGATTCACAATGATAATTGATTTGATATTGATTCTTGGATCTCAGATCTCACACTGAGCTATGATTCCTTTGAATGTGATCTTTTGATTTTGTTCATTTGATTTCCACTTTGAGTTTAGATTCTTGAATTTGGAGATTTATGGACTAAGGGTTGATTTAAAGTTTAAATTAAAGTATTACTCATAAGAGTGCTTTAATTAATTTGATAATTTGATCTGTTAATAATTTCCTAGACAGGAGTCTAGGAGTATCAACAAACATATATATGTAAAACATATAATAAATAAAAGCATTTAAATAAACAGTTTAAATAAAACAGTTTACGCATGCTTCTCAGCCCCGCGTTTAAAAACAAAAATGTTTAGAAAAGGGGCAATGAACTCACCTGTGTTGCTCTGCGAATGATTCACAAAAGATAATGCGCACTCTTTGCTTGTTGCTTATATATCTTTAGCACCTGAGTTGTTTTAAGAAATTCGAATACGATAAGTATATATAGTAGTTGTCGTATCTAGAGTTTGGTCTCGGTGTGCAACTAAGTGTCTTATATCACTAATGTGTCCCTAAGACTCATCTAACTTAATCTAACTTATTATCCATTAGTCAACCCTTATCCCACAATTCATTATTACATGCTCTTAATTAAATCGTATTTTGAATCTTTTCATTCTAAGTTACTATTTAGAAAACATTATTTAATATGATTTAATAAAGTTATGTGTTTAGTTTCCTTTATTCAAAACATATTTAATTTAAATAAACTATTTAACATATGATGGGCTTAAATTTGCCCATTGGGCCATCCCCGGCCCATTTGTTAACTTTTGCGTGTTTAAGGATATTTGATCAACATCTTGATTAACTAGACATAGATGATTTAGGTAATTCATCTAGGTTAGTTTAGATGATCATACAACTTCCTTGAAAGCTTTTATTATAGGAAACCCCCCCCCTCACACACACACCATGCATGCATGAAATGTGTGTGTGTGTGTAATTGCTTAAGCCTTCCCCTGTGTGTCTACTCGCTTAGGAACTCTCCACGACTAATAACCCTTTTGGTCTCGGTTTAGTTTGGCCGAAAGGGTGAGAGTCTCCAAACGAATGGGTTTGGTCCGAATGAAAGTCTTCGAATGGGTGTACTAGGCCGATCGAATGAGAGTCGACAGAAGGGGGTGTGGAGGCGAATGTCTAGGGCCGAGTGGGACCTTAGTCGAATGTGGTTGGTCTCCGAATGAACCCATGTCCGAATGAGGGGGTGTCGAATGAAATCATGGCCATTTGGCCGAATGAGTCTATGGCGAATAGACAAGGGTCGAATGAGACCTCATACTCAGCTAGGTCATTCGGCGAAAGGGGAGCCTCATGCGGCCAGAGGGCCATTCGGCGAATGGGCCTCGAATGAAGCCATTCGGCCCCACTGATGAGCTTCATTCGGCCAGTCGAGCAACAAGGAAAACATCAATGGTGTTCAAGCCAATCGACCACGGTTCGAGCTAACACTTGTTTTTACACTATACTATGGTGTTGATAAGTGTTTCCTTAGGGTTGGATGTGGTTTTAACCCATAAGAGAGCTGGGTTCGAAATAGGGTTTTCAAAACCCTAAAACGCAATAAAAAACACGATCTTTACCTCAATTTAGTCGGATAAAACCTCAGATCGTTTGTACTTCTATGATCTACAAGTGATGGTGGTGATTTAGACACCAAAATGGTTCGATTTCGTGGAGAAATGAAAGAGATCTTGTATAGAGAAGGTAAGAATTTTAGAGAGAGAGAGAGAAGTGAACGATGGTGGTGTTGGTGGCTGGTAGGTGATGTTAATTATGACAAGTAAATGCCATAATAATGGCTTTAGAATACCAGGGTTTTTCGGGTTCGTTCGGTTTCGCGTGGTTTCGCGTAGAAACGTCGGTTCCTCGTCGTTTTCGTAACGAAACGACTCGATTTTAAAATAGAATCATAAAATTATTTTAGGTTGTGATTCCTAATAAATTAACTAAATATCTTTTATTTTTCTAATTTATAAAATATTTATTTAACGTTTAAATCGAATCGCGCGGTCTTCGCGCGTATTTGTTCGAATCGTCACCCGATCAAACACGACGATAACTACACTTTTCAATATTGTTTTCTAATTATGGAATATCATTCAGAACGTGAAACTTTCAGATTTATTCGTACAGATCGTCACCTATACAAATAATCTGTCGGTTTAGCATTCACTTAACGATATTCGTGTTGTTTTGTCCTGTAAGGCCTCACATACGTTTATACATAATAAGATCCTAACAAATAAATCACATGATGATTCTGTGTTGCCAGATAATTATCTGACTCAAGAATCATTGTTCTGAACTGATTTCTCTGAATTTATTATGAATTCTCTGTTTTGATAGCATAAAATGATATTGAAACTTGATATGAATATGAAATACACTGAATTACATAAGATTTGTACCTGACTACTGTTCATGTACTGTGTATGATCACTGTTCCGGTGACGGTTCCGGCACTGATGTTACAGTCTCCCCTTGTTAGAGAAATTTCGTCCCGAAATTTAAGAATTATTGTCGGGTACAGCTTCCTCTTCAAACAGTTGGGGATACTTTAACTTCAGGTGATCTTCACGTTCCCAAGTAAACTCGGGCCCGCGTCTTGAATTCCAACGAACCTTTACTATCGGAATACGGCTTCGCCTCAGTTGCTTGACCTTGCGATCCATAATCTCTAAAGGTTCTTCGATAAAGTGCAACTGTTCATCAACTTGAATCTCTTCGAGTGGAATGACGAGTGATTCGTCAGCAAGGCATTTCTTTAAATTCGAGACATGAAACACGTCATGCACACCACTGAGTTCATCTGGTAATCTCAGTCGATAAACTACAGGACCGATACGTTCGATGATTTCGAACGGTCCTACATATCGTGGTGCTAGTTTGCCTTTCTTTCCAAAGCGGACTACGCCTTTCCATGGAGAAACCTTCAACATGACACGGTCTCCCACTTGGAATTCCAACGGCTTGCGCCGTTTGTCAGCGTAGCTCTTTTGTCTGCTCCTGGTTGCTTGTAGTCTTCTTTGAATCTGAGCTATCTTGTCAGTGGTCTCCTGAATCAGTTCTGGCCCAGTCATGCGATTATCTCCCACTTCGGCCCAGCAGATCGGTGATCGACATTTCCGGCCATAGAGAGCCTCGAATGGTGCACATCCGATACTGCTGTGGTAACTGTTGTTGTAGGAGAACTCAATCAGTGGCAAATGAGAATCCCAATTCCCACCGAAATCCAACACACAGGTTCTTAACATGTCCTCTAGGGTTTGAATAGTACGTTCGCTTTGACCATCCGTTTGAGGGTGGTAAGCTGTACTCAGGTTTAACTGTGTCCCTAGAGATTTCTGCAGTGATTGCCAGAACCTTGATGTGAATCTGCTGTCTCTATCAGAAATAATTGACAATGGCACACCATGGCGTACCACTATCTCATTGATGTACAATCTCGCCAGTTTATCCATCGTGAAAGTCTCACGCATCGGCAAGAAGTGAGCAGATTTCGTCAAACGATCAATGATGACCCAGATAGTATCATGACCACTGGAAGTGCGGGGTAGCTTGGTAATGAAATCCATAGCTATTTGTTCCCACTTCCAGAGCGGAATCTCAGGCTGTTCCAGTAAACCGGACGGTCTCTGGTGTTCCGCCTTTACCTTCGCACACGTTAGACATCGGCCGACATACACGGCTATGTCTTTCTTCATTCCCGGCCACCAATAAAATCCACACAGGTCTTGGTACATTTTATCAGCACCTGGATGAACTGAATATTTAGTCTTGTGTGCCTCATCGAAGATAAGTCTTCTCAATTCATCTACCGCTGGGATCCATATACGATCCTGATAGTAGATTATTCCATCAGACTTGGTCTCTAAATGTTTCTCTGCTCCGCAGTCAAGCTCTTTCTTCAAGTTTCCTCTGTCAACTGACTCCTGTTGTGCTTGAATGATCCTGTCTTGTAAACTGGTCTGCACAGTCATCCCCATAACTCTAACGCGTAAGGGTTTGACCCGTTCCTTCCGGCTCAAGGCATCAGCCACGACATTCGCCTTTCCCGGATGGTACTTGATCACACAATCGTAATCATTCAGAAGTTCAACCCAACGGCGTTGTCGCATGTTGAGCTCCTTCTGATCAAAAATATGCTGCAGACTCTTGTGATCAGTAAATATGGTACACTTAGTGCCATATAAGTAATGTCTCCAGATCTTCAGTGCGAAGATCACTGCTCCCAGTTCCAGATCATGAGTAGTGTAATTCTTCTCATGAACTTTTAACTGTCTTGATGCATAGGCGATAACTTTGTCCCGTTGCATCAGTACGCATCCTAGTCCTTGATGGGATGCATCACAGTAAACGACAAAGTCATCACATCCTTCCGGGAGTGATAAGATTGGAGCATCACACAATTTCTGTTTCAATGTCTGAAAAGCATCTTCTTGTTTCTGCTCCCAGACAAACAGTTCACTCTTCTGAGTTAACTTAGTGAGAGGCAAAGCTATCTTAGAGAAGTTCGAGATGAATCTCCTATAATAGCCTGCCAATCCCAGGAAAGACCGTATCTCCGTTGGTGTCTTCGGAGTATCCCAGTTCTTTATTGCTTCTATCTTGGCGGGATCTACGTGTATTCCCTCACTGTTGACTACGTGTCCAAGAAACTGAACTTCTCTTAACCAAAATTCACATTTAGAGAACTTGGCATAGAGCTTCTGTTCTGTCAACAGTTCCAAGATCTTTCTGAGATGTTGCTCGTGTTCTGCTCTGCTCTTGGAATAAATCAGTATGTCATCAATGAAGACAATGACAAACTGATCCAAATACGGCTTACACACTCGGTTCATGAGATCCATAAAAACCGCTGGTGCATTTGTTAATCCGAAAGGCATCACCATGAATTCGTAATGCCCGTATCTGGTTCGGAATGCCGTCTTCGGTATGTCTTCATCTTGAACTCTAAGCTGATGATAACCAGTAGATCGATCTTCGAGAAATATTGAGCTCCTTGCAATTGGTCAAACAAATCATCAATCCTCGGCAATGGATACCGATTCTTGATGGTTAGTTTGTTCAGCTCCCTGTAATCTATGCACATTCTGAACGATCCGTCTTTCTTCTTCACAAACAGGACCGGAGCTCCCCAAGGTGAGTAGCTCGGTCTGATGAATCCTTTATCCAGTAACTCCTGCAACTGGTTTGACAATTCCTGCATCTCTGAAGGCGCTAACCTGTATGGAGATTTAGCAACAGGGGTTGCTCCAGGAACTAAGTCAATTCGGAATTCTACCTGTCGCACAGGTGGCAAACCTGGTAGGTCTTCAGGAAATACTTCTGGATACTCTTTTACTACCGGTACATCTTGTATCTTCTTCTTGTCTTTCTCTTTTTCCACCACATGAGCTAGGAAAGCTACACACTGCTTCTGTAAACACTTACGCGCCTTTATGCAAGAAATGATTTTGACACTTCGTTTTGCTTGATCTCCTCTAACTTCCAACACACAATCATCGGGTAATGGAATTCGAAGCAGCTTCGAAGAACAGATGACTTCCACTCGGTTAGAGGAAAGCCAATCCATTCCAACAATGATGTCGAAACTACCCAACTCCATCGGTATTAAGTCGATGGCAAATGTATGACCGTTAAGCGTCAATGGGCAATTTCTGTATACTGTACTAACCGTGATCTGTTTTCCATTAGCTACTTCTATAATGTAAGGGGAATCTAACTGTTCCTCTATAGAATCTAATTGGCATGCAAAATCGGCAGAGATAAAACTCTGATCCGCACCAGTGTCAAATAGAACAGATGCATAAAAGTCATGTAAGAGAAACGTACCAGTGACCACATTTGGGTCCTGGCGTGCAGCTGGTGCTCCAATAACAAAAGCTCTTCCACGAGGAGCTTGAACTGCTTGTTGAGCCTTCTTCGGGCAGTTCTTTGCAAAGTGGCCTTGTTCACCACAGTTGAAGCATCCACCGTTGTTCTGGTTGGCTGGTGGAGGAATAGCCAAAGCAGCATTGTTGACTGCTTGGTTAGGTGTCATCCGGCAGTGCTGGACCCAATGGCCCTTTCTTCCACATCCCGTACATTGCTTGCAAGGAGTGTTAGCAATGTGATGATACTGACACTTGGTTCACAAAGGATGTGGGCCAGTATACTGTTTCTTAGGCACATTTTGCTGTGCCATTGCTACTTGATTCAGGGGAGTATCCATAGTGTAGTTCTTGATTAATTTCTGCTTCTTCTTTGGGTGTTGCTGATGTTGTGGCTTCTTTGAAGACTCTTCCTTTCTCTTGCCAGTGTCTGTCTCTTTCTTCAGAACTCCAGAGGCAACCATCAAATCAGTAAGTTTTCCAGACAGTCTCACTGCAGATTAAACAGTGGTAGGGTTGGCTGAAACAACCATTCCCTGAATGCAGGCGGGAAGTCCACCTACATATCTGTCGATTCTCTTCTCTAAAGTCGGTACCATGTCTGGCACCAAAGCAACCAACTCGTGATAACGAGTAGTGTAACCGATGTGATCAGCACCTTTCATCACATGGTTGGACAGTTCCACTTCCAACTTCTGCAGCTCATTCTTAGGGCAGAATTCTGTTCGCAGCAGTGCTTTGAAGTCTTCCCATGGCATTGCCATAGCTTCATCTCTTCCCCGGGCGTTGATCTGACTATTCCACCAAGTCAGAGCCCGTTTGTTGAATGTTCCAGCAGAGTAGCCTACTTTATGATGCTCTGGACAGCTGCAGAGGTCCAGAGTAGCCTCAATCTTTTCAATCCATTGGATTAATCCAACGGCTCCTTCAGATCCGCTAAAACTAGGCGGTTTACATCCTACGAATGACTTGTAGGAGTAGTGTGAGGTACTACCAGTATTCCCACTGGCTTCTCCTGATGAATTGCCAGTGTTGTTGATCTCATTACGGAGAAGGTTAAACATCTCCGGTATCGCCTCTTTCATCTGATTGGTCATCTGGCTGCTCAGTAGAGTCACCAAAGCGATGGTGGTAGGATCCAGTATAGGAGTTGTTCCTGAACCTGATGCCTCGGTGATCAGTGGAGGAGGAGGTGGAGGCGGTGGAGGAGGTGGCGGTGGTGAATCGGCTGGAGATGGTGTCGAAGAATGTGGAGCCAAGTCTAGAGGTGGTAACGAGGGAGTCTGTCTTCGTGGCGGCATTCTGATCATAACCAAAGTAATATTGGTTAGTGCAATGATCGAATGCAGAAGACATAATGCAACAAAGTCTTAAATCTTAGATTCTCTACATGCAGGGTCCCTAGGTTATAGTCTAGGCCAAACCGTTTAAATAAATGACCTATATTTCTCTATAACCATGGCTCTGATACCAATCTGTCACACCCCGAGCCGGCGGGATAGGATCGGTTGTCCCGTCGGGCGGAAGGTTCCCGGGGCGCGATATCGTGAGTGATAATCGTGATGATCAGATTGTTTACATTGCACATGATACAAATGAGAAATGATAACTATAATAGAATTACAAAGTTAAATTACATCGGTATTGTTTATAATTTAACAATGTAAATCTACCATCAACATCATAACTTTCTATCTTGCATTCATACAAGATATACAAAATAATTCGTATAATGATGTCTTCAAAAATATGCAGGTCCAAAATACTAAGTCTTCTATCTGAAGTCCTAGTCCAAAAGGAATAACTTCTTAGTTGACCTGTTCGTCACCTGAGAAGTCATGCAAAAATCAAGTCAACACATGGTTGGTGAGTTCATATAGTTTTATGATTTGAAGATGAATTGAAAACCTCTTTTGGTAAAGACCCTAACCTCATTAACTCCACATGTAATATCCACATCGGTATGCTTATATATAGGGAATCACGAAAGGGTCAAATCCAGACGCTATCCCACCACATACTAATATGCATATGACACTGTTATTAATGATAATTAAGCATTTTTACCTAACACTTCCGTATTTGATTATGATTTTTGAAACCTGATTTGCCTTTGATCCTCTTGATTTTTGATCGTAGATATAGGATTTCCCAAAAGTCAGTGATAATAGTAAAATGTCAAATATTTAATTAAATAATTAAATAAACATTTAAGTACAACTAAGACATGATGATTGGGCATTATTTGACCCAATCAATTAGACTTAGTTGTGGGTGGTTGTCCAAGTTGTAACCTCTCACACGTGACCCATGTTAGGCATAACTCACAAGGAGTACACCTGAACTGAGCAGGATTTTAATGTTTTGCCCGTTACAGCCTGACCCAATGGTCTTCTGCATCTGAGTGGGACTTTAAGGATATTCCATGATTCTTGATCTCTTGATTCTCATGATTTTGACTTTGATATTGATTCCATTTGATCGTTCATGTTATTGCCCGTTACAACCTGACCCAATGGTCTTCTGCATCTGAGTGGGACTTTATATGTGTGTTACACGTGGTCTTGATTCCTTATACAACTGACATCCACCTTAGGTTGAAGATTAATGATTTCATTAGATCATAATGATTTCATTATTAACATGATTCACACACCTTTATGATATCTGATTTCTTGAGTCTCTTGATCTTGATCTTTTGACTTTCCCATGATTCACAATGATAATTGATTTGATATTGATTCTTGGATCTCAGATCTCACACTGAGCTATGATTCCTTTGAATGTGATCTCTTGATTTTGTTCATTTGATTTCCACTTTGAGTTTAGATTCTTGAATTTGGAGATTTATGGACTAAGGGTTGATTTTAAGTTTAAATTAAAGTATTACTCATAAGAGTACTTTAATTAATTTGATAATTTGATCTGTTAATAATTTCCTAGACAGGAGTCTAGGAGTATCAACAAACATATATATGTAAAACATATAATAAATAAAAGCATTTAAATAAACAGTTTAAATAAAACAGTTTACGCATGCTTCTCAGCCCCGCGTTTAAAAAAAAAATGTTTAGAAAAGGGGCAATGAACTCACCTGTGTTGCTCTGCGAATGATTCACAAAAGATAATGCGCACTCTTTGCTTGTTGCTTATATATCTTTAGCACCTGAGTTGTTTTAAGAAATTCGAATACGATAAGTATGTATAGTAGTTGTCGTATCTAGAGTTTGGTCTCGGTGTGCAACTAAGTGTCTTATATCACTAATGTGTCCCTAAGACTCATCTAACTTAATCTAACTTATTATCCTTTAGTCAACCCTTATCCCACAATTCATTATTACATGCTCCTAATTAAATCGTATTTTGAATCTCTTCATTCTAAGTTACTATTTAGAAAACATTATTTAATATGATTTTAATAAAGTATGTGTTTAGTTTCCTTTATTCAAAACATATTTAATTTAAATAAACTATTTAACATATGATGGGCTTAAATTTGCCCATTGGGCCATCCCCGGCCCATTTGTTAACTTTCGCGTGTTTAAGGATATTTGATCAACATCTTGATTAACTAGACATAGATGATTTAGGTAATTCATCTAGGTTAGTTTAGATGATCATACAACTTCCTTGAAAGCTTTTATTATAGGAAACCCCCCCCCCTCACACACACACCATGCATGCATGAAATGTGTGTGTGTAATTGCTTAAGCCTTCCCCTGTGTGTCTACTCGCTTAGGAACTCTCCACGACTAATAACCCTCTTGGTCTCGGTTTAGTTGGCCGAAAGGGTGAGAGTCTCCAAACGAATGGGTTTGGTCCGAATGAAAGTCTTCGAATGGGTGTACTAGGCCGATCGAATGAGAGTCGACAGAAGGGGGTGTGGAGGCGAATGTCTAGGGCCGAGTGGGACCTTAGTCGAATGTGGTTGGTCTCCGAATGAACCCATGTCCGAATGAGGGGTGTCGAATGAAATCATGGCCATTTGGCCGAATGAGTCTATGGCGAATAGACAAGGGTCGAATGAGACCTCATACTCAGCTAGGTCATTCGGCGAAAGGGGAGCCTCATGCGGCCAGAGGGCCATTCGGCGAATGGGCCTCGAATGAAGCCATTCGGCCCCACTGTTGAGCTTCATTCGGCCAGTCGAGCAACAAGGAAAACATCAATGGTGTTCAAGCCAATCGACCCACGGTTCGAGCTAACACTGTTTTTACACTATACTATGGTGTTGATAAGTGTTTCCTAGGGTTGGATGTGGTTTTTAACCCATAAGAGAGCTGGGTTCGAAATAGGGTTTTCAAAACCCTAAAACGCAATAAAAAACACGATCTTTACCTCAATTTAGTCGGATAAAACCTCAATCGTTTGTACTTCTATGATCTACAAGTGATGGTGGTGATTTAGACACCAAAATGGTTCGATTTCGTGGAGAAATGAAAGAGATCTTGTATAGAGAAGTAAGAATTTTAGAGAGAGAGAGAAGTGAACGATGGTGGTGTTGGTGGCTGGTAGGTGATGTTAATTATGACAAGTAAATGCCATAATAATGGCTTTAGAATACCAGGGTTTTTCGGGTTCGTTCGGTTTCGCGTGGTTTCGCGTAGAAACGTCGGTTCCTCGTCGTTTTCGTAACGAAACGACTCGGTTTAAAATAGAATCATAAAATTATTTTAGGTTGTGATTCCTAATAAATTAACTAAATATCTTTTATTTTTCTAATTTATTAAAATATTTATTTAACGTTTAAATCGAATCGCGCGGTCTTCGCGCGTATTTGTTCGAATCGTCACCCGATCAAACACGACGATAACTATACTTTTCAATATTGTTTTCTAATTATGGAATATCATTCAGAACGTGAAACTTTCAGATTATTCGTACAGATCGTCACCTATACAAATAATCTGTCGGTTTAGCATTCACTTAACGATATTCGTGTTGTTTTGTCCTGTAAGGCCTCACATACGTTTATACATAATAAGATCCTAACAAATAAATCACATGATGATTCTGTGTTGCCAGATAATTATCTGACTCAAAAATCATTGTTCTGAACTGATTTCTCTGAATTTATTATGAATTCTCTGTTTTGATAGCATAAAATGATACTGAAACTTGATATGAATATGAAATACACTGAATTACATAAGATTTGTACCTGACTACTGTTCATGTACTGTGTATGATCACTGTTCCGGTGACGGTTCCGGCACTGATGTTACAAACCTTCCCGAAATAGAAACTTACTGTAAATAGTAAGTTTCCTCACGGATGCAACTTTGGTACTCACACACATCACACGACACTATATCGCACGTTACACGATCACTTGAACTAAAACCGTCACCAACGGGTCGTTTGGTCAAACACGGTCAACACGACCCACATAACAACTTAGAGTTGTTTGGACACGGACACGGTCCTGTGAGACCCACACGAATGTGAACACAAACTCATAATGCCTATGTGATATTGGTAACAGCCGAAAGAGGCGCACTATCCCGTTCTTGTACGAACGTACTTTACTGAACACAGGTGAGTTTACAGCCCCACTTTTAATCTTTAACTATTTTACTAAACTTTTGGGGTGAGAATACAATGCAACTGTTTTAGATATATATGATTGGTATGTTGTAAAACTATTTTGAGTGTAACTATTATCGCATTAAGCCCTCACGTATCCTTACCATTAGTTGTGTAACAAACGAGTTGTTATTACATAGTACTACTGGGTTTGACTAGCCCCACTCGGCAACAATGTTGATTGGAGGTCATAATGAGTGTAATATCGATGTTGATGCCGGGTTGAGCGATGACCCGGGGAGGCAAACGGAAACAGTCGAGTTTTGGTAAGATGAACTGACACACTCACGGATCGTAGATCCACAAACAACTTAACATACCTAATATATGTCTGTTTACTATTTTATGTATGTCTAAACCTGTGAACTCACCAACTTTATAGTTGACACTTTTTCGCATGTATTCTCAGGTAACTAATGGATCACAAGCTAGGATGCACTGGAGGATGTACAAGAGAGTCTCATGCATTAGACTCTAGTCCTAGGCTTGTATTGATGTGTTGTGTTTCTTTTAAAACAATTTAAACATGTAGTGACGGATACAATTTCTATTTCCGCTGCAACTTTTACTTTGATATGCTACTTTAAACATTTTCTGCTGCGTATTATTGAAAGTTGATTTATTTATAAAATTGCATGGTTGTGTAACTCCTACAGAGTCATTCTATATGACCGAAAGCTGTGATCCTGACCACGTTACACCCGCGTGGTCTGACACCACACGTGGGAATTTGGGGGTGTGACATTATCACTTTAACAGTGAGTTATTATTTTATCCTGGTTATGTAAATTGGGGATGGATCTCTTGTTAACTCACCTTTATTGCGTTAACCTATATAACTCCACCAAGATCAATTCAAAATTTTATTTTTTTTTCAATTATCGTTATCACACATTTACAATTATTTCTTATTTGTTGTGTACAAGTATAATATTTTCTTACATTACAAGGAGACTTATTATATGTGTATATATATAGGAGAAGGTTAATGAGAAAACCTTCACTTTAAAAGAAAGCTTAGAAAAAATAATCACTATCATTATTAATAAATTTTGTTTTCGTTTTCAGTTTTTCATTTATTTTATTATAAAGCTAGAAATTTAAAAATATAAAAAAAACATGTAGCTTATGCTATTACATATATGTAACTTGTACGCTACATATATGCATATTGTATGAATTATATGCATATAAGTTTATAAGTTACATACAAAACTTCATATGTTATATACATGTATATATGTAACCTTGTGAAATACGTATTTTTATTTAACTCTTTTTTGTTTATTACATTTATACCTTATAACTAAAAGTCATAGAAAAAAATTAAAAAATTTATTGTATGGTACTAGTTTTCTAAGTTTTCTTTGCTTTGAGAAGTTTTCTCATAATTGCTCCTAAATATATATATATATATATATATATATATATATATATATATATATATATATATATAGGATTGGGCTCAAATAAGAACTCACCTTAATTGAGGTAACCCATTAACCCTGGCAAAAAATGCTCAAATCGCAAAAAAAAAAAATTCATGGTCTTCTTTATACAAAAATAGGGGGCTCCTTTTATAAGCGTTCGCTAGTTCACAAGCGTTTAAAAGTTAAGCGAAATGTAAGTTTGCGTTACACTGCGATACTTATATATATCTTCGCAGTGTAACGTAAACTTACATTTGGTTTAACTTTCAAACGCTTGTGAATTAGCAAATGCTTAAAAAAGGAACCCCCCTTATTTTTGTATAAAAAAGACCATGAAAATAAAATTTTTGCGATTTGAGCGTTTTTTGCCAGGGTTAATGGGTTACCTCAATTAAGGTTGTTCTTATTCAATCCTTACCCTATATATATACATATATATATATATAAGGATGTATTATGTGAAAAGTCAATCTTAGAGAGCAATTTAAATCCTATTTGGGTATTCCATTTGAATATTTGAAAATAAGTATGTGGTTAACATTAAACCACATTAAAGTTGATTTTTTTTTTTCAAAACCCAATTTTTGTTCAATTTTAATGTAGACCTCATATTTATTTTCCAAGATTACAAATAGATGGTCCAAATAGGGTTTAACAGTTTTTTGTGAAAGATAAAGTTTCCACTTGATACAAATCCTATGTGTGTGTGTTATATTACAAAATCTTAAAGTCTAGGAATTTATGAAAAAAAATTGAACCTTTGATTTTCTAAAGGGATCGTTTGAAGCACGTCACGTCATTAGGGGAGAACAAAGGGGAAATTAAAGTTACTGGAGGGGTATAATAAGACCATCCACAGCGGTCACCTCACTGAAAATCCTTCCCTACTGAAATTTCATGTCACGTCATCACCCCAATGAAAACCACAAAACCCCACAGTGGTCACCCAACTGAAAACCCTTCCCCACTATTCCACATCATCAACAATAAAAATAAATAAAAAACATTACACTAAATTAAAATAATTCAATATTTAACAAAAAAAAAAACACACATTACATTAAAAAGGCATTCTCTGGAAGGCATTCTCTAGAAGTACTGTCTGACATCTGTAAATAGTCGCCCATTATGTCTGCCGTACTCCCGTATGCCAATTGTCGAATAGCCGACGTACACTTTTGTAAAGGTGTAAATCCTCTCTTACCTCGAGCATCCCATCTCAATTGAAAATAAGTATCCGCACCCTCTAGGTCGTTGAGGATACGTTCAAATAAAGGTCGTTGCATCCGGAAACGCCTCTTGAACAAAGTTTCATTATATAACGGTTCATTTCCAAAATAATGACGCATCAAAAGATCATGCCCCGCTTCCATGTCTCGATTAATTTGAAATCTTCTAATGATAGGCTGTGGAATCTAAGATGTGTTTTCTTAAGCCATCGCAGACAACGAAATAAAAACCTCCATACTCTCGCTGTCAAAAGATGAAGAGGATGATGAAAACACCGGAGAGGATGATGACATTTTTATAAAAAAAAAATAAATTGTATAAAAATTAAGATACTTTGAATGAAAATGAGTGTGTAAAATGGTTGGAATGAGAAGTTTATATAAAGTTTGATTTTATTATTATTATTATTTTTTAAAAAAAACTAGTCGTTCAAAAAGTTTTGGGGTGGACCACTTAAATTTGAAAAAACCAATGGGATGGAAGGAAACCCAACGGGGAGCGGGGGCCGTGGAGCTCACCTGGGCGGGCACCGTGGGGCATGGGGGCGGTGTTCCCGCTAGACCCCGCCGCGGGGATGGAGGCCACTGGCCCAGAGGCTTAACGGTTGTGCACAGCCTAAGTATTATAGTTATTGGGTTTATAACTTTTTATACATCATAATTTTTTAAGAAAAAAATTAACCACAAAATCCAGTATTTTTATCATTTCAACAAGTATGGTATTGTTGAAAAAAAACCAAACGTTTGTTATGTATCCATGGATTGGGCATTTTATGGTGTTTTCGGATTTTCATAGGCATGTCTATTTTATAATGCTTTTTACTGAATAAACGAAAAAGAAAATAATGTTACTAACCCAAATGGTCGGTCTTGAAAATGTCTGCTCGTTGGATGTACATAGTGTTTTCTAACAAGGTATTTTAAGGGTGGGTTTTGAAAAAGAAATTTTGTAGTTTTTCCATAAATTTTGTAGTTGTTTGGATAGGGAGGATTTATGTTGGATTCGGTTGAGTAAACTACACAACACTTATCACAAGTTATCTTCTACAAAGTTGATGTTGCCGAAATCTACCAACTTAGTTTTGGAAAAACAGTTTGAAAGCAAAGTACTGAAAGCAATTGTAAATTCAAGGTCAAAGTATATTGCATTCAACTGTTAGGATTACAACACTTAGCTCAAGCACTCATTCGTGATTTTCTAACTTAACAAGTGAAGGAACCTACAGCTGTATCCCTGTAGGAATACGAGGCTGGACAAAACACTAGAAACAAAAGTATGCTTAATCTAGAATCTGGTATGGTCTTGACAGGTCAATCCATATTAATTACAATCAGTACAAAAGACTCCATTGACTTTTACAATAAAGACCTAAACAACAAAATGCATTAACTATTTAGTATCTTTGCAGCCTTGACAAATCTTCTTTGTTGCCGACTAACATCGGAATGTCTTCTCTGTAATTCTGAGTGTGAGAAAGCAGCTCTGTTTATTTCCTAAAGTAAAGAGAATCTTTTTCAAAGAAAAGTCTTCGGAAGTCTTTGTCTTGGGAACCACTGAAGATCGGAAGTATTGGGAACTACTGATGATCGGAAGTACTGACGCCCTCGATCGGAAGCACTGATCGATTTGAGCTTTCACTCCACGAAACATATTGTATTCAGTGGAGGGAATTATCCTTCAGAAGCAATGGTCCTTCCGAAGGCTAATCCTTATTGTTCCGTGGCTGTACTTCTTCCGATAGATTATGACTTGATCCAGAGAGGTTTTGATATGCCTCAGCCTTAGAGAACCTTACAGTCTCCCCCTAGGCTGATGCTACCAAAACTTGTATCCTTTTTTTATTAACTGTTCAACTCTTCTCTGGACCAGTACTGTAGAGAGTCCTCCTTCAAAGTCGTTGTCTGGATTGAGTAGAGGAAGACTTACTAGATCAAAGATGTTTGGAGTAGGAAGACCATATAACTGATAATTCTTGGGCTTCATAGTGTATCCATCACAGAACTTCAAAACAAACACCTTTTCCATGGATAGATAGCTCCATTTCACAATAGGAAAGTACATGTTTAAAGGTGGTTCATCATGTCGTCTTCTCTTTCTTCTTCTGAATAGACCACGTCTTTTGTATGGAACAATTTGACATGAAGATGTACTTTCTTGTGGTGGTTCCTGCTCCCTTTCTTTTTCATCTTTATCAGTGGTTTCTGGAGTGGTTTCTTCTCCAGTGGAAGCAGTTGCTTCAGTGGAAGCAGTTGCTTCAGTGGAAGCTTGTTCAGCTTCAGCGGAAGCCATTTTGGTTTCTGTGGATTCCAGCTGGTCTTCAGTGGAAGTCACTGCCCCAGCAGTGGAAGTTCCTCCAACACCCGCTTCTATCCATGGATTTACTTTCCCTCCTTGACTGTTTTTCAGGATCAGGGTCCGTGTTTCGCTGTTTTGTTTGAGCTCTATTTATCCTGATCACTGAAGATATTGGAACATTGTCGTACGAAGGACTAGAGGGAGGAGTGATGGGTTCTTCCTTTGGTTGTTGTGTGAACCTGTTAGGGAACATAGATTATGTTGCAGCTCCACACATCACCTCTTCACCTTCTCTGATCCCAGCAGCGGTGATAGGGATTTCGATGGTAGCTCCATGGAAGATACCCAAAAGGCCTTGTCTTAAGGCCTCCTTTCATGCCTGGATTTGCTCCGTTGAAAGTAACTCACCTCTGGCAACCTTGGCTTTTATTTCTCTTACGTGCATGGCCATGGTGGAGTTCTTCATTGGACCGAGCTACCGCGCATGGAATCCATATTCTAAAAGGATGGCCTTTATTCTGTCTCTGTAGGCGGCCTCCTTTTGCTTCTTGGTAAGGACCATCGCGACTTTGGCTGCAGCAGCGGTCTGTTCTTGCTGTTGTATCCAATCCAGTTCTTCAGCCATACGAGGCACCGACCAGAGCAAGATATCATCCACATCATATCCCTTCAGTTGGAGGAGACTCGAGAGTTTTGTTATCTCTCCATCCAGTGAAATATCCTGTCGGCCCTTCTTCATCTTTGGCCTTCTCTCCTCCTGTTCAGCTTCCTCCTCTAGGGTTAGTTTCCTTTTCCCTTTGTCCATCAAGTTCATTCCAGAGGAGATGGATCCTGTAGCCTCACCAGTTGGTTCATCGACAAATAGCTCTTCAGTGGAGGAATCATCAATTATGATTGGGCCTTCAGAAGCAGCTGCAGCTTCGGAGTTAACCTTAGCATTCACTACCTCATCCATTTGACCAACCATATTAGATGGTTCCATATTGGTGCCCTCAGAGAGCTTAGAATCTGAGGAGAGTTCTTCATACACAGCCTCTGTCTCAGGAGGAGACATACGTTTATTGGCTGTTGTCTCATAAGAAGACTCAAGTTCATCAACAGCCTCTGTCTTAGGAGGAGACTTTTGATCATTAGCTGTTTTCTCAGGAGAAGACTTTGTTGTCCCAGAAGGGGACATAGTCTCAAAAGGAGACTTTGAGGTGTTATCAGGGGACTTGGATTCCTTAGAGATGTTTTCTTGTTCGGTTTCCAAGGATTCCCCTACAGCACTAGACGAAGAGGAGGATGAGGAGCTGGAGGAGTTGTGATAGTAGGTACTCAGGAACCTATCCCATTCCTTATCCAAATCAGTTAGGAATGGAGGAGATTCATGAGTAACTTCTACTTCTTCTTCTGACAATGGAGCTGATGCCTCTTCTCCTTTTGAAAATGGAGTAGTTTCCTCTTCTTCTTTTGCTGGAGATGATATGGTTACAGGTGATGGTATAGGTGATGTTGATAGTGATGATGGTGATCCCATAGGTTGTTCCTTCTCCCCCTTTTTGGTAGCATCAGGGGAAAGAGAATACACCTGGCTAGGATCAGGATGAAATGGTTCAAAGAGGACCTAAGGGCGTCGCTGGAGGTCCAGAATGATGTCATCTTTGTTTTCAACCTCCATCTTCAAGGTAGCAACCTCTGCTTCCAGATGAGCGACCCTGACCCGGAGAGTGGAGACAGTGACCGTCAATTCCTGAATGCTGGTGCCCTCATCCACAGAAGTGGAATCCTTGGGCGATGAAGTCTTGAGCCGAGCTCCTGCACCTTCATCACCAGATATGGTTTCTTGGCACCCTAGATTCCTCTCATTGAGAATGACTTCAAAGAAATCATCAGCAATGTGAGTTGCCATAGAGGAGGTCCTATTGCCTGTACCACTGTCCTGAAGAACCTGAGAAGGTTCTGCAGTAGTGGCAGCCTCCATTGTATTGACCCTTTCAGACCGGCTAGGATCAACCTCTGTAGTAAACGACTCTGGGTCAAGAAACATTGCATGTAGGTCTGTTACCGCTCTTATTATAGTTTGGGTAGAGGGGGAGAGAGAGGGTCATCCAGAGCTACAACAGATATCCTTGAGTCGGGGTAGATGTATGATTGGGGGGCATTGATGGGCTAGACACACCTAGGGACCTGGGAGACAGTCCCTGACCTAGTGGAGTTGCTTCCGTAGAAGCAAGCTCAGTAATGCGGGCATCCCTTTGGATATTTTCAGGTATGTATGGTGACATATCCTGAGGGCTAGAGGAAGGGTTTAGGGCAACCATCGGATCCAGAGGAAGGTCCGAGGGTACAAACAACAGGTGTGGTTTGCACCTTAGGCAGAACTGGGCCACTGCCAGATGTCTTTGCCTTTTTCTTTTTGGGTTCGGAAGAAGGGGCCTGAACAGTTGTAGATAACTTCTTAGGTTTTATTTTGCGTTTGTAGGTGACTGGAATGGAGGAGGCTATATGAGTGGAAGGAGTGGGTTCAGCAGCTGTGGTTTGAACAGTACTGTCACCTTCAGGAGTAGTTGGCTCCATAGATGGAAGCAAAGGAGTAAAAGCTCCAGAGAAGTGAGTTGTTTTCTTCTTCAATTGAACAAAAACCTTTGAAAGGACCCAAGGGACTTTATAAATGTTCCCAGTCAGTGAGAGTGAAGATGCTAACTCGCTGTTAAAGATTTGTTGCAAAAATCTGGGATACATACAAAATTTCTTTGTGGATGTTACATTATCCACCAAATTATTAAAGATAAAAGTATAAAAGTTAAAAAGTTGATTGGTAACCAATCCATGAATAGCCGAAGCCAAATCAGATGGAATTTGATCCCAACCACCAGATTTATTTGAAAGACAATGTAAAAACACATGTAGGAGATACTTGTAATTATAGGACACTTTACCCTTCCAATAAGTTGTTGAAGGGAGAGGACCTTCGTATCCCATCGACCTAAAGGTCGTTGCTACCTCATCCTTTATGAAAGAAGCACTGCATGTAGCATCATTAAGATTAAGATGTCTACAGATAGTGTCCATGGAAATTGAAATAGGATGAGCATCAACGGTGGCAAAAATTCGTTTACCCATTGGAGAGTCAATCACGGAACAAGAACCCAAGAACTGCTGGTGATGAGATTCATACACCACGAGGTTAAAAGTTAAAGCAGTAAAGTACCTACTCCGACGAAGAAAAGAGATAATCGAAGTGAAATCAACATCGTTGTCAGTAGAAAGTTCAGCAGTCAAATTGTGTGCAGGTTTGAATGCAAGAAGAGCCATTGTTGAGATGAGCGGTTAGGGTTTGGAAGCAAAAAGAAACTATCAATTGTCGAAGAGGAAGTGAGAATTTGAATGGGTAGGAGACCTTTTATACCTTCGGATGTTAGCATTTAATATAACAATACATTAAATTTTGAGATCCGGAGACAAATAAGAAAAATGTCATTGTTAACAGTGATGTGTCAAAGGTTTGTCGTGTAGTATCGGAAGAGAAATCACGTTGTGCATGAAAGAGATGTATGCTTCGGAAGACATATGCTTCTCATAAAGGATCAGAAGGAAATGTTTCGGAAGCAAATAATTTATATCGGAAGATAAATACTTACAAAAGAATAAATATCTTAAGAAGTGTGACTTGTTCTGAATACAGAATTAAATAACACATCGGAAGACTTAACATATCTTCTGATGAGTAAACACTACTCAAAGATAATTTAAGTTTATCTTCTGAAGGATCATTTAATTCTTGACCGAATTTCATTTACTCAAAATTGATCATACCAATGGCTGTGATTAAATACCTGAACCTTCCTTCATCAAAAGCCTTGGTGAAGAGATCAGCCAAGTTGTGTTATGTATCAACTTTGACTAAATGAATTAGTTTCTTTTCTGCACAATCTCGGATGAAGTGGTAGCGGATGTCAATGTGCTTGGTCTTAGAATGCTTGACTGGATTGTTAGTGATGGAAATGGCACTGGAATTGTCAATCTGGATGGGAGTATTAGACAACTCTACTCCATAGTCTTTCATTTGATTTTGAATCCAGAGTATGCACAACAACTTGAGGTAGCTATATATTAAGCTTCTGTAGTAGAAGTTGAGACACATGTCTGCTTCTTACATTGCCATGACACAATCATGGACCCAAGGAACTGGAATCCTCCAGTTGTAGACTTTTTACTGATGTTGCAACCTCGATAATCACTATCCGTGTAGGCCATGAATTGAAAGTCGGTATTCCTAGGATACCATAATCCTAACTTTGGTGCTCCTTTGAGGTATCTGAAGATTCTTTTTACAGTAAGCAAATGTGAGCTTTTAAGATTAGCTTGAAACCTTGCACACAGATATGTTGCAAACATGATATCAGGCCTGCTTGCTGTGAGATACATCAAGGAACCAATCATTGCTCTGTATTGGTGTTGATCAACATCCTCCCTCTCAAGATCAGGGCCTAGAGATGTTGTTTTGGACATTGGAGTACCTACAGCTTTACAGTCGGTGAAACTAAATCTTTCAAGAATATCCTTGACATATATGGATTGTTTGATAAAAATCCTTGTAGGAGTTTGCTTCACCTGAAGGCCAAGGAAGAAAGTGAGTTCACCCATGGAACTCATTTCAAATTTGGACTTCATGAGTGCTTCAAACTCCTTGCAGAGAGTTTCATCAGTGTAACCAAAAATAATATCATCAACACATATCAGAACAAGCATGATATGTTAATTGGATTTCTTGAAAAATAAAGTTTTATCGATTGTTCCCCTTTTGAAGTTGTTTGTCAACAGAAAAGAGGACAAACTTTCATACCACTTTCTGGGAGCTTGATGTAGCCCATATAGAGCTTTATCAAGCTTACAGACATGATTAGGAAACTTAGGATCCTCAAATCCAGGTGGTTGACAAACATAGACTTCCTCATCAATCCTTCCATAGAGAAAAGAACTTTTGGCATCCATTTGGAAAACTTTGAAGTCTCCGGCAGCTGCAAATGCGTGAAATATTCTTATGGCTTCAATTCTAGGAACTGGAGCAAACACTTCATCGTAATCAATTCCTTCTTCTTGGGTGTATCCCCGGACCACTAACATTGCTTTGTTTTTTATGACAACACCTTTGTCATCCTTCTTGTTTCTGAACACCCACTTTGTTCCAATTGCATGCTTACCCTTAGGTAAAGGGCAAACCTTCCAAACTCTCTGTCTTTCAAACTGAAGTAGTTCTTCCTGCATTGCTTCTACCCAGCTGCTATCTTTTAGTGCTTCAGTGACTTTCTTTGGTTCTATTTGGGATAGAAAGCAGGAAAACAAACAGATGTTTGCTTCATGTAGAGAGCTTCTTGTTCTTATTCCTTCCTCAACATTACCAATAATGTTCTCAACTGGATGGGTATTATGAATGCGAATTATGGGGATGACATCTAGCTAAGAATTTAAATCTAGAGTGTTTGGCTCAAGTTTTTGGAAGGATCACCTCGAGCTGAATTGGTAGTAAATCTTGAGGTTTCTGAGGTTGGACTGTTGTGGGATGATCTTCTCTGGGGAAAGGAGTTTACAGAGTGTTTGCTTCGGCAGAAGGGCTCCCAACTTCTTCTTGACTTACTGGAACATAAGTGGAGTCAATTGAAGGGACAGCTTGAGAAGTGTTGGTTGTCTCAGACTGTGAAGTAGCATCATGTGTTGAAGTGGATTCTGCCAAGATTTGTCTTGAAGCTATTGGTAGTTCACCACGAAAGTCTTCCTCTCTTGTGTGCTTTGAGGCGTCCAAGTTAGATATCTGTTGATCTAGAACATACTCTTTCACAAGATTAAATGCAGATGTGAATTTATCAGGATCAAATAAACAATCAGGGCCTATTCTAGGTTTATTGACAGTATGTTCATTGAACTGAACATTTGCAGACTCTTTAATAATTCAGGAAGCTTTGATGTATACTCTATATGCTTTTGCATGTGAAGAGTACCCAACAAAGTATCCCTCTGCCTATTTCTCAGCAAACTTGGCTAGATGATCTTTAGTATTCAAGATGGTGCATTGACATCCAAATGGTTTAAGAAATCCAATGAATGGCTTTCTTTTATGCCAAATTTCATAAGGAGTCATACCATGTGACTTAACCACCAATATTCTATTTTGAACATAACAGGTAGTGTTCACTGCTTCTGCCCAAAAAGTTATTGGTAGTTTTGCATCAGACAATATGGACCTAGCAGCCTCAATGAGTGTTCTATTCCTTCTCTCAGCAACACCATTTTTTTGTAAAGTTCTAGGAGCACTAAATTGTCTAGTTATACCTTTAGATTCACAAAAAGAATTTAAAATATGGTTTTTGAATTTTGTTCCCTGATCTGATGATTTTGACATGATGGTCACTTTCATTCTCAACTCTAAGAATGAATGATTTCAAAATCTCAGCAGTTTCATCCTTTGTTCAAGAAGAATACCCAGGTACATCGAGAGAAATCATCAGTAACCACCAAACAATATGACTTTCTACCTAGACTTTTAACACTTGTGGGGCCAAACAAGTCCACGTGAAGCAAATGCAGTACGGTTGTGATAGAATTAATCTCTTTGGCATGATGAGATGATTTGTACTGCTTACCCTTAAAACAAGCAACACATTTATCAACACAGATGAATTCTTTAGTGGGTAAACCTGTAACTAAATTGTTTTTAACCAACTTGTTCATATTTTTCAGATTTACATGGCAGAGTCTCCTATGCCAAAGAGATGATTCATCAAGTGAAGCTTTTGAGACAAAGCAGCTTATATTACTGAGTGGTATAGATGTGCTCATATCTAGCATATACATGTTGTTTCTTCGGGGAGCCCTGAACAAAATTTGATCATTAGGAACTACAAATCCTGGCTTCAGGACTATGCATTCATGCTCAGTAAACAAAATGTTGTGCTTTTGATCACACACATGTGATACACTCAGTAAATTGTAATTTAGTTCTTTTACAAAATGCACATTCTCAAAGCTTACCTTTTCATTTGTAATTGTGCCCCTACCTGTGATGTAACCTCCTACTGGATCACTTCCAAATACAACAGATCCTCCAAAGAATGGTTCATATTTGTGCAGATGGGTCTTGTTACCTGTCATGTGCCTGGAACAGTCGCTGTCAACAATCCACAAGTTGTTCTTTGATTCCTGCTTTCCCTTGAATGTAGAGGTTGAATCATTTTCCATTAGGGCGCTGTTGGAGAGAGATACATCATCTGCTTGGAAACTCCAAACTGAAAAATTTTGTTGTTCTGCAACATTGACACTATTTGAGGAGCTTGATGGTCTTTGGTGTGGATGTCCAGAAGTTAGGGCTGAGAGTTTAGAGACTTACACTCTCTGGAAAAGTGCCCCACCTGTTGACAGTTGAAGCATTTTAAGCTTAGACCTGTCTAAGCCAAACCCGGTCTTCATATTGTGCTTCTTAAACTGTCTACCAGTTCTTTAGTAGAACTTCTTTACCCTATAAGAGATCATGGCCATCTGATAATTGATGTCCATCTCCTCAAGATCATCAGCCGGAATTCCATCTAAATCTTCTTGGCACAGATGGAAGTAGTTGGTTTCTTCAGCCATAAAAGCTCCTTGGCCTGAAGTCAGCAATGGAATTGATTTGGAGAATTGGTTTGAGTGTGATGTTGATGGAGTGGGGGTTTCAAGAAAGGTGACAATGGGTGTGAAAGTTGAGTGGTAGATGGGTTGGTAATTTTGGTAAGGTGAATTATGGATGGGTGCATACAGGGCTGCTGAACCAGAAGGTACAGAGGAATGTCTAGGTTCCTATGCATCAATTTCCATTTGGTATGCACTGAGTATACCAAGTAGTTCCCCAAGCTTCAAGGTTCTCAGATTCTCTGTTCTTCGAATGGCAATAGAGTAAATGTTTCACGCCTGTGGAAGTGATCTGAGGAACTTTCAGATCACATCTTGGTTCTCCATCTTTACACCTGCAGCCATTAACTCGTCAACCAACTGGACATACCTTAAATATTGAGAAGTCATCTTCTCATTCTTTTCTTGACAGAAGTTCTCAAAATTCTGTTTCAGCATGTCCTTTTTGTTTTCTTTGACATCTTTAGATCCCTCATAAATCTGTTGTAGAGAGTTCCACAGCTCCTGTGCAGATTTGCATTTCTTAAATGCGTGTATGATTAAGTTGGGAATCGTCATCTGGATGAGCCATAATGCCTTCGAATCCACATCCATTCTCTTGTAGTCATCATCAGAATAAAGAGTTGCGTCTTTCAGCATAGCTACTCCACCGGTGCCTGCAGCAGCAATAGTTGGGATGAACGGTCCCTCAAGAACTGACTTCCAAAATTTGAAGTCTTGGTTCCTGATGAAACCTTCCATCCTGACCTTCCATGTGTCATAATCGTCAGGAGTAAACATGGGTGGTTTATTGAGAGTACCATTTTCAGAGTCATGCTTGCTGATGGTGGTCATTGTGACTTTTAAGTGACTTGAAAAATAAAGAGTAGTAGATGATACTCAAACAGTAACTTAAGAATGGTTAATTACTTAAGTTAAGAGCCAAAGCTCTGATACCACTTGTTGGATCGGGTTGAGTAAACTACACAACACTTATCACAAGTTCTGTTCTACAAAGTTGATAGTGCAGAAATCTACCAACTTAGTTTGTAAACACAGTTTGAAAACAAAGTACTGAAAGCAATTGTAAATTCAAGGTCAAAGTATATTGCATTCAACTGTTAGGATTACAACACTTAGCTCAAGCACTCACTCATGATTTTCTAACTTAACAAGTGAAAGATTATATATTAAGACCTACAACCGTATCCTCGTAGGAATACAAGGCTGGACAAAACACTAGAAACAACCAAAGAAGGGTGGGGGCTTCCTTCCAAACTACGGATAGGCTACCGGGCTTTGCACTTCGGCCCGTGAGAATACCGTGCTCTATCATTAAAGAAGGAGATCTTGTCAAGCACACTAGCTAGTATGCTTAATCTAGTATCTGGTATGGTCTTGATAGGCCAAGACATATTAATTACAATCAATACAAAAGACTCTATTGACTTTTACAATAAAGACCTAAATAACAAAATGCATTAACTATTTAGTATCTTTTTAGCCTTGACAAATCTTCTTTGTTGCTTACTAACATCGGAATGTCTTCTCTGTTATTCTGAGTGTGAGAAAGTAGCTCTGTTTAATTCCTAAAGTAAATAGAATCTTTTGTCTTGGAAATCACTAAAGATCGGAAGTATTGGGAACCACTAATGATCAGAAGTACTGACGGTCGATTGGAAGCACTAATCGATTTGAGCTTTCACTCCACGGAACAGGTTGTATTCAGTGGAAGGAATTATTCTACGGAAACAATGGTCCTTCTGAAGGCTAATCCTTGTTTTTTCGTGGTTGTACTTCTTCCAATAGATTATGACTTGATCCAGAGAGGTTTTGATATGCATCCGCCTTAGAGAACCTTACAATTTATAACATTGATATACACGAGTTTGACAACAAATACAAAAGTAAAATACAAAAACATGAATAACCATAAAACTAAATACCACAAAATGTTAAAAAAAAACCTCCTTCAAAAAACCTCCTTAAAACTCATAGATGTGTTATAAAAATACCATAAAAACCATCATAAAACATCTGGTTCATGAAAATTTAATTCAGTTGGTTTTGTTTTCTTAAATATGACATTACTATACTCGTTTGAAATATTAAAAAACGCTCGGTTTCATGGTTAAGTTTTTATTAAACTACTAACGTATAAAAATATTATGAAGGTTTTTATAAAAAAAGGGTTAATATTGCATATGATTTACATGTGCAGCCACCTTTTTTTTGTTTTGATGTCTATATTTTTAAGCTAATATGCACAAGTCTCTATCTTATCCCTTCCTACACTCTTAAAGGTTTTGATTACTTTTAGAATATCTCCCCATACATACATATATATATATATATATAGGAGGTGAGGGGCTCTGTCTCCTCTGTGCTGATGCATCCTCAAGCGGAGCCTGAGAATGTCTAGGTGAAATAGATGGGACTGATGGTGGTGGTGGCGTAGCTGGTATAGGTGATGGTGTGTGTGGCACCAGCGGTGCAGCCTGTGATGCAGATGAAGTCGCCTCCATAGGATCAGAATCAGAACCAGAGCTCGAGCTAGGTGTGTCATCAAGTACAACATATGGAAACCTCTGGTAAATATAATTCTCTGGTGGGCTGGCCATCGCTGTACAAACAAAAGTTCAAATCAGTACCATGATATAAATATTGAATAATAATATTCAACATAAACATGATACGACATCTTTTCCTATCTCAAAGAAACTATTCGTTCTTATAGTTATTATTGTTCTGCTTGCATTGAAATTCACTAGAATGCACACGCATTGCGAATTTCAATTATGCTAACCAGTCATAATTGGAATTTGTACCACCTGATTATCCTGGCTTAATTCAAAACAAGTTTTGTTCATTGGTTATGTTCGGTGCTCTCTGTATGACTATACGAGCCTATGGTTATAGTCTAGGTTTCTAAGTCCACCTAAATTCTATAACATGTGGCTCTGATACCACCCTATCACACCCCACCTCTCTTCACCTGAGATGATGTCATTCGTCACTCTGATAAGGTTGCGGAAGCATAGTGGTGATGTCTCAGAGATGAGGGGTGACTTACTTGATCCGATATCATAGCACACAGATTAACTTAAAGTAAATATATTACAAGGATCGCCATTACAATCAACAACAAAGTTTACAAACTAAGTTTATTACATTATCTGATTATTCTAATTACAAGAGTTAGAAGTGCATCCTCACCGGTTGTCACTGTCTCCCTGCAAAAGGTTTAAGTTTAAAAACGTCAGCACAAAGCTGGTGAGTTTGTATAGTTCATGTTCAACAAAAAGATATGCAATACAAGTTTTCAAAAAGTTCAGTTCTAGATAACCCTGGGACCCGTATCTAGTTCCTTTCGGACGTTCTGTTCTTGTTCTATAAGATACTACCTGTCGGTAACATCTTAATGTCTCATTGTCTTAATGTCTATCACAACATTAAGAAGTTCTAAAAACAGATAACAAAAATTTGCACCAAGGGGAGTTGCAAGCTCCCGGCAAATGGGTTGTCAGCCAATAGTACTATCATTGTTTTATGTTCGGCCCCACATTGGTTCACTAGATACAGTTCGGAAATGAGGGCTTATAAGTTCTGTGATAGTGTTCAGTTCTACAGGCAAAATCCCATGAAATCCACAAGTTCTCAACAATCACATGAAATCACGCA
The DNA here is from genome assembly GCA_009363875.1 of Mikania micrantha. Lineage (NCBI taxonomy): Eukaryota > Viridiplantae > Streptophyta > Magnoliopsida > Asterales > Asteraceae > Mikania > Mikania micrantha. Next base: position 49,698,727 of record CM018691.1, on the reverse strand, counting down.
GATAACAGTGATAGATATCATATAGTTCTGAAAAGTTTCACAGTGCTACACCGATGTTTATAAAAGATAAAAAAGAAAAGGGGTTGTACGAAACTCACCCGATAACTCAGAAGTAGCAGAATGTCACACAATTGATAGTAATAGAGTGATTCTGCATTTAATTATGTTTAATGTGTTATTTATGTTTTAACTTACTGAGTAGATTCTTCTGAACGTCCAATGTCAAAGACATTGTCTTAACAATCATCAAACTGAGGTTAAGTAATTAATTAGTTAATTCAATGTTATATCATACAATGTATGATAATGTAGGAACCTACACTGAATTAGGTTACTAATACAAGGTTGATGACACACTTGATTAATCAGAATAATCTCGGATTAACCAAATAGTTAATGTTGTTAATTATAATGCTAGAACAGTTTCTATACATATTAATGGCTTAGAAATGATTAATCCTTGTTATTGATTACCCAAATATCATGAAATATCACAATGTTGCATTAGAATAGGTTTAATAACCATGTTTAACATACTTATTTGATTGTTATCATAAACATCAGATAATCGTTCCAATGAGTATGTTAATGATTGTGATTAGTTTGAAACACTTGGATTTAACCTTGCATTTCAAAGATTAATCAACTAATCACCTACATTGTCATAATCAAATGGTTTAAACCATTATAATCATGGGTATGATTTCATGCAAACCGGGCATTACAACGAATCAAAACAAGGATTTACCCGTTAAAACATCGTTTTCTTCGTTTATAATCAATCCTAACCATCATCAAGGCAATAATCAACAACCCTAACTATATCATTACGTTCAAAATCAAGATCTAATCAACCATTATCAAGCTAGAAGGTTAAAACGAACCATTACCTAATCTAACAAATTTCTGAGTGTAAAACAATGATCTAGACTTGTAGATACGTCACTGGTGTGATCCAAGCGATTAAAGGACTTCAAAATAGGATTTAGATGATGAAAAGTTGGTTTAATGAGGGTTTTGAGCGTACAAGATCGAGAGAAAACGAAATATACATTTCCCCATGCAATCTGATCGTTTTAACCTCATCCACTGACTCCAGACACACTGGGTGCACCACCCCAGGTGGGCGTGTGGCCCGGGGCATACCGCCCCAGCTCAATTCCTCAATTTTTTTTATTTTTTTCGTTTCGCGATTCCGGAAAATCCGTAACTCCATTTCGAGCACGGTTTTCGCCTACATTCATCATTTCTCGCATACTATCAACCTGTAATAATTACAATAGCTAAATCACTGTGGATTTCAAGTACGACCAAATGTGCTCACGTCATTGATGCCGTAATTCTCATATGCAATTGTCACAGATTCTAAACTCAACTCATTCGTCGGTCCTAGTCAATTGTAGCCCAACCCCCGAGTTTATTGTAGTAGGGGTCTAAGGCAAGGTGATAATTTATCACCATTTTTCTTTATTATTGGGATAAATGCATTATCTGGTATCATGAAGCAAGCCTGCAATATTGAATTATTTCAGGGCATTAAATTGCCAAATGGTGGCACTATGATTTCTCATCTTACCTAAGCCGATGATGTGGTGTTCGTTGGAGATGCTTCATTATCCAATGTGAAAAATTTAAGTAGAATGTTGCATGGTTTTTACCTAGTATAGGGTCTTAAAGTAAATCTATAAAGAGCAAAATCTACGGCATATGCACGACGGATTCAATAATACAAAATGCGACATCAATTCTGAAATGTGGTACCGGATCCTTATCATTCACATATATTGGGTTACAAGTTGGCGCCAATATGAATCTTGAACATAATTAGAAGCCGGTTGTTGACATGTTTGATGCTAGACTCACCAGATGGAAAGCAAGAACATTGTCCATGGCTGGTAGACTTACCCTCATAAAATCTGTCCTTGATTCCTTGCCAATTTATTACTTTTCCCTTTATAGGCCCCCCATGAAAGTATTGTTTGTTCTTGAGGAAAAAAAAAAGAAGAACCTTCCTATGGGGTGGGGATGATGCAAGATCAAAGATTAATTGGGTAAATTGGCCGGAATCGGGTGACTGACCTTAAATCGCATGGTGGTCTCGGCCCCGGTTGGTGGAGATTCAAAACTTAAAGAGATCGGCTATCGAGGAATATTATTTGGTCAATTCATCATTCCTCCCGATCATGGAATCCGATTCCGGTGAGGTTGTCATATGGTGGTGTATGGAAAAATGTAGGCAAAGTTAACTGTGACCTGCAATCATTCAATGTTAATCCATCTTGGTTACTAATTGGTGTCCCTGGAAAAGGTGATAATATTGGGTTTGGTCAGACAGATGGATTGGTGATACCCCTCTTAACTAGGATTTTCCGGCTCTATTTGCTCTTGAATCCTCAAAAAACATGTCTATAGCTGATTGTATTGTAGTCACTTCAACAGGTATGAGCTAGTCTTGGAGATGGAAAAGTGCATTATCAAGTCCAATTGAAGTTAATAAATTCACTGCGTTGTTAAATCTCATCGGGGGCGCTAAAACCACAGGGGCAGAGGACAAATGGGAATGGGATGTGGGTGGCAGAAACCTCTCCATTCAATACATAAAATCATTGTGCTACAAACTCAAAATTAGGTTCCGAATTACCCATTCCCTTGGAATAATTGGGTACCAAAGAAGGTGAACATTCTATGTTGGAGGATTGAACAAAACCTGGTTCCTACAATCGATAATCTTCTAAAAAGACGTCTACAACTAAGCTCAACTTTTTGTCAGTTATGTGGGGAGAAGGCTAAAACGTCTTATCATGTTTTCATTGGGTGCAGAATATCCAGCTTGATATGGGATTTCATTAGCTCTTGGTGTTCGATTCCTCCCATCTTTGCTTTTGATACAAGAGATCTGTTCGAACTATACAAACCAAAAAAGCACTGCAGTCATACAAGGAAATTGGTTAATGCTATCATCCTTACTATAGTCTGGTGCATTTGAAGAGCAAAAAATGAGGCCACCTTTAATCATGTAAGAAATTATCCTAGGAGAATCATGGATGACATTATGACCTCTAGCTTTTTGTGGTTGACAAATAGGAGTAATAGAAAGATTGATTGGGCCCGTTGGTCTTCATTTGATGTTGGTTAAATAACCAAGAATGTGTATTGTTGTTTTGCTTCTTTTCTTTCCTGTGTACTTTCGGGGTTTTAGATTCTTGCTAGCCCTTTTATAAAATCTTTGTTGTTAAAAAAAATGTAAATAGCAGTTTACTACGTTAATACTGATGGTGTGTCGTGTTATATTAGAATTTTTTTTTTCCTTTAAGATGATGTGGAATATATAGATAATAACATGAATTATTTAATTAAAAAATGACATACAGTTTTCAACTAAAAATATTAAAAAAAACAAACTCCTTTTTTATTCTAAAATTGATAAAATAAGGAGTTTGAAGTTTTTAAAAAAAATATTTTTTTAGTTTTAAATTATAAAATTAGCCTGTAATAATAAAAATAAAAAACAAATTTTCTATTCATAATATTATATGTGTACTTTTTATGTTTTATACTATAAGATAATGGTAGAAACATTAATAAAAAAAAATAAGAAACAAAGTGGTAACCTAACGACTTAGTTACTTTATAGAGACAAATAAAGTTTCAGTGACTTATTGAAACATTTAATAAACTTGATTTCATTCGTGTGTCCTTTTCTCATTTGGAAACCCATTTGAGTTAAAACACGTGAAAGCCGATGTAAAATTCTTTTTTTTCTGTTTTTAGGTATTGTGACATTTGTAAAATTCCGAAGCCGAATATCGATAAAAATCTTGTAAACTTGAAACCAAAGAATTATTTTTGCTGTAATTATATCATCTCATCTCACCATATGCATATGTGTGAATATATGCATGCATGTATGCTTGTATGTATGTATGTATGTATGTATGTATGTATGTATGTATGTATGTATGTATGTATGTATGTATGTATGTATGTATGTATGTATGTATGTATGTATGTATGTATGTATGTATGTATGTATGTATGTATGTATGTATGTATGTATGTATGTATGTATGTATGTATGTATGTATGTATGTATGTATAAACCTATATATACATACTAAAACAAAAACAAAATAAATAATTACAACAACAACAACAATAACAATAAGACCAGCCGGTATGCCCCGTTACCGGGCGTTGGAGGGCGTTGGAGGGGCGTGGCACACCGCCCCCTAGGGGCGTTGGACAACAGGCGTGAGTCGAGCAACGGCGTGATGGAGGGTGACCGTTGGGTTTTAGCCCTTGGTGAAGGAAAAAAAAAGTTTTTACCTATTTAAACCATTCACATATTAAACCCAAAAAAAATATTTCCCATTTCAAACATTCAACACAAAAAAATACCCACTCTTCCCATTTCAAACTTTCTTAACCAAAAAAATAATTTTCATGGATCCCAACCAAAACCCAAATTACTATAACCCAAACACTCCACCTAACCGAAACCCTAACACGCCATCTCCGAATTGGGTCTTTAGCCCTTCTCCGATAAATCCTTTTTTCGATTCAAACTGTTATCGACCGAATTTTGATTCAAGCCCACAAGAAGGGTTTTATACATTTGCCGATTATGGTTCGAGTCAAAAACCGCACGGGTTTGGACAATTATCTCAGGATGAAGTTATACCCGAGACCCAACCCACTACAAATGCCGGTCCAAGCACGCAATCAAAACAAAGGCGTAGACACAGAAAGAAACAAGCTGGGGATACCAAAACTGTGACACCCGGCAATTTTGGGTAAAATGCAACACTCATTTCACATCCATACTTGTTGCATTTCAGTTAATTGAGTTTAATTAGATGAGCTAAACACAAACACAAAACAATAATTTGGATATTTATTGAATTGTGCATTACACGTTGATTAGGATTAATCAAGCGTGTAAACACTTTGTAAACATGCAAACACGAACCATCAAAGATAATTCAAGGAATTATCGAAACACACACACGAGTCTCACGAACGTTGGTGATCAAACAATAACCGAACTTATGTGCTTATGTGCTAAATATGTGTTAGACGTTTAGGATAAATGTTAGGAATCAAGTACGAGCGTAATCGAATCGAAGAAATCGAAAAACAATGAAATGGACCCGTCGCAGTACGCGGAGAGTCCCTCGGCGAACGGCTTCGCGGTACGCGAAGCAAACCGGGAGTCGAGACTCCCGAATTACATCGTGGTACGCGGTAAATGATTTTGATCGGCCTTCGCGGTACGCGAAGGCCATGCAGATCAAATTTCTTTTAAAAACCAACCCCATTCATTCCAATCGGTCTTCTCTCATTTTCTCCGAACTCTTCCTTATTCTCTCGACCAAAACCCACTGATATCAGCCTCTAATCCCCCTGGAATCATCATTGAAGCCATTCATTGCAACTAGAAGTGTTCTTGGAGTCCTTGAAGCTTGGAAGAGGAACTAGGGAGCTAGAAACCATCACCAATAGTTAGATCATCATCATTAGGAGCTGTTCAACATCAATCCTAGATGCTAAGGTAGTTTTAAACGTTTTCCTAGTGGTAGATCGTACATGCAAGGGCTAAAACCCACATGCAACTCCGTTTAGTTATTGTGCTCGAATGTGTTGGTGATTCGTTGTTTAGATATCATAGATTTACTGATTTGATGAGTATTTGTTGTAGATCTACTGATTTTATAATTTAGAAATGATAGATTTGAGTTTTGGTTAAGTTAAGTTTGATTTTGTGATGACTTGAGCAAACTTGCCATAAAAGGAAACTTTTATGTGCAAGTCTTGGATTTGTTATGATCTAGACATGTTAGACATGTCTAGATGTTGTCAAATGTACATTGGAGTGTTTAGAAACACATTGAGATATTTGATTTTGTCAAAAACATGGTTTTGTAGAAACTTACTATAAAAGGAAACTTTTATAAATCAAAAGAGGGCTTTTGATGTTTTTGAAAGATTTGATGAACTTGGTTTGTTGAAATATGTCTAAAAATGGTTTTTAACATATTTGGAAACTTGGATTTGTGAAAACGAACTTTTAAACGGATACTTTCCAAATAAGGAAACTTTATTTGGGCAAAACGACATAAATGGTGATTTATGCGCAAACGATGTGTTTTAAAATGTATAAACGTGTTTTTACAAACATACTAGAGTGATTTGTTTTATAAAATGGGATTTCATAACCACACTTTCCTAAATTGGAAAGTTTCTAAAAATGGTAACTTATGTGATTGGAGTCATAGGATGCATTTTGGTGTCTTATGTGCATTGAGGCACATAAACACAACAATCATGTCACCAACGATTCGTCGAGTCTCACTAGTTAACACACGCACTCGGTTGAGCACACCGATTACAACACACCACAAAACACATACTCACACCTAAATGATTATAGGAACTTACTAGCAGGACTGCTAGCTTTCACAGTTGCAAACACCACATAAACCGGAACTGCTTTATCAGGTGAGTTCACGGCCCCTTTTTACATTTTCTACCTTTGGGGGAGAAAACATTGCATACAACTGATTTTGATCAACATACGTACTTTTGGTTACATTTGTACATGCTAATATCGTATATACATATGTGTGGCATTCATCCACAAAACTGATAAGTCCTCATTAAACACATCTCGAACCGTTAATAGCGCGTAGCGCTTAGCGTGGTAATTCTGAATAGTACTATTTGGGCCTAACAAGCCCCACTGTTGAGCGCCGTATGGCCACCCCGAATGGAGGTTGGAACAGTGCATAATTGACCAATAAACATTGCCATATCTTGTTGGATGGATATGGCGGGAGGCAGTGTCACACCCCGAGCCGGCGGGATAGGATCGGTTGTCCCGTCGGGCGGAAGGTTCCCGGGGCGCGATATCGTGAGTGATAATCGGATTGATCAGATTGTTATATTGCACATGATACATAAATGAGAAATGCTAAACATGATAGAATTATAAAGTTAAATTACATCAGTAATGTTTATAATTTAACAATGTAAATCTACTATTAACATCATAAGTTTTCTATCTTGTATGTACACAAGATATACAAAATGGTATGTGTATGATGTCTTCAAAAGTATGCAGGTCCAAAAATACTAAGTCTTCTAACTGAAGTCCTAGCCCAGAAGTAATGACTTCCTAATTGACCTGTTCGTCACCTGAGAAGTCATGCAAAAAGATCAAGTCAACACATGGTTGGTGAGTTCATATAGTTTTATGATTTGTAAATGATTTGAAAACCTCTCTTGGTAAAGACCCTAACCTCATTAACTCCACATGTAATATCCACATCGGTATGCTTATATATAGGGAATCACAAAAGGGTCAAGCCCAGAAGCTATCCCACCACATACTAATATGCATATGACACTGTTGTTAATGATAGTTAAGCATTTTTACCCTTAACACCATTCCATAAGTTCTTCTGTTGTTGTCCATGTGTTTACAATCAATTGAAATCTATGTTGATTCCACAAGTTCATCACACAAAATGATCAACCATAGTAATTGTATAAACAGTTGTAAATGTTTAAGTAAATAAATAAATAAACATTTAGTAAAATCTAAGTCATAATGATTGGGGCCTATGGTCAACTCGAGTAGACTAGTCTGTCAATCAAGGTACTTAGTAGTAAAGGGGATCTGTAAACCTCATCAAACATGTGACCTATAATCAATTAGTCTAGCTAGGACATCTTTTGATATATAGGCTTTCATAGTTCTTTAGACCGTCCATAGTTCTTTAGTTCTTTAGTTCTTTGGCACATGTTATCTTTGAGCATTTCCCAGATTTCCCTTAAAATAGTTCTTTGTACTTAGTTCTTCCAAATAGATCGTTAGTTCTTTGACAACACACCCTTGCAATAGTTCTTTGAAAATAGATCGTTAGTTCTTTGGCAACACGCCCTTGAAATAGTTCTTTGAAAATAGATCGTTAGTTCTTTGAGAATAGATCGTTAGTTCTTTGAAATAGACCTTTGAAAATAGTTCTAAATTGTTGAGATCTTTAATTCTTTGAACATAGTTCTTTGAAAATAGTTCTTTAGTACGTAACAGTTTCCTAAACATGAGTCTAGGATAACATATATACATGTAAAACATATAAAAGCATTCAAGTAAACAATTTACATAAAGCAGTTTACGCATGCTTCTCAGCCCCGCGTTTTAAAACAAAATGTTAGAAAAGGGGCAATGAACTCACCTTGTAGCTGTTGAGTTGACTTAGCTTAACAAAAGACTGCACGCGCTCTGTATTGTAATTTGGTTTGTTTTCACGTTCCTGTATTAATTTCACGTTGTTAAGACTCGCAAGTATAAGTTTTGTAGGGATTTGTGTGTAGATATATGTGTTAGCCCTAAAGTTGGCTAACACGCGTAAGACTTGGTCATGATTCCTGTTCGGTCCCATATGTGTGATTCAAGTTAATGACCTTATAAGTTATCATATTGTCATTAGTTATATGCCATTTGCTTTGATGAAAGACTTAGTGCTTAGTTTCCAACTCGTCTTTGTTGACTTTGTACGTTTTGAACATTTATCGCATAATTATTGATTAATTAAGCAAACATTCTTTTGACATATCTTATTTTGATCTTATGAAATGTGGTGAACTCATGTGGGCTAAATCATGGCATATGGACCGAACATTGTGACCAAGTTACTTGTTGGGTCATTTGTGTAACAAGTTGGGCCTTGGGCCCAAATCTATGGGCCTTGGAATAGTTCTTGAACAATTGGGGATGGTGAGGCTCATTTGAAAGTGTGGGACAATGATTTGGACTAATGGAATACAAAGGCCTTGCCAAAAGTTACAAAGGCTAAAGTTCAAGTGGCCTTTTGGGCCTTGTTTTGGGCCTCTAAGGACTTTATTGGGCTCAAGGTGGGCCTTGGTAATATTTGTTAGGCCTAGAGTCATATAAGGCTGTTGGAATTGAATTTGGGCCAGAAATGAGCTGTTGGCCAAGGTATTAGCAAAGTGGCTCCAAAATGAGGACATGGGCCTCAAAATAGGCCTTGCATTGGTTTTCTGTGGGCCTCGGGCTGATTTTGTTGGGCCCATTGAGATTTGTCTCAGGCCTTCACTAATATAACTCATAAGCCAAGTGGGGCCTTGCTAAATGAGGCTAAAACAATGATGGGCCTAAAGATTGGACTGTTGGCCTTAAATGGTGGCCTTGGGCCAAAATCTGTGGGCCAAGGGATGATTTTACTGGGCCCCTTGAATCCCATCAAGGCCTGTAGTAAAATAGAGCATGGGCCAACCTGGGCCTGGTTCATTTGGGCTGAAATAGATCGTGGACCTATTTTGTCCTTAGTTACTTAATAAACATTGGCCAAACAAGGTTTTTGAGGTTATTTACTGGGCCTACTATAGGTTATGGGCTGGAACAGTAGAGTTGGGCTGAGATATCATTGGGCCTAGGTAGTATGAGGTTGGGCCCATCCTGGGCCAACCAGAACACGTTTGGGCCTATGGTTGGACTTGTTGGGCCAACAAATTTGACCTTGAGCCACCCGGTGGCCTTGATGTTTTGGGCTGAATAAACTTGAGTTTATGAGGGCTATTGTGCAGGAAAGATGAAGTGGGCTAGCAAAGGAATCATGTAGACTGGGCCTTATTAAAACTGATGGGTCCACATCCAAGCTGTTGGGCCATTCAGTAGCCATATTGGGCTTGGGCAGTGCCCATTTGGGCCTGCTGTATACCCTTAGGGTTCTTGGCCGATTATGCCTCCCCCCCCCTTGTTCATCCTTAACCAACTGAATATGCTTGGACAATGGCCTTCATGGTTGACTAGGGTTTGTTATTGTCGAATGAGATGCCTGATTCGGCTAAGGCTAGGCCGAATGAAGACAGAGGTGGCGAAGGGAAGTCTTTGGCCGAATGAGGGGGAAATGGCGAATGGCTCCTGGGCGAATGAGGACATTCGAGGGTTTGGGGTTCGAATGGGAAGGCAGCTCGAATGAGGATGTGTTACTCCCGAATGAGGTTCAGTCGGCGCATGGATGTGGTTCTTTCGGCCATAGCCCACTGGTCATTCGGCCAGCTGGTTCGAGACATTCGGCCGTAGTAGGGGTGGGTGAGCCTCACTTCCATTTCAAGGATTCAAAGTTGGTGGTGGTTTAGGGTGGTTCTCGTGATCCTTTGGCTCAAGAATGAGGGTGGGAAAACCGGTTAAAAGGGTGGGGCGGCCAAAGGGTTTGAAAACCCTAAAATCGCCCATTTTGAGCTCATCTTACCTGCGATCTAGAGGGTTTCAGGGCAGATCCCTTGTACTTTTGTGTGGAGGATGATGAGAGCTTCAAGTAGGTTCAAGAATGGGGTGATTTGGTGAAGAAATGACCAAGTTATGGAAGAGAGAAGGTGATTCTTGGTGGTGGTGTGGTGGTGGCCGGATTTTGGGTGTAGGAGAGAGGTGGAGAAGATGAAAATGAAAGAAATCTTCCATTTTCAAGTTTTTATACTCCGCGTGGTGTCCGGGTTCGTTTTGGTTGCTCGGTTCGCGTTTTCATTACGTTTCCGGAAAATTACGCGTAATTTAAATGGATTTAAATAAAAAGAGTTTAAATTAATTATTTTGATGAGTTTCAAAATTGTAAAATGTTATTTATTTTATTTTATTAAATTACTTTCGTTCGTGTCATGTTTTCGTTTTCGTTTCGTCAGATCGCGTCACCTTCGCGCGTAATTCGTTCGAATCGTCACCCGAACGAATACGACGATGGTTTTGCTTTCTGACTTTTGTTTTCTACTTTTCAATCATTATTTCAGAACTCTAAACTCACAGATATGTTTGTGTGAATCGTCACTCACGCAAACACACTGTCAGTTCGTTATTCTGAGATATCACTGTAATTGTGTTTAGATTGTGTTTCCTCATTGTCGGACTCTACTAAACATCCTGTTTTCACATTGTTCTTGTACTGACTTGTCGGTCATCTGATTCCTGTCAATTGTGGACATCAGATCGCAACCGATATGTTTCTGAGTATTGTTTGAGCATCGTTGTTTCTCGTGATTTGTTGTGTTAACTGTAATTAAGTTTTCACTTAATAAATGTAACAAATGTTCCAAATGTACGTTGTACTTAATGTATCTAAGTTTATACGAAAATACGTACAACGATTTCTTGTATTTAAGATCCTGTTAATTCAAGTACTGTTTAAAATCGTATAAGTACACATAGTTACTGTAGAAAGTACACGTACCGTACGGACTTGCCGGACGATCTGGTACTTGCTGTTACAGTCTCCCCTTGTTAAAGAAATTTCGTCCCGAAATTTAAGAGTTGTTATCGGGTACAGCTTCTTCTTCAAACAGTTGGGGATACTTTAACTTCATGTGATCTTCACGTTCCCAAGTAAACTCGGGTCCGCGTCTTGAGTTCCAACGAACCTTTACAATGGGGATACGGCTTCGCCTCAGTTGTTTAACCTTGCGATCCATAATCTCTAAAGGTTCTTCGATAAAATGCAACTGTTCATCAACTTGAATCTCTTCAAGTGGAATGACGAGAGATTCGTCAGCAAGGCATTTCTTTAAGTTCGAGACGTGAAACACGTCATGCACACCACTGAGTTCATCTGGTAAACTCAATCTGTAAGCCACAGGACCAATACGTTCGATGATCTCGAACGGTCCCACGTATCGTGGTGTTAGCTTGCCTTTCTTCGCGAATCGAACTACACCTTTCCAAGGGGAAACCTTTAACATGACACGATCACCCACTTGGAATTCCAACGGCTTACGCCGTTTATCAGCATAGCTCTTTTGTCTACTTCGCGTTGCTTGTAATCTTTGTTGTATTTGAGCTATCTTGTCTGTGGTCTCTTGTATAAGTTCTGGCCCAGTGATACGATTATCTCCTACTTCCGACCAACAGATCGGCGACCGACATTTTCGACCATAAAGAGCCTCGAATGGGGCACAACCGATGCTGCTGTGATAACTGTTGTTGTAGGAGAACTCGATTAGTGGCAAATGAGAATCCCAATTACCACCAAAATCTAGAACACAAGTTCTTAACATGTCCTCTAGGGTTTGAATTGTACGTTCGCTTTGACCGTCCGTTTGTGGATGGTAAGCTGTACTCAAATTTAACTGTGTCCCTAGAGATTTCTGCAGTGATTGCCAGAACCTTGAAGTAAATCTGCTGTCTCTATCCGAAATAATGGACAATGGTACACCATGGCGTACCACTATCTCGTTGATGTACAATCTTGCCAGTTTATCCATCGTGAAGGTTTCACGCATCGGCAAAAAGTGAGCAGATTTTGTTAAACGGTCGATGATCACCCAGATTGTATCGTGACCACTGGAAGTGCGGGGTAGCTTGGTAATGAAGTCCATAGCTATTTGTTCCCACTTCCAGAGTGGAATTTCGGGTTGTTCTAGTAAACCTGAGGGTTTCTGATGTTCTGTCTTTACTTTTGCACACGTAAGGCATCGACCAACATACTCAGCTATGTCCTTCTTCATACCCGGCCACCAATAAAATGCACGCAAGTCTTGGTACATTTTATCAGCACCAGGATGTACAGAGTACTTGGTCTTGTGTGCTTCATCGAAAATAAGCTTCCTTAACTCATCTACCGCAGGAATCCAGATACGATCCTTGAAGTAAACAAGTCCATCAGGTTTTGTTTCCAAATGTTTCTCCACACCGCAATCAAGTTCTTTCTTCAAGTTTTCTCGTTCAATCACCTCTTGTTGTGCCTGCATGATGGTGTCGTGTAAGCTTGTCTGCACAGTCATTCCCATGGCTCTGACGCGCAAGGGTTTGACCCGTTCCTTTCGGCTCAAGGCATCAGCTACAACATTCGCCTTTCCCGGATGGTACTTGATCACACAATCGTAATCATTCAGAAGTTCAACCCAACGGCGTTGTCGCATGTTGAGCTCCTTCTGATCAAAAATATGCTGCAGACTCTTGTGATCAGTATATATGGTACATTTGGTGCCATATAAGTAATGTCTCCAGATCTTCAGTGCGAAGATCACTGCTCCCAGTTCCAGATCATGAGTAGTGTAATTCTTCTCATGAACTTTTAACTGTCTTGATGCATAGGCGATAACTTTGTCCCGTTGCATCAGTACGCATCCTAGTCCTTGATGGGATGCATCACAGTAAACGACAAAGTCATCACATCCTTCCGGGAGTGATAGGATTGGAGCATTACATAACTTTTGCTTCAATGTCTGAAAGGCATCTTGTTGTTTCTGTTCCCAGACAAACGGTTCACTCTTCTGAGTTAACTTAGTGAGAGGCAAAGCTATCTTAGAAAAGTTCGAGATGAACCTCCTATAATAACCCGCCAATCCCAGAAAAGACCGTATCTCCGTTGGTGTCTTCGGAGTGTCCCAGTTCTTTATTGCTTCAATCTTGGCGGGATCTACATGTATTCCTTCACTGTTGACTACATGTCCCAAAAATTGAACTTCTCTCAGCCAAAATTCACACTTAGAGAACTTGGCGTAGAGCTTCTGTTCTGTCAACAGTTCCAAAATCTTTCTGAGATGTTGCTCGTGTTCTGCTTTGCTCTTGGAATAAATCAGTATGTCATCGATAAAGACAATAACAAACTGATCTAAATACGGCTTGCACACTCGGTTCATGAGATCCATGAAAACCGCTGGTGCGTTCGTTAATCCGAAAGGCATCACCATGAATTCGTAATGCCCGTATCTGGTTCGGAATGCCGTCTTCGGTATGTCTTCATCTTGAACTCTAAGCTGATGATAACCAGACCGCAAGTCTATCTTAGAGAAGTACTGAGCTCCTTGCAGTTGGTCAAACAAATCATCAATTCTCGGCAATGGATACCGATTCTTGATGGTTAGTTTGTTCAGCTCTCTGTAATCTATGCACATTCTGAACGATCCGTCTTTCTTTTTCACAAACAAGACCGGAGCTCCCCAAGGCGAGTAGCTCGGTCTAATGAATCCTTTGTCCAATAACTCCTGTAATTGGTTTGATAATTCCTGCATCTCCGAAGGTGCTAGCCGATAAGGAGATTTAGCAACAGGAGTTGCTCCAGGAACTAAGTCGATTCGAAACTCTACCGGTCGCACTGGAGGCAAACCTGGTAGGTCTTCAGGAAATACGTCTGGATATTCTCTTACTACCGGTACGTCTTGTATCTTCTTCTTGTCTTTCTCCTTTTCCACTACGTGAGCCAGAAAAGCTACACACTGCTTCTGTAAACACTTACGCGCCTTTATGCAAGAAATGATTTTGACACTTCGTTTTGCTTGATCCCCTCTGACTTCCAATACACGATCATCGGGCAATGGAATTCGAAGCAGCTTCTCAGAACAGACAACTTCCACTCGGTTAGAGGAAAGCCAATCCATTCCAACAATGATGTCGAAACTACCCAACTCCATCGGTATCAAATCGATAGAGAATGTATGATCATTAAGTGTCAATGGGCAATTTCTGTGAACTGTACTAACTGTAATCTGTTTCCCGTTAGCTACTTCTATAATGTAAGGGGAGTCTAACTGTTCTTCTATGGAATCTAGTTGGCATGCAAAATCAGCAGAGATAAAACTCTGATCCGCACCAGTGTCAAATAGAACAGATGCATAAAAGTCATGTAAGAGAAACGTACCAGTGACCACATTTGGGTCCTGGCGTGCTGCTGGTGCTCCAATCGCAAAAGCTCTTCCACGAGGAGCTTGAACTGCCTGCTGAGCCTTCTTAGGGCAGTTCTTTGCAAAGTGGCCTTGTTCGCCACAGTTGAAGCATCCACCATTGTTCTGGTTAGCAGGTGGAGGGAGAGCTAAAGCAGCATTGTTGGCTGCTTGTTTTGGTGTCATTCGACAGGTTTGGACCCAATGGCCCTTCCTTCCACATCCCGTGCAGTGTTTGCAGGGAGTGTCAGCAGCATGGTGATACTGACATTTGGCACACAAAGGATATGCACCATTGTAGGGTCTCTTGTTGGGGTTTGTTGGTGCAGCGGTTACTTGTTGTAGGGGAGTGGCTACTGTATAGTTCTTGATAAGCTTCTGTTTCTTCTTCTGATGGTGATGAGGTTTCTTTGAAGACTCTTCTTTGTGCTTGCCAGTATCGATCTCCTTCTTCAAAACTCCAGAGGCTACCATCAAGTCAGTGAGTTTTCCAGACAGTCTCACTGCAGACTCAACAGTAGTAGGGTTGGCTGAAACAACCATACCCTGAATGCAAGCGGGGAGTCCACCTACATATCGGTCTATTCTCTTCTCTAGAGTCGGTACCATG
Organism: Mikania micrantha; assembly: GCA_009363875.1. NCBI lineage: Eukaryota > Viridiplantae > Streptophyta > Magnoliopsida > Asterales > Asteraceae > Mikania > Mikania micrantha. The sequence continues at coordinate 49,683,444 of CM018691.1, read as the reverse complement.
TCTGGCACCAAAGCAACCAACTCGTGGTAACGAGTAGTGTACCCCATGTGATCAACCCCTTTCATCACATGGTTGGATAACTCCATTTCCAACTTCTGCAGCTCATTCTTGGGGCAGAATTCTGTTCTCAGTAACGCCTTGAAGTCCTCCCATGGCATTGCCATAGCTTCTTCTCTTCCTCGAGCGTTGATCTGACCATTCCACCAGGTTAGAGCCTGCTTGTTGAATGTTCCAGCAGAGTAGCGGACTTTATGGTGCTCTGGACAGCTGCAGAGGTCCAGAGTAGCCTCAATCTTTTCAATCCATTGGATTAATCCAACGGCGCCTTCAGACCCACTAAAGCTGGGTGGTTTACATCCTACAAAAGACTTGTAGGAGTAATGAGATGAATCTCCAGTATTTCCACTGGCTTCTCCCGATGTGTTGCCAGTGTTAAGGATCTCGTTACGAAGACGAAGGAACATCTCCGGTATGGCTTCTTTCATCTGGTTTGTCATCTGGCCACTCAGTAACGTCACCAAGGCGATGGTGGTAGGATCCAGTATGGGAGTCGTTCCTGAACCTGATGCCTCTGTGATCAGTGGGGGAGGAGGTGGAGGCGGTGGAGGAGGTGGCGGTGGTGAGTCATTTGGCGATGGTGTCGAGGAGTGTGGAGCTTGGTCTTGTGATGATTGCAACAGGGGAGGTTGTCTTCGTGGCGGCATTCTGATCATAACCAAATGAATATTGGTTAGTGCAATGATCGAATGTAGAAGACACAATGCAATAGATCTTAAATCCTAAGTTCTCTACATGCAGGGTCCCTAGGTTATAGTCTAGGCCAAACCGTTTATATCAGTGACCTATATTTCTCTATAACCATGGCTCTGATACCAATCTGTCACACCCCGAGCCGGCGGGATAGGATCGGTTGTCCCGTCGGGCGGAAGGTTCCCGGGGCGCGATATCGTGAGTGATAATCGGATTGATCAGATTGTTATATTGCACATGATACATAAATGAGAAATGCTAAACATGATAGAATTACAAAGTTAAATTACATCAGTAATGTTTATAATTTAACAATGTAAATCTACTATTAACATCATAAGTTTTCTATCTTGTATGTACACAAGATATACAAAATGGTATGTGTATGATGTCTTCAAAAGTATGCAGGTCCAAAAATACTAAGTCTTCTAACTGAAGTCCTAGCCCAGAAGTAATGACTTCCTAATTGACCTGTTCGTCACCTGAGAAGTCATGCAAAAAGATCAAGTCAACACATGGTTGGTGAGTTCATATAGTTTTATGATTTGTAAATGATTTGAAAACCTCTCTTGGTAAAGACCCTAACCTCATTAACTCCACATGTAATATCCACATCGGTATGCTTATATATAGGGAATCACAAAAGGGTCAAGCCCAGAAGCTATCCCACCACATACTAATATGCATATGACACTGTTGTTAATGATAGTTAAGCATTTTTACCCTTAACACCATTCCATAAGTTCTTCTGTTGTTGTCCCTGTGTTTACAATCAATTGAAATCTATGTTGATTCCACAAGTTCATCACACAAAATGATCAACCACAGTAATTGTATAAACAGTTGTAAATGTTTAAGTAAATAAATAAATAAACATTTAGTAAAATCTAAGTCATAATGATTGGGGCCTATGGTCAACTCGAGTAGACTAGTCTGTCAATCAAGGTACTTAGCAGTAAAGGGGATCTGTAAACCTCATCAAACATGTGACCTATAATCAATCAGTCTAGCTAGGACATCTTTTGATATATAGGCTTTCATAGTTCTTTAGACCGTCCATAGTTCTTTAGTTCTTTAGTTCTTTGGCACATGTTATCTTTGAGCATTTCCCAGATTTCCCTTAAAATAGTTCTTTGTACTTAGTTCTTCCAAATAGATCGTTAGTTCTTTGACAACACACCCTTGCAATAGTTCTTTGAAAATAGATCGTTAGTTCTTTGGCAACACGCCCTTGAAATAGTTCTTTGAAAATAGATCGTTAGTTCTTTGAGAATAGATCGTTAGTTCTTTGAAATAGACCTTTGAAAATAGTTCTTTGTTGAGATCTTTAATTCTTTGAACATAGTTCTTTGAAAATAGTTCTTTAGTACGTAACAGTTTCCTAAACATGAGTCTAGGATAACATATATACATGTAAAACATATAAAAGCATTCAAGTAAACAATTTACATAAAGCAGTTTACGCATGCTTCTCAGCCCCGCGTTTTAAAACAAAATGTTAGAAAAGGGGCAATGAACTCACCTTGTAGCTGTTGAGTTGACTTAGCTTAACAAAAGACTGCACGCGCTCTGTATTGTAATTTGGTTTGTTTTCACGTTCCTGTATTAATTTCACGTTGTTAAGACTCGCAAGTATAAGTTTTGTAGGGATTTGTGTGTAGATATATGTGTTAGCCCTAAAGTTGGCTAACACGCGTAAGACTTGGTCATGATTCCTGTTCGGTCCCATATGTGTGATTCAAGTTAATGACCTTATAAGTTATCATATTGTCATTAGTTATATGCCATTTGCTTTGATGAAAGACTTAGTGCTTAGTTTCCAACTCGTCTTTGTTGACTTTGTACGTTTTGAACATTTATCGCATAATTATTGATTAATTAAGCAAACATTCTTTTGACATATCTTATTTTGATCTTATGAAATGTGGTGAACTCATGTGGGCTAAATCATGGCATATGGACCGAACATTGTGACCAAGTTACTTGTTGGGTCATTTGTGTAACAAGTTGGGCCTTGGGCCCAAATCTATGGGCCTTGGAATAGTTCTTGAACAATTGGGGATGGTGAGGCTCATTTGAAAGTGTGGGACAATGATTTGGACTAATGGAATACAAAGGCCTTGCCAAAAGTTACAAAGGCTAAAGTTCAAGTGGCCTTTTGGGCCTTGTTTTGGGCCTCTAAGGACTTTATTGGGCTCAAGGTGGGCCTTGGTAATATTTGTTAGGCCTAGAGTCATATAAGGCTGTTGGAATTGAATTTGGGCCAGAAATGAGCTGTTGGCCAAGGTATTAGCAAAGTGGCTCCAAAATGAGGACATGGGCCTCAAAATAGGCCTTGCATTGGTTTTCTGTGGGCCTCGGGCTGATTTTGTTGGGCCCATTGAGATTTGTCTCAGGCCTTCACTAATATAACTCATAAGCCAAGTGGGGCCTTGCTAAATGAGGCTAAAACAATGATGGGCCTAAAGATTGGACTGTTGGCCTTAAATGGTGGCCTTGGGCCAAAATCTGTGGGCCAAGGGATGATTTTACTGGGCCCCTTGAATCCCATCAAGGCCTGTAGTAAAATAGAGCATGGGCCAACCTGGACCTGGTTCATTTGGGCTGAAATAGATCGTGGACCTATTTTGTCCTTAGTTACTTAATAAACATTGGCCAAACAAGGTTTTTGAGGTTATTTACTGGGCCTACTATAGGTTCTGGGCTGGAACAGTAGAGTTGGGCTGAGATATCATTGGGCCTAGGTAGTATGAGGTTGGGCCCATCCTGGGCCAACCAGAACACGTTTGGGCCTATGGTTGGACTTGTTGGGCCAACAAATTTGACCTTGAGCCACCCGGTGGCCTTGATGTTTTGGGCTGAATAAACTTGAGTTTATGAGGGCTATTGTGCAGGAAAGATGAAGTGGGCTAGCAAAGGAATCATGTAGACTGGGCCTTATTAAAACTGATGGGTCCACATCCAAGCTGTTGGGCCATTCAGTAGCCATATTGGGCTTGGGCAGTGCCCATTTGGGCCTGCTGTATACCCTTAGGGTTCTTGGCCGATTATGCCTCCCCCCCCTTGTTCATCCTTAACCAACTGAATATGCTTGGACAATGGCCTTCATGGTTGACTAGGGTTTGTTATTGTCGAATGAGATGCCTGATTCGGCTAAGGCTAGGCCGAATGAAGACAGAGGTGGCGAAGGGAAGTCTTTGGCCGAATGAGGGGGAAATGGCGAATGGCTCCTGGGAGAATGAGGACATTCGAGGGTTTGGGGTTCGAATGGGAAGGCAGCTCGAATGAGGATGTGTTACTCCCGAATGAGGTTCAGTCGGCGCATGGGTGTGGTTCTTTCGGCCATAGCCCACTGGTCATTCGGCCAGCTGGTTCGAGACATTCGGCCGTAGTAGGGGTGGGTGAGCCTCACTTCCATTTCAAGGATTCAAAGTTGGTGGTGGTTTAGGGTGGTTCTCGTGATCCTTTGGCTCAAGAATGAGGGTGGGAAAACCGGTTAAAAGGGTGGGGCGGCCAAAGGGTTTGAAAACCCTAAAATCGCCCATTTTGAGCTCATCTTACCTGCGATCTAGAGGGTTTCAGGGCAGATCCCTTGTACTTTTGTGTGGAGGATGATGAGAGCTTCAAGTAGGTTCAAGAATGGGGTGATTTGGTGAAGAAATGACCAAGTTATGGAAGAGAGAAGGTGATTCTTGGTGGTGGTGTGGTGGTGGCCGGATTTTGGGTGTAGGAGAGAGGTGGAGAAGATGAAAATGAAAGAAATCTTCCATTTTCAAGTTTTTATACTCCGCGTGGTGTCCGGGTTCGTTTTGGTTGCTCGGTTCGCGTTTTCATTACGTTTCCGGAAAATTACGCGTAATTTAAATGGATTTAAATAAAAAGAGTTTAAATTAATTATTTTGATGAGTTTCAAAATTGTAAAATGTTATTTATTTTATTTTATTAAATTACTTTCGTTCGTGTCATGTTTTCGTTTTCGTTTCGTCAGATCGCGTCACCTTCGCGCGTAATTCGTTCGAATCGTCACCCGAACGAATACGACGATGGTTTTGCTTTCTGACTTTTGTTTTCTACTTTTCAATCATTATTTCAGAACTCTAAACTCACAGATATGTTTGTGTGAATCGTCACTCACGCAAACACACTGTCAGTTCGTTATTCTGAGATATCACTGTAATTGTGTTTAGATTATGTTTCCTCACTGTCGGACTCAACTAAACATCCTGTTTTCACATTGTTCTTGTACTGACTTGTCGGTCATCTGATTCCTGTCAATTGTGGACATCAGATCGCAACCGATATGTTTCTGAGTATTGTTTGAGCATCGTTGTTTCTCGTGATTTGTTGTGTTAACTGTAATTAAGTTTTCACTTAATAAATGTAACAAATGTTCCAAATGTACGTTGTACTTAATGTATCTAAGTTTATACGAAAATACGTACAACGATTTCTTGTATTTAAGATCCTGTTAATTCAAGTACTGTTTAAAAATCGTATAAGTACACATAGTTACTGTAGAAAGTACACGTACCGTACGGACTTGCCGGACGATCTGGTACTTGCTGTTACAGGCAGTATGTTAGCTTCGGTTGCGAACCCGCATATGATATATAAAACTGCAAAACATTTACTTTAAACATTTTGATGTTTACTGCTGATACAAACCTGTGCTCTCACCAACCTTTGTGTTGACCCTTTTACTCGCATGTTTTCTCAGGTAACTAAGGCACGCACACAAGGATAGGATGCTAGGATGGAGTCCCATGCATCAGCTTTAGTGTCTTAGGCAATTTGATAACGATTGACATTTGTTTTGTTATGTAATGTTAAATACTTAAACCGCTTCCGCACTACTACTCTTTAAGTTTTCAAAACTGGTTAAACTTTTTACTTACGCAACTCTGATTCTACTAAATTGTTTTATCCAAGTTATTGGATGTACGTATGAAACCAGACATGTAGGTCTCGCAACATTGTGTGACCGGAGACTGCGATCCTGACTGGACTTGCTCGCGCCCCGTTCGGGACGGGATTTTTCGGGGTGCGACAAAAACCGCTGTGAGGTTCATCCCGTATAGAAAAATGGACTACGGAGGAGGAGTTTCAACTTACAAAAGTTTGGATCGATGTGTCGGAAGATCCAATTGTTGGTAATTACTTTCCTTTTAGTTTTTTAAAATCGTTAATATTTTTTTTATAAATTGTTAACATTTTTTTTTATTAATTGTTTATAGGTCGTAACCAAAAAGGACCGGACTTTTGGAGTAAAATCCGAAATCAATTTTTTCAAGCCATGCATGGGTCGTGGGGAATATCGTACAAACGATATGCTCTCTAGCAAATGGCGTGACATGAACCTAAAGGTTAGAAAGTTCAACGGGATTTATTCCCAGAAATGGAAAACTCGTCGGAGCGGCCAAAGCGACGCGATGATCGAGCTCGAAGCGGAAGATCAATACCAGGAAGAGTTTAACGCCCCCTTCACGCTTAAACGGAGTTGGGAGCTTATGAGGAAATGTCCGAACTGGATTCGAATCCCGACTGTACAAACATCGGCCTCAAAACGATCAAAAGCATCATCAACCGATAGACCCGGCACGTCGGATGCTCGAGTGAATATAAATCTAAACGATGTCGACGAAGAAGAAGAAGACGACGACGACGAGATAGAGGATTTGACTCGTCCGACCGGGAGAGATCGCGCAAAAACCGACCGAGCAAGGGCGAGACGAGGCTTTTCATCTCAATCGACCCCGGATTATAACCAAGGAATAGAACAATTATCTCAACGAATTGGTGACTTTAACGAATTAAAACGGGAACGTCAACGGTTGGTAGAGTTACAACTTCTATTCACCAACACCGAACACTTAACCGGGCTCGACCGCGAACTTGCCGAGCGGAAGAAGGATAAAATTCGTAATAAATATAGAGATAATTAATTTGTATTTTTTTTATTAATTTGTAATTTTTTAATTAATTTTTTTATTAGTTTGTATTTTTTTATTAATTTTTTTTATTAGTTTGTAATTTTTTTATTAATTTGTAATTTGTTTTTATTAAATTATATTTCAATTTAATTTAAAAAGGAATAATGACATGGAGTGAGTGGGTAATGGGGCATTTCCACCAAAATGGTGGGGTAAGTGATTGTGGTGAGTGCTTATGTGGCGCCTACATGACGCATACGTGGAGTGATTGGGTCACACCGCACACCCAATAGTCTAATAATAATGCTTATATAGAAAACTCATATAAAATATAGATACTTTTTATCAAGTTTATAAGCTTTAAGTAAATTTTATAAAATTAAACAAGATTTGTAAAAATGAATGTTTAAAAATGTAAAATAAAATACTTATAAACAGTATTTATGTTATTATAAAGATTAAAAAAAATTACCTAAAATGATTATAAACATCCATAAATTTACAAAACTTTTTAAACATAAAACGTTAGATAATAAAACTACAAGGGCCGTACTTGCGAAAATTGAAATTGTGATTGTGTGTTGGGGAATTTCAGTGGAAAGGAATCAAAAGACATAACCCGGAGGGCCTGCCTTGCCACTACCCCATAGTTTCCAGCCACCCCCCCCCCCCCCCGGTCTCTCTCTCTTACCCGTCGGATCTCCCCAGCGAACCACCAACATTGAAACTCAAAATCGATAATTAAACCTTGCAGCATGCTCGTATAACTTTCAACCACATCCGACATACTCAATTAATGCATTAATTCGGATTAATCACGCGTAAACACCCCTAATTAAACTTAACCGAACCGTTTACAAGACTTGAAACTCGAATCAATCAATTTCGTTCACCAAATTCAAATTAAACGCACATAGAGCCTTGCGACAATCCTCTGTAGCTCCTGGAAGCATCAAAATACACTCAGAACCCTCCAATCGATCTATTCGAACTCAACAGCATCCGGACCTAACTTGAACTCGTTCTCCATGTCTCTAAACTAATATAGGTGATTATGACATCCAAACAACTCGTAATTAGGTTTAGAGCTAAAGCCCTATGAATCTAGGGACTCAAGGTTGAGCATTTGAGCGAATTTGAAAGAAATCAAAACTAGGGTTTCTAGATTTGGAGAAGAACTGCACGATTAGGTTAAATAAAATTCATTTTTAAGCTCCTCAACATGTCCTCACCCAGCTTTGCGGTTAAGGGGTTGCGGCTACGTAAGGGCGAAGAGGGTTTGAATCCGGGCCAACTAAAGTGGACCTTTTTTGGCCTAAAATCCCACTTTTTTTATATTTATTCACCCAAAAAATTTTATAAAATTATTTTAAAATATTTCCTAACTTTATAAAAATTCTGGAACTGTGGATAAAATTCAGAATTTAAAATTTAATTATTTCTTTGATATATAAGGGTGTAAACGAACCAAGGCATCTCGTGAAATACTCGGTATCGGACTGATAAAAAGCTCGAACGAGCCAAGCCTTAACAAGCCCGAGCTCGAGCTCGAGCCCAAAAGTGTGGCTCGTTTAGTTATCGAATATTTTATGTTAAATTTAGAAAATATAATTATAAATATAATTAAAATAGTAATTAAAGTAAATAAATTAAATAAACAAGATCTAAACGAGCCGAACCGAGCTTGAGCCTAAAAATTTTCTAACGAGCCGAGCTCGAGCCTAGTAAATAAAGCTCTTAACGAGGCGTCGAGCTTGAGCCTGAATTTATCTAAACGAGCCGATCTCGAGCTCGAGCTAGCCTGAATTTATCTAAACGAGCCGAGCTCTAGCTTTAACGAGCTCGGATCGGCTCGGCTTATTTACACCCCTAGATATATATACATTATAATAATCTTTATTAACTTATAAAAATCATAATAAATTAGGAAAAATATATATAAAACTTTAAAAATTATTGTAAAACAGTTTCAATATTCTGAAAATATTCATAATAATAATATTTTTGATAATTTTAATTATTTAGGTATTAACAAAAGTTTACAAACCATTATTTTTTTAACTTATAAAAGCAATACACATAATATATTAATGTGTAAAAATTCATATAATACTTTATAAACTTTCTGAAATATGTTTATAAAAACTAGAACTCATTTTTGTTTGGATCCTTAATCTAAATTATTTTATTTCTATAAATCTTAATCTAAAATACATTTTAATATATATTGATGTGCAGAAAGCAGTCTATGAAAACGACTCCCGACTTTAACCTAGACTCGACCTAAACACAACGAGCTAAAAATCGGAAAACCTTCAACTAGACCACTAAAACAGGCAAGCGGACCTATCAATTGTAGAATAGCCTAACGAAAGTCTGGATATTGAACCCACGAGACACTAACACAATGAATGTTGACTAGACATTGATTTACCTAATGGGGGGGGGGGGGGCTTGATTAAATTAAAATACTAAATTAAATAATTAAACAAATATTAACCTATGAATTAAACTAACAAAAGAAAAATAAAATAAAATAAAGAAAGTCTAGACACGAAAACTTAAGAGACACTCTAATCAACGAGGAAAGCTCTACTTAGGTTAAAATCTTGCTTACGACTCTTGGAATATCTTGACTTTGGTGACTCGATGAAACTAGGATCTTAGAAAACAAAATCTAGACCAAATAGGAAACCCTAGATCCGTAATACACGCACTAGTTAGTCGGATCACCTTCCAAATTTCTCCAACAACAATCTTGTACTCGAACAGACAAGTCACCTTCCAGATATTCATGTCCCAATACACCAAAAGATGCAAGGAGTAACCAAAGAATACCTACTATGATACGGAATGACAGAAACAACAAGAATCCCAAGTAAACATCCCTCCCCGGCAGCTTACTAAGAAACGCTAATTGCCAAAGACCACCCGACAAACCTATCACCTACCGGATTTCTAGACTCAGACACACACAAGACCCGAAAACACCAATCGTATCTATTCCTATGGAAAGTGACATCAAACAAACCATAAATTAGTCATACACACATAGTCGATGACCTAATACGTGCCTAAAATTGAAAGACATTCAATAGAACACCCATGGAATAAGATAACAACCAACATAATCGAATCAAGTACATGAAAACTCATCAAAAAGACATAAATAGGTCTGCTACAAGAATGTTACCCGTCAAAAGTCAAACCAATAGTCAAAATCAACCAAGAAATACGCAGACAATCATCAAAACCTAAGCATAATCCAAAATCTAGCCAAGTATCATCATTCTAACTCAGAATCAATCAAGAACAGAAGTTTAAACAAGTCTATAGTACCGAAACGAAAAGAAACTAAAGAAAACGAAACGTTACACGATGATCTCTATCGAAAACGGAACATTCAAGGCCCGAAACTACCCCACAGCCTCCAAAGCCACCAAAATCGGATTCTCCTCGAAAAATCGTGTGAAAAGCATCCCAAGTTCGTCCAAAACGGCTGAGAGAAGCTCCCCTTTTATAAGAAACAAGTTTTTAGGGTTTTCTACTCGACGAGTCCTTAGAGTACCACCAAGGATTGCTTTGCGTACCTCCAAGCATTTCGCGGAGTACCTCCAAGGATTTCGTGAAGTACCTCCAAGGAGCAATGAAATGCTGATTGGTCTTTTTATCCGATTTTTCATATCGAGCTTGATTTTCCCACTTTTAACCTTGTTTCTCGCTCCTTTAAACCAAATACCTATATAAAGACACAAAATATGTAAAAGTGAACAAAAATAATCAAAAATGAATCGACTGCAATATGAAAACCGACCCAAAACTACACCAAAACTAGATGTGTTTAACGACACTTCATATATATATATATATATATATATATATATATATAATTACAAGTTTTACTAGAATAAACTTAATATAACTATATATATATATATATATATATATATATATTTCTAAATAACTCTTTATAAAATTTATGTTATATTTTAATTAATATATTTTAAATAAATTATAAATATTAAACTTAAAACTTTGAATTGGTAAAATATTTAGTTCTAAATATTTTGTTTATAACGCATCTACTTTTAAGGACTTTTAAAGTTTATACGAGATAAGTCAAATAAACCAAACTCAATCGTTAGAAGTCTAAGTTTGTCATATGCCTTAATATTCTAGAATGCTTAGATGCTAAGAAACTTATAGGCATGTTATATTCAAAACAGGATAACAAGTGTTTGATATTGCACAACTATCTTTAGTTGTATTCTTGGATTGCTTAACAACACGAGTGAGTTTTCATATCCCCTTTTAATTTTATATTTGTATACTTATTTACTCATATGCTTCTTTGCACGTATTCTAGTACTTAGTTCCTAAGAGAGTCGCGCTATCTTCGCGTGACGTTGTCCATGTTAAAAAGGGAAGGTACACCCTTTACACATGCTTGGTTCATTCACAATATAATGTTCATACTCATTGCCATTTATGTTTGCATAATTTGAAACTTATACTATTATAATCATATGACTACTCACCAACTATTCATTTAGTTGACAGTTACTTTACATGTGTGACAGGTTAAAGTGAAGACTCTAAGTAAAAGTCTAGGAAGATAGACCTAGATAATTTTATTAAAGACTTAAGATTTAAATTCTTGATTTTTGTATTTGACTTTGAACTTGTAATGTAATGATATTGTAATTTAATATTTTAGTTTGAAACTTTGAATTAGAAATCATGAGCTTATGAACAATAATGCCTCGACATATTCCGTCACTGGTCGGGGTGTGACATGTATGTAATGTATGTTATTATAATAAAATGAACATAATAAAATAAAAAAATTATCAGCGTTTATTACAAATATGCTACAGAATGATATTTTTACATTGTATAACAGAAAAATCAAATATGTAATATATGTGTAACAAACACATTTAATTTTTTGGTTTATAATTTTTTTTTATTTTCTTATGATATATATTACATACCTAAACTAAAAAAACAAACAATTTGATTGTTACACTAGGTTTTCATGAACTTTCTCAATTTAAGTGGGTTTTCAATTTATACTTTCTATATACTAGCATGGTACCCGCGCGATGCAACGGTAAAACGCAACTCATAAGTTGGGTGATTTTAAAGATTTGTCTGGTTTGGTTAGGAGCCATAACCATAACAAAAACATTTTTTTTAATTCATTAGTTAACTAAAAGTAACTTTAACTCTTAACATAAAGGTCAAATGAACCAAAAATGCCAATAATTGATTCAATTGTTTTTAGGGATTTTTCTTTTATAATCACTACATCTCACTTAAAATCTTAAAGACAATCAATGTGGGATAAAGTGAAAGGAGAAACAAAACATTTATGTTATATTTAAAAATTGTACATTGTGCTTTAAGAGTTGTAAAACTCTTAATTTTAAGAGATTTAGTTATATTATTAATTTGTCCTTCTAATATGTATTATATAGTAGTATAAATATGTATATATACACACCGTATCATTTTTGGCCAGTTCGGGTTTTGGATGGTTCCGATTCGGATTGTCGGTTTTGCTTCTGGAACTGTGTTTTGGGCCACCTCTACATACGACAACTCTTTTTATTTTTTAAGTAACTTAACTCACAAGAAACAAATTGAGTTTGGTTTTTGTGGTTAAGGATATATGAGACGTGGCATGGGCGACGTACCCATTTTCCAGCAGCCCACATCCATGTTACTTTGGATCCACCACCTTTTTTTTTTTTTTTTTACTCGTAAGTCGTATCATATGTTTTACAAGCCAAATTTTGATTTCTTTAAATTTCTTCCACCAATTCCTCATATAAGGGACGATATGTGGTGTTCACGAACAGAATCGAGCAATCATCATAATTTACAACTAAATAGGTACACCTCACACCTGATTTTTATTTTGTGTTTATATAATTATATATTTATATTGTTAATTGAAGGATTATAAGCAATCCTTTAAGTCACTAAGGGGTGTTTGGATAATGGATTCATTTTGACGTTTTGTGCTTCTTATTTCGTCATTTAATTTGTTTAGCCGATTAGGTATTTTATGATTTATTTAGTATTGATTACATTTGTTTAGTATTGATTTATTTAGTAATTTTATGAAACTTGATTAGGTATTATAAGAATTGATAGATTTTTCAAAATAGCCTCAACAAATGCATCATTTCAAGTAGCAAAAGTTTAAAAATTGATTTGAATGATTTCGTGGAATCCTTCCGAAAGAAAACTAATTTCATCTTATCATCCTAGTCAAAAGGATGAAATTAGACAAGCTTATTTGCTTAGAGGTCCATGTCAACCAACAATGAGTGTTTATCCACAAACATTATATACAAACAAATTTAAAAAAATTAATCCGGAATGGTACACACAACAACATAGAAATTGGCTTGAATATAGCGCTTTAGCAGGTAAAGTGTATTGCTTGTATTGTTATTTGTTTAAAGAAAGTGGACAAAATGATGCATTTGGGTGTGAGGGGGTCGATGTTGGAACAAAGTCAAAAGATTTTATGTGCATGTTGGTGATTGCAATAGTTTTCACAACAAAGCACTTAAAAAAGGGAAAGACTTGCTTAAAGAAGCTAAATCTATACACGTGGCTTTTAACAAACAATCTGAAAAAAAAAAGAATATATAATTCGATTAGGTACTTTTGTTAAACTTGCTAGAGGATTACCTTTCGTGGTCATGATAAGTTTGAAAAGTCCATTTATAGAGGACGCTGAAAGGGAGTTCTTACAACAAGTTTCGGTCAAAGATGTGATGCAACGTTTTCAAAAGATGAAACTACGAAGGGAGTAATTATAGGTATGTTTTCTTTTCTAAATTCGTAACTACTATCGTCTACATATTATCGGATCCGAATATAATTTTTTTGTTTAATTTTATCTAATGAAAGTGTTTTAAAATAGTGAACCCACTAAAAATATTTCTGGATCCGCCACTGTTTGACATCTTAACGTTCTTATTTTCTACGGATGTGTATATGACTAGAGGTGGCCAAACCGGGTTTTTTTCCAAACCAAAACTGGTTCCGGTTCCAAACGGTTCTGGTCAACAAAGTCAATAACGAGTTTCGGTTCCGGTTCTGGTTTTTAATCGGTTCCTACCGGTTTTTGGCCCGTTCCGGTTCAGGTTTTGGCCGGTTCCGATTCCGATTCCAGTTATGACATCTTAGAGAATCTGAAACCGCTTGTATCCACTGATTCGGGTATAACTAGTTCCGATTCAGATTGTCGGCTCCGGTTCCGGAACCCTTTTTTGGCCACCTCTACCTACGACAACAACTATTTTTATTTTTTAAGTAACTTAACTCACAAGAAACAAATTGAGTTTGGTTTTTGTGGTTAAGGATATAGGACACGTGGCATGGGCGAACGTACCCATTTTCCAGCAGCCCACATCCATGTTACTTTGATCCACCACCTTTTTTTTTCTTTTTTTTTTTACTCGTATCATATTTTTACAAGCCAAAGTGCCAAACTTAAATTTCTTTAAATTTCTTCCACCAAATTTCTCATATAAGGGACGATACGCGGTATTCACGAACAGAATCGAGCGAGGTTCTGTGCGCCCTTGCTCGGCTTTACTCGGTTCGTATTTTATAAAAGGGTCAGGCTAAATATACCCCCCATTCTGACTTGTTATACCCCATCCTTTCAAATATTAAATATAAATTTATCAAAATCAACTTTTCAATCACTACTACACAAACAGGCATCAGCTACCGAAATTCGCTATGGAAAAATTTTGTCTCAATTTTGCTACGGATTAGCTATGAGTTAGCTACGGTCATATTCTGCTACGATTTAGCTACGAATATGCCGTAGCAAAAAAAAACCGTAGCAAAATATGTAGCAAAATTGATAAAATAACTACTTAAAAATAACTTAATACAATCTATAGTAAAATCCGTAGCAAAATCGAAAAAATAAACAATCAAAATATATTTTGAAAATATCGGTAGCAAAATTCGTAGCAAAATAAAAAAAATAATTTAGAAAAATTACTAAAAATGGAATTGCAAAATCCATAGCAAAATCGTAGCAAAATCAATAAAAAAAAATTGTTTATCAACTTTGCTACGTATTAGCTACTAATTTGCTACGGTCATATTCTGTCACACCCCCAATTTTCAACTAACGGAATCATACCGTTTGGGAACGTGACAAACCAGGATCTCAGATCATTAGACATAACGAAGACCTCTATATGAATTTTCAAAACATACTTTGGTCTAAAACTGTAATATCAAAGTTTTCAAAGTTTGCGGAAGCGTTTTAAAACAATAACAAATGTAACAGTTGTAAAAGGTAAATTACAAAACCAAAATCCCAAATGTGCAATTCAAACAACAGAAATGTAAAACATGCATGCGACTCGATCTCCTAGTCCATGCCAGCTTTCTTGTGTACCTTAGCGTCCTGAGAAAACATGTAAATCAAGTCAACACAAAGGTTGGTGCATTACACAGGTTTAAGCATTCACAATGTTGAAGCCACAGTTTGAATATAAAGTTTACAGATAACATAATCACACATGCATAGTCATGATAGCTAATCATTTATACTATTTACATAAGTGGTCGACACCGAAGCTGACTAGTGCATGCTATCGCATGTTTTGCCTTGCCACTATTGTCTAGCACAAACAATAGTAATGTGTGTTTGGTCAGTCAAACACCTGCGTAGATCCCATCTACCAGGTGAGGTTTGTCAAACCTAATAGATCTATTTCCAACTACCACGCTTTGCGCTACGGCAAACTAAACGGTTCGAAGTGTAAGGACTTGTAAATGCTATGTTGTCACATAATGTAAACAGCTAACTCATGCAAGTGATATGTATCCAAAAATGTTTGTTGCACATGTTTTCTCCCCCAAAACAGTTAAAATAAGAAAGGGGCCGTGTACGCACCTTTAAGTATAGCAGAATGATCAAACACGTGAACTCGCGTATAAAGTCCTCTTACGAAGAACCTGTGTTTTAACAATAGCTTAGTGTTATTCGAAATGTCGTTCTGTGCTTGAAATCACATACGTGTCAACACACGTATGTTAGAATGTTAGGAATAGGCATACTTATGTACGCGTGTCTTTGAAATCGTTTAAATAAAATCATACACGATTTTATTTAAATAAACGTAATTATACACGATTACGTTTTCGATCAAAAATGTGAATTTTATTATTCTAATACGTTCGTATTCTCGTTACGGTTCCAACGCAACTCGAACGGGTTAAATCGGAGTTCGTACGCGAAAGTTATTGCAAAAATATTAAAAATGGTATTTTTTTTACAAAACCGGCCCAAGCAAGGCTTGAACCCGCGACCACCCACTCGACCCACACATACTCTACCATCTCACCTGGTTCTTATATCATTAACAGATCCTGGTTTTTAATTCATTTAAGCCCAATCGGCCCATTGATTTCTTTGCTAATCATAGCCGAAGCATATGCACTCCAAATTGGTCCCTAATTCAATCGAATTCAAACCCAATCTTCTAGGGCTTCTGTTCCATGAATTTAATCGCATCAATATGTGGTTTTAATTCACCTAATGATTCGGGTAAAGACCTCAAAGCAATCCCGAATTAAATCATGTTCGAACAACCCAATTCTTAAGTCTATTATCCGAATTCGATCTTTTCAGATTTCAAATCCATAGGGCTTTCCCTCTCATGAACAAAACGAAACTATCTGTCATGTTTAATTTGATTATCGAATCCATTTCTACAGAAAACCCCAAGTCGTATCACCCCATAAACCCTAGAACATAAAATCATTTAATTAGATGTAATATGATCAAACCAACTTAGGGATATCCTTAGTCGAGACCTTCTGAAACTACTAGCATCGTTCAATTTGATTCTCGAACCCTTCCCGATCAAAACCCCCAAATGGTTTTCTTCAAGAACCCTAGAAACACGAAATCATGGAATTCGATGTTTCCAAATAAAATTGTCCTAAGAATCTGCTTGATTGGAACCCTCTGAATCTCTCTAAGTGTTTTAATTTGATTATAAAATACTTCTAATTAGAAATCCCCAAAACCGTTTTTTCCTAGAACCCTAGAATTCGAAATCGGTTTAATCGAAATTGTTACATGAAATTGATATGGGATTTTCGTTTAACATGCCATTTCAAAACTGATAGTGAGAATCAATTTGAGTTTTGAATTCGTTTGCATAAAAACCCCCAAATGCATTCTTATCAAGAACCCTAGAATCCAAACTTCATCAATTCGTTGATTTTATATGAAATTGATATGTGGTTTAGCTTAATCGGACATATTAGAGTGTGTGTGAACGAACACTTACTTGATTTGATGTCGAATGAAGTAGATCGACTTCTAGGTTGTTCTTCGGCCGGCTCTAGATCAAATTCTTTAATCCGAAGCTTCTGAGAATGAATTGATGTGTGTAATATCTCCTAAAGGTGCCGATTGGAGTTTGTAGATGTGTAATTTTGTGAATTGTATTAGAACTATATGAATTCGATAGTTAGAGCTACGGTTACGAACTTGACATCATTAATTTCGTTTAATTCGATGCTTAATTGTTCCAATAACGTACGAGATTGTTAATAATCATCATTGTGATGATTACTGATAGTTAATTTCAGTTACAAGCCCAAGTGTTGTGAATTTCGAATTTTTTTCTTATTTTCTACACGAATTTTGACTATTAAAAGTCAAAATTGTGTATTATATGATAAATTCTTATAATTTAAGTGTTTGTACACTTGTTTTGGTTAATTCCAACCTTTGTAGTTTGTTCTCCTATGATTTCCTTAGCTTTCGGTTAACAAAATTAAACCAAATTCCCGAATTGACACTAATTGGGCCAATTAGAACGTTATTGGGCTAGGTTAATTCATTTGGGCCTCATAAAACAAAATTGGGCCTACCAACTATCCAATTGGGCCTCATAAAGTACAATTGGGCCTACCAACTATCCAATTGGGCCTCATAAAGTACAATTGGGCCTACCTTCTATCCACTAGGGCCTCATAAGGTACAATTGGGCCTACGAGGGTTAACGAGGTTAATTCGAAAATACCGGATTGTCACATATTCCACTGCTATTTTATGGATATTCAGCAGGATACAAAAACCGTAGCAGAATCTGTAGCAAAATTGATAAAATATATATTTTAAAAAATAACTTATTAAAATATTTTGAAAAAATAACTAAAAATAACATTGCAAAATCTGTGGAAAGACCCATAAATAATTATAGGAAAACAATTTAATAATATTCATAACAAAGTCCTAAGCAAAAGTGAAATGTAAGCAAGTAAATAATAATTAAAAATATCTTCGTATATTTTATAACAAATCTCCTTGCAAAATCCCCGTAGCAAAAACTAAAAATATACATTAGAATATAATTGATAATGTTTAATAAACTTAATAGGAAAATCCGTTGGAAAATCCAAAAACAAAAGATTTAAGGAAAGTTGAAAATAATGTAGTGAGTAAATTACAGTTGTACCCCATGTGATTTAAGTATTTTAATTATTTCAACACAAAATATAATCTTTAATAAACGCAGCTTCTGTGGTTTAAACATATAATCAATATTCAAAAGTAACATCTAAAAATAACTAAATTTTAAAGACATATTAGGTTAACCATATTAATGCATTGCCAAACAAAGTTAATTATAATTACTTATTGACACAATCCTTCAAATATAATATATTTATACTAAATATGATCAAGTGACCAATCATGCCCAATTGAAACTATTATAACTTCTCATAACCAATATAGCTCACTAAGACACGCATGACTTGTTGTAACTTATTACAAATTTCATTACTCACACTGATTCATGACTAAAGTTGGTATACATGGTTAAAGATGGTTAATCATGGTCAATGATAGTCAACCGCAGTCAAAATATGGTTGTATATGACCTAGTTTGACTCATTATGAATCATTATGACCTAAAATAATCCATTATAAATCATCATGACCCATTATGACATTTACAGCGTAATATGCTGAAATGAATGACAAACTTCAATTGTTGTTAAAAAGCCAACAACAAAACCTTCCACCAAGTTAGGATATGACTTTATGTTGGATAAACGCTAAATTGCGAACATTATTTTGGTTTTTGGATAGTTTGGATCTAAATTGTGCTAAATTTATATAAGTTGACTATATTTGCTATTTATTTGGTTTTGCTTGTATATATTTATTGAAATTTAAATTCAATGTTACAGGGAATATAAAAAATAGGATAAAAAATGAAAATTATTGAAAAAATTCTTATAAAATCCGTAGCAAATTTTGTAGCAAAAATCTTTTAAAATCTATAGCTAAATTAGTAGCAAAAAAGTCAAAAAATCAATGCAAAATTCGTAGCTAAACTTCGTAGCAAAATCTAAAGCAAAAATTGTAAAAAATTGCTGTAACCAATTCGTAGCAGAATCCATAGCAAAATATCCGTAGCGAAATCCGTAAAGATGAATCCGTAGCATTATTCCGTAGCTAAAAATCCGTAGCAAAAAGTTCGTAGAGAAACCCGTAGCTAACATTTCCGTAGCGAAATTCGTATCTAAAGTAGCGACGTTTATTTTTGTATCTAAAACCGTTGCAAAATTATTTTTCGTAGCAAAATTCATAGCAAACTAAATTAGCGACGAGACTTGTAGCTACGGACCAAATCCGTAACTAATTCGTAGCAAAAAGAGTGTTAGCTACGAATTTGACCGTAGCAAATACCTGTTTTTGTAGTAGTGAATATTATAACACAACCAAAATGCACCAAACATTATTTCCACCTTAAATTCTACTAAACATATCCCCTTCTTACTCGTCATACCCCCTCCTCCCTCTACAAAATATAAAATATAAATTCATCAAAAATCAGATTTAATCGTATGAACCCTAATTCATCTTTGTTCAAATTCGATTGAACTGAGGCTTAATCGTTGTTACAAACATAGGGCTTTAATTACTCGAACAAAAACGAGTGTAATGGTGTATGAGACACTTATCTTAGCTAACTAATTCGTGTTCGTTGCTTGATGAACCGAAGTCAAACCGTTGAGCTCTTACATGCCTTTTCTTGATTTGTTTAAGATTGTGAATAGCTTTGGCTTATGCAGAGAGTTTCACAGAGGTTAAAGGAATGCTTGGTTCAATTAATTTTGAGTTTTATACTTGTTTTAATAGAGTTTGAGTTTTTGTTCGACTATGGTTATTTCGTATTGATTTAATTTTTAAACGATGAATTGATGATGATGATGATGACGATGATTCCGTGATATTTGTAGTTGTTTTAATTTTAAACGCTTATGGATCTTTTTAGTTAACAATTAAAAACATAAGATTTACTTGTATACATTTAAAAAGCTTAAGGAGGGGTATATAAAATTGAACTAAAATTATGTTTACAATCCAAGTGGGTTGGTTTGCTTTGGTTTGTTTCAGTTTCAAGATAAAATATAATATAATTTCAAAACTTCAATATCAATTTCTAACTCAAGAATTTAAAAAATATAAATTTAAACAAAACCCAAATTAAGTTTACATATTACAAAGTGTTATAATACATCAATACCGCATCTTCTTAAAAAATTTAAAAATGTTCAAATATTTTATTAACACTGTCGTCTATTAGTTTGAATAATTCTCTAATAACATTATTTATTGTCAAAAACTTGTAAAATTTGTAACTTGTTAGTGGAAAAAAAGGTGTAAAACCTACATGCATATGTAGATAGAAAAAAACCAACCATTTCATATAAGATCAAATTTACATTCTGATTTCATAACTTAAAAGTAATTCTGATTTATTACTTAAAGGTGAATCCAATAATTAAGTTTAATATCAATGAAATAAAAGAACGCTCGAGTACCTAAAAATTAGCATTAGAGCAAAATTTTGAAATAATTAATGGACCAAAGAATACCAAGCAAAGCTTTTAGCATCGGAACAAAAGCACAAAACAAAGGTTGGTAAGAAAATCTATTTGTGATTGCTAATTATTACCTCAGTACAACAAGGGGTTGGTTGACTGCAATTGAACGACTGATGGTGAAGGAGGGTGGTGCTAAGGTGGTGCGATCTGTGACCTAACATTGGTGAAGGTCTGAAGGAGGGATTGTCAGTTGTGTGGCTTTTGTCATTGGGAATGAGAGCTAATATTGGCTTGTGCTCGACTTGTTTAGAAACCAAAGCGAGTATGCTTGGCTCGTTCTCAACCGAGCTAAATTCGAATGAGCTTTTTACTAGTTTTTTCCAAGTGAGTTTCCAAGGGGTCTGAATAGGTCAGGGGTTTCCTAGTGGGGTTTCCTCCTGGGGTGGTTGTGGTAGCTCATGTGAGGTCCAGGTAACTATATCTTAGTGACATGGCCTGGAAACAATGGGTTTACACGATTCTTCGCCGTTCAAAAAAAAATAACTAGATTATGTTTCGTGTATAATAACATTTACTAAGAAGAAAGCGTTACTAGTTGCATTAAATTCATCATAGTTAAGGGTAGTAATTAAGTAACCATCTTTTAATTACCACTAGTTCACTGTTTCTTCAATTGAACCTCTATTAAACTCCAATACACAAAATGGCAATTTTGACCAAATTTTTGCACAATTTGTCCATTTGACTTTTTGATTACCGAAATGTCCATAGGTTGATGGGCGCCGGCGCCCATTAATTAGCGGGCGGCCGCCCGTTTGAGATCCAATACCATTTCGCCCGTGACAAGGATGTCAGGTGGGCCCGACGCCCGTGACAACTTATTTTAATGACGAGCGTTCGTCAGATTTAACGGGCGTGGGCGCCCGTATACGCCACGTGGCGAAATGGTATTGGATCTCAAACGGGCGGCCGGCCGCTAATTAATGGGCGCCGGCACCCATCAACCTATGGACATTTCGGTAATCAAAAAGTCAAATGGCCAAATTGTACAAAAATTTGGTCAAAATGGCCATTTTGGTAATTTTCCCAAATTCAAATCTTATTTGCTCACCATCCTGGCACCATGACTTCAAACTCAAACCCAATTTCTAGTGACCACCAGTGGATCCTTCAGATTCGTCAAACTATCAATCAAGATTTTGAAGATGAAGATATTGAAATCCCCGTGTGTATATTCAGTGTGCCACCAAGCTTAGTGTCAGGAAAACCTAAATGTTACTCCCACAACAAGTGGCACTAGGCCCCTACCACCATCGGCGAACCGAGCTATATGGGATGGAAAGATACAAGCTTTGTGCTGCCAAAAGATTTCATAAACAACTGCAACATATTGGTTTAAACTTTGATCACATCATAGATCAATTACAAGTTTTCGAGCCACAAATCCGAGCTTGCTACCATAAGTACCTGGATTGTGACGGGGAAACCTTAATTTGGATGATGGCTCTTGATATTTCATTCTTGCTTGAGTTTCTTGATGTTTATGCTATCGAAAAAGGAAGATCTTTAACTAAACTAACATCACGACTATCACATCTTATTGATCTTTCATGTTGAAAGTTTGCTCATAATGCAATTCTTAGAGATATTGTGATGCTAGAGAATCAAATCCCAATTTTCCTTTTGGAAAAGATGATGGAGTTTAAATTCCAACTTCATTCATTAGAATCTTCTAAAGAATCTTTACTTTCAATGTTGTTAGGGTTGTATAAAGAGGTTTCCCCTTTTAGAGTTTTGGACAATGAGTCCAATCTTCAATCTATTGAAGAGTGCACCCATGTATTAGGGTTTCTATACTACATGATGGTATATTCTCACATCAAAGATCAACATCATGATCAAATGACTTGTGAATGTGACCATCAAGAACAAGTACAAGAAACTCAGCACAAAATAAAACAAATCATCGATTGCATAACGCGTTTCTTTAAAAAAATGGTACTTTTTGAACATCTCAAACTCATAGTTTCTAACACACCCATGGTAAGATTCTTGAAACAAATTGCAAGTAATGATGATGTCAAACAAATGCTGAACGTGGCTAGTGATCATAAACCACCACTAATGGAGGAAATTTCAATCCCTTCAGTTACAAATCTTGTTAAAGCCGGAATAGGGTTTTCTCCCATTAGGCGGGATCTTTACCATTGATTTTAATGAGAAATCATGTACATTTTTTCTGCCTGTTGTTAATGTTGATGTAAACACGGATGTTGTGTTGAGAAACTTGGTGGCATATGAAGTATGCAACACGTCTGGACCTTTGATCTTGACGTGTTACACTGAGCTAATGAATAGGATTATTGACACCAAAAAAGATGCAAAGTTACTTAGAGAAAGAGGGATCATAGTGAACATATTAAAAAGTGATAAAGAGGTTGTTGATTTGTGGAATGGATGAGCAAGTCTGTTAAATTGATTAAAGTGCCCTTTTTGGACAAGGTGATTGAAGATGTTAACAAGGTTTATGGAAGAAAATGGAGGGTTAAAATTGGGAAATTCATGAAGGTTTATGTGTTTGGTTCATGGAAACTTGTTGCATTTGTTGTTGTTGTCTTGGTTTTGTTCTTGATGTCTGTAGAGGTGGTTTCTTCTATTACTAGATGCATTCTTGTGTTTTTTACAGGAAGGTTTTTGAAAAATGTTTATGAAACTCAACACAAATCCTTCTTTGTTAGTTGTCACACATATAAATCTTCGGTTGTTATTATATACGTTATCTTCATTGTTTATAATAAACTAACTAAAAACCGACTCTAAAACTAGACACAAAGTAATAAATCTAGACTCTCTAAAACCTAAGCTACCGACAGGCAAGTGTACCTATCGTATGTAGCAAGACAAAAGTAAGTCCGGATATCGAACCCACAGACTTCTACAGACTGTACTAACTAGACTCAAAGACTTATCTATACAAAATTTACTTAAATAAAGTAATATTAAGGATGGGGGGTTTTACTACCAAAACTAAGAATAACTTAAATCAAAAAAAATTAAAGACGAGCAAGCAACGAAACAAAGACTAAATCAAGAGAAAGAAAACACTACCTAGGTTTGAGTCATATACATGCTTGACAAGGTTCTATCAGGGATGGAACTAATGTGACACCGGGATCTTTAAGTACTAAACTCCAAGGAAACCTAGAGCACCCTCAACCCTTCTCAAGGATAGTCAACTAAGGATCCTAAAAGCCGTTAAACCACCGGTTAAATGGATTCCCCTTACAGGTCATCCAACTACTTATGAAGTATCCGCTAGATTATCTACCTCACAGTACAATAATCTCAAAACACCTAAGAAATAACTGTTAAACAATCTACCTCACGGCGCGAAAGTTACAGTTCACTCAAATGCTAGGGATAACTTGGATTTTCCTATTGGACTCAATAAACAAGGTTTGATAGAAAAATCAGACTGATCTTCTCACGAAGCCTCTAACCTAACAAGCTAACAACCAAGACTTATTAACAACTTCTCACCTCACGGCTATTAAAGTTGGTTGCATATCTTAATCATCTAAATCATAATAAAACACTCCTATGAATCACTCGACCAAAGCAACTCATCCACTAATCAAAAACACACAGTAATTGATTCTAGCATGCACCTATTTTGCGACAGACAATCGCCAAGACACATGAGGAACATAATATCAATCATTCAACAATCAAAGACACACATACACATCCAATATTCCAAACCAAGTCTTTAAATCATAAATCCATCACATCATAATGTTCCAACACCAAAATAAACCAAGTCAATCATGTATAATCATCTAACCTAGATAGTTATAAGAGTTTAGCCAATAAACATCATATGAAAACAATCCATAATCTGTCTAATGTAAGAAAACATGAGAAACAAGAGAAACAAAGTAAACCGATCACGAAACACCCTTTGGATCACTCGTCTAGGGCTTCCCGATGATTCAGATTGACTCCAATCTTGTCCTCTAGCTTCTAGTCGCCTCCTTCCCCGTTTCTAATCGTCCAGAATCGAATACCTCGCCTCAGCCGTTTCAGAATCAATAAAACTCGAAATTATGAACTTTTAACCCTGTCGCGCTACGCGACAGGCCTCTATAAACCCTTCGCGCTACGCGAGGGGTCCCACTACCCGACAAAATAGTCGGGTCAAACCCGCAATCATTAAAAGGGGTAAAACAGTCATTTCCACCTGTCGCGCTACGCGACAGGGTTTTGTGTGGTTGTCGCGATACGCGACAAGGCTATTTTTCAGCTTTTATCTTCTTTTGTTCTCGGGTTCGTTCTCATTCAACCGGGAGCTCGTTTTCTTGATCATTTTGTGCCAAAATGACATGTTCATTACCTGCAAGCATGAAATTACAGAATTGTGAAGAACCAGCTTGAATCTACTCTAAAATCTAATAAACTGTACAGAAACGAAATAAAAACAAATAGAAAAATAGATGTGTTTTGCAACACATCAGTTTAATTAACGTATATCATAATGATATTCAGGCCTAGTGTATTCGAATTTGTCAAAAATAAAATATTTAACGACAAATAATTATCTAGAAAAATTTAGAACTCATAAAAAATATTTCTAGATCCGCCACTGGAAACGTGTTAAACCATGAATACAAATGCTAGACCTCAACCACTATGGTTTCATGATTTGCAGAAGTATTTTTAACAAATGACTCAAGGGATACATCTCAATACCTTGGTTAAGAATCGGGTTCTAATATTTAATTTGACGTCGGATAACAACCGGGTTATAGAACTAATTTAAGGAAAAATAAAACAAACGTTAAAGTAACTCAAACAACGTATTGTACAAAGAAATCGAGCTCTACTTGCTTTTACGAAAACACGTACAACATCTGTGATTTGACAACTCTATGTATTTCGTACAAAAATATAATAATTTTCGTGTTTCTTAGACCTTAATAATGACTTCGTAATGGGTGAGACTTGTTGGGTATGTTTTTGTTTTGTAAATCAGGTTTACACTTTAATATGGAAATGATACCAAAATGAACATGGCCAACTTGTGAAAAACAAAACCGCGTTAGAAAGATAACCAGATCGTTAAAACTATCGCTCTGTTTCGATCTAGGAGTTCCACAACAATGCTAGACCATTTACCTTAGGTGGTGTTTGTTTTTTCAGAGGTAAAACATCTGCAGTATGCGGACCATGTCTGCAGACCTCTTCTGCAGAAGAGGTGGACCAAACCTCTGCAAACCTCTAAAAGAAAAGTATTTGTTTTTACCTTTACAAACCTCTTTTAAGAGGAGGAGAATATTGCCACACAAATAGGGTTTCTTCGATATGCTTAGAAAAAAGGGGGAAATCTCTTGATGTTCAACACAACTTCTCAGATCATTCATGGTGCAGGTACTGATAGGCATGTGGATGCTCCGATTCCTGCTATGGATCATGCTGCTACTATGGATCAGTCTACTGATCATGTGGGACTCACATGGGTTAACATAATTCAAGCTACAAAGTGATGTCGCTTTGCCACTTATGCAGCCCACGTTATTTTGTTTTATTTCTTTTCTAGTTCTAATTTTATTTTAATTATAAAAACAAAAGTCTGTCAGTTATTTGCATGTTCTTTATGGTAGTACGTGGGCAGTTAGTTGTCAATTTCAATTCGTATGTAATCAGTCGAATGAGGAATGAGAAAACAGATTTTGAATTCCTAAACTTTACTCGTTCTTTTAGAATTGAGTGTTTGTCCATTGCTATTCTAGTTTTTGGCTAAATTAGAAGGTGAACTTGGAAACCAATTGGGATTTCTCGTGGTGTAGCTGTAGCGAGGAGAGCAATTGGATAGCCCTACGAATCATTGGAGTGGTGCGGCTATAATTCCAGTGAATCGGTAGTATTTGATTGTTTAAATTCGGGTTAATTTTGATCCTATTCTAAGCTCTTGTATATCAGGTACGCACTTCCTCATCTGATGACCTGTGTCTCTGAATAAACTCATTGACAGCGGCTTGGGTCTGTGAATCGACATTGGGAATCTGGATCGCATGATTCGATCCATGATCTTCGTTCTTTTCTGTTCAAAATCTGAGCAACCCCACCGGTGTGGAGGTGGACGGTGGTGGTGGTCGTGACCGTGGTTACGGTGGTGTTTACTCAAGGGTCTTGACTTTGTTAACCGGAACCGGAACCGGAACCGGAACCGGTTTCAAAGAAAACCCGCTTTGCGCACCTCTATTAATGATGTGGAGAGGGCCTGGCAAAATTCATCAGGCTTAGTTCGGATATTCGGATGAGAAGCGAACAAACGCCCAAAAATAGTTGGCTTTCAACGTGGGCTCGTTTACCTGGATCTCCGGCTAGGCCGAGCGTTAGCCTGCATCCGCTTTTGAGAGGGGGAGCCGGGGAGTGCTCTAATTTGGTTGGTTTATAATTTATTCATGTATATGTTCTATGTTATAATCATAGGGAAAAGATCAAATAAGAAGAGCTTTTTGCCTAAGAAGAGTGAGAACTAATAAGAATTTGACACGTGTCACATAATTTAGGTATAAAATCTTATTTTTTATACTATATTTTTATTTTTTTTGTACTTGATTTGTTCTATATTTTTTTATACCGGATTTTTATGGTTTTTTGTATTATATTTTATTTTTTTTGTACTGGATTTTTTTTGTACTAGATTTTTGATTTTTTGTACTGGATTTTGTTTCTTTTTGTACTGTATTTCGTTTTTTGTACTGTATTACTGTTTTATGATGACACGTGTCAAATTTCTATTGCTTCTTACTCTTCTTAGGCAAAAATCTCTTCTTACTGGATCCAACCCCTATAATCATATTAGGTGGATAAAAATATAATTTTAAAAGTTTAAATAATTACAACTTTTAAAAATATGCTATGGCTTTTTAAATATATTATCTTTTAATTAAAACAAAGATGCTTACCGATAAATTTAGTTACTTAATTTCATTTAATAAATTAAAGATATCAAAACGAACAATTAAATTCATATATGTGATAATAATAAAAAAACTAGTCAGATTTCCTCACGATACAACGAAAAATACAACCCTTATGTTGGTGATTTAAAGATGTGCATAGTTCGGTTTTGAATCACAACCAAAACTAAATTTTTTTAAGCAAAAATTATTGCATATATAACATGGAATTTTTATAAACCACGAAGGTTTTTTTTTTGTAGTTATAGATGATGGATTTTATTTAGGTGATAATCTTACTTCATTTAGGAAGGATGAACCAAATTTCACGGGTTGTAATGCATTTTTGTATTTTTCATTAAAGTATTAAATAACTAGGTTAAATCCCGTGTGTTACACAGGTTTAATATACAAAATGTTATATACCTTTTAATAAAAAAATTATGTCTATAAAAAAAGAATTATACTTTTATTTTTTTTATAATTATACATATTGTATTTTAACATTCAAATCATCCTATCAAGCTAAATATTTTAAAATATTTAAAAATAATTCATGGAAAATCATTACTATTATTACTATTACTATTATTTTAATGAACATAATTTGAAGTTAATGATAGTAAGAAATCTAAAAAGAAGTTTAGATAAGAAAAAAAGTTCAAACTAAAAACTTTATAACTAATTGCACATTAACTTTATTTGCTTCATAATATATTAATTATTTTTCATATCTATAATTCACAATGCATGATTCAATAATTGATATCAATAATTAAATAATAGATTCACATTGAAAAACAAAAACTAAATGACTACAATGATAATAAATGTTACCAATTATTTATATTTTTTAAATTCAAAGTTATTAAGCATGCTTTTCAGGTACAATCTAATGGCCATGATTAGTCTCCATTGGATCCACATACTTTTGATGTTCAAGCTTGACAAACTTATTTTGACCATGTGAATTCTATGAATTATGAACTTTTAAGACTTGTACTATTTGGATTGACTATGTAAACTTCGTTTGCTTGAACTTTACAATCGTTACATCACAACCCCTTGTCCGGGGTGTGACAATTTGCTTCAATAAATCATAAACCATTGGCATATAGAGCAAGCTATGAAAAGGATCTCGTCACACTACGATCGCCTACAACTACAGAAAAAACCGAGCAATGGTAATTCTTTGTTTAGTATATCTGTATTAACATGTGCTGTTCTTTGCTGGATCACACTAGCAGCTCTATGGTGTCCAGATAATTTGTTTCGAAACTTGTCATGTGTCTTCCTGAGTTTACTTGGACTAATTCAAAGTTGACTATATATGTCTAATATTCACTTATTATATATATAAAATAAGTAGTGACAGAATACTCATATCGACAAAGCTAATAGCACAACTCATTTTCAATGGGTGGGATTGTGCAAGGTGCACGTTAGGTTTTTTTAATTTTTTTTCTATTTTAATAAATTATAAGTACTAATTTTTTCAAATTGTATTTATTGGCCCTATGTTTATAAAAATTTTGTTTTTTGATGCTAGATTTTACCACTAAGTATGACCCTTTTTTGGTTGTTGTGACGTCACGTTTACAGCGAGTACAATTTAGGTTTTAATGTCGAAGTGACAACCGTTGCGACGTATCTTCATACTTTCATTTTTGTATAAGAGGTGATGTCTTCGTTCATATATTCACAATCGTAATGCATTTCCCGTTGCAACGCACGGGGAACCACTAGTTTATAGTTATTGCCCATTATAATAAAAGAAATTCTTTTATACATGATAAGTCCTTCAACTTTCTAAAAAAATAACAAAATGTCATCGTTTGTGATTGAATTTTTTAAGAATTGTTTTTCCCTTAAATTTAGAAGTCTAGATTTATAATTATGGGTAAAGAGTTGAGTCTATTTGGTAATTGCTTATGACTCTAGCTTAAAGAAGAGGTCTATGATTCTATTCTTAGCAAATGATGTATTTGGTGTTGTTTATAAGTATATTAATGAAACATCCATTTGTCGTTCACTCGACGTTGAAAACTTGTTCATTCCCTTGAGGTCAAGAGTTCGGCTCCGTCAAAGACAGATTTATATAATAATTACTGTTAGCAAAAAAAGTAGATTTAGTTATGTGATGCAAGTGCAAGTTCGACAAAATTATCCAAAAACTTCAGGCAATGATGTTAATATAGACAGATTAGAATTTATTTTTTTACATCTAGTTTTTCATCTAAATATCACTTAGCCTACACTTACAGGATTTGAACTCAAACAACTTAATTACTAATATCATTAGGGTAAATACATTAGACATAAACACGAAGCCCAACATAGTATACACATTTGTACAGTAAACAAATTCTATATTAAGAATTGTTCTAATTTTTGAGTTATTTTTTTACCCAACCTTTGTTCCACTTTAAAGGTGCACTTTTAGAACCAGGTTATCTTCACATGTTGCGCACAGAATTTTGTTGTGATCTCAAACCCTAAGGGGTTAAGAAAGTTAGAAAGACACAATTTTGAATATTAGAATATATAAAAAAAAGAACGTCAAGTAACGATAAATGTAAAGTTCTAAAAGCTAAAACCAAATCAAACCAAACCAGCCAATGCACTAAAATTAAAAAGCAAAAAAAAGAATTTTATTTTTAGTATATATTTTATTTTGAACTAAATCATAAAAAAGAGAAACGAATGAGCAAATATAACTTTCTAACTCAGTCCTTTTTATTTAATAAAAACAGAAAAAAATGTACATCAATTATGTGGAACATAAATATTATAAAAATAAATAAATTGTGTGTTACAATTCAATTGCCAGCCTGTCACTATTCATCTTTCTTCATCTTAGTAAAACTTAAAACATAATAATTCAAAATAGAAAAGAAAAAAAAAAACAATTATGTGAGTTTGTTTTTTCAAATGTGTTTAGAGGACAAAATTATTTATTAAAATAGGTAATTTATAAATTATTTATTAAATTGAGCATTTTCCATTCATTTTTTTGTTTATAGCTAATTTATCATAAATTATTTTTTAATCTATTCAACATATTTTAATAGTTAGTTGATTGAAAAAAAATAGAAAAATGATATAATATGTTGATTAAATTAAGAAAAATAGTGAAAAATAAAAAAGTAAATAAAAAACACCTATTTTCATAAATAAAAGTTTTGATATAGCATGTGTTAATTTTCTAAACTATTTAAAAGTTGATTTTCTTATCTCCTTTTATTAAACACTTATAATCATCTTTTATTAAATTTTAATTTTCTCTCCTCTCTTCTATTAAAGATTAATTACTTTCTTAAATTTAGTAAATAACATGATTACATCATAAATTAATTTTTTAATTTCTTATATAACGTCTTTGAGAAAAAATATATAATATGTTATTTAAAATTAATAATTTTAAAATTAATTTATTTAACATGTATAATACACAAAATTTAACCTAGTCTTTAATATATACACACACATGGGGGAATGTTCAATTGTTAACCAACACTTCCTTCTTTTGGGTCCACACTAAAATAAATATAAAGGTGTATGTTTTTTTCTTTTTTAATTAATGTAGGACCCACTTACATTAATAAAAAAATAAGAAAAAATTTACACCTTTAAATTTACTTTAATGTGGGTCCCAAAATAATAAGAAATATTTATTCGGTTATCGCAATAAGAAAGGGTTAACATTCGACCCATTCCTATATATAATATAAAAAAAAAACATCGCTTTATTAGAAAATGTAGTACTTAAAATGTTTTGAATATTTAAATTTTTAATTATATTGGCTCATCTGTGTGGACCGTATCAAACTTTTGACTTGGTCAGTTTTTTGAGTGCGACTATACATTTCATTTAGGTCCACACAATAATGTTTAATAACTGGTATCATTTCGCGTTTACTTTAATGTTGAAATACAATTCTACAAGAAAATGAAAGCTATTAATAATTGAGTGGAAATCAAACTCCCACCTGTAAACTAAAATCAAAGAATATGAATACTCGTTTTACATTTTCTTCTTTCTCTTGTTGTCTCTTGTACTTGCATGTTTTCTTGGCCTTGTTTCACGTGTGTTTATCTGATAATGGGTCTTGTACCGATGGGGAGAGACAGGCACTTATGTTGTTCAAGCATGACCTTGTTGATGAAACGGGTCGACTTGATTCGTGGGTTGGTGAGGACACGGATTGCTGCAAATGGACCGGTATTGGTTGTGATAATTCCACTGGTCATGTCCGCGAGATTCATCTTCGAGGGGTTGATGGTTTGTGTCTTAAATTTAACTATGAAACTAACCAAGAATATGAAGAAGCCTCAAAGTGGAGGTTGAAAGGGGATATAAGTTCATCCTTGTTGGACCTAAAGGAACTCAAGCATCTGGACTTGAGCTGCAATGATTTTGGAGGGGTTCAAATTCCCAAATTCATTGGTTCCATTCAAAACCTGAGGTATCTTAACCTTTCATATTCCAATTTTTCAGGAGTTATCCCTCCACAACTAGGGAACCTTTCAAAATTAGGTGTCCTTGGTCTTGGAAGTGGTGATGATGATTCCATGTATTCAAGCATGAAGAATATGCAATGGTTATCAAGTCTTGGCAAGTTGCATCATTTGAATATGGATGGCATGATCTTTAACCAAGAAAGTGATTGGCTTCAGGTGATTAACACACTTCCTTCTTTGGTTCAACTACATTTGCCTAATTGTCTACTCCCCAATACGCGTCTCCATGTTTCGAGTCTTAATCTAACATCCCTCACATTGCTGGATCTTTCTTTAAGCAGATTTGATAGTTCTCTAGTACCATGGATATTTAGTATAACTAGTCTAGTTTCATTGGACTTAAGTGGGTGTTTTTTCAATGGCATTCCTAGTAGTGTTCATAGTTTTCATAATTTGACTTCCCTCGAGTACCTTAATTTCGCTGGGAATGATTTCGAGGGATCTTCATTGGTATTAAAAGAGTTGTCTAATAGTAAGTTAATCTCATTAGATATCAGTTCTTGTGGTGTTTCAAGTTCACTTCTCGAATCACTTGGCAACTTAACTGCTCTTCTTAGCCTTGATCTGTCATCAAATCAACTAACAAAGATAATACCTAAATCATTGGGTAACCATTGTAATCTAAGAATGGTTGATTTGTCATATAACAATATGGGCAATGTGAGTTTAACTTATCTTCTTGAAAGTTTTTTGGAGTGTAAATCACCTGCTTTGGAGTCATTATCCATGTCCAGGAACAATATAAATGGTATAATTCCTCATTCCATTGGTCAATTATCTTTTCTAAGGATCTTAGATCTTGGTTCAAATCAGATTTATGGTGTCATCCCATACTCGATTGGACAATTATCGTCATTGGAGGAGCTATATCTTCAGCTTAACCAACTAAATGGAAGCCTTCCAGATGGTATTGGACGATTATCATCGTTGAAAAAGTTGGATCTTTCATATAACCAACTCAATGGCAACCTTCCTTATAGCATTGGTCAACTTTCAAAGTTGGTTTATTTGGATTTTTCTTACAATTTGTTGATGGGCATTGTGACAGAAGCTCACTTTGTTAATCTAGTGAGCTTGAATTATCTAGATGCAACACACAACAACTTAACCTTTAGACTGCAAGTTGCAAACTGGACTTGCCCCTTTCAGTTGGAGTACTTGTATTTCAAATCTTGGGTTTTAGGACCTCAATTTCCATTGTGGTTGCAATCACAAACGAATTTAAAGGAACTCGATATAAGTTACACACACATTTCATCAGCTATGCCTGAGTCATTTGTGAGATCATTTCCAAATCTTAGATATTTAAATATATCAAATAACCATATCCGAGGAATGTTACCTTCAAGCATCCCTACAACACTTAAGGAAGTCGACTTAAGCTATAATGAGTTCTTGGGCTCACTAAATCATATGGTGTGTTCCAATGGAGTGAAAAGTACACAACAACTTATTTTGGGAAATAATCAGTTGTCAGGTCTCATTCCGGAGTGTTGGGGGGAGTGGCGGAATTTGATAGTTTTAAGCTTGGAAAAGAATAATTTGTCCGGAAAGATTCCAAGAACACTGGGTTCTATGCCTTCTCTTGCAATATTGAACATGCGTGGGAACAAGATCTCAGGAAGATTGCCGACGTCTCTGATGAACTTAACAGGATTACAAGTCCTTCAACTTAGCGGAAATGAACTTTTTGGTAAGATTCCAACGTGGATTGGGACAAAACTCACTCTTTTGATATTAGTCAATCTTAGATCCAACAATTTTGATGGGAGTATCCCTCATGAGCTTTGTTATCTTACGAGTGTTCAAATCTTAGATCTTGCTCATAATAACTTGTCCGGGAGTATTCCAAGATGCTTCAATAACTTGAGTGTTCTTTCAGGCTTACAAATACCATTTCCTATCACTTTTGGATATCAATCATCTATAGTAGGAGATTCCTTGGTTATTAAAGGACGAGAAGACACATATAGCACTATTCTTCGACTCGTGATGTTGTTGGACTTATCTAGTAACAATCTTGAGGGTTCCATTCCAAGTGAGTTAGCATCCCTAGTAGAGTTACAATCATTAAATTTATCAAGAAATCAATTGACGGGAAGGATCATAGGGAATATTGGAGACATGAAAGAACTTGTATCTTTAGATTTATCCCTTAACATGCTTTCTGGGGTACTTCCTGTGAGCTTGTCAAAATTGAATTTCTTGACGAGCTTCAACGTGTCGTACAACATGTTGACGGGAACCATTCCGCTAAGTACACAGATTCAGAGCTTCAATGAGTCTAGCTTCTTTGGAAACAAACTTTGTGGAGCTCCACTTACTGAAACTAAGGATTGTGTTAGAGTAGAAGTACCACGTGATACAATTGAAGAGAAACATGAAGATGATGGAAGAGATTGGGGGTTGGTTATTAGCATTATGATTGGATTTGCATTCGGATTTTGGGTCATTTTGGCTCCATTAACAGTGAGCAGATCATGGAGGATAACATATTTTAGTTTCTTGAATAAATTAAGGTATATGGTTTATGATATTATACATAAGTATTGTTTCCACATGTTTCAAAGTAACTGAAATAATAAACTCATATTTACTCTCCTATGGATAAAGGTTTTGGTTGAACATGTGTTACTAATATATACTACTTAAAAATTGATTTTTCCGTTTATATCTCTTATTAATTGTTTGTAGGATACCTTTTATAATATTTTAAGTTTTCTTCTCTCTTCTAATTAAATGCTAATAATTTTATTTAATTTAGTAAATATCTAATTACATCATAAGTTATATTATTAAAATTTATTTATTTAACATGTATAATACACATGTTTTTAACGTAGTTATCAAATAGCATGATTTTGAAACCCTTGATCTTTCATAATTTTGTAACAATCAGATTTTTTATTTATAATAAATGTAAACTAACTTATCGTGTTTTTTCTATATCTATTAGAACATCCTTAATACTCACCCCATTGAAATTTTCTGTCACGTCATCACCCTACTGAAAATCTTAAAACCCCTTAATGGTCACCCCACTGAAAAGCCTTCTCCACTATGCCACATCATCACCTCACTAAACCTTAACACTCCCACACTGGCCAATCAAAAACAAGAGGGGAAAGCGGGGAGCGGGGGCCGCTGGGCTCATAGTTTTGACCCCGCCGGGAGAGGGAGGCAGTGTTCCCGCTGGGTGCCGCCGAAACATGCAACCCCGCCCGGCCAACAGGGGATGCATTACAGATGGTCTTAGAAATGTCATAGCATGTCACTACAAGAATTTTAATCTGATACGACGCCATGTCCCATCGTCGGCACAACCTATCCCGACGACATGTCATTGCCACTGCTTTCGACGCAATAGCTTCGTCACTATGGGTTCTTTAGGTCGTCGGGGAAAGCTTCGTCGGCATAGGTAATTTTTCCAGACGACATGTCATTGCTAAAAGTTGTCACGAAAAAGTAATTTTATTTGATTATTAAGAAATAAAAAAAAATTAAATGCTCTATGCCAACGACATGTCGTCGGCAAATGTCATATTCAAAAAAAAATTCCTATTTTTTGTATTTTCCAGTTTATAAAACAAAACATGCAATTGCTTCCCAAATAAACCTGTTATATTACATGAATATATACTAAAACCTAACCAAACACAAAAAACAAATAATCAAACAAAACACAAAACATAAACCACCCAACAATGTTTACAAAGTATCAAATACACCCAAAAAGTTACATAATCTAACTAAATGTTTTCCAAACCATCATAATACAATATTTAATGTTTCCAAGTATATTAATCTTCATCCGAGTCGGTTGATGTGCCATGTTTCTTTGATTTAAGTGCATCAATCTCATTTTGCATCCGTTTCATGTTTTCATTCTTGAGAAGAATGGTTTCTTGCATGTCAGACAACTGTGACTGCGAGTTCGACACATAAGAAACATCAGGGGCTACATTCCTAAGTCTTCTTCCAACACCCCTATTCCAACCACGTCTGTCACCTAAGACACGTGACAGACACTCTTCTTCATCAATTTGTTCTGTCCCAGATTCTTTACGCATCCGAGTAGCTTCTTCCTCAATTCTTTCCTGTATTTAAATTGTCACACCCCGAGCCGGCGGGACGGATCGACTTTCCCGTCAAGCGGAAGGTTCCCGGGGTGTGATATCGTGTGTGATAATCGTGATGATCAGATTGTTTACATAGCATCAACATTGAGAATAACTAAAGCACAATATAGCATTAAACTAGGATTACAAAGTTAAATTACAACTGTATCTTGTGCACAAGTACTAGCTTCACAACAGGTAGGGCAAGCACGGAGAGGCCAAACCGTTGTTTTAGCATGTCAAGCATAATAAGCATACATAGTTTAAAGCATTCTGAGCAATTCAAGCACTTCGAGCATTTGAGCATAGCATGCATATCAAGCATATCAGTCTTTCTGAGTTTGAGCATTCAAGCTTTCTAAGTTAGTTTATAAAAGCATTTTAACATGTTAGTCTTTGCATCCTTTGCATATGAAAAGCCCTCGGTGATTTAAGCAAACTAGTTTAAAAGTAAGTAGCCTTAGCATGGAGTCTTATCATGTAGCATTAGCATTTAGTATTAGCACTTAGCATTAGCATTTAGCATTAGTATGAAGCATTAGCACTTAGCATTAGCATCTAGCTTTAGTATGTAGCATTAGCATCTAGCAATTAACATATAGCATTATGAATGATTATAAAAGCATTTATGATACATTTAAGCACTTGTTTAAAATGTATAACATGCTTCTCAGTCCCGAAGTAAAATTCAAAATAGTTTGAAAAGGGACAATGAACTCACCTGTGTTGCTAAGTTTGAATTACCACAGATAATGCGCGCTCTTTAGTTGTAGCTTAAGTATCTTCAACACCTAGGTTGTTTTAAGATATTTGGATACGATAAGTCGTTATAATAGCCGCAAACGAGGGTTTTGGTCTCGGTGTGCAACTAAGTGTCCTATGTCACTAAGGTGTTTTATAAGATTTCATCTATTTAGTCTAAGGCATTTCTCATCATTAAGAACCCTTGATCCCGTAAGTCTTTGATTAAGTATTTGTAAAGTAATTTGTTTCAGATAAATCTTGAGTTAGAAATCGTTTAATTACTTTAAGAAAGTTTATCATTGATTTCGTTTAATAGAACCATATTGTATTTTAAGAAAATCATAGCTTAGTTTAATAGACTTAAGTTAATCCATTTGAATTAACTCTAAGCCTAAGATTTAGTTTTAGCTTCCTTAGTTTCTTGTATCGCTCGTGTATACTACTTGGATTAGAAGGTTCAACAGAACCATCTAACTTAGTTGTATATAGCATAGCTTTTACTAAGTATTGAACGTTAACAACTAGCAATCACACTTAGTTAAATTCTTTGATCTTGTAATTGATGCTTCGTGTTTGTTATAGTTCATATCCTTAGTGTTGTCGCATAAACCCCTTGTTTATCCTCAACCCCATGTGATAGACAAACTATATGTTTATCATTTGTTTAGGAAAAACATTGATGATTTATTCCTTAGCATGAAATGATTTCAAGTTTATCACTTTTGTTTCAAGATAGCTAGGGTGGCTTCTTGTTAGGAATTCCCTAATAGTTTCCCATGCACACACCCACACATGCATAAGGTTTACGTAACCCCCATGCATGTTCATGCACCCCATCCCTTTAACCACAACTTGTAGTCCATACTCAAATCCTTAGTCGAAGAAACCGATTCAATTGGGCCAGCTAGCCGACCGAAGGAACATTTGGGCCGAATGAGGGTGACCCGTATGTGGGGTGTCGAATGGGTCGGCCGAAATGCAAGTTTGGTCGACTAAGACTTGGGGCGAATCACTTTGAGCCGAATGAGGCTGTGAGCCAAACGAATGGCAGGTGGCCGAATGTGCACTAGCCGACCGAAAGAGACGTTAGGCCGAGCGAATGAGGGTTTCTTCGGTGGTTAGCCTTTCGGCCGAATAGGGCCCCATGCGCCCGAGATGGTCATTCGTCCCTACTGACTTGGGCCATTCGAGCAGCAGCCCAAACCATTCTCGAGGTTCGATCTAAATAACTAGGATTTGATCCACACTTGTTCCTAACACATTCTAGAGGTTTAGTGAATGATTTCCCTAAGGTTTTATAGCTTAAACCGGTTTTCAAGGTGGGGTTCGAAATAAGGGTTTTGAAACCCTAAAATCGCAACTAAATACTTGGTTTTACCTCGAATCTGGTGGTGTAAAGCCCAGATCTTCTGTACTTCTACGATCTACGTGACGTGGTGGTCGTTTAGACACCAAAATCGTTCGAATCGGTTGAGAAATGAGTGAGCTAGGAGGTGGGTTTCTAGAGAGAGAAAATGTAGAGAGAGAGTGAAAGACATGAGGATGATGGAGCTGGTAGTGGGGAAGTTTTATGGCATTAAATGCCATTAAATGGTTTCAATTTATCCGGGTTCGTTCGGGTTCGTTCGGTTCCGCTCGGTTTCGCGTAGAGGCGTCGTTTCTGTTTTGTTTTCGCGACAAACGTCTCGGTTTTAAAGATAGAATTTAATAAATTAATTTAGGTGGTTATTCCTAGTAAATTAACTAATTATCTTTTGTTTATTTAAATTTCAGAAAATGTTTAAGTTACAGTTTAAATCGAATCGCGTAGTCGTCGCGCGTATTCGTTCGAATCGTCACCCGTACGAATCCGACGATAACTACACTTTTCAATATGGTTTTCTAATTACTGGACATCATTCAGAACGTTAAACATTCAGATATATTCGTACAGATAGTCACCTATACGAATAATCCGTCCGTTTAGCATTTCTGTAACGACGTCCGTTATTGCTTTGTTTTGTTCAACCTTGCATACATTTATACAAATAGCATATTACAAGCATTCATGTGTCAATTCCATGTTGTCTGATATATTTCTGACTATTAAACCGTGAGGTTTAATCAGTTTACAGTAATAATTGCATAATAGTTTAGTGTCAAGCATCACAATGTTGATAGCATACAATTAGTTCACATAGTTTGTACCTGAGTTACTGTTCAGATCACTGTTCCGGTGACGTTTCCGGCACTGATGTTACAGTCTCCCCTTGTTAGATAAATTTCGTCCTGAAATTTAAGCATCGTTATCAGGCACGGCTTCCTCTGTAAATAGTTGGGGATATTTAGACTTCATGTGATCTTCGCGTTCCCAGGTAAACTTGGGTCCGCGCTTTGAATTCCATCGAACCTTGACCATCGGAATTCGGATTCGCCTTAGTTGTTTAACCTTGCGATCCATAATCTCCAAAGGTTCTTCAATAAAGTGTAAATGTTCGTCCAATTGAATTTCTTCAACTGGTGTAATCAGTGATTCGTCTGCAAAACATTTCTTCAAGTTTGAGACGTGAAACACGTCGTGTACACCGCTAAGTTCATCTGGTAATCTTAGTCTATACGCAACAAGACCAATACGTTCAATGATCTCGAACGGTCCCACGTATCGTGGTGCTAGTTTGCCTTTCTTTCCAAAACGAACTACGCCTTTCCATGGGGATACCTTCAACATCACGCGGTCTCCCACTTGGAATTCCAACGGCTTACGCCGTTTGTTGGCATAGCTCTTTTGTCTGCTTCTAGTTGCTTGTAGCCTCCATTGGATCTGAGCAATCTTATCGGTAGTTTCTTGAATAAGCTCTGGCCCAGTTATACGATTATCTCCCACTTCAGTCCAACAGATCGGCGATCTACATTTTCGACCATAAAAAGCCTCGAATGGTGCACATCCGATGCTACTATGGTAACTGCTGTTGTAGGAGAATTCGATCAGTGGTATATGAGAATCCCAGTTTCCACCGAAGTCTAAAACACAGGTTCTCAACATGTCCTCCAGGGTCTGTATAGTACGTTTGCTCTGACCGTCCGTTTGTGGATGGTAAGCGTACTCAGATTTAAGTGTGTCCCTAGAGATTTCTGTAATGATTGCCAGAACCTCGATGTGAATCTGCTGTCCCGATCTGAAATGATATATAACGGCACACCATAGCATACCACTATCTCGTTGATGTAGAGTCTTGCCAGTTTATCCATCGTGTAAGTCTCACGCATTGGTAATAAATGAGCAGATTTGGTTAATCGATCAACGATAACCCAAATAGTATCATGACCACTGGAAGTGCGGGGTAGCTTGGTCATGAAGTCCATAGCTATTTGTTCCCACTTCCAAAGTGAAATTTCAGGCTGTTCCAGTAAACCTGACGGTTTCTGGTGTTCCGCCTTCACTTTGGCACACGTGAGGCATCTACCAACATATTCTGCTATGTCTTTCTTCATACCCTGCCACCAATAAAATCCCCGTAAGTCTTGGTACATTTTATCAGCAGCAGGATGCATGGAGTACTTGGTCTTGTGAGCTTCGTCAAAGATAAGCTTTCTCAATTCATCCACTACAGGAATCCATACCCGATCCTTGCAGTAGAATATTCCATCTGGTTTTGTTTCAAATTTCTTTTCTACTCCACAATCCAGTTCTTTCTTTAGGTTTCCTCGTTCAACTGCCTCTTGTTGTGCTTGCATAATGTTGTCGTGTAAGCTTGTCTGCATAGTCATCCCCATTGCTCTGACGCGCAAGGGTTTGACCTGTTCCATCCGACTCAAGGTATCAGCTACAACGTTTGCCTTGCCCGAATGGTACCTGATTACACAGTCGTAATCATTTAGAAGCTCAACCCAACGTCGCTGTCGCATGTTGAGTTCCTTCTGATCGAATATGTACTGCAGACTCTTGTGGTCAGTAAATATGGTACATTTGGTGCCATATAAGTAATGTCTCCAAATCTTTAATGCGAATACCACTGCTCCCAGTTCCAGATCATGAGTAGTGTAGTTCTTCTCATGAATCTTCAGTTTTCTTGAGGCATAAGCCATAACTTTGTCCCGTTGCTTTAGTACACAGCCAAGTCCCTGATGGGATGCATCACTGTACACCACAAAGTCATCACAACCGTCTTGGAGAGATAAGATTGGAGCATCACATAGATTTTGCTTCAAAGTCTGAAAGGCATCTTCTTGCTTCTGTTCCCAAACAAACGGCTCTCTTTTCTGGGTTAACTTGGTGAGAGGCAGGGCTATCTTAGAAAAGTTTGAGATAAACCTTCTATAATATCATGCTAAGCCTAGAAAGGAACGTATCTCCGTCGGTGTATTCGGAGTATCCCAATTCTTTATGGCTTCAATCTTGGCAGGGTCTACATGTATTCCCTCACTGTTGACTACGTGACCCAGGAATTGAACTTCTCTTAGCCAAAATTCACACTTAGAGAATTTGGCATATATTTTCTCTTCCTTCAATAGCTCCAAGATCATCCTGAGATGTTGCTCATGCTCTGCTTTGCTTTTGGAATAGATCAGTATGTCATCAATAAAGACAATGACAAACTGATCCAAGTACGGCTTGCACACCCGGTTCATGAGATCCATGAAAACCGCAGGTGCATTCGTCAATCCAAAAGGCATCACCAGAAACTTGTAATGCCCGTATCTAGTACGAAACGCCGTCTTCGGTATATCTTCGTCTTGGACTCTGAGCTGATGGTATCCGGATTGCAAATCAATCTTCGAAAAGTATTGAGCTCCTTGCAGTTGGTCAAACAAATCATCAATCCTCGGTAATGGATACCGATTCTTGATAGTCAACTTGTTCGGCTCTTTGTAGTCTATGCACATACGAAAAGATCCATCCTTCTTCTTCACGAACAAAACCGGAGCTCCCGAAGGTGAGTAGCACGGTCGGATGAAACCTTTGTCGAGTAGTTCCTGTAGTTGATTCGACAATTCCTGCATATCTGAAGGTGTTAACCAGTAAGGAGATTTAGCAACTGGTTTTGCTCCAGGAATCAAGTCAATACGAAACTCTACCGGTCGCACAAGTGGCAAACCTGGTAGGTCTTCAGGAAACACTTCGGGGTATTCCTTTACTATCGGCACATCATGAATTGTTTTCTTGTCTTTGTCTTTCTCCACCACATGAGCCAAGAAAGCTATGCATTGCTTCTGTAGACACTTACGCGCTTTAATGCAGGATATGATTTTGACACTACGCTTTTCTTGGTCTCCTCGGACTTCCAATACACGATCACTCGCCAGTGGAATCCGAAGTAGCTTTTCAGAACAGATGACTTCTACCCTATTGAGAGATAGCCAATCCATCCCCACAATGATGTCGAAACTACCCAACTCCATCGATATCAAATTGATAGTAAAAGTATGATCGGCAACTGTAAGTGGGCAGTTCCTAAGTATAGTGCTAGCTGTGATTTGTTTCCCATTTGCTACTTCAATAATATAAGGGAAGTCTAAAGATTCCTCAGTAAGATTAAGTTGGCGTGCAAAGTCAGATGAAATAAAACTCTGATCTGCACCAGTGTCAAATAGAATAGATGCATAAGAGTCATGTAAAAGAAATGTACCAGTGACCACATTAGGGTCTTGGCATGCTGCATTGGCTCAAATCACAAAAGCCCTTCCACGAGGTGCTTGGGCTCCCTGTTGCACTCTCTTTGGGCAGTCTCTAGAGAAATGACATACTTCTCCACAGTTATAGCATCCTCTGTTGTTGTTGTGATTGCCAGGCCTTGGTGGTGGAGGAAATGCTATAGCAGCATTGTTTGCAGTCTGTGTTGCTGGAGCACGACACTGTTGAGCCCGGTGACCTAGTCGGCCACAATTGTTGCATTTCCTGCATTGCACCATAGCAGGATGATGAAATTAGCATTGTGCACACTGAGGATGCATTCCCACATAGTTTTTGGGTGCAGCCTGAGCAGGTGCTGCAGTAAATTGTTGCATAGGGGTGGCCATCACATAGTTTTTGACGACCTTTTGCTTCTTCTTCTGATGATGTTCGGGCTTTCTTGTCGGTTCTTCTTTAGCTTTGCCCGTGTCTTTCTTCAGAACTCCTGATTTCACCATTACATCAGTGAGTTTAGCTGATAGGGAGATAGCTGACTCCAAACTCGCAGGGTTTGCAGCAAGTACAATGCCCTGAATGCAGGATGGTAATACTCCCACATATCGATCAATCAGCTTTTCCAGAGTTGGCACCATTTCTGGCACCAAAGCTACCAGTTTATGATACCGAGTAGTGTAAGCCATATGGTCTACCCCCTTCATCACATGATTGGACAGTTCGGTCTCTAGCTTCTTTAGTTCATGCTTTGGACAGAACTCATTCCTGAGAAGGATCCTGAAATCTGCCCAAGGCATCGCCAATGCTTCTTCTCTGCCTCTAGCTCTTATCTGGGAGTTCCACCATGTTAAGGCTCGCTTGCTGAAAGATCCAGCAGCGTAGAGAACCTTATGGTGTTCTGGACAACCACTAATGTCCAGTGTGGTCTCCATCTTCTCTAGCCATTGAATTAGTCCAACAGCTCCTTCAACACCGCTAAAGCTTAGCGGCTTGCATCCTACGAATGACTTGTAGGAACAGTCTAAAGTAGTGCCAGTGTTTCCACTAGCTTCCCCCATAGTGTGACCAGAGTTGTTGCTGTGACCTTGAATCCTGTTGATCATCTCTGGGATAACATCCTTCAGCTGGTTAGTTAGCTGATTGCTCAGTAATGTTGCCATGGAAACAGTAGTAGGATCTAA
This sequence comes from Mikania micrantha, assembly GCA_009363875.1. Taxonomy (NCBI): domain Eukaryota; kingdom Viridiplantae; phylum Streptophyta; class Magnoliopsida; order Asterales; family Asteraceae; genus Mikania; species Mikania micrantha. The sequence goes on along the minus strand of CM018691.1, from coordinate 49,639,719 downwards.
AGCTGGGGTTGCATTCGGGTTTGGAGGGGGAATGAGTGGAGGAGGAGGTGGCGGTGGTGAATCGGCTGGAGATTGTGTTGACGAGTGCGGAGCTGAACTCTGCGGCAGTGGTACAATAGAAGGAGGTCTTCTCGGTGGCATTCTGATCATAACCAAAAGTACATTGGTTAGTGCAGTGATAGAATGCAGAAGACGCAATGCAAGCATAAATCCTATGTTCTCTATATGAGGGTCCCTAAGTTATTGTCTAGGCCAAACCGTTTAAGTAAATGACCTATTATTCTCTATAACCTTGAGCTCTGATACCAATCTGTCACACCCCGAGCCGGCAGGACGGATCGACTTTCCCGTCGGGCGGAAGGTTCCCGGGGCGTGATATCGTGCGTGATAATCGTGATGATCAGATTGTTTACATAGCATCAACATTGAGAATAACTAAAGCACAATATAGCATTAAACTAAGTAACCCTATCAAAAGAATCAATGTTTACTATCTTGTAACTGTACAAGATATCAAAAATGATTCACAATGATTAACAAAAGATGTGCTATCCAAAAGCCACTAGGTCCTCTACTGAGCCTCCTAGCATGCAATCCTGAGCCTAAGCATACTTCTGTACGTCACATGAGAAAGCACGTAAGGAAACAAAGTCAACACAATGGTTGGTGAGTTCATATAGTTTTAGCATTTAAAAAAAAAAAGCTTTACCGAACCTTTTTCGGTACAATCTTAACCTCGTTAACATCACCTGTAATATCCAATTCGGTATGCTTATATATAGGGCATACGAAAGGGTCGAGCATACAACCCGCTCAGACGCCATCCCACCACATACTAAACCACATATGACATTGTTGTTAATGATAATTAAGCATTGTACCTACCATCCAATCCCATTTTCGTCATAGCTTTGTCATTCTGTTAATAAGTTTACAACATGCATACCATAGCTTCTGTAAGTTAAGTTTTAGGAGTTACCATTATGGACAACTGAACACCCGAAGGAATTCAACATCAATCCATATTGGAACTAAATGTAATTAGCATCATCAGTAGTTTGATAAAGGATTTCTAAGATGACACAAAGTCAACTAACGAAATCCAGATCATCCTAGTCACATATATATCACAATCATGAGTAGGAAATGTGGAATCACTGTATGGCAAACACTGAGAGGCCAACGATCTATTCCTTCGAGTTCTGACTATGAAGGACATCCCAAGGCAAGCACTGAGAGGCCAATGGTCTGTTCCTTCAAGTCCGGACTATAAAGAACACCCTATGGCAAGCACAGAGAGGCCAAATTGGTATATTCTTTCAAGTCCGATTATAGAGAACACCCTATGGCAAGTACTGAGAGGCCAAATCAGTATGTTCTACCATAGCCAATAGCTTTAGCATACAAGTTTATAGCATTCATATAGTTTAGCATCTACTTATCTTGCGCACAAGTACTAGCTTCACAACAGGTAGGGCAAGCACGGAGAGGCCAAGCCGTTGTCTTAGCATGTCAAGCATAATAAGCATACATAGTTTAAAGCATTCTGAGCAATTCAAGCACTTCGAGCATTTGAGCATAGAAAGCATATCAAGCATATCAGTCTTTCTGAGTTTGAGCATTCAAGCTTTCTAAGTTAGTTTATAAAAGCATTTTAACATGTTAGTCTTTGCATCCTTTGCATATGAAAAGCCCTCGGTGATTTAAGCAAACTAGTTTAAAAGTAAGTAGCCTTAGCATGTAGTCTTAGCATGTAGCATTAGCATTTAGTATTAGCACTTAGCATTAGCATTTAGCATTAGTATGAAGCATTAGCACTTAGCATTAGCATCTAGCTTTAGTATGTAGCATTAGCATCTAGCAATTAACATATAGCATTATGAATGATTATAAAAGCATCTATGATACATTTAAGCACTAGTTTAAAATGTATAACATGCTTCACAGTCCCGAAGTAAAATTCAAAATAGTTTGAAAAGGGACAATGAACTCACCTGTGTTGCTAACTTTGAATTACCACAGATAATGCGCGCTCTTTAGTTGTAGCTTAAATATCTTCAACACCTGGGTTGTTTTAAGAGATTTGGATACGATAAGTCGTTATAATAGCCGCAAACGAGGGTTTTGGTCTCGGTGTGCAACTAAGTGTCCTATGTAACTAAGGTGTTTTATAAGATTTCATCTATTTAGTCTAAGGCATTTCTCATCATTAAGAACCCTTGATCCCGTAAGTCTTTGATTAAGTATTTGTAAAGTAATTTGTTTCAGATAAATCTTGAGTTAGAAATCGTTTAATTACTTTAAGAAAGTTTATCATTGATTTTGTTTAATAGAACCATATTGTATTTTAAGAAAATCATAGCTTAGTTTAATAGACTTAAGTTAATCCATTTGAATTAACTCTAAGCCTAAGATTTAGTTTTAGCTTCCTTAGTTTCTTGTATCGCTCGTGTATACTACTTGGATTAGAAGGTTCAACAGAACCATCTAACTTAGTTGTATATAGCATAGCTTTTACTAAGTATTGAACGTTAACAACTAGCAATCACACTTAGTTAAATTCTTTGATCTTGTAATTGATGCTTCGTGTTTGTTATAGTTCATATCCTTAGTGTTGTCACATAAACCCCTTGTTTATCCTCAACCCCATGTGATAGACAAACTATATGTTTATCATTTGTTTAGGAAAAACATTGATGATTTATTCCTTAGCATGAAATGATTTCAAGTTTATCACTTTTGTTTCAAGATAGCTAGGGTGGCTTCTTGTTAGGAATTCCCTAATAGTTTCCCATGCACACACCCGCACATGCATAAGGTTTACGTAACCCCCATGCATGTTCATGCACCCCATCCCTTTAACCACAACTTGTAGTCCATACTCAAATCCTTAGTCGAAGAAACCGATTCAATTGGGCCAGCTTAGCCGACCGAAGGAACATCTGGGCCGAATGAGGGTGACCCGTATGTGGGGTGTCGAATGGGCCGGCCGAAATGCAAGTTTGGTCGACTAAGACTTGGGGCGAATCACTTTGAGCCAAATGAGGCTGTGAGCCAAACGAATGGCAGGTGGCCGAATGTGCACTAGCCGACCGAAAGAGAGGTTAGGCCGAGCGAATGAGGGTTTCTTCGGTGGTTAGCCTTTCGGCCGAATAGGGCCCCATGCGCCCGAGAAGGTCATTCGTCCCTACTGACTTGGGCCATTCGAGCAGCAACCCAAACCATTCTCGAGGTTCGATCTAAATAACTAGGATTTGATCCACACTTATTCCTAACACATTCTAGAGGTTTAGTGAATGATTTCCCTAAGGTTTTATAGCTTAAATCGGTTTCTAGGTGGGGTTCGAAATAAGGCTTTTGAAACCCTAAAATCGCAACTAAAAACTTGGGTTTACCTCGAATCTGGTGGTGTAAAGCCCAGATCTTCTGTACTTCTACGATCTACGTGACGTGGTGGTCGTTTAGACACCAAAATCATTCGAATCGGTTGAGAAAGGAGTGAGCTAGGAGGTGGGTTTCTAGAGAGAGAAAATGTAGAGAGAGAGTGAACGAGATGAGGATGATGGAGCTGGTAGGTGGGGAAGGTTTATGGCATTAAATGCCATTAAATGGTTTCAATTTATCCAGGTTCGTTCGGGTTCGTTCGGTTCCGCTCGGTTTCGCGTAGAGGCGTCGTTTCTGTTTTGTTTTCACGACAAATGTCTCGGTTTTAAAGATACAATTTAATAAATTAATTTAGGTGGTTATTCCTAGTAAATTAAATAATTATCTTTTGTTTATTTAAATTTCAGAAAATGTTTAAGTTACCGTTTAAATCGAATTGCTTAGTCGTCGCGCGTATTCGTTCGAATCGTCACCCGTACGAATCCGACGATAACTACACTTTTCAATATGCTTTTCTAATTACTGGACATCATTCAAAACGTTAAACTTTCAGATATATTCGTACAGATCGTCACCTATACGTATAATCCGTCCGTTTACATTTCTGTAACGACGTCCGTTATTGCTTTGTTTTGTTCAACCTCGCATACGTTTATACAAATAGCATATTACAAGCATTCATGTGTCAATTACATGTTGTCTGATATATTTATGACTATTAAACCGTGAGGTTTAATCAGTTTACAGTAATAATAGCATAATAGTTTGCTGTCAAGCATCACAATGTTGATAGCATACAATTAGTTCACATAGTTTGTACCTGAGTTACTGTGCAAGTTACTGTTTAGATCACTGTTCCGGTGACGTTTCCGGCACTGATGTTACATAAATAGTACAATAAATACAAATTAGTTTTAAAAAATACTACAGCATAACTGCTATAAATTAGATAACCATCCTGTTAAATCTACAACAAAATAGCATAAACAAATATCAACATAAGGGCCAAAATGAACCAAACAAGCTTTAATTAACTAAGTTCACCTTAATATGTTCAAGTTATTTTCACACAATCGAAACAATAACTTGTATATACTTTATTTGACAAAACATATGCAAGAGTTTGTTTAAATGGGTCAAAATGATTCACTAAATCTTAAACAATACACATAGTTTCTAAATTCTCTATCTACTTGCACAAACATGTGGAATGTAAGATACTTTAAATTTATCTATTTACTTGCAATATATTCTAATTGGTAACATAAAATCAATATACTTGTCACACCCCGAGCCGGCGGGCCGGATCGTGTGTCCCGCCGGGCAGAAGGTTCCCGGGGCGCGATATCGGGAATGATAATCGTGATGATCAAATTGTTTACAATGCACATGATATATAATGAGAAACTGCTAAATGAAAATAGAATTACAAAGTTAAATTACATCAGTTTTGTTCATAATTTAACAATGTAAATCTACTATCAACATCATAAATTTTCTATCTTGTATCTGCACAACATATACAAAATAATTTGTAACTGATGTCCCCAAAAGTATGCAGGTCCAAAAATACTAGGTCCTCTATCTGGCATCCTAGTCCAAAAGCAATAACTTCTTAATTGACTCGTTCGTCACCTGAGAAGTAATGCAAAAAGATCAAGTCAACACATGGTTGGTGAGTTCATATAGTTTAGTATTTGAAAAATAGCTTTGCAAACCCTTTTTTGGTAAAAACCCTAACCTCATTAACATCACCTGTAATATCCAGTTCGGTATGCTTATGTATAGGGCATACGAAAGGGTCGAGCCTACAACCCGCCCAGACGCCATCCCACCCCATACTAAACCACATATGACATTGTTGTTAATGATAATTCAGCATTTTTACCTACCATTCACTTCCATTACATCATAGTTCTAACATGCACACAAAATGTTTGTTCAACCCTCAGGTAACAAACTTAATCTCATTAACATCACCTGTAATATCCAGATCGGTATGCTTATATATAGGGCATACGAAAGGGTCGAGCCTACAACCCGCCCAGACGCCATCCCACCACATACTAATCCACATATGACATTGTTGTTAATGATAATTAAGCATTTTACCCTCACCATTAATCTATTAGTTCTTCAGTTCTTTGTTCCTGTAACTACGCAAATTTGAAACCTCAAATGATTTCTTTGAGTTCATCACACAATCATGATCAACATAACATTTGTAGAAACAAGTTAATAAATGCTTAGTTAAATAAATAATTAAACATTTAATAAAATCTAAGACCTAATGATTGGGCCTTGGTCAACTCGAGTAGACTAGTCTAGCAATCAGGGTTCTTAGTAGTAAAGGAGATCTGTAAACCTCATCAAACATGCGACCTATAATCAATCAGTTTAGCTAGGACATCTTTTGATATACAGGCTTTTATAGTTCTTTAGACCGTCCATAGTTCGTATAGTTCTTTAGTTCTTTGACACATGTTATCTTTGAGCATTTCCCAGATGTTCCTCAAAACAGTTAGGGAATACTGTAAATATCATCAAACATGCGTCTCATATTCGATCAGTCTAGCTAAGACATCTTTCGAACCTGAGATTGGCACATGCTATCTTTGATATTTCCCAGTCAGACCCATGTAAAATAGTTCTTTGTACATAGTTCTTTGAAATAGATCGTTAGTTCTTTGACAACACACCACTGAAAATGGTTCTTTATATTAGACCGTAGTTCTCTGAGAATAGATCTTTAGTTCTTTGTAAGTAGACCTTTGGAAATAGTTCTTTGTTTTAGATCCTTAGTTCTTTGAAAGTAGATCTTTGAAAATAGTTCTTTAATTTGAAATAGTTATCTACTCACAATGAGTAAACAACTTACTTTGAACTCCTGTATATTGTATTCCTAAACAGAATCTAGGATAACAATTATACATATAAACATAAGTTAAGTTAAAGCATTTAAGTAAATAAAATCTTACGAAAATAATTTACGCATGCTTCTCAGCCCCGCGTTTGAAAACAAAAATGTTTAGAAAAAGGGCAATGAACTCACATGTGCTGCTAAGAATGAAACCACAACAGATAATGCGCTCTCGTTGCTTATAGACTATGTTTCTTCAGTCCCTAATTTGTTTTAAAAAGATTCGTATACGATACGTATTTATAACAGACGCAACTAGGGTTTTGGTCTCGGTGTGCAACTAAGTGTCCTATGTTACTAGTGTGTTTCTAGAACTCCTTCTATCTAGGCTAAACGTATTACCCATTTGTAAACCCTTGACCCACAATAATCATTTAAAGTCTTTAATTAAAACATTTTCAAGTTAATTCATTTTATGTTAAACAGTTATTTAGAAATCATTTAATTATATTAACAAACCTTACAAATTAATTTCTTTTTATTGAAATAACATATTTTATTTAAAGAAAGTATAATTATCGTGATGGGCTTGGGCTAATCCCATTGGATTAACCTTGGGCCCAGTTACTAGTTCTTGGTTTCCAAATGATTCTTGTTCAACATCTTTGAATAACTCATCTTAGATAATCCAAATGAATTATCTAAGTCAGCTACAAGTTCTCGTTAAACTTCCTAAGGATTAGGTGTTAGTAATTAAACCAACACTCGAAACCTTGGATTTTTGTTTTGATCCTCATGATTTTCCCGATTATGTTGAACCCAAATGATGTTCATCATTTATATTTTAAATGATAATAATGTTTAAGATAACTCTTGTTTGATCCAAATCCTACCCAACGTTAATTTGCATGAATGAAACTCTAGTACCCTCCCATGCACACACATACAAGATCAATTAGAATTCATGCATTCCCATACCTCACCCGACACCAATCAATCTTGGCCAAAGAAGTTACGGCGAGCATGAGCCCAACCAAAGGAGGTTGGCCAAAAGACTTGACCGTTTAAGGCCTTGGGCCGAACCAACTTGGCCAACCGATGCAAGTCTTAGGATGCATGAATCTTGGCCGTATGGGAGGGTGGCCGAATAAGGATGAAGCCGAAATAGATTGGCCAAAGAAGTTCCCTCCGAATCAGGCCTTGGCCGAAAGAACTTGGGCCGACCGACTGAAGACCTGGCCGAATGAGCTTGGTCGTATGACCTTGGCCGACCGACAGAGTGCCTGGGCCGAAGGGGTAGCCGAGTGAGCATGCCCGGGCGAATGGAGGTCTTGGCCGAGCGAATGAACTGGCTGGTCGACAGAAGGAGATATGGCCGAATGAAAGTTCTTCGGTCGTGGGTCATTCGGCGAATGACTACTGGTCCGGCTAAGGCCATTCAGCCTGTCGAGGCTAGCCAATGAAAACCATGTTTTCTCTAGCCAAATGGTTAGATAAGATGATTGCACTCGTTCCTACAACTTCCTATGAGATTGTGAGGTGATTTCCCTAAGGGTTCATGGTGTGTTAACCGGTTTCTAAGACGGTTCAAACTAGGGTTTTCAAAACCCCAAAACCGAACATAAATCATGGATTTACCTCGAATCTACCGGTTAGAAGCTTAGATCTGTTGTACTTTCGAGTTCTACGAGTTGTAAGGGTCGTTTTGACACCAAAATGGCTCGATTTCGTGGAGGTTTGAGAGGGTTTTGGTTATGTCTTCCTAGAGAGAGAAAGAAGAGAGAGAAAGTGACGGTGGTGGTGATGAATTTTGGTTGGTTGTCACACCCCGAGCCGGCGGGGTTTGATTGAAGTCCCCGTCGGGCAGAAGGTTCTCGGGGCGCGATATCGTGAGTGATAATCGTGATGATCAGATTGTTTACATAGCATCAATGTTAAGAATAACTAAAGCATAATCAAACATTAAACAAGGATTACAAAGTTAAATTACAATATCAATGTTCAGTTATTTAACTCGGTAAACCTAACAAAAGAATCATATGTTTCCTATCTTGTATCTGTACAAGATATCAAAAGTGATTCGTATCCATAGCAAAATATGTGCTTCTCCAAAAGTCTACTAGGTCTGCTAACTGGCATCCTAGTATGCAATCCAAAAGCTTAAGCCTATTCCTGTGCGTCACCTGAGAAAGCATGTAAGGAAACAAAGTCAACACAATTGTTGGTGAGTTCATGTAGTTTTAGTATTTGTAAAATAGCTTTTGCAAACCTCTTCGGTAAAACCTTAACCTCATTAACCACACCTGTATCATCCAACTCGGTATGCTTATATATAGGGCATACCCCTGAGTCGAGCCTACGACCCACCCAGACGCCGTCCCACCACATACTAAGTCGCATAGAACATTGCTGTTAATGATAATTAAGCATTTTACCTGCCATTCGATTCATTCTTCATCGTAGCTTTAGTTTACTGTTTCAAAGTTTACAAGTCTATAACATTCGTATGTATTAGATTCAATATAAGTTTAACAAGCATCGGGTTTAAAAGTTTATGATATTTACCCAAAAGTGTTCATGTTTCCCCCTAGGTAACGACCTTAATCTCATTAACACCACCAGTATCATCCAACTCGGTATGCTTATATATAGGGCATACCCTTGAGTCAAGCCTACGACCCGCCCAGAAGCCGTCCCACCACATACTAAGTCGCATAGGACATTGCTGTTAATGATAATTAAGTGTCTTACCTACCATTCATTTCGTTTATAGCTTTAGCATTTTGTTAAGTTTGCAACATGAGTGGAAAATGAGGAATCACTGTATGGCAAGCACTGAGAGGCCATAAGTCTACTCCTCATAATCCCGACTAAGTAGAACACCCGTTTGGCAAGCACTGAGAGGCCAAACGACCTGATTTACAATAGTCATAGCTACAAGAAAACCCGTGGCAAGCACTGAGAGGCCAGGTGGTCCATTCTAAATAGCCAATAGCTTTAGCATTATGTTTAAGTTTATAGCATGAGTGAACATTGAGGAATCACTATGTGGCAAGCACTGAGAGGCCATCAGTCTACTCCTCAAGTCATGACTATGAAGGTCACCCTATGGCAAGCACTGAGAGGCCGACGATCTGTTCCTTCAAGTCCCAACTATGAAGAACACCCCATGGCAAGCACTGAGAGGCCAATTTGGTATGTTCTACTATAGTTGATAGTTTTAGCATTCAAGTTTATAGCATTCAAATAGCTTTAAAATCGGTAAGGCAAGCACTGAGAGGCCAAACCGTTGTTTTAGCATGGCAAGCATATAAGCATACAAGTGTTTAAAGCATCGGTAATCTCAAGCGATTAGTATGTATGTAGCATTATCATAGAATCATAAGCTTTTAGCATCAATTTGTAACTTTAGCATATGGTGTTAGCATGTAGCATTAGCATCCGGTGTTATCATGTAGCATTAGCATTTAGTGTAAGCATGTAGCATTAGCATTTAGTGTTAGCATCTAGCATTAGCATCTAGTGTTAGCATGTAGCATTAGCATCTAGTGTTAGCATGTAGCATTAGCATTTAGTGTTAGCATGTAGCATTAGCATTTAGTGTTAGCATGTAGCATTAGCATTTAGTGTAAGCATGTAGCATTTGCATTTAGTGTTCAAGCTTTAGCATCGAGTATGTAGTTTAAGCATATAGTTTATAGCATAAGCATTAAGCATTTAGTTTAAGCTTCAAGTTGGTAGCATAAGCATCAAAAATAATTGTAAAAGCATTTTATAAATCATTTGTTTAAAAGGTATAACATGCTTCTCAGTCCCGAAGTAAAATCAAAATAGTTAGAAAACGGACAAATGAACTCACCTTGTGTCCGTAGTGGTTGACTAAGTAAAACAAGAATACGCACGCTCTTTATTTGTACTTGTTGCGATGTTCACGATCCTGTACTGATTTCATAGCATTGTAGTTTAAAAGTATACATTGTAGGTTGCTTGTATATGCGTCGTGTTAGTCCTAAAGTTGACTAACACCCGCGAGTCTTGTTCATTATCCGGCCCAGAGTTCCTATATTAGTTTATACTATGTTGAATCTCCTTAACTGTTTAAAGTTTCACACCTACCCTTGAATTACAAGTTAGCATCTTAAAATAGGGTTTTCAAATCCTTGAGTAGTTTGTTTAAAATTTGTTATCACTTTGTAACTAGGACAGCTGATAACCTATGAATGATTTCATATTCGTTTTTATCGTTCGCGCACGTAATCATTAATCTCTTATCACAATTGGGCCGGATAATTCCCTAGACTCATTAATGTGTAATTGGGCCTATCATTTGTATGTGTGTGGGCCGGATATGTGTGTTGGGCCAAGGGAATAAATTGGGCCGGTTAGGGGTAGTTTAAGCTAATGACATGGATCGGATTAGTGGTTGTGGGCTGCCAAACACTATTGGGTCGGTTTACTACATCATGGACCGAAGGGGAGTTAATGGGCCTACAATTTGAGATGTAATTTGAGATGTTGCATGGCAGATTAGTTGGATTCACGATCAAGGATGGTTGGGTCAGCGAACCTTTTGGATTTATAGGGTGAGGTTCGGCTACCATTCATGCATGGAGGGTTCGCCGAGGGTTCGGTTTAGGTGATGCCATCATGCACCATAAGGTTCGGCTGATGGTGGTAGACGAACCAAGGGTTCGTTGCTGAGGCCAAGGTTCGCCAAAAAGCAAGGTTCGGCTGGGACTGTAACCACCCAGGTTCGCCGGCTTGATGGTTCGGTGGTGGTTGGTGCTCAGCAGGGTTCGCCTCACATGTTTCCCACGAACACGAACCTGCAAATCATCATCATTTCCATCGCATAACAGTGTTTTAAGGTTGTGTACTCGTCGTGGTGTATCAGAAAAGGTCTTCGAAGGTGTGTGGTTCGGAATACATGGAGGTTAACCGACTGAAAGTGTGTGTCGACTAAAGGGTTTAGAAAAACCCTATTTTTCATGTTGTTTCTAGCTCATTACCTCGAAAATGGCTGGGCAAACTTCTAGATCCGTTGTACTTCTGCGTAGAGGACTTCAAGGGCTTCGTGTAGGTCCAAGAATCACCTGATTTCGTTGAGAAACGAGTGAGATATGGAGCTTCAAAGCTTGAAAATGGTGGTGAGATGTGTGATCCAGAAATTGGAATTAGAGAGAGAGAGGTGAGGGTGAAAATGAAATAAATGAGATCATTTAGGTTTTATATACCCCGGGGGTATCCGGGTTTGTTTCGGTTGCTCGGTTCGCGTTTTCGTCGGGTTTCCGGATCGTTACGCTCATTTTTCGTAAATTAAATAAAAGGATTATTTTAGAATGTTTATAATATGATTATTATTAGAAATTCTTTTAAATATCGTATTCTTTAAATTATTTATCGTAAATTATTATTTTATGCGTTCCGTTAATTCTTTCGCGTATGTACGCGTTTTAGATTTGAAATCGCTTCTTTCTAAATTTATTTCTGATGAGTTTCAAAATTGTAAAATAGGAAATATTATATCTCCTTAAAATTATTATCGTTCGTATCATTTTTCGTGTTCGCTTTCGTTTCGTCAGAACGCGTCGCCATCGCGCGTATTCGTTCGAATCGTCATTCGAACGAACACGACGATGGTTTGGCTTTCCAACGTTTTGTTTTCTACTTTTCAGTCATTATTTCAGAACATTAGACCCTCAGAATCATTCGTACAGATCGTCACCTATACGAATAATTCGTCTGTTAACATTCCGTAGCAACAACTGTTATGGTTTCGTTTTGTTTAACCTCACATACATTTATACATAATAGCATCAAATCAAGTATCTGTGTTTCCATCGTATAATAGTTTCGTGTTAAGCTTAATGTATCAATAGCATAAACATAGTTTCACGTAATGTGTACCTAAGTTACTGTGCAATCTACAATGCAACTTACTGTTCCGGTAACGATTCCGGCACAGATGTTACATTGGTGTGGAAGATGAGAGGAATAAATGCCCTCATTAAAGCCTCAAAATTATCCGGGTATGTTCGGGTTCGTTCGGTTTCGCTCAGTTTCTCGTAAAAGCGTCGGTTCGCGTTCGTTTTCGTAACGAAACTTCACGATATTAAAAGTAAAGTTTAGAAATTTATTCTAGGTGGCTATTCCTAGTAAATTAACTAAATATCTCCTGGTTATTTTAAATTTTCAGAAATATTTAATTCATTGCTTAAAATCGAATCGTACGGTCGTCGCGCGTATTCGTTCGAATCGTCACCCGTCCGAACACGACGATAACTATACTTTTCAATACTGTTTTCTACTTATTAGATGTCATCCAAAACGTTAAACTTTCAGATATATTCGTACAGATCGTCACCTATATGAATAATCTGTCGATTTAGCATTCACAGAACGACATCCGTTGTTATTTTGTTCTGTAAGGCCTCACATACGTTTATACATAATAAATCCCTAACAATTAATCACATGTTGATTCTGTATTGCCAGGTAATCATCTGACTAAAGAACCATGTTTCTAAGTTTTGTTTCTGAAATGATTCTGAAACTGTTCTATGATAATATGAAATGATGATGATACTTGTTATAAATCTAACAAACAATGAAACACATATAGTTCGTGCCTGATTACTGTTCATGTTACTGTTGAGATTACTGTTCCGGTGACGTTTCCGGCACTGATGTTACAATACTAGTACTTGGATAATCCCAAAGTTTTCGATGATGAACGTCTTCTACAACCCTCCAATTGTCATTGCTTTTGGAAGGATCTTCAATATAAAATACTTGTTTAGCTTGTGTGGCTAAAATATATTGTTGATCATTATACCATTCACTACATACATAGCTTTGACGAGTAACGTCGATAACAACAACGTTGTCTTTCTTAATTAGTCGACCTTTACCCGACGTGTTGAACCATTTACAACGAAAAAGTACAACCGAGTAATCATTCAAATAGTCTAACTCTATGATGTCCTCAAGTTGACCATAAAATGGTTACCATCTTCTCCAAATGAAACAATACCACTGTTCTAAGTAGTGCGTCTAACATCTCGATTGTGTACGACAAATCTAACACCATTGACTATGCAAGCAGTATAAGAATATGCACTCAATGGACCATGTGTCAATGCCGTTAGTTTGTTTGTACAGTTGTCCAACACAAACCATCCCAATGAATTTTTGGCCTTTTCGCAAAGTGCAGTGATTTCCTTTGATGAGAGTGGTCGACATTATGATGAAAACACAGAGTATTGCCTCTTTGGAATACCAGCATCTGTATTTCTATCAGGAAGGTTGAATCTAGTTTGTATACCTTCAAGATACATAGAGCAGAATGTCAATGCTTCTTCTACAACATAACCCTCTGTGATTGAGCCTTCGGGTCTAACTTTGTTTCTGACAAACGCTTTATTTTTTTCAGGTATCTTTCAAAAGGATACATCCATCTCATATACACTGGCCTCCCAAGAATAGCCTCTTCAGGTAAATGAATAATTACATGAACCATTATGTCAAAAAACGCTGGAGGGTATATTAATTCCAAGTTGCATAGTATCTTCACAATTTCATCATGTTCTATATACATATCATTCACATCAACCGATCATGCACATATTTTTTTGAAAAAGGTGCAAAGGTTGATTATCGTTTTTGAAACATTCGTAGGAAGACATGCTCGAGCTCCTATCGGCAACAATCGTTGCATGAGAATATGATAATCATAAGACTTTAAGCCAATTACATTTGATTCAAGCACCTTATTTTTAAAATTGGAACCAAAACCATCAGGTAGTCTTACCCCTCCAATGAACTTACAAAAATATTCTTGATCTCTAGGTTTGAAACAGGTAAGAGGCATGTGGTTAATGAACCTTGTTGTTTTTGTTGTTAGCCATTGATTTTCTCGAATGCCCATATTTTTCAAGTCTTCTTTAGCTTTACTTATGTCTTTTGATTTTTCGTTCATTAGCAAAGTGCCCAAAAAACTCTCACATACATTTTTCTCAATATGCATTACACCAAGATTGTGTTTTAGTTCAAGTGTTCACCAATAATCAAGCTCGAAAAAGATACTTCGTTTGGTTCAATTCAACTCTGATTCACCACGCTTTCTTTTCACACCTCCGTAGATTGGATGTTTACCAAGAACACGATATGGAAGGTTTTCTAATTGTTCTAAAATTTATGTATCAGTCAATCTTCTAGGAGGCTTTCTCTTCTCTTTTTCACCATTAAACAAGAGGCTATCTCTGAATTTATGCTAGGAAGGCAAGAATCGTCTGACCAACATAAGCTATTTTACTAGTTACACGACACGATGGTGTGTCTAGGTTACAAGTAGGCCATGCTTTGTAACCTTGACCACTCCATCCAGACAAGCTGCTAGGAGCAGGATAATCATAAATAGTCCATAATAATGCAGCACACATTGTAAATACAGTATTGGTTGATGCATCTCTCATTTGAACTCCTTTCACCCATAACATTTTCAACTCATCTATCAAAGGCCTTAGAAAAACATTAATATTTTTTCCTGGTGATTTAGGCCCAGGAATTAGCAAAGCTAACATAAAAGAAGACTCTTTCATACATAACCAAGGCGGTGTATTGTACGTTGTTAACACTACTAGCCACATACTGTACGACTGAGATAGATTCCCGAACGGATTAAAGCCATCGGCAGCCAAACCCAAGCGAACATTCCTAGGTTCTTTGGCAAAATCAGGATACTGCTTGTCAAATTCTTGCCACTCTTTCCCATCAACCGGATGACTCATCATACAATCCGTTGAGCGTCCAACATTATGCCAAATTTTGTTTTTGGCCATGAATCTAGAACTATACTTTCGCAGAAGACGAGAAGTTAGTAGAAAGTACCGTAAAACTTTTTGTGGTACCTTCTTCCCGTTTGTGGTTTTGTCAATCCATCTACTTTCATTACAAACTAGACAATTTTCTTTCGATTCATTCTCTTTCAAAAACAAAGCACAATCATTTATACATGCATGGATAGATTCATATCATAAACCAATCTTTCTTAGTTTTTTCTTAACTTTATAGTGTGAGGCTGGAATGTGATTTTCTTTCAGAAATGCAATTCTTAACAACTCTAAAAGTTGATCAAATGAGGCATTCGTCCACTTGTTGATAACTTTAATATGCATCAATTTTGCCAAGAAGTTTAAGGAAGACATCTAACTACAACCGGGGTATAACTCAGTACTGACCTCAGCAAACAATGCATCAAATTCCGGGTCTACACCAGCTACATTTTCATTTATGTTTTCTTCATTTATATTTTGCTCTGCTATAACATCATCAAGTACATCAAACATCTCGTTATCTGCGGCTGGAACGTGTGTTTTTGAAGACCAAAGTGCGTTTATAACTGAAGCATCAAGATATTCCTCACCATGATAAATGTCACACCCCCAAATTCCCACACGTGGTGTCAGTCCACGTGGGTGTGACATGGCCAGAATCACAGCTCAAAGTCATATAGAACACCTCTATATGCGTTTACAAATACAATGTTTGACACACACACTTAACAAAAATAGTTTTGCAGCGGAATAAGTAATCGTAGCAGCGGAAATAAATATGTTTGATACATGCAGCGGAAATATAAGTTGTTAAACACTACATTGTAACATTACAAAACATAATTAAATATTGTTTTCAAAAGACAGGAAATTAATGCATGCGGAATCCTATGCTCATATCCCCTAGGTGCATTCCTGCTCCATGTGCTTGTCATGCTAGTTACCTGAGAATACAAGTTTGAAAACGTGTCAACACAAAGGTTAGTGAGTTCACAGGTTTTGATATACATATAATAATAAAAGTGTGTCATGATGTTTATCAAATGTTAGTACCGAGCCCTTGGCTCCAAGTGTCAGTGCGTCACTACCGAACTAGACTTGTTTGTTCTTGCCTCTGCTGTGTCTTGTATACACAGCAAGTTAGGTCAAAGTTTCATGTGTTATGACATCCTGCCAATATTGTGCCATGCGGGGTTAGTCACACCCAAACGGATCCATTCAAACCTACCACGTTGTTCGTACATTAACGGTAAGACTTTGTGAGGGCTTGTTACGAGTTCAACACTTACGTTTGTCTAATAAACCAGCATACACAATAAAATGTTTGTCATAGTGTAAATGTTTGACTCGATGTAACTACTATTCTCCCCCTATTTAAAAGCGTTTGAAGAGAGTAAAGAGGGGCCGTAAACTCACCTTAGTAGTGATCAAGTAGCGTATGCGTAAGCTTCTCGAAGAAGTAGCGCGTCAGTCACCGGCAACCTATATCGTATACCGTAAGTGAGTTTGTGTATGTGACCGTGCTAGTGTTCGTGCTAGTGTTCGTGTTTGTGCCCAACAACACTTGGTTGTTCATGTTTGTCCGTGTTGGTCCACAATGATTGTGTTTGCTCGTGTTGGTCCATAATGACCGTGTTTGACCCAAGTTGACCGAAGTTGACCGTGTCAAGTCAACGACCCGTTGGTGAACCGTGTGACGGTTGTGAATCGTGTAGCAATCGTGTAAGTGCTCGTCGTGTGCAAGTCGTGTCTATGGACAACTTACTATTTATAGTAAGTTTCCATTTTTGGAAAGTTCACGAAGCATATTGATTTTAATGTTCTAGCATTCTCATTAGTCCTACGTGATCATGTTAACACATAACACATCATCATACGAAATCACATAGGTCGTTTATAACATGTTTGCACATAAAAGTTTCCTAAAATGGAAAGTTTCCATTTATAGCATACGTGACATCGGAAACCATCTAACTTAGCATCTAGTCATCATGTTATAACCTATTAAGTCACTTAGCATGCACAAATCATACAAAACGTTCGTAACTTGGTGTTTCTAAAAATAAAGTTACTATAAATAGTAACTTTGTAGTTTTTGCATAAAAATAACCATTCTAACAATTCTAAACCAATTTGGATATCACCAATCATCATAATATGTCAGTTAACATCATTTAAACTTACCAACATAGCCAAATTTATCACCTATCAATATTTTGACCCAAAAAGTTACTAAATATAGTAACTATCTCAAAAATGATTATAATCCAATCCAAATCACATTCTTAACATCAATATCATCCTATTATCATCCAAACAACATATTCATATACTTGCATGATCATCATTTCATCCATAACACAATTTTATAATTAGAAAGTTTCTAAAAATAGAAAGTGTGCTATTTAGTCACATTTTAGCCACCAAGATCACGATCTAGTCTTGCAAAAACACTTATACATTATCAACAATCATTTCTATATAGTCAAATCCATTCACAAGGCTTTAGATCATACATGCATGCAACTATTTTATCAAGTCAAGACCAAATCATGATGATTATACAAACACATCATCATAGATCTTCATATATCCTTACAAAATCATCATGGATCATCAAGAAACTCATTTAAATCAACAAACCAAGTAGCAAATATCGTGCATGTGAACCATGGGTGCTTGCATGTGTGTTTCATGCATTGCATGTGAGCTTGTGAGTGTGGTGTGTGTGTATGAAGTCATAAAACTACCTTTCTAGGACTTGTATCACAAAGATGTTGCTGGAACAGCCCTGGTAACTCTCTGGACAGCATGTTCGAGCAGCCTTGACCTAGTGGTGGTGATCTTCAAGCTACAATGTCCTTCCCTTTCAAGTTCTTGATGGCAACCAAGCTTCCAAGCTTCAAGAAAGGGTCTCTAATGGCTTCCACAGGGTAGAATCAAGTGAATCAGGTGTTTGGGAAGGGAAACAGCCGATCTATGGCATGTGGGTTTGGGTAAAATGAGTGTGTGTATGTATGATGATGAATCTTGGAAGTTTAAAAAGAAATCTGCGAATCTAGGGGTCAGGCGTATCGCCTAGCGTGTCTTGCCATTCGCCAGTCGTTGCGCGCTTGTGAGGCGGATAAGGCACCATTTTCTTCATCCGCGCGGATCGCCAAAGGTCGAGGGCTCAGGTCAGGCGTACCGCATGGCCCCCTTATCAGGCCCAATAAGCCTATTTGGTTGTTCTGAGCCCATTTTCGCCCGTTTCTCGACTGTAAAACCTTGTTTAAGCATCGTTGGGGCTCTAATCTTCAATTACTAATAATAATCGACTCGTGAAGTGTTTTTGTGACCAACTGTTGTGACGTTCACCAACGTTCATGAGTTTTGACACGTGTGTGCGTTTTCTCGATAATTCCTCGAATTATCAAGTTGTGTGTCAGTGTTCGTACTGTCGTGCCATGTGTCACACTAAATTAAACTAATTCTAGTGCCATGTGTACATAAATCATTTAAATAAACATATAAATAAACAATAAACTGACCTGGAAAATACGAGGTGTCACATCCTCCCCTTGTTAGAAAGAATTTCGTCCCGAAATTCAACTTGTGTTACCAGTGTTTGTCTATTCCGTGAACAGGCGTGGGTATTTCTGTTTCATCTGATCTTCACGTTCCCATGTGAATTCCGGTCCTCGTCGCGAATTCAATCGCACCTTTACTATCAGTAACTTGCTGAGTTTGAGCTTCTTGGTTTCCCGGTCCATAATCTCAACCGGTTCCTCAACGAAGTTCAATTGTTCGTCGATCTGAATTTCCTCGACAGGAATAACGAGTGTCTCGTCATATAAACACTTCTTGAGGTTCGAGATGTGAAATACATTGTGAACACTGCTCAGTTCGTCTGGTAGGCTCAGTTCATAGGCTACAGGGCCTATGCGTTTAGTGATCTCGAAAGGTCCAATGTAACGAGGGTTCAACTTGCCTCGTTTGCCAAACCGTATGACCCCTTTCCAGGGCGAGACCTTGAGTAACACTCTGTCTCCCACCTGGAATTCCAATGGTTTGCGTCGCTTGTCAGCATAGCTTTTCTGTCTGTCCCGAGCTGTTGCCATCCGTTTGCGTATCTGCACGATCTTCTCAGTTGTTTCGTGCACGAGTTCTGGGCCGGTTAGTTGGCTATCCCCAACTTCCGCCCAGCAGATGGGTGATCGACACTTACGTCCGTAAAGTTCCTCGAATGGTGCAGCTTGGATGCTAGTGTGGTAGCTATTGTTGTATGAGAACTCAACTAACGGTAGATGAGTTTCCCAGCTACTGCCAAAATCTATAACACATGCCCGGAGCATGTCCTCTAGTGTATGTATGGTGCGTTCACTCTGTCCATCCGTTTGTGGGTGGTAAGCGGTACTCATATCCAATCTCGTACCCAACGCCTTGTGTAGTGATTTCCAGAAATGCGACGTAAATCGACTGTCGCGATCAGAGATTATTGAGATTGGTACTCCGTGTCGAGTAACCACTTCCTTCAGATAAATCCGAGTCAATTTATCTAATTTGTCGGTCTCCTTGATGGGTAGAAAATGAGCGGACTTTGTCAGTCGGTCTATGATAACCCAAATGGTATCGCAACCACTTGCTGTCTTGGGTAGTTTAGTGATGAAGTCCATGGAAATCTGCTCCCATTTCCACATCGGTATCTCGGGTTGTTGAAGTAACCCTGATTGCTTCTGGTACTCAACTTTGACATTTGAGCACGTTAGACACTTACTCACATAAGTTGCTATCTCGGCTTTCATGTTCGGCCACCAGTAAGTTGTCTTCAGATCGTGATACATCTTGTCAGAGCCCGGATGTACGGAATACCGGCTCTTGTGAGCTTCGTCCATCACTGCTTCTCTCAATCCCCCGTAGTGTGGAATCCAAATTCGATCCATTAAGTAATAAGCTCCGTCGTCTTTTACTTTCATTTGCTTATCCATGCCGCGCATGGCTTCAAGAGTGAGGTTTTCAGTTTTCAAAGCTTCTTGTTGTGCGATCTGGATCTGATTTGGTAGCTCAGAATGAATTGTGAGTTGTAGGGCACGCACGCGTTTTGTTGTCTCCTTCCGGCTTAACGCGTCGGCCACTACGTTCGCTTTACCGGGATGGTATTTGATTGCGCAATCATAATCGCCGATAAGTTCGACCCATCTTTGTTGTCTCATGTTCAACTCTTTCTGGTCGAAGATGTGTTGTAGGCTCTTATGATCGGTAAAGATTGTGCATTTCGTGCCATACAAGTAGTGTCGCCAGATCTTTAAGGCATATACCACGGCTCCCAACTCAAGGTCATGAGTCGTGTAGTTCTTCTCATGCACCTTCAGTTGTTGTGAAGCGTAGGCTATAACCTTCTCGCGTTGCATCAACACGCAACCGAGTCCTTGTTTCGAGGCATCGCAATACACCACGAAATCATCACATCCTTCCGGTAGGGATAGGATGGGTGCAGTGCATAGCTTCTGTTTTAGCAGATTGAAAGCAGCTTCATGTTTGTCTCCCCAATCAAACTTCTTGTCTTTGTGTGTTAGGGAGGTTAGTGACTGAGCGATCTTTGAAAATCCTTCAATGAATCTTCTGTAGTACCCGGCCAGACCTAGGAATTGTCGCACCTCAGTTGGAGTCTTGGGTGCTTCCCAGTTCTTAATGGCTTCGATCTTAGCTGGGTCTACATGTATCCCTTGCTCGTTGACCACGTGTCCAAGAAACTAGACTTCGCGAATCCAAAAATCGCATTTGGAAAATTTCGCGTACAGTTGTTCTTTCTTTAATAATTCCAAGACTAATCTCAGATGTTCAGCATGTTCTTCCCGATTCTTCGAATAAATCAGAATGTCCTCAATGAACACTATTACGAATTTGTCAAGGTAAGTTTTGCACACTCTGTTCATGAGATCCATGAATACTGTGGGTGCGTTGGTTAGTCCAAAGG
Organism: Mikania micrantha; assembly: GCA_009363875.1. Classification (NCBI taxonomy): domain Eukaryota; kingdom Viridiplantae; phylum Streptophyta; class Magnoliopsida; order Asterales; family Asteraceae; genus Mikania; species Mikania micrantha. Next base: position 49,618,685 of record CM018691.1, on the reverse strand, counting down.
GCATAACCAGGAATTCGTAGTGTCCATATCAGGTTATGAAGGCAGTCTTAGGAATATCATTATCTTGTATCCTTAGTTGATGGTAACCCGATCTTAAATCGATCTTCGAATAGTAGCTTGACCCTTGCAACTAGTCAAACAGATCGTCTATTCGTGGCAACGGGTATCGATTCTTGATCGTCACCTTGTTCAGCTCTCTATAGTCGATGCACATACGGAATGATCCATCTTTCTTCTTTACAAATAAGACCAGTACTCCCCAAGGTGAGAAGCTCGGCCTGATAAATCCCTTGTCTAACAGTTCCTGCAACTAGTTAGACAGTTCTTGCATCTCTGTCGGTGCTAGTCGGTATGGAGCTTTAGCAATCGGTGCTGCTCCTAGTGTGAGGTCTATCTGAAACTCGACTTGTCGTTGCGGTGGTAGTCCAGGTAGATCTTCGGGAAATACTTCGGGAAATTTGCGGACTACGGCGATGTCCTCAATCTTCCTTTCTTCCTTCGGTTGTTCCGTGATAAGTGCTAGTATGGCAGTGTATCCCTTCTGGATGTACTTGTTTGCCTTCATGCATGACATAATGTTCAGAGGTACTCCCCGTCGTTCTCCTTGAATCGAGATCTGTTCCCCGTTCGGCAATGTCACTCGTACAATCTTCTCGTTGCATACGATCTCAGCTTGGTTCGCGGATAGCCAATCCACTCCAACAACCACATCGAAGCTCCCGAGAGTCACCGGCATCAAGTCAATTTCGAGTTCGTGATCCGCCAACATCAAAACGTGTTGTGTTTCGATTAGTTTGCCGTCGGCTAACTCTACGGTATACTTATAGTCTAGTGGTGTAGGGGTAATATCTAGTAATTCACTAAACTCACTAGATATAAAGCTCCTATCGGCACCGGTATCAAATAATATACTAGCATAGACATTATTTAAAAGGAACGTACCGGTTACGATGTTTGGGTCATCCTTGGCCTCCCCCGAGCCAATCACAAAAGCTCGACCCTTGGCCGCTCCTCCTCCGGCCTTCTTCAACTGAGGGCAATCCCTCCTCATGTGCCCCGGTTTTCCACATTCATAACACCCCTTGAGAGTGTTCTGGTTGTCGTTCTGGTTGAAGTTATTGTTGATCGGAAGTTCGGATCTGCAGTCTTTGGCCATGTGGCCATGTCTTCCGCACTTCAGGCAACGATATCGTTCACATTGCCCGAAGTGGTGATAAGAACATCGGTTACACAGGGGATATTTCCCTTGATAGACACCTTTCCCCTTGTCATCGGGTTGGGTGGCAGTAAAGGCTCTTGCAGGTGCATATCGCTGTTGTTGTTGGGGTTTATGAGATTGGTGCTGAATGGGTTCCCACTTCCTATTCTGACTCTCCTGAGGCTTCAGATGTTCGCCTCGTTTGGGTAGCTTGCCCTGAGCTACAGCTTGATCAGTCAGTTTGTGAGCCAGTCTGATCAGTGGTTGGATAGTGGTGAGGTCAGACGCAGTCACCATGCTTTGGATTTGTTCGGGCAGTCCACTGATGAACTGCTCGATCTTCTTGTATTCCGGCGTCACCATCGCCGGGCATAGCTTGCATAGTTCATGAAATCGAGTGCAGTATTGCTCGATTTCAGAGCCCACCATCTTCAGCACCCAGAATTCAGCTTCCAGTTTCCTAATTTCATCACGAGGACAGTACTCCTCTTGTAGCAGTCGGGTGAAGTCAGCCTATGACATGGAGTTGGCACCGTCCAACCCCAGGGTTTGTACATGGGTGTTCCACCATGTGAGGGCTGCTCCCTCGAGTGTACCGGTTGCGTACTTAACCCGGTTTTCTTCAGCACATTCGCTCATGGCGAATACAGATTCAACCTTCTCCACCCAGCGGAGCATCCCGACCGCTCCTTCTGTTCCCTTGAACTTAAGTGGGTGGCAGTTCAGAAAGGATTTAAATGAACATCCCTTGTTGTTTTTGCCTTGTGATCCTGTCAGTCAGAAACCAATGTCGTTTGTTAGAGCGTGTCAGCTATTCTATGTTAGTCATGTTAGACGAGTGTTAGTACCGTTGTTGTTCCCACTAGTCTCGCTATGAAGACGGTTTGCTTCATACTCAGCGAGTACTTTGTTGACTCGCTGATCAACCAGCATTTTGATCCTTGCTGCTTCAGCTCTACGTTTGGGGTTACAAACATAGGGTCCTTTTCCAGACATGGTTCTGTATGGAAAGGATAGAATGTTAGTCATCATGTGTTAGTGTGTCAGTCAGGGATTAGGTTAAATGTCATGTCGGATGGCAAGTCAGATGTCGTGTCAGATGTCGTGTTAGCAAACAACCATAGTCAGAATACAATATAAAACAAAACATAATTCTCATTAATAATAGATTTTTGAAGTACAATGATTTTCAAATGATAACAATAGTGCGAATCGTACGAGCACATCCCGCTCGTTTAGGCAATGCAAAAGAAATACAAGGTAAAATAATCCAACTAATCGGAGTCTACAGTGGCATGCGAGATGTCACTATCCGCTCCGTCGTCATCCTCAACCTGCTTGGGATCCTCATCTGGACCCTCGTCAAAGTCTCCCTCCTCGAGGTCATCGACCTCAAACTGGGGACCGTCATCAAGTTGCGGCTCCACGATAAACTGCTCGGCCCACGCATTAAGCATGGCGTCGCTAGCTAGAATCATCGCATGATTCTCCTCTATGCCGACCCAATTCTCGGCGATGCGCCCGTCGTGCTCCTGCATGACGTCGACCATTTTCCCGTGTTGACTCATCAACTGGGCCATCTGGAGACGTAAGGTTTCTACCTGCTCCTCCAATCAGTCATTTCGCCTTTCAAGGCGATCGTTCTTCTCCAAAAGAACACGGACCTCGTCCGATAACTCAGCATTCCTCCCAGCCTCTCGTCGCGTAAAGGCAACGTGAGCCGCGAAGGCCTGCTCTAGTGGTGCCCCGAGTGATGGCAGTCGATGGCCTGCCGATGTGTCGCCAGGATATCGTGGCGGAGGTATTCGCTCTCCCACGATCCACTCCTGTATAACCATGGGAAGCCAACCCCAATACTGAGCTCGCCTCGCCTGTCGAACCCGCATATTCATCTCGACGTCCACCTGTGCCACTATGTTGTCGACTCTCCGTCGACTCTCCTCAGTAAGGTCATCAATTACCGGGCGCTTTCCCGGGTTTCTCCTAGCATCATCATTGTCGGCCATCCTGTAAGTCTCAAGTTAGTAAGCAACAGTTTAACATAAGTAATAGCATCATCAATGTGCAACTTCTAAGTGTAGTGTCTAAAGTTGAGCAATGGCTATAGTCTAAGTTTACTACATGCAAACCTAGTTCTCTATAACCAAGGCTCTGATACCAGTCTGTCACACCCCCAAATTCCCACACGTGGTGTCAGTCCACGTGGGTGTGACGTGGCCAGAATCACAGCTCAAGGTCATATAGAACACCTCTATATGCGTTTACAAATACAATGTTTGACACACACACTTAACAAAAATAGTTTTGCAGCGGAATAAGTAATCGTAGCAGCGGAAATAAATATGTTTGATACATGCAGCGGAAATATAAGTTGTTAAACACTACATTGTAACATTACAAAACATAATTAAATATTGTTTTCAAAAGACAGGAAATTAATGCATGCGGAATCCTATGCTCATATCCCCTAGGTGCATTCCTGCTCCATGTGCTTGTCATGCTAGTTACCTGAGAATACAAATTTGAAAAAGTTTCAACACAAAGGTTGGTGAGTTCACAGGTTTTGATATACATATAGTAATAAAAGTGTGTCATGCTGTTTATCAAATGTTAGTACCGAGCCCTTGGCTCCAAGTGTCAGTGCGTCACTACCGAATTAGACTTGTTTGTTCTTGCCTCCACTGTGTCTCGTATACACAGCAAGTTAGGTCAAAGTTTCACGTGTTATGACATCCTGCCAATACTGTGCCACGCGGGGTTAGTCACACCCAAACGGATCCATTCAAACCTACCACGTTGTTCATACATTAACGGTAAGACTTTGTGAGGGCTTGTTACGAGTTCAACACTTATGTTTGTCTAATAAACCAGCATACACAATAAAATGTTTGTCATAGTGTAAATGTTTGACTCGATGTAACTAGTATTCTCCCCCTATTTAAAAGCGTTTGAAGAGAGTAAAGAGGGGCCGTAAACTCACCTTAGTAGTGATCAAGTAGAGTATGCGTAAGCTCCTCGAAGAAGTAGCACGTCGGTCACCGGCAACCTATATCGTATACCGTAACTGAGTTTGTGTATGTGACCGTGCTAGTGTTCGTGCTAGTGTTCGTGTTTGTGCCCAACAACACTTGGTTGTTCATGTTTGTCCATGTTGGTCCACAATGACCGTGTTTGCTCGTGTTGGTCCATAATGACCGTGTTTGATCGTGTTTGACCCAAGTTGACTGAAGTTGACCCTTTCAAGTCAACGACCCGTTGGTGAACCGTGTGACGGTTGTGAATCGTGTAGCAATCGTGTAAGTGCTCGTCGTGTGCAAATTGTGCAAGTCGCGTCTATGGACAACTTACTATTTATAGTAAGTTTCCATTTTTGGAAAGTTCACGAAGCATATTGATTTTAATGTTCTAGCATTCTCATTAGTCCTACGTGATCATGTTAACACATAACACATCATCATACGAAATCACATAGGTCGTTTATAACATGTTTGCACATAAAAGTTTCCTAAAATGGAAAGTTTCCATTTATAGCATACGTGACATCGGAAACCATCTAACTTAGCATCTAGTCATCATGTTATAACCTATTAAATCACTTAGCATGCACAAATCATACAAAACGTTCGTAACTTGGTGTTTCTAAAAATAAAGTTACTATAAATAGTAACTTTGTAGTTTTTGCATAAAAATAACCATTCTAACAATTCTAAACCAATTTGCATATCACCAATCATCATAAGATGTCAGTTAACATCATTTAAACTTACCAACATAGCCAAATTTATCACCTATCAATATTTTGACCCGAAAAGTTACTAAATATAGTAACTATCTCAAAAATGATTATAATCCAATCCAAATCACATTCTTAACATCAATATCATCCTATTATCATCCAAACAACATATTCATATACTTGCATGATCATCATTTCATCCATAACACCATTTTGTAATTAGAAAGTTTCTAAAAATAGAAAGTGAGCTATTTGGTCACATTTTAGCCACCAAGATCATGATCTAGTCTTGCAAAAACACTTATACATTATCAACAATCATTTCTATATAGTTAAATCCATTCACAAGGCTTTAGATCATACATGCATGCAACTATTTTATCAAGTCAAGACCAAATCATGATGATTATACAAACACATCATCATAGATCTTCACATATCCTTACAAAATCATCATGGATCATCAAGAAACTCATTTAAATCAACAAACCAAGTAGAAAATATCGTGCATGTGAACCATGGGTGCTTGCATGTGTGTTTCATGCATTGCATGTGAGCTTGTGAGTGTGGTGTGTGTGTATGAAGTCATAAAACTACCTTTCTAGGACTTGTATCACAAAGATGTTGCTGGAACAGCCCTGGTAACTCTCTGGACAGCATGTTCGAGCATCCTTGACCTAGTGGTGGTGATCTTCATGCTACAATGTCCTTCCCTTTCAAGTTCTTGATGGCAACCAAGCTTCCAAGTTTCAAGAAAGGGTCTCTAATGGCTTCCACAGGGTAGAATCAAGTGAATCAGTTGTTTGGGAAGGGAAACAGCCGAGCTATGGCGTGTGGGTTTGGCTAAAATGAGTGTGTGTAGGTATGATGACGAATCTTGGAAGTTTAAAAAGAAATCTGCGAATCTAGGGGTCAGGCGTATCGCCTGGCGTGTCTTGCCATTCGCCAGTCGTTGCACGCGGGTGAGGCGGATGAGGCGCCATTTTCTTCATCCGCGCGGATCGCCAGAGGTCGAGGGCTCGGTTCAGGCGTACCGCCTGGCCCCCTTATCAGGCCCAATAAGCCTATTTGGTTGTTCTGAGCCTATTTTCGCCCGTTTCTCGACTGTAAAACCTTGTTTAAGCATCGTTGGGGCTCTAATCTTCAATTACTAATAATAATCGACACGTGAAGTGTTTTTGTGACCAATTGTTGTGACGTTCACCAACGTTCGTGAGTTTTAACATGTGTGTGCGTTTTCTCGATAATTCCTCGAATTATCTCGTTGTGTGTCAGTGTTCGTACTGTCGTGCTATGTGTCACACTAAATTAAACTAATTCTAGTGCCATGTGTACATAAATCATTTAAATAAACATTTAAATAAACAATAAACTGACCTGGAAAATACGGGGTGTCACAATAAATCCATGTGTTATATGATTGTAGAAACCCACGGTCACTATGTGGGCAAAAACCAAAGTCGGAATATGTCGATTAGAATTGACGCATCTTTTACACGGACAATAAATTTTCCTTTCACCATCAACATGGTTTTGGCAAATTCTATAAAGTTTTCAAGACCTTTTATGAAAACCGGATCATTTCGATTTCGTAGTGTAATCCAACTCTTATCAATTGTCATAATTGTTTTAGTATAATTAAAAAAATTTATCTTCATTAATATGATAATAATATATTTACGTAATATATACAAACATACACACATACGACACACACATACACATACACATATACATAAGGTTTTGATTAGTTTAAGGTTTTATTAGGGTTTATTAATTATTAGTTTAAGGTTTGATTAGTTTAAGGTTTTATTAAATAATAGTTTAAGATTTGATTGGTTTAAGGTTTTATTAGGGTTTTATTAATTATTAGTTTAAGGTTTTGATTTTTAAGGTTTTATTAGGGTTTATTAATTATTAGTTTAAGGTTTTATTAGGGTTTATTAATTATTAATTTAAGGTTTGATTAGTTTAAGGTTTAGGTTTTATTAGTTTAAAGTTTTATTAGGGTTTTATTAAATAATAGTTTAAGGTTTGATTGGTTTAAGGTTTTATTAGGGTTTTATTAATTATTAGTTTAAGGTTTTATTAGGATTTATTAATTATTAGGTTAAGGTTCAAAAGGTATAATTGTTACATACATTTAAACTTAAACAAATACATACAAAATATACAAACATACAATAAATATATATATATATATATATATATATATATATATATTAATATACATATACATACACACATATATACATAAATCCATAATACATATAAATTTAAAATATAGGAACATATATACATATTTACAAATATATACATGAAAACACATTTTTCTTACATACATATATACAACTACACTTACATACATGCATACATATAAATATATGCACATAATACAAGTAACAAAAATATATACATACATATATACATATATATACACACACACACATACTTACAAAGATAAATACATTAGTACTAATAGTTGTTATATACATTCAAGCTTAAACATATACATACAAAATATACATACATACAATACACACACACATATACAAATAAATCCATAATACATATGAATTTAAAATCTAAGAACATGTATATACAAATATATACATAAAAACACAATTTTCTTACATGCATATATACAAATACACCTATCTACATATATATATACAAATATATCTATATAAATACAACTACACATACATACATACAAAAATATATACATACATATATACAAAAATACATACATACATACTTACAAAGATAAACACATAAATTCAAATAATTGATATAGCCATTCAAACTTACACATATACATACAATATATACATACATTCATTCATGTAAAAAAAAACAATTTAAAGAATGTTTACCTTAAAATTCGGATTCTAGACGAGTTGTTGTCGATACAAACTTTTTATCTTCAAAAAACCTCCCAAAATCATCTACATACCATGGATTTTAGCCCTAACTAGCAAAAAAATGAAAACCCCCAAATTTTAAAGATTAACTTTACTTACATGGTGGAGAAGATGACTAGGATGTAGCAAATAGGTTCATTGTCGCTTCTAGCACTCCAAAATCAAGCAAATCGGACGAAATCGTGTTTTGGGGGTCATAGCCGCGATTTTTGGGGAAGAAAATGAAGGATCTATGGTTTTTCTGAGCTGTAGAAGCTTTTCTAGGTTGACCTGACCTGTCGTCGATAAAAAAAATCTCAAAACAACATCGTTCGACTAAATGAGTAGCAAAAAAAAATTTGTTTTGTCTCTCCCAACGACGTGTCGTCGCGATAGACTTAACCCAGATTTTTTTTCTTTTATTTAATGGCGAACTATTAATTTATTTTATTAATTACTTGTTTTTATCTCTGCCGACGACGTGTCGTCGTGGCAGGTCTTCGAGAAGCTGGAAAAAATTTGGCAAATGCGCGCTGCTATATGAAAATCCCTGGGGTTTATCTGTCCCGACGACAAGTCGTCGGGAAAAGTAGAAACCAGAAAAAAATAAATTTCAGCTTGTGCCGACGAGGTGTCGTCGTGTAATTTAGTCTATGCCGGCGACATAATGTCGTCGGTGTCGTCGGGAAAGCCTCAACGTATCAGAATAACTTTCTTGTAGCGTGTATGACAGATGTGTCAGATGATGTAGATTCATGATATGAAGTAGTGTTCAAAAGGAAAGATTTGAAACCCCAAACGCAATCAAAGTTATATCTTACATGGATCAAACGTGTTAGCTAGTGCTACATGAAGAAATTCCATAGCTAGGGCTTGTTTTTCATGTGACTTGAGGGACTGTGAAGTCAAGGGTATTTAATTCTTTTCACATATAAAAGTTAAAATGTACATTGAGAAATTATTTGTGTAACTTATAAAAACATGCTTATATATAGTTATATATCTTTGTTTATATTTAGTTATGTACAACTAACATATATGTGTGTGCATGCTCGTAAAAAGTGTATTTTTATGATAATCCTTATATAAAGAGTAAGCTCTTTCACATATTAAAATAACTAGGGTTTATCACCAGCGCGATGCAGCGGGTAAGCACATTAGAAACCCGTAAAAAATAAACTTTAAAGTATGCCTCGTCATAAAAGCAATAATTTCTATGGTGCAGGCATTTTCTAAAAGAAAACTCTTATGTACCCGTGGATCGAATAAAGTTGTCATTTTGTTAGGGATGATCCGATCCGCAAGGATCATGATTGAGAATTTTTTTATCGTCTTTCTATGAGAAAGAGGCAAAATAGAATCAACTTGAATGCTTTGCTTCAACTAATGGTGTTAATTGGGCGAGTGTTGGTTGATTAGCCTCTTTGTATTTGTACATATGCATTATGATTCAATTTATCAACTTATAATACAATCGACCAAATTTGACCTTTAGCAATCTTACCTAAACTAAAAATAAAGCTATCACAATCACATTAGTAATTACTCATGACTACAATTTCTCTTTAAAATTAGTGTATGAATTACACAGACAAATTGGAAATTCATGAAGCAATAACCTTCATTGCATTCTTGAGTTAAATAGGATCATACAAAATCATAGTGCAATTCCTTTAATTATGATATGAACCTACATACAAATAACATGTAAGCATATAATGGATTTAATAGATGCATTAACAAATGAAAATGATATTAGGTTTGGTCTGACACAACAATACAAATAAGTTTAATACTCAGCGACAACATATATGCAAACCAAAGTAAGCAATTCTAATAAATTTGATTGACCTAAAATTCAAATACCAACACCTGGTTAGGCGCAATTTTGATTATCTATGGTTGACCTATGGATCAAAGATGTACCTTTGCTTGCACTTTCAGATCCTCTTTTGTCGGTACATAGACAAATGAACATATATAACTCCTTACCATGCACAAATAGACATTTCATCCTGTGAAAAGAAAGCAATCCAATAAACTTGAGCCAATCAAGATAAGATATTAGGAAAAGATTACGATGGAGCAACATGCAAATACAACATGCATAAAAGGCAAATCAATCTGTATAACCTGGAGTTAATACAATGCACATGAAGTAACATTAAATGGTACATTGATTAAGGTAATCAATAGCAACAATTATTCATACACCAAGATGTACAGGTTAACAAATTACATGCACCCAAAAGACTGGAAACTTTACACAATGTTAGCATACAGCAATTGTTCCATCAATTAGCTATTAATGATGACATGCCATCACAATTAAGTGTTTTTGAACATATTTGCAATGACAACTGCATTCAAACATAATAAGGTCATACCTTGTGCTCGATTTAGCTCTTGGTTTGCGAAAGGGTTGGCGAGGGTCGGATCACTTTGCTTGGATGGGTGCTTGGAAAGATCAATTGGTTTACTAACTACTACATTCGAACACTAAATTTTCACCCAACAAACATTGAAATTTCAAATTGCTAATTGAGATTGATTAAGGAAACCCTAAAATCAAATTAAATGAAAAACTCAAAGACGTATTCAGAAACATAATTAGCATAGGTGCTTGGAGAGATCAATCAGTTTACTAATTACTACCCTCTGACACTGAAAGTCTGGACATAAAACACACAACAAATTTGGAAGAACTTGGATAACCGTTTACCAACCTAATTGAACATAGCATTAGGGCTTCGAACCAGAAAGCCTAGTTCTAAATATCATCAGTGTCATGGAATAAAGTAATCAAGAGAGAAAGAGAGGGAAGCGGTGAAAAGAGGCGTAACATGTGACCATCATCATCAGATCAAGGGAACCGAGCCATCAAAGAAGGTGGTTCGATCATCGACTGCAGATACACCCTCACTTCTTCTCTCTACAAGAGCTGACACAGGTTTCAAGGTGGAAATCGCCCCAGATAAACAAAATATATGTGAATCCTTTCTACTCTCTCTAGAACTTTATCGTCATCCTTTATCCTCTATATAAGACCATGGGGTATGCCCCATGGTTCACTCATTCCACATATGCGCCACACGTAGGCGCCATGTAGGCACCCATCACAATCACTCACTCCACCATTTTGGTGGAAATGTCCCTTTGTCCAACCACTCCACGTCATCATTTCTTTTTAAATTAAAAAGTAGATATAATTAATGTTAAATTAAAAAAATTACAAAAAATTATAAATGAAAATTATATATTAATAAAAAACTTTACAAATTAATAAAAAAAATTACAAATTAATAAAAAAAATTACATAAAGCTAATTATCTCTATATTTATTACGAATTTTTTCCTTCTCCCGCTCGGCAATTTCACGGTCGACCCCAGTTAAGTGTTCGGTGTTGGTGAATAGAAGTTGTAACTCTACCAACTGTTGACGTTCCCGTTTTAATTCGTTAAAGTCACCGATTCGTTGAGATAAGTTTTCCATTCCTTGGTTATAATCTGAGGTCGTTTGAGATGAAGTGCCCCATCTCGCCCTTGCTCGGTCGGTTTTTGCACGATCTCTGCCAATCGGACAAGTCAAATCCTCTATGTCGTTGTCGTCGTCGTCGTCTTCTTCATCGAGCTCGTTTAGATTTATTTGAATTCGAGCATCCGACGTGCCGGGGTTATTGGTTGACGATGCTTTTGATCGTTTTGAGGCCGACGTTTGAACAGTCGGGATTCTAACCCAGTTAGGACATTTCCTCATAATCTCCCAACTCCGTTTAAACGTGAAGGGGGCATTAAACTCTTCCCGGTATTGATCTTCTGATTCACTCTCGATCATCGCGTCGCTTTGGCCGCTCCGGCGAGTTTGCCATTTTTGGGAATAAATCCCGTTGAACCTTTTAACCTTTTGGTTCATGTCTCGCCATTTTCTAGAGATCATATCGTTTGTACGATACTCCCCACGACCCATGGCTTGGAAAAAATTACTTCGGATTTTACTCCAGAAGTCCGGTCCTTTTGGTTACGACCTATAAACAATTTATAAAAAAAAATATTAACAATTATAAACAAATAAATTAACAATATTTAAAAACCTAAAAAGAAAGTAATTACCAACAATTGAGTCTTCCGACACATCGACCCAAGCTTTTGAAAGTTGAAACTCCTCCTCCGGTGACCATTTTTCGAGACGGGTTGAACCTACCACAACGGGTTCGGTATCCCCAACTTGTTTCTTTTTGTGTCTACGCCTTTGTGTTGGTTGCGTGCTTGGACTGACATTTGTAGGGGGTTGAGTCTCGGGTACAACTTCATCCTGAGATAGTTGACCAAACCCGTGCGTTTGTTGACTCGAACCATAATCAGCGAATGTGTAAAACCCTTGCTGTGAACTCGAATCAAAATGCGGTCGATAACAGTTTGAATCAAAAAAGGATTCATTGGAGAAGGATTAAAGAACCAATTCGGATGTGGCGTGTTCGGGTTTCGGTTAGGTGGAGTGTTTGGGTTGTAGTATTGGTTTGGTGTTTGGTTGGGATACATGGAAAGTATTTTTTTTGTTAAGAAAATTGAATTAGTTTGAAATGGAAAGAGTGGAAAATTTTTTGTGTTGAATGAATTTGGAATGTAGCGTTTAAATAAGTAATTTTTTTTATTTTAATGGCTCAAACGGTCGACTTTGCCAACGGTGTGTGAAGAGAGAGGGAGGTGACAATGGATAGAAAGCGTGGAAAATATAAGCGTGCATCGATGAGTTGTACAACACTCATAAAAACACATGAGAAAATGAACATTGATTTCTCCACACAAAAAAAAAACTTGGTTTTTAATATATACTAGGATTTAGGACCCGCGCGTTGCGCCAGGTCCGATATATTGAACCGATATACAGTGGCGAAGCTTGGCCATAATCCCAGGGGGCGAAATAAAATTTTTTTTCCAAGGGGGCGAAATAAAGGTTTTTAAAAAAATTTTCACTACGTATCGGGAAATTTACATTATTACACGAAAAAACAGAGGGCGCCCCCCCCCCCCCCGTCTGAACTAAGAACCGCCCCTGCCGATATATCTCAATGAAGCCCATGCGTTATAGCAAATACAATGATAATATAGAGAATCTCATGTAGAAAGTGTGATGCATTAAAGAATGTAATGTTAAGTGGCCTAAATGAGTTCAATATTACCCAAAATAGTAATAAGATGTTTCTAATATCAAAGTGGATTTATTTACACCTTGATATATATAAAATGAGTCTAAACATTATGGATCTTTTAGTGGTCAATATTGACCAATGAACTACTTACCCTCCTTGAAACCACCTTACCCTCCTTGAAACCACCTCCAATAAGAAAGTTTAGCAAACTCAAATTGTTGTTGTAGAATTGTCACTGTAGTAGAATAATGTATAACACAAAAGTGCATATCAAACATTTGAAATCAGCAAATCACACTAAAATAATGTATATATAAAAGAAAACATAAAACTAGAACAAAAATAAAAAGTACTTATATCAAAGTGAACTTAATGATGATAAAATAAATCAAATGAGTCTAAATGTTCTAAACCTTCCATAAAATTTGTTTTCAATTAACTTTATTAGCTCTTCATGCTTATAAGCAATTAAGCATATTCATGTTGTTTAAATAAGCATTCCTAGGCACACCTTTATTGGAATGTAATTATTCCAAAGTTATTACCCAATTACCTAATCTTAACTCAAATCCAAGCATTTCCTAAACCAAACAAAAAAGGTTGATTAAAACTACAAATTCATTCATCCAACCAGGCTAATTCATAACATCCAACAATTCAATAAGACATGGGTTTCGAATGTAACAGATGCATTAGCTTCATATTCCATGGATAAATATTTAAACAGATGCTATCAATTTCATGAAAAAAAGGTGAAGAAGATTGTGTTTGTTCTAGGAAAGTTTAGGTTTTCAAGTGTTTGAATACTTTGAACAAGAGATAAAGCCATGTATGTAGTCACTAAAACTCACATTAGCTATTACATCAATCTTGAAGCTTTCCTACCTATAAATCACTATCTTGATTTACCAATTCATAGAAATCCAATTTAACATAAAAAGAACAAAAAGAAAAAAAAGATTTGGGTCACACTAATATGATCTACCAACTGACATCCAAAATTTCCAAGAATTTTGAAAAAGAAATTGCATAACAAAAACCCAATTGAACACAAAGAAAAATAAAAAAAGATTTAGATACATAAAGCCTTAAACAACAATTGCGAAATTAGCCACAAAAGATGGTTGAAGAACACTATATTAATCACCAAATCATAAAGAAATGATTAGAAGCTACAGTTGTAAACAATATAGAAGCTGGAACCAAAAATATTAAGAATCTGCACATGATGATGACAAAGCTAAAGGATGATTATCCCAACATATATAACTCTTCACTATCTTCTTTAATACCTACAAAATGTAATCAAAATTTCAAGTTTCTCATTAATTCTTTCTAATTTACATAAGAATTTTGTAGTAAACTTGAGAAAAACTAAATCAAAGGCCCTAACAATCACAATAAGTGCTCACCTAAGCAAGCGAAAGACCAGCACAACAAAAAAAATCGTATGAGAAGAAGAAAACTAATACATCAATATTAAAGCTAGAATAAAAATCAAGTGTGTAAAAGAGGAAATCAAATAGATGACGTGAGCAAATAGGCAAATAGCGTTAGTCATTTTCATCAACTTGTAGCTACTCGAAGGTAACTAAAAATGAAATTATGCATACTTGTGCTCTATCAATCGATAAAAGGAAGCAACATCCCATCCTTGATTTTTATCAAAATTCATGACGCATAAACCCTGACGTTGCTCAATCTATAGTTCGCAAACCGATAACAACCGATGTCGGAACTGTAGACTGCCTAAACCCTCTGTCACCAACACTGTCTGAGGTTTTATCAGCAGTAATGCCTGTGACCGATTGAGCCCTTGTCGTGCGGCTATACGTTTCGGCTCGTGATTGAGTTTTTCTGGAGGCACGACGTTGATGTTGTCAATGGTGACGATGGCGGTGGAGAGGATGAGACGACATCGAAGCCGAGAGGAGAGTGGAATCGTGAGTTGGATCGGAATCGAAGATTGACTGATTGCTGGTGGCAGAATGGTGGTGGCTTTTAAGGAAGGAGGATAAACACGCAGGACCATGTTGTACCAAGTGCATAGAAAGATGTAGGAAATGAATAGTGTTTTGCAGAGAGAGAAATTTTGGTTTTACTAATATATATATATATATATATATATATATATATATATATATAGGAAGGTTTCGTTATTAACCCACTGTAATTGTGGTAACCCAAATAACCCTGAAAAAAATGGCCGAATCTTTAATTTTCTTTTCATGGTCTTATGCATATTTAGGGGGGTTTCTTTTTTGTGTTTTGGCTAATTCGCAAGGCAAATCGAATTTGCATCGGTGTAAATTCGATTTGCATTTCGCAACATTTAAAAAAGTGCAAAACTTTTACACCGATGCAAATTCGATTTGCCTTGCGAATTAACCAAAACACAAAAAAGAAACCCCTCCTAAATATGTATAATAAAGACCATGAAAAAAATCAAAGATTCGGCCATTTTTTGCAGGGTTATTTGGGTTACCACAATTAAGCAGAGTTCTTATTTGAACCAAATCCTATATATATATATATAGGGGAAGGATCAAATAAGAAGAGCTTTTTGTGTAAGAAGAGTGAGAACAAATAAGAATTTGACACGTGTCACATAATTTAGGTATAAAATCGTATTTTTTATACTACATTTTTATTTTTTTTGTACTAGATTTGTTATATATATTTTTTATACTCGATTTTTGTGGTTTTTTGTATTAGATTTTTGTTGTTTGTATTATATTTTATTTTTTTTGTACTGGATTTTTTTTTGTACTAGATTTTTGATTTTTTGTACTGGATTTTTGATTTTTTGTACTGGATTTTGTTTCCTTTTGTACTGTATTTCGTTTTTTGTACTGTATTACTGTTTTATGATGACACGTGTCAAATTTCTATTGCTTCTTACTCTTCTTAGGCAAAAATCCCTTCTTAGTGGATCCAACCCCTATATATATATATATATATATATATATATATATATATATATATATATATATATATATATATATATATATATATTGGGAAAAAGTGTTTTGGTGATTAAATTTATATTTTTTCAATTTATATTAATAAAAAAATATGTTGTCTAAATTAATTAAAGATGTAGATAAATAATTTAACGTTTTCTTTTATTTTTACTAAATCTTGTGACTTTTTTATTTTCTTTTATTAAATTCAGATTAGTTAAATATAATTTTTTTATTTAATTTTTATATTTATCAAAATGATAAAAGAATAAATTGTTAGACATGTATGCATTATACATAATTTTACACATTTTATATTTATTAATTTTTATATTTATTAAAATGATAAAGAATGCAAAAAGCATTTGATCTTTAGGATGTAAAGGTATATGCTGAGAGAATGAAATGAAAAATTATCATAATGTTATTATAAGTTCTATATAAATAGAAAGACAATAAAAAATTAGTGGGTCATGTGTGTAATTAACTCTATTGTATGATTGGAAGATGTTATATATGATCAGAAATAAGACGTTAGGGTTTTTTATAGATGAAAAAAATATTAAGGGTAAATATATCTTTTTTTACTAAATTATATAATAAGGATAAAGAGAGTAGTGAATCATGTTTATGACTTGCAAAAGTAATAAAAAATGACAAGAGTTTACTTTGACACCGTTTAATTCCTCTTTCTTGATAGATTTGATTCTAGGCATTTTCTTTGATAATACAACTCAATTCACAGTTTATTTATTTCAAATAAATTTTGATACAAGTTTTCCAAACTTCAGATGGTAACTAGACAGAATGCATTTCTATTTACTCAAACTATAAAACTTGTTTGTGTCCATGGATCTTAACTCGATTTTTATAAAATGCATCACTTCAAGAATAAAAAATAAATAAATAACTAGAACTAGTTGTTTTATGCCAGTTGTAAAAAAAACTAAGTATGAATGTTTTATATAATCTATAAGAAACTAGAGTTTGTTGTTGTATGTCAAAATTTTATTTTTAACAAAGAATGAAACCGACACTATATGCAATGTTTAGCTAGTCCTTGATTGACCATAATCGGCCCATAAAGCGCGACTTAAGCCTGCTAAAGGGCAAGCTATATCGCAACGACAAAAAAGTGCAAGCTAAGTTGTAGGCTTGTAGCTAATGTTAAAAAAAATAATAAAAAAAAAAAAAAGTAAAATGCAATTTGCAACCCTGTAGTTTATTTTTTAATGAATGTTGCAACCCTTCTTTTTAATTTTTGAAACTTGCAACCCTGTGTTTTTAAAAAGTTTGCAACATGCACTCATTCAGTTAAAATTAATATAACTCCGTTAATTTATGAAGGGTAAAATTGTAATTTATTATTTACTATTTAAAATTAATATAACTCCGTTAATTTAAGTGATTAGTTTGGTAAAAAGGTGGTCAACAATGACTAGTTTGGTAATAATCTCTTTATATTATCTCTCATTCACGTAATCGTTACATCACTTCCCCCTTCCTCTCATTTTAACCTCATTCGAAAACAGAAACAACCTAATTCAAATCACCTAAGTCTTTTAATCATTTAAATATGTTTTAAATTTTATTAATTATTATGTGTTAAAAAATTAAATCAAATAAAAAGCGAAATTTCATCAGAATTTGAAAATATATTGCATAAATTAAAAAGAAAATAAATATTACTAATATTAACAAAAACTGAAGTCAAATACATTGGCGATTCTTTGAATTTTCCATGCCTCAGTCATATTATATTTCATTTGTACCTCTTTAAACATATCGGACTTTAACGCTTGATATCCTGACTCAATACCATGGAATATATGTAGTTGAATTGGTTACACTTTGATCATCAAGTTCCTATACTTTGAAATAATTTGACATATGATTTGATTAATGTCTCACATTTGACTAGAAAATTTTAAATAAACTTGATCCCAAAATGTGTTGCAGTTTTATGAGTTTTGTGATGGGATTTTTCATTGCATCATCCCAAACATGTACCAACAATTATTCTTGAATTTTAACAAACACATTTTGTGCAATCGTCATCATCACCGTTTTGAAATGGTAACAAACGATTTTGGTCTAATCCAACTTTTGAAGTTTTTTTTTTCGTTAAACAAAAGTTGTTGAATATATAAAGAAAATTTAAAAGATTAAGCATCGGAGTGAATAAATGATTTAAACAATGGTTAGCCCACTAAATATGTGGATCCTCTAGAGATGATTGGTGTCATCATATCCACACGGCCACACTAGGGTTGCACAAACCGGTTTTTTTCTCCAAACCGGTTCGGTTTGAGAACCGATTCGGTTTGGTCAATTGGATGGTCAAAACCGGTTCGGTTTGGAAACCGGTTTAGGAGATTGAGGATGTCAAACCTATAAAACCGGTTTGGAGAGGTTGAAACCGGTTTGAGAGATGAGGATGTCAAACTTATGCCAAACCGGTGTTTTGGACCGGTTTGGATGAAACCGGTTTGAGAACTATGGAATACCGGTTTGTAAACCCAAACCGGTTCTTTTGCCCATATCTAGGCCACACCAATTCGAATGACTAGTCTTTCGTTCGGTCTTCTACCTAAGTATCCAAAAATAATTGCAACACCTTTTTGATGTATAAATTAATAATTCAATTTCACATGACTCACTTTGTCAACATTCACTCCTCACTAAATAGCCAGGTGTGATCAAGTTCACATCATTAATTAGGATGAAAACTACTACATCTGGCAAAATAGGCAGGTTGGATCGGGTTGGGTAACGGGTAAAAACGGGTTCCGATCAGGATGGGTGCGTGTTAGAACGGGTTTTAAGCAAAATCAGTTCGGGTCTAAATGGATTGTTTTTAAAAAAACATTAATTTAATTTAACTTTAGATGTGTTATAAGTAAACAAATAGTCCATTTGGATAATTTTTAGTGATTTTCTCATCAAATATGTTTTTAATAATTCTTAAATGTTTGAATCCATTGCATTTGCATATTTTTTTGGTTATCCGTCTTGACCCACATTGTGTTTAAGTGTTACACATCTCAACCCATTCAATATTATGATGTTACTCATTTTAACACATTATACTACAATTCTTTACCCAAACCAACCATTTTCTTTGACATGGGTAAAAATTGTCACCTCTAATTTGAAAACCCTCTAACTTAACCAAAAGCATATCACAGTAAGTGAGACTGGATCTCAAGATTTTTTTATCAGAGAAATTAGTAGAGTATATTAGGCTAAAAGTCATTTGGTAATAAATTTAAATTTACTTATATTGTATTATATACACCAAAAAGGGATTATTGTGTCCTTTCACATATTATTATATATATTAAATGGCAAAGATTCTTTCCCTCAGAAAATAACTATTCACTTTTCAGGTTATTTAATACAGGAGGTACAAGTTACTTATGCATTCTATATACATACACATATTGTATATATATACACAGACGAAATTGCAGCCGTCGTTTCCAAACATTTATTTTGAATTAATTTAGAATTTTCAGTTACAACCCTGAACTTTGAACTCTTATTTTTAAATTCCCCTCTCACTTTACTCGGATATTTTTAATGCTCACATGATTTTAACACGTCATTAGGTTGTCGGATAAAAGTCATTATTATATTAATTTGATCGTAGTTGACTCATGAACGTTTATATAAATTTCGAACCCAAACGGTCACAGAAATTTTGCGCGTTGTTCACATGCCTATAATGCGTCCGTACATTATCGAATATTTGTATCGTTTATATCATTTTGATCGTAATTAGTTCACAAACGATTTAGATTTAATAATTTTATAAACCATGAGTATTATATATACTACATATATATACGATTTAGGTTTAATAATTTTACAATATTTGTATCGTTTATAAATTCTACATTTACGCAGGACATTTTTTTAAGTCTTCACTTTGCTCGCATATTTTTAATGTTCACATGATTTTAACACGTCGTTAGGTTATCGGATAAAAGTCATGATTATATTAATTTGATCGCAATGGCCTCAGGAACGTTTATGTAAATTTCGAACCCAAACGATCACAAAAATTTTGCGCGTTGCTCACATGCCTATAACGCGTCGGTATAATAACTATTCACTTAACATATACATACAATATATATACATATTTTGGATTTCGATTTCGTCAATCCCAGCCGCCATTTCAAACTTTTGGATTTCAATTATTTTAGATTTTTCATTTATAACCTTAAACTTTGAACTTTTATTTTTAAATCCCCCTCTCACTTTACACCAAAGTCAAAAAACTTGATTTAAATAATAATAACAATAATTAAATATGAATTTTTTGAAGCGGTTGAAAACCAAACCGCTTCAAAAAAATGCTGACACTTTCAAAAAAATTGATTTAAATAATAATAATAACTAAATAATAATAACTATATATAATAATTAAAATATTAATCAAAGAAGGCATGTCGTTATCGAATATGCGGAATCGTATATAAAATGTTTTTTTACCACCCATCTGAAGCCGTTTACTTACATTTCAAACATAAGCTAATTGAATGTTGGAGTTATAACATTCGCGAATCAAAGTGGTCAAATGAAATATCGTCAACCATGTATATAATTCAACAAAGACAGGTCTAATACTAATTAAATTGCTTATTAGTATAGTTGACATGTTCAGCGAGGTAAAATGAAATAAAAAATATAAATTAGGTGTTGTTATACTTTTGCACATATGTAACTTAAGTGGAAGTCAAAGAAGGCATGTCGTTATCGAATATGCGGAATCGTATATAAAATATTTTTTTACCACCCATCTAAAGCCGTTATAAGCTAATTGAATGTTGGAGTTATAACATTCGTGAATCCAAGTGGTCAAATGAAAGATCGTCAACCATGTATATAATTTAACAAAGGCAGGTCTAATACTAATTAAATTGCATAATAGTATAGTTAACATGTTCTGCGAGTTAAAATGAAATAAAAAATATAAACTAGGTGTTGTTATACTTTTTCACAAATTTGGTATGAGTAATCTATTTTTTTTATTTATGCAAACTGGGGACCACTTGATCATAATCATTTACTTTGATCAAATGGCACAAAATCCTTCTATTCTTCACATCAAAAAATCATTTTTATTTTAAGGTTTGTGTATCTGATACGTATATAGTATTTTTATGGTTTTTTGTAGGTTGTTACGACGTTTTGTTTCGAGATTAATGTCTGGTTCACTTCACGTCAGTATATCGGACCCCGGCGCAGCGCGCGGGTCCTAAAAACTAGTTTACTCTTCATTTAGATACGATTTTACATACTTTACGTAACTACAACTCGGCTAAAAAGTATATAATCAGCTCATTGTTAACTATAATTATTTCTTACTAAAAAAATGTTGTTTGGCGCTTTTGTATGTCTTGGAGAGGTTAAGTGTTCGTATCATAGGCGGAGTGTCAAATAAATATATTTCCATCTTTAATTTGTTAAGTAAAATAATTTTCAATAAAAGACAGAAAAATATCATTTGGCTTTGTGGTTTGTGTTTTTATCGGTATGCAAGAGGTCAAGTGTTCGAATATAATGAGTATGAATATCAGTTGAGTGTTTTTTTTTCATTTATAACCTCTTTAATTTGTCAAGTTTGTAAGTTATTAATATTTTGTGTAAGAGATCTAGTGTTCAAATAATAGGCATGAATATCGTTCAATTTTTGTTTTTCAATTATAATCTCTCCAATATGTCAACTTCGTCCCCTTAAGTTTCCAATATTTTGACTTAACTTCTGTGTCATATAACATATACACATTTTTGCAACTATAACACCTCTAATACTTCAAAACTATTCACTTAAGTTTGTAATATTTTGGCTTAACCTCTTTATTATATATAAATTACATTTTATACGAGTGTATATTTATTAGCAATGTCGGTGTCCTATCCCTTTGAGTTTTTAATGTTTCGACTTAACTTATCTTATATTACTATTATAATAAATAAACATCTTTTGTCACATTTCAAATTTATTAGACATTTTTTGACACGTCATTTTTTTATATTTCCATACATTCTCTCTTAACATAAGTGATAATTATAATTATATTGTCTAATTTATTAAATTATAAATATAATGACTACTGATGTTATATACCTTTTATATATTAAAAATAGTTTTAATAAATTAGAAATGAAATCCTTTAGATTAAAAATACACTTAAAAATAAGGGTGTTCACGAGCCGAGCCAAGTCCGAACCGAGCCAGGGGTTAGCTCGGACTCGGCTCGGATTTAAACCGAGTTTGGCTCGGTTCAGATTGTAAACCGAGCCTAAAATCTTGGATCGGACTCGGCTCGTTTTTAACCGAGCTGGCTCGGCTCGTTTTTGGCTCAGTTTTAACGAAAGAAATTTAATATTTGAATTGCATTCACCTCAACACGGCTCAGTTTGTTTTTGGCTTGGTTTTTACGTAAGAGAAGAGGCGTGAATATGTGAAACTAGGAATTAATAATATGATTTAGGAATTAGTGGAGCGCGTGAGAATTTAGATTCATTTCGTATTTTAGTCATCTTTTCTTTTTTTTTTAATTTTATTTTTTAACATAATTAAAAAGTAACACCAAAGTACATTTATTAGTGAAAATAACCCTATAGTTTTATATTTTAGTATAACATGTTGTACAAACAAGCCGAGCCACGAGCTGAGCATACGAGCCGAGCAACGAGCGAGCTACGAGCCGAGCCAGCCTTGGCTCGACTCGGCTCGGTTACAAGCGAGCTTTATTCGAGCCAAGCTTTATCCGAGTTTTTTCCGAACGAGCTACGAGCCGAATCTGAGCTTCGAGC
Organism: Mikania micrantha; assembly: GCA_009363875.1. NCBI lineage: Eukaryota > Viridiplantae > Streptophyta > Magnoliopsida > Asterales > Asteraceae > Mikania > Mikania micrantha. The sequence goes on along the minus strand of CM018691.1, from coordinate 49,595,904 downwards.
GTTTTGGACATCCCTACTTAAAAATGTTTACAAAATGTTAATTTTTTCTAAAAAATATATGCTTTCAAAAAATCATTATTTTAAATTTGTAGTTTTAGAAAAAATGAAAGTTTTGTAAAAATAAGTCCTCATAAAACAAATTTTCTTATAAATTACATATTATTTTAGTTTTCGACCGTTTAACACATGAGATTTAACCTAGTGTATTATATATAAAATACGTTTTACATCAATTCTAAATAAATTCAATTGCAAGGGTATGAAACATAATATTGGATTATATGTATATTTCAATTGTATCACCATATTATAACACCTAAGTTTTAATTGTGTGTCGCCCGGTAGTAACATGTGGGGTATATTTTGCTCGTTAATATAAGGCTATGTGTTATGCTACGTGAACCAGGTGTGAAGCTCCTTGGTCACGCTCTGGTCATGCCCCACCCCCATTACAAAGGGGCGTCAGGGGGCGTGAAGGGCAAAGACATGAGCCTCCTCACGGGGTGATGACCATTGGGGAGGAGAAAAAAACAAAAAAAAAGGGTAATATTACCATTTAAACCAAAAAAAAAATAAATTAAACCCTATATAAACTCATTCAACTCACTCAAAAATCTTCAAAAACCTTCAAAAACTTCTACACTACCATGGATCCAAACAACTCATACTTTAACTAGTTTATGAATTGTTACCGACGTCAAGTCGATCCAATTCGAACCAATTTCCAACCTTCTTAAATTGGTTTCTAGAACAACCTTTTTTAACCAAAATTCACCCGTCTTAGACACACGTTTCTGAGAATCAACCGGAACATGATGTTGACGTGGTTCAGGAAACACAACCCGACCCCCAACCGGCTTCATCGCGTCGCAGGCACAGACGAAAGAAAGTGCCAGAAAAAACAACAAAACCTTGCGTCACTCGATGATAGGAATCTGAGAAGGTGGCACTAGCTCGTGCCTACATTGACGTTTCCGAAGATTCGTTAGTTGGTAACAACCAAACGAGCACGGAATTTTGAAGACGCGTGAGCAAAAACAATACAACAATGATATGAAATTGTTGTGGACCCCAACCGGTCGCGCTCGTCAAATGGCTGAAAAGACGAAGGAGCAGATTTTGAAACGATATAATATGAATTAATTTTTTTATTGTATTTTTTATTATGCAGTTTAATTTTTTTATCATGTAATTTTTTTATTTTGTTTTTTAATATTAATCTTTTTAATAATATTATGTATTTTTTTAATTTAATTTATAATTAAAAAAATAAAATTTAAATAATAAATATTGAATAAAGATGGTGATAACGTGGAGTGATGGTGGCGTAATGGATAACATATAAAAATATGATGTCAAGTGATAAGGATGTGATGATGTTGGTTAATTATATGGCGTTGGTTGATTATATGGCGTCTACGTACAGTGAAAGGAAGTGATTCATAACATATCTTTCTATTATAATAAACAAAAATAAATTTTGACATTTGTCAACTTCTCATGTGTTTATTGACACTTGTTATTTTTTTACCAACTTATCCAATTTTCTATCATATTAATTATTTAATTAATTACATTCTCTCATATTTAATACTTATAATATTAATATATAACAATATTATTTGTCTTTTTTCATGCAAGAAAATAGTTTTTAAAAATTAAAAGTAAAATATTTTTATTAAAAAACACACTTAAAAAAATTATAAAATAGGATATTTTCTAAAAATAATTTATAAAAACAGAAAAAAAATTTTATGGTAGTATTTTTATAAAATAAAAGTTTAATAAAAAATCAATTTTTAAAAAATAAAATAAACCATAAATCATGTTTTCAAATATTGGAATTTTATAAACAAATGATGTTTTTTTAACGAAATGATTAAAAAATATTTACTTCAAACCCAAAATTATAAAAATGTTTGGAAAAAATAAACTTTAGTTATTTATGTTTAATAATATTTTCAAATTAAGTTATCCAACTTTAATAATTATATAATTTGTAAATTATCTCCCTGATTTGTATCAATTAGGTTTTGAGAGGGAAGTAAATGAACTTTTAACATCAATTGGTTTAAGAATATTTATTTTTACAAAACAAGTATGTTATATATTAATTTTTTAGTTATTGAAAATCTTAATTATTATTTTGTTAGTTAAAATACTCATTAATATGTATTTTAATTAATTTACAACAAAATTTTTTATAATTTTTAAATTTTTATTAAGAAGTATTTAATAATTTATATTCAGTCTGTGTAATACACGGGGTAATAATCTAGTAGTTTAATAATGCATACATGTCTTTACATGGGACAGGTGTCTCTACTGCAAGAAGTCCTTAATCATGTGAACAACAAAGGGCCAACTTTAAGCTGATTCAACAGTTAGAATTAAAATCCCAGCTTTCAACCAGCGCAAGTGATTTCAACGCGCCACTAACAGAGCCACGTACATTTCACGACCTAGTAAGCGCTTTACTAAAAAACTTTTCCTTTCCACGCACCGCCCATAGCTTAACCCACCCGGACGGCCGGACCCATCTTTGAAATCAGTTCGGAATCGGAGAGCCGTTGTTTCCTTCAACCAACGGCCGATTAGTTATAACTAACCCTACCAACACACTTAATTGCACTTTTGCCATCGCCTTCTAAACTCCTATATTAACGATGCCTTCCGTTACGCTACGTTTGCCAAACTGAACACCCAACTAATTACACTCTTGCCATCACCGTCAATACTGCAAATCCAATGATCATATCGCCTGAAAGAAACAAATCCGGTGAAGCTCCGGTCATCCGTAACACTTTTCAACGATCAATTTCACCGTCCGGTAGGTTCTGTTCCTCCTCAATCTCATCGTCATCCTCCGCTTTCGCTTCTTCCATGTCTACCTTCTCTTCTCCGGCGAGATCCATGTCTCCGACAAGAATCACCGTTGGCGGCAGTTACATCTCTTCATCTCCGACGGTTAGTTTTTCGATCGATCACCGTCGCACGTCCCCTAACCGTTCGGTTGCATCTACGTCACCTTCGAGAAACATAAACATAAACATGAACCGTGGTCGTGATCGGAATGTCAATAACAAGGTGCCGTGGAGTCATGGCTCGAAGAAGACGTGTTTGTGCTCGCCGACGACGCATCCTGGATCGTTCCGGTGTAGCTTGCACAAGAACTCGAATGCTCGGAACAATACCGGTAGTCACGTCAATAAGTTGCCGTATCAGTCTCACAGATTATATGCTCGGAGATCTGCGTTGACAAATTCGCTGGTGCGGATCGGGACAGTAGAAGGTGATCTGGTGAAGCGGGCGTTGGCTGCTTTGATTCGACCGTCGTCGCACCAACAGCGACGGCGAAGTGATTTCCGGCCGAGGCCTAGCCGGTTGTCCGTTATGTCAAAAGCCGACGATTGATACGATATTTGCTAAGTCTGTTTAGGCTGTTAGCTGTGCAGTTAGTAGTTTGAAACAATTTTGTAGATTTTTTTATAATTTTGTTATACGAGTTTAGTTTTTTTTTTTTTTGAACAGTCAAAGACTCAAAACCCGAGTTTTGTCACCTCACATTTTCAAAGGATGATAAAAGTTTTTATTTACTCGGGTGAATACATCAACAAAGTATGTAAAGATTTTGTGTTAAAAGTAACAAATAACAAATAATAGTTAGACATGACATCCTAAAACACTAAAAAAAACACAAAAAAAACACAAAAAAAAAATACTGTAAAAAACAAAATTTAGTAAAAAGAAAACAAAATTACACAAATTTTGCCAAGAAAACCAAAATGTATCAAAAAAATAAAAATCTAATATAGAAAACAAAAAATCTATTTTAAAAACAAAAATATAATACAAAAATACAAGAAAAAAATGCACCACAAAGTACACAAAATAAGATGTTAAAAATATATTAGTGTCCTGATATTCATACATCACCCCTATTACTCATACATCATGCATTTGATTAAATTAACCATATCATACTCACATCATTTTTACTTATGCATATTAAAAAATACAAAAAATAGTGTTATTGGTACATCGGTGTTTTAATATCAATTTCTTCATTTTTTTTTAATAAGCCACATCAAACTTATTAATTCTACACATTTTAGGCAAAATTTTCTTATATAATCCTTCCAACGCTTGCGTGTGTGTGTATATATATAAATACAAGGATTGTATCACGTTAAAACCCTCTTTTAAAATGTTAACCCAAAATAACTAGTCAAAATCAACCCAAATTGTTGTTTCTTATTTCTCAAATATCATTGTTATGCATGTGTAATAGTTTCGTATTTTATGTGTGTGTAAATTCATATGTTCTGTATGATTTAGCGCATGTGTAGTTTCCCATTTTTACACATAACAAACAAACTCACCCTGTATATTCACACTTCATAGTAGGGTCTCGGGGATGGAATGATGAAGACAAACCTTATCTTTATCTCAATTGGGATAAAAAGGCTACTCAATCTGAATGAGTCACGGCTCAAAGTTATCGTTTGAAGTTAATAATCTCAATGTTTTTAACGTTATTTTCACAAAATAAGTTAAATAACGTTAAAATTAGTTTAATTGTACTTATCTTTATCTCAATTGGGATAAAAAGGCTACTCAATCTGAATGAGTCACGGCTCAAAGTTATCGTTTGAAGTTAATAATCTCAATGTTTTTAACGTTATTTTCACAAAATAAGTTAAATAACGTTAAAATTAGTTTAATTGTACTTTTGCCCATCAGTCTCCATGCATATATACATTATATGTTGCACCGCAAATGAAGCGTCCCTTTTTACACATGTGTCACATGAAAATGTCTCAAAAAAAGAAAAAAAATAAACTACACATATGTTAAATCATACAAGACATATGAGTTTACACACATAAAAATGATATTCGAGGGAAAAAACAAAGATCTAAGTTGATCATAACGAGCTATTATTGGTTATCGTTTTAAGTGTGGGTTCATGGGATACAAATCATATACATATTATATATATAAAAATTAAAACATACTAACTTATTCACCTAAGTAAATAAAAAACTTAAATTAATGTTCTAGATAAAATACGATTGTCATTAGTACCGGCAAAACGTTGTAAAAGAACAAGTTCTTAATCGCAGTTCACCCAAAAGATTCTGTAAAATTATTAATGATTTTATTGTTGCACCTTGCGGGAGGGAACGTTGCCCACAAGTTACATATAAATACAATCAGCGGTATATGCTCAATTAATAAAATCATTGATTTATGTATTAATATATTATTGTTTTCGTTAAGATTAAGAGTTCAACACTTATAAACACAAATTTAATAAAATTTTGCTGTTAAAAAAATAACAAACTTTGATCGTATAAAAGAAAGTTGTTATTTTTTTTGTCTTCTTATAACCACTGATGCATGTATGAGATGCAACCATGTAACGAGCAACTTTATTTTATCTTCTATTTTGTTATTTAAACTATTATTTACTCTTATATATGATATCTGATGAATGTGTAACGCATAATTCTTCTATTTTTAACCTTTATTCATTCTTTACTATCTTTAACATACATAATTGAAATTAAATCAATCATACTTAAAAAATTTTATTTATAACTTAATAAAATTATTTGTAATATCTTAAGAGTATGAGATGTAAAATCTAAAAGAAGAAAAATAAAATAATAAAAAAAATAAAAAAAAACAATAAAAAACAGAAAAACTGTTTTTAGAAAGATCCTAACTCAACATAAGTGCAATTTATGAATGCATAATTTTATAAATGTAATCTTCGTTTTTTGTAAGTTTCGTAAGAAATAATGTTGGAGAAGAGTCCATGTGTGGTGGCAGGGATTATGGAATCAACTCCATAGACAATAATGGACCTCACTTTTCTTCTAACCAATCATATTTTAACACACTTGCTTCTTTGGGGCCATATTTACCTTTGTTGCTATTTTTGCATTGTAACGTTCTTGCAGTGTGTGTTAATCACTTTTTTTCTTTTTATTTCTTTTACGGTATGGATATTGGTACACCGATATACCCATAATCAAATGTTAAAACATATTTTTTTAAATAATTTTGTTTAATTTTGAAATAAAATAAGAGCACAAATCTGATTACAAGGGACATAAATATGATTACAAGATGTACAAACTTGATTACAAAATAACACAATTAGTAGTGAACAATAAAAATTGTGTTTTTTCCATAAATTTTATGCGAATAAAAACTTCTTATATAACGTTGAAATTGATAATTTATGCAATTGTTTTTCCAAATACTTTTGATATGTTTGTTTTATGGTTTCAATTGACACAACCCGCTTTTTATCCTGTCCGATAGGTTGTTTTATTGTTTTAACTAGTACGACCCGTTTTTTACCTAGACCTATTTTTAATGACAAATTTTTTTGCCCCCCATAAAAAAATTTTCTGAATCCGTCACTGTTTAAGTGAGTGAAGTGCAGGGGCGGTGCTTTGTAGGGACGGGGAGGGGCGACCCCCCTGTTTTTTCGTGTATTAGTGTACATTTCTGATATGTAGTGTAAAATTTTTTAAAAATTTGTATTTCGCCCCCTGAAAAAGTTTCGCCCCTCCAGACTTTTAGTCAAACTCTGCCACTGATGAAGTGTGCATGCGATGATGGGTGAAAAGTGAGTGATGATTACAAATATATATAGAAGTCGTAAATAATGAGAATAGTTGTTTAGTTGGCTCCGTAAACACGAAATTAACTTTGGTACGTAACGTAATATTTGGTGTTTCGTGGCTTTAATTATTGAAGCAACATGAAAGGTTTTTCTTCTGTCATGTATAATAAAGTATGCGCCATATGTCTTAGATACACGCATTTTGTGGACCTTTTAAAAAGTAAGAAACTTCTACAACTTATTAAATTTAATGACTTAGTTATTCATGTAAAATATTTAATAACATGTGATAACTTTAAATTTATATGATAAGTTTGATCTTTTTCCTTTTTAAAAATTTATAAAAATTATCTTTACTGTTTGATTTTTTTTATCAATGGATTTTAAAAAGTTAATTACGTTTAATATGGTTGATAGTAAGGTTATCTAAAAGGTTTGATGTTCAAAATTTGCTATAAAAAACTCATTAAAATTAAGGCTAGTAAAATGGGCAGATTGGATCGGGTTGGGTAACGAGTCCATTTGAGTTTATATTACGATTGGAGCAGGTCATGATGTGTTTTAAACAAAATCAGTTTGGGTATAAACGAGTCATATTTAAAATTTAAAAAAATTTAATTTATTTCAAGTTAAAATAGGTTGTAAGTAAACAAAACGTTTAATTGCGTAATCTTTTGTAATTTTATCGTCAATTATATTAATTATAGTTTTTGCTCGTTTGGATATAGTCTATTCTCATAAAATTTGTTTTATGTTACTCATCTCAACTCATTTTATGTTATGATGCTACCTATTTTAACCTAAAATACAATGATTCTTTAACAAAACCAATCCATTTATCTTACTACAGGTCAATGTTGTCAGGTCTAATTTAAATTTTATTCAATTGTAATGAGGTTAACACACGCTTAGTTTGATTTTGAAATGAGCCAAGAAAAACTAATTCATTCAAACAGTTATTTATTTGACTCGTTCAAAATAGATCTAACTTTATGTTTTGAATATTAAAGCTAGTATAATAGTCTATGATTATTACTTTTAGGATTCCACATTTTACATTCATAACCCATTACATAAAAAATCTACCAATAACCAATTAATTCAAGTAAAAAAATCATCGAAAACGAAAGACTTCTTTTTGAATTTTAGTTATGTTTTACAGACGCTTTTAAACAAGAAATTATATTTCGTGAAATTGATTTATATTTTGAATATGTATACCGATCCAAACCAAGTTATGTCAAGCTGCTTAGTTTCAAACCAAACTAAGTTTGGGCTCTATATCTTGCTTTTGCAAATTCAAACTAAATCGAGCCACTTGGTGTGTAAACGAACCAAGCACCAGCAGATCCTTACATGTTTTAGTTCAGCTGGTAAACAACCCTAGATTAATAGTGATAAGCGAGGAGGATACTCTTATGTTGTAACGGGGATAATATTCACCAGTGGCGGGGCTTGACAGGTAAGCAAGGAGGGCGAAAAAAAAAATTTCAGGAGGGGCGAAATAAAGATTTTAAAAAATTTTACACTACGTATCGAGAAATATACACTACTGCACGAAAAAACAGGAGGCGGTGCTCCCCCGGTCTGAACTATGTTGCGCCACTGATATTCACGAGATTCGACGTAAGTTGTATAATCTAGACACTTGAGTTCGTCGAGTCACCACAACGCGTAGGACACACCATTGTTTTAAAGGTTAGGGGATGGTGGAGGCGATAAGAGAGAGGTAGATGTGAGCGTTTAGAGGAAGAAGATGTCGGTGGCCGTGAGAGGGCTATCTTGATTTTAATGGAACAGGGGACAAGTGAGCCAGCGTGGGGTGGCAAGTGCCCGTTTAGGGGGTGCCAATAAAGATAAAAGTATATTTTAAACATAACTTTAATTAAAGATATAATATAACGATACCCTAGAGTGAAAGTGTTACTTTATTTGAGAATTGAGATAAAACGTTCGATCACCACACAAACTTGTTTTCAAATATTTATACGAGTTTAGCATGCATCATACTAATAACATACTATTTTTTTTTCAAAAACATTTATAAAAAAATAAAAAATTGATTTATAACGTATAGTAATCATATTGTATATTAAGTTTTATATAATTATAATATTTAATATAAGCGATCCGAAAAAATCAAAATTTTAATGAAAAGAAGAAATACATATATGTAATAATAGAGAGAAACGGGAAAAACAATTTTTAAGTGGTCTAAAAGTTAACGTGTCATATCAAAACATTTATTTATTATATAGTATAGATTTGAAAGAAAAAATATTTTTTTGTTGATTTTTTTAGTTTCATGCATCTACATTTTTTAAATGTCCATAACTTTTTATTACACTGTTAGTATATTTTAAAAATTTTACACCATAAAATCAAACATTCTTTTATTTTTTAAAATGAGTATAATTACTATTTAGAGTTAAATGCAAAAATGGTCCATGTGTTTATATCGAAAATGTCATTTTAGTCCCTAAATAAAATTTGTTGTCATTTTAGTCCTTGTGTTTTAATTTAGTTGCCATTTTAGGGACTATATTGGCAATTAAATTTCAAACACAAGGAGTAAAATGACAACAAAAATTTAAACGAATGACTATATCGGCAACTAAATTAAAAAACAAGGACTGAAATGGCAACAAATTTTATTTAGGGACTAAAATGGCATTTTTGATATAAACACAGGGACCATTTTGGCATTTAACTCTACTATTTCTGATAGGGACAGTTGACAACTGAATCCGCGGTAGCAGCGGAACCGGGGAAAGTATTTATATATATTACAAAAGCAATTTTTAAATATTTTTAAACCGTACTAGATTTTTGGTATATTACTTTATTTTTAAAACTTTACTGAATTTTGTGAAAAGTATACTTATTTTTAGTGTCACACATTGCATCAAAATTCATAAAAATACAACACAAATATCTATAATACTATATAATATATATTAGAAAAACACAATAGTCTTTTTACCAAAAACTCTTATAGCATTAAATACAACTTATAAAGCTTTAAAAACCATAAATAAAGGGTTTTTTTAACTTTTTAGCTTGTCCCACATTTATACCTTTAAGAAATAAAGTGTCTAAGGATTAACTATAAAAGAAATCATCTCAAATCAAATGAATTACTTCTTAACATGTATGTCACATTTGTCATACCATATTTGACCTTTTAAAATTGTGGCTTTTATCATAATAGTTTTTAGTTAAATATTAATATTAAATTAAATTAAAAGAGTTGATTTTATGAAAATGTGGTGGTTTATGCTTTTTACAAACCAAAATCAACGACTTTAATGTTTTGTTTTCCGCCGCATCGCGCGGGCATCTCACTAGTTTGTGTGTGTGTTTGTATATATATAGAGAAGTGTTCAAATAATAACCCACTCTTAAAGCGATAACCCAATAACTTTGCCAAAATGAAGCCGAATCTTGATTTTTTTTTGAACATCATTGTAACACAATTAGAACACTATGTTCTTATATGAGTTTGTGAAAATTCATAACCGTTTAAGAGATATCATCGTTGTAAGTTTTTGATTTACAATATTGTAACTGTTTTTGTCAAAAACTTACAACGATGATATCTCTTAAACGGTTATGAATTTTCACAAACTCATAAAAGAACATATTGTTCTAATTGTGTTACAATGATGTGCAAAAAAAATTCAAGATTCGGCTTCATTTTGGCAAAGTTATTGGGTTATTGATTTAAGAGTGGGTTATTATTTGATCCCAATCCTATATATATACCAAAAAAATTTAACAAGGAGAAATACAAAACATAAAATATAGTATAACACATTACCATACTGAAGTTTAAATATATATATATATATATATAGTAGGTTATAAACCCGTGTATTACACGTTATTTGGTACAAAAATAATACAATTAACATTATACACTTTATCACAAATTAAAAGTTTTTAGGTAATCCATGACCTTGGCTCTAAATAAAGCAACACCTACTTATTTATGTGAAAAAACCGGTTGTTTTAATAGCAAAACTAATTTTGATTTATTTATGTGAAAAAATGATTGTTTTAATAGCAAACCTATTTTTGATAATGAGTGATCTTAACTTTTAATTATTGTCATTGCAAATGATACTGCGAAATAAAGTTGTATTCTTTGAAATTTAAACAAAATCTTCTTAAATATAAAGTTAATGTATAGTTATAAAATTTTAATTTGTACAATTAAACAAAAACCACATAAAAAACCTTATTTTAAGAGATGCAACCGGAACGGAATTGATAAAACAGTCCTAGAAACAGAATTCTACCGTTTATGCTTACTCTACTTTGGGAATTTTTTAGAATATCAAAACTGATTCAGTTTCTTATATTATAATGTATAACGGTATTGAAATTCTAATCTGTTGGCGTATATCTAAGATGAACAAATTTAAAAATTGAATAAATACACACACATATAAAGTGAACAAGTTTTAAATTAATATTTATATTAAAATAAATTAAATATGACAAAGATACGATGAATTTAAATGTTTTGATATATATTATTAAAACAAAACTTTGGATGTAACTATTAGATTTATACATCCAAAAAAATGTTCAAAAAACCTTTAGATATTATATAAGTCTATATAGTAGATGATAAGATAAAGGAATTCAAAGTTGGATGAATTAGTTAAATATTAATAGGTATAAAAAATTCATAAAGGCATTGAATTTTTTAAAAAATTTAAATTCTTTGACTTTTAAGTGCATTTGACACAGATAAGTTAAAAAATGGTGAACGCTACCATTATTATATATATTAAAGATTGTCTTAAATCTTAATATATTACAAGAACAATTATATATTATTATTTTTTTATTATTATTATTTTAAAACATACAAATTATTCTTTAAAGGTGATTAAACCTTGAATACCTATATAAATGTTTTAAAATGACATTTTAATTATTCTTTTAACTATAAATATTTTCCTTCAATTAAACGTATATAACATGAAAAATATAAAAGTCTATTGATCTTAGCTTTAAACCTTATCTCAAATTTATTAAACTCATTAAATCTTTTTGACTATTGAAATTAAACATATCTTTGAACAAAAGTTCAAAACATATCTTTATTTGAGACATACTTTGACATCTATTGCAAAGACTACCTCATACACTAAGGTGAGTCTTCATAGCTCCTCTTTTACTTGTTTTGAACTTTTGGGACGAAACATGTTATCTTTGAACTTATCTTAACTTCTAAACATTTTCATGTGAACTTAGCTAATGGCTTTATAGTTTGTGAACTTTAGTTAAGGATATGCATTGATCACACACATTTACTGGCTATGATAGATCTATTGGACTGGCCATCCCACCAATGTTTGATTTACACTCTTGGGGAAGCCCGTGGTGATAGTTTGCTATTTAAGCATCTTAGTAATGCTAAACATAGGTCAAACATCATTTGTTAACATTAGTTGATCTGCTTTACTTGCTAGTTCATTTTAACTATGTTCATTATGCTTTGTGTTCACATATGACATCATTTGTAACATTTTTGTAAACATATTTTGGTGTGTGTGTGTTTAAAACTATGAAACTCACCAACTATTCGTAGTTGACACTTGGTTTTTAAACGTGTTTCAGGTGGAAATGACAAGTTAGCTATATTAACGAGCTTGGATTAGCTTACATTTAATTTGTATTTAATGTATTAGAATTGAAATAGTGTAACAGTTAGGTTTGATCATTAGAAGCAATGTAATAGATGTTTGAGTTTAATGTTTGAACTATTTACAACTTTACACCTTGTGCATTTTTGCTATGAACAATCTACACTTCATGCCGCCCCGATGTTTCCGCCATCGGTCTGGGTGTTACAGATTGGTATAAGAGTCTGGGTTATAGAGAATTAGGTTATTTGAACTAGATGACCTAGACTATAACCATAGGACGCCTTAAGTTGAACTCTTAGGCCATGAACTCTTATTTGGACTCTATAGTTGTCATGCTAGGCCATGAATTGTTATATGAACTCTTAGTTGCCATGATAGGCCATACTTGCTACTTATTTAGTATGTCAAATGTTTGAACCTAGTTTAGGATGCCTGAGTATGCACACACTAGATTTTAAGGTTCAAAACTTCTCGACCCCTTTTCCTACGACTTAAATGAGGATCGTCACCTCGAGGAATGATCTTAGACTTCTAAGTCTAATCTTGAATCCCGTCAATAGTCTTTAGGTTCATTTTAATGATTAGGAAACACATACAATCTGGAAGGGGGAAATACTTGTACTTTGGGGAATTCTGTCTTAGAAAGCATTTCGTATAAATCCAAATCAACCAATGGACCTGTCATGCTTTCCTGGGAACCATTGGAGTGAGTATGAACCTATAGGCTAAAGTATGTATTTCTGAAAGTTAAATTGGACTCAAACACTTTGATCTGTCAAAAGTATTTCTTAGTAATAGAATCCAAGCATTGCTTATGATTGAACTTTCATTTGAACCCTCAATTTATTATTTGAACTCTCTGAGTTATATATATCCTCATCCTTTTTAATTGAACTCTTGTAGAAACATGCCTCGTCTTCTTCGTAGCATCGCCAACAACACCAATACAACCACTAATGCCAACCACACTAACGCCAATGCTAACAACACTACCAACACCAACAACCTCACTATTCAAGAGTTGGCCCAAATCATTTCTCAGCAAGTGGTGTTTGTGCTACCAACTTTGGTGACTCAGCTCAATCAAGCTTCGAATGTGAACCCAGTTCAAAATAATGGCAATGGTGTGGGTGCAACTTCAACTTGTACCTTCAAACACTTTAACTCTTGCAACTCTTCCAAAATAATTAAAGTGAATTTATTTTTAAGTTAAAAGAAATTTGGAACCAAAATAATTAAAGTGTAAACTAGAGTGGAGAAAAGGGTCAAAAATAGAAAGTGTTTTATTTTCCCAGCCCTCCCCCCCTTTCTTCTCCCGTATTTCAGGCCAATGGGCTACCGGATTCCGGCCACATTTCGGCAACCTCTCCTACACACAAAACCGGCTCATTAATGCACCAATCGAACGGGTTTTTAACGCCTCATGAACCAAATAAGATTTCTAATGTTACTAGCTCATAAACACATAATAATAACATGATTAATCCGGCTTTTAATTATCCCAAACGGTAACATTTAATCAATAATCATAGGGCTTTTACTCCTTTCCTTAATTCGAACGAAACCATACCCACAAATCTCTCTGTGATCAAGCGGACTATTGGATTTGGCTCAAAACCCGATCGCGACTGAGATAAACGAGAACTCAAGCAATTCTTAACCAAACCAGGTAATTCAAGTGTCTATGAAATTGTTTTGAGATGTAGATCAAAAGCCCTAAAAAGTCAAACACACACAACCATGCTAGAGATCGAATTTGGAACGGTTTAGAATTAGGGTTCATATGAAATCCTAATTGATTTTAACATTCATATAAATATGTCTGAAACAAGATTACTCAACGAAACACACTCTCAACGTAGTGGTAAGGTTTCGGGATGAGGGTGTGCCCCGGGATCGAATCCGGCCTAGACCGGTTTTGGGTTTTAAACCCGTTATTTTTTTAATTTTCTTTTTACTTTACAATCCAAATTAATTCCAAAAATTCTAAAAATATTCACAAAAATCAAAAATGGTATTTTAAACATCTTGAAAAAGTTTAGAATTTTTCAAATTTTATTTTAATTATTTTGCTATTAAAATTGAATTTAAATAGTTTTAAATACCTGAAAGATACTAAAACATTTTTAGAAATTCTGAAAAATTAACAACAATTATTTTTGATGTTTTTAAATATTCTGGAAAAAATTAAAGAATTATTGGGCGTTATTTTTATAAAAGTGGTATTTAAAGTGCTAAAATTGGTTTCAGAAAGGTAAAGACTATTTATAAAAAATAATAGTAATTGAAAAAAAGTACAGAAAATTATTTTTTTAATATTCTAAAATCAATTTATATAATTAGTTTTATTAAATAAACTAATTATTTAAATAAAACTCTATTTAAACTTTGTTTTCGAATTATAAAGATTTTTAGGAAAATGCATGCACATATATTTTGGAATATTTTTAATTAAATATTCTGAAATAAATTATAATAGTATAGAATAATATTTTATAGATTATTTTTTATAGAAATATTATCTATATTAATATCAAGGTATTAAAATATATATATATATATATATAATTCACATAGAATTATAAAAACTTATAGAAATATTTTATTTGTTATTTCCAAATAAAGTATTATCTACACAAAATTTGAACTCATAAAACCTATTTATAAGACCTTTATTTTGTAATTATTTAAAAATTTCAAAATAGGGTTTAGGAATTCTAAAACTATGGATTTCCTTTTTAGAAGATCCATTAGGCAATACATAGACTTTTTAGGTTCATACACGAACTTTAGAACTTATATAAAATCATATTACAATATAGGGTGAATTGTGACTCCTCAAACATCCATCCTTATTCAAGAACTTCTTTTGATCAAAGCTTGTCATGTGAGTTCTTCTCATACTTCCCTTTTTACTTTTGTAAGTTTTGGGAATGTCACTTATGTCTTATTTCAACTCAATGTATTCTTATTGTCAAAACATGATGCAAATTACTTAGTTTGGTATAATGGTCTTAAGTGTTGTGTGATTACTTGAATGATAGAACATGTGATGACTTGGAATTTTTGTATGCATATTCATTATACACAATAGTAGCCTAAGAATGGTTACCTTCTTCGCTTAGACTTTGGTCTTTGTGTTAAAAAGGTGAAATGTGTACATTTGCAAACTTGTAAATAAACTAACTTGATTAAGGTCTTGCAAACCTTGATTTATAAGTTATGTTATATTACATGTTTGAGGAATATTGTAAAAGACAAAGAGCATTGGAAAGGACTTGATTTCTTGTACATGATTGAATGACAAATACTTGTGATGACTTGTTATGAATTCTTAGGTTTAGCATGCTTCTAGAATACTTGTAACAACATAGACTTAGGCTTATTACCATTTGGACTTTGTATTGCATCTCTTTATTTATATATACATATTAAAACTTGTATGAGTGCTCACCAACTATGCAAATAGTTGACAAATTGTATTTTACCTATTTGACATGTAATTGAAGATGGGAAGACATAAGCTAGGCTTAGAGGACCTAGTTTAATACTTAAAACAATTTATGCTATGTTGAACTTTGCTTATGTAATGTTGGATTTGATTGCTATGTTTGAATGTTGAATGGTTGTTTGGATATTTTAATATGGTTGTTTAAATATTTAAACTTTAATAGTAGCCCATGAGCTTTTGAACAATCAAACTCACGCCTCAATGTATTTTGCCATTGGTTGGGGTGTTACAGATTGGTATCAGAGCCATGATTATAGGGATTTAGGTTATTAGAAATGGTGACCTAGACTATGATTAAGCTAACCCCTAATATGAGTTATCTCATATTACTTTTGATGTGTTCATTTGATGCTTATGTGCTACATGTTACATATTGTTTTATGTGTTATATTTCATGATTATATAACTTGTTACCATAGAGGAATGCCTTAGTTTATAAACATATTATGCCTAAACCAGTTTAGGACTACCATAGAGGAATGTCATAGCTTATAAGTAACATATGTTTCCTTAGTTTAAGTATACCTTAATGGGATGTCTTAGACTATCATAAGGAATAATACTATATGTTATTTTTAGTTTAAGGATATATTGGAAACTTTCTAAGTCAATTCTCATCCTATCTACACAAACACGCGATTACTCCATAGCTGTTAGGAATTCAAATCATTAGGTCGTGGTCGTGGTTGTGGTCGTGGTTGTGGTCATGGTAGTGGTAGTGGTAGTGGTAGTGGTAGTGAAATAAAATAAATAAAATAATACATATATATATATATAAAATATTGTCTTAAATCTTATTATATTACAAGAACAATTATATATTAATTTTTTTTATTATTATTGTTTTAAAACATACAAATATTCTTTAAAGGTGATTAAACCTTTAATACCTATATAAATGTTTTAAAATGGCATTTTAATTATTCTTTTAACTATAAATCTTTCTCCTTCAATTTTTTAAACATATATAACATGAAAAATATAAAAGTCTATTGATCTTAGCTTCGATTTTAAAAACCTTATCTCAAATTTATTAAACTCATTAAATCTTTTTGACTATTGAAATTAAACATATCTTTGTAAATTTAAATTTCTTTTAAACCTTAACACATTTAAATAATTAACATAACAAAGATGTTAAATTTTAATGAAAAACATTTAAACTAAATAAGATCTACTTATCGTTTGAACAAAACGATTGTTAAATATTCAAATCATATACAAACAAAACAAAAACCGAAACCGTTGATCCATTTAGAACTTAAGAAAATTCATAGAAAAACATAGTTATGATAACATTATGTCAGATGAACTAAATAGGTGAACATTGAGCTTGTTGGAATATTATTTGAGACATACTTTGATAACTATTGCAAAGACTACCTCATACACTAAGGTGAGTCTTCATAGCTCCTCTTTTACTTGTTTTAAACTTTTTGGGTGAAACATGTTATCTTTGAACTTATCTTAACTTCTAAACCTTTTCATGTGAACTTAGCTAACGGCTTTATAGTTTGTGAACCTTAGTTAAGGATAGGTCTATTGGACTGACCATCACACCAATGTTTGATTTACCCTTTTGGGGAAGCCCGTGGTGATAGTTTGCTATTTAATCATTTTAGTTGATCTAAACATATGTCAAACATCATTTGTTAACATTAGTTGATTTGCTTTACTTGCTAGTTCATTTTAACTATGTTCATTATGCTTTGTGTTCACATATGACATCATTTATAACATTTTGGTAAACATATTTTGGTGTGAGTGTTTAAACCTATGAAACTCACCAACTATTCGTAGTTGACACTTTGATTTTTAAACATATTTTATGTGGAAATGACAAGTTAGCTATATTAACGAGCTTGTATTAGCTTACATCTAATTTGTATTTAATGTATTAGAATTGAAATAATGTAACAGTTAGGGTTTGATCATTTGAAGCAATGTAATAGATGTTTGAATTTAATGTTTGAATTATTTACAACTTTATACATTGTGCTATGAACAATCTACACTTCGTACCGACTCGATGTTTCTGCCATCGGTCGGGATGTTACAATTTTGTTATAAATCAATTAAACACATAAAATTCGAAATAAAATTAATTTACGTATGTTCAAACGAATGTCAAATTAAATTTAATTGAAATTATAGTATTTCAAATATTTTTGATTTGTGTATCCTGATTATTTGATTTGAGGTTTTAAATAACCAAAAAATTAGGATTGGTTAGGTTTTTATTATTTAAAATATATTTGAAATTGTGAATATTTGAATTAGATCTAATGTGTGATTGGCGTGTGGCAAAATTAATTTGAGAATTTTGTGGTAATGACACATGTAAATTTAAAGGAGAAAATTAATGTGCTAATAACACCTAAGCAAAATAATATTCTTTTATTATAAAGTATAGATATTAACAATGTACTCGAAATTTAAGGAAAAAACGCTCAATTTTATGATATGATTATTTTAAAAAAAAATCGTATAAAAAGTTATCAACGTTTAAAAAATGGAAATTTTGAAAATGAAATTCAAAAAATATTTTTTAATTATACTCTTCCACTTTTTTAGCACTTAAGTGAGTGTTTGAGATTGTTTATTTAACTATAAAAATACTTTTTGTCAAAAATGTTTCTTGACTTGTGATTTTTCAAAACTAAATTTTTAAAAAAAATGTTTTCATTAACTTTTCCAAATATACTTTTTCAAAATGATCAAAAATTTGCGGTGGATTGTGGTGGGTGATGGTGGCAGTGTTGGGTTGCGAAAATGGAGAGGGTGGCACTGGAGGGGTGTGGTGCGATGGTGGGTGGTGGCGATGACAGTGAGTGGTGGTAGGTGGTGGTGGTTGACAATGACGAGTGGCGATGGGTGATGGAGGTTGCAGGTGGGTGGTAGATTGGGTACAGGGTGGGGGTAGATTTTTAATTATATATCAATAAGTTATAAATTATTTTGAAAAGCCATGATAACTTTTGAAAAAAATCTTATTGCGCTTTTAAAAAAAGTAAATTTCAAAAGTTACTTTAGGTTTGTTAAACATTTTTTTTGACTTATTTGCTTTTGAAAAAAAAAACAAATAAATTAATAGTTCATTTCGAAATTCAATCTCAAATAACATCTAAATCTCAGTAATTAATTTAAAATTAGAATATCAATCTCTTTCTATTCTTTTTACACAAAAAAAAGGATTTAGGAATCAAACCCCTATATATAATAACCTATTTTATTTTGCTAACTCACCATGATCAATACAAATTGTTAGTTTTTTTAATATCAAATATGTATAATTTTTTTTCTTTTATATATTTGTGTAAACTTATTTTCATTTAAAAGTTTACACCATTGTAACATTTTAAAATTTATACAAGTGTAAGTTTTTAGATAAAAAATTATAATGGTGTAAACTCTTAAACGCAAATGAATTTACACCTACATATAAAAGAAGAAAATATCGTAAATGCATAATAAGGACATCCAAAAAAAACAATAACTCAAATTAATTTTAACAGATTATCTTGGTTCGGTTTAGGGAGATAAAATAAGTTATTATATGTTGCAATTCTTATATATACACAATGAAGACTGCAATACACCAAAATATGGAATATGAAGTATTAATGAATCAACAAACAAATTTTAAAAAGGAAAACAAGTATTTTTTTTTAAAATCCGTTCTAACCACTATTCTGATTTGTTAGTTCAATAGTCAGCAACATATACTATTTTTTTAGATGAAGGTGTTTCAATTGTCTTAACCAGACCGGGTTGGGAGAACCAAACAGTTTTTGAAACAAGTTCGGACAGAGTCAAACAAAGTCAAACCAAATCGCCTCAAATCAAATCAGATTAGAAGCTGCTTTATAAAGGGAAAAGTTCAGGTTGGTACATAACTAGTTTTAGTCCAATTTGTTTTCCTTTTAATCACTTTTAAACTGATTTTTATAGATGTAAGCTTTAATTGAGTTTAAACTAGTGGATCAAATCGAATCATGATTAATTTCACACAAACCGGTTTTATTGTGCACCTTTAAGCCTAAAAGGTGTAATAAAGCCGATTCTTTAACTTGAACAGGCAAACTAGCCAAAAGGGGAGCCGGTGCCGGTATTCTGAATCGTCAAGATTCGGTTTTGTTGAATTCCATCAGCTCGTCAGCAATCGGTTTGTAACCTACCTTGTTCAAACCATTTTGAAATCATTTTTGTAACACCCCAACCTGATTAGGGCTGACGTATCACTTATACAGATGTCAGAGTTAATGCAACAATTCATAATTTATATCCAAACATAATTTAAGTCTTACCAATCAAACTAAACATAAATAAAATCTTATAATTCATTTATTACATTATTCAATTGGATATGTTCTTGATTATCTTTAAACACCCTCTTCTCAATTTCCCGCCAAGTTTCCTTGATTACCTATACAAAACATAAGAACACCACGGAAACAAATACGGCTGAGCCAAATAATGATCAGTAACGGATAAATTATAGTAAATAAAAGAAGTTGAGAAGGTGGTGATGGTAATCAGAATAATGGTCAGAAACAGAAGGATAACAGATACAGAACAACAAATAGTGGTCTGACTTGAATAAAATATAACCTTTCAGAAACAACAATACAGGTTACAGTGTAAGTCAAAAATAGTGAGAAATCTCAGAATATACCACGAGCCGACTGTACATAAAATAGTGTAAGGTTCACGGGTAGCTACTCCCGCTTACCATACACATGAGATAGTTAGTGTTGGCATACACGTCACTATCCCCCAAGAATCAAAAAGTACAGTTTAAAATTTTTTCTAGGACCAGTCCATACGCCTCTCCAGAATTCAGTAGGTACACAAGTGTACTATCATAGTACTAAATAGAGACACCGTGAACTCAACTAACCGTCACGGGTGGTTCCACATCATGGTTGCCACCAAGAAGGGCCTGTAGTCATCCTTACAGGTAGGGGCATGCTCGGGTAATAGATCATAAGTTCAGTAGATTCAGTAGGTTCGGTAAGTTCAGTAGGGTAGTTAAACTACTAAGGAATGTCATAATCGAATCATGTAATAATGAGTACAACATAATCTAGATCTATTACATGATAGACGAAGCAGGGAAACACGATATCATATCGTGACAATAACAAATCAGAATACAATATATAAACAGAAATTAAACGGTTACATAAACAAAAAATAATATGATTTAATTAAACAAACTCCATACAAAATGGTAGGCAAAGCAGATATATACTATAAGTGACGAAAAGAAAATCCGTACCTTAGTCTTAATAAATAATTAGTACGTAATCAGATGAATACACCAGTAGTCCAATTCTACGACCATTCAGGATCTGTGTTTTTATTTGATGTCACGTTAGTTTAAACTGTGACACCCGGCAATTTCAGGTAAATTGCAATTCTTATTTTCTTTACATTTTACATTCATACTTGTTGCATTTCATTTAATTATGTTTAATTAGATGAGTGAACACAAACAACTACGAAACGATAGTCTGAGGAACTGTCGAATCGTACATTGCACATTGGTTTTGGTAAACCAAGTGTGGCAAACACAACACTAACACAAGACAATAATTCGAGGAGTTATTGAATTGTGCATTACACGTTGATTAGGATTAATCAAGCGTGCAAACACTTCGTTACACACCAACACAAACTATCAAAGATAATTCGATGAATTATCAAAACACACACACGAGTCTCACGAACGTTGGTGATCAATCAAACTTATGTGCTACTTTGTGATTATATGTTAAACATGTATTAGATGTTTAGAATAAGCGTTAGAAATCGAGTACGAGCGAAATCATATCAACGAAATCGAAAAACAAGGAAATGGACCCATCGCGGTACGCGACGGTCCCTCGGCGAAAGGCTTCGCGGTACGCGGCGCAAACCGGGAGTCGAGACTCCCGAATCCCATCGCGGTACGCGATAAACATTTTTGATCGGCCTTCGCGGTACGCGAAGGCCATGCAGATCAAATTTCTTTTAAAAACCAACCCCCTTCATCCTCAATCGGTTTCTCTCCGATTTCTTCGAACTCTCTCACCCATTCTCGACCAAAAATCCCTGTAAACAGCCCTCAAATCATCTGGGATTCATATTGGAGCTACCATTGGGAGATTTGAAGGTATTGGAGCCAAGGAGAAGTATCGGGAGCCACCCACAAGCCAAGAGCTTAACATCAGCCTTCATTTGAAGGTATTAAGCTTCTAAGGTAGTTCCCTATGTTTATCTTTAGTTAGATCGTACATGCAATGGGTGAAAACCCACATGCAACTCCATGTGACCATCGAACACGAATTTGTTGGTGGTTTGATGTGTTATGGTTGTAGAGTTACTAGTTTTAGTGTTTATTGATGTTAGATTTGAGTTTGGTTTGGTTATTGTTTGATTTGATAATGATTTTTATACACTTGCCATAAAAGGAAACTTTTATGTGCAAGTCTTGGAATTGTGATGATCTAGACATGTTAGACATGTCTAGATGTTGTTAAATGCATATTGGAGTGTTTAGAAACACATTGGGATATTTGATTTTGTCAAAAACTTGGTTTTGTAGAAACTTACTATTTATGGAAACTTTTAAAAATCAAAAGAGGGCTTTTGATGTTTTAAAGTGTTTTGATGAACTTTGATTGTTGAAATATGGTTAGAAATGATTTCTAAGCATATTGGAAACCTTGATTTGTGAAAACGAGCTTTTAAACAAATACTTACTATTTTAGGAAACTTTATTTGGGCAAAACGGCATAAATGGTGATTTATGCGCAAACGACATGTTTTAAGAGTTTAAACGTGTTTTATAAACATATTGGAAGTTATTAGTTTTATGAAATGGAATTTCATAACCACACTTTCTTAAATGGGAAACTTTCTAAAAATGGTAACTTATGTGATTAGAGTCATAGGATGCATGTTGGTGTCTTATGTGCATCAAGGCACATAAACACAACAATCGTGTCACCAACGATTCATCGAGTCTCACTAGTTAACACACGCTCGGTTGAACACACCGACACTTGGAGTTGTATGGGATACAACACAACACAGAACACATACTCACACCTATATGGTTATAGGTGCTTACTAGCAGGTGCTAGCTTTCGCAGACGCGAACCCACAATCACACCGGAACTGCTTAACAGGTGAGTTCACGGCCCCTTTTACTTTTCTACCTTTGGGGGAGAAAACATTGCATGCTAAACTGTTTTACAAACAACAACTCATTTCATTTACGTATGGACATGCTTTATCATATATGTATATGTGTGGACCACATCACAACTAAAAGACCTCGCGATACTCCACGGACCGTTAGTAGCGCGTAGCGCCTAGCGTGGTAATCTTGAATAGTACTATTGGGCCTGACAAGCCCCACTACACCCGACTGGAGGTCGGAACAGGGCAATATTGACCAACACTTTGCCATAGTCTTGTGATGGACATGGCGGGAGGCACAAACTGTCAGCTTCGGTACCATCCACAATATAATATAACTGTATTGACTAGCTATCAATCGATACTGCATTGTAATGATATGTAAATCTGTAAAACTCTTACTTTAAACATTTTGATGTTTACTGCTGATTACAAACATGTGCTCTCACCAACCTTTGTGTTGACTCTTTACTCGCATGTTTTCTCAGGTAACTAAGGCACGCGCACAAGGAATAGGATGCTAGGCTGGAGTCGCATGCATCTGTTTAAGTGTCTTAGTCTATTAAACATTGTGTTCATTTGATCATGTTACTTATGTATTGTCAAACATCTTTAATCGCTTCCGCCACTATTGTTACTTAACATTTTGAAAACCGTTTTAAATTAACGCTTCCGCTACCTATGAATGTTAAACTGTTTTGTTAACATACATTTTACTTCCGCAACTCTGATTTTACAAACTGTTTTATCCAAGTTATTGGATGTATGTATGAAACCAGACATATAGGTCTCGCATGTTGTAAGACCGGAGACTGCGATCCTGACAATCTGTTGCCGCTCGCGCCCCGGAAGGGACGGGATTTCTCGGGGTGCGACATAAACAAAGTTGGGTTCAGATAGGTAATAGGTTAGATTTTGGTGATTTGAACTTTTTCATATTCAACCGGTCGAATTGGTTTATTCTGCTAAGTTGTTTATTAATGTTTGTCAATATTTGTAAATTGATAATTTTAACGCTTTCGATCAGAACGATTTTAGAGACAATATATCTATATATATATATATATATATATATTAACATAGATTTGGACTAGTGACATCCCGAATCCAATCCAAAGTATTAGCCACTAAATCTAGTCATTCATTAAATTTTATAGTTTGAGAAAATTAGATCTTTTAGTTTTACAATCCTGGTTCTTAATTACATCAAACATAAAATATTATTCGAGGAAACACAATTCCGAGCCCATACCAGTTGATCTATGACCAGAATGTAGATCTAGGACCATGATTGTTTGGATATTGGTCTGTTTATTTAAATGTTCATTCTAGATTTGAAAGAATATAATTTTAGAACATGAGACTTCCCACAAATAACCCATGTCGTTCTTAACCGGTTTGAACTAAGATATAATTGATGATCTAATTGTTTGTTTATCAGATAACTCAACTCAGTCTGCCTTCATCTTCTTCAATACATTTCGAGAATTACCATTTTTATATCTATACATGTATAAATCGACCTTGTTTCTTCTTTTTTTTAAAGGCGTTGTATAATCGTATTCCAAAGATTATAAATAAGCATTCACACTGTCTCCTTGTTTTCTTTACATACGTTTATGTTTTCAAATTAGTGTTTCCGATTACGTACTTTACTCATCGGAAATGTGAGTACCATTTATCCAAACGATTTAAAAAAAAAAACTTTACCTGAGACAGAGACACCCGACGAGTCAGAGATCGAAGGAATTTCAATGGTGATAGAAGCTTGAACGATCGTAAATTGAATCGGAAATCATGCGTTGTCTGGTTCGTGTGTCGTCTCATTTCCAATTGCAACGGATGCTACTATGATGGTTGTATGGTGGTGCATCAGATGTCATTCGGTGCTCGGTACAAGTATACGTGATATTACAACCATCTTTTCGAACCGCGATGATAATGGTACGATGTGGGTTGGGTATCACGGTTGCCTATGCTGCTTGTTGCTGGTGATTCGCTGTAGTAACCGTCCACATGGTTTCTCAAAAGAAAAGGTTTGTAAACGTACGTAGGTGGTGATGCAAGGTGGTTCCGGCGATAATTGATTGAAATGAAAGGGTTTCTCTTGGATGTAAGCAATGGATTCTTTGGTTCCAATATAACCGATCCAAATAATGAAATTCACTTGGTCAGTTTATTGCTCTTTAATGGCCCATTATTTGAATCAATTTGGTTTCAAAGCTGCTGGTTACACAAGAGGTTGTAAGGTGAAACACCTATGCTTTCAATAGCATCTATGAGGAGCACTCATAAAAACTAGAGTTATGAACCTTTCGGTTACAAAGACTTCATGTGAAATTCGTATTATGTGATACATGAATTAATCGGGTTTGATTGAGTCATCTAAAATGAGCATATGCATGTATAAAATGCCATTGATCTATATACGGTTTATGCACGATTGATTTCCAATTCAGTCGGGTATGGTTATGCTATTAGTCAAATGTTATTTAAATAGGACTGTTTGAATTTATAATAGTTAGGATAAACGATTAGATCGTTTATTACAATTGTTAATATATTGAATCAACAGTAAATCAATTAGATCAGTTATATAAATAACTCGAATGTTCGTTAATTAACTTGTTAATTTGTCGGAACTATTAATTAGCTACATCTGAATTTTTAAATATTTATTCATTTAATTATTTTTTTACGGTTATTATAATTTTGACCCAAACAGAATTACTCTAAACCGGTAAAAAAGTTTGCAACTGCACCGAACAGATCACTTTCAAAACGGAAGGGGGAAAAAGCATTAATTGAACCGGTATAAAACCAAAATGGAAAGGGAAAAAGCGTGATTTGTGGAACTCTTTTCTAGAATCTAGACTCTCGATCCACTTGATGGAAGCATTGTCTTTTAAGAAAGAAGATATTGGGTTCAAATCCAAACAAGAGATGGTTATTCGGTGTATTTTAAGAGTAGGAGGAGTATAGCATGGCTATTAAAAAAAAATCTAGTCTCTCGATTAATGAACGATTCGGACCTATGGTCCATTTCAAAATGGGGCTCAGTTAACATATTACTTGTTCTGGGCTGCATTTTTCTCCCTGTTTATATCGTTCTGATAGTGGCATGATGACGTGTGCAAATTTTTTCTTATGGTTATTTATTTTTCCATCTTACTTTTTTTGTATCGATTAACAATATAACGCTAATAAAGAAAAATGGTGACTTTATTCTTAGTTATTAAATTATATTTTTTTAAATATTATTAATTTTATAATTATTCTTGTTAGGCGCAAAATATTTCCATTCGAGATATTTCAGGATTCGGGATATTTCGGGATCAAGGATATTTTGAGGATATTTATTATTACTAACAACTAAATCCATTTCTTAACATCTGTTGCGAGATTACAGGAATTGACAGGTTGTCATGTGGTTGGTCCTAATATTACAGAAACGTGCAACAATTACTTCAACTTAAACGTGAAATCCAAGAGAGATCTATGCGACTGAATGAGTCTTCCATGATTTGGAAAGTGCCGGAATACTCGGAACTACCATACGAACGTTGTTAAACGTTCTCTTGTCTTTTCTTTGTATATATACCGAGGCTATTGATCGATATAGGACACTAGTTACTCAAGGAACATACACGATACTCACTGAAGCTTGTTTGGCTATTTAGAATTGATCAACTTGTGCTCTTTGTTTGTATTGAATTATTTGATTTACTAATAAAGCTAGGCAGAGTGACATTTTTCACCTCCCGAGATTTTTATGCCGGCAATCCTAAGGGATTAAGGGTTTTTCCTCGTATAAATCTCGTGTGTATTTCTATTTTTCTGTTTCGTATATCCAAATATCCCCAGGGATATTTGGGGATATCCTGAACGTATATTTATTATACTCAAGTTATTTGCTGGTAAAACATAATACCCCACTTTTCTAATTCGGTTTTGCTAAAAGTTAATCTTGTTAATTTTTACCCGAAACAATTTGGCGTCCACCGTGGGGCAAACTTGTGTTTTTTATTATTAAAACCTTGTTTATAGGCGTTTTCAGGAGAAATATATCGAAAAATGGCTTCACAACCGAGATCAACTTCTTCATTTCCTATTGTTCCTGAGCATAAAATACTTGTTCTATAAAATGTTTTAAAGAAAGTTTATCACCCCATGTAATTAAGATAACTTCCTTAAAAGGAAAACTCATAAGCTGCTGTGGGAATATTTTAAATCAAACATATTCCTAATATAATTCACCAAACACAAATGAACATAATATCCTAAAGCATTTATTAAGATTAACAAGATTAAATCAGTATATCGGGCTTCGTCATGAAAACACATGGTCCCTCCACCCAATATACTGAAATTGTCAAAACAAGAAAAACAAGAAAAACAAGAAAAACAAGGAAATTTTAGGTTTCGCCATGTAAACACATGGTCCCTCCACCTAAAATCTCATAAATTGTCTGCCTATCTAGAGACTTAACATCAAGATATTGTTTAAAAAACTACATGTCACCATAACAAGAACCACAAACATGATGGGCTCAGACCTTGTCAATTCTATCCACCACACCTCCTTCACCTGCTCCAACATCCTCACCTCCTGCCACTTTACTGGTCTCCAACACGCTAGCCGTCTTTGCCGCCGCATCCGAAGTCTCCGCCATATCCCCGCTTAATTTAGCCAAAACCTTAACCCAGTTGACAAGGTCCTTATCCTACAAGTCCGGACCTTCCTGTTTTGACTTTTCTGTCATTTGGATTTTTGCTTTGAGGATGGCCCTCGATGATCTCCTTCACCTTCAGTTTGTGGGCGGCGTCATTATCCTTGGCCAGTTTCTTGAACTTCAAGGCTTCCTTCTCGAAATGACCAGCCTTGGCAAAAGCTATTTTCTTTTCATCTTCAAGTTCTTCAATCTGCTTTTCGTAGACCTCCTTGTCACTGGATATTTTCGAGATAACCTATACAATAAGGATAATATGAGAATATAGTTGCTCGAGAATTAAGATAATATAAAGGTCTACCTTATGGAGAAGATCGACAGCAGGGAAATCAGGGATATCATCCACATTGACGGCATCAGCACCCTTGCGCTTCTTTGAAGTCTTGGTTGAACGAGTATGCATGATCCTCGCCTTGGGGGCAACAGGGCTAGTTTTTTCTTTTTTGATAGTCAAGAAGTCAGTGAGGTCCTCAAGATCAAAAGCTGATTCTAAATAAATAAACAAAAATGTAAAAACATTGAAGACTAGTCAAAACCTAAAAACTGATTTCGGGATACCTGATGTCATTTGGGCTTGGGATTGTTGCGAAGAGGCACTATGAGATGGAGAAGAGACAGGGATATCTTCTTTGGAGGATGCCACAAACTTTCGTTCCCTTTCCCCAATCACCAAAAGAGATTGAATCCTTTGTTGAGTATCCTGGTTCTCAACGATGAGTGATTCGAATTTCGGCGCTGAAACACAACAACAAACATAAATTAGTTGATAAAAAATTCAAATAGTAATAATAGAAAATAAAATATCCTACCTTTTAACAACCAACTAACTGGAAGAGAAATTTCCCAAGGGATAGAACTCCTTTTCACAAATAAAAATTTGTCTCTCCATTCATCCTCATTCATGGTAATCCCATGAACTAAGATAGGGGCACCAGTTCGCCATTGGAGCAAAAAACGAGAGTACCCGTGAGTACGAAGCTGATATGATGAAGAAATTTCGGCTACCCCAATCTTGAGACCATATCTGTGGTTCAGTTTGTGAAGAGTAACAAGGAACCGCCAACCCATTGGCATAAGTTGAGGATAACAAAGACGTGTGATTAGAAAAAATTCGAAGATTAGAGTGGGAAAAGGAAAAGATAAACCTAACGAAAAGGGGTACTCAGGAAAACAAACCCACTTAGTTGAACTATGATCGGCTTTTAAGGCAGGATCATATCTGCGAAAGATGGTCTCCTCAGGAAATGTTCGGGAAAGTTGCATAACCTCGATATGGTCATCATCGAAGGTGCATGCGTTTTGATCAGTGTTGGGAAGAGCATTCTAATCAAAGAAGTCACTCGCTTCGGAAGGGGAAGAAGAATGCAGCATTTTACTAAATTAAAAATTCGGAAAAATAGAGGAGTTGAAGAAGAGAACTTACCGGAAAAGACGATCGAAGAAGATGAGTGATTGAAAAGGATAGACGCGTGATCATTATATGCGCAGTATTCTGACATTTGAGCAGTAACCGTTATCCACATCTAACCGTCCATTAAAACTTGAAACCGTCGATTTGAAATTCAAAAATTCAAAATTTAAACTATAATCTCTTGATTTTACAGCTGTAAACAACCGACTGTAAAATTGGGGGCAATTGTTAGGCGCAAAATATTCCCACTTAGGATATTTCAGGATCCGGGATATTTCGGGATCAGGGATATTTTGAGGATATTTATTATTACTAACAATTATTTCCATTTCTTAACATCTGTTGCGAGATTACAGGAATTGACAGGTTGTCATGTGGTTGGCCCTAATATTACGGAAACGTGCAACAATTACTTCAACTTAAACGTGGAATCCAAGAGAGATCTATGCGACTGATTTGAATGAGTCTTCCATGATTTGAAAAGTGCCGGAATACTCGGAACTACCATACGAACGTTGTTAAACGTTCTCTTGTATTTTCTTTGTGTATATACCGAGGCTATTTATCGATATAGGACACTAGTTACTCAAGGAACACACACGATACTCACTGAAGCTTGTTTGGCTATTTAGAATCGATCAACTTGCGCTCTTTGTTTGTATTGAATTATTTGATTTACTAATAAAACTAGGCAGAGTGACATTTGTCACCTCCCGAGGTTTTTATGCCGGCAATCCTAAGAGATTAAGGGTTTTTCCTCGTATAAATCTCGTGTGTATTGCTATTTTTCTGTGTCGTATATCCAAATACCCCCAAGGATATTTTGGGATATCCTGAACGTATATTCATTATACTCAAGTTATTTGCTGGTAAAACACAATACCTCACTTTTCTAATTCGGTTTTGCTAAAAGTTAATCTTGCTAATTTTTACCCGAAACAATTCTCATGCATTATCTTCTTGTCACACCCCCACCCCTCGTCACCTCGTGTCTGGTCTGACGTCACTGAATCGGTTGCGGAAGCATAGTGGTGATGTCTCTGAGGTGAGGAGTGACTTACTTGAACCAATATCATAAGCACACAGATTAACTTAAAGTAATTACATTACCAGGGTGTCGCAATCACAACCACATTACAACTATATTTATTTAATTACAATACTAATTATTAAAGTGCAAATAACTCAAAGTGCATCCTCACCAGCTATTCCTGCTTACCTGCAAAAAGGTTTGAGTTTGAAATGTCAGCACAAAGCTGGTGAGATCGACAGTTCAATTTAAAACAATATGATATGATAAGCACGTTCTCAAAAGTTCAGTTCTGGATAACCATGGGACCTGTATCTAGTTCCTTTCGGACGTCTAGTCTGTCTCAAGATATTACCCGTCGGTACATATCTTAGTGCCTCATTATCTTAATGTCTATCACACCATTAAGAAGTTCAGGAAACAGATAACAAACATTCACACAAGGGGAGATGCAATCCTCCCAGCGAATGGGGTGTCAACCAATAGTACTATCAATGTTTTCTGCTCGGCCACACATGGGTTCACTAGATACAGTTCAAAAATGAGGACTTTCAGTGTCATGATAGAGTTCAGTCTACAGGCCAAAATCCCATGAAATCCCACAAAAGTCACAACAATCACATGAAATCACACAGATATCAGTGATACATATCATATGTTCATTAAAAGTTCAACAATGTTCCCCGATGTTTATAAAAGATTAAAAATAAAAGGGGTTGTACGAAACTCACCTGGTAGTATAAGTGTAGCAGTGTATCACCAAACTGATAGTACAGAGATGATTCTGCATTTAGTTATCTTTAATAAGTTATTTATGTTCTAGTTTACTGATTAGATTCTTCTGAACGTTCAATGTCAAAGACATTGCTTAATAAATCATCAACTCGATATTAATTATATAATTAATTAATTTAAGGTTATATCATACAATGTATGATAATGTAGGAACCTACATTGCATTAGATTCCTAATTCAAAGTTGATGACACACTGGATTAATCAGAATAATCTCAGATTAATCAAATAGTTAATGTTGTTGATTATAATGCTAAAACAGTTTCTAGATGATTTTAATGGCTTAGGAGTGATTAATCCTTATTATTTATTACCCAAATATCATGAAATATCACAATGTAGCATCAGAATAGGTGAAATAACCAGATTTAACATACTAATCTGACTGTTATCACAAACATCAGATAATCATTCCAATGAGTATGTTAATGATTGTGATTAGTTTGAAACACTTAGATTTAACCTTTGCATTTCAAAGATTAATCAAACTAATCACCTACATTGTCATAATCAAATGGCTTAAACCATTATAATCATAGTTATGATTTCATGAAAATCGGGCATTACAATGGATCAAAACAAGGATTTAACCGTTAGAACTTCGTGTTCTTCGTTTATAATCAATCCTAGCCATCATCTAGGCAATAATCAACAATCCTAACTATCTCATTACGTTCAAAATCAAGATCTAATCAATCAAAATCAAACTAGAAGGTTAAAATGAACCGTTACCTGTTCTGACGAATTTCTGCGGTTAAAACAGCGATCAGGACTTGAAAATACGATCCGTGGTGAGATTTATGAATTGTAATGGCTTCACAATGGATTTAAGATGATAAGAAACTGGTTTTTGGCCTCATGGAGCAAGAAACGAACGAGAAAGAGATAGAAATGGCAATTCCCATGCAATCTGATCCTTTTTAAAGATTTTTGCCGACATAGCCCGCCAGGCGTATCGCCTGGGTTGGAGGGCTGGGGCAGGCGTAGCGCCCCACGTCACCTTCCGTCACCATTTGATTTTAAACCTTCTTTTCGCGATTCCGGGAGCATACGAACTCCGTTTTGCGCGCGGTTTTCGCCCACCTTCATCATTTTTCACATACTATCAATCCCCAATAACAAAAGTTACTAAATCCTCGTGGATTTCAAGCACGACCAAATGTGTTCACGTCATTAATGCCGAGTTCTTCGTACGCAACTGTCACAGTCTCCTCCTGTTAGAGAAATTTCGTCCCGAAATTTAGTGAAAGACTTACGGGATAACAATTGATCATGAAAATAAATGTGGGTATTTCTGTTTCATCTGATCTTCACGTTCCCACGTATATTCGGGTCCACGCTGTGAATTCCACCGAATTTTGACAATAGGTATGCGACTGCGTTTCAGTACCTTCACCTCTCGATCCATTACTTCAACTGGTTCTTCCCTGAATTGAAGTTTCTCATCAATTTGGATTTCTTTCAGAGGTACGATCAAGGATTCATCGGCTAGGCATTTCTTCAAATTTGATACATGAAAGACATCATGAATATTACTGAGTTCAAGAGGTAACTCAAGTCTGTAGGCTACTGGTCCAATTCGTTCAAGAATTTTAAATGGCCCTACAAATCTTGGCGAAAGTTTACCTCGTTTTCCGAATCTGAAAATGCCTTTCCAAGGTGACACTTTTAACATTACTCGATCACCTACTTGAAATTCGAGTGGTCTACGGCGATTATCAGCATAACTCTTTTGACGATCGCGAGCAGGTTTGATTCGTTCTTGAATGAGTGCGATCTTGTCAGTTGTTTCCTGAATGAATTCTGGGCCGATGATTTGACTTTCACCTACCTCTGACCAACAGATAGGTGATCTACACTTCCGTCCATAAAGTGCTTCAAATGGAGCGCATTGAATACTGGTATGGTAGCTGTTATTGTATGAAAATTCAACAAGTGGAAGATGAATATCCCAGCTACCTCCAAAATCAATCACACAGCTTCTGAGCATGTCTTCAAGAGTTTGATTCGTTCGTTCAGTCTGTCCGTCAGTTTGTGGATGATAAGCTGTGCTCATATTGATTTGCGTGCCCAGAGCATTCTGAAGAGTTTACCAAAATCGTGACATAAATCGACTATCTCTGTCAGAAATGATAGAGATCGGTACTCCATGTCGAGATACAATCTCATTAACATAGAGTTTAGCGAGTCGATCCATAGAATAATCTTCTCGGATGGGTAAGAAATGCGCAGATTTCGTAAGGCGATCAACGATAACCCATATAGAGTCATGATTACGTGATGTTCTGGGTAATTTAGTAATAAAATCCATAGAGATCTGATCCCATTTCCACATGGGAATCTCAGGTTGTTGTAGTAACCCAGAAGGTCGTTGATGTTCAGCCTTGACTTTGAGACATGTTAGACATCGATCCACGTATTCAGCTATTTGTTTCTTCATTCCAGGCCACCAGTAAAAGTCTTTAAGATCTTTATACATTTTATCAGCACCTGGATGAATAGAATACCTGGATTTATGCGCCCCATCCAAGATAATAGTTCGAGAGTTACCGAATAAAGGAATCCACATTCGGTCTTTGAAATACAACAGTCTATCAGCCTTAGTATCGAGTTTCTTATCTAATCCTCTTAGTCCCTCAGCAGAATAGTTCGTTGATTGTAAAGCTTGTTGCTGAGCTTCTTTGATTTGAGGAATTAGACTGGTTTGAATAGTCATACCTAACGCTTTCACACGTAAAGGCTTGACTCGTTCCTTGCGACTTAAAGCATCAGCTACAACATTTGCTTTGCCTGGGTGATAACGAATCTCACAGTCGTAATCGTTCAACAGTTCAACCCATCGCCTCTGTCGCATGTTCAACATTTTCTGATCTAAAATGTGTTGGAGGCTTTTGTGATCAGTGTATATAATACACTTAGTTCCGTATAAATAATGTCTCCAAATCTTGAGTGCAAACACCACTGCACCAAGTTCCAGATCATGTGTGGTATAGTTCTTCTCATGCACTTTCAGTTGTCGAGAAGCGTAAGCAATTACCTTGTCGTTCTGCATTAAAACACACCCAAGACCTTGACGAGAAGCATCACAATACACTGTGAAGTTATCAATACCTTCCGGTAGTGCCAAGATAGGTGCGTTGCAGAGTTTGTGTTTCAACAGTTGGAACGCCTCCTCCTGTTGAGAATTCCATACAAACGGTTGATTTTTCTGTGTCAATGTAGTCAGTGGCAAGGCTATCTTTGAAAAGTTCTTAATAAACCGGCGATAATAACCTGCCAACCCCAAGAATTGACGTATTTCAGTCGGGGTTCGTGGTGTCTCCCATTGTTTCACCGCCTGAATCTTACTGGGATCCACTTGAATACCGTTTTGATTTACTACATGACCAAGAAATTGAACTTCTCGTAACCAGAACTCACACTTGGAGAACTTGGCATATAATTTTTCACGTGCCAAAAGTTCTAGAATTAATTTCAAGTGTTGAGCATGTTCTTGTTGATTTCGAGAATAAATAAGAATATCATCAATAAACACAATCACAAATTTATCCAGATAAGGTCTACATACTCGATTCATCAGATCCATGAAAACTGCTGGTGCATTTGTTAAACCAAACGGCATTACTAAAAATTCGTAATGTCCGTATCGAGTTCTGAAAGCAGTTTTAGGAATGTCATCATCATGAATACGTAACTGATGATATCCAGATCTCAAATCGATTTTTGAAAAATAAGTAGCACCTTGTAGTTGATCAAACAGATCATCGATACGAGGTAGTGGATAACGGTTCTTGATTGTCAGTTTATTGAGTTCCCTGTAGTCAATACACATTCTGAATGAACCATCCTTCTTTTTCACAAAAAGAATAGGTGCTCCCCAGGGTGAGAAACTAGGTCTGATAAAACCTTTGTCTAACAGTTCTTGCAATTGACCTGAAAGTTCTTGCATTTCGGATGGTGCAAGCCGATACGGGGCTTTAGCAACAGGTGCTGCACCTGGAATCAAGTCGATTCGAAATTCAACTTGTCTTACTGGGGGTAATCCTGATATATCCTTAGGAAAAACTTCAGAAAAATCCTTGACTATTGGGATATCTGTGATTTGTTTAGGTGAAGAATTGTGCTCAGTCACATGTGCCAGGAAAGCATAACAGCCTTTCCTTAAGAATTTCTGAGCTCGCATACAAGATATGAGACCAAGTTTTCTACCTGCTCGTTCTCCTTGAACTATCAGTGTATTACCGTTAGGTAATGGAATGCGAATCACCTTGTTTTGACAGACAACTTCCGCTTGGTTATTAGAAAGCCAGTCCATACCAACAACAACATCAAAGCTCCCAAGCTCAATAGGAAGTAAATCAATTTTAAAAAGATGATCATTCAAATTCAAGGAACATCCTTGAATAACACTGTTAGTTTTGATCAACTTGCCGTTAGCAAGTTCAATAACATAAGGAGTTTCTAGATCTACCGTAGGCAATGAAATTAATGATGCAAATTCAGGAGAGATAAAGCTCTTATCCGCTCCTGTGTCAAACAAAACTGATGCGTATAGATTATTAAGAAGAAACGTACCAGTAACAATATTTGCATCATGTCTCGCCTCGGTCGCACCAATCTGAAAAGCTCTTCCCCTAGCTTCAGTTCCCGGATTGGTGTTATTGTTTGGACAGTTTCGTATGAGATGATCAGGGCTTCCACATTTGTAACATGACCGGTTGATTTGAGTGATTTGTCGTGGTGCTTGGTTTGGTGTCTGAGCAGGAAAGTTGCAATATTTAGCATAATGTCCAACTCGGTTACAGTTCAGACAAACAGGACATGGTCCCGTGTGATGTAGTGGACACTTATTGCATTTGGGCGCCTGCCCAGTATAAGTTTTCCTCTCAGGAACATTTGCACCATAGTTTTTCACAGTTGGCTTGCTCTGGGTGATCTCAGCCGGAGCCTTCGCCTTGGTTTTGCCAAACCACTTTCGTTTGGTACCTTTTGACACATTCGAGGTACCGACATCACTACGATTATGAACCGTCTGAGGTTTCAAAGACAGAGTACCACTCCTTACCACCTCATTGGTAAGCTTAGTGGTCAAAAGAATCGTATGTTTCAGGGTTGTAGGTTCAGCAGCAGTCACCATTCCTCGTATCTGAGGAATCAGACCCTTAATGTACTTCTCGATTAAAGCGGCTTCCGTAGGAAACATGTCGGGAAGCAAACAAGTAAGTTCATGAAAACGATCGGTGTAAGCAAGACAGTCAGCACCGATCATCGAGTGATTCCAGAATTCTTCCTGGAGTTTTTGAATTTCAGTGATGGGACAGTACTCTGATCTAATCAGAGTTTTGAAATCGTTCCAGCCCATCGAGTCAACTGTGGCTGAACCCAAAGTCTTGGCCTGGGTATTCCACCAGGTCAAAGCAGAATCTTTCAAAGAACAGGCAGCATAAGACACCTTATGCTCCTCCAAACACTGACTGATTTTGAGCTTAGTTTCCATTTCCTCAATCCACCTTATTAGACCAGCCGCTCCTTCTTTGCCAGTAAAAGTAGGAGGGTTACAGGAAGCAAAATACTTGTAAGTACATCCCTGTCGGGGTGGATCAGGAACAATAGTAGTTGTACCAGTAGTGGTATGAGTTTCAACGTGACCACCAGTAGCATTATGTTCAACATGATCGTGTTCCCCACCAGAACCTGCAGTGATATGTGGTTGGTGTTGTGTCAGAACACCACAAGCAGATAGTTGTTCACGCACAATACGAGCTATCATAGCCTCATTTGTTTCAGATCCGCTTGTACCAGCAGGTGGAACAATGCCTGCTCCAGGGTTCACTGGTGGAGTAGTATGCGTTTCCAAGTTCCCAGGTGGAACTACGTTCGCTTCCGGATTAACATGCGGATCCGGATTTGAGTCAACATTCAAAGGTGGAATTTGATTCTGTTCAGGGTTTGTAATGTTCTGAGTAGCTCTCTTAGCTGGTCGACCTCGTTTAGGAGCCATTATTCTGCTCACAAGCAGACAAAACTCAGGTCAGTTCAAGAACATTAAAGATATAACCCGTTCTATCACATAAATACAATCCCATTCAGTTACACTGAAAATTTGTATTAAAAGGTGATTATAAGAATACAGTATAACTACATGAATTTAGTCCAGACATGTTCACATTACACACAGATCACACAATTATTCGTAGTTATACTTAGTCCTGTAATTTCAAAAACATGTTAGAGTCTTACCCAGCTCCTTGCATTGCAACACATGTTTTTAAAGATATGTTCATACAGGACTAGGATATGTTCTCACACAAGTTCTCTAATATGTTCTCAGTTCATACACTAAGTTCCCATATAACCAATAGATATGTTCTCGTACAGTATGGCTCTCGTACTGTACTTTAGTTACAGACACATTCACAATTAGATACGTTCACAATTCAGACATGTTCTCGTACAGTATGGCTCTCGTACTGTACTTTAGTAACAAATATATTTGCATACAGTATTGCTCCGTACTGTATTCCAGCAAAATATATATTTTAGTTCGATATATTCGCATACAATACTGCTCCCGTACCGTAATTCAGCGAAATATATATTAGTTTGACATGTTCTCACACAGAATTGTTTATAGTCCACACAAGGTTATTAGAAAAACATAATTCACACAACACCCAAATAGTACATTACACAGATCGATACACAAAACACCCATTTTATTTCATCATTATCATTATTGATTTTATACAGACCACCAAACAACACAAGACACTACCATCAGATAAAGAAAAGAACAGAAAAGAACTCCCCTATCTACACCCTGATGCTCTGAAAATCCCAAACTGATCTTCTGTACATACTTATCGCATAAAGTATGATAAGAAGGAAAGTATCATGGCCACTATTGCCATGACTACTGCCAGGATCATCATCCTGGTCTCGGTACTCGCTACTCCAAACCATGCCAAAAACTCTGTCGCTCTCTTTCTCACCCAACTCCATCCCTCAGTCATGCATGCCACTTGCCGCCAAAATGCAGCAAGCATAATCTGTCCCCATGTCATCCTCAGTCTATCATCCATCGCGGTTCTCCAGGCTCGAGTATCGGTGTCCAACGCCTTCACTTGATCCATCAGGGTCAAGTGAGAAGTGAGGATATCTAATATGGTCATACGTGTATCCTCAACCGTAGCCTGACACTGCTGTAGACTCTGCTGTGTCCCCTGCAAGTTCTGAGTAACTTGCTGCAACTGTGCTCTCAGCTTTGCCTGATGGGAGGATTCTCCCATCTCGTGTATGGCATGAAACTCGTCCCTGGGAGCCAGCTGCTTCCGGGGAGGTAGTCCTGTGGTCTTGCGGGCTTGACCCCGCATACGCCGCAACCCGTCCCAAACGGGTACTCTAGGAGGTGATATACTCTGCATCCGATCCGCAACGGGATCAACCGGAGGTGAGTGAGGAGGACTAGGTATGATAGGAAGTGCTGGTGGTGGTGGTGTAACTGGTCTAGGCTCTAATGGTGAATGTGGTAATGCTGGTTGTGCCTGTGGCACTACAGATGGAGCTCGTGAGGCTGCAGTCGATGCCTCCGAAGAATCTGAATCCGGTGCTGAGCTAGAGCTCGGAGTACCATCCCTCATATCATGAGGAGCTAGCTGATACTGTTCGCCTCGATCTGCCATCGCTGTACAATAAAAATCTCTAATCAGTATCATGAAAGAAATATATTGAATAATAAAATTCAACATACACATGATATGAGACGTCCTCCTATCTTAACGCAACTATTTGTCATTACTATTGTTAATGTTTTGCTTGAATTAAATCAAACTAGAATGCACACGTGTTGCAAATTTCAGTTATGCTGGCCACTCATAACTGGAATTTGTACCACCTGATTATCCTGGCTTAATTCAAAACAAGTTTTGTTCAATATTAATGTTCGGTGCTCTCTGTGTAACTATACGAGCCTATGGTTATAGTCTAGGTCTCTAAGTCAACCTAATTCTCTATAACCTGTGGCTCTGATACCACCCTGTCACACCCCCACCCCTCGTCACCTCGTGTCTGGTCTGACGTCACTGAATCGGTTGCGGAAGCATAGTGGTGATGTCTCTGAGGTGAGGAGTGACTTACTTGAACCAATATCATAAGCACACAGATTAACTTAAAGTAATTACATTACCAGGGTGTCGCAATCACAACCACATTACAACTATATTTATTTAATTACAATACTAATTATTAAAGTGCAAATAACTCAAAGTGCATCCTCACCGGCTATTCCTGCTTACCTGCAAAAAGGTTTGAGTTTGAAATGTCAGCACAAAGCTGGTGAGATCGACAGTTCAATTTAAAACAATATGATATGATAAGCACGTTCTCAAAAGTTCAGTTCTGGATAACCATGGGACCTGTATCTAGTTCCTTTCGGACGTCTAGTCTGTCTCAAGATATTACCCGTCGCTACATATCTTAGTGCATCATTATCTTAATGTCTATCACACCATTAAGAAGTTCAGGAAACAGATAACAAACATTCACACAAGGGGAGATGCAATCCTCCCAGCGAATGGGGTGTCAACCAATAGTACTATCAATGTTTTCTGCTCGGCCACACATGGGTTCACTAGATACATTTCAAAAATGAGGACTTTCAGTGTCATGATAGAGTTCAGTCTACAGGCCAAAATCCCATGAAATCCCACAAAAGTCACAACAATCACATGAAATCACACAGATATCAGTGATACATATCATATGTTCATTAAAAGTTCAACAATGTTCCCCGATGTTTATAAAAGATTAAAAATAAAAGGGGTTGTACGAAACTCACCTGGTAGTATAAGTGTAGCAGTGTATCACCAAACTGATAGTACAGAGATGATTCTGCATTTAGTTATCTTTAATAAGTTATTTATGTTCTAGTTTACTGATTAGATTCTTCTGAACGTTCAATGTCAAAGACATTGCTTAATAAATCATCAACTCGATATTAATTATATAATTAATTAATTTAAGGTTATATCATACAATGTATGATAATGTAGGAACCTACATTGCATTAGATTCCTAATTCAAAGTTGATGACACACTGGATTAATCAGAATAATCTCAGATTAATCAAATAGTTAATGTTGTTGATTATAATGCTAAAACAGTTTCTAGATGATTTTAATGGCTTAGGAGTGATTAATCCTTATTATTTATTACCCAAATATCATGAAATATCACAATGTAGCATCAGAATAGGTGAAATAACCAGATTTAACATACTAATCTGACTGTTATCACAAACATCAGATAATCATTCCAATGAGTATGTTAATGATTGTGATTAGTTTGAAACACTTAGATTTAACCTTTGCATTTCAAAGATTAATCAAACTAATCACCTACATTGTCATAATCAAATGGTTTAAACCATTATAATCATAGTTATGATTTCATGAAAATCGGGCATTACAACGGATCAAAACAAGGATTTAACCGTTAGAACTTCGTGTTCTTCGTTTATAATCAATCCTAGCCATCATCTAGGCAATAATCAACAATCCTAACTATCTCATTACGTTCAAAATCAAGATCTAATCAATCAAAATCAAACTAGAAGGTTAAAATGAACCGTTACCTGTTCTGACGAATTTCTGCGGTTAAAACAGCGATCAGGACTTGAAAATACGATCCGTGGTGAGATTTATGAATTGTAATGGCTTCACAATGGATTTAAGATGATAAGAAACTGGTTTTTGGCCTCCTGGAGCAAGAAACGATCGAGAAAGAGATAGAAATGGCAATTCCCATGCAATCTGATCCTTTTTAAAGATTTTTGCCGACATAGCCCGCCAGGCGTATCGCCTGGGTTGGAGGGCTGGGGCAGGCGTAGCGCCCCACGTCACCTTCCGTCACCATTTGATTTTAAACCTTCTTTTCGCGATTCCGGGAGCATACGAACTCCGTTTTGCGCGCGGTTTTCGCCCACGTTCATCATTTTTCACATACTATCAATCCCCAATAACAAAAGTTACTAAATCCTCGTGGATTTCAAGCACGACCAAATGTGTTCACGTCATTAATGCCGAGTTCTTCGTACGCAACTGTCACACTTCTCACCCACGGTCTAAGTGTTAAACATATTAATTAATGATACTTAAAATCGCACATATTTTAATAATCTAACATCACACATGTTTAGAGTCTATTTAAGCTTCACCTAATAAATCTACACGTATTCGCATTCTAACATATGATTAAACTCATATTCATAGAGTCATAGATCCAAATTTACAAACCAAATTAGGGATAGTAATCGGTTTAGTTAACAGTTTGCTATATTATTTGATTCGGTTTAATCAGTTTTGAAACTTCTTCTTACCTGTAACCCAAAACCAAACCGAACTTAATTCAGAAGATCATCAATCAAACCGAATTCAACCGATTAAAACCAAATAAACCTAACCGGATAATCCAAATTCAACCAAATAAACTAAATTCATCAAAATAAACCAAATTCAACATTATATATCATTAATAAAAATTATAAATTTACATATAAATTGGGTTTAATCGGTTAACCGAACAAAACCGATTTCAAAAAACATATGAAACCGATAACCGAATCGAAAACTGAACCGAAAACTGAATTCATAATTAAATTCGTTTTTTCAGTTAAAATACTGTTTGATTTTCAATTTTAAACGATTTTCAGTTTTTTTAACTCTTCTAAACAAAACACATCTAAGTTATCCATTTCTTTTTAATGGCCAAGAAATTAAAAAGAAAAAAGAAAAAAAAAAACTTATAATCAAAGAGGCGAAATCCTTGGCACATGATGATACAATTTAACAACAGTAACAATCTCTATAATCATTAAATCATATACGCCTGATTAATACAATAACAAATTTTAATAGAATGAAAATGTGACAAATCATACATGCTGTCACAATTTTTGTGTCTAACCCAGAATCTATTTTTTAAACTATGGTTTCCAAGGTTCATAAACAAGGGTAATCTGGTAATTTCGAAAAGAATATTTGTGGTCACTTGGATTCACTTTGCAAGCTATAAATGTTGCCAACAACTCCAACAACTGAAACAATTACAGCTAAACTCAACATTAACCAAGCCAAGAACCGCTCACGGCTAGTTAAACCAGGACCCTGGCTGCTTAAACGAAGTGCGATAAGAGCCGGGAACGTGAACCCTAATGACACAGCCGTGGTTGCACCTGTGAACTTAAAAGCAGTCCAGATACTTGGGATCATTGTGGATCCCAAATACACAAGTGCCAAAAGCACAAATGTCAAACCTAAACACCTTTTTCTACTTTCTGATAACGGGCCAGACCCGTTAAAAGCCAACTCATCAACTGTTTGTCGTAAAGAAAAATGAATAACAGGAAACACGAGAACCAAATGAAGCACGTATCCAACGCGAACTATGTAAGTTAAAGCAGTACTAAACCGAATCCCTAGTGGTTTATCAAAGTTAGTGAGAATATCTGATTCAGTATCGGTTCCAAACAAAAGGTAGCCCGCGACTGCAGTCGAAGCGTATATCAATACACATAGAACAGTTGTTAGACGGCCCACTTTGTTCATTTTTTGAGGTGAACGGTCTTCTAACTCGTTGTAAATGGGTTGAACGTTGAAGTGACATACATACGCGTTTGACATTATAGGAATCACGACTAACAAATCAAGAATCGCCTCTTTCGACCCAAAATCAGGTGTTAACCTAGGAGGCTCGATTTTACCTTCGAGAAGTTTGATAAACGCAACGACAAACGCAACGATCACAAACACGACTGCTAGTCCAACTGAAGCAGCCGATGTGGTGCTCAAAGAATCAATCTTATCCAACACACATAATGGGGCAAGAAACACGAGCACAACAATCAAAATCACTACCTTTCTATGATCCCAGAACCCGTTACCTAATAACTGATCAAAAACCCCGATATGGCGAAGAGAACCCGACATTACATCCCCAATTATGATCAAATAAACCACCAAAACACCTGCATTGTTGATTATGATACAAATTTCTGACAAAATTCTTGCAGGTTTCCCTAAAGCTTCATGAACAACTTCCCCATAAGAATTTGCTTTGCATTGAACAGCAAATCGAACAAGAAACTCAACACTAATTTCTGATAATATACCCATCAAGAATATCAAAACAATTCCGAAGATTAATCCCAAAACTTTCATGGTGGCTGGAAGTGCCATGATTCCGGCCCCAATTACAGACGTAGCTAAATTAAACACAGCTCCGTATATCCCAGAACCAGAATCATCTTTT
Organism: Mikania micrantha; assembly: GCA_009363875.1. Taxonomy (NCBI): domain Eukaryota; kingdom Viridiplantae; phylum Streptophyta; class Magnoliopsida; order Asterales; family Asteraceae; genus Mikania; species Mikania micrantha. The sequence continues at coordinate 49,552,628 of CM018691.1, read as the reverse complement.
GGAACAATCACAAGGGGTAAATGATCAAAATCAAAATCAACATCATCGTCTAGATCGTCTACAAGGTGGGATAATTTAGGGTTTTGAGATCTGTGATTGTTCTGATCTTGTAATTGCAATTCGACAAATGAATCTTTGGGGATTGGTGTATAGTTGCTTCCCATTATCGTTTCAAATGGGTTGAATATATAAACTAGATCTACAGAAAAGATTTACAGAAGTACATAAGAGTGAGATCGGATACTTACAAGATCGAAGAATTGGGAAAATTGGATATTAAACCGTCGATTTATCGGATTGAATCGAGATGGGATGGGTTGTGATTGGATTACGAGATCTCAGGGGATTGTTCTTGAGTTGTTGACCAATGGATCGAGGAGAGATGAAATTGATGGGGAATTTGTTAGTTGAAAGGGTTTGCAATCGCAGTTTGCTTCTGTAATAAACAGCTGTTGACTTTTCTTAATTTTGACTTGTACATTTCTTTTTGGGCCGTGAAATCAGCCTGGCCCAACTTAAGTTCGACGACGATAGCAAAACACTTGTTCTCGGGTTTTTTTTAACTGGTTTCGGTTCTAATCAGTTACATTTTCAGTAAACAAAGTCAATACCTGGTTCTGGTTTCAGTTCCGGGTTTTAACCGGTTCCAACCGGTTTTTGGCCGGTTCCGGTTCGGGTTTTGGTCCGGTACAAATGGAACAAATCACGGTTTTGGTTCCGGTTCTAATTTGCCTGAAACACTGTATCCGTTCGTACCCACTGGTTCGGGTATGACCGGGTTCGGGTTGTCGGTTCCGGTTCCAGGTTCGGTTTTTTTGCCCACCTCTACTTCGTTAGTTCATCATTTCGTTGTAGACGATACACCTGAAAATCAAGGTCATTTGAAGCAATGGAGTCACCATTAACGACCTTTTTTTTTTAAAATTACTCATTTCATTAACAAAAGTGAAAGATTACAATAAACTGACAGGTAAGTAGGCAACTACCCCCTTTTAAATTTTAAATCCAATCCTACTAAAAACAATTTTTTAGGTCCTAGAAACTGTGATGTTGCTATGCATAACCCTCTGAACTCGGTTCAGAAAAATTCACAGCCTCCGAGGCCAAGAACCTAAATGTATAAAAAACAAAGAGGGTAAACACACGTTGATTCTCCAAGCAAGCTTTTTGATTATGAAATCTTGATCATGAAATGAAACTCAAGCTTACAACATAAGAATTCTTGTATAGCAAAAGACGAAACTCAACTGTTTATATTTAAAATTTAAAACATATAACTAGTCGAAGTCTCGTACATTGTGGCGGATGTTAAGTAACCTTAGATACACAAAAAGAAAAACATGTCATAATGGTATATTTGAAAATATATAAAAAATTGTAGACAATATTTAAAAAAAGACGTATGAAAATCGAAGCATAGAAACAAAACATGTCACAAAAGCACATGAGAAAATCAAAGAAAAGTTATGTCATTGTAGAAATAGACAAACAATAAACATGAAAGCATACTCTTAAAAAAAGTCATAAAAATCGGTTTCAGTAAAAGTTGTGTGGAAATGTATAACAATGGAGTTTTATTGAACCATCTAACAAGATTTTTTTAAAAAAATAGAACATATATAAAAATGAGCACATTGTAGTGATATTATCAGTGTACGAAAATGTCATAGCTTCAAGTTTGCGAGGGGTCGGTTTCAAATATGAAAACATGGATAGATATAAAAAACATGGTGCGTCAGTATGTTCGAAAATGATGAACAGATTACGTTAACAATAACAAAAAATGATAGTATTCAAAAACCGAGAAGCGTTTCTAGAAAACTTAAAAATACATCACATTTAAACCGGCTAGAAATACGGAAACACATGGACACAATTTTGATTAAAATTTATGCCAAAACTTATTTAACAAAATCATGATGCCACATTAATTCAAAGTATACGAAAACATAATATTTTAAAAGTTATGAAAAGATATACTCGTAATTTTTTCTTAAATAAATTTTGTTAATATTAAAGATTTATAAATAGAAAAATATGTTGGAAATGGATTTGAATCCCATAACCTTGATTTGAAATCTTTAATATAATAAAAGAATAGCAAGTATGACACTTGCCATCTTCTCATGAACTCAAAAACTATTTTTCTCGCATCTCTCTCCTATTAAATACTAGGTTATAACCCGTGTGTTACACGGGTGGAATAAAAGAAAAGATGCAATTAATCATATGGTATAAAAATATTGTTACATATCATATAAAAAAAGATGATGAGCATTTCATATTTTAGAAAGATAGATTGCATACAAAGATTTAAATGTATTACAAGTTTCTAAAAATTTCCTTATATACAATATTTGACGTCTTATTTGTACGTTCACATCTCTATCTAATATTACTATTTTCACTCCATCTTTGCTTTTTACTCTTGAAAGTGCATGATAATTTGCCCATGTGTGAAGACCGGTTCATTCAAATATAATCCAACTCGTGAAAGAGATTGTTTGTAAACTTTATTATTTGTCATTGCAAGGCAAACTAAAATTGGAAATTGTTTTCTTTGAAACTTGAATGGTACTTTGTTGTTAGATGATATCAAATTGATTCATGGAATGAATGTTTTGGTACCAACATTGCCACCACATATGATATATGCTTCGATTACATGCTTATCAAGTGATATTATCTGAAGTCTAATATCTAATGTTTTTTAGCAACATGGCAAGAACTCCAACCTTGAGTACTAATTTATTATTTGACAAACCAGATATTTTAAGATCATTTAGTACATTAGGTGAGGGTAAGCTTTCTTGTACCGGCTAATTTAGTTAAATATATAGTTAAAATTTAAAGGCATTATAAACACGTTTGGAAATAATCGTTACGAATGTAATTGTCATAAATTTGATTATCATTATATTTCAATACATAAAAATCATTATATCTATGTAATATATTAAGCACATATATTTATGGAAAAATAAATTCATTGTAAACAGCTTATTATTTTAGGAAAATTGTAAATACTTGATTAAATTTATACATGGTAAATTAAATCAATCTTATAAGTTGACTAAAATTAACCTATGATAATGATAATGTTATGTTAAATTAAGTTGATGTATCAAATTAGTTTATGACAAAGTTTTATTATATTAAATAATTTAAAGACATACATTATGCATATCTATTGTAAATTAATATTTTATTTAAATTCAAAAGATATCAAAAATATATTTTAAAAATGTAAATTATCAGGGAAACAAAGAGCTAAAATTGAAAGCATTTTAAAGATTTTTTGAAATAATATATATGAATGTAAGTAGCATAATTTTGATTAGTAATATAATTTAAATAAAAAAATTATTAAATTATACTATATTGTATGCTAAAAACATATGTTACGTAAAAATAAACTATTGAAAATGATTTATTGTTTTAGTTAAATTTAAATGACGTGATTCAACATGTATATGGTAAATTGAATCAGTTACATAATTCGAATAAAATTAAAATGTTATAATAATGGTAATTTTATATTAAATAAAAATTTGTTGGATCAAATTAAATAATGAAAATAGGAAATGAAGTAGAGCGAGAAATATAGTCCAAAACATGTTTTAATAATTGCCTGTGTAACACATCTTTTTTAGATCACAAAATGCATCATAAATTAATCAAATGAAAAACAAAGTATCATCACTTGCATTTGATATGAAACAAACACACATAAATCCAAATTTTCTTTTTCTTAAACATCAAATGTTAAATTATATCAAAACCTTTTTTCAAACCTAAACACTAATAGCAGCAGCTCCTTGCTTCTTAAGGTTGCTTGTGTTCATATTTTTAATACAAAATGATAATATATAACAAAACCAATTCAAATTTTCAAGGGATAAATTAGTAAATAGTATAAATTGTTGTAAAAATCATTTTACATGCGGGTCATTTATCTAAACTTGAATATTTTAATTTTGTTAATGTGGGTTTGAACGATTTTGACCTATTTAAAATTAAAGCTAAAACATGAATGTTTTTACTACATGAAAGTGATGTCAAGAGTCATGATTTAATACACGTAATCAAAATTGTAAAATAAAGAGTCTTTATTCAATTAATAGATTAACATGAGAGTTACTAATTTAGAATTTGAATAGAACATGCAATGTAAACAGTATTGATTCAATTTATAGATTATTATGAGAGTTACTAATCTAAATTTTTGAATAGACACTTCATTCATGACTTGACCCGAATCACGCCACACAGATGCGCACTATAACTATGCGCACAGCCAATCCAACAAAAGTAAAGTATCGATATCACATTCATCTTAGCTTCGTTAGTGAAAACCATAATTTTCTCAAAAATTTCCAACATTTTTTACTTCTAACATCATTAGATTTCCACTAAAAAATAAACAAATAATAATAAAAGCTTGGTTGTTCTTTTTTCTATTTTTCATTAAAATGAGCTTTTCGTATATAAATCAAAATTTTGTCATTACATGCCCTTGAGAATACCAGTTACAATTTCCATATATAAAAAAAACGCAAAAAGACTCGCAAGAAAAATAACTACAACGGTGAGAATAATTTATTAACGTCATTATGTATACAAATTAATTCTTAAGGTTTGCAATAAGTTCACTCATGCCATTAATTTAATAAGTTCACTCATGCCATTAATTTCTACAATTTATTAAAATTATGGTCTGAATGATTTAATAATGTGAACAATGTTTGAGCGGGAAATGGAGTCTAAAAGGTGCCTCATTTGATTTATTATATTACATATATTAATTATCTTTTATATTAATAATAATCATAAATAATTTTAAATAATTAAATTATACAATTAAATATAAATATATAGTTTTTTTTTATCATAAAAATTAATTAAAACTTAATAAAGCATACGAAAATTTAAATTATATAATATCTTAAAATATATTTTTATATTTTTTAATCCTTCTTTGTAATATGTTATTTTTAGACATTCAATAGTTCTTATTTTATAAACACTTAATAATAAATACACAAATCTTTGTAAAAAAATTGTTGTTTATAACATGTTATTAATCAAACCCATGTAGTACATGGTTTCTAACATAGTAAGTAATACACCAACACATCTAGGCAATATTATTTGTTTAATTTTCTCAATGAAAACTATATGTAATGAATTTGTAAGTGGAAACTAGAGGTGGGCAAAAAACCCGGTTTTGGAACTGGAATTGGGAACCGAACTGGAACAGGTTGTAACCGAACCGGTGGGTACGGGCGGTCTCGGATTCTCTGAGAAATCGGAACCGGAACTGAAAAAAGCAGAACCAGTTCCACCTTTACCTGGCCAAACCCGAACCGGTCAAAACCCGAACCGAAACCGGCCAAAAACCGAAACCGGAACCGGTTGTTGACTTTGTTGACCGGAACGGTTGTTGACTTTGTTGACCGAAACCGGAACCGGTTTCAAAAAAAACTTTGTTTGCCCATCTCTAGTGGAAACTAAAAATAACAAAGTTGGAAATGGGTTTTAACTTTTAACAAATTTGGAAATGGGTTTTAAACCCAAAAGCTGAAAACTTTGAAAGTAAACAGCTCAAGCCTCAAACAAACTCGGGTGGATCTACAGACTACTGTTGGCTGTTGCTATGAAATCTCACTGAAAATTATGACTTAAAACTTGTAAAAAGAGTTTGTAAAGAGAGTTGTGAAATGAAAATTATATATATATTTTTTTGAAGAGTCATCTTTGTTGGAAAATTAGTGAATAGAAACTAATATAAAATTATGTAAATTCATTATGTGTGAATTCATTAGCCATCAAGTGTGAATTCATTAGCCATTAAGTGTAAATTTAACTCTATGTTAATTGCTACAATAATGTGCATTTGTTAGCCTTGATGGTGGCTCTTTGCCTAACCAATCTACTAGTATAAATAGAGAAGATATCTTCTATTTCTTGGTGTGAGAAATTGGCTATAAGTTGGTGTTAGAAATTGGCAAGAAATTGGTGTTACTCTTTGCACTTGAGCTAGCAACTTTGTGTTGCTCTACGTGACTATTATCGATCAAGTGCTACTACTACACTCTTGTTTCAGGTATAATTTTCGGGTTTTCGGTTAACTCCGGCAGTACATACTGCTTCGGCTGTTGTACCCTGGGAAACAGTGGGGTTCACCTGGGTGGCCCGAAATCTGTTTTAAGGGACCTCTGTTGAACAGAAATCCTCAGCCACCGAACTCATTTCAATTCGTTTCATCTTGTGTAATATTTCTTTGTTGTAATTTAAAGTTTAGCACTTTTATGTTTCTTGAAATAATGTATTTTTCATTGTGTATTTCTGAATTGTAATTCGAGTAATTGAATAATAAAAGTATTTGTTTATTTTGTGAACGGTGTTCCTACAAGCTTAAAACAGATTTTAAAAACCACCGTTCATAAGTTTGTGTTTTTAAAATTATCGGATTACAAAACAGAAATATAAACTATTTAATTTCGTATAAATGTTTGTTTATCAAGAAATTTAAAATGTGTTTTTAAATTTTGTTTTTGGTAAACAAGTATTGTTTTCTAATTAATAGGAAAGTTAAAACATTTTGTTTTGGTTTTTTGTAAATCATAACTCACTAATTTATGTTTTGATAATTGTTAAAAAAAATTAGTTTTATGTAAACTATTATATTTTTTTTGGCATAAACCAAAAATCTTAGAAACGATTTATGTTATCGTTTATTTAACAAATCGTTTTTTTTTACTACGAGTTTTATAAACGATATTTATAATCGTTTATTTCTAAGGAGCATGTTAGAAAAATGTTTATTGTATAAAAAAACTGAAAATTATTAAGAGTTTATGTTTTAAAAAAAAATAATAAATTCGATTTTGAGGTCGTTTTGTATAAACCATAATTCCTCAAATAAGTGTCAAATTTTAGTATAATTTGACTTTGGTTTTGCGTAAACCATAATTCCTCAAATAAATTTCAAACTTTAGTAAAATTTGATTTTGGTTTTGTGTAAACCATATGGTTTTTTGTAAACCACAAAATATTTTGATTAACTAAACTCGTAAAAATTTAAGTTCTAAGTGGCGGACTTGTAGTAACCGGAAGGGTGAACATCGTTATCTGAGTTTCCTGTCTAGGAAAGTATTTCGTATATATCCCAACCAGCCGAGGGACCTGTCTTTCTTTTCTGGAGATTCTTGGAGAGAGTGTCTTAACCTATTAGGCCAAAACAAGTTATGCAAACGTCGCATGAACTCAAATACTTTGTTGGAGTTGAAAAGTTTAGTCTAAACTTTGGTTTTGTGTAAACCATATTTCTGAAAATATGAGTTTCTTTGTTTTCATAAATACTCTTGTTTCAGGAATGACTACTTAACCTGCTTTATCTTCGACACCTGTGGGACCATTAGTTGGTACCCAAGCTGCCCAGACTGTGGCTAATCATGCTGAAAGACCCGAAAAGTTTTCGGGTTTGGACTTTAAGAGGTGGCAACAAAAGATGTTGTTTTACTTGACCACTTTGAACCTTGCGAGGTTCCTGATTGAATCTCCTCCTGCAATTACTGATGGGGATGTCCAATCCGTTAGCGCTTTGGAGGCTTGGAAACACTCAGAATACCTATGTCGCAACTATGTGTTGAACGGTCTGATGGATGCTTTGTATAATGTTTACTGCAAGATAACGACCGCCAAAGAATTATGGGAGTCGTTAGACAAAAAGTATAAAACGGAGGATGCTGTCACAAAGAAGTTTGTGGTAGCCCGTTTCTTGGACTATAAAATGGTTGATACTATAACAGTGTTGAACCAAGTTCAAGAGTTGCAAATTATACTAAGAGACATACATTCTGAGGGAATGACTCTTAGTGAGACATTTCAAGTTGCAGCCATAATTGAAACATTGCCTCCAAGTTGGGTGGATTTCAAGAACTACCTAAAGTATAAGCGAAAGGAAATGACTGTGGAGGACCTTGTGGTACGTCTTCGAATTGAGGAAGACAACAAGTTGGAGTTGAAAATAACACAACAACAATTTGCTCCAAAAGCGAATATGGTGGAGCATGGTCAATCTTCCCGTGGGTACACAAAGAAAATTGACAACCACAGGGGTAAGGGCAAAGGCAAGGTTGTGGACCTTGGGCCGAAAAAAGGTGGTGTGAAGAAGCAGGTTTTCCCATTTAAGGGGAAATGCTACAATTGCGGTGAACATGGTCACCGTGTTAATAAGTGCAAGGCTCCTAAACAGGACCGAGCACATATGATGGAGGACGATATGCCTCTTGTTGCTATGGTCTCTGACATCACTACTATGATGGAGGAGATCAACTTGGTGTCAAATGACCCTAAGGGGTGGTGGGTTGACACTGGTGCTACCCGTCATGTGTGTCCTGATCGGGCCCTCTTTAATACGTTTAAAGAGGTAGTGGGTGACATTAAGCTGTACATGGGGAATGCAGCAACTGCCGATGTCAAGGGTGAAGGTAGAGTGATTTTAAAGTGGACTTCGGGGAAAGAGCTCACTTTGAGCAACGTGCTCTATGTTCCTGACATACGCAAAAGTCTTGTGTCAGAAGGGTTGCTTAACAAACATGGTTTTCGTTTAGTTTTTGAATCTGATAAATTTGTTTTTAACTAAGCGTGGAATGTTTGTTGGTAAGGGTTATGCCCAGAATGGAATGTTTAAACTCAATGTAATAGCTAAGGTTGAGAACATGAATGAAAATGCTTCTACTTCTGCTTATTTGATTGAGTCATCTAATATTTGGCATGGTCGTTTAGGTCATGTTAATTTCAATTCAATGCGTCGTTTGATTAAATTAGATTGCATTCCAAAGTTTTCCATTGATTCAAAATATAAATGTACAACATGTATTGAAGCAAAACAAACAAGATCATCTTTTTAAGTCGGTTGAAAGAATAACCGAACCCCTTGACATAATTCATACTGATGTGTGTGATTTAAAATCGATTCCCACAAGAGGTGGAAATAAGTATTTCATCACATTTATTGATGATATTACATGATATTGCTATGTCTACTTACTTAAGAGTAAGGATGAAGCAATTGACAAGTTTGTCTTGTATAAAACTGAGGTTGAGAATCAACTCAACAAAAAGATAAAAGTTCTAAGGAGTGATAGAGGCGGAGAATATGTTTCACCATTTGCCGATATTTGTGCACAAAATGGAATTATCCATGAGTGTACTGCTCCTTATTCCCCACAACAAAATGGTATTGCGGAACGAAAAAACTGTACATTGAAAGAGATGATGAATGCTATGCTAATTAGTTCTGGAATGAGCCAGGACATGTGGGGGGAAGCCATTTTATCGGCTACTTATCTTTTAAACAAAATACCTTTCATGAAAAATGATGTAACTCCTTATGAGTTGTGGATGGGAAGAAAGCCATCTTACAAATACTTGAAAGTGTGGGGGTGCCTAGCAAAAGTGGTGGTTCCACCACCAAAGGTTCAAAGAATATGACCCAAAACCGTCGATTGTGTATTCATTGGTTATGCCCATCATGTAACTCCTTATGAGTTGTGGATGGGAAGAAAGCCATCTTACAAATACTTGAAAATGTGGGGGTGCCTAGCAAAAGTGGTGGTTCCACCACCAAAGATTCAAAGAATAGGACCCAAAACCGTGGATTGTGTATTCATTGATTTTGCCCATCATAGTAGTGCATATCGGTTTCTTGTTCATGATTCAAAGAATCCTGAAATACACAAGAATACTATAATGGAGTCAAGGAATGCATCATTCTTTGAAGAAGTTTTTCCTTGTTTGAAAAGGAACTCCCAAGTTCATCAACACCAGTTGATGAGATTGTTCATGATGATGATCAAAAACAATTAGAGGCTGAAGAGGTTGAGCCAAGAAGAAGTAAGAGGCAAAGGATTGAAAAATCTTTTGGACCTGATTTTCTTATTTATATGGTTGAGGGAGAGCCCCAAACCTATCGTGAAGCAGTTACCTCTTTGGAAGGACCTCAATGGAAAGAGGCGATCAAGAATGAAATTGATTCGATCTTACAAAACCATACTTGGGAGCTAGTAGATCTTCCACCAGGGTGTAAACCTATTGGATATCGATGGATATTTAAAAGGAAGATGAAAGCTGATGGTTCCATTGATAAGTATAAGGCAAGGTTAGTGATCAAAGGGTTTAGACAAAAAGAAGGATTAGACTACTTTGATACTTACTCGCCTGAGACTAGAATAACCTCGATAAGGTTGGTGCTTGCAATAGCGGCTTTACGAAATTTGGAAGTCCACCAAATGGATGTTAAAATCGTTTTTCTAAATGGGGATTTAGAAGAGGAGATTTACATGGAGCAACCTGAGGGTTTCTCAGCTCCAGGCCAAGAAGGAAAAGTGTGTAAATTAGTCAAGTCATTGTATGGCTTGAAGCAAGCTCCCAAACAATGGCATCAAAAGTTTGACCAAGTTATGCTTAACATTGGTTTCAAAATTAATGAATGCGACAAGTGTGTTTTATGTGAAAAACACAAAGAGAGGTTATGTCATATTATGTCTTTATGTAGATGATATGCTTATCATTGGGAGTGATGATCAGATGATCAAATCTACTAAAGACATGTTGAAAGCGAGATTTGACATGAAAGATATGGGTTTAACTGATGTGATTCTTGGTGTAAAGATCAATAGAACCCAAAATGATCTTGTGTTGAGTCAATCTCACTATGTGGACAAAATCCTTGAAAAATTTAATGCGGGGATACGAGTTTGTCTCAAACTCCCGTAGATACCATGCACCCAACATCTATCGAAAAATAGAGGTGAGGGTGTTGCTCAGTTGGAGTATTCAAGGGTTATTGGCAGCCTAATGTATCTGATGACATGTACACGGCCAGACTTAGCATATGCTATGAGCAGGCTAAGTAGATATACTAGTAATCCGAGCTCTGAATATTGGAAGAGCATGATAAGATTACTAAGGTACTTAAGATACACAAGAAACTATGGGCTGCATTATGGCCGAGATCCAGCTGTTATAGAAGGATACAGTGATGCAAACTGGATATCCCATATGAAAGATTCCAAATCCACAAGTGGTTATGTGTTCACCCTTGGTGAGCAGCTATAGCTTGGAAGTCGTCCAAGCAAACTCTTATAGCTAGATCTACGATGGAATCTGAGTTTATCAAGATGGCCAAAGCCTATGTCAGCTATTTGCATACATTGTGATTGCCAATCAGCTATTGGTAGAGCTCAAAGTGCAATGTATAATGGCAAATCACGGCACATTAGACGTAGACACAATACGATACGACAACTACTCTCAATGGGGGTTATCTCAATTGACTATGTGAGGTCAAAAGATAACATAGCGGATCCGTTTACAAAAGGCTTAAGCAGAGAGTTAGTGTATAAGTCGTCAAGAGGAATGGGACTAAAGCCCTTCGAACAAGTTTGTACAAAGGAAAACCTATCCTAGAAGATTGGAGATCCCATGACCTAGGCTCAATAGGACAACCTAATTGTATGAATTAAGGTCACTGTGAGGGAGTACCTCAAATATAAAAGGGAGTTGAATACTTCCTAGTTCATTCCTTTATCAAATTAGTGATAATAATTGAGGATAAGCATAATGTGGTTAATGATTCTGTATGAATCATAAAGAACCTGCTGCTTTTAATGATCTATGGTGATCACCTATGTGAGAGAGAAGTGGGGTCGCTTTGAATGGATTTGTGGGGGGCGCAAATCCTAGAGCTCTTGCAGAACCAGGCTAGTGTTCCATGACCATAACGGACACGACAATGAGGGGTTAACCAGACCAGGAAGAGTATTGTGTGAAATGTAATAACGTCTACGTAAACATGGATTGGTTCAAAGACATCGCGTCTACTAATCGATAGGAGACAAAGTACATATCACAAAGGAGGGTTCAAAGGGAACACCTACTTCTCCTGCAATACTCAACCGCTGAAATTTTATTGTGACACTTGAGTGTAAGGATCGATTTCTATTCATGTGGGGGATTGTTGGAAAATTAGTGAATAGAAACTAATATAAAATTATGTAAATTCATTATGTGTGAATTCATTAGCCATTAAGTGTAAATTTAACTATATGTTAATGGCTACAATAATGTGCATTTGTTAGCCTTGATGGTGGCTCTTTGCCTAACCAATCTACTAGTATAAATAGAGGAGATATCTTCTATTTCTTGGTGTGAGAAATTGGCTATAAGTTGGTGTTAGAAATTGGCAAGAAATTGGTGCTACTCTTTGCACTTGAGCTAGCAACTTTGTGTTGCTCTACGTGACTATTATCGATCAAGTGCTACTACTACACTCTTGTTTCAGGTATAATTTTCGGGTTTTCGGTTAACTCCGGCAGTACATACTGCTTCGGCTGTTGTACCCTGGGAAACAGTGGGGTTCACCTGGGTGGCCCGAAATCTGTTTTAAGGGACCTCTGTTGAACAGAAATCCTCAGCCACCGAACTCATTTCAATTCGTTTCATCTTGTGTAATTTCTTTCTTGTAATTTAAAGTTTAGCATTTTTATGTTTCTTGTAATAATGTATTTTTCATTGCGTATTTCTGAATTGTAATTCGAGTAATTGAATAATAAAAGTATGTGTTTATTTTGTGAACGGTGTTCCTACAATCTTATCCTAATCTAAATTACTCCTGATATTTCTTCTTGATTGGATTTGAACACAATACCTCCTTTTTAGGAGGCAATACATCTGTCAAGTGGGCTAGTCTCACATTGGCAAATAAAAATTATATAACTAAGGTCTTGTAGCCTAATAATTACCCCCTTGACTTCCGTATGAGAGTTTTTGGGTTCGAATCCGGGCCAAGACATATTTGCTAATTCGAGGTCGAGGGTTTTCTTGGTTGTGGGGTTCCTCCTAGGGTGGTTCGAGCATACGCCCCAAAGCATCAAATTCGTCGTGACAGTTTAAATCTCATCATGGATGTCGTCGTATCAAGGTGCTAAAAAAATTGTTTTATATTATATATATGTTAATTCTGAAGGTCGGTTACCAATCAGATCTTTTTTTTTCTTTTTAACACATAATTCTGTATAAATTATATATTATTGCTTCTTAATATGTGTAGGGTATGTTGTTTTGGTGTAGTGTTAAAACTTAAAAAGGATATATCAATGGTCAGAAGGTTGGAGGCGCAGCGTGAACCGTGAACGTTCGTTGGTCGATCACTCGGTCGCTGGGATGAACGGGAAAGGTGAATGGAGGTTGCATGCGATTTTAGGGATGGGAACTGAGATATGAGAAATTAGAAATAAAGGAAAAATGAGAGGGAGGAAAGTGTGGGTTAAAATTAAGAATTTGGTATAAATATGAGAATGAGTCATTACTAAAATGTAATTGGTTTATATAATTTTTTTAAAGTGTATGAAAATCTAATTCATGTTAATTTTTTTAAATAAGGGGAGACAAAACCAATATTAAAAAAAATACATTATTGTCCAAAAATTAACAATAGTACACTACTGGCGAAAAAGAGGGGCCAATCACCCGAAGTATGCTTTGTCCCTGGATATATACAAATTCTAGAAATGCTCTTTTAGTGGGAGTAGGGTTGTAAACGAACCAAACAAGCACTTGTTCATGTTCTTTTGTTTAACATTTAACTTGTTAACGAACGGTTTATGAACACTTACTGATTGAAAATTTTGTTTGTGGTCGTTCATTAAGGAGTTGAATTGTTCACGAACGGTTCATGAACATAAACGACCACATATTATTATAAAAATAAAAATTATCGTTTTTAATCTCAAATATTAGACTAGCTCATCTTAAAGTTAATTTGAAACATTAAAAGCAAGTTTTTTTTATCATTTTCTCCAAAGCATGATGAAGTTTTGAAGGTTTATGCTGTATTCGAAATCCAAACTTCGTGTACAAAATAATTTTCGAATACAGATAATACTTCGTGTACAAGATGGATTTCGTGTACAAGATGTTTTTTGTGTATAGGATTCACTTCGTGTACAGAATGTACTTCGTGTACTGTCTGTGCTTCGTGTACAGTCTTTCATTTCGTGAACAACTGTTAGTTCGAGAACGAGTTGCTCCATACTTGGAAAATTTTAAAGAAAACTTATTTTTCTTAATCTTGAACTAACTTAATCAGTTTCTTTTTCAAATGGCTGACCTACATTTCGTACCAGATCATAACATGTCAGCATATCTTGGAGATCTACCAGAGAGACATTCAGAGTTCAAAAGCTTGGTAGATGGTCTGATTATATCTCCGGTCAACTACGCTATCATGGAGCATCCTACTATTGTTTCTGATTACATTGAGGGTTTCTGGAGCACTGTTACTAAGCATATAGATAGCAGTGGAAATGTTAGCATCATTGGGAAGATCCAGGGCAGGCCAATCACCATTACAGAGCAAATACTACGAGAGTGTCTTCAATTCGGAGACAAGGATACAGATCCTGTTGAGTTAGATCAAGATCTGGTCAACCGTACAGTATTTCAGACAGGACACGAGGGTGCCTACCCCCCCACAGAGAAGAAACTTCTTCATCCCTACCGGAGATACCTGGCTCATGTCGTCACACAGTCTTTGTCCGGAAGAAAAGGCGGTTATGATGTGCTGAATCAGACATTAAGCTCGTGTTTGACAGCACTAGCTCTGGGAATGGACTTCAACTATTCGAGGATGATATTTCTTGATATGTATGCCAACATCAAGGGAAGGAGGAAGGAAAGGTTTCTAGCATTTCCTCGCTTCCTACAGATCGTCATCAACAAACGGCATCAGGATCTAGTTCCCACAATAGGCACTCTGGGAATCAAGAGGATGCGCGATGACATTTTCGGATACATGAAGATGAACAAGCGCGGAAAAAGCAGTACATCGGTCAAAGGCCCCTGATTAAGTTTGGAAGATTTGTGGGAAAAGGCGCAGATGAAGACATGCCTGGAACCCCAGTGGCTATAGTGGCCGAGGAGCATGATGTCCAAGCTACACACTCAAGTGCTAAAGCTAGTAAAGCTGCAGAGGATGCTGCTCATGAGTCTTCTTCTTCTTCGAGCGAAGACTTTGTTCCTGAAAAGCCACCTCCCACCAGACAGGAACGAGAAGAAGCACAGGACGCGGATTACACTCAAACTCCTGAGTCATCACCGAAGAAGAAGAGGCAAAAGACAATGGCCAAGAGAACCAGAGATCCCAGACTTCAAAAGATGTTCTCAAGCCTATCCTTCTCATCTGCTGCTTCTATTATATCACAGGCACCTACCCAACCACCTTCGTCTACACAACCACCTCCGCCTACACAACCACCTCCGCCTACACAACCATCTCCATCCACACAACCCAAGCAACCCACACAACCTAAGCCACCTACAAAACCCAAGCCACCTAAACCTGCAGCCAAACCATTACAGGCACCCACACAACCACCACCACATACAAAACCACCTCCACCAACTCAACCACAACCACCTCCACCTACACAGCCCAAGTCACCAATAAAGCCTGAACCACATCCAAAACCAAAACCACCTATTCAGCCAGCCAAACCCGACTTAGTCATCAAACTCCCAGCCAGATCCACAACTCCATCTTCTACTACATCCATCCCTCACACCGAAACTCCACCATCTCCGACTCGCTCGAACGGTGATTTAGAGCTTAGTGTGAGGGTTTACAAGCTTCTCATACCAATCTGTAAATGATTTTTCAAATCTTTCAGAACTCATTAAATTAACTATCTCATAGGTAAACCTCAACAGGATCTCCGATCAACCGTCTTTTGGCTTACTTACTTAATAAGTTTCTTTAATTTGTTCCTTAAGGTTTTGTTAAAAACCTGAGGCCCTCCAGTACTATGCGCTGCAATCTTTTCAGACTGAGGATACTGGCACTCTTCAAATAATTAACTACTAACTAAAGATTTTAGTTTTATGAAAACTGGTCCGATTAGCCTTCTTGGTATTGAAGCCTAATTTTTAAGAAATCTTTCAATCATGGTGGTTGCATAGCAATACACGGAGTCTTACCTGTTGCTCCTCAACATGCCCTCGGCCACCCCTTTTTCAAAATTTTTCTTATCAATTTGGTTTTTAATACCTTAAAAGCGTTTCTTTTAGATTTTCAAATGCTCAACAGATAAAAAGGTATAACGAAGCCTTTACCGGATCTAGAAAGAGTAATTTAGAGCTTCATCAAAGTAACAAAGCTCTGATACCAAGTGCGGTATTCATAAGCGGGGCGGAAAGTTAAAATATAATAAATTTGAAACAATATTTAAACAAAAATACCTTTATTTATGTTACAATAGATGAACTCTCACACCAAACTTCAGATTTTTTTACAAGCTTTCAAACTTAGGGTTTAAAAAGGAATTTCAGATTTGAGTATCGCTCGATCTAAAGATCTAGAATATTTAAATCTTGAAGTACCAAAACCAAAGCATTTTGTTATTGAAAAATCAAAAGAAAATTTATATTTTAAGTTTGACTGTTTTCATAAAAGTTCAAAAACAAATCACGAACCAGAATCTAGTAATAGCCAAGGAAATTTTCTAGTAGATTTGTGTCTAAGAAATACCAATAACATAGACGTAATATTTGATAGGGTAAGTCTTTTATCCAGAGTGAGCCTAAAACATTTCCATACCTTGAGAGAAACCCTGAGTGAAACCCAAGAAAAATCAGAAAAATTCCAAAAAGAGATCAGTGAGGAACTCAGAAAGATTGAAAACCAGTTATTGGCACACGAGCCATTAACCAAAAAGCAGGTTCGAGAATTAGTCATTGAAATTGCCCAACAACCAAAGATAGTGGAAGCTGAAGCTTTAAAACTCACTGAAGAATTAAAGGCTCAAGTACGAAAAGTAGAAGATCTGTTACAAGAAGTGAAATCTTACTTGATTTCATGAACTGGGTGATAACGGCCCAATCCGAAAGCTATAAGCAAACCATTGAAGCAGTTGATTCTATTGAAGTACCAGCAGTTGGGTTCTCAAAATCATCAGGAGTTGGAACTTCAACTCAGCAAACAGGTATCACGATAAAGCAAAACAAATTTATCATCCAAGCAATTACAAACCTGTTGGAAGAAGTAAAATCTGTGAAGGAAGACGTCAAAGAATTAAGACAAGAATTCCAAAAAGGAAAGGCACCGGCAATTGAAAACGAACAACTTCTTGAAGAACTCAATAAGAAGTTGGAAACGTTAACTATTGGTGGAGAAAGACTTCATAAACCAAAAGGCCCGTTTTACGTCTTCAAAGATCCGTATAAAATCTTGAAAGAAGAACAAGATAAACAAAAGAAATGAGTAGCAGAGGTGAAAGAGTGGCCTTTGGTGATAGCCAAAGAACTGAAGCATTGGCTAACCAGGAGGACCAAATCAGGGACTATAGACGCCTCCAACGGATAAGGAATAACATACAACGATGGGTGCCAACAGGAAGTTTTAGAAGAACTATTGAAAGCCAGCTAGATCCTGAAGCTGAACTCAGGATATCACAGGCAAGAAGGGCAAGCCTCGTACCAGCAGAAACACTGTATGACGAAGGATCAAGATCCACTAGACACCGCGTCTATCAAAACTATAGTGAGGAAAGAATACTGGTAACTGCTGAAGGTCAACAAGAAGACCTAGGATTCGTTAATGAAAAATCCTACAATGAATTGATTAGAAGCGGATTGCAGCATGTACATCTGGGGCTCATAATGATCAGAGTCCATGCACTACATAGAAGAGATGCTGGAACCCAAGTTCTCATAGTCCTACGAGACACAAGATGGGCAGATGATCGGGCCATCATTGGAACTATGGAAGTAGATATGACCAGAGGAACACAACTGGTGTATCTGGCACCAGACCTCATGATGTCTATACATGATTTCTATAATCATGTACAAATATCCATCCAGACAAGAGGATATGAAGAGTTCACAGGAGAATCAAACTTGCTGATAACAAGAGCCTTGGTGGGAAGACTGACAAGCACAAGTTTTGCAGGATTCCGATATAATATCCAGAGGGTTGCTGAACATTTGGCAACAAGCGGAATTCAGGCTGTATCAGGAGAAGCTAGAACGATAACTGAACTCCAAGGGCAGAGATGGTTACTCAAACCATCAAAGAAGAAAACAATAAAAATCCCATCTAGAGTAAGTACTGGATCAAGATTAGACGGAACTCTGTCCCTAAGATTCTCAGAATACAAGACAAGCAGAGAAACCGGAGAATCAAGCAGACAAGCAAGTCAAGAAAATAAAGATGAAGAATTGATGATACAAGAAACTGGAGCAGCAGTATTCTTAAAATTCATTGACTTTGACTTATTGAGAAGTCTGCATTTTGCAAAACCAAGACTACCTGCAGAAGTTAAAGAGTTAATCTATAAAAAGGTTGACATTCAAGAAAGAGACCCTTTAAATGAAGCAGCTCTTGATGAATGGGAAGATGCTGAATTGCAAGAAAAAAGAAATAACAAGGGGTCAAGAAAACACAAAAATTGGGGAACCTTAGGCCAACCTTCGGGAAAATACGATTATTATGTGGATTATAGCTATAAAGCTACGAGTCCCATAGAAGAAATCGTAGCAACCGGTTGGGAAGATGAATTAGAAGAACCAGATGGGCCACATAGACAAGATGAAACATCCATAAATGAATTCGACAATTGTCATATTCAATGGGATGAATCAGGATAAGATGATAATGATGGTGACCAAGAATTAAAGGAAGAAGCTGATGACGAAAAAGAAGATGATAGCGATGATGAATTATGGTGGCTTCAAAGTTAAAAAAATGTTTCAGAAACAGAAATGCCATACCCTATTATGAAAAGTGATGAAAAGAAATCTGAAAGAGTGCTAACAATCCAAGATGATTTACTAGATATGGAGTATCCACTCCTTACTAGAATGATGAAACAAGAACTTGGTGCTTCATCAGTAACATCGGCTTACAGACCACCACAAGACCAAACAATGCAACCACCAGGATACCCACCAGCCACAGGAAGGGGAATACCAGATGTTAGTTCATCCAGTTTCAATCTAAATAAAAAGGTTGAAAGCTATGGCAGGCGAATGGAGAACTATTGGTCACTCCCACCAGCACAAGCAACGACTGGTGCAATGTTGGTTCTACCAGCAGATATTGGAAAATATGCAGATGTGATTGATAGATGGGAATCAATTACGCTAAATTACATTGACGATCCAAATAAATCCTGGCCGACACCAAGATCAAAGGTTGACTGCATTGAAAACCTTTTGGGTGAAGATGAGAAGAAAATTTGGATACAATGGCGAATGGCGTACGATGATGAATATCAGCAACTACTGAAAATTACTGATGACACCCATAACATCACTTCACAAATAAGAAGAGTAATTCTTCTTAGTGATGCTGCCCAAGGAAGCACTGAGGAACAAGAAATGGCGTATAATGATCTTGAAAGACTGGTGTGCCACGAAGTGAAGGACTTGTTCCAATATATGAACGAGTACAAGACGTTAGCAGCAAAGTCTGGAAGGATGTTTATTGGGCCTGAATTATCAGATAAATTTTTCAGAAAAATGCCACCTGCTGTTGGTAAAGAAATCGAAGAAGCCTTTAATAAAGAGAAACCAGGTGTAACGATTGGGGTAATGCCAAGAATATACTTCGCACACAGATATTTATCAGAACAATACAAGAAGGCTCAGTTGCAGAGAGAACTAAAAGATTTACAATTCTGCAAAGAAGTATACATACCCGAAAGTTACAAAAACAAGACAAAAAGACTGGGATTAAGAAAGGCAAAAACATACAGAGGAAAACCACACAACTCACACGTTCGTGTGTTCAAATCAAAGCATGGTGATCGTATGAAAAAGTGCAAATGCTATATTTGTGGAAGAGAAGGTCACTTTGCCAGAGAATGTAAAAGCAAGGTCAGCAATGTAGAAAGAGCTAATGCTTTCCAAAATCTAGATCTTCCTGATAACTATGACGTCCTATCAATAGATCAAGATGAACCAGATAGCGATGCAATTTGTAGCATGTCAGAAGGAGAACAAACAAGTTTTGCATCAATGACAGAAGAATGGGCTTTTGTAGTCATAACAGAAGATGAAGCAATTGACGAAGAATTGTATGTAACTACAATCAACGAATCGTCGTGGAGGCCAGTAGTGAAACTGCCAGAGGAACAGGAAGTATGTTTCATGATTGGGAACATAAACAACCTGAACAAAAGGAAAATTGAAAAATTTGCACAAGTGATATCAGGCAGAATATTCGGGGAAGCTGTAGAGTTTGTAATCTTATTATATGTGTGCTATGTTCAAAAGCATACTATAATAAAGATATACAACCAATATCAAAACCACAAACGATCAATCAAAATGAGTTGGTCCATGAATTGATGAAACAATGTTTGGCGTTGCAACAAGAGGTTTCCCGACTTGAAGAAATCATAAAAGATGACACGATGATTCTCCTTGAAAGAGAAAGAAAACAGTTGGAAGACGCTAAAATAATAATTCCAGAAGAAAAGCAAGAGACCACTGAAGAAACAGTTGCAGTGTCACAGTATCCATCAAAGGAACGAAGAAATAAACTTTATAATATTATAGTTTATTTCAAAATTCCAGGGGTAGAGGAAGAATTTAAAATTTCAGCAATAATTGACACTGGTGCAACTTCGTGCTGCATTGATGAAGATTCTGTTCCAAAAGAAGCAATGGAACCAAGTCCCTGGATTGTAAAATACTCAGGGATTAATTCTGTTCAAACCACAAAGAAGAAGTTAAAGGAAGGAATCATGAAGATTGAAAACAACTCATTTAGAATACCTTTTACTTTCTGTTTTCCTATGAAATTAGGGGGTGGTGTTCAAATGTTAGTTGGGTGCAACTTCATCCGGTCAATGGGAGGAGGCTTAAGATTTGAAGGGTCTCAGGTCACCTTTTACAAAACGGTGACAACAATCAATACAAGTTATGAAGCAGCTGCAATGGGAGAGCTTGAACTTGAAGAAGAAGAATACATTAAGTTACAAGAAGAATATGCTGCTTATAACCTCGGCAATTTGTCAGAAATGTCAAAAGAACTGCAAGATATTCTCCAAGAATTAGAAAAACAAGGTTTTATTGGAGAAGATCCATTAAAACACTGGAAGAAGAATCAAGTCACTTGTAAACTCGACATAATCAACCCAGACATGACAATTCAAGACAAGCCATTGAAACAAGTTACTCCAGCACAAAAGGAACAGTTCAAAAGACATACTGATACTCTGCTAAAACTTGGAGTAATCAGAAAGAGCAACAGCAGACACAGAACAAGAGCTATGATGGTAAGCTCAGGAACATCTGTGGATCCAGTTACAGGAAAAGAAATTCGAGGAAAAGAAAGAATGGTTTTTGACTACCGAACACTCAATGAGAATACAAATAAAGATCAGTATTCTCTTCCCGGTATCAACACCATAATCCAAAAGATTGGGAATGCTAAAATCTACTCAAAGTTTGACCTGAAAAGTGATTTTCACCAAGTTGCTATGGAAGAAGCAAGCATCCCATGGACGGCATTCATTACACCAGAAGGATTATATGAATGGTTAGTAATGCCTTTTGGTCTGAAAAATGCCCCCGCAGTTTTCCAAAGAAAAATGGATAACTGCTTCGGCATGTATTCAGAATTTATTGCAGTCTATATTGACGACATCCTGGTCTTCTCCAAAAATAAGGAAGATCATGCAAAGCATTTAAAGATAATGTTGTCAGTATGTAAAACAGAAGGACTGGTGCTATCAAAAACAAAAATGAAGATAGCAGTACAAGAAATAGATTTCTTGGGAGCAACTATTGGGAACAGAAAAATAAAGCTCCAACCACACATAATCAAGAAGATAGCAGACTTCAAAGATGAAGATCTACAAACTCTGAAAGATTTAAGATCCTGGCTAGGAATTCTTAACTATGCAAGGTCTTACATTCCTAATTTGGGAAGAATGCTAGGACCCTTGTATGCAAAAACAGGTGCCAACAGAGATAAAAGAATGAAAAAGGAACACTGGGAGCTAATCAAGAAGGTTAAATCTGAAGTGGAAAAGTTACCAGACATGGAAATCCCACCAACAGACGCTCACATAGTAATTGAAACAGATGGATCAATGGAAGGATGGGGAGCAGTTTGTAAATGGAAGAAAAAGAAAGAAGATTCAAAGTCTACTGAGAAGGTCTGTGCATATTCCAGCGGAAAGTTCTGCAGCTTAAAATCAACAATAGATGCAGAAATCTACGCAGTTATGAACGGGCTGGAAAATTTTAAAATCTATTATTTGGACAAAGGAGAAGTTACTATCAGAACGGATTGTCAAGCTATAATAAGTTTTTATAACAAGTCCAACAACAATAAACCATCTAGAGTTCGTTGGGCCAGTTTTAAAGATTTTGTTACAGGTTCAGGAGTCCAAGTAAAAATAGAACACATTGATGGAAAGCACAATCAGCTAGCAGATGCTTTATCAAGACTGACAACAGCGGTTTGTTATGCAGAATGGCAGGAAGAAGAGAAACTGCTTGGGATAGGGTTCGAGAAGAGTTCATGTCAAGAAAATGGCGAAATTTTCCAGGAGTGGTCACAAGGCTACAGCAGATTGATGCAGATGAACGAAAAGGGTTACAATTGCTCTGTTACGAAGACGAAGGCTTTGGCACAACTCCTCACAGAAACACTATCATCAGTTATCAACCATTCAGTTTATACCGCATTCAGTACTTCGTTGCCCAAAGACTACCACCAGTGTCAGAGGAACCAATGGAAATTAGAAGATCAACAGAGATACATGATGAAATGCGAAGACTCCTGCTCAATCAGTATGAAGAAATCCTTGGACACTTGCATATCTTCAGAGCAATGCTCAGTGTTAGGAGAATCTACTATGAAACCGGAACAGGAGGAGATAATGCAAGAGGTGAATGGCGAAGTAATGGACTCAGATCTACCAACCATTTGGATGAAGTCATACGTGAATGGGAGGCCCAAAGGATTAACCTTACCCAATTCTAAACAAATCAAACAAAGATGGGCTTACCAGGCCAAAGGATATTTAGGCCCAATATTAAGAACAAGATATTACGTATCAGTTCTAGAAGATGGAAGTTACGTCACCCGTGAAGTATTTCCTGAAATTATTGTAGATAAAGAAGCTAAAAATAGAGGTGTCCACCAGTACCGTGATTTCAACGGATTGACCCCACCATTATCACGTCTTTAATTAAGCAGCTTGGAAGCTAGTACCGGGATGGCCTACCATTATCACATGTTTGTTTTCCTTTTCGACGGCTATGTAAAAAGGCAATTGAATTAGTTGGCTATGGGGCCCAAGATGCGCACCCGCTCTAATTATTGTCCTTTATCACGCCCGTTTGTTTGTTTGGTATCCGTTTTAACGGAGGTTTGTCTACTTTTATTGGCTATATAAGCCAGTTGTGTGTTATAGGTTTCTCAGATCGAGCGATACTCAAATCTGAAATTCCTTTTTAAACCCTAAGTTTGAAAGCTTGTAAAAAAATCTGAAGTTTGGTGTGAGAGTTCATCTATTGTAACATAAATAAAGGTATTTTTGTTTAAATTTTGTTTCAAATTTATTATATTTTAACCTTCCGCCCCGCTTATGAATACCGCACTTGGTATCAGAGCTTTGTTACTTTGATGAAGCTCTAAATTACTCTTTCTAGATCCGGTAAAGGCTTCGTTATACCTTTTTAAACCCTAAGTTTGAAAGCTTGTAAAAAATCTGAAGTTTGGTGTGAGAGTTCATCTATTGTAACATAAATAGAAGGTTGAAGGAACAAGTTTTCAAACTTGAGAAAGATGCTGAGCGCAAGGACGATCTTATCAGAAATCTGCAAGAAGGGATGACAAAGATCGATAGCAAACTGAACAAGTATCGTGGAGAGATCAAAGCTCACCGAAAGTTCATCAGATGCCTACTTATCGAGAACCATGAAATGAAGAAGGATATCAAAAAGCTCAAAGGAGAAGAAGTTCCAGAGTCTGATGATGAATATGTAGATGAGATCTTTCGTGACAGTGATGATGACAATGATGATAGTGATGATGATAATGGTGATGACAAGAGTGAAAAGGATCAGAAGGATAAGGAGGATGACAAAGATGAGAATGATGAGAAAGATGAAGATAAGGATGGAAGCGAAAAGGAAAAGGATCAGGGACCCCCAGATGACAAGGATCAGGGAGGAGACACTGGAAATCCATCCTCATTAGGAAAGTCTCCTGGCCTTTATGATGATCTGTTTGGAGATATTCCTGATGACATATTATTCGGTGATTGTGTTCAACCGGACGAAACATCAGGAGCTGGCCTCGAAGGCTTGTTTGACGACCTGCCCGAGGACTTTGACTTCGAGTCATCTGGTGAAAAGACGAAGGAAGGAGCCGAATCCTCTGTAGGGGCATCTGTAGAGGAAGAACCAGAAAATATCATACTCGGCAACGTCTCATCAGATCCCTATATCGATTATTTGTATGCCCACAAATATATTGATGCTCTGGGACAGGAGGTCACCTCTCTTAATGAAGTGATCGTGAGCTGGTTCGATAAGAAGAGAGATTGGACGCCATCTCCTCCTGTGGTTAAAGCTGATTGGTTCAAAGAGATGAGCGATATACATCCAGAGCATACATTCATATCTGATGACAGAAACCTGTTCGCTGTTCGTAACGACAAGTCTAACGTTTGCTGCTGGTTGTATGACAAAGAGAGGGACATTTATCTGGTGAAGAGAATGAATGGTAAGGTTGAGTATTACAAGAAGCCAAGAGACTTTTGCACTATGCCGAAGGTCGACATACGAAGCATTGACAAAGCAATGTTTTTCAACCCTTCGAAAAATTCACAGGCTGACTTATTCGCCAAATTCATCAAGGATCAGTGTGAAAAAGATTTTCCTGTGATGCGTACGGCAAAAGGAAGACGTTTTGTTTCTACCTGCATCATTGATCTGAAGACACAAAAGCCTTGGATATACTACAAGTATTGTCACACCCTGCGCCTCGTGCGGAATCCACGACGCGTGACGTAATGAATTCATAGCCATAGTGCAAGAATAACCCGAGATTTACTAATGTTTCATAATTATTATTAGATAGATTTATGCAACCGCACACAATATTATACACTAAAGTATACATATACTGATAATATTACAAAACGTCTAGTTTGTTTCTTGTTTCTAGGTCACCCTAAACATTCATGGCATCATGACCTAGCTGATTTCCCTGATCTTGATTACCTGAAACATGTAAAGAAAACTTGGATCAACCACACGTGGTTGAGTGAGAAACATATATTTTGAATTAACATGTTTTGTATAACTTGAGTAGCAATTATAGCACAAGCTTATCATATAAATGTAATGAAATACAAACCCAATGAACATGCAAATATCAAACCTATTGCAATAGCTTTCCATGTGCAGTACACCACGTGTACCCAGTTCGTGTGGTGTCCAACCCGCAGTTGGATCACGCGTTTTTATGTGTTCGCGGTTTCCCGCATATGGACCATACCAGTACTACCGGGGGCTTGACGAATCAAGTTAATGATATTGCATAAGAATAGCATCATTCAGCATTTGTATAACCAAAACATGTAAATGATTTGCATTGTATCAATAGTTTGCTTCCACAATAGTTTAAAATGTTTGAGATATCAAAAGTTTACATGTTCCACCCCGCGGTTTTAGCAAAAGAAAATAAAAGGGGTTATGAGTCTCACCTGTGCTATCGAGTGTTTTGATTTTGAAGTATCACGCAAATTCTGAATAGAATTCTGCAATTCATTAATGTTTTATGCGTTCTTTGTATTTGAATTGGATTATCAGAATATTCCTTGACTTTTGATAGCAAGTAATCATAGTTTAAGTCACCAAGCTGATCTTAATCCTTAATCAGCCTCCTTAAGTTAATATTGCACAAGGTGCGATAAACAAGGAACCTATAATGATTTAGGTTCCTATTAAGGAGTTTATGAGTAACTGGATTAATCACGACATTTTCGGATTAATCAAATAGATATTGTTGTTGATTATTCACTTGAAACAATTCCTAGATGAATTTCTGGCTTAGAAATAGTCAACCCTTGTTATTGATCATTTAGGTATCATGAAACATGAGAATGCGATATTAGAATAGGTTTAATAACCATTCTCAATGTACTAATCTGACTGTTATCATAAACATCAGATCATTATTCCGGTGATTATCTATGCTTGTCATTAGTTTGAAACACTTGGATTTAACCTAACATTTCAAGAAAATGATCAAGACAATCACAATCATTGTCACAATCATATGGTTTAAACCATTTTAATCATAGTTAGGGTTTCATGAAAACCGGGCATTATAACAGCTCAAAACAAGGATTAACCCGTTAACATATCAAGTTCTTTGTTTCTAACCATTCCTAGCCATCAACTAGGCAATAATCCATAACAATAACTATTGTATTATATTCAAAACAAGATTTAATCTAACCACTATCAAACCAGTAAGATAGGTTGAACCATTACCCGATCGGACGGATTTCTCGGATGAAAACGACGATCAGGACTTGTAGAATCGATCCCTAGCTTGATCCTATTGATTTGGTAGCTTCAAAACTGAGATTTGGGGGTGAAATATTGACCTGGTTCGTCTGGAAGTCGAGTTTATTCGCTAAAAATGAGTTCTGATCAAGAAAATCAGATTTTTATGCTTGCTGCTTCCGTCGCGTACCGCGGAGGATGTCAAAAAGTTTCTTCGCGTACCTCCACCGCCTAAGTTAGACTCGATTTTGTTTTCGCGATTCCGGGAGCATACGAACTCCGTTTTGCGCACGGTTTTTGCCTACGTTCACGATTTTTCGAGCTCTTTCCAATGGTTATAATTTCAAGACTTAAAGAGTTCAAAATATTTGACCTCTTATTTAACGCTATATTCGACTCAGTGTATCTTGAAATCGGAGCCTCGTTTCGCGATTTCGCTTCCACTCATTCTCTTCGTTTTCGAGTTATGATTCTAAACATGAAATCGATTGGTCACCTATTTGAACAAGCATTAGGTGATGGATGTTTCTTTGCAATCTACTAACACCATATTCCTGAGTAACTACAAGTCATGAACTGATACGATATGATATGAACATTGTTTTTTTGTAAAGACAATTAATCACATTGTATACCCAATCTACCCACACTGTCCAACTCAATTTGTTATACAACCTGATTAATTCTCGAGTACATTTGTCACAAGTATCCTCCTCCTCACGTTGAGATTGCAGTTCCAGTGTCTGCCAGAGTTCCAGATAACTCTTTAGCCAACTTCCTGTCGTGGTATTATGACGATCTTAACCTTGCAGCGGTCATCATCAAAGATAAAGACAATGTTGAAGACATCGACATTATTCTGGACCCTATGGATCTCCTGAAGTACGGAAAAGAAGACATGATGAAGTTGCACGAGTCTCCTATACGTGTGTATTCAGGAAATGATGAGGAGGCTAAGCCATTTACGCGCACCGTTGCTTATGCCGTGGAACTGAAGCTTTATGCAGGAGCTGGGCCGCATAATGTCACTCTTCCGATCGGATGACTTCGCCAGTCTAGGGGGAGTTTGTAGAGCCCGCTAAACGATGAAGACTTACAAAGTCAACCCGGAAGAGTCAACGCTCAGATTTTGTTCAATTTCGTGTACAGTCATTTCGAGTACACGAAGTGTTCGTGTACTCGAACTTTTGTATTAGATTTCGTGTACTCCTAGGCCTAGTATAAATAGACGTATTTTGTACAGGTTTAGGTTAGAATCCCGAGGCACTTGCTCTCTAGACGTATTGATGCACTTGTACTCGAAATTTTTAGATTTTATAAAAGTTTGCATTTTTCTTATTGGTTTCTTGATTCTAACCTGGATTCCGCACTCGTTAGATATCACTGATGATGATTATGAAGATAAAGTTTGGATCTTGATCAGTTTTCGGACCTACAATAATATATATTTCTACCTCGTTAAAAGCATCAAGAACCTTCCTTGCAGTTTTTTGGATGAGTTTTGTCATATCACGATCAAATAGGGTGAGTGATACAACACCAGTTATGTCTTGTACTCTAATCTGAATCTTAAACCTTATGATATAATATATAGTAGTTTAGCATATTGTCACAGAAAATTTGGTGTGATTTAAAAAATAAGAATATCCATAATAATAGTATTTAATACCTCGGTACCGGAGATACCACTTTCACATTACATTTCGCGTTGTTACATTCAGAAACCTTTTCATCTTCGAAATCTCCACTTCCATCCTCTTTAAAACGTGTGACATCTTTTGTCCCGACCTTGCGATTGCATCTCTCACATGCCATGTAATACCAACATATATCTTTAGATATAGCTTTGATTGTACCCATGATCACAACACATTTGACCTGAAGAAAAATGTGTCACTAAAAATGTATATTTATTAAATTATTAAGAATTATTGACATATACATTATGACCGTACCTCAAATATTTCACAAATTTCACCAATATTCGTGAAAGCAGTGTTGGTAAGGAACTCATCTTAAAGGGAGCAAAACATTGACAACCCAAATGGCAATTGGATAGACGAAGGGTCATCAACTGTTTTTTTCATCAACCTGTGAGAAAATAATAATATGTTATCAGGTTTGTATTTAAAGTATTAAAAATTATAATAATAAAATAAGTATACAACCTTTTCTTATATTTTATGATATCATCAACTTCATCATTGATGAACAACCTGCAGACCTCAGAGCCAAATGAGTTTGACACATATGGATTCCCTACATGATATTATTAAAAAAGCTACATGTCATATCGTTAACCAGGTATGGTTCATTAATTAATGTATATAAAAATGAGTAACACAAACCATTGAAAAACTTGACTCTTGCAAACTGGAGAATGACTACAACATGTTCGTCCATCTTATGTTTAGACATATACTTGAACATCTGGGTAGCATAATGATCCCATAACGTTAAAAACACAGCACACCCCCTGTCATTTAAAAATACAAGTACAAATTTAAATAAAAATTTTATTACAAAAACAATCAAAAGCAATTTAATTGTTCAAACTGAAGATCATGAAGCTGCATAGTGATTCGGGTTTTGTTTTTCTCTTCATTCAAGCTTTGACTGTCTTTGTTGAAAAACTTTGCAACGTGTCCAATAACATCTATAGAAGATAAAGAATATGTTAGTAAGGTAATTAAAATACAATAACTCTGAAAGAATATTGATAAATACCGATTGTTATGTTTTCAGGTAATAGATTGTCTTTGACATTCTGAAATGATGAAAAGGAAAAACCATGTTCTTGACCCACGAAATCATTACACTTGGATACATAAGTTTGGTAATTGAAGTTGACTTTGTTAGGATTGTCAACAAACTTGTACTTTGATAAATTGATACCCAGACTTGGCCTCTTAATCAACAAACAATCACTTTCGTTCAAATACTTCTCAAACCTAAAGAACCATTTTTTCAGGACATGACCATGTATTTTGTTTCCCTGCATTATTAAAAGAAATATATTACATTAGAATGATTATTGGATAACATTCATGGATGAAAAATAATAAGAACAACTAAGATTAAACAAACCTCTTCATCGATTAATATCGTCTCAATCGAGTAGTCCTCATTAGGATACTTTCTGTCTGGTTGTTTCCACTTTCTTAGTATACGTACCTTTATAATATAATCATTAATAGAAACATCCAGATTGTTAAGCATAGTTATCTCTGATGCAGCAATTGCTTCCATTGTTTAGTAGAAAGTATATGTCTTGTGATATTTTCAAGTGATGTGAATTGTTGCAGGAAGTTGTATTTATATGGGTTGAGGTACATACGTTAATTCTTTGCTATTTTTAGATATGATTAAAAAATTAAAAACGGTTATTAAGTTGGGCGTGAAATCCGTTTGGCATAAAATAAGGATCATAATATAATAAGGAATTGAAAGTTATTTAATTTGCATTCATTATAATTACGAAATAATTGACCATTTTGAAAAAAACGTACGATGAAAAAGTTATTTCATTTAGAAGCGTGAGTTACAACACATTAATTAGAATTTATGTTATTTTATTAAAAAGATAAAAAACGGTTAGAAACAATCCCTTAGATTTTGAATTAATTGTATTAAATGAAATTAATTCATGAGTTTCTTAAATATGCTATGTGAATAGTCTAGAAAGACGCCACATGGCAAATGACATGTGGATATGCTAGAATCACACCATGTGGCATAGTGTTATTCTTTTATTATATAGTATATATATATAGATATAGATGATTACTTATTTACTTGCCTCGTCCTTCCAATGAACACGGATATATATATATATATATATATAGGGAGAGGTTCAAATGTTAACCCTCCCTTATAGCGTTAACCGCTTAACCCTAGCTTTTTTTGCCCGAATCTTAAATTTTTTTTTTCATGGTTTTTATTATGTAAAAATAGGGGGGTTTCTTTTTTGTGTTTTTGCTAATTCATCACCGTTTAGAAGTTATTGTAAGTGTAAGTTACTTACACTTACTTACATTTACTGCATCAGATACGAATTGTAAGTAAGTGTAAGTAACTTACACTTACAATAACTTCTAAACGGTGATGAATTAGCAAAAACACAAAAAAGAAACCCCCTTATTTTTGCAAAATAAAAACCATGAAAAAAAAATTTAAGATTCGGGCAAAAAACGCTAGGGTTAAGCGGTTAACGCTATAAGGGAGAGTTAACAATGGAACCTTCCCCTATATATATATATATATATATATATATAGGACCATTTTAATTGACTAAGACCTATTCTAGGCAATAATCATATATAAATCAATACAAAAGTGATGTTACAAAATGTTACAAATTAGCCGAACTATTACAAATCATTTCTAGCAAGATTATTCGCTAATATCCTCCATAGTTAAAGCTATAGTCATGGCAAAATGCTTGGATTGTATTTGAATCATAATTACAACTGATGTGACAATCCTTTAGCGATCATCATATTGATAATCGACAAGGATATCTAAGACATAAACAGATGCAACCCGTACTTTTTTTCACGTACTAAATCTATATTGATTTCCATGTGCTTTAAAGCGTTGATGTTTGTCTGGATTTTGCGATAGATATACGCGCGGCAGATACATTGATACATTAGATGAATGTGGCTATAAAAATTGAACATGTAACTCAAGGAAGAGACTTCATATCCATGTAGTCTTGGTACTGATGTTTACAACACCTCAATATTCGACCTCGACACTTTGATTTGATATATAGTTTCTTAAGATCTTGAGGACCAAGAGACAAGGTTATTGCCATAGAAAAACACAATACCCTGATGTGGAGCAACGGGTGTCAGGCTAGCTCCTAGTCAACGTTTGAGTATGTTGTGAGATTCAACTGCTTGGAGGGTTGAATATGAATGCCACGGGTGAAATGGGGGGGGGGGGGGTGAAAAATTTATGAGATGCATATTACATGTTAATTTTTTGAAGCAGTGGGGACGGAATCACTATTTTAACTAAAAATAACGTCTTGGCCGAAAAATTAACTAAAACTAACGTCTTTGTTCAATCTTGCATTTGGCATGAGCTAGGATATCCATAACATCCTTTTCTTGAGATAAAAAGAGGTTCACTTTTTTGTGGTGTCTGTTGAAAATAACTCGTTAGTGTGGTTATACGGATCATTTGAATAACTTTACCAAGATGACATAATTAGTCCCTAACAATTACTTGATGGAAGTAATTGTAATTATTGATTAGTTGAGGGGGCTACAATTGATTTTCTCTTAGATGCCCTAGTATAAATATAGAGAAATACAAGAAAGTTCATTATGTGAGAAATCATTAAGATCAATCACAAGAATTTTCATCAAGAACACCACTTAATTCTCTATCAATTCTCCATCAATTCGGGGCATCATAACGGGAATCAAGATATCAAATCTCTAACAAGTTTTCAATTCCTTTTCAACGGGTATGTTTGTTTATGTTTATTTGATTGAATTGAATAACGATCCGCTCACGATGTTGATTATAATCAACATGTGGTATCAGAGCGTTGGTTAATTATTTCAATTCAATCAATGACTTTAATTTGGGTTTCTAGAACGAAAAATTGAAATCATTCTGATCCCTATATATTCTATCAAATTGATTCAAAGTACGAATCTTTCGGTGAATCCGTTTTCTAGAATTGATGCCACCACACAAATTATTTGAAGTATATATAATTTTGATCGTACTGTTGATTAAATTTTTTTTTTTGGGATAAAATAATTGCCGCGATGAACTTTGGTTTTCTGGAAAATAGAATTTACAAATAAAAAGATTGAATTATAGGAAACATATAAATTGCGGCAATTGATGGACGGTGAATTTAAGTTGTTTAATTTGATTTATATTCATTGTGATTAGTGAATTGAATTTCTCACAACAATCAACTATTTGTTTTATTTTTCCGAAGCAATGAAATCTAATCATTGTTTGGAAATATTAGTTGTGATTCACTACATCACTTTAATTTAGAAAGAGATAACCATTCAATTATCCATTAAAGAAAAATTAATATAAATAAAAACATTAATATTAGTTGTTTCATTTGAAAATTTATGAATATTAGGTTCATGATCTGTCACATTTTCTATTTATTTTTGATGGCTTTAATCTTGTTTATTGCCGGAAAAAAATAAATAAAGAAATAAATTGCTGGATTTTTGTTTCATGTTAACCGTTGAATAAAACAAAAACATGAAAACAAGGCGGCAATTATAACTGTTTTTAAATTGTTGTGTGTTTATGGCAAAACAAGCTTTGAACTTAAATTGTCATATGCAGCCAACAAAATTAGTTGCAGACAATATACTTGTATTTTCGGTGAAACAAATCCATGCATGATCTTTCATTAATATGGATCTTTTGTTCAATCATGATTACCACAAATAGAAACAATTTGTTTTTCTTCTCATGCAATTAATGCAAATGAATTTCCCATATAGTTAGTTGTTTTACGATTTCTAATGGATTACATAAATTCAATTTTTTGAACCATTAAAAAAAACATATCAAAATGTTCTTCAATAGAAATGAAGACCTGAATATGATAACTATGTGCCTTGCAATTTCAAAATTATATGATGTCCGTATTGTGTTTGTGGATAATTACGATCTATTGTGGTTAATAGATCATCCATAAAATTACCTCGATTAACAATGAATAACATGGCTTATCATCATATGTAAGTTTTTACTTACATTTATAAATGTTGTTTCATGTAAATTTAAGTGATTGAACCAACGAGATATTACTTGAATTATATGAAATATGAAATGACTGAATAATGTATCGTTATTATTTTATTTTTGTCAATCGATGAACTAAACAATAAATTGATTGACATAACACAATAAATTGGTCTATAGTCATCAGTGATGTGTGAGTGTTTAATGATGCTCATATTTATTTGAAGTCTCATTTATAACAAGTACCTACGGAACGTTATCAATATAATAAAGACTCATTGTTAACATTACAAGTGGTGACATAGGGTAGTAAATATATATGGTTAACGTGACTATTTAATCTAAGTCTTATTGATAATAATTACCAACGGAAAGTTATCAATATATGAAAGACTTATTACTAACATTGTAAGTGGTTACATGTCATAATTATGGGTTCTTTTCTTCATCAATATTTTAAGTCTTATTGATAACAATTACCAACGGAAAGTTATCAATAGTATAAGACTTATTAATAACTTATTTTAATGGTGATAAATAAGTTAATCTATTATTATTTTTATTCTAAGTCGTATTGATTATGAGTACCAACGGAAAGTTATCAACTTAATGAGACTAATTACAAATCTATTGTTTTGGTGTTCACAATAGTTTCCTGATGTGAGATTCCCATTTAATATCTTTAACTTGATTTCTTATAATTGAATTTTTAGCTTGAGCACTAAACCATTAAATATAGATATCTCAAGATGAGTGGGAGTGTTTATGTATGCTTATCAATGAAAGCTTATAAGTTGCAAGCTGTCTTTATAAAAGCAAAGATGATAAGAAATCAACATGGGAATGTTATTTCATGTTAGCCAAAGGTCGTATATATTGGGGAATCATAAGCAAAACTTAAAAGATGATTTGTGGCATGGTATTACGTTATATACCAAAATAATGCTACTAAAAGATTACTTAGACTCAAATTACAAACTTTATTTCAAGGCCATTAAATTTCATATAAACGCAATTATCTTTTGTGCAAGAACAAGTGAAAGACAACATATTTGTATTGAGTATATTATTACATCTAAAATGCGTGTAAACCCTCTTACAAAAGGGCTAACACACATAGCATTCTAAGAACATGTCATCATGTAAATGTGTGATATGTGCTACTCTAATCATAATTGATGTAATTTAAGTTGTCACTTAATTGGGTACCATAATATATGCATGTGACTATGCTCATAAGTTGTCTATAAAATATTTGTCTATATATAATAATACTCGTGCACCTTATGAAATATAGACAAATTTGTAGAAATCAATATTGTACATTAAGAGTTTATTTCAGTCATTTTGGTTTTTAAGAATAATTGTTTTATTTTGAAATTGTAGTATGATTAATGGGAGTCTTGTATTGACTTCAATTCAATGACTGTATTTTTCTGCTAAGGTTTCAAATAAAACTTTATGAGTATTTAACTTGGTCAAACTTAATAAATACTCATCACAAATGATCATTTGATCAAGTGGGAGAATGTTGGAAATAACTCGTTAGTGTGGTCATATGGATCATTTGAATAACTTTACCAAGATGACATAATTAGTCCCTAACAATTACTTGATGGAAGTAATTGTAATTATTGATTAGTTGAGGGGGCTACAATTGATTTTCTCTTAGATGCCCTAGTATAAATATAGAGAAATACAAGAAAGTTTATTATGTGAGAAATCATTAAGATCAATCACAAGAATTTTCATCAAGAACACCACTTAATTCTCTATCAATTCTCCATCAATTCGGGGCATCATAACGGGAATCAAGATATCAACTCTAACAAGTTTTCAATTCCTTTTCAACGGGTATGTTTGTTTATGTTTATTTAATTGAATTGAATAACGATCCGCTTACGATGTTGATTATAATCAACAGTGTCAAGATGGTTATGTTGAGGAGCATTAACTATGCTTTTGGAAGCTTGGTCAGAGGGTACTGTGGTGCTGCTACGTTTGACTATTCCATATGCATTTTATTGTGGAGTATTGGTACATGATGTATAATGTAAAATACCATTTGATTCAAAAAATTTTGTTGTATGACTATTTACAAGTCCTGAACAGGGTTGTTCATTTTCGGATATCCGAAAATTTCGGATATCCGAAATCAGAAAAAAATAATAAAAAATTTTAAAAAATATATTTCGGATATCTGAATATCCGAAAATTATCCGGATATCCGGAAAATAATATCCGAAAAATTATCCGAAATATCCGAATATTATCCAAAAAATATCCGGAAAAAAACTATTTCGGATATCGGATATCCGAACTTTCGGATATCTGATTTTTTCGGATATTTCGGATTCAGATTTTCGGATACTTCGTATTCAGATTCGGATACGGAGTTTTTTGAACACTCCTAGTTCTGACCATCATAGAGCTTAAAATACTACTATGACACACCTTTACATATTGTTATTTAAAAAAAAATAAAACAAATACATCCCATTACATTAAATACGGTCACTAGGATTTTCTTTAACTACAAATCCTGAAAATAACAATAATTATGATTAAAGAAAACTTCTAAGTTGTCATCCTTAGCAAGTTTATACACAAACAAATTTACACGATAATCAGTTACAACAAAACACATTAGTCAAGATAACATTGTTTGTTCATCATAAATGACCTGTTTTAGTTAACCTTTGATGCCGATCCATTTGGAGTTTTTTTTTCCAAACAAGTGTTAATGCAAGAGTTATTTACCATATTGGTGTAGTTGACAAAATATTTACCAAAATAGTGTTTTAGACTAATCTTATTGGCTTAAATCTAAACCAAGATTATCTTTATTAATTAAAAAAAAAAAAACTATGTTGCTTATCTAACAATTAATAGATATTTTTATTAAGTTTTAATTGCTTACGTGATAATTTTTGTCACTTATATGTGTGTGTGTGTTTCGTGTTTTTTTCCCCTCTCATGTAATGTAAGTACCTGACCTTGCTTAGGTTTATTCGTAAATTTTAACATATTTACTTTGGATTTTATTTCTTGAACAAATTTAATTACAATAAACAAATGTAAATGTAGAATATATATTAAATAGTATACCGAATTTGCCTTTCAAAAAAAAGTTAGTATGCCGAATTTCTAAAACATATTAAACCAAAAATAATTGTCTAAAAATATATTATAAATTATTTTGTTAGTGTTATCATAATCTTATATACAATGACTAATTAAAATCATGTTAATGTATAACTAATAACTTTATATGTACCAGGTAGGGGTGAGCATACCAAACCGAAAACTGAAGAAAACCGAAACCAAACTGAAAACAAAACCGAAAATAACTAAAACCAACTTAACTAGTCGGTTACGGTTAACATAGGCCAATAATCGAACCATTGGGTTACTGTTTTGGTTTACCCAACTCCAATAACCAAAATAAGTGAAACCGAACCGATATATATATATTCATGTATTTTTCATATGTTTTCTATGTATTTTCATGTATTTAAATCATATTTTCATGTGTTTTAACCTATTTTCATGTATTTGATTTAATTTTCATATATATGTATGTTTAAAAGAGATTCAAAACAATAAAAACGAGTTCGATAACCAGATTTATAACTTTAAAATAAATACCACGGAAATAACCGAAATAACCTAAACCGATATATAACTGAAATAACCGAAACCGACCTCTATAACCAAAATATTGCTTATTTTAAAATTGCTTCAATAAAAAATGTACAAAGGTTCTTATAATAAAACAAATATTACAAGGTTTTCTAAATAATAGTGCATGCCTTCGTATAACTTATTTAAATTTAATTTATTTAATGGATAAAAGCCTAACTAAATATACCAATATCTAGTTTAATATACTTGTTAATATTTAATCTACCATTAAATATCTTTTTAATTTAATTTGCTTAACGTATGAAAACCTAGTTAAATACATTAAATTTTACTAATGGATGAGTGTTTAAACATTTTAAACCTATTAAAAATGAGTATTTTCATGTCAAAAGAAATTACCTATACATTTTAAAAGCTATTAAAAATGACCTATTAATAGTGATATAAGCAATGTTTTTTTTATTAATTTAGACATTTTTGATTTAAATTTAAGCCAATAAGATTAGGAGTGAAAGAAATTTTCTTTTCTAAACACTACTTTGGTAAATAATTTTTCAACAACACCAATTTGATAAATAAATTTTGCATGAACATCTATTTGGTAAAAAACTCATCTATTTGGATGTCCTATACTTGCATTAAATTCAAAGACATCAAAACTATTAATTAAATTGTTATCGGTTTTAACCACAATGTTAATTTGCGCCTAAATCAATAACTCAACCACTACAAAATTTTAACCCGTATGTACTAGAATAATTGAACAATCAAGTTTTTAATTTTTTTTGAACGGCAATTTGGATCACTGACGGGTCATAGACCCACCTGATCATATACACACTCAATACGAGGAAACCGACCATAGGTGAGAGAAAAACCTCTAGCCTAGCATGAAACCCCTATTTTGTTCATACCAGGACTTGAATCCATGACCTCCTCAATATTAAAGCCACATAGTACCTCCCCTTAAATCAAGTTTTTAATTAAAACCACTTGAAAAACCAAGTAATTTACCTCCTATGAAATACGCGAATGATGGCTCTCATTGTTGTTAACCAATCCTATTTGCCTTGATACTTGCTCTCAAATAAATGGAAGAGTAAATGCTGACACTGATATCTATTTACCAGTGCTACTAGCAAAGTTGTTAGATAGGCCAATTTTATTAGATTTAATTCTATCTTTATTTTTAAAGTTCGATGAATATTCTACCAGAACATAAACAAAACACTTATCCACTATATGTCCTGACATGTTGCAATGGGAACATTTCAAGCTGGGATTAAGTACTCTTTCAACTTTCCTTTTATTATTAAAGATTGACTTGGATTTTTTTTTTAAAAAATGCAACATTTTTCCCTTTAGAACTAGATGAAGAACCACCTCCACAATGTGATTCTTCCCTATAGAAAAATTAAATTGCATTAGTTCTATCAAATGATTATAATCTCTACTTTATCTCTATAAGAACGACGCGTTCCGAGGTGTGAAGTGGGAGAGAAGGGATGTCATAATTGGGGTTTTAAATAAGACGACCTTTTTATTCGATTTTTTTTTCATATTGAAAAAGTATGAAGAACAGGAGGTGTCAAGTTTTTTATCATCATAGCGTCGGGCTATTTTTTCGCAGGACCTCCCCTACAGTATCGTCACCGCAGTTGAGTTTAACCACCAAGTTCGGGATGGATTGTTGTGGTTCCTCTACGCCTAGGACATCAGAATATCGAACCATGAACTAAGAAAGACATGAGATAAAATAGTAATTGCGAGGCCCCAATTCTGGACACCAAAGGACTCTGCCCTTCCAACCCTTGGATGATAGAGAGGGAGGGCAAAGCTTTTGGTTATTCATGTTGTCAAAGAGTTGAACAATGGTTTTTTCGTGTTGTTAAAGAGTTGAACAATGAAAATAGATTGCGAGTGACCTTTAAACGCTTTTGAGACTTGACAGGTGAACGGGTATATTGCACTTGAACTGAGTGAAAATATTCTGACGCACAAAATCATACATTAAATATGTTGGGTGTTTTTTTTTTTTTTTTCTTTTAGTTTAGATCTGAAGAGAAACTTTAATTTATCGTTTTATTTATTATTTTATATGTAATACACAATTTTCATGATACCAATTACTTACATATTTATGAATATATTGCTTTTGTATACACATATACAATTTTATATTTATAGAAGTGTTCATAGATTTGTAAAATGTTTTTTTATTCTTTTTTTTTCTTAAAATTATATATATATATATATATATATATATTATCGATGATAAGCTGCAATGCTATATTATAATTATATTGTAACATCTGTGCCGGAATCGTTACCGGAACAGTAAACTGTACAGTAACTTGTACAGTAACTCAGGAACACATTACGAGGAACGATGTTATGCTATTGATACATTTCTGATTAACATGAAACTATTATACGATTGTCTGAATCGGACTGAAACCTTAGGGTTTAACAGTCTGAAACATGTCAGACAACACAGTGTTGAAATATAAATACTTGATCGATATTAGTTGGCATAAACGTATGTGAGGTTTAACAAAATGAAACTAAAACGGTTATTGTTGCGGAATGCTAAACCGACGAGTTATTCGTATAGGCGACGATCTGTACGGATGATTCTGATAGTTTAACGCTCTGAAATAATAACTAAACAGTAGAAAACAAGAATCAGAAAGCCAAACCATCGACGTGTTCGTTCGAACGACGATTCGAACGAATACGCGCGATGGAGACGCGATCTGATGAAACGATAACGAAAACGAATAACTACACGAACGATCATAAATTTAAAGAAATAGTATATTTCTTATTTTACAATTTTGAAACTCATCATAAAATAATTTAACTTTAACTATCCTAATTAGATCGCGACCAAATTAACTAAACGCGAAAATTAAACAAAACGCGTAAACTATTATAATTCGAAAAATAATTTAATGTAACAATATTTAAAATGTTTTCTAATAATATTAGTGTTCTAAAAATCTTAAAATATTCTTTTTATTTTATTTACGAAAAACGCGCGTAACGTGCCGGATACGCGACGAAATTACGACCCGAGCAACCGAAACGGACCCGAACACCACACCGAGTATAAAAACCCTAAATGAAAGAATTCCTTTCATTTTCATCCAAACCCTCTCCTTCTCTCTCTCATTTCCGGCCACCACACAAACCCACCATTTCCAATCTTTGCAAGCTCATATCTCTCTCGTTTCTTAACCGATTTGAATGATTCTTGAACCCACGCGAAGCTCTTGACGAACTCTACACGAAAGTACAACGGATCTTGCGAGTTAGCCAGCCAAAGTCGAGGTATGAAGCAGTTAAAGTGGCTGAAAAATAGGGTTTTATACTTGTTGTTCGAACCACCCACATGAAACCGGTTCTAGGTTACCCCTTCGAGCCTTGCCCTGGTGTAAACCTCAGCTGCGCACGACACCACCAGAGGGACCACGACATAACAGATCAGGGGCTAGGATGGTGCACAGGTTCGTGGGTTTGGGGCTGGTTGGGGTCCTCTTCAGACGAACCCTGGCTACACAAGGTGACAGGAACGAACCTTAGGCCTCTGGCCAAACCCATATGTTTCATGTCACGAACCCACGAGTGGTGCCGAACCTTCTTATCCAAGCGAACCCTTCAGTCGGCAACCACCATAGCCAAACCATGCTGCACACTCGCGAACCTTCATTGGCGAACCAATAGCCAAACCTGTGGTCCTTCTTGCTGCCGAACCATTAAAGAGCCTCTACACCCGAACCCTGCAACATGGGCAGCGAACCTTGGTCAAACGGACGAGCCTTGATGCATGCCTTATGGCCGAACCCTTTAACAGCAGCGAACCATGGGCGGGACCACCTCCTAAGCCGAACCTTAGACGAGTGAACACCCTAGGTTCACTGAATGGGAGCCATTCCATCGTTCGTTTAGTAGAAGCCAACAATTATTCTCTCGGCCCACATAAACGTGATCGACTCTTTTGTGGGTTTAGCCATCAGATTTCTTGTGGCCCAAATACTTGCGCAGCCCATTAGACGACCACCCCCACTCCATCGGCCCAATTCAGTTGAACTGGCCCAAATAATTCGGCCCAATAACATTTCATGTAACCGGGTGTTATTTTGGCCCACTTCTTGCTTGGGCCGGCCTATTATTCGGTCCATGTGAGATTTTACGGCCCAATACACCTAGCCGGCCCAATCCTTGTTACTTTCGGCCCAAGTGCATATATGGCCCAACTACATATGTGAACTAAGCCATATCATCTTAATTTGACCCATTACTTGGACTCTACAATTAAACATTAATTGGCTAAATAGCTCGGCCCATGGTCATCATTCGATCATCACATGGTTAAACAAAGGATTAACACATGATCTCAAATCGTAAAGTCTAATAAGAGATCATTGATAACAATTCATTAACAAATGTCTTATTAATGGTAATTATTAGATTAACAGGGCACTAACGGAATTTGAAAAAGGAAGTCAAGTGCACGGAGGCATGGAAAACTAAATCTTAAGTTAAAAATCATGACTATACATAAACGGAACCGAATGATGGCCGGGATATAGAGGTGTTAGCCAATTTTTTGTCTAACACTTACACACATACACATTGGATATAACTTATACTTATAAGTCAAATACAACGTGAAATCAATACAGGAGCGTGAACATCATAACAAAAGCAAACAAAGAGCGCGTGCATTCTTATTCTACATAGTCAACCACTAAGGACATAAGGTGAGTTCATTTGTCCCTTTTCAAACTTATTTGTTTTACTTCGGGACTGAGAAGCATGTTAAACATTTTCATAAATCATTGAAATGTTACTTAATGCTTTAAACATAAACATGATACTTTTGTTGAAACTTATGCTGGAACTTAGAATACTTGGAAAAGCACTAGACTTGCAACTTATACTTTAAACTTGAGACTTGAAAACATATGTTGGATGCTTATGAGACTTGACTCTTATGCTATAAACTATATGCTTAAACTTGGGGATTGGTGCTTATGTTGTAAACTAGAAGCTTAAACCATATACTTGATACTTATGCTATACACTATATTCTTAGACTACACTATTGATGCTTATGCTATAAACTATATGCTTAAACTATACGTGTAATGCTTATGCTATATACTATACGCTTAAACCGCACACTCGATACGAAAGCTTGAATATTGAATCTATACACTAATACTAAATGCTAAAGTTAAATACTAATGTTATATGCTAATGCCATGTGCTAATGATACAATGCAAATACTGTATGCTTATCGTGCTTAAATACTCGAAATAATTGAAGTGCTCATAATGCTATAGACTTTGAATGCTATAAACTTATTATGCTAAACAACGGTTTGGCCTCTCAGTGCTTGCCTCAACGGTTGTTAAACTATTATGCTAAACAACGGTTTGGCCTCTCAGTGCTTGCCTCACCGGTTGTTAAACTATTATGCTAAACAATGGTTTGGCCTCTCAGTGCTTGCCTCACCGGTTGTTAAACTATTATGCTAAACAATGGTTTGGCCTCTCAGTGCTTGCCTCACCGGTTGTTAAACTATTTAAATGCTATAAACTTGAATACTAAAACCATTGCCTATAGAAGAACAATAGTTGGTCTCTCAGTGCTTGCCTTCATGTGTTCTTCCTAGTCGGGACTTGAAGAACAATAGTTGGTCTCTCAGTGCTTGCCTTCATGTGTTCTTCATGTTCGGGACTATCAGGCACCTATTATGGTCTCTCAGTGCTTGCCATAGGGTGACCTTCATAGTCGGGACTTGAGGAGTAGACTTATGGCCATTCAGTGCTTGCCATATAGTGATTCCTCAATTTCCACTCATGCTATAAAATTAAACAAAATGCTTAAGCTATAAACAAAATGGACGGTAGGTAAGATGCTTAATCATCATTAACAGCAATGTCCTATGCGACTTAGTATGTGGTGGGATGTTGGCTAGGGCTTGTCCCTTACATATGCCCTATATATAAGCATACCGAGTTGGATGATACACGTGGTGTTAATGAGATTAAGATCATTACCTAGTGGGAAACATGAATACATTGGGGTCAATAACATAAACTTATCAACATGATGCTTGATAAACTTATTGAAACTAGTACGTATAAATGCCATAGACTTGTAAACTTTGAAACAGTAACCTAAAGCTATGCTGAAGGATGAATCGAATGGTAGGTAAAATGCTTAATTATCATTAACAACAATGTCCTATGTGACTTAGTATGTGGTGGGATGTTGGCTAGGGCTTGTCCCTTACATATGCCCTATATATAAGCATACCGAGTTGGATGATACAGGTGTTGTTAATGAGGTGAAGGTTTTACCGAAAGAGGTTTGCTAAAACTATTTTTCAACTTATAAACTTTATGAACTCACCAACCGTTGTGTTGACTTGATCTTTTTACATGCTTTCTCAGGTGAAGAACGGGTTTAAACTTAAGCTTTTGGATACGCATACTAGGCTTCCCAGATAGAGGACCTAGTAGACTTTTGGAAAGCACATCTTTGGTTGATGATAAACATTATTTTGATATCTTGCACATATACAAGATATAAACATTTATTCTTTTGGTTAGGTTTACTTAGTTAAATTGCAGAACATTGCTATTGTAATTTAACTTTGTAATCCTATATATCATTTGGTTGTGCTTTAGATATTCTTAAACGTTGATGCTATATAAACAATCTGATCATCATGATTATCATCCGCGATATCACGCCCCGGGAACCTTCCGCCTGACGGGGACTCCGATCCAACCCCACCGGCTCGGGGTGTTACAGATTGGTATCAGAGCTCAAGGTTATAGAGAATAATAGGTCATTACATAAACGGTTTGACCTAGACTATAACTTAGGGACCCACATGTAGAGAATTTAAGACTTAAGTTTGCATTATGTTTTCTACATTCGATCACTGCACTAACCAAATCCTTTTGGTTATGATCAGAATGCCGCCTAGAAAACAACCGACTCCGGTGCCTACTACATAGACTTCTGCACCACACTCTTCGACACCTTCACTTGCAGATTCACCACCGCCACCTCCTCCTCCTCCACACTCTCCGCCACCAGGCTCAAGCAATGTGCAGATAATTGATCCTACCACTATCGCCTTGGCGACACTACTGAGCACTCAACTGACTAGTCAATTGAAGGATGTCATCCCAGAGATGATTAATAGGATTCAAAGTCATGGCAACAACTCGGGCCATACCACAGGGGAAGCTAGTGGAAACACAAGCCACACCTCAGACTGCTCCTACAAGTCCTTTGTAGGATGCAAACCACCTAGCTTTACTGGAGTTGAGGGAGCTGTCGGACTAATCCAATGGCTTGAGAAAATGGAGAACACTTTGGACATAAGTAGTTGTCCAGAACATCACAAAGTGTGTTATGCAGCTGGATCCTTTAGCAAGCGAGCTTTGACATGGTGGAACGCGCAGATCAGAGCTAAGGGAAGAGACGAAGCAA
This sequence comes from Mikania micrantha, assembly GCA_009363875.1. Classification (NCBI taxonomy): domain Eukaryota; kingdom Viridiplantae; phylum Streptophyta; class Magnoliopsida; order Asterales; family Asteraceae; genus Mikania; species Mikania micrantha. The sequence continues at coordinate 49,508,107 of CM018691.1, read as the reverse complement.
TGGCAATGCCCTGGGCAGAGTTCAAACTTCTTCTGAGAAACGAATTCTGTCCGAAACATGAACTGCAGCAACTAGAGATTGAACTCTCGAACCACGTGATGAAGGGAGCCGACCATATGACTTTCACCACCCGCTATCATGAACTGGTAGCTTTGGTGCCAGAAATGGTGCCAACTTTGGAAAAGCTTATTGACAGATATGTTGCTGGTTTACCCTCCTGCATACAGAGTATTGTGCTGGCTGCAAATCCTGCTACTTTGGAGTCAGCCATTGCTCTTTCAGCTAAACTTACTGGGGTAATGGTGAAGTCTGGAGTTCTGAAAGATGACACAGGTAAATCCAAGGAAACAGCAACGAAGAAGCCTGAACAACACCAAACAAAGAAGCATAGGGTTGTTGGAAACTATGCGGTGGCCACACCTCTGAGACAAACCCCTGCAGTACCTGTCAACCCTACACCCAAAAACTATGTGGGAGTGCATCCTCAGTGCATACACTGCAGATTTCATCATCCTACTACGGTGCCATGCAGGCAATGCAACAACTGTGGCCGACTAGGTCACCGGACTCAACAATGCCGTGCTCCAGTCACACAAGCTACAAACAACGCCGCAGTAGCAATTCCTCCACCACAAAATCCTGGAAATCATAACAATAACAATCGAGGATGTTATAACTGCGGAGAATTTGGTCATTTCTCCAGGGACTGCCTGAAAAGAGTACAACAAGGAGCACCAGCACCTCGTGGGAGGGCATTCATGATTGGAGCCGCTGCAGCACGCCAAGACCCGGAGACGGGTACTGGTATGTAGTATCTCCTCACACATAAGACTTTATTTTATGTCGATACTAGTAAGAATAAGAAATTATCTCATTCCTATTAGTACGATCACACGAGTATTCCATGGAACTTAGAAATTCTTCTATTCCGATAAAGGTTAAGAAAGAATTCTTAGTTGATGCACATAACCTATGTAGGAAACCATAGCTAACACAAAAATTGTGTAACAGCTGATGCTCATAGCATCGGTTAATTTGAACAATGAGGTGTTAGAGTCACACAAGGATTAAGCAAGCCAAAACAATAAGACAATTATGAGCAATAGGATTAACAAAACTTTGAGGTTATATGTAGGAAATCCCAAACGTGACCTAGAGTTTAATCTGGAAGCGTAAGGTTATTACATTAAGCAAAGCTTTCCCACTCGTTACAAAGAAAGTCGTGCCGATAATAACTTTTAAATTTCGGGACGAAATTTCTTTAACAAGGGGAGACTGTAACATCTGTGCCGGAATCGTTACCGGAACAGTAAACTGTACAGTAACTTGTACAGTAACTCAGGAACACATTACGAGGAACGATGTTATGCTATTGATACATTTCTGATTAACATGAAACTATTATACGATTGTCTGAATCGGACTGAAACCTTAGGGTTTAACAGTCTGAAACATGTCAGACAACACAGTGTTGAAATATAAATACTTGATCGATATTAGTTGGCATAAACGTATGTGAGGTTTAACAAAATGAAACTAAAACGGTTATTGTTGCGGAATGCTAAACCGACGAGTTATTCGTATAGGTGACGATCTGTACGGATGATTCTGATAGTTTAACGCTCTGAAATAATAACTAAACAGTAGAAAACAAGAATCAGAAAGCCAAACCATCGACGTGTTCGTTCGAACGACGATTCAAACGAATACGCGCGATGGAGACGCGATCTGATGAAACGATAACTAAAACGAATAACTACACGAACGATCATAAATTTAAAGAAATAGTATATTTCTTATTTTACAATTTTGAAACTCATCATAAAATAATTTAACTTTAACTATCCTAATTAGATCGCGACCAAATTAACTAAACGCGAAAATTAAACAAAACGCGTAAACTATTATAATTCGAAAAATAATTTAATGTAACAATATTTAAAATGTTTTCTAATAATATTAGTGTTCTAAAAATCTTAAAATATTCTTTTTATTTTATTTACGAAAAACGCGCGTAACGTGCCGGATACGCGACGAAATTACGACCCGAGCAACCGAAACGGACCCGAACACCACACCGAGTATAAAAACCCTAAATGAAAGAATTCCTTTCATTTTCATCCAAACCCTCTCCTTCTCTCTCTCATTTCCGGCCACCACACAAACCCACCATTTCCAATCTTTGCAAGCTCATATCTCTCTCGTTTCTTAACCGATTTGAATGATTCTTGAACCCACGCGAAGCTCTTGACGAACTCTACACGAAAGTACAACGGATCTTGCGAGTTAGCCAGCCAAAGTCGAGGTATGAAGCAGTTAAAGTGGCTGAAAAATAGGGTTTTATACTTGTTGTTCGAACCACCCACATGAAACCGGTTCTAGGTTACCCCTTCGAGCCTTGCCCTGGTGTAAACCTCAGCTGCGCACGACACCACCAGAGGGACCACGACATAACAGATCAGGGGCTAGGATGGTGCACAGGTTCGTGGGTTTGGGGCTGGTTGGGGTCCTCTTCAGACGAACCCTGGCTACACAGGGTGACAGGAACGAACCTTAGGCCTCTGGCCAAACCCATATGTTTCATGTCACGAACCCACGAGTGGTGCCGAACCTTCTTATCCAAGCAAACCCTTCAGTCGGCAACCACCATAGCCAAACCATGCTGCACACTCGCGAACCTTCATTGGCGAACCAATAGCCGAACCTGTGGTCCTTCTTGCTGCCGAACCACTAAAGAGCCTCTACACCCGAACCCTGCAACATGGGCAGCGAACCTTGGTCAAACGGACGAGCCTTGATGCATGCCTTATGGCCGAACCCTTTAACAGCAGCGAACCATGGGCTGGACCACCTCCTAAGCCGAACCTTAGATGAGTGAACACCCTAGGTTCACTGAATGGGAGCCATTCCATCGTTCGTTTAGTAGAAGCCAACAATTATTCTCTCGGCCCACATAAACGTGATCGACTCTTTTGTGGGTTTAGCCATCAGATTTCTTGTGGCCCAAATACTTGCGCAGCCCATTAGACGACCACCCCCACTCCATCAGCCCAATTCAGTTGAACTGGCCCAAATAATTCGGCCCAATAACATTTCATGTAACCGGGTGTTATTTTGGCCCACTTCTTGCTTGGGCCGGCCTATTATTCGGTCCATGTGAGATTTTACGGCCCAATACACCTAGCCGGCCCAATCCTTGTTACTTTCGGCCCAAGTGCATATATGGCCCAACTACATATGTGAACTAAGCCATATCATCTTAATTTGACCCATTACTTGGACTCTACAATTAAACATTAATTGGCTAAATAGCTCGGCCCATGGTCATCATTCGATCATCACATGGTTAAACAAAGGATTAACACATGATCTCAAATCGTAAAGTCTAATAAGAGATCATTGATAACAATTCATTAACAAATGTCTTATTAATGGTAATTATTAGATTAACAGGGCACTAACGGAATTTGAAAAAGGAAGTCAAGTGCACGGAGGCATGGAAAACTAAATCTTAAGTTAAAAATCATGACTATACATAAACGGAACCAAATGATGACCGGGATATAGAGGTGTTAGCCAATTTTTTGTCTAACACTTACACACATACACATTGGATATAACTTATACTTATAAGTCAAATACAACATGAAATCAATACAGGAGCGTGAACATCATAACAAAAGCAAACAAAGAGCGCGTGCATTCTTATTCTACATAGTCAACCACTAAGGACATAAGGTGAGTTCATTTGTCCCTTTTCAAACATATTTGTTTTACTTCGGTACTGAGAAGCATGTTAAACATTTTCATAAATCATTGAAATGTTACTTAATGCTTTAAACATAAACATGATACTTTTGTTGAAACTTATGCTGGAACTTAGAATACTTGGAAAAGCACTAGACTTGCAACTTATACTTTAAACTTGAGACTTGAAAACATATGTTGGATGCTTATGAGACTTGACGCTTATGCTATAAACTATATGCTTAAACTTGGGGATTGGTGCTTATGTTGTAAACTAGAAGCTTAAACCATATACTTGATACTTATGCTATACACTATATTCTTAGACTACACTATTGATGCTTATGCTATAAACTATATGCTTAAACTATACGTGTAATGCTTATGCTATATACTATATGCTTAAACCGCACACTCGATACGAAAGCTTGAATATTGAATCTATACACTAATACTAAATGCTAAAGTTAAATACTAATGTTATATGCTAATGCCATGTGCTAATGATACAATGCAAATACTATATGCTTATCGTGCTTAAATACTCGAAATAATTGAAGTGCTCATAATGCTATAGACTTTGAATGCTATAAACTTATTATGCTAAACAACGGTTTGGCCTCTCAGTGCTTGCCTCACCGGTTGTTAAACTATTATGCTAAACAACGGTTTGGCCTCTCAGTGCTTGCCTCACCGGTTGTTAAACTATTATGCTAAACAATGGTTTGGCCTCTCAGTGCTTGCCTCACCGGTTGTTAAACTATTATGCTAAACAATGGTTTGGCCTCTCAGTGCTTGCCTCACCGGTTGTTAAACTATTTAAATGCTATAAACTTGAATACTAAAACCATTGGCTATAGAAGAACAATAGTTGGTCTCTCAGTGCTTGCCTTCATGTGTTCTTCCTAGTCGGGACTTGAAGAACAATAGTTGGTCTCTCAGTGCTTGCCTTCATGTGTTCTTCATGTTCGGGACTATCAGGCACCTATTATGGTCTCTCAGTGCTTGCCATAGGGTGACCTTCATAGTCGGGACTTGAGGAGTATACTTATGGCCATTCAGTGCTTGCCATATAGTGATTCCTCAATTTCCACTCATGCTATAAACTTAAACAAAATGCTTAAGCTATAAACAAAATGGACGGTAGGTAAGATGCTTAATCATCATTAACAACAATGTCCTATGCGACTTAGTATGTGGTGGGATGTTGGCTAGGGCTTGTCCCTTACATATGCCCTATATATAAGCATACCGAGTTGGATGATACAGGTGGTGTTAATGAGATTAAGATCATTACCTAGTGGGAAACATGAATACATTGGGGTCAATAACATAAACTTATCAACATGATGCTTGATAAACTTATTGAAACTAGTACGTATAAATGCCATAGACTTGTAAACTTTGAAACAGTAACCTAAAGCTATGCTGAAGGATGAATCGAATGGTAGGTAAAATGCTTAATTATCATTAACAACAATGTCCTATGTGACTTAGTATGTGGTGGGATGTTGGCTAGGGCTTGTCCCTTACATATGCCCTATATATAAGCATACCGAGTTGGATGATACAGGTGTTGTTAATGAGGTGAAGGTTTTACCGAAAGAGGTTTGCTAAAACTATTTTTCAACTTATAAACTTTATGAACTCACCAACCGTTGTGTTGACTTAATCTTTTTACATGCTTTCTCAGGTGAAGAACGGGTTTAAACTTAAGCTTTTGGATACGCATACTAGGCTGCCCAGATAGAGGACCTAGTAGACTTTTGGAAAGCACATCTTTGGTTGATGATAAACATTATTTTGATATCTTGCACATATACAAGATATAAACATTTATTCTTTTGGTTAGGTTTACTTAGTTAAATTGCAGAACATTGCTATTGTAATTTAACTTTGTAATCCTATATATCATTTGGTTGTGCTTTAGATATTCTTAAACGTTGATGCTATATAAACAATCTGATCATCATGATTATCATCCGCGATATCACGCCCCGGGAACCTTCCGCCCGACGGGGACTCCGATCCAACCCCGCCGGCTCGGGGTGTGACATATATACAAGGAGAAAGATCAAATAAAAAGTCTATTTTGCCTAAGAAGGCTAAAAAAGATTTTCAAAACCTCCAAAACCGACCCAAACGAACTCCGATTGAACTCATTTCGATGTCATTAGAAACCTTTCATCGAACCCGGCAATATTATCTTTTAAGTTTTACCTTTAACAACTAGTTTCAAATTTTAAATTTTAGGGCTTGATTTTTAGTTTTTAGGTTTCATCTTTAGGTTTAGGGTTTGTTTTTAAAGTTTTGGTTTTAGTATTAAGGTTTATTGTTTATAATCTAAGGTTTGGGTTTTATGGTTCGACAATACGGTTCCAATGATGCAAAAATAAATTCAATCGGAGTTTGTTTAGGTCGGTTTTCGAGTTTTTAAAAATCCTTCTTAGCATTCTTAGGCAAAATAGACTTTTTAAGGAAGCCTTCCTCTTTACAATTGTAAATTCGTTTAATTCAAGATTCCTTTTATTTTTCTTGCTTTTTAGTACTATATATAATATTAATACTAAAATAATCACCACCACCACCACCACGACCGCGACTTCGGCCGGGGCCCCTGCCGCTGCCCCTGCTACTGCTCATGCTGCAAGAACAAGAACAAGAACAAGAACAAGAACAAGAAGAACAATAACAATAACAATAATAATAACAATAATAAAAAATAATGATTACTATTATTATAAATAATAATAGTAAGAAATTTTAGCATTAGAGGAGGGGATATATGTAATTAAAATTTAGGATTGGGTATATATGTAATAAATGAAATTTATAGGGAGATATATGTAATTGCCCCTATTATATAAGGTACAATAGTAATTACTATATAATAATTAAATAACAATAATAATTGATTAACTAATACTCAAAACTTTTGGAGACAGTTCAATTTATTGTTTTACGATGCATTGATGGGCTTTGCGACCGGCTTTTGGTTAACGTTTTGATATTTGTGATATTGTTACCGCTGAAGGACGGTAAGCTCATAATTAATTAATTTTAGTAGTTATAAAATGATATTGTTACCGCCGAAGGACGATAAACTCAAAATTAATTAATAATAATTTTTATTATTATTATAAAATAATAATTAAGTTTTTACTGTTTTACTCCTTTATGTTCGTGTTTATTAATCATATATTTTATAACTAAGCATGACATTTTTTTGTTATGGCATGACAGACACATTCATGACAAGTGTACTTTATGGTTTTACGTCTGAGTAACCAATTTAGTCTATAGTAGAATTCGCTTATTGGTGCACGTGTTACGTTTAATATATAAATAACCGTAATTCCCTTATTGGTCCATGTGCTATGTTTGATATATGAATAACCGGAATTAGTTTATTAATGTTTTATTTATGTATTAATTAATTCTTGAAATTCTTTGTGTTTCTATTTTATATTATTTCTTTTGCTAATATAACAATTTTTTTATTTACCTTTTGTTTTCTTAAATTACCTTTACAGCTTTAATTTGAGTTTCAATTTAAGTTAACATTTATTAAATATTGACCCGATAAGTCGATTGTGTTCTTCCACATTTAATATTGTAGTTATACGATTTATATATATTCGTTTTCATGTTTCTAATGCTTATTTTTACAATGATAAAACACATGGCTCGAATATATCCCTGGTTTTATACAATTCCGTATAATAAGCTGGTTAGTTATAAAGCATGGATTAGAGGACTATTAGACTTCTCATAACCCACAACAAAAGCCCTAATTCTTCAAACTTGAAGACTCCCGTCAACAAAAACCCTAGAATCCCTCCCAAAATCATCACACCTCCCTCCGTTCTTTATTAAACACCAATGGAGGTGGAGAGGCTCTGCTCCGGCGTCAGCTGTGCTCCGGTGGCTGAGGCATTCGATTTGATGGTTCAGACGGTTGTGGTTACCGAGAAATCTGTTACTTGGCTTCTGTTTCTGGTAAAACTGTACTACATTATCATTATCATCGTGTATTTTACGAGATATATGTTGCTGCTGTTTTCTGGTGTTAGTTTAGGTTTGATTATTCGCGTTTTTAAGCTGTTAGCTTGTTATATACAAAAAGTATTGTTGCGTTTATTGCTTGATTTTTATTTGAATTTTGATGAAGAGTGCTGCTCCGGTAAGTAGATCTTCATTAGTTGAATCCGTTTGTTTGATGTTGATTTACGTTTGGTTGCTCGGTGTTATGTGATCTAGCAGCTGATTGCTTTAGTTTATGCTGAAAACATTTAATTTTGTATCACAATGTGTACTCGTTGCTTAGAACAGCGTGTTAAAGTAGATTTAACTAAACTTCTTGTTCAGATCTGTTGATGTTCATGAATTTGCTTTCGATAACATTGTTTTCTGTTATGTTTGTCCATCTTTTCAGATTGGATTGATACGCAACAATGCTGATGCTTTATCTGACTTGCTTGAAGCAGAGAAGAGGTGTGATATAGTATTTTTCTTTCTTTTTTTTTGTGGAAATAATTTTGTTATGTTGTCTTATGAGTAGGTCAATTTGATTGTATTTGATTTTGATCTCAAACGGGTCAATTCAAGAAAATTAGCTAAAACAGGAGCGTGTCAAATGGGCTGAATGGGTCAAACATTGCACTAATCTATTTTTAATCAATATTTCAATGCATACAACTGTAGTGCTATTCTTTTGTAAAAATAATTGACAGAGTAACTATCTATTATTTGTTTAAAATAATAAACAAGAAATGCTTGTTTGTCAACCCAACCTGGCTTGTGTTCAGCGTGATATTTAACAAAATTGACCCGTTTTGATCCCACCTGTTTTGACCACTTTCCCAACCACCCGACCTGTGTATCTTGCCATAACCTGTGTATCTTGTCATGGCCTGTTTATCTTGCCATCTCAAGTTTTTGTTTTGTTTTGTTTCTTTGTATTTTTTTTTCTTTTTCTTTCCTTTTTTTTGGGTGTGTTTTTGTGCTCTGAAACTGTATTAAGACGGGGTTTACATCTGTTCAGGTTTCCTTTTAATAACCTAAACAAAGTTTTAAGTCCTGATGCTGAATGCAAAGACAATAGTGAAAATGAGGATGATAGTGATGATGATGAGGATGCTGATGCTGGAAATGACAGTGATAATGATGCTGGAGATTCATCTGAAGAAGAGGATGATGATGATGATGACGAAGATGAGCATGGGGGTGCCAATAGTGATTCTGATGCAAATGATGATGAAGACAGTGATGATGATGACGATGAGGATGACGATGATGAGGATGACGATGATGAGGGTGATGGTGAGGACAGTGATGAAGATGAAGCGGAAGATAACCAACCACCATTTAAGAAAAGGTAGGTAAGCCATATTGTTATCATTAATTAGTAGCAAATTTAGATTGATTTAGAGGTTAGATAGACATTATTTCTTTTGCATTTTCTAATTTTGTTTTGAATTCAATCAGTAGTAAACTCAAATGTTTCATTATTTAAGTGATCATATGATAAAGCAATCATCGTAACTTCAAATTATCATATTAACTAAAAAATCAAAACATTAGACAGAGAAAATAACATGGTGTTGTCATATGCGGTAGGCCTAAAGCTTTAGCATTCTTTAATTATATATATTGACGGCAGTCTTCATAAACGACGTCAAGATTGTTTTTACCATTGAATCATCTTGAAACGATATTTGGACCGTTTAAAATAGATGGTTGGAGCGGTTACACGATGGTTTCCACTGGTTTCAAAGACGAGATTTGGACCGTTTAAAATAGACGGTTGGAGATTTAGACCTTCCATTGTTGTAATCAGGAAATTAAATTTAAAAATTTTATAAATAATTTTTTTACTTTGTATTTGGTTATTTGTTTAAAAAAAAATTGTGTAAATAAAAATTTGTAAAGATAACTTCTGTTTTATATTTCTAAATACTTGTATATCAAATTTTTGAAAAAAATGTTTTTAAACTTGAGTAAATTTTGAAAATTTTTGTAAACAAAATTTTATTTTATATATTATTATTTGTATATGTAATTTGTTTTCAAAAATTAGGTTACTACATTGGTTCAATTTTGTAAATAAATTTTTAATTATTAATTTCATTAATTGTATACATATATATTTTGAAAATTTAGGTTATAACATTGTAAACTTTTGTAAATAAATTTTTGTACTATATTTTATTATTTTTAATAATGGTGTAAAATAAGTTATAACATTATTTAATTTTTGTAAAGAGATTTTCATTTTTCATTTTATACTTTTCATAAATAATTTTTGTCAAAATTGTAATTACGGTTAAATTTAGATTTTTACATAGTTTAAATTTGTAAATTTTGTTATGTATTTCGTGTTGTACATTTATTATTGTAGGATGTTTGGAGGAGCAGAGAGCTTGACTGCTGGGGCCAAGAGGGCCAGGGGTTCGAGTTCATCTCGATGCAGGGCACGGGAGATACAATATTTGTCTCCCGAGATTTTACCAATCGACGGGGACGAGCCAGTTCCCATCGATGAGCGACGTCTCAGAGAGCATACCTTGCTGCAGTTTGAGAGGGAGACAAATGAGGCTACACGATGCGACAGGTTCGTGACGATGGAGCACTACCATCATCGCACATTCGATCGTGAGCTTCTGGAGCAGCTGGGACGACTGGACGAGTTTGATGCGATAGTTACAGATGAGTGGAGGACTGCTATTGACTGCAGATGGCCACAGTATCTGGAGTTGACAGTAGAGTTTCACTCCACCTTCCGTCAGACGCCCGGCTCTTTCGACGATCCTGCTGCCGTATCGTTCGCGCTTGGGCGACGCACCTATGCTATGAGCATCCCACAATTCGCAATAGCGACAGGATTTTATACAGATGAGCAGGTGCGAGCGCCGGCCTTTGCTGAGAGCTTGAGAGGGGTTGTTAGAGAGCCCAGTGCGTTAGGGATTACAGAGCACCAACTTTCAGAGTTCTGGATGTCAATTGCAGATGGAGCCTTCACAAGTGGGGTCGTCGAGTCCTCGATTCGCGATCCCCTTATTAGATACATCCACAGGATGGTCAGTTGCACTCTCATCGGTCGTAGGGCCGGTGCAGAGAAATGCAACCAACTGGATTTACTCTGTATGTACTGCATGATTAGCCGTCGCCCGGCTAACCTTGTCTGCATTCTACTTTCATCTTTCGCGAGAGTTCGCCGTGGAGGGGCGACGGCTAGGCTGGATTTGGGTAGGGATGAGCTCGGTACCAATCCCGTCCCGTACCGGTCCCGGTACCCACTAGTCCCGGTCCCGAAATTTACGAAATTTGAGTCCCGGTACCGGTCCCGAAATCTATAATTGGGTACCGGTATCGGTACCAGTACGGTACCGGTATTTCGGTACTCAGTATCTGTTTGGTACCCGATACAGTTTCACTTTTTTACGCTTGCTACATGTTTGGGTACAGGTACCCAAAACGAATTACCTGATTGTATACTTGTACACTGATGAAAATTCACACGACAAGACGACAAGATACTCTAGTGATTTCCAAAAGTCAAAACAAAACAAATGTACCATCAACTCTCAAGTGTCAAGAAACCAAACAAACTAACTAAAAATAAATAAAGCCTCAATAACCCGATACATCCAAAAAAAGTTAACATCTCCTCTCGCTATGTTGACCCACCATTTTCCTTTAGCTTGTTTAAAGCATTCTCAATCTTTGAAAAACAAATAATAAATATATTAAGAGTGGCAGTATATACACTGAACTAGAATTTATAATAGCCAAAATCAAAAGAAGTTGCATAATGAAAATCACAATAAACCTTTGATGGGTACTAACGGGACTAAGGGGTATATTTCGGTAAAGTACCCAGTCCCGGTACCCACTAGTCCCGATCCCGAAATTTAGTAAAAATGAATCCCGGTCCCGGTACCCTATAGACTAAACAGGTACCGGTTCGGTACCGGTACCGGTACGGTATGGGTACCGGTACGGGTACCAGGTACCAAACGCTCATCCCTAGATTTGGGGCCCTATATTGGCAGGATTGCGACTAGGCTTGGGGTTTTTCGCAGATTTCCTCGCCGATTTTTGACTTTAGGACCGGAGACTAGGAGGTATAGTATTGATGATATGCGGCTAGCTGGTATGTGCCCTATGGATGACCCAACTAGATGGGAGCCAACTAGGCCGGCCCCAGAGGGACCCCCGGATGTTGAGGCCCTGCAAAGAGGCCTTCCATCAGAGCGTCAGAGGATTCTACATAGAGTGGAGAGGCCACAGCAGACATATCCTCTTCGTGAGCCTCGTCCTACGCGCATTACATTGGAGGCTGTTTGGGAGACGATGGAGAGGCAGAGTCGAGTATATCGCCTTATTATGGCACATTTGGGGATTAGGATTCCTGATTGGTTCAGGGAACCAAATCCACAGCAACAACCAGATGGACATGATGATGAGCCTCGTGATTAGATATCCAACATCATTGTAGTAGTATTTGCATATTTTGTACTTTTTCTTTATTTATGTTTTCATCATCATCGTCTGTATATGTTTCACTTATATTTTGATTCATATTCGGATGTATTTAGATTAGCTTATTTTACATATTTGTGGTTGTTTATGGTTGATTATCTTATGTACAGTTTATTATTATCTATGTATATGTTGATGGTTTGTTGTGAGTGTTAGTGGATTGCCAAATTCGTCGTGAATGTTCAGAACGCAAGTTTAGATTTATATCTGATTGTGATTGGATCTGATACGACTTACGAGGAAATTGTGACATATCAGGGAAGTTGTGCTAATGTTGTAAATTGTATATTTTCTTTTGATTTATTCATTATTTTGCATTCCACATTGAGGACAATGTGTGATTTTAAGTGTGGATATTTTTGTATATTTTTCTTTTGATTTATTCATTATTTGTATATTTTTGGAAATTGTAAATTTTTGAAATTTTTTGTAAATTTAGTAATTTTTAGTTAATGAAGTCAGTAGTTGAGTCTTTTTAGTTTTAGTTAGGTTTTGAATCTTTTATTTTTAATTTTTATTTTTATTTTATACGTTTAATCTTGTTTAGATTGTTTATATCTTGTAATGTAGTTGGGTTTGAACCACTCTTACCATTTGTGTAGCAATGACTTAAACGTGTTTTTAGTAAAAAAGGCAACCAACAGGATTACATTAGCCCGATCGCGAATGGAATGCTATACGATCGTGTTAGTTTGGATTTGACTGGCACGACTGCTACACAAAACCAGCCAAGTCTTTTTCAATTTTTATTTTCTTTTTTATTTTGTTCTTTTTAGTCTTTATTTATGGTTTTAGTAGTTTAGTTGTAAATTGAGTCTAATTTTAAATTTTCTAGTTAATTTGTGTAAATATTGTATAGAATTTTGAAAAATGTCTTTGAATTAGGTTTTGCAACACAAATGAAAATTGATAGGTATAATCAGGAATTTTGATCTTTCTAAAAAGTTTAAACGTACGCACCTAATTTAGGATATGTTGGTAGGCTTAACCGATAAAAAGGTTCTCGAGGATTGATATAATTTACTTAATTTTCATGATGTTAGTGGGTTTTTGCTTGGGAAATGCATGGATTTTGAAACTGTGATTAGAAGAACTTTTGCAAACAAACGACCTAATGTTTTTAAAATTAAACGTGGCACCAATGTTTTAAAAACCGGTTCGAGCTTGTAACACCCAAAATTCTCCAACGTGTGACACGTGTTTAAAACACCCTCAGAGTTTGGTCCCAGATTTTTCAAAAATTAAACATCAATTTTAAACACCCAACTTAACCTAACCCGTCATCAAAACCGGTTACAAACATGTTAATTATAATCACACTTTACATTATTTATAACCGTTCACAAAAAGTTGGGTTTTAACCAAAAACGTGTTCAATCCGAGCCTTCTCAAGATATCCGATCACGGTCGCCTTCACCCTTTACGTTCTCCTGAAAAACACCACATTTAAATAACCGTTAGTTCGTTAGAACTAAGTGAGTTCACCCCGATATATCCCCAAGTGTATTCCATAACACTATATGGAATACAATAATAATATTCTAAACACAATTTGGAAACATTATTCAACACGAACACAAAACGATTTACTAACGGGTCGTTTTCACCCAAAACCCCTTAAATCTCCAATTCTTGCCCAAACAAATTAGATCTACCCATAGAATCCACATCAAAGATGAAATAATTCAATTTATGTCATTTTTAGACATACAGACGCAACATGGGCGTGTTCCGGAGGAACATGGCCATGTCAGAAAGTTTCCAGCATCAGATGTGCAGATATGACATGGGCGTGTTCCAGTGGAACATGGTCATGTCTGAACTGCTTCCATATACATATATTTTCTTTGTTCTTCCCCCTCATCCCTTTTCACCAAGGATTTCAAATTGCACAACCACAACAATATATTCAACACATTAAATTCATATTCATAGTACTTTAAAACACCAATAAAGTGTTAAAACATGAAACCACCCATTAAAAGTCAAATTTCACACAATTCCCTTAAGACCTCCTTTTTCACCAAGAATTCTCAAGGTAGGTAATCACATCACTTGTGATTCACCTAAACTCTATAAATTTACAATAGGAAGATCACACCACTTGTGATTCAACCCATTCCACATTCATACCTGTCACACCCCGAGCCGGCGGGAACGGATCGTGTTTTCCCGTCGGGCGGAATGTTCCCGGGGCGCGATATCATTGTGTTGATAATCAAATGATCAGATTTTTTACATAGCACATGAGATATAAATGAGAAATGCTAATCATGACATGAAATAGAATTACAAAGTTAAATTACATTGTACTTCATAATTTAACTAAGTAAATCTAATCAAAAAGAATCAATGAGTTTATATCTTGATCTGTACAAGATATACAAAAGTGATTCAGTGTTCTGTCATATCAAAATGTATGCAATCAAAAGAAAGCTAGGTCTTCTATGAGCCCACTAGCTTAACGTTTGCATATAGTATCTACACCTGTTCGTCACCTGAGAAAACATGTAATTTAAACAAAGTCAACACTAGGTTGGTGAGTTCATAAGTAAGTAAATTGAAAACCATTGAACTGATCATGCACACATTCACAATGTATTAACTGTTGCTTGTATATTTGTTCACCTGTTCCACCCAATGGCCTCTCCTTAGTTATATGTACAAGTAGTATATCGTCTAACTAAGTATGCTTATATATAGGGAATCACGAAAGGGTCAAGCCCAGACGCTATCCCACCACATACTTAACCAAACTCCACACCACTTGCGATACAACTAAAGATATCCACTTCCCAACTATCCGAATTGTCCATTGTGTCATCATATGTAGAATAATAATATAGTAAGAGGAGTTTAGTTATCAAACCGAAGTATTGATAAACCCTCGTTGAATTAAGGAATTTAGATTATTTAAATCTGATCCTTATATTATTCTATTACTTGAGAGGTTAACTTTTATATTACACTTTTAATTTAATTAAAAGTATTAGTTAACAGTTCACCATATGTCTCCAAATGTAGCGTATAGAATCCGAATGGAATCCATTTTAATCTTCACGTAATCAGATTAAAATGCATCCCATTCTCTCCTATCCCGCCGTGTGATCCCAAAGTTTCCGTGAGGGATTGAATCATGTGATTAACAAAGTCGAATAAGAACTTGTCTTATTACGTTATGATAATCGGGTGTAAATGACAAGAATCCCATGAAGTTACGTTATCATGACCGTCATTTACTGAATCCATGTGTTTCCCAAAGTATCCATGAGGGAGTGTTCTCGCGTGTTTAACAAAGTCGAATAAGAACTTGTCTTATTACGTTATGTTAAATATGTGTAAATGACAAGAATCCCATGAAGTTACGTTATCATGACCGTCATTTACTGTAAATGATAAGAATCGTCATTTACTGAATCCATGTGTTTCCCAAAGTATCCATGAGGGAATGTTCTCGTGTGTTTAACAAAGTCGAATAAGAACTTGTCTTATTACGTTATGTTAAATATGTGTAAATGACAAGAATCCCATGAAGTTACGTTATCATGACTGTCATTTACTGTAAATGATAAGAATCGTCATTTACTGAATCCATGTATTCCCAAAGTATCCATGAGGGAATATTCTTGTTTTACGGTTAAGTGTAGATTGTTTAAGTACTTGATTATGTGGAAATAACTAAGTGTTATAAGTTTAATCATATAACTAAGTTATTATAATGTGTTGATGATTAAGAATCATCTTATCATAACCATATGAGTTTCCCTGTTATCTCATAATCATACAAGCATGCATACAATGATAACGATAATAAACAATTTAATATTATCAAATCAAAGTATAATAACATGTTAAGCAAACTTTTAAATAAATAAAAGTAAACATGTTTCTCAGCCCCGAGAGTT
The DNA here is from genome assembly GCA_009363875.1 of Mikania micrantha. Classification (NCBI taxonomy): domain Eukaryota; kingdom Viridiplantae; phylum Streptophyta; class Magnoliopsida; order Asterales; family Asteraceae; genus Mikania; species Mikania micrantha. The sequence goes on along the minus strand of CM018691.1, from coordinate 49,491,911 downwards.
AAAATCAGTAAAGATTTAAAGAAAAAGGGGGCATATGAACTCACCTTGTAGTTGTTGTGTTTGACTTAGCTTAAACAAGAATGTACGCGCTCTTGATTGTACTTGGGTGTATTTTCACGATCCTGTATTGATTTCACGATGTTCATAACTCATTAGTATGAATTATAGGGATTTTATGTGTATGTATGTGTTAGCCATAAACTTTGGCCAACACTTAAAGTCTTCGGTCTCTGTTGGCCCATCTTTATTTGTTATTGGTTCTTATAATCCATAGACTTTCTTTGATTTCTTCTTGTCTTATCTAGCTTGTATTAAAGCTCATTTGTAGTTTCATGAGATCATGTTATAAGTTACAAGACCTTGTTGCAAAAAAAATACCGTTTTGGTAGTAATCCCTTAGTTATCATACTTGTTATTGTTGAGTTAAAGAGTTACAATAGTTCTTTAGTCATGTGGGCCAACAATTTAAGTTGGGCCAATGATATTGGGTGTTGAATCATGAAGGCCTAGCCAAAATTTCACAAAACTAGAGTTCAAGTGGCCTTTTGGGCCTTGTTTTGGGCCTCCAAGGAATCTATTGGGCCCAAGGTGGGCCTTGGCAATATTTGTTGGGCCTAGAGTCATACAAGGCTGTTGGGATTGACATTGGGCCAGAAATGGGTTGTTGACCAAGTAAATGACAAAGTGGCTCCAAAAGGGAGGACAAGGGCCTCAAAATGGCCTTAAATCAATTTCTGTGGGCCTCGGGTAGATTTTTGATGGGCCCCATGGATTTTGTCTCGGGCCTTTGCCAAAAGAACTCATGGGCCAAGTTGGGCCTGGATTAGAATGGCTGAAACAATAATGGGCCTTGAATTTGGGCTTTTGGCCAAAATGGTGGCCTTGGATCAAAGGTAGTGGGCCTTGAGCCCTAAACCGTGGGCCTTGGGCTGTTCACTTCTTGTTGGACCTTCCTAGCGTTAATGGATCAATTTTAGAGGTATTGGGCCTGGGGAATGATGTGGGACTACTGGTGACCTAACCCATACCATGTGTGGGCCAAAGAAGTAGGTTGCTGGGCCTAATGTCATGCTAGGCCTGATCAATGGGCTGAAGACCTCATGGCCTGTCAATTCTAATTGGGCCCAATGGAAGGCTGATTACAATAGTTTAATTCACATGTAGACTATTAAGCCATAGGGTTTCTTGGGCCAAACAGAACTGGGCTGAAGAAATAAAACTGGGCCTCAATAAAATGAAGTGTTGACTATTGTTGGGTTTTCTTTGGCCAAGAATTTAGTTACTCAGAAAGTGGGGTGGCCGTAGGCCATGATATGGGCCAAAAGTATCAAGGAGTTGTTGGGCTTGAATTGTAGACTGATTGAGATATGGCTAGAAGACCCACTTGGGCCAGAACATTTGGACCTGCTACGTGGCCTTATTTTAAGTAATGTGTTGGGCTGAATTAACTGTAATGGGCCTAAGTAGTTTCCTGGGCCAACCACAAGCGATATGGGCCACCAGTGTAGTCTTTTGGCCCAAGAAGTTTTACTGGTTTCATGTCTTAGACCATCTAGGGTTTCCCAACTGTAGGTGTGTGAATGAAATGGGTGGTTGAATAGTTTCTAGATCGAAGAACATGGATTCAGTCGAAGGAACAAGATGGTTTGGATCTTGTGACTGCCGAATGAAGATCCTGGTCTTCGAATGACCTGAGTCGGCCGAATAGGGTGAGTCCGAATGAGGCTTGGCTGACTGGCTAATGAGGATTGCATGTTCATTCGGCGAATGAAGGAGGGGGTGACCGCGAATGTCTAAAGCTCGAATAGGGTTGATCCTGGCCGAATAGGTGGCTGGCGTATGGGTGTTTGGTCGAGAGAGTAGCTCCGAATGAGGTTCATTCGACCAAAGGCTGGTTCGGCCAATGGTCATTCGACCCTAGGCCTTTCGGCCGGGTGCTTCTCATTCGACCATGACATAGGCTGAGCTCCTTCATCACTCATCTTTCAAAGCTCCATGATAATCTCGAGGGTAGTGTCTGTTGGGACCAGTGTTCGTGAGTATGGGTTTCAAAAATAAGAAGGATTTAGCCGGTTAAGGTTAGTGGTTCGAACCATAGGTTGAAAACCCTAGTTTTCGTGAGATTCAAGCTTCAATACCTCGATTTCAGGTGGGTTTGAGCTCCGATCTGTTGTACTTTTGTGTAGAGGACGTCGAGGGCTTCGCGTGGGTTCGAAAATCACTCGAATTGGTTGAGAAACAAGGAAGTTATGGGGATTCAAAGATGGTGAAAACCCTAAAAGAGGGAAACCGGGTTTTTGATTTTGGAGGGAGGTTGAAGGTGAAGAAATGAGAGAAAACTCTCCTTCTTGGGTTTTTATACCCCGAGAGTGTTCGGGTTCGTTTTTGTTGCTCGGTTCGTTAATTCGTCGCGTAACCGGAAAATTACGTATAATTTAAATGGAATTAAATAAAGGATTTAATTTAATTATTTTGATGAGTTTCAAAATTGTAAAAATGTTAATTATTTAATTTTATTAAATTATTTTCGTTCGTGACGTGTTTTCGTTGTCGTTTCGTCAGATCGCGTAACCTTCGCGCGTAATTCGTTCGAATCGTCACCCGAATGAATACGACGATGGTTTTGCTTTCTGACTTTTGTTTTCTACTTTTCAGTCATTATTTTAGAAATCTAAACTCACAGATATGTTTGTGTGAATCGTCACTCACGCAAACACATTGTCAGTTCGTCATTCTGAAATAACACTGCATTATGCTTTCATTGTGATTCCTCACTGTCGGACTCAACTATACATCATGATTTCACATTGTTTTTGTACTGACTTGTCGGTCATCTGATTCCTGTCATCTGTGGACATCAGATCGCAACCGATATGTTTCTGAATATTGTTTGAATTCCGTTGTTTCTCATGCTTTGTTGTGTTAACTGTAATTAAGTTTTCACTTAATAAACACAACTAATGTTTCAACTGTACGTTGTACTTAATGTATTTAAGTTTATACGAAAATACGTACAACGATTTCTTGTATTTAGGATTCTGTTAATACAAGTACTGTTTAGGCTTACGTATGTACACATAGAATACTGTGAAAGTACACATACCGTACGGACTTGCCTGACGATCTGGCACTTGCTGTTACAGTCTCCCCTTGTTAAAGAAATTTCGTCCCGAAATTTAAGCATCAAAGTCGGGTTTCAATTCTCAAACAGATGGGGATACTTTGCTTTCATGTTGTCCTCGCGTTCCCAGGTAAACTCTGGTCCACGCTTGGAGTTCCATCGAACCTTTACAATAGGGATACGGCTTCGTTTCAGTCTCTTGACTTCACGTTCCATAATCTCTACAGGTTCTTCAATGAAATGTAGTTGTTCATCAATTTGTATCTCTTCCAATGGTATGATCAATGTTTCATCTGCTAGACACCTCTTGAGATTTGATACGTGAAACACATCATGTACTCCGCTGAGTTCATCAGGGAGTCTAAGTCTGTATGCCACAGGACCTATGCGTTGAGTAATCTCAAACGGTCCGACATATCGAGGTGCTAGTTTGCCTTTAGCCCCAAAACGAACTACGCCTTTCCATGGGGATACTTTCAACATGACTCGGTCACCCACATCAAATTCCAAAGGCTTGCGCCGTTTGTCTGCGTAACTCTTTTGGCGGCTACGTGTTGCTTGTAATCGTCGTTGTATCTGGGCTATCTTATCAGTAGTTTCCTGAATAAGTTCAGGCCCAGTTATTCTGTTGTCTCCCACTTCGGTCCAACAAATTGGAGACCGACATTTTCTACCGTAAAGTGCTTCAAAAGGAGCACATCCGATGCTGCTGTGGTAGCTATTGTTGTAGGAGAATTCAATAAGTGGTAAATGTGTGTCCCAACTTCCACCGAAGTCTAGGATGCATGTTCTCAACATATCCTCGAGGGTTTGAATAGTGCGCTCGCTTTGTCCATCCGTTTGTGGATGATAAGCAGTGCTCAAGTTAACACTTGTCCCTAAGGATTGTTGTAATGATTGCCAGAACCGCGAAGTGAATCGACTGTCCCGGTCAGAGATAATAGATAATGGCACGCCGTGTCTTACTACTATCTCATCAATGTATAGTCTTGCAAGTTTCTCCATCTTGTAAGTCTCTCTGATTGGCAAGAAGTGTGCGGATTTGGTCAATCGATCAATGATGACCCAAATAGAATCATATCCGCTGGAAGTACGGGGTAGCTTGGTAATGAAATCCATAGCTATTTGTTCCCACTTCCATTGTGGTATCTCCGGTTGTTCCAGCAAACCCGAAGGTTTCTGGCGTTCAGCTTTGACTTTGGCACATGTGAGACATTTGCCAACATAAATAGCAATGTCTTTCTTCATGCCCGGCCACCAATAAAATGACCTAAGATCTTGGTACATCTTATCGGCACCAGGATGAACTGAATAACGTGTCTTGTGTGCCTCGTCAAGTATAAGCGTTCGAAGTTCATCTACTGCTGGAATCCAAACACGATCCAAATAGTAGATAACTCCATCTTGTCTTGTCTCAAAATGTTTCCCTGCTCCACAGTCAAGCTCGCGTTTCAAATCATCTCTTGCCCTTGCTTCTTGTTGTGCTTGTAAAATGTGATCTCTCAAACTGGTTTGCACAGTCATTCCCATTGCGCGAACGCGTAAGGGTTTGACTCTTTCCTTCCGACTCAAAGCATCTGCAACAACATTTGCTTTGCCCGGATGGTATTTGATCACACAATCGTAATCGTTCAGGAGCTCAACCCAACGTCTCTGTCTCATGTTAAGCTCCTTCTGATCAAATATGTGCTGTAAACTCTTGTGATCTGTGAAGATAGTGCATTTGGTACCATAAAGGTAGTGTCTCCAAATCTTTAAAGCAAAAACAACAGCTCCCAGTTCAAGATCGTGTGTTGTGTAATTCTTCTCGTGTATCTTCAGCTGTCGTGAGGCATAAGCAATGACTTTGTCCCGTTGCATCAAAACACATCCGAGTCCCTGATGGGAAGCATCACAATAAACCACAAAGTCATCACTGCCTTCTGGGAGTGTTAGAATTGGAGCATTGCACAATCTTTGTTTCAGTATCTGGAATGCCTCTTCTTGTTTATGAGTCCACACAAAAGGTTCAGACTTCTGTGTGAGTTTGGTGAGAGGCAAGGCTATCTTAGAGAAATTCGAAATGAATCTCCGATAATAACCTGCCAATCCTAAAAATGATCGGATCTCCGTCGGTGTCGTAGGCACATCCCAGTTCTTGATCGCTTCTATCTTGGCAGGATCCACGTGAATACCATCACTGTTAATCACGTGACCCAAAAACTGAACTTCTCTTAACCAAAATTCACATTTAGAGAATTTGGCATAGAGTTGTTCTTCTTTCAGAAGCTCCAAAACTATCCTGAGGTGTTGTTCATGTTCCTTCTCGTTTCCTGAGTAAATCAGTATGTCGTCGATGAAGACGATCACAAACTGATCTAAATACGGCTTGCACACCCGGTTCATCAAGTCCATGAACACAGCCGGTGCGTTCGTTAATCCGAATGGCATCACCATGAATTCATAGTGTCCATATCGAGTACGAAAGGCCGTCTTTGGTATGTCTTCCTCTTGTATCCGGAGCTGATGATAACCTGATCTCAGGTCTATCTTGGAAAAGTACTGTGCTCCCTGTAACTGATCGAACAAATCATCAATCCTCGGCAACGGGTACCGATTCTTGATGGTGAGTTTGTTGAGTTCTCGATAATCGATGCACATTCTGAAAGTTCCATCCTTCTTTTTGACAAAAAGAACCGGAGCTCCCTACGGGGAAAAGCTTGGTCGGATGAACCCTTTATCGAGGAGTTCTTGTAACTGATTAGACAACTCCTGCATCTCAGATGGAGCAAACCTATAAGAAGACTTAGCTATCAGAGTGGCTCCCGGAATCAAATCTATTCGAAACTGCACTGATCTCTCGGGTGGCAGTTCCGGTCAGTCATCCGAAAACACTTCTGCAAAGTATCTCACCACTGATACATCTTGAACCTTGATTGCCTTCTCGTGCAGTATTTGTCACACCCCCAAATTCCCACTCGTGGTGTATGTCCACGTGGATGTGACGTGTCCAGAATCACAGCTCAAGGTCATATAGAACAACTCTATATGCGTTTACAAATCCAAGTTTGACACATACACTTAACAAAATAATTTGCAGCGGAATAGAAGTTGTCATAATGTGTTGCAGCGGAAAATAAATTGTTTTACAAAATGCAGCGGAAATGTAAATAGTTTAACACATCATTGTTTAACAGGATAAAAGTAAATTGTTTTCAAATGACAAGACACGATGCATGTATGTTCCTAATGCTCGTCCCTTAGTGTGCGCATTCCTGTCATCCATAGTTTGCTAGTTACCTGAGAATACAAGTTTAAAAAGTGTCAACACAATGGTTGGTGAGTTCACAGGTTTTGATATACATATAATAATAAGAGTGTGTCATGCTGTTTATCATATGTTAGTACCGAGCCCTTGGCCCAAAGTGTCAGTGCGTCACTACCGAACTAGACTTGTTAGTCTTTGCCTCCGCCATGTCTCGTAATAACATGGCAAGATAGGTCAAGTTTTCACGTGTTATGACATCCAGTCAATATTTCGCCACGCGGGGTTAGTCACACCCCAAACGGATCCATTCAAACTCGCCTCGTTGTTTGTACATTAACGGTAAGACTTTGTGAGGACTTCTTACGATTACAACACTTAATGTTTGTCTAATAAACCAGCATACACCAAAATGTTTGTACAGTAATAGATGTTTGACTCGATGCAACAAGTATTCTCCCCCTATTTAAAAACGTTTGAAAAAGAGTAAAGAGGGGCCGTAAACTCACCTTAGTGAAGTAAGTACAAGTCAAGCGTAAGCTCTTGATGTAGTAGGCACGTCGGTCACTGGCAACCTATATCGTATACCGTTCGTGAGTTTGTGTAAGTGACCGTGCTAGTGTTTGTGTTAGTGCTCGTGTTTGTGTCCAACAACCCTTGGCTTTTCATGTTTGTCCGTGTCGGTCCACAATGACCGTGTTTGCTCGTGTTAGTCCACATTGACCGTGTTTGACCATGTTTGACCGTGTTTGACCGTGTTTGACCGTGTCAAGTCAACGACCCGTTGGTGAACCGTGTGACGGTTTGTGAATCGTGTAGCAACGTGTAAGTGCTCGTCGTGTGCAAAACGCGCAAGTCGCGTCTATGGGCAACTTACTATTTATAGTAAGTTTCCATTTATGGAAAGTTCACATAGCATATCGGTTTTATAGTTCTAGCATGTTCAATAGTCCTACGGGATCATGTTAACACATAGCACATCATCATATGGATTCTCATAAGTCGTTTATAACATGTTAGTGCACAAAAGTTTCCTAAAATGGAAAGTTTCCATTTTAGTATACGTGACATCGGAAACCATCTAACTTAGCATCTAATCATCATATTACAACATAATAAATCATTTAGCATGCTCAAATCATTTAACATGTTGACTAATCGGTTTTTATAAAAATAAAGTTACTAAAAATAGTAACTTTGTGGTTTTTGCATAAAATGACCATTCTATCATTCCTAAATCATTTTCACATCACCATTCACCATAACAAGCTATTTACTATCATTTAATCATGTCGACATACTCCAAATCATCATCTATCAATATTCTTACCCAAAAAGTTACTAAAAATAGTAATAACACTAAATATGATCATAGACATCATCAAGACTACTTTCTAACACATCAAATCATCATGTTATCATCCTAACAACAATTCCACATACATGCATGTTCATCATTTCCACTAAATCATCAACTTGTAACTAAAAAGTTACTAAAAATAGAAATAGTCCTCAATAACCCATTTTAACATCATCTAATCATGAAATCATCACCCAATATCATCAAGATACACACTTAAACACTGAAAATCATTCTAACCATCAAGGATCATACATGCATGTCATTATTTCACCAAGTCAAGACCAAATCATGATACTTACACAAGCACATCATCATGGATCGTCATGAAACACCATCTAAACATCATAGATCGTCATTAAACACCTTAAAATCAACAAACCCAGAAGTAAATCTCATGCATGTGGACCTTGAGTGCTTGCATGTGGGTTTCATGCATTGCATGTGTGTGTAGAAGTGAGAATAGTGCATTTTAAACTACAAGGAGCATTGAACTACCTTCCAAAGCTCTTTAAATCACTGAGATGATGCACTAGCAGTTCTATAACCTTCTGGCTCGTTGGATTCGACAGAAATCAAGAAGGAGATGGTGGTTTTGGTGTGTTCTTTCTTGCTTTTCACCTTCAATCTTCACCCCAAAGCTTCCCAAGGTATCAATGGCTTCCACTAGCTCTAAGGGTGGTTTGCAGGTGTTCTAGGAGGGGAATAGGTCGGATGGTTGAGTGTGAGCCGAGTGAAATGATGAGGATAGGGTGTGATGATGATCTTGGAAGTTTAAAAAGAAAATCTGCGAATCTAGGTGTCAGGCGTATCGCCTGACGTGGGCGGTTTCATCCTATCGTTACGCGCGGAGGAGCAGACATACTGGGCGCCTTTTGTGTCCCGCGCGCATCGCCTGTCGTGGGTGCTCCGGGTCTGGCGTACCGCCTGGCCCAAATGTAAGGCCCAATAAGTCTATTTTGTTGTTCTGGGCCCATTCTTGCCCGTTTCTCGATCATAGAACATCGTTCGAGCGTCGTTTGGTCTCGTTTGAACTTCCTAGTTCAATGTGTGAGTGTATCGTGAAGTTTCGAGTGTTGTGCTACACAATGTGCTTGACGTTCACCAACGTTCGTGTGTTTTGACACGTGTGTGCTGTTCGCCGATAATTCCACGAATTATCTAGTCATGTGTCAGTGTTCGTACTGTCGTGCCACGTGTCACACTAAATTAATCTAATTCTCGTGCCACGTGTACAGAATGCTTTTAAATAAACATTTAAAATAAATAATTGCTGACTTGGAATTTATGGGGTGTCACATCCTCCCCATGTTAGGAAGAATTTCGTCCCGAAATTCAACTTGTGTTGTCAGTGTTTGTCTGTTCCGCGAACAGGTGTGGGTACTTTTGTTTCATCTGGTCTTCACGTTCTCACGTGAATTCCGGTCCGCGTCGCGAATTCCATCGCACCTTTACTATCGGAATCTTACTAAGTTTGAGCTTCTTGGTTTCTCGGTCCATAATCTCCACCGGTTCCTCAACGAAGTTCAATTGTTCGTCGATTTGTATTTCCTCGAGAGGAATAACAAGTGTCTCATCAGATAGGCACTTCTTGAGGTTCGAGATGTGGAATACGTTGTGCACACTGCTCAGTTCGATTGGCAGGTTCAGTTCGTAGGCTACAGGGCCTATTCGTTTTGTAATCTCGAAAGGTCCAATGTAACGAGGGTTCAACTTTCCTCGTTTGCCAAACCGGATGACACCTTTCCAGGGCGAGACCTTGAGTAACACTCTGTCTCCCACCTGGAACTCTAACGGTTTGCGTCGCTTGTCGGCATAGCTTTTCTGTCTGTCCCGAGCTGCTGCCATTCGTTTGCGTATTTGCACGATCTTCTCAGTTGTCTCGTGCACCAGTTCTGGACCAGTCAGTTGGCTGTCTCCAACTTCCGCCCAGCATATGGGTGATCGACACTTACGTCCGTAAAGTGCCTCGAATGGTGCAGCTTGGATGCTAGTGTGGTAGCTGTTATTGTACGAAAACTCAACTAATGGTAGATGAGATTCCCAGCTACTCCCAAAGTCAATAACGCAGGCTCGGAGCATGTCCTCCAGTGTCTGTATCGTTCGCTCACTTTGCCCGTCCGTCTGCGGGTGGTAAGCGGTACTCATGTCCAATCTCGTGCCCAAAGCCTTATGTAAAGACTTCCAGAAATGCGACGTGAAGCGACTGTCGCGGTCAGATATAATCGAGATTGGCACCCCATGTCGAGTAACCACTTCTTTCAGATAGATACGAGTGAGTTTGTCCAACTTATCCGTCTCTTTGATGGGTAGGAAATGTGCGGACTTTGTTAGTCGGTCTACGATAACCCAGATGGTATCGCAACCACTCGCCGTCTTAGGCGGTTTAGTTATGAAGTCCATGGAAATTTGCTCCCATTTCCACATTGGTAGTTTCGGTTGCTGAAGTAACCCTGATGGCTTCTGGTACTCAACTTTGACTTTTGAGCACGTTAAACACTTACTTACGTAAGTTGCTATTTCAGCTTTCATGTTCGGCCACCAATAGGTTGTCTTTAAATCGTGATACATCTTGTCAGAGCCCGGATGTACGGAATACCGGCTCTTGTGAGCTTCGTCCATCACTACCTCTCTCAATCCTCCGTATCGTGGAATCCAAATTCGATCCATTAAATAGTAAGCTCCGTCGTCTTTTGCCTTTACTTGCCTATCCATGCCACGCATGGCTTCAAGAGTGAGGTTTTCGGTTTTCAGAGCTTCCTGTTGTGCTATCCGAATTTGATTCGGTAGTTCAGAATGGATCGTGAGTTGTAGTGCGCGCACGCGTTTTGTCGTTTCTTTTCGGCTCAACGCGTCGGCCACTACGTTGGCTTTACCGGGATGGTACTTGATGGCGCAATCATAGTCACCTATGAGCTCAACCCACCTTCGTTGTCTCATGTTCAACTCTTTCTGGTCGAAGATGTGTTGTAGGCTCTTATGATCGGTAAAGATTGTACATTTCGTGCCGTACAAGTAGTGTCGCCAGATCTTCAAGGCAAATACTACAGCTCCCAACTCAAGTACACAACCGAGTCCCTGTTTCGAAGCGTTGCAATACACCACGAAGTCATCACATCCTTCCGGTAGGGATAGGATGGGCGCAGTGCATAGTTTCTGTTTCAACAGGTTGAAAGGAGCTTCTTGTTTGTCTCCCCAATCGAACTTCTTATCCTTATGAGTCAAGGAGGTCAGTGATTGAGCAATCTTTGAGAATCCTTCAATAAATCTCCGGTAGTACCCGGCCAAACCTAGGAATTGCCGCACCTCAGTCGGAGTCTTGGGTGCTTCCCAGTTCTTGATGGCTTCGATTTTGGCTGGGTCTACGTGTATTCCCCGTTCGTTAACCACGTGTCCAAGGAATTGGACTTCGCGAATCCAAAAGTCACACTTTGAAAACTTTGCGTACAGCTGCTCTTTCTTTAATAATTTCAAAACTAGCCTCAGATGTTCAGCATGTTCTTCCTGGTTCTTAGAGTAGATCAGGATGTCGTCGATGAACACTATTACGAATTTGTCAAGATAGGGTTTGCACACTCTGTTCATGAGATCCATGAATACGGTTGGTGCGTTGGTCAGTCCAAAGGGCATAACCAAGAATTCGTAGTGTCCGTATCGGGTTCTAAAGGCAGTCTTAGGAATATCGTTTTCTTGTATCCTTAATTGATGGTAACCCGATCTCAAATCGATCTTTGAATAGTAGCTTGACCCTTGCAATTGGTCAAACAGATCGTCTATTCGCGGCAATGGGTATCGATTCTTGATCGTCACCTTGTTCAACTCCCTATAGTCGATGCACATACGGAATGATCCGTCTTTCTTCTTCACAAATAAGACCGGTGCTCCCCAAGGTGAGAAGCTCGGTCTGATAAATCCCTTGTCTAACAGTTCCTGCAACTGATTAGACAGTTCCTGCATCTCGGTAGGTGCGAGTCGGTACGGAGCTTTAGCAATCGGTGCTGCTCCTGGTGTGAGGTCTATCTGAAACTCGACTTGTCGTTTCGGAGGTAGTCCAGGTAGATCCTCGGGAAATACTTCGGGAAAATTGCGGACTACAGCTATGTCCTCAACCTTCCTTTCTTTCTTCGGTTGTTCCGCAATGAGAGCTAGTATTGCGGTGTATCCCTTCTGAAGATACTTGTTTGCTTTCATGCACGACATGATGTTCAGAGGTACTCCCCGCGTTTCCCCTGAATCGAGATCTGTTCACCGTTCTGCAACGTCACTCGTACGATTTTCTCGTTGCATACAATCTCGGCTTGATTAGCGGATAACCAATCCATTCCAACGACCACTTCAAAGCTTCCGAGGGTTACCGGCATCAAATCGATTTCGAGCTCGTGATCCGCCAATGCCATAACGCATCCTCGAAAGATGTGCTGCGTTTCAATCAACTTGCCGTCGGCTAATTCTACAGTATATTTATAGCCTAGTGGTGTTGAGGTAATACCTAGTAATTTGCTAAACTTGATGGATCTAAGTTCCTATCGGCACCGGTATCCAGTAATATACTAGCATAAACAAGAAAAGAACGTACCGGTCACGATGTTTGAGTCATCCTCGGCTTCTCCTGAGCCACTCACAAATACACCATCCTTTGCTGTGCCTTCTTCTGCCTTCTTCCGTTGTGGACAGTCCCTCCGCATGTGTCCTGGCTTTCCACACTCATAGCACCCCTTGAGAGTGTGTTGGTTATTGGTATTCTGTTTGGTGTTGGGGTTAGGGTTTGTTCGGCACTCCTTGGTTGCATGCCCATTTTTGTCGCAGTTCGTGCATTTGACCCTTTTGCACGAGCCAAAGTGATGGTAGTTGCAGTTGTTGCATTTTGGGCTTTTGCCCTGATATCCTCCTTTGCTCCGAGTGGCAGTGAAGACCTTAGCAAGGGTTGGGCGATGCTGGGTTTGTTGTTGAGGTGAGAGGGTTTGGTTGTTGCTGGGTTCCCACTTCCTCTTGAGTTCCTGGGGTTTCGTATGCTCACTCCTCTTGGGTAGCTCTCCCTGTGCCACCGCTTGGTCGATTAGTTTGTGAGCCAAGCAAATAGTGGACCGAATGAGAGTGGGATCTGTCGTGGTAATTAGGCTTCGGATTTGTTCAGGTAATCCCCTAACGTATGGCTCGATCTTTCTGTATTCTGGGGTCACCATTTCTGGATACTGTTTACACCATTCGTGAAATCGAGTGGTGTACTGTTCAATTTCAGCTCCTTCCATTTTGTGATTCCAACACTCCTCTGGTTCCTTGATTTCGTTCTGGGGATGGTATTCTTCCTTCAACATCTTAATGAAATTTTCCCATGGTATGGAGTTAGCGGTCTCCAGACTCAGTGTTTGGACTTGTGAATTCCACCAAATGAGGGCCTGTCCCTCTAGAGTTCCGGTAGCGAATTTCACTTTGTTCTCCTCAGAGCAGTCGCACATGCAGAAGATTGTCTCAGTCTTCTTGATCCATCGGAGCAGTCCCTCTGCTCCTTCCGACCCCTTGAATGTTAGAGGATGATAACTAAGGAAGGTCTTGAATAAGCATCCTCTTAAGTTGTTGTGAGTCTCATTGTTTGTTTCATTGTTTACGCGTGTAGTCTCGTATTCCGCTATAGCTTTGTTAACCCGTTGTTCGATCATGGCCTCGATAGTAGCAGAATTGATTGATTGGTCGCTAGTACGCACATACGTTCCTTGTCCATCCATTGGTAAGTATGTATCTACAATAGGTTTTGGATCACTTACAGTTAGAGTTTGCTGTGTGTGATATAGAGGTAGTATATCCTCTTTCTTCATGTGTACAATTATAAGCTTTAGAAGATTACTATTACCAATGTGATGTATATGAGCACAACTCGCTCAATTAGATTCTATCAATACTAAATACAATAAGGGAATAAACTACTTGGTGAAAATAGTGGAGTTCGAATCTCTACTAACAGCGGTGTACTACATAGTTCTCCTCATGGGTGTAGCGTGTCATTTGAATTTGCTAAAATTCGTATGTACATATAAATTCACGATTATGTTGGCCACCGTAATCGTCAATTTATCTTACACAGTCATTCTAGTTCCTTCAATCTGAAGCTAGTGATCACAATAGTGCTCGAGGTTCATCTTCGGCATGTTGTCACTAAGGTTCTAGTCCACAAGCGTACGTCAGGTGACTGGGTTTACGCCCAAGAATGGAGATTGGGAAAAGCGTTCGATTTGAGTTAGATCGTGCTAGTGTAGTCTTCTTCAGAACATTGAAGAGTTTCCTTTAGTCTTGTGTTCGTCCTTTCACTAATCCCATCTCGCAGTTCTCAAGCATATGCAGATGTGTATACCCGCGAAGGGTTCCAATGGTATGCTCGTAGATATCTGATAAAATCACAAAGCATTTTGCTAAATTATGCATATAATTAGTTGTGCGAAACTAGTGTAGTGTCTAGAGTTGAGCAATGGCTATAGTCTAAGTTTACTACATGCAAACCTAGTTCTCTATAACCAAGGCTCTGATACCAGTCTGTCACACCCCCAAATTCCCACTCGTGGTGTATGTCCACGTGGATGTGACGTGTCCAGAATCACAGCTCAAGGTCATATAGAACAACTCTATATGCGTTTACAAATCCAAGTTTGACACATACACTTAACAAAATAATTTGCAGCGGAATAGAAGTTGTCATAATGTGTTGCAGCGGAAAATAAATTGTTTTACAAAATGCAGCGGAAATGTAAATAGTTTAACACATCATTGTTTAACAGGATAAAAGTAAATTGTTTTCAAATGACAAGACACGATGCATGTATGTTCCTAATGCTCGTCCCTTAGTGTGCGCATTCCTGTCATCCATAGTTTGCTAGTTACCTGAGAATACAAGTTTAAAAAGTGTCAACACAATGGTTGGTGAGTTCACAGGTTTTGATATACATATAATAATAAGAGTGTGTCATGCTGTTTATCATATGTTAGTACCGAGCCCTTGGCCCAAAGTGTCAGTGCGTCACTACCGAACTAGACTTGTTAGTCTTTGCCTCCGCCATGTCTCGTAATAACATGGCAAGATAGGTCAAGTTTTCACGTGTTATGACATCCAGTCAATATTTCGCCACGCGGGGTTAGTCACACCCCAAACGGATCCATTCAAACTCGCCTCGTTGTTTGTACATTAACGGTAAGACTTTGTGAGGACTTCTTACGATTACAACACTTAATGTTTGTCTAATAAACCAGCATACACCAAAATGTTTGTACAGTAATAGATGTTTGACTCGATGCAACAAGTATTCTCCCCCTATTTAAAAACGTTTGAAAAAGAGTAAAGAGGGGCCGTAAACTCACCTTAGTGAAGTAAGTACAAGTCAAGCGTAAGCTCCTGATGTAGTAGGCACGTCGGTCACTGGCAACCTATATCGTATACCGTTCGTGAGTTTGTGTAAGTGACCGTGCTAGTGTTTGTGTTAGTGCTCGTGTTTGTGTCCAACAACCCTTGGCTGTTCATGTTTGTCCGTGTCGGTCCACAATGACCGTGTTTGCTCGTGTTAGTCCACATTGACCGTGTTTGACCATGTTTGACCGTGTTTGACCGTGTTTGACCGTGTCAAGTCAACGACCCGTTGGTGAACCGTGTGACGGTTTGTGAATCGTGTAGCAACGTGTAAGTGCTCGTCGTGTGCAAAACGCGCAAGTCGCGTCTATGGGCAACTTACTATTTATAGTAAGTTTCCATTTATGGAAAGTTCACATAGCATATCGGTTTTATAGTTCTAGCATGTTCAATAGTCCTACGGGATCATGTTAACACATAGCACATCATCATATGGATTCTCATAAGTCGTTTATAACATGTTAGTGCACAAAAGTTTCCTAAAATGGAAAGTTTCCATTTTTAGTATACGTGACATCGGAAACCATCTAACTTAGCATCTAATCATCATATTACAACATAATAAATCATTTAGCATGCTCAAATCATTTAACATGTTGACTAATCGGTTTTTATAAAAATAAAGTTACTAAAAATAGTAACTTTGTGGTTTTTGCATAAAATGACCATTCTATCATTCCTAAATCATTTTCACATCACCATTCACCATAACAAGCTATTTACTATCATTTAATCATGTCGACATATTCCAAATCATCATCTATCAATATTCTTACCCAAAAAGTTACTAAAAATAGTAATAACACTAAATATGATCATAGACATCATCAAGACTACTTTCTAACACATCAAATCATCATGTTATCATCCTAACAACAATTCCACATACATGCATGTTCATCATTTCCACTAAATCATCAACTTGTAACTAAAAAGTTACTAAAAATAGAAATAGTCCTCAATAACCCATTTTAACATCATCTAATCATGAAATCATCACCCAATATCATCAAGATACACACTTAAACACTGAAAATCATTCTAACCATCAAGGATCATACATGCATGTCATTATTTCACCAAGTCAAGACCAAATCATGATACTTACACAAGCACATCATCATGGATCGTCATGAAACACCATCTAAACATCATAGATCGTCATTAAACACCTTAAAATCAACAAACCCAGAAGTAAATCTCATGCATGTGGACCTTGAGTGCTTGCATGTGGGTTTCATGCATTGCATGTGTGTGTAGAAGTGAGAATAGTGCATTTTAAACTACAAGGAGCATTGAACTACCTTCCAAAGCTCTTTAAATCACTGAGATGATGCACTAGCAGTTCTATAACCTTCTGGCTCGTTGGATTCGACAGAAATCAAGAAGGAGATGGTGGTTTTGGTGTGTTCTTTCTTGCTTTTCACCTTCAATCTTCACCCCAAAGCTTCCCAAGGTATAAATGGCTTCCACTAGCTCTAAGGGTGGTTTGCAGGTGTTCTAGGAGGGGAATAGGTCGGATGGTTGAGTGTGAGCCGAGTGAAATGATGAGGATAGGGTGTGATGATGATCTTGGAAGTTTAAAAAGAAAATCTGCGAATCTAGGTGTCAGGCGTATCGCCTGACGTGGGCGGTTTCATCCTATCGTTACGCGCGGAGGAGCAGACATACTGGGCGCCTTTTGTGTCCCGCGCGCATCGCCTGTCGTGGGTGCTCCGGGTCTGGCGTACCGCCTGGCCCAAATGTAAGGCCCAATAAGTCTATTTTGTTGTTCTGGGCCCATTCTTGCCCGTTTCTCGATCATAGAACATCGTTCGAGCGTCGTTTGGTCTCGTTTGAACTTCCTAGTTCAATGTGTGAGTGTATCGTGAAGTTTCGAGTGTTGTGCTACACAATGTGCTTGACGTTCACCAACGTTCGTGTGTTTTGACACGTGTGTGCTGTTCGCCGATAATTCCACGAATTATCTAGTCATGTGTCAGTGTTCGTACTGTCGTGCCACGTGTCACACTAAATTAATCTAATTCTCGTGCCACGTGTACAGAATGCTTTTAAATAAACATTTAAAATAAATAATTGCTGACTTGGAATTTATGGGGTGTCACATCCTCCCCATGTTAGGAAGAATTTCGTCCCGAAATTCAACTTGTGTTGTCAGTGTTTGTCTGTTCCGCGAACAGGTGTGGGTACTTTTGTTTCATCTGGTCTTCACGTTCTCACGTGAATTCCGGTCCGCGTCGCGAATTCCATCGCACCTTTACTATCGGAATCTTACTAAGTTTGAGCTTCTTGGTTTCTCGGTCCATAATCTCCACCGGTTCCTCAACGAAGTTCAATTGTTCGTCGATTTGTATTTCCTCGAGAGGAATAACAAGTGTCTCATCAGATAGGCACTTCTTGAGGTTCGAGATGTGGAATACGTTGTGCACACTGCTCAGTTCGATTGGCAGGTTCAGTTCGTAGGCTACAGGGCCTATTCGTTTTGTAATCTCGAAAGGTCCAATGTAACGAGGGTTCAACTTTCCTCGTTTGCCAAACCGGATGACACCTTTCCAGGGCGAGACCTTGAGTAACACTCTGTCTCCCACCTGGAACTCTAGCGGTTTGCGTCGCTTGTCGGCATAGCTTTTCTGTCTGTCCCGAGCTGCTGCCATTCGTTTGCGTATTTGCACGATCTTCTCAGTTGTCTCGTGCACCAGTTCTGGACCAGTCAGATGGCTGTCTCCAACTTCCGCCCAGCATATGGGTGATCGACACTTACGTCCGTAAAGTGCCTCGAATGGTGCAGCTTGGATGCTAGTGTGGTAGCTGTTATTGTACGAAAACTCAACTAATGGTAGATGAGATTCCCAGCTACTCCCAAAGTCAATAACGCAGGCTCGGAGCATGTCCTCCAGTGTCTGTATCGTTCGCTCAATTTGCCCGTCCGTCTGCGGGTGGTAAGCGGTACTCATGTCCAATCTCGTGCCCAAAGCCTTATGTAAAGACTTCCAGAAATGCGACGTGAAGCGACTGTCGCGGTCAGATATAATCGAGATTGGCACCCCATGTCGAGTAACCACTTCTTTCAGATAGATACGAGTGAGTTTGTCCAACTTATCCGTCTCTTTGATGGGTAGGAAATGTGCGGACTTTGTTAGTCGGTCTACGATAACCCAGATGGTATCGCAACCACTCGCCGTCTTAGGCGGTTTAGTTATGAAGTCCATGGAAATTTGCTCCCATTTCCACATTGGTAGTTTCGGTTGCTGAAGTAACCCTGATGGCTTCTGGTACTCAACTTTGACTTTTGAGCACGTTAAACACTTACTTACGTAAGTTGCTATTTCAGCTTTCATGTTCGGCCACCAATAGGTTGTCTTTAAATCGTGATACATCTTGTCAGAGCCCGGATGTACGGAATACCGGCTCTTGTGAGCTTCGTCCATCACTACCTCTCTCAATCCTCCGTATCGTGGAATCCAAATTCGATCCATTAAATAGTAAGCTCCGTCGTCTTTTGCCTTTACTTGCCTATCCATGCCACGCATGGCTTCAAGAGTGAGGTTTTCGGTTTTCAGAGCTTCCTGTTGTGCTATCCGAATTTGATTCGGCAGTTCAGAATGGATCGTGAGTTGTAGTGCGCGCACGCGTTTTGTCGTTTCTTTTCGGCTCAACGCATCGGCCACTACGTTGGCTTTACCGGGATGGTACTTGATGGCGCAATCATAGTCACCTATGAGCTCAACCCACCTTCGTTGTCTCATGTTCAACTCTTTCTGGTCGAAGATGTGTTGTAGGCTCTTATGATCGGTAAAGATTGTACATTTCGTGCCGTACAAGTAGTGTCGCCAGATCTTCAAGGCAAATACTACAGCTCCCAACTCAAGTACACAACCGAGTCCCTGTTTCGAAGCGTCGCAATACACCACGAAGTCATCACATCCTTCCGGTAGGGATAGGATGGGCGCAGTGCATAGTTTCTGTTTCAACAGGTTGAAAGGAGCTTCTTGTTTGTCTCCCCAATCGAACTTCTTATCCTTATGAGTCAAGGAGGTCAGTGATTGAGCAATCTTCGAGAATCCTTCAATAAATCTCCGGTAGTACCCGGCCAAACCTAGGAATTGCCGCACCTCAGTCGGAGTCTTGGGTGCTTCCCAGTTCTTGATGGCTTCGATTTTGGCTGGGTCTACGTGTATTCCCCGTTCGTTAACCACGTGTCCAAGGAATTGGACTTCGCGAATCCAAAAGTCACACTTTGAAAACTTTGCGTACAGCTGCTCTTTCTTTAATAATTTCAAAACTAGCCTCAGATGTTCAGCATGTTCTTCCTGGTTCTTAGAGTAGATCAGGATGTCGTCGATGAACACTATTACGAATTTGTCAAGATAGGGTTTGCACACTCTGTTCATGAGATCCATGAATACGGTTGGTGCGTTGGTCAGTCCAAAGGGCATAACCAAGAATTCGTAGTGTCCGTATCGGGTTCTAAAGGCAGTCTTAGGAATATCGTTTTCTTGTATCCTTAATTGATGGTAACCCGATCTCAAATCGATCTTTGAATAGTAGCTTGACCCTTGCAATTGGTCAAACAGATCGTCTATTCGCGGCAATGGGTATCGATTCTTGATCGTCACCTTGTTCAACTCCCTATAGTCGATGCACATACGGAATGATCCGTCTTTCTTCTTCACAAATAAGACCGGTGCTCCCCAAGGTGAGAAGCTCGGTCTGATAAATCCCTTGTCTAACAGTTCCTGCAACTGATTAGACAGTTCCTGCATCTCGGTAGGTGCGAGTCGGTACGGAGCTTTAGCAATCGGTGCTGCTCCTGGTGTGAGGTCTATCTGAAACTCGACTTGTCGTTTCGGAGGTAGTCCAGGTAGATCCTCGGGAAATACTTCGGGAAAATTGCGGACTACAGCTATGTCCTCAACCTTCCTTTCTTTCTTCGGTTGTTCCGCAATGAGAGCTAGTATTGCGGTGTATCCCTTCTGAAGATACTTGTTTGCTTTCATGCACGACATGATGTTCAGAGGTACTCCCCGCGTTTCCCCTGAATCGAGATCTGTTCACCGTTCTGCAACGTCACTCGTACGATTTTCTCGTTGCATACAATCTCGGCTTGATTAGCGGATAACCAATCCATTCCAACGACCACTTCAAAGCTTCCGAGGGTTACCGGCATCAAATCGATTTCGAGCTCGTGATCCGCCAATGCCATAACGCATCCTCGAAAGATGTGCTGCGTTTCAATCAACTTGCCGTCGGCTAATTCTACAGTATATTTATAGTCTAGTGGTGTTGAGGTAATACCTAGTAATTTGCTAAACTTGATGGATCTAAGTTCCTATCGGCACCGGTATCCAGTAATATACTAGCATAAACAAGAAAAGAACGTACCGGTCACGATGTTTGAGTCATCCTCGGCTTCTCCTGAGCCACTCACAAATACACCATCCTTTGCTGTGCCTTCTTCTGCCTTCTTCCGTTGTGGACAGTCCCTCCGCATGTGTCCTGGCTTTCCACACTCATAGCACCCCTTGAGAGTGTGTTGGTTATTGGTATTCTGTTTGGTGTTGGGGTTAGGGTTTGTTCGGCACTCCTTGGTTGCATGCCCATTTTTGTCGCAGTTCGTGCATTTGACCCTTTTGCACGAGCCAAAGTGATGGTAGTTGCAGTTGTTGCATTTTGGGCTTTTGCCCTGATATCCTCCTTTGCTCCGAGTGGCAGTGAAGACCTTAGCAAGGGTTGGGCGATGCTGGGTTTGTTGTTGAGGTGAGAGGGTTTGGTTGTTGCTGGGTTCCCACTTCCTCTTGAGTTCCTGGGGTTTCGTATGCTCACTCCTCTTGGGTAGCTCTCCCTGTGCCACCGCTTGGTCGATTAGTTTGTGAGCCAAGCAAATAGTGGACCGAATGAGAGTGGGATCTGTCGTGGTAATTAGGCTTCGGATTTGTTCAGGTAATCCCCTAACGTATGGCTCGATCTTTCTGTATTCTGGGGTCACCATTTCTGGATACTGTTTACACCATTCGTGAAATCGAGTGGTGTACTGTTCAATTTCAGCTCCTTCCATTTTGTGATTCCAACACTCCTCTGGTTCCTTGATTTCGTTCTGGGGATGGTATTCTTCCTTCAACATCTTAATGAAATTTTCCCATGGTATGGAGTTAGCGGTCTCCAGACTCAGTGTTTGGACTTGTGAATTCCACCAAATGAGGGCCTGTCCCTCTAGAGTTCCGGTAGCGAATTTCACTTTGTTCTCCTCAGAGCAGTCGCACATGCAGAAGATTGTCTCAGTCTTCTTGATCCATCGGAGCAGTCCCTCTGCTCCTTCCGACCCCTTGAATGTTAGAGGATGATAACTAAGGAAGGTCTTGAATAAGCATCCTCTTAAGTTGTTGTGAGTCTCATTGTTTGTTTCATTGTTTACGCGTGTAGTCTCGTATTCCGCTATAGCTTTGTTAACCCGTTGTTCGATCATGGCCTCGATAGTAGCAGAATTGATTGATTGGTCGCTAGTACGCACATACGTTCCTTGTCCAGCCATTGGTAAGTATGTATCTACAATAGGTTTTGGATCACTTACAGTTAGAGTTTGCTGTGTGTGATATAGAGGTAGTATATCCTCTTTCTTCATGTGTACAATTATAAGCTTTAGAAGATTACTATTACCAATGTGATGTATATGAGCACAACTCGCTCAATTAGATTCTATCAATACTAAATACAATAAGGGAATAAACTACTTGGTGAAAATAGTGGAGTTCGAATCTCTACTAACAGCGGTGTACTACATAGTTCTCCTCATGGGTGTAGCGTGTCATTTGAATTTGCTAAAATTCGTATGTACATATAAATTCACGATTATGTTGGCCACCGTAATCGTCAATTTATCTTACACAGTCATTCTAGTTCCTTCAATCTGAAGCTAGTGATCACAATAGTGCTCGAGGTTCATCTTCGGCATGCTGTCACTAAGGTTCTAGTCCACAAGCGTACGTCAGGTGACTGGGTTTACGCCCAAGAATGGAGATTGGGAAAAGCGTTCGATTTGAGTTAGATCGTGCTAGTGTAGTCTTCTTCAGAACATTGAAGAGTTTCCTTTAGTCTTGTGTTCGTCCTTTCACTAATCCCATCTCGCAGTTCTCAAGCATATGCAGATGTGTATACCCGCGAAGGGTTCCAATGGTATGCTCGTAGATATCTGATAAAATCACAAAGCATTTTGCTAAATTATGCATATAATTAGTTGTGCGAAACTAGTGTAGTGTCTAGAGTTGAGCAATGGCTATAGTCTAAGTTTACTACATGCAAACCTAGTTCTCTATAACCAAGGCTCTGATACCAGTCTGTCACACCCCCAAATTCCCACTCGTGGTGTATGTCCACGTGGATGTGACGTGTCCAGAATCACAGCTCAAGGTCATATAGAACAACTCTATATGCGTTTACAAATCCAAGTTTGACACATACACTTAACAAAATAATTTGCAGCGGAATAGAAGTTGTCATAATGTGTTGCAGCGGAAAATAAATTGTTTTACAAAATGCAGCGGAAATGTAAATAGTTTAACACATCATTGTTTAACAGGATAAAAGTAAATTGTTTTCAAATGACAAGACACGATGCATGTATGTTCCTAATGCTCGTCCCTTAGTGTGCGCATTCCTGTCATCCATAGTTTGCTAGTTACCTGAGAATACAAGTTTAAAAAGTGTCAACACAATGGTTGGTGAGTTCACAGGTTTTGATATACATATAATAATAAGAGTGTGTCATGCTGTTTATCATATGTTAGTACCGAGCCCTTGGCCCAAAGTGTCAGTGCGTCACTACCGAACTAGACTTGTTAGTCTTTGCCTCCGCCATGTCTCGTAATAACATGGCAAGATAGGTCAAGTTTTCACGTGTTATGACATCCAGTCAATATTTCGCCACGCGGGGTTAGTCACACCCCAAACGGATCCATTCAAACTCGCCTCGTTGTTTGTACATTAACGGTAAGACTTTGTGAGGACTTCTTACGATTACAACACTTAATGTTTGTCTAATAAACCAGCATACACCAAAATGTTTGTACAGTAATAGATGTTTGACTCGATGCAACAAGTATTCTCCCCCTATTTAAAAACGTTTGAAAAAGAGTAAAGAGGGGCCGTAAACTCACCTTAGTGAAGTAAGTACAAGTCAAGCGTAAGCTCCTGATGTAGTAGGCACGTCGGTCACTGGCAACCTATATCGTATACCGTTCGTGAGTTTGTGTAAGTGACCGTGCTAGTGTTTGTGTTAGTGCTCGTGTTTGTGTCCAACAACCCTTGGCTGTTCATGTTTGTCCGTGTCGGTCCACAATGACCGTGTTTGCTCGTGTTAGTCCACATTGACCGTGTTTGACCATGTTTGACCGTGTTTGACCGTGTTTGACCGTGTCAAGTCAACGACCCGTTGGTGAACCGTGTGACGGTTTGTGAATCGTGTAGCAACGTGTAAGTGCTCGTCGTGTGCAAAACGCGCAAGTCGCGTCTATGGGCAACTTACTATTTATAGTAAGTTTCCATTTATGGAAAGTTCACATAGCATATCGGTTTTATAGTTCTAGCATGTTCAATAGTCCTACGGGATCATGTTAACACATAGCACATCATCATATGGATTCTCATAAGTCGTTTATAACATGTTAGTGCACAAAAGTTTCCTAAAATGGAAAGTTTCCATTTTTAGTATACGTGACATCGGAAACCATCTAACTTAGCATCTAATCATCATATTACAACATAATAAATCATTTAGCATGCTCAAATCATTTAACATGTTGACTAATCGGTTTTTTATAAAAATAAAGTTACTAAAAATAGTAACTTTGTGGTTTTTGCATAAAATGACCATTCTATCATTCCTAAATCATTTTCACATCACCATTCACCATAACAAGCTATTTACTATCATTTAATCATGTCGACATATTCCAAATCATCATCTATCAATATTCTTACCCAAAAAGTTACTAAAAATAGTAATAACACTAAATATGATCATAGACATCATCAAGACTACTTTCTAACACATCAAATCATCATGTTATCATCCTAACAACAATTCCACATACATGCATGTTCATCATTTCCACTAAATCATCAACTTGTAACTAAAAAGTTACTAAAAATAGAAATAGTCCTCAATAACCCATTTTAACATCATCTAATCATGAAATCATCACCCAATATCATCAAGATACACACTTAAACACTGAAAATCATTCTAACCATCAAGGATCATACATGCATGTCATTATTTCACCAAGTCAAGACCAAATCATGATACTTACACAAGCACATCATCATGGATCGTCATGAAACACCATCTAAACATCATAGATCGTCATTAAACACCTTAAAATCAACAAACCCAGAAGTAAATCTCATGCATGTGGACCTTGCGTGCTTGCATGTGGGTTTCATGCATTGCATGTGTGTGTAGAAGTGAGAATAGTGCATTTTAAACTACAAGGAGCATTGAACTACCTTCCAAAGCTCTTTAAATCACTGAGATGATGCACTAGCAGTTCTATAACCTTCTGGCTCGTTGGATTCGACAGAAATCAAGAAGGAGATGGTGGTTTTGGTGTGTTCTTTCTTGCTTTTCACCTTCAATCTTCACCCCAAAGCTTCCCAAGGTATCAATGGCTTCCACTAGCTCTAAGGGTGGTTTGCAGGTGTTCTAGGAGGGGAATAGGTCGGATGGTTGAGTGTGAGCCGAGTGAAATGATGAGGATAGGGTGTGATGATGATCTTGGAAGTTTAAAAAGAAAATCTGCGAATCTAGGTGTCAGGCGTATCGCCTGACGTGGGCGGTTTCATCCTGTCGTTACGCGCGGAGGAGCAGACATACTGGGCGCCTTTTGTGTCCCGCGCGCATCGCCTGTCGTGGGTGCTCCGGGTCTGGCGTACCGCCTGGCCCAAATGTAAGGCCCAATAAGTCTATTTTGTTGTTCTGGGCCCATTCTTGCCCGTTTCTCGATCATAGAACATCGTTCGAGCGTCGTTTGGTCTCGTTTGAACTTCCTAGTTCAATGTGTGAGTGTATCGTGAAGTTTCGAGTGTTGTGCTACACAATGTGCTTGACGTTCACCAACGTTCGTGTGTTTTGACACGTGTGTGCTGTTCGCCGATAATTCCACGAATTATCTAGTCATGTGTCAGTGTTCGTACTGTCGTGCCACGTGTCACACTAAATTAATCTAATTCTCGTGCCACGTGTACAGAATGCTTTTAAATAAACATTTAAAATAAATAATTGCTGACTTGGAATTTATGGGGTGTCACAGTATTACACTGACACAATGCTCCACTTAATCTCCATGAATCTCCAGAAATTGATTATTCTCCGTTCAAGCGTAGGTATTATTTATACCAAGTTCTATTATCTAGATGGCGCCTAATTAATCTATACTTATGTTTAATTATATTATTAAATACATATGATCTATACCTATATAAATTTGAACATTATATCTAATTCAAATAAGCGTGGTTAAAATGACATACCTTCGGAGTTATCCGACTCCGCGTGTACATCTGGTGCTGGTAGAGCGAGCAGTTCTTCGGTGGTGGTTGATGCGGTTGGAACAGTTGGAGTTGTTGGAGCCTTCCTCCTGGGGCAATCTCTTGCGAAATGTCCAATTATTCCGCAGGTGTAGCAGTGGTGTTTGCGTTGAGAATAAGTAGATGTACTTGCTCCCTGATTCTGGTTCTGTGTTGGAAGGCTTCGGCATCGGTGGATTAGATGCCCCTTCCTTCCACAGTTCAGACAATGGCTGCAAAGATTGTTCCTAGCATGATGAAATCCGCACTCGTTACACTTGGGACGATTACCTGTGTAATAACGGAGATTTGACCTCATTGAGGTTTTGCAATAAACAGCCCAGTGTCCTACTCTTCCACAACGTGTGCACTGGCGACACTGGTTTTTGTCATGGTGATGATATTGGCAGAATTGACAAAGAGGGGCCTTTCCCTTGTATTTCTTGTCACCCATAACTGCCGGGTCTGGCATGACCTGACTGATAGGTGTGGCCTCAGTATAGTTCATAGTCCTCTTTTGCTTTTTGGCAGGGCGTTGTTTGCATTTCTTGCTGGTGTCACCTTCCGCAGGTTCTTTCCCTTTGGTGGTGACAGGTGGGAAACCTCTAGCATACTCTTCGCTGCTCCTGATTCTATTGATAATCTCAGGAATGATTGCAACCAATTGCTCAGTAATCAAGGTTGCCAGTGCAGCAGTCGTTGGTTCCACCTCAGGTAGAGGGGAATGAGGTGGTGATGGTGGTTGTCCCTGTGACATGTCAATCCTAACCGAAAATCATCGGTTAGTATTTATGCCCAAATAATGTATCATATGCAAATAAGTTCAATGTCCTGCGTTTTCTACATGAGGGTCCCTAGGTTATAGTCTAGGCCAAACCATTTTAATAATGTGACCTATATTTCTCTATAACCATGGCTCTGATACCAATCTGTCACACCCCGAGCCGGCGGGAACGGATCGTGTTTTCCCGTCGGGCGGAATGTTCCCGGGGCGCGATATCATTGTGTTGATAATCAAATGATCAGATTTTTTACATAGCACATGAGATATAAATGAGAAATGCTAATCATGACATGAAATAGAATTACAAAGTTAAATTACATTGTACTTCATAATTTAACTAAGTAAATCTAATCAAAAAGAATCAATGAGTTTATATCTTGATCTGTACAAGATATACAAAAGTGATTCAGTGTTCTGTCATATCAAAATGTATGCAATCAAAAGAAAGCTAGGTCTTCTATGAGCCCACTAGCTTAACGGTTGCATATAGTATCTACACCTGTTCGTCACCTGAGAAAACATGTAATTTAAACAAAGTCAACACTAGGTTGGTGAGTTCATAAGTAAGTAAATTGAAAACCATTGAACTGATCATGCACACATTCACAATGTATTAACTGTTGCTTGTATATTTGTTCACCTGTTCCACCCAATGGCCTCTCCTTAGTTATATGTACAAGTAGTATATCGTCTAACTAAGTATGCTTATATATAGGGAATCACGAAAGGGTCAAGCCCAGACGCTATCCCACCACATACTTAACCAAACTCCACACCACTTGCGATACAACTAAAGATATCCACTTCCCAACTATCCGAATTGTCCATTGTGTCATCATATGTAGAATAATAATATAGTAAGAGGAGTTTAGTTATCAAACCGAAGTATTGATAAACCCTCGTTGAATTAAGGAATTTAGATTATTTAAATCTGATCCTTATATTATTCTATTACTTGAGAGGTTAACTTTTATATTACACTTTTAATTTAATTAAAAGTATTAGTTAACAGTTCACCATATGTCTCCAAATGTAGCGTATAGAATCCGAATGGAATCCATTTTAATCTTCACGTAATCAGATTAAAATGCATCCCATTCTCTCCTATCCCGCCGTGTGATCCCAAAGTTTCCGTGAGGGATTGAATCATGTGATTAACAAAGTCGAATAAGAACTTGTCTTATTACGTTATGATAATCGGGTGTAAATGACAAGAATCCCATGAAGTTACGTTATCATGACCGTCATTTACTGAATCCATGTGTTTCCCAAAGTATCCATGAGGGAGTGTTCTCGCGTGTTTAACAAAGTCGAATAAGAACTTGTCTTATTACGTTATGTTAAATATGTGTAAATGACAAGAATCCCATGAAGTTACGTTATCATGACCGTCATTTACTGTAAATGATAAGAATCGTCATTTACTGAATCCATGTGTTTCCCAAAGTATCCATGAGGGAATGTTCTCGTGTGTTTAACAAAGTCGAATAAGAACTTGTCTTATTACGTTATGTTAAATATGTGTAAATGACAAGAATCCCATGAAGTTACGTTATCATGACTGTCATTTACTGTAAATGATAAGAATCGTCATTTACTGAATCCATGTATTCCCAAAGTATCCATGAGGGAATATTCTTGTTTTACGGTTAAGTGTAGATTGTTTAAGTACTTGATTATGTGGAAATAACTAAGTGTTATAAGTTTAATCATATAACTAAGTTATTATAATGTGTTGATGATTAAGAATCATCTTATCATAACCATATGAGTTTCCCTGTTATCTCATAATCATACAAGCATGCATACAATGATAACGATAATAAACAATTTAATATTATCAAATCAAAGTATAATAACATGTTAAGCAAACTTTTAAATAAATAAAAGTAAACATGTTTCTCAGCCCCGAGAGTTAAAATCAGTAAAGATTTAAAGAAAAAGGGGGCATATGAACTCACCTTGTAGTTGTTGTGTTTGACTTAGCTTAAACAAGAATGTACGCGCTCTTGATTGTACTTGGGTGTATTTTCACGATCCTGTATTGATTTCACGATGTTCATAACTCATTAGTATGAATTATAGGGATTTTATGTGTATGTATGTGTTAGCCATAAACTTTGGCCAACACTTAAAGTCTTCGGTCTCTGTTGGCCCATCTTTATTTGTTATTGGTTCTTATAATCCATAGACTTTCTTTGATTTCTTCTTGTCTTATCTAGCTTGTATTAAAGCTCATTTGTAGTTTCATGAGATCATGTTATAAGTTACAAGACCTTGTTGCAAAAAAAATACCGTTTTGGTAGTAATCCCTTAGTTATCATACTTGTTATTGTTGAGTTAAAGAGTTACAATAGTTCTTTAGTCATGTGGGCCAACAATTTAAGTTGGGCCAATGATATTGGGTGTTGAATCATGAAGGCCTAGCCAAAATTTCACAAAACTAGAGTTCAAGTGGCCTTTTGGGCCTTGTTTTGGGCCTCCAAGGAATCTATTGGGCCCAAGGTGGGCCTTGGCAATATTTGTTGGGCCTAGAGTCATACAAGGCTGTTGGGATTGCATTGGGCCAGAAATGGGTTGTTGACCAAGTAAATGACAAAGTGGCTCCAAAAGGGAGGACAAGGGCCTCAAAATGGCCTTAAATCAATTTCTGTGGGCCTCGGGTAGATTTTTGATGGGCCCCATGGATTTTGTCTCGGGCCTTTGCCAAAAGAACTCATGGGCCAAGTTGGGCCTGGATTAGAATGGCTGAAACAATAATGGGCCTTGAATTTGGGCTTTTGGCCAAAATGGTGGCCTTGGATCAAAGGTAGTGGGCCTTGAGCCCTAAACCGTGGGCCTTGGGCTGTTCACTTCTTGTTGGACCTTCCTAGCGTTAATGGATCAATTTTAGAGGTATTGGGCCTGGGGAATGATGTGGGCCTACTGGTGACCTAACCCATACCATGTGTGGGCCAAAGAAGTAGGTTGCTGGGCCTAATGTCATGCTGGGCCTGATCAATGGGCTGAAGACCTCATGGCCTGTCAATTCTAATTGGGCCCAATGGAAGGCTGATTACAATAGTTTAATTCACATGTAGACTATTAAGCCATAGGGTTTCTTGGGCCAAACAGAACTGGGCTGAAGAAATAAAACTGGGCCTCAATAAAATGAAGTGTTGACTATTGTTGGGTTTTCTTTGGCCAAGAATTTAGTTACTCAGAAAGTGGGGTGGCCGTAGGCCATGATATGGGCCAAAAGTATCAAGGAGTTGTTGGGCTTGAATTGTAGACTGATTGAGATATGGCTAGAAGACCCACTTGGGCCAGAACATTTGGACCTGCTACGTGGCCTTATTTTAAGTAATGTGTTGGGCTGAATTAACTGTAATGGGCCTAAGTAGTTTCCTGGGCCAACCACAAGCGATATGGGCCACCAGTGTAGTCTTTTGGCCCAAGAAGTTTTACTGGTTTCATGTCTTAGACCATCTAGGGTTTCCCAACTGTAGGTGTGTGAATGAAATGGGTGGTTGAATAGTTTCTAGATCGAAGAACATGGATTCAGTCGAAGGAACAAGATGGTTTGGATCTTGTGACTGCTGAATGAAGATCCTGGTCTTCGAATGACCTGAGTCGGCCGAATAGGGTGAGTCCGAATGAGGCTTGGCTGACTGGCTAATGAGGATTGCATGTTCATTCGGCGAATGAAGGAGGGGGTGACCGCGAATGTCTAAAGCTCGAATAGGGTTGATCCTGGCCGAATAGGTGGCTGGCGTATGGGTGTTTGGTCGAGAGAGTAGCTCCGAATGAGGTTCATTCGACCAAAGGCTGGTTCGGCCAATGGTCATTCGACCCTAGGCCTTTCGGCCGGGTGCTTCTCATTCGACCATGACATAGGCTGAGCTCCTTCATCACTCATCTTTCAAAGCTCCATGATAATCTCGAGGGTAGTGTCTGTTGGGACCAGTGTTCGTGAGTATGGGTTTCAAAAATAAGAAGGATTTAGCCGGTTAAGGTTAGTGGTTCGAACCATAGGTTGAAAACCCTAGTTTTCGTGAGATTCAAGCTTCAATACCTCGATTTCAGGTGGGTTTGAGCTCCGATCTGTTGTACTTTTGTGTAGAGGACGTCGAGGGCTTCGCGTGGGTTCGAAAATCACTCGAATTGGTTGAGAAACAAGGAAGTTATGGGGATTCAAAGATGGTGAAAACCCTAAAAGAGGGAAACCGGGTTTTTGATTTTGGAGGGAGGTTGAAGGTGAAGAAATGAGAGAAAACTCTCCTTCTTGGGTTTTTATACCCCGAGAGTGTTCGGGTTCGTTTTTGTTGCTCGGTTCTTTAATTCGTCGCGTAACCGGAAAATTACGCATAATTTAAATGGAATTAAATAAAGGATTTAATTTAATTATTTTGATGAGTTTCAAAATTGTAAAAATGTTAATTATTTAATTTTATTAAATTATTTTCGTTCGTGACGTGTTTTCGTTGTCGTTTCGTCAGATCGCGTAACCTTCGCGCGTAATTCGTTCGAATCGTCACCCGAATGAATACGACGATGGTTTTGCTTTCTGACTTTTGTTTTCTACTTTTCAGTCATTATTTTAGAAATCTAAACTCACAGATATGTTTGTGTGAATCGTCACTCACGCAAACACACTGTCAGTTCGTCATTCTGAAATAACACTGCATTATGCTTTCATTGTGTTTCCTCACTGTCGGACTCAACTATACATCATGATTTCACATTGTTTTTGTACTGACTTGTCGGTCATCTGATTCCTGTCATCTGTGGACATCAGATCGCAACCGATATGTTTCTGAATATTGTTTGAATTCCGTTGTTTCTCATGCTTTGTTGTGTTAACTGTAATTAAGTTTTCACTTAATAAACACAACTAATGTTTCAACTGTACGTTGTACTTAATGTATTTAAGTTTATACGAAAATACGTACAACGATTTCTTGTATTTAGGATTCTGTTAATACAAGTACTGTTTAGGCTTACGTATGTACA
The DNA here is from genome assembly GCA_009363875.1 of Mikania micrantha. Lineage (NCBI taxonomy): Eukaryota > Viridiplantae > Streptophyta > Magnoliopsida > Asterales > Asteraceae > Mikania > Mikania micrantha. The sequence continues at coordinate 49,460,460 of CM018691.1, read as the reverse complement.
CATAGAATACTGTGAAAGTACACATACCGTACGGACTTGCCGGACGATCTGGCACTTGCTGTTATAATACCTCTTGTGAATAGTTTGACCAATTTTGGTCAATTTCTACCCAATACTTTGAGACCTCCTTTTTCATCAAGGATTCCCAAAGTAGGTAATCACACCACTTGTGATTTACCTAAACTTCATAAACTCATCATAGGAAGATCACACCACTTGTGATTCAACCTATTCCCAATTCACCCTCTTGTGCATTGTTTGACCAATTTTGGTCAAGTTTCGAATAAGAAGTTCACACCTCTTGTGAATCATTCTTATTCTTTCACACCACATATATGCATATCAAATCACAATAACTAAGCAATTTAAACACCTATTGCATGTTATTGTCAACACCAAGTATTCAACACCAATTTAATCACAAAACACCCGAATTCATACATGCACCAATTATACATCAATTTAATCACCAAACATCCAAATTCACACATACACCAATTATACACCCATTTGATCAATAAACACCAAATTCATACATACACCAATTATACACCAATTTAATCACCAAAGACACACAAGTTGATGCCACTAACGGGTCAACCACCCAATTTGACTAATTTCAACAATGGGTCAACCACCAAGTTTGACTAATTTCAACAATAGGTCAACCACCAAGTTTGACTAATTTCAACAATAGGTGAACCACCAAGTTTGACTAATTTCAACAATAGGTCAACCACCAAGTTTGACTAATTTCAACAATAGGACAACCACCAAGTTTGACTAATTCCAACAACTTAGTCAATCACACAGTTTGACTAATTCCAACAATTTAGTCAATCACACAAGTTTGACTAATTCCAACAATTTAGTCAATCACACAGTTTGATTAATTTCAACAATTGTTATCAAACACTTAATGAAACCATATTATGTTATGTAATTATAACATAACATTCACAACAAGACTCACCACAAATAGTCAACATTTAAGTCAAACACTCCTATTGCCACTATATGTGGTCTTAAGTATATAACTACCTTAGCAATCATAATCCTCACGCATACATTATAAATTTAAACACCAATTCATTCCAACAATGCATATTCCACATACATTGTCAAGTTAAACACCAATTCATCCCAACAATGCATATTCCACATACATTGTCAAGTTAAACTTCAATTCATCCCATCAATGCATATTCCACATACATTGTCAAGTTAAACACCAATTCATCCTACCAATGCATATTCCACATACATTGTCAAGTTAAACACCAATTCTTCCTACCAATGTATATTCCACATACACAATAACAAACTACCATGTTTTAACACCAACACCAAAACTTCATAATCTATCAAAGCAATGTAGTTTCCACCTACATTGACTTTAATAGATTTAACACATAACATTCACCAAATACTACAAGACATAAATCAAGTAGTCAACATTCAACACCAACACACCAACACAAATATGACTTATGGTTGCATATTTAGTGAGTAGGTTACTCACCTTAGCCCGTAGGAACACCATCAAAATCATCTTGTTCTTTCCTAAGCCTTTGACTTGTTCCTTGACTTTCACCACCACTACCTTAGTTGTATTACACACATACAACTATATTCAATACAAGTAACTCATTTTTACATTCTTTCAACCTACTTGACCCGTTATCACCATTTCATCTAATTTACACCCAAATGATCCATTATCACCCAATTCACCATTTATGATTATATATATGCTTATTTCATACCACCACAACTTAAAAACTCATTTTTAAGTTAAACACCTTAATTGGCATTTCATCAAACACCTCATATGCATGTTTATTTCTACATATGATCATCACCCATTAACACCTCTATCAAACTCCATTTTTAGTTTATAAATGATTCTCATTCACCACAAATACATTTATAGTAATAATAACTTCATAAAACATCAAATCAAACATTTGAACACCAAATTAACCACCATGTTCATATACCCCATGAACACCATGAACCCACATTTATTAAGTTGCATCTAACATGCAAGAAATGATCAAAATGTTGTTCCTAGATGATTATCACTATGAATAACAACATTTAACACCTTCCAAACACCCAAATTTCGTATTTCACCATACCCCACTCATACCCCATGTGAGACCCACGAAATTTATACCAAAAACACCCAAAAATTCTTACCTTGTTGTATGATGCTAGAAGAGCTTCAATTCTTGGTTGTATGAACAATCCAAGCCTTCCAAGATCACCAAATCACTCATTCTTCACGTTTTAGGGTTTTTCTCCCCCTTGCACCTCTCTTGAACGACACACACACACTTACACCTATAAAATGTGTATTTTGACCAAGTCAAGACATAAATCCCCTCTTTAATTAAGTTTGGCTAATTGGCACAAATGGTCCCTCAACCTTTATATTTAGTTAACCAATTCGACCAACTTAATCAAGTTAGTTACTAGTTAACTCTAACACATTAATTGTTGTTAAAACACCCATCAGTTAAAATATAATGATAATTATCCACCAATTATATTATATTTTAATATTTTCCCAAAATGGGTCGTTACAGAGCTGGCCGGTGAACTGGTTGCGGTTACTAATCCGGTACGAAACACTCCGGTATTATGAAGGTTTCTTGGATCGATTGTGTCGGGGGTTTAATCCGGTTTTATCGGTAAAACCGGTATTTTCGGTTTCAAAAAACAAAAAATTTCGGCGTTTAAGCGATTTTCGGCTTTTAAGCCATCGTGAACTTGATGCGTTTAACACGCCAATGTCATAATCCTATTATGCACTTTTATTTAAAAAAAATTATTTGAATTTGAGTACTTTTAGATTGTTTTGGATGAATTGAAGTGCTTTTTGAATTGTTTTTGGATGAATTTGTATACGTTTTGTAAACTTATTTGAGTATAAGTTGTATTTTTATAGAATTTTATGATTAATTAGTGTGTCCGGGTGAACCATTTTTAAGCCAAATCAGGTACACCTAAAATACCGGTTTTTAAAACATTACCTGGCACATCTGTTCTCTTTTTATGAAAATAAATCTGAGACTTATGGCGCTTGTTAGAAAAAATATCATCCACCAATCCACTAATTGGGCTAAGCTTGCAAAAAAAAAAATAAAATAAATAAGAGTTGCAGCTTATGTGTCATACCCCGAATAGCAACCGAGGAAGCACCACTAAGTTAGGCTCAGTAATTTAGAAGTAAAATGGCCATACCTTCATCCATTCCAGCTAAGGTTTGATTTTAAGTTCATTAGGTTGTTCGAATGTAATGGTACCTTGAAAGCTTTTATCAGGAATAGGTTGATATGTGTGACTCGAGTGTAATACCCATAGGTGATTGAATCACTTGAACATAATGAATCAAGAGATTAGGGAGCCTAGATATCAGTGGTTGGATTTAAGTGGATAAAAATACTGACAATCACAGTTAATGCGTATGTGTTTTGAAATTAATTAAAATGTTTGATTTTGAAAGCCGAATTCCTGGTTGTGATTCCATTGCAGATCTTTTTCGAGGACGAAAAATGTTCAAGTGTGGATTTTAAATAAAAATGAGAATTACTAAATTAATTAAACTAATTATCCTAATTAAATTGGAAAAGACAGTTTAACTAATATTAAACCTTAAAAACAAATTAACAAATTTATTTGAAAGAAATGGAACACAACTTTTAGAAAAACTTTAACAAATGAGAAAAACTCTACTTAGGTTGGATTACTGATTGTGATTATTGGAAACTATTGACTTTGGTTGACACGATGGAACTAGGATCTTAAACAGCAAAACATAGGGAACCTAATGGATTCCGGATCGATTACCAGATGTAACCAACTAGAAAAACCTTAATCTTGCAATACGCACACTAGTTAGTTGGATCATCTTCCGGATTTTTCCAACAACACTTTTCTACTGTAACAGACAAGTCACATTCCTGATTTTCCTGTCTTAATACACCAAAGATGCAAGGAGTAATCTTAAGATGTTTATTTTGACATGAAATTACAATAACACAAAGACTTTCAAAAAAACATCCCTTCCAGGTAGTTACTAAGAAAACTCTAATGCTAAAGATCACCCGACAAGTTATCACCTTCCGGATTTCTAGACTTGGAAACACACAAAACCCTAATAGCTAGAGGGTAAAGTAATGGGGTTACTGTGGTTTCTGCTGGTTATGTTGGTTTGTGGTGATTTCTAATAGCTAGAGGCTAAAGTAACGGCTAGCCAATGATGTCGTACTGACCCAAACCAATGACCAGAGACCTAGAATGTAAAGCAATCGTGAGACAATGATAATAATTTAACTATACCTGACAATCTTGACTCATAACAAGATACATGGATAGAATTGGGTAAACAATTATTGCATTTTTGGTTGAAATATGTAACATTATGACATAGTATAAGTTAAGATGTGTAACACCTTATCACAAAGCGACTCAAGATGTGCAACTTAAAAACCATGTGAGCATAAATGATTTCAATGGGTAATGATGATCAATAATATATTTAATGAAAAAATCATTAAAAATTATTCAAATAAACTATTTATTTAATTACAACTCATTTTAACTTGAACGAACTTGATTTTTTTTTAAAATGATCCGTTTAAACCCAAACGGATTTTGCTTAAAACCTGTCTTGACCCGCACCCATCCTAACCCCTCACATGTTTAAACCAAATGGGTAGGAAGTTTTTTCACGTACGCTATAAGTCGTTTTTAGTATAACAAATTCTACTTGTGCCGATAAAATAACAAAAAAGAATATGGTTCAATGTTTTAATGAATTATTTAGATCTACCTTATAAAATAAATAGTCTTAATTTATATCATTAGCGAATTAAAGAAGTTCATATACTATTCATATATAAACTTATTAATAGCGAATTAAGAAAGCTCATACAAGGTTAAACTACATAAATTTTATCCTAAAAAGTTTAAGAAGGATTTCAAGTCATTATATCATTAACGGCTATGATTAAATTAAGTTGCTGGAGGGTATTAATAATGATATTTTTGTTAAACTTTTATCAAGTTTTCACGTCTTTAAACGCTCATAACTTTTACGTACGAAATTATTTAAAAAAAGTTACCATAAAAACCAGCATTTTTCATCTTTAAAATTAGTATAGTGTTGCTATAAAAAAACTTTCGTTTTTTAGCTCATTGTGTCTTTTTATAGACTATTATATCTTTTGTGTTTCATGCTCAATGATATATTTTACTTAACAATTTAACACACAATGATCTTACAGAATACATATTGTTAAGTAAGGATGACACAATGATGAGTATCAATAACACAATGATCTTTAAAAAATGCGTAATTACATGTAAAAAAAACAATAACGAGTGTGACCAATTTTCTACAGGTCATTGTATCTATTGTACATAACATTGTCTTTTGTACATGTCATTGCTTATATATTATAATTTTATTGAGACTCAGAGATACGATGTAATTTAGTTTGACGTAGTTTTAAAATAAGATACAATGTAATTTAGTTTGACATTTATAACAAGAATATTGAGATTTGTTTTAGACAAAAAAACATAACTGAGACTAGGCTTTAGATCTTCTAGATGTGATGGTGGCACTTTTAGGTGTTCATTGATTTTTTTTTTTATTTTATTTTATTTGTTTGGTCTTTTATTTGTTTAATTTATTTGATTTTGAACTTTTAGCCTTTTTTATTTGTTTGGTATATTTGATGTTGAACTTTTTAGACCTATCGAACCAAATTAAGATATGGTTAACCAAACTCAAATTTACATGGCGGATATGGCTGAAAACTAATCCGGAAATAATTCACTGCTTCAATTTTATTTAATTAAGGAACCAAACCCATGATAAGCTTTATCAAGGAATAAAATCATAATTTGGGCAACCCACAAAAACTGTCCGTTTACATCAAAAATTTGTTTCTAAAGTTATCTCATTAAATCATTTTAATGTAAATGACAAATAATACAAAGGTAACCCATAAAAGTAAAAAAAAAAAAAAAAACAACAAAATCTAACTCTTTTAGCTTTAAATAATCTAACACATGTTCCAACAACATCATTATCATCATCATCAACATCATCATCATCATCATAATATGGCTATCTATGAACTAACATTTAGAAAGAGAAAAAGAGAGGCTAACATAAGTGCTAAAATATGAGTGAAGACTAAAGTTTGAAGAGCAAACCACCATGAACAGCAAAGAAGGGTGCAAACACAAGTGATTCCACAGCCATGAGTTTGATGAGAATGTTGAGTGATGGACCTGAGGTGTCCTTCAATGGGTCACCAATGGTGTCACCAATGACAGCAGCTTTGTGTGGTTCAGATCCCTTTGGTCCAAGGGTCCTTGCATGCTCTGATGCACCAGCCTGGATGATAAATGAAAATGGCCAAGCATTTTAGTCACCCAAATAAAATCTTATTAATAGTTTACCCAAAAATTAGATTGAGATAATAAAAGATCAACATTTGGTATACTAGCAAAAAAAATTTAAAAATCTAAGGTCACACTGACCCAGTCCATAAAAAATTTGCCCTTTTGCCAACAGGTCAAAACACAAATAAAACGAATTTGTCAAGGTCAAAAGTAACCCAAAAATTCTTTTAGATGACAAATTCTATTAAAATCATTTTACTCAAAAACTTAGATTATTGGAATAATATTAGCTTACGATTTGATACACTAACAAAATATTCTAAAAGTTTTACTTCTAGAGAGTCAACCGGACAACCTGGCCCAACCATAAAAAACTGGTTCTTTTGACCCAAAAAGCCCATTCTGCCACTTCTATAACATCTTAACAAATAATCACCTCAATATACTTCTTGGCATTGTCCCATGCACCACCAGTGTTTGATGCGGAAATCGCCACCTGCACAACGGAAAATGGACAAGTTTTAAACAACTGCCACTACAAGAATATGGGCAAATTGCAAAAGTTGCCAACTTTTCTAATTTATGGTAAAACTTTTAGTTTTTATAATTTTGAGCAATATTTCTTTTTTACTTTTCTGCAATTTTCTTTTAAAAATATGCATTACCTGTACACCAGAAACTAGCGCACCAGCAAGTACACCCGAAAGCGTTTCAACTCCAAAAAACGTGCCAACAATCAATGGAGTAAGCATCACAAGAGCACCAGGTGGAATCATTTCCTTAATTGATGCATCAGTTGAGATTTTCACACAAGTAGTGTAATCGGGCTTTGCAAGGCCTTCCATGAGACCCGGGATGGTGTTAAACTGTCTCCTAACTTCCTCCACCATTTTCAGAGCAGCGCTGCCCACGCTCTTCATGGTCATGGCTGAAAACCAATATGGAAGCATAGCACCGACAATAAGACCGATAAAGACCTTTGGTGTTAAAACATCAACCGTTTGGATGCCTGCACGGCTAACAAAGGCTCCAAATAGTGCTAGTGATACAAGTGCAGCTGAGCCGATAGCAAATCCCTAAAAAACAATATAAATGAATACAAGAATCAGTGTCATTAATCATAAGTGCGGTGCGTTTCAGATCGGTTGTGCAATAACTTTTATACACCACATTTTTTTATACTTCTTTTACATACAGTTGCTTATGTTTATGTTAATGTACATAAAAAAAATCATCAAAGAAATTTTTTCATATGTTTTAAATTTTTAATTATTTACCTAAAATGTGTAGGCAATACAACCTACACATGTGTTACCCATGTGTTGATTATTTGCATGAACAAAATTTGTCCAAATTTTTTTTCTTAATCTCACCCCATTTGGCCATTTGAGGTGTGCACACATACAATGTATGAGCCCTCAAGGGGCAAAAGTAAAATTGCACTAATTTTAAAGTTATTTTACTTATTTTGTGAAAATAACGTTAAAAGCGTTGGGATTATTAACTTCAAATGATAACTTTGAACCGGGTACTCCTTCAGAGTAGCCTCTCTATCCCAACTGGAATAGGGGTAAGGTTTTGTCTCCATACTTCCCTCTCCATCCTTCCCCCAAGACCCTATTAAAAAGTGAGCATATACTGGGTAAATTTTTTTATTATTTTTTTTCTCTATCATTTTCTTTATGAAATATAAAAAATGAGTGGTTGGAGCTCGTAGTTCCGAAAATTTATAAGTTCACATACGGGAGTTGTGTTCTTTTCAAAACCATAAATATGTCAAGAACTATGAGGATTTGTGTAAATTCTTGTATAGTTTTTGTCAAAATGAATATATGCGCATACACTACATCAACCATAGTTATTAAAAGCGAGCGCCTTGAGCGCCTAGGCTCCAATCTGAAGCCAGGCGGTAAAGTCTCGCTTTTGATATTAGGAAAGAAAGGCTCCACTTGGAAACTTTTTTTTTTAATTTATTAAAAATATATAAATTAATTATAAGTCAACATAATTAGGAAAGTCAGACGTCACGTTGGTTATGAAGAAATATTATCTATTATTTTATGAACGTTTTATTTTCAAGTTTAAACTTTTTTGGTCTTGAGGGATTTTTCATTTTGGATGATTTTGCTATTTGATATTTTTAAATTGTGTTTGGTTAGTGAGAACTTTTTGGATTTCTAGTCTTATTTTTTATTTTATAATTTATTTTAGATTTTTTTTGGAAAGGGCGCTTTTCTTTTCTCAGGCCCCCGCTTTTTTGACGCTTAACGCCTAGGCCCTAGGCGGGGACCAATCGCCTTGAGGGCGCCTTACGCATTTGATAACTATGACATCAACATATTATTGGTTTAAAAAATAACGCATTCTGTGCATGTTATGCATCAAGCCTAATACCAAAACTATGTTAGAGTTTTGCGGGATCAAGAAGAAAACCTAATCACCTTTCCAATGGCGGCAGTAGTGTTCCCGGCAGCATCAAGGGCGTCAGTCCTCTCACGGATTCTATGACTCATACCCGCCATCTCAGCAATGCCGCCTGCATTGTCACTAATGGGCCCATAAGCATCTATAGCTAGACCAGTGGCAATGGTGCTAAGCATTCCAAGAGCAGCAACCGCGATACCATACATAGCAGCAAAGCTGAAACTAACAAATATGCTGATTGCTATAGCAAAAATAGGAATAATTACAGATTTGTATCCCAATGCGAGACCGAAAATAACATTTGTTGCAGCTCCAGTTCTACATGAATCAGCAACATCTTGCACCGGGCTGCACGACAGAAAGATTACACAATCAAACAATTGTGTGTGTGTATATATATATAAAGAGTTAATTACACAGACAGTCTTGTGTTTTGCTTGAAAGAATAATACAGGTTTGGATATTGAGGGTTTAAAGTTTTGTGCTTTCAATTATGTACAATATAAATTAAAAGAATTTTAGTATTGAGGCTAACTTATGTTATTTTACCGTTACATTAAGGGTGAAATGACCAAAATACCTTTCACCTTTTGCTTCTTTGCCTTTAACTATTCAAAAAGTCAAAAGATCATTACAACCTAATTTAACAAAATGGTTAATGAAAGCTAGCCTTAATACCCAAAATCGTTACAAATTTGAAAACATAAAAGTATAAAACCCAAACTTGTTATTTATACCCTTATATATATGTTACTTTCCACAAACCAGAGGAACAATAAGTGTAATTAATTAAAAAAGAATATTAGATGCAAGATAAATATATACTTGTAAGCATTGCTGGTGTAGTACTCGGTCACAAAACCGATGATGAGTCCAGCCCAAAGACCAACGGATACACACAAGAAAAGTTGCCTGCATATAAGCATCAATTGTAAACACCAAAAATTGTTTAATTATAGGAAAAAAGAGGAATAAACTTTGGTCTGCTAACTATATTGGGTAACTAACTTTACTATTGCCTCGTACAAAAGCTTGAACATTTAAAGAAAAATAGTATCAATAATGGTAAGAAACAACCTACATTTAACATTTTGGGCAGTTTAACCCATAAACCTTCTTTTTGCAGTAATTCAGTTCATTAACCCTTTTTATTTTTTACCTATGGATAGATTTAACCTCTACCAAATTTTATCATTTTCTTGATCAAATCCCATTTTTTTCTCTTTCTTTTTTTTTTTCAAATTCTATCATTTTATAGATCAAATTAGACTTTTTCTCTGTTTTTTTAGTTTTTTATTTTGCAGTGCTATAAGTCAACTTTTTTGTGGTGGTTTAATACTTTAATCCCTGCATGCTTATTTTTAATTAATTCAAACCTATATAAAGAGACTAATTAACCTCTGTCAAACTTTTTTCACAAGTAAAAGAAAGGACAAACAACTGTGAAAAAATAGGTTCAGGTTTAATCCACCAAGTCAATTGTTTTGTTTTATTTTACCATTATAAACCTAAAATCTTAATAGAAGTTCTCAAACATTAAAAAAATAAGAGTCGGAATGATAACATGACATGGGATGTGTAAACTAGTTACTTAGAAGCTTATGTTAAATAAAAACTTTATAAAAGTTTAAACCTTTATGCAAGTAGAAATAAAGTTGCTTACCAAAAATATAAACCAACAATGCTAATTTAACAATGCATATACAAATGAACTAACAAGAAACTTTTACTTACCAGTTATACACAACCTTCTGAACACCAAAGTTAAATATTGTGAAGGAAGTTGGAAGCCCAATAAAACTAACAATTGCAATACCAACAGTCATAAGAACAGTGGAGATGATAAGCTGTTTCTTCAATGCTGATTGGATCTCATCAACAACTTTAATTTCAAAGAAATCAGTTGCAAATAATGTGGTTATCAAGCAAACAATAATCCCAACAGAACTCACAAGCAATGGATAACACATTGCAGTGAAGTTGTGTTCAATTCCAAAAGAAGAAATGGAAGCAACAACAAGTGCAGCACATGATGATTCGGCATATGAACCAAAAAGGTCAGATCCCATTCCAGCAATGTCTCCAACATTATCCCCAACATTATCAGCAATCACCTATAATATATACATGAACCTTAAAAACAAATATTAAAATAGAGGTGACAGCTTTTGCCTGTTAATTGGCAAATTCAGGTTTTGTTTCATCTCTAACAAGTTAGTTTAAAGGGAAATAGACCAAACGGGTTCAAAGTCACCTAAAGTGTACAATGTACTTTTAATTGAGGGGTAGGGCTGGTAAAAAAGATCTAAACATGTTAAATGAATCATGCATGACATGACACAATTAAAGCATGTACTAAACACGACCTATTTAAATAAACGTGTCAATTACCCAAACCACAACCACGGATTTGGTTGCATGAATATGACCTGTTTAACACAATTACATTGTTAGAGATTAGAATTATATTAGTATGTTAGCCACAGTTAGTAGTAGTGGGTTCTAGATAAGGGTAGTTTGGTAATATTCATTTCTAGTTATGGGATTAGCATGTTATAAATAGAGGGAAGGGTTATGAGTGGAGGAAATGAAGAGAATTGTTTAGCATTGAGTATTGGCTCCTGCTTAGGCTTGGAGAAGGGTTTACACTGGGTCATCATCTTCTGATGAAATTATTTGTTTGGTTTCCTTTTGATGTAATTGAAATCCTTACGTAATAGAATCATTTCTGTCTTCTTACTATTATTTTCAATTGTAATTCCTATTTCTATTGTACGTTTGGTTTGGATTCTCATCATTGGTCCGACCTGCCATCTTCCCGATCGATTCCAATTTCATCTCCACGCTCTCATCATCGTCGTCGTCCCTACCGTTCTCCACCAGTAGTTCAATTCCGATTTCTTCTTTAATGGCTCTCATCGTCGCCCCTGGTCCTCAATTTAAGACGATTTGCGATTGATTTTTTCAGATTCATCGCTACTTCGCAATTCGACAAAGCATTTCGATCGTCGTTATCTGCTTCCTTCCAATTCAACTGTCGTTCTCTATCTCCAAGTCGATTCTGATTTCATCTGTCAGGGATTTGGTGGCCGCCGTATATTCCCAATTTCAGAAATCGCGAAGTGATTTCCTAGAGGTGTCGTCCAATTAGCCGCCAATTTCAACCTAATTTCCTAATTGTTGGATCTAATCGACGAGTTAGGGCACCAATTCCCTGTCGATTTAAAGTTCTGATTGGTCGATTTTTGTTTTGGATGCGCGGCCAGTCATCGACGAGTGCAGGTTACGCAGATTTGCATTTCAGTATGTTTTTCCGATTTGATTCAAGTTGTTTCTATCATTCACAATTTCAGTCAATTCTTAATCTAACCTCTCGATTAGATGTTCACGATCAACAAACCGCACAACTCCAGCAAGACATTCATGAAATTAAGGCTACACTGTCGTTACATCGCTCGGAGTCCAGGGAATTTCGGAAGGGGGTATTAGCTTGGATGAAATCCCAGGAGAAGAAATCGGTCAATTCTTCATGGCCAGAGTTCCAATCCAAGCTACTGCAGTGTATTGGTGGGTTCGAAATTCCTACTCCTTCTGATCAGTTCGCTACGATTCAACAATCGGATTTGATTTCCAATTTTATCGAGGATGTCGAGGATACATGGCGCCCTAATTCTGTCGATCGTAAGGTCTCTCTTCCTCCTTTTCCTTATCAGAACTGTTCTGGGCCTTTAATAGGTGATGGGCCTCAAGTGTTGGATCAAGGGGAGGCCAAAAGTGTTAATACACCCAAATTAACTGAGTGAGTGCTTCCTGTTCGTTCAAACAACATTCATTCGGTTCTTTTCACTACGCCAGGGTCAATTCCAATGGAGGAAGGTAACCTTCACAATTTTTTATTGAGAGATGCTGAAATCGTGAATGGAGAAGGGGACACAAAAAAATTGGATGCTATCGGTTCTTCGGAACTTTTGGAAACTCTTCTTTTGGGTAAAAGTAGTTTTTTCTCCTAACGTTTGGTAATTAACTTGGGTCTCCCTATTTGCTCCTTCGATGGAATTGGTATCAAGTTAGGGAATGGATATTCTGTTTATGTGTGACCGTACGGGATACGGGCCTTCGGTATCTTTCACTATTGGATTGGAAAGGACGTAAGAAGAAGGGAAATTGTTTGCGTTGGGAAATCGTTATGGGCCAGCCCATAAATGTCCAGAGACACGTCCAGTAAAGTGGGGCAGGACGAAAGATTCACTACTCTTGAGGACAAGACTTTTAAATAAGGAGGGAGTAATGATAGAGATTAGAATTATATTAGTATGTTAGCCACAGTTAGTAGTAGTGGGTTCTAGATAAGGGTAGTTTGGTAATATTCATTTCTAGTTATGGGATTAGTATGTTATAAATAGAGGGAAGGGTTATGAGTGGAGGAAATGAAGAGAATTGTTTAAAATTGAGTATTGGCTCCTGCTTAGGCTTGGAGAAGGGTTTACCCTGGGTCATCATCTTCTGATGAAATTATTTGTTCTGTTTCCTTTTGATGTAACTGAAATCCTTACATAATAGAATCATTTCTGTCCTCTTACTATTATTTTCAATTGTAATTTCTATTTCTATTGTGCATTTGGTTTGGATTCTCATCATACATATAGCATGTTCAATAACACGACATGGTCCATGATTCAATCAATTTAACACGATTATTAAACAACAAATTTTTTTTAAGAAAAAAAATATTATAACTAGTAATATCCTTAAACAATTCACAACATATTATAAACAAAATTCACTAAATTCTTTTAATCTATATAATTATAAAAACTATAAAATAAAAACAGGTTTAAATGTGTCATTAAATAGTCACGGGGTTAAGACCTAATTAGACACGATTTTAAATGTCAAAAAACGTTGTGATCTGTTTATGACATGAAATGTGCTTAACTTAAACCCAAACTTGTTTAATCCGTGAGGTATCATGTCATGTTAACATATCAATGTCAGAAATAAACAATAAGTCCCAACATATTATCATAAAAAAATCCATAAAATTCGTATAACCTAAATAAATTTAATTATTTTAAAAAATTTAGAATAATGTCATAAACGTGTGTTTATAACACGAAATGTGTTTGACTTAACCCCTAACTTGTTTAATTCAGTGTCATATCATGCCATGTTAGCAGGTAGTTGTGGGTCAACCCAACTTGTCCTAACTTATGGTTGACCTTACCCAAAAATTTTCCTTGCCAAACATGCCTGACGCCCTGACCTTCCCATTTTGCACCACTACAAGAAATGATAATATTTATTCCACTTACAGCTGGATTTCTAGGGTCGTCTTCTGGAATGTTCCTTTCAACCTTCCCAACAAGATCAGCACCAACATCAGCAGCCTTAGTATATATCCCACCACCAACTCTTCCAAACAGGGCCATTGAAGACCCACCAAGCCCATAGCCCGTTATGGCCTCAAAAAGTCCTTCCCAATCATCCCCATAATACAACTTAAACAGATTAATCGCGATATACAGAACCAAAAGCCCGTTAGCAGCAAGTAGAAAGCCCATTACAGCACCAGACCTAAAAGCAGTAACAAAAGCTTTACCAACACCTTTCCTTGCTTCTAGTGTTGTTCTTGCATTAGCATAAGTAGCTATTTTCATGCCAAGAAAGCCTGAAATGATTGAGGTGATAGCCCCGAGCAGAAATGCGATTGTACTGAAGGCTGCAGTTGCAAGTGCAGGTTTGCACATCATGGTTGCATCATAGGTGCATTTTTGGCTTTTGGTGCTGAATCCCTCAACCGAGCCCAGGAATAGAAAGATCAAGATTGCAAAAACCACCATGAAGATTCCAACATACTGGTATTCAGTAAACAAGAAAGAGGTTGCACCTGTTGTATTTGAAATAAGCCATAAACAGGTATTGAATTACATGTTATCATTCAAACAAATTCATATACATTTCCAATAAGAAGGAGATAACCTACTGATATAGAGATCGGGGCAATTATAAGGATTACTAGCCAGTAGCTGAAATTAGCATCAGTGGGAATGTAAACGAGCCAAGCTGCTGGTTTTACAGGCTTGAGCTCTGCTCGTTTAACTTAGAAGATCGAGCTCGAGCTCGGCATACTTTGAGTTGAGCATACTTTGAGTTGAGCTCTGCTGGTTTAACTTAGAAGAACGAGCTCGAGTTCGACTTACTTCGAGCTTTATTCTCGGATGGTAGCTTATTTCTGGCTCAGACTTGGCAAAGCTCTCGGATGGTAGCTTATTTTTTGCTCAGACTTGGCTGGTTAGTTTTTTTTATTAATTATTTAATTATCTTTAGAGTAAAGTGCCAAAACGGCCTTTACGGTTTACTAGGTCCCTAGTTTCATAAAATCTAGAGTTCACTTAAGGACAGAATAAACAAAAGGGAAAAAAAAAAAGAAGGAAAGAAATGAACCATTCCTTTGTCTAATTTTTCATCCATTTCCTCCTCTTTCCTTTATTAAAGAAAAATTCAAAATGTTTTATTTTTGGTACTTTCCTTCATTAAATACAACTTAAAAAGACAAACATGTTTCCCTTTCTCTTTGTTCTATTTCCTTTCTTTCCTTTCTTACATTTTTCTCTCTTACATGAACTCAAGAAACATTACATGTTTTTTATAAAATACATAAAGTTTACATTTTTGTTTCTAGAAAAAATAAGAATAGAAAACAAATTCACAAAAGCAGAAATCATATATCCAATAACTAGCCATTACACTTAATTAGGCTTTATGGACGCCATTGATTGAGCTTTAAACTGAATCAAACAATCCAAACACAAATGTCTTCAATTTATCATATGTTCATTCAAAGAAAAACATGCTTCAATTAGGTTTTTAGGACGCACATATGTTCATTCGAATAAACCCTAGAAAATCAAAAATAGCGATAAGATCTAACCTTCAGAGATCGCATTCTGAATCTCAGCACATTTAACAACAACGTTATGATCGTTAACCCCCTCCTCTTCTTCAATCAAGTAATCATCGTATCCATTTTTATTATTATTCGCCGGAGGACCGTTCCGGTCCGGCGTAAGCTTCACCCTAGAGACTAACAACCATTGGAGTAACGAGAAAACAATACCAATCACCGAACAAACCGGAATGATTATTTCTGTCGCGAAAGTTGACAGTATCGCCGGAGCCATGACGTGGCCAAAAATCGAAGGATGTGGCCGGAAATTGTGGCCAGAGATAGTCGCCGGAGAAAGAAGGAGAAAGTGAGTTTGGGGAGACGGGGGAAATGGCAGCGGTGGGAATTTATAGTGGGAAGGATGTGAGAGAGAGAAAGAGGATAAGGTGGACACGTGAGGAGTTAATCGGATAGGATTATGTTTAGGGTTGTTCGGTGCGGCCGCACTTTTTATCGGACGGTCAATTTTTCATGATCGGATTTAAGGTTAAACGAGGTTTGGTTATATTTATATTTTAAATATTTATGAACACTATAGGCCTATAGTTTTTTTTTTTGAACGGCTAAGCTTACTCCCACCTAAATTACACCTTACACCTTAATTACACCCTTGCATGGGATTGAACCCATGACCTCCCGATCTAAGAGGCAAGCCTCTACCAAGTGGGCTAGTCCCACATTAGCCTATAGTTAATTAATCATATTGGTGTTTATCCAGTGAAGCTCATATCTATAAGATAAAAAAGGTGTCAATGAGCCTTATATTATTTGATTTGGGTTATCCTATAATTTTCTAACGTAAAGGTTGAGTTCGAGTCTCACATGTTCCCGAGTTCATTTAAGAAGAGAAAATAAAGGAAATGAAAGAGAATAAGAAACATTTTGTGTTCCCGAGTTTCATTTAACGAGAGAAAAGAAAGAAAAATAACAAATAACGTGTTCCTGAGTTTCATTTAAAGAGAAAAAAGAAGGAAAGTGGAAGAAAAACTAGGCAAAATTTCTTACTTTCCTTTCCTTCCAATTTGGAAGGAATGGATGGAAATAACTCTCTTCTTTTCTTTTCCTTTCATCTCATTTTTGTTCATTTCTTTTCCTTTCTATTCTCTTCTTTAATAAACCCGGGAACTGGCGATAGTCAACCAGAGGTTTTACCAAAGTAAGATTTTGGTTGATGTGTTTCCTCTAATATGGTGGACGAGCTGAGTCACCAATGCTCTGTCTGTATTTTGTGGATATATGTGACCTTTTGTCATTGGGTTTACCTAGGTGACCTGGTTATAATGTATTATGCCATTAAAAAAAACGTAAGATTAAAAAGGTTTAGGTTACAAAGTGGGCCAATGTTGACCAATAATGTATTCTTAAGATACTAATGGTGTCTCATAAACCGTAATTAGTCTAAAGTTAATTGATATAATAACATTAATGTATTCTGTTCTGACAATGATAAGAATTAATATCATATCACAAGTATTTTAATAAATTTAAATGATCTCAAATTAAGAGTCTGATTGCTATGATTAAAAAAAATTAATCATAGACTATACAGATTTAAAAAACTTTTCACTCCTCCCAATTAACTCATATACGCATCTACTTGTCTTATTAAATATAATTTACTTAAATAAAAGTTCATCAAATTCATTCTTTGATGAGATTCGAACATTAAAGGGATACATAGGCTAAGTTACATTTGGAGTTTGGGGCTTAGACCACTCGCATTCATGACTTGAATGTTTGGTTGTTTGCCAAAAATTAAAAAAAAAAGAAAAATTGATTAAAATCCACAACCAAGTTGGTCTACCAACCATTGGTTGGTCATTATAATATTATTAAACAAGTTTTTTTTATGCAATGTGTATTTTTGTGATTGGTAAATATTATTAGGTTGAGTTGGTTGTGAATGAGAGTGAAAAAATTAAGTTTGGTTGGTTGTATGTATGAAAGAGAGAGAAATTAATATTTTATGGAATAGTTTTAGTTGGTTGGTTATGAATGAGAAAAGTCTAAATATACTTTTATGTACTTTTTTTAATGTTATATATACGATCTGATTTTAAGCAATTCTCAAAAAAATTTGTTAACAACTCCTATGAAATTTTGACGATCTCAATAAAGTCAAGTTTAAAACAAAAACTAATACCCAAAAAATCCTATTATACATTACTTGTGATGAAACGTTCTAAATTTTGGTTTCTTGAAATTGTGTTTAAAGATTTTAAGTTTAGTAAATTGTTTTTATTTTATTAGGTTATGATCATACATTGTAAATTACGATTACTTATTTATTAGATTTCTTTCTTCTTTTCGTTTTTAATAATTTTCTATACTAGTTCGTCTTAGGTAGATTTGAATCTTTGATCAAATGCGAAGAAACACCTAAACCTTAATAGTTTGCCATTTAGACCAAATTCTCCGTTTGTCACTTATTTGTTGCATAGATAGATTTCCTTGTGATTTGATTGTTTAAGCTTAAGTTTAATACTTGTCATAATTACACTTTTCAATCTTGACCTAAAACAAGATAAATAAATTGATTTAAGTGAACAAGTAATATAGTTTGCTTTGAAATGAGTAGCACTGTAAAATTAATTAGTTGTTTAGTTAAAACACATTTTAACTTGAACTAAATTAATGACTTTTTTTAAACAACCAATGTAAACCTAAATTGATTTTGCTTAAAACTTACTTTGACCTAAACCCATTATGTCCCAATTCAACCCGCCTATTTTGTGAGTCTTAGTTAGAATGATAAAAAAAACTTGATTGATTTGAGTATAAATTGTATATTTAGATAATATGAAACAATTTTTCAAACAAAAAAAAAATAACTATAGATTTACATTATTTGAATCTCAAATTTGTTGATATAAATAGTTTTCTTTTAAATTTTCTAAAAAAAAACCAATTTTATTATATTATTCTAATCAACGAGATAATGATTTAGCTTGTTATTAAAATCAAAAAAACTTGTTTCTACAAATGGTTTTTCACCTCTCTAAAAATATTTGCTTTTAAGTAACAAAAGGTCATTTAATTTGCATGCAAAGAGAAAAGGCTAACATAATAATTCTCAATTAAGATTTAATACATACGTGAAAATTATCACATATGATTCATTTGTATGATAATTTCACGCGTTACTCATGTGTGATAATCTATATCATACATATCGCACCCAATTTGACTTTGTATATTAAAGTTTATCTATATATATATGTATGTGTGTGTATAATGTAAGTATAAAGCTATTTTTATTTTTTCCTACTTTTATAATTTATCATTCATTGTCCTCTTTTTTCTAAAAAAATAAATCCTTTGAATATATTCTTTGCTCCCTTTTTCTTTTGTAAACAAAATCAACAAGTTAAGAACCTTAACTTTTTGTTTTTCAAGAATCTATGAGCTTGATCATCTTCTTTTGTCTGCACTTAATTAAATCTCTCTCTAAATTGGCATTGCTTATAGTTAAATTAGTCGTTAAAAAAAACACCTTATCTTTATACGATGTATATATATATAAGAGTACTAACCTCTTCTCACACTTCCATAAGCAAGTTTTTTTTTTATTTTTTTTATTTTTATATTAATTATAATGAATGAAAGGAAAGAGAGATAGTGACAAACCACAGAATGCCGGATTGAAGGGAGGCTTTGTATGTCGTGGATCTTGTTGAACACATCATCACCATCAAACGCAAAGAGAAGACCATAACACATGGTCTAACTTCTAGTGTTCCTTCTACTATTCTATATAAATGCTAGTTAAGTACACACAGTGACACATTCAGGAAATTTTTCTAGTATGTTTACTATTTTCTACACTTCAATTAGATAGAACCGGAATATGAATACGATAATCCTTACGAATTCAAAAAAAACATACTTATAATTGCAAGCAACATTTAAAATCAATCTTGCTTCGGCTCCAGCAATCAACATTCTTTTTACTCGATCTTTCGGTAAAAGTTGAGATATTTAGCAATTTTTGATAATTTTTTCATTATGATTTGAGTTATAATCAATGAAATTGAATTGGATTTTGTTAAAAAATATGAAATTGAACATGTGCTTTTTTTTATGGTACAAGCTTTTTTTTTATTGAAATTGTTGATCCATTCTTCATCTCCACCTATAAATTATCTTCCAAAATTTAGCAAGCAACAACTACTGCAACGAAGACCAAAAAAGAAAGAAGAATCAAAGAATATATCTTTAACTACAAAGTGAAGAAGTGGATAAGCCATTAAAATTCCAAACAAATATGATCTAAAATATTCAGTCATTCATGCAACAAAAACGGCTAGATTCAAACAATATAATGTCAAATATACATTAAAGTTAACATCTTAATCCATTAAGACACACTGAAACAATCAAATGTCCATTGACGCATACGGTTCAAAAAAAATCAATGTGTAAATTCGTATACTTTTTCTTTTTTTCATAGCAAGTTCTTTCTAACTCATAATAAAAAAAAAGATTTTCTTTTCTTTTTCACTAAATACGAGTTTATCTTCCTTTACTTATAACGTATAATAAAAAAAAATCATTAAACTTATATAATTAAATTCTCATTAATGGATTGTTTCATCGAGATTCAATCTAAATCACAATGTCATTTTCTTGTCCTTAAATGGGCCTCGTTAATCTTATTAGGTTTACGCTCTACTCCAGATAAAGATCCGCCCGATTTTGATTTGCACATATAGTATAAATGCTCCCATTACCACTTCTTTTGTTATCCCTTTCGATTCACATATTCCGTAAAAAAGTTGATGGATTCATGCATATTACTCAATTAATTAACATAAGAGTTTAAAAAAACTTCTACTTACAAAAAAGATTTCTTTAAAAATAGAAATATTTTATGAATGATATGATATAAAATAGATATATTACAACTTGTTTTTTTTAACGGAGCCTGGATACTTCAATGTAGTAGTCCAACTAAGCCAACCATAAATTCTTCCAATTGATAATAGTAATTGCCCCCCCCCCCTCTCCAATGGATCTAATTGCACTTCATTCTCCAAATTTTTGATGATTCAATTAATCTTCGTGGGCGAAAGAGAGGATATCTCGATTGGGGAGAAAACGGGGAAATCTCATATGATCCAATATATATGACAAGTCGCACTATATGTCAACCCAAGATGCATCTTCCTCTCTAGGACTTCGAAAATATACTTTTGGAACACCAATAGGCATTAAATGAAATAAAAAAAAGAACTAAGTACTATATGTTACCTTGATGTGGAAACCTAACAAAGGCTTTATTTTCCTTTATAATATTGTACGTTATCCTAATCAGATTTGATTTATAAATTATGAAAAATTTATAAAGAAAGTAAGAAAAAATAAGGGAAAATTCTTATGAATAGTTTCCTCTAATGATAAACAAGTATGGGCAAATTCGCTCATGGAAAATGGCATTCACTTTCCCATTGTGTATTGGTACTTATCGAGTATAAAATAAATCTGCTTCTCTTTGTTCCTACGAACAAAATTATTCCGTTATTACCAACATAATAGAACAAATATGAACCCTTGCGTTGAAATAATCACTAAATAGGGGGTCCATAACATAGTCATAGTATATTTTCAATGAAATAAAGTTACATAGTATTTTTTTTCTTTCATAAAGGGGTATTTCCATGGGTTTGCCTTAATTAACGGTGACCAGGGGCGGCCCGGGGGAGGGGCAAACCCGACCTCCGTCCCGGGCCCATTTTTTCGAGGGGCACATTTATATATATATATATATATATATATATATATATATATATATATATAACTAAATAAAAAAAGTTTGTAAACCCATTTTAAAAGGGGCACAATTTGTATTAAAATAGGTCCGTTTTTTATTTTTTGTATACCAAGTTATTTTTTAAGCTTATCACATAAATTTTTTAATTTTTTGGATGCTTAAGTGCTTAACTCACCAAAATCCCAAATAATTTTGGTTCATAAGTCCATTTCAAAACGCTCTTTGGGCCCTTCAATATCCCGGCCCCTACTCCATTTCACGCATCCGGCATCCACATTCAAAAAAAAAAACCTCGACGGGTTAAGGGCTGATGGAGACCCTGCTACAGCTGAGAGGCGACCGGCCTTCCCCCTCCCTGCTCCAGCTCCACCGGCTTCTGGCTCTGCGCATGTGTATTTTGACATATGAAACAAACATTACACATGTGTAATTTTATACAAGAACATCAAATTAACCAAAACAACAAAAAGTACACATGCGTATAAAATAAAAATGTACAAGTTTTACAACACACAATACACCTGCTCAAGCAATACTATAAGATCTGAAAAAAGTACACATGTGTATATAAATAATAATGTACAAGTTTCACTACACAAGGTACATCTCATCAAAGCAATATTATAAGACCTGAAAACTACACATGTGTATAAATAAAGATGTACAAGTTTTACAACACACAATACACTTGGTCAAGCACTATTAAAAAGACCTGAAAACTACACATGTGTAATAATAAAATTGTACAAGTTTTTTAGCATAAAATACACCTGGTCAAGCATGTATTCAAACCACCACCATGAACACAAACTCTTGAAATTGCCACCACCTCCTCCTAGACCCATTGACGCCTCTTGAAACGGCCAGCACCACCACCACCACCTTCGTCGCCATGACCTACCATCACCGTCGCCGGTTGCCACCCCACATCCACCCAAAACTGCTTGAAAACCCCACCACCACCTTGATCTTTAGAGAGAGAGAAGAGAAAACACCATCACCATCGGGCCACAGCACAGCCACCACCACCGTCGCCTAAAACCCACCACCACCACTGAACCTCGCCACAAGCGCCACAAGCACCATCACGCGTCGGTTGTTGTTGCTGTTGCTCATCACCAGCACCACCGTAAACCACCACCATCATCTGTGAATGTGTGTGTGTGTGTTTTGAGAGATGAAAGAGAGAGAGAGAGTGTGTGTGTATAGAAATCAATAAATGAAAAAAGATAAAATATATGGCTAGTAATAGAGGGTGAAAAAAATACCAAAATACCCCTCTAATTAATAATAAATATAAAATTAATAAGTTTGATCTAACGGTCCACACAGGGTTTAAGGGTTTTCTCTTTAAGATCGAGTTTTCATAGGATTCAAATCCTATATATATATATATATATATATATATATATATAACTAAATAAAAAAAGTTTGTAAACCCATTTCAAAAGGGGCACAATTTGTATTAAAATAGGTCCATTTTTTATTTTTTGTATACCAAGTTATTTTTTAAGCTTATCACATAAATTTTTTAATTTTTTGGATGCTTAAGTGCTTAACTCACCAAAATCCCAAATAATTTTGGTTCATAAGTCCATTTCAAAACGCTCTTTGGGCCCCTTCAATATCCCGGCCCCTACTCCATTTCACGCATCCGGCATCCACATTCAAAAAAAAAACCTTGACGGCTTAAGGGCTCATGGAGACCCTGCTACAGCTGAGAGGCGACCGGCCTTCCCCCTCCCTGCTCCAGCTCCACCGGCTTCTGGATCTGCTCCAGTGCTCTTGCAGTCCTGCTCGCCGCTCGGCTACTCCAATCGGCCCCTCGGCAGTCTGCTCCAGTGCTCCTGCAGTCCTGCTCACCACTCGGCTGCTCCAATCGGCCCCTCGGCAGTCGGCATCCGTCTCCTTGAATGTTGATTAATGATTATCAATTTGACAATTTCTAACATTTAGAGCGTTAAGGCTTGATTTGTGAATTTGTCATTCTTAGGATTTACTGATTATACATTCATAGGATTCTGTGATTAACTGATAACTGATTATACATTCTTACTTCTTAGGATTTAGTTAGAGACTTATGTGTTGATTTGTGAATTTGTCATGTTGAATTAGGATTTAGGTTTACTAATTTAGTTCAAATTTTGTGATTTACATTTACAGATTTACTGATTTAGGATTAGGATTTAGGGCTTACTAATTTGCATCTCTAATTTTTAAATTAAGGAATTATGCCTCCTAAACAACTATCCGGCAGTCAGAAACGAAAAAAAAGGAAAAGAGACGAGGAAACGAGACAGTCACAAGCAGGTGCTTTGTATAAATTTATGAATAAACCACATGTTTATCATTTATTAGTATAATTACTCGTCCCTTACGAAAAAAATTTATATATGTGAATGCGTTAGGCGTTAGGGGCCTTTTTTCCCCGACTCGTCCTGGACACCCAAATTATCAGGGCTGCCCCTGACAGTGACGTAACAAATTATTTACATTGATGTAATTTTCTCTTTAAATCCGTTATAATCTTGACTAGTTTTTTTAATTTTTTTTCCATTGTCCATTATTAACATCGATGTAACGAACATAAATATAGCACATTGTTTTGAATTTTTTTTCTAACAATGATAAATTACGGTGATGTAATTTAACACATTATTTTACTTTTTCTCTAACAAAGATAATTACAGTGATGTAATTTACCATTGTTAGAAAAAATTCAAATTAATTTGTTGTATTTAGGCTCGTTACAATTAGGGTGAGCAAAAAAACCAAAAATAAAAATGAACCGAAACCAAATTAACCCAACCGGAACCAAATTAACCGAAAAAATTGAACAGGAACTGAATTAACCGAAAAAAACCGAAACCGAATTTTACGGTTCGGACATAATTAACGGTGACGTAACACATTATTTACAGTGATGTAATTTTCTCTTTGATTCCGTTATAATCTTGAGTAGTTTTTTTTAATTTTTTTCCCATTGTCCATTATTTATATCGATGTAACGAGCATAAATATAACAAATTATTTTGAATTTTTTTCTAACAATGATAAATTACAGTGATGTAATATAATACATTATTTTGATTTTTTTCTCTAACAATGATAATTATAGTGATGTAATTTATCATTGTTCGAAAAAATTAAAACTAATTTGTTGCATTTAGGCTCGTTACAATTAGGGATGAGCAAAAAGCCAAAATAAAACGAACCGAAACCTAATTAACCAAAAAAACCAAACCGGAACCAAATTAACCGAAAAAACCGAACCGGAACCGAATTAACCGAAACCGAATTTTACGGCTGGTGGTTTTTCATATTCTAAAAACCAAACCGAACCGATTTTTAGTATTGTTTAAAAATTAATATTTATAATTGGTGTTCGATCAATTAATTTATAATTATCCATTGTTAAACATGCATGTATATTCAAATATTGGGTGTGTGAGAGAACAAAACAACAACAAAAACAAAAAAAAAAAAAAACCAAAAACCGAACTGAAATCGGGTAAAACCGAAAACCGAATGGTTCATAATAACTAAAAACCGACTATGATGGTTTCGATTTCGGTTTTTGCCAAAAATTGAACCGAACCGAAACGAGCACACCCATAGTTACAATTATCTAAACACGAATCATCAAAAAAAAAATAAAAAAACCTAGTCGAGACTATAACAGAATTAAAGAGAAAAAATGAAACGAGTATAATGGTGCAATTTTTTTTAAAAATAATATAGTATAAAAAGTTATTAATGTTTAAAAAAGAGGGGTAAACTTTATATAAAAATTAGATTTTTTAAAATATATTACATGGTGACACTTGTCACCACCATGTTAATTCTAGCTTTTTAAGTGTTTACAAAATGTTCTAAATGCACTTTATATTAAAAAAAGAAAATGACACGTGGCACTATCCTATGCACTTGTTTTTTAAAGTAACCATTGGATGATAATTATTTGGTTGTAATAAAAAATAAGGACTATTTTTTAAACATTTCCACATATATATTTATATATATATATATATATAGGGAGTGGAATTTTTGATAACCCTTAAATATTGTTACAACCCATTAACTCAATCTCATTGAATCTAACTTTTGATCTAATGGTTGATATTATTTACACATTAAAAATATATTTTATATTTGGTTTGAATGAGAAAAGGGCATGATAGTCATTTTACCTGTGTAAGTTTACCCCCCATCTTTTTTAAACATTATTAACTTTTTTATAATATATTATTTTTTAAAAAAAATTGCACCATTATACTCGTCTCGTTTTTCTCTTTAATTCCGTTATAGTCTCGACTATATTTTTTTTACTTTTTTTAGATGCCCTATATTTACATCATTGTAAGGAGCTTAAAGATAACAAATTAATTAAAAAAAATTTCTAACAATGGTAAATTACAGTAATGTAACAAAAAACGAAGTAATGTAACACAAAATGAAATAATTTACAATGACATAATTAACGGTGACGTAACACGTTATTTTATTTTTTTTCTCTAACAATGATAATTACAATGATAAATTACAGTGATGTAATAGAACACATTATTTTGATTTTTTTTTTCTCATAATAATAATTATAGTGATGTAATTTATCATTGTTCGAAAAAAATTTAAACTAATTTGTTGTCAATGTAAATTACATCACTGTAATTTAAACCAAATTCACCGAAAAAAACTGAAACCGAATTTTACGTCAATGTAAATTACATCACGATACATTACGTCAATGTAAATTACATCACGATAAATTAAGTCAATGTAAATTACATAACTGTAATTTATCGTTTTTTAAAAAATTTCAAATAAATTTGTTATATTTAAGGTCGTTACAATGATGTAAATATAGGCTCGTTACAAATTAGGAATGAGCAAAAAGCCAAAAAAACCAAACCGAATTAACCGAAAAAACCGAAACGGAACCAAATTAACCGAAAAAACCGAACCGGAACCGAATTAACCGGAAAAAACAGAAACCGAATTTTACGTCAATGTAAATTACATCACGGTAAATTATGTCAATGTAAATTACAGCAATGTAATTTATCATTGTTAGAAAAATTTTTAAATAAAGTTGTTATATTTAACCTTACAATGATGTAAATATAAGGCATCTAAAAAAAGTAACAAAAAATTAGTCGAGACTATAACAGAATTAAAGAGAAAAATGAGACGAATATAATGGTGCAATTTTTTTAAAAAAATAATATATTATAAAAAAGTTATTAATGTTTAAAAAAAGAAGGGGGGAAATTTTATAAAAGTAAAAAGACTATGATGCCCTTTTTAATATTTTAATGAAAAGCTTATGTGTAAAGTTAGTATTGGCTGAAATGGGTTATGTAGTTGTAGCAAAAAAAGAGGGTTATTTTTTATACCCTTCCCTATATATATATATATATATATATATATATATATGGGATGAAATTTTTTATAACCCTCATCTTAAGCTACAACTACATAACCCATTTCAATCAATTATAAATTTGCACATAAGTTTTTCATTAAAATATTCAAAAGGGCATCATAGTCATTTTACCTTTATAAGTCCCCCCTCTTTTTTAAACATTAATAACTTTTTTTATAATATATTATTTTTTTTAAAAAATTGCACCATTATATTCATCTCATTTTTCTCTTTAATTCCGTTATAGTCTCGACTAATTTTTTTACTTTTTTTAGATGCCCTATATTTACATCATTACGAGCTTAAATATAACAAATTTATTTGAATTTTTTTTCAAAATGATAAATTACAGTGATGTAATTTACCTTGACGTCATTTATCGTGATGTAATTTACATTAACGTAAAATTCGGTTTCGGTTTTTTTCGGTTAATTTGGTTCCGGTTCGGTTTTTTCGGTTAGTTCGGTTTTTTGGCTTTTTGCTCATTCCTAATTTGTAACGAGCCTAAATACAACAAATTAGTTTGAATTTTTTTCGAACAATGATAAATTACATCACTATAATTATCATTGTTTGAGAAAAATCAAAATAATGTGTTATATTACATCACTGTTATTTATCATTGTAATTATCATTGTTAGAAAAAAATAAAATAATGTGTTATATTACATCACTGTAATTTATCATTGTTAGAATAAAAATCAAAATAATGTGTTATATTTATGCTCGTTATATCGATGTTAATAATGGACAATGAGAACAAAAATTAAAAAAACTAGTCAACATTATAACAGGAATTAAAAGAAAAACTACATCACTGTAAATAATGTGTTACGTTACCGTTAATTATGTCATTGTAAATACATTACTGTAATTTACCATTGTTAGAAAAAAATTATAATTAATTTGTTATCGTTAAACTCGTTACAATGATGTAAATACATGACATCAAAAAAAAAAATAGTCGAGACTATAACGAAATTAAAGAGAAAAATGAGACGAGTATAATGGTGCAATTTTTTTAAAAAAATAATATAGTATAAAAAAGTTATTTATGTTTAAAAAAGGGGGGGTAAACTTTACATAAATGATAAATGTCCTGAATGGCCTTCATACTAAAGACAAAGAAATTGACACATGACACGATTCCATACACTTACCTTTTTAAAGTAACCATTGGAAGATAGTTATTGTCACACCCCGGGCCGACGGGAACGGATCGGGTTTTCCCGTCGGGTGGAAAGTTCCCGGGGCGCGATATCTTGAATGATAATCGAAATGATCAGATTGTTTACATGGCACATGATAAATAATGAGAAATGTTAATATGACATATAATATAGAATTACAAAGTTAAATTACACAGTACGTGTTCATAATTTAACTAAGTAAATCTATTCCAAAATAATCGTGTAGTTTCTATCTTGTAACTGTACAAGATATGCAAAATAGATTCACAATGTCATCAAAATGTATGCATCCAAAAATAAGCTAGGTCTTCTAAGAGTCCTCTAGCTTAATCACTGATGATGGTTATCTAAACCTGTCCGTCACCTGAGAAAACATGCATTTAAACAAGTCAACACTAGGTTGGTGAGTTCATAAGTTTAGTAATTGAAAACCATTTGATTAAGTCAATCATGTTCACAGCGTGTCACACAAGTTGTATTGATAATTGAATCCCATGTTTCACACAATGTCCTTTCCATGGTTATATGTATAGATAATGTCTCATCCAGTCAAGCATGCTTATATATAGGGGCATACGAAAGGGTCAAGCCCAGACGCCACCCCACCACATGCTTAACTGCACTCAACACTACCTGTAATACAACGATGGATACCCATTTCCTTTCACCCATGATTTCCCAGTATGTTTATCCACTAAGTACAAGGAAAGAAACGTAATCGTCTCTGTCAACCATTCCTTACGGAATAGTCGGCATGTAACATACTCAATGAATAAAGTAAGAGATGAAATCATCTCTGTTAACTAATCCTTACGAATTAGCCGGTGTGTAAAATAAACCAAATTGAATAAAGAGATATAATCTCTGTTAGCTAATCCTTACGGATTAGCCCGGCATGTAATATAACCTAATGAACAAATAAGAAACGAAGTCGTTTCTGTTAGCTATTCCTTACGGATTAGCCCGGCATGTAAGATATCATACTAGATATCTAGAGCGAAACTTAATAGTTTCTGTAACTAATCATTATTGAATAAAGAAACATAATAGTCTCTGTTAGCCATTCCTTACGGATTAGCCCGGCATGTAAGATATCATACTCGATATCTAGAGCGAAACTTAATAGTTTCTGTGACTGTCAGTACTAACCAGTCCAGTGTGTAAGATATCATACTCAATATCTAGAAAGGAACATAATAGTTCCAGTAGCGGTTTCCCCCTGTCCAGCCCGGCATGTAAAGTGTCCAACTCATGATTCCTAGTTAGAGACATAATAGTCTCAGTAACTGTCATTTCTGATCAGCCCGGTGTGTAAGATATCCTCCCACGATATCTATTGGAATGAAACATGTTTCCTAGCTTTTATGAGTGTTGTTTATATGATTGGTAGCACCTCTCGTGCATGGTGTGATTTCATTTGATTTCCCCAAACCCCGATATTAGTTTTAGTGATTTACCCAACTGATCTACCATTGTGTAACCGACACACTCTGACGGTTAGGGAATGTGCTCTAAATAGAGTCTTAGTAAGTAATGATGGTATGTGTGTGATATGCCATCCCAAAAGCGTGTGCATGTAATATCCTCCTCGATATCACAAGTGAATGTTTCAACTGTTATCCCAAGTTTGCGTGTTCTAGTGATCTTAACAAAGTGTCATAAGAACATGTCTTATACACGATGTTAGTGATCTGTGAATGATCCTGTTATCATGAAATTACATTATCATGATGATCATTCTTGTCATTAGTAGTTGTTATTGGCTTGTTATCCCATGACTTTCCCGTTGTTCTATCGTGTAAGAAATATGTGCAGTTGTAAGATATGTTCTTAACAACTCACATTATCCTATGTGTTACTGTGTCATAATTCTGGGTTAGCATGTAGCATCCTAGTTATTTCAGGTATGATAACGTCAAACAAGCAAGCATGTAATGATAACGATAATAAAGGTAAACAATTATTATCTAAATCATGAAATAAGCAACATGTTAATAGAAACTTTTAAATAAATAAAAGTTAAGCATGTTTCTCAGCCCCGAGCTTTGAAATCAGTAAAGATTAAGAAAAGGGGCATATGAACTCACCTTGTAATAGTTGTAGTGGTTGACTTAGCTTAAACAAAATGCACGCGCTCTTGATTGTAATTGTTGTGTATTCACGTTCCTGTATTGATTTCACGTTGTTGATAACTTGTAAGTATAAGTTGTATGTACTTGAGTGTGTGTAGGTGTTAGCCCTAGAGTTGGCTAACACGCTTAAGTCTCGGTCATCGTTCGGCCCTTGTTTCAATTGTCATAGATCATACTAGCACTTATCTACTTTAAGTTAAGTTTAGTATGTGGTGTTTTGATTCTTATGTTTCACTTTTCTTAGCCCATCCTTGAAATCTCAACACTTTTGCATGATATGTTAGTTATTTGCATTGCTTAGATCTTTGTAACCCAATCTAAATGTTCAACTTAGATTTAAAGTTTAAGACTCCACTTGGTGTCCTTGTTAAGTTGAAAATAGGTTATTACATAGTTAGTAAATAACCATGAAACTATGATTATAACTTAAATGTTTTAGGTTTTGTGAATGTATTAATCCAAATTCCTCATCACTTTGTAGTACTATGCCAAGTCCCATGCATGTCCTTCTTAGAACAATTTTTTTTATATGTTTTTGTTTATATTTGAGTCAAATGGGCCGAACTCCATCACTCTTGGGCCAAATCATCTTAGTTGGGCTGCAACAATAAACCTGGGCCACATTGGGCCGAATTCATGAAATGGGCCGACTGATGTGCAAATTAGCCTCAATTGGGCCGAAACAAAGTGGCCCAATTAAGTCATAGGCTGGAACAATAAACTTTGGGCCAAAACCAGTGGGCTTGTTCAATGATCTGTGGGCCAACAGTGGGCCAATGCAGTAGGTTGTTGGGCCCTGAAATAGTGAACATGGGCCAAGTAATTTGGGCCTGAATGTGGGCTTAGCCTTTCTGCCCCAATGAAGTGAGCCTAATTCAGTTCCGGGCCCTTGTGATTATGTTAGGCTATGTGGTGGTGTTGGGCTAAATGGTTGGGCCGTGCTAGCTGTGTGGGCCGAAGTAACACTCTGGGCCGAATGAGAAGCATGAGCCGTCTATGAGTGTTCGGTCGAATGGGGTTGGACTCAGTCGAATGAATGATGCTGTGGCCGAACCAAGGTGGTTGACCGAAGGAGTTGGTTGACTAGGGTTTTCATCGAATGAAGACCTGCTATGCCGAATGAGGAGGCTCGAATGAAGGGTGGCCGATTGAAGTGGTTCGCCTGAATGAATCTCATTCGAACCAGGGTTCAGTCGGGGGTTGGCTCCTTCGGCTGGGGTCTCTTTCGGCCACTGCCATACGGCAGAAGGCCCCCATTCGGCTTGTGGCAGATCGGAGCAGCAAAAAGGGTTTTAAATCGGGGAGCAGTTGAGTTAAGTTCCATGGTGGTGGTATGTAGAGGTCGGGTTTTCGAGGGTGTGGCTTCGAAGGGGAGAGTTTAGAACCGTTTGGTTCATGGGGTTCGACTAAGGGTTACAAAAAACCCTAAAATCGCCATTTTGCATCTCAGATTACCTCAAATCAGACGGTTTTCGTTCCAGATCGGTTGTACTTCCTTGTAAAGCTTGATGAGAGCTTCGTGTAGGTCCAAAGATGGAGTGATTTGGTCAAGTATTGAGCAAGTTATGGGTGTTTAAAGGTAAGGAAAACCCGAAAAAGAGGGTGGCCGGAAATGAGAGTAGGAGAGAGGAGGAAGATGAATAAAATGAGAAACACTCTCATTTTAGGGTTTTTATACCCCGTGTGGTGTCCGGGTTCGTTTCGGTTGCTCGGTTCGTAATTCGGTCGCGTATCCGGAAAAATACACGTAATTTAATTGTTATTAATACAAGAGGGTTTATTTTATTTATTTGATGAGTTTCAAAATTGTAAAATGGTAATTATTTTATTTTATTAATTTAATTATCGCTCGTGTCGGGTTTCATTTTCGTTTCGTCAGATCGCGTCACTTACGCGCGTCTTCGTACAGAGCGCTAACTGTACGAACACGATCGTACGTTTCACTTTCTGATTTGGTTTTCTAATTATCAGTTATCGTTCAGAACGTTAAACTCACAGATATGTTTGTGTGAGTCGTCACCCACGCAAACACGCTGTCAGTTTATTATTCAGAAACGACACTGAAATTCTGATTTGAATTGTGTTTCCTCACTGTCGGACTCAACTGAACATCCTGTTATCACTTGGTTTTCGCATTGAATTGTCGGTCATCTGATTCCTGTCATCTATGGATATCAGATCGCAACCGATTCGTTATTGTTATTCGTTTGAACACTGTTGTTTCTCTTGAGTTATTGTAGTTACTGTATTTAAGTTTTCACTTAAACACATACAACTGAAATTTGTTTTCTGAGTTCCGTTGTCACACAACTGTTTACGTACTGTATTTACACACAGTACATGGTGAAAGTACACACACCGTACGGACTTGCCGTACGGTTTAGTACTAGTTGTCACAGTTATGTAGTTGTAGCAAAAGATGAGGGTTATAAAAAATTACATCCTATATATATATATATATATATATATATAGGGGAATGTTCCATTGTTAACCCTCCCTTATAGCGTTAACCGTTTAACCCTAGCATTTTTTGCCCGAATCTTAAATTTCTTTTTCATGGTTTTTATTATGTAAAAATAGAGGGGTTTCTTTTTTGTGTTTTTGCTAATTCATCACCGTTTAGAAGTTATTGTAAGCACTTACTTACAATCCGTATCTGATGCAGTAAATGTAAGTAAGTGTAAGTAACTTACACTTACAATAACTTCTAAACGGTGATGAATTAGTAAAAACACAAAAAAGAAACCCCCCTATTTTTACATAATAAAAACCATGAAAAATAATTTAAGATTCGGGCAAAAAACGCTAGGGTTAAGCGGTTAACGCTATAAGGGAGGCTTAACATTTGAACCTCTCCCTATATATATATATAGGGAGAGGATCAAATGTTAACTCATGTTTATTGCGTTAATCGAATAACTATATCTTATTACTTTGGGGCCAACACTAAAGTAATCTAAAGGTGTATGTTTTTTTAATTAATGTAGGGTCTAATTAAATTAATAAAAAAATAAGAAAAAAAGCACACATTTAGATTTATTTTAATGTGGGCTCTAAAGTAATAGAATGTAGTTATTCGGTTATCGCAACAAGAAAATGTTAACATTAAAAACATCCCCTACATACATACATACATACATACATACATACATACATACATACATACATACATACATACATACATACATACATACATACATACATACATACATACATACATACATACATACATACATACATACATACAGGATGGTTCCATTGGTAACCCACTCCAAGTGTGGTAATTCTTTAACTAATTTTGATTGTTCTTTAAATAATGTGTTTTAAAATGAGTGGTTGATATTAAATCCGGAAAAAAACAAGTGAATGAGATTTGTTTAAGGGTATTTTTGATATTTGGTGGGGTGTACTTGATTCCTTTTTAAAAAAAGTTTACCCTCCAATTTTTTAAACACTCATAACTTTTATATACATTATTATTTTTTTATAAAAATTTCACAATTAAATTTGTCACTTTTTTATCTTTAATTAATGTATAATTTTGTCAATTTTTTTTAAAATTTTCGTAATTTGCACCGAGGCAGCGACGTTTTACACTGATGCAACGACGTTTTGCACTGACGTAACGAGCTGAATTTTTTTACACTGATGTAACGAGCTGAATTTTTACAAAGTTTTCGTAATTACATTGATGTAAGGAGCTGGATTTTTTCAAAGTGTTCATAAATTTTTAAAATATTAATGAACTAATTTTTGTAATAAAAAATATTTGTAACGAGATAGAAAGATTTTACGTTGGTGTAATTACAAACGCTCGAAAAAATGAGAGAAAATTACGAACGCTCAAAATAATTTGTAAAACGTTTTAAAGATTGAAAGATTTTGAAAAAATGAGAGAAATTTATTGTATTTATTGTTCGTTACGTTTGTGTAATTACGAACGCTCGAAAAAATTCATAAAAAAATTGGCATGACTATTATGGAATTAACGAGAAAAATATAACGAGTTTAATTGTGTGATTTTTATAAAAAAATAACATAGTATAAAAAAGTTATAAGTGTATAAAAATCAAGGGGAAAACTCTGATTTAAAAAAAGGAAAATGGATAGATTTTTAAGAGTGTGACACTTGTCACTCTCTTATTAAATCTGACTTTTTTATATTAAGTGAAATGGCTTGGATAACCTTTTAATTTAAAAAGGTTAGGTAACACTTGACAAAATCTTATTAAATCTGGAAATTTAAAACCATTGGATTTGAGTTATTTGGTTAACACAATTATGCGAGTTCTTATTTGAACCAAATCATATATATATATATATATATGATTTGCATTGCGAATTAGCAAAACACAAAAAAGAAACCCCCTAAATATGTATAATAAAGACCATGAAAAAAACCCAAAGATTCGAGCATTTTTTGTTAAAGTTCATTGGGCTACCGTAATTAGGCAGGGTTCTTATTTGAACCAAATCCTACATATATAAAGATTCGGGCACCCCCGGGTCCCTCTATCCTCCGTCGCTGCGTATATTTAAGTCGAGAGAGTTGGGTCATGTATATGGCAAAATGCATTGACGATGCTTAATAGCGTCCGGGGGGAGGGGCTCCCCCTTCTCGCTTTGGAAAATTATATATTGTGGTTTCTGTAAATTTTCACCCTCTTTTAAAATGTTCAAGCTCCTTCACGGGTAATATGGTATGCATCTATGTGTATGTAGGTTGGTATGCAAAATACATGCATGGATCAATGAATTTGTGTACGGATGTATTATGTATGTACACGTAATCCACGTGAGTATGCGAATGTCTGGACTGTAGGGTGTAGCTAGTGTGGGATCTGTCAGGGCCAGTACAAGCTTTTTGCACAACTGAGTATCTGAGACTGAACGACTGCGAATCTGAGATTGCACAATTGAGTATCTGAGAACAACTAGTCACTGGATTCATGCCACTTCGTCTTGAACGAAATTAGCTAATCGACAACAATCAACAGTAGTAGATTTTAGAGAAAAGAAGTGGTTAGTGGTATCACCATCGTTGAATCGCCGTTTCGTGTTCTGTCTTGTGTTTGATTTTTGAATCGTTGCTCCGTCTTCTGAGTCTGTTTTCACCAGTTTCCAATTCAAAAATTGAGAATTCAATTGGTCGGTCGCCAATCACCACTCGCTAGGGCTTTTTCCTATTTGTCCAGAATTCCTTCTCAATCATTGGTCACTACTCGCTACTCAGTACTCACTATGAATAAAACCCATTGCTGGGCCTTTAGTTTTTCCTAAAAAAATGGTACCTCTTTAGAAATTAGGCCCAAACCTAGGGCTTTTTTATGGGCTGGCCCTGGTACTGTCGGTATGTCCTGTAAAATGTATGCATGTAAATGATAGCCTGAAAGGCATGTATGGGTTATAAAATGGTTCAGTTTTTTTTTTGAACTACGAAGGTCTCAATCGTGTGTGTCAACTGTTTCCAGGCCATGTTACCAAGGTCTAGTTATCTGGACCTCCCATGAACCCTCACAGCCACCCCAAGAGGAAACCACAAAGAAAAATCCCCATACCCCCCCGACCCCTTTTTCGCTGCGGGAGGGTTTCGAACCCGATACCTTCCATTTGGAAGAATCCCGAGTTATTGCTGAGGCACTGCCTCGTTGGTTATAAAATGGTTTAGTAATCATATGGTTTAAGCCTTTAAGGATAATAAACACGGGTTAGGAAAAAATGGTATGGATTATGTTAATAATTAAATGGGTACTGATGATTTATACGGACTCAAGTGTCCACATATATGTGTAAACTAGGTATAATCGATTAGGTCTACGTGCTTGGTGTGTGAGTAGTATCTTTCTTTAATATACGAGTGAGATAAGACATGATTTATACGAATACTAATAAAAATACAAGAAAGGATATAATCAAGTGGTAACAATCTAGTTTATGTTATAATAAAAGAAAATAAACGTAAATTAACCCACGATTGAAACACTTAATATAGGAAAACATGTCATAACCACAATAAAAATCTTACAATCAAATAAAATGTACAAAAACACCATCTTTACTATGTCTTATCAAAACCAAAGGAACTGGGTTTGGATTATTTTGAACTACTAACTCGTCAAGGAAAATACAATTATTCATCAAATCAACGTGAGTAATATAGTCTCATTTTTATTTTTAATTTTGTTTTTTCTCTCTAGTGGTGGAATGTACGTCCACTGTTTTCTTTTATGCTAAACTTTATTATACTATTTTCCTATATGATTAGTTTGTTTAAATATCAATGGTAAACCCAACGCAAATTATATGAGTTTGTTCTCATATAGAAGACCTCGCTATTTGACTCACGTACTCAATCATTTAACTTTGGGTTTGAAGTAGATGGATAAGAGTCAACATATACTCAAACTTGGCAATTGAGTGAATATAACCCAAATTCTATGTTTATCTTCTAAGAATGTTAATTGCAATATTATTCAGGGCATTAGTTATTAGGTTTGATTGTGAGCTCATGAGAATCATATTCACCTATTTGTGATATTATTCAAACATTATAGTTATGTATGTTTGAACTTACAACACAACTATGGTTATTTTCAAATCTATGTGCTCGACCAACTATTTTTAGTTGACACTTGTTTTTTGACTTATTTTCCAACTAACATGTGATGAAGATTATATGGACTTGACAATTAGTTGTGACCATCATCTAATGTACAGTTGCATGAAAATTTAATCTTTGTTGAAACATTGGTTGTATGAGATAACTACCTCGTAATTGTTATATTACATTTCATCGTGATAAAAGAAAGAGTTTTCCCACTCTACAAGTATCCATAAATGGAATTGGTTTGAGTATATTACTTACCGCATTCAAATCCAATAAGAAAAGTCGTTCAAGAGAGTGTCTCTTTTGTGATATTTGTTGCAAACTCAAGTTTGACTTTGACTAAGACTTGACCGTTTATTTGACTTGATTTACAAATTGTAAATCAGTAAAAATCCTAAACCTAACTAAAAGCTATTAATATAGTGTGAGGTGATCTTTTTATGTATCTTAAATACTAAAGAAGTTGCAATTGAATTATTCAAGTACAAACATACATGTTGCAAGTAAATTTTACACGTAACACAATGATAGATATTTAAATTAATATCTATTGAGATACAAATTGCGACATATGAGGGTTTTATAGAAAGATACCTGATATGGTTAGCGTACTTGACTCGACTAAATAACGTGTTAATAAATTTTATATTTATTATTAAATTTAAGTTATTGAGTCTAGCAAAGAATTATTTTTATTTTAAATGCATGGTGTTGCATTTGGTGATTTTTGAGATTTCAGCATTGTTTCACGGTGTTATTTCCGAAAACGAACGTTGGTGACGACTCGGTAAATGAATTTAGCAGACATGCTTGGATTAACATAAAATAACAGAGCATAAATGAATAACATGAGTTAATGATGAAAAATCGTAATTTTTATAGTTAACCGTTAATTTTTCTGACAACAGATTTTATGTGCGATTTAGTTGGATAAAATGGAGTTAATTAACCAAATGACACCTAAGGTCATTATTATTAACTAAAATTCAATTATTTTAGTAATATTAAATATTCTAGTAATTTTAGAATAAAAATCATGTTAAATAAAATTTCCGGTACTAGATTTGTATACCGTAGGACTCAGATTATACCTGCTGTATCTTTAAAAATCACCATACTTTCTTGTGATGACATGTGGGTGACACATGTCATGAGAAGATCAAAGTAAGATATATGAAATATTGCAAAATCCCACTCTTTCCAAACATAATCATTCTTATACAACATCACACTCCAACTTTCTCTTCCTCCTCCCTCCATACACCATTATTAATGTCTTCAAGCTTCCTTCTTGTAATGTTTTGTTGATTTTTGATAAGTATTGAAAAGAAATGGTGCAAGAACATACACATTTTACTTCCTCCATCTTCATCACTAAGGTATAAACATCCATTTTATTTTGTGATTTTAGTGTTGTTCACCAATCTTAAAAGAAATGAAAATCAAAACATGGATTTTTGGAGAAATTGAAGTGTATGCGTGTGTATGCATACACACACACACACGTAGGTATATATATGTGTGGGTGAGTGTGAGTTGGTCTTGTATACATATATGTATGTTTTCATATACATGGATATGTATGTGTATAAATGGAATCCGTTTACATGCATGTATATATTTGTATGTGATCGTGTATATATACATACATAGGGAATACATAATTTAGAAACTCCCCCTTAGCCCTAAAACCATGAAAACCGAATTATGTTGCCCAGATTTTGCCACATCACACTATTCTTATTTAATTCATTTGGGCAATATAGTCTTTTTACCCCACGTACTTTTGTTCATTTTTTATTATTTTTAACCCATACATTTTATTATTTGAATTTTTGATTCATACTGCCAATTTGTTAACGCACAGAGATTACACTGTTGTTACGTTGTTGATTTTTTTTGTGTTTCACCTATAGTAGAGTGTACATGTTTTGTTACGTAAAGATTACATGCGTTCTTAATTTTTTTTTATGTAATGTGTAACAGATTTAATATGTAATTTTATTTTAATTAAAATGTAATTTTTTTACATGTTTGTTTTTATACACATTTGTACAGTGTTACCCACGAAGACCCATTGTTACGTTGTTTTAAATATGTTAGTTACGTAACATTTGCTGTTTTGAAATTTTCCGCATCTGGACATCAGTTAACCCCAAGAAGTTACACTATTGTTACGTTATTATTTTTGGATCTCACATATTATACAATGCACGTGTTTTGTTACGTTAATATTACAAGTGGTCTAATTTTTTTTTTAATTTTTAATTTAATGTGTAACAGATTTTAAATACTTTTGCCTTTTTGTCCTTTTTTTTCTAGAACAAATGACAACCTTTTTGTACTTTTTTGTCATGTTTTGTCTACCACAATCTTGTCTCTAATTAATAAAAATGTGTTTTTTTTATAAGTGTGAGTCACATCTAAGTGTACTCTTTATTTGACATATATTACATTTTGTCAATGTATGAATACTCTCTCACGCCAAGGCCATCCTCTCACTTTGTTTTTTCATTTTTGAATTCCCAAATATCTCACCTCCTTTGCATGAGCTTCCCTCTCTCTTTTGAAGTTGGTTTTGTATGGATTCTACACTTGACCTTAACATGTTTGATTCTTTGATCGCAAGCTACAATGAAGAATCGTTTATTGCATCAGAGATTGAAGGTGATAATCTTTTTTGATTTCTATTGAGTATTTTTTCCTATTTATTTATTTATTTATTTTTATTTTGATGAAGATAATGTTTTTTTGTTCCAAAATTAATGTTTTTCTCAATACATCCTATAAACGATGATCCAATCATCTTTGTTGATGAAGAGCATGGTTATTTTCCAAATTTACCGTTGTTACGTGAAGATTGTTATGAAATCCCGTCTAATGGTGGTAGATTCTC
This sequence comes from Mikania micrantha, assembly GCA_009363875.1. NCBI lineage: Eukaryota > Viridiplantae > Streptophyta > Magnoliopsida > Asterales > Asteraceae > Mikania > Mikania micrantha. The sequence continues at coordinate 49,420,643 of CM018691.1, read as the reverse complement.
GGGCTATATTTTACATGTGGTTTATTTTTTTCTTGTTAAAACATCAATTAAAATTTTTTTATGTTCAATCGTTTTTAGATATTGATGCTCCATTCGGTCCCCCACATGGACCAGAAGTAACAACCTCTGAAGATGTTCAGCAAAGCAGAAAAGCAAATGGTAATATGGTTTTACATGGATTTGACATTTATTATACGTCCCTGTTACGCTATTTATACTTCAATAATGAAATTTACGTCTTTTTTTAATATGCTACGAAAGTCGAAGATTTTGAAGGGAGTTACACGTTTCTTACTCCTAATGGTACAAAGGTTTGGTGTCCGAATAAAGGATGCGATTTAAAACCAACTGTAGGTTTTGCTATGTCTCTCACACCGAGCAGGTACAAGATAAAAGTTGTGTATTTTGTAACTCATCTCAACAAAGACAACATTGTCACAAATGTTTTCCAGGTATTATTGAAAAAATCATTACATTACATATATGTTACGTTAGTTTTACATGATAGATACCATGATTTGACAATTTTTTTATGTTATACACATGAATGTAGTTACATGGTTTATGCATATATGTTACGTTAGTATTACATATATTTTATGTTAATATTACATGATAGACATATGTTACGTTAGTATTACATAATAGATACCATGTAATTACATCCGTATGTATAGCAGTATTAGGATTACACATTTGTATATGTTTTATTACGTTTACTTAACATATTTTTTACTCATTATTTTTCAGGTAGTTACTGGTCCCACTATTAGGAATTACGATTGTTCTTGTCACAACTTTACTCGTATTGGTTACCTTTGTAGACACATTTTTTGTGTTTTTAGGGTCAATAGAGTAGTTCGGATCCCGGATGAATATATCTCGAAGCGCTAGATGAAATATGTGTTACCGAAAAGAATTTTTGAAATTCCCTATTGTTATGGTGTAGACAATTCTCCTTAGTCATTGCTGAGGAACGAGATATTTGGATTAATATCTAATTGTGTCGATAGTCTTCGAAATGATTATGATGGCAATGTTCGAACCCTCAGGGGATTCGTAACAAAGGCTGTGGCAATTCACATTGTTTGATCGGGGCCGGTGAAAAGGCCGTTGAAAAGTCGCTTCGGACACCAAGGCTCTGTCGCACATGCTAAAAGTCACGACCCCGTAATTGCAAGAAGAACCGTACAGATGCCGTTGACGTAACCAAAGAGTCGTAGTAATATTAGTTTTGGTTGGGGGTTTTTTGTTTATGTATGCTTGTTTTTTGTATTATTTGAAATGGTTGTCTCCTCCATATTTTTGCTACTTAAAAACACTCTAGTTATATGTTTTAAAGGATGTACCATACTTAAAAAACTGGAAGCAAATGTTATGTTTTTTGGTATGCGTATATCAATGTGACTGTCTTCGCGTTGGGAATTTTATATGTAAAAGTGTTTTATATGTATAGACAACGTACCGATGACGTATCAAGCATGTTTTATATATGTATATACAACGTTTAAATGTTGTAGCATTCTAGTAACTTAAACGTAACAGCCTGAAAGCAGCCAATGGTCCGCATTCAATTTGCTGTGAGCTCACCAACTACCTTATTAAATAGGCAATCCATTGGCTATAAATAAAATAGTATTGTTTTGTTTCCCAGATAGTTTGTATGCGGATTTGTTGTGATCTCACAGATCACCATATTAAACTAGAACTATGGTTCGCATTTCAACTTAGATAAATTGCGTTCATTACACAAGGTTTACACATAACAACTTAGATAGCTTTTACTGTGAACGACTATATTACATATGATTTATATATGATTTGCACATAGGAGTTGTTGTACATGTCAGAATTAGGTTATTGGGCATAATTCATGTAATTGCAAGACAAAGGGTTTTGATATCGCTAACGTGAATGTCGACAAGTAGGGAATACCAGGCACTTTTTGTTTTTTTTATTAATGTTAAATGTGGTTTAAAAAAACATATAGGGTGTTTGTTCTTTTTTTATGCTTTCATAAAAGTTGTCTTTTGATTTTGTTATTAGATGTTTTTTAAATGTGTTCGAAATGTGCAACATGCGTCGTATTTACACTTATGTTACGTATATGTTACATTTAAAGAATCAGTTTCAAGGAATTTTTAAAATTTTTTAACCGATGTAACAAGTCATGATTGCACCTTTTGTAACTTCTGTACTTTTTGAAGAATCAATTTTTTTAATGTAACTGTTTTATTTTTAATGTAACTGTTTCAGTTTTAAAAATTTTATGTTAATGTGTTATATATGTATATACAAAGTTTAAATGTTGTAACATGTCAGTAACTTAAGCGTAACACCACCGAAAAATGGGAGTAAATTTGGGCGGTGGTTTTTGGTATGGAAAAGATGGGTGTACGGTTTTTGGGGATTTGAAAATTAAATATTGGTTTTAAATACAAATGGTAGAAAGACATATATACACTTTCTGTACTTTTCAAATATTTTACCAAACAATTAAATAAATCAAGAAATCAAAGATTAATCTCATCCACACATCATACAAATCAATGGCTATAAAGGTGGTTTTCAAGGTTTTCGCGTTAAGAAAATGTTTTCAAATTATCTATTCCATACATACATACACATATACACATACATACATACATACATACATACATACATACATACATACATACATACATACATACATACATACATACATACATACATACATACATACATACATACATACATACATACATACATACATACATACATACATACATACATACATACATACATACATACATACATACATACATACATACATACATAGGGAGAGGTTCAAATGTTAACCCTCCCTTATATTGTCACACCCCCACCCCTCGTCACCTCGTGCATGATGTCACTGAACTTGTTGCGGAAGCATAGTGGTGATGTCTCAGAGGTGAGGGGTGACTTACTTGAACCGATATCACAAGCACACATATTAACATAAAGTAAATACATTACAAGGATGTCGCAATCACAATTATATTACAGCTAAGTCTATTTAATTACAAATTATATTTATTCAAGTACAAATATCCCAAAAGTGCATCCTCACCGGCTCTTACTGTTTCCCTGCAAGAAAAGTTTGAGTTTGAAACGTCAGCACAAAGCTGGTGAGTTCGATAGTTCAATTTAAACAATATGATATGATAAGCATGTTCTCAAAAGTTCAGTTCCGGATAACCATGGGACCTGTATCTAGTTCCTTTCGGACGTCAAGTTCTGTTCTCAAGATATTACCCGTCGGTACATATCTTAGTGCCTCATTGTCTTAATGTGTATCATACCATTAAGAAGTTCAGGAAACAGATAACAAACATTCACACAAGAGGAGATGCAATCCTCCCAACGAATGGGGTGTCAACCAATAGTACTATCAATGTTTTCTGTTCGGCCACACATGGGTTCACTAGATACAGTTCAAGAATGAGGACTTTTAGTTCCATGATAGAGTTCAGTTCTACAGGCAAAATCCCATGAAATCCCACAAAAGTCACATGAAATCACACAGATATCATTGATGCATATCATATGTTTAGACAACAGTGTACAGAGTTACCCCGATGTTTATAAAATATTAAAAAGGAAAGGGGGTTGTACGAAACTCACCTGATGATATATAGGTAGCAGAATATCTCCTAACTGATAATAAAGGGTGATTCTGCATTTAGTTATTTTTAATGAATTATTTATGTTCTAGTTTACTGATTAGATCTTTCTGAACGTTCAATGTCAAAGACATTGCTTAGTAAGTCATCAAACCGTTATTAAATGTTTAATTGCTTAATTTAGTATTATATCATACAATGTATGATAATGTAGGAACCTACATTGCATTAGATTCCTAATACAAGGTTGATGACACTCTTGATTAATCAGAATAATCTCAGATTAACCAAATAGTTAATGTTGTTGATTACGATACTGTAACAGTTTCTAGATAATTTAATGGCTTAGGAATGATCAATCCTTGTTATTGATTACCCAATTATCATGAAATATCACAATGTAGCATCATAATAGGTGTAATAACCAAGTTTAACATACTAATCTGACTGTTATCACAAACATCAGATAATCGTTCCAATGAGTATGTTAATGATCCTGATTAGTTTGAAACACTTGGATTTAACCTTGCATTTCAAGGATTAACCCAACTAATCACCGAAATTGTTATAATCAAATGGATTAAACCATTATAATCATGGGTATGGTTTCATGCAAATCGGGCATCACAACGGATCAAAACAAGGATTTAACCGTTAAAACTTCGTGTTCTTTGTTTATAATCAATCCTAGCCATCATCTAGGCAATAATCAACAATCCTAACTATGTCATTACGTTCAAAATCAAGATCTAATCAATCAAAATCAAACTAGATGGTTTAAATGGATCATTACCTAATCTGACGGATATGTGCGGCTAAAACGACGATAAGAACTTGTAGAGATGATCCTTGGTGCGATCCTTGCGTTCAGAGGGCTTGAAATTTGAGTTTGAATGATGGATGTTTGTCTGGTATGCGTATTTGAACGAGAAGGGTCGAGAGTTATAAAAAATAACTTCTGCATGCGTTCTGATAAAGAAGATCAGATCATTCCACCGCCACACCCGTCGCGTGCCGCGGCGGGGAGCCCAAAAAGGCTTCGCGTACCGCGAAGATTTCCGGAGGAATCTTAGATATTTTACATGCATCGCGTACCGCGAAGGACTCTCAAGCCCACCTCCGCGTACCACGACGAGCCCATTCGATCAACACTTAGAAATTTTTCTTCGTTTTTCGATTTCGGGCAATCCAGGACTCCGTTTAGCACATGGTTTTCACCCACGTTCATCATTTCTCGCCTACTATCAATCAGTAACAATTACAAGTATTAGAATAACGTGGATTTCTAAAACGATCAAATGTGTCCACGTCATTGATGACGTAATTCTCATATGCAACTGTCACATTCTCCTCCTGTTAGAGAAATTTCTTCTCGAAATTTAGTGAAGACTTACCTTACGACAATCGTTTATGAGAATATATGTGGGTACTTTGATTTCATTTGATCTTTACGTTCCCAAGTATATTCGGGTTCACGTTGCGAGTTCCATCACTTTAACGATTGATATACGGCTACGTTTCAGTACTTTCATTTCTCGATCCATTACCTCTACTGGTTCTTCACTGAACTGAAGTTTTTCATCAATATGAATCTCTTCGAGAGGTACAATTAGTGATTCATCAGTTAGACACTTCTTCAGATTGGATACATGAAAAACATCGTGAATGTTACTAAGTTCAGGAGGTAACTCAAGTCTGTAGGCCACATATCCAATTCGCTCAAGAATTTTGAATGGCCTTACAAATCTTGGTGAAAGTTTACCTCTCTTTCCGAATCTGAAAATGCCTTTCCAAGGTGACACTTTCAACATTACCCGATCACCTACATGGAATTCGAGTGGTCTACGGCGATTATCAGCATAACTCTTTTGACGATCGCGAGCAGCTTTGATTCGTTCCTGAATGAGTGCGATCTTATCAGTTGTTTCCAGAATGAATTCTGGGCCTATGATTTGATTCTCACCTACCTCTGTCCAACAGATAGGTGATCTACACTTGGTCCATAAAGTGCTTCGAATGGAGCGCATTGAATACTAGTATGGTAGCTGTTATTGTACGAAAATCCAATAAGTGGTAGATGAATATCCCAGCTACCTCCAAAATCAATCACACAGCTTCTGAGCATGTCTTCGAGAGTTTGATTCGTTCGTTCAGTCTGCCCGTCGGTTTGTGGATGATAAGCTGTGCTCATATTGATTTGCGTGCCCAGAGCATTATGAAGAGTTTGCCAAAATCGTGACATAAATCGACTATCTCTGTCAGAAATGATAGAGATTGGTACTCCATGTCGAGTTATAATCTCATTAACATAGAGTTTAGCGAGTCGATCCATAGAAAAATCTTCTCGGATGGGTAAGAAATGTGCAGATTTTGTAAAGCGATCAACGATAACCCATATAGAGTCATGATTATGTGATGTTCTGGGTAATTTAGTAATGAAATCCATAGAGATCTGATCCCATTTCCACATGGGAATCTCAGGTTGTTGTAATAACTCAGAAGGTCGTTGATGTTCAGCCTTAACTTTGAGACATGTTAGACATCGATCCACGTATTCAGCTATGTGTTTCTTCATTCCAGGCCACCAATAAAAGTCTTTGAGATCTTTATACATTTTATCAACACCTGGATGAATAGAATACCTGGATTTGTGCGCCTCATCCAAGATAATTGTTCTAGAGTTACCAAATAAGGGAATCCACATTCGGCTTTTGAAATACAAGACTCCATCAGCTTTGGTATCAAGTTTCTTGTCTAATCCCCTCAGTCCCTCAGCAGAATAGTTCGTTGCTTGTAAAACTTGTGTAACATCCCAAAATTTTCTAATACAAGTTACTTGAACTTACAATTGGGTAACGAATAATAAAGCTTGTGGGAAAATATACGAAAAATAACCAAGGTGGGGTGTGGAGAACGTGTACTCGAAATGAGGAGGATTTCGAGTACACCATATCTCGAGTACACCATATCTCGAGTACACCATATTTCGTGTACATGAGGGTTCGAATACAGGGACCCTACCTATAAATAGTGGGGTCTTGGGAAACGTGCTAACCCTTGGCTGAAGCAAACCTACCATGCGAGTGGTGGCGGATGCTTTGAGTCGCAAGACTGATCATCCTACCATACGAGTAAAATCGTATAGTTTGGTAATAACGCCAGACTTTCTGAACGAGCTCAAGCAGGCGCAACAGGAGGGATTGAAAGAAGAGAATGTGGGTTTTGAACGTGTCTTCGGCCAAGTCAAGAACTTGGAAGACAATGACCACGGGATAAAGATACGATTCGGTCGAATGTGGGTACCCAGAAATGGGGACATTCGGTCGAGGATTTTAGATGAAGCCCACAAATCACGTTATTCTGTGCATCCCGGTGCGACAAAGATGTATCAAGACCTTCGGAAAGATTATTGGTGGCCGGGCATGAAGTTTAATGTGATGCAGTATGTGAATAGGTGCCTTACTTGTGCGCAAGTGAAGACGGAACATCAGAAGCCCTACGGATATGTGCAACCTCTAGAGGTATCGGAATGGAAATGGGAACACATCACCATGGATTTCATCACCAAGCTACCAAAGACAGCTAAGCGGCATGATACCATATGGGTGATTGTGGACCGATTGACGAAGACTGCACACTTCCTCCCTATCAGGGAAACGTATACATCCGAAAGGTTGTCTGAGTTGTTTGTGAAAGAGATTGTGACTTGACACGGAGTTCCTGTCTCTATTGTGTCAGATCGGGATACGAGGTTTACTTCCAGATTCTGGAAGCAGTTTCATGATGCCATGGGAACGAGGTTAAATATCAGTACCACCTATCACCGTCAGACTGATGGACAGTCAGAAAGGACTATCCAAACGTTGGAGGATATGCTTAGGGCATGCATTATCGATTTTGGAGGGAGCTGGGATGACCACTTGCCATTGGTGGAGTTTTCTTAAAACAACAGCTACCACTCCAGCATCGGAATGCCCCCATATGAGGCGTTGTACGGAAGACGATTTAGAACCCCGGTGTGCTGGGGTGAAGTTGGACAGAAAGAAATAGGAAACAAGGCTGCAGTGATGGATATGGAAGAAAAGTTACGGGTGATAAAAGCACGTATGAAAGCTGCGCAAGATCGCCAAAAGTCTTACGCGGACAAGCGTCGAAGACCGATTGAGTTTGATGTTGGCGATCGAGTGTTGCTGAAAGTATCACCATGGGAGGGTATCATTCGGTTCAGAAAGCGAGGCAAGTTGAGTCCGAGGTACATCGGACCGTTTTCGATAAAAGCAAGGGTAGGGAAAGTCGCGTATTGACTGGACCTACCAGAGGAGCTGAACGGGATTCATCCTACCTTCCACGTGTCACATGTTAGGAAGTGCTTGGCAGAAGAACAGGCGCATGTTCCTTTGGATGACATTGAGGTAGATAATCGACTGAACTACATTGAAGAACCAGTTGCCATTGTGGATACGAAGGAAAAGCAGCTACAGAATAAAACGGTTCGTCAAGTAAGAGTTCAGTGGAAGCATCGGATGGGTTCAGACACGACGTGGGAATTGGAAGACGAAATGAGGAAGTTGTATCCTCATTTGTTCGATGCGTAACGAGGCAGGTTTCGGGACGAAACCTATTGTAAGGAGGGGAGACTTGTAACATCCCAAAATTTTCTAATACAAGTTACTTGAACTTACAATTGGGTAACGAATAATAAAGCTTGTGGGAAAATATACGAAAAATAACCAAGGTGGGGTGTGGAGAACGTGTACTTGAAATGAGAAGGATTTCGAGTACACCATATCTCGAGTACACCATATCTCGAGTACACCATATTTCGTGTACATGAGGGTTCGAATACAGGGACCCTACCTATAAATAGTGGGGTCTTGGGAAACGTGCTAACCCTTGGCTGAAGCAAATCTTCTCTCGAGTACACGAAGTTGGAACCAAGAAACTTCAAGGATCGAGCTTTGATCGATCAAACGGAAGAGGATACACACGAGAAGCTGCAGGAGGGATCATCTACCTTTAAGTAAGTGTTCTAGACTGAAAAGTTAGGATTTTTATACAAAAGTTAGGATGGTTAAACAAAGAGTGAACTTATGCATAAAGCCACACCTTTATGCATAAAGTTCGTAACTTTGAGGTTCCAATACGTTGGTAACAACCTAAGGAACCTAGAACTAGCTCCCCAAAGCCTTAGATGAATTTTCTGAGATGTTTTATGACGAAATGATGCGTACACGAAATCATGAACAGAGGGTACTCGAAATCATACATGTTATTTCGAGTACAGTAGATATTTCGAGTACATGGCATTTCGGGTACAAGAGCCATTTCGTGTACACATGCTACTTCGAATACACTGGGTATTTCGAATACACTAGTTAATTCGAATACAGATGATGGTTCCAAGCACCAGCCATTTCGTGAACTCTGTAATTTCGTGTACATGGGAACATAATGGACTTCAAGTGTTTCGACTACTTAGCTAAGTTTTGAGAACTTGGAATTTAGTAAGGGGGACTAGTAGGCTATGAGGACTTGAATAAATTCTAAGTCTATGAACGGGATGTAATGAGATGATGTAACTGATGTAGGTTCTTAAGGCCTAGCTAAGGAGTTCGGCTAAGGAAACAAGAGTCTACTATTAGGTGAGTTCTAGACGCCCTATTTACACTTACTGTTTTGGGCTGGCATACATGCTTATTGTTATGTTATGTGTTTATGTTATGATGATTTATGAATGATGTTATGCCTTGATGATGTATGTATGAATATGTATTTCATATGATGAAATGTGTCTGGGAATATGCTAAGGTATGATACTTGCATGGTAAATGAATTATGATGACATAACATGTTAATGAGAGCATGCATTATGACGTTAACTAAGACAATAGTTAATGGATGCTTTGACGAGGTCCTAGAATACTAGGATGCACGAATGTTGAATGATGATTATATGCTAGCATGATATGAAAATATGATGCCATGATGTATGAATGAGGAAATGATGCTAGCACTACATGATGCCATGATGTATGATGATATGCTATGATGCTTGCATGCTATGTAGGTGATGATAGAATGTTATGATGAATTCCTATACATGGTATAGGATATGTATGTATGATGTACTAGTACCAGTACTAGTAAGTATGGACGATGACCTGAACATATCAGGATATGAACAGCCGATCGGGCTATAAACACAGAGTCGATCGGACTATAAACGAGGTAAGAGCCGATCGGGCTATAAACACGGAGCTGATCGGGCTATAAACATGAGAGTCGATCGGACTATAAACATGGTAAAAGCCGATCGGGCTATAAACACGGAGCCGATCGGGCTATAAACGTGGTAAGAGCCGATCGGGCTATAAACATGGAGCCTTGTGCCGGCATCAGCCCACTGCTCATGTTGATGACAGTGGTTTGATGATGACGATGGTTAAATGGCTACGATGATGACATGGTTATGTGTTATGGTTTATGTGTATGATATGACACTTTCATGTTAAAATGTTTAACTCACTAAACAATTATGATGTTTTATGAAAAACTAGAACTCACCAGCGTAAGCTGACTTGATTTAGCATGAATGTCAGGTTAAAGCTATGATAAGAGAAAGCATGGAGCTCAGGCATCAATCCAGACGATCCGTTGGCTTTGGCAATTCGATATGATTTTGATACAGACACTTTATTGAATTCTGTTTATCAAACTATGTTTACATTTCCGCTACATGATTATTAAAGTTTTTAGTTTAAGAGCTATGTGTTATGATGAAAACCAACCTCTGTGAGGTGCCCGGGATCGGGGCCTCACAGCTTGTTGCTGAGTGTCTTTAATTTGAGGAATTAGACTGGTTTGAATAGTCATACCTAACGCTTTCATACGTAAAGGTTTGACTCGTTCCTTGTGACTTAAGGCATCGGCTACGACATTCGCTTTACCTGGATGATAACGAATTTCACAGTAATAGTCGTTTAGAAGTTCAACCCATCGCCTCTGTCGCATGTTTAACATTTTCTGATCTAGAATGTGTTGGAGGCTTTTGTGATCAGTGTATATAATACACTTAGTTCCGTATAGATAATGTCTCCAAATCTTGAGTGCAAACACCACTGCACCAAGTTCCAGATCATGTGTGGTATAGTTCTTCTCATGTACTTTCAGTTTTCGAGAAGAGTAAGCAATTACCTTATCATTGTGCATCAGAACACACCCAAGACCTTGACGAGAAGCATCACAGTATACTGTGAAATTATCAGCACCTTCCGGTAATGCCAAGATAGGTGTGTTGCAGAGTTTGTGTTTCAACAGTTGGAACGCCTCCTCATGTTGAGAATCCCATATAAATGGTTGATTTCTCTGGGTCAATGTGGTCAGTGGCAAGATTATATTTGAAAAGTTCTTGATAAACCGGCGATAATAACCTGCCAACCCCAAAAATTGACGTATTTCAGTCGGGGTTCGTGGTGTCTCCCATTGTTTCACCACCTGAATCTTACTGGGATCCACTTGAATACCGTTTTGATTCACTACATGACCAAGAAATTGAACTTCTCGTAACTAGAACTCACACTTGGAGAACTTGGCATATAATTTTTCATGTGCCAAAAGTTCTAGAATTAATTTCAAGTGTTAAGCATGTTCTTGTTGGTTTTGAGAATAAATGAGAATATCATCAATAAACACAATCACAAATTTATCCAGATAAGGTCTACATACTCGATTCATCAGATCCATGAAAACTGCTGGTGCATTTGTTAAATTAAACGGCATTACTAGAAATTCGTAATGTCCGTATCGGGTTCGGAAAGCAGTTTTTGGAACGTCATCATCATGAATACGCAACTGATGGTACCCGGATCTTAAATCGATTTTTGAGAAGTAAGTAGCACCTTGTAGTTGATCAAACAGAACATCGATACGAGGTAGTGGATAACGGTTTTTGATTGTCAGTTTATTGAGTTCCCGATAGTCAATGCACATTCTGAATGAACCACCCTTCTTTTTCACAAAAAGAATTGGTGCTCCCCAGGGTGAGAAACTAGGTCTGATAAAACCTTTGTCTAACAGTTCTTGCAATTGACCGGAAAGTTCTTGCATTTCTGATGGTGCAAGCCGATACGGGGCTTTAGCAACAGGTGCTGCACCGGGAATCAAGTCAATCCGAAATTCAACTTGTCTCACTGGGGGTAATCCTGAGATATCCTCAGGAAATACTTCAGGAAAATCTTTGACTATTGGGATGTCTGTGATTTGTTTGGGTGAAGAATTGTGCTCAGTCACGTGTGCTAGAAAAGCATAACAGCCTTTCCTTAAGAATTTCTGAGCTTGCATACAAGATATGATACCAAGTTTTCTACCGGCTCGTTCTCCTTGAACTATCAGTGTATTACCGTTAGGTAAGGGAATACGGATCATCTTGTTTTGACACATAACTTCCGCTTGGTTATTAGAAAGCCAGTCCATACCAACAACGACATCAAAGCTCCCAAGCTCAATAGGAAGTAAGTCAATATTGAAGAGATGATCATTCAGATTCAAGGAACATCCTTGAATAACACTGTTAGTTTTGATTAACTTACCATTAGCAAGTTCAATAACATAAGGAGTGTCTAGATCTACCGTAGGCAATGAAATTAATGATGCAAATTCAGGAGAGATAAAGCTCTTATCTGCTCCTGTGTCAAACAGAATGGTGCGTAAAGATTATTAAGAAGGAACGTACCAGTAACAATGTTTGCATCATGTCTTGCCTCGGTCGCACCAATCTGAAAAGCTCTCCCCCTAACTTCAGTTCCCGGATTGGTGTTATTGTTTGGACAGTTTCGTATGAGATGGTCGGGACTTCCACATTTGTAGCACGACCGGTTGGTTCGAGTGGTTTGTCGTGATGCTTGATTTTGTGGTTGAGCAGGAAAGTTGCAATATTTAGCATAATGTCCAACTCGGTTACAGTTCAGACAAACAGGACCTGGTCCCGTGTGATGGAGTGGACATTTATCGCATTTCGGCGCCTGCCCAGTGTAAACTTTCCTCTCAGGAATAGCAGCACCATAGTTTTTCACAGTTGGCTTGCTCTGGGTGATTTCAGCCGGAGCCTTCGCCTTGGTTTTGCCAAACCACTTTCGTTTGGTACCTTTCGACACATTCGAGGTACCGACATCACTACGGATGTGAGCCGTTTGAGGTTTCAAAGACAGAGTACCACTCCTTACCGCCTCATTGGTAAGCTTAGTGGTTAACAGAATTGTATGTTTTCGAGTTGTGGGTTCAGCAGCAGTCACCATTCCCCGAATCTGGGGAATCAAACCCTTAATGTACTTCTCGATTAAAGTTGCTTCCGTAGGAAACATATCGGGAAGTAAACAAGTAAGTTCGTGAAATCGATCGGTGTAAGCCAGACAATCAGCACCGATCATAGAATGATTCCAGAATTCCTCCTGGAGTTTTTGAATTTCAATGATTGGGCAGTACTCTGATCTAATCAGAGTTTTGAAATATTCCAGCCCATTGAGTCAACTGTGGCGAACCCAAAGTCTTGGCTTGGGTATTCCACCAGGTCAAAGCTGAGTCTTTCAGAGAACATGCAGCATAAGACACCTTATGCTCCTCCAAACACTGACTAATTTTGAGTTTAGTTTTCATCTCCTCGATCCACCTTAAAAGGCCAGCCGCTCCTTCATTGCCCGTAAAAGTAGGAGGGTTGCAAGAAGCAAAGTACTTATATGTACACCCTTGCTGTGGTGGATCAGGAACAGTTGTTTTCGTGGTTGTTGCACCGGTGGTAGTATGAGTTTCAGCGTGACCACCAGTAGCATTATGTTCAGCATGATCGTGTTCCCCACCAGAACCTGCGGTGATATGTGGTTAGTGTTGTATCAGAACACCACAAGCAGATAATTGTTCACGCACAATTCGTGCTATCATAGCCTCATTTGTTTCAGATCCGCTTGTACCAGCAGGTGGAACATTGCTTGCTCCAGGGTTCACTGGTGGAGCATTATTTGTTTCCAAGTTCCCAGGTGGAACTACGTTCACTTCCGGATTAATATGCGGATCCGGATTCGATTCAACTTTCACAGGTGGGATTTGATTTTGTTCAGGGTTTGTAATGTTCTGAGCAGCTTTCTTAGCTGGTTGACCTCTTTTAGGAGCCATTAATCTGCTCACAAGCAGACAAATTAAGGTCAGTTTAAGAACATTAAAGATATAATCCGTTCTATCATATAAATACAATCACATTCAGTTACACTGAAAATGTTATATAAATAATACAGTATAACTACATGAATTTAGTCCAGACATGTTCGCATTACACACAGATCACACAAATGTTCGTAGTTATACTTAGTCCTGTTATTTAAAAAAATGTTAGAGTCTTACCCAGCTCATTGCATTGCAACACATGTTTTTAGAGATATGTTCATACAGGACTAGGATATGTTCTCACACAAGTTCTCTGATTTACTCTCAGTTCATGCACTAAGTTCTTATACAAACAATAGATATGTTTACAATTAGATATGTTCTCGTACAGTATGGCTCTTGTACTGTACTTTAGTTACAGATATGTTCACAATTAGATATGTTCTCAGTTCAGACATGTTCTCGTACAGTATGGCTCTCGTACTGTACTTTAGTTACAGATATGTTCACAATTTGATATGTTCTCAGTTCAGACATGTTCTCGTACAGTATGGCTCTCGTACTGTACTTTAGTTACAGATATGTTCACAATTAGATATGTTCTCAGTTCAGACATGTTCTCGTACAGTATGGCTCTCGTACTATACTTTAGTTACAGATATGTTCACAATTAGATATGTTCTCAGTTCAGACATGTTGTCGTACAGTATGGCTCTCGTACTGTACTTTAATAACAGATATGTTCGCATACAGTATTGCTCCCATACTGTATTTCAGCGAAATATATGTTTTTAGTTCAATATATTCGCATACAATATTGTTCCCGTACTGTATTTCAGCGAAATATATATTTTAGTTCGACATGTGCTCATGTTGATACGTTCATATACAATTATGTTCTCACATAGAAGAATTAATTATAGTTCACACATCACACACATAGTTCATTATACAGACAGATATACAAAAACACCCATGTTATTATACTACCATAGTTTTATACATCACAAAGTTTTAATACAAGAACTATCATAAACGATACATCAATACTAACTACCGGGAATCCATTTTACAATCAAAACTTCCCATCCACATCACACACTAACTACCTATTCGTCTGTACATAAGATATCCCAAAAAGAACCACATGAACATACTTATCGTAAAAAGTACGATAAGCAGGAAAACACCATGGCTACTACTGCCATGATCACGCCCAAAACTATCATCTTAGTCTCGAAACTGGCCATCCCAAGCCAAATCAGAAACTCTCTCACCCTCATCACTCCAGCCCTCAACAACTCAATCTGCTGCCAAAAGGTAGCAATAATCCTCTTCACCCACGTCCTACGCAACCGCTCCTCAACCGAAGTCCTCCACGCCTGTGTATCTACCTCTAATGTGTTCACTCGATCCATAATGGTCAAGTGAGAAGTCAAAATCTCTAAAACAGTGCTACGGGTATCGTCTATCATAGCACTCTGCTGCTGTATATCCTGACGCATCCCTTGCAGATCCTGAGTGACCTGCTGTAACTGGGCTCTCCACTCAGCTTGGTGGGAGGATTCTCCCACCTCATGTATAGTCTGTGGCTCATCTCGGGGAGCCATCTGACGTCTAATGGGTAGTCCCGTGGTTTTGCGGGCTTGTCCCCGCATCCGTCGTAATCCGTCCCACGCGGGGACTCTCCGTGGAGAGGAGTCCTGTCTCCTCTCAGTTGAAGTATGCACCAAGGGTGAATGAGGGGGACTGGGTAGAATGGGGACTGCTGATGGTAATACTGGTGATGGTGGTGGTGGTGGAGTAACAGGTCTGGGGGATGATGGTGTACGTGGTCCGACAGGGGTAGCCTGAGAGGCTGCAGATGAAGCCTCACTAGAACCTGAGTTTGACCCTGCACTAGAGCTAGGGGTGTCATCCAACCTCAAATAAGGAAACCTCTGGTAAATATACTGCTCGGCTTGATCGGCCATCGCTATACAACCAAAATTTCTAATCAGTATCATGAAGTAAATATTAAATAACAATATTTAACATAAACACGAGTCTTTCCAATCTCCAGACAACTATTCGTCTTTATAGTTATTGAGGTTTTGCTTGAATTAAAGTAAACTAGAATGCACACGTGTTGCAAATTTTAGTTATGCTGGCAACTCATAACTGTAATTTGTACCACCTGATTATCCTGGCTTAATTCAAAACAAGTTTTGTTCAATATTAATGTTTGGTGCTCTCTGTGTCACTCTTCGAGCCTATGGTTATAGTCTAGGTCTCTAAGTCAACCTAATTCTCTATAACATGTGGATCTGATACCACCCTGTCACACCCCCACCCCTCGTCACCTAGTGCATGATGTCACTGAACTGGTTGCAGAAGCATAGTGGTGATGTCTCAGAGGTGAGGGGTGACTTACTTGAACCGATATCACAAGCACACAGATTAAATTAAAGTAAATACATTACAAGGATGTCGCAATCACAATTACATTACAGCTAAGTCTATTTAATTACAAATTATATTTATTCAAGTGCAAATATCCCAAAAGTGCATCCTCACCGGCTATTACTGTTTCCCTGCAAGAAAAGTTTGAGTTTGAAACGTCAGCACAAAGCTGGTGAGTTCAATAGTTCAATTTAAACAATATGATATGATAAGCATGTTCTCAAAAGTTCAGTTCCGGATAACCATGGGACCTGTATCTAGTTCCTTTCGGACGTCAAGTCTGTTCTCAAGATATTACCAGTCGGTACATATCTTAGTGCCTCGTTGTCTTAATGTCTATCATAACATTAAGAAGTTCAGGAAACAGATAACAACATTCACACAAGGGGAGATGCAATCCTCCCAACGAATGGGGTGTCAACCAATAGTACTATCAATGTTTTCTGTTCGGCCACACATGGGTTCACTAGATACAGTTCAAGAATGAGGACTTTTAGTTCCATGATAGAGTTCAGTTCTACAGGCAAAATCCCAAGAAATCCCACAAAAGTCACATGAAATCACACATATATCATTGATGCATATCATATGTTTAGAAAACAGTGTACAGAGTTACCCCGATGTTTATAAAATATTAAAAAGGAAAGGGGGTTGTACGAAACTCACCTAATGATATATAGGTAGCAGAATATCTCCCAACTGATAATAAAGGGTGATTCTGCATTTAGTTATTTTTAATGAATTATTTATGTTCTAGTTTACTGATTAGATCTTTCTGAACGTTCAATGTCAAAGACATTGCTTAGTAAGTCATCAAACCGTTATTAAATGTTTAATTGCTTAATTTAGTATTATATCATACAATGTATGATAATGTAGGAACCTACATTGCATTAGATTCCTAATACAAGGTTGATGACACTTTTGATTAATCAGAATAATCTCTGATTAACCAAATAGTTAATGTTGTTGATTAGGATACTGTAACAGTTTCTAGATAATTTAATGGCTTAGGAATGATCAATTCTTGTTATTGATTACCCAATTATCATGAAATATCACAATGTAGCATCAGAATAGGTGTAATAACCAAGTTTAACATACTAATCTGACTGTTATCACAAACATCAGATAATCGTTCCAATGAGTATGTTAATGATCGTGATTAGTTTGAAACACTTGGATTTAACCTTGCATTTCAAGGATTAACCCAACTAATCACCTAAATTGTTATAATCAAATGGATTAAACCATTATAATCATGGGTATGGTTTCATGCAAATCGGGCATCACAACGGATCAAAACAAGGATTTAACCGTTAAAACTTCGTGTTCTTTGTTTATAATCAATCCTAGCCATCATCTAGGCAATAATCAACAATCCTAACTATGTCATTACCTTCAAAATCAAGATCTAATCAATCAAAATCAAACTAGAAGGTTTAAACGGATCATTACCTAATTTGACGGATATCTGCGGCTAAAACGACGATCAGAACTTGTAGAGATGATCCCTGGTGCGATCCTTGCGTTCAGAGGGCTTGAAATTTGAGTTTGAATGATGGATGTTCGTCTGGTATGCGTATTTGAGCGAGAAGGGTCGAGAGTTATAAAAAAATAACTTCTGCATGCGTTCTGATAAAGAAGATCAGATCATTCCACCGCCACACCCGTCGCGTACCGCGGCGGGGAGCCCAAAAAGGCTTCGCGTACCGCGAAGATTTCTGGATGAATCTTAGATATTTTACATGCATCGCGTATCGCGGAGGACTCTCAACCCCACCTCCGCGTATCGCGAATAGCCCATTCGATCAACACTTAGAAATTTTTCTTCGTTTTTCGATTTCGGGCAATCCAGGACTCCGTTTCGCACACGGTTTTCACCCACATTCATCATTTCTCGCCTACTATCAATCTATAACAATTACAAGTATTAGAATAACGTGGATTTCTAAAACAATCAAATGTGTCCACGTCATTGATGACGTAATTCTCATATGCAACTGTCACATATATCATTAACCCGACATTTTTTGCCCGAATCTTTGTTTTTTTTCATGGTTTTTATTATACATAAATAGGGGGTTTCTTTTTTGTGTTTTTGCTAATTCATCACCGTTTAGAAATTATTTACAAATGTAAGTTGATGTAATTTTCTTACATGTAGTAAATGTTAGTAAATTACATCTACTTACATTTGTAAATAATTTCTAAATGGTGATGAATTAGCAAAAACACAAAAAAGAAACCCCCCTATTTATGTATAATAAAAACATGAAAAAAAAACAAAGATTCGGGCAAAAAAATGTCGGGTTAACGATATAAGGGAGGGTTAACATTTGAACCATCCCCTATATATATATATATATATATATAGGGTAATGTTCTAATACTAACCCACTCTTACGGCGATAACCCATTAACTTTGGCAAAAAATAGCCGAATCTTGAATTTTTTTTCTAAACATCATTGTAACACAATTTGAACTCTATGTTCTTTTATGAGTTTGGGCTAATTCATTACCGTTTGGGCTCTTACAGTACTGTAGGTGTTTAAATATTTAAAACGTACAGTACTGTAGCAAAAAACTTACAACGATGATATTTTTTAAACAGTGATGAATTAGCCCAAACTCAAAAAGAACATGGTGTTCTAATTGTGTTACAATGATGTTCAAAAAAAAAATTCAAGATTCGGCTTCGTTTTGGCAAAGTTAATGGGTTATCGCCGTAAGAGTGGGTTATTATTTAATCCCAATCCTATATATATATATATATATATATATATATATATATATATATATATATATATATATAGTGAGAGGTTCAAATGTTAACCCTCCCTTATATCGTTAACCCGTGTTAACCCGACATTTTTTGCCCGAATTTTTGTTTTTTTTCATGGTTTTTGTTATACATAAATAGGGAGGGTTTCTTTTTTGTGTTTTTGCTAATTATCACCGTTTAGAAATTATTTACAAGTGTAAGTAAATGTAAGTTACTTACATTAAGTGTAGTGTAAGTAACTTACATTTACTTACAATTGTAAATAATTTCTAAATAGTGATAAATTGCAAAAACACAAAAAAGAAACTTCCCCTATTTATGTATAACAAAAACCATGAAAAAAAAACAAAGATTCGGGCAAAATATGTCGGGTTAACACGGGTTAACGATATAAGGGGGGGTTAACAATGGAACCATCCCCTATATATATATATATGGGATGGTTGTATACATAACACACTAAAAATGAACTAACTCGTTAACCATCATGCAACTGTTAATTTAAATTGCAAGTGCATTGAATTGTGTCATGTGTTATTTTCCATTTTTTAATATGTGAGGGCATTTAATTAGGACATTTTGTAACCACTTAGAAAACTATATTTAATATGGTGGTGACAAGTGTCACCATCTAAAATATTTTAATAAATCTAATTTTTTATATAAAGTTTATCCCCTTTTTTAAACTTTCATAACTTTTTTTACTGTATTATTTTTCTTTTAAAAATTGAACCATTATACTCATCTTATTTTTCTCTTTAATTCCATTATAGTCTCAACTAGTTTTTTCTTTTATTTTTTAGATGTCATGTATTTACATCATTGTAACAAGATTAAATATAACAAATTAATTTCAAATTTTTTCTAACAATAGTAAATTACAGTGATATAATTTACAATAATGTAACATATTATTTACATAGATATAACTTATTATTTATAGTAATGTATTTTCTCTTGTTTTTTGATTGGTTACAAAATGTCCAAAATGCCTTTTCATTTTAAAAAATGAAACATAACAAGTGGCATGATCCTATTCACTTATATAATTAGAGGATAGTTATAACACAAAGGATTTTAACGTTAGAAGCATAAGAAGTCATAGGAATTCGACATGTATCATTAGGGTAAGGGTATTATCGTCCATATAAAATTATAGACCGTGATTAACGTTAGAAGCATAAGAAGTCATAGGAATTTAACACACATAGTCAATGACCAACTGCATAATTACGGACCATATAATCAGGTACCATGTTATATGAAAATTACAGACCATCATTTACCTTTCATATTAAAGTGTTTAAAAGTTATTCGATTAAAAAAAGGTGGAACTTGATTCCCCTAAAAAAAGTCAACTAATGTAGGCAATTCGTTTTTTTGCCTTTACAACTTTTATTCACGCAAGTTTTAAATAAAATGTGGAGATCACTAAATCTTAACCATTCATTTATTTGATCAAGGGCCCAGATTCCTTCCTAGCCTTCTCCCTTTAATAACCCTTTGTATTTGATCCGGCTCCTATATAATTAACCATTGGATGATAGTTAATGGGTTAGTTCATTTTCGGTATGTTATATTTTTATCCTTTCCACACACACACACATATATATTTGTCTTGTTTTATTAACTCTCAAATGGTTTTCTGTTAATATATACATAGATACATATATGTATAGGTACGATAAATCAAATATTACCCTATAAACTTTTGTTTATTCAACTTTTGACACTAATACATTTTGTAAAACCCTAAATGTTGCATTTAACTTAAAACCTATAAACTTTATGAAACCTATAGTTTAACGTTAAGGTTCTAGAAACATACTTTAAATGTTATAAAAATCGAGCAAAGTTTCCTTTGTTTTAGTTAATAGCCTGCCTATTTTCATAACCAAATCCCATACAATTACTATATATAATTATCCCCTTATTAAACATCCACATTACATATATTCCCAATGTTAAAGTAAAATTACAAATATCCCCATGTTCCAGATTTGCCCCATAGTAAAGAGAAATATGTAAATTGTTTTTAGTTATATAGTTCATTATGGGTAAAATACGAAATACATAATTGTTTTTAATCAAATGGATAAATTTGCAATATATTTGGTTTAGAAAGTGGAAATATATAATTTAGTTTTATGATTGGGTAAATATGTAATAAAAGGTTTTAGCAAGAGAAATATGTAATTGACCCTATAATTAAAATAGACGAAAATGAATAGTATGTATATTATTATTATATATTTGTGGGCCTCATTTATTATATATATAATCAAAATCATATTTATATTATATTATAGATATTATTATATATTGTATTGTTTAAGTGTCTGATCCATGCAGTGATGTTTTGAATATTTAGATTTTTGAACCATTAGAAGTTTTTTAACATTGAAAAGTAGTAAACGTAGATAAGGTATTAAATTGGAGAGATTTGCTTAGAAATTTGAGTTTTTATAATATTATAAATATTATTATATTATTATATATTATATTAGTTATCTAATCCATGCAGTGACATATTGAAAATTTAGGCTTGGACCATCAAAAATTTTTTAACTTTGAAAAGTTGTAAAAGAGATAAGGGAATTAAATTGGAGATTTGCTTAAAGATTTGGTTTTTTCTTTTAATCCAGACAATTAGTGAGACAGATTTTGTGAGTATTTTTTTCTATTATTTTTATAACATATTTGTGAGGATTTTATATGATCTTACATTTCTATGAAAAATTTGTATAAATGTCGTGATGAGAAATTTAATTTTGCTATGCAACTTATACTTATGCAAATGACGTATAATACATGTTCTCGGGAATATACTGTGATAACCCACTGCAATGCGCGGGGTGAATAAACCTAGTTATAATAAATACTTAGACGACTAACTTTAGCAATTTAAATTTTACATAAAACGAACGACATTTAAAAAATTTATAATTTAAATCTTTTCCTTTATCAAGACAAAAACTTTCTTATGTCCTCAATCAGAGTAGGCAACGAGAATCAAAAAAAAGTTCCAAGGCCTGGGGCGAGAAAAAAAATGGACCATTCAGGGCGACTTGAGAATTGAGGTGCCAAGACAAGCTGGACAAAAAAACTCTCTAGCAAATTCAAATATTAAAGTATGGGTGTTCAAGAAAACTGAAAAACGTTTAATGCTGAAACCGAACAGTATTCGTAACTGAAAAAAATCGAACCGAATTCTGAGTTCGATTCAATTCCTGACCGTATCCGAATTTCGGTTTTTGGTTTGGTTATCGTTCTAATTTTTTTGAATTCGGTATAGTTGGTTAACCGAGTTCAGATTTAAATTTATTATCTTATTAATAAGATATAAGGTTGACGAACCGAAAGGAGCATGTTGGATCGGGTTGTTTACCTCAAACAACACTTAACAAGTATTTCTCTCTTTCAATCTAACAAATGCGGAATATCTGTTAGAAGGATCTCACAAACACTCAATGGTAAACAAACAATCTTTGAATAACTAATAAGAACACACGAGTAAATTCAAGTTCAAAGATATATTTCTCTCAAAGTATGTAAGTTACAAGCAGTCAAGCACGCACACATACAAGTTTACAGTGAGAAGTTATATAGCCAAGGCTACAACCGTATACTCTTAGGAATACAAGTTGGGTATACTAGACAATACATAAAGTAAAGCTTATTCTAGTATGTAGAGTGTCTTAACAGGCTAAGACACTCAATTACAATCATTACAAATATAGACATTGACTTACCCAAAAGACTAGCTAAATACAAAAGGCATTTAATGTTGTTGATCTTCAAGGCTTTTAATGATCTTTTGCATTTAATGCAGAGTAAGGGAAGTAAGGTGCGGTGTCTGACTCTCGGTATGTTTTCTTTGTTTTTACTCAGACAAGCATGTCTTGTGTCAGTCCCTTTTGTACTATAAAAGTACTCTGCAACAGTCTTTGACAGAGGATTAACCTCGGAAGTCTTTGTCTTTGTCTGTAGGAAGCAGAAGAGGATCTTCGGAAGCTGTTAGTCTTCGGAAGCCTTTGGTTCATTAGAAGCTTTAAGTCTTCAGAAGCTTTGGAGCTTTAACTCTAAGTGTTGGCCTTCCGAAGTGTTTGTCTTCTACAGCCTTCAGAAGAAGTAAGTTATCCTTTGGAAGCAATGTTGCTTCCGAAGAGGAACTCCTTCCTTCCGAAGGCTGTTTGTCTGTGAAGTCTCTGATACTTAGACAAAATTGAAGTTTGGTGAGCATCAGCCTTTATTAGCCTTACAGAGCATTTTCATCCCTAATATTAGGCATAATGATCTTAAAGTTTAACACTTAATATAAAAATCAAAAATGAATTTCTTTAAACATAGCAAAATTAAAAATAATAATCATAATTTAAATTATTATAAACCAATAGTTCAAAAATCTTAGTTTTAAATTATTATTTTTTTTAACAATATACAAATTTCAAATGACTAGTTTTTTAGTTTAAAATGTTATGTTATTAAACTAAAATTAAGAATTAAAAACATATTTAACAAATTAACCTAATAAATGAATATAAACCGATGTTAACGAACATAAACGAACTCCTTACCGAACGTTCATGAACACAAATGAACAGAATTTCTCTCCAAGTTGTTGGTTCTAGGTTGAATGAATCCTTATATGGGTTTGGTTAAAATAAAAAAGGTTCTTATCATAAAAAGTCTAAGAAGGATCTTGAGCTATTAGATCATTAATCAAGTGCTATGATTAAATTAAGTTGTTGGAGGATATTTTAGTAAAGACAAAATTTACTAATTTTGTTGACTTTATATGAAGTTCCCCCACATTTTTTTAAACTTTCGTAAATTTTACATAAGAAATTATTTTTTGAAAAAAAATATATTATAAAAACAGGCATTTTTTTATTTTCAAAATTAGTATAGTATTTCTATAAAAAAGTTTGATTTTTAGTTCATTGTGTCTTTTGTACATAACATTGTGTCTTTTCTACAAGTTATAGTGTCTTTTGTCTTTGTTGCTCAAGGTTTTGTTTTCCTGAACAATTGAAGACACAATGATATTTCATAATACATAATGTCAAGAAAGGATAACACAATAACGAGTATGAATAACATAATGTTCTTTGAAAAATACACAATTACCCGTAAAGAAGAAACAATTACCTGTAAAAAGGCATAATTATTTGTAAAAAGCACACAAAAAAGATTATACACAAAGTTAAGAAATACACAATGACGATAATTAGATACAACTAACTGAAAATATTTCATTTTTTATAACAACACTATACTAATTTTAAAGATACTCATTTTATGATATATTTTTTGAAAAAAATAATATCGTATGTAAAAATTATGAATGTTTAAAAAAATGTATGGGAAGTGGTTATGACTAAATTACCTTACAACAACATTTCCCTTTAAAATTTTGAATTTACTTCTTAAATTTAATCTCATAATATAATGGTCAATAATCATTCTTGGACTTTTTAAGATAAAAAGACTATTTAGTTGACTTTGTAACAATTATGTTTGAAGAATTCGTCATCATTGACGGGTTTCACATATCATCGTTCTTGAAATCCACGTCAGTTTAGCGATTGTGATTATTACAAGTTGAAAGTATGTGAGAAATCGTGAACGTAGGTGAAAACCGTGCGCGAAACGGAGTTCCAGATTCTCTGGAATAATAAAACAAAGAAAAATTCAAAGATATTGTTATTCGGGGGTCTTCACGGTACGACAAGGCTAAAGTAAGGGTCCTTGGCGGTACGCGAGGAGTCAAAATATCTAATATTCCTCCGGATTTCTTCGCAGCACGCCAAGGAAAAATTTGTCTTCCTTGGCGGTACGTGACGAGTAGGGCGGTGTAATGAATCAGGTTTTCTATCAGAATTCATGCAGAATGTTCTCATTTTCATCTTTCTTGAACTTACACTTCCACCACACGAAAATCTCGACCTTTAACCATCAAAACTCAGTTGTTAATCCATCCAAATGTCCGAATCGCACCAAGGAACGTGTCTACAAGTGTTGCTCATCAATTATGTCCGAGAAATCTGTTCGATTAGTTAACGATTCGTTTCATCCTACTAGTTTGATAATGGTTTGATCAGATCTTGTTTTTGAACGTAATGCAATAGTTAGGATTGTTGGTTATTGCCTAGATGATGGCTAGGAATGGTTATAAACGAAGAACTTGATATGTTAACGGTTAAATTCTTGTTTTGATTCGTTGTAATGCCCGATTATCATGAAACTACATCTTAGATTATAATGGTTTAAACCATTTGATTGTAACAATGCTTGTAATTGTTTTGATCATTCCTTGAAATGCAAGGTTAAATCCAAGTGTTTCAAACTAATCACAATCATTAAGATAATCATTGGAACAATTATCTGATGTTTATGATAACAGTCAGATTAGTACATTGAACATGGTTATTAAACCTATTCTAATGTCACATTGTTATATTTCATGATATCTGGATGATCAGTAACAAGAATTGACCATTCCTATGCCATAAATCCATCTAGAAACTGTTTCAGTAATACAATCAACAACAATACCTAATTGATTAATATGAGAACATTCTGATTAATCGAATGAGTCATCAACTTTGTATTAGGAATCTAAATCAATATAGGTTCCTACATTATCATACATTGTATGATATTGCATTAAATCAATTAATTAAGTATATAATATCGGGTTTGATGACTTTCAATGCATTGTCTTTGACATTGAACATTCAGAAAGATCTAATCAGTAAGTTAAAACATAGATAACTTATTAAACATAAATTAATGCAGAATTAAGCTATTATTATCAGTCTGCGTTTGATTCTACTGTCTTTGAGACCTCAGGTGAGTTTCGTACCACCCCTTTTATTTTTAATGTTTTACCAACATCGGGGTAGCTCTGTGAAACTATTTCTTGAACATATGATATGTATCACTGTTATTTGTGTGATTTCATGTGACTTTTGTAAGATTTCATGTGATTTTGCCGTTAGCTCGTTATCACATTATCGAAAAAGTCCTCATCTCTCGAAACTGTATCTAGTAAACCTATGTGGGGCCGAACATGGATCAATGATAGTACTATCGGCTGACAACCCATTCACTGGGAGGTTTGCTTCTCCCCTGGTGTGAATGTTTGTTACCTGTTTCCGAAACACTCTCTTAATGTTAGTGATAGACATTAAGATAATGAGGCATCATGATATTTACCGACGGGTAGTATCTTCGTAAAAACGTAGAATTGTTCGAAAGGAACTAGATATGGGTCCCATGGTTATCTTGAACACTGTATATCGAAAACTTTGATATCATATCGTATTGTTTAACTTAAACATTACGAACTCACCAGCTTTGTGCTAATTTTTCCAACTCAAACCTTTTTGCCGGTAGATAGTGACCACCGGCGAGATTGCACTTTTAAGCACTTGTTATTAAATAATTTGGTTGTATAATAAGTTTAGTTTGTAAACTATAACTTTGGTTGTGATGATGAAACCCTTGTAATATATTATCTTTAAGTTAATCTGTGTGTTGTGATACCAGATCAAGTAAGTTACACCCATCTCTGAGACACCACCACTATGCTTCCACGACTTCCAGTGTATTCAGTGACATCATCAAATAGGCGGCAAGAGGTGGGGGTGTCACAAAGCTAACCCTACATATTTATCAAAAATTTTGTGCCTCTCAAAAAATGGACACGAGACGGAGATCGGGTTTGCCCCTTTTAAACATTTGTGCAGGGCCGGCCCTATGTAGATTTTTTTAAGCCCTATTTTTAGGCCCCATCCTAATTAGGGCCCCATTTTTCAATTTTTTCCGTGTCCGTTCCAAATCCAAATATGCAATGCGAATTCATGGTTGCGGTCAGGCGAGCAGCTCCAGTTTCTAGGTTTACAAAACCAAAACAGACCATAGAATTCGAAGAGATGAGGCGATGTTTAGGACTTTTGAGCAACCGAGCAGGATTCAAAGGGACTCAAATGATTGACAGAGCCACAACAAATGTGGAGGAACTGAGGAGTCGAGGATGCAGGTCATCATTTCATCATCTCAGTCTCTCAGATTCTCTCATTCACTCCTCTCAGTCTCTAAGATTCCGGCCGATATTCGTTCACATCTTCTGTTGCAATGCCGGTAACCGTCGTTTGTGCGGCGGTGAAGGGTGGCTCTTCAAACGACTGTCCCCTTGATGGGATTGTGTTTGAACCCGTTCAGGCAGTGAAAAAAGAACTCTCAATCTTGTCCCTCCTGTTTCTCAATAATCGCTTGCTCGCTAGAAATTTGCTCATGCATCTAAAGCATTGGCGTACCCACCCTTTGGGGAAGGGGGGCAGCTGCCCTCCTTAAAACTTTTTTTCCAGTGGTTTATATATGTTAAAATTCTGACCGACCCCCTTAATATTTTGCAATCGCCCCCTTAAATTTATAAAATTGGACTTGTGATACGAATTTAAGTGATAGTTATACTTGTTTTTTAAAAAAAGAGTTACCTAAAAAGTCTTCATATATACTATTTTGGATAGATTTTAAAAAATAAAACCAAGTAGAGATCAACTAGGTCTGAAAATCTTAACTCATAACAAGATAAATGCATAGATTGGTAAACAAATATTGTATTTTAGATAGAAGTGAGCAGAAATATAACATACAATGGGTTGAGATTGTAACACTTTAACAAAATAAAGGTCAAGATGGATAACTTAAAAATTAAGTGAATATAATGGATTCAAACAAATAAGAATGGTCAGTAATAAATTTGGTGAGAAAATAACTAAAAATTATTCAATTAAACTATTTGTTTAGTTACAATTCCCTTTAAGTTGAAAAAAATTGATGTTTATTAAAATGAATCATTTAAATTCAAACTGATTTTGATTAAAACCCATCCTAACATGCACTCATCCTAGATGTATTGTATTTTTATTATGCTTTTATATATGAAATTTAGTTTAATTGTCTTATTTTATTATGACCCGACCCGATTCGACCTAGACTAAATCTGAGCAAAAGATAAAAAAAAATTATTAAGCTAGATCCTTAAATGAGCATAAAAAATTTCCGCCCTCCATGAAAAAAATTTCTGGGTCCGCCACTGATCTAAAGGTTGCAAGAACAAACAAATTAAGTGAGTTTTCTTTGCTTGAATTGAAGATTAATTTATTTAAATATTGATTTTAACTGACAGTTTCTTTATTGAGGATACTAGTACTATTTGTTGGTGATACATGTATGCAATTATAGGGTGATTATTTATTGTTTGGTTCGTGCAACAAAATTGCCTACTAGGTGTTTGAAAAAAAACTTAGCAGAAAATAATCTGGGGGTTTCATTGAGTTACTCTTTCGTTTTATGCCTCATTGAGTTAAGCTCTTTTGTTGAGCCGGCCCTGCATTTGTGCTATATATTTTTATATATAATATATATTTTTTTAAATTTCGTCCCCTCTAAATTGTCGGGTCCGGGGAGGTCACTCACCTCGCCTCTCCCCAAGGTCGGCCTTGTTCTCAATCACAACATCAAAATCAAACTAATAATAATAATAATAATAATTGTTCTAATAATTCAAAATAAGTTATACCTTTCATTCATTCGGTTTGCGTATACAACCCCGCTTGTTTTCATCTGTTAAGATTAACATATCGGTTCCTTCAACTCGGCCTCGCGTTCCAAACGCTTCCTCCTTCATTGAATCTGACTTTGACCATTATTTGACCACTGTTGACTAGTTAGCTGGCTTTTACATGATCTGGCCCGACACCTAAAAATCCTTTATTACAACTAACTGCTAGAACCGTTATCGAACCACCATGGTGCCACCATCAGGGGGTGGCTCTACTGCCGGTAAATAGATCTTCAGCCATGGGGGGCTTTCGTGATTCCCTGAAACGGGTGTTGACCACTAGAGCGTGACCTTTGTTAGCCAATAATCAGCTTTTTTTGACGGACTATTACCTGCGGCTGTCGAAGGTGCAACTGCGGTTGCCAGTATTCACAGTAACTATCACTGAACTTCCTTCTCCGTTCTTAAGGTATATTAAGAGGTGGTCTCGATCTAGGTCGTCAATGCAGAGACGAGACCACAGTCCGAAAGAAAAGAAAAAGGAATAGAAGGAGCAATACTACTTGTTGCCGATGGAGGATAACATCAGTTTGCAATACAAAAAGAGTTTATAATTTAAAAGATGAAGTTTCTAGAAACTAAAACAAAGGATCAATGGTGTAACAACTTGAAAGTCATACACTAGAATGCATACAATCAACAAAATTCTTAAAATTCAGATTATTATTAATTTTGCAAGTATAATTAAAATAAGTTTAAAGCATTTCAAGCTTAAAGAATTTCATTTATGCATTTCATCAAACACATGTAATACATTAAAAGTTTTCAATATGATATCAAACTCAGATCATGCTTGTTTCCAAAAGTTCCCAGGAGTTCACTATTCTTATACTCTTAATTATTGATAAGAAAAAAAATATTTAACCATATGTCGTAATTATAAATACAAACATGTTTAGATAAACCTATTTTACGTGAAAATGGTTATATAAAAAAGAACATTAAGACCTTCATTATTGAATCATAAATGAAGTAATAGCATCTATACATACTTTCTTCAACCAAGTGAAACCACCATCTACGCCAGCAATGATTGATATAAAGAACAGCTACAAATCCCAACACGAACACAAACCAAATGGAACTACAACTTCCATAGAATGATGTCATATCCGTATCATAACATTTCTCATCACTTCTAGATTCTTCATTTGATTGTTGAGTTCCCTGTGAATATTCCATCATGCATTTATTTCCCAGCGGTGGTCCACAAAGAAATGGATTCCCTTTATCTCTCTTCGATGAAGCTACCAAACTGTGCTTTCATTTCTGGTACTTTACCTGATAGATTGTTAAAAGAGACATTGAACACCTCTAAAGACTTCATCTTAATTAGTTCAGATGGAATTTTGCCGGTCAAACTATTAAAAGAAAGGTCCAAACTCTCTATATTGATAAGATTAGAGAAGGTAACCGGAATGGGTCCAGTCAACCTATTGTGAGATAGGTTTATAGCATTAATATGGACCAACGACCCTAGTTCTTCTGGAATATTACCGGTGAGTTTGTTACAAGATAGATCCAATCATTTTATTATATTAAGAACACCACCCTTGTAGGCCATGGAGAGGGTTTTTGTTGTAAACAAAACTTCTTCTTGTATTTTAAGTGGAGCATAATATGGCTGGAAATATATATACTTTTTAAGTAGATTACTACTATATATATATGGCATATTAGTATCTAAGTCTTTAAAGAAATAGTAATCTTTATTGAAAGCTGGGTAAGTTGGGTGACCAATATTTTGTAGACATTGAGGAATTGAACCCGAGAGTAAGTTATTAGATAGATCAATTATTGTCGCCTCAGTTAAGTGGCATAATTGTCTCGGAATAGAACCACTAAATTTATTTTTCCCCAAAACAAGAATCCTTAAATTGGATAGTTCATCAAGAAAATTTGGAATCCTTCC
This sequence comes from Mikania micrantha, assembly GCA_009363875.1. NCBI lineage: Eukaryota > Viridiplantae > Streptophyta > Magnoliopsida > Asterales > Asteraceae > Mikania > Mikania micrantha. Next base: position 49,390,076 of record CM018691.1, on the reverse strand, counting down.
TGACAAGTAATTGTTGCCAATGTCTAAAGTAAAAACGTTGATCAACTTGCGAAAAGAGTTAGGTATTGATCCAGTAAATTTGTTGAAACCCAGATGAATACGCCTTGCCTTTTGAAAATTATATGAAAAGAAAAGGATGGGTCCTGAAAAGTAGTTTTTTGAGAGATCAAGAATTACGAGTGAAAGAGGCAACATACTAATGTTGTTTCCATTGTCAGGGGTCAAACCGCTAAAAAAGTTATCGTTGATATCCAAAATGCTTAAATGATTCAAAGCACTCATATTTCCAGTTTTACCAGTGAAGCAATTATTGTCTAACTTGAGCCATGATATAGAACTGTGGTTGAAGTCTCGTAAAAGTACGTCACCATGTAAGCTATTATTTGATAGTATTAACATACTTAAGTCAGAGAGGTTCGTGAGCAATCCAATTGGTACTTCTCCAGACAACAAATTATGAGATAAATCACGTCCCATTAATATACCGATTGAAGATAACTTGTGTATATCTTTGGGAATAGTACCATCTATAGAATTCCTTGACAAATTAAAATGAGATAGAAAAGGAAGTGACTCGTGTATATCGTTGGGAATAGGACCAATCATGTGATTTCCAGACACATCCAACCACCAAATATTGGGATTTCTATAGAAGGATGTTGCAAGTGTACCACCAAATGAGTTGTTACCTAGAATAAGAACATGTAGCATTGTGTTATTTTTAATCAACCAATCTGGAAACTGTCCTTCCAAGAAGTTCTGTCACATGTCAATTTCCTTTAACGTGTGTCGATGAAGTAGAAAACTGGGAATAACACTTCCTTTATGCATGTTTAAATTGCATCTTGATAGCATAAGAACTTTTAATTGGAACATGCAAGTCCAACCAATAGGATCCTCTGTTTCCACCACAAACTTGTCATTATCACTCGTAGAGGCAAAAAATTCAAGCTTCGTATGATTACAGAGCCCGCTCAACGAAAACAAACCTTCAAATTTGTTATGGCTATAATCAACATACTCGAGAGATGTGAGATTAATAATTAGAGATGGAAAAATTACTCCTGTGAGTTGATTTGAAGAAATATCAAACAATTTAAGAGATGATAGCCTATTGAAGCACTCAGGTAGCTTTCCATCAAACATGTTGGATTTTTTTTTTTAAAATAGGTTTATAATTAAAAAAATGGTTACAATGGGTGTTGAAATTTTTTTTTCACAAATGGGTCTAACTTCATTGCTAGTGGCGTTTTAGAGGAGAGAGAAAAAGTAATGTAGGGTGTGTCAGTGTCAGATCAGAAAAAAAATTCACGGGTACCTTTCACGCCACTAGTAGTGGCGTTTTTGACCAACAAGTACACCTACTCCAATGGTAATGGCGTTTTTAGTCTTTGACTCCACTTGTAGTGGCGTTTTGATGATAGTTGCCACTTGTAGTGGCGTTTTTGACCATGAATTTCTTTTTCTGATCTGACGCTGACACATCCTACATTATTTTTTCTCTCTCCTCTAAAACGCCACTAGCAATGGAGTTAGACCCATTTGTGAAAAAAAAAAAATTCAACACCCATTGTAACCATTTTTTTAATTATAAACCTATTTTTAAAAAAAATTCAACATGTTGTAACTAAGATCCAACTCATGAAGGTTTTTTCACTTACAAAACTCTGTCAAAAGAGAAAAATATATATAATTCACTATTTATCTATTTTAATTCAATAATATTATTTGTTTAGATAACTTACCATCATTCGTTAGGGAACCATTAAGTGCATTATGAGAAAATGAAACAACTTTAAGATAAGACAACGAATTTATTATTGATGGGATGCTTCCAATAAAATTGTTGTTTGCCAAATCTAAAACCTGGAGATGATGGAAAGAAGCTAAACCTATACAAAAGACATAAAACGAAAAGTTAGCTAGCAAAGAGGAAAAAAAAGTTGTATTGAGCCATTGAGAATTTGACGGTTTTATACACTCTTATATAATATAATAATTAATAATAATATATGACATATATAAGCAGAAGATCTTTAAAAAATAGTCTCTCTATTCAATTATAACTTGGTTATAGTTTGCTTTTGTCCAACTCTCATGAGACTCTAATGATTCCTGAGACATGATAAGTTTGTTTGTTATATGAAAATTAAAAAAAAATTATGTAAAGACTTCAAAATGAAAAAAAAAGGAAAATAATCTGGATTTTAGAGAACTGATTAAATCGTAACTTATCCAAAAGCTTAAAACATACACAAGAAAAAAATCACTAAAACATTAAAGCCAACATGCAAGTGGAGCAAGCATGGTTTTCCAAACCCGAACGGACCGGGAACCGGAGGGTCGGTCGGCCCAAAATAAACATGTGAACCGACTTCAAACAAACTGGCATGTTCACCGGTCGGACCGGATTTCAGTTTTTTTTAACAAAAATCCAAAGAATGGAACATTAAAGCCATATCTTATATGTTTTTTAACATGAATATGTTTGTTTAAACATTACTTTTTTTTGAACGGCATTTAAACACTAATTATGTTCATGTAAATGTGTTTATAATTATATATATTTTTTGGAATATTTTATATTTTTATTATGTTATCCGGTTCTTAAATCCGGTCCGACAGGTCAAAAAACTTTAGCTTTAGCTGGTCGTGACCAAGAAACCACCGGTTTCGCTTGGTGGGCGGGGAATGCCCGGCTTATCCGGTTCGACCAATAACTAGTAAGACGTCCGGCCAGTTTTGAAAATATTGGGAGCAAACTGATAAATTCTATTATTCACTTCCCAAATTAAACTATGATTGCACATTTCACTATGTGATGCAAATTAGACACTCCTGAATCAGGAAAACACAAATCAAATAAAATTTTATTAGAAAGGGTGGTCCTGGAAATTTAAATGCCGTGAACGATACAAGAAAAAAAGGTCTCTAAAGAATTATAAAGTCATGAAAAAAAACAAGTGAATGTGTATAATATGAAAAGAATTTTAAAATTATTATGCTCTTGTAAGAAATTAAAAGAAAATAGTGGCGGCTCAATAGCATCGACAATTGATCTTTAGCGGTGACTTTTTAGCAGCCATTTTTGTCCATTAGCGACATTTTTTTAATGGCGACCTTTTAGAGGCGTTAGTGGCGATTTTTAGTTTTTGTAGTGACGATTTTTGTCGACGCTAAAGGTTAGTTTTGTTGTAGTAAATAGGATCTGGACGAAGGTTGAATCCCCCGGGAGGGAGGGGGCGCCCAAGAACATCAGAAAAAAAAAGGTTTTAAGTTTTGAGAAACAAACCATTAGTAAAAAGTTTTCCTCCTCTAACATTTGTAACAATAACTTTAAGACTTAATATTTCATTATTTCTTATAAGCTTGTTACATTATAAAACTTATATTTTCAATTGTGAAACAGTACGTGATGTATTTAAAGTTGAATATAAATTTTTTCTATGAACACTTTAATTTTGTCATCCGTCATTTATCCATTTTAAGACATATATAATCTTAAAAAAACTAGGCCAAAATTAAACGCGGGCAAAATATCGCATATACAATCATTATTTTTATTTTTTGTAAAAGTAGGTGTAGCGCTTAGGCCAGCTCAACCATTTCGAACGCCATGTGCGGAATGAAAAGTCTTGCCCTTTACTAACAATTACGTTACAAAACCCTTATTCTTTTATCTAGGCTTGAGATCAACAATATTAAACTAAAAGTTTATATATATGACCGAGTTAAAAAAAAGTGTTTATATTTAAATGCATAAAATATTAAGATTAAATTTATTTTTCTAGTTTTTTTATTAAAAATTCTTTAATAAAATGTTCGTAATCATTTTTTTTTGAAAAGTCCTTTTCAATTAAATATTATAAGTCTTTTGTGTTAGTCTTTCTATCTTTTCGGAGTCTACAAATTAAAAAACACCAAATTACATATATAAGTTTTAAAAAATTTGGAGTTCCTATAACTTTTAAACGGTGATGAATTAGCAAAAACACAAAAAAGAAACCCCCATATTTATGTATAATAAAAACCATGAAAACAAAAACAAAGATTCGGACAAAAAACGTTAGGGTTAAGCGGTTAACGCTATAAGGGAGTGTTAACATTTGAACCTCTCCCTATATATATATATATATATATATATATATATATATAGGGTAATAATCCATTGTTAACCCACTATTTGGGTCATAACTGTTTAACTCACATCCAATGGTGGAAAAATAAAAGATTAAAGGAGATTGTGCCATGTGTCTTGGTGTACTTTTTATATAAGAAGGGTAAATCTGACATTTTAACATTTTTTGATTTCTTTCTTTTTTTAATAAAGATTCTTCCCCTTTTTTAAAAAATCATTCATAACTTTTTATACAAAAATAATTTTGTTATAAAAATTACATCAATAAATTCGTCGTATTTTTCTCTTTAATTCTGTTATAATATTGTCAAATTTTTAAAAATTTTTTTATACGTTCGTAATTACAGTACTGTAACAACTTAATTACGTATAAGTAATAAACGGTTACATTGCTGTAAACGCTTATTTATTAGCCGGTTACACTAATGTAACACTAATTACACTAATATAAGAGACTGTTACATTAATGTAATATGATCATTGCTGTAAATGGAAAAAAAAAACTACAAATATTCAATACAAATGCTAAATGTAAAATGTTATATTGCTACAAACAAAAAAAATTAATTACATTTTCTGTAAATGAAAAAAAAAATACATCACTATGGTCCAAAATCACTTGCTCCTATAAATTTGAAAATTTACATTACAATAAATAAATAAAATGCATTAATGTAATGATGTGTTAAATCTCAAATGCAATATGTGGACACCTAGATGTTACATTACAGTAAATAAAAATATACATAAAACTAGGTATTACATTAAGGTAACATATATTTTACATTGATGTAAATGAAAACAAAAATTACACTAAACAAGAAAACATGGTTATTACTGTGATGTAATATACGTGTTACACTAATGTAATATACATATTACACTGATGTAATATACGTGTTACACTGATGTAATATACGTGTTACACTGATGTAATATACGTGTTACATTGCTGCAAAGAAATAGACAGATTACCATATCAACTTGAAAGAAAAAAAAATAGAGAGATTACCATATCAACTTGTTAGTTTAATATTTGTTCATGTTTCTTTCCATTTAACAAAAGAAAGCTCTAGATATCTCCATTCTTTATGCTTACTTCTAGATGAATGTGAAGAATTCCCTACAAAATGTTAGCAACTTGCAGCTTGTTTTCATCATGTGCCTAAGATTACAACCAATATTAAGCGTGAAAACACCCATCTCTACACACAATAGGAAGTTCTCTGTACCTCCATGTTGCTCATCTCCTGTATGCACCCACGCAAACACCCAACTCTACACACAATCAAGCACACTAATTAATCATGAAAACCAATCGCCCACCATTTAAATTTTATCATTCTTCAACACGATGAAATATCTCACGATCCAATAGAACCGTAAAGCACTTTCCATTCCTAATTCTTCGATCCTGTTAAGAAAAAAAAGTAGAATGCTAGGGTTTTAGAACTTGAATCAATCATCAACATCAATAACTAATCAAAACCTGGTTGATGTGTATGTGCGAGTAAAAAAAATACTACAATTATTTAATAGAAATGCTATTGCAAATGTTATATTGGAGTAAACAGAAAAAAATAACCTACGTATTGCATTGATGTAATATACATGTTACATTGTTGTAATTTAAAAAAAAAATCAAATCCTATGAATATGAACATCAACCCATTGAAATTTACATCAAGTTTCACCTTATGAACCTAAACACCCCATGGTCCAAAATCAATTACATTGCTGTAAATGAAAAAAATGTATCACCATGGTCCAAAATCACATGCTCCTAGAAATTTGAAAACGTTACATTACAATAAATAAATAAAATACATCACCCCATTGAAATTTATATCAAGCTTTACCTTATGAACGTAAACACCCCATAAACCCAAAAAAAGGAAAAAAAAAGATGAAGAAGAACAAATATTAAAAGCAAAAGAACAAAGATACTTACAACCATGTAAAGCATAGATTACAACATTGAAAACCATATTTAAAGCTTCTTTTACCATTATTTCGGAAATGGTTTTAAATTCATGCCTCTATTTACTTATCAAACACATAAAAAACAAAATTTAAAGCTTCTTTTACCATCAATTACGATGGCGGTGGTCGACGAGAGCATGAAACCCTAGAAATCAGAAAGATGGGTGGGGTTCTGATGAACATACATGGGTACCTTCTTGCTCAAGTTCACAACTACCTAAATTCCAGCAGCCGAAAACGAAAATCTCTCTGGGTTGATAAATTAACCTAAAATAATCAACATGAAATCAAGTTTGAAATCCATCATAGAAACCTACTTTGAAGCAGCCATCGATCCACCGACAGTTGCCTCCACCGACAATTTTTCTTCATTTTTGAATGAATACCCTGTTCATGCCACCGGCCGACCAATAGTTTCCCTTGACCCTATCAGAATTTTGTTAAATCGGTAGGTAGAAAAAACCTTGGAGGGGGAGAGAGAGATGTTAATAAGAGAGGTCAAAAGTATAAGAGAGAATGAGGTGGTGGTGCGACCTGTGGCATGCCAAAGAGGTGCGTCCGGTTGTTCTTGTTCGTCGACGATGATGGTGCTCGTGGTCGCTAGGAGCTTCTACCTTGGTCGTCGATTGCGTTTTTATCGGTGATGGATTGGTGCTTCATCTTGATCTAGATCTATTGAGCAATTAGGGAGTGATGATCTAGAAAGAAAACAGAGAGAAAGAGATTTATAAAAAATCTCTGAAAAATGAAAATAGTGTCAGGCAAGAAAAGGGAAGTGAGAAAACAAATTGACGCTTTTGCCCTAGATCTCATCTCATCCCTTAATTTAGAATCTTAAATATTATATATTAAATCAATGGATAACATAAGGTTAATCGGTTAACACAATTCAAGTGGGTTATTATAAGATGTGTATCCTATATATATATATATATATATATATATATATATGAGTGGGTCCCAAGATCTTACACACATATATATATGTGTGTGTGTGTGTATGTAGGATTTGTATCAAGTGAAAACCCGATCTTAGAGAGAAAACCCTTAAACCCTAATCTGGGCCGTCTATTTGGAATATTAAAAATAAACATGTGGTCCATATCAACCCACATTAAAATTAATTTGTTTATTCAAAACCTAATTTTTTTATTCAGGTTTAATGTGGGTGTCCGTTTCATGTGTTGACGTTTTAATAAATTAGATTTGCACCACCAGAAGTTTTTTTGACTTTCAAAAGGAGTAAACAGAGATGAGGGTACTAAATTTGAGGGATTTGCTTGGAAATTTTGGTTTTTATTAAATTTGAGAGATTTGCTTAAAGATTTGAGTTTTTGTTTTAATTCAAACGATTGGTTGTCGGTGAGAAAGATTTTGTAAGTAATTTTGTCTAATATTTTTGTAACATATTTGTCAGGATTTTGTATAATTTTATGTTTTTATGAAAAATTGTATAGAGTTTGTGATGGGATATTTGATTTTGCTATGTAACTTATACTTTTGCAAATGATATATAACACCCGTTCTCGAGAGTGTACTGTGACAACGCGCGGCGCGGGTGAGATTAAACCTAGTTATATATTATATCTACTCTTTATTTTTGAAAAACATATGAATTGAAGCGGATTATATGATCTACCGATCAATGCATTAGCCACTTGTACAGTACATGATGAACTTCTCTAATTTCCTCCATAAACAAATAAAAGTAAAAAAAAAAAAAAGCGTACATACCTTCTATCGGTAATGTTCCATGTTGAAAAAAATTGAAAACCGATTAAATCAGACCGAATAAGCCGTTTGCCAAACCAATTGACATATTTAGTTTAAAGGACATGAAAGTAACTTTCTATACTTTAAAAAAAATGATTTTCTTCACCTATCAAATAATGTGTTTATAAATGCTTCTTTTTAGTTTTTTTCGCCATAGTAATTCACATTTGAATGAATCTCTATATATACGTATTTATAAAAAATTTTGTGTCCCCCTAAAAATTGGGCCCGGGACGGGGGTCGGGTTTGCCCCTCCCCCGGGCCGCCCATGCTATTAAGCTTATTCGGATGCGGGTCGGTTTAGTCGGTTTCGGGTATTTTCGACACCCCTACTCATAGCCTCATAGGTACAAGCCCTATCCAGTTAGTTTTTTGCCATTGCACCGTCAAAATTATTACAAAATATATACATTGTAATTTTACCAATGTTCAAACAAAAATTAATAAGCATACTATGGACTTGCAATCAGTATTATTTGGTGCATTGAAAAGAGAAAAGACTTACCTTTCATTGGTAGTACTCTATTGAAATTATTCAAGCTCAAACAGATGACTTTTAAGGGAGACAAATTAGACAGTTTTTAATTTAAATAATTAAATAGTCTAAATTACTCGTCTAATATAACTTTTTTCTAATTTCAAGTATTTCATAAGAAATTTACACGCCTTGTGTTCGAAAGGAAATTTAATTTTGAAAAAATTCTCAAAGTGTCTATGTTACTTGTGTAGTGCAATAGTCAAATGATTAGTCAAGTATAGCCAAAGGTCCCTTGCATTATTTTTTGGTGTTTGATTAGCTAAATTTAGAGATTAATTTCCGGTAGTCTCTTAATTATCTCTGTTAAATTTTAATATTACTTGCTTGATGTTAACAAGAATATGCAATACAAGAAAGAGTTTTTAAATTGAGAGATGAAGCTTCTAGAAACTAAAACAAAGGGTCAAATTGGTATAGCAACTTGAAAGTCTCACAATATTTTGACTGCATCTAAATTCACAAAAATTTAGATTATTATTAATTTTGAAATTATATTATTCTATATATTAAAAGAGGTGGGGGAATAGTGATTGTGGGCCCCATGTTTTTTTTTTCTCTTACACACACTCCCACATATTATATATATACACCCACTCTCACATATTATATATATACTGGTATATTATTAAAAGAGATAAGGGGAATAGTAAAATGGGTCACTTAAACTTTATCTGTACCATTGATTTGGAATTCTGAAAATAAAAATGTGGTGCGCATTGAATATGAATAAAAAATTGGTTTTGAGTAAACAAATCAGTTTTAATGTGGGTTAATGTGAACCACGTATTTACTTTCAAGATTTGAAAACGACGACCCAAATAGGGTTTAGGGGTTTTTTTCTCTATGATTAGTGAAAAAATGTGGTCATTTCTACGGTTTTGGTGGTGTTCGAAAAAAGTAATTGTTATTTGTTTGTTTTCATAGAAAATCGATGTGTGCTTAGGGATTTGGGGTTTTTTTAATTCAACCAATTGGTTGCAGATGAGAAGGATATTGCCAGTTTTTTTTAATTATTTTCGTAACATATTTGTATGGATTTTGTATGATTTTATGTTTTTAGAAGAAATTTGTATATAGTTCATGATAATAGATTTGATTTTGCTATGTAACTTATATTTCTGCAAATGACATATAATACCCGTTGTCATGAGTGTACTGTGATGGCCGCGCGTACGGCGGGTATAAACCTAGTTACCCTTATATTAAAAAACCAACTTCTTATGAATAGTATAGTTTTTGCTATGCAACTAAAGGAATAATATGTTTTCTGTGTTTTATACTTTGCCCTTGTAATCCAATCAATACTCGTCTGCTTCTACAGGAAGCATGTTTGACAAGAGCCATACCTCCGGTCCTCCGCCCCATACCTCAATCATAAAAGAGCTCCCTACCCTCCACCGCCTCCTATATTCGACTCGCTAGCACCTCCACCCTCCACCATCGTCCCCAGCACCACCACCTTCCACAATCTCCTTCAGTCATCCACCGCCCTCCTCCACTTCCTGCAACCATCACAAACCTTCCGGTTCAACTTAACCGGTTTGTTTTCATAGATCCCGAAGACAACAAGATCTAATCAGCCATTATCTTCTCCCCCGCTGCCTTCGCGAATCCGTTCACCGTTCTGTTGTCGGACACTGGTTGTCGATTTATCTAAGCCTCTGCTTCTAATCCGTTCTATCGTCGGACACAGGTTGTCTCTAAGGGCACTTTTCAACTCCGTTCACCGTCACAGCTTGGCCGACGGCTAGGGTTTCTTTTCTGTTTAGGTTTGGAAATGGCACTAGGGTTTTGAAGAACTAAATCGCTGGTACCAAGGTAATGTTATCTTTGTTCAATCTCCGACATCTAACGGCGGCGACGACTAGGGTTTTTATTCTGGTTAGGATTGAAAGCAGGACTAGAGTTTTGAAGATCTAAATTGTTGGTACCAAGGTAGATATAGGTTTGCATACTGTATGATGTCTTCACCATGTTGGATTTTTTTCATTAAATATCCAGTTTTCATTTCTTATATAAGCTACTGCCCTTCAACTGAAGTTGATACAAAAAGTTGGTAAGCGAAATGCTTAATACATTGATATTTTCCAATGCACAAGGAAATTGCATAAAAGTTTGTGTTGTATTCTGCGTGTACGCGTGAAATTAAATGGATTTTCATCACATTTATTATAGGCGGTTGTAATCTACAATCCCTAGGGCTGGAAGAGATCTGATGTTATAAGATTTTGGTAAGTATTACATTAGGTTCCATAATATATATATATATATAGAGAGAGAGAACTAAAAATTCAAATTTGATACAAATATATATTTTTTTGGGAAACTTGAGAAAAAAACACCTCATTTCATATACATACATATATATATATATATAGGGCTGGGCACAAAAAATAACCTACTATTCCTGCGCTAACCCAAATAACTTTGGCAAGATGAAGCCAAATCTTGGATTTTTTTTAACATTATTGTTACACATTTTGAACACTATGTTCTTTTATGAGTTTGTGTAAATTCATCACCGTTTAAAAAATATCATTGTTGTAAGTTTTGTGTTACAGTACTGTAAGTTTAAATATTTTATGAACTTACAACGATGTAATTTTTTAGACGGTGATGAATTTACACAAACTCGTAAAAGAACATAGTGTTCAAAATGTGTTGCAATGATGTTAAAAAAAAATCCAAGATTTGGCTTCATCTTGCCAAAGTTATTTGGGTTAGCGCGAAAATAGTGGGTTATGTAAAATTTCATGCCCTATATAGATATATATAGTCCTATGCATATTAAACAACTGTTTTAAGTATAAATGTTATATAAAATGCATATGTTATAATTAACAGGTTGTGAATGAGAATATTGCAGTCTATGATTCCATTGGAAAACAAGTTGATTCTTAGCTTCTCCCAGTAGTAAAAGAATCTATATTTGATAGAGATTGTTATCCATTGCATACATGGGTAAATCGCCAAGTTCTACTCCCAAATACTGGCTTGCATTTACAACATCTATGCTGCCTTAAGGATTTAGCACATACACCATCAAAAAATAAATCCATGGATTTACAAGGTAATAGATTATGCTATTATGTGTGGGCCCTTAAGGGCCAAAGTAAAATTGCACGAATTTTAACGTTAAAAATGTTGGGATTAATTAACTTCAAACGATAATTTTAAGCCGGAGACTCCTTCGGAGCAACCTCTCTATCCCAACTGGGATAGGGGTAAAGTTTGTGTCATCCTTCTCCTCGCAGACCCTACTGAAAAGTGAGAATATACTAGGTAAGTCTGTTTGTTTGTTAAGATTATGCTATCAACATCTTTTATTGATTAGTTTTTGAATAAATCATGGATTATTATATTGAGTAAAACCTCTCTTTTGCTCCCTGTGGTTTGACAAAAGTAACCATTTTCATCCAAATTTTGAAATTTTGCAATTTTCCTCCATTAGTTTCAGAAAATTAACCATTTTAGTCCCTGTGGTTTGACAAAAGTAACCATTTTCATCCAAAGTTTAAATGGACTTTGGATGAAAATGGTTAATTTTCTGAAACTAATGGAGGAAAATTGCAAAATTTCAAAATTTGGATAAAATGGTTACTTTTGTCAAACCACAGGGAGCAAAAGAGAAGTTTACTCTATTATATTTAATGAGTTTTTTTATTACTTGGATAGATCACTAGACTTTACAAAAATAAGGAACATGCTGAAGTTGAATTCAATGTAAGCTCATTTTTTATTTTCATTTTTTTATGTGTAGATATATTTATCATAATAATCTGAACTTCAATGGGCCCCATATCTATCGATGACGGAGTTAGGAAAGAAATTATAACTCAAAGTAGGTGTTGCAGAAGCTCTAAATGATATAGTTTTTGTTGGTACCGATTGTAGAGGATTAGTTGTAAGCATTATTATAACTAATCACATTAGTGACATAAGTTAGGGATTTAGCATTGCTAATTCTTATGTTAATGGATTTGTATGTATAGATTCAAGAGAAAAACTATATTAGAATCAACCTGCTTGGAGGGTGCCAAGTGGCGCCGGTCATATGGTCGAGATCTATTCTCCGCTTCTTCTGGCCTTTACTGAATAGGTAAAATAAAAGTCCAATTTTTATGGTTTATTTTAAGGTTAATAAATAGTTACTGACCATTAAATATCATGTTTATAGGATGGAAATACAACATCCAATTCCCAGGTGTCAAAATTTTCAGGAATGAATTCCACCTACAGTCTCCCTGAAAATGTAGTGTTGCTAACACTTCAAGAGCTTGAGGACGGAAACGTCCTTCTCCGTTTGGCACACTTATATGAGGTTCTTGCTCTTTTCTTCACATAATTGTAAAAATCGATTGGTTGAGACTCGGGTGGTCTGAGTAACAAGTTAAAATGAGCAGTCTTTTAGTGATGGCCGGTTGAGTAGTCTTAAAACACCTTTTGTCTTTCTTTGGTAAAATAATCGATGTGACAAGTTTGATTAAAAAGGAACTCTATCATCACACTTTGGGTGACTTTTGACCCGTTGACCCCTTATCAGCTTAGTGAGACTTGACCGTGTATGTTTGTTTGTTGCATATTGTTTGCGCAACGCGCAACCTGAATAATACTAGTATATATTAAAAAGACATGAGCTAATGAATAGGAACTTTCATGAATTAAGAGTTTGGTCACAAGGTTTAGGTTGGGTTGCATTTTCTGCTCCGGTACATGCACTATCACAGACTCCATACCAATCACTTCTTCAGCCGATTTGATGTCTTCCATCTCCACCGTCATCACCGCATCTTCGCATGTAGTCGAGTAAAGGGTAAAGCTCGGTTCCTTCGATCTCCACCATCATTACCGCATATCCGCATATAGTCGAGTAAAGGGGGAAGCCCTGACCGTCGTTATAGTTAATGCGTGCATGTTTTTCAAATGAATAAAAAAGCAGTTGCAAGTATCCCAAGCTTATACCATAGGATTTCTAGCATAGTGGTAATTCCTTCGCTTCTTTTATGAGAGGTTTTGGGTTAGAGGCTTGACTCTGGGTTGAGCCGGGGGTTTAAAGTTGTGGGTTTCCTCCTGGGCGAATGAGTCACGTCACAATGCTATTTTTTTCGGGGGGAAGAGTAATATATTTGCCAGGGTGATCCCGGTTGACTGAGCTTTTACTGTTCAAAACCCACTTATCAGGGTTGTTTCATACCTACTTTAAAACCCACTTGTTTGTTTAAAACCCGTATGTTTGGACTTATGACCTGCATAGATGTTCACGGTCCGGTTTTTACGCTTTTTATACGAAGTTGTAACCAAATTATGTTAATAACAGTTTTTGAATAGTGAAACCAAAACCGAATTAAACCGAACCATTTCCAACAGTTTGGTTCCGGTTTGGTTTTACAGTTTGGGATCTTAGGCCGTTAAAACTAAAAACCAAATCAAACTAAACGGTTTTAATGTTTTACGATTTGAGACGAGCTAATTACACCAAGCCCAAATGTATTTTTTAAATGATGCATAAATCATGAACTCAGTCTACACACACATACATATACATAGATATATCTAGACACACACACACATATGTCTATACACATATATGTATATGTATATTATATATATGTATCTATATTTATACACACATACATATGGTCCCGTCCGGTTTTTTACGATCCATTTTTTATGTAAACCGTAAACCAAACCATTCACTATGGCTTCAAACTTTTAAAACCGATTGATCAAATATTTGAAAAAACCAACCGTGAAAGCAAACCGATGCTAAATATGTATATGTATACACACACACACATATGTCTATACACATATATGTATATGTATATTATATATATGTATCTATATTTATACACACATACATATGGTCCCGTCCGGTTTTTTACGATCCATTTTTATGAAAACCGTAAACCAAACCATTCACTATGGCTTCAAACTTTTAAAACCGATCGATCAAATATTTGAAAAAACCAACCGTGAAAGCAAACCGATGCTAAATAGGGGCGGATCTATGTGTGTTGGGATGGGTTCACATAAAGCCACCGCGTTTTGAATCGTTAGTAGGAAAAAATTTTCGAAATCCTTAAAAGGTAGGGTGAACCCATTAATATTTTAAGGTTTAGTCATAAATATGATTTTACTAGCAGTCTAGAGGTAAGGAATCCAGATTTCCTCCACTAGGTCATGGGTTTGAGTCCTCTATGCTTTTTTTACCACATTTTTTTTTGTTTTTTTAACAGTCGTTTAAACTTGACTTAGGGAGTTCGGGTTTATTTTACCCCTCATTTCAATCTCCCGCCCTTGGTGCCCTCTCCACCTCTCCCGACTCCAAGTCCATATACCGTCTTTCCCGGAATGCCCACCCCACTCGGCCACTCCCCAGCTGCGGCCTGCAACGCCTCACGTCGGCATGCCCACGGCCCAGCACCGCCGTATGCGCCCTGCGGCCCTGCTCTTGCCCTGCAGCCCTGTGAGATTTTTCAGCATAAGCCCTAGCGGCCTTGCCCCAAAGCCCGGCTGCACCTTTTTCATTTTGGAGAGTAAAATTCAACTTACACCTTACTTTATTTGACTAGTTATTTTGTGAAAATTAGTATTGATTTGCCTAGCTATTTTGTGAAATTAATATTGATTTGTTTAGCTATTTTGTGAAACTTGATTAGGTATTATTAGTATTGATAGATTTTTCAAAAGAGCCGCAACAAATCTTGAATCATCGTCGTCAAGTAGCAAATGCTTAAAATTTGATTTGAATAATATTCCGTTGGATCCTTCTGAAAAAACCCAATTTCATCTTATCACCCTAGTCAAAAGTGTTGGTAATTTTAGTGTTATCAATGATTTTAGAATATTGGATTAACTTGTCGATCAGGATAATAATATTAGTGATTAATCGAGTTTGGTGATAAGAAAGTGCAAACTCGATTAACTTTAATATTATTTGGATCAACTCTATTTAATTAATATATTTGGGCTACGTATAGGGCTTTTATTTAATTCTTTAGACATTGATTTTGGGCTCATGAATATACTTTTATATAATCATCAGATATATATCTGGAATATATTTATCGATGACTTTTTGAGATATATACAAAAGAAGAACACAGTTACAATCTATCATGTAGAGGCGATTTCACAGAAAATTCAATATCTAATTCCAACAATAAAAATTTCTGTCTAATCCGATAAACCATTTTGCCACAAATATGTTTATATGATAGTTTTCATACGATTCAGAATTAATCCAAGTATTTGTGTTCATGAAGATTCAAGTTCCCGGTTTGATTTTTAATTAATTAATATTGTTTATGATTTAATTATGATTCCAGTATAGATTATTTACAATAAAGATAAACCTATTTTGGGTATACTGGAAGTCTGGAATTCACAAATTGCATTTTAATACTTTTAGGGTTCCTGATTGCATATGTGAATTCCCGATTGGACGGATTTGTTAAATTATTTGGAATTCCTAAATTGGGTATAGAATAGAAATTTTGGAAACCAGAAAATAGATTTCAGAAATTGAGTTAACGTGCAAAGAAATTAAGATTGTAAAGAATTAATACGGCAAAGAAATTAATTTAGCAACGAATAATCTGTAATCACGTATAATCCCTTGCCTTCATTCATCACATTGAATCTCATATATACAAAATACAATGAGTGAATTAAGGAGCTAAACTAGGAAATACAATCAAGTCTAACTAACTATCAATTTACAATATATACAATAATAGGGGAAGGTTCCCCTAAAAAGTCTATTTTGCCTAAGAAGGCTAAGAAGGGTTTTTAAAAACTCGAAAACCGAACCAAACAAACTCCGATTGAGTTCATTTTTGCATCATTGGAACCGTTTTATCGAACTTTAAAACCCAAACCTTAAATCATAAACAATAAACCCAAATACTAAAACCAAAACTTTAAAAACAAACCCTAAACATAAAGAGAAAACCTAAAAGCTAAAAATCAAGCCCTAAAATCTAATTTTTAAAACTACTCGTTAAAGCTAAAACCTAAAAGCTAATATTGTAAGGTTCGATTAGACGATTCCAATGTCATCGAAATGAGTTCAATCGGAGTTCGTTTGAGTCGGTTTTGAAGGTTTTAAAATTTAGCCTTCTTAGGCAAAAAAGACTTTTTATTTGATCTTTCCCCTACAATAATATATGTAATAATATCTTGGTAGATATTATCGACTAACAGCCCCCCGCAGTTTGAGTCGGGTGAAAACGAAAACGTTGAAATAAGTGTTTCGGGAAACCTTTGGTAAAGATATCTGCATATTGATATTCAGTAGGTACATGGAGAACTTTAACTGTGCCGAGATGGACCTTTTTGCGAACGAAATGTATATCAAGCTCAATGTGTTTAGTGCGCTGGTGTTGCACTGGATTTTCAGCTAAATAGACTGCTGAGATATTGTCACAATAAACGATGGTTGCGTGTCTAATGGGGACGTGAAGCTCGAGGAGCATATTCCACATTGTCACCCCCAAATTCCCACTTGTGGTGTCAGACCGCTGGGTGTGACGTGGCCAGAATCACAGCTCTCAGTCATATAAAACGACTCTATATGAGTTGTAAGTAAACATTTTCACACAAAGTTCATGTTGTAATAAAATATTGCAGCGGAAATAGTTAAGTAGTTATGCAGCGGATATATAAATGTTTGTAGCGGAAAGTAAATGGTTTAAGATACTACATTGTTTAAGACACATCGTTAACAATTAAATATAACATCAGCCTAGGATGGGAGTCTAAATGCATGCAAGACCCTCTTGTTAGACTCCAAGTGCATCCTAACATCGTGCTGTTTAGTTACCTGAGAATACATTCGAAAACGTGTCAACATAAAGTTGGTGAGTTCACAGGTTTAGATGTTTAAAAGCAGTAAACAGATATATACTGAGTATGCTAAGTTGTGGATCTACGATCCTGAGTGTGTCAGTTCATTTTACCGAAACTCAACTGTTTGTAGCATCCATGGGTTATCGCGCAACCACGGCGTCAGATCGATATTACACTCGTCGTGACCTCCGGTCATAGCCGTCGTCGAGTGGGATTTGTCACACCCAGTAGTACTACATAATAACGACTCGTTTGTAACGGTAAGGGTATGTGAGGACTTTGTTGCGATATAGTTAAACTCAAAAGTTGTTTTACAACATACCAGTCATACATCTAAAATAGTTGTAATGTATTCTCACCCCAAAAGTTTAATCAAAAACAGTTAAAGAGTAAAAGTGAGGCTGTAAACTCACCTGAGTTTGTGTAGTTGTGTTTGCGTGAATGGTTTGTTGTTCGCCCTTAGCGGTTACCTATATCACATAGGTGTTGTGAGTTCGTGTTCACGGTTATGTTCATGCTCGTGTTCGTGTTGGTCTCACTAGACCTTGTTCGTGTCTAGACAACTCTAGGTTGTTGTGTTGGTCGTGTTGACCGTGTTTGACCGTGTTTGACTTAACGACCCGTTGGTGATTCGTTTGGCTTATGTGTTCGTTCAACGTGTGTTTAGTGTCATGTGATGAGTGAGATTACATAAGTTTGGTTCGTAGGATAACTTATTATTTATAGTAAATTTCCATTTTAGGAAAGTTTCTATTTTAAGCAAGTACACATAAAAATCACTTTTTATTTATTCTAACATGCTTGTTTATCGGTTTATCCTACATAATCATGTTATCATATAGCACATTATTACACATAGTCATATAAACGCATTTCTCGTTTAAAAGCTACTAAATGTAGTAAGTTTGCAGATAAACACATTTTAGTAGAGTCAAATCACACCAACTTGTTTCTATGATTACTAATATCATTAACAAAACTCAAAATATCACAAAATCAACATGCAAGTGTGTGTTTCATCATCAAAGTTTCTATTTTTAGAAACATGTGGTAAATATACTTATTCTAACATTTCTAACCAACCAAATATGCCAACAATCATCATGTTAATTCCAAATAATCATTTTAACATACTTATTGTGTCTATAACATTATCATGTATCGATTTGTCATAATAAACTTACTATTTATAGTAACTCATGGTGTAACATCTATTCTATGATTCTAATAGATCCAATACACCTAATATCATCATTTTAACTCCAAATAATCATTCTATTCACATGCATGGTTATATTTTATCATTCAACAACATCTTGTAACATAAAAGTTACTAAATATAGCAATATTCTCAAATACTCATTTCTTGACAAAAATAACTATAGTAGATCTTGTAAAACATCTCAAATACCATCAACAATCATATTTCAACATCCCAAATCATCTAAAGCCACATGGATCATACATGCATGTAGCTACAAGTCACCATCTATGGTGTTGGTCACCAATATCACTAGATAGCATCATAGATAACCAATATCTCATTATCAATCCATAAATCAGTGAATCAAAACCCAAATCATAGGTTGTTGATGTCAAAATTTCATGCATGTGTCAATAAAAGGCTTGCATGTGTGCTCATGACCTTGCATGTGTGTGTGAGTGTTTTTATGGAATGTGGTGTTAGAAACTACCTTCAAGAACTTCAAAATCCCTGAGATGATGATCAACAACAGGTTTGGCAGCTCCACAAGTTTCACCTCCAAGCTTCAATGGAGTTCAAGATGACTTCAAGTATCAACAATGGAGGTTTTCTGGTGGCAATGATGAAGAACACAGAGGTTTGCTCGAGATAGAAGTGGTCTGATCGAGAGAATATGTTTGTGATGATTAAAAACGAGATTGGTTGAGTGTTATCCTAGTTTTGCCCTCTACGACTTCTAGGCGTACCGCCTAGCGAGCCAACACGAGGCTAGGCGTACCGCCTGGATTAATTTAATCAAGATTTCACTTGGTTAATCCGCGCGCACCGCCCTGAGTAGTTGTAGCATGCCTAGCGTACCGCCTAGCGTTTCGGAGAGTTTAAAATTCTCCCGCCTAAGCCTGGCCTACCACCTAGGCCCAAACCTTGGTCCTAGGTGTACGACCTGGCTTGCAGATTGTGCCCAATTGCCCAACTTTGTTTTTTAAGCTCGTTTTTCGATTGTTTAGCGTTTACAATCATCATTTCTGGTCTTATTGTCATTGTTTTTACCTACTATAAGTTCCCATATAGTATAATTATAGTACAATTGAATTGTTGTTCGTTTATTTCTGCAACGTTTGTTAGACAAGACACGTGTGCGGATTCCGATAATTCCTCGAATTATCGCTCAGTTGTTCATGTTAGGACTGCTGTGCTACGTGCCACACTAAATAAATCTATTTCTAGTACCACGTATGAGATAATAATACAAATTATTATTAAAATAAATGTAATGCTGACCTGGAAAATACGAGGTGTCACAAGCATCCGACTGATTTCAACAACCACATTAGGAACAGCGCGATACTCTGCTTCTACACTGGACCTAGAGATGGTCGGTTGACATTTTGAAGACCAGGAAATGAGATTATTACCCATGAAGACACTGTAATATGATGATCCGCATCCGAGTAGGCCATCGGTTTGGTTGATCAGGAAGGTGAAATAAGCAGTCCTTGAGAGATTGAACCTTTGATATAACAAAGGAGGCGTTTGAGAAACTGTAAATGTTGTTCGCAAGGATCATGCATGAACATGCATACCTTTTGTACAGCATAGGAGATGTTAGACCGGGTAATTGTGAGATATTGGAGTGCACCCGCGAGAATCATATATAGGGATCCATCTTGAGAAGGAGCTCTGACATCATAACTGAGTTTTGAACCAACCTCAACCGGGGTACTAACCAGTTTACAATTTGACATTTTGGCACGGGAGAGGATGTCACTTGCGTAGTTCTGTTATGACAAAAATAAGCCGCTATCCTGATTTTGTACCGTGATGCCTAAAAATGATGGAGCGGACCGAGATTGGTCATTTTAAATTCGCCTGAAAGAGTCTTAATGATGTTGTTGAGGAGGCCGATAGTGGACATAGCGAGAATTATGTCATCAACGTACAGTAAAAGATAAGCCATTTGGGTTCCCTGTCGATATATAAATAATGAGGTGTCGCAGACACTTCTTGTAAAACCTCATTTTGTAACAAAATTGGCAAAACGCTGGTACCATGCCTGTGGGGCTTCTTTAAGCCATGGAGAGACATGTTGAGTTTACACACGAACTTTGGGTTTTCTATTGAAACAAAACCCGAAGGTTGGAACATGTACACTTTTTCCTTCGGGTGTCCATGAAGGAAGGCATTTTTTACGTCTAACTAATGGATACGCCAACCATGCGATACCGCCAAATTTAAAACCGTGCGGATGGTGGTGGGTTTGACAACCGGACTAAAAGTATTATCACAATAAATTCCAGTGGTTTGACTTTTTCCATTAACAACTAATCGTGCTTTATGTCTTTCCAATGAACCATCCGCATGAAACTTATGCTTAAATAACCACATGCAGCGTATAATATGTGACACCCAAAACATTTACGTGATTATGCGTGTTCAAAATATGGTCCCAGAAAATCTCGACTTCAAAATATGGTCCCAGAAAATCTCGACTTAAGTTTTACAAAACATTTCATACGGAAGCATGAAAACTAATTACATGTGTTAAACATGCTTGTTTTGTTACTAGTTATATCATAAAAATCACCAATTCTTAGTTTGTATGGGATTTGCAAACTTCTTCAATGCATAGCGTTTGATACTTCACAAGGCAAGCCCGATCATGATTTCCAAACCATACCTATTTATGACTTGAAACACCACAATTAATCAAGTGTTAGTTCGAAAGAACTAAGTGAGTTAACCCCATCGACCCCGGAATCAAATCCATCACGAAAAACGAAATCCGGAAAAATTACACAGCCCGACATATGGTACTCCAGCCTCGGCGTACCATACGCCAGACCCCTGGTGTATGACAGAAGCATCCCAGCGTACCATACTGTGGTCAGCGTACAGTAGGCCCTATGCAGCGTACTGTACGCCTATACCTGCAGAATTTCTCCATTTTTCGTGTTTTTAGCGCCCAAAACCATTTTTGATTATCACAAGGTTTCATAATAAGTTTATAAATCAATATATCACATTTCTAAGAATATCTAATGATCTTAATATCATTATTTCAAAAATCTATCAATCTCAATTAAATTTAACAATTATTGCTAACGGGTCAAAATCACCCGTTTAATTAACTCAACCATTTTAACCATCCAATTTCCGCTCCATGACGCTACTTGGAAGCTAACTAAGTCCCAAACTGTTCGTGGTGACTTATCGTCATTTTATCAACCAAATTACATTATCAAACAAATGGTTAACAAATTTTTAAACAAACATTAGGCTAGGGGTTATCTCATCCAAGCCTCAATTTATCAATTCAACTCTAATGCAATTTATCATTCATTTGAATACTCACAACAATTTGTATTGCCAATATTCATATCAAACAATCATATAATCATACTTTCAAGTTAATTTTTCACTACAGGTCAAAACCCATTTTAATTAACTTATCATTTAAACCCACCCATACATGGATTACGCCCAATGCCACAACAATGTGGACTTACATGACAAACCCAATGCCATTTCATTATGGAATTACATGACAAATACCAACACCATTTCATTATGGACTTACATGACAAACACCAATGCCATTTCATTATGGACTTACATGACAAACCCAATGCCACACACCTGTTGTCACACCCCCAAATTTCAACTAATAGAAGACGAACCAGGATCTCAGGCGTTAGACATAACGAAAGACCTCTATATGTTTTTCAAACATAAATTTGGTCTAAACTGTAATATCAAAGTTTTAACGTTTGCGGAAGCGTTTTAAAAACCAATAACAAAACATAACGGTTTGAAAAATGTAAATTACAAATTCAAAGTCATTCCATGTCTTAATTAATCAAATCCAAAACACTTGAACTGAAATGTATGCACGAGACTCAAGATCCTAGTCCCCGCTCATCCTTACTTGTGCTTTAGTGTCCTGAGAAAACATGCAAATAAAGTCAACACAAAGGTTGGTGCATACACAGGTTTGAATAAGTAATCACAATGTTTGAACAACAGTTTGAAAAGTAATGTTTGCAGATAACATAATCACACATGCATAGTCATGATAGCTAGTCATTGTACTATTTACATAAGCGGTCGACACCGAAGCTGACTGTTAGAATGTAAGTTGCCTTTCCACTATTGTCTAGCACAAACAATAGTAATGTTTGAATTGGCTAGTTAAACACTTGCGTAGACCTACAATTTACCAAGTGAGGTTTGTCAAACCCAATAGATGTATCTTCAACTACCACGCTTTGCACTACGGCAAACTAAACGGTTCGATATGTATTGGTAATGCTATGTTCGCACTTATAGTAAATAGCTAACTCATGCAAGTGATATGTATCTAAAAGCTTTTGTTTGCACATGTTTTATCCCCCAAAAAAGTAAAAGTAAAAAAGGGCCGTGTACGCACCTGTGAATGTAAACCGAATGATCAAATATGCGTGAAATAGTGTAGACGATCTTCTACGAAGAATCTGTTTTATAACAATAACGTTGTGTTATTGGGTTCGTAATCACATATGTGCCAACACACGTATGTGAGATTGTTTGAAATGTACATACAAAGTACGTACAACTTTGAGTTCGTTTGTTTAAATCGTACAACTATATACGATTTCGTTTAAACACGCGTAATCATACGCGATCGTGTTTTTGATCCAAAATATAAATTTTATTGTTTCATTATGTTAGGAATTCAAATCTGGTTCTAACTCAATTGGAACGGATTAAAACGGAGTTACTATGAAAAATATACAACAAAAATACCAAAAATGGCATTTTATTCAAAATCCCGGTGGAACCCAGGCTCGAACCCGCGACTTCCCACACATAACATGCCCATCCTACCATCTCAGTCAGCTTGGTTTTTGTAACAGAGAACCCAAATAAATTCTTTTAAGCATCAAACCCCCGGTTCCCCTTTGTTATCTTTAACCGAAGCCATCTAGTTCCAATTAGACCCCGAATCGAATCCGATCGAACCTCAACCCGTAGGGATTTTGTTCCAATGACCCAAACGACTCTGCAGGGGGTTTTAATTTGGATTTTGGTTTAGTTTTTATGCTCAAATGAATCCCAAACGAGTTCAATTTCCAACAACCCAACCCTCGATCCAAGAGCTTTGAATTTGAACTTGTTAGTCCTTGAATTCATAGGGCTTTTTATCCCTGGATCAAATCTAAACTATGTGTATATTTTAAGTTGAGTTTCACGCTTGTTTGAACCAAAACCCCCAAACCGTTTTAACTTAAGAACCCTAATAGTCGAACTAATACAATTCACTATGATTTAATAAAATTGATAGAGGGTTTTCAATCAATAGAGAGTTCCGAAACTCTCTATAATATTTGATTCGATTTCTAAACTCGTTTACATAGAAACCCCCAAATCGTTTGGTATTAAGAACCCTAGAATTTGATCTCATAAAATTCGTTATGATTTGATGAATTTAACTTAGGGATTTCCTTTAACAGGGTATTCTGAAGCTGTGGTTAAGTTTAGTCAGATTTTAGAATTCATTTGGATCAAAAACCCCAAATCCGTTTATCTTATGAACCCTAGAACTCGGATTCATACAATTCGAGATTATAACACTAATTTGTCTTGGGGCTTTGCTTAGACGAGATATTTAGGTTGTGTGAGAACCGATTTTTACCTGTTTTGATGTTAGATTGATGGATATCAACTTGAGACTTGAGTTTCGGCACCCTCCAATCGGTTTCGCCTACCCGATGCTTCTTGAATCGAATTGTGTTGTGCAACAGAATCTAAAAGTGCCGAATGAGTTTTAGGGAACTTCAATTTGGTGAATTTCGATCGAATTAACTGGGTTTTAACTTGAATGACTTCGGTTACAACTTTTGAGTTGTCAATTCGTTTAATTCGATTATTAATGGATCAATAACGTCTATTAGTTGTTCATAATCATTAAGGTGATGATTAAAACTGATTTAATTCGTTTAATTACAACGTATTAACTCAAATTCGAATTTCCCTCAAGTTTATGAACGAATTTTGACTTTTTAAAGTCAAAATTGAGCATTTTGGTTAATTACAAGTTTAATCCTTGTGGTTTAAGTGTTTTGAAACTTATTTTATTCAATTTAATTCCTTTTCGTTTAATATTGTTCAATTTTGTGTAATTCCGTTAACTTTTGGTTCACGAAGTTAATCCGAAATGCCGGATTGTCACATCATCCTCTTGTTAAAGGAATTTTCGTCCCGAAAATTGTTAAATGTTAGGAGTAATTTGGACACAACTTGTGAGTTCAAATTGCATGTGTTAGTGCAATATTTGATCATTCTGTGTACTCGTACTCACCCACAAAAGTTCAATGTTTGTAACATCACACCTAAGTGTGTTCGTTCCATGTAACTGTTTGTATGTACACTAGTTAGTGCACCTAACTGTGAATGTTCGTGTATAATCATATTGTACTACGTAATCTTGCACATAGCAACTGTTTATAACTAACCATGTTTGTACTACCATACCATGTAACATATGAAATGTAGCACATAAAATGTAATGTAGCACAAATGTTCGTAACAAAACCAATTGTATAAAATGTTTGTGCTTACAGTTTGAAATCTGAAATGTTGAAGTGTGAATATCACATCATCCCCTTGTTGAAGGAAATTTCGTCCTGAAATTTAACGTGCCCTATCAGCGTTTGTTGTTATTGTTTAGAACAGTTAGGGATAGTTCTTCATCATTTGATCTTCTCATTCCCATGTGAATTCAGGTCCACGTCTTGAATTCCACCAGACCTTGACTATCGGAATCTTGCTTTGTTTGAGCTGTTTGACCTCTCGGTCCATGATTTCAACTGGTTCTTCGATGAATCGTAACTGTTCGTCCACTTGTATTTCTTCAAGTGGTACAATCAATGTCTCATCAGAAAGACATTTCTTTAAGTTTGAAACGTGAAACACATCATGAACTCCGCTGGGTTCACCCGGTAATTTGAGTTGATACGCTACCGGACCAATCCTTTTCAGGATATCAAAAAGCCCTACGTAGCGTGGGCTAAGCTTCCCGCGCTTACCAAATCGTATCACACCTTTCCAAGGCGATACTTTTAGTACTTGAAATTCCAACGGCTTGCGACATTTGTTAGCGTAACTCTTTTGTCGATCCCGAGCCGCTGCCATACGGTTCCGGATTTGTACAATCTTCTCAGTCGTTTCGTGTACTAGTTCAGGTCCTGTTATCTGACTGTCACCAATTTCAGCCCAGCAAACCGGTGATCGACATTTGCGACCGTATAAAGCCTCAAATGGTGCCGCTTGAATACTGGTATGATAACTGTTGTTGTAGGAGAATTCCACTAACGGTAAGTGGGTTTCCCAGCTGTCACCAAAATCAACGACACAAGCTCGTAACATATCCTCGAGCATTTGGATTCTACGTTTACTCTGGCCGTCAGTTTGTGGATGATATGTAGTATTCATGTCTAAACGAGTTCCCAATGATTTATGGAGAGATTTCCAAATGTTTGAAGTAAATCAAGCATCCCGATCTAATATAATGGAAATTGGTACGCCATGTCGCGCTACCACTTCCTTGATGTAAATACGAGTCAATTTCTCCATTTTGTCAGTTTCCTTAATAGCCAAAAAATGTGCAGATTTCGTTAATCGGTCAACAATAACCCATATCGTATCACAACCACTTGGTGTACGGGGTAATTTAGTAAATGAAATCCATCGAAATCTGTTCCCATTTCCACATCGGTATTTCTGGTTGTTGCAGTAAACCATATGGTTTTTGATATTCAACTTTGACTTTAGAACAAGTCAAACATTTGCTAACGTACTTAGCAATGTCGGCTTTCATGTGAGGCCACCAATAACGTGCCTTTAAGTCATGATACATCTTGTCTGACCCCTGATGGACTGAATATCTAGATTTGTGCGCTTCATCTATCACGAGTTCCCTTAGGCCACCATGCAAATGGATCCAAAGTCGATTCATGAAACAACGAGTTCCATCGGTCATGACTTCCAATTGTTTTTCCATTCCCCGTAAGGAATCCTGTTCCAAGTTATCCTTATCTAAGGCTTCAAGCTGAGCATTACATACCTGTCAGGTAAATCAGTATGTATCGTTAACATAAGTGCGCGAACCCGTCTTGTTGGTGTTGTATCTTTTCTGCTTAAAGCATCAGCTACCATAGTAGCTTTTCCTGGATGGTACTTGATTGCGCATTCGTAGTCATTAACAACTCGACCCACCGTCTCTGTCTCATATTGAGCTCCTTCTGATCAAAGATATGTTGCAAACTCTTATGATCAGTGTAAATGGTACACCTGGTTCCATATAACTAGTGTCTCCAAATCTTCAAAGCAAATACCATTGCTTCTAACTCCAAGTCATGAGTAGTGTAATTCTTTTCGTGTGGTAGCAGTTGTCGTGAAGCGTAAGCAATCACTTTATCACGTTGCATCAACACACATCCCAAACCTTGGGCAGATGCATCACAATACACCACAAAGTCTTCCGTTCCTTCCGGTAAGGACAAAATCGGTGCACTACAGAGTTTTTGTTTCAATATCCGAAATGCAGCTTCCTGTTTATCCATCCAATCATACTTCGTCCCTTTGTGAGTAAGAGCTGTAAGTGGTTGAGCGGTTTTTGAGAAACCCTCAATGAATCGTTGGTAGTAACCCGCCAAACCTAGGAATTGTCGTACCTCTGTAGGGGTCTTTGGTGCTTCCCAATTCTTAATCGCCTCAATTTTTGTTGGATCAACATGTATTCCCTTTTCATTGACTATATAACCCAAGAATTGGACTTCTCGCATCCAGAAGTCACATTTCGAGAACTTTGCATACAATTGTTCCTGTTTCAGTAATTCTAACATCAATCGAAGATGTTCAGCATGCTCCTCCTCGGTCTGAGAATAGATGAGAATGTCATCAATGAAAGCAATGACAAACTTATCAAGATAAGGTTTGCAGACTCGATTCATGAGATCCATGAATGCTGCTGGAGCGTTTGTCAACCCAAACGGCATGACCAAGAATTCGCAATGGCCATAGCGCGTTCTGAATGATGTCTTTGGAATATCTTCCTCTTGGACTCTGAGTTGATGGTAACCAGATCTAAGATCAATTTTCAAGTAGTAACTCGAACCTTGTAACTGATCGAACAGATCGTCAATTCGAGGTAACGGATACCAGTTTTTGATGGTCACCTTCTTAAGTTCCTGGTAATCGATACACATACGGAAGGTCCTGTCCTTTTTCTTAACAAATAAGACTGGAGCTCCCCAAGGTGAAAAACTAGGTCGTATAAAGCCCTTATCCAACAACTCTTGCAGTTGTGTAGATAACTCTTGCATTTCAGATGGTGCAAGTCGATAAGGCGCTCTAGCTATCGGTGATGCGTCTGGTGTAAGGTCGATTTGAAATTCCACTTGTCTGATAGGAGGTAACCCTGGTAGGTCTTCTGGAAATACTTCGGGAAATTCACAAACCACTGGGATGTCTTCAATCTTCTTCTCAGCTATCGACTTTTCAGTTATAAGTGCTATAACTGCTGTATGACCTTTACGCAGTCATTTGTGTGCCTTCATACAAGATATGAGATGCAATGGCGTACTGCTCTTCTCGCCTTGTACATACAGTGTCTCTCCTTGTGGAAGAGGTATACGACCGATCTTTTCTTGGCATACTATTTCAGCCTGGTGTTTCGACAACCAGTCCATGCCAAAGACTATATCAAAACTGCCTAAAGCGATAGGCATAAGGTCAATGTCCAGTGTTTGACCCATCAAATCAAGGATACATCCTTTAAGAATATGTTACTACAATTAACTTGCTGTTCGCTAATTCTACAGTTTAAGGGTCTTCTAGAGTAGTAGGACTAACATTTATCAATTTACAAAATGTACTAGATACAAAACTCCGGTCTGCACCAGTGTCAAATAGCATAGAGGCAGAGTGATTATTCAAGAGGAACGTAACCATAGCAATGTTGGGATCCTCCCGTGCTTGACGTCCTCCAATCACGAACGCTCTACCCTTTGCACCGTTTGTGTTATTATTATTGTTGTTGTTGGTGCCGTTGCCATTGCCGTTTGTATCATTAGCCCCTCCTTTCTTGAGTTGTGGCAATCCTTTTTGAAATTCCCAGGCTTGCCACACTCATAGCACCCCTTTTGAGTGTTGTTCTGGTTGGTGGGGTTTGTTTGCAGTTCCCCACGGCAGTCTTTGGCTGCATGACCTGCTTTACCGCACCGTTGGCACCGGTACTTATCACACTGATTCCCGACATGATGGAATCCACATTTATTGCACTTTGGGTATTTACCAATATACCCTCCAGGAGACTGCTGACTGCTGCTTGAATTGTGATGAGTCTTGTTTGACTCATGCTTTATTGTTGAGTGGAGTTTTTGAAGTTACTGCTCTCCCACTTCTTTTTGTGGTCTCCCACTTTAGCTGTTGCTGTTCTTTTGGGCAAAGTTCCCTGCTGCACTGCCTGATCAGCTGAGGCGCCAACCGAATAGCTTGTTGGATAGTTGTGGGATTTGCAGACGTGACCAATCCCTGGATTTGAGGTACTAATCCCCCAATGTATCTCTCAATCCACTTGCTCGGTGGATTTGCCATGTGAGGTAGAAGCCTGGCTAATTCATGTGATCGAGTGGTGAACTCTTCGATATCATACCCTTCCATTTTAAGATGCCAGTACTCATCCACCAGCTTTTGCACCTCATTGCGAGGTCAATACTCCTCTTGCAGTAATGTCTTGAACCCATTCCAAGTTAGGGCATTGGCCTCACCCAATCCCAATGTTTGAACGTTGGAGTTCCACCAGGTCAATGCTGGACCCTCCAAAGTACCAGTAGCGTACTTGACCTTGTTTTCCTATGGACAATTACACATTTCAAATACTGACTTCGACTTTGCAATCCACTGAAGGAGTCCAATGGCCCCCACCGATCCTTTAAAATTATGCGGCTTGCAGTCCAAAAACATATTGAACGTGCACACCTGCGGGTTTACCAATCCCGCCGTTGGGCCATGTGGTCCTGTCGAGTGTGTTTAAGTATAATTGGCGATGGCCTCTGTGACCATACTGTTGATCAGTTCGTTGAGTTCAGCAACTATCATATTTATGTTTTCCCCGGCCATTATCTTCATAGTTAGAATAAGTGTTAGAGTGTTACCAAAATCCAATATGAAATGTGTAAATGAAACAGTAAATAAACATATAACTGTATGAATGTCACATCTGTTAGCAATAGATAATAGTTTTCAATAGATAGTAGTTCGAACTGATTACAATGCTTTTAATATCAAAACATAAGTTTCCAAACATCTAGTACAGGGAGACAACCCGTCCCTTATAGGTCTAAACTGAATAAATCAAGCATCATCAATGGTGGACTCAGCATCGGAATCAGCATTCTCTGCTGGTACCTCCTCCTCCTCCTCTTCCTCCTCAAAATCAGATGCAACCAACTCCTCCAACTCTATCAGTCTTCCCTCAACGATGTTGGCTCGGTGTTCCTCCTCCTGGACACATGTAGTCAACAGAGTTATGTCGTTATCCATTCTGTTGACTAAGGTATGAAGCTCTGTGTGTTGAGCATTTGCATCCCAAAGCTCCTGTGCGAGCTGCTCAATCCTGTCATCTGCCCACTTCAACTCCCAAGTCAGTTGGGCAATCTCGTCGGACTCAAATCGCGGCCTCTTAGGGGCACGCAGTGTAGGTGGTATACGGTTAGAAGACTCCTCATCGGGATCCTCCTCAGGATCCTCCTATGGGTCCTCCTCGAGATCCTCCTATGGGTCCTCCTCGGGATCCTCCTCTGGGTCCTCCTCGTAATCATGCAATACTGGAGCTATCGGCTCCTCATTGTCAAGTACAATCACATGTGGTGGTGATGGTGCTTCCGTATCTGTTACATAATACCATGTGTAAATGCTATGCAAAACCAGTTGTGTATACAAGTGTGTCTAATGTCTAACAGTTACAGTCTAAGTCTATTGATGCAAACCTAGTTCACTATAACCAATGGCTCTGATACCAATCTGTCACATCCTCAAATTTCAGCTAACGAAATCATACCATTTAGGGCAGACATAACGAAAGACTTCTATATGCTTTTCAAACATAAATTTTGTCTAAACTGTAATATCAAAGTTTTAATGTTTGCGGAAGCGTTTTAAAAACCAATAACAAAACATAACGATTTGAAAAATGTAAATTACAAATTCAAAGTCATTCAATGTCTTAATTAATCAAATCCAAAACACTTGAACTGAAATGTATGCATGAGACTCAACATCCTAGTCCCTGCTCGTCCTTACTTGTCCTTTAGTGTCGTGAGAAAACATGCAAATAAAGTCAACACAAAGGTTGGTGCATACACAGGTTTGAATAAGTAATCACAATGTTTGAACAACTGTTTGAAAAGTAATCTTTGCAGATAACATAATCACACATGCATAGTCATGATAGCTAGTCATTGTACTATTTACATAAGCGGTCGACACCGAAGTTGACTGTTAGAATGTAAGTTGCCTTTCCACTATTCTCTAGCACAAACAATACTAATGTTTAAATTGTCTAGTTAAACACTTGCGTAGACCTACAATTTACCAAGTGAGGTTTGTCAAACCCAATAGATCTATCTTCAACTACCACGCTTTGCACTACGGCAAACTAAACGGTTCGATATGTATTGGTAATGCTATGTTCGCACTTATAGTAAATAGCTAACTCATGCAAGTGATATGTATCTAAAAGCTTTTGTTTGCACATGTTTTATCCCCCAAAAAAGTAAAAGTAAAAAAGGGCCGTGTACGCACCTGTGAATGTAAACCGAATGATCAAATATGCGTGAAATAGTGTAGACGATCTTCTACGAAGAATCTGTTTTATAACAATAACGTTGTGTTATTGGGTTCGTAATCACATATGTGCCAACACACGTATGTGAGATTGTTTGAAATGTACATACAAAGTACGTACAACTTTGAGTTCGTTTGTTTAAATCGTACAACTATATACGATTTCGTTTAAACACGCGTAATCATACGCGATCGTGTTTTTGATCCAAAATATAAATTTTATTGTTTCATTATGTTAGGAATTCAAATCTGGTTCTAACTCAATTGGAACGGATTAAAACGGAGTTACTATGAAAAATATACAACAAAAATACCAAAAATGGCATTTTATTCAAAATCCCGGTGGAACCCAGGCTCGAACCCGCGACTTCCCACACATAACATGCCCATCCTACCATCTCAGTCAGCTTGGTTTTTGTAACAGAGAACCCAAATAAATTCTTTTAAGCATCAAACCCCCGGTTCCCCTTTGTTATCTTTAACCGAAGCCATCTAGTTCCAATTAGACCCCGAATCGAATCCGATCGAACCTCAACCCGTAGGGATTTTGTTCCAATGACCCAAACGACTCTGCAGGGGGTTTTAATTTGGATTTTGGTTTAGTTTTTATGCTCAAATGAATCCCAAACGAGTTCAATTTCCAACAACCCAACCCTCGATCCAAGAGCTTTGAATTGAACTTGTTAGTCCTTGAATTCATAGGGCTTTTTATCCCTGGATCAAATCTAAACTATGTGTATATTTTAAGTTGAGTTTCACGCTTGTTTGAACCAAAACCCCCAAACCGTTTTAACTTAAGAACCCTAATAGTCGAACTAATACAATTCACTATGATTTAATAAAATTGATAGAGGGTTTTCAATCAATAGAGAGTTCCGAAACTCTCTATAATATTTGATTCGATTTCTAAACTCGTTTACATAGAAACCCCCAAATCATTTGGTATTAAGAACCCTAGAATTTGATCTCATAAAATTCGTTATGATTTGATGAATTTAACTTGGGGATTTCCTTTAACAGGGTATTCCGAAGCTGTGGTTAAGTTTAGTTAGATTTTCGAATTCGTTTGGATCAAAAACCCCAAATCCGTTTATCTTATGAACCCTAGAACTCGGATTCATACAATTCGAGATTATAACACTAATTTTTCATGGAGCTTTGCTTAGACGAGATATTTAGTTGTGTGAGAACCGATTTTTACCTGTTTTGATGTTAGATTGATGG
Source organism: Mikania micrantha (assembly GCA_009363875.1). Lineage (NCBI taxonomy): Eukaryota > Viridiplantae > Streptophyta > Magnoliopsida > Asterales > Asteraceae > Mikania > Mikania micrantha. Next base: position 49,357,478 of record CM018691.1, on the reverse strand, counting down.
ATATCAACTTGAGACTTGAGTTTCGGCACCCTCCAATCGGTTTCGCCTACCCGATGCTTCTTGAATTGAATTGTGGTGTGCAACAGTATCTAAAAGTGCCGAATGAGTTTTAGGGAACTTCAATTTGGTGAATTTCGATCGAATTAAGTGGGTTTTAACTTGAACGACTTCGGTTACGACTTTTGAGTTGTCAATTCGTTTAATTCGATTATTAATGGATCAATAACGTCTGTTAGTTGTTCATAATCATTAAGGTGATGATTAAAACTGATTTAATTCGGTTAATTACAATGTATTAACTAAATTTCGAATTTCCCTCAAGTTTATGAACGAATTTTAACTTTTTAAAGTCAAAATTGAGAATTTTGGTTAATTACAAGTTTAATCCTTGTGGTTTAAGTGTTTTGAAACTTATTTTATTCAATTTAATTCCTTTTCGTTTAATATTGTTCAATTTCGTGTAATTCCGTTAACTTTTGGTTAACAATGTTAATTCAAAATGCCGGATTGTCACACCAGTGGTCTTACATGATAATTCTAATGCTATTTCATTATGGACTTACGTGACAAATACCAACGCCATTTCATTATGTACTTACATGATAAATCCAATGCCACACACCGATGGTCTTACATGATAATTACAATGCCATTTCATTATGCACTTAGATGACAAACACCAACGCCATTTCATTATGGACTTACATGTTCCTCCACACAAATGTGGATCATCACCAAAAGGCCATATATCATGGTCTTACATTAGTTTCACTCGAATGTGAATCGTCTTCAGTTATCTGTGTCAGTTATTCTGAACATATAATGACACTTTCATAAGTTATGCAGTTATATCATAACATCAACCAATTTCAACAAAACTCAAATTGTCACCTCCAATATTTGATTCAACAATTCAAATGCCAGCCCATGTGGTTCATGTTCATATACTCCCACACAATGTGGATTGTCATCATTTTCTATGTCAACTATCAATTAACATTTAATAACACCTTTCAACTTATGCATTTAGCACATAACATTCATCCAATACTACAAGACATTTATGAGGTAGTTAACTACCACCCCATGTGGTTTCATAATCATATTTTCAATATTTCATGACACATATGGTCAATTTACCATTCAATTTATCACAATTACTACAAGTCCATTACAAGTAGTTACAACAAACATAATCACATAACACATAAGCACTAATATATGTCTTAAGATTGCATATTAGTGAGTAGGTAACTCACCTTGGCCCGTAGGAAAGCTAAACCTCGTAACTCCTATACAAATAGTATTGCACACATGCCATTTAGAATTTACAATTTTAATCATACTACATACTTACACATGGATATTCATTTCTATATTATGTACTAAATTCTTATTTTGACCCATTAGTGTAAATATGTGTCCTATGTATATTACAAGTATATTAGATACTTATAACACACTCAACTATATGCATGTGACATAATAATACCATTTATTATTGTTCAAAATCATATATACTCAATTTCTTATTTTTATCACATAATAGAAATGTAACAATCACTACAACAAAAATCACTCTAATGCAACCTTTATATTAAAAAAAAGCTGCATTAGCTGAAGTTGCATTAGATCTAATGTAACTTTTTTGTCACATAATGCAACTTTATTTTTCCTAATGCAACTTTTTTAAATACAACTTTTAAAAAAAAGTTGCATTATGTAATAAAAAGGTTGCATTAGGCTAATACAACTTCAGCTATTGCAACCTATTTGCAACCTTTTGTGACAAAAAAAGGTTGCATTAGGCTTATTTTTTTATAGTGATTTAAGTGCAACTTTCTGATTTGCTGTTGTAATTGTCAAATTTGACCAACCTATGATTTTATTCAACCTTTTATGTTAAAATATGGATTGTAGTATACTCTAAGAGATTTTCAACCATATAAGAGACATTTTCTCAATATTTTTGTATGATTTTTCAAAGTACAGGACATAATCATCTTTTAACCAAAAATTCAGCTTTCTAAAAAATTTGTTAAGCTGTTTTCAACTGCAATTTTCGTGTACTTAATGTCTATATATTTTCTCATTCTAAAAATCACTCAATAAGCTTTCCAGAAACATATTATATGTCCCGGACCGATTGTTGGTTGATTTTATATCATTTTTCAAAAATCAGCACAACAACAAAATTTACAACCAGCATGCTAAACTTTCTGTCATGCTATAAAATTGATAATTTTGACTCCCTTACAACCCGAATCAGTTTATAATATTCAAATACAAAACTTAGTAGTATGAAATACCTTTCCAACCATATAAAATACGCCTCAATCGAAGGTATGGTTGATTTTATATGAATTTTCAAAAATAGTGCAGCAAGCATAATATTTCCAACTCTGCACTTAATTTTTCTTTTCATTTTGGCATTTCTGCAAACATCTAATGTGCATAACATTTCCACACTTGTTAAACTGCTTATTAGAAACTTCTATTTGCCCATGCATCATTATCCAACATCAAAGTAGGTGATTACAAGTAATTATGACAAGATTACATGAAACCCACAAGCATTTGCACCCATGAACAACCCATTTTTGGGTGTTTACACCAACCCATCTAAACCCCATGGTAACCCATGAATTTTACTTCAAAATTTCCAAAAATTTTCTTACCAAGTTGTTATATGAAGCAAGAGGTGATGATATATGTGTTTGCATTCATGATCCAACCCAAGATTGGTAAGATTTGAAGCAAGATTTTGGGATTTTCTCCCATCTCCTCTTCTTATTCACGTCTCCCACACACACATACATACCTTACAACTTTTAATTTTGACCAAATATGTGTGTGTTTGACCCTCTTCTATTTGCACTATCAATAATTGTCAATTTTAACCCCTCAAGTTCTAGTTAAATTTAACTAGATTAACTAGCTTAGTTTAATTAAACTCTTAACTAGTTTACAACTAACTTAACTAAGTTAACACATTTTCTAAAACAAAGTTAAATAACATTTAACTTTAAAAATAACATCTTGATCGATTAAAATAAAATTATTCACGAAATGGGTCGTTACATAATAGGAACTTCAGGTGGTCGCGGGACAAGTGACCATGTGTTATTAGCCAATAGGGCTTCATATTCATTTTGCATGGCAAGGTTCCAGTTAGGGTCAGAGAGGGAAGTGAGATGAGATTTGGGAAGTGGAGACATGGAGGAAGAAGTTTCGGTGTGTAGTGAGAGAGGTTATCTAGGTTTTACAATCTCAGATTTGGATCGAGTTTGCATAGAGTGCGTAGAAATGGGATGTGGTGGTGGTGGAACAATCGTGGAGACGGGCTTAGGAGAATTTTGAGTCGGCGCATGTGTGAGTCCGGTTGATGTTGGGCCAGGTGTAAGTGGGGTGGTGTTTATGGGTAAGAGTGGCTCAGGTGGTTGGTTGACATTTTCGGTGGCAGGAGGTTTGGGTGTGGGGACTGAAATGTTATAAAAAGTGAAAGGGTGGGGTCAGGATCAAGAAATGAATGTCTTGGGGGGGGGGGGGGGGGTGTTTGTTTTATTATGATAAGGAAACTGTTGTTCATCAAAGACGACATGGTGAGAGAGAATTATTTTTCCACTGGTTAGGTCTAAGAACCGGTACCCACGGTAGTTGGCAGGGTAGGAAAGAAAGACACATGGAGTGGAGTGAAGGGAGAGTTTATGAGGGCGAGTAGACGATGTATTTGGATAACAGAGGCAACCGAAAACACGGAGGTGGTCGTAAGATGGTAAGTTTGGATGGCAAGATGTTATGGAGATATGAGGCCGTGTGTAGAGCTTCGACCCAAATATTAGAGGGGAGCGAGACATGAGTGATGAGAGTAAACATGACGTCATTAAGGCGACGAATCATGCATTTCGATTTCCCGTTTTGTTGGGAGGTGTGTGGGCCAGAGAACCGAAATTGGAGACCCGTTTGAAGAGCAAAATTTTTGAATTTTGTATTATCAAACTCTCCACCCATGTCACACGGAAACGCTTGAATTTTCATATTTGCATACAGAAATGAGATTTTTAATAATATTAGGATTGAAAAGCACATTGTTTACATGCAATGGCTTTGACGAGGTTGTGATACAAGATGATCCTGAACCCATAACTGGTATACGATTGCCATTTCCAACTAATATTGACGCTATAGGCGAAACTGTGGAAAATGTGTCTAGTTTACCTTACCTGTGTCATAGGTGACGTGAGAGGAAGCACCCGTGTCTAAGTACCACTGATCATCATCGGGTTCTATCAAGAGTGCTTGAACTGCATTTGCGAGTTGAGTGGGCTCTAAGGGATCAACGTCGGCAAGGTGGGCTTGAGCCAAACGGTTTTCAGTTGGGGTAGTTGTGTTGTTGCACCGGTTGTTGGGCTGTTGTTCCCACTGCAGAGCCCAACCAGGAGGAGCCCAATTCTGAGTCGGATAGGGACATGGGGGCGGAGCCCAATACAGCGAAGGGGCCCATTAAGGAGCACTTTGGGCCATATAGTATGGTGGTGGCATTGGGCCAAAGCAGCGAGCCTGAAAAGATGAGGATTGAGTCTGTGTGTTGTGGCTATTGGACCGGGAGCCTGAGTTGCTCCTGTTTAGTTCACGACGCTGCAGAGATTGCCGACGATTAGGGTTGTCGCAATGCTATGGGGTGCGGTTTTCACGGCTGCGTGGAGGGGAGGTGACTGCCGCCGCCACAACCGGAGTGGGTGTGGTTTGTTCCAGAGCGGCTATCAACTGAGCGTCGGATTGCAGACGATTGCAAGCGTCTTCCCATGCCGGTAAGGTTTGATTAAGAATTGATGCAACAGTCTCATTTCTCGGGGAAAACCATGTACCATGTAACGCTCGTTGATTATCATTGATTGGAAAATCCAACGCGGACAATTGATCGGCTAGTTCTCGAATTTTCTGACAGTAGGCTTCAACTGATGGCATAGCAGCAAGGGAAAGATTGGTGAGTTCATGCTGAAGAGCCACAACACGAGATCCCTTGTTGTTCATGAATAGTTGTTTAACCCGTTCACAGGCTTGGCGTGCAGTAGATTCATGGACAAGAACTCAGGCTAGGAGGTTGTCATCAAGTGTCCCTTAGATCCAGTGTAACACAATCGAATCGATTTTGTTCCAGGCGATGAATTTCGGTGTGCCCTTAGCCGGTGGCGGCGTACCGTCGATGTGGTTGAGGACCTCGAATCCTTTTGCGTGAAGCGTAAACAGCTTAATCCCAGAGGGGTAAGAAAATTGGATGCCATCAGGAGTTTTGATGTGTGTTTGGATATTGTTTACGGTGTAAACCGGGTGCAAGGGTTGGGTTTTGGGATTAGGAGTATTATTGTTTTCTGTGTCTCCCATGTCTGCGATTTGCACAGTGATGGGATAACAGAGATGAAGCTTGATCGTGATCAAGGTTTGGAGAATGATACCATGTAATTACGTATAATTCCCTTGCCTTCATTCATCACATCGAATCTCATATATACAAAATACAATTAAGAGAATTATGGAGCTAAACTAGGAAATACAATCAAGTCTAACTTAATATCAATTCACAATATATACATTAATATATGCAATAATATCTTGGTAGATATTGTTGGTTCAGGCCCAGGTTGCAACACCCACACAATTACGTACACAGAGTATTGCTTATCAAAATTGTTGCTCTACTTCTTTAATATAATTATAAAGCAATTAAATATCAAAACAATAGGAAACTACGTGCATAACCAAAATCCTAAAAACAGGCTAAATGATCCCATGATCTAACCCATTAACTTATATTCTAAAAGAAAGCAAATAAAGGCGACTAATTGAACCATCGTCTGCTCCAAGTTTGGAACCAACTCTGTCCCGTTTCGAAAACAACTTGACACGTGAACTAACCTGATTAACCCAACAATCACCCCTTAACCGGTTTGCTCACACTTTCACTCACGACACCGAACCGTCTTCTTTTTAACCGTCCCGACCTATTCCGGATACCACAACCTCAACCGGTCACCTCCAAGTCTCCCTGGTTCAACCCGAAACAATCCACCATGCTTGCAACATTTAACATGGCATCCCGCTCGAACCGTTCATTAACATCTTGACTTTTAACGGATCAACGACTTCTTTCCCGGCCACATCCAAAGCCACCCGATTTGAACTCTCACAACCATTATGTTGTCAACATGCATATATAAATTAAGTAGCTCAAAACATGCAGCAAAATTCAATCGTAAAAAACCTTTTTTGATCACGTTTTTTTTTCAAGAGGCTTCACCACCGACAAAGAAAACAAAGTCATACCACCTTAAATGTTTTCTTTCACCTGCCAAACGAAACAAATCCAAAGCCACCTGCTTTGACGGATCTTTCACGCTCGTTTTTCACGCTTACGCCGGTCTCCTCTTATCACGAAACAAACCGATCAAGGACTGCAAACCCGGAAGCAGCACCCTACTGAAAACCGCTTGAACCAGCCCTTTTCTCCTTCCTTTGATCACCGCTAACAGCCACAGACCACCTATGCTCATCACCGGTCACCCCCGTCGTCCAAAACGGAACTTCCACCGTGACAACGGCAGAACCGAAACACTTTATCGCCTCCGTATACAGCTATAAAATAGCCACGAAACAACCCATGTTGTCCCTTTTGCAACAGCCCTGCTCGAGACCCTAAACAACATCTCAAAACCTGCAGCAATCAACCCAACAAGCAACAGCCACGCAACCCGGCAGACGGGACTGCTCCCCCTTCAAAAGTCAACTCTCAAACCTGCGATACGAGTCTCTGATACCAAAGTCACCCGCACAATTACGTACACAGAGTATTGCTTATCAAAATTGCTGCTCTACTTCATTAATATAATTACAAAGCAATTAAATATCAAAACAATAGGAAACTATGTGCATAACCAAACTCCTAAAAAAAGCTAAATGATCCCCATTAACTTATATTCTAAAAGAGAGCAAATAAACGTGACTAATTGAACCATCTTCTGCTACGAGTTTGGAACTAACCATGATACGTTTCGAAAACAACTTGACCCGTCTGACCCGTGAACGAACCCGATTAATCGAACAGATATTACCGACTAACATAATCTTATTGGGTGCGATCGTCCTTTTCCAAATCTCAAATGAATATATGTATATACATGGGGTTTTTAGTTTCTTCATTCGAAAATAATTCCCTCTTGGAACTAAAATTCGTCGTTTTCTAAGGTTAAATTGAACGTATTGAAATTTTGAAATTCATGAATTTAAAGTCAACAAGCCTCTGAAAACATTTGATTTCATATTTAAAACATAAACACGGATAGTTGTGCCGCATAATTGTACATACTGTTTTGTCTAATAAATAAATATATATATATATATATAGTATTTAGATTTATGTATAATGATTAGTTATCGCATCTAAAGGACAATTCAAAGGAATTGAAAGTTGCAGACTTTGATTTGAAACTTTGAAAGTGCCCTTTGCCACCTAAATTGGTAACACATTAAGGTTATAGGTTATTGCATATTATTTAGTTTGTAATTTCAAGATACTACGAATTTAGTTTGTAATTTAAAGAGAGTAATAGTTTTAGCATGAAAGCTTGAATATATTCATTCATCTGTTCATCATATATATGCAGATACAATAGCTAGGATCCTACAATGTAGGAGATATAGTAGCCAACAATATTGACTAATCTATATACAACATTTGAATACAATTAATTAATTAATAACAATTGGAGGGAAGTCTTGGCGCCATAATATTTCCATAATATTCATCCTGGTATAGTGGTATGTTATACGTATCCTTAACATGCCCCCGCAAGATAGGCGAGGGAGGTACAGGACCAATCTTGGAAATCAGCAGCTGACATCGTGGTTGAAGTAATGGTTTGGTGAGAGCATCAGCTAGTTGATCCAATGTGAGTAACTCGTAGGGAACCATCCTCAACCTTTTCTCTTACAAAGTGAAAATCTAGTGCCAAATGCTTCATTGGGGAGTGAAAGACCGGATTAGCTGAGTAGGTTATGGCACTTAAATTGTCACAATAAATAGTGGGTACAGAAAGAGACTGAAAACCAAGTTCTTTAAGTAATTGAGTGAGCCATTGAACCTCTGTTGTGGTGGCAGCGACCGCTCTGAATTCATCTTTAGTTGAGCTTCTTGCAAGTGTGCTTTGTTGTTTAGAACTCCAAGATATGGGGTTGGAACCAAGGTAGACTACATAACCCGTGGTGCTGCGGTAGTTGTCTTTGTCACCGGCCCAGTCAGCGTCTGTGAATGCATGTAAGTGGGTTAGAGAGTTGTGTTGTAGTAGATTACCATGGTGAGATGTACCTTGTAAGTAGCGAAGTAAACGTTTCAAGACATGCCAATGCTGAGACGTAGGAGCATGCATAAACTGAGATAACCGGTTAACCGTAAATGCTACATCAGGTCGAGTAAGTGAAAGATATTACAAGGCACCCATAATAGTCCGATAATCAGTGGGTGAGCAATAAGGGGAGCCACCATGCAATGTAAGTGAAGGTGAACACGTTATGGGGTTGATATAGGCATGCAATTACTCATTTTGGCTTTACTTAAGATGTCAAGGATGTATTTTTGTTGTGAAAGCTGGAGACCAGAGGGATGAGGTTTAACCTCAACACCATGAAAATAAGAAAGGGAACCAAGATCCTTTAGTGAGAATTTGGAGGATAGAAGTTGGATGAAGCGATCAATGGCAATTGATGAAGAGCCACTGATAATGATATCATCGACGTAGACAAGTAGAAAAAGTTTGTAAGAATTTATATTTAGAGTAAAAAGTGAAGGATCGGAGATGGTTGTCTTGAAACCTTGACTAAGGAGAAAGATTTTGAGTTCATTTTACCAAGCTCGAGAAGCTTGTTTTAGGCCATAGATGGCTTTGTTGAGTTTGCACATGTGAGATGGAAAAGAAGGATTGACAAAGCCAGGTGGTTGAGCCATGAAGACATCTTTGTTGAGAGTGCCTTGGAGAAAGGCATTGTTGATGTCTAGTTGGCGGAGTGGCCAATCTTGAGAGATAGCAAGAGATAGAACGAGGCGTAATGTGGATGGTTTAAGGACGGGGCTGAAGGTCTCAATATAATCAATTCCCAGACGTTGAGTGAAGCCTTTAGCCACTAAACGAGCTTTAAGACGATCTAAGGATCCGTCGGGGTTATAATTTGTTCGCTAAATCCATTTAGAGCCGACAAGGTTTTGACCAAGATCAAGAGGGACAAGTGTCCAAGTCTTATTTCGTTCAAGCGCATCGAATTCGTTTTGCATGGCGTGTCGCAAGATGGAAGCTTTAGCGCATGCGCAATGGTGAGAGGTTCAGAAGGAATAGAAGTAGTAGATGTGTAGACAACAAAGTCAGAATTATGGTATTTGGAATTTGGTTTCGGGTCAGTACGTATATTTGGTTTGTTAGTTGTAGTAATAGGAGCATTTGGAGGGGAAGTAGAAGTTGGTAAAGTGGTGGCAGAATTGGAAGCAATAGGATCGGAAGCAGTAGATGGGGTTGGGCTTGGGCTTGGTATAGGACCATGATGAATATTTATAGAGGAGGGTGGAGCATTGGGAATATTTGGTGAGGTTGAGAAGTATTGGAGTTGGGTTGAACAGAAGCCATAAGGGGGATGGAAAGAGGTACGCAATCATCGAAATGAGAGGGTGATGAAGAGGTGGGATCAGGGAAAAGTGAGGGAAAAGGGAATTGAGATTCAACAAAGTGAATGTGTCAAGATGTGTATATTTTATAATATGTTGGATCAAGTGCATAATAGGCGCTTTGATGAGAAGAATATCCAACAAAAACACATGGAATGGACCGAGGATGAAGTTTGTGAGGAGAGTATGGGCGGAGCTATGGGTAGCAAAGACAACCAAAACTACGAAGTTTATTGTAGTTAGGTTGTTGGTTAAATAGACAATAAAAAGGTGATTTATTTTTGAGTGTGGATGTTGGTAAGCGATTGATTAGATAAGCAATAGTAGTGAAGGCTAGGTGCCAAAATGAAGAGGGCATTTTAGCATGAGAAAGAAGAGATAAGCCGGTTTCAACAATGTGACGATGTCTACGCTTGGCATATCCATTATGTTCGGGAGTATGAGGTGGAGAAATGAGGTGGGAGATACCACATGAAGTTAGGTGAGGTTGGAGTTTTATGAATTCACTGCCATTATCCAAAAAAAATTGTTTAATTTTCTGGTTAAAATGATTTTCCATGAGTTTTTGAAATCGAATAAACGTAGAAAGTGAGTCGGACTTTTATTTAAGAGGATAAAGCCATATATCTGCTAAAATGATCAACAAAGATAATATAATATTTATAGTGATCATAAGATGTTATAGGAGAACACCAAACATCTGAAAATAATAAGTCAAGTGGTGCATGAGACAAGTGATGAATCAAAGAAAGGTAAACGATGACTTTTATTTATTTTGCATGAATTAAAATAATCATGAGTACTAGAATCAAAGGAAACAATAGAAGATAAAAGCTTAAAAACTTTATTTTTCGGGTGGCCTTGACTATGGTGCCAAAGCAAGGGATCAATCTTGTGACTAGTAAAAGCGGAAGGAGAGGTTGACATGCACGACCGAAGCTCATGCATTCCTTGAATTGAATGACCCTGAAGGAGCAGCTGATTTGAGTTCCGGTCCTTGATAAAGAAAAAAGAATCATAGAAAGCAATGAGTAATTTGTTATCAAGGCATAATCTAGAAATAGAGATAATATTTTTAGATAAGTTTGGAACACATAGGACATTAGTGAGAACGAGTGGGGTGTGTGAAGTTTTAATAATTAGAGAGCCAATATAAGTAATTTTTAGGCACGAACCATCACCAATAACAAGTTCATCTGTTCCATCATATGGTGCATGGAGAGATAAATTGTTGAGGTCATTAGTAACATGGTGTGAAGCACCACTGTCGAATAACCAAGCTGCATCATTTGAACCATTGTTGTTGGTGTCTAAAGTGTAGACTTGAGGTGCTTTTCCCTGCATGTTCTGATTAAATGGTGGAATGGGCATTGAGGGATGTACCTTTTTGAAAGTAGGACAATTGTTCAATGAGTGTCCTCTTTGATGGCATCACTGGCACTTACCAAGAAAGAGTTTTGAACCAGTTGGCAATGATGGAGTATGTAGAAGGCCCAAAGAATTACCGTGACCTGTGGTACGTTGCTGGTTGGTTGGTACGATTTAACCAAGGTTTATTATTGGTGTGGCAATTTTGGGCATAGAAAACGGTAGAGGGCCGGTGAAAAGCTGGTTGTGTAGCATGTTGGGCCAAAGATAGTTTGTGGTTGATGAGTTGTTCGTGTAATTCATCAAATGAGATGGGATTGTCACGTGCATGAACAACATCCAAGATCGGCTTGTAGGAGGATTGATCAAGACCTGTTAAAATAGAATCGACCACGTCTTCAACATCCATCTTGTTTCCTAGGAGAGCCAGTTCATCAACAACATTATTGATATTCTGCATGTAATCGGAGACGGATTGATTTGAAGTTTTTGTGGTGTGTTTGAGACGATGTTTGAGTTGTTTGATATGACCACGACTTGGAGATGTGTATGTTTTTGCTAATATTTGCCAAGCATGAAATGAAGATGAAACACCTTGGATCAGTGGAACTATCACCGGCGAGAGGCTGCCAACAAGGGTGCCAAAAAGAAGCCGGCCTTGCTGGAACCAACGAGAATAATCCGGATGAGGGGTTTGAGACCCGTCTGCAGCTATGACGGGAGGAGGAGCTGGGAGGGAACCGTCAATGAACTTATATAGGTCAAGGCTGTATCGGAGAGCTTCAACTTGAGTTTTCCATGCTAGGTAATTAGATGAGGTGAGTTTGAGAGTGGCTGGTAGGATGACATCCATAAGATCTTTCATAGATGGGTTGATCACGAGAGAAGAAAGATCAACCATATGTGATGTTGGTGGAGATGTATGGTTTGAAACAGGAATGGGTACTGGAGTCGAAATTGTTGTAGATAAATCTGAACCTTGCTCTGATACCATGTAAAGGTTTAAAGAGAGTAATAGTTTTTGATATGGTTAATAGTTGTTGAGGGATCAAAGTTGTAATAATTCATAAGTCAGTTGTCTAGTTGTTTAGTTAATAATAGTAGAAGGGGCATTGTGTAAATAATCAATTGTAATAGTCAGTCGTTGTATAAATCAGTTACGATCGTTATGAAATGCATGCAACGGTTGAATCCTCTTTTCTGTGTTCTTAATTCTCTGTTGCTATCAATGGTATCAGAGCTACCGATCCTCTAATCGGAGCTCTGGTGACCTATCATTCTTCTAGTTACGAGATTTCAATTTTGGCGTATAATGGCGACGGTGAAGGAATTAGAAAAAAATTTGAAGGAACATGAGCGGAATATGGTGCGATTGGAAACAACTTCGCAAGAATCTTTGGCAGAATTGCAAGGTAATGTAGAACGTAATATGGCCAAGATGATGGAGAAGTTAATGGCGCAACAAGAACAGCTATTTCGGAATTGGAAAGCGAATCGAACTTCAACATCTTAGGAGGATTCACTGACATATTCGTTTGATCCGAATGGAGGAGAATGTCGATGGACGAGAATTGGAAGATTAGACTTTCCTAAGTTCAATGGTACTGATGTGGAAGGTTGGATTTACAAATGTGAGCACTTCTTTTCAATTGATCGTACTCCGGATAGAATGAAGATTAGAGTAGCAGTGGTGAATTTGGAAGGAGTGGCTCTTCAATGTCACCAGGCTTTCATTAAAATTCATGAAGGATCTATGGATGATTTGCCCTGGAAAGATTATGTGAGATCAATCATGGCACGGTTTGCTGATTTTGATTTAGATGATGCGATGGAAGAGTTGAAGGCTTTGTATCAGACAGGTACTTTGAAGGAATATTGTGATGCTTTTGATTTACTTCTGAATAAGGTGTCGATCATAGAAACACAAGCTGTCAGTTTATTTGTGGGGGGGTTAAAACCTGAAATTAAGTGCATGGTTAAAATGTTTAAGCCAAAATCATTGAGGGAAGCTTATTCTTTAGCAAAGAAACATGATCAAGCCCATTCTACACTTTTCCCTAATAGTACTAGAAAGGTTGTAAGTTCTTTGCCTTTTTACTCAGCTAGTACTAATTCAAAAATTAATACTCCTGTTAATGCTAATAAGTTGCCCTTATTACCTACTCCATCGAGTAATCAATTAGTTAAAAGTACTAAGAGATTATCTCCCAAGGAGGTAGAGATAAAGAGGTCTAAGGGGGAATGTTTTTGGTGTGATGAGAAGTTTACTCCTGCTCATAAATGTAAAAATAGACAACTGTTTGTGATAGAATTAGTTGATGAAGAGGATAATGATGTAGATGGGGAGTCTGTTAATGAGATACAACAATTAGAAAATCTTGAACCTCAGGAACCTCATATCTCTATTCATGCACTAGCTGGAATTCCTTCTTATTCAACAATGAGGATAATGGGGTCAATTGGAACTAGACCTTTACACATATTAGTGGATTCGGGATCCACTCACAACTTTATTAATAATGAGTTAGCTGCCAAGCTACATTGTTCAACAACTGGGGTTAAATCAATGAAAGTTACTGTTGCAAATGGGAATCCGTTGGATTGTCTTAGCCTTTGTAAAGATTTTAAGTGGATGATGCAGAGTGTGTGGTTTAATGCTGATGTATTGCTCATTCCTTTAGATAACTATGATATGGTATTGGGAGTACAATGGATATCTTCTTTGGGTGACATTAATTGGAATTTTAAGAACTTAACTATGGAGTTTTATGTGGATCAAGTTAAGTATGTGTTGAAAGGGGTTCATTCTAATAGTTTGAGTTTATGTTCCGAAAAGAAATTGGAGCAGATGCTTTGTTCTTCTATGGCATTAGTGCAATCACAAATGTTTGGGTTACAGTTGTTAAATGAAGAAGGTACTATGGTGAAAAGTTCTTCCATTTCAGGAAATGTTCAAGATGATCAGATTACTAAGCTGTTAATGCAATTTGAAAATGTACTTGCCACTCCAACTTCACTACCTCCATCTAGAGCATGTGATCATAGAATTATATTGGAGGATGAAAATAAGTCCATTAATCTCAAACCTTATAGATATCAAGGAGTTCAAAAAGATATCATTGAGAAAATGACTAAGGAGTTGCTAGAATCAGGAATGATTTGAAATAGCAGTAGTTCATTTGCAGCCCCTGTAGTTTTGGTTAAAAAAGGATGGATCTTGGCACATGTGCATTGACTATAGGAGATTAAATGAAGCTACCATAAAGAATCGTTTTCCAATTCCTTTGATTGATGAGCTGTTAGAGGAATTACAAGGAGCTGTAGTATTTTCTAAGTTGGATCTGAGGTCGGGGTACCATCAGATAAGGATGTATGAATCAGATATTTTTAAAACAACATTTAGAACACACGAAGGATTATTCGAGTTCTTAGTGATGCCTTTTGGTTTAACTAATGCCCCAACAACTTTTCAGTCTTTGATGAACCAAACTTTTAAACCATATTTACGGAAGTTTGTTCTAGTTTTTTTTTTGATGATATATTGGTGTATAGTCGGGATATTCAGCAGCATGTGAGTCACTTGAAGCTGGTTTTGGAAACACTGCAACAACACCAACTGTATGCAAAGAAATCAAAGTGTTCTTTTGCGGGTCAGCAAGTTGAATACTTAGGCCACGTTATTAACCAACAAGGAGTATCTACTGATCCATTGAAGATTAAAGCTATTGTAGAATGGCCAGTACATGGTAATGTTAAGCAATTGAGGGGTTTTTTGGGTCTTACGGGATACTATAGAAGATTTATTAAATCCTTTGGTATTATTGCTAAACCCTTGACCGATTTACTAAAAAAAGATGCTTTTAATTGGAATCAGTCAGCTCAGTTAGCTTTTGATAAATTGAAGCATGCTTTGAGTTCAGCCCCAGTGTTAGTGCAAAGTCAGCACCCTTTAGCTTTTATTAGCAAGGTGTTGTCTCCTAAACATCAAACTCTTTCAGTTTATGAGAAAGAACTATTGGCTATTCTCTTTGCTATTAAACAATGGCATTATTATCTGATTTCCAATAAGTTTGTGATTAAGACTGATCAAAAGAGTCTTAAACATTTATTGGATCAGAAAATAACCACTCCTTTGCAGCATTCATGGTTGGTTAAACTAATGAAGTATGATTATGAGATACAGTATAAGCAAGGAAAACAAAATTTGGTTGCTGATGCACTTTCTAGGGTGAATGGATCTGAAGTTTTTGCTTTGACTGTTTCTTCTTTTGATCCTCTATTTCTATCAAGAATTAAAGATAGTTGGAATTCTGATGATGACATTCAGGCGTTATTGGTCAAATTAAAACAAGGGCAATCAATTCCAAATTTTTCTTGGCAGGATGAATTGTTGAAAAGGAAGGCTAAGTTGGTGGTGGGAAAAGATGAACAGTTAAGAAGAGATCTAATTTCTTTATGTCATGCATCTTCCATGGGGGGACACTCCGGTATACATGCTACTTATCAAAGGTTACATGGTATATTTTATTGGAAAGGTCAGACTAAAGCAGTGAAGAATTTTGTTAGAAATTGTCAAGTATGTTAACAAGCAAAACATGAAACAATATCTACACCTGGATTATTGCAGCCTCTTCCTATTCCTACTTCGATTTTTTCTGATATTAGTATGGATTTTATCACAGGATTGCCCAAATCAGAAGGCAAGGATGTTATTTTTGTGGTGGTGGATAGATTGACGAAATATGCTCATTTTATGGCCTTATCTCACTCTTTTACAGCGTCACAAGTGGCTCAGACATTTATAGATGGTGTTTATAAGCTACATGGATGGCCTTCCACAATTGTTTCGGATCGTGATCCTATTTTTTCAAGTCGGTTCTGGCAAGAATTTACTAGAATTCAAGGTGTGGAATTAGCTCTTTCAACGGCTTACCATCCACAAACGGATGTCAAACCGAAGTGGTAAATCGTTGCATTGAAATGTACTTGAGATGTATGACTTTGGGCAGACCTTCATCCTGGAAAAAGTGGTTGTCTTTAGGAGAATGGTGGTATAATACTAATTACCATACTTCGATTAGGATAACCCCATTTCAGGCACTATATGGGTATCCACCTCCCTTGCATGTACCTTATATCCATAGAGATTCTATGGTGGCTGAAATTGATGATGTTATGTGTGATCGAGAAGAAGCTTTAAAGTTGTTGAGGGATTCCTTGTTGAAATCACAAAATCGTATGAAGCAAATGGCAGATAAGCATCGAACTGAAAGGAGTTTTTAAGTGGGTTCTTGGGTTTATTTGAAGTTACAAGCTTATACACAGAATTCTTTGAGATCTTTTAAGGATAACAAATTATCTCCTAAGTATTTTGGTCCCTATATGATAGTTGAAAAGGTGGGAATGGTTGCTTATCGATTGTATTTCCTCCTGATGCTAACATTTACTCTACTTTTCATGTCTCGTTAAAACAAGCTAAAGGTCCATCTGTTAATGTCATTCCAATTCCAAATGCTCCAAGATTTCATTTGTATCCAGCTGCTATGATTGATACTCGTGTGATCAAGAGAAAGAATAAAGCGGTTGCTCAAGTTTTAGTACATTGGAAAAAGAAGTCAGTCTCAGAAGCTACTTGGGAATTTACAGATGAGTTCAAGTTGAGATTTCCAGATTTTTGTTGTTGAAGTTTTCCTTGAGGTCAAGGATTTTCTTTAGAAGGGGGTATTGATATGGTTAATAGTCGTTGAGGGATCAAAGTTGTAATAACTCATAAGTCAGTTGTCTAGTTGTTTAGTTAATAATAGTAGAAGGGGGTATTGTGTAAATAATCAATTGTAATAGTCAGTCGTTGTATAAATCAGTTACGATCGTTATGAAATGCATGCAACGGTTGAATCCTCTTTTCTGTGTCCTTTATATTTCTGTTGCTATCAGTTTTAGCTTGAAAGCTTGAATATATTCATTGATCTGTTCATCATATATGTACAGATACAATAACTAGGATCCTACAATGTAGGAGATATAGTAGCCAACAATATTGACTAATCTATTTACAGCATTTGAATAAAATTAATTAATAACAATTGGAGGGAAGTCTTGGCGCCATAATATTTCCATAATATTCATCCTGGTATGTTATACTTATCCTTAACAGGTAACACATTATGGTTATAAGTTATTGCATATTATTTAGTTTGTAATTTCAAGATACTACGAATTTTAAGAAATTTGGTATACTGCTTGCTTTGATTCTGTCAACATATTGTTTACTATTCGCTGTATATCGATTTAAAGATTACAGCATATATTATGCATTACAACTTGCATAACATAACGAAATATTATATTCAAACTGACTGTTTCTTGATTTTATAAAATTCATGTGTAGCATATGACCTACAATTATTCTTGGGTCAAAGTTTTCAGATACTGAAAAGAGTTTTTTTTTTAAAAGAGGGTTGGTGTAAAAATTATTTACTAAAATGAGTGTTTTTAATTGTTTTTTTTATTTTTAAATAGTTTATTATAATTTTTTTGATTCAATCAAAATAGAAAAACTAAAGAGACTAAAGTGAAATGATTAAAAAAAAATAGGACAATGGTAATATGACATAATAAATTAGTTAAAAATAAAAATAAGTGAAAAAGTCCTATTTTGGTAAATATTTTTCAAATCAATTTTGATAAATAATTTTGCCACCAACATCCTTTTGAAGGAAAAAAACTCATTGAAACTGTGCATACTACTTTAAGGAGCAGTGCATAATGAATTGTTCATATTTATTTCCTGTGTTTATTTTATTAAGGATTATAAATATATAATTTGAATCATTGATTTTATATATATTAATGCTATTGAAATTCAACTCTGGAACTTGATTTGATGCATATTAGAATTATTAAAATTTTGGGATATTGGAATTCAAAATTAGAGTTTCCAGATCCTAGAATTTCATGTGATTCGATAAAACTTTTTAGGATAATGAAATTTTAAACCTTTTCTGCATATATTAAAGCAGAACACGTATTTTGATTATAGTTTATGTGTGTGAGTTGGTACTTATTGTTCGTCATTCAAGTTTCCGAAATTTTAGTTTTAATTTGTTAAGAATGACTCTTCATGGGTCCTGCTAAGTTGAAAATTTGATGAGATCTCATAGTTGGAGCATTATGAGGCAATTGGATGTTATGATTAGAACAAGAGCTGATGTTGCTTATAATGTTGGAAAACTAAGTAGGTACACTAGTAATTCAAGTTCACATCATTGGCAAGCTATGAATAGGTTGTTCAAATACTTCCAACAAACCATGAACTATGGTTTGTTTTATTTTGGTTTTACTTCGTGTTGGGGTTTTGTGTGAAAGAAAGAAAAAAAAAAGAAAAAGAAAATATAAACCTTTCATCTACCAATTTATTTGTCATGAATATGGTGCTTGTTAGTGGGCAATTGGCCATGAATATGCTAGTTAGTGGGCATAATGACAACCTTTGAAATGCCAATACCACAAGTATAAATAGAGGCATTTGGCCTCTTGTTGAAGTTGCTAGTTTTTGAGATCTCTACACCACTTGAGATATACACACACAAGCTTCAAAGGTTCCAAACACAATCATATACTTTGTTGAGTTCTCAACAACCTACAACAATCGAATCCTCGTGATAAACACTCTTGTTTCAGGTGAAGTTTCGGGTTTTCGGTTAACTCCGGCAGTACACACTGCTTCGGCTGTTGTACCCTAGGAAACAGTCGGGTTCACCTGGGTGGCCTGAAATCTGTTTTAAGGGACCTCTGTTGAACAGAAATCCTCAGCCACCGAACTCATTTAAATTTGTTTCATCTTGTTTTCTACTTCTTCTTGTAATTTCAATTTTAGCATTTTTATATTTCTTGTATTACTTTATTTTATATTCTGTATTTTCTGAATTGTAATTCGAGTAATTGAATAATAAAAGTATTTGTTTATTTTGTGAACGGTGTTCCTACAAGCTTAAAACAGATTTTAAAAACCACCGTTCATAAGTTTGTTTTTTTAAAATTATCGGATTACGAAACAAAAATATAAACTATTTAGTTTCGTAGAAATGTTTGTTTATCAAGAAATTTAAAATGTGTTTTTAAATTTTATTTTTGGTAAACAAGTATTGTTTTTTTTATTAATAGGAAAATTCAAACATTTTGTTTTGGTTTTTTGTAAACCATTACTAGTTATTTTTTGTTTTGATAATTGTTAACAAAGTTTCGTTTTATTAAATTTGTTTTTGTGTAAACCAAAAGTTTTATAAACCATTTTGTTAATGTTTATTTATTGAACATAATCGAATCAAAAATTTTTTTACTACGAGTTTTATAAACGATAGTTATAATCGTTTATTTCTAACAAGCGTGTTAGAAAAAGGTTTTTATGATATAAAAACTTAAAATTATAAAACGTTTGATGCTTGAAAAAAAATAATTCGATTTTGGGGGTCGGTTTTGGGGTCGGTTTTGTGTAAACCATAATTCCTCAAATAACTGTCAAATTTTAGTAAAATTTGATTTTGGTTTTGTGTAAACCATACGGTTTTTTGTAAATCACAAAATATTTTGATAAATTAAGCTCATTAAAGTTTAAGTTCTAAGTGACGGACTTGTAGTAACTGGAAGGGTGAACATCGTTATCTGAGTTTCCTGTCTAGAAAAGCAATTCGCATATATCCCAATCAGCCGAGGGACCTGTCTTGTTTTCCTGGGGATTCTTGGAGAGAGTGTCTTAACCTATTAGGCCAAAACAAGTCATGCAAACGTCATATGAACTCAAATAACTTTGTTTGAGTTAAAAAGTTTAGTTTAAGCTTTGGTTTTGTGTAAACCTTATTTCTGAAAATCTGACTTTCTTAGTTTGCATTTCTACTTTTGTTTGAGAAATGAAAACTGTATCTGCTCAAACTTTAACACCTATGGGATCATTAGTTGGTACCCATGCTGCCCAAGCCGAGGGGATCAAAGGATAATTTGATGCAAGTTAGATAATCAATATGGAAGATCATTCTTATGTAGATGGGTCGCTATTCCTACTTAGTAGTGGTGCAATTGCATGGTCATCAAAGAAACAAACTTGCATTATTCGACTATGGAATCTGAATTTGGTGCTTTAGCAGCAACTGGTACAAAAGTTGAATGGCTAAGAAATCTGTTCTTTGAGATTACATTGTGGTCAAAATCGATATCATCAATTTCTATAAGATGCATAGTCATGTGTACAATGAAAGTCTACACATTTATTTGTTAGACATGGTATGGTTAGAGAACTAATCATGAATGTAGAGATATATGTTGAATTTGTAAGATCATAACTTAATTTATCTGATCATCTAACAAAAGAGTTAGGAAGAGATCTCATGAATAAATCAACTAAAGGAGAGATGTGACACCCGGTAATTTCAAGTAAATTGCAGCTCTTACAACTTTGTATTTCACATTCATACTTGTTGAATTTCATTTAATTTTGTTTAATTAGACGGGTTAGACACAAACAACTGTGAAACGATAGTTCAAGAAACTATCGAATCGTACATTTCACATTGGTTTTAGAAACCAAGTGCGACAAACACAAACGCAAACGCAAAACAATAATTCGGGGAATTATTGGATTGTGCGACACATGTTGATTGTGGTTAATCAAGCATGCAAACGGTTCGTAACAACGAACGCAAACTATCGAAGATAATTCGAGGAATTATCGAAACACACACACGAGTATCAAGAACGTTGGTGATCAAACAACTTATGTGTTATTATGTGATTATATGTTAAACATGCATTAGATGCTTAGGATAAACGTTCGGAATCGAACACGAGCGAAATCGAATCGATGAAATCGAAAAACAAGAAAATGGACCCGTCGGGTACGCCAAGGCCCCTCGGCGAAGGGCTTGGCGGTACGCGAAGCAAAGTGGGAGTCGGGACTCCCGAATTTCTCGGCGGTATGCGATGGCCATCTTGATCGGCCTCGGCGGTACGCGAAGCCCATGCAGATCAAAATTTTCATAAAATCAACCCCAACCCCTTTTGTTCAGTATTCTCTCATTCTCACCGAGCTTATACTCATTCTTTCGACCCAAGCCCACTGAAAGCAACTCCCAAGACCCCTGGAAATCTTCTTGAAGCTCTTCCTTGCAACTTTGGAGTAATTTGAAGCCATTTAAGCTCAAAGGAAGTTCTTGGAGGCCATCAACAAGCAAGGAAACCCTCCTCAGTCACTTGTAGCCTTGAATCAGTTTCAATCTCCTCATCAAGGAGATTCTAAGGTAGTTTCCTATGTTTATCTATGATTAGAGCGTACATGCATGATGTAAAAACACACATGCAAGTGTGTTTGAACACATGCAACTCCATGTGGCTATCGAGCACGAATTTGTTGGTGATTTGATGTATTATTAGATTTAGATCTACTGATTTTAGTATAAGATTGGTTGGATTTGAGTTTGGTTGAGTTATTGATCGATTTGATGATGATTTAGGCACACTTGCCATAAAAGGAAACTTTTATGATGCATGTCATAGATTTGTGATGATCTAGACATGTTAGACATGTCTAGATGTTGTCAAATGAATATTGAAGTGTTTAGAAACACATTTGGGTGATTGATTTTGTGAAAAACACGATTTTGTTGAAACTTACTAAATAAGGAAACTTTTGTAAATCAAAAGAGGGCTTTTGATGTTTTAAGATGTTTTGATGAACTTTGATTGTTGAAATATGTTTAGAAATGGTTTCTAAACATATTGGAAACTTGTATTTGTGAAAACAAGCTTTTAAACGAGAACTTGCTATTTTAGGAAACTTTATTTGGACAAAATAACATAAATGGTAATGTATGCACAAACGGCATATTTCATGTGTTTACATATGTTTTTACAAACATACTAGAGTATTGATTTTATGAAATGGGATTTCATGACCATACTTTCCAAAAATAGGAACTTTCCAAATATGGAAACTTTTTCCGAAGCAGAAACGCTACAATTTTCGAAACATAACACATGTGAAAATATCATGATTAGTCATAGGAATGCGTGTTGGTATCTTACTTGCGTTAAGACACATAAACAATCTAAACACAACAAACGTGTCACGAACGATTCGTCGAGACAACACAAGTCAAAACACACACACTCGGTTGAGCACGCCGACACTTGGAGTTGTATGGGATACAACACACCACAAAACACATACTCACACCTATATGGTTATAGGTGCTTACTAGCGGGATTGCTAGCATTCGCAGGTAGCGAACACACAAAAACCGGAACTGCTTTACCATGTGAGTTCACGACCCCTTTTTACATTTTCTACCTTTGGGGGAGAAAAAATTGCACATAACTGTTTTTGAACAACATACATACTTTTTGGTTACATTTGTATACGCTAATATCACGTATATGCATATGTGTGGCATTCATCCACAAAACTGATAAGTCCTCATTAAACACACCTCGAACCGTTAATAGCGCGATGCGCTTAGCGTGGTAATTATGAATAGTACTATTTGGGCATGACAAGCCCCACTGTTGCTCGCCATATGGCCATCCCGACTGGAGGTCGGAACAGTGCAAAATTGACCAAACAACATTGCCGTATCTTGTTAGATGGATTTGGCGGGAGGCAGCATGTTAGCTTCGGTTGCGAACCCGCATATGGTATAACTCATATTGACTAGCTATCAATGGATATTGCATTGTATTGAAATGTAGACCTGCAAAACACTTTCTTTAATCATTTTCATGTTTACTGTTGAACACAAACCAGTGCTCTCACCAACCTTTGTGTTAACCTTTTTCTCGCATGTTTTCTTTGGTAACTAAGGCACGTGCACGAGGAATCTAGGATGCTAGGCTGGAGTCGCATGCATCTATATAGTGCTTTAGTCTTTGAGAGCATTTATCATTCTGTTATATCACATGTTGTTAAACATCTTTAACCGCTTCTGCGAACTTTAAACTTATGTTATTTTGAAGACTAATTTATTAACGCTTCCGCAACTTATGAATTGAAACTATTTGATAATTTACATGACTTTCGCAACTTCGATTTTATAAACTGTTTTGTCCAAGTATTTGGATGTACGTATGAAACCAGACATGTAGGTCTCGCTATACTGTGTGACCGGAGACTGCGATCCTGACAGTCTATCATTCGCGCCCCAGGAAGGGACGGGATTTCTCGGGGTGCGACAGATTGGTATCAGAGCCAGGTTATTGCGAATTAGGTTTGCATTTAGTGAACTTAGTCTATAACCACTAGTCTCCACACAACACATAACACTTAGTATTGTGATACTTGAATACACATTATAGTTATGATATCACCATCGTCCCCACATGCGATTGCGTATGACGAGGAGGAGCCGATAGCTCCAGCACTACCCGCATCACCACTACCAGTGACCATAAAGTCACCTGACTAGCATCCCCGACTGTCTGAGGGAAGCGAAACGGACGATCCTAAGTAGGATTAGATGAAAACCCTGAGGACGCAGACATACACTAACGCTTATTCTCGTTATGAAGATCATGGCTGGAAGACGCGGAGGACGCAGAAATGCGGGAGGACGTGGAAGCATCAATCTGACACCAGCTGAACTAAATGCACTCATCTACGAGCGATTTAAGGAGGCACTTGCTGCACGGGATGCTGCCCGTAATCAAAATCCTCGGGACCAAGGTGATGAGTCTTATTTTTCATTCATCTTGGGCCATAATCACTCGTTCCTAATACAACGCGTTTAACGGATTTTGGATCCAATTCTTTTCTTTGCATATCTCAGGAACAAACCTCAACCCACCTCTCTGCACATTCATGATGTTTATGGATTGCAAACCTCACTCTTTCAACGGCAATGAGGGTGCCTTCGGGCTATTACGCTGGATAGAAAAGGCGGAATCGGCCTTTGCTATGAGCAATTGCCGGAACGAAGACCGAGTCAAATTCGCTGCGGGAACACTTGAGGGAGCCGCCCTCACTTGGTGGAATGCCAATGTTTAGAATCTAGGACTCGATGCAGCCAACGCCCTACCATGGGATGATTTCAAAAGAATGTTGAACCGCGAATATTGTCCTCGCGGTGAAGTGCAGAAACTAGAGACGGAATTCTGGAACCATAAGATGGTTGGTTCCGAGGTCGAAGCATACACAGCTCGATCATATGAACTGGCACACCTGTGCCCGGAGATGGTAACACCGGCCTATAAACACATCGAGAAGTACATTGAGGGACTGCCACCTCAAATTCAGGGAATGGTACTCTCTGCTGACCCCATCACCATGCAACAAGCCGTACGACTAGCCCACAAGTTCACTGACCGGCTGTTGCACAAGGACTCTTACCACCCCGTGGTGCAGTAACCAAACCTGCTGACAACAAACGCAAATGGGATAACACCCTGAGCAAACCATCCACTCTTCAACCACCACCACAACAACGTAAGTTTGGATCAACCCAAGCTTACACCCCACCCATCCCAACCACCCAAAAGCAAGTAGGATATGCAGGCAAACATCCAAGGCCAACGCTGTGGAAAAATGGGACACGCAGCTAAAGATTGCAGGGGTGAACTGCTGACAAAAACCCCACAACCACAACAGCAACATGAAGCACCGAAGGGATGCTATGAATGTGGGAAACCAGGGCACTTCAAGAAGGATTCCCCGCACATGAAAAACAACAACAACCAACAGAACAACGACAATGAGAACAAAGGTACGAGGGGACGAGCCTTCGTGATTGGGGCAAAGGAGGCAAGAAGGGATCCCAACCTTGCAACCGGTACGTATCTCTTAAACAATAACTATGCTTCTATGCTGTTTGATACTGGTGCAGAGAAAAGCTTTATATCTAAGGATTTTAGTGAGATGCTTGCCATACCAACACCCTTAGAAGTTGATTACACAATAGAGCTAGCTGATGGTAAATTGATTGTAACCAAACACATTCTGAAAGAATGCACTTTAGAGCTAGCAGGCCATAAATTTAAGATTGACCTCATGCCAGTTACACTAGGCAGTTTTGATGTCGTAGTAGGCATGGATTGGTTGTCTGAAAACCAAGCTGAAATCATTTGCCACGACAAGGTTGTGCGCATACCTCTCCCTGATGGAGAAACCCTGAACATCAAGGGCGAGAGGAGTGACACTCCTCTGAACATCATCTCGTGCATGAAGGCTCACAAATGATTACGAAAGGGATACGCATCCATCCTGGCGCTTATCACTGACAAGACCGAAGAAGAGAAGAAAATAGAAGACATTCCAATCGTATGGGACTATCAAGATGTATTCCCTGAGGATTAACCAAGAGTACCATCACCTCGACAAGTGGAGTTCCGCATAGACCTCGCACCGGGAGCAGCGCCTATTGCACGAGCACCATATCGACTTGCACCTTCAGAGATGCAAGAGCTGTCCAATCAACTCCAGGAGCTGTTGGACAAGGGTTTCACCAGACCAAGCTTCTCACCCTGGGAAGCTCCAGTACTGTTCGTGAAGAAGAAGGATGGCACATTCCACATATGCATCGACTACCGTGAATTGAACAAGGTAACAATCAAGAACCGTTACCCCTTACCTCGCATCGACGATCTATTCGATCAACTGCAAGGATCAAGTTACTACTCCAAGATCGATCTGCGATCTGGATACCATCAGTTGAGAATTCAAGAAGAAGACATCCCAAAGACATCCTTTCGCACACGGTATGGCCATTACGAGTTCTTGGTCATGCCATTTAGGCTAACAAACGCACCCGCAGTATTCATGGATCTCATGAATAGAGTTTGTAAACCTTATCTAGATAAGTTCATCATTGTGTTCATTGATGATATCCTTATTTACTCAAGAACTCAGGAAGAACACAAAGAGCATCTTCAATTGGCTCTGGAACTGCTACGACAAGAAAAGCTGTATGCTAAGCTCTCAAAGTGCGACTTCTGGATTCGAGAAGTCCAATTTTTAGGTCATGTTGTTAATGAACAAGGAATACACGTGAATAATTCCAAGATAGAAGCGATCAAGAACTGGGAAGCACCAAAGACCCCAACTGAGGTGCGACAATTCCTAGGCTTGGCTGGCTATTATCGACGATTTATCGAAGGATTTTCCAAGATAGCCCAACCACTCACAGCTCTCACCCACAAGGACAAGAAATATCTCTGGACTGACAAACAAGAAGCTTCATTCCAAATTCTCAAGCAGAAGCTCTGTAGTGCACCTATCTTATCTCTTCCTGATGGAACAGATGACTTCGTAGTATATTGCGATGCCTCGATACAAGGACTCGGTTGCGTGCTGATGCAGCGAGAGAAGGTGATCGCATATGCTTCTTGACAACTGAAAGTGCACGAGAATAATTACACTACCCACGACTTGGAACTTGGAGCCGTGCTATTCGCACTCAAGATCTGGAGACACTACCTGTACGGTACAAAGTGTACGATATACACTGATCACAAAAGTCTCCAACACATATTCGAACAGAAGGAACTGAACAAGCGACAATGTCGCTGGCTCGAGCTCCTAAACGACTATGAGTGTGCTATCAAGTATCACCAGGGGAAGGCCAATGTAGTGGCCGATGCTTTAAGCCAGAAAACATCTCGAAACCTAAGAGGGTACGAGCTTTACAACTCACTATCCATCCCAATCTCCCTGAGCAGATACGTATTGCCCAAGTGGAGGCACTTAAAGCAGAAAAGCTAGCGGCTGAATCACTAAGGGGAATGGAGGAACAACTTGAGGTAAAAGCTGATGGCTTACATTATTTCATGGAACGCGTCTGGATTCCACATAACGGAAACCTAGGAGACCTTGTGATGGACGAGGTTCACAAATCTCGGTATTCCATTCACCCTGGATCTGATAAGATGTATCATGATCTGAAAGTACTCTACTGGTGGCCACACATGACAGCCGACATCGCTACCTACGTGAGAAAATGCTTGACTTGTGCCAAAGTCAAGGTCGAGTACCAGAAACCCTCGGGATTACTCACACAACCTGAGATCCCCATGTGGAAGTGGGAACAAATATCCATGGATTTCATTACCAAATTACCCCGTACTCCTAGTGGATGTGACACTATCTGGGTAATCGTTGATTGACAGACTAAGCACATTTCCTTGCGATCAAGGAAAACGATAAAATGGAGAAGCTAGCCAGGATCTATGTTAAGGACGTAGTCTCACGACATGGAGTGCCAATCTCCATCATATCAGATCGAGACGCTTGATTCACTTCCAATTTCTGGAAATCATTGCAAAAGTCGCTTGGTACACGGTTGGATATGAGTACAGCATACCACCCACATACTGATGGCCAGAGCGAACGCACTATACAAACACTCGAAGACATGCTACGGGCGTGTGTAGTAGACTTCGGCAACAGCTGGGAAACTCACCTACCGTTGGTGGAGTTCTCTAGGGGTGTTCATCGGGTCGGATAACGAGTTATTCGGGTTTTTCGAATCGGGTTTTTCGGGTTGGGAAATTTTTTTGGTCTATCCGAAACCCGACCCAACCCTAAATTCGAAATATATTATCCGACCCGAAAAACCCGAAAAACCCGAATTCGTTCATCCGAATAACCCGAATAACCCTATTTTTTTCGGGTTTTTCGGATATCCGACCCGAAAAAACCTCTTTTTTGCATATCCGAAACCCGACCCGACCCGGAACTAAAATCATATTATCCAACCCGAATAACCCGAAAAACCCGAAAAAGATTTCGGATACGGTTTTTTCGGGTTTCGGATACAATTTGAATTTCGAATTTTTTCGAGTTTCGGATATTTTGAACACCCCTAGAGTTCTCCTACAACAATAGTTACCACACAAGCATCAAGGCAGCGCTTTTTGAGGCGCTCTATGGCAGGAAATGCCGATCACCCATCTGCTGGGCAGAAGTGGGCGACAGTCAGCTCACTGGCCCAGAACTTGTACAGGAAACGACAGAGAAAATTGTACAGATCAGAAACCGTATGGCAGCAGCTCGAGATCGTCAGAAGAGCTATGCCGACAAACGTCGAAAGCCTCTAGAATTTCAAGTAGGAGACAAAGTCTTTCTGAAAGTTTCGCCATGGAAAGGCGTCATTCGTTTTGGTAAACGAGGCAAATTGAATCCACGGTATATTGGACCATTCGAAATCCTGAAGAGGATTGGTCCAGTGGCATACCAACTCAACCTACCAGCCGAACTCGATGGAGTTCACAACGTGTTTCATGTCTCAAACTTGAAGAAGTGTTTATCTGATGAGACACTTGTGATTCCACTGGATGAGATCCAGGTGGATGAACAACTACGGTTCGTGGAAGAACAGGTAGAGATCATGGACCGTGAGGTCAAACAACTCAAACAGAGTCGGATTCCAATCGTCAGAGTCCGATAGAACTCAAAAGGCGGACCTGAATTCACGTGGGAACGTGAAGATCAGATGATGCGCAAATATCCCCATCTCTTCAAACAGACAACGTCAAACTCCGACAACAACGAATAAATTTCGGGACGAAATTTCCTTTCAACAAGGGGATGATGTGACAACCAGAAAATTTTTGTTCTCAAAGACTTACAACTTTATATTTCACATTCATACTTGTTGCATTTCATTTAATTTTGTTTAATTAGATGGGTCAGACACAAACAACTGTGAAACGATAGTTCGAGGAACTATCGAATCGTACATTGCACATTGGTTTTAGAAACCAAGTGTGACAAACACAAACACAAACGCAAAACAATAATTCAGGGAATTATTGGATTGTGCGATACATGTTGATTGTGGTTAATCAAGCATGCAAACGGTTCGTAACAACGAACGCAAACTATCGAAGATAATTCGAGGAATTATCGAAACACACACACGAGTATCAAGAACGTTGGTGATCAAACAACTTATGTGTTATTATGTGATTATGTGTTAAACATGCATTAGATGCTTAGGATAAACGTTGGGAATCGAACACGAGCGAATCGATGAAATCGAAAAACAAGAAAATGGGCCCGTCGCGGTACGCCAAGGCCCCTCGGCGAAGGGCTTGGCGGTACGCGAAGCAAAGCGGGAGTCGGGACTCCCGAATTTCTCGGCGGTATTCGATGGCCATCTTGATCGGCCTCAGCGGTACGCGAAGCCCATGCAGATCAAAATTTTCATAAAATCAACCCCAACCCCTTTTGTTCGGTTTTCTCTCATTCTCACCGAGCTTATACTCATTCTTTCGACCCAAACCCACTAATAGCAACTCCAAGACCCCTGGAAATCTTCTTGAAGCTCTTCCTTGCAACTTTGGAGTAATTTGAAGCCATTTAAGCTCAAAGGAAGTTCTTGGAGGCCATCAACAAGAAAGGAAACCCTCCTCAGTCACTTGTAGCCCTGAATCAGTTTCAATCTCCTCATCAAGGAGCTTCTAAGGTAGTTTCCTATGTTTATCTATGATTATATCGTACATGCATGATGTAAAAACACACATGCAAGTGTGTTTGAACACATGCAACTCCATGTGGCTATCGAGCACAAATTTGTTGGTGATTTGATGTAATATTAGATTCAGATCTACTGATTTTAGTATAAGATTGGTTGGATTTGAGTTTGGTTGAGTTATTGATCGATTTGATGATGATTTAGGCACACTTGCCATAAAAGGAAACTTTTATGATGCATGTCATAGATTTGTGATGATCTAGACATGTTAGACATGTCTAGATGTTGTCAAATGAATATTGAAGTGTTTAGAAACACAATTGGGTGATTGATTTTGTGAAAAACATGATTTTGTGGAAACTTACTAAATAAGGAAACTTTTGTAAATCAAAAGAGGGAATTTGATGTTTTAAGATGTTTTGATGAACTTTGATTGTTGAAATATGTTTAGAAATGGTTTCTAAACATATTGGAAACTTGTATTTGTGAAAACAAGCTTTTAAACGAGAACTTGCTATTTTAGGAAACTTTATTTGGACAAAATGGCATAAATGGTAATGTATGCACAAACGGCATATTTCAAGTGTTTACATATGTTTTTACAAACATACTAGAGTATTGATTTTATGAAATGGGATTTCATAACCATACTTTCCAAAAAATAGGAACTTTCCAAATATGGAAACTTTTTCCGAAGCAGAAACGCTACAATTTTCGAAACATAACACATGTGAAAACATTATGATTAGTCATAGGAATGCGTGTTGGTATCTTACTTGCGTTAAGACACATAAACAAGCTAAACACAACAAACGTGTCACCAACGATTCGTCGAGACAACACAAGTCAAAACACACACACTCGGTTGAGCACGCCGACACTTGGAGTTGTATGGGATACAACACACCACAGAACACATTCTCACACCTATATGGTTATAGGTGCTTACTAGCGTGATTGCTAGCATTCGCAGGTAGCGAACACACAAAAACCGGAACTGCTTTACCATGTGAGTTCACGGCCCCTTTTTACATTTTCTACCTTTGGGGGAGAAAAAATTGCACATAACTGTTTTTGAACAACATACGTACTTTTTGGTTACATTTGTACACGCTAATATCACGTATATGCATATGTGTGGCATTCATCCACAAAACTGATAAGTCCTCATTAAACACACCTCGAACCGTTAATAGCGCGATGCGCTTAGCGTGGTAATTATGAATAGTACTATTTGGGCCTGACAAGCCCCACTGTTGCTCGCCGTATGGCCACCCCGACTGGAGGTCGGAACAGTGCAAAATTGACCAAACAACATTGCCATATCTTATTGGATGGATATGGCGGGAGGCAGCATGTTAGCTTTGGTTGCGAACCCGCATATGGTATAACTCATATTGACTAGCTATCAATGGATATTGCATTGTATTAAAATGTAGACCTGCAAAACACTTTCTTTAATCATTTTGATGTTTACTGTTGAACACAAACCTGTGCTCTCACCAACCTTTGTGTTGACCTTTTTCTCGCATGTTTTCTCAGGTAACTAAGGCACGTGCACGAGGAATCTAGGATGCTAGGCTGGAGTCGCATGCATCTATATAGTGCTTTAGTTTTTGAGAGCATTTATCATTCTGTTATATCACATGTTGTTAAACATCTTTAATCGCTTCTGCGAACTTTAAACTTATGTTATTTTGAAGACTAATTTATTAACGCTTCCGCAACTTATGAATTGAAACTGTTTGATAATTTACATGAGTTTCGCAACTTCGAGTTTATAAACTGTTTTGTCCAAGTATTTGGATGTACGTATGAAACCAGACATGTAGGTCTCGCTATACTGTGTGACCAGAGACTGCGATTCTGACAGTCTGTCGTTCGCGCCCTAGGAAGGGACGGGATTTCTCGGGGTGCCACAGGAGAGATTTAAAGTCCATTTAAAAATCTTATGTCAAGACACCCAATTCTCATCTAATAAAACATTAGATGCTGAATTCAATGTGGCAAGCTTGTAATAATGATATTGGAACACATTAGTTAAATTATCCTAATGTACGTGTTCAAACTGCAAGATAAAGGTGGGTGAAATTTAATTTCTTAATAGTTCATTGATAAATTACAGTGCAGGTGCAAGAAGAATGAACTACATATAAGAATATGAGGTTTAGTCGCTTCAAGAAGCTTTGGACTTGAGCTTTGATATATTCTTTGAGGGATTAGGACACATGCTAGTAAAATATTCTGTCACAAGGAATTTGGATTAGTAAACGTATGTGTGCATTACCTGCATGTATTTAAATGAATATTATGGGTTCAATCTATTATGATACCCTTGTATTCTAATATTTGTATCATGTAATATACTAAAGTGAAAATTCAATCCACAATTTCATTTATGCATACATTTGTGATTATGTGAAGATGATTGAGTTAATCATGATACCAATAAAATGGAGGAGGAATGTTGGTAATTTTAGTATTATCAACGATTTTAAGATAGTGGATTAACTTGTTGATAAGACACATTGAATGTGAAGGTAAATGACCTACACATGTGTAACTATATCTGGGTATTGGTTGATCATATAATTTCATGATGACCACACTTAATATGCGTTGGTAATACGTTTTAGCTACACACTAACATTAGTGTGAAATTTTCCTTCAAAATTTTCCATCAATTAAATGTTTAATTGCCTACACATATGAAAATTTTATGTTATGTGTAGGTAAATTATCTACACACATGCAAAAAATATAAAATATGTGTGGATAATTGATTATGTTTTACCAACATATAATAAGTGTAAGCAAATATGCAAATAAATTAAGTAAATAAAAGTTTATTTTATTTTTTTAAAATGACATGGCAAATCCAATACCTGCACATATTTAAAATGTATAGATACTGGATAGATTCACCACAAAAAAAGTTACTATTAGATACTATTAGCACAAACTAATATATTTGTGTCAAATACGTAATATGTAGGACTGATTTACAGTGTCTATTAATATTTGTGATTGATTTATACGGGACAAATTTAAGTGATTAATTACCGGTCACTAATATATTGGCACTATTTGCAACTAAATTTCAGTCAAAATATGTTTGTGTCGTATATTTCTTTGAT
This sequence comes from Mikania micrantha, assembly GCA_009363875.1. Taxonomy (NCBI): domain Eukaryota; kingdom Viridiplantae; phylum Streptophyta; class Magnoliopsida; order Asterales; family Asteraceae; genus Mikania; species Mikania micrantha. The sequence goes on along the minus strand of CM018691.1, from coordinate 49,324,818 downwards.
GGGAAAATTATTGGCTACTGAATTTCAGCATCTATTCGTAATCAAAATGACATAAATGTGTTGTAGACTAATACATTGTCTATAATATACCAAGACGTATATAAAATTAAACATATATTTTGTTTTAATCATTTTTGGTTCTGATATGTATGTGTATAATACTAATAAATGACTAAATGGTTGAGTTGTTCAAAAAATCGAAACTCGAACCGTATTCGAAATCAAAAAACTCGATTTGAATCTTGATTCAGGTTGTTCAGGTCGGATATATCTGAATCCGAAAGAGTAATTCGGATTTTCGGGTCGGATTCTGATATCTAGTTTTCTGTAATGTGGGTCGTTCGGATATCCGAATCCGATTACGAGCCAATGGACCATCACTAATTTCGAATTATTCGGGTTATTCGGATGTCTTTTTATGAATCATGGACTTTTATTATGATAGATTTGTGATTGTTTTCCGAAATTTGAATTTTTGAGTGTGATATTATGGATATAAACTTTATAAAGTAGTATGTTTAATTTTAGGAACTAAAAGATAGGAAAATAAATTATCAAAACAAAAAACAAAATTTAGGATATTTTTATTCAGCTTTATTTGTGTTGTTCAGATTTATCCGAATCTGAACCGAATCGTAATTCGGATAGATTTAGGTTGGATGAGATTCAAATCAATTTGGATAACGTTGCTTTCGGATATAAGCAAAAAAATTCAAATCCAGATAACTCGATTCAAATAAACCTAATAACTAGTAATTCGAGCAGATGAACACTCCTACTATATGGTGGCGTTCACCAATTTTTTTTACTACATGGGTGAACTTGTTAAATTTCTAAAAATCATTAGAATGTTTTCCCACTTAAATTATTTTTCTTTACACGCGGATTGCCTGATCCACTACCACCATGTTTTCCGTTAAATGCTCTCCTTTTCAATTGAAACGAAAGTCTTGCTGTTTTTCACTCCGAGACTCAATTTTTCTCTCTTATAGAATCAATTTTTTTATTGAAACCCTAGGAGTTCGTTTGTCTCTCTTTTTCGTTTAATCTCAAAATGCAGGTTCATTTTAGGCGTTTGATTCTTTGCCTTTCTATTCCAACAACGGCTTATTCTTCACCCGATTGTTCTGTTCTCCTCATGACAAAGACATGTTTAATTCCTAAGAAGGAATTGGATGCCAAGAAGCAACAAAATAGACTGGGATTTTGAAACAGAGAAACACAAAAACTGATGCATATAGTGGGTCTCTCTTTCACACATTGTGAGCATCAAGTTAAATTTTGATTTGTTCTGGCTTCTGATGTCTATTTGTTTTTTTACAGCGCACTTGTGTTTGATTCAAAATTTGATTGTATTTTGAGCATGTTTTTGGGTGCTTTATTCAAAATTTGATTGTAATAATGCAACAAATATTGGTTGGAAAGAATCTCATGTCATCTTTACCAAACTCAACATGACCATATGAAGGTCATACATTAGAATGCGATGAAAATGTTGATGACTGAGTTAGTTTTAATATTTCCTGCAACCCGTAGTGACTTTTGAATATCCTATGTTTTGTTACCTTGAGTGTTTTTTATATAACCCGTGCTTTCCTTTGTGGTTTAATGATTATGTTTAATATTTTCAATTAAGTTTGGTTATTTTGTTCAGATGTGTATCTATTTGTATTTGCATATTTTGTATTTATTGGCTTGCATTTGATGATTATTACCTACACAAATTGTATTTAGTCCTTAGAAATTATTACACTATTAACAACACCTATTATTTAGTTTCAGCTACACATATATGTGTAGGTACATCATAATGTATGTCACACCCTGACCAACGGTGGAATACGTCGGGACGCGAGCTTGACTGTTCAATAGCTCATGGTGCTATTAATAAGTTTGAATATTTAAGGCATTCATTAATAACATTAAACCAATACATTCATTACAAACATTCAAAGAAATACAATGTAAAGCATTACAATATGAAATCTAACATTATTTAAAATTAACTACGTCCTCTAAAGCTTATCTTATGTTTTCAACATAGCCTGCACCTTATCCTGTTACATATGTAAAATAAATTTCGGTCAACTATATGAATAGTTGGTGAGTTACCCATACAATTTAATATATATAAGAATATGATTAAAAGTTTAAATACAAAGAAAGTCTAAATCAATATGACCTAAAGCTAGCACAACTACAAGTTCAATTGGCTCTTTCACCTTTACTAGCTTAATGACCTAAGTCATTAATGAAAGGCTACTAGTTACAACAATAGAATATTGGCTCTTTCACCTTTCCATTTTACAATAGCCAAACCTATTGTCAAAAGGCTATTAGTTACATTGATTATAAACAAGTAGGCATACTAAGCACATAAGTCAAACAACTTAGACAAGTAGTTTGCATCTAATTTTTGATTTTTGGAATAGCATACAATGTATGATAATGTGGGAACCTACAATGATTCAGGTTCCTCATACAAGGTTGATGACTCATTAGATTATTCAAAACGTTCTCAGATTAACCAAATAGGTATTGTTGCAGTTTTCAGATTAATATCTGGCTTGCGAATAGTCAATCCTTATTATTGAACACCCAGATATCATGAAACATAAGAATGTGACATTAGAAAAGGTTTAATAACCATGTTCAACGTACTAATATGACTGTTATCATAAGCATCAGATCGTTGTTCCAATGATTATCTTGATGGTTGTAATTAGTTTGAAACACTTGGATTTAACCTAGCATTCCAAGGAATGATCAAGATAATCACAATCATTGTTACAATCAAATAGTTTAAACCATATAATCTAAGATATAGTTTCATGATAACCAGGCATTATAACGGATCAAAACAAGGATTTATCCATTAACATATCAAGTCTTTGTTTCTAACCATTCCTAGCCATTATCTAGGCAATAATCAACAATCATAACTATTGCATTACGTTCAAAAACGAGATCTAGTCTAACCATTATTAAACTAGTAGGATAAAACAAATCGTTACCTAATCCGACGGATTTTCGGATAAAACGATGATCAGGACTTGTAGAAAAGATCCCTGGCTCGATCAGGAGGTTTTGATGGCTTAAAATTGAGATTTGGATGATAAAATCTCGACTTTGTTCATCCTTGTGGTGAATATGTTCGAGAAGAAAGAAAGAGATATTTGTTTGCATGAGTTATGATTCAAAAATCTGCTCTTTAAGCCGACCTATGCTTCGCGTACCGCCAAGAAGTATGAAAAGATGTTTGGCGTAATGCGAAGAAATCCGGAGTAAAATCAGATATTTTGACTCATTGCGTACCGCCAAGGGACCTCAAAATGGCCTTAGCGTACCGCGAAGAGTCCCAGAGTGCTATTATTTTGAACTTTTCTTCTTTTTACGATTCCGGAGAATCGAGAACTCCGTTTTTCACGCCTGGTTTTCGCCCACATTCACGATTTTTCGTGTACTTTCAAATCGTGATAATCTCAATCGTTAAATTAACGTGGATTTCAAACACGATGAAGTGAGCTTCAAAAGTAGTTGTCATAGTCTCTTCCTGGTTAAAGAAATTTCATTCCGAAATTTAGTGAAGATTTACCTCGTGAGAATCATTTATGACACAATTGTGGATATTTTTCTTTCATACGATATTCACGTTCCCAAGTATATTAATGCCCGTGTTGAGAATTTCATCTAGCTTTAACGATTGGGATGCGGCTTAGCTTCAGCATTTTAACTTCTCGATCCATCACTTCTACTGGTTATTCACTGAACAGAAGTTTTTCATCGATCTGAATTTCTTCAAGAGGCACGATCAACGATTCATCAGTTAGACACTTTTTCAGGTTTGACACGTGCAAGACATCGTGAATGTTACTAAGTTCAGGAGGTAATTCAAGTCTTTAAGCTACCGTTCCAATTCGTTCCGGAATTTTGAACGGTCCTACAAATCTTGCTGAAAGTTTACCTCGCTTTCCAAATCTGAAAATTCCTTTCCAAGGTGAAACTTTCAACATGAATCGATCACCTATTTGGAATTGTAGAGGTCTACGATGATTATCAGCATAACTCTTTCGAAGATCGCGAGCAGCTTTAATTCGTTCTTGAATAAGTGTGATCTTGTTTGTAGTTTCTTGTATAAATTCTGGGCAAATAATATGACTTTCACCTACCTCCGATCAGTAGATAGGAGATCTACACTTGCGTCCATACAATGCTTCAAATGGAGCGCATTGAATACTGTATGGTAGTTGTTATTGTATGAGAATTAAACAAGCGGAAGATGAATGTCCCAGCTACCTCTGATATCAATTACACAGCTTCGGAGCATATCCTCCAGAGTTTGATTTGTTCGTTCGGTTTGTCCATCCTTTTGTGGATGATAAGCTGTGCTCATATTGATTTGTGTGCCCAGTGCATTCTGAAGAGTTTGCCAAAATCGTGACATAAATCGACTATCTCTATTCGAAATGATGGAGATCAGTACCCCATGTCGAGATACAATCTCATTAACACATATTTTAGCCGGTCTATCCTAGAGTAATCTTCTCGGATGGGTAGGAAATGCGCAGATTTAGTATGGCGATCAACGATAACCCATATAGAGTCATTACTACGTGACGTTCTGGGTAGTTTAGTAGTGAAATCCATAGAGATCTGATCTCATTTCCACATGGGAATCTCCGGTTGTTGCAATAACCCAGAAGGTTGTTGATGTTCTGCTTTAACCTTAAGACATGTTAAACATCTATCCACGTATTCTGCTATGTGTTTCTTCATTCAAGGCCACCAGTAAAAGTCTAAGATCTTTATACATTTTTGTCACACCCCGAGCCGGCGGGTTGGATCGACTTCCCTGTCGGGCGTAAGGTTCCCGGGGCGCGATATCGGGAATGATAATCGGAATGATCAGATTGTTTACATTGCACATGATATATAAATGAGAAACTGCTAAATGAAAATAGAATTACAAAGTTAAATTACATCAGTTTAGTTCATAATTTAACAATGTAAATCTACTATCAACATCAAAAATCTTCTATCTTGTAACTACACAAGATATACAAAATAAATCTGTAAAATGATGTTTCAAAAATATGCAGGTCCAAAATCACTAGGTCCTCTATCTGGCATCCTAGTCCAAAAGTAATAACCTCTTAGTTGACCTGTTCGTCACCTGAGAAGTCATGCAAAAAGATCAAGTCAAAAATTGGTTGGTGAGTTCATTTAGTTTTATAAAAATGAATTTGAATAACCTCTTGAATGACAACCTTAACCTCACCATTAACCACCTATACCATCCAATTCAATATGCTTATATATAGGGCATATGTAGGGTCGAACTTACCGCCCGCCCAGCCACCGTCCCACCACATACAAAACCACATGATATATTGTTTCTGGTGATAATTAAGCATTTCATCCCATACCTTTGATTCATAGCATTTGATTACCCTGAAAATGTTTACCTTGATCCCTCGAAATGACAACCTTAACCTCATCAACGACCACCTATGCTATCCAATTAAGTATGCTTATATATAGGGCATATGTAGGGGACAAGCCCCAGCCACAGTCCCACCACATACCGGACTGCTTAGCATATTGTTGTTAATGATAATTAAGCGTTTCACTCCATTCACCTTCATCTTAAATTTTGATTTCCACAAATTGAATCAACTCTGATTTCTTGAGTTCGTCATGTATCCATGATTACCCCAAAACACTTGTAGAAATATAATATTAAATGTTTAATTAAATTAATAATTAAGCATTTAAATACAACTAAGACATGATGATTGAGCCTTATTTGAATCAATCAATTAGACTTAGTTGTTGGTGGCTGTCCAAGTTGTACCCTCTCACACGTGGCCCATATAAGGCATGACCCAAATGAGTCACCCTGTATGCGTCGGGACTTTCATGATGCCCATATCAGCTTGACTCTCTGGCCTACTGTACGTACCGGGACTTTAAGGATATCCTTTGATTCTTGATCGTCTTTGTTCTCTTGAATTCGTTTGATAGTTTAAGTTATGCCCATATAGCTTGACTATAAGAGTCTACTATTGTGACGAGACTTTCCGTGTGTTACACGTGGTCTTGATTTACATACAACTGACATCCACCTTAACTTAAACATTAATGATTTCATTAGATCTTAATGATTTCATTATTTCAGTGATTCAACACGGTTATGATTCCCATGATTCTCATGATTCTCTTGATTCTGATCTTTAAAATTCCATGATTTCACAATGATTGTAGATTCTTGAGTAGGATCCTTAGTTTACTGATCACACACTGGATTAGATTCCATTGTATTTGATCTTTAGCTTTAGTTCTTTTGATTTCACTTTGAATTTAGATTCTTGAATTTGAACTCGATGGACTAAGGGTATGTTTAGAATTTAGAATTAAGGTATTACTTATAAGAGTAATTTATTAACTTGTTGGTTAATTCTGCAAAACAATTACCTAGACAGGAGTCTAGGAGTATGAACAAACATATATAAAGCATATAATAAGTAAAAGCATTTACGTAAAACAATTTTAAATGAAAAGAAACACGCATGCTTCTCAGCCCCGCGTTTGAAAACAAAAATGTTTAGAATAGGGGCAATGAACTCACCTGTGTTGCTCTGTATTGAATTACCACAAAATGCGTGCTCGTTGTTGTAGACAATGTTTCTTCGGTTCCTGAGTTGTTTTAAGAGAATTCGAATACGATAAGTATTTATAATAGACGCATCTAGGGTTTGGTCTCGATGTGCAACTAAGTGTCCTATGTGCTAATGCGTTTCGACCGCTGCGGCCTGTGTCCATCCGGCCCACGATTCCTGGTCAAATGGCTAGTTTAAGGTGTACCACATGTTCCTAGTTCCTTCTAGGTGTTCTTTGTGGTCGTTTCCTAAGGTTTGCAAGGTGGGTTGGCCGGTTTTCAAAGAGCTCGAGTCTAGGGTTTTCAAAACCCTCAAACCGAGGCTTTAACATGATTTTACCTCAAATTTGATGGATGAAAGCTTAGATCTGTTGTACTTTCGAGTTCTACGTGATGTAGTGGTCGTTTTGACACCAAAAACGTTCGATTTCGTGGAGAAATGAAGAAGTTGTGGCTACGGTTTCTAGAGAGAGAAAGAAGAGAGAGAGGGAGAAAGAAAATTGGAGCATGGCTGGTTGGTGGGGAAGGAATATGGCATTAATTGCCATCATAAATGATGGTGAAATACCCGGTTATGTCCAGGATCGTTAGGTTCCGCTCGGTTTCGTGTGCAACATCGTCTTTCTTTCGTTTTCGTAACGAAACTTCTCGTTTTTTAACAACAAAGTTTATAAATTTATTTTAGGTGGTTATTCCTAGTAAATTAACTAAATATCTTCCATTTATTTTAAATTTTCAAAAATATTAAATTTACTGTTTAAAACCGAATCGCACAGTCGTCGCGCGTATTCGTTCGAATCGTCACTCGTACGAACACGACGATAACTATACTTTTCAGTATGGTTTTCTAATTATCAGATATCATTCAGAACGTTAAACTTTCAGATATATTCGTACAGATCGTCCCCTATACGAATAATCCGTCGATTTAGCATTCATGTAACGACATCCGTTGTAGTTTTGTTCCATAAAGTCTCACATACGTTTATACGTAATCAAATCCTAACAAATAATCACATGATGGTTCTGTATCGCCAGATAATCATCTGACCGATGAACCATGTTTCTGAGTTTTGTTTCTCTGAAATGATTATGAATTTGTTCTTTGATAACATAAAATGATAATGACACTTGATATGAATATGACATACAATGAAACACGTATAGTTTGTACCTGATTACTGTTCAAGTTACTGTTGAGATCACTGTTCCGGTGACGTTTCCGGCACTAATGTTACAGTCTCCCCTTGTTAGAGAAATTATTTAAAATTCATTATCAGGTACGACTTTCTCTGTAAACAGTTGGGGATACTTAGACTTCATGTGATCTTCACGTTCCCAAGTAAACTCAGGTCCGCATTTTGAGTTCTATCGAACCTTTACAATCGGAATACGGCTTCGCCTTAGTTGCTTAACTTTGCGATCCATAATCTCCAAGGGTTCTTCAATAAAATGTAACTGCTCGTCCACTTGAATTTCTTCGATTGGGATGACGAGTGACTCGTCAGCAAGGCATTTCTTTAAGTTTGAGACGTGAAACACGTCATGCACACCACTGAGTTCATCTGGTAATCTCAGTCTATATGGCACAGGACCAATACGTTCAATGATCTCGAATGGTCCTACGTATCATGGTGCCAACTTGCCTTTTTTTCCAAAACGTACTACACCTTTCCATAGGGATACCTTCAACATGACACGGTCTCCCACTTGAAATTCCAACGGCTTACGCCGTTTGTCGGCATAGCTCTTTTGTCTACGCCTTGTCGCTTGCAGTCTTTGATGAATCTGGGCAATCTTGTCGGTAGTCTCTTGATTAAGCTCTGGCCCAGTTATACGGTTGTCTGCAACTTATTTCCAACAGATCGGTGATCGACATTTTCGACCATACAAAGCCTCGAATGGTGCGCATCCGATGCTACTATGATAGCTGTTGTTGTAGGAGAATTCAATCAGTGGCAAATGAGAATCCCAATTTCCACCGAAATCTAACACACAGGTTCTCAACATATCCTCCAGGGTCTGAATCGTACGTTCGCTTTGACCGTCCGTTTGTGGATGGTAAGTTGTACTTAGATTTAACTGCGTCCCTAGAGATTTCTGTAATGATTTCCAGAACCTCGATGTGAATCTGCTGTCTCTATCAGAAATAATGGACAATGGCACACCGTGACGTACCACTACCTCATTGATGTATAATCTCGCCAGTTTATCCATCGTGAAGGTCTCACGCATTGGCAAGAAATGAGCAGATTTTGTCAAACGATCTATGATAACCCAAATCGTATCATGACTAGCTTGGTAATAAAGTCCATAGCTATTTGTTCCCACTTCCATAGCGGAATTTCAGGCTGTTCCAGTAAACCTGACGGTTTCTGGTGTTCCACCTTTACCTTCGCACAGGTAAGACATCGACCGACGTACTCGGCTATGTCTTTCTTCATTCCCGGCCACCAATAAAACCCACGTAAGTCTTGGTACATTTTATCAGCGCCCGGATGCACGGATTACTTGGTCTTGTGTGCTTAATCGAAGATAAGTCTTCTCAATTCGTCTACCGTCGGAATCCATATACGATCCTGGTAGTAGATAACTCTATCAGGCTTTGTCTCGAACTGTTTCTCTGCTCCACAGTCGAGTTCTTTCTTAAGATTTCCTCGATCAACTGATTCTTGATGTGCCTGAATAATCTTGTCACGTAGGCTTGTCTGCACAGTCATTCCCATTGCTCTGACGCGCAAGGGTTTGACCCGTTCCTTCCGGCTCAAGGCATCAGCTACAACGTTCGCCTTTCCCGGATGGTACTTGATCACACAGTCGTAATCATTTAGAAGTTCTACCCAACGGCGCTGTCGCATGTTGAGTTCCTTCTGATCAAAGATGTGCTACAGACTTTTGTGATCAGTGAATATGGTACATTTAGTGCCATATAAGTAATGTCTCCAAATCTTCAATGCGAAGATTACAGCTCCCAGTTCAAGATCATGAGTAGTGTAGTTCTTCTCATGAATCTTTAACTGTCTTGATGCATAAGCGATAACTTTGTCTCGTTGCATTAACACGCAACCAAGTCCCTGATGGGAGGCATCACAATAGACAACAAAATCATCACAGCCTTCTGGGAGAGATAGGATTGGAGCATCACATAGCTTCTGTTTCAATGTTTGGAAAGCATCTTCTTGTTTCTCTTCCCAAAGAAACGGTTCACTTTTCTGAGTTAGCTTAGTGAGAGGCAGGGCTATCTTAGAAAAGTTTGAGATAAACCTTCTATAATAACATGCCAATCCCAGAAAAGACCGTATCTCTGTTGGTGTCTTTGGAGTATCCCAGTTCTTTATCGCCTCGACCTTGGCAGGATCTACATGTATTCCCTCGCTGTTGACTACATGACCCAGAAATTGAACTTCTCTTAGCCAAAATTCACACTTAGAGAATTTGGCATAAAGTTTATCTTCCTTTAACAGCTCCAAGATCTTTCTGAGATGTTGATCGTGGTCTGGCTTGCTCTTGGAATAAATCAGTATGTCATCGATAAAGACAATAACAAACTGATCCAAATGTGGCCTGCACACTCTGTTAATAAGGTCCATGAAAACCGTTGGTGCATTCGTCAGTCCGAAAGGCATCACCATAAACTCGTAATGCCCATATCTGGTTCGGAATGCCGTCTTCGGTATGTCTTCGTCTTGCACTCTGAGTTGATGATATCCGGACCGTAGATCAATCTTTGAAAAATATTGCGCTCTTTGTAGTTGATCAAACAAATCATCAATACTCGGCAATGGATACCGATTTTTGTTAGTCAACTTGTTCAACTCTCGATAATCTATGCACATCCTAAAGGATCCGTCTTTCATCTTCACGAACAACTGGAGTTCCCAAGGTGAGTAGCTCGGTCTGATGAATCCTTTATCAAGTAGCTCTTGTAGCTGGTTTGACAATTCCTACATCTCTGAAGGTGCTAACTTGTAAGGAGATTTAGCAACAGGAGTTTCTTCAGGAACTAAGTCAATACAGAACTCTACCGGCCGCGTGGGTGGCAAACCTGGTAGGTCTTCAAGAAATACTTTCGGATACTCTTTCGCTACCGACACATCTTGAATCTTTTTCTTGTCCTTCTCCTTTTCCACCACATGGGCCAGGAAAGCTACGCACTGCTTCTGTAGACAATTACGCGCCTTTATGCAAGAAATGATTTTGACACTTCGTTTTGCTTGATCCCCTCTAACTTCCAATACACGATCATCCGGCAATGGAACTCGAAGCAGCTTTTCAGAACAGATGACTTCCACTCGATTAGAAGAAAGCCAATCCATTCCAACAATGATGTCGAAACTACCCAACTCCATCGGTATCAAGTCGATGGTGAATGTATGACCATTAAGTGTCAATGGGCAGTTCCTGTATACTGTACTAATTGTGATATGTTTCCCGTTAGCTACTGTGACAACCAGTACCAGACCGTCCGGCAAGTCCGTACAGTGTGAGTACTTTCACCATTTACTGTGTGTAAATACAGTGCGTAAACAGTCGTGTGATAACAGAACTCAGAAAACAAACCACAGTTGTATGTGTTTAAGTGAAAACTTAAATACAGTAAATACAACAACTCAAGAGAAACAACAGTGTTCAAACGAATAACAATAACAGATCGGTTGCGATCTGATATCCATAGATGACAGGAATCAGATGACCGACAATTCAATATGATAACAGGATGTGTAGTTGAGTCCGACAGTGAAGAAACACAATTCAAATCATATTGCAGTGTCGTTTTAGAATAATAAACTGACAGCGTGTTTGCGTGGGTGACGATTCACACAAACATATATGTGAGTTTAACGTTCTGAACGATAACTGATAAGTAGAAAACCAAATCAGAAAGTGAAACGTACGATCGTGTTCGTACAGTTAGCGCTCTGTACGAAGACGCGCGTAAGTGACGCGATCTGACGAAACGAAAATGAAACACGACATGAACGATAATAAATTTAATAAAATTGAATAAATAATATTTTACAATTTTGAAACTCATCAAATAATTAACATAAACTTTCTTTTATTGGTTACAATTAAATTACGCTAAATTTTCCGGATACGCAACGAAGCTTTTCCCTTCATTTTTCATATCTCTCTCCCTCTACCAAGCATTTCCCGTCCAACACCCTCTCTCTAAATTTTTGAGCTTCAAATCCTTGAATCTCCCTCTAATCTTGATGAAATCTTGCAAACTCGGTGTCTAAACGAAGCTTGTGAAGTCCTCTACCTGAAAGTACAGCAGATTGGAGGGGTTAACCACTGGATTTTGAGGTATGATGCCATGAAACCCACGAAAAAATAGGGTTTTTCTCAACCTAGTTGCTCGACTACACACCCACCTACAATCGGCTTAATGAGTCTCGTACCCACACACACTACACCTTCGAAGGACCATCTCAGCATATCACCACACTGGGATCAACTCTGCAACAGCTCGAGAGTTGATGAAGAGGTTTTACAGATTCGCGTGGGGTGGCGGGAGGCTGTTGCGGCCGAACCATCCTCAACCAGCCGAACCCTACTTCATCATCAGGTCCACTAACCTTGCACCCGGTAGCCGAACCATGGGTTGCCTAGTCAAAACAGTGCCGAACCCTAGCACTCACCGGACCATGGGTCACGAACCTTGCTTCGACGAACCTTCGAGCTCATCACGAACCATCTGATTATCCCGAACCTTACTGTGCAAGGTCAGCCGAACCCTTGGACTCATCCTCAGCCGAACCCTAGCCTAGCTCACGAACCCTTTCATGCGGTGAAACCCATTTCCCAGGAACGAACCTTAAGGTTCGTTAGTCTGAAGGATGACCGAACCATGTCAAGGTTTGTTGAAGGTTGGATTGGGGTTTACACACCTTTCATTGGTCGTGATCACATGCAACTGGCCACCGCCATTAAATTGGGCCCAACCACACATTCATTCAGCCTAATCGATCGACCAGCACACATTTTTGGTCTTCGGCCCACGTTGAATTGTTTTGGCCCAGATGCTGTAACAGGCCCAACACTTTAATGGATCAAGGCCTTGACAATCGGCCCAATATCAATCACCCTTGGCCCATGTTAATCTAGTAGGCTCAATATTACTTGGTGCAAACTTTCGGCCCAAACCATGTGTAAACCGAACCACTCGACTTAATCAGCCCATTTACATGTGGTACGACCCACATGTTATCTCCTTGGCCCATTTTCTGATTACGAACCAATATGGGCATTTGGGCCCACTAATAGCCCAACATTTCCTTATTCGGTCTTTTGATTGGGCGGCCCATACACATGACCAAGATTCAATAGAAAATACATGCGTTGGATCCCCGATATACAAATGGGCTCAAGAATAATCACACGGACCCATATGATACCAACTTGGCCCACTTTATCTAGTTGAGGTCCATATACATAACATTCGGCCCAAGGTCCATTAATTCAATCCAATTAACGCTAAGATATAAATAAGAACCTATGTTAAACTCATGGATTCTATGCAAGAATTTTCCTAAAATAATACAAAGGGGATTTGGAATTAACTCATGAGATCTAAAACCTGTTGTTTTATAAACAAAGGGTGGCATACATGACAATTATTTTAGGAATAACAAAACCTAAATGGAAGACTTTAAACTATAAACTCGTGTTTTTAATTGAGTGGACTTGCAAACTTATAGTTAACGTGTTTAATTAATGTGTTACAATAATGCATTTTAACATTAACAACATTGAGTTAAGAGGACCGAAAATCTACAACGAGTACACGGGGCCGAATGAAGATCAAGACCTAGACCACTAAGTGTTAGTCAAATTAAGGCTAACATACATACGCACACCTAAAACGATTACAACTGATACTCATAGGTTACACACAATGTGAAATCAATACAGGATCGTGAAAACAAACTCAAGTTCAATCAAGAGCGTGTGCATTCTTTTTCTAAGCTAAGTCAACCACTTCTACACCAGGTGAGTTCATTTGCCCCTTTTCTTAATCTTTACTGATTTCAAATCTCGGGGCTGAGAAACATGCCAAACTTTTATTTACTTAAAAGTTTCTATTAATATATTGCTTATATCATAATTTAGATAATAATTGTTTATCTTTATTATCGTTTATCATTACATGCTTGTTTGTTTGATATTATCATACTTGAGACAATTAGGAAGATACATGCCATTATAGCTTCCTGACACATGTATGCACTAGAATAATATAAGTTGTTAAGAATATATCTTGCAACTGTTTATTGTTCTTACACGATAGAATAATGGGGGAAACCATGGGATAACATGCCAATAACAATTACAAATGACAAGAATTATAATCATGATAAGGTAACTTCATGATAACAAGATCATTCACAACTTACTAACATTGTGTATAAGACATGTTCTTATAACACTTTGTTCAAGTTAGTTAAAACACTCAACATCGAGATAACAGTTGTGACAATTACTCGTGATATTGAGGAGGATATTATGAGCACACGCCTTCGGGATGGCACTCCCCACACATACTATCATTACTTATTAGAACTCTATCTAAAGCACATCTTATAACCGTCAATGGATGATGGTTACACGAACATTAATCACTAGGACTTGGAGTAATCAAACGAAATCACACCAGGCACGAGAGGTGCTATCGTTCTAACTAATATCATTCATAAAATCTAGGGAACGTATTCATTCCAATAGATATTGTGGGAGGATATCTTACACGCCGGGCTGGTCAGAAATGACAGCTACTGAGACTATTACGTCTCAAACTAGGAACCATGAGTAGGACACTTTACACACCGGGCTGAATGGGGGTGACAGCTACTGGGACTACTATGTCCCTATCTAGATATTGAGTATGATATCTTACACACCGGACTGGTTAGTACTGACAGTCACAGAGACTACAAGGTCTCGCTCTAGATATCGATTATGATATCTTACATGCCGGGCTAATCCGTAAGGAATAGCTAACAGAGGCAATTATGTCTCTTTATTCAATTGTTTGGGTATTCTACACGTCGGGCTACTCAGTAATGATTAGCTACAGAAACTATTAAGTTTCGCTCTAGATATCGAGGATGATATCTTCCACACCGGCTAATCCGTAAGGATTAGTTAACAGAGATGATTACATCTCTTACTTTATTCATTGAGTTATCTTACACACCGGCTAATACACAAGGATTAATTAACAGAGATGATTACATCTCTTATATTATTCATTGGGTTATTTACATGCCGGCTATTCCATAAGGAATGGTTAACAGAGATAATTATGTCTCTCTCTTTTTCATTACTGGGGTAAACATACCGGGAAATCATGGGTGAAATGAAATGGGTATCCATCATTGTATTACAGGTAGTGTTGAATTCAGTTGAGCATGTGGTGGGATGGCGTCTGGGCTTGACCCTTTCGTATGCCCTATATATAAGCATGCTTGATTGGATGATACCCTATTTGTAAATATAACCATGGAGAGGACATTGTGTGAAACATGGGATTCAATTAACAATACCACTTGTGTGAAACGCTGTGATCATGATTAACAAGAATTCAATGGTTTTCAATTACTAAACTTATGAACTCACCAACCTAGTGTTGACTTTGTTTAAATGCATGTTTTCTCAGGTTACGGACAGGTCTAGTTATCAAGCATCAGTGATTAAGCTAGAGGACTTTTATAAGACCTAGCTTACTTTTGGATGCATACATTTTGATGGCATTATGAATCTATTTTGCATATCTTGTACAGCTACAAGATAGAAACTACACGATTCTTTTGGAGTAGATTTACTTAGTTAAATTATGAACACGTACTGTGTAATTTAACTTTGTAATTCTATATTATATGCCATGTTAGCATTTCTCATTATTTATCATGTGCCATGTAAACAATCTGATCATTTCGATTATCACAACGATATCGCGCCCCGAGAACCTTCCGCCCGACGGGAAAACCCAATCCGTTCCCGCCGGCCCGGGGTGTGACAGCTACTTCTATGATGTAAGGGGAATCTAACTGTTCCTCTATAGAATCTAGTTGGCATGCAAAATCGGTAGAGATAAAACTCTGATCCGCACCAGTGTCAAACAGAACAGATGCATAAAAGTCATGTAAGAGAAATGTACCAGTGACCACGTTCGGGTCTTGGCGTGCAGCTGGAGCTCCTATAGCAAAAGCTCTTCCACGGGGTGCTGGAACTGCCTGTTGTGCCTTCTTCGGGCAGTTCTTTGCAAAGTGGCCTTGTTCGCCACAGTTATAGCATCCACCGTTTTTCTAGTTGTTGGGTGGAGGGAGAGCTAATGCAGGATTTTTTACTGCTTGATTTAGTGTCATCCTGCAATTCTGGACCCAGTGTCCCTTTTTCCACATCCCGTGTAGTGACGGCATGGATTGCTTGCAGCATGATGATACTGGCACTTGGTACACTGAGGGTGAGGGCGAGTATACTGTTTCTTGTGCACATCCTGGGGTGCCATGGCTACTTGGTTGAGTGGAATAGCCATGGTGTAGTTCTTCAGGGTCTTTTGCTTCTTCTTCGGGTGTTGGTGATGATGAGGTTTCTTGGAAGACTCTTCCTTGGGCTTGACAGTGCTAGCCTCTCTCTTTAAGGTTCCAGAGGCTACCATCAGATCAGTAAGTTTACCAGACAAACTCACAGCAGTCTCCAAGGTTACAGGGTTTGCTGCAACAACTAAACCCTGAATGAAGGCGGGAAGTCCACCTACATATCTGTCTATTCTCTTCTCCAGGGTTGGTACCATGTCTGGCCCCAAAGCTACCAACTCATGATAGCGGGTAGTGTACCCCAGATGATCAGCTCCTTTCATCACGTCATTGGACAGTTCAACTTCCAATCTTTGCAGCTCATTCTTGGGACATAATTCATTTCTCAGCAGGGTCTTGAATTCTTCCCATGGCATTGCCATCGCTTCTTCTCTTCCTCTAGCCTTGATCTGTGAGTTCCACCAAGTTAAAGCTCGCTTGTTGAATGATCCAGCATAATAGCGAACTTCGTGGTGCTCTGGACAACTACTAATGTCCAGAGTATTCTCCATCTTTTCAATCCATTGGATTAATCCAATGGCTCCTTCAGTACCGCTAAAGCTTGGCGTCTTACATCCCACAAATGACTTGTAGGAGTAATGTGATGCATTTCCAGTGTTCCCACTGGCTTCCCCTGATGAGTGCCCGGTGTTGTTGCTGTCGTTCCGGATACGGAGGAGGTGGTAGAGGTGAATCAGCTGGTGATGGCGTTCACGAGTGTGGAGCTGAATCTTGTGGTGGTGGTAACAAGGGAGTTTGTCTTCTCGGCGGCATTCTGATCACAACCAATAAAGTTATCGGTTAGTGCAATGATCGAATGCAGAAGACACAATGCAATAAAGTCTTAAGTCCTGTGTTCTCTACATGCAGGGTCCCTAGGTTATAGTCTATGCAAAACCGTTTAAATAAATGACCTATATTTCTCTATAACCATGGCTCTGATACCAATCTGTCACACCCCGAGCCGGCGCGTTGGATCGACTTCCCCATCGGGCGGAAGGTTCCCGGGGGAAATGATCAGATTGTTTACATTGTACATGATATATAAATGAGAAACTGCTAAATGAAAATAGAATTACAAAGTTAAATTACATCAGTTTAGTTCATAATTTAACAATGTAAATCTACTATCAACATCAAAAATCTTCTATCTTGTAACTACACAAGATATACAACATAAATCTGTAAAATGATGTTTCAAAAATATGCAGGACCAAAATCACTAGGTCCTCTATCTTGCATCCTAGTCCAAAAGTAACAACCTCTTAGTTGACCTATTCGTCACCTAAGAAGTCATGCAAAAAGATCAAGTCAACACATGGTTGGTGAGTTCATGTAGTTTTATAAAAATGAATTTGAATCACCTCTTGAATGACAACCTTAACATCACCATTAACCACCTATACCATCCAATTCAATATGCTTATATATAAGGCATATGTAGGGTCAAACTTACCGCCCGCCCAGCCACCGTCCCACCCTATACAAAACCACATGATATATTGTTCCTGGTGATAATTAAGCATTTCATCCCATACCTTTGATTCATAGCATTTGATTACCCTGAAAATGTTTACCTTGATCCCTCGAAATGACAACCTTAACCTCATCAACGACCACCTATGCTATCCAATTAAGTATGCTTATATATAGAGCATATGTAGGGGACAAGCCCCAGCCACCGTCCCACCACATACCGGACTGCTTAACATATTGTTGTTAATGATAATAAAGCGTTTCACTCCATTCACCTTCATCTTAGATTTTGATTTCCACAAATTGAATCAACTTTGATTTCTTGAGTTCGTCATGTATCCATGATTACCCCAAAACACTTGTAGAAATATAATATTAAACGTTTAATTAAATTAATAATTAAGCATTTAAATACAAATAAGACATGATGATTGGGCCTTATTTGACTCAATCAATTAGACTTAGTTGTTGGTGGCTGTCCAAGTTGTACCCTCTCACACGTGGCCCATATCAGGCATGGCTCAAATGAGTCTACCTGTATGCGTCGGGACTTTCATGATGCCCAAATCAGCATGACCCTCTGGCCTACTGTACATGCCGGGACTTTAAGGATATCCTTTGATTCTTGATCCTCTTTGTTCTCTTGAATTCGTTTGATAGTTTAAGTTATGTCCATATAGCTTAACTACAAGAGTCTACTATTGTGACGGGACTTTACGTGTGTTACACGTGGTCTTGATTTACATACAGCTGACATCAACCTTAACTTAAACATTAATGATTTCATTAGATCTTAATGATTTCATTATTTCAGTGATTCACACACGGTAATGATTCCCATGATTCTCTTGATTCTCTTGATTCTGATCTTTAGAATTCCGTGATTTCACAATGATTGTAGATTCTTAAGTAGGATCCTTAGTTTACTGATCACACACTGGATTAGATTCCATTGTATTTGATCTTTAGCTTTAGTTCTTTTGATTTCACTTTGAATTTAGATTCTTGAATTTGAACTCGATGGACTAAGGGTTTGTTTAGAATTTAGAATTAAGGTAATACTCATAAGAGTAATTTATTAACTTGTTGGTTAATTCTGCATAACAATTACCTAGATAGGAGTCTAGGAGTATGAACAAACATATATAAAGCGTATAAAAAGTAAAAGCATTTACGTAAAACAATTTTAAATGAAAAGGTTTACGCATGCTTCTCAGCCCCGCGTTTGAAAAAAAATGTTTAGAAAAGGGGCAATGAACTCACCTGTGTTGCTCTGTATTGAATTACCACAAAATGCGCGCTCGTTGTTGTAGACTATGTTTCTTCGGTTCCTGAGTTGTTTTAAGAGAATTCGAATACGATAAGTATTTATAATAGACGCATCTAGGGTTTGGTCTCGGTGTGCAACTAAGTGTCCTATGTGCTAATGCGTTTCTAAGATTTCATCTTACTAATCTAACTTATTACCCATTAGTAACCCTAATCCCATAATTCATTATTACAGGTTCTTTATTTAAAACGTTTCTAATTTAATTCACTTCAAGTTAAACATTAAGTCAAAATCATTTATTTTAATTCAATAAAGTTTATAAATCATTTTCTTTTATTTAAACATAATGAATTTTAAGAAAGGTGAAATTTACACATGATGGGCTTGGGTTAAGCCCATTGGGCCAACCTCGGGCCCACTACTAGTCTTTGTTTTGTAAAATGCTCCTTCATCAACATTTTGAATAACTTTTTCCTAGACAATTCAATTGAATTATCTAGGTTAGTTACATGCTCTCATGAGATTCTGTGACACCCCGTAAATTCCAGGTCAGCTTATTATTAATTTAAATGTTTATTTAAATGCTTGATGTACACGTGGCACTAGAGTTAGCTTAAGTTAGTGTGACACGTGGCACGACGGTATGAACACTGACACATGACAGGATAATTCGATGAATTATCGACAAACAGCACACACGAGTCAAAACACACGAACGTTGGTGAACGTTAAGCACATTGTGTAGCACAACGCTCGAAACTTCACGAAACACTTACACATTGAACTTGGAAGTTCAAACGAGACCAAACGATGCTCGAATGATGTTCTACAGTCGAGAAACGGGCGAGAATGGGCCCAGAACAACAAAATAGGCTTATTGGGCCAGGCGGTACGCCAGACCCGAAGCCCCCACGACAGGCGATGCGCACGGATGAGGAAGATGGCGCCTCATCCGGCTGCCTCGCGCGTAACGACGGAGCCACACTCACCCACGCCAGGCAATACGCCTAATCATCTTGAGCAACACAAAATCCATCATTATCCCTATAACATCATTTTAGTCGACTCCAGACGCCATTGCACGAGTTTCTCTTCCCAAACACCTCTGTTACATGCAAAACACACACAAGGGAAGCCATTGAAGCTATTGTTGAGGTCCTTGAAGCTTTGGAAGCTTGAAGAAAGACGTTGGAAACTTGACAACACCACCATCACTTCACCTCTGCTCGAATCAGAGTTCCAGGAGTCTATAGAAGCTGCTAAGATCAACATCTCTCAGTTCTTGAGCCTTTGAGGTAGTTCTTATGACTAAAACACTCATTTACACATCACTACACACACATGCAGGTGTTAAATCACACATGCAAACACTACACCATCACATGCATGAAATTTCTTGATGTTGAATCTGGGTTTGATGATTTAAATATATTTTATGATGATCTATGATGTTTAGAGTGAGTTTTGTGACGATCCATGATGATGTGTGTCCTAAGAAGGCATGATTTGGTCATTGTCAAGTGAAAAACCAACATGCATGTATGATCCATGACATGTGGGATGATTTTTAGTATTTAGATATACTTCTTGATGATGTTGGATGATGGTTTCATGATTTGATGATGTTGAAATGGTTTATTGATGACTATTTCTATTTATAGTAACTTTTTAGTTACAAATGGATGATTTGATGGAAAATATAAGCATGCATGTATCTAGATATGTTATTTGAATGTTAATATGATGATTTGAGTATTTAGAAAGTGATTTTGATAATGTTTATGGTCATAATGGCATAGTTACTATATTTAGTAACTTTTATTGATGGAATGTTGATAGATAATGATTTAGACCATGTTAGTATGATTAAATGATGTTAAATGATCTATTGTGATGATTGGTGATATGAAAATTGGTTTAGAAATGTTAGAAGGGTTATTTCTATGCAAAACTACTAAGTTACTATTTTTAGTAACTTTATTTTTACAAAAACCAACTTAGGAACATTTTGTATGATTTGAGCTTGCTAAGTGGTTTAATATGTTATACCATGATGATTAGATGCTAAGTTAGATGGTTTCCGATGTCACGTATGCTAAAAATGGAAACTTTCCATTTTAGGAAACTTTTATGTACTAACATGCTATAAACGATCTATGTGACTTCGCATGATGATGTGTTATGTGTTAACATGATCACGTAGGACTAATGAGCATGCTAGAACTATAAAACCGATATGCTTTGTGAACTTTCCATAAATGGAAACTTACTATAAATAGTAAGTTGTCCATAGACGCGACATGCGCATCTTGCACACGACGAGCACTTACACATTTGCTACACGATTCACAACCGTCACACGGTTCACCAACGGGTCGTTGACTTGACATGGTCAACTTTGGTCAACTCTAGTCAAACACGGTCAATATGGACCAACACAGTCAAACACGGTCAATGTGGACCAACACGAGCAAACATGGTCCTTGTGGACCAACACGGACAAACATGAACAACCAAGGGTTGTTGAACACTAACACGAACACTAGCACGGTCACTTACACGAACTCACATACGGTATACGATATAGGTTGCCGGTGACCGACGCGCTACTTTCTCGAGGAGCTTACGCTTACATTCATTTCACTAAGGTGAGTTTACAGCCCCTCTTTACTCTTTTACAAGCTTTTCAAATAGGGGGAGAATACTTGTTAAATCGAGTCAAACATTTATACTTGTACAAACAAATTGTGTATACTGGTTTATTGGACAAACATAAGTGTTGTATCGTAATAAGCCCTCGCAAAGTCTTACCGTTAATGTATAAACAATGAGGTGAGTTTGAATAGATCTATTTGGGTGTGACGAGCCCCGCGTGGCGAAAATGTTGACTGGAGGTCATAACACGTGAAATCTCGACCTATCTTGCTATGTTATTACGAGACATAGCGGAGGCAAGGACTAACAAGTCTAGTTTCGGTAGTGACGCACTGACACTTGGAGCCTAGGGCTCGGGACTAACATTACGTAAACAGTATGACACATGATTTCTGAATTACTACCTATGCTTATCAAAACCTGTGAACTCACCAACCATTGTGTTGACACTTTTTCTTAAACTTGTATTCTCAGGTAACTAGCTGACAGGCACTCGAAAACAGAAATGCACTTAGGGGATTTGAGCATAGGATCCTGCATGCATTTTAACTCTTGTCTCTCGAAACAATTTAGACTTTTATTCTGTTTTAAACAGTGTCGTATTAAACTTATTACTTTTCCGCTGCAAATGTTAAACACATGATTTCCGCTGCAATATGATTTATTATTCCGCTGTAAACTACTTTTGTTAAGTGTGTGTGTCAAACATTGTTTTGTAAACGCATATAGAGGTGTTCTATATGACCTTGAGCTGTGATTCTGGCCATGTCACGCCCACGTGGACTGACACCACGAGTGGGAATTTGGGGATGTGACAGACTGGTATCAGAGCCTTGGTTATAAAGAACTAGGTTTGCATGTAGTAAACTTAGACTATAGCCATTGCTCAAACATTAGACACTACACTAGTTTCACACAACACATTATGTGCATAATTTAGCAATATGCTTTGTGATTTTATCAGATACCTACGAGCATACCTTTGGAACCCTTCGCGGTTATCCACATCCGACTATGCTTGAGAGCTGTGAGATGGGATTAGTGAAAGGACGAACACAAGACTAAAGGGAACTCTTCAATGTTCGGAAAAAGACTACACTAGCATGCTCTAACTCAAATCGAACACTTTTCCCAATCTCCATCCTTGAGCGTAAACCCAGTCACCTGACGTATACGTGCGGACTGGAACCGTAGTGACAACACTTCAAAGGCGAACCTCGAGCACTACTATGATCACTAGCTTCAGATTGAAGGAACTAGAATGACTGTGTAAGATAAATTGACGATTATGGTGGCCAACGTAATCGTGAATTTATTGGTACATAATAATTCTGGCAAATTCAAGTGGTAAGCTGCACCCAGTGGGAAACTGGGTAACACACTGCTGTTAGTGGAGATCCGAACTCCGCTACTTACACCGAGCATTTTATTTCCCTATTGTATTTAGTATTACTAGAACCTACATGAGCGAGCTAAACTCATACAAATCACTTTGGTAATAGTGATCTTATGAAAGTTATTACTGTATTTTTGAAGAAACTGGTAATTTTTCCTTCTGCACATGCTAACACTCGACTGTCTCTAACAATAGGTAATACAATATCCATTGTATATAGATATTACGAATGGCTGGTCAAGGAACGTATGAGCGTACAGATAACCAGGAAATCAGTTCTGCGGCTATCGAAGCTATGGTAGAACAACGGGTTAGAAAAGCCATAGCGGATCACGAGACTGCACGCCTAAACAGTGAAACAAGTAACGTGACTCACAACAACAACTCGAAAGGATGTTCATTTAAAATCTTCACTAACTACAATCCTCATTTATTCAAGGGATCGGAAGAAGCAGTAGGACTGCTCCAATGGATTAAGAAGGTTGAGTCAATCTTCTGCATGAGTGGGTGTTCTGAAGAGAATAAAGTAAAATTCGCTACCGGAACTTTTGAAGGTCAGGCACTCACTTGGTGGAATTCGCACATTCAGACACTAAGTCTGGAGACTGCTAACTCAATCCCATGGGAAAACTTCGTCAAAATGTTGAAGAAAGAATACTGTCCTCAAAACGAAATCAAACAACTGGAGGGATTCTGGATTCAGAAAATGGAGGGATCCGAGATTGAACAATACACCGCTCAATTCCACGAGACGTGTAAGCTGTATCCAGAAATGGTGACCCCAGAATACAAAAAGATTGAACAATACATCAGGGGATTACCTGAACAGATCCAAAGCTTGGTTACCACGGAAGACCCCACACTTATTCAACCCACTATTTGTTTGGCTCATTGTCTGACTGACCAAGCGGTAGCACAAGGTAAGCTACCCAAGGGGGGTGAACACCTGAAGCCCCAAGGGACCAAACGAAAGTGGAAGCCAAGCAACAACAGGACCTTCTCACCACAACAATCAACCCAACAGATCCCCGCACCAGCAAAAGTCTTTACTGCCACTCAATCTGATGCTCAAGGCAAGAAAGTATATCAAGGTAACTACCCCAAGTGCAACAAATGCTCATACCATCACTTTGGCCCATGCAATAGGATAAAGTGTACTAGATGTGGGAAAAATGGACATATTACGAGGGAGTGTCGTGCTAACCCGAGGTCAAACGCAAGTAAAGTGACACCACAAAGGGGATGCTTCACCTGTGGCAAGCTTGGCCACATACGTCGAGACTGTCCACAAAACAAAAAAAAAGCAGGAGGCAACGCTGCAAGGGGCAAGGCATTCGTAATTGAATCCGGAAAAGCTAAAGATGATCCCAACATCATAACCGGTATGTTCCTTTAAATATGCAAGCGTGTTATTTGATACCAAAGCCGATAGGAGTTTTTGTACCCAGTGAATTCAGTAAGTTGCTAGGTATTACCCCCACACCACTAGAATATAAGTATACCGTGGAGTAGCCGACGACAAACTGACTGAAACACAACACATCTTTCGAGGAAGTGTCATGGTTTTGGCGGATCATGAACTCGAAATCAATCTGTTGCCGGTGGCTCTCGGGAGCTTCGATGAAGTCATTAGAGCGTACTGGATATCTGCAAACGAAGCTGAGATTGTATGTCACGAGAAGATCATGCGAGTGACGTTGCAAGACGGGGAACAACTCTCGATTCAAGGAGAACGACGGAGAATACCATTGAACATCATATCCCGTATGTAGGCGAGCAAGTATCTGCAGAAGGGATGCTCTACGATAACTAGCCCTCATCACTGAGCAACCAAAGGCTGAGAAGAAGATCGAGGACATAACTGTAGTCCGAAATTTCCCTGAAGTATTTCCCGAGGATCTACCTGGACTACCCCCTAAACGACAAGTCTAGTTTCAGATAGACCTCACCCCGGGAGCAGCACCGATTGCCAAAGCTCCATACCGACTAGCACCAACTGAGATGCAAGAACTATCTAACCAGTTGCAGGAACTGTTAGATAAAGGTTTTATCAGACCGAGCTTCTCGCCTTGGGGAGCACCAGACTTATTCGTAAGGAAGAAAGACGAATCATTCCGTATGTACATCGACTATAGAGAGCTGAACAAGGTGACGATCAAGAATCGATACCCGTTGCCACGAACAGACGATCTGTTTGATCAGTCACAAGGGTCAAGCTATAATTCGAAGATCGATTTAAGAACGGGTTACCATCAACTAAGGATACAAGAGAATGATATTCTTAAGACTGCCTTCAAAACCCGATACGGACACTATGAATTTTTTTGGTTATGCCTTTTGGACTGACCAACACACTCACAGTATTCATGGATCTAATGAATAGAGTGTGCAAACCTTATCTTGGTAAATTCATAATAGCGTTCATTGATGACTTTCTGATTTACTCTAAGAATCAGGAAGAACATGCCGAACACCTAAGACTAGTCTTGGAATTATTGAAGAAAGAACAGTTATACGCGGAATTTTCAAAGTACGACTTTTGGATTTGCGAAGTCTAATTTATTGGACACGTGTTAATGAGCAGGGAATACACGTAGACCCAACTAAAATCGAAGCCATCAAGAACTGGGAAGCACCCAAGACTCCGACTGAGGTACGACAATTCCTAGGTCTGGCCGGGTACTACAGGAGATTCATTGAAGAATTCTCAAAGATTGCTCAATCACTGACATCCCTGACTCATAAAGACAAGAAGTTTGATTGGGGAGAGAAACAAGGGGTTGCTTTCAACCTGCTAAAACAGAAGCTATGCAATGCACCCATCCTATCCCTACCAGATGGATGTGACGATTTCGTGGTGTATTGCGACGCCTCGAAACAATGACTCGGTTGCGTGCTGATGCAACACGAGAAATTGATAGCATACGCTTCACGACAACTGAAGGTGCATGAGAAGAACTACGCGACCCATGACCTTGAGTTGGGGAGCTGTGGTACTTGCTTTGAAGATCTGGCGACATTACTTGTATGGCACGAAATGCACTATCTTTACAGATCATAAGAGCCTACAACACATCTTCGACCAGAAGGAGCTAAACACGAGGCAACGAAGATCGGTCGAACTCATCGGCGATTATGATTGCGCCATCAAGTACCATCCAGGCAAAGCAGACGCAGTGGCCGACGCGTTGAGCTGGAAGGAAACAACAAAACGCGTGCGTGCCCTACAACTCACGATTCATTCTGAATTGCCAAATCAGATCCGAATCGCACAACAGGAAGCCTTGAAAACTGAAAACCTCACCCTTGAAGCCATGCGTGGCATGGATAAGCAAATGAAAGCAAAGGACGAAGGAGCTTATTACTTAATGGATTGAATTTGGATTCAACACTACGGGGGATTGAGAGAAGTAGTGATGGACGAAGCTCACAAGAGCCAGTATTCAGTACACCTGGGCTCTGACAAGATGTATCACGATCTGAAGACAACCTACTGGTGGCCGAACATGAAAGCCGAAATAGCAACTTACGTGAGTAAGTGTCTAACGTGCTCCAAAGTCAAGTTAGAGTACCAGAAGCCATCAGGGTTACTTCAACAACCGGAACTACCAATGTGGAAATGGGAACAGATTTCCATGGACTTCATAACTAAGCTTCCTAAGACGACAAGTGGTTGCGATACCATCTGGGTCATCGTAGACCGACTAATGAAGTCTGCGCATTTTCTACCCATTAAGATGACAGACAATTGGACAAACTCACTCGCATTTATCTAAAGGAAGTTGTCACTTGACATGGAGTGCCAATCTCGATCATATCCGACCGCGACAGTCAATTCACGTCGCATTTCTGGAAATCTTTGTATAAGGCTTTGGGGACGAGATTGGATATGAGTACCGCTTACCACCCACAGACTGATGGGCAGAGTGAACGCACCATACCGACACTAGAGGACATGCTTCGGGCATGTGTTATTGACTTTGGAAGTAGCTGGGAGACTCACCTACCGTTAGTTGAGTTTTCATATAACAACAGCTACCACACTAGCATCCAAGCTGCACCATTCGAAGCACTTTACGGACGAAAGTGTCGATCACCCATCTGCTGGGCGGAAGTTGGAGACAGCCAACTGACCGGTCCAGAACTTGTGCACGAAACGACTGAAAAGATCGTGCAGATACGCAAACGAATGGCAGCAGCTCGGGACAGACAGAAAAGCTATGCTGACAAACGACGCAAACCGTTAGAGTTCCAGGCGGGAGACAGGGTGTTACTCAAGGTCTCGCCCTGGAAGGGAGTCATTCGGTTTGGCAAACGGGGAAAGTTGAACCCTCGATACATTGGACCTTTCGAGATTACTAAACGAATAGGCCCTGTGGCCTACGAACTAAACCTGCCAGACGAGCTGAGCAGGTGCACAACGTTTTTCACATCTCAAATCTCAAAAAGTGCCTGTCTGATGAGACACTTGTTATTCCTCTTGAGGAGATACAGATCGATGAACAATTGAACATTGTTGAGGAACCGGTGGAGATCATGGACCGGGAAACCAAGAAGCTCAAACTCAGTAAAATCCCGATAGTGAAAGTGAGATGTAATTCGCGACGAGGACCGGAATTCACGTGGGAACGTGAAGACCAGATGAAATGAAAGTACCCACACCTGTTCGCGGAACAGACAAACACTGGCAACGCAAGTTGAATTTCGGGACGAAATTCTTTCTAACAAGGGGAGGATGTGACACCCCGTAAATTCCAGGTCAGCTTATTATTAATTTAAATGTTTATTTAAATGCTTGATGTACACGTGGCACTAGAGTTAGCTTAAGTTAGTGTGACACGTGGCACGACGGTATGAACACTGACACATGACAGGATAATTCGATGAATTATCGACAAACAGCACACACGAGTCAAAACACACGAACATTGGTGAACGTCAAGCACATTGTGTAGCACAACACTCAAAACTTCACGAAACACTTACACATTGAACTTGGAAGTTCAAACGAGACCAAACGATGCTCGAATGATGTTCTACAGTCGAGAAACGGGCGAGAACGGGCCCAGAACAACAAAATAGGCTTATTGGGCCTTACATTTGGGCCAGGCGGTACGCCAGACCCGAAGCCCCCACGACAGGCGATGCGCGCGGATGAGGAAGATGGCGCCTCATCCGGCTGCCTCGCGCGTAACGACGGAGCCACACTCACCCACGCCAGGCGATACGCCTGACACCTCTGACAGCTTAAAATCATCTTGAGCAACACAAAATCCATCATTATCCCTATATCATCATTTTAGTCGACTCCAGACGCCATTGCACGAGTTTCTCTTCCCAAACACCTCTGTTACATGCAAAACACACACAAGGGAAGCCATTGAAGCTATTGTTGAGGTCCTTGAAGCTTTGGAAGCTTGAAGAAAGACGTTGGAAACTTGACACCACCACCATCACTTCACCTCTGCTCGAATCAGAGTTCCAGGAGTCTATAGAAGCTGCTAAGATCAACATCTCTCAGTTCTTGAGCCTTTGAGGTAGTTCTTATGACTAAAACACTCATTTACACATCACTACACACACATGCAAGTGTTAAATCACACATGCAAACACTACACCATCACATGCACGAAATTTCTTGATGTTGAATCTGGGTTTGATGATTTAAATATGTTTTATGATGATCTATGATGTTTAGAGTGAGTTTTGTGACGATCCATGATGATGTGTGTCCTAAGAATGCATGATTTGGTCATTGTCAAGTGAAAAACCCACATGCATGTATGATCCATGACATGTGGGATGATTTTTAGTATTTAGATATACTAATTGATGATGTTGGATGATGGTTTCATGATTTGATGATGTTGAAATGGTTTATTGATGACTATTTCTATTTATAGTAATTTTTAGTTACAAATGGATGATTTGATGGAAAATATAAGCATGCATGTATCTAGATATGTTATTTGAATGTTAATATGATGATTTGAGTATTTAGAAAGTGATTTTGATAATGTTTATGGTCATAATGGCATAGTTACTATATTTAGTAACTTTTATTGATGGAATGTTGATAGATAATGATTTAGACCATGTTAGTATGATTAAATGATGTAAAATGATCTATTGTGGTGATTGGTGATATGAAAATTGGTTTAGAAATGTTAGAAGGGTTATTTCTATGCAAAACTACAAAGTTACTATTTTTAGTAACTTTATTTTTACAAAAACCAACTTAGGAACATTTTGTATGATTTGAGCTTGCTAAGTGGTTTAATATGTTATACCATGATGATTAGATGCTAAGTTAGATGGTTTCCGATGATACGTATGCTAAAAATGGAAACTTTCCATTTTAGGAAACTTTTATGTGCTAACATGCTATAAACGATCTATGTGATTTCGCATGATGATGTGTTATGTGTTAACATGATCACGTAGGACTAATGAGCATGCTAGAACTATAAAACCGATATGCTTTGTGAACTTTCCATAAATGGAAACTAACTATAAATAGTAAGTTGTCCATAGACGCGACATGCGCATCTTGCACACGACGAGCACTTACACATTTGCTACACGATTCACAACCGTCACACGGTTCACCAACGGGTCGTTGACTTGACACGGTCAACTTTGGTCAACTCTAGTCAAAAACGGTCAAACACGGTCAATGTGGACCAACACAGTCAAACACGGTCAATGTGGACCAACACGAGCAAACACGGTCATTGTGGACCAACACGGACAAACATGAACAACCAAGGGTTGTTGAACACTAACACGAACACTAGCACGGTCACTTACACGAACTCACATACGGTATACGATATAGGTTGCCGGTGACCGACGCGCTACTTTCTCGAGGAGCTTACGCTTACATTCATTTCACTAAGGTGAGTTTAGGGCCCCTCTTTACTCTTTTACAAGATTTTCAAATAGGGGGAGAATACTTGTTAAATCGAGTCAAACATTTATACTTGTACAAACAAATTGTGTATACTGGTTTATTGGACAAACATAAGTGTTGTATCGTAATAAGCCCTCGCAAAGTCTTACCGTTAATGTATAAACAACGAGGTGAGTTTGAATAGATCTATTTGGGTATGACGAGCCCCGAGTGGCGAAAATGTTGACTGGAGGTCATAACACGTGAAATCTCGACCTATCTTGCTATGTTATTACGAGACATAGCGGAGGCAAGGACTAACAAGTCTAGTTTCGGTAGTGACGCACTGACACTTGGAGCCTAGGGCTCGGGACTAACATTACGTAAACAGTATGACATATGATTTCTGAATTACTACCTATGCTTATCAAAACCTGTGAACTCACCAACCATTGTGTTGACACTTTTTCTTAAACTTGTATTCTCAGGTAACTAGCTGACAGGCACTCGAAAACAGAAATGCACTTAGGGGATTTGAGCATAGGATCCCGCATGCATTTTAACTCTTGTCTCTCGAAACAATTTAGACTTTTATTCTGTTTTAAACAGTGTCGTATTAAACTTATTACTTTTCCGCTGCAAATGTTAAACACATGATTTCCGCTGCAATATGATTTATTATTCCGCTGTAAACTACTTTTGTTAAGTGTGTGTGTCAAACATTGTTTTGTAAACGCATATAGAGGTGTTCTATATGACCTTGAGCTGTGATTCTGGCCATGTCACGCCCACGTGGACTGACACCACGAGTGGGAATTTGGGGGTGTGACAGATTCCCGAAGGTTTAGGTGTTAATATTTAAATCAACACTCCAAACCCTATGTTATTGATTTGGTCCTTTACGATTTCCCAATGTTTTCAACCCAAATGATGTTCATCATTTATGTTTAAATAACAACAAGGTTTTAGATAATTCTTGACATTACAATCCCAACTTCATTATCTTTTGTTACAATTAAGAAGGCCTTAGTTGTTGCTACATGACAACCGAAGGAGCTGCTTGGAAGACCGAAGGGAGGCTGGCCGAAGAGGTCTTGGTTCGGGCGAAGGGGATCTGGCCGAAGAAGACTTGGCCATTCGGCCGAAGGGGGCTGTTGGGGCTTTAGGCTTGGCCATTCGGCCATCTGATGGCCTTCCTTCGGCCGCTGCGGCCTGTGTCCATCCGGGCCACGATTCCTGGTCAAATGGCTAGTTTAAGGTGTACCACATGTTCCTAGTTCCTTCTAGGTGTGCTTTGTGGTGGTTTCCTAAGGTTTGCAAGGTGGGTTGGCCGGTTTTCAAAGAGCTCGAGTCTAGGGTTTTCAAAACCCTAAAACCGAGGCTTTAACATGATTTTACCTCAAATTTGATGGATGAAAGCTTAGATCTATTGTACTTTCGAGTTCTACGTGATTTAGTGGTCGTTTGGACACCAAAAACTTTCGATTTCGTAGAGAAACGAAGAAGTTGTGGCTATGGTTTCTAGAGAGAGAAAGAAGAGAGAGAGGGAGAACGAAAATTGGAGCTTGGCTGGTTGGTGGGGAAGGAATATGGCATTAATTGCCATAATAAATGATGGTGAAATACCCGGTTATGTCCGGGTTCATTCGGTTCCGCTCAGTTTCGCGTGCATCATCCTCTTTCTTTCGTTTTCGTAACGAAACTTCTCGTTTTTTAACAACAAAGTTAATAAATTTATTTTAGGTGGTTATTCCTAGTAAATTAACTAAATATCTTCCATTTATTTTAAATCTTCAAAAATATTAAATTTATTGTTTAAAACCGAATCGTACAGTCGTCGCGCGTATTCGTTCGAATCGTCACTCGTACGAACACGACGATAACTATACTTTTCAGTATAGTTTTCTAATTATCGGATATCATTCAGAACGCTAAACTTTCAGATATATTCGTACAGATCGTCACCTATACGAATAATCCGTCGATTTAGCATTCACGTAACGACATCCTTTGTAGTTTTGTTCCATAAAGTCTCACATACGTTTATACGTAATCAAATCCTAACAAATAATCACATGATGGTTTTGTATCGCCAGATAATCATCTGACTGATGAACCATGTTTCTGAGTTTTGTTTCTCTTAAATGATTCTGAATTTGTTCTTTGATAACATAGAATGATAATGACACTTGATATGAATATGACATACAATGAAACACGTATAGTTTGTACCTGATTACTGTTCAAGTTACTGTTGAGATCACTGTTCCGGTGACGTTTCCGGCACTAATGTTATAGTCTCCCCTTGTTAGAGAAATTTCGTCCCGAAATTTAAAAGTCATTATCAGGTACGACTTTCTCTGTAAACAGTTGGGGATACTTAGACTTCATGTAATCTTCACGTTCCCAAGTAAACTCAGGTCCGCGTTTTGAGTTCCATCGAACCTTTACAATCGGAATACGGCTTCGCCTTAGTTGCTTAACTTTGCGATCCATAATCTCCAAGGGTTCTTCAATAAAATGTAACTGCTCGTCCACTTGAATTTCTTCGATTGGGATGACGAGTGACTCGTCAGCAAGGCATTTCTTTAAGTTTGAGACGTGAAACACGTCATGCACACCTCGTCATCTGGTAATCTCAGTCTATATGGCACAGGACCAATACGTTCAATGATCTCGAACGGTCCTACGTATCGTGGTGCCAACTTGCCTTTTTTTCCAAAACGTACTACACCTTTCCATGGGGATACCTTCAACATGACACGGTCTCCCACTTGAAATTCCAACGGCTTACGCCGTTTGTCGGCATAGCTCTTTTGTCTACTCCTTGTCGCTTGTAGTCTTTGCTGAATCTGGGCAATCTTGTCGGTAGTCTCTATATCGGTTGTACTTTCGTGTAGAGGAGGTTGAGAGCTTCGTTTAGGCTCAAAAATCACTCGATTTCGTTAAGAAATAAGCAAGTTATGGTGGATTGAAGTTCAAACTTTTTAGAAAGAGAGAGAGCCGGGAATGGGTTTTTAGAGAGAGAAAATGGGGTGTTTAATGAGGAAGATGAACTCATTCAAGGTATTTATACTCCGAGGGTGTTCGGGTTCGTTTCGTTTGCTCGGTTCGCGTTTTCGTTGTGTTTCCGGAACGTTACACGCGTGTTTACGGATTTTAAATAAAAATAAGTTTTAATTTACATTTTTAAAGTTGAATTCCTAATAAATATTTTGAATTTATTTTTCTTATTTTATTACCGTTTCGAAATCGTCAAGTAATTTCCTTTCGTCAGATCGCGTCACCTTCGCGCTTATTCGTTCGAATCGTCACCCGAACGAACCCGACGATGGTTTTGCTTTCTGACTTTGGTTTTCTACTTTCCAGTCATCATTTCAGAACGTTAAACTCACAGATATGTTTGTGTGAATCGTCACCCACGCAAACACACTGTCAGTTCGTTATTATGAAATAACACTGCATTTATGTTTTGCACTGTGTTTCCTCAATAACGGACTCAACTAAACTTCCTGTTTTCACATTGTTTTCCTTGAATTCACATTGTTTCCAAAATGAATTATCGGCCATCTGATTCCTGTCATCTATGGATATCAAATCGCAACCGATATGTTCTTGTTGTTCACTTGTACACTGTTGTTTCTCTTGATTCGTTGTATTAATTGTACTTAGGTTTTCAACTAAATACCTACAACTGTTGTTTATCGTGAGTTGTTGTACTTACGGTATTTAATTTTTCACTTAAACACGTACAACTGTTTCTTGTTTTTCTAAGTTTGTTGTTACACACACTTTCATGCATTGTATTTACACACAGTACATAGTGAAAGTACACATACCGTACGAACTTGCCGGACGATCAGGTACTGGATGTCACACAATCAGATTTTTAAAATCGCTCGAGCCCATAGAATCAACTATAGCCGAACCCAAAGTTTTTGCCTGGGTATTCCACCATGTTAGAGCTGAATTTTTCAAAGAACAAGCAGCATAAGACACCTTATGCTCAGCCAAACATTGGTTGATTTTGAGTTTAGTTTCCATTTCCTCGATCCACTTCAAAAGTCCAGCCGCTTCTTCTTTACATGTAAAAGTAGGAGGGTTGCAGGAAGCAAAGCACTTATAAGTACATCCATGCTGTGGTTGATCAGGAATAGTTGTTCTTGTATCAGTGGTATGATGTGTTTCTACGTGTCCATTAGTAGCATTGTTTTCAAAATGATCATGGTCCCACTAGAACCAAAAGTGATGTGTTGTTGATGTTGTGTTAAGATACCAGGTACTACAGCATATAGCTATTCTTTCACAATTCGTGCTATCATTGCTTCGTTCAGTTTTGATCCACTTGCAGCCGCATGCGGAAGCGTGTTCATCTTTGGGTTCTCAGGTGGAACTGTATTCGTTTCAGGATTTATGGGCGGAACCGTGTTCGCTTCCGGATTGATACGTGAATCCGGATTAGATTCCGAATTAATAGGTGGAACTTGATTTGGTTCAGGGTTAACAGTCTTCTTAACAGCGTTCCTAGTTGATCGACCTCTTTTTGGAGCCATTGTTCTGCTCACATGTAGACAAACTCAGGTAAGTTTAAGAACATTAAAGATATAACCCTTTCAGTCACATAAATTCAACCATACTCAGTCGTACTAAAAAAATCATGTTGATATGTGATTATAAAAATATAGTATAAATACATTGATAATATCCAGATATGTTCTCAACATAAATTAATCACAATGATATTTGTAGTTATACTTAGTCATGTTATTTCAAAACATGCTATGGAATCACACATCACACGACATTATGACACCGATACAGATATGTTATCGTTCACACTAGATACAACATAACCAATGTTTCGATATGTTATCATACATGTTTTGATATGTTGCCATACAGGACTTTGATATGTTCTCGCACAGTATATCGATGCGTTGCCACATAAGCCATTGATATGCTCTCACACAACATTTCAATATGTTGCCATACAGGAAATTGATACATAGTCACACAGACATTAGATATGATACCGCACAAGGTATTTAAATATGTTGTCACACAGACAATAGATAGGATATCATACAAGGTATTTAGATATGCTGTCACACAGACGATAAATAGGATACCACATAAGGTATTTAGATATGTTGTCATACAGACGAAACATAGGATACCACGCAGGGTATTTAGATATGCTATCACACAAACGATAAATACGATATCACACAAGGTATTTAGATATGCTGTCACACAGAAGATAGATATGTTACCACACGAGGTATTTCGATATGTTGCCACCTAGACAATAGATATGTTACCACACAATGTATTTCGATATGTTGTCACACAGACAATAGATATGTTGCCGCACAAGGTATTTTGATATGTTGTTACACAAACAATAGATATATTACCACACAAGGTATTTCGATATGTTGCTTACTTACTGTTCATAAAACTTTGATTAACACACAACACACAACAGATTTACTGAAATAAACATTTTATTACTGCGATGTCATTTATATACAACTATAGAGTTTTGATACAAGAGAGTGTCATAAGAACCACACCAACATCAACCTAACTACATGGGATCTATTTTACACGTCAAAACATCCCATAACATCACTCTCAACCTATCGCCTTTGTTTTATGGTATCTACAATGAAAGTCCCAAAACATCCACACCAAGATCATACTTTACCGTAGAAATTACGGTAAACAGGCTATCACAATGGCTATAGTTTCCATCACTATAGCCAATCCTAACAATCTCACCTCCACACTCAACACCCTAAACCTCTCAACGATCTCCCTCACCCTCACAACTCTATCCCTCAGCACCTCAACCTGCTGCCAAAATACAGCCGTCATCATCTGCACCGTTGTTCGCTTCATCCTCTCCTTATTAAGAATCCGCCAAGCTCGCGTGCCTGTGTCTAATGCACTCACCAGCTCCATCAGTGTCAGGTGAGATGTGAACGTCTTGAACAGAGTGGTGCGAGTCTCCTGCAGAGTAGTGCATGACTCTTGCAACTCCAAGCGAGTCCCCTGAAGATTCAAAGTCACCTAGCGAAGCTGTTCCCTAAGCTCCGCCTGATGGGAGGATTCCCTTACCTCGTGTTTGGAGCCCGGCACATCTCTGGATGCCAACTGGTGTCTAGGAGGAAGACCACTCGTCTTGCGGGCCTAGCCCCGCATGCGTCTGAGTCCCGCAAATACTGGGACCCTCTTTAGAGAAGAACTCCTCCTCCTGCCAGCAGACATATCCTCATCCGATACATAAGGATGTCTAAGTGGAGTGTGTGATATCTGTGGTGGTGGTGTAGGTGGCATCTGTGGTACTGCTCGAGATGTCGCTGAAGATGCTTGTGACGGATCTAAGTCTGAACTCGAACTGGGACTAGGTGTGTCGTCAAGGATCACGTAAGGAATCCTCTAATATATATAAAGCTCACCTGGATTCGCCATCTCTGTACAAACTAAATTTCCAAATCAATACCATGAAATGAATATTGAATAATAATATTCAACACAACCATGATATGATATCTCTTCTGTTCTTAAGACAACTATTCACCATTACTATTATTATTGTTATGCTTGTATTGAAATTTACTAGAATGCACACGTGTTGCAAATTCCAGTTGTGCTGGCCAGTCATAACTGTAATTTATACCACTTGATTATTCTGGCTTAAATCAAAACAAGTTTTGTTCTTTATTTATATTATGTGCTCCTAGTGTCACTATATGAACCTATGATTATAGTCTAGTTCTATAAGTCAACCAAAATTTCTATAACATGTTGCTCTGATACCACCCTGTCACACCTTCACCTCTCGTCACCTGTTGATGATGTCACTGATCACACTAAGAAGATTGCGGAAGCATAGTGGTGATGTCAAAGACATTGCATTGAAAGTCATCAAAATGATATTAAATATTTAATTAGTTGTTTTATTGGAATATCATACAATGTATGATAATGTGGGAACCTACAATGATTCAGGTTCATCATACAAGGTTGATGACTCGTTAGATTATTCAAAATGTTCTCAGATTAACCAAATAATTTAACCAATTGTTTATAAATTTATAGTTTAAATTTGATCTTATATAAAAGATTTTGAAATAATTTAACCAATTGTTTTTAATGAGAAAACTACTTTAATAATTAAATAAAAATTTCTGAAACAAATTCTCTCTTAACAAATTTCATAAATGAATTTTAGAATTTAAAAATATAAAAATAAATAAAAAAAGAATAAAAAAAAGTGGATGGAAATAGGCTAAAAATTACCAATAACAAAATCAAGCCGTTTTGAAATCGGGTTGCTTCCTTCTCATTACCGAGGTCTTACCACTAGTATGGGTGCCCTATTTGCTTAAGAAGATGATTTGCCTTTATACTTATAAAGGTTTTTTTCCCTCTACAACAGGCAAACCCTAGAATCGAATTCAAACAAATTCGAGAGATTTAGAGATTTTGAGCCGGTGAATCGATAGGGCTTTTGTTCCTTGTGTAAATACGAGTTGATTGGCGTAAATAATTACCTGGTTTGTGTACTTTTTGAAGGAGTTCGAGTGAGGCGCAGGTCACGATCGGTTCTTGAGTTGAATCGGCTTTAAGTGACTTTGTTAGTTTGATTTTTGTGCTCAGAATTGTTCGTGATGTACCAAGGAATGTATTTCGTTGTTTTGATTTGGGTTTTATACCCGGTTGTATTCAATTCGTATTTTTGGTTCGTGTATTGTATAAATAATTACATGTGTATATATATTATGGTAATAGACTATTATCCCGTTTATTACATGTATTTAATATAAAATATAAACCAGTTAATAATAATATTTAATCATTATAAAATGATACTTTTGGGTAAAATGATTAATTTGCGTATTAATAAGTAATTTAAGTAATAAAAAATAATTAAAATTTTTAATAACTAAACAATTTATACCTGAGTTTCTTGATTTGTAGCAACTAAAATTTTAAAAGTAACTCCCATTAAAAATTTTAATTTTTTCCTCAAAAACAATTTGATGTAAAATTAAGATGGTAATGTATCATTTTTTAATTATCAAAGTTAAGTGACCAAATTTGAAATATCCATAAATATAAATGATCAAAAATATAATTTTCCTCGCAAAATAAGAAGGAAAGGTGCAATTTTTTAGTTATGCCATAATTTGAATAGATCATTAAACATAAAGGATCAAAAGTGTAATTTTCACTATCATTTTTAAATTTTTTAGTACTTTAAAGTATTTATTTTTTGGGATTTCGTGTTAAAAATGTCATTTGTTTATAAAAAAAATTTTGTTTGAAATCTCTGTTTTATAGTTTATTTCATTGTTTTTAAAAAAAAATTGTTTTTTGAGAGAAACTTATTTATTAGAAAAAATTACTAAAAATAGTGATTTAAAATCTTTTTTGACATTCAAAATTTTTATTTTCAGAAAATTTTTATATTTTAGAAAAAAAAAATTAACTATGTTTTTGAATAAAAAAATTTGATTTTGATTTTACTTAAAAACTATTTTTAATATTAAAAAAGTAAATAATATCATTAGTAACATAATTAGTTAATAGGAGAGATAATTATGAATATATTTAATATGGAAGAGAATTGATTGATATCATAAAAAGATGACATGTGGCATTGTTAATCTAAAAATTTGGAAAGTAGCAAAATAAATTTTTGTTTATTATAGTAGTAAGATGTTTAATTTGTCTTCACGTATATACATATGTATAATTATTCATATTACTTCATATAAATCAAAATTTTATAGAAACTTTTTATTATATACATACATACATATATATATATATATTTACTTATGTTCTAATAAAGTTTATGATCTAATCAAACCTACAAATGGTTAATTAAAATTTTTAATTCATAACGAAAAAACCCTAGGGGTTACAATGTATACCTACACATAAGTGATGTGTGAATAATAGCCTATGTCAACAGTTAAGAGGCAACACATCATGACACTTAATTTATGTGTAGATAAAGATACTTAATAACAAATAATAGGCTTTTATCCAAATATATTATTTGTAGGTAAAGACCTAAATTTCTTGTAGTGATTTCATGTGTTTTAGCTAACCATTTAAGCAATTTTAATCATTTAATTATGAGAAATATGAGTGCCTTGCATGTGATTCAGATTTCAGGTTAAGCGTGGAATAGGACACAAAATGGGATGTTTAAGAGGTTTGGAATGAAAAGGGTTTGAAAAACGAAGGAAAACATGCTGATGAAGAAAAACAGTGGAAGTTAACAAGTGGAGTTTTAATGTGGTGTCTGGAAAGCTACAGTGGTGTATCAGACTCCACACTGCGTTCTAGGTGGTGTCTAGAGAGGGTTACTAGAGGGTTACTGGTGTCTCAACGCCAGAATGCTAGTCGATGCGGTTTTTGGAATTTTCTCTTTTTCAACCAATTTAACCCTAAACCTTAGGGTTTTTGAGGGATCTCATTTTTTAGGAGTTTTTGTGAGAAAAAGTGAATTTTTGGAGCTTTCGAAGCATCTGATTAACATTCTAGTTCATGCAAACGCACCTCGAATCAAGAATGAAGATCCTTTCATGATGATCCACGGCTAGTTCCCTATTGTAAATGCTTTCGGGCAATTAGGTAGTAAGTGATACTTTGTTTTGATATGGAACTTAGGTTTTGGATTGTAAACTTGATTACTAGTTTGGTTGATTTAAACAATACGTTTATTTTATAGTTTGTATGCATTGCCATAAGTGATTCGGTTTTCTTGCATTGTTTACTCATCGGTAATTGTGTGTTGCTTTGCATATTTTTATTGGTAATTATGTGAATGAGCAAGTCTTAAACATTTGTTCCTTCACCTTAATCAAATTGAATAACAAAGTAATGTTTATGTGATTACAATCTAGGTTTAGCCTTAAATCATTGTGGATCTTTAAACCTAAAACCCGGAAGCCATTACCTTTTCAGAAATTGTTTTAAAAATCATTAATCAAAATTGTTATTTTAAGCATTTTCTTAATCCAACCCAATTTCAAGTTTCGTTTTTGCTTTGTTCAATTAAGTGATTAGTTAAGATAAACACTTTCCACTGATTCCTGAGGAGACGACCTTACTTACCCTTGCTATAGTCACATGTAGCTGAGTCCCTAGTTTTTTATTGTTTGTGATTGACCTACAACACCTTGGTCAAAATGGCGCCGTCGCCGGGGAGTCAACGCGCAAAGTCATAGGTTTAGTTTAGTTTCAGTTTAAGTATAATTCTAGTTTGCATTGGTTTTTCAAAAACACAAAAAGATTTAATTTAAGTGTTATTTTTACCTTGTTTTGTTTATTGTTCGGAATCACACGTGGGTTTTCTTTGTTTGTGTTGTGTAGGTAATTTTCTACTTACATGGTTCTTAGCATTGCCTTCAGCTAGTATTTTCACATGGAATATCTATAACAATAGTTTCTTGATGAGAACTTTACTCCTCAAAGAACTAGTGATGCTAGACATGCGATAAGACATTCCAGCAACAACCTGGGGATTTATTTTAAAAAGCTTTCAAAAGATTCAAATAATTGCTAATGACTTGTCCACATCATGGACCCTTTAAGTATGAGTTAATTACTACTTTTCATGATGGGTTGTCCACTGATGACATAAGAGGCGTGAACTCTACTAAAGGTGGAACATTCTTATCCAACCCGGTAGATGTGGATTGGGATTATTTTGAAAAGAAGACTTTGAATTGAAAGAGGCAAGCACAATCAAGTAGAAGAAAGAAGTTTACTACAATGAAAGCCTCGGGAAGTTCTAATGATACAATGGAGAAACTGGAAAAAGCCAATCAAGATTTACGAAAGGAATTGTAAAACTTGAATATGAGTGGAAGTAAGTGAACGATAATAGATACTCAAGTGTTCCATGTTTGTGATAGTTGTGGAGAATTGGGGCATGTAGCCATTACCCATGGATTGGATGTAACACCAGGCAATGACGGAATCATCGGGGTATTCACTAAATGTAGATTGTTCAAAAGCACAAGGTTTATGTTGTAAATAATCCAAACATATCATTTAAAAGAAATTCAAATTTAACATTTAAATAAACCTCGAACATTCATAATTCATTACATCATAAAAGGAAATTTTAAATCTATAATTCAAAGCCTAATAATGAGAAAACTAAAATTAAAGTACTAAAAATCTAAGTCCAACTTCTAGCAGGCCTTATGTAGCATTTCCACCTGAAACATGTTTAAACAAAAGGTCAACTATAAAGTTGGTGAGTTTCATAGGTTTAAACACTCACATCAAAAATAGTTTGAGAAAAGATAAGTTGTCATATATTATAATAAACCAATATAAAATAAAACATGTAAATAAACCATACGCAAATCAAAATTGAAGTTGTGACCAAGCTAGCATTCCTAGCAATGCCGACATAGTAACCTATCACCACTGATTTTCCACGAAGGGTAAACCCAACCTAGCTGGGATGGTCAATCCAATAGATCTATCATAGTTTACTAAAGTTATGATCAATGCAAGCTCAAGCTAAGTTCACTACAGTTTATGTCATAAAGCTAAGTTCACATGTAATAAAGTTTAAAGCAAAGTTCATAAGTTGACATGTTTCACCCCTAAAACTTTAAAACAAGTAAAAAGAGGGGCTATAAGACTCATATTGATAAGTGAGATATCTTGCAATTATATGATGTCAATATCCTAGCGATATCCAACACAATTCAAGTTAACCTAGATTGTTAAGTCATTGTATAAGATAATGTAACTATGGCTATACAGTTTCAATAGGATAAACGAATCCCATAATTGAATGTTCATAATTCGTTTTGTTCCAAAAAGGTTTTGTAGATATATCCTCATTTAGATTCTTCACTAAATTTTACGATTAATAACTATTTAAAGTTTAAGTAAGTTTTTAATAATCCATAATAATATTAATAAAATGAATAATAGTTGTCTTAAGGATTGTTTATAGTTTCTATATTAAATAATTTAAATCTCAAAACCAATTAATAGTATTCCAGTTTGTTTATAATAAATACATCATTAATTATCAAAACAACTTTGATAAAATATTTTCTTTGAATAAATATTAAAGTTTTTGCAAAAATTAAAGTTAACTAGTAACTTTATTAACAAATATAATATTTAAAGTTTATAGATATTATTTGAAAACAACTTTATAAATAAATAGGTGAAATAAAATTCTATTGTTTAAATAAAACTCTAATAAATTTTATTAATAGTTTTAAAAATCCTTGATATATATATATTTATAAAATTATATTGAATAAAATATATATAAATAAATGTTAATATCATAAGTTTCATAAATTTAAAATAATCTTAATAAAATAAATCTGAAGTATATAAAATGGGTATTTTGTCAGTATGCATATGTTATTACTGTTATGTGTGTGTGTGTGTATTTAAGTAATCTTACACCTATTAATTTAGTTAATTATATTGGCTTTAATTAAGATCCCTTAATTGAATCTCTATTTCTCTCTCTTACTTCCAATTGAACTACACAGATGAAGAACGAATATGCTGAATTAGAAACCCTAGAAGAAGGATGAAGAACGAATATGGTGAAAGAAAAAGATGGAAGATCGAAGATGTCCGGACTTCCACCACAAGTCGTCATCGATGTCACCACAAAAAGTTGCTAGTTAGCCTACCCCTAACCAACCTGAGCCCTTTCTTTCTTCCCCTTTCCATCTTCTACCTTTTTCTTCCTAGACTCGATGATACCCCCACATGTAAGTAAGTATGAATCTCCTATGGCTCCACCAACACCGTCAAGTTCCTGGTCACAAGCACCACTTGCCACACACGGCGAACACCAACGAGGCCTCCGGTGTAAGGTTCACGGTCATTCTAGCCATGGAGACAGAGATTCGAACCCAGATTCCAGCGGACTAAGAGATGAGGTAATAGATAGAGCATGTTGATTACATATATGTAATCGGATGATATGCGCTTTCATTTGTTCTATTTGGATTACATATATGTAATCAGATGATTCGTGCTTACATTTGTTTTATTTGATTGATTACGTATATTTAATCAGATCATGTGTGTTACATTAGTTTGTTTTTTGGTTGATTACGTGTATGTAATCAGATGATTTGTGCTTACATTTGTTCAAATTGGTTGATTACATATATGTAATCAGATTTACATTTGTTTTTTTTTTTGTTTGATTACATATATGTAAGCAGTTTTATTAGAAT
This sequence comes from Mikania micrantha, assembly GCA_009363875.1. NCBI lineage: Eukaryota > Viridiplantae > Streptophyta > Magnoliopsida > Asterales > Asteraceae > Mikania > Mikania micrantha. The sequence continues at coordinate 49,281,622 of CM018691.1, read as the reverse complement.
GCTTATGAATGATGTTCCATTGTCTTTACACCAATTATGACTACGTTTATATGGAAATTGTGAATCCAAATCAAAATATCTTCGATGTGGTTACATAAAGATTTGTTTTTAATTTCAATTAAAATTCAAGTTCGATGTTTGCCAATTCAACGTGTAACCAGTATAAAGCTTATATTAAAAATCCATGGGGATTCATTTTTCTTTTTTTAAAGAAGTTTCCAAAATCATGAAGACCATCACATTAATGCACAATATATATATATATATATATATATATATATATATTAGAATACTTAAGTTTTATTGACTAAAACTATAACTTTTTATTTATAAAAAATTTCTATGAAATTAAAACTTAAAAATAAGCTTTAAATAAAAAATGATTCAAAAATGCTAAAAAAACTGGCCCGTGCCTTTAACGCATGAGAGAAAACCGGCTAGTTTAGAGACTTGCTCGCGAAAGACACTCGTTTTAAATTGTTTTATCAGCTCTCTCGGGTCATCGATGAATCAATCAGGTATCCATGTGAGTTGTATGGGTTGGGGAAGAATGAAAGAATAGGTGTTTGGTAGAACTAGTCCCTCACCTTTTTCTTGTAAATCTCAGTTTTACTTTTTGACAAAACTAGTCCCCCTAGTTTTTGATTAAAAAGTTCACTTTATAAAATCTAAATAAAATTTTACTAAATCATGAGATTATAATTATAAAGTTTATAAAAAAATCTTAACATTTATGTAAATAAACATATTGTACATTTTGATGATGCTTTAATATAATTTATATATTATTATTTATTATTTTATAAAATTTTATAAATCTTACTTTTAAAACATGGAACTATTATTAATATTAATTAATATATATATATATATATATATATATATATATATATATATATATATATATATATATATATATAGGATTGGACTCAAATGAGAACCCACCTTAATTGAGGCAACCCATTAACCATGGCAAAAAACGCTCAAATCGGAAAAAAAAATTCATGGTCTTTTTTATACAAAAATAGTGGGCTCTTTTTTTAAGCGTTTTCTAATTCTCAAGCGTTTAAAAGTTAAACGAATTGTAAGTTTGTGTTACACTGCGACACTTAAATATATCTTCGCAGTGTAACTCAAACTTACACTTCGTTTAACTTCTAAACGCTTGTTAATTAGCAAATGCTTAAAAAAGAAACCCCTCCTATTTTTGTATAAAAAAGTCCATGAAAAAAAATTGCGATTTGAGCGTTTTTTGGCAGGGTTAATGGGTTACCTCAATTAAGGTATGTTCTTATTTGCTCCTTACCCTATATATATATGTATGTATGTATGTATGTATGTATGTATGTATGTATGTATGTATGTATGTATGTATGTATGTATGTATGTATGTATGTATGTATGTATGTATGTATGTATGTATGTATGTATGTATGTATGTATGTATGTATGTATGTATGTATGTATGTATGTATGTATGTATGTATGTATGTATGTATGTATGTATGTATGTATGTATATGTATACATATTAGTATTATTAGTATTAGTATTATTGTTGCTATATACATACATGCATATACATACATACATATATATAACAACAATAATTCTAATAATAATAATACTAATATGTATACATATACATACATACATACATACATATATAGGACTCGGCACAAAAAATAACCTAGTAAATGCGCGCTAACCCAAATAACTTTGGGAAGATGAAGCCGAATCTTGGATTTTTTTTAAACATCATTGTAACACATTTTGAACAATATGTTCTTTTATGAGTTTGTGCTAATTCTTTTTCGTTTGAGATCCTACATCACTGTAGTGTGTGCTAAAGTGATGTAGATTTACAGTGTTGTAGCACACACTACAGTGATGTATTATCTCAAACGAAAAAGAATTAGCACAAACTCATAAAAGAACATGATGTTCAAAATGTGTTACAATGATGTTTAAAAAAATCCAAGATTCGGCTTCATCTTCCCAAAGTTATTTGGGTTAGCGCGCATTTAGTGGGTTACGTAAAATTACATGCCCTATATATATATATATATATAGGATTTGGTTCAAATAAGAACCCTGCTTAATTGTGGTAACCCAAATAACCCTGCAAAAATGTCCGAATCTTTTTTTTCGTGGTCTTTATTATACATATTTAGGGGGGATTCTTTTTTGTTTTTGGCTAATTCGCAATGCAAATCGATATTGCATCGGTGTAAAAGTTTTGCACTTTTCTAAATGTTGCGAAATGCAAATCGAATTTACACTGACGCAAATTCTATTTTCCTTGGGAATTAGCCAAAACACAAAAAAGAAACCTCCCTTAAATATGTATAATAAAGACCATGAAAAAAAATCAAAGATTCGGTCATTTTTTGCAGGGTTATTTGGGTTACCGCAATTACAGTGGGTTAACAACGGAACCTTCCCCTATATATATATTTAATGAATTAATTCTACCAAGAACGAAAGTTTCAAATTTCCCATTATTATCAATGAAATTACCTAATTAAATGTTACAATCGCAGACAAGGTGGAAGAGAAGAATAGGTCAGTCAAGTTTATGGACACCAAAAGCATTATGATATGAATTCTAATACATATCATCTAGGTTTAAGGAACCATACCAGTTTTTATTATGATAATTCTTCTAAACAATCTAATCCTAATTTTCAGGGATCATGTCAGGGAAGCCAACAGTACCAAAATAGACAATCAAATTACAACAATCAAGGGTATAACCAAGCTGGAAACATGGGCTACCAAAGGAACTATCAAGCTAATAGGATCAAGGAAATTCTCTAGGAAATTCTAACACATCTAACAAGGAGATCATGGAATTTCTCAACAAGATGAGAAAACACAATGAGGTGCGGGACAAAATCGTAGAGCCTTTAAAAAAGCAAGTGGGTCACCTAGCTGAGAAGGTAGCAATTCTAAGGAAGGATCTAGGCAAGCTACCAAGTGACAAGAAGATCAACCCACAACATCAATCTAGCAGCTCCAAGCCTCAAAAATCAACTCAGTTACATGAGGTAAGCATTTTAAAAAATGGTAAAGTTTATGACAACAAGGATGTCCCGCCACCAACATTTGTTGAGGGGGTTGTAGAGGATGTAAATGAGAGTGATGAAAGTGAATGTGAAACAAAAATTTTACAAACCAAACCAAAAGAAAGTCACATTGAAAATGCCACCACAAACCAATTTTGAAAAAGAAACCTCTAAGGTGATGAAAAAGGATATGGAGGGTAATATCATTTCTTTTCCACAAGCTTTAAGAGATCCATCTAGGGTGTCAAGTGTGAACAAAATAGGCCCACAACAAGAGGAAATGTGGGAAGTTTTTAAACAAGTGAAAATTACTCTTCCTAAACATCTTAAAGAAGTTTGAATCCAAACACGCATGACAAGATCATTAATCCCTCCATTGTGATACACAAGATCATTACGGATGACAAGATCAAACCTTCACGTGACACTCAAAGAAGTTTTGAATACAAACACGCGTGAAGTGGTGAAGAAATAAGTTCTCAAGTGTTTAGATGTTGGAATCATTTACCCAATCTCTCACAGTACATGGGTAAGTCCTACACAAACAGTTCCAAAGAAAGCAGGGATTCAGGTAATCAAAGATGAAAAAGGTGAGGAGATAGGAACCCGACCGGTAACCAGATGGTGTATTTTCATTGAATACCGTCAGTTAAATGCAGCAACTTCCAAGGACCATTTCCCTTTACCGTTTATTGATCAGATCGTAGAAAAGCTCGCATGTCAAAACTTTATTGCTTTTTAGATGGGTACTCATGGTATAATCAGATAGCCATTCATCGAACTTTAAACATAAGACTACGTTACCTGTCCATATTGCACTTTTGCATTTAGGAGAATGCCATTTGGATTGTTTAACACCCAGCCACCTTTCAAATGTGCATGATGAGTATCTTTTCACAAATGGTTGCGGAGCCTTTTGAGATCTTTATGGAAGATTTTTCAAATTTTCGCCCTTCTTTTGAAACATGTCTTGACCAATTAACCAAATTTTAAAAAGATGTGTGGAAACAAATCTTGTTTTAAGTTAGGAAAAAAGTCATTTCATGGTTCAAGAAGGAATAGTCTTAGGCCATGTGATTTCGAGTCGTGGGATTGAGGTCGATCATGTTAAAGTTCAAGTTATTTCAACTTTGCCTCCTCCCACGAACGTTAAGGGTATTCGGTCATTTTTAGGCCATGCTAAGTTTTATTGAAGATTTATCAAAAATTTCAATGTCATTACAAAACCCTTATGTAACTTGTTGTTGAAAGATGTTACATTTGTTTTTGATAATTATTGTTTGATGGCTTATAATTTGCAAAAAAAAAAAAATTGGTTGAAGCCCCAATCTTTGCAATCAACGTATTCGTCAAAACCTTTTGAAATTATGTGTGATGCAAGTGATTAAACGGCTGGGGATTTTTGGGTCAAAGGGTGGATAAGAAACCAGTTGCAATTTACTAGGCAAGCAAAACCCTATCTCATGCTCAATTAAGTTACACAACAACAGGAAAGGAGTTGCTCGTCATAGTATTTGACTTACACAAGTTTTGGTCATATTTGTGGCGTAGCTAAGTTATCATTTATTCTGATCGTAATGATGTGGTACCTCATGGAAAAAAAAATATGCGCAGCTGAGACTGATTAGGTGGATTCTATTACTTCATGAATTCGATTTGGAGATACGTGACAAGAAAGGGAGTGAAAATGTGGTCACAGTCATTTGTCACGTGTTATTCATAAAGGGAAGAACATGGAATTAAAATTAAAGAGACATTCCCGGATGAGCAGTTAGTACATGTTTCTACCGAGCCTTGGTACGCAAATTTTTCAAATTATTTGGCTGTAGGTACATTTCTAGAACATTAGACAAAGAGAAGGAAGCAACAATTTTTGGCTCAAGCAAAGCATTACATATGGGATGAACCTGATTTTCTCAAAGTGGGAGCAAATCAATTGATTAGAAGATGCATACCGGATTCAGAAATCCCCTCAGTTTTACAACACTTGCATGCATCTACATGCGAGGGCCATTTCAATGGATAGAAAACTTGGCATAAGTGTTGTCTTGTGGGCTTTATTGTTATACAAACTTTAAAGACGCTTTTGAGTTCTTTAAGAACTATTTAAATTGTCAAAAGATGGCGAGTACTTCAAAACAAAATAAGATGCCCATGCACCCCATCCTTGTTGTGGTATTTTGACGTGTGTGGCATTGATTTTATGGGGCCATTCCCCAATTCATTTGGGAATTTGTATATCTTAGTAGCAATGGACTATGGTTCAAAGTGAGTTGAAGCAATCTCTACTAAGACCAATGACCATACTCTTGTGTGTAAGTTTGTCAAATCAAACATATTTTCAAGATTTGGGCTCCCTCAAGTTATCATAAGCGATGGGATCCCATTTTAAAAATTTTCAGTTGGGCAAATTACTCAAACGGTATGACATAAACCATCGGATTGCCACTCCGTATCATATGCAAACAAGTGGTCAAGTAGGAGTGTCCAGTAGGAAAATCAAAGAAATTTTACAAAAAAACCATGCGAGCCGATCGTAAGGATTGGTCAACTAAGTTAAATGATGCCTTATGGGCGTACCGTACAGCATACAAGACCCCTATTAGCACACACGACCGATTGGTTTATGGGAAGGACGTCATCTATCGGTTGAACTTGCACATTGAGCGTTGTGGGCAATTAAAAGTGTTAAATTTGGATTATGACAATGAAGGTAAGGAGCAGAAGCTTAATTTGTGCGAGTTAGAGGAATTGCAGAATGAAGCGTATGAATGTGATGCATCTTACAAAGCAAAAACCAAGAGGATACATGATGCGAAGCTTCGGTTGAGTAAGTTTGAAGAAGGCAAAAAGGTGTGGCTTTACAATCCAAGGTTAAAGCTATTTCCCGTGAAATTCAAAAGAAGTTGGACCGAACTATACTCAATCATCCATGTGGGCAACTTTGGGGATATAGAAATTGAAGATTTCGATGACCATTAATGGACACCGTTTGAAGCCTTACATGGAAGCTAGTGACATTAATGGGTCAACAAAGCAGTCAGAAGGTGTTTGCCGCATCGTTCTGACTAACGTAGCCAAGTAAAAAAGGGTCAGGTACTGTCGGGCTGACGACAATAAACTTAGCGCTAGTCAGGAGGCAACCCGGTTTTAGTTAACGTTTTTTTTTTTAGTTTTTGTTTGTTAAGTTTTTATATTGGTATTGTTTTCGTTATGTATTTGTTGCATTAAGTGTGGGAAAGTTGTTGGATTTATTGTACGTGTGGTTTGGTGCAATTGAGGGCAATGCACGAGAGCCGGGGGTCTAGATGATCAAAAGCCGAAAGCAGGATTCGAAAAATAAGTTTCTATTCTTTTATTTTCTTTTCAAGTAATTTTAATTAAAACTTTCAATTTTTAGTTAAAAACTTTAAACTTTCTTATTTCAAAAGTTTAATTCCTAGTAACAAAAAATTCGGTGAGGTGGCGTTTGAGACGCCGCTGGGCTTCTACTTGTAGTGTCCCAGAGGCGTCTGGTAGCATCCCATATGCACAGCCCTGCACAAATAAGGCATTTTCTTGCTTTTGACTGTTTGACCCATTTTTGACTGTTTGACCCATTTTTGACCACCAAACCCGAAAATGTTAAACCCCAAACACTTAAATTCGGGATTTCTCACCTACCCATCTCATTTTGTACTCAAAAATCTACCTTCTTCCTCATCTCTCAAGAACCGAAAACCTTACCAAATCAACCAAATATCATATGAATCTTTCTCAGTTTTTCGAAGAGAACAAAACTGTTGGGTTTGTTTTTTGATATTCTCAACCATTTAGACGCATTCGTGGCCTAAGGCTTCTATATTTTTTTGGGTCTTTCGAGTATTTCATGCTAAAGTTTAATTATTAGTTGCGTAGTCTATTCAACCCAACTCACAAATTGCGTAGTCTCTTCAACCCAACTCACAAAGGTATTTGTTTAACCAACTTAATTATCTTACTTGTTGAAGGTAAATGCGAGTATTGTTTGGTTATAGTGGCAAAAGTATACTAGACTCCAAACAATGAGGAAATGTGAAATGGCAACTTTGTTGAATATTGATTAGCCACCATGAATTTTTGGAGACTAACTTGTCGGATAGTTAGAAATTACTGTCATGACCTTATGTGATCATCATTGGAACAATTATTTAGTCAATGAGTGGTGATGGTTCAATAGCTAATTTGTTCAAGCAATGAGAAAGAGGTTTTAGGTTGTTTTTGCTATGTATTGGCTTGTATGCAACTATTTTAATTTGTAAACAATGGGAAGAACAAATCAGCATAAAGGAAAAATACAGCCAAGGCAGTTGCTTCATCGTCATCTCGACCAACAAGAAAACATCAAAAACAAAAATTGGTCTTGTATGACTCACCAGAAGAGGAGAATATGGAAATCGAGGATGTGCTCAATGAATAAAAAGAAATTTAAGTCCCAAGACCAGTTTGGAATGGGAAAAAAATTGATGTCTGTTTTTAATGAATTTTTGTGATAACTGTGTACGAGGAATTACGTCAGCAACCAATTGAGCACAGTTGATCGTGTTTAGAATTCACGTGGAGTTGACAATCGAAGTTATTATGGGATGAAAGTATGTGAGAAATGATGAACATGGGCGAAAACCGCGTACAAAACGGAGTTACGGATTGCCCAGAATCACGAAATGAAGTTTCCGTCGAAAAATGGGAAAAATGGCCTTCGCGGTACGCAGGGGAGGAGCTAAGGTCTCTACGCGGTACGCGATGATTGAAAATATCTGAGATTTCTCCGGATTCCTCTGCGGTACGCGAAGAATACTTTTTGTTTCTCCGCGGTACGCGACGAATGGGGATGTCGCCAACTTGCTTAAAAAGATCAGATTTCATCAATCATCATCATCCTCATCTTCTTGTGCTTCCAGTCGACGACACCACCACCACCTTCGACATTTTCATCATCCAACCTCTCAAATCTTTGTTTTGAAGCCTCTGGAACGTTTAGATCGCATCCGGGAACGTTTATACGAGTCCAGATCATTTTTTTCTAACCGCAGAACTTCTCCAGATTAGGTAATGGTTCATTCTAACCCTCTATTTTGATAATGAATGATTAAATCTTGTTTTTGAACGTAAAGATATAGTTAGGGTTGTTGATTATTGCCTAGATAATGGCTAGGATTGATTTTGAATGATAAACTCGAACTGTTAACGGGTAAATCCTTGTTTTGAGCCGTTGTAATGCCCGGTTTGCATGGAATCATAACAATGGTTGTAATGGTTTAAACTATTTGGTTGTGACTATGTATGTGATTAGTTTGATTAATCTTTAACATGCAACGTGAAAGTTGGGTGTTTTAAACTAATCACAATTATTAACATACTCATTAGAACGATTATCTAATGTTTCTGATAACAGTCAGTTTAGTATGTTAAACATGGTTATTAAACCTATTCTAATACTACATTGTGATATTCCATGATATTTGGGTAGTCAATAACAAGGATTAATCATTTCTAAGCCATTAAACTGTCTAGAGACTATCTTAGCAATTACAATCAACAACGTTAGCTATTTGGTTAGTCTGAGATTATACTGATTAATCGAGGGAGTCATCAACTTGGTATTAGGAACCTGAGTCAGTATAGGTTCCTACATTATCATACATTGTATGATATTACATTAAAATATGTAATTAAATACTAAGCATCAATTTGATGACTTTCAAAGCAATGTCCTTGACATTGTACGTTCAGAGAGATTTAATCAGCGAGTTGGAACATTAATAACTCATTAAACATAAACTAAATGCAGAATCATCATATTATCATCGATTTGTGTGATATTTTGCTACTACTGAATTATCAGGTGAGTTTCGTACAACCCCTTTTCTTTTTACTCTTTTATAAACATCGGGGTAGAACTGCTAAACTTTTGAGAACTATATGATATGCATCAATGATATCTGTGTGATTTCATTTGACTTTTGTGGGATTTCATGGGATTTTGCCCGTAGACTGAACTCTATCATGGAACTGAAAGTCCTCATTCCTGAACTGTATCTAGTGAACCCATGTGGGGCCGAACAGAAAACATTGATAGTACTATTGGTTGACACCCCATTCGCTGGGAGGGTTGCATCTCCCCTTGTGTGAATGTTTGTTATCTGTTTCCTGAACTTCTTAATGGTATGATAGACATTAAGATAATGAGGCATTAAGATATGTACCGACGGGTAATATCTTGAGAACTGAACTAGACGTCCGAAAGGAACTAGATACGGGTCCCATGGTTATCCGGAACTGAACTTTTGAGAACTTGTTTATCATATCATATTGTTTTAAACTGAACTGGCGAACTCACCAGCTTTGTGCTGACGTTTCAAACTCAAACCTTTTTGCAGGTAAACAGTAATAGCAGTGAGGATGCACTTTTGGGATAATTTCACCTGTATAATTAATAGTGTCATTAAATAAATATAGCTGTAATGTATTTGTAATTGCGACATCCTTGTAATGTATGTACTTTAAGTTAATCTGTGTGCTTATGATATCGGTTCAAGTAAGTCACACCTCACCTCGTAGACTTCACCACTATGCTTCCGCAACCGGTTCGGTGACGTCAGACCAGACACGAGGTGACGAGGGGTGGGGTGTGACAGGGTGGTATCAGAGCCACAGGTTATAGAGAATTAGGTGGACTTAGAGACCTAGACTATAACCATAGGCTCGTATAGTGACACAGAGAGCACCGAACATGTCTAACGAACAAAACTTGTTTTGAATTAAGCCAGGATAATCAGGTGGTCCGAATTCCAGTTATGAGTGGCCAGCATAACTGAAATTCGCAACACGTGTGCATTCTAGTTTGATTTGATACAAGCAGAACATTTACAACAGTAAATACGAATAGTTGCGTTAAGATAGGAGGACGTCTCATATCATGTTTATGTTGAATATTATATTCAATATTTATTTCATGGTACTGATCTGAGAATTATGTTTATACAGCGATGGCAGACCAAGGGGAAGATACATATATCAGCGGTTTCCTTATGTGGTATTGGATGATACACCGAGCTCGAGTTCGGATTCTGACTCCGATCCGTCAGAGGTATCTGCAGCTACTTCTCAGGCTGATATACCGTTGCCACAGACACCACCGGCACCAGTACCAGCACCAGTACCGCCGCCACCACCAGCACCAGCACATGCACCAGCACCTATGCCATCTCCACCGAGAGCCCCAGCATGGGATGGACTTAGGAGGATGTGGGGACAGGCCCGCAAGACCACTGGATTACCTCCCAGACATCAGATGGCTCAACGGGATGAGCCTCCGACCGTTCATGAGGCGGGAGAATCCTCTCGCCAAGCAGAGCTGAGGGGCCAGGTGCAGCAAGTCGCTCAGGATTTGCAGGGTCTGAGGCAGGAGGTACATCAGCACCATACGCTCCTTGAGGATACTCGTAATATTATATTGGAGATCCTCACTTCACATCTGACTCTGATGGAGCAGGTGAATCTCATGGGTACTGACAACCAGGCTTGGAGGACTACCGTTGAGGAGCGTTTTAGTAGGACTTTGAGGCAGAGGATAGTTGCTGCGTTTTGGCAGCAGGTGGAGGTGATGAGGGCAGGATTAGTGCGAGTTCGAGAGTTTTTGGTTTGGTTGGAGACGGTTAGTTTCGAGACCAGGATGATAGTTCTGGCTGTGACTATGGCTGCTGTAGCCATTATATTTTCTTGTTTATCGTATTTCATACGATGAGTATGTTCAGATGGTTATTTTGGGATCGTCATTGTAAATCTCATTAGTAGTATGCGGATAGGTTGGGGATGTGTGATAGTGTGATCAGTAGTTGTAAGAACGGGATATTTTGATATAGACAGATCCCGAGTTTGTGAGAGGTAGTGTATGATGTTGTTGGTTTAGAGTGTCATGACTTTTGTGTGTATAAAACTTTGGTACTATAATAATATGGGTGTTTTTGTATATCTGTCTGTATAATGATCTATGTGTCTGAACTATTATTAATTAAATTTTTTTTTTCTGTGTGAGAACATGACTGTGTACGAATGTATCTATATGAGAACATGTCGAACTAAAAATATATATTTCGCTTAAATACAGTACGGGAGCAATACTGTATGCGAATATATTAAACTAAAAATATATATTTCGCTGAAATACAGTACGGGAGCAATACTGTATGCGAATATATCGAACTAAAATATATATTTTGCTAAAGTACAGTACGAGAGCCATACTGTACGAGAACATGTCTGAACTGAGAACGTGTTTATTTGTGAATGTGTCCGTAACTAAAGTACAGTACGAGAGCCATACTGTACGAGAACATGTCTGAACTGAGAACGTGTTTACTTGTGAATGTGTCTGTAACTAAAGTACAGTACGAGAGCCATACTGTACGAGAACATGTCTGAATTGTGAACGTATCTAATTGTGAATGTGTCTGTAACTAAAGTACAGTACGAGAGCCATACTGTACGAGAACATGTCTGAATTGTGAACGTATCTAATTGTGAATGTGTCTGTAACTAAAGTACAGTACGAGAGCCATACTGTACGAGAACATATCTATTGGTTATATGGGAACTTAGTGCATGAACTGAGAACATATCCTAGTCCTGTATGAACATATCTTTAAAAACATGTGTTGCAAAGCAATGAGCTGGGTAAGACTCTAACATGTTTTGAAATAACAGGGCTAAGTATAACTACGAACAATTGCGTGATCTGTGTGTATCGAGTACATGTCTGGATTAAATTCATGTAGTTATACTGTATTCTTATATCACATGTCAATGCAATTTTTCAGTGTAACTGAATGTGATTGTATTTATGTGATGAAACGGGTTATATATTTAATGTTCTTGAACTGACCTGAGTTTATCTGCTTGTGAGCAGAATAATGGCTCCCAAAAGAGGTCGACCGACTAAGAGATCTATCAGGAACATTACTAACCCAGAGCCTGATCAAGTTCCACCAGTAAATACAGAAACGAATCCAGATCCACAGATAAATCGGGACACAGGTACTGCTCCACCAGTGAACCCGGGAGCAAACCCTATTCCACTTGCTGGTGCCAGTGGATCCGAATCGAATGAGGCAATGATAGCACGAATCGTGCGCGAACAGTTAACCGCTTGTGGTGTTTTGGTACAACACCAGCCTCATGTTACTACGGGTTCGGGTGGGGGTCCCAATACTAACGAACATACTGTTACTGGTGGCAACGCAGAAACACATCATACCATCGGTACAACTACCATTATTCCTGATCCACCTCGACAGGGATGTACTTACAAGTATTTTGCTTCCTGTAACCCTCCTACTTTTACTGGCAAAGAAGGAGCGGCTGGTCTTTTAAGGTGGATCGAGGAGATGGAAACTAAGCTCAAAATCAGTCAGTGTCTGGAGGAGCATAAGGTGTCTTATGCTGCCTGTTCTTTGAAAGACTCAGCTTTAACCTGGTGGAATACCCAGGCCAAGACTTTGGGTGCAGCCACAGTTGATTCGATGGGCTGGAATGATTTCAAAACTCTGATTAGATCAGAGTACTGTCCCATCACTGAAATTCAAAAACTCCAGGAGGAATTCTGGAATCATTCTATGATCGGTGCTGATTGTCTGGCTTACACTGATCGTTTCCATGAACTTACTTGTTTACTTCCCGATATGTTTCCAACGGAAGCAGCTTTAATCGAGAAGTACATTAAGGGTCTGATTCCTCAGATACGAGGAATGGTGACTGCTGCTGAACCTACAACTCTGAAACACACGATTCTTTTGACCACAAAGCTTACCAATGAGGCGGTAAGGAGTGGTACTTTGTCTTTGAAGCCTCAGACGGTTCATAGTAGTGGTGATGTCGGTACCTCGAATGTGTCAAAAGGTACCAAACGAAAGTGGTTCGGTAAGAACAAAACAAGGGCTCCGGCTGAAATCAGTCAGAATAAACCAACGGTGAAGAACTATGGTGCAAATGTTCCTGAGAGGAAAGCTTATACTGGGCAGGCGCCCAAATGCAATAAGTGTCCACTCCATCACACGGGACCATGTCCTGTTTGTCTGAACTGTAACAGAGTTGGACATTATGCTAAATATTGCAACTTTCCTGCTCAACCTCGAAATCAAGCACCACGACAAACCACTCAAACCAACCGGTCATGTTACAAATGTGGAAGTCCTGATCATTTCATGCGGAACTGTCCAAACAATAACACCAATCCGGGAACTGAAGCTAGGGGGAGAGCTTTTCAGATTGGTGCTACCGAGGCGAGACATGATGCTAACATTGTGACTGGTACGTTCCTACTCAATAATCTATATGCATCAGTTCTCTTTGATACGGGGGCAGATAAGAGTTTTATCTCTCCTGAATTTGCATCTTTACTTGCATTGCCTGCGGTAGATCTAGAAACTCCTTACGTTATTGAACTTGCTAACGGCAAGTTGATCAAAACTAACAGTGTTATTCAAGGATGTTCCTTGAATCTGAATGATCATCTTTTTAATATTGATTTACTTCCTATTGAGCTTGGGAGCTTTGATGTCGTTGTGGGCATGGATTGGCTTTCTGATAACCAAGCGGAAGTTGTCTGTCAAAACAAGGTGATCCGTATTCCATTACCTAACGGTAATACACTGATAGTTCAAGGAGAACGAGCTGGTAGAAAACTTGGTATCATATCTTGTATGCGAGCTCAGAAATTTTTAAGAAAAGGCTGTTATGCTTTCCTGGCACATGTGACTGAGCATAATTCTTCACCCAAACAAATCACAGATATTCCAGTAGTCAAGGATTTTCCTGAAGTTTTTCCTGAGGACATATCAGGATTACCCCCAGTGAGACAAGTTGAATTTCGGATTGACTTGATTCCAGGTGCAGCACCTGTTGCTAAAGCCCCGTATCGGCTTGCACCATCCGAAATGCAAGAACTTTCAGGTCAATTGCAAGAACTGTTGGACAAAGGTTTTATCAGACCTAGTTTCTCACCCTGGGGAGCACCAGTCCTTTTTGTGAAAAAGAAGGATGGATCATTCAGGATGTGTATTGACTATCGGGAGCTCAATAAATTAACAATCAAAAATCGTTATCCACTACCACGTATAGATGATCTGTTTGATCAACTTCAAGGCGCTACTTACTTTTCAAAAATTGATTTGAGATCCGGATATCATCAGTTACGAGTATATGAAGATGATGTTCCTAAAACTGCATTTCGAACTCGATATGGGCATTATGAATTTCTAGTAATGCCGTTTGGATTAACGAATGCACCTGCAGTTTTCATGGATCTAATGAATCGGGTATGTAGGCCTTACTTGGATAAGTTTGTGATTGTATTTATTGATGATATTCTTATCTATTCTCGAAGCCAACAAGAACATGCTCAACACTTGAAACTGATCTTAGAACTTTTGGCACGTGAAAAATTATACGCCAAGTTCTCCAAGTGTGAGTTTTGGTTACGAGAAGTGCAATTCCTTGGGCATGTGGTGAATCAAGATGGCATTCAGGTGGATCCCAGTAAGATTAAAGCTGTAGAACAATGGGAAACACCACGAACCCCAACCGAAATCCGTCAATTCTTGGGACTGGCAGGTTATTATCGCAGATTTATCAAGAACTTTTCAAAGATAGCCCTGCCACTAACCACATTGACACAGAAAAATCAACAGTTTATATGGGGTTCTCAACAGGAGGAGGCGTTCCAACTGTTGAAACACAAACTTTGCAACGCACCTATCTTGGCATTACCGGAAGGTATTGATAATTTCACAGTGTACTGTGATGCTTCACGCCAAGGTCTCGGGTGTGTTTTAATGCAGAACGATAAGGTGATTGCTTACGCTTCTCGGCAGTTGAAAGTACACGAGAAGAACTATACCACTCATGATCTAGAACTTGGTGCAGTGGTGTTTGCACTCAAGATTTGGAGACACTATTTGTATGGAACTAAGTGTATTATATACACTGATCACAAAAGTCTTCAACACATTTTAGATCAGAAAATGTTGAACATGCGGCAAAGGCGATGGGTGGAACTGTTGAACGACTATGATTGTGAAATTCGTTATCACCCAGGCAAGGCAAATGTTGTGGCCGATGCCTTAAGTCGCAAGGAAAGAGTCAAACCTTTACGAGTGAAAGCGTTAGGTATGACTATTCAAACTAGTCTAATTCCTCAAATTAAAGAAGCTCAGCAACAAGCTTTACAAGCAATAAACTATTCTGCTGAGGGACTGAGAGGATTAGATAAGAAACTCGATACCAAATACGATGGACTGTTGTATTTCAAAGACCGAATTTGGGTTCCTTTATTCGGTAACACAAGATCGATCATCTTGGATGAGGCGCACAAATCCAGGTATTCTATTCATCCAGGTGCTGACAAAATGTATAAAGATCTTAAAGACTTTTACTGGTGGCCTGGAATGAAGAAACATATCGCTGAATACGTGGGTCGATGTTTAACGTGTTTAAAAGTTAAGGCTGAACATCAACGTCCTTCTGGGTTATTACAACAACCGGAGATTCCCATGTGGAAATGGGATCAGATCTCTATGGATTTCATTACTA
The DNA here is from genome assembly GCA_009363875.1 of Mikania micrantha. Classification (NCBI taxonomy): domain Eukaryota; kingdom Viridiplantae; phylum Streptophyta; class Magnoliopsida; order Asterales; family Asteraceae; genus Mikania; species Mikania micrantha. The sequence continues at coordinate 49,265,949 of CM018691.1, read as the reverse complement.
AACTACCCAGAACATCGCATAATCATGACTCTATATGGGTTATGTTGATCGCCTTACTAAATCTGCGCATTTTATTCCCATCCGAGAAGATTACTCGATGGATCGACTTGCTAAACTCTATATTAACGAGATTGTATCTCGTCATGGAGTACCAATCTCTATTATTTCTGACAGAGATAGTCGATTCACATCACGATTTTGGCAAACTCTTCAGAATGCTCTGGGCACGCAAATCAATATGAGCACAGCTTATCATCCACAAACTGACGGGCAAACGGAACGAACAAATCAAACTCTTGAGGACATGCTCAGAAGCTGTGTGATTGATTTTGGTGGTAGCTGGGATGTTCATCTTCCCCTTGTTGAATTTTCATATAATAACAGTTACCATACCAGTATTAAATGTGCTCCATTTGAAGCACTTTACGGGCGCAAATGTAGATCACCTATCTGTTGGTCTGAGGTAGGCGAAAGTCAGGTCATAGGCCCAGAACTTATTCAAGAAACAACCGATAAGATCGCATTGATTCAAGAACGAATTAAAGCTGCTCGTGATCGACAAAAGAGTTATGCTGATAATCGTCGTAGACCGTTAGAATTTCAAATCGGTGATCTAGTAATGTTGAAAGTTTCACCGTGGAAGGGTATATTCAGATTTGGGAAGAGAGGTAAACTTTCACCAAGATTTGTAGGACCATTTAAAATTCTTGAACGAATTGGATCAGTAGCCTACAGACTTGAATTACCTCCTGAACTCGGTAATATTCATGATGTTTTTCATGTCTCAAATCTGAAGAAGTGCTTAGTTGATGAATCTTTGATCGTACCTCTGAAAGAAATCCAAATTGATGAGAAACTTCAATTCAGAGAAGAACCAGTTGAAGTGATGGATCGAGAGGTGAAGGTATTAAAACGCAGTCGAATACCTATCGTAAAGATTCGATGGAACTCAAAGCGTGGACCTGAATATACGTGGGAACGTGAAGATCAGATGAAACAGAAATACCCACACCTATTCTCATGATCAATTATTATCAAGTCAGTCTTTCCTTAAATTTCGGGACGAAATTTTTATAACAGGAGGAGACTGTGATAACTGTGTACGAGGAATTACGTCAGCAACCAATTGAGCACAGTTGATCGTGTTTAGAATTCACGTGGAGTTGACAATCGAAGTTATTATGGGATGAAAGTATGTGAGAAATGATGAACATGGGCGAAAACCGCGTACAAAACGGAGTTACGGATTGCCCAGAATCACGAAATGAAGTTTCCGTCGAAAAATGGGAAAAATGGCCTTCGCGGTACGCAGGGGAGGAGCTAAGGTCTCTACGCGGTACGCGATGATTGAAAATATCTGAGATTTCTCCGGATTCCTCTGCGGTACGCGAAGAATACTTTTTGTTTCTCCGCGGTACGCGACGAATGGGGATGTCGCCAACTTGCTTAAAAAGATCAGATTTCATCAATCATCATCATCCTCATCTTCTTGTGCTTCCAGTCGACGACACCACCACCACCTTCGACATTTTCATCATCCAACCTCTCAAATCTTTGTTTTGAAGCCTCTGGAACGTTTAGATCGCATCCGGGAACGTTTATACGAGTCCAGATCATTTTTTCTAACCGCAGAACTTCTCCAGATTAGGTAATGGTTCATTCTAACCCTCTATTTTGATAATGAATGATTAAATCTTGTTTTTGAACGTAAAGATATAGTTAGGGTTGTTGATTATTGCCTAGATAATGGCTAGGATTGATTTTGAATGATAAACTCGAACTGTTAACGGGTAAATCCTTGTTTTGAGCCGTTGTAATGCCCGGTTTGCATGGAATCATAACAATGGTTGTAATGGTTTAAACTATTTGGTTGTGACTATGTATGTGATTAGTTTGATTAATCTTTAACATGCAACGTGAAAGTTGGGTGTTTTAAACTAATCACAATTATTAACATACTCATTAGAACGATTATCTAATGTTTCTGATAACAGTCAGTTTAGTATGTTAAACATGGTTATTAAACCTATTCTAATACTACATTGTGATATTCCATGATATTTGGGTAGTCAATAACAAGGATTAATCATTTCTAAGCCATTAAACTGTCTAGAGACTATCTTAGCAATTACAATCAACAACGTTAGCTATTTGGTTAGTCTGAGATTATACTGATTAATCGAGGGAGTCATCAACTTAGTATTAGGAACCTGAGTCAGTATAGGTTCCTACATTATCATACATTGTATGATATTACATTAAAATATGTAATTAAATACTAAGCATCAATTTGATGACTTTCAAAGCAATGTCCTTGACATTGTACGTTCAGAGAGATTTAATCAGCGAGTTGGAACATTAATAACTCATTAAACATAAACTAAATGCAGAATCATCATATTATCATCGATTTGTGTGATATTCTGCTACTACTGAATTATCAGGTGAGTTTCGTACAACCCCTTTTCTTTTTACTCTTTTATAAACATCGGGGTAGAACTGCTAAACTTTTGAGAACTATATGATATGCATCAATGATATCTGTGTGATTTCATTTGACTTTTGTGGGATTTCATGGGATTTTGCCTGTAGACTGAACTCTATCATGGAACTGAAAGTCCTCATTCTTGAACTGTATCTAGTGAACCCATGTGGGGCCGAACAGAAAACATTGATAGTACTATTGGTTGACACCCCATTCGCTGGGAGGTTGCATCTCCCCTTGTGTGAATGTTTGTTATCTGTTTCCTGAACTTCTTAATGGTATGATAGACATTAAGATAATGAGGCACTAAGATATGTACCGACGGGTAATATCTTGAGAACTGAACTAGACGTCCGAAAGGAACTAGATACGGGTCCCATGGTTATCCGGAACTGAACTTTTGAGAACTTGTTTATCATATCATATTGTTTTAAATTGAACTGTCGAACTCACCAGCTTTGTGCTGACGTTTCAAACTCAAACCTTTTTGCAGGTAAACAGTAATAGCGGTGAGGATGCACTTTTGGGATAATTTCACCTGTATAATTAATACTGTAATTAAATAAATATAGCTGTAATGTATTTGTAATTGCGACATCCTTGTAATGTATGTACTTTAAGTTAATCTGTGTGCTTATGATATCGGTTCAAGTAAGTCACACCTCACCTCGGAGACATCACCACTATGCTTCCGCAACCGGTTCGGTGACGTCAGACCAGACACGAGGTGACGAGGGGTGGGGGTGTGACAGGGTGGTATCAGAGCCACAGGTTATAGAGAATTAGGTGGACTTAGAGACCTAGACTATAACCATAGGCTCGTATAGTGACACAGAGAGCACCGAACATGTCTAACGAACAAAACTTGTTTTGAATTAAGCCAGGATAATCAGGTGGTCCGAATTCCAGTTATGAGTGGCCAGCATAACTGAAATTCGCAACACGTGTGCATTCTAGTTTGATTTGATACAAGCAGAACATTTACAACAGTAAATACGAATAGTTGCGTTAAGATAGGAGGACGTCTCATATCATGTTTATGTTGAATATTATATTCAATATTTATTTCATGGTACTGATCTGAGAATTCTGTTTATACAGCGATGGCAGACCAAGGGGAAAGATACATATATCAGCGGTTTCCTTATGTGGTATTGGATGATACACCGAGCTCGAGTTCGGATTCTGACTCCGATCCGTCAGAGGTATCTGCAGCTACTTCTCAGGCTGATATACCGTTGCCACAGACACCACCGGCACCAGTACCAGCACCAGTACCGCCGCCACCACCAGCACCAGCACATGCACCAGCACCTATGCCATCTCCACCGAGAGCCCCAGCATGGGATGGACTTAGGAGGATGCGGGGACAGGCCCGCAAGACCACTGGATTACCTCCCAGACATCAGATGGCTCAGCGGGATGAGCCTCCGACCGTTCATGAGGTGGGAGAATCCTCTCGCCAAGCAGAGCTGAGGGGCCAGGTGCAGCAAGTCGCTCAGGACTTGCAGGGTCTGAGGCAGGAGGTACATCAGCACCATACGCTCCTTGAGGATACTCGTAACATTATATTGGAGATCCTCACTTCACATCTGACTCTGATGGAGCAGGTGAATCTCATGGGTATTGACAACCAGGCTTGGAGGATTACCGTTGAGGAGCGTTTTAGTAGGACTTTGAGGCAGAGGATAGTTGCTGCGTTTTGGCAGCAGGTGGAGGTGATGAGGGCAGGATTAGTGCGAGTTCGAGAGTTTTTGGTTTGGTTGGAGACGGTTAGTTTCGAGACCAGGATGATAGTTCTGGCTGTGACTATGGCTGCTGTAGCCATTATATTTTCTTGTTTATCGTATTTCATACGATGAGTATGTTCAGATGGTTATTTTGGGATCGTCATTGTAAATCTCATTAGTAGTATGCGGATAGGTTGGGGATGTGTGATAGTGTGATCAGTAGTTGTGAGAACGGGACATTTTGATATGGACAGATCCCGAGTTTGTGAGAGGTAGTGTATGATGTTGTTGGTTTAGAGTATCATGACTTTTGGTTGTATAAAACTTTGGTACTATAATAATATGGGTTTTGTATATATGTCTGTGTATAATGATCTATGTGTCTGAACTATTATTAATTAAATTTTTTTTTTCTGTGTGAGAACATGACTGTGTACGAATGTATCTATATGAGAACATGTCGAACTAAAATATATATTTCGCTGAAATACAGTACGGGAGCAATACTGTATGCGAATATATCGAACTAAAAATATATTTTCGCTGAAATACAGTACGGGAGCAATACTGTATGCGAATATATCGAACTAAAATATATATTTTGCTAAAGTACAGTACGAGAGCCATACTGTACGAGAACATGTCTGAACTGAGAACGTGTTTATTTGTGAATGTGTCCGTAACTAAAGTACAGTACGAGAGCCATACTGTACGAGAACATGTCTGAACTGAGAACGTGTTTACTTGTGAATGTGTCTGTAACTAAAGTACAGTACGAGAGCCATACTGTACGAGAACATGTCTGAACTGAGAACGTGTCTATTGTGAATGTGTCTGTAACTAAAGTACAGTACGAGAGCCATACTGTACGAGAACATGTCTGAATTGTGAACGTATCTAATTGTGAATGTGTCTGTAACTAAAGTACAGTACGAGAGCCATACTGTACGAGAACATATCTATTGGTTATATGGGAACTTAGTGCATGAACTGAGAACATATCCTAGTCCTGTATGAACATATCTCTAAAAACATGTGTTGCAATGCAATGAGCTGGGTAAGACTCTAACATGTTTTGAAATAACAGGACTAAGTATAACTACGAACATTGTGTGATCTGTGTGTAATCGAACATGTCTGGATTAAATTCATGTAGTTATACTATATTCTTATATGTCAATGCAATTTTCAGTGTAACTGAATATGATTGAATTTATGTGATGAAACGGGTTATATATTTAATGTTCTTGAACTGACCTGAGTTTATCTGCTTGTGAGCAGAATAATGGCTCCCAAAAGAGGTCGACCGACTAAGAGATCTATCAGGAACATTACTAACCCAGAGCCTGATCAAGTTCCACCAGTAAATACAGAAACGAATCCAGATCCACAGATAAATCGGGACACAGGTACTGCTCCACCAGTGAACCCGGGAGCAAACCCTATTCCACTTGCTGGTGCCAGTGGATCCGAATCGAATGAGGCAATGATAGCACGAATCGTGCGCGAACAGTTAACCGCTTGTGGTGTTTTGGTACAACACCAGCCTCATGTTACTACGGGTTCGGGTGGGGGTCCCAATACTAACGAACATACTGTTACTGGTGGCAACGCAGAAACACATCATACCATCGGTACAACTACCATTATTCCTGATCCACCTCGACAGGGATGTACTTACAAGTATTTTGCTTCCTGTAACCCTCCTACTTTTACTGGCAAAGAAGGAGCGGCTGGTCTTTTAAGGTGGATCGAGGAGATGGAAACTAAGCTCAAAATCAGTCAGTGTCTGGAGGAGCATAAGGTGTCTTATGCTGCCTGTTCTTTGAAAGACTCAGCTTTAACCTGGTGGAATACCCAGGCCAAGACTTTGGGTGCAGCCACAGTTGATTCGATGGGCTGGAATGATTTCAAAACTCTGATTAGATCAGAGTACTGTCCCATCACTGAAATTCAAAAACTCCAGGAGGAATTCTGGAATCATTCTATGATCGGTGCTGATTGTCTGGCTTACACTGATCGTTTCCATGAACTTACTTGTTTACTTCCCGATATGTTTCCAACGGAAGCAGCTTTAATCGAGAAGTACATTAAGGGTCTGATTCCTCAGATACGAGGAATGGTGACTGCTGCTGAACCTACAACTCTGAAACACACGATTCTTTTGACCACAAAGCTTACCAATGAGGCGGTAAGGAGTGGTACTTTGTCTTTGAAGCCTCAGACGGTTCATAGTAGTGGTGATGTCGGTACCTCGAATGTGTCAAAAGGTACCAAACGAAAGTGGTTCGGTAAGAACAAAACAAGGGCTCCGGCTGAAATCAGTCAGAATAAACCAACGGTGAAGAACTATGGTGCAAATGTTCCTGAGAGGAAAGCTTATACTGGGCAGGCGCCCAAATGCAATAAGTGTCCACTCCATCACACGGGACCATGTCCTGTTTGTCTGAACTGTAACAGAGTTGGACATTATGCTAAATATTGCAACTTTCCTGCTCAACCTCGAAATCAAGCACCACGACAAACCACTCAAACCAACCGGTCATGTTACAAATGTGGAAGTCCTGATCATTTCATGCGGAACTGTCCAAACAATAACACCAATCCGGGAACTGAAGCTAGGGGGAGAGCTTTTCAGATTGGTGCTACCGAGGCGAGACATGATGCTAACATTGTGACTGGTACGTTCCTACTCAATAATCTATATGCATCAGTTCTCTTTGATACGGGGGCAGATAAGAGTTTTATCTCTCCTGAATTTGCATCTTTACTTGCATTGCCTGCGGTAGATCTAGAAACTCCTTACGTTATTGAACTTGCTAACGGCAAGTTGATCAAAACTAACAGTGTTATTCAAGGATGTTCCTTGAATCTGAATGATCATCTTTTTAATATTGATTTACTTCCTATTGAGCTTGGGAGCTTTGATGTCGTTGTGGGCATGGATTGGCTTTCTGATAACCAAGCGGAAGTTGTCTGTCAAAACAAGGTGATCCGTATTCCATTACCTAACGGTAATACACTGATAGTTCAAGGAGAACGAGCTGGTAGAAAACTTGGTATCATATCTTGTATGCGAGCTCAGAAATTTTTAAGAAAAGGCTGTTATGCTTTCCTGGCACATGTGACTGAGCATAATTCTTCACCCAAACAAATCACAGATATTCCAGTAGTCAAGGATTTTCCTGAAGTTTTTCCTGAGGACATATCAGGATTACCCCCAGTGAGACAAGTTGAATTTCGGATTGACTTGATTCCAGGTGCAGCACCTGTTGCTAAAGCCCCGTATCGGCTTGCACCATCCGAAATGCAAGAACTTTCAGGTCAATTGCAAGAACTGTTGGACAAAGGTTTTATCAGACCTAGTTTCTCACCCTGGGGAGCACCAGTCCTTTTTGTGAAAAAGAAGGATGGATCATTCAGGATGTGTATTGACTATCGGGAGCTCAATAAATTAACAATCAAAAATCGTTATCCACTACCACGTATAGATGATCTGTTTGATCAACTTCAAGGCGCTACTTACTTTTCAAAAATTGATTTGAGATCCGGATATCATCAGTTACGAGTATATGAAGATGATGTTCCTAAAACTGCATTTCGAACTCGATATGGGCATTATGAATTTCTAGTAATGCCGTTTGGATTAACGAATGCACCTGCAGTTTTCATGGATCTAATGAATCGGGTATGTAGGCCTTACTTGGATAAGTTTGTGATTGTATTTATTGATGATATTCTTATCTATTCTCGAAGCCAACAAGAACATGCTCAACACTTGAAACTGATCTTAGAACTTTTGGCACGTGAAAAATTATACGCCAAGTTCTCCAAGTGTGAGTTTTGGTTACGAGAAGTGCAATTCCTTGGGCATGTGGTGAATCAAGATGGCATTCAGGTGGATCCCAGTAAGATTAAAGCTGCAGAACAATGGGAAACACCACGAACCCCAACCGAAATCCGTCAATTCTTGGGACTGGCAGGTTATTATCGCAGATTTATCAAGAACTTTTCAAAGATAGCCCTGCCACTAACCACATTGACACAGAAAAATCAACAGTTTATATGGGGTTCTCAACAGGAGGAGGCGTTCCAACTGTTGAAACACAAACTTTGCAACGCACCTATCTTGGCATTACCGGAAGGTATTGATAATTTCACAGTGTACTGTGATGCTTCACGCCAAGGTCTCGGGTGTGTTTTAATGCAGAACGATAAGGTGATTGCTTACGCTTCTCGGCAGTTGAAAGTACACGAGAAGAACTATACCACTCATGATCTAGAACTTGGTGCAGTGGTGTTTGCACTCAAGATTTGGAGACACTATTTGTATGGAACTAAGTGTATCATATACACTGATCACAAAAGTCTTCAACACATTTTAGATCAGAAAATGTTGAACATGCGGCAAAGGCGATGGGTGGAACTGTTGAACGACTATGATTGTGAAATTCGTTATCACCCAGGCAAGGCAAATGTTGTGGCCGATGCCTTAAGTCGCAAGGAAAGAGTCAAACCTTTACGAGTGAAAGCGTTAGGTATGACTATTCAAACTAGTCTAATTCCTCAAATTAAAGAAGCTCAGCAACAAGCTTTACAAGCAATAAACTATTCTGCTGAGGGACTGAGAGGATTAGATAAGAAACTCGATACCAAATACGATGGACTGTTGTATTTCAAAGACCGAATTTGGGTTCCTTTATTCGGTAACACAAGATCGATCATCTTGGATGAGGCGCACAAATCCAGGTATTCTATTCATCCAGGTGCTGACAAAATGTATAAAGATCTTAAAGACTTTTACTGGTGGCCTGGAATGAAGAAACATATCGCTGAATACGTGGGTCGATGTTTAACGTGTTTAAAAGTTAAGGCTGAACATCAACGTCCTTCTGGGTTATTACAACAACCGGAGATTCCCATGTGGAAATGGGATCAGATCTCTATGGATTTCATTACTAAACTACCCAGAACATCGCATAATCATGACTCTATATGGGTTATTGTTGATCGCCTTACTAAATCTGCACATTTTATTCCCATCCGAGAAGATTACTCGATGGATCGACTTGCTAAACTCTATATTAACGAGATTGTATCTCGTCATGGAGTACCAATCTCTATTATTTCTGACAGAGATAGTCGATTCACATCACGATTTTGGCAAACTCTTCAGAATGCTCTGGGCACGCAGATCAATATGAGCACAGCTTATCATCCACAAACTGACGGGCAAACGGAACGAACAAATCAAACTCTTGAGGACATGCTCAGAAGCTGTGTGATTGATTTTGGTGGTAGCTGGGATGTTCATCTTCCCCTTGTTGAATTTTCATATAATAACAGTTACCATACCAGTATTAAATGTGCTCCATTTGAAGCACTTTACGGGCGCAAATGTAGATCACCTATCTGTTGGTCTGAGGTAGGCGAAAGTCAGGTCATAGGCCCAGAACTTATTCAAGAAACAACCGATAAGATCGCATTGATTCAAGAACGAATTAAAGCTGCTCGTGATCGACAAAAGAGTTATGCTGATAATCGTCGTAGACCGTTAGAATTTCAAATCGGTGATCTAGTAATGTTGAAAGTTTCACCGTGGAAGGGTATAGTCAGATTTGGGAAGAGAGGTAAACTTTCACCAAGATTTGTAGGACCATTTAAAATTCTTGAACGAATTGGATCAGTAGCCTACAGACTTGAATTACCTCCTGAACTCGGTAATATTCATGATGTTTTTCATGTCTCAAATCTGAAGAAGTGCTTAGTTGATGAATCTTTGATTGTACCTCTGAAAGAAATCCAAATTGATGAGAAACTTCAATTCAGAGAAGAACCAGTTGAAGTGATGGATCGAGAGGTGAAGGTATTAAAACGCAGTCGAATACCTATCGTAAAGATTCGATGGAACTCAAAGCGTGGACCTGAATATACGTGGGAACGTGAAGATCAGATGAAACAGAAATACCCACACCTATTCTCACGATCAATTATTATCAAGTCAGTCTTTCCTTAAATTTCGGGACGAAATTTTTATAACAGGAGGAGACTGTGATAACTGTGTACGAGGAATTACGTCAGCAACCAATTGAGCACAGTTGATCGTGTTTAGAATTCACGTGGAGTTGACAATCGAAGTTATTATGGGATGAAAGTATGTGAGAAATGATGAACATGGGCGAAAACCGCGTACAAAACGGAGTTACGGATTGCCCAGAATCACGAAATGAAGTTTCCGTCGAAAAATGGGAAAAATGGCCTTCGCGGTACGCAGGGGAGGAGCTAAGGTCTCTACGCGGTACGCGATGATTGAAAATATCTGAGATTTCTCCGGATTCCTCCGCGGTACGCGAAGAATACTTTTTGTTTCTCCGCGGTACGCGACGAATGGGGATGTCGCCAACTTGCTTAAAAAGATCAGATTTCATCAATCATCATCATCCTCATCTTCTTGTGCTTCCAGTCGACGACACCACCACCACCTTCGACATTTTCATCATCCAACCTCTCAAATCTTTGTTTTGAAGCCTCTGGAACGTTTAGATCGCATCCGGGAACGTTTATACGAGTCCAGATCATTTTTTCTAACCGCAGAACTTCTCCAGATTAGGTAATGGTTCATTCTAACCCTCTATTTTGATAATGAATGATTAAATCTTGTTTTTGAACGTAAATATATAGTTAGGGTTGTTGATTATTGCCTAGATAATGGCTAGGATTGATTTTGAATGATAAACTCGAACTGTTAACGGGTAAATCCTTGTTTTGAGCCGTTGTAATGCCCGGTTTGCATGGAATCATAACAATGGTTGTAATGGTTTAAACTATTTGGTTGTGACTATGTATGTGATTAGTTTGATTAATCTTTAACATGCAACGTGAAAGTTGGGTGTTTTAAACTAATCACAATTATTAACATACTCATTAGAACGATTATCTAATGTTTCTGATAACAGTCAGTTTAGTATGTTAAACATGGTTATTAAACCTATTCTAATACTACATTGTGATATTCCATGATATTTGGGTAGTCAATAACAAGGATTAATCATTTCTAAGCCATTAAACTGTCTAGAGACTATCTTAGCAATTACAATCAACAACGTTAGCTATTTGGTTAGTCTGAGATTATACTGATTAATCGAGGGAGTCATCAACTTGGTATTAGGAACCTGAGTCAGTATAGGTTCCTACATTATCATACATTGTATGATATTACATTAAAATATGTAATTAAATACTAAGCATCAATTTGATGACTTTCAAAGCAATGTCCTTGACATTGTACGTTCAGAGAGATTTAATCAGCGAGTTGGAACATTAATAACTCATTAAACATAAACTAAATGCAGAATCATCATATTATCATCGATTTGTGTGATATTCTGCTACTACTGAATTATCAGGTGAGTTTCGTACAACCCCTTTTCTTTTTACTCTTTTATAAACATCGGGGTAGAACTGCTAAACTTTTGAGAACTATATGATATGCATCAATGATATCTGTGTGATTTCATTTGACTTTTGTGGGATTTCATGGGATTTTGCCCGTAGACTGAACTCTATCATGGAACTGAAAGTCCTCATTCCTGAACTGTATCTAGTGAACCCATGTGGGGCCGAACAGAAAACATTGATAGTACTATTGGTTGACACCCCATTCGCTGGGAGGGTTGCATCTCCCCTTGTGTGAATGTTTGTTATCTGTTTCCTGAACTTCTTAATGGTATGATAGACATTAAGATAATGAGGCATTAAGATATGTACCGACGGGTAATATCTTGAGAACTGAACTAGACATCCGAAAGGAACTAGATACGGGTCCCATGGTTATCCGGAACTGAACTTTTGAGAACTTGTTTATCATATCATATTGTTTTAAACTGAACTGGCGAACTCACCAGCTTTGTGCTGACGTTTCAAACTCAAACCTTTTTGCAGGTAAACAGTAATAGCAGTGAGGATGCACTTTTGGGATAATTTCACCTGTATAATTAATACTGTCATTAAATAAATATAGCTGTAATGTATTTGTAATTGCGACATCCTTGTAATGTATGTACTTTAAGTTAATCTGTGTGCTTATGATATCGGTTCAAGTAAGTCACACCTCACCTCGTAGACTTCACCACTATGCTTCCGCAACCGGTTCGGTGACGTCAGACCAGACACGAGGTGACGAGGGGTGGGGGTGTGACAATTTTGGTAAAATGACCTTTATTTTGAAAAATTGGATAAGGTGGGGGATCATAAAAATTTGTTTGTTTGCGAGAAAGCAATCATCTTATCGCACTTTAAACCATTTGTCAAAGTGGAATTATTTGAAAAATTGGGATGGGAAGCAGCTCTCACATTCAATAATAATGAAAGCTCATATGTGTATTTGAAAGCAATTGTGGAATGGATGTCTACTCTAGATAAGCTGGATGGAACTAACCCACCCAAAACCACCAAGTTAAGAGTGAAAGTCATTGGGATGCCTGCCATAGTGTCTTTTGACACACTTCGCAATATTGCTGAGTTTGACACATTGCACCCAAAGGAGTATGATTATACATTAGCTGAAACCCTTTTTCGAGAGGCAAACAAAGAGGAGACAGAGTGGAGCAATATGTTAGAGGAATTTTTTGTCAACATTGAGGGTTAAATAGGGAGATCTTTGAAAGGATCAACTTGAAGTTCCTTCCAAAGCTAATAATGGTGATCATGGGAAATAATGTCATCTCCAAGTTGGGTGACAAAGACAAAATTAGGCAATGCGAAGTGAGAATTTTATATGCACTATTGACAAGCAGAGTCAAGTTATCTTTAGACAATTGATCATGATGAGCATATGGGAGAGACAGTAGAGTTGTAGCCGAAAGATGATCCCCCATTGTCGATTGCTATCGTGCTTATTTAAGAAACAAAGGGTGATTTCAACTACCACAACAACAACGAGAAAAAGGAGCAAGCAGATCAGGAAAAGTTATACGCTAGGTGTGCGGCATACAGTATGGAACAACTTCGGAATGACATGTTTTTACAAAAAGTGGCAGTGTGCACACATGCAGATTTTATTGCAGGACATTCGTATCAACAAAGGCCTCGAGCAGTGGATTACACCATGCTTCCTCCTTATGTACACGGTGAACTTCATCCACGGTACCCCCAACTGTTTAACCCATCTCGTTGGGTACCATTGCTTCCATATATAAACCAAGGGCCTAGTAATCTCGTACCTTCAGTTGTATTCAACATGAGAGCATTGCAGGAGAGCTTAATAGGAAGATATATTGGGTCACCAATTCCTTAGCTAACATATGATGATGATGTTCCTAGCCTCGCTTATCATGTTTGTATGATTGATCAGGTCCATGTGCTCTTTGTATCCTTTTATGTTTGGTGTTTGACTTGTCTTAATTTATTTGATGCCATGTGTACTTGTTGGTGTGCTACTTCAAGATAAGGGGAATGTGCTTATTTTGTGTACTCGATTCTAATTAGAGTGACATATGGATTTGAACATATGAACCCTATTCTAACAAATTCTTTAAATCTTGAAACACAACATTGAGGACACTGTTCCTCTAAGTGTGGGATGGGGATATTGGTCATTGTGTTGGTGTTGTGTTGGTAAGAATGAGAAAAATCATAGTTTTTGAAAAAAATTGGTGTGTTAGAATGAGAAAAATCATAATTTTTAAAAAAATTGTTGTCTTGAACAAGCCTATTGTGTATGAAAACAATTGGTATTACCTAGCTTGTATAGATATATAGATCCCATGTTATGGTTGAGGATAAAGTGTTTTCAGAAAGTTGTTTTTAGAAAATGATAAAAATGCCTAACCAAATTTGACACTCAAGATAGTGGATCTACATGTATGTGTTGCACTATAACCCATAGTTCACCATTTTCGTGAGTTTTGAGTTAGATTCTTTTTTCCATATATGTGTTAGACTCTTTTTTCTTTTTTGAGTGTCACCAAAATGTTCACCATGTTAGAACTTGTGTAGATAATGCATATCAAGATTATACACCATAACTAGCACAAAAGTGAGTGAGGTAATAGGATTAGACCTTGAGTGTTTTAGCCTTTTCTTTTGACTTCCTACCTTGACATTAACCATTAGAAACCATGTTGAGCCGGTCCTTTCAATTTTTTACACCCCCATGTGTTAACCCATGTAAGCCTTTTAAGCCTTTTGTTTTAAACCCAAGTGGTGAAATCCAAGCAAAGTTTTCATATATACATTTAGTTATGTTTTCATTAAAAATAGAAAAAAGAAAAGAAAAAAGTTTTTGTGTTTCAATAGCAAAGTCTGTGTTAGTTCATGTTCTGTTTGTTTAAGTTACTTGAAATTGCACCACTTTAGCCACCTTAAAATTTCTTTCCATACCCTTACCCTTAGCTTACCATCACAACCCATTTAAATTCTCCTGATTTGTGCATGATTATGTGTGAATTGGTGGATACTTTATTGCTATACAAGCCTATGACAATGGTGTTTCATTATTGGTCTTGAGAGCTTGCAGAAATATTAGTCTATAAATAACCTGAGTGTAGTGTTCATTTTGAGTATTGCAATTGCATGCATGTAAGAAACTTGAAAGGTGTCTGGTTAAATAAGGTGGTATTCCATGTTTTACATGCAACCACTTTTACTTGCTGGAATGTAAATCTATTGATTGATGTAGGTCTTGAGGAGCGGGTATGAATCTGGACCTTAATCGAGCATGTTGGGGATGCTCTCTTGTCAAAGTGTGTGAAGGGTTTTGCTTAGAACAAGCAAAAGTCAAGTGTGGGGATATGATCAGTGTATTGATTTCATGTGTTTAAGCTAACCATTTAAGCAATTTTGATTATTTAATTATGAGAAATATGAGTGATTTACATGTGATTGTGATTTCAGGTTGAGCATGGAAAAAAGACACAAAATAAGATGTTTAAGAGGCTTGGAATGAAAAGGATATGAAAGATGAAAGAAAAACATACCGATGAAGAAAAACAGTGGAAATTAACAAGTGGCGTTTTAGGGTGGCGTCTACAGAGGGTTACTAGCGTCTCAAACTCCATTTGGTGTCTGGAATGCCAGTCGCCGTGTTTTTTTCGGAATTTTCTCATTTTTCAAGCTATTTAACCTTAAACCATAGGGTTTTTTAGGGATCTCGTTTTTTTACAAGTTTCTGGGCGAAAAAGTGAAGTTTTGGAGCCTCCGAAGCATCCAATTGACATCCTCGTTCATGCAATCGCACCTCAAATCAAGAATTAAAGATCCTTTCATGATGATCCATGGCTAGTTTTCTTTTGTAATTGCTTCATGTCAATTAGGTAGTAAGTGAAACTTTGTTTTGATGTTAAACTTAGGTTTTGCATTGTAAACTTGATTACTGGTTAGGTTGATTTAAACAATACATTTATGTTATAGTTTCGATGTGTTGCCATCAGTGTTTCGGTTTTCTTGCATCGTTTACTCATTGGTAATTGTGTGTTGCTTTGCATATTTTTATTGGTAATTGTGTGAATGAGAAAGCATTAAACATTTGTTCCATTATTATCACCTTAATCAAATTGAATAACAAAGTCATGTTTATGTGATTACAATCTAGGTTTAGCCTTAAACCTTTGTGGATCATTAAACCTAAAACCCGGAAGGGATTACCTTTTTAGTAATTTTTTTAAAAATCATTAATCAAAATTGCTGCTTTAAGCATTTTCTAAATTCAACCCAATTTCAAGTTTCGTTTGCTTTGTTCAATTAAGTGATTAGTTAAGATTAGCACTTTGTACTGATTCCCTGAGGAGACGGCATTACTTACCCTTGCTATAGTCATAGGTAGCTTAGTCCCTAGTTTTATATTGTTTTTGATTGACCTACGACACCTCGATCACTTGTCGATAGGGATAATAATATTAGTAATTAGTCGAGTTTGTTGATATGGATGTGGGAACACAATTAACTATATTAATATTTGGATCAACTCTATTTAATCAAATATAGTTGGGCTACATATAGGGCTTTTAATTAATTCTTTCGACATTGATTTTGGGCTCATGATTTAGGCTGATGAATATACTTTGTGTATATAATCATTAGGTATCTGGGATTTATAGATGACTTTTTGATATGTATACAAAAGTAGAATACGGTATCATTCTATTATATATAGGCCCTTTCACAAAAAATTCAAGATCCAATTCCAACAATAGAAATCACTGTCTAATGAGGTAAAGCATTGTGCCACAAATAGGTTTATATGATAGTTTTCATACGATTCAGATATAATCCAAGTATTTGTGTTCATGAAGATCAAGATTCAACTTACATGATTGATTTTTAATTGATTATTTATTGTTTATGATTCAATTGTGATTCCAGTATAGATTATTGACAACAAAAATGATGAAATTAGACGAGCTTATTTGCTTAAAGGTCCATGTCAACCAACAATGAGTGTTTATTTACAAATATTATAGACAAACAAATTTAGAAAAATTAATCCGGAATAGTACACACAACAACATGGAAATTGGCTTGAATATTTCGAGTAATTAACTTATGAATTAGTTAATTCTGGTTAACCAAGGGCTTCTAGCCTAATTGTTACCCTCTTGGCATCCATATGGGAGGTCACGGGTTCAAATCCCTCCCAAGGTGAAATAGAGGTCCTTGAAAGGTCAGGGGGTTTTCCGGTGCGGTTTCCTTCTGGGGTGATGGTGGGGTCTCAACGGAGGTCATGGTAACTAGACCTTGGTGACGTGGCCTGGAAATCAGTGGTTCACACGTTGAGATCAAATGTTGTTCAAAAAAAAAAAAAGATAATTCTGGTTATTTATTATCTATAGTAATAAAAAAAGAAGCCAAAAAGGAAAAAAAAAATCGAGAATCATCAAACTGTAATTTTTAAGTTTATTGAACCTCCTCCAACATTTTATTGAGATAAAGTAAATTTTGCTATAACAATACATTTTTTTAAGTTGTATCTTACCAACTATTATTTAATGTAACTCTAAAATTTTTCCTTCAAATTGATTAACAGTAACTTAACAGACTCAATTAAACCCGTACAAAATTATCCAGTTTTCCTAATACCGTGCGCCATGGACCTTTCTATTTCTACACCTCTACTTGGATCAAATATGAAAGTTCCCCCTTCTTATCTATATTGAATATAATTGTAACCTATTTCCACCAAATGTGGTAAAGTTGTCACCGGAATTTACCTAGGTGCTTCAAACAGAACTTTTATGCAGTCTTGAATAGCTTATAGAACTCAAAAACATCAAAAGAAGTCTAAGGCTATGCGTAATAATAGGTGTGACCGGGACTTGATCGCACGCCTTATAGGCGCTACGCAAGCGAAGTGGTGTGATTAAAACATGTGTGTCATGGGTCTTGATCACTAAGTGAGTGAGTGAAAAGATGAATAGTGATGTGGATTGTTTTTACTCGTTGAAATTAAGAGGAAAAAAAAAGAACAAAGTTACAAAACTTTGGTTCATGTCGTGATGGTGGCAACCCCCATTCAGTCATCTAGAGGTCACACCTAGTGTGTAATGGCGGAAGTGCGTGACTGGGTCATGATGGAGGGTCATGCATGATGGTTATACGATGATCACCTATCATTACATACAGCCTAACGCAATTGAACTTAAACAAATTCTCTTAAGCATTTCATCGAACACATGCTATTCCTGCCAAGTTTTCAAATTGTGATGCAAACTCGGCTGACTTTTGTTTCCAAAATGTGACATCCGTGAAAATCCCAGGTAATAACCATATTAAAATCTTAGCTATCCAGTCATTTACGAACAAAAACCAAGTATTACGTATGTTGAGTTGATGGTATTTAGACAAAACTAAGAAACCATGATCTGTCACGGGTTTCAAATATCGTAATGCGTATAAAAATAATCAAGGAATAAATACGAGATTTTGGAAATATTTAATAAAGTGAATTATAATATAAACCATTTATAAATATCCCAAATATTAAAATAAATTTTATAAAATTTTTGAGTATATCAATAAATATAAATTTATAACTATTTTAATATTTAAATAAATATTTAAATAATTATAAAATGTTCTTTTAAATAAATATGAATTAATAAACTTTTTTTTTTTTATAATTATTTTTACACATTTTTATTTATAAAAATTGAAAGAACTCTTTCCTTAATTAAATTTTAATCAAAAATCCTAATTAAACATAATCATTTAACTTTTTAACCTACTAATCTACACCCCCACATCCTTGTCCCCTTCCAACATTTTTGTCTCCCCAAGACCCTCCTCCCCTCTCCAATTTCAACTATAAATACCACCTTCCATCCTTCACAAATCCTTTGCACCAAATCCATTCTTTCTTTGGATTTCTAATTCTATCTTCCTAAATCACTTCTCTTGAAATCTTTCTAAGGTTTTCAAGGTAATACTCACTTAAACTAAATGTTCTTACATTATTCACATTATGTCTTCATACTTCTTCTTCTTCTTCTTCTAACCCTCTAATTCTAAGTTGTTACCATGCTTGATAACACAAAGGTTTGTGTGTTGTGAGGTTTCCTAATAACTTGTCTTATGACAAGTAACCTATGATCAATCTATACACAAACATATTTTCAAGTTATGGATTCTTGCAATATTGATAACAAAAAGGTTTGTGTGTTTGTTCTCTACCAAACATCCAAACATACCTTCAATATTTGCCTTATTATTTTGAATGTTGATAACACAAAGGTTTTGTATAATTAGGGGTCTTTAATCAAAGATCAACAACTATACAAAACATACTTTCAACGTTTACCATGCTTTTATATTTTTAGCATTTTAATACATTCACAAATATATACTTGTAATTATTCAAACATATTACTTAAATGTGATTAACCCATTTAAGGTTGACTTTAAATCAATATTACTTGAAAGTAATAAATTCATAAACCTTATTCCTAAACTTGATTATACGCATTACAAACTTAATCATTTTAAACCATCTTTGGTTTCATTATTTATTATTAGACCATCTGTGGTCCTATTATTATTAAACCATCCGTGGTTTCATTCGTAATTTGGTACGACTCAAAATAACGAGTCGATTAAAATGCCAAATTAAAAAGCGAACTGTGTTATGGCTTAATATCATTATTAAGTTGGAAGATGACAAGTTCGAGTAACGTATTATCATCTCTTATATGACTTAATGAAAGTCATTACTTTGCAATAACCCCAATCTATTAATCGGGTTAACGCATCTCTTATAAAAATACTAAATATTAAATCCATCGAAAAACTCAACAAATGTATACTTTCCTTATTTTAGGAGTTTGAAGTTCGTGACGAGAAACAAGATCTTAATATCATCTACCTTCTAGCATCTTACTACTAGTGAGTTTCATAGCCCCTCTTTTACTTTAATGTTTTGGGGTGGAATACATGCTAGATGCTAAAATCTTTACATCCATATGTGTTTAATTGAAATAGGCATTTTAGTGATTACTTGAGTATACGTGTTACTATCGTTTAAACTTCTTTAATATTCATGATGTACATTAGCAATATTTTGAGTGAAGTATACGTTTGACATCGTTTAAACTCATAATCATAAAATGCATGCTTTATTGTTAAACATTAATGGATGAATATCAATATAAACTCTTTTCTAACCATGCTTTATCAAGTCATAAACCTATGGACTCACCAACTATTTTTAGTTGACACTTGAGCATGTATTTCAGGAAATTAGCTTCATGGATTTTGTCACAACAAGAAGATTTTGAAGATATTGTTTAATTTAGATTAGACTATATAGAGAAATCTTCCATTGTTGTATTGTTTTGATCATATCATTTTGTAAAACTCTTATTGATATGTCATTTGAATTTATGTAATTCTCTTATGTATGTCTATTTGGATTATGAATGCAATTTAGTAAGTTTCTTTATAAACAATGTATTTGTAATCCAATTTCGTCTCGCCCTCGTGTTTCCGCTTTAGCGGGGGTGTGACAGATTGGTATCAGAGCCATTGGTTATAGAGAATTAGGTTGCATGAAACCTAGACTATAACTTATAGCTCATCCTAGGACTTACATGAACTCTACATGCTACCTTATTTGAACTACTTGTTACCACTATACATTCTTACTTGCTTGTTTGTTAGAAATAAGATTCATTAGAATTTAAGTATTCCATTAAGGATGCCTTAGATTGTAAAAGCCTTAGTTAAATCCTACAACTTTTACTTTTCCCTATTATATAAAAATTTAAAACACATAATATGTATGTATGACAAAAATATGTTTAACACTCTTACACTCAAAAATATTTTTATTCTATTCTCGTTAGAGCTAAGTTTTGTATAAACGGACATGTATTAACTGGAAGGGCGAATGCCGGTAGTTGGGACTCCTGTCTAGGAAAGCGATTCGTATAAATCCCCGACATACTGCGGGACCAGTCTAGCTTTCCTGGGGACTCCCGATGAGAACATTCTAACCTATAGGCCAAAGCATGTTATACCAAACGTTGTACGAACTATACGGCTCTAATAAGTCAACGGCAATTCCTTTGGGTTGCCATTCCGCTTCACTTTGAAGCCAACCTCATTGATTTAGATAAACTCCAAAATGATTATTCTATACTCACATTGATATGTCAACCTAAAATAGCAAGAACCAAAGTGATCATGCAAGTCAAACCACCATTACGAGTGCACGCGTAATCGCCATTTGAAATGCATGAGAATTTTGGCAATTCCTATTCTAAGTTCACTACTAATATGGGTTCCTAATCGCAAGATTTTCAAAACATTGGTCATAACCAACAAGATAAACTTTTTGACAAAAGGATGATCCATACTCTTGCACGCACAAAGAATTTAATCAAGTATATAATAAATAAATCATTACGATGAGATACTAAACCATTTCATTTTTAAACTTCATAGCTAATGGCGCCAACGAAAAGAGGACGACCATTAAAAAAAAAGGGACCAACTGATAACACCGATGAGGCCATCCTAATGACTCCGGCCGACATCGAGAAACTTGTGGAAGAAAGAATAGCCGCGGCCATACCCGGCATACTGGCTCAAGCTAATTCGGGAAACAACAATAATCATAATACCAATAACAGCAACACTAACGGGACTGACCCCGAAACCAACAATACGAGAAGGGGTTGTACCTACAAGCACTTTATGTCTTGCAAACCAAAGGACTTTTATGGCAACGATGGGGCCATAGGGTTACTAAGGTGGTTGGACAAAATCCAAGCCGTACTCCGCATTTCTGATTGCTTGGAAACCCACAAGGTTAGATACGCAGCCAATTCCTTTCAGGGAAAGGCCTTAAACTGGTGGAACAACCAGATACAAGCTAGGGGTATTGATGAAGCTGAGTCGATGGAATGGGAAGAGTTCAAAGCTCTACTACTGGAAGAATACTGCCCTATTAACGAACTCCAAAAACTAGAGAACGAGTTTTGGCACCTAACCATGAAGGGTGCTGATTTGATGGCTTATAATGATCGATTCCACGAACTCTCGAGTTTACTACCACACATGGTAAACTCGGAAGCTCGGAAAATTGAGCGTTATATTTGGGGACTTGCACCCCAAATTGGAAGCATGGTCACCGCTTCTAGGCCGACCACACTTAAAAGTGCCATCCTCTTGGCCGGCCAACTTCGGGACCATCTGGTCCGAACTAATGCTTTCGAGAACAAGAACTCGGGAGAGAAGAGAAAACTTGATAACCCCAACACATCCAACCATTCCAACCACACCAACCAAACCAATCACTCCAATCACTTCAAGAAACCCAACAATAACAAGAAGCCTGCAACTGTCCGTAACTATGGGGCAGTTAACCAAGAAAGGAAGAATCAACATGCACCTAAGTGTGCAAAATGCAACTTCTTCCACTTTGGAACGTGTCTCGTCTGCACCAAGTGTGGGAAGCCGGGGCATCAAGCCAATAATTGTCGAAGCAACCCCACTCCACGGGCTTGCTACGGATGTGGAAGCCCCGACCACATGCTCAACACTTGCCCCAAAAAGGCGCAAGGATCGGGATCTTCTAACAATCCACCACGGGGAAGAGCTTTCGTCATGGGAGCTAAAGAAGCTCGGGAAGACAACAACGTTGTCACTGGTACGTTCCTTGTAAATAATCATCCTGCTTCTATTTTATTTGATACTGGTGCTGATAAAAGTTTTATATCAACTAAGTTTGAGCATGTTGTGAATCAAAAATCTACCCCGTTAACTGAAATATACACCATAGAACTAGCCAACGGAAAAATATTAACTGCACGAAAGATCCTCAAAGGTTGCGTCCTTAACTATGACGGTCACTTGTTCTACCTAGACCTCATACCCATCCAACTTGGAAGTTTCGATGTAGTCGTTGGAATGGACTGGTTGTCCAAGCATCAAGCCGAAATCCAATGTCACCTCAAAATTGTGCGAGTCCCATTACCGAACGGTGAAGCACTAGAAATTCAAGGAGAGATAGCAAGTAGGAAACTACACCTCATTTCCGCCATGAAGGCACACAAGTATCTGAAGAAGGAATGTCAAGCCTTCCTTGCCCACGTCAAAGTCAAGGACCAAGAAGAAAAGAAAATCGAAGACATACCGATAGTCCGAGACTTTCCCGACGTATTCCCCAACGAGCTACCTGGATTACCACCCGTGCGACAAGTAGAATTCCGTATCGATCTGGTTCCGGGAGCAGCACCAATAGCAAAGACACCCTACCGTCTTGCACCATCCGAGATGCAAGAGTTATCAAGCCAATTACAAGAACTCTTGGATCGAGGATTCATTCGACCAAGCTTCTCGCCATGGGGAGCACCCATCCTGTTTGTCAAAAAGAAGGATGGATCGTTTCGAATGTGCATCGACTATAGAGAGCTCAACAAAGTAACCATTAAGAACCGCTATCCTCTTCCTCGGATTGATGATTTGTTCGACCAACTACAAGGATCTAGACACTTCTCAAAAATAGACCTTCGGTCGGGTTATCATCAACTAAGGATTCATGAAGATGACATCCCAAAAACCGCATTCCGAACAAGATACGGGCACTACGAATTCCTAGTAATGCCTTTCGGACTCACCAATGCTCCTGCGGTATTTATGGATTTAATGAATCGTGTGTGCAAACCTTACCTCGATAAATTTGTGATCGTATTCATCGATGATATTCTTATATACTCACAAAACGAGGAAGATCATAAGCAACACCTGAAGCTAGTGCTCCAACTCTTGGCAAAAAAGAAACTATATGCTAAGTTTTCCAAATGCGAGTTCTGGTTAAAGGAGGTTCACTTCCTTGGTCATGTGGTTAATGATAGGGGTATTCAAGTCGACCCAAGCAAGATTGAGGCCGTGAAGAGATGGGAAGCACCAACAACCCCGACGGAAATTCGACAGTTCCTAGGGTTGGCTGGATACCATCGGAGATTCATCGAGAACTTCTCTAAAATAGCCAAGCCCTTAACCATGCTCACTCAAAAGGAGCAAAAGTACAAATGGGGAAGTGAACAAGAAGAAGCCTTTCAATTGTTGAAACATAAGTTGTGCCATGCTCCGATCCTATCACTCCCCGACGGTATCGATAATTTTGTCGTATACTGTGATGCATCGCACCAAGGTCTCGGTTGCGTGTTGATGCAAAAAGACAAAGTTATTGCATATGCATCTCGACAACTCAAAGTGCATGAGAAGAATTACACCACTCACGACTTAGAGTTGGGAGCCGTCATCTTTGCCTTGAAAATCTGGAGACACTACCTTTACGGTACCAAGTGTCTTATATACACCGATCACAAAAGCCTCCAACACATCCTTGATCAGAAAATGCTGAATATGCGTCAAAGAAGATGGGTTGAGTTACTCAACGATTACGACTGTGACATACGCTACCATCCCGGTAAAGCAAATGTGGTGGCTGATGCACTAAGTAGGAAAGAGAGGGTCAAACCCGTTCGCGTACGCGCCTTAGGTATGACAATCCAAACCTCTCTCAAAACCCAAATTCTTGAAGCACAAAAGGAAGCTCTAAAGGCAAAGGAACTCAAAGAAGAACTACTATGCGGGGCGGAGAAGAAACTCAAACCAAAGGAAGACGATGTGTTGTATTTCCAAGAAAGAATGTGGGTTCCTGAACTGAACAACATCCGAGAGCTCATTTTTCATGAAGCCCACAAATCCAAATACTCTATTCATCCAGGCGCCGACAAAATGTACAAAGATCTCAAGGAATACTATTGGTGGCCCGGAATGAAGAAAGACATCGCCTTGTATGTCGGAAAATGCCTAACCTGTTCTAAGGTGAAAGCCGAACATCAAAAACCATCGGGTATGCTACAACAACCCGAAATCCCGCAATGGAAATGGGAGCAAATTTCCATGGATTTCATCACCAAACTACCACGTACCTCTGGTGGTTATGACTCTATATGGGTCATCGTCGATCGATTGACGAAGTCCGCTCACTTCTTGCCCGTTAGAGAGGATTTTAAGATGGAGAAGCTTGCAAAATTATACATCACTGAAATCATCACAAGGCACGGGGTGCCCATGTCCATCATCTCTGACCGAGATAGCCGATTTACCTCCCGATTTTGGCAATCCATGCAAAAGGCACTCGGAACTCGTCTTGACCTTAGCACCGCCTATCATCCACAAACCGACGGCCAAACTGAAAGAACAATCCAAACCTTGGAAGATATGCTTAGGTGTTGTGTGGTAGACTTTGGTGGAAGTTGGGATAACCATCTTCCATTAATTGAATTCTCGTATAATAACAGTTACCACACGAGCATCAAGTGCGCACCGTTCGAAGCCTTATACGGACGAAAATGTCGATCTCCCGTGTGTTGGGCAGAAATCGGGGAAAGTCAAATAACCGGTCCCGAAATCATTCAAGAAACAACAGATAAAATTGCACAAATCAAAGACCGAATCAAATCCGCCAGGGATCGTCAGAAAAGCTACGCCGACAATCGAAGGAAACCATTGGAATTTGCAATTGGCGATAAGGTAATGTTAAAAGTGTCTCCATGGAAAGGTGTTGTGCGATTCGGGAAGAAGGGCAAGCTAGCTCCGAGGTACGTCGGACCTTTTGAAATTCTCGATAGAATTGGTCCCGTGGCCTACAAACTTCAATTACCACAAGAACTCGGTGGAGTGCATGATACGTTCCATGTGTCCAATCTAAAGAAATGCCTATCGGATGAAACATTGATAATACCATTGGATGAGGTTCGACTCGACGACAAACTCCATTTTATCGAAGAACCAATTGAGGTTATGGATCGAGATGTGAAGACATTGAAGCGAAGCCGCATTCCGATAGTTAAAGTTAGATGGAACTCTAAACGAGGACCTGAATTCACATGGGAAAGGGAGGATCATATGAAGAAAAAGTATCCTCAGTTATTCACGAACGACTCTACCTTGGTAAATAAAGACTGAATTTCGGGACGAAATTCTTTTAACCGGGGGAGACTGTGACATCCGTGAAAATCCCAGGTAATAACCATATTAAAATCTTAGCTATCCAGTCATTTACGAACAAAAACCAAGTATTACGTATGTTGAGTTGATGGTATTTAGACAAAACTAAGAAACCATGATCTGTCACGGGTTTCAAATATCGTAATGCGTATAAAAATAATCAAGGAATAAATACGAGATTTTGGAAATATTTAATAAAGTGAATTATAATATAAACCATTTATAAATATCCCAAATATTAAAATAAATTTTATAAAATTTTTGAGTATATCAATAAATATAAATTTATAACTATTTTAATATTTAAATAAATATTTAAATAATTATAAAATGTTCTTTTAAATAAATATGAATTAATAAACTTTTTTTTTTTTATAATTATTTTTACACATTTTTATTTATAAAAATTGAAAGAACTCTTTCCTTAATTAAATTTTAATCAAAAATCCTAATTAAACATAATCATTTAACTTTTTAACCTACTAATCTACACCCCCACATCCTTGTCCCCTTCCAACATTTTTGTCTCCCCAAGACCCTCCTCCCCTCTCCAATTTCAACTATAAATACCACCTTCCATCCTTCACAAATCCTTTGCACCAAATCCATTCTTTCTTTGGATTTCTAATTCTATCTTCCTAAATCACTTCTCTTGAAATCTTTCTAAGGTTTTCAAGGTAATACTCACTTAAACTAAATGTTCTTACATTATTCACATTATGTCTTCATACTTCTTCTTCTTCTTCTTCTAACCCTCTAATTCTAAGTTGTTACCATGCTTGATAACACAAAGGTTTGTGTGTTGTGAGGTTTCCTAATAACTTGTCTTATGACAAGTAACCTATGATCAATCTATACACAAACATATTTTCAAGTTATGGATTCTTGCAATATTGATAACAAAAAGGTTTGTGTGTTTGTTCTCTACCAAACATCCAAACATACCTTCAATATTTGCCTTATTATTTTGAATGTTGATAACACAAAGGTTTTGTATAATTAGGGGTCTTTAATCAAAGATCAACAACTATACAAAACATACTTTCAACGTTTACCATGCTTTTATATTTTTAGCATTTTAATACATTCACAAATATATACTTGTAATTATTCAAACATATTACTTAAATGTGATTAACCCATTTAAGGTTTGACTTTAAATCAATATTACTTGAAAGTAATAAATTCATAAACCTTATTCCTAAACTTGATTATACGCATTACAAACTTAATCATTTTAAACCATCTTTGGTTTCATTATTTATTATTAGACCATCTGTGGTCCTATTATTATTAAACCATCCGTGGTTTCATTCGTAATTTGGTACGACTCAAAATAACGAGTCGATTAAAATGCCAAATTAAAAAGCGAACTGTGTTATGGCTTAATATCATTATTAAGTTGGAAGATGACAAGTTCGAGTAACGTATTATCATCTCTTATATGACTTAATGAAAGTCATTACTTTGCAATAACCCCAATCTATTAATCGGGTTAACGCATCTCTTATAAAAATACTAAATATTAAATCCATCGAAAAACTCAACAAATGTATACTTTCCTTATTTTAGGAGTTTGAAGTTCGTGACGAGAAACAAGATCTTAATATCATCTACCTTCTAGCATCTTACTACTAGTGAGTTTCATAGCCCCTCTTTTACTTTAATGTTTTGGGGTGGAATACATGCTAGATGCTAAAATCTTTACATCCATATGTGTTTAATTGAAATAGGCATTTTAGTGATTACTTGAGTATACGTGTTACTATCGTTTAAACTTCTTTAATATTCATGATGTACATTAGCAATATTTTGAGTGAAGTATACGTTTGACATCGTTTAAACTCATAATCATAAAATGCATGCTTTATTGTTAAACATTAATGGATGAATATCAATATAAACTCTTTTCTAACCATGCTTTATCAAGTCATAAACCTATGGACTCACCAACTATTTTTAGTTGACACTTGAGCATGTATTTCAGGAAATTAGCTTCATGGATTTTGTCACAACAAGAAGATTTTGAAGATATTGTTTAATTTAGATTAGACTATATAGAGAAATCTTCCATTGTTGTATTGTTTTGATCATATCATTTTGTAAAACTCTTATTGATATGTCATTTGAATTTATGTAATTCTCTTATGTATGTCTATTTGGATTATGAATGCAATTTAGAAAGTTTCTTTATAAACAATGTATTTGTAATCCAATTTCGTCTCGCCCTCGTGTTTCCGCTTTAGCGGGGGTGTGACACAAAAGCTCACAATAGTTTAGTGAAATGAAAATTTAGATGGTAAACTATCATATATTTGTTTTTCTTTTAAGTATTTGAGTAAGAGTCTCTTTGAAAATAGTTTTTTATATATTTTTTCAAGTATTTGAGTTAGAGTCTCTTTGAAAATAGTTTTTTTTTATAAATAAAGGTAAGATATGCCTACATTTTACCCTTACAAAACCCTACAAATTACCATGTCATAAGTGAGATTTCATGTGTACGATTGATTGATTGATTAATATTCTTTTATAGTGTTAAATATCTACATAAACATAATTTACATCAAAAACGTTACATAAATAAGAGCATACAAACCTTCCTTACTAAATCATAAATGAAGTAAAAACACGTATACATACTTTCTTCAACCAAATGAAACCACCATCTACGCCAGTAGTGATTGACATATAAAACAACTGCAAATCCCAACATGAACACAAACCATGTGGAACTACAACTTCCATAGAATGATGCCATATCCATGTCATACCATTTCTCATCACTTTCTTCTTCATTTGAGGGTTGAGTTCCATGTGATTCTGTTGTGCATTCATTATCTAACGGTAGTCCACAAAGCAATGGATTCCCTTCATAACTATCTTTGGCAAACGTACCAAATTGGTCTTTTCTTTCTGGGAGTCTACCTGATAGATTGTTAAAAGAGACATTGAACACCTCTAACGAGTTCAACTTAATTAGTTCTGATGGAACTTTTCCGGTCAAACTATTAAAAGAGAGGTCCAAACTCTCTATATTTGCAAGATTAGAGAAGGTCACTGGAATGGGTCCAGTCAACCTATTGTGAGACAGGTTCAAACTATGAATTTGGGGCAGCAGCCCTAGTTCTTCTGGAATATTACCAGTGAGTTTGTTGCAAGACAGATCCAACCCTGACATTATACTAAGAACATCACCCTTGTAGATCATGGAGACGGATTTTGTTGTGAACAAAAATTCGTTTTGTATTCTAAATCGATCATATGTTTGGAAACTTATGCCTTTATATAAAGCAGCACTATATTGATAATTTGTAGAAGATATAAAGTCTTCAGTGAAATAGTCATATTTTGTGAAATCTACGTAACCTGGACGAGCAATATTTTGTAGACATCGAGGTATCGAACCCGAGAGGAAGTTATTGGACATATCAATCATAGTAGCATGAGTTAAGTGGCACAATTGTCTCGGAATTGAACCATTGAAGTTATTTTTTCCCAAAAGAAGAATCCTTAAATTGGATAGTTCACCAAGAAAACTTGGAATCCTGCCTGACAAGTAATTGTTACGAATGTCTAAAGTTGAAACTTTAGTCAAATTACTAAAAGAGTTAGGTATTGATCCAGTAAATTTGTTGGAACCCAGATGAATATGCTCAGCATTTTGAAAACTTAAAGAGAAAGGAATGGCTCCTGAAAAATTGTTTTTTGAGAGATCAAGAAACGTGAGTGAAGTAGGCAACGTACTAATGTTGTTTACATCCTGAGGGATCATACCAGTAAATAAGTTATCGCTCAAATCTAATATTCTTAAATCATTAAAGGCACTCATATCTTCCATTTTACCATTGAAATCATTATTGTCTAAGCGAAGACATGATAAGGAACTCAAGGTGAAGTTTCGTGAAAGTACCTTACCATGCAAACTGTTATTTGATAGTATCAACATTCTCAAGTCAGAGAGGTTTGTGAGCAATCCAATTGGTACTTCTCCAGAAAACCTATTGTGAGATAAATCAAGTTCCACTATCATACGCAAATCACAAATTGAAGACGGGATAACACCATTTATAGAATTCCTTGACAAATTTAAATGCAACAAATAAGGTAGTGACTCATGTATATGGTTGGAAATATGACCAATCATGCGATTTCCAGAAATATCCAACCACCTTAACTTGTGAGGATTCCAATGGAATGAGGTAGAAATTATACCACCAAATGAGTTGTCGCCTAGAATAAGAAATTGTAGCATTGTGTTGTTTTTGATCAACCAATCAGGAAATTGTCCTTCCAAGGAGTTGTATGACATGTCAAGTTTTCTTAACTTGTGCTGGTGAAGTAGAAAGCTGGGAATAACACTTGATTTATGCTTGTTTAAATTGCAACTTGATAGTATAAGAACTTCTAACTGGAACATGCAAGTCCAACCACTAGGCTCTTCTGTTTCCACCTCAAAGTTGTCATTATCACATGTGAAAGCAACAAACTTAAGCTTTGTGAGATTAGAGAACCAGCTCAATGAGAACAAACCTTCAAATTTGTTATTGCTAAAATCAACGTATTCAAGAGATGTGAGATTAGTAATCAAGGATGGCAAAAGTACTCCCGTGAGTTGATTTGAGGAAATATCAAACAACTTAAGAGATGATAGCCTATTTAAGCATTCAGGTAGCTTTCCATCAAACATGTTGTAACTAAGATCTAGCTCATGAAGGTTTTTTAACTTACAAAACTCTGTCAAAAGAGAAAAATATATATGGTTCACAATTTATCTATTTTAATTCAATAATTTAATTTGTTTTAGATAACTTACCATCATTCATTAGTGAACCATTAAGCGAATTGCGAGCAAATGAGACAGCTTTAAGAGAAGCCAATGAATTTATTATTGATGGGATGCTTCCTATAAAATAGTTGTCACTCAAATCTAAGATCTCAAGATGATGGAAAGAGGCTAAAGCTATAGAAAGACCAAAAAAACATAACATTAGTTAACAAAGAGAAAAAAAAATTGTTATGAGCCATATGCTATCATATAACGTTACAGGTTGGAAATTTGATGGCTTTTATAAAATCTTATACAAAAATCAAATAAAATCTTTGTATAAACTCAGATGAAAAGTAGCTCAACACTGAAATGAAAATAAAAGGAATAATTCAATTTATTAGAAAGCTTAAAACGTAAAAATAAAAAAATCACTAAAACATTAAAGTCGACAAGCACAGCAAGTAACTAATAGCGTGGCACAAATTACACTTCTGAAATAAAAAATAATAATTCAATTTATTAGAAAGATGAAAGAAATAAAAGGCTTTAAGTTTTGATAAACAAACCATTAGCAAAAAGTCTTCCTCCTCTAACATTTGTAGTATAACTTTAATTAAGACTTGATATTTTAATGATAAATATCATCTGCGCGTTAAATGACTATTTTTAATTATATGGAACCACATATGATAAAACTATGTTATAAACCTGTGTATTATACGAGATTGTGAATAAAAATTATTTGATTATGTCTTTGTAAATTTACATAATAAAAATAATAATAATATGTATGTGTGTATCTAACATTAACATAGATGATATTTATTATCATATTATTAATATTAATTTATTATATTTATGTAAACTATGTATATTATTAATAACATTAATTGTGAGTTATTATTTTTAATGTAAAAATAAACATTTATTTTTGAAATAATAAGAGAATGACATGTGTCATTTTTTGGAATCAATATTAGTGTAAAGTATACTTATATTTTTGTTTCCATGTAATATTTTAGTTGTGGTATATTTTTGTTTTACCACAAAATAGAAATAAATGTCATTCAATAAAAACTAATACAAAGTAAAGAAAATTATACACTTGTTTAAGAAAGAGTGAATATATTTAAAGTTGAATACAATTTGTTCGAGAATCATTTATCCATATTAACACATACATATACCTAGAAAAGCAAGGCCAAAATGAGGTCTAAATATCAATATTTAATTTGTTTAGGAGAGTGTAAAGTGAACTTCACATCGAAAAACAATTATATACACATGATGTAACTTGTAAGATAAAATTACAATCATTTTTTTGTTCGTAAAAGCAGGTAATACATATTCAACATCCAAATATGAACATTCAAATGATAAGAACAAAAGCAGGTAATACACAAGATGAGTTTTATATACTTTAGGAAAAAAGACCCTCATTTTATCATCCGTTTTGCCCACCAAAATATTATGCCACTTTGTTTTGTCTCTCAGCGAACATTCATTCATTCTTCAACATATAAATTCATATCCCGCCACCCCTTTCCCCTGTTCTTATTAATTTTCTTCTTTTCAATTCACATCTTATAATTTAACAATAAAATACCCAATTAAGAGTGTGACATGTCAATAGTATGAGCGTGACAAAAAAAGGAAAAAAAAAAAAACTGAAAACATGCGTGCGACAAACAGACCCTCACATCAATCACCACGCGTTAAGAGGGAGGGCAGTGTTCCCGTGACCAGCTAAGGTGGCAGTGTGACACGCCCCTGGTCACGGTACTATGCCTTCATTTGCTATATGTGTCTGTAGAAAGAACGTTTGGATTATTACAGATTTTATCTACTCATCGTTTTTAAACAACAATGAATTGAACCAGCACAAGCATGTTTTAGTGGTCACCTTCTCAAACCATCTGTCAATGCATTAACCACTGGTCCAAATTCCCCCAAAAACAAACAAAAGGAAAATGAAAATAAAATGCGTACCTTCTATCGGTAATGTTCCATTGAAATAATTATCACTTAAGATGAGGACTTTCAGGTAGGGCAAATTAGGCACTTCTGAAAATGAATGCAACAATCAATTCAATAAAAGGATTAGAAGAAAAAAAGAAATGGTGTCTAAATGATGATTTTAAGTGTCTTATCACAGAAACAAACCATTAGAAAAGAGTCTTCCTTCCATAAGGCATCTGTATAATGAAAGAAATCTTAGGGATGGAAAAGCTGCAGCCATGGACCTCATGACGTCATCCACCGATAAGAAGGAATTCTCATCGAGATTTAAGTGCACAAGTTTGCTCATGGTACCTACACCAATTAATTTAAAACCAATGCATATTACTACACCAAGTGTCTTTAAAATTACATTTCAGATCGAGGAGGCTGTGTATTAATAAAAACAACTTAACCGTTCAACATGATTGATTGAAGCTCACAGCCGCTCAAGTCAAGTGTCTTTAACTCTCTCAATGTAGATAATTCTGCACAAGTAACCGTATATATAAGATATATGTATTTGTATTTGTTGTTTTCTTAAAGATGAGGATTTTACAACAAAGAAATTTACACGCCTTGCATTGGATAGGAACTTGTTCCAAATTCTAAAGATTGACTAAGATCAAGAGTGTTGAGGGATGGGAGGAAACTTAGGCATGTTATGATGCTCTTGTTGAAACTGTTACGACTAAGGGACAAGCTCTCTAGCTTTTCCAATCTCCTTAAACTCTTGCAATCTATATATAAAAGGAACATGAGAAGTTAAAACAAAGGTTTAATCATATAAAAAACTCCTAGCAGCCAATTAATTTTTAAATTTATTTTTCATGTTTTAAGTATATATGTTAATTTGTAATAAATAAATAATACATCAATTGAAGAATGAGAGGAAACTTTATTAATTGATGTTTTTATTATTCTTTTACCTTGAATACTTGGTGATGTGGCATTGAAAATGCTCCAACTCAAATCCAACTTCTCCAGGTTAATCAAATGACCAAATTCTGTGATACAAAATAACGCAAATGAGTTGCATGTATTGTATCCTTGTTTTCTTCCCTTTCCCTGTTTTCTTTTTTATTAAAACTTAATATTCATAAAAATAATGTGATCAAACATGCAGCCGTTAAGTCTTGCGTTGTTTAGGAATTGCGGTTTACATTATTAAGTTTAAAAATCAAACTTCAATCACATACTTAACGAAAAGCATTGGCTATCACTTCAAAAATGCAACCCCATACATCAAGAAACACCAAAACATAACATATAATACAATTCAAAATTTTGAATATGCTAAAAATCGAAACCATAAACAAATCGTTTAAACTACAAAGCAAGGTGAGTGTTTTGTAATAACCGAAGGTTTTGTCGTGGATGAGAAATGACTATATGCACAAGGAGACAGAGAAGCCGGAGATGCTTTTTGAGTTAGGTTTGTTGATTAAGGATTTATACGTGTGATTTGTTTGTTACGCAAAGTCATAGGCCTAAATATCACTTAGGATTTTCTTTTATCTTATTGTTGTAAATAGTCACATTAAGAATAATTTGCTACAACTAGAAATTTATTTCATATGAATATATATACATTTTTATTGAAAATCTAACATACAACAAAATACCAATAACTCTTATATGAAGTTCTAGAAAAATGCAATAATTCAAACTAGAAATGTAAATGAATGAATTCTCTGAGAGTTAAGCTTATTAAAAGATTAAATTAAATAAAACCTCTCAAGTTAAAACTTAAATGAGAGCCAATTTATAAACAAACCTAAGTTAAAACCAAATTTTTTAATCAAAATACGAAGCTTCAAAGAACCCTAAATCTCAAAAACAATGTATTTTAGTAGATTTTTCAAAAGAAACAAAATTATTACCTAAGAGATTATATAACATATGAATAAGTTCTTGAAACCCTATATTGTCTCTAGTAGGTGTAATTCAAAACATGATTGAAACAACAAATTCAAAATCTTAATCAATGAAGCGATCAACTAAACAACTTAAATAATGAATACTCTGTAAAAACTAATAAAGGCTGATGCTCACCAAATCTCCTATTTTGTCCAAGTACAAATGCCGCAAAGAATAACATCCTTCGGAAGGAGGAAGTTACTCCTCGGAAGCAACATTGTTTCCGAAGGATAACTTAATCCTGCGAAAGGTTGTACAAGACTATTGCTTCAGAAGATCCACACTTAGAAGATTTCAGAAGTTCAGAGCTTCCGAATATCAAATGCTTCTGAAGACTCTTTTCAGCAACTTCCTCAGGAAGACAAAGACTTCCGAAGAAATTCCTCTGACAAAGACTGTAGCAGCTTACTCTCATAGTACAAAAGGTACTGACACAAGACATGCTGGTCTGAGTAAAGACAAAGACAACATGTAATGAGTCAGATCAGTTACCTTACTTCTCCCATGCTGCATTAAATGCAAAAGATCATCTGAAGCCTTAAAGATCATCAACATTAAATGTCTTTTGTATTTAGTAGTCTTTGTTAAAGTCAATGTCTATTTGTATAATGATTATGACTGAGTGTCTTAGCCTGTTAAGACACTCAACATACTAGAATAAGCTTTACTTTATGTACTTGTCTAGTATACCCAACTTGTATTCCTAAGTGTATACGGTTGTAGCCTCGGCTATATAACCTCCCAATGTATGGTTGCTTGAAGTGTGCTTGCTTGTATACTTCCACTTTGAGAGAAATATATCCTTGAGCTTGAATTATTCTTGTGTTCTTATTATTGTTCAAAGATTATTACTGTGTCATTTTGAGTGTAATTGTGAGATCATTCTAACAGAACATTCCGCATCTGTTAGAGTTAAGTAAGAAATACTTGTGAAGTGTTGTTTAGACTTAACAACCCGATCCTACAAGTGGTATCAGAGCTTTGGCTCTTGAACTTGACTGACTAATTAGCATCAAGTTACCAGTTCTATTTCTTATAAAATCTCATCGTCTTAACACTCATATTTTCTGTGTCTGTCTAAGATGGCTTCTCTAAACAAACATGATACAGAAAATGGCACTCTCAACAAGCCACCAATGTTTACACCTGAAGATTTTGACACCTGGAAAGTCAGAATGGAAGGATTCATCAGGAATCAAGACTTCAAGCTTTGGAAATCTATTCTTGAAGGTCCTTACGTTCCCACAATTGCTGCGGCTGGAGCTGGAGGACCTGCAGTACCAAAAGATCCATCTATGTATTCAGACGAAGATTACAAGAAGATGGAAGTTGACTCTAAAGCTCTCTGGCTCATTCAGATGTCAATACCTAACTCTATTATACATGCATTCAAGAAATGCAAATCTGCTCAAGAACTGTGGAACTCCTTGAAGCAGATGTATGAAGGTTCAGATGATGTCAAAGAGAACAAGAAGGATATGCTGAAACAAAAGTTTGAGAACTTTTGTCAACAAAACAATGAAAATATGTCTTCACAGTACCTAAGGTATGTCCAACTTGTGAATGATTTGGCATCTGCAGGTGTAACTCTGGATAATCAAGACGTGCTCAGAAAATTTCTGAGATCTCTTCCAAAGGCATGGAACATTTACTCGGTAACAATCAGAAGAACAGAAAATCTGAAGACTCTAACTCTGGGAGAGTTGTTCGGTATTCTCAGTGCCTATCAGATGGAACTGGATGTCCAAGAATCTAAAGCCTTCCATTCACCATCAGGTTCAGCTGCTCTTCATGCACCCATCAACAATTCTCCATATCAAAGTTTCCAACCCATCTACCATCCTACATCCATACCCAATGTCACACTTCCTGAAACCTTAACTTCATCAAACTCACTCCCAAATCATCTCTCAAACCCAACTTCACTACCAACGTCTGGGCAAGGAGCTTTAGTAACTGAAGAAACAAACTACTTTCAGTTATGTCAAGAAGATCTGGAAGGAATCCCTGCTGATGATTTAGAAGAAATGGACATAAATTATCAGATGGCCATGATTTCTTTCAGAGCAAAGAAATTTTATCAGAGAACAGGGAGGCAGTTCAAGAAACATAACATGAAAACAGGTTTTGGACTGGATAAATCCAAAATCAGATGCTACAACTGTCAGCAGCTTGGTCACTTTGCAAGAGAATGCAAAGCACCAAGGAATCAGCCAGCAACAGGAGAGAGGCAAATTAACCAGCAAGCAACAAATCAAACCTTCAATGCAAATATTGCTGAGCATCATGATTTCTCAGACTGGAGTTTTCAAGCAGAAGATGCCTCCATTTCCAACAGTGCTTTGATGGCAGATGACTCATCCTCCTCAAACAAGGTAAATAATAAAATGTGCTCACCTGAATGCTCAGAAACATTAACTATTTATAAAAAGATAAATTCTCAACTCTGTAATGAGCTTGAGTCTTTACAAGTTGTCAAGGCAAATTTCTTTGAGGTTGAAAGAAATTACAAAGAAAAGATTGATGAAATGGAGAAAACTATTTCAAGTTTAAAACATGAAGACACTAATAAACAGTGTCAGATTAAAAATCTTTTAGAAAGACTAACCACTGCCAAGACTGAACTTGTATTGGCTGAGTCTTACAGAGACAAATTTCTAAGCCAAGGTGAAAAATATGAAAAACTTTTCAGGATGAGCAGCACAACTGAATTGGTAAATAAACATGGGGCTGGTTTGGGATATAACAAAGTAGAACCTCCATCTGCTTATACTTCCATAGCAGATGTTAGGTGTAAACCACTAGTTGATCTTGTGTATAATGAGGTATTGGATATACACAAGGTGGTTCAAACGGATAATCTTTCTAATCCAAGTACCTCAACATGCTCAGATGAGGATGATATTTCTATTAAACCAGTAAAAGAAAAACAAGCTTTGAAAATTAAGAAACAAAATAAGAAAACTAAGAAACATTCAACAGTTTTTATCAAAGCTAAGACCACAGAAAATATCTCCTCAGATGAGTATGTGACTTGCCCGTCTGACAAGTCAAAAAGAGGTAGATCAATGGAGAGAAAGATCAATTCTCCAGGGAAACAGGCAAAGTCTAAGACTAACAGGTATGTTGGAACATCCAAATCATCACTCTCTGAGGATCAAAGCTCAGACTTCGTTAAAGGGAATAAGAAGCCAAACTCTCCAAACAATCAAATTATATGTCTGATGTGCGGTGAAAAGAATCATTTTGCTGCTGATTGCTTCTATAATCCAAGAAGCAGAATTTCCTCAAAATCACAGGGAATAGGAAGAAAGAATAGTTGGAGTAAGTCATCTACTTCCTCGGAAGAACAGAGAAGAAATCCAGTCAAGAAGGTATCGGAAGCAAGTACATCCAATAACAGGAAGAAACAAAACAAAAAGGCTTCCGAAAAGAATGCATTTGAAGCAAAGAAAAAGGAAGCTTCCGAAAGAAAAGGAACCTCGGAAGCTCATCAAAGGAATGCCTTCAACAAACAAAAGAAATCATCTTTCTTCGGAAGAAGAGCATCGGAAGCAAAGAAAAGGGAAGCTTCCGATAGAAAAGGAAAAGTAGCTTCCGATGACTATCAAAAGAAACAAAGTCTTCCGACAACTCAAAAGACAAAACAAGCATGGAAGAAGAAGGAATCAACTGATAAGCCATTACCCACATCAGAAGCAGCCACATCATCTGTCCCACCTAGGATGATGTCAAAGAAATTTACTTACAATGATGCAAATGGTAAACCCAAGACCACATGGGCTTGGGTTCCCATCAGAAACTAACTCACTTCTGGTCATGTGCAGGGACAGCAGGAATCAAAAGGCAACTTGTGGATAGTTGACAGTGGCTGCTCCAGGCACATGACAGGCAACAAGACCCTCTTGCACAAATATGAACCATTCTTTGGCGGGTCTGTTGCTTTTGGAAGTGATCCAGTAGGAGGTTACATAACAGGTAGAGGCACAATCACAAATGGTAAGGTAAGCTTTGAGAATGTACATTTTGTAAAAGAACTTAACTACAATTTACTAAGTGTATCACAGGTGTGTGATCAAAAGCATAACATGTTGTTTACTGAGCATGAATGCATTGTCCTGAAACCAGGATTTGTGATACCAAATGATCAAATTCTACTCAGAGCTCCAAGAAGAAATAACATGTATATGCTAGATATGAGCACAGCTGCACCTCTTAGTAATATAAGCTGCTTTGTCTCAAAAGCTTCACTTGATGAATCATCACTTTGGCATAGAAGACTTTGTCATGTAAACCTCAAAAATATGAATAAACTGGTCAAAAATAATTTAGTAACTGGTTTACCAACAAAAGAATTCATATGTGTTGATAAATGTGTTGCATGCTTAAAGGGTAAGCAGCACAAGTCATCTCATTATGCCAAAGAGATAAATTCAATTACCACAGTCCTTCATTTACTACATATGGACTTGTTTGGTCCCACAAGTGTTAAAAGTCTTGGTAGAAAATCATACTGCTTGGTGGTTACTGATGATTTTTCTCGGTATACCTGGGTGTTTTTCTTAAATACCAAGGATGAAACTGCCGAAATCCTAAAGTCATTTATACTCAGGGTGGAGAATGAAAGTG
Organism: Mikania micrantha; assembly: GCA_009363875.1. Taxonomy (NCBI): domain Eukaryota; kingdom Viridiplantae; phylum Streptophyta; class Magnoliopsida; order Asterales; family Asteraceae; genus Mikania; species Mikania micrantha. Next base: position 49,226,906 of record CM018691.1, on the reverse strand, counting down.
ACCATCATGTAAAAATAATCAGGTCAGATCAAGGAACAGAATTCAAGAATCATGTTTTAAATTCTTTTTGTGAATCTAAAGGTATCACAAGACAATTTAGTGCTTCTAGAACTCCACAACAAAATGGTGTCGCTGAGAGAAGGAATAGGACACTAATTGAGGCTGCAAGAACCATGTTGTCTGATGCCAAACTTCCAATAACTTTTTGGGCAGAAGCAGTCAACACTGCCTGTTATGTCCAAAATAGAATATTGGTAGTTAAGTCACATGACATGACTCCTTATGAAATTTGGCATAAGAGAAAGCCATTCACTGGATTTCTCAAACCATTTGGATGTCAATGCACCATCTTGAATACTAAAGATTACTTAGCCAAGTTTGCTGAGAAATCAGCAGAGGGCTACTTTGTTGGGTACTCTTCAAATGCTAAAGCGTATAGAGTATACATCAAAGCATCCAGAGTTATTGAAGAGTCTGCAAATGTTCAGTTCAATGAACATACTCTCAATAAACCTGGAACCGGCCCTGATTGGTTGTTTGATCTTGATAGTTTTACATCTGCATTTAATCTCGTGAAAGAGTATGTTCCAGTTTCACATTCAGCTACCACAGACACCTCCAAAGGCTCAAGAGAAGATGACTTTCGTGTTGAACTGCCAATAGCTTCAAGACAAAACTTGGCAGAATCCACTTCAACACAAAATGATGTGTCACAGTCTGAGACAATCAACACATCTCAGGCAGGTCCCTCAATTGAAGCTGCTTCTAATTCACAACATCAAGAAGAAGTAGGAAGTCCTTCAGCAGAGGAAAATTCTCTGGAAACCACTACTCCCAGAGAAAACCAACCCACAACAGTCCAAACTTTGAATCCACATGATCTGCCAGAAATCCAGCTTGAGGTAGTTCTTCCTAATCTTGAGTCACTCAACGTGGATGAATCTTCTCAACTGGATGTGATTCCAAGGACTCGAATTCACAACACTCATCCAGTTGAAAACATCATTGGCAATGTAGAAGAAGGTGTCAGAACTAGAAGCTCTATACATGAAGCAAATGTTTGCTTGTTTTCTTGCTTTCTATCCCAAATAGAGCCTAAGAAGGTTGCAGAGGCTTTAAAAGATAACAGTTGGGTAGAAGCTATGCAAGAAGAGCTTCTTCAGTTTCAAAGACAAGGAGTTTGGAAAACTTGCCCTTTGCCTAAAGGAAAGTATGCCATTGGAACCAAATGGGTGTTCAGAAACAAGAAAGATGACAAAGGTGTTGTCATCAAGAACAAAGCAAGATTGGTTGTTCAGGGATACACTCAAGAGGAAGGCATTGACTATGATGAAGTCTTTGCACCTGTTGCCAGAATTGAAGCTATTAGAATATTTTTGGCATTTGCAGCTGCAAAAGATTTCAAAGTGTTTCAGATGGATGTTAAAAGTGCCTTTCTTTATGGAAAAATTGATGAAGAAGTATATGTGTGCCAACCTCCAGGATTTGAAGATCCAAAGTTTCCTGATCATGTCTGTAAGCTTGATAAGGCTCTTTATGGGTTGCATCAAGCTCCCAGAAAATGGTATGAAACTTTATCTTCTTTTCTGCTGGCAAACAAATTCAAGAGAGGAACAATTGATAAAACTCTCTTTTTCAAGAAGTCTAATCAACATATCATGCTAGTTCAAATCTATGTTGATGACATTATCTTTGGTTCTACTAATGAATCTCTCTGCAAGGAGTTTGAATCACTAATGAAATCCAAATTTGAGATGAGTTCAATGGGAGAACTCACCTTCTTTCTTGGATTACAAGTGAAACAAACTCCTACAGGGATTTTCATTAGTCAATCAAAATATGTCAAGGACATTCTTGAAAGATTCAAGCTTTCTGATTGCAAAGCTCTGGGAACTCCTATGTCCAAAACAACATCACTTAGCCCTGATCTTGAGGGGGAGGATGTTGATCAGCACCAGTACAGAGCAATGATAGGCTCTTTGATGTATCTCACAGCAAGCAGGCCAGATATCATGTTTGCAACTTGTGTGTGTGCAAGATTTCAGGCTAATCCCAAAGTCTCTCATATGCTGGCTGTAAAAAGAATCTTTAGATACCTCAAAGGAGCACCAAGTCTAGGATTATGGTATCCTAGAAATGAAGACTTCCAGTTCATGGCTTATACAGACAGTGATTATGGGGGTTGCAACATCAGCAAGAAATCCACATCAGGAGGATGTCAATTTCTTGGATCCAGGATTGTGTCTTGGCAATGCAAGAAACAGTCATGTGTTTCTACTTCTACTGCAGAGGCTGAATATATAGCTGCTTCTAGCTGCTGTGCACAAGTCATCTGGATCCAGAATCAGATGAAGGATTATGGAGTAGATCTGTTCAATACTCCTATTCAGATAGACAATTCCAGTGCAATCTCCATCACCAATAATCCTGTCAAGCATTCCAAGACCAAGCACATTGACATCAGATACCATTTCATCAGAGATTGTGCAGAAAAGAAGTTGATTCATTTGGTCAAAGTTGATTCAGAAAACAATTTGGCAGATCTCTTCACAAAGGCGTTTGATGAAGGAAGATTCAGGTACTTAATAACATCCATTGGGATGATCAACTTTGAATAAATGTACTGACAAAGAATAAATAATTCTTCGGAAGATAAACTTAACTTATCTTCCGATGAGTAACTACTCAGCAGAAGATAGGTTAAGTCTTCGGAAGCATTATTTCTTCCTTAGTCGGAAGATCTCACACTTCAGAAGCTAAATTACCTTCTGAAGTAATACTCTTCCGATACATTATCTTCGGAAGCATAGGCTTCTCAAGGTACTCTTCAGAAGAAAGTGTCTTCCGAAGAACATTTTGCCTAATGAATTATCTAACATTTCAGAAACAGTGCTTCCGACAGTATAAATTTTATACTTCGGAAGCACATCTCTTCTGAACACTTTTGGTCTAATAAACTCCACTTTTGGTCTAATAAGCTGCTTCCAAAAGTCACTTCTTCGGAAGCACCTCAGTCAGAGAAAATTAATTGTGAAACCAGCTGTCATCGGAAGACCTTTTTCTGACATCCGGATCTCAAATTTAATGTGTCTATATATTAAATGCTGAAATCCGAAGGTATATAAAGGTCTCCCGCTCATTCGCATTCTCACAAACCGTTTCACTTTGAAATCTTCCTTTCTTTGAACTCCCAATTTGTGCCCTAAAATCACAAACTGCCATGGATCTTCTTGCTTTCAAACCTGCTCACAATGTACCTGCGGAGTTATCAGCAGAGCATGATATCGACTTCGCACCGATCATCTCCTTTCTTCAAAGGAGCAGGTATTTCTTTGCGCTAACCATTCAGCCCCTGGTGTATGAATCTCATCACCAACAGTTCTGGGCATCTTGTTCTGTTTCCTCGTCTTCCAATGGTCAGTCTCTGGTAGCCACCATTGATGCTCATCCTATCGCTATTTCTGTGGAGACCATCTGTCGGCATCTTAAACTGAATGATGCCGGTGGAAAGGTTTCATTCACAAAGGATGAGGTAGCATTGACATTTCAGTCAATGGGGTACGAAGGTCCTCTCCCTTCAACAACCTATTTGAAGGGTCGAGTGTCCTATAATTACAAGTACCTCATACATGTGTTTTTACATTGTCTTTCAAATAAATCTGGTGGTTGGGACCAAGTTCCATCTGATTTAGCTTCGGCTATTCATGGCTTGGTTTCTAATCAACTGTTTAACTTTTCTGCTTTTATTTTTAATAATTTGGTTGACAACATCACGTCACCAAAGAAATTTTGTATGTATCCCAGGTTTTTGCAACACATTTTTAATGAAGAGTTGGGAACTTCCCTTTCTCTAACTGGGAATACTTACAAAATGCCCTTGGTCTCTTCCAAGGTTTTTGTGCAACTCAAGAAGAAGAGTGCTCAGTTCTCTGGGACATTCACTCCTCTTCTTCCCTCTATGGAGTCCACTGCTCCAAAAAGGTGACAGCTCTGTTAACCCCACAGATGCTGAACCCACACCTTCCACTTTTGTTCCTCACCCCATAAAAGTCACTTACAAACGCAAACGAAACCCTGTGCAACTCTCTACAGTTGCTCAGGCTCCTTCTACTGAACCCACAAAGAAAAAGGTTAAAAGAACTGCTCAGGGCACAGTTCCACCTAAGGTGCAAGCCACACCTGTTGTTTATCCACAGGTTCTTCCTCTGGAGCCTGTGGCTGCCCTTAACCAGCCTGCAAGCCCTCAGCTTATGTCACAACACATAACTGAGAATATACAAAGGGATACACCCATAGTTGAGTCTGCTTCTCATGAAGCTACTCCCTTAGATCAGAGACTGTCTCCCAGGTCTCCAGGTTCTTATCACCCAAATATGCCCCCCTCCCATACTATTACCCAGGCTCTTGGAACTTCTGCTGTACCTGTGGAGGAACCACTCTCTCCCACTACCCAAACTTTAATGAGAGTGGTGACACAGTTACAGGCAAGGTTTCCTGACCCAGAGCCTATCATATCAGAGGTTGGCCCCAGTAGTTTTGAAGGGGTCAATGCAGGTGAGGCTGCCACTACTGTTGATCTTAATAAAGATCCACAGGACAGTGGTACAGGCAATAGGACCTCACCTGCGGCAACCTATGTTGGGGAGGACTTCTTTGAAGCCCTTCTCAATGAAGGGAATCCAGGGTGCCAAGAAACCACTTCTGGTGGTGGAGGTGCAGGAGCTCGGCTTAGTACTCCATCGCCCCATGACTCTACTCCGGTAGAAGAGGGCACAACCACACAGGAATTGACGGCTACAATAACTTCCCTCCAAGCCAGGGTAGCTCAGTTAAAAGCTGAGGTGGCTACCCTGCGGCTTGAGGTCCAGACCAAAGATGCCACTATTCTGGACCTCAGGAGGCGTCCCCCTGTCACTCTACATCCCTTTCACCCTGATCCTGCTACTACCACTTTCACCTCCCCTGATGCTACCAAAAAGGGGGAGAATGTACCAACTGCAGGGTCAGGATCAGAAGCAAGAGAAGAGGAGGGTGCACAGGAAGTTACTCCATCCATAGTCACTTTGACTGCTGAATGGGATGACTTCTTGGGTACTTATTTTCAAGATTCTTCTTCTACTTCCTCTTCTTCTTCTTCTTCTGAGGATACAAGGGAGGTTGCCAAAGAGACTGAACAGCAAACATCAAATGTCTCTTTGGAACCTCAGTCCCCTACTGGGACTAAGTCTCCTTCTGAGACTGCAGCTCAGGTTGCCATGGAAGAATCCATACCCAAAGAACCAATATCCATGGAACCTGTGTCCCCTTCTGGGACAGAAGCTGCTGAAGCTGTGTCCCCTTCTGGGACAGAAGCTGCTGAAGATCTCTTCTCCTCTCCTGAGCCCCTTGTGGAAACTAATAAGGAATCATCCAAGGTGATTGGTCAACTGGAGGAGACAGTGAATGCTGAGGTTAACTCCGAAGCTGCAGCTGTTTCCAAAGGCCCAGTCATTATTGATGACTCCTCCACAGAGGAGCTATCTGCCGATGAACCAATTGATGAGGCTACAGGAGAAATCTCCTCTGGGATAAATGTAACAGTTGATGACAAAGGAAAAAGGAAGCTAACCCCAGAGGAGGAAGCACAACTAGAGGAGAGAAGACCAAAGAAGATTAAGGGCCGACCAAATACCTCTCTAGATGAAGAGCGAGCTAGACTCTCCGCTTTGCTCGAAGAGAGAGGGTATGACTTTGATGAAGTCTTTAACTGGTCGGTAACTAGAATGGCTGCCGAGCTGGACAAAATGCAGCAGCAGGAACAGGAAGCTGCTGCATCCAAAGTCCAGATTGCTACAACAAAGACTCAGAAGAACAAGGCTTACAGAGACACGTGCAAAGCTTTTCTTCTGGAGTATGGATTCCATGCTCGGCAGCTAGGCCCAATGAAGAACTCAACCATGGATATGCATATCAGAGACATAAAAGCCAAAGTTGCCAGAGGTGAGTTACCTTCAATTGAACAGATAAGGGCAAGAAAGGAAAGCCTAATGAGAGGCTTAGGTTTAGGGGGAGGAGCAAGAATAGAATTTCCCCTCTCTGGTGCAGGAATCAGAGAGGGAGAAGAAGTTATGTGTGGGGAATCTACCAAAGCCATGTTTCCCAATATGTTCCCCCTAAACCCTAAGGAAGAACAAATATCTCCTCCATCAAGTCCATCAATGGATAACATGCCAATCTCTTCAGTGATCAAGATCAAAAAGGGTAAGCAAACTAAAAGCAAACAATCAACACCAAACCCTGATCCTGAGAGACATTCACAGGCTGATGAGAGGAGAACAAAACCCTCAAGTGCTGAGGATATTGGGTCACAGCCTACTGCAACAACAGGTGAAGCAGTAGAATCAACTGTGGAAGCCCAACAGACCAGAGTTCTGAGGAGTCAGGCCACTGCTCAAGACAAACCAAGACCAGGAAGAAGAAAGCGAATGGCCAGAAGGAAAAGAAGAACATCTGCTATCTCCTCTGACTCTGAGTCTAAAGCAATAATCTCAGTACCTGAAGTCACACCAGAAGCAGCTCCAGAAACAACACAATCCAGAGAAGATATAAGGGATATCCGTAGACTACTACATGAGCATTCATATATCCCTTTAGTAAATTGGAGCTTTAATGCACAAGAAAATACATTCATACTCACCAACTACAATGGAGAAATAAAGTTGGTGAATCTTGTGCAGCTGATGGTGTTGGCCAAACCCTATGTCCTTGATTTAGATAAACTCCCTCTCAACAATCCTGATAATGGAGCAGATGGAAGGACAGGGGTCAGGTGGATAAGAAAAAGGGCACAGGTACTTAGGGGTACATGGAAGCCAAGGTTTCTTCCTTAAAAGTTTTGGTAGCATCAGCCTAGGGGGAGACTGTAAAGACTAATAAAGGCTGATGCTCACCAAATCTCCTATTTTGTCCAAGTACAAATGCCGCAAAGAATAACATCCTTCGGAAGGAGGAAGTTACTCCTCGGAAGCAACATTGCTTCCGAAGGATAACTTAATCCTGCCAAAGGTTGTACAAGACTATTGCTTCAGAAGATCCACACTTAGAAGATTTCAGAAGTTCAGAGCTTCCGAATATCAAATGCTTCTGAAGACTCTTTTCAGCAACTTCCTAAGGAAGACAAAGACTTCCGAAGAAATTCCTCTGACAAAGACTGTAGCAGCTTACTCTCATAGTACAAAAGGTACTGACACAAGACATGCTGGTCTGAGTAAAGACAAAGACAACATGTAATGAGTCAGATCAGTTACCTTACTTCTCCCATGCTGCATTAAATGCAAAAGATCATCTGAAGCCTTAAAGATCATCAACATTAAATGTCTTTTGTATTTAGTAGTCTTTGTTAAAGTCAATGTCTATTTGTATAATGATTATGACTGAGTGTCTTAGCCTGTTAAGACACTCAACATACTAGAATAAGCTTTACTTTATGTACTTGTCTAGTATACCCAACTTGTATTCCTAAGTGTATACGGTTGTAGCCTCGGCTATATAACCTCCCAATGTATGGTTGCTTGAAGTGTGCTTGCTTGTATACTTCCACTTTGAGAGAAATATATCCTTGAGCTTGAATTATTCTTGTGTTCTTATTATTGTTCAAAGATTATTACTGTGTCATTTTGAGTGTAATTGTGAGATCATTCTAACAGAACATTCCGCATCTGTTAGAGTTAAGTAAGAAATACTTGTGAAGTGTTGTTTAGACTTAACAACCCGATCCTACATACTCTCAAATCAATTTACACCCATGAAGGAATGCATCAAGCAACAAAACATATACAAGTGATTAAAAACCATTCAACAAATCGAAAACCGCATTGAATAACATTAATAGTAATCAAAATACGAACACTTACATAGCAAATTTAGCAAGAAAACATGTTAATGCATTGAATAAAGAAACAAATGAAAGAAGAAAAAAAGTTGAAACAAAGAATGACGTTAAATGATATTTAGGGTTTGTATTCCCTTAATAGACATTCAACAAATCGATGACCACATTGAATCAAGTAATATTAATCAAAATACTAACGCTTACACAACCAATTTAGCAAGAAAATACGTTGATCGTTGTATCAAGAGGCAAAGATTAGAGGAATCAAAGAACGATGTGTAAAGAGAATTATAGTTTGCAACCTGTTTTAAATAATTTAGATATGCGACGGAAAGATCGGGTTAAAACTATCCACGAATATTTTTATTTAAGTCTATTAAGCAGTTGTGATATGTCAAGTGATTGGTTTAGATTCATTTTGTGAGTGACACATGTTAATATTTTAGGAGAGGTTTAATATGATATTGACACTCATCAAATGTATCTTCTTTTATTATAATAGATAGATAAATATATAGACACACACCAAATAAATATGCCACTTTCAATGGCACATGTCACAAATTCGCACAATTCTAATTTCGCTTCATGATTTAATGTGCGTAACCTTACCTTATATGTTTGTGCATGAGCCTATTTTCCACACCTTTAACAGTTTAACCCATATATATACATATACAGGAAGAATATAATTCCTTGAGAAAAACTGTGAAAGCCTAGCGTAAAATCAAAAAAATTTTGATATGCAATATATGCTATTATAAAAAAAAATAAAAAATAATTATAAGTATTTGTTACACATTGTAAAAAGCGTCATCTTCATACAAATGTTACAAAATTCGTTTTTATAAAGTGTAACATTAATAACCAACACGTAACATGTGTGAAACAGGAACTATAATTTTTTTTTATTTTTTTTTATTTTCTTATAATAACAAATATTACATAACTACAAAATAATTTTTTTTTCATGTGGGTTTTCATAAGTTTTAACTCCAGCAGATTTTAAATTTATCATTCCCATACATATACACATATATATATTATATTAAAATAGATTTTGCCTAAAAAGTTGTATAAATTATAAGAAAGCGTCACGTGTTCTAAAGGGTTCTAAAGGTGAATGCGTAAAAAAAGTGTCAAAATGAAACACTATATTGTAATGCTTAAAGCATTGTTAAAATAAACTGACACACATGGACAAAAATATAAAACTATGTTTAATGATAAAACACCATGTTAAAAATTTGAAACCCTTTTAAACAATTTCAAAAAAAAAAAAGATTTTCAAAATTTTTTATATGATAATACTATACTTAAATTAAAAATAAAAAGCATTCTATTTTACGATATAATATTTTTAAAAGTATGACAACGTATCATAAAGTTTTATATGTTTTAAAAGCATGATGGAAGTTATAAATATCAACAATAGCTGGCTTTTCTAATTTTACCCCTCGCGTTCATTTAACTTGATATTTTTGTTGATGTGACACTCCTATGCTTGTTTGGTTCGCAGATTATGTTGGAATTGGTTCACATATTCTAATGAAAATAATATTAGAATCAGAAAACATTCCAACAAAACTATGTTTGGCTCACCAAGATGGAATTGAAATCCATCAAATTCCCACGATATAGGAGTTGAACTTTACTTTGTGCTAGTTAAGGATTTCTCGCCATTCCATTTTAATGTTCACAAATTTCCAAAAACCCTTTTTCACCAAAAAATTCATACCTAAAAACTCAATCATTATCTTCTTTGTTAATCCAAATTGAAAACACACTAGAAAACTGAGGCCATTAATATAAGCAAATCAATGAACCTTTGAAATCAAAACCAAATAATTAACTATGGGATTCTAGCCTAGTGGCTGCTTTTTTAACTTTCATGTGAAAGGTCTTTTGTTCGAATATGAGCCGATATATATTGGTAACGCAAAGTCATAATATTTACCTAGTTGTTGGGCTTCTCCTAGGATGGGCTTGGGGGTGGATTCGGGTGTATGTTCGAGAATATCAAATACTTAGGATGGTTGTGTAGGAAATGTGTTTACGTTTTTATTATAACACAATAATAAAATATAAATAATAACGAGACTCTCGTTATTCATAGGAAATAATATAGTACAATACCGGTTACAAGATTAAAATAAAATAATATAAATTATGAATTTATGCTCCATGTTGAGTCTTCAACCAAGCCATTTGACGATGTTTTCAATCTAGTGTGTCTTCCACTTATTATTCACTGCAACATGAATTAGACGTTTTGATGATTGTGGTTGAGGCACGTATTCAATACGCTTCCCTTAAAACAGATTTCGCTCCTCTTTTCAAGACGAACGCGTCTGTCTCCCAAGGTACAACAACCGAAACAGTATGTGTACTGTCGGGATTAACCTAGCACCCGAAAGTGTATATGAAACAAGAGAGAGTAGAATCTAAAATGTAGGAAATTCTATATTGTATGTGTATTGTAAATCATGTAGTATTCTATTATCCATCATCTTTACAAGACACCAATGTCTTGTATTTATACTACTTAAAGGTGATGTCAAGAGTCATGATTTAATACATGTAATTAAAACATGTAATCTGAAGAGTCATGATTCAATTCATAGATTAGTGTAAGAGTTACTAATCTAGAATTTGAATAGAACATCTAATATGAAGAGTCTTGATTCAATTCATAAATTAATAATAGAGTTATTAATCAAGAATTTGAATAAACAATCAATTATCATGATCTAGTTGCGGACGACTTCACCCGAATCATGTCACACTGACGCACTTTACAACCGCACCACTAATTCACAGAAATTGGAGTATCGATATCACATTCATCTTAACTCCATTAGTGAAAACCATAAGTTTCACTAAAATTTCTAACAATCCCCCACATGAATTGAGATCGATTCATACATTCAAGTGTCAAAATACGATTTCAGCGGTTGAGTATTGCTGAAGAAGTAAGTGTTCCCTTTGAACTTTACTTTGTGAAGTATACTTGGTCTCCTAGCGGTTAGTAGACATGATGTCCTTGAACTAAACCCCTTTTTACGTAGACGTTATTACACTTCACACAATACTCTTCCTGGTCTGGCTAACCTCTCATTGTTGTGTCCATTATGGTCATGGAACACTATCCTGGTTCTGTGAGAGCTCTAGGAATTATGCCCCACAATTCCATTCGAAGCGACCCCACTTCTCTCTAACATAGGTGATTTCTTCACAAATTATTAAAAGCATTATGGTTAGCATGATTTACACAAATCATTAGCCATATATTATGCTTAGCCTGATACAACAATGTCACTGATTGTTATAGGAATGGACTAGGACGTATTTAAACACCTTTTTTATATTTTAGGGGAATGTATATGACCAAATATACTAGCATATATATATATATATACATATTAGCTATACCCCCACGGTGACCATCTTTTGGTTACATGATTAAGTTGTCCTATTGAACCTAGATCTTGAGATCTCCAGTCAACTAGGTTAGGTTTCCATCATGCTCCCTTTTTCCATGGGCTTTAGTCTAATTCCACAACTTGATCTCTAATTAGCATTTAAGTCTTTTGGATCCAAAATTATCTTTGACTTCACCAATTCAACAACGATAATTTGTAATTGAGATAAATTGTTCTAGTGCGTTCTTGACTCACAAGTCATACTAGCCCTTTTGTCAATTCATAACAATATAACTATTGATGTCAACTTGGATCTAGTTATATTATCATGTCTTATAATGATTTGAAAATCATTTCAAGGCTAAACACATTTTCACCATGCATTTGGTAAAATTTTTCAAATATTTAACTAAAATTTGAATTTTTATCAATTGGGCATTTGGGTCCAATCAACTTGATTGACTCCATATAACCATTGCGTACCCCACTTGATCACGAATTTACAAGATTTATTTGGATTACTAAAATCCTTATTACAAAATCTTTCACATACTTGTCTTAAGTGCAAGCGATTTGAGTCTTATTGGATAACCATTTTCCAATTATTAAGATGGTGTTGTGAAAAGTTTTCCTTTTTCACAAGAGGTTGAGAAACTTCTCAAATACTATCTTTTACAAACTTTAGAGGGTTGTTTCGTAAATGACTCAGTCCCCCACATTTCTTGCACTTTGATTAAGCTGTAGTAAATTCTCTATTGATGACTTTGGCACCTATGATAAGATAGCAAACATCTATATCTTTGTCTCTTTGATGTCATCCATATATATTACTTTATAAGTTCTCCTCATATGAACCGAATAGAATTATCATCTATTTAAGTGGTCCTCTCAAGTTATACTTTTTAAGTGAATGAAGTTGTGTTTATAAAACTATAAACCTACAAATCATTCTCATGTCATAACATATATTGAATGTTTATAGTCAATTTAATCTCCGCAGAGCATCTAAATTAACATGTACTAGTCTAGCATGCTTTAGACTAAAATATTAGCATGTGGACAGAAGATGCATCATTCTGATCATTTACAGCTCCTAGAGATAACACATTATCTTTACAAACATTCATATCTTAGTTTTGACAAGAAAAATGAGATTTTTAAACATTTGATTTAATAAAAACTCATAACGATAATTAACTTCATCCATTATATTGGATCATAACTCATTTGCCTTTAATATTCAACGCTTCACCATTTACTCATAAAGACTTAAACATAAGTCTTAACTCGAGTCACTTTGGTGAACACATTCATCACCAATATGATGAATGGTATTTATATAAAATCACTAAAGTTTTGAGATATAGTCAAGTATATTGACTCCCAGGGTACAGCAACCAAAACAGTATGTGTACTGCCGAGATTAACCTAGCACCCGAAAGTGTATGTGAAACAAGATAGAATAGATTAAAAAATGTAGGAAATTCTATAGTGTATGTGTATTGTAAATCATGTAGTATTCTATAATCCATCATCTTTACAGGGCACCAATGTCTTGTATTTATACTACTTGAAGGTGATGTCAAGAGTCATGATTCAATTCATAGATTAATATAAGAGTTACTAATCTAGAATTTGAATATAACATGTAATATGAAGAGTCTTGATTCAATTCATAAATTAATAATAGAGTTATTAATCAAGAATTTGAATAAATAATCAATTATCATGAACTAGTTGCGGACGCTTTCACCCGAATCATGTCACACTGACGCACTTTACAACCGCACCACTAATCCACAGAATTTGGAGTATCGATATCACATTCATCTTAACTCCGTTAGTGAAAACCATAAGTTTCACTAAAATTTCTAACAGGTTGAAACTTATCTTGAGTATGTGCCTATTTGGGTTCCAAGTTTCCCAAAAAGAAAATAAAATTAATAATAATAAAAAAAAACCAAATAATTAAAACAAATCAATGATCATGGAACATCCATCCTTGTTTAGTTTAACAGTTGTCATCATTGTCACTTCAACTAAAACGCTTTTAAAACTTTGGTGCTCAAATGCTCCATATCAAATTGAATCCAAACCAGAAACAATATTCTTTTGTAAAAGCAAGTATGTGATAAAACGATGGTCTTTTGGTGCTGCGATTGTTACAATTTGAATAATCATGAACCTTCGATTGCATAAAGAAGAACATAGTCTAATCGAGAAACAAAAATCATGGATTGCGAAAATTAGACAAAAAATCATGAACCATAGATTGAAGGAAACAAATAAACATAAATCAAATGAATTTAATATGAAGAAGATGAAGACCAATCGCAGAAAAACAAGGACACATACGTGGATTGTGGGAAAAGACTTTCACATTGGGAATTATGGTTGAATGGGACAAGGGTTTTGAAAAAGGGTTATATAGTAATTTCATTTCCTTCCTCCAATTTACAAACCTACCACAACATCCATTTTTGAATAACTCTCAAATTCTAATGTTAATTCATTTAAACACATAGGGGTGAGTAAAAAACCGAACCGGAACCGAAGTAACCGAAAAAAACGAACCGAACGAATAACCGATTTGCTATCTTATTTAAAAATTAATATGTGTGTTGCTATTTTTATATTTTCTTAACGAGATAAAAACACATAAAAAGTCTATCTTTTGAGATAATAAAGATTTGTATTCAATTATCCCTACCATTTTAAAAGATGAAGATCGTAATTATTTCAAATTTAATTATTTACTTTTGTTTTTTTAAATGTAAGAACATGATTATAATTATTTAGTTTTATTTTGATTACTTGGTGTTTAATTAATTAATTTATCAATTTTCTATTGTTAAACATGTTTGCATTTTTAATATTAAGTGTGAGAGAGAAAAAACAAAACAAAAAAGAAGTAAAAAAACAGAAAAAAACCGAAAACCGAACCGAAGCCGACAAAAAAAACCGAAAACCGAATGGTTTCTAATAACTAAAAACCGACTATGTCGGTTTCGGTTTTATCCAAAAACCAAATCGAACCGAACCGAGCACACCCCTATAAACACATTCTCTAAACCCAACGTTCCTTTAGATTATCTCAACCATTAATTTGTATTAATCAATTGTTTAAAACTTACATGCATTTTTTTAAGCAAAAACGATTTTTTAGCATGATCTTAACACAAATATCAATTCACTAGAATTACTAAAATCAAGAACCATAAGGAATGGATAAAAAGTAACTACACATGATATAGTTCTCTTGTTTCAAAAAGAATGATGTTTCTTAACCAACAAATCTATTTTAGTCATGCTTCTAAACTACCCCAAACTAATCTATCACATGCTCATGCTTGACTCGGGACTTCTCATCTGAGAGGGAAGAGGCTTTTAACAAGTAAACTAGTTTCATATTTGCAAATGAGTTAATTCTATCATACGAAAGTCATTTACAAATTGTAGCAACTAAATATGTTAACACCATTTCACATGCAATACATATGTTGGGTCTAGAAAAGTCAAGTCCAATGGTTTATTTTGATAGATGGAATGTAAACAAGAAGTATTATGTATTCGTTGATTAGGGAGCAACGAGTCACCGCACGAGCCACTAAAGACTCAAGATTACGAAGACACTTGATGACCAAAAGACCCGAAGACCACAACAAATGATGGAGCTTAATTTATTATTTATTATTTATTATCATTTTGTTGTATTTGTTGTTTTTAGGGTTTTAGGTCATGTGACACTATAAATAGAGATTATTCTCATTTGTAGAGCCATAACACAGACAAGAGAGTATGTGAGGGTGTGCTTCAATGTAATCCTGAGAGAGCTCTCCCCCATGAACTCCATGGATTCTTTATCCATGGAGTTTGAGAGGATGAGAGGGGTAGGTAATGTAATCTTGTTGAATGAATGAACTACTATTGTTATAAATCATCTGTTTGTTCATCAGTTTACATTACATCTCAGATTCTTGCTTATGTTCTTCACCCATCTTCAAGACTTTTCTCTGTTCAGAAATGGTTAATCTTCACAAATCGGGTAGGTCCTATTCCGCAACCGTTTTTACAATTGGTATCAGAGCCAAGTTCTCGAGATTATCATTCTAACCATTGATTCTCTCAAACTTGTGCTCAAGACCCTGATTTTGTGAATTTTTGTGAAAGTTCTTTGAAGATGTTCTTGTTCTGGGTTCTGTGTTCTTCAATTTATTTGGGTTATATTTTTTGTGTTTTGATATGGTAAACACAAGTGGGTTTTGACTCTCCCTAATATATGTCAAAACCCCACCCAAATCTGATCTTTATCGGACGAGTTATCAAATTTTTTGTTCATTTGATAATAATGGAGGCAAAAAAATTTTAGGATAGCTAGGTTTGTTTCAAGAAAAAACATAATGATGATGACGGTGTTCTTGAATTTAGGGTTTTCAGAAGGTTTTATTTGATTGGTTTTCGGAAGCTCACCATGGATATTCTTTAAAATTATAAGCTTTCGATGACTATTGCTTCCTATGGTTATTGCTTCCTATGGTTACTGCTTCTGATTGGAAATTGCTTCCTAAGAACAAGTTGCTTCCCAAGCATAAAAATTGCTTCCTAAGCACAAGTTGCTTCCGAAGCACAATTTGCTTCCGAAACACAATTTGCTTCCGATGCACAGTTTGCTTCCGATGCACAGTTTGCTTCCGATGCACAGTTTGCTTTCGATGCATAATTTGCTTCCTAAGCATAAGTTGCTTCCTAAGCAAAAGTTGCTTCCTAAGCAAAAGTTGCTTCCTAAGCATAATTTGCTTCCGATTGGAAACTACTTCCGAAGCATCTTCTGAAGACATCTCCTTCCTTCTGATGAGTGAAGCTTCTTCCAAAATTTAATTACTATTGCTTCCGAGAGTTACTTCCAAAGAGCAGAGGTATTATTGGTATGTAAAGAAGTTAGCTTCTTAAGTGCTAATTTATGATGTCCAAGTGCTAATGCATCTATAAATCAGTACTTATGAAGTTAACCAAATATTTCTTAAGTAAAATCATCTCTTGATATGTAATGTCTTATTTCTAAGTGTTAATTTGGATGATGTCCAAGTGCTAATGCATCTTCAAATCAACACTTTAAAATTTGACAACATGTAATTTTACTTTTGAAACACATTAGCCTTTGGTTCACTCGTTCAGCTTCATCATTGGAAGTACTTTACTCCTTGGCATGATAGAGCTGAAACTTATACATCATCAGAAAATCAACATAAGTTAATGATGTATATTCTGTAAGTCCAATTGGTGTTCCAGATATGCTGCATGGAACATATTACCGGTTTGCAATGATTGCTTCCGAAGAACACTACTTGTTTTGGAAGACTTGATGGATCTTCACATGTCAGTTATCTATATCATCAGTTTAGGGGGAAATTGATGGATTAAACTGATGGCAAGTGTGTTATCAGTGGTTTATCAGTGAAGACTTCGGTTTCATTGATGTGAAGATTTCTTATTCTGCTTTGAAGACTCTTAACTTTCAGATTGTTGAGATATGGTTTTCTTTTATCTTTGAGCTTGCATTTGTCATATGTTCATTACAAGGATTGGTTGGAGTCCTACACTTGAACCGACATCCTATATTCTTACATCTTTTGGGTTGGGATGAAGATTAAGATTACACTCTATATGCTTCCATTCTTGGTGTTGGGGATGAAGATTCAGATTAGTTAATCGTAAGAGGAGCTTAATCGGAGGGGGAGAAGATAAATGAAGGCCATAGAACTTCAAGATGTTTGTTATGGGTTTGAGAAGCGGATAAAGGAAGATTCACTTTGTGTTGCGGTGAAAGAAACATGAATTGCATCTACACAAGTTCAATCTTATAATTCATGTTTGTTTCATCATACTTCTGCATTGGCTTACATTCATCTAACCAAATAGAGGGAGACTGTTGGGTCTAGAAAAGTCAAGTCCAATGGTTAATTTGGATAGATGGAATGTAAACAAGAAGTATTATGTATTCGTTGATTAGGGAGCAACGAGTCACTGCACGAGCCACTAAAGACTCAAGATTACGAAGACACTTGATGACCAAAAGACCCGAAGACCACAACAAATGATGGAGCTTAATTTATTATTTATTATTTATTATCATTTTGTTGTATTTGTTGTTTTTAGGGTTTTAGGTCATGTGTCACTATAAATAGAGATTATTCTCATTTGTAGAGCCATAACACAGACAAGAGAGTATGTGAGGGTGTGTAATGTAATCTTGTTGAATGAATGAACTACTATTGTTATAAATCATCTGTTTGTTCATCAGTTTACATTACATCTCAGATTCTTGTTTATGTTCTTCACCCATCTTCAAGACTTTTCTCAGTTCAGAAATGGTTAATCTTCACAAATCGGGTAGTCCTATTCCGCAACCGTTTTTACAACATATTCAAAAAAATATTCACATATATATTCTGATTAATGTCTAGCTTGGAATATTATATGTGCCTTATGTAATATGTTTCGATGACGAAACCTATTGTAAAGGGGTAGACTCAGGGACGAAGCTTGAATTTTTTGTGTAAGGGGGCCGATCCTTAATATAAAATTTTTAGGAAGAAAAACCAAGAGGCCAGACTCTATTAATATAAAATTTTCCTACCAAATCCTACTACATACATGCTTCTGAGCCGAAAAACAGTAGGGGCCGGGGCCCCTCTAGGCCCTCATTATCCTTCGTCCTTGGGTAGATTTATAACACCCAAGCTTCTGTTATTCACATTATTTTAAAGTTATGTGGCCAATGTATAACAAGTGAAACTTGAGATCAATAAGCTTGGGAAAATTAAAAATATATGAGGAAAGGTGAGGGAGCCTAATTAAAATTGTTCTTTAAAACCCATGTTTTTAAACCCGGACAAGACCGGCCGGTCGAACCGGTCAGACTAGGTTTCGGCTACTTTAATGGTCCGGCAACGTGCTTGAAACCGTTTTTGAGAAGGCGGTCCGAACTCAAAACCTCTCTTATAATCTAATTGAACCGGTCTCTTTAGAGTAGCCGGAGACACAAACCTCAGAGATCCGCAACGGCCCTAACTTTCACCGGAAGCAGCCGACGGCACCGGCGACTGGCACACATGACAAAGAAGGCTCCTGGAATGCCGTGCTACAAGCTAGGAAGTTTGCATAATGGACCTTATTGTCGCAGCTCCAGCATAAGCTAACCCAGTCGGAGTTGCAGTAGAACTTGGCCAGAGATTTGCAGAGTTCACGACTTCATCTTCTTCAACAAACTCAGATCCTAACTTTCTCTCTCCGAAACCTCTCTCTATCTCTTGAAGGACACATAGGCCTTGAAAAATAAATAGATACACTTAGATGTGTAAAGACTAATAAAGGCTGATGCTCACCAAACTTCTTGTTTTTCTAAGTATAGGAGTCTCTTTGAATAAACACCTTCGGAAGGAAGAAGTGATTCTTCGGAAGCAACATTGCTTCCGAAGGATAACTGGTTCCTGCCGAAGGTTGTACAAGACAACTGCTTCCGAGGAATCTTCTTATGCACTAAAGACAAAGACTTCCGAGGTTTATCCTCTGACAAAGACTGTAGCAGCTTACTCTCATAGTACAAAAGGTACTGACACAAGACATGCTGGTCTGAGTAAAGACAAAGACAACATGTAATGAGTCAGATAAAGCGCCTTACCTCTCCCATGCTGCATTAAATGCAAAAGATCATCTGAAGCCTTGAAGATCAACAACATTAAATGTCTTTTGTATTTAATAGTCCTTTGTAAAGTCAATGTCTATTAATGTAATGATCATGACTGAGTGTCTTAGCCTGTTAAGACACTCAACATACTAGAATAAGCTTTACTTTATGTACTTGTCTAGTATACCCAACTTGTATTCCTAAGTGTATACGGTTGTAGCCTCGGCTATATAACCTCCCAATGTATTGTTGCTTGAAGTGTGCTTGCTTATATACTTCCACTTTGAGAGAAATATATCCTTGAGCTTGAATTATTCTTGTGTTCTTAATATTGTTCAAAGATTATTATTGGGTCACTTTGAGTGAAATTGTGAGATCATTCTAACAGAACATTCCGCATCTGTTAGAATTAAGTAAGAAATACTTGTGAAGTGTTGTTTAGAGATAACAACCCGATCCTACAAGTGGTATCAGAGCTTTTGGCTCTTGAACTTGACTGACTAATCATCATCAAGTTACCAGTTCTATTTCTTATAAACCCTCATAGTATTAACACTCATATTTTCTGTGTCTGTCCAAGATGGCTGCTCTAAACAAACATGATACAGAAAATGGCACTCTCAACAAGCCACCAATGTTCACACCTGAAGACTTCGATACCTGGAAAGTCAGAATGGAAGGGTTCATCAGGAACCAAGACTTCAAACTTTGGAAGTCTGTTCTTGAAGGTCCCTACATTCCTACAGTTGCTGCTGCCGGTGCTGGAGTTGCTGCAGTACCAAAAGATCCATCTATGTACTCAGACGAAGATTACAAGAAGATGGAAGTTGATTCTAAAGCTCTTTGGCTAATTCAGATGTCAATACCGAACTCCATTATACATGCATTCAAGAAATGCAAGTCTGCTCAAGAACTGTGGAATTCCTTGAAGCAGATGTATGAAGGGTCAGAAGATGTCAAAGAAAACAAGAAGGATATGCTGAAACAGAAGTTTGAAAACTTTTGTCAACAAAACAATGAGAATATGTCTTCTCAGTACCTAAGGTATGTCCAACTTGTGGATGAATTAACTACTGCAGGTGTAACTCTTGATAATCAAGATGTGCTCAGAAAATTTCTGAGGTCTCTTCCAAAGGCATGGAATATCTATTCTGTAACAATCAGAAGAACAGAAAACCTGAAAACTCTAACTTTAGGAGAATTGTTTGGTATTCTCAGTGCCTATCAGATGGAATTAGATGCCCAAGAATCTAAAGTTTCTCACTCACCATCTGGTTCAGCTGCTCTTTATGCACCCATCAATAATCCTCCATACCAAAGCTATCAACCCCTCTACCATTCTACCTCCACACCCACTGTCACATTTCCTGAAACTCCAAATTCATCAAACCTTGTATCTAACCCAACCCCACTACTAACCTCTGGGCAAGGAGCTTTTATGGCTGAGGAGACAAATTACTTTCATCTGTGTCAAGAAGACTTGGATGGTATTCCTGCAGATGATCTCGAGGAGATGGATATAAACTATCAAATGGCTATGATTTCATACAGGGCAAAGAAGTTTTACCAAAGAACCGGTAGACAGTTCAAAAAGCACAATATGAAGACTGGGTTTGGACTTGACAAATCTAAACTCAAATGCTTTAACTGTCAACAGTTAGGCCACTTTGCCAGAGAATGCAAGTCCACAGGAACTCAGCAGACAACTTCTGGGCAACCACAACAAAGACCATCAAGCTCATCTAACAATGCAAACATTGCTGAACAAGATTTTGCAGACTGGAGCTTTCAAGCTGAGGACCCCTCCATCTCCAACAGTGCTTTGATGGCAAATGACTCATCTTCCTCAAGCAAGGTAACTGATAGCATGTGCTCACCTGAATGCTTAGAAACATTAACTATTTATAAGAAAATAAATTCTCAACTCTGTAATGAACTTGAGTCTCTACAAGTAGTCAAGGCAAATTTCTTTGAGGTTGAAAGAAATTACAAAGAAAAGATTGAAGAAATGGAAAAGACCATTTCAAGTTTAAAACATGAAGATACTAACAAACAGTGTCAGATTAAAAATCTTTTAGAAAGACTAACCACTGCCAAGACTGAACTTGTATTGGCTGAGTCTTACAGAGACAAATTTCTAAGCCAAGGTGAAAAATATGAAAAACTTTTTAGAATGAGCAGCACAACTGAACTTGTGAATAAAAGGGGAGCTGGTTTGGGATATAACAAAGTGGAACCTCCATCTGCTTATACTTCCATAACAGATGTTAGGTGTAAATCACTGGTTGACCTTGTGTATAATGAGGAGTTGGATATACACAAGGTAGTTCAAAAGGATAATCTCTCTGATCCAAGTACCTCAACATGCTCAGATGAGGATGATGTTCCTATTAAATCAGTAAAAGGAAAACAAGCTTTGAAATTTAAGAATCAAAATAAGAAAACTAAGAAACATTCAACAGTTTTTATCAAAGCTAAAACCACAGAAAATATCTCCTCAGATGAGTATGTGACTTGCCCATCTGACAAGTCAAAACGAGGTAGATCAATGGAGAGAAAAGTCAATTCTCCAGGAAAACAGGCAAAGTCTAAGACTAACAAGTATGCTGGAACATCCAAACCATCATTCTCTGAGGATCAAAGATCAGACTTCGTTAAAAGGGATAAGCAGCAACACTCTCCCAACATTCAAACTCTATGTCTGATGTGCGGTGAAAAGAATCATTTTGCTGCTGATTGCTTCTATAATCCAAGAAGCAGAATTTCCTCAATCAAGGGAAGAGGAAGAAAGAATAGTTGGAGTCAGTCATCTACTTCTTCGGAAGAACAGAGAAGAAATTTGGTCAAGAGGGCATCGGAAGCAAGTACCTCCAGTAATAGGAAGAAACAAAATAAAATTGCTTCTGAAAAGAAAGCATCGGAAGCAAAGAAAAAGGAAGCTTCCGAAAGAAAAGGAACCTCGGAAGCTCATCAAAGGAATGCTTTCAACAAACAAAAGAGGTCATCTGTCTTCGGAAGAAGATCATCGGAAGGAAAAAGAAAAACAGCTTCCGATGACCATCAAAAGAAACCAAGTCTTCCGACAACTCAAAAGGCACAAGTATGGAAGAAGAAGGAATCAACTGATAAGCCATCACCCACATCAGAAGCATCCACATCATCTGTCCCACCTAGAATGATGTCAAAGAAATTTACTTACAATGATGCAAATGGTAAACCCAAGACCACATGGGCTTGGGTTCCCATCAGAAACTAACTCACTTCTGGTCATGTGCAGGAACAGCAGGAATCAAAAGGCAACTTGTGGATAGTTGACAGTGGCTGCTCCAGGCACATGACAGGCAACAAGACCCTCTTGCACAAATATGAACCATTCTTTGGCGGGTCTGTTGCTTTTGGAAGTGATCCAGTAGGAGGATACATAACAGGTAGAGGCACAATCACAAATGGTAAGGTAAGCTTTGAGAATGTACATTTTGTAAAAGAACTTAACTACAATTTACTAAGTGTATCACAGGTGTGTGATCAAAAGCATAACATGTTGTTTACTGAGCATGAGTGCATTGTTCTGAAACCAGGATTTGTGATACCAAATGATCAAATTCTACTCAGAGCTCCAAGAAGAAGTAACATGTATATGCTAGATATGAGCACAGCTGCACCTCTTAGTAATATAAGCTGCTTTGTCTCAAAAGCTTCACTTGATGAATCATCACTTTGGCATAGAAGACTTTGTCATGTAAACCTCAAAAATATGAATAAATTGGTCAAAAATAATTTAGTAACTGGTTTACCAACAAAAGAATTCATATGTGTTGATAAATGTGTTGCATGCTTAAAGGGTAAGCAACACAAGTCATCTCATTATGCCAAAGAGATAAATTCTATTACCACAGTCCTTCATTTACTACATATGGACTTGTTTGGCCCCACAAGTGTTAAAAGTCTTGGTAGAAAATCATACTGTTTGGTGGTTACTGATGATTTCTCTCGGTATACCTGGGTGTTTTTCTTAAATACCAAGGATGAAACTGCCGAAATCCTAAAGTCATTTATACTCAGGGTGGAGAATGAAAGTGACCATCATGTAAAAATAATCAGATCAGATCAAGGAACAGAATTCAAGAATCATGTTTTAAATTCTTTTTGTGAATCTAAAGGTATCACAAGACAATTTAGTGCTCCTAGAACTCCACAACAAAATGGTGTAGCTGAAAGAAGGAATAGGACACTAATTGAAGCTGCAAGAACCATGTTGTCTGATGCCAAACTTCCAATAACTTTTTGGGCAGAAGCAGTCAACACTGCCTGTTATGTCCAAAATAGAATATTGGTAGTTAAGTCACATGGCATGACTCCTTATGAAATTTGGCATAAGAGAAAGCCATTCATTGGATTTCTCAAACCATTTGGATGTCATTGCACCATCTTGAATACTAAAGATTACTTAGCCAAGTTTGCTGAGAAATCAGCAGAGGGCTACTTTGTTGGGTACTCTTCAAATGCTAAAGCGTATAGAGTATACATCAAAGCATCCAGAGTTATTGAAGAGTCTGCAAATGTTCAGTTCAATGAACATACTCTCAATAAACCTGGAACCGGCCCTGATTGGTTGTTTGATCTTGATAGTTTTACATCTGCATTTAATCTGGTGAAAGAGTATGTTCCAGTTTCACAGTCAGCTACCACAGACACCTCCAAAGGCTCAAGAGAAGATGACTTTCGTGTTGAACTGCCAATAGCTTCAAGACAAAACTTGGCAGAATCCACTTCAACACAAAATGATGTATCACAGTCTGAGACAATCAACACATCTCAGGCAGGTCCCTCAATTGAAGCTGCTTCTAATTCACAACATCAAGAAGAAGTAGGAAGTCCTCCAGCAGAGGAAAATTCTCTGGAAATCACTACTCCCAGAGAAAACCAACCCACAACAGTTCAAACGTTGAATCCACGTGATCTGCCAGAAATCCAACTTGAGGTAGTTCTTCCTAACCTTGAGTCACTCAACGTGGATGAATCTTCTCAACTGGATGTGATTCCAAGGACTCGAATTCACAGCACTCATCCAGTTGAAAACATCATTGGCAATGTAGAAGAAGGTGTCAGAACTAGAAGCTCTATGCATGAAGCAAATGTTTGCTTGTTTTCTTGCTTTCTATCCCAAATAGAACCTAAGAAGGTTGCAGAGGCTTTAAAAGATAACAGTTGGGGTAGAAGCTATGCAAGAAGAGCTTCTTCAGTTTCAAAGACAAGGAGTTTGGAAAACTTGTCCTTTGCCTAAAGGAAAGTATGCCATTGGAACCAAATGGGTGTTCAGAAACAAGAAAGATGACAAAGGTGTTGTCATCAAAAACAAAGCAAGATTGGTTGTTCAGGGATACACTCAAGAGGAAGGCATTGACTATGATGAAGTCTTTGCACCTGTTGCCAGAATTGAAGCTATTAGAATATTTTTGGCATTTGCAGCTGCAAAAGATTTCAAAGTGTTTCAGATGGATGTTAAAAGTGCCTTTCTTTATGGAAAAATTGATGAAGAAGTTTATGTGTGCCAACCTCCAGGATTTGAAGATCCAAAGTTTCCTGATCATGTCTGTAAGCTTGATAAGGCTCTTTATGGGTTGCATCAAGCTCCCAGAAAATGGTATGAAACTTTATCTTCTTTTCTGTTGGCAAACAAATTCAAGAGAGGAACAATTGATAAAACTCTCTTTTTCAAGAAGTCAAATCAACATATCATGCTAGTTCAAATCTATGTTGATGACATTATCTTTGGTTCTACTAATGAATCTCTCTGCAAGGAGTTTGAATCACTAATGAAATCCAAATTTGAGATGAGTTCAATGGGAGAACTCACCTTCTTTCTTGGATTACAAGTGAAACAAACTCCTACAGGGATTTTCATTAGTCAATCAAAATATGTCAAGGACATTCTTGAAAGATTCAAGCTTTCTGATTGCAAAGCTCTGGGAACTCCTATGTCCAAAACAACATCACTTAGCCCTGATCTTGAGGGGGAGGATGTTGATCAGCACCAGTACAGAGCAATGATAGGCTCTTTGATGTATCTCACAGCAAGCAGGCCAGATATCATGTTTGCAACTTGTGTATGTGCAAGATTTCAGGCCAATCCCAAAGTCTCTCATATGCTGGCTGTAAAAAGAATCTTTAGATACCTCAAAGGAGCACCAAGTCTAGGATTATGGTATCCTAGAAATGAAGACTTCCAATTCATGGCTTATACAGACAGTGATTATGGGGGTTGCAACATCAGCAAGAAATCCACATCAGGGGGATGTCAATTTCTTGGATCCAGGATTGTGTCTTGGCAATGCAAGAAACAGTCATGTGTTTCTACTTTCTACTGCAGAGGCTGAATATATAGCTGCTTCTAGCTGCTGTGCACAAGTCATCTGGATCCAAATCAGATGAAGGATTATGGAGTAGATCTGTTCAATACTCCTATTCAGATAGACAATTCCAGTGCAATCTCCATCACCAATAATCCTGTCAAGCATTCCAAGACCAAGCACATCGACATCAGATACCATTTCATCAGAGATTGTGCAGAAAAGAAGTTGATTCATTTGGTCAAAGTTGATTCAGAAAACAATTTGGCAGATCTCTTCACAAAGGCATTTGATGAAGGAAGATTCAGGTACTTAATAACATCCATTGGGATGATCAACTTTGAATAAATGTACTGACAAGGAATAAATAATTCCTCGGAAGATAAACTTAACTTATCTTCCGATGAGTATCTACTCAGCAGAAGATAGGTTAAGTCTTCGGAAGCATTATTTCTTCCTTAGTCGGAAGATCTCACACTTCAGAAGCTAACTTACCTTCTGAAGTAATATTCTTCCGATACATTATTTCGGAAGCATAGGCTTCTCAAGGTACTCTTCAGAAGAAAGTGTCTTCCGAAGAACATTTTGCCTAATGAATTTTCTAACACTTCAGAAGCAGTGCTTCCGACAGTATAAATTTTATACTTCGGAAGCACATCCCTTCTGAACTCTCTTGGTCTAATAAATACCCTGCTTCCGAAAGTCACTTCTTCGGAAGCACCTCAGTCAGAGAAAATTAATTGTGAAACCAGCTGTCATCGGAAGACCTTTTTCTGACATCCGGATCTCAAATTTAATGTGTCTATATATTAAATGCTGAAATCCGAAGTATATAAAGGTCTCCCGCTCATTCAAATTCTCACAAACTGTTTCACTTTGAACTCTTCTTCTCTTGATCTCTCCAATTGTGCCCTAAATCACCAACTTTCATGGCTCTTCTTGCTTTCAAACCTGCTCACAACGTACCAGCGGAGTTATCAGCAGAATGATGCTGACTTCGCCCCAATAATCCTTTCTTCAAAGGAGCAGGTATTTCTTTGCATTAACTGTTCAGCCCTTGGTGTATGAATCTCATCACCAACAGTTTTGGGCATCTTGTTCTGTTTCTTCGTCTCCAATGGTCGGTCTCTTGAAGCCACCATTGATGCTCATCCCATTGCTATCTGTGGAAACCATCTGTCGGCATCTTAAATTGATGCCGGTGGAAGGGTTTCTTCACGAAGGATGAGGTAGCATGACATTTAAGTCGATGGGGTACGAAGGTCCTCTCCCTTCAACAACCTATTTGAAGGGTAGAGTGTCCTATAATTACAAGTACCTCATACATGTGTTTTTACATTGTCTTTCAAATAAATCTGGTGGTTGGGACCAAGTTCCATCTGATTTAGCTTCGGCTATTCATGGCTTGGTTTCCAATCAACTGTTTAATTTTTCTGCTTTTATTTTCAATAATTTGGTTGACAACATCATGTCACCAAAGAAGTTTGTATGTATCCCAGGTTTTTGCAACACCTTTTTAATGAAGAGTTGGGAGCTTCCCTTTCTCTAACTGGGAATACTTACAAAATGCCCTTGGTCTCTTCCAAGATTTTGTGCAACTCAAGAAGAAGAGTGCTCAGTTCTCTGGGACATTCACTCCTCTTCTTTCCTCTATGGAGTCCCCTGCTCCAGAAGGTGACAGCTCTGTTAACCCCACAGATGCTGAACCCACACCTTCCACTTCTGTTCCTCACCCCATAAAAATCACTTACAAACGCAAACGAAACCCTGTGCAACTTTCTACAGTTGTTCAGGCCCCTTCTACTGAACCAAAACAGAAAAAGGTTAAAAGAACTGCTCAGGGCACAGTTCTACCTAAGGTGAAAGCCACACCCCTTGTTTCTCCACAGGTTCTTCCTTTGAAACCTGTGGTTGCCCTTAACCAGCCTGAAAGCCCTCAGCTTATGTCACAAAACATAACTGAGAATATTCAAAGGGATGCACCCATCATTGAGTTTGCTTCTCATGAAGCAACTTCATTAGATAAGAGACTGTCTCCCAAGTCTCCAGGTTCATATCATCCAGAAATGCCCCCCACCCATACTATCACCCAGGCTCAAGGAACCCCTGCTCTAGCTTGTGGAGGAACCACTCTCTCCCACTACCCAAACTTTAATGAGAGTGGTGACACAGTTACAAGCTCGGTTCCCTGACCCAGAGCCTATTCAATCAGAGGTTGGCCCCAGTAGTTCTGAAGGGGTCAATGCAGGTGAGGCTGCCACTACTGTTGATCTTAATAAAGATCCACAGGACAGTGGTACAGGCAATAGGACCTCACCTGCGGCAACCTATATTGGGGAGGACTTCTTTGAGGTTCTTCTCAATGAAGGGAATCCAGGGTGCCAAGAAACCACATCTGGTGGTGGAGGTGCAGGAGCTAGGCTCAGGACTCCATCGCCCCATGATTCTACTCCGGTAGAGGAGGGCACATCCACACAGGAATTGACGGCTACAATAACTTCCCTCCAAGCCAGGGTAGCTCAGTTAGAAGCTGAGGTGGCTACCCTGCGGCTTGAGGTCCAAACCAAAGATGCCACTATTCTGGACCTCAGGAGGCGTCCCCCGTCACTCTACATCCATTTCACCCTGATCCTGCTACTACCACTTTCACCTCCCCTGATGCTACCAAAAAGGGGGAGAATATACCAACTGCAGGGTCAGGATCAGAAGCAAGAGAAGAGGAGGGTGCACAGGAAGTTACTCCATCCTTAGTCACTTTGACTGCTGAATGGGATGACTTCTTGGGTACTTATTTTCAAGATTCTTCTTCTACTTCCTCTTCTTCTGCTGAGGATACAAGGGAGGTTGCCAAAGAGACTGAACAGCAAACATCAAATGTCTCTTTGGAACCTCAGTCCCCTCTTGGGACTAAGTCTCCTTCTGAGACTGCAGCTCAGGTTGGCATGGAAGACACAGCACAAGAAGAATCAATTTCCATGAAATCTGTGTCCCCTTCTGGGACTGAAGCTGCTGAAGCTCTCTCTTCCTCTCCTGAGCCCTTTGTGGAATCAATAAGGAATCATCTAAGGGGATTGGTCAACTGGAGGAGACAGTGAATGCTGAGGTTAACTCCGAAGCTGCAGCTGCCTCCGAAGGCCCAGTCATCCTGGATGTTTCCTCCACAGAGGAGCTACATGCCAATGAACCAGCTGGTGAGGCAACAGAAGAAATCTCCTCTGGGGCAAAAATAACTGCTGATGACAAAGGAAAACGTAAGCTAACCCCAGAGGAGGAAGCAGAACAGGAGGAGATGAGACCAAAGAAAACAAAGGGCCGACCAAACACTTCTCTAGATGAAGAGCGAGCTAGACTCTCTGCTTTGCTAGAAGAAAAAGGTTATGACTTTGATGAAGTCATCAACTGGTCGGTACCTAGAATGGCTGCCGAGCTGGACAAGGTGCAGCAGCAGAAAGAACAAGCTGTTGCTGCATCAAAGGCCCTGAGTGTACTTACAAAGGAGCAAAAAGAGAAGGCCTACAGAGACAAGAACAAGGCCTTTCTCTTGGAATATGGCTTCCATGCTCGGCAGCTAGGCCCAATGAAGAACTCAACCATGGATATGCATATCAGAGATATAAAAGCCAAAGTTGCAAGAGGTGAGTTACCTTCAATTGAACAAATCAGGGCAAGAAAGGAAAGCCTAATGAGAGGCTTAGGTTTAGGGGGAGGAGCTACAATAGAATTTCCCTCTCTGGTGCAGGGATCAGAGAGGGAGAAGAAGTCATGTGTGGGGCAGCAACAAAAGCAATGTTCCCCAACATGTTCCCCCTAAATCCAAAAGAAGAACCAATATCTCCTCCTTCAAGTCCAAGTATGGATAACATGCCAACTATCCTCAGTCTACAAAAAGGGTAAGAAGACTACAAGGAACAATCAAACCAAACCCTGATCCTGAGAGACATACACAGGCTGAAGAGAGGAGAACAGAACCCTCAAGGGATGAGGATATTGGGCCACAGCCTACTGCAACAACAGGGCAGCAGTAGAATCAACTGTGGAAGCCCAACAGGCCAGAGTTCTGAGGAGTCAAGCCACTGCTCAAGACAAACCAAGATTCACAAGAAGAAAGAGCATGGCTAAAAGGAAAAAGGAAACAAAAACTATCCCCTTAGACTCTGAGCCTGATACAACACTCTCAGTACTTGAAGCCACATCTGAAGCAACTCCCAAAATACACAAACCCTAGAAGACATGAGGGATATCAGCAGATTAATGCATGAGCATTCATACATCCCTTTGGTAAATTGGAGCTTCAATGCACAAGAAAGGATATTCATCCTCACCGACTACAATGGAGAAATAAAACTGGTGGATCTTTTGCATCTGATGATGTTGGCAAAACCCTATATATTTGATCTAGATAAGCTCCCTCTCAATAATCCTGACAATGGAGCAGATGGGAGGTCAGCTATCAGATTAATTAGAAAAAGGGCACAGGTACTGAGGGGTACATGGAAGCCAAGGTTTATGCCTTAGAAGTTTTGGTAGCATCAGCCTAGGGGGAGACTGTAAAGACTAATAAAGGCTGATGCTCACCAAACTTCTTGTTTTGTCTAAGTATAGGAGTCTCTTTGAATAAACACCTTCGGAAGGAAGAAGTGATTCTTCGGAAGCAACATTGCTTCCGAAGGATAACTGGTTCCTGCCGAAGGTTGTACAAGACAACTGCTTCCGAGGAATCTTCTTATGCACTAAAGACAAAGACTTCCGAGGTTTATCCTCTGACAAAGACTGTAGCAGCTTACTCTCATAGTACAAAAGGTACTGACACAAGACATGCTGGTCTGAGTAAAGACAAAGACAACATGTAATGAGTCAGATAAAGCGCCTTACCTCTCCCATGCTGCATTAAATGCAAAAGATCATCTGAAGCCTTGAAGATCAACAACATTAAATGTCTTTTGTATTTAATAGTCTTTGTAAAGTCAATGTCTATTAATGTAATGATCATGACTGAGTGTCTTAGCCTGTTAAGACACTCAACATACTAGAATAAGCTTTACTTTATGTACTTGTCTAGTATACCCAACTTGTATTCCTAAGTGTATACGGTTGTAGCCTCGGCTATATAACCTCCCAATGTATTGTTGCTTGAAGTGTGCTTGCTTGTATACTTCCACTTTGAGAGAAATATATCCTTGAGCTTGAATTATTCTTGTGTTCTTAATATTGTTCAAAGATTATTATTGTGTCACTTTGAGTGAAATTGTGAGATCATTCTAACAGAACATTCCGCATCTGTTAGAATTAAGTAAGAAATACTTGTGAAGTGTTGTTTAGAGATAACAACCCGATCCTACAAGATGGA